>CM056997.1:123424856-126328468 GCA_029891345.1 Dryococelus australis
ACAAACCACACACGCTAAATATTCTTGTCTTCTTAAAATGGCGTCCAGATTTCCTCAAACACACCATGACGGCGACTGTTAAAATGGGCTCATAAATACCACACACTTAACACACAATCTCTCTTGCTGGACAAAGAAATACAAGGCGAAGATCCGTCAAATTTTGAAATAAATCTTGTCCTCTACAAGATATTATTTATGAACTTTTCCGCTTTCTTTATTTCTTAACTAAATTGAGATTTTTTAGGGCACTTTCTTAAAATACATAGGGCTAAGGCAAATCTCTAGTTACATTTCGATGAAATCTTTTGATATGTGTGATGTGGACATTGTAGCTCTGACACAAGTAATGTAACGAGAGTCAAAAAACGCACCACTTTAAATGGGCCACACCACTGTGGTGCTGACTTTGAACTAAAATAATCAACTTTAGAACTGAGAAAATGAGTTTGAACCACAATTAAATCACCACTACCCAATGTAATATCACTACGCTGTAAACATAATTTTTCCTTCATTTTATTATGAAGAACAAGTAAATTATGAGTGATTTCCTCCCACAATTTCTTCAAACCCTTATTTGCTACATTTTCCACATATAAGGGTTGTAACGCCCAAGCATTTAAAAGCGGATGTAAAAGGTGCCTTCTCAAAAAAAACTTAAGATGGAGTGTGTTTATGGGCACCAGGAATTACATTGTTCAAACACAACACAAGATTCTATAAAATGGTATCCCATTCTCTCTGCTTGTCTAACTGAAAATAACGTAATGATACCTTAATATTTCGGTTCACTCTCTTAACTATATTCGCCTGCGAAAAATACGGCGAAGTATTAATAATTTTAACTCCCCGCGTAAACAATAAGTCGCGGAATTCTTGTGACACAGAATACGGCGCATTGTCAGTGACGACAAATAATGGTGACCCAAAAACACGAATAAGGTGATGAAATATTATTTTACAAATTTCTGCTGCTTTAATGGTGCGTAACAGGAAGAAAAAAAATTTACTAAAACTATAAATGGCTACCAACACCTAGTCATATCCAGATTTACTATGCAGTAAGGGACCCATAACATCTAGGTAAACCTTTTCCCATACAAATGTAGCGGGACTTGAGGAATACTTCCCTTCCTGTCTACGATGTGTACGTTTCCCCTGTTGACAGGTGACACATTCCCTAACACGTGTTTCAATGTCTTTCTGTACGTCTGGCCACGCAAAAATCTCGTAATACGAGCTATGGTTTTATCACGGCCAACATGCCCTCCAAAAAAGGACTCATGATAATATTTGTTCACCATAGGTCTTAATTTTTCTGGGACAAAAACGTGAAATTTCCCTTTCTTTCACCAATTTACAATAAAACCTTTATAAACTACGTAACCAGAGGTACCTAACTTAGACATTATTTCCTGACATTCTACATTATGTTTCTGGTGGTCTTTTATGTCTACGAAAGCTGCGGGAAAATTTTGTAACATTTTAAAAAATTCTATGTGATTAGCATTATTTCTTTTACTACATTAATTTCCTGGATTTCAGCGGGATAAATAGCATTCACTTCAAATCTATCACTACAAAACATACGCGATAATGCATCAGCTACTAAATTGTCTTTTCCCTTGATGTGGTGAACATAGAATTTAAAACGGGATAACCTCACTAACCAACGCGCGAGAAGTCCAGCCAGTTTGTTAGATTTCAACAACCAGCTTAAACTTGGTTGTTCGTAAACAACTAAAAAACCGCGTGGTCTAAATAGTCCTCAAAATGTTCCATTCCCCATATGCAAGCAAAACATTCCTTTTCATAGATGGTATATTTTCTTTCAGCAGCTGACAAAAGTTTACTAGGATTAGCTACCGGGACTAAACCATTCCCATCTTTCTGCTTTAACACTACACCCACGGCAACAGAACTCGCATCACAATGCAAATAAAATTTCTCTTGAAAGTTGGACAAATACAATACTGGCGGTTGTGTCAAAATGTCTTATTATTTAGAAAACGTTTTGCTGTTCTGGGTCCGACACAAACTCGGTGTTTTTCCTCTTTAAAAAGTTAAGTGACTCGGTAACATGGAAATATTTGGAATAAATTTCCCGTCAAATGCTGCCATGCCTAAAAAATACCGAACTCCACGAACGTCCTTCGGAATGGGAAGATTCACTACCGCTTTAATTTTTTCTTTTTCTGTAGACAACTGACCGTCTGAAATAATAAATCCTAAATAATAGACATGTTGTTTATCCTAACTAATTTTTTCAGGAGTCACTGTTAATCCTACTTTTTGCAAGGATTTTAACACTGAACGAATGCGGGGAAGGTTCTCTTTTAAGATGTTACTATAAATACACACGTTGTCTATGCACATAAACACCAAATCATGCAGGTACTGGCCTAAAGTTTGGTACAATACGCGTGACATACCTTGGGGACCACAGTTGACACCCATGGGCAAGCATGTCCACTGACATAACCCCCACGGGGTACAAAACGCCAAGGGTTCTCGAGAATTTGGGTGCAGCTCGCACTGAAAAGATGCAGAATTGAAATAAAAAATTGTGAAATAATTCGCTTTACTCAAATACCGGAAAACCGTATCTATCACAGGAATGTGATATGGATCAATAAAAATTTTATTATTGACTAACCTAGTCATTTATCAAACCATATTTACCCGGTTGCTTTTTAGGATTTAAAAACGAGGAGCTCGCATATACTTCAAGAGTCTTCAATAATTCCTTCTTGTTTTAATTCTGCCAATATTTGTTTTAAAATTGGGACCTTGAGCGGAGGAACATTATAGGAGACGGAAAATTCAGGCTCATTATTTCTCAATTTCTAAACTCCTGGGGTTTGGGTGTAATGACCCACTTTGGTAGTTATCACGTCACTAAATTCAGTTTTTATATTTTCAATTTCTGCCTCCAACTGCTCATCTAATTTGACAACCTCTACTTTCCTACAGTAAGACGGGTTATTTTGTAACTGAAAAGGAGACTCAAGAAAAAAAAACTAAAACGCAAACATTAATTTTCTCACGTCCACGCAGCACCGAGTCTTCTCTATAAAATCAATACCAAGTATGACAGGATACGACAAATCTTCAAACAACTGAATGTTTACCTTCCACGAAACTTATCCACTTTAATTTTCATGATGGTAGCAACTGCCTGTGAACTAATCAAACAGCCGTTAGAAAGCGAAAATACAGTACCCTCATTTTGGGTGATTTTCGCCATTCCTGCAATACTGTCACGCATTGATTGCCGACACATTTCATGACTCATCGAAGACGACGTCCCGCCTGAATCAATTAAGGCAAATGAGGTATGAGAAGCCAATTTGCAAAGTCGCTAATAATAATCCTAGTTTTTTGTTTTCTAGAGGAGAACTGATTCACACTGCCTGCCCCTGTAGGTGTTTTTTTTTTACTATACGGACAAGCATATTGCAAATGCTCTTCGTTTCCGCAAACATAGCATACACGCGGCGGCTTTGTTCAATTTTCCTTCGTCACCTCGACTTGCCCTATTTACCCCGCTAGCCTGTGTATACGCGTCGCACTTGGATGCTACTACTTTCGCGTCTTTTTCAACGTGCGGTTTACTTCCCTTTTGCAACTAAACTCGTCACATGTCCTCTTCTGTTCCCTAGCCTTGCGGTCTTTAAAGAAACACTTTTCTCTCGGATGGTATTTACACTGTACTTTAGGGCTTGTCACCACTACTTCACACCTCTGGTAACAATCGCCGATTGTTAATTCAACTCTAGAAACTAAAGTTAACAATTCTTTTTAAGTTATGAAGTTTTTGTGCAGACCAAAAAAAAAAAGATCATTGCCTGGCAAGAGATTAAAGAAAATTACCTCTGTTAAATATGCCTCGTCACACGAGCTACCTAACAGAGAAACTAATTGCATAATTTGTTTCACGAACTCTACCATAGTCTGCGAAAGAGTTTGGTATTTTTCCAAAATAGTCATACACAAACGGGAAATAGCGACAGGGGTACCAACGGTCTGTAATGGCGTACTACGTAACACTTGAAACCCCCCTTTTTTTTAGAAACGGCTTCACTAAATACTCACTGCAAATTATCCGGAACTTTGAGAAAAGCAGCGGAATAGTTTATAGCTGGCTCACACAAATTTACGCCTAAAATAATAGACAACGCTACTATAAAATCTACTACGTGAAACAAACTACTATTTTTCAAACTAGGTATTCTTACATCTATTCCAGGAGGAATAAATTTGAAAACTTTGAACAAAACTGGTACGAACTCACGCTTTTCGCCCGCACTAGCGCCTTCGTTAGTCACGACCGCACGCATGAGCCCGCGAAGCGTGTCCAAATTGTCCGCCCTCGGCGAAGTCTACGTTCGCCTCGCTCAGAGTTGCCATTAACGTAGTTTTTGGCAGCGACTGAATCCAGCTTATACGCACTCCACCTGAAAATGCTTTTTGGGTTACCAAAAAAAAAACACAAATATACCAAAATACTCCCCCCCCCCCAAAAAAAAAAACACTTCTCACAAACTTCGATATTTATTTGCAAAACAAATAACAATTACAGAATGGGGTGGCAGCAAAGTGTGCGCAGGAATCTGCTCTCACGGTAGTAAGAGCATCCGGAGGAAACCATAGCTTTCACCAACTGTCTTGCCAAGCTCTAGATATTCAGCAGAGTTCATAATATGTTTAGCAGGGTTTAAAAAACAAAGGTTTTTTCAATTCCATTTATACTGTATAGTTTTCACCCCCAAAATTGTAATAAATGAACAAACCATAATTATGTTTTTATTTTCCCTATATGGGCTTAATTTCTTTTCTTTTTAATGTTGCAAAATAGTTTTACAGATATAAAAACAGATAAACGTGTTAATTACAATTTTGCCTTTAAAAAGGCTTCAAATCAATTATACCTGAAAACAGGATTAAAAAATAACTTGTTTAAATAGAATTTATGGCTAAAAAGAGGCTTCAAAAATGCAAATGGTGCCAATAGGGGCACATGAGTATAAATACATTACAAAATTACCACTTTAACCAAAAATATTACACAAGTTGTGTACAAAATTGAAGTTTCAAAAATAACTTACATCATAAAAATTAAATTACTTAACTTTTACACAGATGTCCAACTTGTGATTTGTCCTGTATTTAAAAATGTAAAATATGGCCATTATAAAAATTCCTCCTCTTAAAACAAGGCAGGAAAATGCCGTCTGCCGGTTTTTCCTATTTCACATTTTTAATGTGAGTGTGGTGTGTGTTTCCTCCTGTCGCGTGTCCGGAGCTGTGTGTCTCGTCTGGCTATCAACACCCATCATATATAGTCCAACCTTAGTGCTGTAGAGTGTGGAGGAACATGGGAAAACAGTATGGAGAGTTTGCCGGAGGTTTGAAGACATATGCCGCCTCGTCGTAGAGTTGCCTAGCGACAGCCAACTATGATGAAGGGCGGTTGCCATCGGCGGGGGGGGGGGGGGGTTAGTCAGCTGACGGCGCCTCGCGCTGGGGCCGATTTCAAGCAGAGCAGACACACTGCCCGTCAGCTCCTCGCTCGCCGTCGAAGGGGGCAGCATACTGGTAAGTCTTCATAACCCTGGTAGCTGAACGTTCTCAGGTGGCGAATAGCAGGTTCGGTGGAATAAAAAACTGAAGTCAGTACGGCGATACTTTCCAGCACCGTTTCAATTTTCAACTTTAGTTTACTAAATGGTCACGTGATATGGCGTAGTATAAGCTACTAAAACGAAGATTCGTAGTGTATTATTTTGAATTTCGCATGCAACACAGTTTACTAAATAATAATTTAGCAAATCTCATGTTGTTACTATGCTTGTTTCTAACGCTACGAAACAAAGAAATGTGTGGACCTGTCCTCATAGTGTAACCACACGTGTATCTTTTTGTAGGAATTCATATTATTAAGTAAATAAATGGCGTAAAAACTATGTACAAAAATTTAATTCTAATGCCATGTTGTGGAATGTAATACATTTGTTATGTGCTTCTTTTAGTGTGAGTATATATTTATTTATGATGTTTGTCTCTTTGAACTGAGATGCCAGTGCGTGCTATTCTATGCAAGTTACAACCTTACTCAACATGTAGCACCGTCTAGGTAAACAAGTGTTTAGCAAGGGAGTTCCAGTTGAACCATGTTAAATTACAAATTACTATCAGGGCCTGTTTTTAGAGAAAAGATTCCTCGGCCAGCCCAAAACGCTTCAAATCAGATCCACTTTCTTACTGTCACGTGTTTTAGGTCACTACTCTGCAGTCATGCACGGTCACTGTCGAAGTAAATAAATGATGATAAGCGCATTCAGTTATAGGCTGTTCACGGTAAACTGAGCACTTTTGAATACCCTGCTTTAGATCTACGTGTATGCACGTTGTGTAATTTAAAATTAACATTGTCATGGGCCTCATCACTTTATTCACGCGTCGGTCAAGTGAAAATGTGAAATTATTAGAAAAGTAAAATGTCACATAAAACACTTCTGTGCATTAGAAAAAAAAAGCGAAATAAATAATTTGTCATTATAAATGGTTAACTAACACTTTTTATTCAACGTTAAAATTTGGAACTTCTTTCCCTCCATCGTTACCAACTTTACTGGGCGCATGCCACTCAGTGAGCCCGTTAAAATATATGCAGGCAGGGGTAGTGACTTTTTTCAAAGATTCATTTCAAAAGTGCTCACTTTATCGTGAACAGTCTTTAACAACTAAAAACGTCCCACAGGTGTGATTTTTCAAAGGTTTGACCTAGAAAGTGCGAAGAATCAGTGATAAGACAGTACGGGTAGTTCAGAAACCGTCAGCTGTCTGCTCGAGAGCGTGTTCATGGTTCGCACGAATGTAAGCAAGTCAGGCGTGCGCAGCTTCTCTCATCACTTACGTCGCGTTGTTTTCCTTCTTTTTTGGTATTTTGCTTATGGTTCGTTACGATTTCCCCCGTCACCGCTGCCGTGCGTTTGAGTAAAGGCTGTTCACGATAATATGAGCCCTTTTGAAATCAACCTTGGAAAAAAGTCATTGCCCCTGCCTGCATACATTTGAGCGGGCGCACTGAATGACATGCGCCCAGTAAAGTTGGTAGTGAAGGATGGAAAATAGCTTCATACATTAACGTCAAATAAAAAGTGTTTGGCAATAATTTGTGATAACTTAAAATTATTCCCATCACTATTTTTAAGCATCGAAGTGAAAAAATAAGCAGATTTGTAAAATTATTTTTCTTTTTTATAATTTCGCAGTTTTATTTGACCGACGCATGAATAAAGTAATTAGGACCATGATAATGTAAATTTTACGTTAGGTGGAAGAAGACATAACGTGCATATAAGTAGATCTTAAGCAGGGCTTTCAAAAGTGCTAATTTTACTGCGAACATCACATACTATGCGAAGAAATCTTTTCATTATGGCAGAACTTTTTTGTGCTCCTAATAACTTCTCTACACTGACTGTGTAATTTTTTTGCTTGCCTGCTTTACTTGCTGATGACATTTTATTAAACGCTTAAAATTACACCCGCTTTCGGTCGATCCCTGACTTAAACTCGTTGAGGTCAGCACACTTTTGTCAGCTTTAAAGACAAGCAAAACGTTAATCACTTACATCCATACCACTGCAGGGACAGCGTGTTATATTGGTTCCTATTGCCCCTTAACGTCATTCCACAGGTCAAAGCGATACCAGTACTTATGTATTGGCTGGCTACTAACCAATGGCGTGCCGAGTTTGCAGTTTTCTAACCAAATGAATTTTCGTATGTAACATAGTGTTGATTTACGTAACTATACAAAAATTGGTCGTTCGTTTACAGAGTTCGTTGTTGATGTTGTATTAGTTCCTATTTAAAATTCTTCTGAAATGGGGAATTGATGTATGTATACCCGTACAAGTTTTGTTTTTTATGCGGAATGAAATATTCAAACAACGTTTTGCCCGAACTACACTCGAGTATAGTCCTCGAAGTGTTAAACTGCGAACATGCTCTGGTCATTTGGTGTACACACAGCACTGTAAATCAAAGGACAGGCACTGGGAATAAACCTCAGCCTACATGGAAGCACAAACACAGCGACGCGAATTACTCAACTCTGCACCACAACTTATGGCCACTGGGGCACCTGACACCCGCAGCGAGCGCTTTGCCTCATCCTGCCGGAGGAAGGGGTCAGCCGGAGTGAAGGGAGTGGACGCGTGGCATTGTATATTTCACACTTCTACTACAGCGCTGGGAAGATCAAAGTTAAAAGTTTGGCAACCAAAAATTTTCGCCACTAGGTAAGCGCTTGTGTCGGCAATCTACCATATTTCCTCTATTTTATTCGTAGAAAAAAATAATTACAATCATTATAAATCAGATATAAAATAACTTCTTAACTAAGAAAAATCTTTCTCTTTAATTATTCTGTAGTTTAAAATTTGAATTTAAAGTTACATTTTGGAACACTGCGCACCTAGTGGCGGGAAATTTCCCTACGCCAAACTCTCCCATAAGTAATCTTGTTTCGTTTGGAACTTGAGTAGTATTGACCTTTGCCTGGTCGAGTAGAACAGTCTACACTGTTCTTACTGAGCAGTAACGATTGTCTGTACATTAGTAACATACACACAAATACCATTTATAAATTAAATTAAATTTACGGCAAAATATATTTGTATTAATTATAACTGGCTTCTTATGCAAGACATTACAATAAAGATAAACATGACATAAATATCGGTATTTGAAGCACGATATCGTAGTTGATATATTTTGGTGGCATTCCTGTTGTTTGAACTTGGCTTGGCCGTTACCATTTCGTGCTTCGGGACACTGATGATTCGCATTGCTTTTAAAGTCGTTTTAAACAGTTTTGTGTACAGTTTTTAAATAGCCTACGTTTAATGTACATCGAATACATATTTTTTTTCTGTAAACTACGAACACAATTTTTATGTACGAAAATATGCGTGTAATACGATTTTGAAAACTTCATTACAAAAATTAACATCAAATTAAGTGCAAATATTGTCATCATCCCCAGCAAGTACTCTTACAAACTCCTGGTTTCTCACTTGTTTGATTTCATTCATTTCACAAGCGTTGCATTTTTGTTTCTCGTTGCACCGAATGTATAATAATTTTTACACTTTTTTATCAGCATAGTGTAAGTATGTAGCTGACGATGTCAAGCTGTGCATATAAAAATTTTTTTTTCAAAATGTTTTAAATTGAAAGTGTGTTTAAAAATATAATTAAATAAATAGTAGACTCGAATGAACCCATAACGTTGTTTTACAAACTGGTTTCTTTTATTCCACGTGATAAAAAAAACTTTGGTAAAGCATGAGGAAACAGAGTTAGTGTTGCGTGGCGTGGCTTTCGTCCAATAATCGTCAGTGGCCCCAAATCCGGCCAGAAAATAATTCCGAACAGACGTCGTTGTTAACAGCCACCCAAATATCTCAATTCAACAGCTGAACAGCCAATCAGAAACCGACCTCGCTATCCACGCGAGCCACGCCGAAAAGTTGAGCTCACGCCGATATTTCTGCTCACGGAAAGAGCATGATTCGCCGATATTTTCCAGCAGTCAATTGATTCACGTATTTTGTACCACTACTGTGTTGGATAATCAACGTTTACTGATGTAATAGAAATGAATGGCACAACGTACGCGATAAAAATAAAATACGCTACCATAAACGTTAATTATATTCAACACTTTTATTCAATAAATATAGTGAGTAAATTAACCGATACGCAACACTAATATATAAAATATTTTGTCAAAAAAATCAAAATTAAAATTTCTTGTAAAGGCTTTATTAAAAATTCGTACGACAACGGAATTAAAAAAATAAAGTGTATAAATATAAAAGACTCTAACTTGTTTCCCATAATTTATTTTGGAATACTGTTTGCGTCTGAATAACCATACGTAAGTAGGTAGCACTGTAAAACAAAGCTGAGCAGTTTTACACAACATGTATGTGGCAGCAGTGTCTCCACTGGCATCGGTGTAATTTTACACCTACATATGTCAACGTATTTTTACTCTAAGTTCAAGTAAATTTATCCTACAAATTAGTAAAATAGCACACTTTGTACAACTAACTTTACATATAATGGTGTACAATTACTATTACCAGGTAGCAGAAGAAAAACTGCAACGTTCGTGTATTTTCTCTCCACGGCAAGTAAATTTACACAGACATCTCAATTGAAAATTCACCACTGTGTATATGTATTTTCTCACTAACAAATAGTAAAATCGCAAATTTAGTGTAATTGTAGTTACACAATTTCTGTGCATTTTTTTAAACCGTTTTACTGTGCAATTTTACAATCAGCGTATGTTCTTTTATACCTGCGTCATGTTAATTCACATACTTTGGAAGTGTATTTTTATAACTTTCATGTCATTAGCCTTCAATAACACACTCCATGTGTGACGTGTTTGGTTATTTCCTGAATAAGTCATTTATCGCAAGCGTTTTAAACCTTTGTTAACACAAAAGTACCTTATTGTTGTGTTAAATTTAACTTATACTTTTATTTTACATCTAAACTTTTATATTAATCTCGACGAATAAAAATGGGAAGAAAACTGGTGTGTTGTTAATGCCTTTAGGCCGTTCACGGTAAAGTGAGCACTTCTGAAGCCCTATTACTTTTTTCTTTCAACCAATAGATATCCTTCCACCACGTGTTTATGTAAACCCTGCAAAGTGAATAATAAACACGATGTATACATTCGCCATACCTAAAACCAAAAGTCCGAGGCCACAATGAAATGTATTTATTGGTTATTATGTCTGATGAAACAGCTTCTAAAAGTTTTCACTTTACCGTGAACGGCCTATAGAAATAAATAGGTCTCGTGCAATACGTTAATATACTGAGTGACCACGAGTGCATTACGTTCACGATCTGGTGCAATTTTATAAGCTTTGTTTGCATGAGGCGGAGGAATATGCTGGAAATGGAGTGTAATTACCATATACTTAATATGAGGTAGAATGATCTCGCTGCCTGCGCACAACTAGACTCCGTGTCCCAGCACTGAACTGATTTTCTGCCAATACGAGTAGCGAAAACGGCGTGGATTAGCATTGAAGTTGATGTATGTTAACTTCCTCGAACCAATTCGTAATGCTGTCTGATTTAATTAAAATTTGTAAAAGTATTTAATTAATGAAATAGTGATTGTCATTTCGAAACTAAGATATAAAATCACGTTCACCAATGTTTACCATGTGACGTTTGACAGTTGCGTTCCTTTGGGGTAGGTCAATATTTGTACATACATGCGCATTAGATGAGTTAGGTGTCTAATGGCTCTTCACGGTAAAGTAAGCAATAAACAATAATTACAATGTGTATATTCCTCCGCACTTGAAATTTAACGCATTAAGGCTAAAATAACATATATTAATTGACTATTATTCCAAATGATAGGGCTTTCAAAACTGGTCACTTTGCCATGACCTTTGATTAGCCTATACCTACAGATAAGAAAATTTCGCGTTTCAATGATATGTAGGCTAGACTCCAATGTCCTGGGCATACTCGAAATTAAGATGTTTGTTTATTGGCTGCTGCTCCAGAGAGTAGCCAGTGTTACTTACACCTGGGAATGTGGAATTCGCTACTTGTTTCCTTGCAAGTCTGCTATTGGCTAAGACGCATCGAGAATAAATTGTGATCCAATTGCAAAGGTGACTTCACTTTATATCTGTTTGACGGATATCTTGTCCCGAAATGAATTCGCGAAACTTTCCTATCCCTAACTTTACCTCATGTAAATTCCTGTATTATAGGTGGTTCACGGTAAAATGAGCCCTTTTGAAAGCCCTGCTTCAGATATACTTGTATGCACGTTGTGTAATTACTATAAAAGTAAACATGTCACAAATATGGTGTATTTCACACTTAGAATCCATTAAATAACACCGAAAGCGAACGAAATAATTTAACTTATCAGAAATGGTTAACTAAAACTTTTTATTCGACGTTAAGATATGGAACTACTTTCCATCCTTCGTTACCAACTTTAATGGGTGCATGTCACTCGGTGCGCCCGTTAAAATATATGCAGTTAGGAGCAGTGACTTTTTTTTCTAAGGTTGATTACAAAAGTGCTCACTTCACCGTGAACAGCCTTTACTGAAGTGACCAGCTGGTAGGTTGCCGGAGAGACCGTTGCGATGACGTGTTGCTTGTGTCGTGTTGCAGGCGTGGAGGTGCTGAAGGGCGTGCGGATCCGCGTGCCGGAAGCTGTGCGCGTGGGCGACACGGCGAAGCTGGCTTGCGACTACGACCTCGAGGACTCGCCTCTCTACACCATCAAGTGGTACCGCAGCGACGAGGAGTTCTACCGCTACGTGCCCAAAGAGTCGCCCGCCACCAAGGTCTTCCCCAAGCCGGGCATCAATGTCGACGTGAGTAACCTACACTCAACATCATCTCTACCTGCATGAACATTTAGGTTATGGGCGGTGTATGACACAGCAATTTATTAATTATTTATTTTTTAAATTAGTTTCTGAATAGCTTCTGCGATTAATTTATTTCAATTTTAATATTTTAGTGCAATTTAAAATTTCCCTTAATAAAGTCTACCTTTTCTATAGACTAATTTAAAACTGGAAGAGATGAGTCTGCATATTAAGATACACAGCAAGGGAGATATTTATCTGTATAATGTTAAGCTTTCGTAAATTTTATTTAAATAACGGCCTTAACTTTAACATATATTTGTAAAAAAATTTATCACTGTCCCGCACACATACTGCCACTGATTATATATATATATAATAAAAACACATCCTACGGTTTAAAAATGTCGTAAGTTTGCAACTTGTTTGTATTGGCGTGTTGAACAAGCATTATCGTAGCATTGTTAAGTGAAGATCAAAATACGTAATGAAGTACTTACTCATCATCGTGTAACAACAGTTCTATATTTTCAGCGTGTATAAACAAAAAAAAGGTGAATTTGGCACTTAATATCCGTGATTCAAGTGCAGATAAATGCATTAAACCCGTGGAAATGTAAATACTTAATTCATGGTCTTAAATACCTGTTACGATGTTAAAATACAGATAATCCTACATTGCTTTCTTATCCTAAGTACTTTACGCCAAAAAAATTATCTGCTAGTGTCCGGTCCTAAATTAATTTTTTTAAAGCGAGCATTTCGCTCATTTATTTCAGCAAATATTTCAAACAATATTTTATCTCAGTCGAGTGACAACTGGAACACAATTTAGTAGATATGGTTTGGATAATTCTAAGTCGATAACAAACCTTAAAGTAAACAGTCACAGGCCCTCAATGCTGTCTACTCAAGAGTAAATCTGGTTACTCATTTTGGCAGCAGCCAATGAAAAAACAGTTAATTCAATAATGTTTAGAGGACTGTTGAATCCAGCGTACAGATGGCACAACACGCGATATTCACCAGCCTCTATCTAACAGTACACTGCGCTGTGGTGGACAGCTGTGGTGCCGCTTATGCGGAAAATCAGGGCTAGATTTTCGCGTGTAGTTCAACGCCTACTGCGAAAAGTGATGGAAAAGCTATGTAGTTTTTCTCCCTCATTTTGAATGCCCCTTGATGTCAATACAATGACATTACCTGCACCGAGGATCAAATATGGTTGCAGGAATCATCTAAACTGGTAAAATAAGGACAGCCATCTGTTGTGGTGTAAGTGCAATCCAAATAATGTTAACATAGATGGTAGTGCCGACATAAATGTTTGTTGTATTCTTGTCTGTTATTTTATTTGTCGCTAAACAGATACTTCCTACAGCAAAGCAATTGCCTTCCTACTACACTACAGATAGTACCTCCAACAGAACTTCAACAATATTCAGATTCCTCCCAAAAAATAATCAGAATTGTAGTTGTCATAACAGAATGTTCAGTTGCTATACAGAGAGATAACAGCCAACCAAATATTTTTTTAAAAAGGGTCAAATATATATTTAGTTATCCCAACAAAATATTCTGTTGAGTAAACAAAACATCAGTTGTTGGTATTGTTGGTGAGGGCTCTATCGATTACAGGTACGAATCATCATCCATCCCACGGAAATTCACACACTGGTGTCTATAAGTAGCCTCCATTTTGGTCCACTACACAAGCAATAACCAGTTGTAAAATATCGCTATACTACAATAGCATTAGCCAGAGTATGTGACTGTATAAGAGCTAATTTCTGATCACGCTCATCACCACATCATACTGTACACAAACGGATGTATTCAGATTTTATATTAATGGTTTAAGTTCAAGCATATATTGTTTATACAGCCGTAAACTATTTGAACATCAGCATGTATCAAGCCAATATTGCGACAGCTTCGAAAACACTTATCTCTGGAAAGAATAGCTGTATACGTATACCTTCATCCACTTGGATGAATTGCGATGGAAAAGTATATTTTTATCCCTAGATTTTTTTTTAGTGCATACTCACAAAAATATCTTGAATTTACCTGCACAACTTATTACGTGTTATTTATATAGGTTTATAAATTTGCAATGCGTTTCTAACAGATTTCGTAATAGTTTCCTACCCACGTAATAATTAAAAACGCTTATACAAATACGAACATATAACTATGCAAATAAAATTTTCGTATATACTGATTGCTCCCTTTATGTTATAACAGGTTTTTTGCCAAAAATACTTAAAAGTTTGTGATTAAGGAATTTTTAAATATACCAAATATCTTAAGTGGTCGATTGCGCTAGCTGCGGATGAAATATACATGTTTTATACATGAAACTGCAAATGGTAGTGAATTGGAATACTTAAGAAATTCGAGTGCTGCAATATGTTTAAAGAACACAATCACGCTTACTGAAAATCTAAATTTTATTTAATGTTCTAGAAATAATGTCAATTAAACTCTATGGTATTAAAAGTATTTAGCTGTTTTGCCCAGACTATAAATTATGGAGACTATTTTCAGTAACTTATACGGATTTTAAGAATATTATAAAGTAGCAAATATTGAACGCAAAATCTTGTCTTTTAACATCATGAAATATTTAACTTTCACTTATTTTGCATTTCATGACAGTCAGAGTATGTAGACTATTTCTTCTATCATTAACAGAAAAATTATTTGCTTGACTTTGAGCTGTTAGGAGACCGTGCTGTTATTTCTTATGGAATTACCGAAAATTTCTTATGTGGCTGTTCCCAAGTACTGTGCTCTTATGCAATGTATTATGTTACGAAAAGAATACATTTAATAGTTTATTCGAAATCATACTTTCAAATATTAAACATTTTGATAATGGAAGAGTTATCGCAGTTTAAAATCACAGACAATATTAAGGAGTTACTAAACATTTTGAATGTAAAGTAATTTAATTATCGCTGCATCCTTTAGAATTTCCAAGAATAAGATATACCAGTAATGCAAATTAAAACAAATTAAACCTAATAATATTAAGAATAATCCAACTGCATATCGTCAACTTCCTGGAAATGCAAAGACGTGATAATTTCACAAAATATGTCAATTATTAATTTATTTAAATCAATAGTGTTTAGAAATTATTGTATACAAACCCCCCAGTTACTTATTGCGCGAAAATTTTTGAAGCCCTGTTTAATATACAACTTGATTCGAACAATACCGAAAAATTCCGGCAGGGATTTCCTGACGAAAAAATAATATGAAAATATCTACACCACTTTTTCCTTTAAGAGATTATTAAGGGAGCTACACGCCCCTAAGTACCACAGTATTAAATGTAATTGAGTTAAAAAATATCACGAACTACTCACGATTAAGCAACAAATCGGTGAATGGTGTTTTGTAGAACGGAGATCTCGCACCTGCGAAAGATGCGTTGGCAATATCATTCCCAGTCATTATGAAAATATGGGTTGCCACCCTGTTTCTGCACGATAAATGTGAACAGTAAGCTGTTAGCGATTTGTTGAGATGACTTAAGAATCAGCACATCTTAACCAACAAAATTGGTCGTCTTGTCGGAATACTCGCAGGTGAACGGTTTTCGCAAAATCCTTCCTGAGAGTACGTATGCGAAACAGAAGGGCGAGGGGCCTGCGAGGTAGGCAACACGCAAGGCACGGGGTGGGACAACACTACGTGGCATTTGATCAAGAAATCGCTAACAGCTTACCGTTCACATTTGTCGTGCAGAAACAGGGTGGCAACCCCTATTTTCATGACGACGGGGGATGATTTCGCATTTTCAAAGGTGTAAGATCTCCTTTCTACAAAACACTATTCACCGATTTGTTGCTTAATCGTGAGTAGTTCGTAATATTTTTAACTCAATTACATTTAAAACCGTTGTTTTTAGGGTCGTGTAGCTCCCTCAATAATCTCGTAAGGGATAAAGTGGTACAGACATTTTCGTCTTATTTCACCAGGAAAAACCTGCCGGATTTTGTCGGTGCTGTACGAAATCACGTTGTATACTTGTATGTACACTGTGTACTCTTCCACCAAATGTAATATTAACGTCACTGACATGTACATGCTCAGTTTATTAATGCGTCGGTCAAATAAAATATGTAGTTATTGGCAAAGCGAATATTTTCCAAATTAGCTTATTTTTGCACTTAAATGCCTAAAAACAGAAAACCGAGCAATTCATTTGGGTTTTCGCAAATGTATAACTAACTCTTAGGATTCAACTAAAAGATATGACACTACTTTCACTCCATTGTTACCAACTTTACTGAGCGCACGCCAATCAGTATTGCCGTTATAAAATATTCTCTGACATTTAGTAAATATTTTATGCTTAACTAACCGTAAACAGCGTATACTTTATTTGGTCAGTATGATAGCAAAGATCTGTGATATGTCGACAGGAAACTTAAGAGACGTGATAATTAAAACCATCCACTACAGCTACGAAAGAACATTTAGGCTAAAGAATTTTGAGTTACAACTTGACAGGTGTTCTTCACACGTAAATCGCGTGTCCGTGCTTATATTGTATTATAAAAGTACTATAAGGAAAACATATCGATTATTTAGAATTGTGGTAACCACCAGTCAACTTGTATACATTAAACGGGACGCCATTTACCTTAAATAAAAATATTAGTTTCCGTAGGTTTCCACAGCAAAGCACATATAAATTAAACTTCTCGAAGCTGTATGAACAATGGTGGCAGAAGTTCATCTTTTTACATATTATTGAGGTACTCCTACCAAATTTTCACATAAAAAGAGTATGGGACTACTAGAGGTCAAGATTATAACACACCCGTGAATTATCAAACAATTTAAAAAATATGCAAAATGATTTCTCTGTTTGATACAGTCAAGTATCGATAGTACACTGTGCTGAAAACAAATAATTTCGTTCCTGTATTTGAATCAGTTTTCAATATTTGGTTGCTGCAAAAGCAACAGACGCTTAATGTTTGTAATGTGTTTGGATGTGCACTAAATATTGACAAATAGAACAGTCCACCTTAAGATCTATTTTTAAAATTATTATTCCTGGACCGTTTTTTCAGGGATGCCAACCCCCTTGACAGCATGACGAAAGGAACTTCAATTCCTCCCCCCCCCCCCTCCTTTCGCAACAAAACCTTTTCCCCTATTTTTGCTGGTTGTTTGTGTACGCTATGTCCGCGCGCGTCTGTAGCCGCCGCCGAATGGCATGTGTGTCGTGAGACCGCCGCCGAATGGCATGTGTGTCGTGAGACCACCGCCGAATGGCATGTGTGTCGTAAGACCTCCGCCGAATGGCATGTGTGTCGTAAGACCTCCGCCGAATGGCATGTGTGTCGTGAGACCACCGCCGACTGGCACGTGTGTCGTGAGACCATTGCCGAATGGCATGTGTGTCGTGAGACCGCCGCCGAATGGCATGTGTGTCGTGAGACCACCGCCGAATGGCATGTGTGTCGTAAGACCTCCGCCGAATGGCATGTGTGTCGTAAGACCTCCGCCGAATGGCATGTGTGTCGTGAGACCACCGCCGAATGGCATGTGTGTCGTGAGACCACCGCCGAATGGCATGTGTGTCGTGAGACCACCGCCGAATGGCATGTGTGTCGTGAGACCACCGCCGAATGGCATGTGTGTCGTGAGACCACCGCCGAATGGCATGTGTGTCGTGAGACCTCCGCCGAATGGCATGTGTGTCGTGAGACCAGGAGCCTGGACTCCCATAACTCACGCTGTGGCCGTAAAGACAATTGCACCCCGACACGTACTCAAATCATTGGGTAAGGCAGCGGGGCGCCGTGTAGATGTGGTTTCTAGGGCACCGGACCCGTGTTAAGGCTGTTTAATTTGCTGCCTGTTTTTAAGTAAAGTTACGTGTAGTTGTATTCGGCGGGGGAGTGAAGCTCCCCTCCAGCCTCCCGGCTGGAGTGAATGCTAGTGTCGTGATGTCTGTCTAATATGTTGGTCTGTTATTTGCAAGTGTGCTAATTGAACTCACATTTCTTGTATCGGCGAGTCTCTACTCTCCAGGGGCAACCCACAAGGTACGTTTCATCGTTTCAATGTGTAGTGTAGGTAATAAAGTGAAAATAAAAAGAGAACGCAACTTTTTTAAATTAATTAATTAAATTTAATTGATATATATGTGTATATATACACACATGCGCGGATGGCACTTAGTCAGTGATATGATGGTATATAAATATTTACATTTACTTATGGCAAATATTTTATTCTCTTTTGGTGCCGAAGGCACTTTAATTTATTATCAGGAGGAAATTGGGGTAAAACTAATTTGAAGTTCAAATTAATCTATTTTCTAATTATATTCTTACCAATAATTATTGTTATGTTAAATATTTGTGCCATGTTGATCTCATTAAAAATTTGAAAATTTGCTCTATTTGAGGTAGAGGGGTTATGTTGAAATTTTAAATTTGTTTTTCTGAGCACTGGAAGTGAAATCCTGTGGGAAGGAATAATAAACATTATTAGTGAGTACGCTAGAGGGTCCTTGGTACCACAATCCCGTCGGTTTGTGGTAAAAGCAGGACTTCCTCTATGTGTGCTTCATCTTCTTCCCGACCTGAAACAGACTATTAAGTCGGTGCTTCATTACGCGCACATGTATGAATAAATATTCTGTATTGTTTCTGTATTTTATTTTTTTTATTTTTTTTTATTTTAAATAATTGTTATTAATTTTTTTTAGATTTCATAATTTCCATTTTATTATTTTATTGTTATTATTATTATGGTTTTTCCATAATTCTTATTAAAGATTAGTGTTTTTACAACCTATTTTCCCGGCATGTACAGTACAGTGTTCGATACTAACTAAGTGATATATACAATGATGACAGTGATGATTAGGAAGTTACCCCATATGATCACTATTCCTGGACCAGTGCGTGTGCCACTAGGCCTGACTCCCGAGTGGAGCTGGGACAGGTCTCCTTGCCCGAGAATCCACGCTGTTGAGCCCCTGAAACAGTGCGCCTATGCCGCCTTCTTTGTTTATGTGTGTGTATGAATAAAAGGCGCGGTGTGCCTCGGTGAGTGTCGTGAAAGATTCGTGCACAGTTTGGGTGTGATGCTCTCGGCATGCGCGCTCTACTGCCGCGTGCTTCAGGACTGGCGGAGAGAGGGAGGAAGGGAGTCGTCTGCTTGACGCACGCGCCAGACTGTCGATCTCGGACTGTGGGGAAGCTCTAACAAGAACTAGCCATACCCGTGTACCTTTCGTTATTGTAACTGTACCTTTCATGTGCACGAGTAGCTCTGAAAAGAACTACTCGTCCTTGAACTAGACTTGGGACCTTGTGAGAGCGCGCTGCAGCTGTTGCCTCTCGGCTCACTGCTCTCCGACTGCACGATTCTTCGTTGAGCTCTCATATTTATAACCTCGCGGAGCGCCCAGCGCCCTGATTGGCCGGGCTCCGCCAGCCAACCAGCTGGCAGGCCCACTCTCACTTTTGTCGTGTTCAGAGAAGTTTATTTTTTCCAAATTTTCTTATGCCTGTGGGATCATAATTAACCAGGAATTTAATATTTGCCTTGTCATGTCCTTTCAGATTGTCATATAAATTCTTATTTTTAACTGTAATTATTTCTTTAATGGATTTTGCTAAGAGTATCTCACGGATAGTTTTATTAGTGGCGAATCTGTCTTGATTGGCTATTATTAAGCATTTCTTTTGAACAGTTTGCAATTCCTTTAGTTTGTAGTCTGAGGCATGCCCCCACGCCTCACATCCATATAGCATAGCTGGGAGTTTTTTCTTTAGTTGGAAGTTACCTGCTTTTAAAAGGGGATATAAAAGTTTGAGTGTGCAAGGACTGTTGAAGTACACGCCAAAGCCAGTGTACTTTAAATTAGGGAAGATCAAGAATAGAAAAGTACGCAATACAGCTGCGGAGTTTTTCCTGTTACGTGAACGTTATGTGTTCCGACTTCGAGAAGCCGCCTTCGCTTCTATCGTCATTTAACAGTTTCAGATAAGTTGGAATAATTTTCTAACTGCGTGCAGCTCTTGTGTTCAATTAATTATTTTTCTTGCACGGCATTCTATTTAATATTCTTATACAGTCTGCACGATTGTTCACCTGTACCTGAGATATAGAGCCATGCACGTAATAGTAAAGAGAATATTTCATGTTAAATGACTAGCTAGTGTCGGCCTGCACATTTATTTCCATATGAAAATTTAATTTTCCGCTTGCTTGTTCGCAATTTTTCTGAGATTCATACATGGTAATCTCCAAAACTACTAAACTTAATGTTACTCACACTATCGCCTCTTAACTTAATCATTTACAAACAAGTACATAAATAGAGCTGCCACAGTTGTCTTTTCAGTAGGTTGAAAGTAGCTAGTTGTTACATTGCCTATGATGTGTCACATGTGAATTTTCAGAGTTCTAAAAAGTGTTATTAAGTATATGTTTACTGGTGAGCAGAGAATATTGCGTGTGGTAAGCATATTTACAAGTTGTACGGCTCAACTCAATACTGTATATAACGTATGTGGCTCAGTAACACTAGTATTACAGGAGATTTTTACGCCGTATAGTTAAAGAGTTATAGTTACACAACACTCTAAGAAATTATTCGGAAATTTACCATACCAGTGTATTCGCTTAGTGAGGAAGCAGGAATGGTAATGTTTTTCTCTATACATTCATTGTAGCGTACCTACATTTGCTCAGGAAACAGTCAAATATATAAGGATTTTCCCAACTTCGTATAGTAGCGCTGCTAAACATTCCTATATCTGCACTTTGATGTGTGGTATTATTGCCATACAGTGTATATGCTAAAAACTTCTCTTAGTATTTAGGAAGTTTACCAGAATACTTTATACAGCTTAAACATGGCAAAGAATATTAATGCTGACATGTAATAAACATTCAAAATTATTTCATAAAAGCTAAAAAAAATTTCCCCAGGACTATTATATAGTAGTTTAGTTTTGTTGCGTTATTAAATTCACAAGGTACTACAGCAATGTACAGTACATTCTCCAACGTTATATAAATATTTAATTTTATAAACCCTGACGTTTTAATGAGGCTACACAAAATAGTTGTGGAGTCATTACTTCGCGTTCTGGATATTCAGTTCATAAATATTACTTGCAGTGCCCCAAAATTTCCCCTGTTGTGCCGCCACAGTTTAACACTTTAATTAAAAATATTACGCATGTAAAAATATACGAGTTTGCGCAAGAATTGTATGTTAAATGTTTACCTTTCATTACTCGAAATACTCCAGTGCAGTAAATTTCTTTCCACGTAAATTTATTGTGAATCATACAGCTTTCTAATGCTCGTTATCTCAACTCAGTAAAAAAAATTATATATTTCCATACGTTATTTCAAGCACAATTTGCATGCATATTTCAAATGTGATTAAGAGTGAAATTTTCGAGCGCATACTGTCCTCCACGGAAGTCAAACATTTTAATGAGCTTAGTAAATAACTGCAAATTTATTGCACATAATTATATGTCAGAACCTTAAAATTGATTTCTCTTCATTTTCGCAATGAGTTGTTAGTTTTGCAACATGAGTTCTATATGTAAGTACTCTGGAATAAATTTCACCCTCAAAATATTAAATTGTGTTTGTTTCTGTTGTGCTACTATTATTTCGAGGAAAATATTCATTTTTCTCTTCAGCATAGCGGTTAACAACATTCTGGAATATTCAGCTATATTTGCAAAGAATTTGTTTTTTTTTTTTTTTTTTTTTCCCCCCTTTAATCACTAATTTTATACTCGTACTCTCGATAATTTCCAAAATGCTGAGAAGAAAAAAAACAGGCAAGCATTTGTACAACGGCAACTTAATAAATCCGTGTAATATTTCCGAAGGACATTGATTCGCTTTCTGTTTGAAGCTCTGTCGGTGTTTGGCCTACAAGTTAAGCCTAGTTAAATATAAATTATTTTATTTAAAATAAAGATACAAACCTGTGAAAACTTTATCAGTAATGCAATAAATTTACACAGAGTTTGATTTTTTATTTCTACATTATTGCCAATCTAACTGCTGCACACATTCCAGTTACAGGTTCTCACGAAATATTTTTGCAGATATTTTCATCCTTTATAATTGTCTCCCTTTGAGGGTATTAAAATTTTATGGTAGCATTATGACAAAAATAATTTTCCAAAAACTGTAAAATAAATAGTGCATTGAAACTGAAGTTTGCTATTTACACTCAATCTGAAATATGAGAACAATTGTGCATAATTTTTGACAAACTGTTGTACTCTAGAAATGTTAAGCTAACTTTCCAAATCATGCACCTTACTTAGATGAAGTCACTTGTCAAAAGAGCCCGCATACAAATATATTGGTTAAAAAAAAAATTAAATGTTTCCTATTATAGTAGTAATTATAGCCTATACGTAGGGACAGGTATTCAGCGAAAATATTTATGGCAATGCTAGACTTCAATATCTTACGGCCGCAACTACAACTTCATTTGGTTACTGGCTGCGTGTATACGCGAGAAGACATATTATTATTTGACTCGACCAATTGTAATAAAGTACTCCGATACTTAATGTCCATGATTCGCGGACATACACTTGAGGCACGTGACATTTGAAATCATCCAACCACGAACGTGCATATCAACAAAAGTATTTTGGAATACAACGGGTCTTGGAAATCTTTTCGCGAAAAACACCTGTCCATATATCTATACGGGATGGCACTGAATTGAATCGACAATCATCGTGATGGCATCTTCCATACTCATATCAAGTACACACAATAACACTGTACATTTCCGAAAAGTGTCCTTGAATATACTGAAATTTGGATTTAAAAGTTTTTCAGGCCTCTTTTTTCATTGCTGTGATTAAATATTAACTGTTTGGAGAGCAAGCGATGATCTATCATCTGAAAATATGTATCGTTTTCGCGTTTTATTTTTTTATGTGTTGGATGTGCCGTTTCCTGTACATGGAAATCTTCTGAAAGTGTGATTAGCTTAGTTCTTTCACAGCACCGAATGTAGCCAATAAAACTATTGTATCTGACTTCATCTTTCCTTGTAGTGAATCTTAGTACGTTCAAGAGTATAAATTATTTTATTACGCCCTTTTTTTCGATGTTAAATAATTACATGAATTATGTATGACAGTAGAGGAAAATGACTTTTAAAAAATTAATGAAGCAAGCTAGAGGAATTTTAAATTCATGTCTTATTTGTACAAATCTAAAAATCAATCAAAACTAATTCGTTTGCAAGCAATTGAAAATAATAGTTTTTGTTATGAGAATGTTATGAAACATGCGCTCTTGCAAATTTCTGTGAGGTTTAGCTGTATTTCAATTTCGATTTTTGAGGTAAAATGAATAGTAAATAAAGACATTAAACCCTTCCGTCGGGAGAATAGTGTATCGAAATTCGAATAAATATAAACATGCAGCTCCAGTTACATCTATATACACTTTAGTTGGTACCAAAAATTGTGTTCAAATAACTTTTCTAATTGAACGAATTAACTTTTTAAGTTAAACATGTCATAGTTTCGCTACATGAAACATGGCGGACGTTAAGTATCGAATGGTTTAGTATTTAAATCGTTTTATCATCTACATCTTACCACGGAATTAAACAATATGTTCAAAATCTAAAAATAATGTTAGCTCTTAAACAGTGTCTCCTGAATGTACTGTAGTGCCGAGATAGCGACAAGTTATATACTGAAAGTATTTAATTTGAACTCGTCTTCTCTGTGGATGGATTGACAAGATAAGTCGTTGAGTAAACGCTAAGTTAAAATATAGCATGTTGAAATAAACGTCCAATTAATTTGCGAGAAAATTTATTTAAAATATATACTAAAATGGAAATGCTAACGTAGTCCTGTATTCGGGTAAAAATTAACGTACGGAAACCCACTGAAAAAACGCATTAATTGCAGTTAGCAAGCGATCGCATTTATAGAGTAAATTTGCAAAAAAATCGCTTTTGTCGTTACTAGCGAATTTTCCAGGTTCTTGTAGAGCATTGGTGTGCACGATTTTTCAAAGTGTAATCTATTTTTAACATTTCTTTGCCGTTATTTTTTTAAATCTTTGCAGCCGGATTTTTATGAATACAGGAAAGAGAGCATTGGGGTCTTTGCATATGATAAGTATAAGTAAGGATAAGTATACGTAGTTGTGAAGGAAACTCAGTAACTTTTTCTCTAAGGCTGAGGTAAGGCCGGCAGCATGTGATGCACGCGAATTATTCCTGAGGAGCCGCCCCAGCCAACCACCTCTGAGAGAGCAAGGAGCAAGATAGGTATTGAGTGTGTGTGTGTGTGAGAGAGAGAGAGAGCGAGAGAGAAGGAGTCAGGCAATATCCAGGATGTACCTAGGCGCGCGAACGAGGAACATATATATTATCCGCTAATTCAAGTCTCTCGTCTCTTCGTTAAATATTTCTGGGAACCCTCCGCCGTGGCTGGTGCATGGTGGTAGGAGCTGCAGCGGGAAGGTGAGGGGAGGGGAAGGAGGGTTCGGTAAGGCGGAAAGACGAGGGAAATAAATTGAGGTCCTTGGCCATGCAGCCTCCTCTAGAGCAGAACCAACTTGCGCGCCCCGTCCACGGAGAGATTCCAGGTTCTGGCAAACCGAGCGATCCCCATTCCAAATTTCCTCAGGCACTAACACCCTTTGATAATCCACTCAACTTACACATTAATGCCTTGTTTCAGACGTTGCAAAAGAGGAATATTTTTGTGTGAAAGTGCTTATTAATTTCTTATGGGTAGAGACCTGAAAAATTCGCGAGTTCAACGAACTGCAGGCTAGACTTCACATTATCATGTACAAATATGCCAATATTAACTGCACATTGGCTGTCTGGTGTCGTACAGAAGGCGATGATTGGGCCAGCATTCTACAGCAGGTTTCAAGCACCGTGTGGACCAATAGCTAAAGTTACATAAACAGGCGTGTTTTGAATTATAGTTTGTCTCAAAATGAATCCGCGAATTATTCAGGTCTCTTTTTATGGGGCAGCGGGCGCTTGCCTCCCACCGCGACGACGGGTTCGATACACGGCGGTTTCACTCCCGAATTTTTACGTGCGGGAATCGGGCTGGGCGATGCCGCTTGCCGGCGGGTTTTCTCGGGTGCTCCCGTTTCCCCTACCCTTGCATTCCAGCGCCACACCATCCAAGTGTCTTACTTAATGTCTTATCCGGAGTTGATGGGCACCAATGGGCCACCATTGATGTCACCTCGGCCTCAGTGCACTCCACAAGCGGAATAATTTTTTATATTTATTTACTTTCTTATGATAACAGGCAGTTTGGGACCTGTAGTAAGGTGTTTCAGTAGATAAATGACACAAGAAGCGACCAACTATAAAATATCGATTGTTTCAGCAGCAACCAATAACATTGTCTAAGGAAAGGCGATGTCCTTATTGATGCTAACTTCTGGACTTGCACAGAGCACAGACCATGGTTTCACCTATCCTGCAACATGCCGGGCGTGAAATTTCTCAAGCTTAACAATACAACACTGTTGGTATTAACAGAATTTTAACTATTTAGTAAGGTATGAATTTAAATCCTCGACAAAAATCAGTCGATCTGCGAACATAAAGTGCAATAAATATGCGGTCATCATTTTATCCTTAGCTGTTATTTTCAACTGTTTACAAAACCGATAGCGAATAAAAAAAGGTCGTAGAAATGAGTATAGGCTGTTCACGGTAAAATGAGCACTTTTGAAAGCCTTGCTTACAATCAACTTGTATACACGTCAAATTAGCATTGCTATAGGCCTCATAACATTATTCAGCTATCGGTGAAATGAAACAGTTAAATTATTAAGAAAGTTAATACTTTACAAATCTGATAATTTTTCCACTTTGATGCTTTATAAAAACAGAAAGCGAAAGAAATAATTTGAAGATATCACAAATGGTTACTTAGCACTTTTTATTTGGCGTTAAGATATGGAACTACTTTCCATCAATCGTTACCAACTTTACTGGGCGAATGTCACTCAGCGCGCCCATTAAAATATATGCTTGAAGGGACAGTGAATTTTTATAAGGTTCATTTCTAAAGTGCCCACTTTACCACGAACAGCCTTTTGTGTCAATGTACGAGAACGTTTATGCTGTATTTTGAAGAACCAATTACTAGTTCACATCGATTCAAAAAACTTGAAAAATCTCTCTCTGTCTCTGTCTCTCTCTCTCTCTCTCTCTCTCTCTCTCTCTCTCTCTTGCAGTCAGTTTCTCTTCTCATTTCGAAGACCAAATGGAAGAATGCCCCGATGAAAGCGGGATGTACACTCGGCAGATGACAAGCGTACCAGTTTACCCATTACGGACCCCTATCAAAGTTTATTTCCGAGCCAACACAGAGCCTCACCGATGCTGCCAATTTAGTCTCCTGTATCCTGCTCGCCTTCTTTCGCACTTGCAGCTCCACACCGCAGAAGTATTTCGGTATACAAAATTACTCAATAATAAATTGAAATATATGAGAACAGCAAAATGATAGCTACAAAATATCAGTATCATACATGTGGTTAATAACCTACATGATTAATTTTTGATAAATAAAAACTGAAATTGAGTATTACATATACAATTAAAAAAGTTATTCCAGTAATTACACAAATATCGTTTATGATTATTGATTATTAATCTTACATTCATTTGAGTAAAATTGTTGTTTATAGTAATGTATCGTAAGCTCAGGTAATGGTCACACCTGAAGTTAGTAAAATTTCTGAATTTAACAGGCCTAAAGGAATTTGTATTGGGTTGAATAAAATGACTGTGTTGTCTGTTATTTGAGCCATAATCCAATTACTAACTGAGCATCTAGCACGAAACATACTCAACTTTGTCGTCTTGTTGCAAGGAATTTCATTCATTACATTTGCAATGCATGCCAAAATCATCGTAATATGAAATTATAAAGTAAATCCAACCCATTTCACGACCAGGTATTCCCAGTAAACATTTACCGAACATCGTCAGTGGCGGAATTTCCTGCAACGAAGTTAAAACGGCATGCTCTCCGATTTTTAATGAGTCGTCGTAAATACAGAAAATGTTATTTTTCTTTTCAAAAGCTAACATACACATGATGTGAATTTTGCAAAAGTAATCTTGCGAATCTGAATTAAGGCTCGCTCATAACTGCTACTTGAAATGTATTGCTGAGTGTTTGAATTCTCGTATTGCCATGAACGTATTAAACGTACGACCAATGTGCATAAATACGAAAACATCTTACACTTCGCATGCGGACTACTAAGTATCTACAGTCATGATATAATTTACATTAGGACACCATTTCAAAGTACTTCAAAAAGGCTAAAGAACGATTTTTTGTTCAAAACTTTGTGCCCCAAAACATAACCCGTCAGATACATACAAATCTAAGTAAGAGTGCGATGGACCCCCGTGCGTTTTTTGCCAAATAGTTGTTTGCGCGAATACGTTTCACTCGGTAAATAAATGTTCCGTAAATAGGACTTTTTTGTCAAAAAAGATAAATAAGTCTCTATGACACTATTTTTTACTTTTGTCATATAAAGTGCAGGCTTGGAGGGAAAAGAAGAACAAATATCGCATTTTTAAAGTTTTTCAATGCAGTTTCGTTAAGCAGCAAGATAAATGTACAAAGATACAGGCGTGGTTTGATATGTGGCTTTACATCGCCTGTAATAAAACCTCACTGTAACTGATCTAATTTGCACAGTACAGCGTCATGACGGAAACACTGCACGCCTTGCGCATAAGTGCGATGAGGCGCTAGAAGTGCGTGTTAGTTACGCCCGTATCGCTCCCTCGCTTCTTGACCTTGAACGCGGGAGTCCATCCCACTCTTAAGGGGCACGCATTAAACTTTCCTACAGACTTTCCACTAATAAAAGAATACGGTCACCGCTGAAAGTCTGGTGGTTTCATGCAGTATGACGAGAACACTGCACGCCAGCAGAGTGTCTTGCGCATAGCGGCGATGACGCACTTGATGAGCGTGGCAGCGTCGCCCTTATCCGTCCCGCGCTTCTCGCCCTCAAATGCGGAAGAAAACTCCAGTTAAGGGGGAACCTTTATTTCGGAATTCTACAAATACGTGTCAGTTTGTAGGTACAGAATTATTTTGCTGTGTAGTTCTTCTCTTCGTAGCTGGGCCAGGTTGTTTTATTGTTCTCCTTCCATCGTTCTTTGCGCCGACTAACAAGCGAGCTCTCGGTAGTCGGACGATCGAGAAAAAAAAAGAAGTCAGGAACTACTGTGTTCTGAGTCAGCCGTAACGATCAAAACATTCGTGCAGGACCGAGTCCTGCCTGGAATCGACAAGACGTGAATTCAACTCGAGTGATACTTTGCAACTTCAAAGTTAGAAATACAGGTTGTTAAATAAAAAAAATGATATAACGCGCAGTATGTGATAAGAAAACGACGATATAGATACAAATCGGTTGTGCCAACAGCATTAATTTTACAAAGACAGTAATTTTTGGTTTTCTGTGGGCTGTCAGTGATTTATGTTTTTCTTAATTTAATTTACCTTTATGGTATTTATGTAACCGTAACTTTAGGCGTGTTTGTAACAACATTACCTCCTTACAGTACTGTCAACATTAAGGTGGGGTTTAAGTTGTGGTAATATAAATTTTGTGATATATTTAAAATTTTCTTTTATATACTTTGCTTTAAAATCCTATGTAACATCATTTACATTTATTTAATATTTTATATTAATTATTAAGAAAAAATTTTTGGAACGGGGCTTAAGCGAACCTGTGCCTTGTTTGCATGACAATCTCCACTTCACGAACTCAAGTTTCTTACTACCCGCGCTCTTTTTCACCATCTCTATTACCGTTTCGCATACTGGCTATTCTACAACATGACGACAAACTGCCCTTTCAAAAGCGCTCATTTTACTGTTAAGAGCTGTTCACGATAACGTGAGCACATTCGAAATTAACATCACAAAAAAAGGCACTGCCCCTGCCTGCATATGATTTAACGGGTGCATTGAGTGGCAGGCGCTCAGTAAAGTTGGTAACGAAATATTGAAAGTAGTTCCATATTTGAACGTCTAATAAAAAGTGTCCGGTAACCATTTGAGAAAACTGAAATTATTTCTTTCGCTTTTGGTTTTTCCTTATGCACCAAAGCGTAAAAATGAGAAGATTAGTAAATTATTTACTTTTCTAAAAATTTCGCAGTTTCAGCTGACCCACGCATGAATAAAGTGACGAGGCCCATGCCAATGGCAATCTTACATAAGGTGGAAGTGGAAGAACACACAAAGTGCATACAAGTAGGTCTTAAGCAGGGCTTTCAAAAGTGCTCATTTTACCGTGAACAGCCTATAACGACCTATAAACCATTTTTAACGCTTCGTGGCCACTTACGGTTTTAATGGAGCATTGCGATGGTTGTGGAAAAATAGTATAAACGATCTTCTCGCGTGTTCTGTTTACCCAGAAATTGTTTTAGTATAACAACCTGCTCAGAATAGATACAGCATTAAATTAAAAACTATTATTTCTGTTTTATTATATACTAGGTCATTATTTTTTGTAATGCGTGTCTGCTGTTGGAATTAATCCAGGCACCTGCCACCCACCCACCACCCCTGAAAAATTTCGTATGCATCTCGGTAGTAACAAAAATAATATTACTAGTGCAACAAATTTTCAAATTACGGATGTTATTCGCTAGAAAATCTATTAGTGCCGTTTACGGATTCTGGATCATTTTACGACTAATGAAAACATTATTTGTCAATTTTATGTTTTCTTTATCATAGAATAAGGCAGTTGCTAGTGTACGATTTCAAGGTGTAGTGATTACTACAAAAATATATATCAACTGTCTCTTTTCACCTATATAACAAAATTGTATTAATGGTGAGGTTACGAAAAAAATGTTTATTCGATCACAGCGAACAATTTCAGTGCGGTATACAATTTCAGATATTTGCGGCAAAATATAAGTGAGTCACTTCTATCAAATGGAACACAAACAAAAATTCTGCTGATCTGTGCACTCCCGATTTCCACTGTCACGTTGGTCCATAATGCACCGTGCGCTTCACTTTACAAGGAGAAAAAGGTTTTGGTGAATCAAACAAAATTTGTTTGGTGTAACCAAATTATTTGTTTATATAGGGGCAATGCAATATTTTGTTGCTGAAATGAAATTATTTTGTTGTTGTCATTTAGCCCAAACTGTAAGATTTAGTTCGTGCAACTAAAGATTAGTTTGGCTACACGTACATTTAACAGTCTGTGCCGATATAAAGAAATACGAATTCGACAGAGTTTCGAACATAGATTAACTGCGTCCGAGCTCTATTTCTTGGCAACATCAGCTAATGTGACTATTCGCGACGCAGGAAAGGTTCTAAACAGCTAATACTCCAAACATTGGGCAGCGTGTGCAAACAAATATTTCAAATTTTGCAGCTTTACTTATCAGTTTATTGCTTCATTGTTTTATTAATTTGTTCATGCGATTGTTAAGCATCAATAGATGCACTAACGAACACGGTTACTATCCTAATTGTCACAAAAACTACAATCAAGCTCTCGAGCTGTATTTTCGAACGAAGGTAGTCAAGTGAGTGGCCAAACAAAGATATACAGTTGATTCAACTAAATATTCAGTTGAGAGTCAAATTTTTTTTGGCCCAAAACAGAGATTTTGTTTATTCAAACATATTTTCAGTTAGACGAACAAAAGTAATTTTGTTGCTTTTCAAATGTTGTTTCCTCAACTATATAATTTGTTAGGGCAACTAAATATATATTTGGCCCTATACAAATAAATATTTTGTTCGATTTCCTCTCAATTTAGTAGTACTCACTGTTATTTCCAACTTTTCTGTAGCCCTGCTAAAGTTCTACTTCCAGGATATTCCTCCTCCTCGTGAAAACTAAGCTCAACTAAGCCTGGTGAATTACACCAGAGGACAAGGCACCACATTCGTGAGCGCTCAGTGTAACACTATTTTGTATAAGGACTATTTCTCACTAGGTGCTACCAACATGCCTATTTTCACCCTGTTTTTATGCAAATTATCAATAAATGAAACATTATAATTTATAGATAAAATATGAATAACATTTCAAATTAACAGCAAAAAAAAAAGTAACTTTTAAGAACACAAGTATAAATCGCTTGTAATACAGAGCATATGTTGGAAATAACTAAACACTTCATACATGGGGAGATTTTTCCAAGGTTTGATTCAAAAAGGCCGAAGAAACCGTGAATGAACTATACACTGTGAAACGTTATGTTTACTGGCCGCTTGTCGGCCGATATGACGTGGTTTTGTCAATGCTCCAATGGAATGGTCTTTTCTGCGAAACATAGCACGATCCATTCACGGTTACTTCACACTTTTCTGAAGATCTGCTAAAGTTCTGCTTCCAGGAAATTCCTCCGCCTCATGCAAACTAAAGCTTATTTAAGCCTGGATAATCACATCAAAAGACAACGCACCGAGTTCGTGCGCACTCACTTGGAATTATATTTTGCATGAGAACTATTTGTTACTAGGTGCTACCAACACACATGCTTTGTCACTGTTTCTTTTTCATATTTATAATTAATGAATTATTATAATTTATAAATAAAATACAATTAAAACTTGAATTTAACGAGAAATAAGGTACTTTCATGTTAACGTAGGTATAAAACACTTGTGATACATGGCATATTAAGAAAATTAATAAACACGTCACACATGGGGTGATTTTTCAAAGGTTTGATTCAAAAAGTGTGAAGAATCTGTGAATAGACTATATATATACCCCATCGAGCTCATTTGTGTAATTTACACTTTGAGTAATGCCTAAGTGTTATTACTTCGCGGTGAACGTTATCAGAACTGATGGCAAGGTGATATTACGTCGACTATTGCGCGTTGTCAGCACTCGAAATGTTAGGTATGTTTCCCGCTGCTGGGTGAACCTCTTGGGATATTTCTATTTAACTGGTTAAGTGTACAGTACATAATTTATTGTGCTGGTTATTTTAACGCTGCTCTATGTACAGGCTATTCACGGTAAATTGAGCACATTTTAAGGCCCTCCCAGCAGGGGTAATTAAAAATAAGTCATATTTAATCGTGTCCTTAGACGTTAACTTTTGAAACATATAAAATTTATACACAATGTTAATTAATCACGTGGAAATTATGACATTAACAACTGCCTAAAGGATGCAAATAAGCTAAAAGTAACTCTTGAGTACGACCTTAATTGGTGGTTATTTCACCATGAACTGCATATAAATATGTATACACGAAGTCACTGCTAAGCAGCCATGGAAGGCAGTTAGTGTTATATGAGAAGCTTGTGACGGCCGCCAAGCTGTCCCAGTGAAGTGGCGGGATGCTCAAAACTGTAACCATGGTGCAGTTTAAAGCCCTCTTTCTTTTTCTTCCAATCCGTCGGGTAGTCACCCTCTTCTCATTCTTTTTACAGCCAGCTGCACTGCAACTATCCGACAACTGCCCGCACCCACCCTAACCTTTCCAGAACAACCCCTCGCCAGAATGTCTACAAGCCCAACACCTCCCTCCCAGGGAAAAGAAAGTTGTTGCCTTGCAAAGTTTCCGCGTGAGGGACGCAGCTGTTCGCTTCGACCCCAGCTGCAATTTCTCCTCCCCCTTTTCCCCCCTTCGACCAAAAACCACCAGCCCCTCCCCAAGCTTCGCAGAAACACCGAGTTAAGTCCTGTGTAAAACTTGCTGGCAACCCCCGAGACTTTGCTTGCAAGGGGGCAAACGGCAGTGCGGGTGATATATGAACACGTAGGGGGTTGATCCGAGGGGATGGAGAAAAGCGAGTTCTTAAATCACCATTCCGGGGAAAACAAAACGCTTGGATTTTGGGTGGGTGGCAGCGGAAGAGCGTTTCTGCGAGGCGAAGAATTGGCGGGGGAAAAGAATACCTAGATTGGGCGAGTGAGGAATCCCCCGGAACCGTAAATCCGACTCTTTCCGCTTCCTGGGAAGTATCCGAGTGGGCATTAGAGGACAGGAATGAGCCCGCACATCGGGAAGATGGTCATCAATGAAGGAGTTACATAAACGAGGGAAATTCATCATCAACAGAAATTCCTGAGAAACTACCAAGATCGTAAACTATCCCTGAAAAGTAACTAGAAGCAATAAAATGTTAACATGTTTAATACGTACATTCGTTTCAGTCATGAAGTAACATAATTATTCGTGATTAGATAAATTTTTCACGCGCCTGTTTGACATGTTGCTTTAGAGAGGAGTTTTGATATATTCGAAGAAATATAATGGAACAGAAAAATGTAAGTTCAATTTAAAACGAAGAGAATCTACTGTAGTAAAATAGTAACCTGAGTTACAAATACCTGTGCCGGAAACACTGAGTAAAACATCACCGTTCTCATACAAATCATTGTAATAAATTTGTGAATGTTCATCGATCTGGTAGGGAATAGCTGAGTATGCAGAAAAGAATACTGATCGTATTTCCTGAAACACTAACTGCACGAGGCGCAAAAACTTCCGCACTCAATTGCCAGAAATTCGGTAAAATTCCACTTGCCAAACAATGCCCAGACACGAATATGTCACACTGAAAAAAAAACTATCAGAGAAGTGGCAAAATAACAGTTATGCGAACGAGTATAGACTATTCACAGTAAAGTGAGCACTTTTGAAATCCCTCTCATCTCGAATAATAGCCAATAAATATATTTTATATAAGCTTTAGACGTTAACCTTTGTGTGCGGTGGAATATACACACTGTGTTTATTACTTACATGGCAATATTTATTTTGAAAAAGTTGTTAAAGGATAAAAATGGATTAAAGGAAAAAGTAACAAGGTCTTCAAAAGTGCTCACTTTACCGTGAACAGCCTATATCAAGGTAGCAGCAAGCAAACTTCTGTACCAGTAGGATAATGTTCTGTCATTTTACTACTGTTCTGTATGTTGCAGGAACAATCCAAAATATTGCTGAAGTCGCTCTGTGGAAGGAACTGTCTGTTCTGTAAGAGGAACAGAACGCTCTGCTGTATAAACTATAGTCACACTTGCTGACATAATCACAGACCAGCTAACAAAAACTGTTGTTTCGCAGTTACTATATACTTTTACAATATTTAAATGTTACCTACGACTAAGCTGATAGCTATCCCTATATTAACAGCCAAATTAGGTTACGAATACATAAACATGGCTGTTGCAAACCACATATTTTTCTCGATTCAGAAGCCAGCAAACGAAGAAAACATATCTTTCCACAGTTAGAAGAAGCTGTGCGCTTAAAGGCTGTTCAAGATAAATTGAGCACTTTAGAATTGAACATTAGAATAAAATACTTGTAAAAAACCTTTAAAATCAAGCTTTTATTTTTAATGTACTAAAAAGAGAAAAATAATTATAGTAGTTACACAATTTGTAGAACTTGTAAGATGTGGTCAGACAGCTGTAATAAACTTTACTACAAATTAAAATGTTTGTATCAATTTATTTTTAGTATATAAAAGCTTGGCGCAAATAGTCAAGAGCCTTACACAAGATATGTGCTTACTACACTTACACAAATGAGGTATACGTTTTATATTGCGCCAAGCTTTTATACACTAAATATAAATTGATACAAACATATTAATTCGTAGTAAAATTTATTACAGCTGTTCAACCACATCTTACAAGTTCTACAAATTGTGTAACTACTATAATTATTTTTCTCATTTTAGTACAATTATAAATGAAAGCTTTGTTTTAAAAGTTTTCTTTCTGTTATTTTATTTTTCACTTTTTAGTTTAACCATTTTTTTTGTAATATTATGTAGCAATGCAAATCTCGGGACAATTTTTATGTCTGTTAATGTCCATTGCTACATAATTGTTACAGGCCCTGGTCACCATGTGCAACAATCAAATTACTTATCGAGACAAGTCCAACGAGGCCAAAATCGATACATTTACTATGTGAGGAGAGAACTTAATTTAAATCAGCATTTCCAAGACATCGAAGTTTCTCATAAACTTTCGCCAACATACTAAAACATGTATACAGAATGCAATAGTTACGTAATATGAAAAACCAGCATTAATACACTTGATAACGACGCAACTCGACTCTGTGTGTGCACGTGCGCGCGAGCACAGCTGATTGGACGCACCAAGCCACCCTGCCTGATCGAGGCAGGCTTGTGCCACCCACACAAGGGCGACAGTCAAAGACAGGGAGGTCTGGCAACATTGCTGCAGCTAGCTCAACTGGATAACGGGAAGTGGTTTAAAATCGACTTGCAAGATTTGACCTAAACACACCCACACACATACACGTGAAATTAAAAAAGGCGGTTGACTTGCCTAGACAAATGACAAACTCAAAGATTCCACGTTTAGCTTTGATGAAGTTCCTATGACCACCTTCCGAATCCATCATCAGGCCTTACTGACCACAATCAATTAAGCCCAAACTCGAGTCAATACTATTAACCGTCGAGGAGCTCCCTCGTTAGGAGATAATCCTGGCTGCAGCACCAGGTCGCTGTCATCATATTACTGCATTGTCATCGGGTTCCTATATGTATACCAAGTTTAAGCTCTATTGAGTACCTAGAAGCAGGTCAAAATTTACTTGCAATATTTCACCCGAACGTACAAATAAACTAACAAGGCAAGTTAAATAAAAGCTTCTAAAAAAGTCACAGAAAAGTTGGTAACGATGGATGGAAAACGGTTCAATATTTTAACTTCGAATAAAAAGTGTTAGGTAATCATTTATGATAACTTAAAATTATATCTTTCGCTTTCTGTCATTTTTTAATGCTTCGAAGTGTAAAAATGAGCATATTTGTAAAGTTTTTACTTTCTTAATAATTTCACAGTTTCATTTGACCGACGCATGAATATTGTGATGAAGCCCATGGCAATGTTAATTTTACATAAAGCGGGGAATACACAACGTGTATGAAAGTAGATCTTACGCAAGGCTTTCAAAAGTACTCAGTTTACCGTGAACAGCCCATACATCAAAAGGGACCACCGCACAATCCCTTTCTTGTGTAATTTAATCCAACCAAAAATTAAGCAAATTAATTTCAGGATATGCCTATTTCGTACGCTTCAACAACTAATTCGCTTTAGAACCCGACCACTGTTTATTATGTCCGCCTTGAAGTAATTACAGTCAGTGACAAACCTTCAAAAACTAGAATTTAATCCTTTGATATTTAATCACGAGTGAAATTAGCAACTAACTATGGCAACATTTAATGAACAATTATGTATGGGTAGGTTACACAGAGAACTGTTCGGGAGTGGTAGACAGTTAATGGACTAGCCAAATTTTCTACCCAGTAACTGTGACTACAAACCGACACTGAACGTTTGCGATTCGCTGTAAGACACCTAAGACACGTGAGAGTTAAATTCATCCAATCATGAAACTTGCTCTGAACTATCACGTTTTGCATTACAACTAGTCGTGGAATCTTGTTGGGGACACGGTCGTTTGTTTTGCGTGAATACGTATACATTGACGCTCTTGGACGCCTCGATGTTTTTTTTTTTTTTTTTACCTTCCCGACGCCGCTTCACTCGATAATATGGGATTTTATGGGTATCACTGGATTGCTTTTGAGATGTTCTTTCCAACCGTGTACAATTTCCGTATTTCGACTTGGCTTTTTTACGAATATAGGCCGACATTTTGTTAAGTTTTCTTAATTCTTACATTAAACTCATACAGTTTCACCATAACCACGCCACACAAATGTTTTATGCACGCAATCGATTGATATTGGCATGAACTGTCGATTAAAACCCAAACGAGCCTCATAGCTTCTCCTAATCAAAAGTTATACTACGCGGAAGTTATGAGGCCTGGCGAAACGAACTTAAAATTGCGGCACCCCCCGTTCCCTCTCGCCGCTCGTGATGCTTCGCAGTCCTCACTCAACGTAACATATTCTTTGACCCTTTGGCAATCGAGTGTTGTAATTGAATTTTGAATGTAGACGATAGATTAGGAAGTGAATGAAGTGAATCGCCAAACTCTATCCCCCGATTTTGTTATCATCGAATTTTCTGGATGGCCTCCCACTATGGTCTCAAACTTAAAAACGTATTCACGTCAAAACAGGCGGCAATACACATAGGGCACCATAAACTCGAAGTACGTGGGCGCCGCTGGTGGTCGCTTGTTAGTAAACGTGTTTCAAACTACACGAACAACGGGGGATTGACAATTGATAGAGCCAAGTGTTTTCCGCAAAAATGCTTCAGGACGATTTGCACAACAAATCACTAGAGCAGAGATCCGCTTTCGTGACTGGATGATTTTAACTGTCACGATCTCATGTGTCTGCCAGCGAATCGTGGACGCTCAGTGCCGGAGTTACCAGAATTCTGATTGGCCCAGTCAGGTAAGGACCTGCCTCCCGAGAAAGATACGTGGCCAATAACCAAAGAAATACTGCACGTACAGCATAGGACAATGGAGTCTAGTCTTCGCGTAAATAATTTCGCGAAAAACAGGTGGCCCTAGCAATTGAGTAGTAAAGGCGCATTTTATTTCCAACAGCGCTCAAACAGCAGTATTGGCGATGTAGAGTCTGCACGTCTGTAGACAGGTGGTGGCCGAATGACGTGCCTTAGCCTTCGTGATCATGCAACTGGTTGTGCACGCAGGTACGTGAAGTCGCGAACTGCCGGCACTCTTTTCATAACTTCGATTAAAGTTATTTTAATTTAAAAACACTAGATGAAAATTCTGAATATTTTGCTACTAGGATATATTGTAGATAGAATCCGTGGTTTGAATTTCAACTCGTAGTTTACTAACTCCTTGTATTTGACGTGTCTGTCTCCCGGATAAGAGCGCTTGCTTCACATAATCCCAGACGAATATACATTCACCTTGATATTGCCTTAGTAATTTAAAAAATATATATTATTTTTACAAGCTTAACTTAGGTAACCTAAAAACCTGCTAGCCATTTGGTGCCTTTTGAAATAGTGCGGCAATAACGAAGGAGCTTGAATGAGTGAAGAGATTTGGGCAGCTCTTAACGGCGAGGTCTTGAGAGCCGATGAGGGCGATTGAAGTGAATATGGACCAACGCCGGAATTGGGGGGGGGGGTGGGAAACGGGAGATTCCCGAGATAACCCACTGAACAACGGCATCGTCCGGCACCGCTCCCACATGCGAGGATCCTGTGACCCGGCCGGGGATTGAGCCCGGGTCGCCTTGGTGGGAGGCGAGCGTGCTAAGCACTCAGCCATCGTGGCTCCAAGGAGCTCGAATAGGTTTTATGTATAATTGCTGGCAAGTTTTGAATCAACAGCGTTCAGCATCTTACAGCTATTCATCGCAAACAAGTTTTATGAACACTGTCACCGCTCAAACCGAGCCATACTATCTATGACGTAACAACATTCCTCAGATGCCACCACCTGAAAACTAAAGACGGGATCTTTTCTGAACTTTTATGTTGTGTTCATTGAATAATACCTGCTATGGGGGCAAGTGACTAAATGGAAAATTATATTGTGCACACGTCATTGCAAAGCTCTGTCGACATAGTTCTGCAATGGCGTATGTTCGACAATTAACTTTTCATATAACAACTTTTCTGTGATCCTTATTTCAGGTATGTTTTGGTATTATTTAAGTCGTGTATTACTGGATACGAGTACTAAGTTGGGCTCGTGCTTAGATATTGCTCTAATTGTGATATCACTAAATAATGTTTCGGTAATTTGGTTGTAAAAAAGAGTTTTGCTAAATGCCTGTTTGGCAAAAAAGACGACTCTTCCAAACACTTCAAAAAGAACATTGTAGGCCAGACATCCGTTTGGCCAAATTAATTTCCATCCAAATTATGCGTACCCCAACTGACATTAATATTTTGATAAATATTTATTCGAAACAAGTTTATTTGGTGGCGCGTTCGTTAGTTAAGATGCCCGGAAATTTAGGGAGTTAATGCAGAGGTAGCGGAGTTCTCATTGCTACCTTGTTACTTAAACGAAGTTTATTTCACACGTCGTAGGGGAACATTTTATATCTGATCGCGATGACTTCACACTCTTTTAATAAAACTTTTGTGAAATAAATTATGTACGACATATTAGGTTGTTTCGTAAATATACCGTTGTCACACGCGCTTTATACTTGTGTTAACATGAATGTGCTTTTTTTGTTAAATTGACTTTTACTTTTATTTTGTTTATAAATTATAAAATTTCATTTATTATTAATTTGAAGAGATATAGTGAGAAAACTGATGTGCTGGCAAAGCCTAGTAAAAAAAAAGTACTTATGGAAAATATTATTTCACTGAGAGCGCACGAATGCGGTTCAACTTCCCTCTGGTGTATTTGTATAGAATTGGTTAAACTTTGTTTGCAGAAGGTGGGGGAATATCTTGGAAGTAGATCATACACAGGGCTTCCGAAACGTTTTAAGTAACCGTGAACGGATAATGCCAGTAATATACATCTATAGGTTGAATGTGCCGTCGACGTACATACGCCGCAGTCCGCAGGAATCAAAGCTGTTTAGAATGTTCCCAAGCAATAAAACACGGACAGTAGGTATGATATTTAAAGATTTGTAAATTATAGTCTTCCAGTCTAATAAGTTTGCGAATCTTCAAGGGTATGTTATTGCTTGGTTCTCTCTACTTGTAAAATTCTCTGAGATGAAAAGTTCGACGCGTCCAACGTGCACGAAACAAAATATTTGCTAGCTTTTATCTGTCAAGACATATTTCCCTGCTGTCAAGAATGGAATTCCCCATACCACGCCCGACGTAGGATCGAGACTAATGCCTTTGATCGACTAGTGAAAGTTATTACATTTCGTTAGTGTATTCCAAATCTGATACTCATGTGCAGAAGAGGAAGATCGATGTTAACTTACATTTATCACATGATAACTAAGAGAGAGTTTATATTTCTCTGATTAAATCTGCTAAGAAGTAACGTCAGCATTACCAAGCCGTATATTTTAGGATACTTTCTTGGCTTATTCATCAACGCAAACATGAGTTCTTCCTCCCACACACTTCAATATTTCTTCTAAGGCGCACTTGCCTGTTTTTTTCATTTCCACAACGAGCTCCCTCTGTGCGAAAGAGAAGGATCGAGACAGAAGAGTAAGAGAAGATATGTTCCATCTCAATCCGAGCTCATCTCCCTTGGGCGAGTATGTGAAAACATAGAGAAAGATAAAGGGCGCATGATTTCGAAAGGGCTCCCTCACAAAGGAACTAAAAAAAAAAAAAAATATGTGGAGGAGTGCACAGGGAGGTGAACCACGGAAGAAGAGGAAGGCATAAAAGATTAATACGAAATCAGCAATTCTCCCGATTTCGAGGATGCGTGAAAAAATATTTCCACACCCGTGGAGCGAGATATTTGCCGGTTGGTCTTTTTTCTCCTTGCTGACGTGGCTGGGCGGGAAAAGAAATTGGAGTACGGGTTGGCTCTAGGGATATGGGCTGAAATTCGGCGGTAATCTACGTTTTCCGGCCGTAGGTAAGGTTTTTACCAGAGTCTGCAGAACTCGGTTGCAGCAGTGAATATAAATAGTATCAAAGAAATGGTGAAGCGACTGTATATTTTCTCTTTGTAGTCGCTGGTTACAGGCCGGACACTCGATAATTTTCTACGCTTGATCGCACCACTCTTGTGAGAGAAGAAAGTATAGTCACAAAGTACTTGAAAATACAGAGGTGAAACAACCATTTATTCCACGAGCTCCAGCTGCACACACCAGCTAAATGGCGTCGCTGGTGAGTGAGTAAAGACATATTGGTGGCTCCTAACATCGAGGTTTGAGAGCCGGTAACGGCGCGAGGGGTGTACGAAGCAGCGCCGGAATGAAAAGGGCGGGGTAAACGGGAGATCCCCGAGAAGACTCGCCGAACAGCGGCATCGTCCTGCACGATTCCCCCATGCGAAAATTCGGGGGCGACCCCGCCGGGAATCGAACCCGGTTCACCTTGGTGGAAGGCTATTAGTCTAACCACTACACCACCGCGGCTTCCGACTCTGCGTATACGTGTATATTCTGATGTGTGTCAAAATTGCGTATACTGAACCATAACCTAGTTCGAACAAGGGTTGCTTCGATTAGACCAAAATAGAGAAACCCCACCTGTGTCTTTGGGCTTGTAGCAGCGGCACATGGAAATGCGTGTCCTAAAATATACTTGTATCGTTGTAGGAAAGCAGTACAAATATCGCTGCTCTCATTAGCAAGAATTTCTGGGAATAATCGAAAGAGAAATCCTACGGCTGCGTGGATGCCTTTCGACTCACCACAAAATAAATGTATACTTGAAAAGAAACAAGTGGTAGGTCTAGTAGTTCAAGAGACATTTGTAAACAAATAGGCCAAGGAAAGAGTCATGGTTTTTTGAAGCATATGTGCTTTCGTCGTTGTTCGTGAAATTAGTCACTGCATGTGTTGCAAAGAAAGGCTCGTGCGGATCGCGGGCGTACCTAGAAAGTAATTTTGGAGGGGGTTTATCCAATCATTCTAAATTCAGTATTATGTGACATTCTCAGGAATTGGCATTATTCATTCTCTAATTAACATCAATAAATATGGCAAATTTAACAAATAAAATAAATAATTAATGCAACTGCCATTTATTTTTCTTATTACTTGATATGAAACAAATAATAAATTAATTCATTTTAACCGTGTAGAAATTTTATCAGCTGCAGTCGTGCATCGTATTGAGGCAAGAAGTGCAATATGTCGTTCGTTCCAAAATGGCTGTCGACACAGGGTTTTCTACTAATTCTCTGTTATGTAATTATTTTAAAAATAAAATGTTGACACACATTCTCAATACATTAAAAATAATTACATTTAGATAAGATAAGATTAGAAAAACTGGATGCATAAGAACTATTACGTTGATAATCATGAAGTGAAACGTGTATCATAAGTGTGTGAATTAGGTGTTATTTTCTATGAGAAGCTATGTAGATCGATAGCATTATTTAAAAACTGTCTATATCTGTAGGTCTTATTACTTATATTACCAGATACTCTATCCAGAGTGACTCATTATTGAATCTGTACTATTAATTAATATCTGTATACCCTGTTCACGGTAAAGTGAGCACTTTTTAAGGCCCTCCCAACAGGAATTAACCCCTACTAAGTATATCTTATTGCAGCATTAGGCATTGCATTTTGATGATGGTGAAATGTATACACTGTGTTTATTGGTCCCATTGCAATGTTTACACTGAAAAAAAAGCAGGAAGATTGAAATTGGATGAAAGGAAAAAGTTAGAAGGGCCTTAAAAAGTGCTTACTTTGCCGTGAACAGCCTATCTGACTCTATTCCCGACCGTATCGCCGTCTGTCTCCGTGCTGCGGGTGATCCAACAACATACTAAGTGTATCCAGCAAGTGTTGGTCCGCTGCAATACATGCTTGATGTGGTGCAATATTGTGATGTTTCCTGTATACGTACTACTCTGTCCTCTGCCTGTACCCACTTACGTGACATTGCGAAGACACCTTCAGGGTGACCTTGCAAATAGGTGTAATTTTATTGGTGCTGCCAAATAACTTTTACCTCAACAAACCAGAAGGCAATCATTAAAATTCAGAATTCCAGACGCAATTGGTCAGAATTGGGTTCCCAAAAAAGACATAAAAATGTTTCTGTAGCTTCCGTTACTTCACTTCTATCGTAGTACAAAATCCATAGCGTGCATTTAATTAAAGCTCATTAAAATTAAATCTATAATAACTATATATTTTTTTGGAAATGACAAGTATTATTATGTTAATTTACGAAGAAGTTATTGGTAGTCGATTTGAAGGCTGGCTTTTGATATAAGCTTGAACATTTTTTATAGACTATGTGTAATGCGAGCACAACGAATATTAACAAATGTTTCGGACGGCATTACAATACATGATTAAAAGACAAATTAATTGTTGGCTAGCTTTATCATATATAAATTCCAGATTCACTATTGTTTATACACCACTACCACTTTTAATACCAGCAAGACGTTTGACTCTCAGACTGTAATTGAAAATTCTCAGGAGGATAAGTTTTATCCAATAATGATTGTACTACAAATTACCTCAACGTATTGCAAAAGCATTATTATTGCCAGTCTACAACACAATATGTTGAAGTTTGGTGCCAAAAAGATTTGTTGCTAGTAATAATATTCTCATAAGTTACCTGTATCATTACCAACGTGCCTATGTGGATCAACAGTCGAGACCAATTCGAGGTGGTAAATTAAAGGTGACAGAAACACCCGGGAAAAACAATCATGATCCTCGAGTCAAGAATCCACATTGCAGCCTTCCAGACTTTGCATAAAAGTCTCAGGAGCACTGCTACTCACCCAGAAATACAGCGAAACCAAAGTACTTATAAATACAGATGTGAAAGAATCGCTCGTACCGCGAACTCCAGGAGCACACGCCAGCAAAATAGCTTCGGTGTCTAGCAGCATGTAGGAACGCCGTTCGCCTGTGAGGCCTGGTAACCTACCTGTCAGCCAGCAGCGTAGCCAATTGGGAAGCTTCCGTGGCATCCAGTAATCAATCATGCACAAAACCAGTTTCCAAAGCCTAGCGCAGCCAATCAGATAATGTGTACGCCCACATAAAAACCACTGCTACGTCATTTTATCTCTGTGTACTTATCTACTTTGTGAAACAGCCACAGTTATCATCGCTTGTTCCTTTCCTTCCGACTGGTAATGATCCCAACAGCGAGCGTAAATGATTTGCATAACCGTGTTTACTCATATTTGGCGAAATGGTGTTTTTCGCGAAAAGATATCAAAGCAAGGTGTATTCCAAAACACATTTGTTCATATTCACTTTGTGGTTGGATGATTTTAAATGCCACTTGCAGCAAGGTTCTATCTCCGAGTCATGGACGTTCAGAATCGGGGTACTGTACTTTATTACGATTGGCCCAGTCAAATAAGAACATTTCTTCTCACATAGACATGTGGCCAATAATAAAACGAAGTTGTGGTTGTGGACGTAGGATATTGAGGCTTAGCATGGCCATAAATACTTCCGCTAAGAAAAAACATGTCTCTAATCATACTTCTTTTGTTCTTTCCTTCGTAATATTTACTTCTGTCAGTATAATTTCTCCTTCAACGCAAGACCTCTCTACAAGTGTCACTCCGAAAGGTCTTTCAGGCATATGGTACACTGTGCACATACACAAACTTAAGCTTCTAATTCCGTTATACGCTTTTCACATTTCATTAAGGTTTTTGATATCAGCCTGCAAAACTTTCACTGTCAATATACCTGTACGTATTTCGACGTGCGCACTCGCCGAAATTTGCAGCGACGGAGGAAAAGTAGTTCCATGTCTTAACGTTGAATTATAAGTGTTAGTTAGAGACCCGATTATTTCGCGGATTGATGTGGCAGCAGGCTATACTTCACAGTTTTCCATACACTCGGTACAGTATCGTTTGCTTATTGGTTGCTGCGATCATGAGAGGACTTTGTACAGCACTGCCCAACACTAACTCACACTAATGCGTCCTGCTTACTATCGGCTCACAGTTAAATGGGGCATGTCAAAACAACTGCCATCCAATCACAAATAAAGGAGGGATATCAAGTGTTGAAGTCTACCTTACCACCGAATGAATTCGCGAAATACTCGGGGCTCTAGTGTTAGGTGAACATATGTGAATAGTGATGTTGTATTCTTTTTGGTCTTTCTGTGTTTAAAATGCATATATGTATAAGAATTAGCATATTTGCACATTATTAACTTTTATACAAATTTCGTCGGTTTACTTAACGGATGCAAGAAGTATAATTGATCAGACCCATGGCAATATAAGTTTTACATATGGTGGAATAATACACTATGTGCATACAATTGTACCTTAAGAAGGTCTTTCAAATGTGTTCAGTTTACCTTAAACATGCTATACAAGCACTGCCTTATCCCGGCGTAGAAACCACAAAGTAGAAAGTACACAGAGGCGAAATGGCTTGGCGATCCCTTTGATGTGGACATGCCTAATTTTTTATTTGCTGCGCGAAGCTATGGAAAGGAGTCTTGTAACTGATAGGCTACTGCGTGATGCGAAAGATTTCATATTGGCATGGTTACCGGCTGGAAAGTATAGGCTATCCTCGGTAAAGTGAGCACTTTTGAGAGCATTCTTATTTCAAATAATAGTCAATAAATGTATTTTATTTTAGCATAAGACGTTAACTTCTGAGTGCCGTGGAATCTACACGCCGTGTTTATTACTTACGTGGAAATATGTATTTAATAAAATGGTTAAAGGATAAAAAAAATGACAGAAAGGAAAAAGTAACTAGAGCTTCAAAAATGCTCAGTTTACCTTCAACTGCCTAAGGCAACCAGATGCTGATTAGCGAAAGGAGTTCTGACATGTTTTCTGGCAAGTGACGCCATTTTAATGGCGTGTGGGGCTGGAATTCGCGGTAGAAGCGGCTATGTTACACCTCTGTATTCTAAGTGTAGGCTGTTCACGGTAATATGTGCACTTTTTAAAGCCCTGCTTAGGATCTACTTCTATACACGTTGTGTATTCTTCCACTTTATGTAAAATTAACATTGCCATGGGCCTGGTCACTTTCTGTGAAATTATTATCAAAGTAACTATTTTACATTTTGTTTTAAATTTTAACACATCTATGAATTTAAAAGGGAACAGAAAGCGAAGGAAATAATTCGAGTTGTCACAAATGGCTATTTAACACTTTTTATTTGACGTTAAGACATGGAACTATTTTCCGTCCATTGTGACCAACTTTACTGGGACAGATGACATTCAGAGCGCCGATTACAATAACTGCAGGCGGGGACAGTGATATTTATCTAAGGTTGATTTCAAAAGTGCTCACTTTATCATGAACAACCATTTCTCTGTGATAGAACATTGCGTCTTTTGAACCGAAAGGTCATCTTAACCTCTTAACACACTATCACGAGTATACCCGCTCACATATTACGTGTTGCAAAATAAGTGAAATAATGGCCAGTGCTGTGTAAGGTTAGAAACTAGCCTCCTTAGCGACAGCGTTTTTCTCTAGGTAATGTTATTGGCTGCTGCTGATATAGTCTATTCGCAGTTATGTCTCACTTCTTAAATCAAACATTTGAAAATGTACAATTTATTTATTACCCGATGTGATGTATCACAAGTGTTTTATAGCTGTGTTAATATAACATGGCTTTGGTTTTATTAAATTGAATTTGTATTTTGTATTGTACTTAAAAGGCTTTTGAACGTCCCCCGGTTTTATGCTTGAAAGCTTAGCTTAACCTAACTTAAATTAACACCCATGCCTTACCCTGGATTCGAACTCAGAGCCTCCCGCACCCCAGATCAGTGGCGCATCAACCGACTGTGCCACCGGAGGTCGGCTTGAATTTGTACATGTATTATATCTCTAGATTATTATATTTCATTTACGTTTAAAATGAATAAAACATGGAGAAAATAGGTTGGTTTGGTAATGCCTAGTAGTACATGTCGCTGACCTTGGAGCACCCCGCGTCACCGGGCGGAAGAGAAGGACAGAGTAACGATATAAGGTGTGGCAAGTCATCGGAACGTTTTGAATGAGAAATGAGTGACAATTCTACCAGCGTTTTGAGTTATGAAGGCATTCTGCCCCGATAACCCTTCGGCGGATAGGATTTCTGCGTTTATCTGAAGAATGCTCTAGAATACTGACCTCGTTCTCTCAGCGTGACTCGGAGTGCGTTGAACCTTCCAGATGGTCAGGGCGAACGATGTTTAAGTGTGACAGGCCTCCGAACCGGGAGTAGATTGAAGTTGTTGAGCGATAGATGACGAGCGGCGAGAGAAGTGACAAGCGAAAGGAAAATCTGCGACTACTATTATCAAGCAGTGAAGGGTGTGGTTGGCAGGCTAGGCTACTGGACTAGAAGCATGAGTGAAAGACATTACAAATAAGGGCAACAGACAGACTGAACACGTGTTAATGATGATTATGGGTTAATTGACTATAACCAACCAGACGCTTTAATTTTAAAGTAAAACAACTGCCTATGGAGCACTGCACATGACTGTACAATATGAAGAACTCAAAAAATAAGTTCACACATAATAAAAATTGTCAGAAAATTGTGATTTTTGCTGTATATGAAAGACTAACGTGTATATTATGCAATATTATAAAATAATTTACTAAAATATACTTTTTTTAATGTAAAAATTTTTTCGATCGGGTGAGTTCGCATTTCTTTTTTAATTTAAGTTCATTTCCGTTTTGGGTGCGTTGGAAAGCAGAATTTACAAGAAAATCTTCTTCGAGAATCATTGTCATAATATTCACTATGATCATATGTAGTAAAATCATAGAAATAATTAATCATATCAATTTTATAATTAACTTTTTTACGTTAGTTTTAGCCATAAATGTTTGTGACAAATGGACGCAAATAAAATCATTATAAGAAATATTTCCTACATTATTGTTACAATTTTATCACACACAATCATAGTAAACATTATGACGATATTCCATGACGAAATTTTATTGCAAATTCTGCTTTCAGAAGCATCCAGAATATAAATATGCTTAAATATTGTTAGAAATTCATACTATTGTAATCAATTACTTTTTTTACATTTAAAAAGTATACTTTAGTAAAATTTTTATAATTTTGCAAAATATATATATTCTTCTTTCATATACAGCATAAATCGAACTTTTCTGGCAATTTAATGGCGTCTGTACCAAATTTTTAATGAGTTCTTCACGTTGTATAGTCGGGTGCAGTGCTCCATAGGCAGTTGCTTTACTTCAATCTTAAGAAGGACGTTACTTAGAGTTTAAATAGACATTACATATTGCGCCCACTTAAATAAAAAGAGTAATAGTGGAGACAGATAATTTTATGCTGTAAATAATAGCTGAGTGATTTGATTAGAAATCAAATTTATTTCTTTTATTTCTTTAATAATACCCCACAGGCGTCCATGTAGCACTAGTAATAAATAATTGTTATGCAAAAATATTATTAGACTGAGTTTGCATGAATGCGGTAAATTATTACATTGGCGTAATTTTCTGGACTTGGTCAAGCCATGTTTGCATCAGGCGGAGGAATTTTCTGGAAATAGAACTTTTGCAGGGTTTCAGAAAAGTCGGAAGTACTATACACGAAAAGTTTATTATTGGTTACTGCCGGTGCCACACACCAATAGAAACATTTGGCATACTTTTCATCGCGTAAGTTGTTGTAAGGAATTCGTTAATACGTTTCAGACCAAAAATCTCGTATTTTGCAACATGGAAGAAAGAAAAAAGAATGTGTAACTTAAGAGGTTAATTCTACGTGTAAAATTTCCCGTATGTAAGGATGCCATCATGAAAGAAGGAATGAGACGTTCGCCAGATCAGAGAAAAAAAATTGCTCTTCATTTTATGGCTTTGTTGATTTGAAGACCCAAATTCCAGACTCTCTTATCGTAGGAACATGCAGGAAAGTGTCCTCGAATCTGTTTGCTGAAGTCAGCGTTTTACCCGGCGCGAAATAAAAGAGGTGGAATGGAGAAACCAACAGGAGCAAGATAAAAATAATAATAATGAAACTTTCTAATGGAGAAAGAAGTTTTTTTTTTTTTTTTTTTTTTGTTAGAACACGGTAAAAGTTGCACTCTGATAATGATCTTAACTAGTTCGAGGGTCGCCAAATCAAAAGTTTAGCAACTCCTCGCTGCGTGGCGTTGGGGAAAAGGGAAGGCTTCGCGTTGATTCGGAAGGGGTTGGGTGGAGGGAGGAGGGGACGAATTGCCAGAAGCAGACAGATAAGACACAAGCAATCTTACTTGCGGGGGCGCACAGTGTTGTTGACGAAATGATGTTCTAGGAACACGAGTAGAAATTTTATTTTCATCCGTATGCTCACTTGTTAAGGGAAATTTTCTTAAGAATCAGACAAACAGAGTAAAAAAAGTAATTCTAGAATCCTTTCTTTGAGGATGTCATATTACTTGCACTATTGTATTAGGTTTTTGAATAAAAGTACTGATGAGATTTTTATTTAAGGATTATGATATTTATGACATCAAGACTTCGACGTAGGAGGAACTACTTCATTTTAGACATGGTCAGCTCTACATACAGTTACACTATCTTCGAACTTTTCCGAACGCAATTCCTTCTTTTCAAAGTAAACTGGTTTTCTAAGTATATCAGAACAAATTACCTTATCTGTTACGCTGCGATTGGTTGCTGTAAGTAAAATGTGCAATTAAGATGACAGAAGTTGGTAAAATTTGCTGCATAAGCTGAAACAACAATTCAGACCAAATATCGATGTTTATTATACTTTTATATAGTCAAAAAAAGGTTACTTACGTAAAAACAATAAGAAATCTAAATATTAATATGGTTTTAAAGCCATTATAAATAATTACGGAAGCGCGTTTTAGAGGTAAAGATTTTATTTCGGTAAAGAGGCGTAACAGCTTAAAATATTTATGTCCGTCATAGTGAGTAAACATGGCTACCAAACGAATTTACAAAAAAAAAAATCGTTTAGACCACTCCTGTGACAGCGGCCTCAGTTTTGTAACTATTTTGCGTGAAGCTTAATTTTTTCCACTTAAATTTACAGCTGATGAATTTGTATAAATTTGTAGTTACTGGGCAGAAATAACTATCGACACATAACCAATCACGCTCTGTATTGCACGAGATCCAAAGCTACGCGAATCTTCTGCGAAGGGATAACGAACTGGCTTAAGTATCGCTATCAATTTACAAAAAAATCTAACGGGATAAGACGACAGTGACTTGTAGCATTTGAAATAATAATAGCAACGTTCTGTGATCGAGGATATTTAAATTCTGTTTTAATATCGATAAGTGTGAAGTCATGTATGACACACTCAATTAATAAGAGAAAAGTTTGTTCCCGCCAGCATAATACTTCTTTGTGTAGGGCCAAAAATATATTTAGCTGTGCCAAAGTAGTATGGTATGGTAGGTCCTAGACCGGTAGTGATGAGGCAGAATCGGAACTGACGGCAGTCATCTTGTGTAAGGCCATTTTTTCCTCTAAATTTTAATCCTTCCTTAAAAATTCCCCATTTTCAATTACAAATTTCCAAAATTTCCCTTTTCTCCTTTTCAAAAAGACTATAAAATACCATTCGATGAAACTATCCCCCCCCCCCCGATCTTTGTTCTATTGTCTTGGGAGATCGTTTTCGAAAGCAGGGCAAGTCATATATGATTTATAAGCACAGAGTAGGCTATGCCAAATAGCAAATCAGAAGTCAGGATGTGGCTCCCACTGCCACCATCTTGTACTACATCACCACCGTCATCTTGGATTGCATCACTTTTGACATCTTGGATAATACCACCACTATTTTGAGTTAATTAGCGATCACCATATTGGATTACATCACGCCAATCATCAAATATATCAGCACCATCAGTTGATTTTCCAATTACTCACTTCTGCTCGACTGCCTTCTTCTTTCTGGCCGCCCCCTTGTTTTCATATTGTTAACTCCCGCTCGGCTGTCATATTGGATTCCATTTTCTCATTCTCTGTTATTTCACCTCGTTTCAGTAGCTTGTACTCCACCAGCCATAGTGGATTTCATTTGTCGATTTAGCCACCAGACAAGCTGTCGGTCCCACATTTATTTTATGCTTCGTCGTTCCCTACATAACACCTTTCTTCCATGCTTTGTCATTCCTCCGCCCACAAGGTATGGTTGCAGATACAGGCCCCTTCCATCTTTTCTGCCACTGGCGACAGCCTCCAACACGCGATTGAGGCGGATGGTTTCTTCCAATGGCTTTCTTTGATTTTTCGCTGTGTTTACTGCACTGGAAACACTGCTTGCTCAACCAATCAGACACCTAGGGGACCCAGTACTGACAGAATATAAGGTAAGAACCCTCCTTTCTTCTTTCTTGTGGTGAGACTCATTTCGGGACTTCAAGACTATGTCATTAGACTTCTAGGTAGCATCATGGACAGTGTCCAGGAACGTATAAGAGGTAAATAAATGATCAAGAATGATCTCTCAAGCAAAGAGACTGTTTGTAATAATTTATCATGGGATGGTTATGTATATTTGAAATTAAGTATTTTTGAGAATTTACTTCAGTCTTTAATTTAATAAATTTCTCATAAATTATACTAAAATTTCACTGTATACAGTATTTGTCCTACATGTTAAAGATATACACAAACCGAAACACTCTTATAATGCCTGAAAATAAACAAAAGTCCTTTAACTTACCAGGTAAAATGAACATGGCCAAAATGAAAAAAAAAAACTGTATGTTCTTCAAACACATGAGATTAAGTTCTACACAAGTGGATAAGACCAACATACAAGTGAAAAAATTGAAATTCTGCATGGATGAAAAAATATTCGAAGTCTTTCTGGAGGTGATTTTTTTTTTTTAAGTTGTACACAAGTGGGTAAGTCCTACACATATTGTGGGATGAGAGTGACATCATTGACAACTGTCAATTTTTCCTGGTGACATAAGGAAAACTCGGTACTCGGATGGCTAGAGTAGGTGGGGAAACGCATTACAATTTTTTGATGTCTTGCATACACCCTAAGTCTTGACCAGTGAGAAGTTCATTGTTTCAATCAGTCAAACGTATCTGACTGATCCAATAGTCACTTCAGTGAATTTAACTGATGAACCAGTGAAAACATGCCAGATTTCCTTCAGTTATTGATTCAGTGACATTTTCCACTTATACATCAATCGTTATTTTTTTTTCACTATTCACTAAGTGGTTTATTTTTATCTGATGGATCAGTTCAACAGAGTGTAAAAATGGCCATCAAACAAAGTATATCAAGTGAAATAGCAACGAATAAACTAATAAAACCAATCCAAAATAGTTTCAAAAATGTGTTTCGTCTTTCAAAACGCCATTTTATGAGGTAATAGGAACACAGCCTTTCATTCTGTTTTTACGTATTTTATTTCGTTTTCATTTGATCGTCACGGCGTTCTGTTTGAAGGTTTAAACTGCCTATAACGTGATGAAGAGAAAGCACATATATACTATTTGTTTTAACAATAGTAACGGTACCAATTCAACAAAAAACGAATGGTAAGAGCATACAATTTAAATCTTCACGATTTCGCGATGAAAGTATATAAGACATATATTACCCTCACATTATTCAAAGTTGGCGTGGTAGCTTAGATTTTAAGGTTTCAGCATGAGTTCAATTCCGGCCACCTACGAATATGTTATTATTTTTTTAATGTACAGTAGATTGGGAAAAATATAGATACTCAACTATCGTAAATATGTTTATTTCAGATAATTATTTGGCTACATTCAATAAAAACAATATCTAATTTGCCATTACATTCGGCCATGACTAATTCATTCGGTGAAATAATTTCCCGTCACTAATTCAATCAGTGAAATTTTTTCACTGAAACAATAAGTGGTTTTCCACTGATTCTAAGTGGAGCCATTTCCACTGATTCGAGAAGTTGAATATCACTGCGAATCAGTGGTTTCCCACTGATTCGAATTTAGAGTGTACACAGTGGCCTACAGCAGGCGTAACAATTATATGGTGGGTGTCATCAGCTCGCCTGGACACGAATTACTACAGACGAAAATAAATAACGATCGTACATTTTTAAGAGCTCGCTTTGAATGTTACATATTAAGCCTTGTATTCGTCTCGGTAGCCAACTAGTCGAGTCTTCTGCATGGCAACCCAAGGGTTGCCAAATCGAATTTGCATACTCCCAAAGGATTTTTAGTTGCAGTAATTAAAATGTTGGCAACAAAGTCCAAGGTAGCATCCAAAGTTCGCATTGACGCCAGACAGCAGCGTCCTGAATTAATGATGGCGGTCAAAGTTCGCGAAGTAATAAGCACATCCTGGCAGCTCAGTGCAGAATTAAAGATGGCGTTAGGTGGCACACACTAGTGATAAAGTCTGGGATGCTGGCATATAGCGAGTGACACCATCACGTTTAATGGCTAAATCGGAAAACATGGAGAATTTCAAAATGACAGTTCAGCAGAAGTGAACAGGTAGGAAACAAGATGGCGGTCACATCGAATTCTAATCAGATGCCTGATCCTTGCCGAGAAGGAATTATTTTCCTATACTATCAGTCACCAACGTAAATCAATCATCAAGGTTAATGAGCCATCTAGCTAAAAAAAAGATGGTGGCAATGACACTCCCAATAGGGTTGCAGTCACGAAATCCAAGATGGTGGTCTGAAATAAAATGGCTCATTAAAACAACTCGGCGGTGGTGACATTATCCAAAATGGAGGCATTCGGGTTCCCAGATTCCCCTCGTTACTCGATGTTTGCCACTAATACTTCTTTAATTTTAATGGCTAGAGACTCGGGTTCCCAAAAGTCATAGTAGCCCATCAGATGACTGTACATGGATGGAATATGAATTACTTAATTTAAAGGAACTCAACAAACCTCTATTTCATCGTTGCTGTGTTTGTTTTACATTTTATATATGTTTAATTTTTTTCGTATTTTATTTTAATAAAATAATCGGCTGAGTTCTCAATACATTGTTAAAGCCTTTCTTTAAAAATTAATGTGAAATATTTAATTTTTGATAGAGTTTTGCGCAATTTTGCCAATTAGTACGTCAACTTGACCAGAGTTATAATCCGATGCTAGGGCATATGGACAGCCCAAGATTCATAATAAACTAGCACGAAGTAAGTAAAATTGCAAAGACTAAATGTTATATCCGGGAAATTTATTAATTAAGTTGGTATTCAGGTCACCGATCAGGTACCCACCGAATATTGTGAACATGATATTACCTCCAACTAGTTATATGTTTAACTTTCTGGTGTATACTCTTGTATTTTATATCTCAGTTATTGTAGGCTCTTCACTGACAAATAAATGCTAGTTGTATTACGTCGAAAGTAAGATAAACTACGAGCTTCCAGGAGCCCTGAATATGTCACAGCTAATGATTTCAAATAAAATAAATTTTTAAGACTATGAGAAATATTTCTTGATATGCATGTCACTGTATTAGCCAGACACAAAATGTGATAGATATCGTCACTTAAAATATTTCTATGTACTCGGCTAGAGAAAAAGTAGGCCCGTGGTGCGATTTTGGCAGGCGAATGAAATTATCTCGTAATGTCAATGTAAATTTCAAATTAAAATAGCGACAATGGATTTAAAAAACTCGCGATATACTTAAGATGTCGTAGAAATCGCCAAACTAGGAAATTTTAGCCAAGTCCACGGATCCACGTTCTTCATATTTATGGAAAAATTTCAACAACTTTCAATTTTTGTTCAGAATGTAAAACTGTTCGTTTGGGAAATCAACACAGTAATTCCAGCTTCCTGAAGAATTTGTCGCCTTCTACTGAGACAGCAAACACCCATCGGCATATCTTTACGTAAGACTGTATAGTCTAGCATGCAGGTCATTGAACACGTGAATTTTTAAGGTCTCTACCCATAGGTATAGACTGTTCAAGGTAAAGTTAGTACTTTTTAAGGCCCGTCTTATTTTTTTCTTTCATCCAATTGCCATTTTTCTGCTGTTTTTCGATATAAACATTGCAATTCGACCAGTAACACACTGTGTATACATTTCACCACCCTCAAAACTGTATTCCTGAGGCTGCAAATATCTATATTTGTTAGCGGTTAATGACTGTTGGAGGGCCTTAAAAAGTTCTCTCTTTACAGTGAACTGCCAATAATTCCGATCACTCGTCGCTCTGTGTCGAGAACAGAAGACGAATGAATTAACACAGGTGAATAAGGTAGTCACTATGCTAGTAACTGGGGTACAGAGCAGTTAGGAATACAGGGGTCAGACAGCCACTTATGTCCCTAACTCCAATCGCACACGCCAGCACAATCGCGTCACTGGCCATCAAAATACAGGGACCCCGTTTGCCAGTCAGCGATTGGGGACCTATCGTCTAGCCGGAAGCTCCAGCCTATAGTAACCTTTCGCAGCACACAGTAGCCAATTATATGCGAACCCTGTTTCAAGGTAATCGCATAATATACACTCGCCGCCTTTTTTCCGCGAAAATATTAGCGTGGATGCTAGACTTCAATAACGTATGTGCACACTTGCAGTCTTATTTGACTATTAGCCTCTTTCTATGTGTGAAACAGTCAGTTACATGAGTGAGCCAATCAGAACTTATTTTCGCCGGTACTGACCGTCCGTGATTTGCGGGAAGGAAGATAAGACACGTAAAAATTCAAATTATCCAGTCACGAAAACTGTTCTGAACTAAAGAGTGTTGGAACACAACTTGTCCTGAAATATTTTCACGGAAAAACAGATGCTCTTAGTAATATATAATCGCCACGCCGTTTCTTCTCTGAGTTCTGAACTACTCTGTGGTGTTAGCGAGAGCAGTGAAGGAACATTTATTTTATAGTTAGAGACATGCAAATTTTCGCGTTGTCTTTCGACGAAAGAGTCAACTCCACTGCCTTGTACACAAGTGAGCACAGCCAGTGCTTTTATTGACCACTAACTTTTAAGTTGAGTCGAAGAAGATTCCCCAGTCCACCGTTGAATTTACGTTATTAGCTCGAGATTCCTGCGAGGCGGGACCAGACACACTGCCGGCCCAGGGCAGAAGTCGGTCAAATGCACGATAGCTTGGAATTCAGTCCACCGCTCAATACTAACGCAAATTTTGCATGGCTCTAGTTGTAGTCAATTCACGGTGACTTTGAACGTGTCTGAAGCCCTGCTAAACTGCTGCTTCCGGTATATTACTCTGTTTCATGCAAAGCTTAGCCAAGTCTAAAAATGACACCAGAGGGACAACGCTTCGTATTCATGGGCACTCAGTTAAATAATATTCTGCATAAGAATTATTCATTACCAGCCATTATCAACGTACCTGATTTCTCTATGTTTTATTCATAATAATTTTTAATAGAATATTATAATTTATAAAAAAATGTATAAGTCATTGTTCAGTTTAACCAAAAATAATATTTTTTTTATTTTAACACGCGTAAAAAACGCTTGTGATTCATAGCATATTTTTAAAATAGCCAAACGCGTCATGCATGGGGTGATTATTAAAATGTTTAATTCCAAAAGTGTGAAGAAACCGCGAATAGACTATATGTAAAGTTTGGAATTACAAAACACTGAAAAAAATATTTTGTGGCGGCCACAAAAATATGTTTTTTTTTTCAGTGCAGATAATGTCGGGTTAATTGTAGAAGTTACTGGTAAATCATTCCGACAGTTATCGAATGCGTAAAGATTTTCGAAGTACCACATTATAAAGTAGCGCCACTGCCACTTAGGACTCGGTAGCTCTGCTAATGTCGGGCCACTTCTCCCCGGAAAATGAAATAATTGGACGACGGTGATACGCCAGGTGGGAGGAAGTACCTACAGATTCGTCTGCCAGCCTGTCAGCTACCTGTGGTTGGTGCTTTGCAAGTCGTTCTGTCTCTCTCTTTCACTTGGGTAGGTGGAGCCAAGTCCATTCTTAGGCTGGTGTGACTATAGTTGCTGGTATGAAATAAATGCGCCGACACAAGATGCCGAATTTGCTTATGTGTCATTTTTAATGTTCAGGTAATTATTTCCAATGTATGTAATATTTTTTACCAATATTTTTATCACGTTTTTCATTTAATGATGAGTAATATCCCATTTGTAGAAGTTAAAACAATTATTGCACAAACACTTTTTCTGGGTAATATCGGAGACAATTTAACCATATTTTCTGCTTATAACTGGACGTTTTTATATTATAACAAAACATTCCATTACATTAACATTTCTATTTGCTTTTCACCTACCAGAATCATTCAGAAAGTTCACAACTTTTAAAGAATGTGGCCATTGGCGAATTGACTTTTTCTACTCCGGAATGTTGTAAAGGTAAAGAAGGGGGCTAGGGTGAAGAGGCGGGTTTCCCGAAGTAAAACTCGAATCTTCACGTTGTGATTCGGTTTCTTTTCTCGTACCTCTCCTTTTCAGCAGTTTGCAGCACTTTCGGTAATGACTAACAACCTTTTCACCCCGCGGAGAGGGCGCGGAGCGGAAGGGAAATTAAATTTCGCAGCCCGGGGCAAAATTTCCCTGCGAGAAGTGAAAAAAAGGGGGAAAGAGGAGCAAGAGAATTTGTTGCTGTCGCTGTGTACTACATACAAGTCCGCTTCGCGCCGAGAGTTGGAGTAATGTGCAGGTGCCCTTTTGTCATGTTGCCTGGCGGAATATCTGTTCAATTACCGGGCGGAACGGGAATTTAAAAGGAGCGGTAAGAACCAGCAACGTCGGCCTCGAAATGTTTAGCGAGAAACACTGCGGGGAATTTACTATCTTATTTTAAGATAACTTCGGGAGAGCTTTCGTCTTCTTCCTATAGGCTATTCACGATTACGAAATGAACCGATAAAAAATGCCACTGACTCTGCATGCATTATTTTAACGGCCAAACTTACTGACATGTGCCCAGTAAGGTTGGTAACAACATGGACGGAGGGAAAACAGTTCCGTGTCTTAGATTTGAATAAAAAGTATGAGGTGAACCATTGTGAATACTGAAATTACGTATTTTGCTTTCCATTTTTCTTAGTGCACATAAGGGCGAAGGAGAGTAAATTTGTAAAATACTTACTTTCCATTAAATTTTATCATTTCGCTTGACAGGCGCATGAATAAAGCGACCAGGTCCATCGCAATATTAATTTTGGATTTGGTTGAAAAGAACAACAAGTGCTTACAAGTAGATCTTTGGCAGGACTTTCGAAAGTGCTGAGTTTATCGTGAACAGCTTTTAACTGCATACAACGGAAAACTATGTATTCAAACACGACTTCTCGTATCTCAGGTAATTTGAAAACAAAGCAAGGTAACTCCTGCTATACAAAGAGATAAAAATAATGCCTGCTGTTTCCATCGTGTTTATATAAAATTCCGGGAGCATGTATCATGAAATAATTTTTTATCTCAACCATTTTTGAGATTATTTTATTAGTCCTACGTGTTCATTACACATTATTAGGCAGCTAAATTTTCACTTTACGCATTCTGTGCTGAGACATAAAAGTGGATAACACACATTGATAGACGGAGTTTTTCTTGGTCCCTAGTCTTGTTCAGTGCTTCGTCATTGCTGCACGATAAATTGAGCGTCCACTAGCTAAAGGCACGAACGACTGAGCTGAGCCACAGAGCAGATAAATATACAGAAACGAAATTGCATGGCGGTTCCTTTGAAGTGGGCGTGCCCATTCTCTTATAGGCCGTGCGAGGAGCTGGGAACGAGCTGATTGGCTACTGCGTTTTTAATGACAATAGTGTGGTGAAACTGAATTAGAATTTTGATTGTCTTTCCATTGTCTACAATGACTACGAAGTAGCAACAAAAATAAACCGAAGAACATAATGCGTGGATAATAAACACAAATGCAATAAAAATGTGACGATATAAATAAGCACATATATGGAACAAGAGACAACGATCCAGTCAAATAACGAGTGACACAGAAACAATGAGGACAACACAATTATGACATTACTAAGACAACAAAACCACAAGTGAAACACAAACCGCAATAATTCAAAATAAATAGACACATGAAAGCATCAAAAAATTTTAATCATCCAGTCAGGCAACTAACAACACAAAACACCAAGGACAGCACAAGTTTAAAGAACACAGACGGCCAAATATATAGTTACAATTTCTCTATCTAGAAATTAAGTGGGCTAAACTAAATTCGATAAGGGGTGGAGGTCTTAGTTAAATAAAAGAGTTAATTATAATTTTCTAATTTTATTAACAATGATTGCAAACAAAATTCTCTAAACTCAACATATCACACTTCCTGTTTGCAATTAATAACTTAAATTAATATCATTTATAAATACCTCAAAGAAATCAGTGAAATTAAATAATTAAAATCTGTCCCAATAGACAGTGTATAAAACATTCCATTTTTTTATTACTTATGTGTCCATATCAGACAGTTCTAATATTTACAACAAAATCCGTATTACATGTCCACTCCGTTCCACCTCAGTTTAATCCATATCCCGCCAGTCCGCTATCTTCTTAGACTTCTCCGAGCACCCTCACGAACAGTAGGCTTCACTCACTGGGTTCCACGCCCTCTCGTCCATACACACCATGAACACCTCGCCCGCAGTCATCCACACATAACTTCGGTCGCACGCACTCAGCCAGATGGCCTTCGCCAAAGACTGCTGACCGCTGGACCACGGCAGTATATACATTGTCGTAGGCCGTCACCCAAAATTTTCTCTAGCTCGCACGCTGCGCCTAATGTCCTAATTCCCGGAATATTCTTGCTCCTCCTGTCGGCTTCTTCAGCGGATGGCTGTGACGTCAGCTGGTCTCACCGCTATCCCTCACTCACAGGATTCCTTTAAAAAGGAGGGGGGTGAGGCAGCGAGCACGTCATTCTTGGAAGATAGGAGGATCGAGGTGGGTCACCCCCTACAGCACCGGACAGCCTCCCGGCGCCAGCTGCAGCGTGTAACAATACAGTAACAAGATGAAAACAGTAAAAAGTCTCGACGTTTTGGAAGTTGCGATCTGCTCTCGTCCTCAGTTCGGGAATAAGTTGTGAAGTAATATAGTATTTGGCGACTCATGTGTGTGCGGCCAATAAGAGGGAAGTTACAGTCAGATTGGAGGGCCCGAAAAGGTTGTTCCTGATTTGTCACTGCCTGCTGCAAAATGTTCTTTATTGATTAGCCTGCCGCCTGACGAGAAGTTTACCAGGCGCTGCTTGGCAAACGGTGGCGTCCTGACATTTTGCTGGATGGTGACGATATTTTTCTGGCGTGTACGGCTGTTGTAACTCTGTAATCTCAAGTACTCTACGACTGAGCATTCCTCTGCGTGCGGTCTCAGTACACATTACGGAACTAAAAAAAAACTGCTGTTTGCAAATCCTGTTTACTGAAGGCTGACGTTGGCTTGTATGCGCGCGCGTAACTGCGGGGTGTCAAATCGTGGTCGTTTTGCCTGGTAGTCAGGGAAGTCTCAGAATTATGTAGTCCTTCGATAATATTTAACCCTTTACCGTATATGTAAATTTTTTATTTGAGTTAATGCAAAAGAGGAAATTTATGGTGTGAATAGTATTTCATATATAATCTTATATAATATAATTTATTATATAATCCATTCACGGTTACTTCACACTTTTCTGAAGACCTGCTAAAGTATTTTACATTACGTGTCTTCGTTCAATTCTATTAATTTTCCAATAATGTATTTAATTCTATATATTATTTTTGTAAGAAATTTTGTGCGATTCTATACAAAAGCACTTGAATTGGTAAATGGGTTCAATTCTATTTACTCTTCTCCTTTTAAATTAAGAGTAAAAGAGTGGGCCTATACGATTCATTATATAGTTCGAAGCAGACTGCACTAGAAGAGAAGTCAGTAGTAAGTCATTTTCGAACTTTACCAACTTTATTGGGCCTAAGCCAGTCAATGTGCCCGTTAAAATAACATATGCAGGGATGGGTAGTGAAGTTGTTCAAAGGTTGATTTCAGAAGCGTTAGTTAAACGTGGACAGCCTATAACACACGTTTCGGTCATTGTTTTCCTGCAAAATTTTTATCGACAGACGATTTTCAATGACTTGTTTAGTAAAGATTAAACATAAGGTACTAGTTAAGAACACAGAGCTGAAAGAGCCACCTTTACAGCAAACTCCAGCCGCAAAGAGTGGCCGCGGTGATGAAGTGGTAAGACTGCTTTTCTCCCACATAGGCGAACTTGGTTCGTTTCCCGGTGGGGTCGTCCCCGGATTTTCGCATGGGGGAATCGTGCCGGACGATGCAGCTGGTCAGCGAGTTTTCTTGGGGATCTCCCATTTAACACACCCCCTGCATTCCGGTGCCACTCCATACTTACCTCATTCACCCTCATCAGTTCTCAAGACCTTGATGATAAAGGACAATTTATAACAAAAAGATTAATTATTTTATAACTGCGCCAAACATTGTTCAGCTTTTGCACATTGTATGTGATAACATTTCCGCGAATTAACATTTTTCCACTTTATATTTTTTTAATGTTTGAGTATGAAATCCAAATATTTTTCTATTTTGCTGCAGCTATAGATAATAACAATTACTAGCTAAATTATACAAATAAAAAAAATTAAAACGTACCTAAACTAATGCCGTGGGCTACCACCTGAGATATATCTAATCACAAAATAACAGTTATGAATTTTTTTAAATGTTAAATATATGCATTTTTATATCTAACATTTTTTTTTCATATACACTCGTGGAAAATGGGAAACGAACACCAGGACGCAATGGTCCCACTTGAGTGAAGGTTTTATTGAATAACTATACAGCTGATAATGATCACACGGTCGTACACGTATGGACAGATGCAAAAGAGCGTCTTGAACAAGATTTACAGTATCTTCGTCTGTGCCGTCGTGGCATGAATACTATGCTTACAGCACATAGGCCGATGCTTGAAACAACAGACTACTCTTGCACCGCGTCAACAACAGTTCTATTGCCTAGTAAGCGGTTCCTACTCTGTCCACAGCACAACACTGTTAATCGTTGCACGTATTAACCCCTATCATTGCCCCATGTGCATATGGTGTTTCTACATTTTTCATTTTTCACCAGTGTATATGGTTTGTAATTCGGTGATTACTAGAAACCCGAGAATTTCACAGATACATATGGCAAACAAGCTAGACTCCACGGTCCTTTGTGAACGTGAACCTCAGATAGTAGTTCATTGGCTGTTTCTCCAGTTTAATCACTGGCCAGGTACTAGGGTATTCGCTCCTTGTTTACCCTACATGTTCGTTATTGGTTGAAAGTCGTATGGGGCGTGTGTCTAACAAACTGTGGTGCAATAGAAGTGAAACTTCGTGGTACATGCTGATACAGTTTAACATGACCAAGTTTACTCGCGAAATTATCGGGTCTCTAGTGATTACTAGGGCCACCTTTTTTTCGCGAAAATATTTACATCGAGACTACCTATACGCTTTGCAGTCTTTATTTGACTAGTTGGCCGCTTGTCTTCATGCGAAGACCGTCTGTTACATGAAAGAGCCAATCAAAAATAAGTGTTTTCAGATACTGACCGACCGTGATTCACAGACATACTGATAAGACGCGTAACAATTCAAATAATCCAACCACATGCATCCTGTTACATATGGAAAAGCATTTGGTTTGAAAACGGTGAACTAGGCACGATATTGGTTGGCAGCCAGCCAATATAGAAAGATGGGTGTCGTTTTGGCCAGTAGGGTGGCGTTAAATGACAATAGGAACCAAAAGAACAAGGTGTCCCTGCAGCGGTATGGATACAGGTAGAGATCTGCAAAATTTGCGTTATTATTTAAGAACAGGCTGAACTCCAATTTACTGTGCGTTTGACAGACTTCAACCATTGGCCGAAAATATGTCTGCCTCACCTCGGAGAGCTCTCGAACTAATAACATAGTATCAACGGTGGAATCGCCAATCTCTTTTAAGGAGATTAGTCTGATAGGTGACGTTGTTTAAAGTGCAGTGGCCAATGAAACCGCGGACTGTGCTCACTTGTTTATAAGGCAGTGCAGTCTATCCTCTCACCGAAAGATAACGCGAATTTTGCATGTCTCTAGATACAGGTAGGGGCAGTGATATTTCGCTAAAATATTTGGAGCCAAGATACAGTTCAATGCACTGTGGGGTCGTCCAGCTTTTTCAATCGGCTGAAACATTTTCTGATCCGTGTTAACTATTTGCGCACGAATCACGAATTTAGGATGTTAGAGTTACGGAATCCTGAGTGGCTCAGCATAATGCGGAAACGACACCAGTAACTAATCGAGGTATGACAACAATCGAGGTGCGTATGTGTATGTGTATATATATATATATATATATATATATATATATATATATATATATATATATATATATATATATATATATATATATATATATATATATATATATAATTGAAGTCTACTGTATGCTCTAATTTATTCGCGAAAAGTCAGTGGCGCCAGATATAAGTGACTAACGTAGTGTTGTCTTTAAAGCTGGCAAAATTGTGCCGACCTCAAAGTGTTAAGAACCGCTATAATCTCTCTGCTTTCCAGTCGTACAATACAGAAAAATGTATTTACTGACCAGCAAAGAGTTAGCCAATCAGCGCTTTGTAATCTGCTCGACAGCCGTCAGGCAGGCAAATAGGGAACCTTCCGCAGCATGCAGTAGCCAATCAGACACGATGCTTTTTTCCCATTGGCACACGCAGCTAATCAGAAAATGGGTAGGCCCTCATCATACGAACCGTCACGCCACTTCGTGTATGTATACTTATGTAGGATTAAGTACTTAAATGTGCACATTGCTGTGATCGTCGAAGGCAAGGGTTTGCCAGGCCGAGCTCGAATGCTGGGAGTAAGCCGGCCTAGGCAACTAGAGTTTGAGTTATGAAAACAGCCGGGGGGAATGATTACCCAAACAAGGCCGGGAGCCAGCATATATAAGGGGCAAGCAATGGCAGCTTGCGGGCATATTTGTTCCCGCCTACGCCGGAGGACCCGCCCGTGGAGCTGCTGCCGAGAGGACCGCTATCCTTGCGGTCCGCGATCGACGCCTGGAGGAAGCCGCCGTTGAGAGAGCCTCAGCGTAGCCGTCTACGAAATACAAGGTAAATATACACGATAGCGAGGCCAACTTTGACCGCTCTTTAAGACCGATATTATACTCGATCTAACTTGTACTCTAATCTTTTAACCTAAAGATAGCTGTATTGAGTAATAGAAGGATTGCAGTAATCGAGACGCCTTTAATACGTCATTGCTAGGGACCTGCAAAATTCGCGTTATTATTTAAGGACAGACTAAACTTCAATTTACTGTGCGTTTGACAGACTTCAACCATTGACCGGAAACATGTCTGCCTCGACTCGGAGAACTCCTGAACCAATAACATGGTATCAGCGGTGAGTGGCCAATCTCTTTTAAGGAGATTAAGCTGGTAGGGGACGTCGATTAAAGTGCAGTGGCTAATGAAACCACGGACTGTGCTCACTTGTTTATAAGGCAGTGCAGTCTACCCTCTCACCGAAATATATCGCGAATTTGGCATGTCTCTAAGCATTGCTTGTAAGTGTTTTTGGATTTAATATAAGTAGTATTTTGAATAGAGTGTCTTGCCATTTCTGAACTACCCACTACCCCTTTATGAATGCGTGACCATCTGGAGAAAGCGGGGTCGCAGAAACATGTTTGCAACCAAGCAGGTTGTCAGATTCACAAAATTTTTCGTTTCCTGACCGTGAGAAATATTTAACCGAAAGTAGCTGAGTCAGCACGAACCTCGTTGCTGTATTTTCCTCTCATAAATGCCACAATATTCCCGGACTTTCACAATGCCAGTTGAATTTTCACATTTTTCGCTCTCCGCGCCACCAAAAAGAAGCAAACATTATTTAAGTCGTTCTCCCTCTAACCAAGCGTCCCGCAAGTATTTTGCATCTCAAAAAGGTAGTTAGCGAAAACGAAGAAGGCTTGCTGAATACGATAAAAGAGAGAATAAAGAACTAAGGAGGGTAAAGGCTAACCTTAGGGGGGCGGGGGAACGAGACGGAAAAAAATCTCCTTAATGTGATTATTTCTGCCTGTCAGTACAGGCAAGAAAAAAGAGAGAAGGGATTATGATTACCATTATGCTAAGGACGGGAAAGAGGTTTGACGGGCCTACGCTGAAGGTTCACAAATAGCGCTTTCTCCTCTCTTTACTCTCCGAGACTGTTCAGGAGGATAGAGTTTTTCTTCCCTCTCGCCCGAAGTAATTAAGACACGAGCTGACAAACAACTCTCTCCGACTTTCATTCCGCCCTCCTACCCTCTCCGTCAACCCTCTCTGTCCACCCTTTTCTTTCCCTGTTTCGGTTTCGTTTTGTTACCTTTTTCTGTCGTCGGCACGCACGCAGCGTCTTCCAGGGGGATAGCTTCGGTAATTAGCCTTGACGGGGCGCCCGCGACTAAAATACGCTCCTCGCAGGAATTTCGCTTCGGAGGGAACGATCGTGGAGCGCAACATCCATCAGGATTAAGGCGGCGGTGAGCGCGCGCAACGCAACAGACAACATTCCGAAAATAATGGGGGGTGGGGGGCCGGAGACATCCCGAAAGCTCCTGAAATGTGACGGTGGATGGCGCAGGTAATAATAGAACAATTTAGTTTGGCAGCTAACATTTCGTGGCCAGCGGTGGCTGCAAAGAATGAGCATAGCAGTAAACAATTTTCATTGCATATACAGGTAGTTCACAAAAACCACCGAAGGAATCCGTTAAGTGATTCCTCTCATAAATATAAAGTAAAAGTACATACATAACCTAACTTGCTTCCTAAGGTGTTACACGCCCGGAAAGGTAGAGATGAGCGACAGGTTTACTTAGACCTGTTCAAGTACGAGTAGTGTACCAGTAAATTCACGATATATTGAGCACTTTTGAATTTAACGTTTGAAAAAAGTAACTGCTCCTACCTACATATATTTTTACGGGCGCACTGAGTGACATGCGCCCAGTAAATTTGGCAACGATGGAGGGAAAGTAGTTTCATATATTAACTTCGAATAAAAAGTGTTAGGTAACAATTCGTAATAACTTAAATTATTACTTGTTCTTTCTGTATTTTTTTAATTCATCGAAGAGTAAATATGAGAATTTTTTTAAATAATTACTTTTCTAATTATTTCACAATTTCACTTGACCGACGCATGAATAAAGTGATGAAGTGCATGGCCATGAATGATTTTACATATGACGGAAGAATACACAACGCGCATACAAGTATACTTTAAGCAGGGTTTTAAAAAGTGCTCAGTTTACCGTGAATAGCCAATACCAGTAAATACGGTACCACACAGATCACACACACAGTAGAGAGGCGTTGCAGTTGCTTCGGGTGCGACTGGATACACCTGTGTAGCTACCACCGTTTTATTCATTACCTGTTACTTAGGTATGTACACAGATAATATTTTCTGTGTGTATGTTCATTAAATTGTACACTACACGTACTTTCAGAGGCCTAAGTAAGTTTCGCCCCGTGCTGTTTTCAATAAACCTATCCCTCGTCTCCATCTTTACGGGAGTGTACATTTCGACGGAATAGAGTTACGCTAAATGTTAAGGATGCGTATATTTTTCGTCTATATGTATGTGAGGAATCACTCGACGTAATTTGTCTGTGATTTTCGTGGACATGCTGTATATAAAGTGGTTTCGCTTTCAATAGCAATTCTTCACAATAATCGAATATACTGTTTCGAAATATATTTAGATTAATTTATTCCTTATTGTTTTCACAGCAAAACAAACCATTTACATTTAGCTTTCAACTGCATATAATTTTTCCGGAGTGCAATGGTTCACAGCAAGTTGTCATCTGCAGATGCAATGACTATATAACTTTCTTCTGGTATACGAACGCAGCAATGACAACATAATGACACCAAGGTAGAACAAAGCGTTTACAACGGAGACCTACATGCTGATCTTTTTAAGGGAAAATATGACCAATTCTTCTGCCCAAGTCCTCGTAAGTGTAAAATTCATTTCGAATGCTATATTTTAAGAGCGTTTTTCACTTATAGACCTATGTGCCTCATCCGTGAGGTATGTGTTCCTCTTAATGTAATTATTTATAGATATACAAATCAATTTTGCAGCCGGTGATACAGATACGGGTCTTTCACCTACGTAAGTTCTCCGTGCCGATGCTGTCTCGTAATGCTTCTTCAACAATATACTGTAATTGACCTGAGCACAATAAAGATTGTACTTGATAAACTGCAAGAAATTTAAATGCTGGCAAGTGTAATAAATAAAATTTAACGGAGCAAGTCTCCGACATTTTAGTGATATCGCTGCAACATTTCTTAAAAAATACAAAAACAGTTTTGCACCAAACAGTTTTTACAAAAACTTTTTTTTTTTTTTCAATATTTTTTGTTTTCTAATCTGAATTTACTTACAGTACAAAGCAATAATAATTTTCTTTCGAGTTTGCAAATGAAAATATTTTCCCATGGCTTTCCTTTAAGAACATAACAGTTTAGTAAAACCTTAAACATAATGATATAAAGCTATTGTTGTCAATATTTTACAACCCAAGACTAAATAACTATATTGAATAACAGAATCTGATGTTTTATGTAAGCAAGACATACGCATACAATCTTCGTAAACCAAAATTCATTATTTCATTTCTAGTTTTAAACATACTGTGAGAAATTTCAAATATTGCAAGATATATTGTATGAACAAACCCATTATTATTTGAAGTCTGCATTCTGACATTCTGGTGAGGTATTACCCGAAGACAATTTATGCCCAATGCATTGCGTGTATAGTTTTTTAACTACACAAACTTTGTTTGAAATACTTTTTAGAGCTGTAATTTCTACGCTCCCATTGCAAGTTAATCTAAGATTTCCGATCGTTGTAATGAAATATATGAATTCCCTCTCGACATATACGCCTGATTTATAGTGCCTTTCAATCCTGCCAAACTCCCCGGTATTTTAAGCTCGAAGCTTGATCACACATGCGAGAATCGATATCCCCTCTTTTCTCAATTCCACTTCGTTCCAACGAAACGCTTTGGCCAATCGATTCTCCGTCAAAGCACCTGTCGCAAATTAATAACAGCTCCAGTCGAGTTCTGTCATCCTTTCTCCCCAGTTCGCTTTTTTCCTTTAGTCCATTTCCACTTAGCTAAGGTTTGTAAACGTCGGACCAGAAATTTTAATATATCCACTATCCATCCTGCTTTCCCCACTCCCCAACTCGCTGTTAGGGAAGGTAAAGACTGTTCGCGATAAAGTGAGCACTTTAGAAATGAACCTTAGAAGAAAGTCACTGCCCCTGCCTACATATATTTTAAGGGGCGCACTGAGTGACATTAACCCAGTAAAGTTGGTAACTATGGAGGGAAAGTAATTCAATTTTTAACGCCGAATAGAAAGTGTTAGGTAAACATTTCTGATTAATTATAATTGTTTCTTTCACTTTCTGTTTTTTTTAATGCATCCAAATGAAATAATGAGCTGAATTGTAAAATATTTACTTTCTTTATAATTTCACAGTTTCACTTGACCGACGCACGAATAAGGTTATAAGGCTCGTGGTAATGTTAATTTAAAAAAAGACAGAAGAATACACAACGTGCATGCAAGTAGATCTTAAGCACGGCTTTCAAAAGTGCTCATTTTACCGTGATTAGCCGATAACAGCTGTACCGTGCGTAGGGCCACCTGTTGTTTGCGGAAAGATTTACGTTGAGGCTAGACTTCAATATTCTATGAGCACACTCGTAGCCTTCCTTTGGCTATTGGTAGGGACATGGGTTTTTTCCCGACGAGTTGAACTTTGAAACACTTTTGTTCATATGTACTTTCGGGGTTGGGTGATTTTTTAAATGTCACGTGCTTCACGTGTGTGCCTGCGAATCATGGACGTTCAGAATCGAAGTACTTTATTACGATTGGCCCAGTCAAATAAGAAATTGTTTTCTTACGAAGAAACGCCGCCAATAACCTGAGGAATTTGCGGTTGTGGACGTTGGACATTGAAGTCTAGCATGGTCATAAATATTTTCGGGAAATACACCTGTATCTAGCTAATGGCCGTTTGTCTTTGTGTGAAGAGAGGTCTGTTACATGATTGGGCCAATCAGAATTAAATTTCTCCGATACTGACCGTCTGTGAGCAGCTGGCAGACCGATAAGAGAAGTTAGAATTAAAGAAATCCAATCACGAAAATGGTTTTGAACTAAAGTGTTTTGGAATGAAACTTGCCCGAAACCTTCTCGTGAAAAACCGGTGTCTCTAGCCATGTGAATGCGCGGGGTAGGGACACGAACTTTCTTTTTAGTATTATTTTGACTGTGGCCGTGGCGAGGGGAAGAGTGAATGAAGATATTTGGGCAGCTCTTAACATCGAGGTCTTGAGAGCCGATGCGGGTGATTGAGGCAAGTATGGAGCAGAGCAAAATGATGATGCGGGGGGAAGTAGGTGATCGCCGAGAAATCTCGCCGAGCAGCGGCATCATCCGACACGATCCCAACTTGCGAAAGTCCGGGAGCTGCCCCTCTAGAAAGTGAGCCCGGTTCAGCTGAGCGGAATGCGGGTCGTTAAACCACTACACCACCGCGGTCCCCTTAGTACTACAAGAGAAGAGTGCAGGTCAACCCAGAGAGAGAGAGAGAGGGAGAGTTCTTTGAAGGGCGCAAAGTGGCTGTTGAACAGCTGTGCGCACACGAAACTCGAAACTTCTTGTAGCGGGAACGCTCGCGTTGTTCGCCACCGTATTCGCGCGTGTTGAATGGCCGGTCGGGAGGGGGGTGGGTGGTGTGATGTTTCGTAGCAGCGGGCACACAGTGTGGGAGAGGGAGTGGTTGAACAATGGCGCAGAGATTAAAACTAGAACAAGCACGAGCGTGTTCGGCGCCCGTGCAATATTAAACAACATCCTGCTTTATTAGAGTGCGGCTTGGGGAGAGGCGAGCCTGCGAAGGGGGTGAATGTAGGGGGCTGCAAAGGGGAACGAACGAGCGAAACAACAGAAGGGTGGCGCGAGGAGAAAAAAAAAAAGATAACAGAATAGGACGAGTTGGTAGCAGGAAGGTTGCCTCCTACAGAAGGGGGGGTTGAACCTTTCATCTCGAGTAGACTTCGGCAACCACAATAATGGCCTTTTCATCCGCCCTCTGTACACACGAGAGTATTCATCTCCTCTTGTCTCAAGGCAAGAATATAGCCCTCGTCTCAGCAGTCCGGGCGTCATTTAAGGAACTTATTCATTTGAACCTCGCCAGAGCAGGGTTTCTTGTTGCTCCCGTCTGAGAAGGCGAATTTTTTGACCTCGTGAACCAACTCACGGGGTCTCGGTACACGCTCTCCTTTCTTCATCGACCGATTCTGAGACCGGGGCGTTTGTTTGCCCGAGACACACAGGGGCGAACTTTATATTAGTTCTCCGCCACCCCCTCCGACTAGAAGACCCGCCACCCTACCCTGCCTGCCAAGGAGAAGGTCTGTATTGCCCCTCCCCCCCCGGGCTGTTGATTCTCGAGGCCGACTCCAATCTCACTCCTTTAACCATCCAATTTCCCTCGCCCACCTGATATGTTCTTATTTATACGCTCGAGCGCGGTGAGGCTGTCTGCGACGTGGCCGGATCTAATCCCGCAGGTGTATGGACAGTTTGTCTCGAACGTGCGCCCTCTCGACCGTCGTGGATTGCATCGCGCCGCGGCGTTGACGCGAGATTGAAGCAATCTCACCTTATCCCATCCCTACTTTTATCACTTTCAATCCCTTATCTGGGCAGCGTGACATACTCAGTCTTTATTTATTAACTACTAGCATAGTACATTTTTTTAAATTTTAATGCGGACACATTAATGATGTAGTTGGATAAGGACTCAACTGCACTTTTACTGGAAAATTATTTTTTCATGTTTCTGGAAATTATAATTTTTTTCTGTGAAATATGTTTTATACGTGTAATTTTATATGATTACATCCAAAACTATTTTATATATTGCATGGGAAATCATCGCAGTTAGAATGCACATATAAAGCAATCTGCTACATATATATATTTGCGATTGCGAAAAAAAAAAATTCTCCTAAACGAATTAGATTTTATGGAGATAAAAGACCAACCTAAAAATCCACATGGTCTATGAATGTATGCCGAATATTGTTCATATTTAATACCTCTGAAACACGGGGTTCCGGGTTGGAATCCAGGATAAACCAAGTCTATGTTTGTTTTAAAGGGACCGTGGTGGCTGAGCAGTTAGCCTGCTCGCAAGGCGAACCGGGTTCAATTCCGGCCGGGTCTCTCCCAGATTTTCGCGAGTGGTAATCGTACCGGACGATGCCGCTAATCGGCGGGTTTTCTCGGGGATCTCCCGTTCCCCCCCCCCCCCTTGCATTTTGGTGCTACTCTATTCTCATTTAATGTCATTCTCATCGGCTCTCAAGACCTAGTTGTTGAGAGCTGCCCAAATCTCTCAACTAAACTCTATTTTCAACGTAAGTTGAGGTTTGAACAGTTTGTAAGCCTTTGTTGATTAGTCATCCGGTATACGGCAAAGAAATAATTGAAGGCAAACCCAGAGTAACATTTTTTTATTTCTATAGCGGCAGGTAAACATATATTACATTGATAACGACAGAATGCTGGAAACAACTAATTTTATATGACACTGTTGGGGTTGTCCAGTGTTACGATCACCAGTCTCTTAGGTATTTTTACCTAACATGCTTTATGCAGAAAACGTGGAATAATTCGCCTGCCACCGAAGGGTTTTCTCGATGTTCTCCCGTTTACCTTGCCTTTGCATTCCTTATACTCTCCGGATTTGTTTATTTATTTCACTCTTTTAGCTAGCTGTGCCGTCAGGGGTGTCACTTGATTTTAAGTTTTCTCTGAGTCTATCATTATGCGGCAACATAATACGTCTGGTTCTTTAACTTTGTGATCATTAATCTCTCGGTACCTACGCAAATTGCATTATACTTATTCATTACACTTTTTGTTTGATAAGGCCAAGAATTGCGAGTAAAAATGTAAATGTAAGGAAAAAATGTTCCTTGGATACTGGCCTTATTTCCTACCAGACTATATTACCGTATGGCTAGCATCAGGGGACACAGGAAACACTTGTAATAGTTAAGTATGAATACATTTCAGTAAAAATTCAGGAAAATTTCAGGCAAATATGTGAGAACAGATGATCCAAATAAAAAAGTTATTAATGTAACTGATTTATCTTTTTGTTGAATGCAAGCACGTTACATGCCATGCTGGCAATCTAACCACCCATAACACGTGAGACTGCCTTATTTTTGTCTGACAGTATGTTCACACTTGGTTTTCATTTTAACGTGTTATAACCATTTATTGATATTTTTGGAGCATCTATGGGAAGGGACAAGTGTATTAAATATTTATGGCCATGCTAGACTTGAATATCTTACGTCAACGACTGTAACTTGCTTTGGTTATTGGCCGAGTTTCATACGTGAGAAGGAATTTTCTTATTTGAGTGGACCAATTGTAGTAAAGTACTGCGATACTGGACGTCCATGATTCGCGGGCATACACCTGAGGCACGTGACATTTCAAATCATCCAACCACCAACGTGCATATCAATAAAAGTGTTTTGCAGTACAACTGGTTTTGAAATCTTTTCGCGAAAACACCTGTCTCTATCTATAGAGGAAAATGGTGTTGGTTTTAGCCATTGCAATGTTTGATCAAGAATAACCATGTATATAGTTTTTGTCTAAACTGTGTAGTTTACTTACAGAAAGGGAAAACTGCAGAATACGTGGGAAAGTCAGGGATTTTTACAAAGGCACTGTTAACCATCTTGTTTCACCAATAACCGGAGTGGTTCTTTAAACCCAGCATATAGTAAACACCAAAGAGCTTTACTTTGTTATAGCTAGGATAATAGATTAGACACAGAAGATGAAAGACGTTTGCAAGCTAGATAGGGGGTAAACTAATATTCGGCTGACTAATATGCAGTCATCCGACACAATAACTGATCGGCAGTTAGCCAGCTGGCGCAGAAGCATAAGTCTCCACTTAGAACTGTCTACAAAAAAGAAGGCTGAGATTAATTATCCATGGGAATCCTTTTGTTTAGGAAGATTGAGCTAAATACATTTAAGTGCTGCAGAAATATGTTGACATTAATAATTTTCGATTAACTCTTTAGCAAATAAGAAAACAATTTCTCAGGTTTTTAAATGCCAGTAATGTTTTGTAGAGAGCAGCACTCGTATGTCAAATTTTGTTCAAAGCCTGAATACATTTTTGAGAGTAAAGGAAGATGTTCAAATTATACTTTCTTCCAAAATAGCAGGCTAAATAGCTTAGAAATTATCGCATCGAATAACAATAATGAATATATTCAGGATACTGCCTATTAATTTAATTCTATTTACGATTTCATTGTTTTGGTACTCTAAGTAAAACTATTAAAGTATAACCGGTTTTCGATAGCACTGCTTATAAAACAAATCTGATACGTTTAGTGTTTTATTTGTTTAAATATAACATGCATTCACAATGAATCGAATTGTGTTAACTTGACATACAAGCCTGGGTATTTATTAGTAAAATTCTCACATAAGTTATTTTCAGCAAACCAATTTTTTTTTCAAAATGTAGCGTTGTTAGATTGATAAGGCATAGATGGCGCCTTAAAATTTCCATCAGAGAGCTGGTTTTAAAACAAGGCTATAATTTATTTAAATTTATGTAACTATGCGGTCTGTTTCTAACATTGGTTGCACGATGTATTTGGTGGGAAATAGTTGGGTAGTGAACTTGATAAATTAAACTTACAAACGTGGAAGTATTCTAAAGAGCCTGCTATTTATTTCAAAAGAAGAAGAAGGGCTGAAGAGGGGGGTTTGTGTTGGTAAGACAGTTTCAGGAACCCAAATAACAGGAAATATTAATAGGACTTAGGCTACAACATTGGAATTTCCAGGTGTAGAACAAAAAAAAAACAAGGCTAAGATAATTTTATTTTAATTACGTTATATCTCTGTTTAGTATACGTCTTCCCTTCGTAAAGCGTGCATTTGTGTCATGGGTTGCATGTCTTTGGTCTTTCCTTATTTTTTTTTTCAAAGTGACATGGAAATCTCCCTTTAACTATAGCTAAGACGTCATTAAAAATAACCCACGTCTTTCCCTTTGCCTAAATATAAGCATTCTTGCCAGAAATGAAATCATGGGCAATCCCTGCAATTGCTGTAATCATTGAGGTTTGATAAAATAACAACATTTCAGGAAAGAATCAATGTGTTTTAGCGCTGTTTTCCAGTGGTATTTAAGTCGTCACATTGCCTTCTGTAATAGATCAGTAGTTAAGATGACAGTAATTTATTTTTCGTACAACAGGCCTAATTATACCTATAAAAAGCAATAAAACAAACTCCGAAGAAGTGTGCTCTAAGATGGCGAAGATCTTACTTGACAACAAACTTTCGAAAAGATGCCCACAAGAGCTTTTCGCCTCTAAAGGCTCTTGGACGGAGCTGTTGCGGAATACAAGTGTCGGGTAAAAGTAAGTATCCCGAGAAAATCCATCGGCTTAGGCTTACGTCAACCACTTTTCACATATGTGAAAATCAAGGTGTAGCCGTGCCAGAACTCTAACCCGGTCACCTTGGAGGGAATCCGGTGCACTACCCACGAACCACTACATCCCCTATGAACATAATTTTCGTTCTTAACGGGCACAGAAACAAACAATTGTGGTGTTAACAACTTTTGAGTTAAAAAATGTATTCAACATTCACAACTGAAATTTCTTTTTGAAAGTCACTGATGATTGGAAAACTGTAATTTCAATGGAATACTTTTATTTCTTTACTTCGTGGAATATATGGGAATTAATTGTTGATTACCTTACGGGAATGATAACAGAAATGTTGGTGGTACGAAAAGGTAAATTATAATACTGTCTCTAATTATATTTAAACTCTTTTTCATGTCCTGACAAAGTCATATTTTCAGAAATTTATACCATTTTTCTATTCAGTACCACTTTGTATTTCACGTCACGCATAGTTACGCGCCAAAAGCGTGTTATTGTGAACAGAATACATGGTAAACTCAATAGATGTGCCGACCGTTTTGGTGACGCTAGTATAGACTTCTTTCGCTCGCGTCATTCAGCTTCCAAAGCCCATTCGTCGCCCTTCAAGGAAGATAAATTTCCCGCGTAAAGTCGCGCATTCCAAGCGTGAGGCTATAACGATCGCGGGTGACAGGACTGTAGATGGATGTGTTATCTGATCCAGGGTGGTGAAACGGGGGAGAAGGGGTTGTCCGCGTATCAACACCCCTCCATAACCAAACCGGTAACAATAAAGGAGAGGGGGTGACTCCCCCTCCCTTCCTCTAGATTGTGGACCTCTTTTTCCACCTTCCATATCACACAAAGGAAAAATTCGCTTACGTCCACGCAGTGGGAGGGGTGTTTTGACGTCCGTCACGAAAGGTGCTGGTTTGATGGCACGGCGGAGGAAGGGTGCGTGTGATGAAAATCTTTCATCAGAGGTTGCCCCAAATACCTCGTCGTTTTGAAGGGGAACGAGGAGATGAAGAAGAATCTCGCGCGTGAAATATGGAGACGTCAGTCACCCCCAACCCCTTAGCGACCAACAAGCCCGGACCAGACAGCAACGACGGGCCGAGAAGACGGAAGGGAGGTGAAATAGGGGAGAGAAGGGGCTTTCTTCTGTGAAGGAGCGTAGCTAAACACCTATTTTTGACTGCTGACAAGGCGAAGGAGGGGTGCATCAAGGGGTGTGTGATGGATGCGTCACCTCCTGGAACCTATTACCGCGAGGGGTTGTGGCGAAGGCCCCGGGGAAAATGAGGCGCGCCAGCACAGGCCTGCCAACATATTAGACTGCGGTTTTTCCTCTATACCCTCCCCATCTTCCCCTCCCCGAAAAAACTGACGGATCAGTCTACTGTTTTCGCGATTACATTCTAAGTCACAATTTATATATAGGCACACGATGTAAACAAATTGCGTATTGTAACACCGGGGTTGCTGTGGCGAAAATACACCGGTAATTTTTAATTATGGCCAATCGTTTTGTCGCAGTAGCCCCGTGCATTGAGGAAAAGTATGTGTTGAATCAAACAAATTTTGTGCAATTAAATTAATTATTTGTATAGGGTAAATGAAATATTTTGTTAGCTGTAATAAATCTTTCTCTCAGTGCGAATATAGAATATGATCGTGTGCGGAACACCGAATCAGCTGCACAATTTTTCTGTTATGAATGTAGTGCGTTATGCATAGTAAAGTTCAACGTGTGTTGTATATGTATATATCATGTAATGACAGTAAATTGTAATACATACCGCAGGAAATTGTCTAAAGGATAGAGATCTGGTGATCGTGGAGGCCAAGGTACAGGGCTATCACATCATATAGGCCTACACGTACCAGGGAAGTTTATGTGAAGGGAGTTTCACACGTGGGATGCGCAATCAACATAGCTCAACAGCTTCGTTGGGTAGTGGTACAGTGGTGATCCACACACGATGACACGTTAGATTCATGGGGTTGCTTCGACCAAGCGGATGTCCGTAATACGAAATGGACTGTATGTTTCCTTCACCTCGCCAACCCGGTGTGTAACTATCCACCATTTTTTTCACACGCTGCGTGTGTGTTTGTGTTTCTGTATATGTGTACATACACACATAGCTATTCAGCTAAAATGGTCAGACCTAATATCTTCCTAACCACTGAAGGTATCGAAATTTTGATTTGAAATTAGTAAATGGCACTAAAGGGACTCACATAATACACCACCTATGTCTATTCCGAGATGTAATTAATCACTGAGAAAACGATACAAAATTTCTTTTTCTTTTTAATGGGCATGTTCTCATTTCTCCCAAGAGCATAACATGTTATTAAGCGGCGAGTTCAGTGACGTGATTATTTTAGAAACCAAGCACGCACTTTTTGAGATATGAGAAGTTTCCATAGGTGCACGCATTTTACTGTAGCTGTGGCGGGTTAGGTCGAGTCGCCCGCTGGGAGATGTTGCATTAGTGCGGTCTGTGAAACAGACATGATTTCTCGGTGAATTAATTTTAACAAAGCCATGAACAACAAATTGAAATCACGTTTTGACTCTCTATAAGATAAACAACAATTACAAAAAAAACCTTTCGCATGCGTTCGGTACAAGTGTTGCGCCTGCATCTCCTGTATAAATTGTAAGGAGTTTCCTTACAATTGGTCTTCACAAATGGTTTTACTTGCTACTCATTATATTTCACACCAATTTAAGTTACGGAAATGATGTGTATTTTTTAACTTTCATGTGAATGTTGAATTTGAAATCTATTTGCTTATTATATTAATTAATTTGATAAAAAATAACCATTTCTCGCCTACTAAATTTTGGTAAAAAAAAAGTTGGCAAAACAAAGTACTTTGGTAATCATTTTATATTAAAATGTGATGACTGATAGCCATTTTTGCAATATGTTATCTGTTAGTATTTCGACAAACAGAATATTAAGTGAGCCTAGCGGAAAACTGCAGTGGTTGGAATGTTTTAACAATTCTACAGACACTTTTGTTTCTGTTAGGAACAATCTTTCAGTAAAAAGTATTTAATAAAGGTTCGGAAAAGGAACATTGAAAGTTTGGATTCAAGAATGGTACGTCAAGGTTCGTCGTTTAGGAATTCTACAACGGAATTATGCGGACGATGAGGACTGAGGACGTTTGAATGTCAGCCAGCCACACCAGAGGGACGACTACAACTACGAAGGCAACGAGAGGTACCGTATTTGGGGATGAAAATAGTAGGGGCGAGCCGGTCCTAGATACAAAGTATTCCGTCTTTTGATTAATCGGATTATAGATTTGATAACATATTAATTGAAAGGGTTAATCAAAAATGGGCCAATCCTTAATCCGAATTTAATCAGATCTTAGAAATTCTTAATCCGATTAAAAATCTCTTAATCCAATAAAAATTGTAAATGGTTATATTTATTGAAAGGGTTAAATTTAATGAAAGGGTTGATTTTTGTTGTACTTCTTTCTTTCTTTTTAGGGAGGGAGGGGGTTAGCTGTAGCACTGGCACATCCTCACCCTTGGAGCTCTGGCAGTCGATGACCAGAGTGGGGGGTTGCAATGTCTTATATAGGTGTAGAGTTTAGTGCAAGAGTGGGCTAAGGTCAATTTTCTCTAATCTTTCTAATTTTGTGGTGTTGTAGGGATGTTGGGGGTATATATTTAACACACGAGAGAAATCCAGAGTGTTGGAACGATTTCTGAGAGTGGCCTAAGCGTACATTGTATGTTTTTTGGGGGGATATTGCTCGTAGACGGTAGATAGGCGACTTTGAAAGATGCGATTTACGTGTTACTAACGACGAAAGATGGACGACTGTTTCCGAACGCAATTAAACATTAGAGCATTTCACAGTATTGTACGCATGAATAAGTTACATCGGGAATTTCAAACGACTAAGTGAATAATAAGTGGAATTATGTGAGTCTTAAACGTAACATGAGTCTCGGAACTTAGAAATATAATTTACACAAGAGAGAGGATTTTAACTACGTGAATAACACGAGAGACAAGTATAATGAATAACTACTCTTTTAAAACGAAATCCATTTAGTCAGTATGAATAAATAACATGATTTAGCCTGAAGAATGATATCTTATGGCAAAAAAGCTCTGAATACGATTTAAACCAGACAAAATCACGTACCTGAAATATTAAAATAAGTCTGTTTGAAGTATGAATGAGTAGCACTTACGTCGAGCTGTGAGTAGATATGTGTAGCGCGTCCGACAAGCAACTGTGTTTAAGTTACGGCAAATGTTTATGAAATTCACTGCACTTGTTAACACAAACCGTATTTTCGTAGACCGAACACAGAAATCAATTACTTATCATTAACCCAGTATATCAATCCTAAAGCAAAAATTAGTTAACACGAAAGTTTATATATTCCCGATAAAATCCTTTTTTATTAAATTGCGGCTATCACTAGAGATGGTCTGTAGTTGAGTTTACCCACGTTCGTAAGCTCGTCGGCCGCCAAGTGTGTAGAGGTGCGGTGTTTATGAAGGAGCTGATGGCTATCCCGTCTGTCTTCCACAAGCATTGAAGAACGATTGAATATGGTGCCGACTGGGATATCTGAGTTCACTTTTCTCTCTGCAGCCTCCCTCCCCCCTCGATGGCGATGGCGCCAACTGATTAGTTGTCCTCCGATCGGGTCCTGCTTGTTTGTAGGCACTTCCTCTCAACCTAGCCTTCATGCCTCAAGAACCGGTCCGACTCCACGATGCCAGCAACCCCTACACCCCCTCCTGCCCCTCCTCAGCGAGGTCCTATGGGTCAGTCACCCATCTGTCCTCGATTCTCATTCCTCGCAACTGATTCAAGATGGCGACAAATGCCTAGTTGCATGCACATCGGGAGAATACGCACCCTCCCACCCTACCCTCCACCCCTCGTCTTCAGAGCTGCTCCGACTCCACAATGATCACCACCCCCTCCCACCTACACCCCTCAAAACTGACCCTTCTCCAGAAGAACATGTACCCTATTACCCCATACTCCCAAAGGCGACTTTTTCTAAAGATCTCCACTATCGATCGAGCCTGGAGTTCCAAAAACCAGTTTTTACGCACCCCAGAATCAGCCCTTAGAATGTTTTTTTTTTTTTGTATTTTTCGTGATTTGGGGACCTTCCAGTACCTGTTTCAACAAAACACGATCTCCACTAGAGTATTCAGAACATTTTTTTTTCTACTGGTGGCTCTCTTTCTTCACATCCCCGACCCTGAATGCATGCCCCGGGAGATTTAATCTGTCCCTTCAACCTTACGCAACAGGTTTACTACATGAAAAGTAAAAAAATTATTTGAAGTCCCTGAAATCAAGTTCCCAATATAATCCCCAGATTTAAAATTCAAACAAGTTTATATTTGAACCAAGCAAACTATGAATTGAAAATCCACACAGAAATACAAGACTTATACTATTTACTCGTTAAAACAGAACAATTTTTTACAAGTAGTCAAACAAGATATATTTTATACACTAGTTAAAAAAAGTTTTCTGCAAGTATTCACTCATTAAGAAATGTTTTTACCATCAATTCGACACATAGGAGAGAAGAAAAAAATTTGGGAGAGATTTAGATGGCTCTTAACATCGATGTCTTGAGAGCCGATGAGGGTGAAGCAAGGCAAGAAGCGCCGAGTCGCGCGTGCATGAGACTAGGGGAAACTAGAGAGAGAATTCCGATGAAAAATCCTGACAAGCAACATTGCCCGACCAATGTCTAACACGACATACACACATTGCGAAACAATTGGTTTTTATGCTGTGGCCCTCCTGGGGGGCGAGCGTACTAATACTAACCAATGTGTTCCCTTTCTTTATGTCTAACCAAAAACTTTCCAACAGCATAAATGAATGCCATATAACATAAAATGTATATATTTGAATTTATTTAATATTTTAACAGATTCCGACATAGGTTTAACGAAACCCTATGAATATAGGCAGAAACAATGTTTTTTCGGAGTTGGAAAAAAATCGCTGTAAGTGATCCTGTGTTTATGATATTTATTTTTAGATGAAATATTGTTTTAAACTACAAGAAGAAATTATGTGTCTTTCCTGAAGAAGTTGCTGTATAAAAACCCCATAATCTCCACTTGAAATTCTGGGGAAACCGAAAACAAGCAGAAGTATGTTTATACTATTTCCCATCGCTACACTGTCGCAATGCTACCTTACAGCTGGACATGACCTTGTGAAGTTAAGTATTGTTTATTAAAGCCTGTACAAGATAAAGTGAGCACTTTCGAAATCAACCTTAGAAAAAACTGTATAGTATTTTAAAGGGATTTCTAACGCACCCTGCTTTTATGCTTGAAAGCTTAGCATGGGATGGCTTACAGAATAACTTAGAACATAACTTATATTAACACCCATGCCTTACCCGGGATTCGAACCCAGAGCTTCCTGCACATTATATTGGGGGCGTACCAACCGACTGACTGCGCCACGGGAGACCAGCCCTTAGAAAAAAGTCAGTGCTCCTAACAGGATATATTTTAACGGGCGCACTGAGGGGCATGCACCCAGGTAAAGTTGGTAATGAATTATGAAAAGAAGTTCCGTAACTTAACGTCAAATAAAAAGTGTAAGATAACTGTTTGTAATAACATATATTATTTATTTCGCTCACTGTTTTTATAATGTATTGAAGTGTAAAAATTACCAAATTTTTAATATATTTACTATTCAAATAATTCCACAGATTCACCTGACCGTTGCATTAATAAAGTGATGAGGTCCACGGCAACGTTAATATTACATAAGGCAGAAGAATACACAACTTGCATACAAGTAGATCATAAGCAAAGTTTTAAAAGTGCTCATTTTATCGTGAATAGCCTATAATAAAAATTGTCGTGTGGCTGTATTGAGGACACAGCTGTACGTCTTATCTGAATACGTCTCTGTTAGCCGGTAACATTTGCATTGTGATTTGAGAATGAAATGAAAGTAATGAAATGACTGTTTGATATCTATGTCTTAAATTGGCAGATCTAGAGGATATTTTTCGTTCCTCAGCCAAAACCAGGGCTCGAGCCATCACAGTGGCGAGATATACCGCCCATGATTTTTCTTACCCACAACCAGAATTGACACCAATCACCACGAGCTCCCACCAGCACCACGCACATATGCAGCGTCATTTCAAGAACATGCCAGCATGGTGGTCGTATATATATATATATATACATATAGTACACTCACTGTTACCTTACACTTTTATGAAGCCCTGCTAACATTCTACTTCCTGGATATACCTCCGCCTCGTGTAAACTAAGCTTATTTAATTCAACAAAATCACACCAAAGAACAGTGCATCGAATTGGTGCGCACTCTACTGTAATTATATTTTGCATGAGAACTATTTTTTACTAGACGGTACCAACACACTTATTTCTTCACCGTTTTTCTTCGTGTTTATTATAAATGGATTATAATTTATAAATAAAATGCAGATAAAACTTCAATTTGACAAACAAATATGATACGTTCACGTAAACAGATGTATAAAACGTTTGTGATACATTGGATATTTAGGAAATAACTAAACACGTCATACATGAGGTGATTTTTCACAGGTTTTGTTTAAAATGTGCGAAGAAACCGCGAATGCACTATACGCGATCGAACGAGATAGCATTTATTTCAATCGTGTTGTTAGTCACGAGGTCATAGTTTCGTAACGGATCATCCTGCAAACGTTGCGTTGCCTTTTCCATCCTGGTACACCACTCTGGTTTTAAAAACGTATTCGCGTAAAAACCCACGTTCGCACGTGCGAAAAATTAGATTCGATTGTTTTTTTTGTGTTTACTCACGGGACAAATGTACAAACAATGACAGAAAAGTGACAATATAATTTTATAGTTGACAATGACGCACTCACAACACTCCAGCCACAATTACAAGGCTCTTCTGTCGTAAGGTAAATAATGAAGACGACAAGGGAATTACTCTAGCAGTGATGGTAATAAAAATACATAACAATTACATGAGGAAAATAACCGAAAACTCAAAAAATGAGAGGGGCCACGGTGGCTGAGCGGTTAGGTTACTCGCCTCCCACCAAGGTGAACCGGATTCAATCCCTGGCCGGTAGTTAACTCTGGATTTTCGCAAGTGAAAATCGTGCTGTAAGGTGCCGCTGGTCCGCGGGTTTTCTCTGTGCTTTCCCGTTTACCACCACCTTTTCATTCCGAAATTACTCCATTCTAACCTCATTTCGCCGTCATCGGCTCTCAAGACCTCGAGGTTAAGAGCCGCCCAAATCTGTTCACTCAATTCACTCACTCAAAAATGACTATGAACTAAATTCAAACAAAAGCACTCCTATAACTAACAAAAAAAAAAAAAGGTAACCAATGGCGATGAAGAAAAGAGGGGACTGCGACTGGTGGGTGACAACACAATGACAAGTTATACATAAGAAGAATACACAAACGTTATGATATAGGGAAACAGTGAGAGTCAGGAACGTCCAATCAGTAAGATGGCAAGAAGCATGAATGCCACGAATACATTCACTGCCATGTGTAGAGCGACAATTAACGGGGTGTGAAATATATAATATTAAAGAAATAATAAATTTAATTAAGAAAGTTTGGAGTGACTAAATGCCTCGAATCCAACCCTAATAGACGTGGCGCGAGGGCATTGCATTAACCACCTGACTTCCGCGGCCTCTCCATCAAAACGAGCACGATGGCGAGGAGCAAGGGACAGGGAACAGGGGTTGTTTTCAAGGGAAGGCGGATGTTGTGTCCCTTGTAGGGGAGGGTGACTGCGGCTGGCATGAAAAGCCCCTCGCTTGCCGTATTATCTGACATCTGGCGGCGGCTATTCGAGCCGGATAATCAATCAAGCGAAGCGCCACCCTTCATCCAGTACCTAAAGCCCACCGCCTAACGGCCAATGAATTTCCAAAGAACGTGGCTGCCCGCTCCCATAGAGCCACTCTTCCCCGCGAGGGTGGGACATGAATGTTTACGGAGATGTAAATCAGAAAACGATCTCATCAGCGACATGAAGTGAGGTTGTCGTAGCGTGACCAATTAAAACATTATTTAAAATTAAATTTTACCCTTCAGCTGTCTAGTAAAACTATCAAAATTTAAATCTCCAAATACTTTTCTTAGGCATTTCTGTTAATATAAATTATTTTTTTCGTTTATTTTTGTTATTATTTATGCGTTAAGTTTTACCTGCGTATTTTGATACACGTAGTTACCAAAAACGTCATGCAACTTGCAGTAGTGAGTAGACTGAAGCAAAAATATGGTTGAGTTTTTCAAATATTAAGGGTCTAAGAGATGATGCCAAGTTTAGTTAAAATCTGCATTTTACTTCAAATATTTGAAGGGCGGCATGCGTTGGTGCATACACGCAAACATACGCAGACATTCTCAAAATAAGAAAAAAGGTATAATTATTTATTATAAATTAATTAATTATTTAGTATAAATAATAGAATATTTCGTTGCACGCTGTCAAGTAAATTCTTGCATATTTCACAGCCAGTCAAAAAGTTATGTACTAATTAGATTACTGGAACTATGTTTTGGAGACGGTATGAAGTTGGCTTTTGATTTCATTTTCCTGAGAAGTCGTCCCATTTTTAAATATGAAATTCTGAGACATAGAAACTAATTCGCAAAATTAAATTAAATTTTTTAAGGAAAGAGAATTTGGCTAATCTTTATACAGTCGTAAATAACTGACTTGTAAAAGTATAACATTAATTCAAATAGGTAGAACTCTTATGATTCACTCCCAGAATGCTTCTCCACACGCAGTCATCACAGTTTACACAGGATTAGCAACGCGCATGGAACACACGTGTGGTGTGTTGCCACAAATATATATGCCAATGGCTGAAGCGATGCACCGACAGACTAATGGCCTCTCTGAGGCTACATAAATTGTCACGACATGTCTATCAAACAAGCGTTGTAATTTATGGGCAGCTAAATAATCGTGTTGGTTTGGTTTTGTGCATGTACTCCCGCGTAAATGCGACAGAAACTTAATTGCAGAACATTATTACTACGATGATATTTTTACAGGGAGCTAATTTACCATGAAGTTTATTTGTCTAAGGCTTGAAAATATTTAAATAATTGTTTTTTTTTACTATCGTGACATAATGGAGACTGCATATTTAAACATTTTAATATTTTGACCATAAACTAAATATTTTATTCACCTGAAATTGCGGAGATTTGTACAGGGAGCCGTATGGTAAAGGATTTTTTTTTACATTAGGCTGAAATAGACACGTGATTCAGAAATTTCGCGACAGACATTTTATATATGCTGGCTCGAATTATTTAGTATTTCTTATCTCGTCGTTATTGACTCTATTTCTTAGATTAAATTATATTTTCTCTAAGTCATATTTGTATTACATTATATATATATATATATAATTATTTATTTCTGGAAAAGTGAAAGTTCAAGGGAAAACTATAAACTAACATCATTAAAAATAATAAAAATGAAACAGAATTGGACAACACCACTAGAAAGTCCAACTATCCAGGAGTATGGCGTAGAAAACAATTCGTCACTGATAAACTGTTTATATATATATTATATATTTATTTATATATAAACTGTTTCTATATATATAATGTAATACAAATACGACTTAGAGAAAATATAATTTGGTCTAAGAAATAGCTATAAGTCAATAACGACGAGATAAGAAATACTAAATAATTTGAGCCAGCATATATAAAATGTCTGTCGCGAAATTTCTGAATCATGTGTCTATTTAAGCCTAATGTAAAAAAAAAATCCTTTGCTTTACGGCTTCCTGTATAAATTTCCACAGTTTTAGGTGAATAAAATTTTTAGTTGATGGTCAAAATATTAAAATGTTTAAATATACAGCGTCCATGATGTCACGATAATCCAAGAAAAAACAATTATTTAAATTTATATATATAGAGAGAGAGACAGAGAAAGAGAGGGACAGAGAGCGAGAGAGAGAGAGAGAGAGAGAGAGAGAGAGAGAGAGAGGAGAGAGAGAGAGAGAGTTGCTTTGTGGCTGTCTTGTCTACGCGGGTTCGCATCGCAGTAACCAAGCGGATCCAACGCCCGATCCCACAGCCTGGCCGCAGCCAATCATAAAAGCAGCAAACTTGCATTTCGTCTTTGTGTAGTCATTTACTCTGTAGCTCTATGTTATTATGACTGAAACACATATAACAGAGAAAATCCCATAAAATTTCTTATAGGCTTTTCACGATAGAGTGAGCACTTTTGAAAACCGCCTCATTTTGCGATTTAGTCAATAAATATTTTCGTAATTTATCCTTAGACGTAACCTTCCAAGTGCGATGGAATATTTCACATTGGTTTTATTCTTACATGGTAATAATAATTTAGTAGGTGTTGGAAGGAGAAGAATTGGCTGATATAAAAAATAAGGTATTAGGACCTCAAAAGTGCTCACTTTGCCGTGAATAGTCTATATGCAATGTAGGGGACTGCATGTACTCGACGCGGAGGCTATAATCACAGCGTGGCAAACTTAATGTGCAAAGTTGCTTAAGTGTCTGTGTACGATCTTCCGTCTCAGGTGCCTTGAGCGGGCTGCAAACACCCCATCAGTCCGTCCTCCAAGTTCGTATACGTGAGTCCTGCGCTTGCTCGTGTTTAACGGCCATGCTTGGATAGGTTGCACTCGCAGACTGTTATCTGTGCAACTTCCGAGTTGTTTGTCGTCTTCAAAATAAATGGAACCCGTATTCCAAGTCCCGAGAAGTAATTTTGCTTCGTCCGAGAAACTTCTGTAGTTGTTTAACCTTCATAAACGTGGGAAACGTGCTTTTGACTTTTGACTCGAGCAGTCAGAGCCGTTGAATATTTGCACAATATTTCGGTTCATGTTTTATGTATAACTTCCCTCTGTTTATATGGAAACAGCAATAACTTTCGTACCTCGAATTTCAAACACGCAGAAAAAAAGATACTGATATTACAAAATAGTTTAATAAGATATTATATGGGGTTAGTGAATTTTTGTTTCTAATATATAATTTAGTTAACACAGATCAGTACTAAATTTTTGTTATAATTTTTTGTAAATTTACTTTGATACTACAGCTTGTAAATAGGAGTAAACTTAAAAAATCACTACAAATGAATTCTTTAATAATACACTCTAAAACAATTGTGTAATTTTTACTGAGAAATTCTTTGTAATTTTACAAATGTTTCTAACAGTACAAAGATTTTTCTTGTAACACTACTCGTTTGTAAAAGTACAAGGTCCGTGTTTGTAATAGACATTAGGAAATGTTTGTACTTTACTGAGACGTATCCCCGAGCTTCAGCAAAATGGCGGACACTCAACAACGTAAAACCGTATATAGAAGTTTGTGAAAAAACTATGGATGCAAAAAGGAATGTATTACCAGTTTGAATTACGTAAAACACTTCAAACAACTTAAATAATCATAATAAAACTACAAGTTCAATGAAATTTGACAGTATTATTCATTACTCTTAATACCCCGTTGTTAAGAGGGGTCCAAATTACTTAACTCAAGAGCTGAAATCTTAAAATATGTATAAATGCACCTATTCTTCTTAACCGTATAACTTAAATATTATTTTTTATGTTCTTGCACGTATGTTTAGAGCACAAATTAGAAATACTATTGTAAGTAAAGTTGGTCTTGTGAATAACGGTGCTGGCAAGTAATACAAGGGGTGAGAGTTCTAATCCCAGTGCTGGCGAAGTAATACAAGGGGTGAGAGTTCTAATCCCCGTGCTGGCGAAGTACCAGTGGTTTTGTTTATAAATGAAATTTTGAATATTTTTTTAGTTGTTCTCTGTTATTTATTCATTACATTTGTGAAGTAATTTTAATTACACTTCTCAATAATGTCAGTTGTAATACAAGCCTACAAACAAATGATTTTCAGATTTTACAAGAAAACTATTTGTAATTTTACAAAGGATTTTCTTGGCAACTGGGTTTCCGAGGATTTTTCTTGTAAAAGTACAAAAAAATATTTAGAGTGTAGGAAATATGTTTTCGCATGTAACGAGCACAGAAAGTATTTGTAGCGTAATATGATAACTAAATCATCAAAACTGTAAGTAAACCGAATTTGTGATTTTTGCGTATAGAAAAAATTATAATTTTACTATTGAAATCATTTATTAGGCAAAAATTTCAAATTAATTATCACAAAAAGTTTGGTTTCAATTAAAGTTTTTATCAAAGTGTCGCGAATGGCGTGTTGCAATATCTTTGTAACAAGACACTTCTTTCAACTGTGGTAAGTGTACAGATTTTAGTTATATGTCTTCATGTCTTTCTAATAATAATCAATTATTTTGAGCGGCAGTTTAACATATACTACATTTGTACCATCTATAGATTTGTACGATTAAAACATATTTAAATTATTATAAATTATTTAATGTTTTTCACTGCAAATTCATTTTATCCCGATATCACACTTTTTTCAGGATGTTATTTCATATTGGAGCCGTAAAGGATGGCATATATTTTGTTTGCTGGTATTACTTTATTTGCAGAGATACAAGAAAATTCATCTTCCTTTTTCGCTGACAAATTTTTCAAAAATTTAACCCAACATTGTATCGCGTATCGAGAAAGCTGGAATATTAATGCCCCCCCCCCCCCAAACAGCTATGGCAGTATTCCTACTCCTACATTTATTCAGCAAATATTCAAATGCGTAGTGAATTTCGCAACTCTGTAGGGGCGCACGCAGAAGTTCTTTTCTATGGAAGGGCCAGAACTAAAATTTTAGAATCCATTCCACTGCCACATAAAACATTCATTGAGAATATTACTTTAAAAAGCGGCATATGTAAAGTATTATCAACATGGTTCTTATTTACGTATTGCGATATGTTTCATATTCTTTGGGGGGGGGGGGGACCGGATCAACTCAGTTTCATCACCTACCCTTTTGATATCGAAGACAAAACGTGTGCGCTCTGCAATTTATGTGTAAGAGCATTTGTATATTTGCATCCAGATGCATGGTAAATTTTGTGTGGCATGTAGGTATGGTCCATCCACGGTTACATTCAACTTTTCTGAAGCCCTGCCAAAGTTCTACTTTCAAGAAATTCCTCCGCCTCATGCAAAGAAATCTTAACTGCATCTAGAAAATTACACCAAAGGGACAAAGAACTGCATTTGTGCTCACTCAGGGTAACAATATTTCGGATAAGAACTATTTATTGCTAGACATTACCAACACATCAATTTTCACCATGATTTTATTTTTATAGTTTATAAATGAAATAATGTAATTTATAGGTGGAATATTAACATAAGTTCAATTTAACCAAACATAACGTTCTTGAATATTACCACAAATATATAATGCTTGTGATAATTGGTATATTTAGGAAATAACCAAGCACGTCAAACACAGGGCCATTTTTCAATGTATCGATTAAAAAAGGGTGAAGAAAGCGCTAATAGACTATACTTGACAAATTACCATGTTTGAGAAAGCATAGTAAAAAATTATATAGCCTGTTAACGGTAAAATGAGCACTTTTGAAAGCCCTGCCTAAAATCTACTTACACGCACGTTGTGTATTCCTCCGCCTTATGTAACACTGATATTGCCTGGGCCTAATCACTTTATTCGTGCTTCAGTCAAGTGCAACTGTGGAATTATTAATCTGCTCAATCCTATACATAGACGCATAAAAAAAGCAGAGAGGAAAGAAATAATTTAAGTTTCCACAAATGGTTACCTAACACAAGAGAACATACCGAAAACTGTTTGCGATGAAGACATGACGAATTAACACCACATACAATCTGCTTCACATAATTCTCCTTTCCACTGATACAGTAGTAGCGAGTTCACGAACCATGCCCCCTCCCCCTCCCCCTCCACCCTTCCCTCTTTCTCAACACAAAAAATCGCAGTCACATCACGGAAGAAGTGCTTGATTTCTTGGAGGCGCCTTTATTGCATCTACCAAACTAAGAACACCGTTATTCATCTCTTGACTCAACAAACGATTCATTGAGCAGTAGAGGTTTGGAGAGTGTTATGTGACTGATCTATTGCACATCTTTATATTTTCACTATATTCCTTCTTGTTAATTGTGATCGTCATATTTCCGTTCACAATGCGATTATCGTCTCATAGTCAAAACGTGGTTATTGATAGTTATATATATATATATATATATATATATATATATATATATATATATATATATATGGTTGTAACAGGTTTTTTGACATTGTTTCTATTTTCGTAGGAAGTTGTATTTTGTACACTCTACAATATGTTCTATTTATATAGGACTTAATGTTTTTAATTAATGTAGTCTGCAAAATGATCTAATAAATCTCATGTGGTAGAAGAAGTTTGAAAATGTTTCTGTCGTTACATGTTTGTTCTTACTTGTCGTTTTTGTGTGCGTATATACATACGCTCTGTAATCTACTTTGAAAAAATGTATTTTCTTCTTTTATAGTTTATTAAATCCCATTTTGATAAATGTGTTTTTGAAAATATAATTTTCTCCGCGTGATTGACGGAAGTAATGAAAAATTGTCGATATTTAATATGTAGGACGTCATATGAGGACTGGTTATTTGTTACATAACTACGTCCCTGATGTGTAACGCTGTATCGTTCAACGGTTACCATATAAATGTTTTTGGGCTTGATATTGTTAGGTGCTCGCTGCTTTGCTTCTCTTGCGAGAGCGGAAATGTGTGAAGGTCACCCATGTAGCTCTGGAGCGGGCGGCGCGAAGACAAAGAGCCGCCTACACAGGCTTTCCGCTGCAAGTGGCGCCGCGGTATGCGTTTTGCGGCTCGCGCGCCCCTGACTCTCAGCAGATTGTTTTTATACGTTTATGTGAAGAATTTTATGATTAATACCCTAGTTTCTATGAATTTTACTCGGGGTGCGGTGAACATTCCAGGTCAAGGCAAGCGATAGCATGAAAGCTCGACGGGCCTCCGAACCAGGAGTGTATGAGAGTCGGGTGTCTGGGCCTTTATGCGGCATCAAGCGATAGACGACGAGCTACAAGAGCAATGAGTGGCTGAGGAGGTGACCAGCGGGAGGAAAATCTGAGACTGCGATCATCCGTGCAATGAAGGGTGCTGTTGGCCGGCTGGACTATTGGACTGGATGCGTGAGTGAAAGACATTTCAGATGATGTCAACAGACAGGCTGAACATGTGTTAATGATGAGTGTAATCTAATTGACTAAAACCAAACATCGATATTAAGAAGGACTTTAATTAGAGTTGAGACAGACATTAAATATTGTGCTCATTGAGGAATAAAACCAGAAATATTGGCTATAGATAGATTAATGATGCGTATAGTAGCTGTGCGAATAAATTCAAATCAAAGTCTGTAGCAAAGTTAAATACATACTCCTATTGTAAATTGGCTCGTGCCTAGCTAGTATGTTTTAAGACACCCGTCTGAAAAAAGCCGCTTTAAATATACTTAAGGGCTCCAAAATAATATTTACGCGATGCTTGGTAACTTGAAAGTAACATTCCTTCTTCGTCTGAGAACGATGTATGTAAACGTACTGGGGGCATGTTTAAATATTTCTTTTTAAAAAGCAGTATTTCAAACACTTTTCAAAGCAGCGGAACTCTTAGAGCTACTTCCTCTATAACATCTCATATTCTGGGAATGGTGGATGAAAGGGTTAATGAGATAATAAATACTGAGGCGAAGCCACTACAAAGCACTCCTCCTTTTTTTACGCTGTATTTCTGCCCCGATGCAACTTAGTTCTGTATTTGTCCCTGTATGCTCGTGGCACGCAGAAACTGAACTAGGCTAAATATTTACACCATTAAAGGAGCACTTTTCAAAACAACTTTTAAAAAATATCACTGCCTATACATGCATGTATCTTAACTGACACGGCTGTCATGCGGGGGCCACGGTGGTGTAGTGGTTAGACTACTCGCCCCCCACCTAGGTGAACCGAGTTCGATTACCGTTGGTGTCGCTCCCAGATTTTCGCGTGTGGGAATCGTGCCGGACGATGCTGCTGGTCGTTGGGTTTTCTCAGAGACCTCCCGTACCCCCCCATCCTTGCGCTCCGGCGCCTCTCCATCCTCACCCCGGTGCACCATCATCGGCTCTCAAGAACTCGCTTCTGGTGAGCAGCCGCCGTAATCTCTTCACTTACTCGTTGGTATGCACCTAGTTAAGTTGGTAACGACGTAGAGAAAGCAGTTCCATGTCTTTACGCCGTATTAAAAAGTAAACATTTGTGAACACTGCAATTTTTATTATTTTGATTTATGCAGTTTTATTGTATATAAGTTTAATAATAACCAAATTGGGGAAATATTAATTTTTCTAATAATTTCGCAGTTTCACTTGACCGACGCATGTATAAAGTGATAAGGCACATCACAATGTTAATTGTTCATATGGTGGTAGAATACGCAATGTGCGTTCACGGCTTTCAAAAGTGCTCATTAAACTATCAACAGCCTATTTCGCAAGAGATCGCTCGCTAAGACAGACAAGCTTACACCCTCTTGAGTAGCGTGGACGGGCCGGTCCAAGACCATTTCTAGAATGCCATAGGGATGGGGGTAGTGGTATTGGGGTAGGCATCCGGAGTAGATAACTGTAGGAGAAGGGAGCGGAGAGCCTGCTACCTCGTCTCCGGGGCCCTGTCACGCGCTATACACAACTTGCACCAATCCCCCCATCCCTATGTCATTTTAGAAGTGGTCTTGGACCGGCACGACCACATTACTGTTTTGGAGTTTAGTCTGCCGCCCCAAAATATCACGAAATTTGGCAATTCCCTTTTTATAAAAGAGCGATAGAACGTGCCACTTGGATGTGGCAGTAGGAAGTACAACCATGACCAGCTTTCATAAAAATGCACGAAGAAATCGCTATAGTTGTTTGTCTTCTCACACAATGGCACCGCGAAAACACATGGAATATTTCATAGCTACGATGCGTCGGGACTAAGGACGAGGAGTCGAAAATCGCCGAGGATACACACAGCGGCTTTGCTCCTTTTAGTTCTAGTCTTTGTATTCAAAGCCGACTGCCCGAGCAACGCTCGCTGGGGCAGAGATGAAATATTCTGGAGACCGCAGATCAAAGCCCTGGCGAAAATATTCCCCAGGCAAAGCCCCTCGACCTTCACCCCCTCCCCCAATTATATCTTCCAACCACCCACGAAACATCGGCGTGGGTTTTTCTGAATTGCTTTATTCTGGTCCGCAGCGAGTGTTCCAAGCATAGTACGTCGGACACATCCACTCATGAGTGAAATATCGCGTGGCTGCGCGTGGAATGCGATGTCGCGAGGTTCCCATGCTATTGTAGCGGCAGGAAGGTTGCTGAAGAGTGATGATAAGGGGGGGGGGGCGGGGTCCCGCATTCTACGCCCAACTGCGAGCGTGACACCCAACTGTAATAATTTTCAGCACAAAGAACGAGCATTTTCACGCCAGAAGAATTGTAAGATCCGTTTGACAGAGGATAAAAAAAATATATAAACGAAATTCTAACTACGTTCGAAGTATAGTTTGGTACTGAATTTATTGGTGCACCAAGCCTCAGTTTTATTTGAATTCTCGGGAAATTTCCAGTATTAAGATTATTTTTCAATTTGCCTTTCATTAGAGTTATTTATACTGTTAGTGAATAAGTCTTCTGCAGTTACCGTCAAAATATCACTCCGAATAAATAATTCTGTATTTATCGTCTAGAACTGTAACTAGCATGTTATTTCATTCTAGTTTCAAAACTAGCTCAAAACTTCAAAATTCTCAGCCCTTTTCAACTAAACATAGGCCTAACCCGTGTTCACCTCGAAAATTTTTCATGACTGAAATAGTACGACTTAGAATCACGTATCAGCGAATTAAACATCTTTAAAGGGACGTCAAAGTGCTTACACGTATCTATTTTTAATGTGTTTAATGATCTCTTCTATTTCAACACAAGTTCAGCAACGACATGCCATTGATTGTCGTACACATATTCAAAGAAGCAAGTCGTGTGTAGTAGACAGTAAGTAGCTGCAAGCATCCGAACGAAGAAATCTACCTTCGATTCGATTGGAGTCTCATAAACCAGGTTTTTCAAGTGCCCCCACACAAAATAGTCAAGTGAGGTGAGATCGGGAGAACACGCAGGCCACGAAGTTGATCCAACGCTGCGAATGTAATCCATTGCTCACCTAATATGCAGTGTTCGAAGCTTCTCGGACATCAGGAGAGAAATGAAGAGTTGCGACGTCTTGTTGAAACCGCAACTGGAGTCTGAAATCAATAGGAATGTTTTCGAGGAGCTGATTTGCTGTCAACGTGTTGGCAGGTATTGTTGGGGACATTTCTGATTGGGCCGTACATGCTACCGTTACAGCTTAGTTGTAACCTTTATCCGCAGTTCCAGGAAAACACATTGCATGAGCTCCTCGAAGACGTTCTTCTTGATGCTCGACGCCTGTTGTGGTTTCAACATGACGGCGCAAATCCTCACTTAGTTTGTGAAGTCCGAGACGATTTATACCACAGATTCGGCGAGCAGTGGCTTGGATTAGCTGTCGTGGTCTCATTGTATGGCCTGTTCCTTGCCCCACTTGACTGTTTTGTGTGGGAACACTTGAAGAACCTGGTGTATGAGAGACAAATTAAATCGGTAGGAGAGTTTGTCGCCCGGATACCTGGAGTTGCTTACTGTACAGCACATGTCTGGGGTCTTTCAACAAACACGATAGACAGCCAATGGCACGTCGTTGCAGAGCTTGTATTGACACAGAAGGTCGCATTTTTAAAAGTTTGTGCAAAGGATTGCAATTTAACTGACATGAAATGGTTTCATTCTCAATAACGCGAAAATGTACCTCATTTATAAATTTCCAGTATATGATTATTCAAAAAATCATCTCTTCTCAAACCGCTAGAAATTCGAGTACTTCATTTTGATACATAATGTATACTGTTATTTCCTGACAGTTTGCCACCTTCAGATTTTCATTTAATACATAATGTAGCCTGTATTGCATTATTTTATGTTTTAAAGAAATTCTAAAACCAGGCGCAACTTAAATCATTGTATATATACTTATAATTTATAAATAACATGCACAAATCTTACATCAGCTGTTAATTTTTTAGTAGTTTGTGACCACGTTCACCAAAGGCGCACTTCAAAAGCCAAGCATTTTGCGAGATTGAAAACAGGTTTCCGAGAAAACGACTAATTCATAAACAAAGGTTTGCATATAATAACGAACAGTCATTTGGGACTATTTATATTGCCACAACGAGAGAACAGCTAACAAAATATTAGTTTGTATAGGCCCAAAAATATATTTATTAGCACCAACAAAATATTTTGTTGAGTAGACAAAACTTGAAAAGCAAAAGAACTTATTTTCTTTATTTAACAAAACACAAGTTTTAATAAACAAAACCTCCTGTCAACAAAATATCCTTTGAATCAATTGTATTAATTTGTTTGGCTGCTCATTTGATTTCCTTCGGTCGAATATTTGTACAGTTCGAAAGTTTGTTTTCATTTTTGTCACAATTAGGATAGTAATAGTGTTTGTTAGTGCATATATTAATGCTTAACAATGGTATAAACATCCTAACAAAATAAATTCTACAGGAAAGTAAAAAGTAAAGCTGAACAATTTGAAATTATTTTTTTTCGCGTGTTGTCTGGTATTTAAAATGTATGTAAAGGTCGGTCCGAAAAAGTGAGGACTTTTAAAATTAATTTTAGAATAAATAGTCACTACTCCTGCTTGCATGTATTATAAGGGGCGTACTGAGTGACATGCGCCAAGTAAAGTTGATCACGATGGAGAGAATGTAGTTCCGTGTTTAAACGTCGAATAAAAAGTGTTTGGTGACCATTTGTTATAGTTTAAATTATTTCATTTCGCTTTCTTTTTTTCTCAATGAATCTAAGTGTAAAAATGTTCAGCTTTGTAGAATATTTACTATTCAAAAAATTTCACCGTTTTACTTGACTGGCCCACGACTAAAGTGATGAGGCCCATGGCAGTGTTAATTTTTGTGATGTGGACGAATACACAACATGCGAATCAGTGGTTTGCTACTGATTCGAATTTATATTAAACGCTACGACTGATTCATATCACCGATCCCTGAATATAACGCATATAGCTGGAGAACTGAAAAATTAGCGAATTAATTTTAGGATAAGCTAGAATTCAACACACGTGCGTTTGTATAACCTTATCCATTGGTCCACATGGTGTTTGGCACCTCCTGAAGAACGGTGGCCCAATTGGCGCCTTCCACGGTGAGAGCAGACAACGAATGCACAGTTGACATCGGCATATTTGTACATAAGGCTGTAGGGTCTGGCCTGTAGGTCACTGAACTCACGAATTTTTCAGGTCTGTACCTATAGTTGTTTGGCTGGGATTAAGAGACAAGATGATAAACAACTTAAGCGCAACACGCATTAAAATTTACTTTGTTTATGACGCCAGAAACCATAAATTAATGTGGGAATGAAGGGGTTAACCGCAAATGCCAGCAAAATGGCGTCACTGGCCTGAAAAATGTTGTAAAATTGTTTTCCAATCCGCGCCTGGTAGCCAACTCGTCGGCTGACAGCCCAACCTGTAGGGAACGTCTCACAACACGCAGTGGCCAATGAGACGCCGAGCTCGTTCCCATAACCTCGCTCAACGAGTCATAAAACGAGAATGGTGACTTCTCGCTCCTGTATTCAAGTTACTCCGTGTTGCAGAATCTCACCGTCCATGATTGCGGTTCATACGTGGTTCTTGCAGGTACTACGCTGCGTAACAAACATTTAATACCAGCTGCTCGTATGACCTATTTTCGAAACACCGGGTGTACAGACACAGTGAGGGTTCCCTCTTGTAACGCCGTGCGTGCTACCTCCCTTCTTCCCCTCCTCCCCTCGTTTCCGAAGCTACGTCTATTAATCATAACTTGTAATATTCCACCCACCGAAACTAGAGGACGAAAGTCGATAAAAACGTCATCTCCGGCAACCGGGCTTGCCTGCTGGCTAGGAGAGGGAAGCATAATTAATATGTGATGAGTATCAGGAAATTTTGTAAGTACGACACGGCGCGGCAAAAGAAGCGGCCAAGAACCGGTCTCAAATATGGTAAACAGGAAGGGGATGTTGAGAAATTGGAATCCACCATTAATTTCAATCACTGTAAAAAAAAATTTCTGGTTACTTTCCTAAACTGTAATGGAAGTTTTAACCTATACACTGTACGGGAATAATACCACACTTCAAGTTGCAGATATAGGAATGTTCAGCGTCATTATTATATAAAGTTGGGAACTTTCTTGCGCATTTGGACTGTTTCCTGAGAAAATGTAGGAACGCTACAATGAATGTATAGGACAAGACATTACCATTCCCGCATTCTTACTAAGCGTATACACGGATATAGTAAATTTTCTAATTATTTCTTAAGTGTCATTTCAGATAAATTTTTTGAAGACTTGACTTTGCTAGAGCACTGAACATAGATTGTTTTAGACTATTTTCAGTATTTATTATTAGTTTGATTTTTTAACGTCATTATTGTGGTTGTTCACAGCTGTTATTGACAGCTGTTGTCATTCTTCATCACTTTATTGCTGTTGCGTTTCACATGGCATACAAATGGCCATCACTTTAAACAACACGTACAACACTACCAAGTCCCAATAAATGTATCAAAAGAAAGACAGTCTGACAGAAACTAATATAACATCTAATTTCACGCTTCATGGTGTATTGAGACTTCAGTAGTTTTTAAGTAAGTACACGTGTCTCTTCTTTTTAACGTCTGCAAATGAGTATTTTAAAATTACGTTCAGTGTTGAAACAAAGGTTTGTTTGTAATCTGTTTTAGCTACGCGTTAGAACTGTGGCACAGAGTTTCTGAAGTAGTTCAAGGCCATGTATCACACCTCTATAATTATCACCACCCCATAAAACGATATGGTCAATGAAGAGTGTCCTTTAGAAAGGCTGTCGATGGAAAGTTCAGTTCATTACCTTGCACGTAGTGGTGTTGAAAAACTTGATACCTCAGTATGTTTAGCCCAAGCACTCATGAACTTCTAGGCAATAAAGATGCAAAACACCATGAAATGCTATAGCAAACGGAAGCAAGTTTTTCTTCAAAGTTATTGTTCTATTTGTAGGAAGCCATTATTTTTCGAATTGGTTGTAGGCAAAGGAATTTTTATGCGTGCCTGAGTGTTTCAGAATGAAAAACAATGATTCAAAACGCAAATGTATTAGAGAATGATGTGTTAGTTGATAGTCTAATGGATGGGTAAATTGATGGATGAGTTGATGGATGGGCTCATTGATGGATAGGCGTATTTATGGATGGGCGAATTGATTAATGGAATGGTAGATGACTTCAAGAATGGGTATAAAGAAGGATAGATGGATTGAAGGATGAGTGGATTGAAGGATAGGTGGAGCGAAGGATGGGAGGATTGAAGTAGGCCTATGGGTGGGTTGAAGGATGTGTGGATTGATCGTTAAGTAGATTTATTGAATAGGTTGTTTTTCTGATGGTTATATTTACTGATGGGTAGAATTATTTATGTGTATATTGATTGATGGGTATATAAATGAATTTGTACATTGATTGATGGGAAGATTGAATTATGGGTAGATTGGTGGGTGGATAGATGGACATGTGGGTGGATGGAATGGTGGCTAGATGGCTTGGTGTATATATTTGGGCGGGTGGAAAGATGGATGGGTGAAAAGTTGGGGTGAGTGGGTGAAGAGATTTGGGCGGCTCTTAACAGCGAGGTCTTGAGAGCCGGGAGTCGAACCCGGTTAGTCTAGGTGGGAGGCGAGTAGTCTAACCACTGCACTACCGCGGCCTCTGGATAGTTGGATGGGTTGATATGTGGAATTATGAACAATGGTATTGGGGGGGGGGGATGAATGAGTTCATGGAATGGTGGGTGAATAATTATTTGGATTGTTGTACGAATAATATGAGAAGGCATCTGCTGTTCCAACGCAAAACTTCTGATCTCGTTTTCCCGAAAACCAAACTGAATGTGCGCATGGGCGCAGCATTATATGCAAGATCTCACCCCCAGTCAAGCACCAACTGTTAGATTTTAGTTCAAGGAAGAAAAATCACGCAATCCATACATCAACAATACACTTTTTAAATTCAATGTTTCAGTATGAAGCGTTTGGTGGACATAAATTTCAGTTAATTGCTACGTGGTTCAACCTGTACGATGTATGATGTTGCAAATAATGAAAATGTGATGAACTGGAGTTGCAAAAAGTCACACAGTCTTCCTTTCAGCAGGTATGAGTCCTTTAAAACATAATTATGTGTAACCTAAACGATAGTTAATTATTGACCAATCTGCTTAGCAACCGTTCTTCAGAGCGATGTAATTTTGAAACAATTAACTGACTCTGATTGGCTGCAAAAATTAGCGACTATTGATAAATCAAGCTTTTCTGAATTCTTCGCTTGTCTCAATTCTCAGCTGTGGCAAATGTTGCTTCTCTCACAGAAACCAAACTATGAGGATAATTAATTACATCGATGGATTATCTCAGTTATTTATGTCGAATACAAATTTGAACCATTGGAAAACTCAGCTAAAAGAACAGAAAAAAGTACCATCAAACAAAAGTTAGTAGAGAATAATTTACACTTTAACTGATAAATATCGAAAATCAACTAAAATAATATAAGAATAAACCACAAAATATGAGCGAATGTAAATGAAAACATAAAACATTAACGAATAAGAAAAAAATTCGAACAATCTTGCTATTTAGGACAAAATGTATGCACAGAATCCAACGCCAATGTAAATAAAAAATTATCATTACACAACAAAGAACAAGAGAAAAGAGTTAATAATTATTATGATCAGGGAATTATAATCCATTTATATGAAACCAATCTGATCCAGCCACGGCAGGGAAGGTTTGAAATAAAATAGACAAGACGGTCTGACAAACGATGCAAGAAAAAGAAAAACAATCTACTACAGGACGAAGAAAGCGGAAAGCTAGTAATAGTGTTACAAAAAATGTGATTTGTTCTCGTAATTTTGGGATATATAATCCTAATAGCAATAGCATAAATAATTTAAAAAAAAAATAAAAAAATAAACCTCACTTGGATATAGCATGTAGGCCTAAGATAGACGATATTGTCAGTGCCATAAGTTAGGCACTCTAAGTGATGTCCTAGTTACATAATTGACTATAATTTTTATTGAAAAATAAACATTTAGAAGACAGGTGCAATGTTAGACCCAGGGGTTCTCTTCTCCCCAATTTCCGTAATGGTGCCAACAACTCCGAGAGTTTGAGCTGTTTTGTGTTTGTAAGATTGCTTCACCATGTGCCTGATCATATAATACCGAAAGATGAAAAACAAAAAAGATGTGTATATTTGAACGAAATGAGGAACTTTTTACTATTGCTTCTCTTCTAAACCAAAACCAATTAACGGAATCCACTGGGTGAAAGGAATTTCCTTTACTCAATTCCCCCAGCCGTTCTGGACGAACTAAATAAACTGGTTTTTACATAGAGAGAGGCCAAAATTTAATAATAATTTATTGACAAAAGCAATCCAGATACAATTTCTCAAAAATTTAAATGTTTAATGGAATACATTAAATTGCATCTTTTTTATCTGTGCGTCCGACCATGCTGAATACGAGTCTTTTTTTTTCGTGTGTTAATAACAGTCTCATATTTTATCATTATTTTTCAATTAACTATGTGATTAAGAAAATTTACTTTAATTGTACTGTAACATTGAGATTTTAACGTGCATCAATGTTTTTTGGAGAAAAAATTACGTACATTTCTAATTGAAAAGTTGTTGTTATTTGGCGAGCCTATTTTTAATTAACCATTCTATTATTAACACACACTATATTCACCATTTATAAAACCTAATTTTTGGTGTTTACATTTATCATTTGTTCAATCCCCTTTCTCCTCTCGAACAATTTACTAAACTTGATGCAAGTTCAATATTTAAAAAAAGTTACAGACAATTTTGCCCAGTTTTCAATCATTTCTACAGCTATATGTTGTCAACGATATAAGCGAGTTACTGCTTGCATGCAGGCAAGGCTTTTATAAATGTTAGTAAAATTTCCAATAGTAGAATTCATTCAATAACACCTTAACTCGTTGACAAAGATAAGTGATTAGTGCAACATTAAGTAACGTAACGCTAATTTAACAAGTAAATTTCATAATTAACATTAATCTTGTTGATAACAAAACATTATCACTCCTCAGTATACACAAGATTTCTCAATCACATAGTTATTTCAAACAGAGCTGCTATATATTTTGATAAGTTAAAAGTTTCTTGCTTGCGCTCAAGATCCAGATTAAAATTACTTTAGATTGATTTTAAGTTGTCGCCGTTTGACAATGACAGTATCTACCTCAGACACAGTTATTAAATTAGTATCTTAAACAACCAAGCATTTGATTGCTGCGTAAATTAACACACTGATAAATAAGTGCTCATGCTATATTAATGCAAAGCAAACCGTCTTGAAAAAATAAGTTAAAATTTTATGTCAAAAAGATAATGACAGCTAAAATAGTGAGGAGTGAGTAAGTGAAGAGATTTGGGCTGCTCTTATAAATGAGGTCTTGAGAGCCGATAAGGGTGAAGCGAGGTAAGTATGGAACAGCGCAGGAATGCGTGGGCGGTGGAAACGGAGATTCCCGAGAAAAACCGCCTACCAGCGGCATCATACGGCACGATACCCACATGTGAATATTCGGGGGCGACCCCAAATTGCCTTGCTGGGAGGTGAGTACTCTAACCGCTGCACCACCGCGACCTCCTGTCGGCTAAAATTAGATTGTAAGAGGCGCCAAATCTGTAATTTGTTGCCACCATAAATGCATTGCCTCATGAAGGCGTGTAATTATGTTTGTTTTTATGTAGCTGTATGAATACACACACGCAAGGAGAACTGGGTTCGATTCTAGGCTGGGTCCCGCGGATTTTCCCGTCTGGGGAACGTGGCAGACGTAGAGATTTGCTGGTGGATTTTCTCGGGGTACTCCTGGAACACCTGCCCTTACAACATATCTCTGCGCCAACTCACTTCACATTCACCGGCGCCCTATACCTCGGAGGCTACGGTGGATTAGCGGTTAGCCTGCTCGCCTCCCACCAAGGGCAAACCGGGTTCAATCCGCGGCCGGGCCACTCCCGAAATTTCGCAAGTGGGAATTTAGCTAGAAGTTCCGCTGGTCAGCGGGGTTTCTCTGGGATCTCCCTTTTTCCCCACCCTTTCATTCCAGTGCTGCTCCAATCTCACTTCATTTCACCCTCATCGGCTGTCAAGACCTTGTTGTTAAGAGCAGCCTAAATCTCTCAACTTTCTCTCTTTCAGCTCAATGCCTCTTTTTTTAGATCCTACCTACACCTTTCAATTCAACTAAAATACACACGTATGTAAACAATATTTTACTAACAATACACACCTAATCCTATGATATACGCCCACCCCTATGATATCAATTTTGATATTAACACTCAGTGCTATCGACGAAATATTACTTCGCCTGAACTAAACTGCTTTGTTATGGTGTTTGCCATGCCATTACAACTCCCGCAGTTTGTGAAGGCAAGGGTGAAGAAATATTACTTCTCCAGCTGCCTTCAGTAGATTATCTGCAAAGTAATATTAGGTCAGCTACACTCAACGTGTAGAATATTCCAATAACAGGCTAGAGTGTACATCATTCTACGTAAGAAATAATGTTTGACTGAGACTCTCTCAACTCAGCATTATATTGGCAGAGAGCCGGTCAGTTATTAACGTTGTACAGTATAGTAAGAGTGTCCGATGTTACGTGAACCAATAGGACGGTTGTAAAATAGGACTACAGATACCAGGAGGTCTGATCAAGCTGTTCACGATAAAGTGAGCACTTTTGAAATCAACCTTAGAAAAAAGTCACTGCCCCTATATTTTAACGGTCGCCCTGAGTGAGATGCGCCCAGTAAAGTTGGCAACGATGGATGGAAAATAGTTCCATATCTTTACCTCAAATTAAAGGTGTTAGGTAACCATTTGCAAACAATTGAGATTATTTATTCTTCTTTGTGTTTTTTAATGTTTTCTGGTGTCCACCATTTTACAACGCCACGAGAATTTACAGAATAAAACTGTTATTTAGAAGGGGCAGATTGTTTAGTAATAACTGTGCTAATTTGACAGTGAAATACTATAACCAATTCAATATTTTATAGGGTTTGTCATTTTATCGTTATTAGATCAGTCAACTTGCAGAAAACCAAACTTTTGTCGGTGAAAATACGCTTATCTGATTGAAACGCCTCACTGTAGAATTAGGTAATTTATTACTAATTAATATGTTACTAAAAATAAAAGTCTAATAATGCAGTGCCTCTTCGCATTGTATAATGGCGGATATTAGAGAGTAACGGTAACCTTGTAAATTGAAACCACTATCTTTATATTTTAAATCCCATAATATGATCCAAACTTAACCTAGACTGACTTTCGAATATTGGAAATATATGTACGAGCGTATAATATGTAGTATATATTTCGACATTAAGTACTTTCGCATCACGAAACTTACAGCCGTTTGTCATTATATTTTTGTGGTAAGTACCTATAGTACGAGCATCCACTGTGAAGTGAAGAGATTTGGGTGGCTCTTAACAGCGAGGTCTTGAGAGCCGATGAGAGTGATTGAAGTGAATACGGAGCAGCGCCGGAATGAAGGGGCGGGGGAACGGATGAACCCCGAGAAAACCCACCGACCAACGGCATCGTCCGGCACGATTCCCACTTGCGAGAATCCGGCGACCCGGCCGGGGATTGAACCTGGTTCGCATTGGTGGGAGGCGAGCGTGCTAATCACTCAGCTACCGTGGCCCCAGCATCTACTGTAGATTGGTAAAGTTTGGCAGTGGGTAAGGTGACTGGCTATGAAAGCAAATTTTTGTATAGACTGTTTTACAACAAAATAAATCGTTCTGGCTATATTTCACCTAGGAATGATGTGTATTTTTATCCTGGAGATTATATATTAACTAACTATCAATTACTTATTTCCTTCTGTTTGAATTTCCTGGTGAATTTAATATAATTTGTGAAAGAGTGATATTAATTTTACAGATTCCGGGTGGAGCTGTGTTAACCGGCAATCAGTATATATTTACTGATTCCGACTTGGAGTATTCAAATACAAAATTTTAAGCAACGGCTTCATTAACTCGCAAAAAAAAAAAACACGCAGGAACTTTGCGAGAATTATAAAACTTGTTACAACTTGTCGGCAGCTACAGAGTTCATATTGGAGCGAGCATCGAAGTTGTGCAGTCGAGGAAACTTCTTTCGTATTCAGCATTCAGCACGACGAGCAAGCATCTGCATATTACGTGACGCTTCTGTTTTTCATCTCGAAAGCTTCAACTCTCCGTGTGTCGCTGCTAACTGCTGACGATATCCTCGGGGGAGCAGAGAGGAGTTCGCGTCTAATTTATCAAGAGCGCGACTTGAAGATAATGTTATTCGCAACAGTTGACGCGGGAAAATATGTTCCTGGGGGAAAGAAATGTGACTTTATGCATTATGCACATTTAATTACAGGTACAGTTTGTTGTAGTCTGGACTCGATACGGCTACTTAAAAAATTATTCAGTTCATCCTTTAAAAACTTATTTCTCAACATAATGTCAGAACAAATCTGAAACCTACAGGGATTATTGCATGGCCTTTTTTTTGAAACCAAGCCATTAAGTTGTACGTAAGTGAGTGAACAGCTTTGGGTGACTCTTAACGGCGGGGTCGTCTGAGCCGATTAGGTTTAAACGATGTATTGAACGACGCTCGAACGCAATGACGGGGGAAACGGGAGACGCCAGAGAAAATCCACTGACCAGCGGCGAAAATAAGGATCAAACCTGGTTCACCTTGGTGGGAGCCGATTAGTCTGTCCACTTCACCACCGCGGTCCCATGCAGTTATACGTGTCCACAATGACGGTCATTATGCACGGCGATATTGAACAAGAAGGTCATTTGTTGTCGAAACTGTACACGAACATGTAATCAGTGGCCGGTGTTCTTATCGTCTTTCTTGAAAGAAATCTGTTTTGTTGAAGTTTCTGCATCTCTCAGTTGTGAATGGTCAATGATGATATGGACGAGCACGCAGTACGTTGCTCGTTGGTTGCGACAAGTACGCTCAGCACACTGTACAGTGCCCACAAAAAGATTTTACGATTGCAATGCCTAACCTCGTAATTTATTTCGGGACTGAATGGGTTTACCCGGTCAGGCCTAGTGTACACAGTTGTATACGTGACGAACCGGTTGGTTATGTTTAACCGATTATGTACACTGAAAAACTAAGTACATAAATATATTTCCTGGGGGTAACTGTTTCGTAAACATTGCTTCGGTTATAGGTTATGAATATCACATATTTGTGAAGGCGAAGAGAAAGCATACGGCTCCTTGGAGCAGTGACATTTTCCAAATGTTGATTTCACAAGTACTCAATTAGCCGTGAACATTCTGTATGTAATCCATTCACGGTAGTAGTATAGGATAGCCGACTTTGGGACACAGGATTTCAGGAGTCGGAGGTCGGAGTTGTCTGCCATGACGTCAGAGACGCGGCAGCTGCCCTTATTCACCTCCCCAATCAACCTTACCAAAACCCACGGGCGGCCATTTCCGCGACTCGGGACCCTAGAAACGATTTTAATAAAAAAAGTATATTAATAATAAATATTTTAATAAAAAAATTTGTTCTGTAAACATTTAAAAAGTATCGGCCCGCCACCTTGGATGTTTAATAAATACATCTGTTTATAGTTTCACTGCAGATCATAATTCCATTTCTATACTTTTCAGATTAATAATGCCTAGAAATGATTTTAATAAAAAAATAATTTCGGTCTGCCATTTCGGTACCCAGTGCATATGTGGACGTATTGAACCCCCTCCTCCTTAACAAAAAACAGGTAACACGAAGAAATTTTTAATTAAAAAAATATGTAAAAATTAATTAATTCCGGCCTGCTACCACGGATTTCTAAAAATTCCCATCACACACTTAACTGTTAATAGTTTTGACAATGAAAAAATATATATTAATTTTTTAGTATAATTCCATTGTTCATTTCAGGCAGGAACTTCTAAAAAAATATAAGAACATAAAAACTTTTTCGTTTTAGAAAAAAAATGTTTATAAAAAAAAGTGGTATTCAGCTCAATGTTTTATGGAAATTAAACCACCTAGCAGGCTCGCAAGGTGCTTGCCATAACAGGCCTACATCTAGACGCCACCGCGGGGAAAGAAAGGGGTTGAGTGTTGTCTACCTCCGAGCCAAGTGCACACGAACTGACCTTGTTCTCTGTATCCCATGCGAATAAAACTGGATGGATCCGGTTATAACCGACCGTATTCAGTGTCAAGGCTGCAGTTGTTCGTCGTGGCTTTTGCGATTAAGGAGGGGGGAGGGAAAGGGAATAGGTGGGGGAAATATAATATGAGCATTTTCGCAGGTAACTACACACGTGAATACATACCTGCTTCGAAGTCGTTTTTCGTACCTGCACGGTGTCGGATGACCATGAAGTCCGCATATAGCTATGTTAGCTGTTTCACAGGCCTGTGCCTGCTTGGCACCAGGTAACTCCACACGTGCTTTCAAGATATTTTCGTACCTGCTCGGTGTCAGATAGATTTAGGTCAGCACCTCTACATGCATGGAGATATATATATATATATATATATATATATATAGTAATATATATATATATATATATATATATATATATATATATATATATATTACTATTTTAAATATTCGTTGTTCCTATTTCAGAATGTCTTTCTGATCGACCCAGGAATCGTCAAGTTTCGAGTGTCTGAGCCACCTCATGTACACACGTTCATTACATTGTTTCATCAACTTTGCCACCAATTGAATATCAGGAATCTATGTAAGCGGGATCTCCTTAGCGTAAAAGCCTCCGACGATGGGTTCGCCACATAGGTCCGCCAGGTAATACATGTGTGGGCACCAGTGTCATATGCGAACCACCTTGTACAATTCTGCAGACCAGTTGTAACAATAGGCCTTGTGGAAAATGCTGCGCTGCTTGGAGATGTGCACAAGGTCGCCGATACTGGCCTTAGGCTTGTCCAGTTCCCTCCTCATCGGAACAGCATCCACGTTCCGAAGCAGCAAGTTGCCCTCGACACCTTCGGGCTTCATGTGTATGGTATAACGAATATTGGAATTATACTCGCGGACGAGATGCAGCAGTATCTCAAGCTACTTGTAGTTTCCATTCGCCATGAATTGTCTCCACAATTTGGCTTTCAGAGTCTGGTGAAAATGCTCAACAATGCTAGCTTTGAGTCCAGAGTACATTGAAAAGTGATTTATGCTGCATCTTTACATCAGTGCACGGAAAGTAGCATAAAAATATTCTTCACCATCATCGGTGTGGAGATTGTTTGGATAAATCATTCTCTCAACACATCTGCCATGACCTTGGTAATGTCACATGCATTCTTCGACTTCAGTGGACTGGCCCAGGCATATTTGAAAATGTTTCTATTACAATCAAAATGTAGGGGTGGGCTTTATTCGCAGGAGAAAATTCTGGTATTTCGATCAGGTCTGATTAGAAATTATCGTCCAGCCCTTCGATAACATACTTTCTCCGAGGATGATGCCTTCTGGCCGACCTGTGCAATTCCCCAGAAATGGCATATTTTGTCATCTCACGATGTAGTCAGCTCCGACGAGTTCTTTGATTATGAATATAATCATGTTGGTGTGGGACTGGTTGTCCACAGAATGTGGAGCGACCAGTAGCTATAGTCCATCGATGAGTTCGCTCAGTTCGCCCCAAATAACATAGTGTTTCTTGTATTTGACGTTGATATTTTACAATAGCATACCTAATACAATATATTCGACCAATCGTGGAAACAGTCCCACTATAATGCCAAATTTCGCATGGGTCGTGTACTTAAATCGTCATGTTGAGGGGTTATTGTTCGCATGATGAGCATGACTGGACTATATCAAGTGTCCGTACCTGCACAAATCCAATTCAGTGTAGTGTCCAGGATGCCTCCAAAACAAATGTTTGCACATACCATGCGTCGATTTCACCTTGTGCTTCCCAATCTGCATCACATCTCCTGGAAAAACATCACTTCCTTGTTTCTGAAAAGCCATCTTTCGTCGTGGTTTCGCAAGCAGTATGTCTTGTCGCTGTTCCGAGCGGGATAGGAAGCGATGTAGTGTCCTACCAGAGTGCCTAACTCTGGTCCACGCTCTCATTTTCGTTTCTGTCCTCGTACATGCATCAAATCGGTCAGGAGCATATAATCTTCATTCCTAATGATACCTCCTTCAGATTCGGAAAGTTCCAAACTTATTTTCCATTACATGTCGGGGTTGGTCCTTCCACCTTGATTTGGTGTTTGGTATTTGGCCAAGTCAGAGCCTCTTCCCTTCGATTCTCGAGAGCTGCTCTGTAACATTTCGCAAGTATATATTTCGCGCGAATAGTTTCGATGGTCCACTGCAGCTCAGTCGTCAGTTCGGCTCGGTCTGTCATCATTCATAGAATCGAATAAACACACAACCACACGGGTATATATACATACTCACTCTCCAGTTAAAGAAAGTGAATTTCCGATCGTTTAGAGTCTGTCGACGCATGCATCCAGCACCTTTTTGCTATATATGCCTCGCAACATCGGAATTCGCAACAAGTTTGAGTGTTAACGTATTTGGAAGACCCTTCAATTCTTCCCATCTCTGTGCATTCAACACGTTTATCAGGTCTATTATCCATGCCTCTGCGTCCCCTACGTGCTGGTCTATGGCCACCAAATCTTCAGATACCTCATTTTTCACACTCTTGATATTTTGCCCAAGAAGAGACGGGCCCCGGTGAACAGTGGTGAGGCGAGCTTCGGTCAACCCATTCCCATCATCATCGGTGCGTAGACCACGTCCAAACTTGGAAATTGTATCCTGACTCATGGTCGCCATCTTACTATAAATTGATTGAAGCCACGCCTGTACCTTCCATGTTATACCGGCGAATACTTATAGATCACCAATATGCCATACTCCTCATCCCAGCACAAAGATTACGTATATTTAAACTCTGCGAATGCCATGTCCGTATTGACGAGTTCATCATACACATGTCGAAAATTTATTTTGGTTCGTGCGAAACGACACGAGGAAATACACACTATCGCATTGTAACTTTTTTGGCACACACAAATAAGTTTGAGTCAAGTACACACAGTTCACATAAGCATGCTGTCCCATGCTAAAGTACTCCTGGATGCAAGTCTGTTTCTCACATGCCCCATCATTGAAAATAAACACGGGGTTTGGCAATGTTTCTCTTGGTGGCAAAATGGCCGAGATATCGCTGCAAGGGAAATAGCACAGGCCTTCCACAACCCGTAGTACCCATGTTAGATACTGGTATATCGGTTGCTGGAGCGATTAGGAGTACTGGTACACATTCCCGAACATAAGACCATTAATTTAATCCAACAAACTCTACGGCACACGCGTCTTGCCACAACTTCACGGTCCACAAATCAATCCTCTCATGGTATTGGGCAACAGCGTGCCACGATGTGTATAGTTTGAGGTTTCGATATCTCCCTCTGTTATGTGAACGGGAAGTCTGACATCTTGCTTGATTGTCTCCATGATACTGAAACGAAAAAGTATAAAGGTCAGGTATATATTAGTTCATAGCGCAGAAGCATGCTATGACTCGTAGAAGAAAGATCAAATCTCGAAGAGGGATCATCGATATACTGATCCGCTATCTACCTTTCGAGCTGCACAATCCCGGATACAGGTTCTGCGGGCTGGGAAATAAGATAGCTAAAAGGCTGTAATGCGGCAATACGGGCATCAACATGCTGAACAAGGCATGCAAGTGGCACAATATCGCCTATTACCAGCACAAGGATCTGCAAGCCAGGCCCCAGGCAGACAAGACACTCGCCCATAGGGCAGACGAAATATGTCGCGCACTGGACATCGGAATCAATGAAAAAATAGCCTCATGGAGCATTTTAAACGCTATAAAAGTCAAGGTGAAATGGACAGGGGGGCGAAGAAAGTGAGACGAAGTTCCAAGAGGAGAGGGAAGAGAGAATGGGAGGATTCCTTCCCGCCTTGATACCTGCAATCGGTCCTCTGGGCAATATCGCTGGGGCTGTAAAGAGTATCGTTAGCATGGTCAAACAAGCCTCGAATAACGTAAGCAACTGGGGAAAAAAACCGCCGCCACAACTGTAAACTGGAAGCTATCGCCATGGGTAAAAAAAAAGTCAAGGACTTTATATACCACTGCCCGACCGAGGAGCAGGAGATGCGAGAAAGAAAAAAGCGTCGCAGCAGGAAGAGCCACTAATAAACTCTCTACCGAAATGGCCGCTCACGTACGGGTATTTGTAACTGTTTGCACGCAAATTGAAGATACCGCATTTTTGCGGTGTATTCATGAGAGATGCTTTGCCACTTGAAACGAGTGTGCCGTAATCAACCTGGACACGACCGCAGATCCCGGTACACGCTGGCTAACTTATATCAAACATGGCAAATGTGCGGTATAGTACGCCAGTTTCAGTAATTTGCTTCCACCACCCAAACTGCAGTGGTACCTGAAAAATTGAAAACTCTCTTACAACTACACGATGGATCAGATGCCGAACACGTGGAACTGCGGACACTTGTATCTTCGCTCTGTGGTGCGCTACAATAAAAAAAAATATCTTAGGTGAAGCTATTCACAGATAGTTCCTCAACGAGCCCTTGTATTGTTTGTTAACATAAGGTTTGCATTTTGAGTGGATTTGATAGTAACCTGTAAAATATATAATAACATATTAGTATGTAAAATTATGTTAATGTCGGAGAAAAGCAAATGCTAACCAAATACTGTATCGTACTCATGTGTCTGCTCACAAATACACAATCTGTCTAAAAGAGAGGGAAAACTGTAGTAATATTAGAAACGGATGTAGCCACAGATATTTTTTTGCTGCTAGCTACCCAAATGCAATCAAACGGTGGGCGAATAATGTATGTCTATCTTAAAACGAAGTTTTGTGTGCATGCGTGTCTACGATGTCGAACCCTCATCGCTGTGCATACAGAGCCGCGAGATTTGACACATATGTGTACGCGTGTATGAGCGTACATGTGTGTGAATGCACGTGTGCATGTATTATAACCTTTTGTTTTCTGCATATGCTAAATTTTACTTGTTTCGTACGGACACGCACCTGTACGAACAGTTATTTTGCTTGTAACAAACATAATTTGCACCGGCAAGCTCAGATGACGTGGCGACCACGAAGCCTTGGGCTGAGCACGTCAGCAGCTGACAATGTAGAACTTGAGTGCCCCCCCCCCCCCCCTTCAACCCTGCTCAAATACACTACCTCTACCCTCACACCAAGGGGGGCGGCAAGATATTAGAGTCGCGTCAGTAGTGAGCCGCGGCGTGTAGAAACCTGTTAGGTCTGCAGGAATACCTTACGCTAAGGACCACCTATAACCGACACGGCATTATAGCATAGAATTCAATAACCGTAGTTGAATGGTAGCCCGCGTATGTACGTAATGTGTCGTTAAACTTTTTCATAGTATAATTTTTTCCCGCCAATCGGAGTGTCATGGAAATAAGTATTTCCACCAAGAAAGATTTTTTCTGCTTCATGCCCTCGCCTTTGCCGTCTATGAGATAGATGTTTTCAAAACAGCAGCAATACTCTATAATAGCAGCATCAATGACAAATGAAACACATTCAGCATGTTGAAATACGTGAACAATTCCTCTTAATTTTAATTTTTCAGCTCGGAAAAAAAATTTGATAATGTCGATTTTAAAGAGCAGATTTATTCTTAAGCTATGTTTTATGTCAGTCACACTGAGTTATTTATGACATTTTTGGTTGATGACCCATAAGGACGTTTGACAGTATATCACAAATACTGTTTGATTATGATATTTTAGCTGACACGGGTTTTATTACTTTAAATTTGGATTAATTTCTTTAAAGTTTTTTACATATTATCGTTGGCGAATTTTAATTTAACGTGAAAAGTAAATTCCTATCGCCCATTAGTGAGTGAATTCTGTTTCCCTTGGCATGCGCGTGCATGTGAATAAAACATATTTCATTAGCTTTTATTTAAAAAATGCAATGTTTTAATACGCAAGTGATGCACGGTCTCCAAGGCCGCACAGCGGCTGTTATCATTACGTGCACTCAGGACTATGGCTTCTGCCAACGCCCACACTTCCCCTAGCCATAGCCAGCATACTACACTCGCATGCCCATTTCCCCTTGCAAAGTGATAAAATCACGCACGGACTCCGTGGCTGGGCTGCACGAACAACAGTAGCAGCTGTCTTGTCTGCTCGCGTTATCTAATATAATTAAAGAAGAGTGAATACTTACTACATGTACTGTAGACGGATGCTGTGGATATAACCGCTGGTCTCAAAATGCTTCCAACGACGCTGATAGCAGGAGATAGAAAAATGTTGGACCGCGGGCGATTTGTCTTATATACTGTTTGGCCCTCACTTCCCCCCAGCGTCAATGGTTTGGCTCGAAGGAAATCAGCCTTCAATGGAACTTTCATGTGTTAACATCGTATTTTGCGCTGGACGATTTCCCTCCAACGTCATCCTCCCCGCTCCACCCCCCAACACAATTCCCTTCCGATCCCCTCACCCTTCTGGGGTGGGGCCATGGTGGCCGAGCGGTTAGCCCGCTCGCCTCCCGTTGGTAGGTGGGTCTTCTCAGGGATCTCCCGTTTCCCCCGCCCTTTCATTCCGGCGCTGCTCCATACTCACTTCAATCACCCTCATCGGATCTTAAGACCTCACTGTTAAGAGCCGCCCAAATCTCTTCGCTTCACTCGCCCTCCCCCTCCTCCGCAAAAGTGACGACGAACTCCTGTGGGCCTGACCTTGAATACGGTCGGTTATAGCCAAATTCTTCCAGGTTTATTCGCACGGGGTGCAGAGGTCAAGGTCAGTTCACCGTGCTATTGGCTCGGACGTCGATGACACTCGACCCCTTCCTTTCCCCGCATTGGCGTCTATATGTAGGCCTGTTATGACAAACACCTTGCGAGCCAGCATGGCGGTTTAATTTTCATAAAATATATAGCTGAATACCACTTTTTTTTATTATACTTTTTTTTATAAAAATATTTATTAATGGAGGAGTGATCAATGCGTCTCCCGATGCACTGGGTACCGAAGTGGCAGGTCGAAATTATTTAGTTTTCATTAAAATCATTTTAGGCAACATTACTCGAAAAAAATAGAAAAATAGAATTATTGTCTACAATGACACACTAAACCGATGTAATTAAAAAACTTAAGGTGGCTAGCCGATAATTTTCAATTGTTAATTGAAATAATTTTTTTATTAAAATGTTTTTTATTAAAACACTTCTGTATTAAAATTCATTTCTAGAGTTATGGGTCGCTCGAATGGTTGACTCGGGGTTTTCAGTGTTGCAGGGAGAAGACCTTGGTTGTTGAAGGCCAGGATGGGGGGGGGGGGTGAGGGGTGTGAAAATAAGGCCGCCGGTCTCCGACTCCTGAAATTCTGTATTTCAAAGTCGGCTATCCTATACTACTCACGGTTACTTCCAACTTTTCTGAAGTCCTACTGAAGTACTACTAGCGGAATATACCTCCACCTCGTGCAAACAAAGCTTAGTGGAGAGAAAATTACACCATAGGGTAACGCGCCGCATTCGTGAGCATTCAGGGGAATTACATTTTTCATAAAAACTATTTCTTACTAGGTATTACGAACACACTTGGTTTCTCACTGTTTTTATTCATATTCATTACACATTAAGTAATATAATTTGTAGATGAAAGAAAAGGGAACGTAGATTCCAACCAAAAAATTGGAAGATTTATGTTAACAGAAGTGTAAAACGCTTGTGATACACGATATATTTACGAAAGAAGCAAGCGTGTCATCTATGGGGTGATTTTTCAAAAGTTTGATATAAAAATTGTGAAGAAACCTCAAATAGACTACACTACTCATGGAATATTTATAAAGGTGCTATCTTCACAATACTAACATTAACAGGATTATACACTGTTCACGATAAAGTGAGCATTTTGAAAGACCTTATAAATGTTTCCTCTCATCTAATTTCCATCTTCCTGCTGTTTTTTAATATAAACATTGCAATATGACCGATAACACAGTGTATACATTTCACCACCCTCAAAATGTAATGCGTGAGGCTGCAATAATATATATTTTTTAGTGATTAGTGCCTGTTGGGAGGGCCTTAAAAAATGCTCACGTTACTGTGAACAACCTGTAGGTAATTTTGTACATCAAAGATCATTGATGTCATACATGGGGTGATTTTTCACAGGTTTGGTTCAAAAAGTGTGAAGCAAAGGCGAATAGACTATACCAACTACTTTGTGCTATGGCTGTAGCTTCCTGTGCGTGCAGGCAACTGCGCAGCACACGAAAGGCCGGATGGCTGCCTGAGTGCGCGGCGTTCCTCTGGCTGAGCAGCATTCCCGCCGGGTAATGGAACGTTGCCGGTGGGAGGAGGGTTGGGGCGTGGAACAAGTAGGGGCAGGCTGTGACGGAATGTCGCCACTTCCTCTATGCACCTGGCTCCCCCACCCCCCGTCATCAGCAGCTACCGCGGGGTCACCTCGGTGGCATAGCATTGTCACTAGCCTCGTGACCATGGCATACGTCACTGACAATAATATAACCCGTGTTCGGTTACTTCACACTCTCCTGAAGCCCTGCTTAAGTTCTACTTTTTGGATATCCTTCCGCCTCGTGCAAACTAAGCTTAGCTAAATTACACCAAAGGGCAACGAACCGAATTCGTGCGCACTCAGTTGTAATAATATTTTTCGTGATAACTATTTCTTAGTAAGCGCTACCAATACAGATGTTTTCCAACTGTCTTATTCATATTTGTTATGAATTAATTATTATAATTTGTAAATAAATATAGGCAAAACTTCAATTTAATGAGACAGTAAAAATACTTTTACATTAACAAATGTGTAAAACGCTTGTGATACATGTCACATTGAGGAAATAACTAAATACGCAATACATAGGATGATTTTTCAAAGGTTTAGTTTAAAAAGTGTAAAAAAACCGCTTATATACAATAAAATATGGTTTATTATATTTATGTTAGAAACAAAACGTTATTTCTTCTGGAAGAGTTTTGCATATGAAAATTTCCTGCACTAGGTGCGCAGTTCCCCAAAAAGTAACTATTAATTAAAATTTATGCTGCGTGATTAATAAAAGAAAAATTTTTTACTTAATTATAAAGTCATTATGATTATTACAACCATCCTGTTTCTTTAATGTAGAGAATGAAGAAATGTAGTACATTGCCGACACTAGCACTTACCTAGTGGCGAACGTTTCCTCTTTGCCAAACTTTTAACTTTGGTTTTCCCAAAATACCTTGACTAACCGGATCAGAGACTCAAATCATCAATTTAAAGGAAAATGTACTCTTATCACAGAGTGCTCAAAAATACAGAAGTGTATCAACCGTTTATACTGCGAGATCCTACCGCGAACCCCAGCAAATGTCGGAAGGCCATTCGCCAATCATTGCAAGCCGGTATGTAGGGAACTTTTCGCAATATGCAGTATGAATTCAGACGTAAGGTAGTTCCCATTTGCTCACATAGCCAATCAGAGAACGGGTATGCCTACATCAAAGGGAAAGACACTTGCGTATTTGCTTATCTGCTCTGTGATGTTGTATAATTCCTTTATTTTTTCTTCTGGGAATTGTGGAGTGGAGAAATTTTGGCGGCTCTTGACATCGAGATCTTGAGAGCCGATGAGGGTGAAGTGAGGTGAGTGATGAGGAGCGCCGGAAGGCAAGGATGTGGGAAACGGGAGATCCCCGAGTAAACCCGCCGACCAGCGGCGAAAATCCGAGAGCGACACTGCCGGAAATCGAACCCGGCTCGCCTATTTAGGAAGTGACTAGTCTTACCACTACACCACCGTGGCCTTTCTCTGGAAATTTTATAACGATACAAAACAGTAGGTAGGAAATCACATGTATCGTCTCTTAGCAGTTCAATACAGAAGTGAAAGTACTCAATGCAAATTGTAAACGTCTATATTGGTGTCGCGAGATTTCTCAAGAATACGACCGAAAATGTAGTCATGATGGACTACGAGCTAACGACAGACTTGAAGTTGAAAACCGAATCCGAGGTATTACTTGGCACGTGGGGTGCGAACACAAAGCTACAAAATAAAACTGCACTTAATATCATCCGCAGTCACTAACTGTGTATCAAAGCACAATTTAGGTCCACAGGTGTCGTAATTTGTAGTAGTTATAAGTAGTCAGTTTAGTTAACGGATTCACATACAACGCACTTAATTTATTCAATCTGAATAAGAAATGACATAGAGCGTTTTTTTTTATTTTGAAGTCTCGACATATTTATAGATATTTACGCAATACAAGCTAGGTGTGGGTAGGCTGTAACCTCCACTACAGGAATACTTTTTGTTCTGTTGTTCTCTGTAGTCCCATATAACAGCTTCATCTTAGTACACAAGCACACTGGACATGTTTCCTTAACTGTACACTACAGAGTTCCTTATTGGCTCGCTATCAGCAAGTTGAACGCTGATAGCTGACCGCTTTCCAATCAAATTTGGTTTCGCATATTAGGGTATGTGCAGCCTATTCACGTCGTTTAAGCACGAAAAAAATCATTTTGTGGCAAATGTTAATGCTTATGTGAATGGATATTTTTGGAAAGAAAATTTAGAAAGAAGCATAACATTAAGATATATGTAGGATGATTGGTAGTTTTGCTGTCAGAACCTACGAAGCATTGCGGTTAAAAATGTTATGGTCAGTTATTACTGTGTAAATTTAATTGAATTCCAAACATATTTTCGCAAGAAATAAAAATGTTCTCCGCACTAAATATTTTGAAATCAGTATCAATTGATAGCATAAACAAAATACATTTTTAGTATCATGCATAAGAGTGATTACTTCGACTCATGACTCGTTATTATTCGTTTCAGTTAAGGTACGTTATTTTCATTTAAAGCTAAAATGCAGCTGCGAAGCTGCGTTATTTTGAAACTGCGCAAAAGAAAACCAAATCAATTCAAACCACTTGTTTTTATCCAGCAAAGGAAATATACACTGAAAACTACTAAAACATACAGGACAGACAGAAACGAGATCAAACACCGCACTATTTCCGCCTACAGAACTCACAGTGCAGTGAGATGGCTGAAGTTGAGTCCATGTCACCTCACATCTCTGTCAACATGATGCCTAATAGTAAACGCAATTCGCCACACCAGTCCACTCGTTTATATTTGTCCTCTGCCTGTACCGTAGTAAATGTACCGCATTTGTTTCTTTATTAACCATAGAAACGGTGTAAACTAAATTTATCTCACTCCAACAAAGACTTTCTCATATCTAAAACACATTTATTAATATTTCATGGCACCTTAGTGGTTTATTTTTAAGATCTTCGTGTATCCTAACACTACGTGTAAAAATTAAGACTATTGCCAATGGACCAGCGAATAATATTTATATCTCAATCAAATGATATTGTGGAGAGTTTTTAGGAACGTAAAAATATAACTCTTACACCGGAAATGTCTCTATCGCGAGTAAAATAAACACTACTCATCACAATTTTGAGAAGACGCGCAGGAAGATCATCACTTTTATTTAGATTTCGATTGAAATTACTTAAAAACATAATTAAGTGCTCACTACTTAACGAACGTTGTTACTGACGTTGACCAGCTGTAAGAGACACATTGCTTATGCATGCATGCAAGGGTGACAGTAAGTCTTAATACATTTTCGCATTGAGAACATAATTCAGTCTTGTCGTGTAGGCCTCGTGCGCGAGCGACCACTTGAGAAACCATTGCAGTGTGTGAATAAAATCTACTGGAAACATGTTTTCTCGTCTTTGCCTGGGGCCGCAGTGGCTGAGCGGTTAGCCTGCTCGCCTCACAACCAAGGCAAACCGGATACAATCCCCGGACGGGTCACGCCCGGATTTTCGCTCGTGGGAATCGTGCCGGACGATATCGTTGGCCAGTGGGTTTTCTCTGGTATCCCCCATTTCCCCCGCCTCTTCATTCCGGCGTTGCTCCTTACTCACCTCAATCACCCTCATCGGCTCTCAAGATCTTGCTCTTAAGAGCCGTCCAAATCTGTTCACTCCCTCACTCACTCAGTCGTCTTTTGTCACCGCTAAACAGATAACTGTTTATAATATTTTATACAGTTCACATCATGAAACGCTTCCTTTGAAACATAGAAACCACGTTTTATCAACGCAATTTATTAAAAGAATATCTTATGATTCGTAGTACGATTTTACGTATAAGCTGCACATTTTTCCCGCCACCAATTTTCAAACTTATAACCTGTTGCAAAATTCCGTTTCCTGCACAAAAGCGAATGCCATGCATGAGAAATAAATTACACAATTTCTTATTCGCCCATTTGTAGAAATATTAGTATAGAATTGCGAGCTTTCTTTCTGCACCGGTTGGCCACGGCGACGTAACTGTAATGTTTCGGAAATATTATAAGTTTGATCAGACTCTTTAAGAACACCTATTCCATCCAAACCACCCTCCGCTCCTTCAAATTTGCGGTGGAACTTTGAAAATCTGAAGAGTTCCTGGAATAACTCGACCGACCTCGAGTACGCAGCAACCCGCACAAGAACACATTGCCCTCCCAAAGAGATCGCAGGAAGTTATTTGAAACGAAAAGTCGGCATCAATAGACTGGGTGGTTCCAGTAAAGAATTATTCGAATGAGGAGTTAATAAATTAATGATATTCAGTGGCCGTGAAGAAACACTACCCAAGCGTCGCTGTTTTATGAAACGTTTCGGATGGATTTCGTAATTTCACTGAATCCGTATCAGTGATACCGAAACAGTGAAAATAAGAGGAATTGAGAATTAGTAATTTCGGATAATGGGTTTCCCTTGTATTCAGCGGAAATCACCTATAAATCAGCCAAAGTTCAATCTCAATAATGGTCAGCCACCTGTTACTAATTACCAGGTGAGCTTTTCGTAGCGATATTGATTGTTTTAAATCAAAGAGTTTATTATCGCATTACATTCATTATCTAAGCGATTCCTTAATCGAGATCGTTAACATACAGGGAATTAAACGGTCGAAAATGGCGACATGAAATAGCAGCCAATAAATAACAGCTCCACTCAAATTCAGTAGCAGCTTAGCGTACTGGCTAAAATGGGATCTACATTTCACTGATTTTATTGTGATTTCCGCGGAGCGCTGTTGAATTTCTCTACTCCGAGCCACAGATTCTTTAGTCGATTTGGTAACAGCTTATTACGAGAAATAATTACCTGGATTTTGTTAACGAATCTTCTTTACGTGCGGGGCCGTGGTGGTGCAGTGGTTAGAGCGATCGCATCCCGCCAAGGCCATTAGGGCTAGGATTCCCAGCGAGGTCGCTCCTGGTATTTGCAAGTGGGAATCGTGCGTAAACGATGCCGCTGGTTGGCGGGTTTCCTCGGGGATCTCCCTTTTCCCCGGCCCTGGCATTCCGGCGCTGCTCCATACTCACCTCGCTTCACTCTCATCGGTTCTTATAACCCCGATATTAAGAGCCGCCCAAACCTTCTCGCCACTCAGCTACTTTACGTGTGTCGTATTTACTGATCTACGGAAAGAAAAAAAAATACTTGAGACAAGTTACGTAGACTACTGAGTTACGTAGACGGCTTTTGAAAGACGCCACTCACATTACCAGCACTATTTCCGTGCTCCTCAACATAGCTAAGAATTACATTCCCGCACTGCCTTATCACAAAATATACTGATCGGAAAGGCTCAAAACTATTATAGGGAAATGCACCGAATTTTGCTACAGACGTTGCACCAATCAAATGATATGTTCCTCTTTTTAAAGAACCTCAAGTGTTGTGATGCATCACGGCAATTTGTATGTGGGATAGTGTCGCCCTTATCGCTCCCTGTGCTTCGAATGGCTAAAATATTTCCAGTTACATAAGACACTTAACAGATTTTCAGTGATTTGTATTTCGTCTACTGAAGTCACTTACTCTGGTGTGCAGTGAAGGTTGGTTTGTATTAAAAAGTTCCTGTTTCAAATCCTCGGCGAGTGATCAGTGTTTAAATAGTTGTGGAGGTATGCTTTGTTTATTTATATTATGTAAAATATATCCAGCCTTTCGACATGAAATGGGACCTTGGAGACCAATTGATTGAACAGGCAATTGTGTTATTTCTTTCATTACTCTAGAATGTCATTAATGAATTCGAAATTAAAAGATATTTCCCCTATCAATTCCTCGGTACGATGTCGTAAAAATTTTAACGTCTTCGAATTAAAAGAGAAGTAAATTTGTAACAGAACAGTTATTTTGGTTCGTGTGCCTGCAAGTACAGCCATGCCATTAAGTATGCTCATTAGTTTGGTAGTACAGAGGCATCTATTCAGCTAGTAAGTTGTGTTGCACGCAGTACAAGCTAAAAGTCTCTATTCTCGCACTAGCTATGACTTAATTTTGAGTAGTGTGACTTCTGAAAATTGATTCGTTGGAGTCTTATGACATCGATGTCGCTAATACATACTTCTCTTTGAAATTATTGATAACCGATACTGAATTACCATAAATATTTGCGAATTTACACTTCATGTTGCAGAGGGTATTATGGAGAAAATTGTAAGACCTTCGCGTGTAGAAAATAATTGAACCATTGTAATATATGTATCTTATCAAGGCGTCGAATTTCTTCGATATGATGAGGGACCATAGACATTGGCAAAGTGTATATTCACATTTTGCAAATATCGCATTACTACAAAGTAATAGACTTTGGTTGCTAATTTATTCATCGTGGAGCAGTTGTGATGTTTACAAGATACCGTATCGAGGATGATATACAAAAATATTACATAGCACTAATGTATTTGAGCTTTACAGAAAGATAGGTAATTATTGAGTATTCTGAACATGAAATACGTCATTAGGTACAATCCGGATTATTAATTTTTTTAACATTTTCAAGCCTTACGTTTGTACTCAGGAAAATGTATTACTTTTTAACAACTTACATGGATAGTTAGCATCGGTAATAAATTGCTAACTTCAGGAAAGTTTCTGTTAATGTGTGCCTAATAACTGTTGCGAAAGTGTTTCTAATTGTAAATATTGTCGATAATGATATTTATAATAATTTGTTTTATTTTTGAAATGAGAGTATGATTAAATAATGTATAACATGATCTCCATAAAGAAATTTAAAATTGAACAGGCAAGTGGTAATAATACGGATTGTTCGAAATATATTTATAATGGTGGTATCTGTCGGTTTTTCAACCCACAAGTTTTCTAAAATCACTTAACGCATTATTACTTGCAGAGTTCAGACTGAATTTTTGTGGTTATGAATTATTAGCAACCGTTATTTTCCAGCATATATTTATTATCTTATAAACTTACAGTGATTATAAATCGCTAGCAAAATGGCTCTCATTCAACAAGGAGAGTCTCAAGTATATTCTCGTAATATAAGTTAACGTATCAGTAAAAGGTGTTTCCAATACTTAAGAAATTAATTTAACATTATAAGGCTATTACCCAGCGTTCAAATTTCGGTATATTTGTCATGTAACGAAAGTATAGGTATTTCTTACGAAGAAACGAATTGGCTGCTATAAGAAGTATTAGTTTTCCAAGTGAAATTAGAACGTCATAAGACAAATTGCTGTAGTTGATAACAAAATATTTTTATCAATACTATTTTGGTATGCAATGCTGATAGTAATGTGTTTGAGACAAGTTTGTCCTTCAGCTATTATGAATCAGAATTTATGATCATCGAGTTGGTAATGAAGCGATTTAAAGTCTACTTTGCAATCAAGAAGCCATGTCGCTTTTAGATTTTCCCAGAAATTTCGTATAGTCTAAATACAGTAAGCATGCCTTCTTCAAATTTTGAAACAGTAAGTCGATTTTGAAAATGTAGTATTTTGCCAGGCTAAGTGTTACTTGCCTCTAGAGAGCAAGTTAAATACGAAATAATGATTTTCTAATCAGTGATAAATACAACCGAATGTTAAATTTAATTGCTTCCCAATAAAAAAAATTATATCCTAACCTCTAATAAATATTTTACTAAACCACCAAATATTCTATATGTATTACAAATGAAATTAACGTTTAACTGAATAGAAAATAATAAATTGATTTTTATAATAACAAAATGTCACCAAGAAAAATTATTTTTCACTGATCGTTTAAGCGTTACATCTATGCAAATCATGCTCCTCATTTTTTTGCTGTCATTTCAGGATGCATGTGATAGTAAGCGTGATTGGCAGACAAATGCAGCAGAATCAGTTTTTATTCGTCAAACCGTTGGCCTCCCTTGTAGTTATGGGCCTAAGCACCATGCGACTTCAAGTATACGTTGCTCACGGAAAGCTTAGCACTTTTGAAAGCCCTGCTTATGAATTATGTACTACATTCGCATAGTGTATTCTTGCGCCATATGAAATGCTAACTTTGCCGTGTGACTGCTCACTTTATTGATGCATCGGTCAAGTGAAACTGTAAAATTGTTAGAAGGAAAATATTTAAAAAATTTGCTCAAGCTTACACTGATATGCATAATAACACTTACAAAAGAAAATATAAATAATTTTAGTATTCACAAGTATTTTACATAAAGGTTGTTCACGATAAAGTGAGCACTTTTGAAATGAACTTTAGAAAATAGTCACTGTCCCAACCTGCTTATATTTTAACAGGTGCACTGAGTGAAATGCACACAATAAAGTTTGTAACGACGGAGAGGAAGCAGTTCCATATCTTAACGTCGAACAAAAAGTGTTAGGTAACCATTTGCGATCAATTAAATTATTTATTAGGCTTTCCGTGTTTTTTGGTTCATCGAAGTGTGAAAATGACAGATTTGTAAAGTAATTATTTTTCTAATAAATTCACAATTTCAATAGACCGACGCACGAATCAAGTGACGAGGTCCATGACAATGATAATTTTACAAACGGAGGAATAATACACATCGTGCGTGCCACTAGATCTTGAGCAGGGCTTTCGAAATTGCTCGTTTGATCGTGAATAGCCTACAAAACTTTTAATTCAAAGTTTAAGACATGGGATTACTTTTAATCAGTCGTTACCAACTTTCCTGGACGCTTGTCACCACTCACAGGGCGTATACCTAAGTCATTTAGAGCACAACATGTCATACATATGTGTGTCCTGTTCTCAATACTTACAGAGGTAAGACCATTTATTACTATCCGACTTTAGTAATTACATTTGAGCATCGAAAACCATATCGGCGTATTCTTCTGTGGAAAATGTACCTGGATTTGCAACACAAGTAGACCTACTACAGCTCACAACCAAAGGATAGGACCACTGTAAATACGCAGGAAGGCGTGTCGTCTTCACGCAATACACAGTGAAACAGACAGTCGCACTTCACGATGGTAAAGGTCACGTGCTGTTCACATTAATAGTCAAACAGTCACGAGCTGTTCACTGTATTGTGTTTCCGATTTTTCGAATTACTCTGTAAATGTGGCGACTAGAAAACATATTTATATGAGATAATTTGCTCCGTTTTACTTTGGGAATAAGCCTCGTAAGAGGCGATAACTCCACGTGAATCATCCTGTAAATGCATGTAGGGGCAATTATATTTTTCAGTGTACACAATTGTGTACATTACGCGCGTGTAGGTGATATTTGGTATGCACTGTACATTGCGAAGCTCAAAGACCAATGATCTTACCTGTGGGTAAATGATTCACAAACCATCTTACATGGTCTAGGTCATAGATGGTTCGTATTACTGTAGCCGAACATTATAGTGTACAACTCATTGGCTGTGACAACGAAACACGTATTGTGTCGACATAAGTACAGCACGCTCCATAAAATATTTAGTTCGCAACACCTGAGACAGTAAATTAAAGTGGGTCTGAAAGGGTTTAATAAAAAATTATCAATTTACTGTGAACAGCAAAAACATACCCTTTTTGATGTAAGTTATTTCCTTGAGCTTTGATTTCCAAACACGCATTGTTTATCTGCTAGAGGTTTCTAATTGATAAATCTGAGTTATGAACGAATCACACGAAGATTTCGCACTACGGTAGATGTCTGTAAACGATCGAAACTTTTTCGAGTATAACTGTGGATGCTAGCCTGTTGCAAAATCAATTCCCGAATCAGTGGGGGCTCCGCTAATAGAAACGCGTACCCTTCGAATCCTGAAATACCTTATCGGGCAAGCGCTTTCCTTTTCTCTCGAGAGCACGTAGGAGACGGAGGAATGAGTGCGGATAAAAAAACTCGGTCCATCCAGTCACCCCCTGGTTCTCTCCACTTCCTGCCTCGGGGGTGAAAATCGCCCCAAAGGAACCCACTCTGGCACTTTGCGCGCGGCAAATCTCATTCCGCCCCTGACTGCACTGACCCTATAAAACTATTTGTAACCCCCCGCCCCCCGCCCCTAGCCACCATAGATAAAACACGCACCCCCTACCATATTTCCGTGCGGTTCTTAGGCATTCACTGCTGGCTGGACTGCAGTCATTTTCGATCACACAGAGAAAACAGTTTGTTTATGTCAACAAAATAGTTGCTCGTAGAGGGCCAAAAATATATTTTACTGTCCCAGAAAAAATATATTGTTCAGTACACAAAACTTGAAAAGTAACAAAATCAATTTGGTTAATATAACAAAATAAACGCTTGAATCAACAAAACCTCTGTGTGTGTATATATATATATAGTAGTAGTTTCATATATATATATATATATGAAACTACTACTTGAGAGCACTACTACTTAAGTGTATATACATTAAATTATCTGACGCCCTGCCTATCTAAATTATATATACATATATATATATATATATATATATATATATATATATATATATATATATATATATATATATATATATATATATGTATATATATAATTTAGATAGCAGGATATATATATATATAAACACATAATTATCTGACCCCTTGCCTGTTTGCCTTCTTTCGAAACTACTTCTTGAGAGTTTGTTTGTATTTTTTGTAACAATTATGACAATAACAGTGTTTGTTATAGCATTCATTGACGATTAATAATGGTATAAATATAGTAATAAAAAATGCAACAAGAATCTAAAATGAAATGAGAAAAAACTTGAAATATTTATTCACACACGTTGTCCAGTATTTGAAATGTACGTGTTTTAAATAATTTTAATTTCATCAGTAGTCACTTCAGCTAAAGTTACTTGGGCGTATTGCTCGACCTGGGTTCTATTCACCGTCGGGTTTACATTTCTTTATATAACTGAAACTCTTGGATTTACGTGGATCCAAACAAATCGTTAGTTGCAAAAATAAAATCTTTCTTTGGAGGCAACTGACTAGGAGGAACAAAATAATTTGTTTGAACTAAGTATATTTCACTCCCGCTATATAAATAATTAATTTGTTTGTGCCAAACAAACTTTTTTTAAATCAACAAAACCTTTGTTTCCGTGCGCAGATTAAGGCGGTATCTAAATGATCAATTTGTACATGTTAAGTACGTACATTTGCTTATAGGCTGTTCACCTTAAAGTGAGCACGTTTGTGTCCCTAGTTACTTTTCCTTTCAGACATTTTTTAATCCTTTTAACTACACTTTTGAATAAATCTTGTCATTAAAGTAATTAACACAGTGTACATTGTACCGCATTCGGAAGTTAACGTCTAAGGCTGAACTAAAATATATTTACTGCTTATTATTCCAAATGGGAGGGTTTTCAAAAAAATATTTCAATCAGACTATGCATTAATAACTAAAGTCTTAAACGATTTTTTTTATTTGGCTTTCTTCATAACGTCTAAACAGCCACGACAAGAAAAAAAAATCAAATATGGGATCTGAAGTAAGTACGCAAGTACGCACAATAAGCAAGCAATTTCGTGTACTTGCCAAGCATAGATCCTCTGTGTACTATACGGACAATTCGGACAATGGTAGTATATACATGGTGACTTCACATGCGGGGTCAAGAACAGATATGCGTTTGCTGGGAGTGAATTCGGACGCAGCCTTCAGATGCGGTAGACCGATTTTTCGTCTTCTGCGCATGTGTCAAACATTGGCGCGCCCTAGACCAATACAACTGTTAAAGTCACATGGTTAATAGTAATGAACGAGTTTTATTATATCTTAATCTTCCAAATACAATACCACTTTAACATGAATAAAGTACTTTTGCCGATTGCGATCTAATCAAACTGCGTCGCGAATTGATTAGAGGGAAATATATAACATATCAAAGCACTTGTTTAAATGAACAGTATTCTAACCTCAAATCCTATAAAAGTCGTTTATTATGGTAGTACTGGCAGAAATGTAGTCCGGCGCTAGGACACGGAGACTGATTTTGCATCGCTAGCGTAAGCACTATAGTCCATATTCACTCTACGGCCACGACAAACAGCGCAGGTTGAGAAACTTTGAAGAAAAAAATACACCTGAGATGTTTTTGCTACTTTTAAAATTTAACTTTATCACCACGTAAATCTTCAAGCGATCACTGTAAAAAAAATAGCTTCCTGAACTCTAACGGAAGTTTTGAACCTATACAAGGTATGGATATAATACCACTTATCTGATTTCAAATACAGTTATTTATAGCTTTGCTACTTACAGAGACGGAATGTCTACTACGTCTGGCTCTTCACTGAGTAAATGTAGGAACGATGTCATATATGTATAGTAAAGTATTTTACCATTCGCTCTTTTTCACTATGTACACTGATACGGTAAGTTGGCGAATAACTTTTTAGAGTGGAATTTAGAAAAAAGTGACAGTGCACATATCACGCGCAGTTCCTACAGTAAATATTCCTACTGTTTTTTTTTTTCAAGTAACGTGAACATAGCAATATGTTTTTTCACACAGGGAACACTGTGCTAGTAATGGTATTAAATCAGGGCATCTACATAGGGATTTTGTGGAGAAATACTTGGTGGACTTTTTGTCAATGAGTTTCTTATATCCTTAACGAGTAAATAAAATATTTATATTATTCACAAATTCATGCCAGAAGAAAACAATATCGATGTTAAGTGCAATGTCCACTTAGCAACCCTTACAATTGAGTACACGCAAAATTGTAATTTATGTATTAATGTATCAGTAGGAATTTATTTCATTTATTTTCTTTTAAATTTTGGTGGAACCATGACTGATATATTGTTATTAAAATAAAATGAAATAAAAAATTGATCCCGTCGCGTAATGTCAACTGGTGGTACCCAGCGAAGGAAGAATTTGTCCTGCCGAGCAAGCTTGCAATATCATGTGTGATTCAAATTATATTCAAGCTAAATTTCTCATAACGGGCGCATATTTGCTACAGACAATCTTGTAGATGGCTTGAATTATGCTTGTAGGTTGCCAAGGAAAGCTTTTACCATGTGTAAATAATTAAGCTTGCTACAAGCTTGATCTACAGAGACTAGTTAACTTGATTCTAGCTTGATTCAAACTTGTTGACCTGCATAGCAAGCTTGATTCAAGCTTACAAGCTTGACAAGACAAGATTTGATTCAAGCGTGACTCAAATTGATTATCCTGTTTGGGAGTGGGAAAGGGGGGTGGATATACAGTAAAACCTGGGGGTGGGGGGAGGGAAGGGGCACGCAGCTCTAGAAGTGGAAAAATGTGTTTTGGGGCACGCGGCGGCACCACCATAGCCTGGGGAGAGAATATTATACCATTAAAAGTCCTAGAAATAATTAAAATATGCACTAACTGCTCATAGAAAAACCGCATACAGACTTCGTGCAACGTATTTCCGGTAAGTAGACCTTGCCGTGACGTAAGGGGGCCGCGATGATTTAGTGGTCAGATTACCGGCCTCCCACCTAAGCGAACCGGGTTCGATTTCCGGACTTGTCGCAAAAAAAACTGGTGAAATGCTTGGAGGTGAGCAAACTCAAAAATTCTATTATAAATAACTAAATGACAATAAATGTTTATTCTTTAATACCAACCCTATTTACTGCGGCCAGCGTTCTCATTTATTTGTGTATCAAAACAATGCGACAGACACAATTAATTTACTATTTTAAAATCATCTGTGCCATCTCCACCATCGTATTTCGCATGCAAGATTTCAGAATATTCGAAGGAAGACTAGATGTGTTCTACCATAAATTAAGTACGAAGTTACTTTTGTTACAATTCTAAATGCCGCTCATCTCAATCGGCTCTCAAGACGCCGAAGTTAAGAGACGTCCAAATCTCTCGACATTCGTTTGGTGAAACGATGCACCCTATCGCCTCTAAATGCCCGGTTGCACCAACATCTTCCCGGATCAGAGATCGAATGATCGTAGTTCCGAACAAGGATCTAGTTTGATCTTGGTTTCGATGTAAAAGTGTTGTACCAACGAAATTTCATGATTTTGGATCTCCTATTCGTCGAGCTTGGTTCCAAATTGAGAGATCAGGATTAAGTATGATACAAATTTTGCTATTGGTTCGTAATATATTACGTCATGGAAGTAGGCGTATTTTTCGCTATAGATAGAACTAGATGTACGAAGTTTTATCTGTTTTAAGCGAATTATTGTTGTACGAATATTGCTGAACAATATTCAAGTGCTTATAATGTTGTTTTAATTTCCCAAGAAAACAATCGAACTTAGTTGTATCTGTTGGCGTATTTTCAAACTACATTTGTCGACGATGGCTGCTGATCTCTGATCGATATTTCGAACCTCCAATTTTGATGGTTCGAAATTAACATCTCGATATCCAGTCCAGCTCTAAACTCGAATGATGCAACAGTTTTCTGTGTCGATCTTAGATGGTGCAACCGGGCATAAATAAGGGAGTGTAGGCAACGACGTTTGTCAGAAACCGAAGATCCAGTGTTGTCAGAGCTCTCGCTCCGCACGATGGTGTTCGCCGACGGTGACGTGTCTCGTTTACAAATCACGTGACGGCATTCCCGCGGGCCGACGTATGGCAGTCTCCGCCGACGACGTCTAACGCCGAAGACGCCACGAAGTCAGGGAGATGCTGCTCAGCTTAGTATTCAGACCACCGCCCCTGAGTAATGTGATCCGAACCGTCTTTTCTGTCCCTGCAGGACTTGCGAACCCCCTCCGTCCCCATCGCAGCCCCCCCCCCCCTCCCCCCAACACCTCAAGCTTTCCCGGTCACCGCCCGTGAGCCCCCGAGGTCGTCAGTGCTGCCAACTCAATTTATTTCCCTTCCTGTGCGTGACGCGGCTTACCAACTTCAACACGTGGCAGTCCCATTCCTTTGCACACCGAGAGCCTTCCACCCTCTTCAATTCAGATCGTCAATTTTTTTTATCGTTGCGGAATGCATGTAAATTACCGCCTCAGATCCTCAGTAAAAGAATCGTATGTCATATAATACTTGTTACTGTAAAAAAATTATTCCCGGTTGTTGTTTAGGAATTACGTTTCAGAGTTATCCAGGATTACTGACATAGTGTATTCACGGTTACTTCATACTTTTCTAAAGCCCTGCTAAAGTTCCACTTCCAGGATATTCCTCCTCCTTATGTAAATAAAGCTTAACTAAGTATAGAAACCACACCAACGGGACAGCGAACCATATTCGTGCACATTCAGTCCAGTAATTTTTTGAACAAGAACTATTTCTTACTAGGCGTTACTAACATACCTATTTGTTCCCTGTGTTTTATTCACATTATTTATAAATGAAATATTATTATTTATGGAAAGAATATAAGTAAAATTAAATTTTACCCTAAAAGAAGCTACTTATCTATCAACGTAAACTTAAAACGCTTGTGATACATGGTACATTTAGGAAACTGCCAAACACTACATACATGGAGTGATTTTACAAAGGTTCGTTTCAAAAAGAGTGAAGAAACCGCGAAAATACCACAACAGAAAACAATGGCATTTGCTCAAAAATTGAGTGGAACCGATATCAAAGAATACTTATAAATACAGAACTGAAACACCCCCTCACACCACTAACTCCAGGCCGCACACATGACCAAACTAGTGTCATCAATTACTGAGATGTTGGCAATCCGTTCGCAAGCCAGTGCCTGATAACTCACTTGCCGACGGCCCAGGGAGAACCGAATCTTCCGTAGCATACAGTGTGGCCAATCAGAAGCGAGGCCAGTTCCAGAGTCTCACACAGCAAACCAGCACTTCACATTACACAATGCTTAAGGCTGTTCACGATAAATTGAGCACTTTTGAATTCAAACTTTGAAAAATATCACGGCCCCTGCCCGCGTATAAATGAACGGGCGCACCGAGTCACATGCGCGCAGTAATTTGGTAAGGATGGACGGAAAGTAGTTCCATATCTTAACATCGAATAAAAAGTGTTGGGTAACGATCTGTGATAACTTACATTATTTCTTCCGCGTTCTGTTTTTTTTTATGCATCAAAGTGCAAAAATTAGCAGATTTGTAATATATTTACTGTTCTGATAATTTCACAGTTTCACTTGACCGAATTAAGAATAAAGTGATGAGGCCCATGACAATGTAAATTTTACATAAGGCGGAAGAGTACCTACACAGCATGCATATAAGTAGATATTAAACAGGGCTTTCAAAAGTGATTATTTCTCCGTGGACAGCCAATAAAAGCTATACTCCCAGAGTTTACTGCATACTCGAGCAGAGGCCAACTGTTAATTAGCTGCAGCCGCATCACCAACTCATCCAGGGGCCGCGGTGGTGTAATGGCCAGACTACTCGCCTACCCACCTAAGCGGACCGGTTTCAATTCCCGGCGGGGTCGCTGCTGCATTTTCTCATGTGGGAATCGTACTGGAAAATGCCGTCGGTTGGCGGGTCTTCTCTGGTACCTCCCGATTTCCCCCACCCATTCATTTCGGTGGCGCTCCATGCTCACTCCCTCACCAACTCGTTCAACACAAGAGTACGTAAGCGCGAAGAGGGGGAAGCTGTGATTGTACCTTTGATACGGGTGCACCCGTTATCTGACTGGCTGCGCTGTAGTAACAGATTTGTGTCCGAATGGGTAATGCAGCCTGCGAAAGACGTCCTGTTGGACGGGTTACAGGTTGGCAAGTGTATCATCAGGAGCTGATTGGCGAACAGCAGTCCAGCATCTTCACGGCCAGTGACGCAATTTCACTCTCGTGTGCGACTTGTGTTCGGGGAACAAGCTACTGTTTATTCTACGTTTAGGCTGTTCACGGCAAAGAGAGCACTTTTGAGGCTGTAGTTGCTTTTTTATTTCAGCCATTTTTATCTTCTAATCACATTTTTAAATAAATATTGCCATGTAAGTAATGAACTCAGTCTCTGGACTCGACCACACTTGAAAGTTAAAGTTTAAGGCCGAAATAAAATATATTTATTGACTATTTAGCCAAATGAGAGGGCTTTCGAAAGTTCTCACTTTATCGTGAATAGCCCACATTCGTAAGTATTATATGCTCATTACTAGAGACACGGAAAATTTGCGGATTCATCTGAGGACAAGTTAAATTGCATTCACGTGTACATATGTGCTTGTGCTTCTATTGGACCATAGTTTGTTAGCCACTCCCCGAACGACTTTCAACCAATAAGGAATCTGCAAGGAAAATAATAACCGAATCTCATGTAACCTGGTCTGTGGTTTAAGTAGAGCAACAGCCAATGAACTACAAACTGATGCTCGAATGCATAAAGGATTATGGAGTATTAGCTTGTTGCCGACTCAAATGCATAAAGGATTACGGAGTCTCAGATTGTTGCCGACTCGAATGCATAAAGGATTATGGAGTCTTAGCTTGTTGCCGACTCGAATGTATAAAGGATTATGGAGTCTTAGCTTGTTGCCGACTTGAATGCATAAAGGATTATGGAGTCTTAGCGTGTTTCCGACTCGAATGCATAAAGGATTATGGAATCTTAGCTTGTTGCCGACTCGAATGCATAAAGTATTATGGAGTCTTAGCTTGTTGCCGAATGTATCAGCGTAATTTCAGGGGCTCTACTCATTACCCGTTCTCCGGTTTGATTCTAAAACACAGAGTAGAACCACCAGAGTGCTGTAAATTTACAATTGGCCGTAAGATCTGCGCAGCGTGACGAATGTCTTTGAGGTCCAGTGACATAAGTGAAACTCATTTATACTTTTATGCCGTCTCCCTATAGGTATCGATTTGAAAAGGAAAATTATATATATATATATATATAGTCTGCTATTACGTATTCGGTCATTTGTAATATTCGCTTGAATCTGCTAAGCACCAGGAACTTTCACATGGTAGCAGTTATTTTGGTCATATTTGGTCACATGTGATTTTCATGAAAATATTTCACGGCTGAATGTTTGTCGATATACTAGATCGAAAATTCACATCCTTGATAGAAATATTTTAATTGCTATGCTCTTACGTGTCTGCATCCAGATAACGGATGTTCTCTGCAGAAATAACTAACTGTTTTTTGTCCCAGTAAGGGAAATTTTTTTTCTCGACAAAACACGGGGACCCTATAACCTAAAGAAAGGCGGCGTTGTAAATTTACGATAGTAAAGTTTAGACAGCATAGTGTAAACTTTTTTTGGAAAGTTTGGTGTACTAATTACGAGGCTCTTAGTACGTTAGAGTTGTAAATTTTCGCTACAGTATTATTTGGGAAACTTAATTCTGCGTAATAATATTTTTTTACACCGAAAATATCGATGTCAACGTGAAATACAGTTTGAGTTCCATGTAAAAGTATTTGTGTATCTGCTACTGATTATGTAGTTCTACGAGTTTGTGTCTCCGATTAATAATGCCAGATAGAGAGAACGTGTTTATTAATTGCTCCATTCAAATTCTGATGTTGAAACTGGTGCCATATTATCTCAAGTTGGCCGCAGCTTTCAGAGCGATGGGTTCTGGGTCCCCGACATATGACATTGTCCATCAACAAAAGTGAATTGTTCTGTATAACCTGCGGAAAAAAAAAAAACTATTTTTATTGTGTTACGAAACAGAAATTTGAAAATTGTGGCAATTATATCTATGTTTTGTAACATGGTTGTAAATTATGATACGGGAAAATAATTGGTATGGAAGTTCGTCTCAACTATCTCGAAGTAGTGTAGGATAAAATTTAATAACAGGATATTCCTTCAGGGGGATTGTTTGAATCACAACCAAAATTCGTTTGCAAATATCTTACTAGCAAAGCACTAAATTATTGGCAGTCAGTTAGTTACGTAAAACAACACTACTAAGTAGTGCAAAATATGCTGGCAATGTCGAACTTGCAGGTTATATACAACCGTATGTATTAAATGTATAAAATTTATTCACTCATATACACATGGACAAAATCTGCTGTGTTATGTTTCCATCCCATGACGAAAAATTTGTGACCTCCGTAAAACCCTGTGCTAAATTTAGCAGAATTTTTTTTTCTTAGGACAAGATTGTTTGTAACAGATTATAATACTTCTGTTACTGTTACTAATTAATGACCTAGAAAATACAAACGTACCCAAAAAGTGCGACAAAGCTCAAATTTTCTTTAAAAATACATTGTAATGTCGTGGCTACAAAATGGTTTTTCATTGCAATTCTGTATTGTTTCAACAAGAGTATGCTGTCATCTTATTTTACAGAGATTGTAAGCATAACTGTGTTGCACCTCATCAAACTAGTTTTCTCGCTATTTGCACTGTAGACAGGCGGAAAAGATTTATCAACAGCAGAAACCCAATTCTTTAGCGATTCCGTAAAATTCTTCACGTTCATAGAAGTGACACTAGTAGGCGCATAATTATATAATAGCACACGGTAACATAACAAACAAAAATAGTGCAAAGAATATATTATTTTACCAAATCTATTGCAGGATAACGAGGAACGTTGGACGTTCAAACTATTAAATGGATAAAGGTTAATATGACATATTTGATAAATTCGTTATCTGTTATTGTTACTTCATTAAAAGTAATCTTGTGTAAGCAATATTTTTTACTTGTTTTATTATATACAGTTTCAAAATAAAATAATTTACGCAATACTTCGCCAAATATTGTTAAAATGATAACACATCTCTGTCAAACAGAAGATATTCTCTTGCATGCATGTTACGCACATGACGGAGCGTTTAAACGGTAGTAAATTGCTTCATATAATAAACCACAAACAGTTGTAACTCGTGTCCACGCTGCTGTGAATTTGCGGTTACGAGAAACAAATTTATTGTTTATTGTAACGTCCGCAGAGGCGTGCTTAATAGCCGTAGCATACGGTTTAGGCGCCTAACAGAATGCTGCTCTTGTCATGTGCGATGTATCAAACGATCCCTCTCCCTCCTTCTATTTCCAATTTCCCGACCTATTTATCCTGCAGAATCCGGATTGATGAGGAAGTCATGACTGTTGCCAGCGGTATTGGGGTGTTTGACAAAAAAACTTTATGAAGAGACGGCAATAAATAAAATCCAGTCAACAGACACAAAATGATTATCCTAGCAGCGGAGTAAACACAGTTGTGATCTGGCAGGAATAAAGAGAGGGTGGAAGTAAAAAAACTTATGGAATGTGGAGTCACTGAAGTGTGGTAGCTGTCTAATGGACGTATTTGCTCAACGCGCAGGTAAATTTCGAAAGGGAATATTACAGAACCAAAAGTTTTACGAATGTTGTACATACGTAAACAAAAAAGCCGCTCTCTAAACTTTGCAACGCGCCTGCCGTGAACACGTTAATATTGAATTTCACATTGTACTTTTGCTACAGAAAGCCTGAAAAATTTTCGTGGAAAAAATAATTTCCCATTCAAAAACTCATTATTTAAACTCGTAAAATATCCAGAAATTAGTTATGAAACGTACTTACCCTCTCTGTAGCTCCGAAGAGCAAACACAACGGCATCATGACATAGCATCGCTGTCTAAAGTGGACAGAAAACGTACCATGATTTTCTATTAGTGAGGGCTCGAGCAGAATGGATGGAAAGTTTATATGGGTCATACGCAATTTTTAAATATTCTTTTTTAACATGGAAGTGTGCCTTTCTTAATTTATTACAATTATAGGAACATCTGAATTCTTACTCGCTCTGATAAGGACTTTGTCTTTTGCCTATGAAATAATGTATTTTATTAAATGTCAATTTACTTTCTGTCCTTTACGGTTTCTTTTAGAAACGTTTGCGGTATTTAACAGTTGCGAATACTGCGTTTAGATATTCCCCACGTAGCACAGCACATAGGTCTTCACCGGACATACTTATTGTATCCACAATATCTAAAAATCAACAAAGTCCTACAGTGGTGCTCTAATGTATATCCTTTGGATATCAAGTAGTTGATACCAGTTGTCACTACTTACTGGATATCCATTTGATATTACAAAACCACCAATGTCCATTACTTAAGGTAATTGGCTACATCTAAAGATGTATATTGGGCATCCACAATATCTATATCACATTTTGGATATTGGGTGGACATCTGGATATATTTTAGTGCTCTTTTGAATGTAACTTTGCTATTATTGGATGTCCTTGGATATCCAGAATGTTCAAGAGAGACATCCGTCATATATTCTTTGGATATCTCTGTACTATATGAGTCGATATCAAATAGTGAGGGACAAGAAACTTACAAGTGTTCCGTGACCTGCAGGATTGATTCCACAGTCCTCTTTACCTCTTTTAACTCGAGTTTTAACTTTATTTTCTGTTGCTCCAGTTAGCCGGGAAGCATGGAAAACTTGCATGTCCCCCCTCAGGTTGGATAATGACTCGAAGTCCTCTATGAAACGCTGAAACATGTGATATTTTCGAACAAGACTTCGAGCTAGGCGGACTCAAGGTTCTGGATTCGAAACCCCCTTGAGACACAGCAGTTTGTATTTGTTCAGTCTGTAAACCGCACCTTGATTGAGCTAGAGCGTAATACAAGAGGGGAGTTAATGAACCTTCGTCGCTGGCAAAGATAAAACTTGACAAATATTAAGGTAGAATTAGAGTGACTTGCGATGGACCATTGAACCCTATTTTACAACGTGCAGAACTCATTATAAAGTAGTACACTCCACGAAAATAGCCAGGAATGCACGGTTCATGATGCGTATGAAAGAAGAGTGTATTCACTTTCCAATAACGCAGAAAAATTGCTAGAATTTAATTATTGAAATATTTAAAAACAAATTCATAAGAATGTATTTATAATCAAAATTTAAGCTTATTATCATTCTGGATTCTTTAGAAATCACATTTTGCTAGAAAGCCCTCTTAAAGAAGGACAATACTAATAACCACAAGGTTTGTATGTAAGAAAATATCGCTAGTAATGTTAGAAAATATGTATTTTTAATAACTGGTTTTATGAAGATTCATTTCAGTTTTTGAAGAGGTAACATTCGTTGCTGGAATGGATATGCAAAAAATCAATTTTATTAAATGCAAGCATACTATGACAGTCTTGCTTGGTGAGGGGTTTTTTAATGCGCTTTCCTTAACATCCAGATTTCAAATACGCTTAAATTTTAACTAAAAATATGCTCTTTTGTTGGTTATTCATTATTTATAACATTTAGCACCTTCATGCTGATTGTAGACACTTGTCTACATGTTGCACATTAAGCTTATATTTGACCGGTACTGTACTCTGCGAGTCTGAGTGCCTATTGATATTCCCTGTAGGTAACTGATTCCTAAACCGTGATCCTGCTCACGTTTTGATTGGTTCATACCGCTGTCACCGAACACAAAGCCTAAAGCTTATTGACTGTGTTAACGAAGCAATTTCTCTGCCAGTTCGACAGCACGCATCAAAAAATGTCTAATTTGCAACACTAGAAATCATAAATTAATAATGGGAAATAGTGAGTTAAATAAGTAAATTGTATTACAATAGTTCCCAGTGTTTATATATGTATGTGTATGTATATATATATATACATATATATATACATTCCTCTTTTACATGCAACGTAAATCATATTTTTGTGGTATTTTTGGTGACGTGTGCGCTAATGTTTAACGAGTTTTTCATATTGTACAGTCAAGTACAGTGTGCTCTATTGGAAGCCACACTTCTTCTACACTAATAACAGAACATCAGCTGTGACACTTGGAATTAAGATGTAATTAGCACCGAATTTATTTGGCTACATGTTACAACTTATACAACTTGAAACATCCGTTTTATTCGCTCTTGAAGTGTGCGGTTTAAAAGACACGTAACACACTGAGAGAAAAGCGAACTAATTGTTAGTTTTCACAGGAACAAAAATGTATTTACTCTCCCCAACTAAGTGTTTCGTTAAGTAAAAAAACCTTTTAAGCAAAAAACATATAATATTGTGCATGTAACAAAATGTAGGTTTGAATGTACAACATCCCTGTCTTGTGCTAAATAAATTAGACTGTTAACAAAACATTTTGTATAATAAACTGTATACAGGATGTTTATAAAACATGGGGACAAACTTCGGCAGAGTCTTCCTGACGAAAATTGAGACTAAAATATAAGTACTACTTTTATCGTTAAGTAAAAAATCCCCATTTATATATTCTCCCTCTGATTGTAGTTTGCCTACCTGGTATGCCACACACTTTCTGTTTCAAATTAATTATTTCATAAACTGTTTACCTGAAAGAGTTCCAAAAAGACAACCATTTTTGTTCATTTGTACTTGCTGATTCACAGATTGCCTTTAAAAACTGCTTAGAACCTAGTGTTATAAAATTAGATGCAAACATAGGATGCCAACAGCCATTCCCAAAAGGAAGGGGGATAATATGACTAACCCAGTTTTTTAGAGGCGTAATATATCCTATATATAAAATACCATTCAACAATTTGTTTCTTAATCAAAGGTGGTTTACTTATATTTTCAATTAAACATTCTTTTTTGAAAACTCAAATTTTGAGTTGCTTAACTCCCTTAATAATAACTATAGGGAATAAAATGTACATACATATCCGACTTATATTTTTGTAAGGAATTTGACTGCCAAAAGTTTGTCCCCAAGTTTTGCAACACGCGGTATATTCGTTTGGCTAACCTTTTTTCACCTTCTTTCGAAAATACAACACGATAATTTGTTACTCGCATTTTTTGTGACAATTAGGATATTAACAGTGTTTGCTAGTGCGTTTATTGATGCTTAACATTGGTACAAGCATCGTAGCAAAACAAATTGAACAGGAAACTAAAAAGTGACTTCACGTACCTGCGTGCCCAGCAAGTTGCATATCACGAAGGCGAAAGGAACTGAAATAAAATGGTATAACTTGAAGTATTTATTTGCGAAAGTTGTCAAGTATTTTTAATGCGTGAAATTAAAAACGTTATAACTTCATACGTAGTCACATTAGCCGAAGTTTGGAAGGGCGTAGAGTTCAGACCCAAATGGTCTTGGTTCGAATATCGATGAAAATTATTATTATTTCTATATTAATAGAAACTCTAAAATGTACGTAGAGGTATCAAATCTTCAGTTTCGCCAACCAAATATTTGTTTGCGGAAACCAATTAAGAACCACAATATAAAGAGGTTACAATAACCAAATATTTCACTGCCCCTATGCACACAATTTTTTTTCGGGCCAAAAAAACTAGGTTTGATTCAACAAAACACCTTTTTTTCTCAGTGTATACTTGAATTTAGTTATCAACCCACGTAAATAACCTCGAAAAACCTATAAATCCCCTTACTCTGTGGCAACAGCTTATGTACATAGAACAGTGAGTGACTGAAGTATATAGAGGACTGGAGTCCGACTTACCGATAGTGTAAACTGCGAAAATGTCCTTCCCCTGGTTGTATAAAATCGCTGTATTACTCACAGTCGCTCTAGAACTATCTTGTATAATATTGTAAGGTTTTACTTATCTGTGTCGCTGGTCTTTCCCTGTCCCGCGCGAGCGAGCGAGCGAGCGAGCGAAGGAGTGTGACGGTCAGGCAGCTAAACTGAGGCGCGCGCGGAAATTTACAAAGGCACGCCACTGCGCGTACCGCTGCTGCCAGATAATCCTATCGGGACTTGTGGTCTCCTGACATTTAGTAGATCAAATTTCTGGGGTTGTCTTTGAAATAATGTGTTTTGGTCATTGCCCTATCCTCTCTCAGCGGGATTCGATGTGCCGGGAACCTTCTAGATCGTGCCGGTCAGATTAATTAAGCCACGACGGGCCTCCGAGCCGACAGTCTAATGCCCAGTTGCACCATCGTGGTTCTAAACTCGATCGGAGATCGGATCTAAGATCGACACAGAAATCTGATGCACCATTTGAGTTCAGTGCTGGACTGGAGATCGAGATGAAGTTATTTCGAACTGCTGAAATCGGCGGTTCGAATTTTAGAACCGAGATCAGCAGCCATCGTCGCAAATGTAGTTTGAAATTACGCTAACAGATAGAACTACGTTAAGTTGTTTTCTTGGGTTATTAAAACAACAAAATACGCACTTGAATAATATTCAGCTAAATTCGTACAGTAATAATTCACTTCAAAATGATAAAACATCACACATCTAGTTCTACCTATTCTGAAAAATACGCCTACTTCCATTACGTAATATATTACGGACCAATAGCAAAATTTTCTCATACTTAATCTAGATCTCACACTCTGTAACACAGATCGACGAATCGGAGACCCAGAATCATGAAATTCCGTTGTTGCAACACTTTTACATTGGAACCAAGATCAAACTGGATACTGGTTTGGAACTAGGATCATTTAATCTCGGTCCGAGGAAGATGTTAGTGCAACCGGGCATAAGAGATAAGAGTATTGTGCGACCTCGAGCGAAGAGAACGAAGCGACGAGACAGCGAAACGACAAGTATGGGGACGAGAGAGGCCAGTGGAGGTAGAGTCTGCGGACTGCGATTACTAGTGCAGTGGAGAAAAGAGGCAAGTTTTACAACAGCCCGTCGCGTGCGTCCGTCATCCGCCCGTCCGTCATACGTTCGTCCGTCTCTCAGCTGGGCGATTTACAACCAAACTTTGTACGTCCTTCGAAAGTTCATTGCTGCAAACTAATCAAAACCAAACTATTAACAAATAGGAAAAAATCTTCACTAAAAGTGAAAATATTTAGCGCTATTGTGTATCTAAGTACCAAAAATAACCATACACCTACGTAAAGGAAATTAATCAATGTATACATATTAATAGCATATAAAGCATAACATTTTCTTTTTTTTACTATTGCACGAAAGGAGCTAATGTTTCCAAACGTAATTATCAATTTATGTTCAGGAAAAATGTAATTTTATTTCATTTTGCAGTTACAAAAAAAACATGTGAAAACAAAAGACAGCAAAAACAAAACACTGCAAACACTACACAGCCTTGTAAAGAACTCGCGGTCAACGAGTAATAAATCATGCAAGTTTAGAAGGCTTTTAATTTCATCCGTTCGTCCGTCAAAAGTTAAAGCTTGCCAAGGTTTTGACGGACGGATAGAATTAATGGCCACCTCTCATTGACTGTTGGTCACGTAATCGACGGACGGACGACGGACGGACGGGTCGTTGTAAAACCTGCCTGAGTCTGACAGGTGGGACTATCGAACTGAATACGTGACAGGCGGACATTTGAATTGATAGCAGCTGACAAATTGAATATGTGTTAATTATGAGTGGGAATTAAGTGACCGTAAACACTGTAAATACACTGAAAAGGATTTAAATTATCCTTAAGATAGACATTAAATATTGCGCCTACTGAGAATGACAAAAGAAACGGTGGAGATATCTAGTATAATATTGTAAATAACAACTTTGTGAATAAATTTAAATTTAAATCGTTAATTTTTTTTTTTTTAGAGCTCCATCCCGTACGAACATAGAAACGCACTTATGGCGTCTTGTAACAATATAGAGGGATCCATAATAATACGTTTAGTTGAACCTTTCTCTTCTTTGTAGCACTCACAAAATAATCTATGATGATCAAGCAAAAACTAGCCCGTATACTACACACCAATTATTTCATCTGAGATTCAGAAAAAATTTTGGAAGATAAATGAAACAAAAAAAGTTATATTGTTAATACGAATACGGAATGACTGTGAAAACTCAGAATATAACTACTTTGCATCGAATTTCAGAGCAACTTTGGCAGTAAAACTTTTTCTAAAGCCTAGTAGATATAGAAGTTGTTTCAAAGGCCAACATTTTAATTTTAAAGTGGCGGTACACAATATTTTAGAAATGTTCCAGTCAAGGCAAAACAGGTGTGTTACAAATAATTTTATGTAGCCTGGTAGAAGTTAAGTAGTTCTCTAACTGCAGTGGTATCTTGAAGAAATGCGAGTCACAACAAGATATATTCTGAGAACTTCTAAAAAATAATAAGGTCTCAAACCTTGTCATTCCTACGAAGCATAGATATTTCGAAGGAACGGGTTGATAAACGCGCAAATTTATCGGTTACCATAAATATTTTGCCACATCGGTTCTCATATCTGTAAATAGTATATAGTTGATTCACGATTACTTCGGCATTTTCTGAAGCCCTGCTAAATTTATACTTTTGGTAACTGATTAGATATCCTTCCGCTACACGTAAACATAAACACTGCCATGTGACTTCTACTTTGGTAACTGTTACATGCATTGATTACTATTTACAGCTGTTCAAAGAATGGTGTCATATTTCCTACGAATGTTCACCATTTAGGCCTATAACAATATTTAGGTCGGCTTTATAACTATTTGTTACACACGATATAGCACACGTTACACATAATACACATTAATATTTAGCTACGACGGTGTTTGTTATAACTGTGGCGGAAACAACAGTAGCATTTGCCCTGTTGTTAATATGCGTTTGGAATATAAATTGAAACGAAGGGACAACCTGTCCAACGAAACGACACAGTAGATTCAAGCACGCAACTCGTGTCGCTTATTTATTGTACTTAACATCGACAAATGTAAAAGATAGTGGTGAACATGGAAACACATAGGCTTACCGTAACATTTATTCCACTAATATTTACATGCATTGGTAGTTACTGGTTTGTAGGTTTATTTTATTATTTATTTAAATTTATCTGGTTGGGCTTAGTATTATTTTTGGGACTGTGGCAGACATTTAAATCACAGAAACGTAAGCTCGTTAAACAACTATGTTTCAAACACCTAGCGCAAAGGTACAACGTTGTGATAAACAGACGTTAATTTCAATAAGTAACTTCGTTATAACATCAGTTCATGGTTAAAACGTATAAACTTTGCACATATTTGAAATCCACATACATCTTGCCTGTGCGCAACGATTACAACACAGCCACCATAGACGGAAATGGCGGCTACACCCTTAAGCACGCGGCGATAACAACACTCGTTACAGTATATTAATTATCCCTGTCCTGGAAACACATATTTATCACAACATTGTAGCTTCCCTAGGCTGTTTAAAAAACACGAGTACGAACATTACGTTTCGTTAGGAAACACGCAGTGTCATTGTCATGTCGCCACACAGCACTGGCAATCGTAAGGCACTATGTAAACGGCCCGCCCGCCATATTGGGACAAGCGCGTGGCTAGGCCACGTCTGCCAAGCTGCAGGATATGCAAGTGTCGCGCAACGAGCCGTGTCGCGCCATCACATCTAAAATATGCCGTTGCATCTAAATACCATATAATACGTATTTAAACCATAAAATCTCGTTTCAGTTGTAAATTACAATCTCAAACATCATTATTGTTGCTGTAATTGTTATGAAATGTGCTGAAATTAGAAATAACAAAATGTATACCTTTCCTACACAGAGAGATAGAAAGAGAGAGAGAGAGAGAGAAGAGAGACAGAGATAACAAGAGAGAGCGACACGCTCTGCTTCGCTTATTGAACTTTTATTCCGGGCGGGAAAAAAACACCTGCTTACACACGGGAATTTGCGCGGAAATTTTTAACTGAAGCAATGAAATGTGTGTCCATCAGTGCTATCTAACAATACAAATATATAAATTGGTAACGTTTACCTTACAAATAGTATACATAAAAACGAGGTTAAAAAAGATTGTAACTGTGAACTATTTCTTACCAATCATTGCCATCACGTCGCTGCTCTCGCTGTTGTTAATTGATGTTTAATACGAAGTAAAAATTACAAGTTATATAAGATACTAAGGTAAAGTTGCGTTTATTCAATAATCCAGTACTCTAAAGTTAATCATAGTGTAGAATATTGCTGGAATACGAGTAACTGGAACAACAAGTTGACATATTACGCCTAGGGTGATTTTTCAAAGGTTCTATTCCAAAAGGCCGAAGAAAGCGTGAATGGTTTATAGCTAACATTGTATGTAGTGCTAACGTTTATATGACGTATATGAAGTTCATGAGGAACTAACATAACGTCATACTCTCTAAAATGCAAACATGTGATACTTCATTAAGACATATTGTTTCTGCACAGAGTCAGCATCGCCACCAGTTAGCAAGGCCCACCATCACGTTCTTTCCAACTCAACGCAAAAGAAAAATCGTGAAAAAGGTTTCGTTAGGGCGGCGAACACATCCGACGAAAGCTGATACACTATTGGCAGATATTTTACCCGGTCCAGAAGGAAACCAATTCTGCGCTGGCTGGCAGACATGCTGGGCAGAGCCATTACGTTGGCAACCCTGCCCGCTTTCTTTCTTTCTGCCGGCCACGGAGCTTGAGCGGCTAGTCACGTGTCAGATCTCTAGACTTCACCGCCACCCCACCCCCCCCCCCTCGCCTTCCTTAATCTTGGTACTGGCTCGGCAACACCGCGAGGCGACGTAGAGGAAAGAAACAAAGAGAACAGACGGGACGCACGTAAAAAGAAAAAAAGGGGGGCGGGAGAGAAGTGTGAGTGGAGGACTGAGGTGGAAAGGAAACAGATTAGCGCCAAACTGTGACTCGAATTTCCAAGCACTTTCTTCCAAATTTTATTATTTGTCGCTCCGAAAAGTTCTTTTTCCTTCGCGAGACCTTTTCCTCTCCTCTTCATTTCAGCAAGCCGTGATGTGTATTTCGTTCCGTACGCACCCTCCTTTCTTTTTATTTTGCACCTGTGACACGTTCGTAACACAGACTCCCATTTCTATTTTCATCCCACCACTTCTTTTACCCACCGCACAGCCGAAGGAAGAAAAAAAAAAGGAGAGGCAAAGATGGTGAAAATCCAAAGAAAAGCATGCCGACTTCGAATTGAGGAAGAGAGGCCTAGAACACACACACACACACACAAGTTTACGAACGTGACTTTGTTTAAGGTTCCTTTGAAGATACGTCCCCCTCAAACTATTTTTTGTGTACTTTGCTGCATTTGCGTGTATTTCCCACGCACATACAAATTTTCAGGGGGAATTCTAGTTGTGTGCTCAGTTGGAAGAGTAAATGTTGTTTGCGTGCCCAAATGCAGGCGCATTGTTACTCCGCAGAAGTTTTGCGGGACGTTTAATTAGAATCGCGAGGGAAGTGTTATTTCTATATTTTTTTTGCGTGTTCCCAAATGAATTATTCAAAACTCCCGCTGCCAGAGAGAATGTATCTCGTGTGAAGTTACTTCAAGGCAATGAGCAAAACGGCACGAGCACAAATCAATTAAAGAAATAGTAAAATTTCGTCACCTAGCATATATTTTAACTTCGTACATGTGTACATTACAGGTATCTGAGGGATATATAAAACTGCGGTCAGAGATCAAAACTTTCCAAGCTACAATATATCTTTCATCAGTTTTACTCATAAAGAGGAGTAAGAACTGATATACACGTATATTGATGCTCCTAATGCTGACGTATACAAGAAATATTAGTGATGTATACAAGTTACTATTTACCAAGAATGTTGTATTCTTGTTTCTTAGTTGTCCCGTTTTGTCTTGGACAAATTAATATTACTATAAGTAATTTTTTAGAATTTTTAATTTTTTGTAAACGCCATAATGCACTGATCAGAACATTAGGTCTATAGATTTAAACTGATTTCAGAAATATTACAGTTTGCAAAAAAAATTTGCCTTATCATGAAGATATTATTGCTCAGGCTGCTGATAAATCAAATGTTATAGTTTAGGTAATATATACCTGAGAATGTTAAATTTGAACTAACTGACGAAATTGGGCTATTTCGTGAATTCCCTATTGATTTTTTAATTACAGCTCCATAGCTGATTATTACTTCTTTGTTTCAAAAACCGTACATAATGTATAAGATCTTACAGAATTCCTTTAGCAAATTTTAATATGTGAAATTATATAGAGTAACGTATAAATTAGTTAGCATTTTAAATCGAAAATTCAGTTATGATATATCACTTAAATAAATAAAATATACACCAAATAAAATAAAATTAATCAACTTTGCGTTTAATCAAAGATTATTTTTCTGTGAGGCAGTGGGTAGTTCCTAAATTAACACCAGTTTAACCTGACTGGCCCGCCGTAACGTTCTACACTGAAAAAAAATATTTTGTGGCGGCCACAAAATTATTTTGTTGGTATTCGCCCTGCCAAATTTTTTGAGGTGTACACAAAAAGTTTTGTAGCTGCCATAAAATAAGTTTTTAATGGCCACTAAACGTTTGTGGCCACTAAAAACTTATTTTGTAACTCACTCGACAAGAAAATTACCAGCCACACCCGCCACACGCCCTTGAGATATTGTGTTGGCCCCGACTCGAAAAAGTTTCCACATCTCTGAGGCGACGCGTGGTATATAAAAAAATGAAAAATCAGTAATATAAAAGTCCTGTCATTGACTTCGTGCTGCTGACCAGCGCATCAAAAAAATTAAAAATAATAATATTCTCTATTTAGGTTTTAATTAATTATTTTGTACCTCCTTGCACCTTGCACTGGAAAGGTTGCCGATCACATTTTGTGATGTTGAAAAACACTTTCTCAATTTATTATGCAACGTTATAATTATATAACTGTTTAGTCAATAAATTCCATACAAATTGCTCACTTAATGTATGCTAATTGTTAGATACCCGGAAATTTCTCAGATTTTCCCGTTAAATTGCTTTCACGTGTGCTAGTGTTTCAATTGTACCATAGTTTGTTAGACACGCGCCGAGCGACATTCAACCAATAACATTCCCGCAAGGAAAAAAAAAATCCCGTGTAATCTGGTCTGGGGTTTGAGTGGAGCAACAGCCAATGAACTACTAACTGATGCTCGAATGCATAAAGTATTTTAGAGTCTGGCTTGATGCCGAATGAATCCACGAACTGTCCGGGTCTCCACTAATGGTTTATCACAAGTCTCTTGAGAGCGTGGTCTTTAGAGCAATAAGTGTGGCATGAAGTGGATGCAGAGTATTGGCGGAATGCAAGGGAAAAAATGTCTCGAAAAAACCCGCCGGCCAAAAGCAACGTCCGCCACGTTTTCCACATGATACAATTCGGGTGACCGCGTCGGGAATCGAACCCAGTTTGCCTTGGTGAGGGGGCGAGTGGTTTCATTACTACACTACCGCGGTCACTACGTATAACTGAGCTCTACCAAGTTAGATGTAACATTACCGAACGTAATGTCAATATTTTGAAATATTATATTAGGCTATTCATGGTAAAGTGAGCAGTTTTGAAAGACCTCACATTTGGAATTATAGTCAAATAATATACTTTATTTCAGCTTAGACGTTAACACTTTCAGATGCACTTTAATTTGCTGTTTAAGGTGTTGCTAACAAAATTTTTAAATCATGCGTGCTGTACTTAGTCGACACAGCACTTGTTTTGTTGCCACAGCCAATCAGCTGAAGGCTTTATGTTCAGGTACAGTAACATGAACCAATTATGACCTAGACCAGTAAGACGATTTGCGAATCATTTACCCACATGAAAGATCATTGGTTATTGAGCATGGCAGTGCGCAATACAGAACAAAAATTACTTACACGTGCGTAATGTGCACAATTATGTACGCTAGAACGGAATGTGTTAACTTCCATGTTCGGTGGTGTATACGCACTGTGTTAATTACTTACATGACAATATTTATTTTAAAAAGGTTGTTAAGGGATAAAACATAACTGAAAGGAGAAAGTAGCCAGGGCCTCAAAAGTGCTCACTTTATCGTGAACAGCCTATATTTTCATGTATTGCAAACGTTTCACAGTGCATACACTGGCATTTAGAATGGCATTTATTAAAATTAATTCTGTCTCTTAACGTTTAGTCACAATAACAGTATTGTAACTGGTGTAAGCGTAAGCATTATGGCTGCAAACTAATTTATTTTTATTATTATTTTCCGACGAATGAATATGGAAATCATTACTGCTACGTGACTACATTTTTGCATGCGCAGAAATGGCACTTTTCAAGTTGAAAGTGAGAAAAAAATTAGAGTTTTCATAGGTTTTAAATCAACTTTATACCAAGCAGAAAGTACTTTTTTTTTCTTCAGAAAAGTATTAAAATAATTTATTAAGAGCGATGCTTGTGTCGTTAACGGATGCAGCTGGTTGGGCGAACTGAAAGCGAATGGTCGCAGACAAGATGTCGCAGTACGAGGTGGTATGGAACAGCTAGCCCAGCCGCATCTCCACCCCCAGTAGGGGGTTTACAGAGGGTGCGAAACGTCCTTCGAACCATGCAGACACGGCTTGCGACTAGGGGCGACGTTGATTGCTTCATCCGTCAACAGTATATCCCTCCCTTCTCCCAGCGTGGCGCCCTTCAACCTGATTGCCGTCGATTGTGCAGCGAAAATCGTCAGCCGTGTCCGGAAGATTCGCCCAGCGTGCCTTCTCTCCGGGGGTGCTTGCTAGCCACGTTTGCGTTTGTTCACAACTGTACCCTCTCACTTCCATCTGTTAATTTGAGATTTGATTCTGGTCATCTACTAATAAATATTTGGTTGGAAATGCGTTCTTAGATAACGGAATTATTCATCAGCCCAATGCCAGTTAAAACAAAATTCAAAGCTGGTCATGTTAGCCGAGCACTTTTGAAATCAACCATAGAAAAATTCACTGCCCATAGTTACATGTATGCTTCAGCATACACTGCCATGAAAGTTAAGTTGGCAGCAAATAAGTGAAAATAGTTCTATGATTTGACGTTGAATTGAGTGAGGAGAAATTTATCCCTACCAATGACAGTATTTCTTGTTTTGTACACATAATAATAATAAGCATTTGCAAATTAATCACACATTTACTTTCGTAAAATGTCCACCGTTTATAGGCGATTACGAATTAACAAAGTGAAACGGCCAACGGCAGTGTTAATTCTGTATACAGGGGAATGACCGTAAGCAGGGCTTTTAAAAGTGTTCAGTTTACCGTGAACAGCCTACACAAATGAGTACCCTATATTCATGACTGCAAGACCATCAGTTCTGTCTGTCTCCTATTGGTTCACACAACACAGGACACTCCTACTTTACCGTACAATGTTCATTACTGGCCAGCTCTCAAAATGCCACGTTGAAAGCGTCCCAGTCAAGTTCTGTTTCCTACGCATAATAATATGCACTTCATCCTCTTCACTCAAGTTATTTACACACTGAGTTTTGCTGACGTATCAATACATTGCGTAAGAACCTTACAAAAACTGCTGCCTAGTGTAATGATTACGCCTTGCGGCCATATTCTTAAACTAAGGGGTTTAGGGGTCGTAGCTTATGGAGCGAATGATAGATGGTAGAGCCTTTTTGTAAATGAGGGGTTTTAAACATGTTATCTGACACAGACAATACGTCACTAAGATTTACTGTAACCGAGAGCTACTTAGGATATTATTAAGTTATTGTTACATTTAAACTAGGAACAACGCAACGTCCTAATTCTTTATAACTACGTTGGATGTTCCCCACCTGAGAAATGATGCCGGAGGCGGTTTATAGCTGTACGGATGATGTCGGACAGATACACTCACGACTGCGATATTCCCTGTAGTATGGCCGGTCGTGGAAATATCCGGCGGCGCGCTTCGCGTCGGCCTATATCGGTGCTTTGTTTAACATTTCGACCTAGCTTGCCTTTTTCCCTGATTGATGGAGGGGTTATAACTGCTGGCCCTTGTCGCCCTGCTTTGACACAATCCCTGGCGTCCTGATTTTACTATGAAGGTGTGAGGCCGGGTTCAGGTTGGGAGATAATATTTATTCCCTCGTGTTATTAAAGAATGAGGAAGTCGTAATGTTATTGCAGACGCTGTACACTTCGATCAAATTAAGACAACGCAACGCAGCACTCAACGTGTAAACACGGAATATACAGAAGTTATAAAAACAGAATAAATTTGACCCTAACCATATAATAGCTTTTAATCAGAAAGTTGCAACTTATATGAGGACAGAGTAAACTACAAATACGTAAACAAATGTACTACTTTTGTATTTGCACTTAAGATAGTTGGCAAAGACCAAGATGACTATGGAGCAGTAGTAAACAGCTACATATAAGATCAATTTATGTGTTTTTATTTATAATGTTATAATTTGTTCGCGAATAATTCTGAGCACGCATTATACTTCATTACTGAGTGCACATCCGAGCTGTTTTTACACCTCCATTGGCTACTGCCTGCATGAAAATAAATTTCCGCTTTTGCCCGAGTCACTCAGGATTCGGTAAACCCCATGACTGAACTTTCCTGATTAGTGCACTAACTTTTAAACGCAGAACAAACCATGATGCAGCCAATCAAGAAAGCTGAACAACGCTATCGTGATTTGGTGTGTATCTTGCCTTGAAATCTTTTCGCAAAATATCACGAATATCACCTACTTGAATGTAGGACGATGACGTATACCCCACTGCCTGATAATAACGAACACTTTGCTATTCCCGAATTATACATGTTATGCATGACACTTTCAGCACTCGGCGAAACTTACATAGCAAAATTATCGCTTACAGATAGCTAGAGGCGAAATATCTGTGTGTGTCTGTGGAGAACCAAACATTTATTGGCCGTTCTTATTGCGTGCACCATGTCTTATTGTCACCTTCTCGAAGCGAGCTCACCAGTTGTACCCATGAATGGTTGTTAATTAAACGCTGTATTCAAGAATGTGAACATATATCTACGTCCACCTATAACACCAGCACACAAAATAAATTAATGTATAATTTTATCACAATATTTATCGTATTTTTTAACGATCTTTGTTTTCCAGTTTTATGACATTAGTAGAATGATTATGGGGCATTCAGGCTCAACTGGATCTGGGCCAGGAGCCAGGCGCAGGCCGGCTCCCGTCACCATAATGGATACAGGTGTCCTTTGAACTTGATCCGAAACCTTGACCCTGTACATCTGATCTTGGATGACCTAGAACCCAAAAAATAAAAAAATTAAAAAAATGCTGACAAATTATAAAATTCCTAAAATACTATAAAATTCCTAAAAAAACTATAAAAATTAAAAAATTGAAAAAATAAAAACATTATTTAAAAATAATATTTCAAGATGCACTGTACATGTAGGAGGTCCGGGGTCCGATGACAGGTGGATCAACTATGCACTCGACACGACTGGCCCTCGTCAGGTCGACCAGTATCCCTCTCGTTAGCCATGTTAGATTTGATGACCTTGACCTTATAAAGGCTGTTCATGATAAAGTGAGCACTTTAGAAATTAACCTAAGGAAAAAGTCACTGTCCCTGCATGCATGTATTTTAATGGGCGCACTGAGTGACATTCGTCCAGTAAAATTGATAACGATGGATGGAATGTAGTCCCATATATCAACGTCGATTTCTGAAGTGCCAAGTAACAATTTGTGATAACATAAAATTATTTCTTTAGCTTTCAGTTTTTTTTAATGCACAGAAGTGAGAGAATTAGCATATTTGTAATGTATATCCTTTTCTAATAATTCTACAGTTCGAATTTGACCGACACACGGTTAAAGTGATGAGGCCCATGGCAATGTTAATTTTTCGTAAGACGGAGGAATACACAACGTGCATGCTTACACAGGGCTTTCAAAAGTGCTCATTTCACCGTGAACAGCTTATACCTTAATTTTGAATGAACTTGAAAAAAAATACAAAAATCACAAAAAAAATAATTGAAAATCCAATAAATTCCCAAAAATCATAGACACTTGACTCAAGACCCAAGACCCAAGAGTCAAGACCGAAGACTCAAGTCCCAATACCCAAAACTCAAGGCCCAAGACTCAAGACTCAAAAACCAAGACACCAGACCCAAGATCCAGGACCTAAGAACAAAGGCCTAAGAACCACGATCCAATATTTAAGAGCCATGACTCAAGAAAGATATTTATAATTTCCAATAAAAGATAATAAATTTTTAAAATTTGCTATAACAAATTTGTACATTAACTTATATTTCCGGAGGTTTCCTCGGCACCACACCCAGCAGACGACTGACCCTCATCAATGTTTCTCATTTGTTAATTAGTTGGTCCCCTCCAATTCCTTCGCCAATGTTTCTCATTGTTTGATTACTTGTGCTCACTTTAGCACCCAAAATTGTTCTTTTTATTGGTTGATTACTGACGCTCGTTTGACCCGCCACTAATGTTTCTCATTGATTGATTAGTCGACGGGCCACAAGCCCATCACCATTGCTCATTCCGTCATATGCAGCCACCTTGTTTTTTTCGTTGGCCATTGTTTTAATTTTCAACACCTAGATGATGCTAATGTGTTAATTATCGATTTAGTTGCCAGAGGTGCTGCCGATTCAGCCACCATACTGGTTGTCGACTTTGACCTTACCCCAATACTACTGAATTCGAAAAATCGAGAAGAATTTTTCATATAATTGAAATTTACTCTCTTGTTACATCAAGGTCCATACCGACTAACAATACTAATTAACAACTAACTCCACAAAAGACCGACTCCACGCAAGACTAACTTCACACAAGACTATCTCTACCCAACCGACTCCACCCAAGAACTATTCCAACCAAGACCAACTCCACCCAAGACCAACTTCACCCAAGACCAACTCCACACAAGACTATCTAACCCAAGACTATCTCAACCAAAGACTAACTACAACCAAGACTAACTCCACCCAAGACTAACTCCACCCATGACTGGTTTCTGACAAGACTGACTTAGCCCAATACTAACTACTTAAGGGACCAACTCCTGCAAAACTGGCTAGACTAACCGACAAGACCAACGTACTACACCACCCACCTACACAATCAAACGATGAGGGGAAATATCGTAAAAGTCTCCTCATAAGAGCCTTGTAGCTTATCTATTCGCAGAAAATCTTCGCAGAGTCTTGACAAAACATTTCTACCAGAGATGTCCATACCAAATGGCCATAATAATTTACCAAGCCAACTTACCAGACCAATTGACCATGACAACCAACTAGTTGCGAAACATTCCTCAAAAATGTATTCCCCTCATTTCATTCGTTCGCCATATAGTACACAGTTGATTTAATACGACCCGAGTAAGGCATAATACTTAAAATCGAACTATAACCCTCCTACTGCATGCACTCACGTAAATTCTGTTGGCCTGGTCAGTGGGTCTAGTATGTTACCTTGGTAAGTTAGTATGACACTTTGGTATGGACAGCTATGGTAAAAATCTTTTGCGAAGATTCTGCGAAGATTTTCTGCGAAGAGTTAAGCTACAAGGCTCTTATGGGGAGACTTTTTTGGAGATTTTCCCTCATCGTTTGATTGTGTGGGTGGGTGGTATAGTAGGTTGATCTTCTCGGTTGGTCTAGCCAGTTTTGCAGGTATCTGCCTTGTCAGGAGTTAGTCTTAGACTAAGTCAGCCTCATCAGGAACCAGTATTTGGTGGAATTAGTCTTGGTTGTGTTAGTCTTGGGTGTATTTAATCTTGGGTGGAGATGATCGTGGTTGGAATAGGTCTGGGGAGGAGTAAGTTGGATTGAGTTAGTCTTGGGTGGAGTAGGTATTGTGTGCAGTCAGACGTTAATTAGTATTGTTAGTATGGTCCCTTGATGTGACCAGCTAGTAATTTTCAATTGTATGGACTGCGATTTTTCTCGATTTTTCGAGTTCAATGTCATCGGGGTAAGGCCAAGGTCGATAACCAACATGGTTGCTAAATCAACGGCACCACTGGCGATAAAATCGATAATTAATACAGTAGTGTCAATCACCTAGGTGATGAAAGTTAAAACAAATGACTAACGAAAAAAATAAGATATCTGCACACGGCGGAATGGGAAAACGTGAACGAATGTGAGTAATCAACAAATAAAACAGTTTAGGGGGTGAACTGAGCACAAGTAATTAACCAATGAGAAACATTGGTGAGGGTTAGTCGTCTGCTGGACATGATTGTGATGAAACATCCAGAAATGTAAGTTTTTTTTAGTAAAAACAAATATATTTAATTATATTTGATAAATTATTAGAAGGAAGGGATTTTTTAGAATTTCCGGAATTGTTTTTGGATTTAAGGTAAATGATCAAGTGTATTGGGTCAAGGGTCTTGAGCCTTGAATCTTGAGTCTTGAGTATTGGGTCAAAGGTCTTGTATCTTGAGTATAGGTTCAAAGGTCTTGAGTCTTGTATTGGGTCAACGGTCTCAAGTATTGAGTTTTGAGTCAAGGGTGAAGGGTCTTGAGTCTTGGATACTTGATATTGGATCTTGAGTCTTGGACCTTGGATCTTTGATATTGGATCTCGAGTTTTGGGTCTTGGATCTTGTATCTTTGATATCGGGTCTTGAGTATTGAGTCTTGAGTCTTGAGACAAGTGTCAAGGGTTTTTGATGATTTGTTGGAATTTTTGGAAATTTTTTTTGGGATGTTTTGGGGAATTTTTGTCTTAAAGGTAATTCATCGTGAAGGTTGACGGCCAAGGTCAGGGTCATCAACACTTACCATGGCTGACGAGATAGACACTGGTTGACCTGGGGAGGGCCGGTTGTGTCGGGAGCTTTATCGATCCACTTGCTGTCGAACACCGGACCACATACATGTTCAACTTTAAATATATTTTTTTAATTTGAATTATTTTCAGTTTCTTAAATGTTGTAAAGTTTTTTGGTGTTTTATCATTTGTCTGCAATTTATTTGGGATGTTTGGATTCAATGTCATTCAAGGTCATGTGTACAGGTTAAGGTCAAGGTCACGATTCAAGGACAAAGGTAACCTTGATACAATATTTTGGTCGGGTGACGTCACAACATGGCGGCCGACCGGCGCCTGGCCCCTATCCCAGATCCCGTTGCGCTCGAATACCCATAATCATTGTACTGATATTTTTTTCGAACGGGTTTCTTATCTTACACTCCCTGCTTAACGATAATAGAATATTTTTGTTCATATGAATATAATTATGAGCTATATTATAAAACTGGAAAATAATTATAAACGATTTCCCATGTAACATACAGAACCGTCTTGAAGCAGTTAATTCGAGAGGACATTGAAAACTGGTTTTCTCTTGAACCACAGCACAATAATCTGCTTCCATAGTACAATATTATTTACTTCTAGAAAGTCCAAAACGTAGAGTGGTTGAGCGAGTGAGTGTTTGAATGAAGAGATTTGGGTGGCTCTTAACAGCGAGGGCTTGAGTGCCGATGATGGTGATTGATGTGAGAATGGAGCAGCGCCGGAACGAAAGAGCGGGGGAAACTGGAGAACTCCGAGAAAACCCACCGAGCTGCGGCATCGTCCGGCGCGATTCCCTCATGTGAAAATCCGGGAGTGGCCCGGTCGGGGATCGAACCCGGTTCGCCCTTGTGGGAGGCGATCAGTCTAACCGCTCAGCCACCATGGTCCCTGTAATTTAATAATAACTTTTGTGCAGAGTTTTGTTTTCACATCCCAAGATATTACACGGAATAATAGTCAAAAGTTATTAAGCTAGGATTCTATAACTCAACATTCAAAACTGAACAAGTTCCATACAATTTTAATACTTTCCGCTAATCATATTTAACTAAAATTTCATGTACAAATTTTTGTAACCTTATAATATTCCGTAGCAAATAAGGTTTCAGTGGCGGCTGTTGAGCAGTTAAAAGATATGCTGATGATTGTATTTATGTCCGTGGAAGTTTCTTTTAGTTGGCGCTTCCATCACTGAAACGTAGTTCTGCGACTGATCTCAAACTACGCGTGTAACGGGTGCTTAGCAGCATACCCGCGTTGTAGTCGTAAAACTTTTATCACACCCCGTTCCCACAGTGGTTATTGCTTCCTGACACGTGCACTGACTGTTTATAAGGAATATAATTTACAATACGAACCTTGAATCTCGTATTTATTGCTCTTTTACTTTACGCTCTTATCTTTACAGTCTTACCGCTGCCACGGCCTCCCAGCAGGCGTGGTAGAGGAATCGCGCCCTCTCAACGCAATGAGACTACAAATTAATGCCTACGTTGCCCAGATTCTAATCCCAAACCTGGTGTGCACCCACATCTGGCCACCCCCTTCCCCTTCCATACCTTAGAGGTTCTGAGGCCCTCGCACTCAGAAACCAAACGTGTGGTATGGTCGGGGTTCTATCCATACCCCTAGTTCCTCTCCAGGGCACATCCTGAGAAGGTTGCCGCTCACCGCCTGGTCTTTCTACAAGAGTGGGAATCTCTCCAGACCTCGGCCAGCATACGGGGTCAACCACTGCCAACACGAGTTCAATCACAGTAATCGGTACACCAGAGAGAACTTCTGGTGGCGCCAACCTATCGTCCCGTGCTACCACTTATTTCCAATGGCACTAGTGGGTTATCGATGGCCGACCGCTCCCCCGAAGCGAGGTAAGGGAATAGAGGCAGTCCCTTCCACAATGTGGTTGAGAATAAGAACAGAGAACTTCGAATGTATAGGTAAGACAGCCACATCACGCCAGCAAAATGACGTCACTTGCCACCAATACTTAAAACGTCGTTCGCCAGTCAGAGACTGGTTACCCAGACAATAGGCAACCTTTCGCAGAAAGCAGCATTCAATCAGACAAAAGACCCGTTCCCAGAGAACGGGTACCTTCACATTGAGGGAACCAGTATTGCGAGAGTCGATTTATCTTCCAGAGAGGGAAAAGAGGATATGGTTGTAATTTGATGTCGACAGTTACCATAGGGTTCCTACCCACTTTTTTAAAAATCAAACCTTTGAAAAATCACCCATTGTATGACCCTTTCGGTTGTTACTTAAATACGCCATGTATCACAAGTGTTTCATACTTGTAGGTAGATAGGTAGCTGGGCTTAACGCCTCGTCGACAGCGAGGTCATTAGAGACGGCGCAAGTTGCGCAGGGAAGAGGTATTGGGGAAGGAATGGGAAGGAATCGGCCATAGCCTTTGTTAGGGACCCGTCCCAGCATTTCGGGAAACCGAGCCCGGGTCCTCCCGAATGCGAGTCCAGTGAGTTACCACTGTGCCACCTCGCTCGGTGTTTTATATTTGTGTTAACATTAAAGTATCTTATTTTTTTAAACTGAGATTTTACTCATATGAAATTAATTAATTGCAATATTTAATTTATTATTGATATGTACAAAAACAGGTAGAAAATAAGTGTTTTGGCAATACATAGGGACAGGTGGATTACGCGGAAATGTTTATGGCCACGCTAGAATTAAATATCCTACGTTCACAACCACAACTTATTTTAGTTCATGAACGCGTATTTACGTGAGAAGACATTATCTTATTTGACTGAGCCAATCGTAATAAAGTATTCCGGTACTGAACGACCATGATTCGCGGACAAACACTTGAGGCACGAGACATTTTAAGTCATCCAACTACGAAAGTGCATATTAACAAAAGTGTATTGGAGTACAGCGGGTCTTGAAATATTTTCGCGAAAAACGGCAGCCCTTAGCAATGCCTAGTAATAAATAGTACTTGCGCAAAATATTATTAAACTCATGGCGAACGAATGCGGTGCGTTGTCACTTTGTTGCAATTTTCTTGACTTGGTTAAGCTTTGTTTGATTGAGGCGGAGGAATAACCTGGAAATAGAACTTCAGCAGGGCTTCAGAAACGTTGGAACTAACCACGAATGGACTGTACTGCTGATTTTTTTCCTTCACCGCAATTTCACTTCATGCCGCCGCACCCGCTATCGGAATGCCCTCGGAGAAGGGCTGGGATAAAAAAAAAATCACCCCACCGTTTACCTTCCCACGTTATGGGCGCAAGTTAACCATGCCTACGCGCTTCACTTCACCTGCGGGTACTTATTTTGCATTAGCCGCAGAGTGCCCGCGAGCACCGGAAACCGTTCAACGTTGAACCCCGCGTGCATAATGATTACGTACTCCAAGCGGAGAGAAAGTGTGTCAGGTTGGTCGGAAGTGAGGGCAGTAAATCCTTGCAACGTGATCGCGCGTTCATTATTTTCGCTCGATTTATTTACTCGTCGGTACCTGCAGGGTGTTTCCTTTCATGTTGGAGGTGGCATGTCTGGGTGTAAAGCAAACCTGAAAACAACACAAATACGTCATACGGAAATAAGTATAATGGTGAATAGTTGCTGTGTTACGAGTCCTTCCAGGGTCTTCGCTGGATTTTTAATAACTCTATTTGACACATTTCTCTTCGTGTAGTTCTTTATCGTAAGTCTATTCACAGTATCTTCGCCCTTTTTGAATCAAACTTAAAAAAAAAACATTCTTGGGGCGTTTTGTGGTTTCCTTAATATGTCACCTTACACATGCGTTTAACACGTCTGTTAACATAAAAGTATCTATTTTTGTTTAATTTGAACTTTTACTTACATTTTATCTATAATTTGTAATGTTTCACTTATAATAAATATACATTTAAAACAGGAGAAAACAGGTGTGTTGGTAATACAGAGTAAGAAATAGTTCTAATGAAAATAGTATTATTAAATTTACTGGGCATAATAAGGTGCAATATTCCTTTGGTGTAATTTTACACTCTTATAGTCCATTCACGGTTTCAAAGAACGTTTTGAATCAAACCTTTGGATATCCTCACTGCGAATAACATGTCCACCCTTTTTTTAATAACTTGTATACTTCATTATAATACGCTACTTTCTGAACGTCATCATTTCAATATGACGTTTAGAGATCGAACTAGCTTCTTACGTACCCGCAAAACTTACTGCGAACGTGTGTGAGTGCGCCAAAATTGAGCAATTGGAACTAGAAGGCAGGGAGATATCAAATGCTATTTTTGAATGTGATCAATTAATATCGAACAAGCTGTTTGTGATTTACAAGCACTGTTCTGTATTCGCAATCTCAGTATTAAAAAAAAAACGCTTTGGTCTTTTAGTATACGTGTAATCCAGAAATTTAATTAAATTTATGTTTACACAATAAGACGGCAAAAAAAAAAAATATATATAAGATATGAAACCTTTATACTCGATGTGGCAATAAAAGTAGATGTAAAGCACAGAAATAATTACACTATAGCTTGTTTATGGCCTTGTGGATTTCTCTCGTTGCACACGAGATTTACGGACAATTTTCCATGAGTACAGCAAACAGCGCCGTCTCGTTTCCGGCAGAGCTTTTATTATACTGGAAGGTGGGCTATAAAATATTTAATGAGTGCATAACTGTGAGGTGAGAATGGGCCATAGTCGGAAATTGGTGTCAGACTGGGTTGTTTACAGCGCAACCAGCCAACTGAAAAATTGAACCCTATTTCGAAAGATGATTTGGCTGAGATAAGTGAAAACGAGTCGGCTCTTACAGATTATCATCACCAACTAAAAAGGGAGCATAATTCTTCCTGAGGCATGTTGGAAACTTGAAAGAAGTTCGTTTGGGCGAGGGGGTTGTTTGAAGAGTTTCCATTACATCAAACACACTTTTAATACGAGAAGGCATTACATTATTTGTATGTATTGTGATTCTCAGACCTTTAAAGAGCACGGTAAGGACTCGAATTCACCTCTTATGAAGAAATGATTCGGTTTTGTACTATAATTTCAGTATAAATGTAGTTGAGAATTTCCGACTATAGCAAATTTACATTATACAAGTAGTTTTTTATTTTATTTTCTGTTCTTAATTTTACTACATGTTTTTTATTCGTTGTGCCCTCTATGTCTGAAAGTATGGTTTTAATCTGTCATAGTTATTTTACTGGACCTTTAGTAAATGAGCAATTTTTTACTAGCGAAACAGTTGAGTGCTCTAATGTTTTACTTCCTGGCCTGTGAAATTCACTAGGAATCGGCATGCTTTTCAAGAGTAAATACCGGAAACTAAAACGATCAGTAGAACTTTTCTGATTCAAGTGGAGGATTTACAACAAATCTGCAGCCAAAAACGCTTATTTGGAGCAGTTTTAACTGTTTATATCTTGGAGTTTAAAAATCTGGGACGTCATTACACATGAAAGATAATTTAATGCTATTAAGGACAAATTTTTACTCTGATAATTCTGATTTCATATTTGTATTGCAGAGAAAAGAAAACAGCTAAACATCTTTAGTAGTTTATTTCTTAATTTCACAACACAAAATCTTATATCAGCTAGAAATAAAAAAACAGGCATAAAGGAGGACGCCCAGACTTAATCTTGTTCAGCACGTGTTTAACATGCAATATTCCAAGGGACACCTGTTTTTCGCGAAAAGATTTCAGGACAAGTTGTATTCCAAAGTACATAGTTCAGAATCACTTTCGTGATTGGATCATTTGAATTGTTACGTTTCTTATCCGTCTGACCTCGAATCACGGATGGTCAGTATCGGGAAAATTCAATTTTGATTGGCTCTCTCATGTGACAGACTGTCTTCCCACAAAGACAAGCGGCCAATCGTCAAATGAAAACTTCAAAAGTGCACATAGGATATTGAAGTCTAGCCTCCACGGAAATCTTTTCGCGAAAAAAAAACTAGGAGGTTCAATCCATTGCCGGGTCACTCCGGATTTTCTTTTGCATGTGGGAATCGTGTCGGACGATGCCGTTGGTCGGCGAGCTTTCTCTAGGATCTCCCGTATTCCCCGCCCTTTCATTGCGGTGCTACTCCATGCTTACCTCAGTCGCCAGCATCGGCTCTCAAGTCCTCGCTGTTGAGAGCCGCCGAAATCTCTTCAATCACTCAAAGAGGGGTCGAGTTGCCCATGCTGCTTCTCCTTGCCCCCTTCCCTCCCCCCCCCCCTTCAAAGGCGATACTCCCTGCTTCTACGGCACGGTTTTTCCTACCAGCGTAAGCAGTAATATTTTGAACATAGTTTAATTTTTTTAATCCTACCATTTTTTAACTTACCGTCAACGTTAACCCACTTATAGTATTTAATCCGTTTGGTCACACGTTAATTTCCGAGGTCAAGAATTGCAATCACGTAAATTTTTGTGAGCAGTGTAATTTTATTCAGCGATTTTCTTGAAACAAGTGAACGACGTGTTGAGTGCTCCATGATATTGGCATTAACTTTTCACATCACAGGCGTGAAGAAAATTTCTACGACTCAGGGTAGCCGAAGAAAGATTGCCAAAATAAAGGGAAATGATGCCTTTGATGTGTGCAGTGCCGGTCTAAAAATCACTCTTGTTGGCGGACACGCTAACTGAACGGGTTAGGAAAATTCTCCAAAAAGAGTGTGTATACCGTCAGTAACAAGCGTCTTTTATTTCAGGAAGTGAATACGGCTAGGTTTCTTTCCCGTAATTAATTATAAGTGTCAAAATTTCGGTAAAATAACTCTTAACACCTACTGAAGATACATATCGAACACATAATTAGTAGGGACCTGAAAAATTCGCGAGTTGAATGACCTGCAGCATAGACTGTCTTATTAACAAATTTGCCGATTTCAACTGTGCATTGGTTGTCTGCTCTCACAGTGGAAAGCGAGGATTGGGCCAAGCTTCTCCAAGTGGTGCCAAACACCGCGTGGACCAATGGCTAATGTCATATAAACACACATGTTTTGAATTCTAGCTTGTCCCAAAATGAATCCGCGAATTCTTTAGGTATCTAATAATTAGTTAATGCTATAAATCGACGGGCTTACTGCTGAAAGGTTAATAGAAGCTCTTTGTTGACGAGAAGGTATGTAGTTAGTTAGGCTTAACGTCCCGCCGACAGCGAGGTCATTAGAGATGGTGCAAGTTGCACAGGGTAGAGGGATTGAGGAAGGAATGGGAAGGAATTGGCAAAAGCCTTTGTTATGGACCCATCCCAGCATTCGCCTGGAGTGATTTCGGGAAACCATGGAAAACCGAAATCAGGACGGCCTGACTAGGAACCGAACCCGGGTCCTCCCGAATGCGAGTCCAATGTGTTACCACTGCGCCACATCGCTCGGTTTGTTGAGAAGCTTTCAAGTTAATTCATTGCCTTGTGCATAGAGTGGACGAGAAATCTGAAGCACGTGCGTGATTCGCCCTTGGCGCTTTTGAGCTTATATTTATTGTAAATGCACATTACCTCTTAAAAGGCGCGTCCTTAATGCTAGCTCGTATCTGAAACCATCAGCAACCCACGGGAAAGGAATAGATACACTGCCGATCAAAAAGTTGAACCTACAGCTGAAATGGTAGTTACTAGGAAACTAACTCCCAATTTGGTATTATTCTCCACTTTGGGAACGCATCTTCCCTTGCTCTGAAACAGCTCATTCACCCAGAACACCTGTTGTTCGGCCGGAGTAATAGCCATCTTCTACTGTCTGTCCTCAAGAGTTCAGGGTCTGTTCCGTTGTTCAGTACATCAACCCGTAATCGGGAGGGTGATCTCCCTATAAACCGCCTCCAGTATAAGGATTCAACCGCTACCACCATTATAACTAGCACAGTGTTTTGGAAAACAGAACAAAAATGAGATATTATCCCTCGCATTACCTGACATGTGTGAGTTAATATGGTGTAGGGAGCATCTCTAAGTTTTAGTAGCAGTTAGCTGGTTGGAGATGGTAACTTTGTTCGCAATAGGATTTCTCTGTCATGTGTCACGCCTCTCGACCTTTTTTTAATCGGTTGTCCCTCTTCCACATTTCTCAAGTTTCTGACCTCATCCACTATTCCTTCTCCTCCTCAGCAATTTCATACTTCGCAATCATATTAGGGCTTTTTACTGTCAGCAGATTCCCTGTGGACGTCGTTATCGTTTGAGATTAGCTGATCCTTCACTTCCTCATGGGACTCCAGATTTTTGGAGTCAATAGTCTCTCACATTTCCATGCATTCCTTATATAACGCGTGGTAAGCTCAAACTGCAAAACTACCAAAAGTAAATCGATTGCTTCTATTGATAAAATTATGCCTATAGGCACACATGCAGTGCAGTATCTCTATTATCCAACGTTTTTATAAAACATGGGGACAAACTTCAGCAGTATGTTACTGACAAAAATATAAAACTAATATTTAGGTACATGCAAAATTCGTGTTATTTTGTAGCCGCGGATTAAATTCCAAGATGTTTTAGGCCCGTGTAACTTCTGCCATTGGCCAGTAACGTTCATGGACACCTCAAAGAAGTTTTCAGCCAATAGTAGAGTAAAGCCTCAACGCGTGAGCGACCAATCTCCAGTTAATCGGTCACACAGGTAAATGACGTCGTATACTTGCCAGTAGCCAATTAAATCACGAACTGCACTCACGCAAACACAGAACAGTGAAATCTAGCATGTCACAAAATAATAACGCGAATTTTGCACGTCTCTACTAATATGTAAGCATCACTTTTATCGTCGAGTCATTATTAAGGGAACTGCGACCTTCTATAAAATTCTCATTTAAATTGCCTTGCTCTGGATAGCGGTGTGCCTACCTGGAATGCAACACACGTTATGTTTTTAATGTTCAACAACAGGAGTTACCTCACAATGGTTCACCTGAGAGTGTTCCGACAACAATGTTAATTTATACGTTCTGATTCACAGGTTGTCTTTAAAAATTGCTAAGAACCCAGTGTCCCAACGTTTGATGTAAGCATATGGTACCAATAGTCATTTAAAAAAGAAAGTGGGATGATATTACAGACCGCGTTTTTATAGGTGCAAGATCTCCTTTAAACAAAACACCATTCACTGATTTGTAGTTTCTGATAGCCAATTTTCAACTAAAAGTATTTTAAATATCAAATTTTGGTGGAATTTTAGGGAATAATTTGTACGTACATTTTTGTCTTTAAATTTCTTAAGGAATTGCCTGCTGAAGTTTGTACCCGTGTTTTAGAAGCATATGGTATATTTACATTTGTAATAATGTTTAGAGACCCAAGAATTTCGTGGGTTAATTTCTAGACAAGTTGGAATTTATACACTTGTTAGTCCAAGTTACTTTTTTAATTGGTCACCTTCTGGAATAAATGAGCCACTAACAAACATGCAATAAATTGTGCGCCCAACCACCGCCTTTTACTACCGCAACAATCCACCAATAAACAGTTGATAACTATATGAGAGTATAGAAATCTGTGAAGTCTACCCTACGGGTCATTGAACTCGCGAATTTCTCGGGTCTCGAATAATTGGTACAGTTATGATAAACCCAAATGAAATTAAAATACCTCATTCTAGGTGACAAAATCATTATCAATATTGATGTGAAAAACAATTATCACCGCACTATGGATCAAAATTCTGCATCCGCCCATCGCACGCACATGGCAACAGTGGTGTCTTGTGGTACTACCACAAGAGCTTCCTCACACTTCAACCCCCACTGCCAGACATCGATTGGTCCTAATTGGCTGCCGCTCTTCTTCTCGCTGTGGCGAGGGAGCTAATCTGGCAGGATTGGAGGGTGGGGGTGGGGGTGGGTTAGCACAGAAAGAGACGGACCGGCTGTAAATCACGCTGGCTTCAAGACGCGCTGATCATCTCCCTTCTGCTCCGCCCGGTAGGACAATGGCGTGGAGATTGGAAAGAGAGCTGGCCGGCAGACAGGGAGAAATACGGCTTGGCTGAGCGTTCACTTAAGAGGGCTGGAAGGTAGTTTGAAGAGGAGGGGTTGAAGTCGATATTCCTGCCGCTATCCATTTTCCACACGAGCTGTACCGTTATGGTTTTTTCGGTTTATTTCCTCCTCACGTATGTACCGGGAAATCAGAAGTTAACGTCGCTCGATGGAGCTGGAGCAGAAACGAATACAGATGGAATTCGGACAGTTCAAAGCGAGTCTTGGATCGTAAATACGGGTAATGAAATCTGATTTGCAGTCTCCTGGTTTAAATCCAACACGAGGTAAATATTTTGGGATATCTAAATTTTAAATGGCATTTCTAAAGCCATTTCACGTGACCCGTCGAGCTAAGACCATCCATCTACTTGAATATGGCTTGGATTTTTCAGTAGAAAAAGCAGTATAGTTGCAGCAAGAAGATAAGTATGGTTTGCGAACCCAATATCACACAATGCATGTCAACTTATATAGTTTAGCAATCTGTGAGGGTGAACAACTTGATCCAGGTATACCTATGAATACGGAAGAAGTGTTGCTCTTTTCGTAAATAGAATTCAGATTTTCTGTCACGATTTAGAAAACAGATATGTAAGACAAAAAGTAGTGTTTTATATTTGAAAAAATAAATTTTCTCATTCTGTATTTGAAGATAATTCTCTAGAAGCTCGACTTTTATATTTCGAATCCACAATTCCAAAATTCAAATTATTGTTCACCAGCAGTGTAAAAATTAGGAAATGTGTGATAAAAGAGGAATAATTAAGTATCATAGGAAATGTTTATATAGCTCATGTTTCGCGTCCATGATATATATTTTATTACAACATATATCGGTATATTCCACTCCATTAATGTCCACGCACGAATGATTCATACTGTATATGAAGAGTCACGCCTTTACATTTACTTCAATCCATCATGTCTAGCAGGCTGCGGGAAACAGATATGTCGGCGTGTAACTTAGAAACAGTTTTAAACTGCTCGAGTTGAGTGTACCAAAGTTCACTTCCTGACACTTGTAGAGTTACAAATATTTTCACAGTTCATTCACTGAAGGTGATTAACAACGCCTTACTCTACGTTTATGTAGATTCTGGGAAAGATTTTATGTATCTTAAATGTACGCAATAACCATAGAAATCTAGTTTTTTAAAGCAAGTAAATTTCTTAATATGCCTTCAATTTTAAATTCAGCTTTTATTATTCTTTAAAGCATTTGCAGAAGTATTTCCTCTGCGTAATATTCATTTATGAAGAACGTATTGGAGACAAATGCGGTATCATAACTAACACATCAAAAACGTTAAACTCAATATTTCATGTTTGTTTTTAACCTTTAGTATTGTACTGAGAAAAGCACAAGGTTGAATTATTTATTAATCTTTTTTTTTTTTTGCAGAAAACGAAACGCATTGCCCGTAAGAATGAACTGCAAATCCGGATTCCGTTTAAGGACCAACCAAAAGACTTGTCACTTGTGCTTTTCACATTCTAATGTTATTTGCTTTATATAATGTGGCAGCAGATATAAAGCACTATATTTTAGAGGTGGGAATGGCATGTTAAAAAAATGTACAAAAGAGTTGTCATTACACTGTTAGAGAAAAATATTAACAATACTGAAACAATTTCTGCTTATAAATTTGGAAACAACTTGCTGTCTTAACCAAGTCACGAGTTAACATGTAGCCTCCACTTAACTGCATAACGCTTCAAAGTGTGAATCAACAATAGTTATTTATTAGAACCACCAATTATGGTTTTTTAAATGTTGGTATCATTGGTTTGGTGACTGTGGACGGGCAGTTACTTAATGAGCGTAGCAAATGTTTCCAGTTTCCATTTTGGTTTGTGATTGCACAACCAGAAGGGTACGATAACTACTGAGTTTCCATCGTTGAAAGGTTTGCTTAAAATATGCCAGTGTGACAAAATAGAATTACAATTGTCTATCTCAGCAGGTGCTATTATTTAGCCTGAAAGATGAACTAAGCCGTTGAATTATATGGTTTTCTCAATGCCATATATTACTTTTGAACGTAAATATTCAAGAATCCATCTCCGTACAACATTTATGAAACACAGTTCCCAAATTATGGGTTACTTGAACTAAGTGTTAACGCAATACTGTACTCCACATTGTTTGCAGAAGTCCAATGCACTTGGGTGCAAAACTTTAAACAAAATTACTATCATAAACACAATAATACAAATAGAGATTTCATAGTGACATCTTGAATCATTTTCCTGTATTTATATTGTACTATGTGAGATAGTGCGTGTGTTGTAAAGGCGTTTTTACTCCCACATTATGTTGGAGTGATTCTTGATAGCATTGGGAGACAGTACAAATCAACTTTAAATGTTCAGATAAATGTTCTGTCCGCGATAAGTAGTCAGTTTGTGAGCCGAACAGGGTTAGGCTGATCTCCTCGCTGGAAGTTTAGCATTTTCTGGCTATTGAAGCTGTATAAGTTTTCTTCAACAAATATTTTCCCTTGCTTTGGAAAGTAAGTTGTTAGTTAAAATGAGTGTAAATAAATATGTTAGTAAGAAAATCGCATATTAATTTCGTTTCCACATAATTATTTGAAGCAAGAGGACATTCACCCGAAATTGCATCAGAGAGTAGCATTTTAGTAAAAAAAATTCCAGTCTCTGGCTCAGCCATAACACTCACGTAATTGTTATGGTTTCTAACTGGATGGAGCTTTTTGGACGTTCGCCAATGCGATGCAGATGTCTATCATGGGAAAACCGCACTAAAAACGAAAAAATACTTAAATAAGACAAGAAACCTATGGACGAGAAAATAAGTATACGTATACAACACTGGGAAATTCCAAGAGGGAATAGATAGAGCCCCGAGTATTTCGCGGATTGAGTTGGCAGCAAACTAGGCTAGACAGTCCTCTACACACTCGAGACATTATAGCTTGCTTATTGGTTGCTATGTTCAACTGAAGCCTGTATACAGGACTGTAAAACGCTCACTCACATTACTGCCTAGAGCTTATTACTGGCTCACAGTTAAACGGGGCGTGTCTAAAGAACTGTTGTCCAATCAGAACAGTAAGAGAAAATAACAAGGGTTTGGAGTCTACCTCGTTTCCGAATGAATTCGCGAAATAATCGTGGCTCTAGGAATAGAGTAAAAAAAACAGAACAGCAGCTAATTACGAAAAATATGTGTATATATATTCACAACCAACAGATAACACATAGAAAACAACACCGGCTAGAAACCTACTTGAAAAATTTGGACAATACTAACAAAATAAGTAGGTACAAAATAGGACAACACCATGGTTTCTAATAATTCACAGAACCTTTGGAGTTCGTTCCAGAGATCGTGACTATGCCATGTTAACTAGCCGTGGTGAAATGAATTATCTCTTGGAACAATAATTCAAGATATATTTGAGATCAAGAAATTCCGTTAAAAACAACTATATCAACATAAAGTATTAAACAAAATACAAAATTGCAATAAATTTCACTATGTTGATTATATTGTGCACAAACAGTTGTCACCGTCGAAACATTAAAATAATAAAGAATTGTATTTTGAGTGTCATATTAGGTAACTGATAGAAAATTAAGTTTTCATTGACGAATGCGTATTTGAATATCTGCGGAAAACATTTCAGCGATATGTGACTGAACTGATATAAATATCAGCACACGAGATTTAACGAAACCACACTACATCCTGAACATGATACTTAGCAACACAGTGAAATTAACCTGGAGTTGCATTACTTGTTAGAGCTGAAGATTTCATAGAGACGACGGCTTGGATTTGGCATTTGCTAACCAAGTCACTTGCTAAGAAAGGACATAATTTAACGCTGACAAATTACAAACGTAATCACGAAACGTAGAGACGAATGCCTCGCCCACAAAGGCGCCTGGCTCCGGTTTATCTCTCATCTGCAGTTTAATTAACCAACGTAGAGAGACCAATTATTTCCAGGGAACCCAAAAATAATAGGTTTATTTACGGGACAGAAACAAAGAAGCGGCTGAAGAAACAATGTCTTGGGCAGAACTTCAGAATAAATTGACTATGATGAAGTGTACAGCTATATAGAGCATCCTCCTTTTTAAAAAAAAGCCATACTCAGGAGACGTCGACATGAAATGAAAACATTATTATTATACTTTTATTGGTGGCGAAGTAAAGGCTTTGGCTTTCTTTTACACTTAACCACATAGTAATTCATATCAATGTAAAACAAATATGAAACTATACATCTAGGTTATCTGTCCTAAAAACACAAAAACATATAATATAAATTATATAAAAAGTTACACTATAAACCATTAAAAATAAGTTTAAACGAAATGGGGTTTCCCTTTCGTAAACATTAACGCACTAAGAATTAAAATTAAAGTCATAGAAATGAACATAAATCTTAAAACACATAGAAGAAAAATGTTAATGTGTAGGGTATGAAAATATTTACACAATTTAGTTTGATACTCTAAGGAACATGTGGGAAACCTTACAGTTTACCTAGGTAAAAACAAATAACTCGATAAAAAATGAGGGCGAGGGGATCACATTAGCCAAACAAAAAATGAAAGAAAAAAATATTATTAGTAAAACAGAAACACATAATAAACATTATGGGGGGAAAAAAAGAAATATAGATGCATTTCTACGGCCTACTTTCGAAACTTTTCATGCGACAAATGAATTTTAAACTTATGTTTGAAATTACTGACGTTTGGACAGTCTTTCAAATCACTAGGCATATCATTTTAAAAACGAGCACTCGAGACCTTAAAGGAATGGGAAAAGAAATTGGAATTGTGATATCGAATAATGAGTTGTGAGGTTTCGTACGAACGTGTATGATGAGTGTGGTTCACATTTAGGGGCTGAAATTTATCTGCAAAATATGCAGCGTGTGCTGCCATCAAGAGTGAGCCACCTAGCTTTTCGTAGTAGGAACTAATATACTCCCACGACAACATCGCAGTAATATATATTTGGGAGTATAAGTGCATGCATGTACAAGAAGTTTTTTGTAGCTATGGGTAAAGGATTTTTCACACCCTTAAGTGAGAGCAATGAACCGAACATTTTTTTGCATATTTCATTGATGATCTGACCAAGTAAGGCAGTCTTTCAATCCAACACCTAGAATTGTAACTATGTGGGCCATCCCGATTTTTTGACTGCTAATTATTAAAAGGGTGATGGCTTTTGAATCAAAAGTACTTTTAAGTTTATTCGAGCCAATTATTAGGTACTAAGTTTTATGGGCACTTAATAATATTTCCTATATCTGTATTCATCTTTCCAATGCAGTTCAGTTTACTCGGTGTATCACTTAGGTATACCTGAAAATAATCCGCATATTAGTGATAGTTCGTGGACTGCAGGCATTTCGGTGAATCATTTATGAATATCGAAAACAACGGCTCTAATACAGGCCCTATTGGGACTCCGCATCGTAACACCTGTCATTTGAACGTAGAATTATTCAATTTAACACACTGCTCACAGTCAGTAATATATTATTGAAACCACTGCACTGCAAGCAGAGAAAGATGTAAGAGCGATAACAATTTTCTTAAGAGCATTTTGTAAATTACAGTGTGGAAGGCTTTGCAGTAATAAAACAGTTAGCTTCCTAATATGAATTCCCTTCCTTATATCATCCGCCATACGTGTCAAGGTTGTAGCAGTGCTGTAATTAGGACGGAAAACAGATTGATACGGAGATACAAGTTCGTTGTTGTTAATATAAACGTACAGCTAATGGTGAAGAATAAATTTGAATGCTTTCGATATCGGAGGCAAAACGCTGATTTTTTCCGCATTTGCGAGACTTGATTTTTGCAAATGGTCTTACATACGCAAGTTTCCATTGGCTTGAGAAAACTCCAGTTTTCAACGAATAGTTAAAAATATCCGCTATCGGTCCAGTAACAAAGATCATAATTTTTTCGAAAAATTTAATTTACAAATTATTTGGGGCCACTATTTTCGATCTAATTGGTTATATGGTTTTTGTTATTTCTCGTCGTTACGGTATGACTTGTATCGATGTTGTCCAGAGGTAATTTAACAGAGTTACTAACAGTGAGAACAAAATAAAGATTAAGTTCATGAAGTGGCACAACAGGAAAGTCATTTCTATTCTGCTTGCATCTGGCCCCAAGCATTTTGGGACTCTGCCACAAGGTGCGAGGAGAAGGTGATCCAGAGAGTATACTTTCCGTATAATTTAATATGCCACAGGCGATGGGAAAGGACGATACAGTCGATCACAAGACGAGTCGGCAGTTTAACAAGGCAAAATTACACAGTCGTAAGGTGTGCGCCACGCTTAGCATAGGTACTTAGGACGATAAGGAGCCTTACCATATCTTAGACTTATAGTGCAATCCTCTAGGCTGTTCACGATTAGTTGAGCACTTTCGTAATCAACATCTGGGAAACGTCACTGCCCCTAGCTGCGTAGGTATATCTGAATAGGTGCACTGACTCGTATGCGTTCGGTAAAGTTGGTAACTACGGTGAGAAAATAGTTCCATATCTTAACGTTGACTTAAATTTGTTTAGTAAACATTTGAAGACGCTGAAATGATTTCGTTTTCTGTTTTTAGTACACATATATAAGAGAAATATCATTTATAAAGATCAATACTTTTGTAATAATTTCAGAGTTTCACTCGGCCGACGTACGAATAAAGTGATCAGGGGCCAATAGCTTGCTTAAAGACAGTCAACATGATCATCTTTATCATAAAGAGGGCCTTAACGATGGTTACGCATAGTAGTCTTTATGTGGTGTTCTGTAAGCCATATCTTTAATGATATCATTCTGTAAATATGTAAGTTTGGCAACCAGTAGTGTGTGTTCTGAGAGCAACGAACGGCTTATTGAATTCCCCCCCCCCTTTTTATTACAGAATGCATCGTGTCACACATTTTGTTATTAATGTGAATTTTTAAATATAAGTGAAATTTATTTTTAATGAAAATACATCTAAAATAAATTAACGTATTTCTATGGATAGAAGATGTCAGGTGGTACTAGTCCATTTTGAGTACCACGAGATAGCAGCACTGACACATGGCCAAATCCGTCACTTCGTAGTTACGTTATAGCGAAAGTATCACCAGTGGATTATAAAATATATTCCTTTAATATATTCCACACGCCATTTATTAGTGCGGAAATATAATCAAATAATAATATTTCTCATGTTTAGGGCATTTTAAAACTTTTTTTTTTCTGTAAGATGCGTTTGCAGTATAAATCTCAACACGTCGGCCATTTTCGTTCCACGTTTGTTCATAAAAGCACCTCGTTGACCGGTCTTTGTATAAAGGCAGTCATAAGGCATTCGGAAGACCATCATAGAGACATATTGAGTGAGTTACAGTACAGAATACCATTTCGCTTTGTAAATATAGTGAAACGGTAAATGTCTATATATAAAGATAGTAAAAATAGAGAATATGACCCCTGGCCAAAGGCAATGTTAATATTACACGGTGGAAGAATACACAACGTGTATACAAGTTGATACTAAGGTGGCCTCCTGAATGAAGTAATTTTGCGTGCCTGACGCCTTAAAGCATGGGAGCGCTAGGGGCGACCGAGACATGCGCATCAACTGTCTTATCGCCTCTACGCGCAAAACATTGAACTGGCGTGTAGTCTTGCCATGGGTAACACGCCTCTATGAGACTTTCAGCGGTGATCCTACCATATCATGACGTAATAATATAAATAAATGCTTGATGCACGTCCCTATTCCTTTTTAATGTTTTGTGCCGGCATGCTCATACCTAAATATGACCGTAACACCCGTTTGGGCCTTTTTGACTATAAAAATGCTTTAGAGAGAAATGGAGGAACTGAAGAACGCATACAGACGTTTATAGGCTGGTCACGGTAAAATGAGCACTTTTGAAAGCCCTGCTGAAGATCTACTTGTATGCGCGTTGTGTATTCTTCCGCCTTATGCAAAATTAACATTGCCATGATCTTCGTCACTTTATTCATGCGTCGGTCAAGTGCAACTGTGAAATTATTACAAAATAAAATGTTTTGCAAATCTTCTCATATTTACACTTAGATGCATTAAAAAAAAACGTAAAGTGAAAGAAATAATTTAATTTATCACAGATGGTTACCTGACACTTTTTTTTCGACGTTAAGAAATGGAAATACTTTCCATTCATCTGTTACCAACTCAACTGGACGCATGCCACTCAGTTCGCCCGTTAAAATTTATATGCAGGTAGGGATAGTGACATTTTTCACAGGTTGATTTCAAAAGTACTCACTTTATCGTGAACAGCCTTTAACGTTTCTTAAATGCTATTAGTAAGCAGGCCTCTTTCAGACACCTTAGGCGGTTTTTTAATAAAATGTTTTCTGCTACAGCTCTGTACACCGTTTGGCGGCCTACGCAGGCGATTACCTTAAGCAGGGCTATCAAAAGTCCACAGTTTACCTCAAACAGCCCAAAAGAAATTTTGTCACATCACAATTCTAAAAATGCTACAAGAATTCAGTTAGTGTTTATGTCACATGGTTTGCAACTGCGGGCAACTGCGGATTTTGCTCGAACATTCTTTTCGGAAGTATATATTCAACCGTGAAGTAATTTACTTAAGTGAGTAAATGTGTAGGCTTCTGCGTACAAGTAACGGGGCGGCGGTGGTGCGATGGTCAGACTTCTCGCCTCCCGCCTAGGTAAACCGGGTTTGATTCCCGGCGGAGTCGATCCCGGATTTTCGCTTGTGGGAACCGTGCCGAACGACGCCACTGGTCGGCGGGTTTTCTCGGGGATCTGCCGTTTCCCGTGCCTTTCGTCCCGGCGCTATTCCATACTCGCCTCAATTCACCCTCATCGGCGCTAAGGCCCAGATGTCACGAGCCACCCAAATCTCCCCACTGCACTTCTCGTAACGAAGCACTGTCATCTTGCTGTAAAATGTTCAATGGGGTAACAACTGCTGGAGGAGCCGAGGAGGAGAGGGGGGATTTCATATTGTACTGTCCCCTTTACATTTGACATCTGTAAAAGAGCTCCAGGGATACTTAAATAATGGCTACCGTGTTTTTGGATAATTTCAGTTAAAATTAAATTCTTGCAAAAACTACGGCTTACTATCTTATATCATACACACAATTTACAGTAGATGTTAATAACGCAATAATAAAAATTTTTAAGTGGAGCAGAAATATACGGAAGACAGGGGTGCCTAAATGACACTTATGTAAGAGCTCTGATATGCTACAAACGGGGAAATGTCTATAATTTCAGCAGAACAATTCGTACCAGCTCAGAGTCAAATTTAATTGGAGTATCTATAATCCGTTTGGCTTAAAAACAACCAACAATCATTCTGACAGCTACCCGAAGACAGGAGTAAACCTGTCTTACACAAACGATGATAGTCATTTGACTCCTTTTGAAATATTAATTTTGGAAGTGACGTGATTTTTCCGTCTTCGTTTTGAATAACAGTTAATTTTTTATACATTATAAAAAAGGTTTTTATTTACTTTCCTCTGCGCAAATTGAAGGAGTTCTTGATCTTATCGTGAGTACTAAGACCGATTATTGATGGATTATTTTAAGAAACGCCACCAGAAATCCCTTGTTACGATATAAAGTAAACTTGGTATAACCTACCGCTATTCCTTTAAAATATTTTCCATAGAATTGCGAAATAGCAGTGGCAAAAATGATGCAGGAATATTTGTAAAATTATGGACATTTGATTATTAAAGTAAAAGATTTTCCGTAAATTTTACAGAATATTTCACGATTTCCATAACCCCTCCGTAAATTTTCTAGTTAGTGTCTGTCTATTCCCTGTTTATAAAGATTTTACAGAAGGAAAATTAATTTTGGTTTAACGGGTGTTTTACTGTGTATAAAAACTAAAATATAAAAAGAAAATGTCCCGAAGCGGTGTTCAAACACGTATTGTTAAATGTTGATTATCCACGATGTTGATCGTTCGCGAAACAGCCCTTTATCGCTGTATTATAGTTCATTCACGGGTACTTGTAACTTTTCTGAAGCCCTGCTAAAATTATACTACCAGTATATTCCTCCGACTTATAAGCAAAGCATAACCAAGTCTATAAAAACTGCACGAATGGGACAACGTACCATATTCGTGCGCTCTCGGTGCCATAATGTTTTGCATAATAAATTCTTCCTAGACATTACCAACACATTTCTTTTATCACTGGTTTCTTTCGTATTCATTATAAATTAAATACTATATTATATAGGTAAAATATAAGCAAAACTTCATTTGAACAGGAAAAAAAAGGTATTTTTTATCTCAGCATAAATACAAAGCGCTTGTGATAAGCGCATGTTAAGTAAACAATCAGACATGTCATACATGGTGTGATTTTTCAAATGTTTGATTCAGAAAGTGCATAGAATCCGTGAATAGACTATAGCGATAAACATCAAATTTACGCACGTAAATGTTTCGTCTACTACTAATATTCGCGGGATTAAAGAGTTGCCAAGAGTTACAGGTGGTTTCAGCGACATGTTGATTTTTGAAGGAATAGATCTAACTGGAGTGAATAGCTTAAGCACTCAAGGAAAATATACTTTTGTGGTTACGGCAGCGCAGAAGGCTTTAAGCTCAGCATTTTGTTTATGTTAGAGGCGTTACAATGGTAGCTACTGTAGGGACCACGAAATTAGCGAGCTGGGTCCCATAGTTCCAACAACAGACATAGCTCGGCACTGATCGGCAGTACGAAGGAGTAGCGGGGGAACGTGGACAGTGTGCCTGACGGCCCGGCAGTATATTACGCGTTCTAAAAATATGCAGTGCAGTGATGAAAGTGCAGCATTTACTCACGTATATGTGGAAACGTGAAAATATGTATGTTAAAACGTTGTACATTGTAACACTATATAAATATACGTAAAAATTGCAACACGTACAGATTGTGAAGGAAATGTAACTAAAGTTATGAAAATCACCACAGAGAAGGCAGTGTTGGTTTTATTCACAGCTCACGCCAACCAAGAGGGGGAAAAGCGCATCTCGCAGACATGCGAAACAGGCCGATACGAAAACATTAACATAGTACCAGATCACGGTAACTACAAAGAATGAGTACCCAGCTGTTACAAAGGTTGAGTCAAACACGACGTAGCACTGTCACTATCACTACATTCATCACTGTGGTCCGTTACACTGTTACTTGACGATGACAGGAATTCGTTATCGTCACTATCGTCACGTAAATTTATTACGAACTGGTCCATTGCCATGTCAATCATGCAGTCCCTCTTCCAGAGTATTCATTTTATAATTTCTCAACGTGGTTGCAGTAGCATACCCAATCATCCTTCGTTACAGAGTTCGCAGCTTCCAGTGTGTGCGTCTGAAGTGCTTGCGCGGAAAAATCTTCCACGGTATTACATTCCAGAATACACCTCTTTACCTTTGCCCACGCCAGTTCAATAGCGTTGAACTCACACATGTATGGCGGGAGTCAGGCGCGCCGGAGCAAACTTTTTGAGTTAAGGGGGGGGGGGTGTGGGGGGGGGGCAAATCCAAGAAACTAATATATTTTTTCTGGCGACTATATAGGTATATATATATATATATATTCTTTTCTCCGCAAATTGCATATCGCGTAACTTCATGGTAAGTAATTTACAAAGTGATATTAAACAATTTTTTCCTCTCTCAGATTGTTAATAACTGAAACACCTCATAGCCGTGAGTGTATTGAAGACTGAAGTAGATTTTACATAATTTATAAGCTCAATGTCTAAAGTTAGTTTCACTAAAAACGAACTGCAACATGTTTGACGCATGATTTTTTTTCAAGAACACTTTGGAATAGTATAACAATCAACAAAATTTACAAGTAATTTATCCTGAAATAATATGTTTACATACAAGAATGGTAATAAGAATAAAAATATATTTGTAATATGTAAAGTTATGTTGCACACGCGTATCTAAATGTTCATTGTTCATTGTTTCGTTAATATATTTTGTAACTTTAAATTGCTATATATATATATATATATATATATATATATATATATATATATATATATATATATATATATATATGTGTGTGTGTGTGGTGTGTGTGTGTGTGTGTGTGTGTGTGTGTGTGTGTGTGTGTGTGTGTGTGTATCTGTTTGAAGCATTATTACAAAGGACAGTGACATGTCTACTTAAAAGATCACATGGCATCAACCTAAAGACATATGACAAGTGTTCAATAAATACACTGAATATTTACTCAACTACTTTCCCAAATAAAGCTTTACTTTCGTCCTTGCTGCAAATAAATCCTCTCATTATATCATTAAGATTTAGTGCACTAGTTCTCTCTTTGTGGACATGAAGTAGCATCACATGCTTTAGACGTTTGTGCTCTTATGGTGGCCCGCAGATAAGTCTTGAAACGGCGGAGGTTATAAACTGGACAGCAATAAAATAAAAGAGATCACACGCTCGTTCTGCACTATATAATACTCATTCTATACTTACACTACACTGTACGTCTGCATCGACTACAAACAGAAGAGGTGTGAGTGAAGGCCGGGCGGACACAGACAAACGAATTGCTGTTGTTCACACCTGCTGAAAGATTAGTATGTCTACACAGGAGGGGAGTTAAGAAGCACGCGATATACAGGATGTAGATAACACGCAGGCGCCAGTAAATGTGATGGCGTGAGAAAAGGGGAGCAGAGTAGTCACGACACTGCTCGCGACTTGTGTCTAGTCAACCGCCATCTCGCTCCCGCGCCTCGCATTCGACTGGACTATTCTATCGGCAGCGCACATTGTTGTGAGGGCAACATGCTAAAATAAAGACTTGTATGGCTGCTTGGTGTTTTATGATGTAATGAAGACGTAGAATCGAAGGAACATTGCGGGGTTAATTTTTCGAAACTTGCGTACAGAAAAAGTGGAGGGGCAAAACACATGATTTGCTTCCCCTTCAAAATGTGAGGGGGGGGGGGGGGGTAACTGCCTCTGCTGCTCCCTCTCCCCCCCCTCCCTGTTGCGGTGCCCCTGGCTGGAGTCGAATGATATGATGTCCCGCACCTTGTAAAAGTCGATCAACCCGAAAGATTTTCTCTTTTGGTTTGTGTTTTTCAATTAGTTCCGCCGACACACATTTCAAACACTTTCATCACACTGTACGCCTCTTCGTTTTAGCCATGAAATCATTTCGTTTTTGGTAATGTACTTCGAAAGAGGTTTATCGTTTTGTTTTGAGTGGTATGGTGCGTTATCCATCACTACGACAGACGATGGCGGCAAGCTTGGAATTACACGTTCAGACAGCCACTTTTCAAAATTAGTAGAATTCATCTCGCCATGATAATCTCCTACTGCAGTTCACGACTTGTACATCAATAATCCCCCTGGGAGAAATCCATGTCTTGGAAATAATCTGTACCAGCATTAGCCTCTTGGTTGCATTTCCTTTAGATATTTCCGTTACGTCATGTTCGCGTTGCCAGCATTTCGCGAATGTGAGATTTGTATCCACTCACGACTCATCAAGGTAAAACACATCCTTACCTTCCGACCTACACTGTCTAATTTGTGTGAGGTACTTGGAGCACCACGCCACGATACCAGCTCGTTCGATCAACAAACGCGCTTGTCTTCGCACCGTTTTCAGACCTAACCCATACTTCGCAATAATCTCTTGAGCGATGAAGGGCTCCACTGCCAACCTATTTTGTCATTTAAAACGTGAATCAGTTTGTGCACTGTGGGAACAGCTTTCTTTACTGCATATAATTCCTGGATAGTATCTCTCATGGCACTTTTATCGAAGCTGTCGATCTCAATTTTGCGATATTTTCGTTGCCCGCACAAACAAAAAGGACTATAGTAATCTTAATTAGCAGAAATAAATAAACACACTCACGTCTGTCCTATTGTGTGCACCTGACGTAAACAACGTTGAGTACGCGTTTTCCTGCATCACTGATGCACATTACACATGTCTAAAATGCATAGCTAAACTCTTTTTCCCTAGTGTTGTATGCGTTTCATTTGGCACTGCAATTTGTTTCTTCCGAATACGCATCGCTGTTTGCTTTGCTTACATCTGTATAACTCGCAGCACGTGCCATTTCTTTGTGAATAGGAATCGAAAGGCATTTATCACGAGCTTCTTCATCACAGATTAATATTACTTTACCAATTATTTCTCTCTCTTTGCTGTGAATCACCTTATTACTTTTCCCACGCTTTACAATCCGCTCCGTTATCCGTAGCTAATATAATTTAAACTGTTAGTAGCACAGGAAGGGAGGCGGAATCCCCCACTGCAAGCCACTCCCTTCCCCTATTGCCCCTACTGCTCCTGTCCTCCTGCACCACCTCTTCCTCTTCATAACCGCGCTGACAGCTCGCTACATTCCTGGTCCCCAAAGTACACATGACTTCACATGAATCTCTTTTAAATTTGGCGCTTTGTATTTTAGCGGTAACTGCGTTCACACTGAAACTTAGTGGTAGAATTGTACGTTCGTGAATCGTATATAAAATAGTTTTAAAATAACTGCAATGGAATTCTGGTAAATAGATTTATCATAACATCGTTTTGGAACATAATTACAAACTTTTTCTGTCGTTATGCAAATTTCGAAACATGTTGCAGCATATATTATTGCAAAATTTTGTGGCTTTAAACAACTAGTAATGTAGATAATACAAATAAAAATTGATATCAAAATCCAAGAAAACATTTTTAATGGCGCATCTGTTGAAATCTTCGAATATGCAGTTATTGTAATAAGCATGGTAACAGCTCTCGCATTAAAAGGATGGGTCAACTGCCGATATAGTAATGGGAAGAAATAGTGGACATTTGAAATTTGAATTTTAGTTAATCTAAATATTTAGATTCAATGGTTAAAAATAGATATATATATTTTTAGGGCCTTAATACATTTAACATTGATTTTCTCAAAATATTAATACTGAAATTTATTCATAAAATTTATGCCTGTAGGTGGCCATTATTAAACAAAAGAAAACATACAATATCAGAACTTTTAATTTAATCGTGCAGGTTTATCTCGTTATTTACCAAAACTAATGCTTCATTTCAGGTGGTTTCGCATATAATTCTTATCACAGAATTCCACTGGTAGGCCACTTCAGTGGATTAACACAAAAAATTAATATTTTCATGGCAAGTAGTTAAATCGAGGATCACGTTTAACGGACCATTTTAAAACTGCTCACGGCCATATTTTAAAATTATGAAAACTTTTACGATTTCAAGACATGATATCAGTAATAAATTAACAAACTTGTCAAATCATTAAAAAAAAATTATATTGATATTTTATGTAGCGTATATATGAGCATTTTAAACTTAGCCCCTGAATGCACACGTTAGTTTTCTATTTAAGGTGACGCAAACGAATATATGTATGATGTTTCTAATAACAACTGTGTCATGGGAACCTATGGAAGCTGTTTCGGTATTATAGCCATGTACAATTGCATTGTATTGTAAAGAGCTTTTTAACGTCCCCCTGTTTTAAGCTAGAAAGTTTAGCACGGGACGGCTTATACACTGACTTATAACCTAACTGAAATTAACATCCATGCCTTACCCGAGATTCGAATCCAGAGCCTCCCGCACCCTAGATCGGTGGTGCACCAACCAACTGCACCACGGGAGGTCGGTTCCAAGTTACAAGAAGGAACAAATTATAGAATATTTATTGTGTCAGCAGCAAGCAATAACGTTAGAGAGATAACGACGCTGTGTGGATTGGTGGTAGCTTCTGACCTTTTACAGCAATGACCATCATTTCAACTCTTCTGCAACATGTGATATGTGAACGTATAAAGGCTGTTCACGATAAGGTGAGCACTTTTGAAATGAACCTTAGAAAAAAGTTACTGCCCCTGCCTGCATATATTTTAATGGGCGCACTGAGTGAAAGTCACCCAGTAAAGTTGGTAACGGTGGATGGAAAGTGGTTCCATAGCTTAAATTCTAATAAGCAGTGTTAGATTACCATTTGAGATAACTCTAAATTTATTTATTTCGCTCCACTTCTTTTAATTTATCGAAGTGTAAAAATGGGTAGGTTTGCAAAGTATTTACTATCTTAATAATGCCACAGTTTCATTTGACCGATGCATGAATAAAGTGCTGAGGCCCATGGCAAAGTTAATTTTACATAAGGCGGATGAATATTCAACGTGTACTAAAGTAGATCTTAAGCAGGGCATTCTAAAGTGCTCATTTTACCTTGAACAGCCTCTATACTCGTAGTTAAAATATTAATTAGTAGGTTTCTAAAAACTAGCTAGGGATAGGAAAATTTCATGAGTTCATTTCAGGAGAGCATAAACGTCCAACACATGTGCACTGAAGTCACCTTTGCAATTGGATTACAGTTCATAAGACACACCCTGGACGACTCTGAGCCAATAGCACACTTGCAGGGAAACAAGTAGTGAGTGCTGCACTGTCAGGTGTGGAGTAACTCTGACTACTCTCTGGACTAGCAGCCAATGAACAAACATTTGTGGCTCGAGTGTACAAAGCACGGGGAGTCTTAGCCAGAAGGCCATTGAACTCGCGAAATGTTCCTATCCCTAAAACTAGCTTAATATGAAATTCGGTTTCAGCTGAAGAATTTCTTGAAATCACAGGAATGGCTTGTCAAAATTTCTTTGAAATCCAACGGACAGCGGTACTGTAGTCGTTAGATAATTCGCCTCCCGCATATGTGAACGGGATTCGATTCCCGGGGGGGAGGGGGGTTCGCTCCCGGATTTTCGCACTTGGGAATCGCTGATCGGCGAGTTTTCTCGGGGATCTCCCGCTACACCCACCCTTTCATTCCGGAGCTGCTGAATACTCACCTTGCTTCACCCAAATCGGCCCAAATCTCTTCACTTCACTCTTTACACACGAGTAGACACTATTGTGGCTAAGAAGACGGTATTTTTTTGATATTGCACTATAATTAAGTCCCTGGAGGGCAGAAGAAGCCATAATAAAGGTAGAGGTCACAAGCGACTCTGTCTCCGCTACAGTGATACACTTTGTCACTGGACAGTTCGAGAAGGGCGAAATTAAATGGCATAAAATTCCTCTCTTGTCTTCGCCTTCTTTCCCGTACCTCCAACCGAGCGAGGAAGCTCAGTGGTTAAACTTTCGACTCGCTATTCGGAAGGAGCGGGGTTCGAATCCCGCTCCGGAAAACTTGATATCTGTTTTCCATGGTTTCCCGAAATCACTCAAGGCAAATGCTGGGATGGTTATTACGACAAGCCACAGCCGATTCCTTCCCTATTCCTGTTTCTTTGAGCATGTTTCTGTATCTCTAACGTCTTCGCTGTCGACGAGACGTTAAGCCACTTCTACATATTCACCTACCCCTGCATTAATCTGAGTGACTGTTTGATTAATGAATATACAGTTTCAGAAGACAAAAATAACTTTACTTGAAGAGTAATTGTTTACACTGAACAACATTTTGGTCACTCAATTCGACTGATCTTGTTCCAAACATCTGCAGTTATTCCCTTGATAAAATAAGACATTCAAAATTATTTGTTAAGCCGAACAATTATCTCGTTGTTCCGCATCATATAAATGTATATAGTATACATAATTAATTTATAAGTGCTTTTAACTAATAAATTTGGTTAAATTAAACATTATAAAGTCAGGATAGTAAAATTAATAATTTGTTTGTATTGAATAAACATTTAGATTGCCAGAACACACCGAAATATTTATTTATACAACATTTTAGGCTTAAACAAAACCAGTTTTGTCCAGTATTGACATTTATTTCATTGGTTGTAGGGTAGTAGGGTCATTTGATTGCCTTTGGTCGAAAATACAGCTAGAGAGTTTGTTTGTGATTTTCGTGTTAAATAGAATAAGAATAGCGTTTCTAATTGCACTGATCGATGCTTAATAATTGTATAAACAATCATAATCGAGGTACCTAGTTCAATTGGAAACAAATAATTAAAGTTCTAAATCTATAAAGTATTTATTAACGTACATTTACTGTAATATGTAGACAATTATTTTATTAGAAAGATTCTCACTTACTCAGCAGTTAGATTAGCCGAGTTTACTAAGGCGTATCTGGAAGATGCCGCTGGTCGACGGGTTTTCTCTGGGATCTCCCGTTTCCACGCCCCCTCATTCCGGCACTACTCCAACCCACCTCAATCACACTCATCGGCTCTCAAGAGCTCGCAATGTACCAACCGAAATCACTAGCAAATTAATAACTAGTGAGTGAAGTGGTGAATAGCGATAAAACCGAAATAACACCAACATGCATACTAATATTTCGCAATTTTAAGTTAATACACAAAAGAAATAGTATCGGAAATACTCTATTTGATCAATAAATCTTCAAATATTTATTTTAACAAGTCATATTCACGATTTTTTTTTAAATTTAATATGTAGTTGTTGCTAATGTTGTAATTATCGTTCATACACTTGAAGTTCATATTTAAAATTTTAATATAGGAGTTATATGGAGAAATCCATTGTTGGGCAAAGGTGCAATTTGTTTCTGAAACCAAATTAGTTGGTTCTAGTACATGTTTTGTTGCACAAACGTGTAAGATTTGGTTAGTGCAGCTAACGATGTACATGGCTCTACGTGAACAGTTTCGGTTCGCTATATATGACATATCATCCAGTCTTTGTGGAGTCATACGTGGGTTGCCGTGTTCAGATACTAGGACAAGACACTGCCCAGACACTTCAAGCTCGTTGATGCCGTTGAACCTCTCCGCAGGATAATACGTACTACGGCAGTAAATACTTCGTCTCTAAATGACTTATACAACAAAATATTGCGTGGGAAATAAAAAAAAAAGTTTTAAAGTTCCCCTTGTACGCCACCCTCATGCATGGCTCCGTTAAAACAGCGAGAGGGGAAATAAATGCAGATGGTGGCCTAGAGGAAGAAACTTTTCGGGAGAAACGTTCTCGTCCATGAAACTTGGCTTGGATGCAAATTTGCGATTAATAATTCAGAGAAACTGGGTTGCAAAGACATTTATTTGCTTGTTTCTTTATTTCAGATGCTTTTATTTTCCGTACCGCATAGTTCCTCTCCCGGACTTTGAAGCCGTGGGGGTGGGTTGGGAGGGGGGGGGGGGGCAAGAGCAGGGATGGTACGCAGTATTGAAGAAACATGTTGGTCCTTAAGGAAGCTGTGTCGCGTCTGGAGGACTTCTCGGGGGAGGACCCTACTCCTTCCGCAGAGAAACCGCTGTGCGTGAAATCTGCAGCCGCGGTCCAACTCGGGAAGGAATAACTGGAACGGGTGATAAATTTAATCCCAAGCCAGGCATGGTGTCGCGACGGTTTGCAATCCCGGATTAAAGCTACTCTTCTTGCCTCCACGCGGGTTTGGTGGGTTAGACGAGGGGAGAAGAGGGGGACGAGAAACTTCTCCTCGTGGTTAATTTATTTGACGGCGCCAGTGTTGCAAATGAGTCGGCCTTATTAGTGGACCACCAGAGCCACCCTGGGGCCTGGAGATCTTATTATAGCTGGAGCCAAATAACTTCAACTGAGAGCCGCATAAAGCTGTTTGTTTTGCCCAGGAACGGGCGGGAGATGTCTTGTTTTCATTTGCAATAAATATTGCAAAAATTACTGCCTTTCGGATTTATTAATCTGTATGGTTTACGCTCTGCTTGTATTGTGCAATCTTGTTTTCTCTATGCTATGTGGAAAAGAGTAACAGGAAAATTTTGCTGCTTTCATACCCCACCTGTTATTTTAGCATGTAGAATAAATAAATTCTTATAAGCTATTCTCATATTGTGTATTTCTTTACTACCTCTTCAATAATTTTCTTATATAGGTCCTTGACGCTAAGGTCAGCACTTCTTGAAGCCATCTCATTTTGAATACAAGTAGAATAATACATGTTATTTTATCGTTAGACTTTAGCTTTCGAGTCTGATAAAATATAAACGCTGCGTTTATTACTTACATGGCAATATTGATTTAAGATGTGGTTAAAATGGTAAAATGTCTGAAAGGAATAAGTAAAAAGGGTATCAAATGTGCTCACTTTAACGTGAACAGCCTATAACAACATTTAAACAGATGCCTCTAAAACCGAGTGAGGTGACGAAGTGGTTAACCTTTGGGACTTATTTTCCGAAGGACCTCAGATCGAAACCTGGTCCGGCGTTCCTGATTTTGGATTTCCAGTTTAATTTTTTCCGAAATTACTCCAGGGAATTGCTGGAATGGTTCCTCACTATAGTCAGAAATATTTGTGTATAAATATATTTTCATATGATTAGTGTATTTGTAATGTGCAATGATATGACTTGGTAAACCAGAGCTATTATGAAACTCTATGTTGTGATGAGCCAAGTATGTATATTATCATGAGGTGAGAATATTTTATGAACGCCGTACGTATTCAAATTTAATGTAAAATGCAATGTACTTCACAAAGGCGTAGGCTGCCTCAAAACCACCACACAATATCTGCATAGCTAAAAAGTATACAATGTATGTTGTTGGCAATACTTGTAAAAATTAGCATGTGAAACAGAAATGTGTCCCACAACATAGAAACACATCTGCTCGGAGACTCTCAGCTCAGGAACCAGATGTATTAGACGTAGAACGCTCACCTTAGCAGCCCTACACGCGTAGCAGGCAAACAACTATTTGCCTCATAGCTGCAAACCTTACTTAACGTAGCTAAGCACATTGCAAAGAAAGTAGTATATCATTCTGAACTGAAAAGTATTGAGAGGAGGAGGGTAACGGTACATTCATAGAAATTATGTCAGGCGTGTAAAATTCTAGTGTAGTTATTTATTGAAAAATATTTAAAGGTTCAATTACAATATCTTACTTTTGTTAGGCTAGAAAATATTATAAATCAATGACCCTGAATGTCAATCGCCAAAATAAAGAAGAGCATTTCAACTATAGCTCCCGTTAGGAAGTGGTTATATTTAATTGTCATTATCATACCCTTGTGTGACACGTAGATACAGCCTGACTTATGCATTCAAAAATATATAGTCCTCTCACAATAAAGTTACTTGTATTTAAATCAAATATTATATGTTTCTCGGCTGTTTCAGTTGCTTATAATCACTTGAAATCTCACTCAAGGTAAATATGGTTAAAATTATGCTGAAGCTATTACTGACGCCTTGCCAACATGGCGTCGTATGGAACGTTTAAACCAAAGGCGTTAAGTAGTAAAGTTAAAGTTGTAGAGTAAAGACATTGGATGAAGGATTGCTCTCGTTGAAAAATACCAGTTTATTTGGTGGGTACAGGGCGGTGTCTCTCCCAAACGAAATTTAGGTAGTGACTTGGTTACAGGGTGAGGTGCTGGTTAATGTGGCTCGCCAGCTGATGGACGTTACGTAGTCTTGTCTTATCTCCTAACATCTGCTTAAAATGATGCGGATGAGCTTACCATCAGACTTCTCGACGCAAAACATAATTTACAACTACAGCAAGCTGCGAGAACTAAAAACACCCTAACAGCTAAATATAAATCCTCCCCTAAGTCCAACTACTGGACGTGCGTCCTGACCTAACGTCTATAGTTGGTGAAGGATGGCTGCAGAGAGAGAGAGAGAGAGAGAGAGAGAGAGAGAGAGAGAGAGCTTACAAACAACTGGCGTGGATTAACCCTATGCTAAGCTCTCTAGCCAACAGGAGCAAAGTGTTCGAACCTGTTGTCTAATCGAAAGGCTCACTAACTAACAAACTAAAATTAAACACTCAAAAATGGCGTAAATCCCTATATGACAGAGTTACGGTCTCGTAGAAGATATAAAAATACTATACAATTCCCTGAAATAATCACAATAACAGTGAGACCAAAAAGGAAAAATATTATATATTAATTAAAACACAAATACAAATTAAATCTAACTATCTATCCCAATTAAAAATAAATTTTTGCCATTCCTAATTCTACGTTTAAACATCCTATCCACGAGAAAAATAAAAAATAAAAATAATACATTTAATGAAAACAAAACATATGTGAAACACAAGCAAATTACAGGTATTATACATGAAAGGTGTCAAATACGTGAAACAAACATTAATTATGAAAATATGTGCAGATCGTGAACAATTTTCTGTTCAAGTCCATTTATGGTTACTTCCCACTTTTCTGAAGCCCTACTTAAGCTCTACTTTTGGGAGATTCCTCCGCCTCATGCTTAACCAAGTCTAGAAAGATTACGCTAAAGGGGCAACGCGCCGTATTTTCGCGCACTCAATTTAATAATATTTTTACGGTAACTATTTATTTCTTGGTATAACCAATACATACAATTTATTCCTATTTTTATTTATATTGATTACAAACGAAATATTATAACTTCCACGTGGAATATTTAGAAGTTCAAAATAAACCAAAACAATATTCTCTTATGGAAACAGAAGTATTAAGCACTTGTGACACGTGACAGATTTACAAAGCAACCAAACACGCCATGCATAGGGCGATTCTCATAGGTTGGAATCAACAAAGTGCGGATAATCCGTGAAAAGACTATACGAGCCATTCCCCTTTCCTTCCCTGTTCCACCCTCTCTGAACGACTAGCTCCTTCTTTAATAACCTAAGTGTCGACGAGACATACCAACTCTCTAAAGCATTTTGTTCGCATTGGTTTCGAGAAAATTTTCAAAATTTTTGAGTTCGCCGAAGTTTATAAACGTAATGTAATTCGGTACCATACTGCAGACATATTTCTTTACGTCTTTCGATAAGTTTCACGCCGTTCTTGTGAATATCTTCACAGTGTAAGTTGTAGTAGTTGGGGCTTGCAGATCTGCTAAAGCAAACTAAACATTCAACGATGTCTTTTTCATGGACCGAAATGCAAATCGCGCTGACGATCACCTGGTCTGTCGACAAAGGGGGCACGATGAAAAATTTTATAGTATTTTTCTTCTGCTTCTGGTGTACTATGTCCCCCTAAATGTGATACGGGCTTTCTTGGGTTCGGCCACACTTGCTACAATGCAACAAACTAAATGTGTTAGAAATACTGAATAAATAGAGATTAGATTATTAATTTTTTAGTGGGGGCCGGTGTTTTTCGCGAAAAAATTTCAAGGCCAGTTACACTCCAAAACACTTTAGTTAATATGCACTTCCGTGCTTTGATGATTTTAAATGTCACGTGCCTCAAGTGTCCGTCGACGAATCACGAACTATTGACGCAGTCAAAAAGAACATGTATTCTCACGCAGACACTTGGCCAATAAACATAGGAAGTTGTGGTTTGTGGACGTAGGTTATTGAAGTCGAGCGTGGCCATAAATATTTTCGCGAAAACTACCTGTCCGCAATAAAATTAGGAACAATTCTAATGTCAAGATTGTCTTACAGTTGCCATTGCAATGCAGATATCTTTCATGGAAAAACGGGACTTAACACGAAAAAATATACTTAAATAAGACAAGTAATCTATAGAGACGAGGATGGATATATATATATATATGTGTGGGGGGCCGTGTGTTTACATCACCGGAAAATTCCAACGGAGAAAAGAGTCAAGAAACAGAACAGCAACTAATTATTACGAAAAAATACAGATAATACATAGAAAACAACGCCAGCTAGAAACTTGCTAGGAAAAAATTATAACAACACTGACAAAATAAGTAGGAACAAAATGGGACAACACAACAAAGAAACGCACTCAAACACAGCAGTTCAACCAGACACGACAGAATGCAAGCCAGATATGCTGTAGTCGAAAATATACATGTTCAGTCCTTCTCTTCCTTGACAGATATCTGCATCGCAATGGCGGCTGTCCAAAAATCTCCATTTATTCATTCACCCCCATTGCACTTTTCATTCAAAGATCTCACATTAAAAATATTATTATATGTTTCAATTAATTAAATAGTGCTCATTGGTGACTCAGTGAGATACACCTGTAAATAGTAACCGGAGCGAAAGTAACACCTGTAAATAGTAACCGGAGCGAAAGTAACAGCTGTAAATCAGTGGACTAAATTTCTAAATCATTTAATATCTCCTGTCAGTTATAATCCGCAGGATTTCAAAGAATTCAGTGGGTTAGTCTTAACCTGTTTACTGTGGGCAATTTTACAGTGTGAAGAAATTTACATAGCTTCATTTCAAGAGCTCGTGTCGTGTCATGTTGACATGTCGAGAAAATCTTTCGTCGTAATTAACAACGTACAGAAAAGAGTTTGACGATTGACGGAAACAATTCGTCAGAATTAGTACTGTCTTCTCTTCGCCCAGTGCCTATCGCTCCACCCCATTGAAAAATAAGCCTCACACACAGAACTGCGTTAATGAAGAGTCATCGATAAATTTCTTTGAAATTTTTAATATATATTTACTACCCTGCTCTTCGATGTAATTTCCATAAAATTAAAATAATTTTTCCTAATTACCAACTTTTAATGTTGAATTTTTAATAAGACGTTAAAACCACAGACAGAAATTAGATAAATCTATTTTAATCTTCTTTATGCGAATTCCCCCCCCCCCCCCTTTCCAACATTGAAAGTGAAACTTTCCAGGTCACATGGTCAACAGAGACGATTTTGTTTGAATGCATAAGAATTTTCAAAACACACGCATTTTTATAAAAATATAATACTGTTATTTACTAAAATATATTCTAGTTGCTTTAAAACTGTGTTACAGAAACACCTGTTTGTATAGACAGTATTGTAACATCCAATCCTAGCCACGCTGTTTTTTGATAGGGATGTAGGCGGAAAAGCACTTTAATGTTGGAACAGTGGAGGTTGGCTTCGTAGATTGAATGAACTCTCTATCCCATGTTCCCTCTAAAGTTAAATATAGCAGTAATTTTCATAACTGGCTGTCAACATTACAGTGGATATGTCAGTGTTGGCAGTCGGTGTAAATGAAGAAATATGAAGAGGTCGCTGTGTTGTAGTGGTCAGACAATTTATCTTCCACTACTACGAATGTGGGTTCCGGTCTCGTGAGGTGTCAGTCGTATTCTCGCGCGTGGGAAATTTGACTGGCGTTGCCGCTGAACGATGGTACTTTTCATGGTTTATCCTGTTTCCTCCGCTATTGCATTCTGTCTTCTCCTCCATCTGTACCTCTCTTCACCGCCATGGCTGCTGAATGACTCAGCTGTTAATCCTCGGGCAAATATCTCCCTCAGTCATTTAATTGTACGTGCAAATACAGATCAGGTATATATTTTTTTGGAGTGATAATTTTAAAACTTCTCAATTTTCTACACGTTAAAATCAAATGAACAAAAAATAACTGCTTGAGCTATTATAATCAGCAAACTAATAGTAGAAGTTATTAAAACCTATGGTCAAAACAACTGTCGTTATTCGGTTCCCAAATTATATATTAATTTATGTGTTCAGATGAAATCTTTCCACCAGTATAAGGCAATTAAACTCCAACAGAGGCAAGGTGAAGTCAATGAAGGACACTCGGATGTTCCTGAGTACTTATGGCGAAGTCTTTTTCGCTCGGCTCGGAAATTTATTTCTTCTGGATGTTTGAAACGCTATTCCAGAAATAGGCACACTTCCGGTATAATATAAAGATAAGAAGTGCTGTCAATTTTAATTATACATGTAATAAACAATTATAAATTACATAGGGCTCGTTTAATTAATTAAGTTATAAACAACCCAGGTATTATGATACACATTAACTTAGAGCACAAACGGAATTATTTAAAATGGTAAGCTAAAGTATAATACATTAAACTCTTCCATCATGCACAGCGGCCTCACACGTTGGTAAACGTATTGAATCGCCTAACTTGCTATTTGCTCAGGAGGCACCCATTAACTTAGTTAAATAAACCTTGGTAAGTCATGTAAAGAGATATTTCTTCTGTTTGCCTTTTTTAAAGCGAATTTTGTATACTACCGGGGAGCCACAAACAAACCGTATTCATGCATATTATTTGACGGTGGTTGTGTGTATATATGTATAACGTAACACTTAATATTGTACGCCCAAAAAATGGTGCCTATTTTAAGGGCGTAGATTGTTTCAAAACTCCATTTACGTTTGCTTCCGACAGCACGAAAATTTATAAAATATACACGAGAGAAGTAAATGGAAAACAAGAAGTTGTTAGATGAACTAATTAGCTTACTTTCTTGTGGAGCTTCTTATTTCTGAAACAGACTTTTTAATGAACGTTGTTGCCGTTTCCTTGCGCTTGTTAAAACATTTAATTAAAATTTTAATTTCCTGCCGTGAATAATTATAAACAGTATGTAATTTGATTTGTTTCATTTTTTTTCGTAGGCCTATTGCCAGGAAATAAATACATTTTCTCTTTGAAATTCGATACAATAAGTATCACTTACGTACCAGCAGTGCGATTTTTAGGGCTAGTATCAAACATTTCCTCATTTTATATCTACTTTATTACGATTTTTATATCTACTGATTATTAAACTTCAAATAGCATCAATATATGCGATATTAAAGAAATATCGCTTTCCATCGCATGAATTTTCTAAAATTTCAAAGCTATGTGAAAATCAATGACATTTTCGCTTTACATGATTATAGGTTTATATTGTTTGCACATGATGTTATACTTAAAAATTATTTCATTCAGAACAAATAAGTTAAAAATATTAATCAAGAATTTGTTAAAAGTTTGCAGAACGAATTTTATGATGATAATTTCTTCTAAGATAATAAGACTTATTGATTACATATGTATACAGTCATGAATGTAAAAAATATTCTGCAGAAAACCTACAAAGTGCAATATGCAAAACTTATTCTAAAGCACGAATAGACCATGTATTTAAACAGGTCTGTGGAGGTGGCGGTTAATAAATATTTTTTTTTTCTTCAACAGAATATCTCTTAAAACTCTGAACGTATTTACTACGCGAACTTCACTAATAAATACTTGGGTTAACCAGTATTTTTTTATGAGGCGCAAATTGTAAGTTTAGGTGTTTTTTTTTTTTTTTTATGTATTACTAAGCGACTCCTTTTTTTTCTTTTTTTTTTGTTTTTTAAGAAAAGGTTGACTGAAATAATATGACGAGTTCAAAGAAGTTTATTCTGCGTTAATACAACACACTATAGAGATAACTCAGCTTTAACTCATTTATTTCTTATTTGAAGCAACAAAATACGTGTTCATTTTTATAACTGAGTTTCAGTAATTAAATTATAAGGTTGGTACCATTAAACATTTATTTAATTATGTAGGACACACCTTCCTTATATTTTAAGGCAACAATTTGTATATAGCGTATTCATCAAGATTTGAACTTGAAAGTACTATTGTAGACGCAGGAAAGAAATGCTCAAATTATTGGTGGTTGCACTACATATCCAGGTATCATTAGCGTCGATATCTTATAAACGTTATGAATACCACTTTACCAACCCCTGTATTCAGAAATTCTGTGATGAATTCTTTAGCAAATTTAAATTGAATGGTTTTTTTTATTTTTCACAAAAAATTAAATCTCAGTTATGTGTCTGACATGGTTATCCAAAAGCAAATTATCAGTAGTTTGAAATTGATATTCGTCCAAATATGTATTACGGATTTAGTTATATTGTGTTGTACATATACAATAACCAGGCCTGAGTTCAGGAAGCTACTAAGGTTTACATACCAGGTATAACTTAACAACAATACCAGCTGCATGCTGTTGTCATACGAATACAGGATCAGTGACAACACATGAACGTGAGTCGAGTGAGTCAGTTGTCTTAGCTACGAGCCACAGCTTTCACTGTGGACAGTGACAGATAGAATGTGATAAGATCCAAAACTTCGGTTCAATGACGATGCTAACTAAAATGTTGTTTCGTAAACTGTATGTTTTACTTATAAATTGCGTAATTAATATCCTGGTTGTTGTTCCTTAGGGTATATTGAATATTATTCATTAAAGTTAATCATACCAATGAGGATAGCTGTATTAAATATTTTATATTTTGAATTTAAAAAATCAGTGTACTTGTTCTTTGGTGTAGATGATAATTTATGTTAGTTTTAATTATTATTATAATTATCAAGCTGAATTATCTTATACAAGCTGCAGTATTTTCGTTTTCTTTTACTACAGAATATGACCAAGATATGACGTGAAACGACTGGAAATTATACTTATTGGAATTAATGTACATTTAATCAACCACGCTTATAATGAATGGTATAGTTGTATGTAAGTATTAATGACAAATTGAAATGCAGTTTGCCAACGCTTATTGTAGCACTAATACTATGCCCTTTGTCATATGTGTATGGTGAATTGACAGCATCAAGGATATATGTAATACCATAGAGTATATTTATGAAAATTATGAATAAGGAATACATTAGAAAAAACTCAGCTAGATAATACCAAACTACCAAATAAGCAAAGCATAATAGCTGCGAATGATTTTTAGCAATACTTAAAATGCAATAATGTTCACAAATAGACAGATTTGGCAAATAAATGAATAATAATAGCGATTTAGGTACAGGTAAAAGTAATTAATTCATAAAATACTATATTTGTTCTGTAATTGCTTCATTAATTTGTGAAAGAAAAATTATCAAATTCCAAAAGTTTATCCACAAGTATATTTCTCGCATGAAGGTCACATACTCAGGTTAAAGCATGGTTTAGGCCATTATACTTTTACGTATTTTCTGCTAATTAGTTTGCGAGTCTTATTTGAAGGATGGTATTCCTTGAGAGAACAGTCCTCACTCGCCTTTCTGGGTGCAAACACGAGAACTGCGCACACTGCACTGCGTCTAGACGTCCACTGTGTCTAAATCTTGAATTTATCGTTTCAGGTCAGTTCTCCAGAAAACCACTGCTTCGGGCCGCTACGGTGATTTATCGTCCCAATGAAAGATTTCCACTATGTTCCTGTAGAGTTCCATGACATTTCCAGCGCTCAAAATTAAGTATAGCTGCAAACCATCTCGACATTAGAATTGTTCCTAATAATTAGGGACAGGTGTTTCTCGCGAAAATATTATTGCCCATGCTAGATTTCGATATTCTACGTCCACAACCACAACTTCCTTAGGTTATTGGCCATGTGTCTACGTGAGAAGACATGTTCTTATTTTACTGGACCAATCATAATAAAGCACTCCGATACTGAACGTCCATGATTCGTGGACAGACACTTGAGGCACGTGACATTTACAATCATCCAAATACGAAAGTGCAAATGAATTAAAGTGTTTTGCAGTACAACTTGTCTTGAAATATTTTCGAGGAATACTCCTTTCCCTACTAATACATTAATAATTATTTCGCTTCTGTCCGAAATTTTTCCTACTGATTTAGTACATTGCTGAAACAAATATACTGTTCAGTAAAGTGTTTTGTTGTATCCACCAGAAAATAGTGAAGTTGATAACCATTATAATATTTGAGCATAGAATTTTACTAAGTTCATAATAGTGCTGTGTGATCATAAATAAAAACATTTAAATTAAAACTCGTAAAATAGATTTTTGAAACGGAGATTTCGCACCACCTATTAAATATGAATTATATATTTGGAAACTGACATTTTGCAATTTAGATAGCCTAATCTCACCAGTGCTAACTTGTAACAAATTGTTTAAGACATTACACATAGTCTTGTAAAGTGGCAAATGGCTTGATATGTCGCGCATAAAAAATGAATTGAAAAAATTGTTAAGTGTGGTGGTGAGGGGAACTCGAGTGCATCGAAAAAACAACACACCTTCATAATCAACGTCCAAGACGTTTCCCATGTGCAATATTTTCGGGCATGATACCGCCGAGAATTGAACTGCGACCACAGGATTGCAGAGATGAAATGGCGAGGCGGTCCCTTTAATGTGTGCGTACCCATTTTCCGATTGGCTTTTAGAGGATACAGAAATGAGTCTTGTGTCTGATTGGTGACCGCGTGCAAAATAATGTTCCTATTGGCCACTAATTTACCAGGCACTGATTGATGAACGGCGTTCCGAAGTGTCGGTGGCTAGTGACGCCATTTTGCTGGCGTGTGCGGCTGAATTTAACGAAATGAGCGGGTATTTCGCCTCTGCATTGTTAGGTGATCTGTGCTATGACTGGCGGAGAACTAAAGGCTCGACCACCGAAGACTTTGAAAACTGATTAATGTTGTGAGAATACCAGTAGGCTTTAAGCGGGCCGCAGTGGCTGAGCTTTTAGACTGCTCGCCTCCCAAGAAGGAGAAACAGCTTCAATTCGCGGCCGGATAACTCCAGAGTTTGGCAAGTTTTCTAGGAGATCTTCCGTTTCCCCGCCCTTGCATTCGGGCGCTGCTCCTTTCTCACCTCATTTAAACCTCATCGGCCTTCAAGAGCTCGTTATTAAGAGCCACCCAAATCTCTTTATTTAAATATAGAATGTGGAACATTTTTAATCGATATGCCAAACACAGAAACTAGTCTCCGAAAAGCTTTCTGTAATAAACATTTTAAAACAATGTAATTATGTTTGTAAGGCAAGTTTACTTTCGTTTTGTGTAACATGTTAAAAGATCGAAATAATTTATTTATCGGAAATACACATTCTCAAAGGAACGGGAAATACCGATGTGTCATAAATTATAATTCAGATTCTCACCTCAATAAACGTAAGGAAAACCTTATGTAAACTACGTTGCCATTCATTGTTCCACCCAAGAGATGAGGGTGGCACATTATTGTACTTCTAAATACGTCCACAGCAAGAAAGCCTATAACATTCCACTATATCATCCATAACCTGTATTGCGTAAGCTTGTACACCCCCAATTCATAAGCCCCTTTGTTGTAATTAGGACTCTGCTAATCTGCATGAAGTTTTTTCCTATTGTTCTAATATTCCCGGAACTACTTTGTCCTACAGCCCAACTCTCAGATGTGCACGTGGCTATGCACACATAGTATGGCTTCTTTAGAACCATTCTACAAATGTGTAGGTTGAAACAAGGTCGTCCCCATTAAACTGGTACGATATTATTAAGTTAATATCCGCGTAAATAACTTAAGAGAATTTCGCATTTTTACAAACCCATTCCTGGCTGCTATCTTCTCTCTCCCGGCTTCAATAAATTGACGGCAAATTCTTTTAGCCAGAATAAAAAGAAGGTAATTGTGTGAGTACATGGAAAGTTTTAATTTTCTAAGTCACTGCAATAATTAACTGCCATTGTAAACTGCAAGAGCTTCTCTGCTCTTTATGGACAAGGAAACTGAGCGTGAAACAAACACACGTACTCCGGCGTAAGTAACTACGGATTGGGGCCAGGCACATTCAGCACGGAGCCAGTTAACTTGGCGTCTGAGAGAGATACGGCTTACGTCTCGTTCCGCTCCGTAAGCAGATTACGTCTCAGCGGCAAGTGGGTGTTCCTACTGAGGCCAGCTCCATTCTGCAGCTGCTGCTTGTCAAGATCCGGGGATTAACATCCTCGCAGAAACCAGCTCCGGCAATTTCACCGTGATGTAGGGACAAAGAAGTTCATGTATTTCCCCTCTTCACCCCATTTTAAATTTTGTGAAGGGATGCAGGTCCTTGTTTTACTGGATTACGAGTTCTTCAAATGGAAAATTATGCGTGTATGAAACTTAACCTTTTCATTCCCAGTGTAGACAACTCGCTGTATGTTGCACGGGAAGATTATATTTGACGAGTACTGTACATTGCGGGGTTCAGTGCTCACTGATCTTCCTGGAGGTAAAGGTTGTTCACGATAACGCGAGCACCTTCGAAATCAACCTTAGAAGAAAGTCACCTCTCCTACCTGCATATATTTTAAAGGGAGCACTGAGTGACATGCGCACAGTAAAGTTGGTAACGAATGATGAGGAGTAGTTCCATATCTTAACGTCGAATAAAATTTGTTAGGCAACCATTCGTGATAACGTGCAAACAATTAGATCTTAATCAGGGCTTTCAAAAGTGCTCATTTTACCGTGAATAGCCTATAACTGATTCTTGAATTGTGCTACTGCTCTATGTGATGACTGGTTCATTTCTCCGACCACTTAACACAACATCTGCTACTCATTGGTTGTATTGACGAAAGATGTTCTTTGTCTACTTAAGATCAGCAGGTTTCACAAAATTTCTTATTTGCAACACCAGAAATCTTGCGTCAACGTGGAAATTATAGGGTTAAGATTAGATTATACTGTTACTGTCGGACTTCTTTCAAGAGCTCATAGTCGCTCCGGCGTCACGCACATGTAACGAGGAGTTCGTACCCGCAGCAATTCGAGCACAAACCCTGCCTTGACTCAAAATCTCTTGGCGAAACGTCCGTATTTTAACGACTGTGAGCCTACTGTAGTGTAGCGGTCCCATTGTGTTTTGTCTCCTGTGAATATTCGTGCAAACTACAACCCAAACCGAGTCTCCTTAAATTCTTTACGCCGGAAGAGCTTCTATTCCTCTCGGAATCATCAGGCCCACTCACCTCGAGTTTATCTGGTTAAACCGACGTCACAGTGTATTATAGCAGACACTCGCTATTCTCGCTTGAAGGCACGGCTGTAGTGAATACAGAAAACAAATTTTCGCGAAAAATGTTCCTACCTGTTTTGGATTTCAATACTACAGTTCAGGGATTGGATTATTTTTACTCCTAAGTGTATATATATATACATATATCAGCTTTCCACGATAAAGTGAGTACCCTTTAAAGCCATGCTACAGAGTTGCTTTCAGCATGTTTGTTTCCTTTCGCGAATAGTTGATATAAAATTTCCTATTTAACTGATGAACTCTGTGTACGCCATCTATAGCTCTCAACAATTAACGTTTTAGGCTAAAATAAAATAACATTTTCTGGTTATTATACCTGCTGGGAGAGCTTTAAAAGTGAATAGACTATACGTGCATACCGTCGAAACACGGACTTTCAGTACCGAGGTAAAATAATTTTGTTTGGACCAATCAAGTGTCGAAGTGGCTTCTCACAAAGACACGCCGTCAGTAGCTAGAGGAACCCTGCAAATGTGCAAATAGGCTATCAAAGTAAAGCATAATTTTTTTTGGTGAAAATCATGTGTCCGTACGACTGACGAATGAGTAGATACTAGGAAATTTTGATCGCTAGGCTAAACTTGACAGTTCTGTACACACCCCAGGCACTGTCATTTGTTTACTAGCTGGTGCCTTCATTATTGGCGCACTATCGTTTGTATAGGCTGTTCAGAATTATTTGGAGCAATTATGAGATCAACTTTTAAAAAATATCACTCACCCTACCTGCGTTTATTTTAACGGACAACTTACTGCACGCATCCAATTAAGTTGGCAACGCCGCAGGATAAGTAGTTCCACATCTCAATATTGAATTAAATGTGCCGGGTAAACATGTGTGAATACTGAAACGATTTGTCTTGCTGTCTGTGTTTCCTATAAGTGTGAGAATGTATTAATTCTGAAAACATTTACTTTTGCAATAATTTTACAGTTTCACTTGACCGATGCATGAATAAAGTGATCAGGCTCAAGGCAATGAAAATTTGGCATATTATGGAAGAATACGCAATGTTCATAGAAGTAGATCTTAAGCAGTGCTGTCAGTGTGTTCTTATACGAGGCTATATGTGAGTCGCTCGGTATCTTTGTAAAAATTCATAGGTAGTTACCAGTCTTACAGGGCTTGCCAGGAAACGAGTGGCCCAGTCTCTAATATAAAAAAAAAATTCAAGAAGTTGAAGTCTCTCCTTGTGTTTCCCGAACTCCCAAAATTCCCACGAGCAGGCTGACAGGTAAGGAATCAAGCTGATTCATTTGACTCTCCATCCAGCCGGACGAATGAGCCTGATGAGACGATGTGGTGATACATAGGTGAAGGAACACAAGTTGTGGTTTGAGGGGAGGGAGGGGAGCACGCTGAGAAAATCGACCCCCAATTCCACCGCCATGTGCCTTCACGTCGAAAAAAAAAGCCCAGGAGCCACTTCGCTTGTAATTGAACCTATTGGACACAAAGGTCACATACAAAGTGTTAATCCATTCAGTGTCACATTAATTTCCGAGTTTAGGGAATTCAATCTCGTAATTTTTCGGCATACGCTGTACTTGTGTTAAGGGGAACCTTCCCCCGGCATACTAAAGGCTGTTCACGATAAAGTGAACACTTTTGAAACCATCCGTATAAAAAATTGTCTGCTCCTAACTTCATATATTTTAACGGGCGCACTGAGTGACATGTGCTCAGTAAAGTCGGCAACGATGGATGGGAAGTAGTTCCAAATCTTAACGTTGAATAGAAAGTTTTAGGTAACCATTTGTCATGACTTAAATGCTTTCTTTCGCTTTATGTTTTTTAATGCGTTGATGTCTAAAAATGGCCAGATATGTAACATATTTACTTCTATAATGATTCCACAGTCTCACCTGACCGACGTATGAATAAAATGATGAGACCCATGGCAATGTTAATTTTACATAATGCGGAAGAACACACAACGTGCATACAACTAGATCTTGACCAGGACTTTCAAAAGTGCTCATTTTACCGTGAACAGCCTATAACCTGCAAGACTCAGTGTTCAATGTTATTGCTATAGATGCGGAATGGCGCGTTTATTTGAGGATAAGGTTGGCTTGGAAAACGTATAAATTTGATTATTTTCTCAGTGAAATGCCCCTGGACGTGTTTGAGCCAATAACTAACCAGCAAGAAAAGGAGAATCCAACCATGTGCCAGCTGGTCTGGAAAAATGTCTGTATCATCATCCAATGAACAGCTAGGAGCGGGCCGAGTACGCGAAGGACTGTGGGGTCTACCGTGTTGTAAAATGAATCCGTGACATTCCCGGGACTCTAGGTATTGCTTGTAGGTAGCTGATACGTAAATCGTGCCACGCTATAATTTTTTCATATAACTGATCACTGAACACATTCATTACAGCTTATTGCTTTCGATAACTTAATTATTTTTATCCCATATTAAGTACAGCGCACATAAAAAAAATGTCATATTTGTAAAACCAAAAACCATAAAGTAATGTGTGAAAGAAAGGGTTAATATTGTGACGTAATTATGAGCCGAGAGGAAATTATTCCGTCCTTAAACGTTCTCTGTAAACTTTCCCATACTCTTTGCTGATCCCACTTCCTGAAGGACAAAATTATGGAATCTGTTCACAGCCATACCTACACCGGCGAGAATTCGGAGCACTGCTTCAGTTTCAAAGTGAACGAATGAAATCCGACAGCTTTGTACGCCAACTATCATCGATTACAACAGTATTTATGTTACCATGTGATAGTATTAATTTTTCGGGTGAGAGATTTTGAGCGTTTCTTAACAGCGATGTCTTGAGAGCCGATGAGGGTGATCGAGGCGAATGCGGAGCAGCGCCGTAATGGAAGGGCAGGGAAAACGGGAGATTTCCGAGAAAAAAAAACCCGCCGGCCAGCGGCGTTGTCCGGCACACGCGAAAATTCTGGAGTTACCCAGCTGGGGATTCAACCAGGTTCACCGTGGTGGAAGGCGAGCAGTCTAACAGCTAAGAAACCGCGGCCCAGTGTACGATGAAGAACCGCATAGTCTGGTGAGTTTTTGTTAAACGAAACAAGGCACTACCTAGTAATGAAATTTATGTTTCTCACCTGTCTTTGTTGGACACCTGTTCCCCCCTTATTGGACCCGCCCACCTAGAACTGTTTTTTTTTTTCTGCTTTTGAGTTCAAGAAGTGCAATGGGCGATAATGACGACATTAACACTTGCAGGGATGTTGATTGGCGTGCAGTGTTCTTGTCTCTGCCACGCGTAAGTATGGAAAATTATGGTCTCTGCCTGGTAAAGACTGTTCACGATCAAGTGAGCGCTTTTGAACTCAACCTTGGAAAAAGATCACTGCCACTGTCTGCATATATTTTAACGAGTGCACTGAGTGTCATGCGCACAGTTTTGTTGGTAACGCTGGAGGGAAAGTAGTTACATATCTTAACGTCGATTAAAAAGTGTTGGGTAACCATATGTCATAATTTAAATTATTTCTCCGCGTTCTGTTTTTTTTTTATACAGCTAAATGCGAAAATGAGTAAATTTAGAGAACATTTACCTTCCTAACCATTTCACAGTTTCACTTTACCGACGCACTAATAAAGGGTTGAGGCCCGTTGCAACGCTAATTTTACATAAGGCGAATGAATACACAAGGTGTACACAAGTATATCTTAAGTAGGACTTCAAAGTGCTCATTTTAGTGCAAACAACCTATAATCCTGCAGCCAGGAAGTTTAAAAATGGGGAATCAAAGTTATAGAAGTTCCTTTCCAATACAACACTTTTAATGATAACTTTCTGAAACAAAAAAAAAAAAAATTAAACGCATCCTTATCAGCGAATACTAACAGTAAAAAAAATTAATTTTAAATATTTTTATTTTTTGTAACATGTAATTTATAAAAAAAATTATAAAACTAATAATTAAATAGAAAAAAAACAAGTTTTTTCATAACTTAAATCGAGTAATTTTCGTTTGAAACAGTTGTCTTTAAAACAAATGCATTGAGAAAAATTTTCTTCAACATCGATTTCCCTTTTAAACTCTTTGGTTGCAGACTTGATAAGCAGAGTCCTTTTTTTTACACAAGGCGGAAGAAGATACAACGTGCATATAAGTAGATCTTAAGCAGGGCTTTCAAAAGTGCTCATTTTATCGTGAGCAGCCTATAATATTAGTGAGATCTTGGAACCCTCGACAGGTATTGTGTGAAGTGTGTGTGTGTGTGTGTTCTTTTCGCAGACAAGCAGATTGGGCGCGTTGCTGTTGACAGGTGAGGTGGTGTCCACGCCAACCCACCACGCCTGGAATTAGGGCGTATTCCCTTTCTGCCGAACCACATTCAACTGCAGCCGATTATTCAATTCTGGTGACGAACAATACAGAAATGCGAAGACCTGTAACATTCACGTCCTTATTTGTGAACACATTAAACTTTAAATACTTTTAAACCATTGTAATACGTTTGCCGTTGATCCATACTTAATTTGACACGCCCTGGGTAACTAACGCTTCGAAATTATGGAAATTGGAATGTCAGGGGGAATTACGGGTGCTGGTTTGCTGTGCGTAATCTTGTGTCCATAGGTCTGGGAAATAATCTTCCTGCAAAACCCTCAGGGTTCATTCATGCGCAGGAGAATAGATTACCAGCACGCTAAACCAAGTTCAGATTAAGTGTGGTATCTCCAGCTTAGGTCGGAAGTTCACAGAATCTACGAGTATTAAGATGCAAAATATCATGACCATGCCATCTATATAAGTGTACTTGCTGGCTCACTGGCCAGAAGAAGTTACGGTAACGGGTCTTACGGCTGAGTCGCTACAGCGTGCTGTTATATATAATTAGTTACAGTGAATGTAGTGGAATTCATCTCCAGGTTTGGGAGTGTCGAATGACGGACTGCCTTGCAGCAAGCCACTTAACGTCATTTCGAGTGCGTGCTTCATTATTTGAGTTTCGAGTTCTTGGCTTTGCTCTGATAAACCTGGGACCACTGTGGCTAAGCGGTTAGCCTGCTCGACTCCCAACAAGGTCCGGTTCGAGTTCATTTCCCGGCCGGGTAACTCCCTGATTTTCGCATCTGGGAATCTCCGGGGAACTCCCGTTTCCCCTTGACCTTTCATTCCGGCGCTTCTCCATGCTCACCTCAATCACCCTCATCGGCTCTGAAGACGTCACTTCACTCTGATAAATCTGTGAACACTAGTGAAGCTTGGAGATCCATCAGGGTGTTCGTTGATTAAATAATTAATCGAGTCGCCCTGCAAGAGTTCCTGTGACGCGGACGACCTTCCAGAACTCGCAGCTTCACGGCCGCGATGGTGGGTTGAAGACAGTGGGGTTGGGTTTGCTGGGAGGGCTGATGAGGGAGGGATAACGTACAGCACTTCCCCATGTGCAGGTTTGCCGGGTCTGAGATACGTTTACCGCGCGATTTCAGCGGCTGCTTTATGGCGTCGTATATTCTTCCCTCGGAGCTCGGCGTGTATACGAGCACCCTACCCCGTGCCCGCATCTCTACCATAATGAGGAGGGGTGGAGAAAGAGGGGCAGTGAAGGGGAAGCGTGGGTGTTCAGCCTCTGTTAAGGTAGAAGCTTCTAATGCAGTACACCACCAAACTGCACAACCTGCAGAGATCGTTGAAAATTAGTACAAATTGTGAATTTTTCAAAGAAGTAAGATTTAAATTGCATAGGAACGAAATTAACATGTTTTTTGGACACTAACATATTTTGCTAGAATCTACTTTTTTAATACTAATCAATGAATGTATTTTTTTTTTTAATTTTATCTAATCTATTATAATAAGTGAAAAAGCCCATGCACAATATATTTGGCCAGCATTGTTTACTTTCGCTTATCTTTCGAGCAATGTATACAATTTTCGGTTTTAAAGAAACGTAACGATTATATATATATATTTCCTCTCATAGTTTTTTCTCTTGGATAATTGCCGAAATACAAGTGTTGTTTTCAGTGTAAAAGAGGACATATGTATTTACTCACCCATTAGCAGAGTAAACGGAAATTAAAATGTATTAATTTCCGCCATAAATTTGCATACCTGTTTATCTAAGCAGTCTGAAATCTAATCGAGCATGTAAAGTATAGATCGGAGTTGCGATTTTAATTTGCGTTTGAACGCTGTAATGCTGGAGATGAAGTGCGATTTTTAAGTTCCCTCTGGGAACATCCGATTTATAGACAATCTTAACCATCTGAATCTCAGAACATTTGTTTTTCCCTGAGAGATTCCGTAGTTATTTTTCACAATGGCTACTTTCATCCGCTGAAGATAATTATATAATTATATTATTTCATTATTTTATTGAGTGCGGCACCAATTAACAGTATTGGTCACCCTTGTTAAATTTTCTGTTAGTATTTTCTTTTATGTTATTTGTATACCTCGAGAACAGTAAAATATTGATTTTTCCTATTACATATTGCAGAAACTATTAAATCTTATTTTTTTCATGCGAGAATAGAATACTTAAAAATGCTGTATACATTATCGAATTATTTGGTGGGAGACGCCTGTAACGAAAACATTTTGAAATATAATTGTATTTAAATAATTTCATTAAATAATTTGCCATCCCTAAAGAAAATATAACTAAAATAAATTACTCTTCATAACGATTATTTGCTTCACATCTATTTATAACGATTATTTGCTTCACAGCTACTCGTCAAAAAACTGTTACACCACACGACAAATGCAATAAAACTCGTGTGTCCATTGTGTCTCGGTGAGCCAGGCTATTCAGTGATCACCGATGAAAACTCTCATTAGTTATAATCGTTAATTAAAACCTTTATTCGCCTGCGAGCGATATAATAAGTTATTAATGTGAGAGCATTTTCTTTTAATTTCCATTGCGTCGGACGCTTCACTCAATGGAGACCCGTGTCAGAGTGCAGGCAAGTGAACTCTATTCAGGTTTGGCTTGATCGCTCTAGGGACCGCTGTGGCGCAGCGGCTAGAACATCTACCTCCCACCAAGGCGAGCCAGGCTCGATTCCCAGTGGGGCCACTCCCGGAGTTTCACACGTGGGTATAGTGCCGGGCGGTACCACTGGTCGACGGGTTTTCTTGGGGTTCTCCCGTTTACTCCGCTCTTGCATTCTGACTGCTCCGTGTCCACCTCGTTTCACCCTCATCGGCCTACAAGCCCTCGTTATGAGCCGCCAAAAATTCTTCACTCTTTTATACTTGCCGTTGTGTTTGTCGAATGATGCTTAGCATCGTTGGGCCGGTCGGTGATCTCATCTCTGGGAGAAATTTGTTGAAATTGCCACCATAGTGCTATCAATTTTACTTCAGTTATCACCAGCAGCACCGAAGTCAAATACTTATACTTTCTGCAATGTCATATTACCATTTATCGTACCCAAGCGCCAGATAGGCCACAAATTTAAGCTAAAATACCCAACCGCATTGATCAATCACAAATACCCTTCAATACTACAGAATAAATTTCATCCAGGTCATCCTGAATTAATAACTCAAAAAAACCACTTATTGGAAAAATTAATGAGTATTCGTCATCAACCCGTTTCATTATCGCTTTTATTTACCAGCATAGATAACTGGAAATAGGAAATTCCAATCTCTTCGTACATAAGATCGAGAACACAAAGTACTAGCGAACCCAGTGTACTTCACGGTGATAAGTGATGCGTGCAGAATAGGAGCGGTTTTTAGGTACTTTGCTCAATAAAAAATTCGATATCATTGTTTTATCTTAATGTCCACCTGAATGTTGACCTGTGGTAGATTTTAGGCAAATGTCGTTGGGCTTGGTCATTATGTGAAGTTGCCTATTCTCTTCGTGATCGCGGAGATAAAAAAAAAGTACTGTGACTGTATTACGTTGTTCGCAAGGGAGGGAGTACATATGATGGTGGCACCAGGAATTGAAGGTAGGTTTGTCGTTGTGTGAAGAAAGGTGGGGGTGGGGGGCGTGGTGTGTAGAACCCAGCACACGTAGCAGCTAGGGTGGGACATTACAGAGGGGCGCTTTCTCGGAGAAAATGGCATTAACTTCTCCCTCCCTCACTCCCGACCGAACTCGTAATTTGCATAAAAACTTTAACCCCATTCGCAGTGCGGGAGAGACAATCAGAATCATATTACGCGGCAGTCCGTAACACAATAACGCGGTCGGACATGGCCGTGGTGGCTAATTGTAACAAAAACTGCGAGCCGTGGCGCGGGCGTTATCGGGGAATGTCCGGTAGCCGGCGGAGAATTCTAGGCTAAATACTTTGCGGTGTTTCACGAAATGGCGTACCCTTAACAACTTGTGAAAAAAATCAGATATGCGACCCTCAACGTAAAATTTTCAGAGATAAACTATTAAAATACACCAGAAGTAAATGTCAGCTCATTAAATTCCAAATAATTTCTTACGCTTAATTTAAAATTTTATTTAGACTGTTTAAAATAATGCATGTAAATGAACCAAAATATTAATTTGAAATATAATTTTGTTTTCATGTTTGGGAACTACTGGTACTTCAGTCTGTGGATATAGTGTTTTCCCTAATTAGTTCACTTTAATAACAGTTCAGCAACTAGTTAAGAACAATGATTGCAATGCGAGTAACGGGTTGAAATAGGGCCACGGTGGCTGAGCGGTTAGACTGCTCGCCTCCAAACGAGGCGAGCAGTCTAACCGCTTCATTCTCCAGCCAGGTCACTCCCGGATTTTTGCACGTTGGGATCGTGCCGGACGATGCCGCGGGTTGGCGCGTTTTCTCGGGGATCTCGAGTTACCTTCGCCCCTACTTTTCGGCGCCGCTCCATTCTCACCTCATTTCACCCTCATCGGCTCTCGAGACCTCTCTATTAAGAGCCGCCCAAATATCTCTACTCGACTGAACTAACGGGTTCAAAAGTTTATAATTATACATGACCATATATTTCAGCTCAGAATGGTTTTATAATATGTGGTAGCTGAGGCAAATGCGTGGCTGCCAAAATCATGTAAAATATTCATGAACCAAGCCTGTATTCATAGCTGATATGCAGTGATTCAGTTTAACGGAGAGCTTCACGCGTAACCAAAAATAGTGTCGAAACTTGACGAATTTCTTAACAAAATATATTTCCGAGAGCAGTATAGAGCTCTAAATAACATACCGTGTAGCGTAGGAATTCAAACAGTCCACAAAGGATAAAAGTTCATGATAGGCTTCCAGTTATCAAAACTTCGTACATAATTAAAATACTTGCCTATATAAAAAGTGAATAGACTTTTGGTGTAAAATACAAATATTGAATAAAATAATTTGGTTCTAACTTAAGGTAACATCAGCGAAAATAATAATAATTTTTTTAATTCTAAAGAAATACATTTATTGCCAAATAAATCTATTTATATGAGTAGATTTAAATATAACGAAATAATGCGAGACTGTCAACATATAGTTTTATTATGCTATGCTTTATTAATTTAACGTAAAACACGAATTTGTATGTATGTACATACATATTCCATCCGCCTGCTGATAGACCAAAATTATTTTCAACAAATTTTGGCGCTGTTATTGAAATACTAAATAATGGGAACTAACGACATTCTCTTATAACGATAATGTAAAAACAATTAGTGTATTCAGTGTTTGTCCACGTTTTACTTTTAGGACTTTCTTAAACTTTGGAAGGGAAATTCAAAATAATATTTTACGAAAGTCCTTAGATGTGGTTCTTCTGATTTTATAACAGTTTCCGTAGAGATTCCGTGACATCAGTCTCTGCAGTTGCACAAATATATTTTATTGAGTGTAAACATAGAGCGTAAGATTAATTTTTCATGGTGAATGCAGGGAATATAAGAAATAATTTCCCGGTTTTATCTTCGCATCCAATTACAAAGCACGACAAACACCACGCTTGATTCCTAGTTAAGATGATAGAAATACACTGTTTCCCCTCGATGATAATTTTATCAAGGTAAATGCTTTTCTCAAGATGAAAAGTCTCAGTGCAAACTTAGTCTAATCAGGAATAAATGCATTCGTGAAGAAACTGTTTTAGCATTTTTGTAAACTGTCTTTCCCAAGTAATGAATTAGTATTATATTCCTACATGTTCGTGGTGTTTTTTTACTGAATCTGTTATATATATATATATATATATATATATATATATATATATATATATATATATATATATACCGATATGAACTACGAAAATATAGTATTTATTTGGAATACACTGTAAAGAAAAATTATACTTAGTACCCTTCATAAATATTCATATAGTTTTTAAATAAACTATACAGTTTTTTCTTTAGAAACTTATTATGATATGAAATAAATTGCTTTCTCTCAAACACCGACACTCGAAACTTCTGGTTTCAGGCACACTATACATATGCGGCCTTTCGAGAATTTCTTCCCAAACTATTATTTTAATTCAATTTCCATTATTTCATGTGCTGGCCAAGGGCTTATAGCTAATAAAATAACAGGAAAGTTAATTTTGTGAGTAGCTCAGAAGGAATATTCAAAACCTCAGCGACTGCATTTTCCTGAAACGGGTTCGGAAAACCACTTGGAAAAACGATCGACGACCCCACGACCTCTAAAATTCAAATCAGACATACTTCCATCAGCCAAAAACAAAAAGTTATTTACTGGAATCATGTGAGTTATTTTGACACTCATAACAAATATTCTGCTATTAATTTAATTCACTCTACATAAAACTTGGCCGTCCGTGGAATTGACGCCATAACGATCGAGGTAGCCATGAAGCAAACTAGAAGACACATCAACAGTCATTTTGGCACATAGAAAAATCTATGAAAAATAAGTATTTAATTTTAAATACGGGAAAACTTTGCTTTTAGCTGTAATACATTTTGTTAGTTGATGCGTGACTACGAAGAAACAGAATTGGTATTTTAATGTGTTTGAAAGAACTGTTTCGCTGTTGCAAAGTGCGAAATTGTTTTGTGTCAGCAGGAATGTCATAATTACAAACATGGTTTAATATTTAATGGCTTTTGTGTTCAGTTGTTCCGCTTCTTTTCAGTATTGCGTGATTTAGTACACACATACGGAATGAATATTAAAATCTGATTTCCGGTTACAGGAATTAGTAGGCCCAGATGTGAGTAGAATTTGTATTTTCTGAAATAAAGCACGAAATATGTTCAGTTTTCTAGATAATATGGAATCCATCTAGAAACAGATGTCGTAAGTACTGATATTTGCTAGTAAAGGAAAATGCTGCAACTATACTTTAGATCTATAACTAAATCACGGGTATTTGATAGCGTCTGAAAAATTAATCGATTCTCGTAAATGTATATTTTTTATTTAAACATATAGTATTATATATGGCCAATTATATAAAAGAGTTGGTGCAAGTCGTGTTATTGAAACACTAATTTTCAAACTTGGAGTAGTGAAACAAATTTCTACTTATTTTCTACGTTTTAATTTTCAGCTTTGTGCGCATTTCGATGTATGTATAGGTACTAATTATTGAATATATAAAAATTTCACTTCTAAAATTTGGCGAATGTGTTCACAATGAAAAAGAAGAAAATATTAGTTCAGATACAGTTTTGTAACTAGTTTTGTAACTAGTTTTGTAACTAAGTGCGTGATATCAAAATTTCCCCTGCAAATACGTGTACGTCAACTTTAATAAGGGGTAGCAAGAAGCGTAACTCATTTAGTTTCATTTCAAAGTTCCTGACGTCCTTAAAAAAATTATGGAAAAAAAACTAGGCGTCTATACATACTAATATTACGCGAGTTTACAAGCACATCCAATGTTCCTACTTTAGCTACGATGCATTTGAATGCGGGAAAAGATTACATTGAGATGATTACAAAAGTACAAGAAGGAAATATGTAACTATACCTTAGCAGAATGCGAATATTTTAAATCATTGAAACTAAAAACTAATTATTTTCTTTGTAAATAATTTCCCCGAGACACTTATAGCTAGTGCCACCTACTTTTCGTGAAAATATTTACGCGAAGGCTAGACTCCAATGTCCTATGGTGTATGTGAAGTTTTTCATTGGTTATTGGCCACGTGTCTTTCTCGGGAGGCAGTTCCATATCTGAATTGGCTAATCAGAATTTGGTAACTCGGGCATTGAGTGTCCATGATTCACGGGCAGACGCCCGCGATGGGTGACAGTTAAAAATCACCCAATCACAAAAGTGTATCTCAGCTCTAGTGTTCTGGAGTACAAGTAGTCCTGGAATCCTTTCGCAAAAAAAAAGTGACTGTACTTATAACTCATAAATATTACTTTGCCTCTGAATCCAAGATAAAGTATTTGCGTTAAGTTAAGCGTGGAACCATCGGATGTAACAGTAAAATTCATTGGTGAAGAAATGCTGTAATGTTTAATGTATCCGTTTGTGAAATTTTGGGTATTTTAATTAATATACCATTCGTATAATAAACTTATATACATATTCGTAAATATTCGCGTTGTAAAAAAAAAAATTCAAAATTTTTCTCATGAATCATTTAAGGCATTATATATTTGTTTCACTGAGAATTTAATGAAAATAAATTAAGTTCTTTAACTCTAGTATTTCATACACGCGTCGTAAAAAGTTCACATGAAAATGCTGGTGTCTGCTACAAGAATTATTTTTTAACTGGATGGTATTAACAGTTAGGTTTCAAGATTTTGCTGGATTAACACCTGGTTGTATTGGTTGTTAAAGGCTGTCAACGATAAAGTGAACACTTTTGAAATCAACCCTACAAAAATGTCACTGCCCCTGTCTGCATATATTTCAACGGGCGCACTGAGTGACATTTACCCACTAAAGTTGGTAAACATTGATGGTAAGTGGTTCCATGTCTTAACTTCGAATAAAATGTGTTAGGTAACCATTTCTGAAAACTTACAATTATTTATTTCACTTTCCGTTTTTTATGTATCAAAGTGTGAAATAGAGCAGATTTGTAAAGAAAAGTTTTGTAATGATTTCAGAGTTTCACTTGACCGACGCATAAATAAAGTGATGAGGCATACGACAATGTTAATTTTACATAAGACGGAATAATACACAACGGGTATACAAGTAGATCTTAAGCAGGGCTTTCAAAAGTTCCAATGGCAGACTGCACTTGCAGCGATCAGTAGTATAGAGGAATGCCTGCAACATTTCTTTATCTTCGTATGAGCTGCACCTCTTCAGCTTCAGTCGGAATTGGTATACTGTCATGATCTCTCCCAAAAGACTCGTTTCTTGAAAAAGGTCGATACGCAAGTATCGCACATCAAGAAAGATAAAAAAATCTAAAATAACTAAATGCTACTGCACTCGTTTCTCGAGGAAGAAAATAGGCCACCTAAGAAACCGCTGCAGAATTGCAGTGAAAAAATCTGGAGATCTTCAGTAATATGACTGTAGTGATTATGTTTATGTTGGGGACGTATCATGCCATCACGTAGGTAACTTTTTTCTTCTATTTTTGATAATCTATGTCATACGTCAAGTGGCGAAGTTCGTTAAATGCCTTGGCCTTTATTTCCGCTTTCATTAAATTAGCAATAATAACAAAAAGCCAAATTGGAGACAAAACACACAAGATCGTATTTAACGACGAGGATATACACTACTGGACAGAGAATGTTAACCATGAAAGAGGCTTGAAAGAAAACTGAGCCGATTTTGGCAAGAAAAACTTAATGAGAATAGTGGTTGCTACGCAAATAATGCTCCAAATTTAGGCTCTTGACCTACTAAACACGAGCATGGTGGTTCTCAGAGTTTTCATTCAGTAGATGGTGTGGCAACTCCGACATTCATGCTGGCGATAACTCGATGATGTATGGTGTCGTGCAGGTATCGTGTGAGTTCTCGAAGCACATTTCTTGCCACACCTACGTACAGAATTTGACGAAGATCGTCACAGATCGTAGATGCAGGGGCAGACACTGACTCAGATGGTACGACACGTGCTCTATTGGAGTAAAATATGGCGACTTCGCAGGGATCAGTAAGTACTAGTCGCTATTGAATTATATTTACGGTACGTAGTTGAAAGCTGACGTACTGTAGAGTGCCATTCGGCATGCGCTGGAGAAATGCTAAAAAAAATCAGATGGGGCGGGATGATATCACAGGTACACCACTGGACTACCATAGTAAATAAGGCGCGGAAATTAGACAGGTTCTGGAATCATAATTAATGGCTGCCGACGCCACGAGACAAGGTATAGTGAGTATATATAAAAACAAAATATTCCTGTCTTTAATGTTCACGTTTTCTGCACCGCAGTGAGCGATGGCAGTTTCTGTGCCATTGATCTTTTGTAGGGACAGGAAAATGTCAAGTTTTGAAACACCGTGTAGGATAGTATCCACGGTACTATACATTTTCGAGCCCCAACTTTCTGTTCATTCGCCTCTGTCCCACTGTGAAGCCAGTTTCACCTGAGATCAGATGTCTAGGGATTCGGTGATTTTTTCCTTGCAGGTATTTTACTGGCTTACAGCTCACCAGGGGCGTTTTTAATAAGCTGCGATCCATGTGCAAACATAACATAAATGCAGATGTATTTTAATGCATTGCTTGTCATAACTGAATTCGCTAAATTTTCCATTCCCTAGCTATCTGTGAAGATGGCGACGTGACCGTATAGTCCACAGTCATTCATTCGCTTCAGGAAAATTCCTCGTGGACGTAGGCGACGCTAGTGCCTACCTCACAGACCACGTGGCCTGTGTGGTTGTTACCGCTCTGGTACGTTGCCGCGCACCCCCTAATCGCCACGGTCTGTCACTCAACAAGGCGCGCCAGAACCTTGTGTACGTGACGGACGGCCTTCGTTTGTCCTTACCGCAGTGAATCTCGTCATAGTGCGGGTCCAGAGTCCACATGACGCGGGGGCATCCGTCGAGCCGACCGAACGGCTTCGTGCAGGCTAGGTATGCGTCCCCGCCCCATTCAAACGAGTGCTTGGTGTCGACGGCCTGGCATACACTGTGGCCACACTTACTCGTCAGCAACGTCAAATGGGTCCTCGTCGCCACCTGGGCAGCGGAACTGCGCCACGTTTTGTGTGACGTGTATAACTATGGACGCCAAGTGCTGTCCTGACAGTTAACCACATGCCTCCAAGTTCGCATACACGCCTCCTTGGACACCACACTGTAAAATATGTTCTGGTAACTTCCTTAGTTGTAATGGAAGTTATTAACCTATACACTGTATGGAAATAATACCATACATCAAGCTGCAGATATAGGAATGTTAAGCGTCATTACTACACAAAGTTGGGAACTTCCCTATGCATTTGACTGTTTCCTGAGCAAATGTAGGGACGCTACAATGAATGTATAGGGGAAAACGTTACCATTCCCGCTTTCTCACTGAGCGTATGCACTGGTGTGGTAAATTTCCGAATAATTTCTTAGAGTGTATATGCTGTTCACGGTAAAATGAGCACTCTCGAAATCAATCTTTAAGAAATGCCACTTGTCCCTACCCGCATATGTTTTGACGTGCACATTGCTAAGTACGCGCCCAGTTAAGGTAGTAACGATAGAGGAGAAAGTAGTTCCACTTATTAACGCTCAATTAAAAGTGTTAGGTTAAATATCTGGGAATACTGAAACGATTTATTTTTGCTTTCAGGTTTTCGTAATGCCTAGTAAGTGTAAATATTAGATAATGTGTAAAATATTTATTATCCTAGTAATTTTACTGTTTCACTTGGCCGACGCGTGAATAAAATGGCCAGGCCCATGGAATAGTTAATAATACACATGGTGGAAGGATACACATTGCTCACACAAGTATATCTTACGCAGGACTTTCAAAAGTGTTCAGTTTATCGTGATAAGCCTTTACTTATGGGCAACATATTATGTTCCTGTCACATTTCTCTCTGGGTGTTTTTCTTTCCCTGTGCAATATTGAAGATAGTAATTTTTGTATTGTTTCTGACCACACTGATGCCAGGCTATACCATCTAGACCATGTAAATACAAATTTAGTTGGGAGAAATTTCTTCCCTGTGAGTTTATAAGGATATATATGTTGATTTTTTAGTTGGACACAAAATGATTAACGATAGTGGTAGTTAATTTCCTGCTGCCGCGTTGTATGTTTAAGGTTTGAGTGTGAAGGCACGTAACCAGGAAGTACTAATTTAATAGCGTGGGCAAAGTTTATAAGACCACCTGGGAAATCTAAGTTCCCAACTCCTCTGCCTTATTAAAAAGAAATATACATGATATTACTGAAAGGTACTAATAAGATATCATGCAAATATCCTCTTAAAATTACAGACTATTACGTTGTGGGCTCGCAACATAATTAACGCTTGCCAGAGACACACCCCACGCAGAGGTGACAAACGACAGTATTGAGGGCGAGGCCGCAAACAGCGAGATGTTTGGAAAACAGCATCGTAATTTGTAAACGCGCGACGAATACTTACACGCCGCCAGGACACGATGCGTTGTCTGCCTGCACCAGTCGCCAGCCTGCCGAGATGGAAAAATGCAGGACGTACCGTGAACTGCCTTAGCCGAGACGTGATGCAGCCTTCGGCAACAGACGAGGTGATATCGGTCCAGTGGTACATGTAGGAATCATAAACTTTGGTTTATTATGGCGTGGCTTAATTTAAAGTAAAGTTGGATTTAAAGTAAAGAAATTTGTCGCAAAGGGATGTATTTAACGTATTGTAAATGACATGAGTAATTGTATTAAACTATTGGCGTAGTGAAATAATATTGTGTCGCCTACAATTCTTGAGTTACGCACCCCTAAAGCTGTTTGGTTAGCCCATCAGGCGAACACAAATGAAAGATATTACCACTGCGTGATTCAGCCTTTTAGCCTACCATGCCCTTGTAGCACTTGAAGAATTAGGAATTTACAAATATTTATCAATAAATATGCACTTGCGGACGAACCAGAGAATGTGTTTACAAAATTAAATTTTCAAAAATAGCTAAAATACTTATTTTCTCTGTCATTAAACAGTTTTATCGTGTTTACAGAGCGTTAACATACTTCTGTTGGGTGAGATACTCAGTTCTGTCTCCCATCACAAGAGTGGCATGTCTGCGATCTTGGATACTATACGGCAGAGACTCTACCTCTAAATCTTTTCCAATCGGTTTGGAGCAGACTTACATAACTACTGTTTCAATTGCTATTCAACACCTGTAATATAGATTTCTGCTCTGTTATTTATTCCAAGTGACTCGCAAAGATTTTACAACTCCCTTTACGTCCCCGTTAACTAACTGCGCCTTTATATTTATATCTTTATTTACCGGAATGTGGTCATTGCCGTAGAACGAGTAATACCAAGCAGTCCTGCAAAAACCGCTATTCACGAATACTCTTGACAAAAATTAACTTGATCTGATGCCTATAACGAATATGATGAAACTTATTAATTTTGTTATTTGCACTTTGCCACTAAGGTGCATATCGGAAACCACACAAAATTTTGAAATAGTACTGTCTCCTGTGATTAGATTCTGAGACTCCACCATAAAATTTCTAAATTTGAAGCTTTGATTTCGTTTCGAGCATTTGACAAAGAGAATTAAATTGGATATTTGCACCTGCACATCACGCCGCAAGACATGGTTCCTACTTTTGTTTACATACGGTGAGTATGTAAACAAAAGGAGGAACAACGTCTTGCGGCGTGATATGGAAACTTCGCTTTAGCAGAGGAATATCCGGACTAGGTGTCAGTCACATAAGAAAACACGGACGTGTTTCAATTAAGAACTAATAACTAATCGTTAAAGCAGTTGTTTACCTGGACCTTTTTTCGTCCTTAAGCTCAAAAACGCGGTCCAGGGTGTGAGACCTGGTGAGTTACATTCTATCATGATTATCTTTAATTCTCTCTGAACCTTGCCTAACTTCCTCTCTAATCCTTTCGGTCGCATTATATGTAATCAAGTAACTTGTATAGGAGTTAAATGATCCAGTAAGTGCCTAGATCGATCCTTAATTAATTAGACTCCTTATTTAACTTATCCTAATGCCTAATCACACACTTCACTAACCTATCAGATTATGAGCTAGATGAGTTAGTTCATAACAGCATCAAATGTTTCGTCGACTATACATGCAAAGCTATGAAATGGGGCACAGTGTTTTCATCGTTCTGCGTGTACTTATGAGATTTTAAGCTGTGACTCCATTATTTTACCAGTGGTAATGGTGTAGGAAAGTTTAATACAAGCGCGTATTGTAGTTTCGCTCGTATTCGAGTGTTAAATTTTACCTATAACTATACGGAAAAGCCGTTTTTAACGATGTTAGAGGACTAAGAAAATTACACTTACAGTATGCGCTATACCTTGAACGTACCATGTCGTCTTAGTCCATAGTAAGTTTTATTTTCATAAGCAAACATTCCACGGACACGTTGAGTATTTTCGACCAATAAAACGTTTCAAACATACGGCATGAGAGCTCAAGCACAAGGTAAGCGACTGCCTTAAGCAACAATAAAGTCAAAATGAAATGTTTGTTTGAAGTAATGCACTACCTCTTTTGCTTTTAAAGGAGCAGAAGGAATACTTACATATATTCATCTTTATCAACGTAAGTATTTTTTTCCCCACAAGAAGTCTTCTTGCCAAGTTTACTGGAGCCCTGTATGTCCAGGATCATTAATATATTAACTTTGGATCACTTGCTTCTGGGTTCAAACTATTTGGAAACCAAAGACTATCTCTGAAGATTTTACTGCCAATATCAGGTGTGTATAAAATGTAAGCTGCTACCTCTTATCCTTCTTTACGAATAACCTTCAGATATAAATGTGGGGGCATTATTAATTTTGTCTTAATTAGTTATTCTACGGAACGTTCCTTTCAAGTTACTCTAACTGCCCGTATTCGTCATTATTATTTGTCAGCATACGTAAAAATCTACCAGTTCATAGATTGTTATAAGCTTACCACTTATATCGGTTGCATTTCATACACAGTCCCCGCCAATTTATCTCAGGTTGATCACGCTCCTGATATATCTGCTAGTGTATTAGGAGGTTGCCTGTATCTAAACGTACACTAAGAATTTTTAATTGGAAAATATATTTGGTTTATGTGGACAGTTAGTTAAACAGCTACAAATTTTTATGACAATGTCAGACTTTCTTACACTTGAAGTAATGTTGTACAACAGGGCGTTACTGACATTCTGTACTTCAGATCTGGGCCAGCAACAACGTACGTACCATTGCCAATAGCATACTCTAAATAAATCCATTCAACATTTTCTGTACGGTAAATAAAACAATATATTTAATACGGCTATTTTATAATAACAAAACATTTATTTAATTTAAAGAGAAGGATACTGAAACACAGATTTGTTGTAAATAAATGTTTTCATTTTTAAGTTCTTGTTTTATGATAATAATGCTATCCTTTATAGAAAGAGATACATTTTCTTTGAGATGTGTTTGTTCACAGTAAAGATTTTTTTTAGATCAAAAGGAACAGTTAATCCATATTAAAGGTTTTCTGTCGTATATTATAGTTTGCAGTTCGTAAATGTGATCCCGACGCAAACATCTATAACCTAAAATATTCGGCAGTTACCAAACTGCAGCTGAGAAAATGTACAGTCATCTAGTATAACCTTTAATGTCGTTCTGTAGTGCAATGATTCACCAAATCACTAGCCTCAATATATTCTTCCCAAGAGGTGACGTTATATTCTAGCCTATGTTACTATCTTTAATAAAATACTTATAGGCTGTTAACGACAAATTGAACACTTTCGAAACCAACCATTGAAAAATGTTATTTCCCTTACATGCATTGTGTTTTAACGGTAACACATACTGGTATGTACCAAGTAGAGTTGGCAACGAAGAAAGATAAGTACTTTCATAGTCTTGACGTCACAACAAATGTTTCTGGTAAACATTTTTCATTACTGAAATGGTCACTCTTGCTTTCTGAATTTTACTGACTTCGAGTGCAATAATCATCACATTTGTTAAACATCAACTTCTTAAAAATATTTCACAGTTTTACTTGACCGACGCATGAATAAAATGAGCAGACCCGTGGCAATATTAATTCCACATACACCGGAAGAATACACGACGTGCGTACAAGTAGCTCTTGAGCAGGACTTTTGAGCGTGCTCACTTTACCGTGAACAACAGAAGAAGCCGTAGTGATCGTACGGTAAACTGCATCCGGCTAGTATGTAGGAGTGGGGGAGGAAGATGGAGGTTCGAGTCTTGGAGCAATCCTAGTATTTTATTTAACTAAATATAACCTTGAAAGGTTTGCTACTGCTCTCTGAATTACCATATTTCAGCACAAATCTTCTTTACAGTGTAACTGGCATTACAGCAAGGACTTCTACTAAAATATCCACTGGCACTGCTGCACGTGGTAATCGGCGCGCAACTGTCCAACTGACAGGCGTCACCGCAGTGGCAGGTGAACATGTACAAAGGGTGGCCTATGCACAGGCGCTGGCTGTATGTCGCGACACCACCGTTAGCCTTTTTGTTATGCAACGTGTCGTACACGCGGGTACATACGGCTGCGGACACCCGGCGTAGTTTGCCGAAATTAAAATTCAATTTAAACATACTAAATGGCCTTTCCGAACTTTTGTGTCTAGAGTTTCTTGTTTCTGTTTGCCCACAGATACCGTGGTTTGAATTTCGATCGGTAGTTTCCGAACATCCTGCAAATTCAGAAATCGCACGCTAATTGCAGAGTAACAAACATCTTGTGTTCAAACACTGAACTGTTATCCTAACCACGCAACTGTCAAAAAGGCGTTGACTTCGACTGTTTACATAAGTAACTTCTCTTATATCCTTATATTCCGTTACCACACTTTTGACAAAGTCATGACGCAAATTGTCTACTGTGTAAGCAACTTACGGAAAATGAAAATTTACTTTTAAAAAAGGACTAAATGTAATCAAATGGAACATCGTTGTTGCATCACGTGAATTTGACAGTTCTTTTGGTAATAATTGAGGCAATATTAGGGACACGTGAAGTAGGGTAAAAATCATTGTACGTCGTCTTTAGTCTATGTAAGGAATATCTACTGCAATGAAAGTATCAGTCATATCGAAACACTGCCATCGTGTCGAAGTATCGCCAAATAAGCAATACACTATGTCCTGCGCAACTTTCTCTACCACAACTCAAATGCTAGAATTCAGTAACGGTAAAGATAATACCTAGAGGCAAGATTATTTGGCGAATAGCGATAAAACTGAAATAATACCGAAATGCTTGTTAAGACACAAAATTTAAATAAATTAGTAAATATTCCCTATTTTATCAATAAGACATCACATATTTAGTTTAATAAATTATATTTTGAATATTTTTTGTAACAAACTGGCCAAAATATTTTCTAGAAACTTCACCATTTGTACCAGAAAATATTCTAATACCAAAAATGTTATTATATATTTGTTACTTTATTTCTAATAAAATGCTAACTCTTGATTACGTAGTTCTTCAAAAGTTACGTACTAAAGATTTTGGGTGAACATGTGTTTAAGTTTTATTTTTTGTTAACTTTACGAAGATAAAAACAATAACACCGAAATCTCATATTTTGAAACTAAACTGAGCTGAAAATAATACCACAAAATTATGGTCCTAATAATACCACTTGTTAGAGAAAAATATAGTACTTTGAGCACTGCAGTTATTCCAGTAACGAGTCGCTCGTGGTTGACTTCATAGACTAACGGCGAGTTATGCCAGCTTTTGTCTTCCGATCATTTCCTAAGCGTTGACTCGTCTTTCGCGAGTACATCTGTCAAAGTCACATGATGAAAGTGTTTGCTCACATTTTATTTTCCAATTTACCTGTCATTGTATATTATCAAATTACTTCCACCAACTTCGCGGTGTTCTAGTTGCATTAAAACTAGGTTAGATGAAGTGTACTATCACGTGGAGACACTTATAGGCTGTTCACTGTAAACGGAGCACTTCTCAAAGACCTGATTCAGATCACGTTGTATCCTTCCACCGAATGTAAATTTAACATTGCCACTTTATTCATTCCTAGTCACGAGTATTTCGCGAGTTCATTTGGAGGCGAGGTAGATTCCAAACAAGTGTTCTTTTCTCCTACTGTTGTGATTGGACGACAGTTCTTCTGATACGCCCCGTTTAACTGTGAGCCAGTAATACGCAGGTAACATTAGTGTGAGCAAGTGATGAACAGTACAGTACAGAGGCCTCGCTTGATCACAGCAACCAATAAACAAACCATAATATCTCGAGCTTGCTACCAAATCAATCAGCGAAATACTCGGGGCTTTATTCATGCACCGTGCAAGTGAAATCGTGAAAATTTTAGGCATGTAAATTGTGCCAATTCTTACCATAGCGCGAATAAAACTAGACGCTCTAACCTCACTGGACATAAATTTGAGCATTACGCTCGCAACACAACGCCGAGTTTTAGAACTATTTTAAATCCTTCGCTGCCAAATTAACTGGGAGCTCGCATGCCATTGTGCACTGTGTCTTATGTATCTACTCCATTTACGGTTACTGCCAACTTATCTGAAGCCCTACTAAAGTTCTACTTTTATGCCGTTCAAAGTCTAGTAAAATCCACCAAACGGACAAAGCATCGAACTCGTGCGAGCTTAGTTTAACAATATTTTGCACAAGAACAATTTCTTAACAGGCGTTACCAACACACGTATTTTTTCTCTGTTTATTTTTTCATGGGGATCCTATTAATTATACATGAAATTCTTTAAGTCATATATAATACATATGTAAAAGTCATATTTAACAAAAAAATGTGATACTTTTATGTTGCCACATATATAGAAGCTTGTAATGCATGACGTATTTAGGAAACTACCGAACACATCACACGTTGGGTGATTTCTCAAAAGTTATATTCACAAAGTGTGATAAAACTACCAATAGACTGCATACGTAGTTACGGGCAGCGATTTTTACAGAAGTTGATTTCAAAAGTGCCTCATTTGATTGTGAACAGCCTATACTTGCACAAAAAGTGTTCCTACCGTAAATACAATGATCCCTTTTTTTTTTTATAGCGACGTTGGCAGAGAAGCAGTTGAATTTCGGAAGGCGTAGAGTATGCGCAAGCGCGCTCTACCACGTATTTCTCTCTTGCGAGTAGACGCCGCGAAGTGTTTCAGCGTGTCTGACACACTCGGGAAAGCTCCAGACCTCGCAGTTTACGCGGTGTTAAAACTCTCGGTCCTGCGAACCTCGTCTAATATGCATGCGCGGCCACGATTGCCCTCTCTCTACCCCCTACTTTAACCTCTCCCCCCCTCCCCCTCCTTCCACACTCTAAAACACCCTTCTTAGCGACCTCTTCGTCTCACCAGGCGCTCCAACCCTCCTGATTTAATTAACGCGCCCATGAATCTACGGCAGGCTTGCCGCGGTAAACGCGCGTGAACCATATCGCTGCCGCTATCGTACGTCCTGAAAACGTTTGCCCGGCAGCCTGCTACGCCTTGCTGCACACGCAAGGCGACATAACATATATCAAAAGCTCCGAAATCCAAAAATCGTGAAAAATCGCTACTGCAGAGAAAAAGCTAAAGGGTACCATACGCACCTTAATATAAAATACCAAATCAAAAGACATTAATGGTTTGGCAGAACTGGAATATATTACATCTTTAGTTTTTCACACAATTTTTAAATTGGTTCAGTATAACTATTATTTCTCATAACTTTTTTAGCATAACGTTTAAAAGCGCCTTAACAAATAAGGCTACCATTAAAAATACATATAAGAAAAACGTACAAAATCCATACTGTAAAAGTTTTAGTTAATAATGATATCCTCAATTGTAAGAATACAAATACCACACAATGGATGATATTTTCAAACAAAATGCTATTTCTGAATGCTTTTAGAAGTTTTCAATCTTTTTACAAGTTGTAATCACATTACGCTGTTTCCAAAAAATGTTTTCATTTTTACTTGACTTTGTACTTTCCAATAAAGTTGACTCAATAAAAACTTCTGATCTCTAAAAAACCTATCATTTCAAACAATTTACGTTTTCAAAAAAAACATTACGTTAAAAATCTTTATTCTTGACATTACTAACCATAGTTAGATTCCCATTAAAAATATGTCACCATTTTGAAGGCATTTGACTAGAATTTCACAAACTCTAAAACTTAACAAGTTTTAAAATTATGCCCACACTACACAAAATTGTTACATTAAAATTCATGCTAGGGACATCTCAGGGTTTTTCCTTCAAAGCGAATAGCGTGATGGGCTTTAAAAACTACATAGTTATGTTATCAAAGATCGGTACTTAACTGTCACGATCTCAGGAGTTGACTTGCTCAGAGGCAGGCTATGGAGGTCGTTAAATACTTGAACATTTGACAAAAAAAAACTATAATCCGACTGATAGGAATCCCACCAATCAACACGTACGGATGTTTATAAAATATTCTACAATTCTAAGAAAACGTGTGAAAGTGGCGTCGCCTATAACCATATTTGCCGCTGAGCGATAGGGCTCCAAGCGACAGTGCTGCTCTCATGTGGTGTCTGGTCGAAACAGCGTCGGACATCTTAGTTCTCGTGTCAACACTTTACCAGGGAGTACGTTTCGAAGCTCCGTGCCGGTAACCTTGCAAAAGCAAGTTTACCGTTTCGCACACGTAATGTTCGAGCACAGAGTTCAGCTCATCAGTAGGGTAAGGTAATGAGCACTTGATTTTACACAGTAGTGTTATTCTTGCAATTAGTCTTTAAATGTGTTTTCTAACGATGGCGGTGACTTTTGCGTACGTGCGGGAACACTCCAGGCCGCAGGCGACAAATGGAGCCGTACCGCTCGGCCATAGTGAACTTGTTGTTGCGTGGTTTCGGGAAAATGAGACCCGCTGTCTCTAGAATTTCCCTTCCCTGCACGTAAATACGGGGGAACCAAGCCAATATTTATTTTATTTTTGTTTTATGTCCAATATCTGTTCACCTATTGATTATGGACAGCTGCGGATAGCTCGGATACACATTTGAGGTCTCAATTTATATTTATAGTGTTAATATTTAGTTCCAAGGGTGGAATACGGTGTAAAAGCACTATGAATAGAAACGTATTAACTGGTCATGTAAGTTGACCTCTAATCGTAGATTATATCTGGATCGGGTTTTATTTAATAAAGTATCTTTGGAAACATTTTTATTTAAGTGTAAATGTATTCACGAAATGTATAAAACCTGGTACTAGAATAAATGTTGTATTGTAGTTTAATTTATGAAGGTATATGGCATAGTGTTATATCGTATAGTAAAGCTACTGTAGTGAAGTTGTGATTTTTTAATATAGCGGGAAAGACACTTTTCACGATATTAGTTAAGACTCAGTTTAGATTGTTATTAATTTATTTTGTTCACCTAGGTATATATGGGGATTTTATAAACAGTTTTGGGTTGTAATATTTCAATTAGAAATTTTTTGTGTGTTTCTTACTAGTATATAAGTTTGTAGACTGATCGTCTCGTCGACACACAAGTTATCAGAGAGACAGAATCAGAAATCAGACGGTCATGAAGATTTGAAATAATCACCCCCCAGCCTACATTAACACCATCTCGTCATTCGCAGAGAGCGATTTCGGAAATTCACGAAAAAAATCAAAACTATAAGGCCGGAAAATAAACAAAGGTCGTCCTCACAAATACGAGGCCAGTGTGTCACCATGTGACAATGTTTGCCAACACACACAGGACGAGGTCCTTATCTCAACTGCTTCTTGAATGTAGGTGTTTTAAGTTGGAAAACAGCTGAGAGCCCCTCAAAGATTGCAAAAAAGGGATTTGGGTTGGTTCCAGTGAAAAGGTTTAAAAATTATGCGTTTCCTTGCGTGTATATATCAACTTCAAATCATTTACAATATTTACCCCCCAAGATCACATTGAAAAATATGTATATAAAAATATACTTTTCCCACACATTACATTTGATATAAAAAGTTTGAATGAAATTAATTATGTTTAAAACTTCCCGCAAAATAAATGGTCTCTTCTCTGAACTTCATGATAAAATTAAGATATTTCTTAAATTACTTGTTACTGCTGGCTATTCGCACATTTTGGGTCACTTAGAGCTCACGTATAAAACACTTATATCAATAAAAAAATTTTAACGAAATCAGTGAAGTGATGTTCATTTGTCTTAAGCAGCATCAGTGCCGTTAAATAAACTTTATTTAACACTTTGAAAGGTTTTTGTATTTTGTAATGTGTATTTGACATTAGACATTTATTATTAGTGTCACCTGTTTGTCACTATCTGGGCACATTCCCCTTTTTAGTCTGGCGTCAAACCCCTTTCTCTGCTCTAGCTCAGCCAGGCGTCGTGATGTAACCTACTTAGTGACGTATCAACGCGCATCGGCAAGTAAGCCGGAGAGCAAGAGTAGGTCAAGTCTTTCATTTCATCCTGCACCAAACACACAATAGTCTATCTTCAGCAGCTAAAAAAACAAACCTACTTTCTCCTGGCCCAATCGAGTAAGGGACAACATATATTTTTAACCTGCATGACTGTCTTTCGCATTTTCCAAACGCCCCCTCCCGAAGCTTGGGTTTGGTGAGCTCTGCCACATATACCCTTCATCTTTCGGCTACAATTTCGGCCGTGGTACCAGGCAGCCCTGCTTAGGCCGCGTTTGACGCGCCATTTTTAACATAATAAACCTGAAGGTATTCTGAACCTACCCCGAGATGAATCCCATGCTCCTAAAGACCTAGCTACACAGTAAAATAATTGTATGTTATCTATCTGGTATCTGGTATCTATACATTGTATGGAAATAATACCACGTGTCAGTGTCGTTACTATACAAAGTTGGGTACTTCCCTATACGCATTTGACTGTTTTGTGAGCGAATGTAAGAACGGTGCCATGGATGTAAGGGAAAGCAGTTTACCACTCGCACTTTCTCACTATTCGTATACATCGGTATGGTAATTTTACGAATTATTTCTTAAGAGTGTGCTAACGTACATGCCGCAGGGCTTAGGGCCGGTTGTACCATTGAAGCTCACCGTTCGATCCAAGATCACCAGCGAGTTTGATCCAGGATCGATGTGCAAATCTGTTGCACCAACCGAGATCGGCACGTGACTGGAGAAGATCGAAATGGACTTTGGCGTCAACCGCAGAAATTATCGGTTCAAGAACGATGATCCGAGATCGAAATTTGTTTGTTTACAAGTTACGACTGAGGTTCAATGTTTTCGCGGGAACAGGACTGTTGGTGTGGCGTGATTTAGAGGCGAGAACGAAAGTAGTCTGAATAACTTAGGTCCAACGTAAAGCGTTTCATTAAATAATGTACTGTGCCATCGTATGTTTTTAGTTAATTTATTACTCGTAACAGAATAAATATAGTGTATTTTTGTTACGCCCTACACTACTGTTCGTACATATACCTGTGCATAATCCATTTGAAATAAGTGTTGTTCTAAATTTTCCAGATCCTCTAACAAGGGCACATATTAAAACCCTTCAGATAGTTCAATGAAATCAATCATGGCACATACTTTTAAAACTTCAGGCTTAAAACACTATCATTAACAATTACACAAACTTAATGTTGCGTAACTATGTGTTTGTTGATTAACCTAGTTTTGCGGGGCCGCGGTGGCCGAGCGGTTACCTAGCTTACCTCTCACCGTTGCGAACTGGGTTCAATCCTCGGCCGAGTCACTGGGCTTTTTGCATGTGGGAATCGTGCCGGACGATGCCGTTGGTCGGCGGGTTTTCTCGATGATTCCCCGTTTCCCCCGCCCTTTCATTCCGGCGCTGCTCCATACTCACCCAAATCACCCGCTTCGGCTCTCAAGAGCCACCCAAATCTCTTCACTCTTCACCTACTTTTGTGCCATTATCTGTTTGTTTGTTAACGTAATTGATAGTTGTATTATGTGTTATACAAGTATAGATAGTTATACGAAGTTAATATTTGTGTACCATAATATTCTGAGGACGTAGGCATTTGTCTGTTTAATTATGTTTTCATCAGATTCTGAAAGTGACAAATACAATGTTGTAGAGATGTTGGCTGTAGAAATACCAAAGTAAATCATTTATCTTACACGGCCAAATCCATTTGCAGAATATCAATATGTTACTTTTTTCATCGTACTTCGAGTGTAAAAACCAACAAAGACAAATAAAAAAAAAAAGCCAAATTTTATCCAACTTATCCAGACAATAATAACTTCACCCCTTCTTCACAAAAATAAGTTGGTTTCAGCGATTTCGTCTTTCAATCTAACTATCGGTCCCAAATTGTCTGAACCACGGCCATAAAAGACCGAACCAGGAGTGGAAGATCTACGCTCGGAACTCGGTCGATTACGTTCGTGAAACGCATTTTCAATGGAATGCGGTTCACGCTAGAGATTGAGGGAAAAACCAAGATCATTCGATTTCGGTTCAAGCTTGTTAATGGTGCAACCGAGTCTTACAGATCAATGAAGGTGCTCACGCTGGCATGGCTGGATTTGGAATCCTGCCAGATAAAAGATTAATAATAAATTATTAGTAAAACAATTATTTAAGTAATTATTGTATTTAGTGTTAGAGACAGTGCCTTCCTAAAGTTCTGCTTTCTGGCTATTACTCTGCGTCATGCAAACAAAGCTTAACAGAGTCTGTAAAATCACACTGAAATGACAACGCACCGTATTCCTCCCACTCAGTTTAGTGATATTTTGCATGAGAAATATTACTTAGTTGGCATTACCAACTCACCTATTTCCTCCCTGCTTTTTATACATTTTAAATGTAAATTAAACTTGTAATTATTAGATAAAATGTAACTTACAGTTCAATGTAATCGAAAATAATATCATATAATTTTAAAAGAAGTATGAAACGCTTACGATATATGACATACTTAGGAAACAACCAAACACGCCGTACATTGGGTGATTTTTCAAAGGTTTCATTCAAAAAGTCTGATGATACCGTAAATAGATAATAATAGAAGTCTTCCCCGCCTAACAGCACTCTGTGAGCAATCAAACGTGGTATGGGACGTTCACTGTAAACTGACCCCTTTTGGAAGCCATGCTTAAGATCTGCTTGTGTGCAAGTTGTGTATTCTTCCACCACAAGTAAAATCAACGTTGCCATGGGCCTGGTGACATTATTCATGCGTTGTTCAAGTAAAACTGTGGCATTGTTAGAAAACTAAATATTTTCTGGAAGTCACTCATGTTTGCATAAAACTTTTGATTCAACGTTTAGACGTAATTGCAGCGATATTTTTCATAGGTTGATTTCAAAAGTGCTCTATTTACCGTGAACGGCTTATAAAAGAAGTATACCGCAATCTTTCGCCCTCTGAGGAAGTGATCATTTCAAAATTTGTCGTAACTTAGCTCCACTTGTAGAACTCCATACATATGCGATGGGTTAAGGGTGTAGTATCATTCCATATTCGATTTTACCCAGAAATATTCGTAATGTAAATTTATGATCAGACATAAAAATCAAAGATAGACACGACATAGAAGACTACTTAGAGAATTTTTTTTATTTATATGGTTTCGATTATAACACTATTTTCCAATGTGGGATTGACATTATTAAATAAGAAGGTAATATTTGATTACGGTTACAGATGTGAAATTAGTCATATAAGAAAAAAAAGTGGGATTTAAAAATAACTGTTAAGATGTTCCTTATGCCTTGACTAGATTGGTTTTTAAATATTTACTCAAGAATTAAATCACGGAGTAAAATACGTAAATCAAAGAAGGCGATGATGCTTCCCCTATAAGGCTGTTGCCGGGCTGAAAAACTCGTTAAGGGGAATACACTTTAATGACATTCGTGTTTTTTATTATATAAATTTGAAACAAAACCTAGGTGTGAGACATAATACTCTCAATCTCTGTATCAAGGCAATTATAAAAATTTGTTTTTCAGTAATTTTTTATTTATTTTTTATTAGTATTTTCTGCTAAAAAAGTCCTAGGTGGTACAAGACTGTCTCTAACAGGAACGCTAAGATACCGAATTTCAGCTAACGTGTATCTCCCAAATACCTTATTCTCAACAAAACACCAATCTTAAGCGGCGATTTTCGCAGGGCACTTCGCCCTGAGCACCACATAATTCCAACCCTTGGTGTCCAGCCGAGTTTGAGGGGGGCATATATGTGGACGCCGCTCGGCGCCATAGCTCGTCGAGGGTACTCGATGCCCCTTCCCCCTCCCTCCAAGCGGGACCGGCCCTGGATGCAAATCCAGGCACTCCAAGGACCCCCCCCCCCTCCATCACCAACCATACAAACCTACCACGTTCACGGGCCCTTTCCCAGGCCGCTGGCAGCTGTGTCCGGGGCGAATCGGAACACGAGTCTACACTGTGCAAAACTTTGAAAATTAGCCACCCAGGTTACGTCATTTTTTTTTCGATGCAGGTTGTTTGACGGTTATTTAGGCAATTTTGAAATCAACATAGGAAAAATGTCACTTCCCTTATATGCATATAGTTTAAGGCCATTGGTGCATGAAAGCTGTATATTTATAGAATTTGTATCATAACTTATTTCACAACAGATTTTTCAAAATTAGTAGCTCGTCAAAACGTAACTAACAACTTTCAACATCTTCTTAGGTTGTTAGATATTCACTGCCGTCATTACTCTCGGAGCACTGATTGCAGATAAGAAAACAAAAACAATTTATTTTCTTTCATCAGTGCTCCGAGAATAATGACGGCAGTGGATATCTGACAACGTAGGAAGATGCTAAAAGTTGTTTTTTACGTCCTGACGAGCTAATAATTTTGAAAAATCTCCTCTGAAACGAGTTATGATACAAATTATATAAATATACTGCTTCCATGCACCAATGGCCTTAACGGGGCACGCTTACGCCCGTGTGCCCCGTTAACATTTTCATGCCCGAATAGCGAAATCTTCGCGTGTTGTAGCGGAAGGTAACATTTGACCGGCACTGTATTCCACGAAGTTCAGTGCACAATTATTTTCCCTGGCAGTAACTGATTCGCAGGAGCACCTGTTTATCGCAAATATATTTCAGGACAAGCTGTACTTCCAAAGCACTTCAGTTCAAAATCACTTTCGTGATTGGATTATTTGAATTGTTATGCGTCTTATCCGTGAATCACGGATGGTCACTGTCGGAAAAACTTCATTTGAATTGGCTCTCCCGTGTAACAGACGGTCTTCACACGAACACAAGCGGCCAATAGTCAAATAAAGACTACAAGTGGGCGCATAAGATATTGATATCTAGCCTTCACGGAAATCTTTTCGCGAGAAAAAGATCTTACTGATTAGTAAACCGTGGTACTGTCCTACGTTACCTAATTCGTAGCACCAATCACTGCGCAACACCCACAGCTCATTGGTTGCGATAAAGAAATGAGTTCTTCACCAACCTAAGTACAGCACGCGTCAAAAATTTTCTTATTTGCAACACCAGAAAACATGAATTAATGTGGGAATGAAAGGGTTAAGTTGGTAACATTGGAGGTAAAGTAGTTCCTTGTCTTAACATTAAATTATAAATGCTACGTAAGCGTTCGTGAGTGTGGAATTATTTATTTTGTTTTGTTCTTGGTAGCATGCAAGTGTAAATATAAACAATTTTGTAAAATATTTGCTTTTCTAATAATTTGAAAGTTTCACACGACCGACGCACGAATAAACTCGCAAGGGATATGGTAATGTTAGGTTTGCAAAAATAATTCACAACTGTGCAAACAAACATTACTTGTGTTCAGTATTTTTCATGGTAAAGGCTTTTCACGATAAAGTGAGCACGTTTAGAATAAACCTTAGCAAAATTTAATTGCCCCTGCCTGCATATATTTTACGAGCGCACTTAGTGACATGCGCCCGGTAAAGTTGGTAACGATAGATGGAAAGTAGTTCCATATCTTAACGTCCAATAAAATGTGTAATAATTTGTGATAATTTAAATTATATCTTACGCTTTCTGTTTTTTATGCCTCATTGTGTAAAAATTAGCATATTTATAAAATGTTTACTTTTCTAATAATATCACAGTTTCACTTGACCGACGCATGAATAAGGTGATGATGCCATGGCAGTGTTAATATTACGTAAGGCGGGATAATACACAACGTCCAAACAAGTAGACATAAACGGGGCTTTTAAAAGCGTTAATTTTACTATAAACAACGTATACAAATGAACAGTGTGCTGCGTGCTCGATGATGTTGGCGTTAGCCATTCATATAAAAGAGGTGTAGAAGATTACACAAATCAGATTTGCCACACAGAAGAGACTCAAATAACAGAGTAGTGATGGGTTGCTGTATACAGTACCGATTATAAGTATCATTCATTTGCAACGTCTAGCTATGCGAACCGGGTTCGATTCGCGGCGGGGTCGCTCCCGAATTTTCGCCTGTGGGATTCGTGCCGTACGATGCCGCTGGTCGACGGGTTTTCTCGGGGACATCCCGCTTTCACGGGCCCCTTGTGATCCGACGCTGCTCCGTACTCGCCTCGCTTCGCCCTCGACGTTAAGAGCCGCCCTGCGACGGTGCTGGAACACCGTTCATGCAGAATTGACATCGGCGCGGGAAATCGTACGTCCTAACACGGGGATGGATCGACGAGGGAGCTGAGGCTTACCTTGTTGGTGACATGTTAAACGTAAGTCGTCGTGGACATTGATGCCGACTTGGCAGGCGAGCGAAGACTGCCTGCGTGGAGGTTTGAGGCTGCCCGCACCTCCTCCCGTTGCTTGTGCTTTCCTCCTTCCAACGTGTATGGATGGCGTCTAGCAACCGTCCGACGCTACCTTCGACGTCATCGAGATTTGACTGCTACTGGACTCGAACCAACGAAACTTTCTGGGATGTTCGTCAATACCCTGGTCAGCGCGTTTCCCTACTGTAAAAAGGGGTTTCTTTCGTCTTGGGAGAGAGATTGGATAATGAACCGACGTTGAGAACATTGTAACTTGGCAGAAGGCATATCCTGCCATGTTAGTTGAAGTCATTTTGTAGGGCATGAATAGGAATAGATTGTAAGATTAATTTCTTTTATATTCTGTAATTTTGCAATGTTACAATATTTAGGCAAAGTATGTATTGCTATTTGAGCCCATTATTAAATGCAACTTCATGCAATTTTCATAATAAATATTATAATTGGATATTTGTATTTTTATAATGCTTGTGCTTTTTATGTGGTTAGTTTACAACAAAAAAGAAAAGCAAAGCAAAATAAGTCCGGAGATAAAGGAAAAGAAAACTAACAGGTTGTTGAATCATTTCTCACAATTCTTGGTGTTAATTATCTTGTATTTGAATCCATATCAGGGGATGGTTGAAATTACGCCATTTATTGCGACTGCGTTAATTGTTTGTACTCTGCTACTTAAGATCAGCTGCTTGAATGTTTGTGGTAAGACTCATTTTGCTTATATGAGTGGAATGGAAGGAAAGGGAATTGAAGGCCACTGTCATGTAGTGGTGGGGTTTCGTACGGGTGCTCCCGCTCTGCGACAACACAAATATCTCTAATCCACTCAATTCGAAACGCGTACAAATATTGCTGACATGGTAACAGAACGGGCAAAGTTTAGCGTGGTCGTAAATATACATTGCCCCCAACACATGAATTACTTTACAAACATAAGGCAACCGTAGACTTAGACTAGCAGAAATGTGTGTGCCATAAGCGCAATTTTTGCTCAGTGATTTGATGAGGAAGCTATAGTCTATTCACGGGTTCTTCACGCCTTTTGAATTAAACATTTTAAAAATCATCCCATATATTACGTGTGTAGTTGTTTCCTAAATATTACCTGTATCAGAAACGTTTTATGTTTATGTTACCATGGAAATATCTTATTTTTGTATAATTTGAAGTAGTAATTTTATTTTATGTATACATTGTAATCTGACATTTACAATTAATACGATTGAAAACGGTGATAAAAAAGGTGGATTGGTAACACCAAATATGAAATAGTCCTTACGCAAAATTCTATTACACTGAGTGCAACGAATGCGGCGCGTTGTCGCTTTGTAGCAATTCTATAGACTCGGTTAAGCTTTGTTTGCATGAGGTGGAGGAATATTGTGAAAGGAGATCTTTAGCAGGAGTTCATAAAAGTCATAAGTAACCGTGAATGGACTATAAGTAGAGCCATTAGTATTTCGCGGATTGAGTTGACAACAAGCTAGACTGAACAGCCCTCTATACACTCGACACATTAGGGTTTGTTTATTTGTTGCTGTGATCAAGTGAGTCCTCCGTACAGGACTATTCAACACTCGCTCACATTACTGCTTCCTGCTTATTACTGGCTCACAGTTAAACGGGGCGTGTCTGAAGAACTGTCGGCCAATCACAACAGTAGGAGAGAATAACAAGTGTTTGGAGTCTACCTCGCCTCCGAATGAATTCGCGAAATACTCTACAGAAGAGATGTAGGCGGTGTTGTCTGTATCTACCAGTCTCCGGGGCCACGTGATAGATTGAAACTGCGGCCTTGTGTCGGCTAGGAAATGAAGTGTCAAGTGATCGCTGGAAACTCCCACCTCCATCCCTTTTCCCCTCCTACACGCTCTCCTTTCCCTGCGTGACCCACCCCTGTCATCAGCCCAGGCGCAACGCCATGCATAACAAACGCGCCTCTGGTCATTTCTCTCTCGCTTCTTCACCTGGTGCAAGGAGAGTGATACACGAGAGCTTCATTACCAGAGCTTTGGAAATAAACGCCCCGGGACAGCGCGTTATATAAACACGCAGTGCTCTCTTTTTAAGGGGAATGGTGTACGAAAGCAGTATATTTACCCGATTGTCATTATAACTAGTTTTTCAGAAGCTTTATCGAAATTTCTGGTACGACAAGACGTAAATATTAATTTTTAACAACTTCTTGCATTGTTAAATATTCACTACCTTGATATTCTGTGAGCACGGGTGGAAGATGTAAAATAAGATATTATTTCTTATCTTCCGTCAGTGCTCCGATACTAGTGCTGGTAGTGAATATCTATCAATGTAAGAAGGTGTTATAAATTATTCTTTATATCTTGTGCTACAAACTTAAAAAAATTCTCGGAAAACCACTTTTGAGAAAAATTAAGGCTTTCGTGTACCATTCCCGGTAAACACACGGGTTTCGTTTACCATTCCCCTTAAGTCTCGATTTCGCATATTATGCAGAAATTCTTTGTTTTCCTGTCATAATTTCAGTTTCAGAGGAATTATTGGAAATTTTCACGAGGCCCTGCAGCGACCACAGGGACGCAGCCAGAGTTGCAGTGTTTAGAAGACACGGGAAAAACAACACAGTCGTCGGAGGTAAACTAGTCCAGCTGAGTGATATATAAGGCACGGGATCACAAGCACGGGGTCTTCATTACGTCACCGGGTCGTCGGAGCCAGTGATCCAGGTGCTGGCGAGGATGGCGTCGGTGGAGCCCTCGTAAGTCATAATTGCAGTTTAAAGACTTATCAGTCGTGAATACAACGCTAAATTCGAAAGCAAGATAAGACGTAGTAAACGGAGGCTACAGTATAGTTCAGTTAACGATAAAGTATACGGTTTGATATAGCTTCTAGTATATTTCAAAGGAGTCAATATCTATCAACATATTAACGCATAAAAAATAACAAAAGAATTTGTACATCTAACAATATTTTTAAAGTAATGTAATTATCCAGATAGAAATAAATTAAAGAACTATATAATATCAACTTAGTCTGTCACTGAGTTAACGTCCCTACCAGTAAAATAACTTGTAGAATAAATTCCGTTTCTCCTCTTATGACTAATGTACGATTTATCCAAGGAAGGTATCAAAATGTTTGATTATAGAAAATACACAATTTGCTAGTTGTTTAAAATTTATCTAATTTACACTATTTGTTATTTCCTGCAAAAAAAAAAACTTATTGATAAAATCTAAATATATTACTATAGACTGTTCACGGTGAAATGATAACTTTTGAAAACCCTGTTTAAGATTTACTTGTATGGACGTTGTGTATTATTCCGCCTTATGAAAAATCAACATTGCCAAGGGCCTCATCACTTTATTCAAGAATCGGTCAAGTGGAACTGTAAAATTTCTTGAAAAGTAAATATTTTTCAAATTTACTCATTTTTGCACTCCAATACATTAAAGAAACGTAAAGCGAAATAAATAATGTAAGTATCACAAATGATCATCTAATACTGTCTATTCGACGTTAAGATATGGAACTACTTTCCGTCCATCGTTAACAACTTTACTGGACGCGGGGCCACAGTGGCTGACCAGTTACCCTGCTCGCCTTCCACCAAGGCAATCCGGGTTCAATCCTCGGCCGGATAACTCCGGATTTTCCCATGTGGTAATCGTGCCGGTCGAGGGTGTTGGTCGGCGGGTTTTCGTGGGGATCTCCTGTTTCCCCGCCCTTTCATTCCGACGCTGCTTCATACTCACATCAAATTACCCTCATCGGCCCTCAAGACCTCGATGTTAAGAGCCGTTCAAATCACTTCACTCACTCACTTTACTAGACGCATGTCACTCAGTGCACCCATTCAAATGTATGCAGGCAGAAGCAGTGACTTTTTTCTAAGGTTGATTTAAAAAGTGCTCACTTGATCGTGAACAGCCTTTAGGAGGGGTCATTGAAGGACCCTTGAGTGGTTTTGTATATATCTGATGAGTGTATTTTGAACAACAGTACTTTGAAAAAAATCCGTTTTTAGCTGTTTTGGAGTACTCTGAAATTGTGTTTCTAAAGAGCGCGGCATCTTGTTAGCACTTAACAGCCCTCGTCTGATGTGCGCATTCTTTGCGTAGAACAACGCATTGGTCGCAATTGTAATAATTTCGCGGGAAAGCGTGTATTTCAAACACTCTGCAATGTAATTCCAGCCCCAGGTAGAGGGAAGCCTTAATAACAGTTACCAATATTAAAAATATTTGCCATCAGCAGAGAGACATCGTCCAAAACGCTGTATATAAGAACTATAATCCTTTCACGGGCACTTCACACTTTTCTGAATTCCTGCTAAAGTTATACATCTAGGATATGTAGGATATGCCTACGTCTTGTGCACATAAGCTTCACTATGTCTAGAAAATTACACCAAAGGCAACGCACCGAATTCGTGCGCATTTAGCTGTAATAATAGTTTGCATGATAGTTATTCCTTACTAAGCGCTACCAACTCAAATGTTTTCTCACTATTTTATTCGTATTTATTAAAAATGACATTATAATTTATAAAGAAAATTTTGTTAAAATTCCAATACATAATAAAAAAATGAGATACTTCTATGTTAACAGAAGTATAAAACGCTTGTGGTATATGGCATATTTAGGAAATAAATAAATACGTCAGACATGGTGTGATATTTCAAATATTTGATTAAAACAAAGCTTGAAGAAACTACGGATAGAACATAAAAACAGTAGATACAGTCTCCGTGGATGTGGTTTCAGGGAGTTCACTGTCGCGTCTCTCGGCGAACACAAGTGTTCTTCAGAGATATGGAGACTTTCTGGGATATTGTTTGTGTTATTTCCGTTCAAAGAGAGAAAATATTTATTTTTAAACATTCTATACATTTTAATTAAGCTCAAAACTATTATAAAAGACAATAGTTATTTTACCTATGAAAAGTTTGAACAGCATAGCAATTCTTAAGGTGAATTCCACTGATTTCTATGACAACCAAGCAAGCGTATCTGGTAGTGGCCAGGGCTGCGAATAATATTTTCATATATAATGCGGCCCACTCTTTGACTGCAGTAAAGTGGGCATGGTGCACGCTGCTTCCAAATGGCTAGGGTTATCAAACAGCTATGATGTTATGCTGTGTTGGCAGGATAAGTTCAGACGTACAAAAGTACGTAACAAAAATTGTCAAATTTTATAGTAGGGTATTAATATAAAATTGTTTGCTTAGCTACCCACTGCATTCTAAGAGTGAGACGCACTATAGAACTCCAGGAATTCCTCTGCTGCCGCTGCCTTTATTGAACAACAACAAAAAATAATTATTCGCAACGTTGTGCCAAGATAGTATACATTCAAAATAGTACACTATGTAGGCGCACCTTTTTTTTTTTTTTCGAGAAAAGATTCCACGGCTTGTTGTACTCCAAAACACGCCAATTCAAAACCACTGTCGTGATGGCTGATTTTACCTATCGCGTGACTTAGGTGTCTGCTAGCGAATCAGGAACCTTTCAGTGTTAGAGTAACTTGTTTCTGATTGGCCTTCTCAGAGAGAACATATCTTCTTACAAAGGCACGCAGCCAATGGACAAATGAAATTTGCAAACGTGCGCGAAGGCTACTGAAGTTTAGCAGGCTCATAAATCTTTTCGCAAAAAACAGGTAGTCCTAAAAATATGCAGTGTAAAATTTTTATTGTGTTAATTTAGTTCCGTCGTAATTTATGTTTATAGATATATATGGAAAATGAAAATTATTGTTTCATTGTAAATAAAACTTTAACACTTTTTAGACTATGCTGGAGTATAGCCCGAGCAAAGCTAATTTGAGAATTTCTTTGTTGTTGAGAACAAAGCTCGCATGGAGGTGCAGTCTTTGTTCGGCTAGTGTTTAACATGAACTCCACAACAACACCAAAGAACAGTAACAATGAATTTCTAACGCTGGAATTTATATTTTTTATAGTAACTCAAAAGGACATTCGAGTAAGCCAATATCAGCTCTGCTCTCCATTAGTTGATGACCGGCCAATAATGAACGCTCTACGGTACAACGTAGTGCCCAGTGTGGTATGGACCAATAGGAAAATGGCGAGTTCTAAAACAATTCCAGTAAATGTGTCTAGGCCTCAATGTGTTTAAATTTTCAAACTCGTTTCGAGCTCTGCTACTCTCTTGAAATTTATTTGGCACACCCGAAGGACTGCGGATCCAAAAAAAAAAAAAAAAAAAAATTTATTGACGGAGTGAAGAACCTTCCGCAGCGTGATTTCGTTTAAATGGCAATTTCGAATGAAATGAAGTGTAATACTGAGTTACGTAGAGGATAGTGATGTGTGACAAGCTCCAAAATTCACGTGAATTTACCATGTCTCTAATTATTGTTTAATGTAGTTTTTCGAATAATCTATCAAATTAATACAATGCGGGCGATATTGATGCCACAGAGGCGTTGAAGAAGTTTACACCGAAATGAACGAAATCCTCTCAAGCCATTAATATCGACGGGCGGTGACCAGTGAAGCAATGAAAGCAAATATCGTTCACCAGCGCTAGTGTAGCTGTTCCGTTGTCGCGTTAACATATCTCCCCCTCACCCCTGAGATTAATAAATTATTCCGGCTCCGTATATCTCCCGGTCTTTCGGGAATAAGCGTTCTGGCAGGTACAAACGTCGCTTTTTAACGTCCATTTTCCCAAACCGGCGAGAACGGAAGGGAGACGTTTAAAAAAAAAAAAATTCCAGCCATGCAGACAATGTTTTGGATCTGATAATAAAATCGTGCGTTCGCTGCTCCCATTTAATTCGTTCCCCTCTCTCCAACCCAAACATTTCCGAACACGTATTCATACTTTCTCCCTCGAAACCCCTCCCCTCCCCTCCCCCTCTGTCTCTCCCGCTCAACCTGGTTTCCATCTCGACCATGCAGAGCACAACATTTGGTGCCCCTGCCATGTTCGCATCGAAAAACTCGTCGACAAGCGACAGCGGGGCCGGAAACATTTCGTCAGACCTAATGCCGTACGCACGAAGAGGGAGGAGAATGTATTATTGCGCCCGTGGAAATAAATGAAAACAAAGCAAGTCGTCAAATAACATATCAAGTTAGTTTATTTTTGTTTTCATTCACGAGCAACGTGCTGCGAAGGAGGGGAAATGATATGGATGGCCTAAACACTAGAGGTGTAGAGAGAATATATTACGTACTTTGTGACACAAAATTTCAGATTTGGAAACTTGTATGAAATTGTCTTTTTTTGAGGGAGTTACATTGCCATAAAGAGAACTGTTCATAAATTAAAAATAAAAAAATTGTATTTATACTGTTCCAATGTGGTTGTGTATTACTTGCCAGCTTGACCAGTTTAGTTCCCTTGTCATTGATCAAGGACGTGTTGCACATGAAAGATATTTATGTTCGGCACTGCACAGAAAAAGGAATCAGCGACTGGTGTTTTGGACGTCTTTCTTATGAGAAATCTGATTTTGTCGACTTTACTGCACCTTTCATTCGTGAATGGATAATGCTGACATCCAGCTGCGTGTGGTGAACTGTTGAAAGGAAAGCTGGCGTTAGCTGTGTGCTGTGTCCTGTTGCTTGCTAGTTTATACTTCCACCACTAAAACTTAGCTCGGCAACTGACGTCACAGGACGTGTGTAATGGGTCCCTTGCTGCTCGCTTGTGAGTGGTCGGAATACATTCAGTTTCCCTAGGCTGCATGGTGGTTACTGCTGCATGCACCGAGAATGTACAGTAGTGAGCAAGCACCAGCTTAACTTGCAACACTTCACCACACGCCACTACTGACATCAAAGAACACGCAACACGTTGCTCGCTAGTTGCAAGAAGCAAGCCCAACAAAAGTACGCCACACATAAGAAATTACAATATTGCAACATTTGAGCTCGTAAATTAATCCGGACGTGAACGAGTTATCCCTTTCAGTCCCAATGTTAATTTACAGCTTCAAATGTTGCAATGAAGTAATGTTTTGGTTCATGTTGAACTTATAATGATTCAACTGCTGCTTCATTCACGCAAGCAATGAAATATGTGCTTGGTGCTTGAAAGTCATTGGGTAAACCACTCACAAATCATGAGCAGTAGAATTGCCCACAAATCACGTTTACGACGGGAAAGACACTGAACTCGTTCGGTTAATGGTCCTAGATGTGTACAGATCTTGTCATATTTTAATTTCATCTGCAACATGTCAACTCTAGCGGTCGCAGGGACTGAACGAGTTAAGGCTATGAACCATACCGGATTTAAAATCAAAAGAAGTCAAAATCGTAGTCTTCAGGTTCTCGGGATAACAGCTGGATGCACTGCGGATGGAATTTCACAAACACCTCCTCTCCTTCCTTACAGAGACAGAGTAGATTAGTACGCATTGACGAACAAGTGAGGCATTTCCTTTTAATTAGTGGTACCTGTTCCGTGATTGGATGCGCGAGGCTGCGGGAACGTACCTTGCGTCCGAAAGGTTACTGTATGTACGGTTATATACCCCCCTAGGTGGCATATAAAGTCATGAGTCTGACTATGGTTGATTAGGGTAGGTATTTATATGATTATGAAATAACTCCCAATTAACAAATATAGATTCATTTGACTGACAACTTTTTACGGTACAAACAATGTGATGTGATAGAATAAAGGTGGATTTAGGGTAGTTTAAAGTACAGAGCTAGATGGATAAAGATCTATGGAACGGGCAAGCTGTCTCGCCCTAACTGAAGGCACTCACCCCCGATCGCCGCTAGGAACCCACAGACCTCTGTGGGCCTTCGCCAACTGACACCTTGGCCCACTACTGTTCCAACCACCACACTCATCGTTCACAACCACCTTCTCAGAAATCCTCTGTTCTCGTTGGCTCTCCCACGTCGCCTGGGCGAGATTACCGAGACGATTGCTGAGGGAATAGTACCAATATTCTATGTTAGCCAGACCCAAATTTTCTACTAACTCCTGTAGCCCACGAGCTTTCCGCCGTTGTGCCACTGTCCTCGTTACCTGCAGTTGTAGTTTATCAAATAAGCGTTGGCTGAACCCCCGCTGTGTTTGTACACGTTTGTGATGTCACAAACGTATCAGTGCGATTGTCTGGGCTGCCGCCTGGCGAGGTTACAAGGAGCTGATTGGCGAACGGCTTCCCGGCGTTTTTCTGGCAAGTGACGCAATTTTGACTGCCGCGTTATAAGTAGAGACACTTGTTATCCGCGAAAATATTTCAGGACTAATTGCAGTCTAAAACACTGGAGCTCAGATCCACTTTAGTGATTGAATGACTTTAACTGCCACGCATCGCATGTGTCTACTTGCGAATCGTGGACACTCAATGCCCTAGTTAACAAATTCTGATTGGCCCAGTCAGGTATGGACCTGCCTCCCGAGAAAGAAATGTGACCAATAACCAAAGAATAACTGCACATACGCCAAAGGACATTGGAGTCTATCCTTCGCGTAGATCATTTCGCGAGAAACAGGCTACCCTACGTTTTTTCACTTCAAAGTTCTTAAGTATTCTGTGTTAAAGGCTGTACACGATAATGTGAGCACTTTTTAAATCAACCTTAGAAAAATGTCGCTACTTCTACCTACATATATTATAATGAGCGCACTGAGTGGCATGCGTCCAGTAAAGTTTGCAACAAAGGATGAAAAGTAATTTCATACCTTAACGTCGAATAAAAAGTTTTAGGTAGCCAATTGTGATAACTTAAATTATGCATTTTTTTCTGTTATTTTAATGTAAATAAGTGTGCAAAAGACCATATATTGAAAATATTTACTTTTATAATGATTTTACATTTTCACTTGACCGACGCATCAGTCAAGTGCTGAGGGCTATGGCAATGCTAATTTTATATCATGCGAAAGAACACACAACGTGCATACAAGCAGATCTTTAGCAGGGCTTTCAAGAAAGCTCATTTTACCTTGAACAGCCTATAACACCGTGCGGCATGCAGCATGCCATTGGCGACGAATGGGGGAGCATTACGTTCAGTGGAAAAGAGCAGATTCTTCCTCGGTAATAAACATTTATTATGCGTGTGCGACTTCAACGATCTGAGGTGCCACGGTGGTGTAGTGGTAAGAATAATCACCTTACCACCTAGGCGAACGGGGTTCGATTCCCGTCGAGGGGTCGAACGTGAGAATCGTGCCGGAAACTCCAGTATCCCCGTCCTTGTATCCCGGCGCTGTTCCACATTTATGTCACTTCACCCTCATCGGCTCTCGAGACCTCAATGTTAAGAGCCAGCCAACCGCCTGAGAGACATCCACCGCAGTAACATACAGCATAAACGCCTTGAATAGCGGTGTGAGGTGTCGCATCACGTAATTACATATTTGTATCATTCGGGATTAATTAATGGATAAGCTGGAATTTTAAAAATGTCTACACTTGGTGCACGCGTTAGTAAAACAATAAGCCAGTTATAAAATGCATTTAAATGCAGCGAGATTTGGGCGGCTCATAGAATCGAGGTCTTCATAACCAATGAGGGTGAAGCGATGTGGGAACAGTGCCGGAATGCAAGGGCAGGGGAAACGGGAGAGCCTCGATAAAACCTGCCCAGTAGCGGCGTCGTCCAGCACGATTCCCACATGCGAAAATCCGGCGGCGACCTCACCGGGAATCGAATCCGGTTCACATTGGTGGGAGGCGAGTGTTCCAACCACTACACCACGGCGACCCCTATAAAGTGCAGGACCAATCATTATTTTCCACTCTGAGAACAAGCAGTAGCCAATGGGTTGTTGATAGATGCATGATTCTACAGATGGCTGTGGATTCTAGCCTGCATATCATTGAACTCTTAACCACAATGTTCATACACCTCTGATACCAATACGGGTAACACTGAAGGGTGTGCGGCACGTTGATCCTATTCTGGTTTTATTCTTGTATAATTTATTCACTGTATCGTCACATAATTTGAATCAAACCTTTAAAAAAATCACCCCTTGTATACCGTGTATGACTGTTTTCTAAATATGCCGTGTTTCACAAGCTTAAAAATAATTAATTTTTGCTTAAACGGAAATTTTGCTAATATTTTTAACATAAATTATAATACAACGTTTAAAATTAGTTTGAACAAAAACCGAGAGAAAATAGGTGTCTTGGCAATGCCTAGTACGAAATAGTTCTCATTCAAAATGTTTCAAAAATTCACTAGGCGCGCCCTGCATACTTTAAATCCATTAGTAAGGCATCGGGTGAATATTAGTATAAACTGTATACTGCCTACATTTTGTAAGATTATGCCTATTAATCTGAAACCTGTGCTTTATAATTAATCTATTTCCCGGTAGTGTGTGAGAGAAATATATATCATTAATCCGCCTTCACGTAGTTCATTTTTATCTCCTTTTACAATATTGCATTGTGCATAGAAGATTTTTTTAAAGGTATTCTTCTTGATTTAATTTGGTTCATAATAGTACTACGAGTACCATTTTATATAAACTTCTGGTATGTTCCTATCCTCCAGTTGAGAACGGCGTAATTTATTATTCGGTGCCACTTTCTTAAAAACATTTTACGTAAAATTATATACGTTGTTCTTGTGATAAAAATATTTGCCGTGCCAAGTAAAAATCACACCCATAGTTTATAGTTTCTCTGATCGCATAAAATTAATCATTAAATTCAAACGCTATGATGATGTATGGTAATAATATTCATCTTCTACTAAATGAGGAGGTGTATAACAACTGATAGGGTGGGAAACCACAGCTCTACAGTATCTGGTATGAATTTATGAATGTTTCACGCCATTACTTTACATGGGTACGGGGATTTTAAGTGGACCCACCTGTTGAAATAGATTTATGAGTCCGCTCCCTGGAGCATGAAATCGCCCTGGCTAAAGTACAAACGAGCTTGGCTTTGTCCTCCACTAGAAAATGACGTCGGTTTAACCACGCGGTTAAACGGTTTCAATTTAAGGAGTCGTAAGTTGAGCAAACTTCATCCATTGAAACTTTTTACATCTTTGCGTAATTACTTTCAAGAATCAGTAATATAAATATCGAAGCAGTTTGTAGCATGGAACACCTGCACTTAGTTGAGTTCATGACGTTACTGTAGAGTGATTTATACTCACAATTTACCATCGTATAAAAAGTAATTAGTTGCCTAAAATTATGAACGCAGACATGGCAACGACAGCAGCTTATCAAGATGTCCGACAAAATAACTATAAATGTGTTCACTAGTGCATTAGCATTTTAATACCGAAATTTATTTATGGTTTCAGGTGTTTCATTATCACTATCAATAATGTGAAGGCTTTCTGTTCGACTACAGTAATACGAACCATTCGTAACCTAGAATTGCAAGGCTTACGAATCAGTTGCTTACAGGGAAGATAACTGGACCCAGAGTCACGCGGAATTCGGTGCCGTCCAAGAAAACTCCTCTTGTTTGTCGCGCATACAATTGGGACGTCCATGATTGTGTGAGTGGGCACAATGCCTTCATTCACACCTGTATTATATTTTTGGTGAAATATAGGTACGTGCGAGATGTGATGTATTGATTTATATTAATTGTGTAAACGCGTTTGGTTTTTAAGAGAAATAAAACCAGTAATTGCGTGCAGTGCCTTAACTAACTTGATTCGCTCAGTATTTTCCAAATAACTGCTAATCTAGCTGACAGGATATAACACTAAAGGGAACCTTACCCGATCGTATAGAATTGTTGATTTTCTAGTTTGTTTATAAGAGAAATAAAACCAGTAATTGCGTGCAGTGCCTTAACTAACTTGATTCGCTCAGTATTTTCCAAATAACTGCTAATCTAGCTGACAGGATATAACACTAAAGGGAACCTTACCCGATCGTATAGAATTGTTGATTTTCTAGTTTGTTTATATTTTAAAAAAGTACAATTCCAAGAGTACCCCATACCCAAGTAGCTGGCTAATAACCTTACATGTAACTACAGACTTAATAACTAAACTGCAAACTAGTATTCGTGTCACAATCTTGATTTGGCCATTTTTTCCCAGAATTGAAATTGTGAGGTATTTATGAGTTCATAATCCCTTCGCCTTGTTTGCACAACAGCAGTGTAAGATCGATAGCTATTTGGTCATAGAGGTACTTTTGAAATTTTATTTACTAACTTAGAAAAGATAGAAGAACAAATAATTCAATACGGCGCGGGAAAAAGGGGGGGGGGGGGGGGGGAATTCATAAAGTGTAAGCCACAAGTAAACTTTTTTCCGTGCATATATTACACGTTGTAATATTTGGTAAGGAATGGATCAATTAATAAGATATATAAATATTTACAAGCATGTGAAGCGTATTGATGCAGCACTCACGTGCCATTTGTATGTAAATACTATCAGGAATAAATTTCATCAGCAAATTGATTCCTTATAATTTCCCCTCTTACGTAAAAGCTTGTGGCCAACCGAGAGGAGGGAGGCTTGCATATTGAACTAGAACTCTCGCACTACAAGTGGCCGTATAAAGAATTCTAAACACGGAATGAGATAGGAGTACGTTATATTAAATGTACAGGCGGTTCACGATAAAGTGAGCACTTTTGAAATCAACCTCTGAAAAATACCACTGCCCCTATTTGCATATATTTTAACGGATACGCTAACAGGGATGCGCTCAGTTCAATTAGTAACAAAGGAGGGAAAAATAGTTCTGTCTTAAGGTTGAATTAAAAGTGTTACGCAAACATTTGTGAACACCGAAATAACTTCTTTCAGTTTCAGTTGTTTTTCATGCATGCAAAAGCAAGAATGAGCAAATTTGTAGAATAATCAATTTTATAACATTGTCATGGTTTCATTTGACCGACGCATGAATCAAGTCATAAGGCCCATGACAATGTTAATTTTAAATGCTATGGAATAATACACAAGATGCATACGAATAGATCTTAAGCAGGGCTTACAAAAGTGCTCATTTTACCGTGAACAGTCTATATCAAGAAGTACTTCTAAAAGCGTCCAGTGAATAGGTAATATAGCTTAGTGTAGGTACTCAAAAACGGTAAATAGGAATATTATCACTGAATATACCAAATAATTTATACAGCATGAATTCAAAGAACACCGACAAACTCCGACAAGTTATTTATTAAAAATATATCAGGCGTAAACATATGTACCACTTTTTTATAAACTTTAAGTGACCACGAAGAGAGCCATGCTCCCCTAAAAAAAGAGATTGAAGTAGTTTTTAGTAAAAAGCATCTGAACATACTAGCGATGAGGTAACACACTGGTAAATAGTGATTTCTGCAATAGAGTTCTAACAGCTCTGAAAACGCGGTTGGTAATATCATCCCTCTTCATTGTATAGATGGGAACTGTCCCCCTATGTTTGCACGAAACTTTGTAAGAGTGGATTGAAAAAGATTTTTAATGTAAATTTCAGCATGTGTAAATTAACGGAAATGTCGTCTTGTCGGATCACTCCCTGGTGAACAGTTTTCCGTAAAATCTATACCCAAAGATCAAAACAGAAGGCCAGTTGCTTAACATAATATTTTTGACTGGATGAAAACCGAGTGAAAATGATAGCATTCGTTGTGTCGTGTGCTCGGTGAGTCTGGGTAGTTTTTATTCTTATACTCTGGTCGGCAAGCGCAATGCTTTTAGTTTGGCAACTAACATTTTTCGCCACTATGCGAGCTCTAGTGTCGCAAGTGTGTCACATTTCCTCTATTTCTACATTAAAGAACACGCTATTTGCAATAATAATAAATCGAACAAAAAATAACTACTTAACTAAGTAAAATCATTCTCTTTTATTTTATGCATAGTTAGAAATTTTAACTATAGGTGACCTCTTTAGAACACAGCGCACCTAGCGGCCGAAATGTTCCCTATGCCAAACCCTCCCAAAAGAAAACTCAATTTGTTCATAACCTGAATGGAATTTACCTTAGTCTGGGTGAGTTGCATTAACGAATAATTGCGGGACGTTTGTAGAGGATGTGCGTGCAGTCCTTCCTTGATAACAAACATTATTTTAATCTGTCTATATGTAAGATAGATGTGTAAAACTGTTCTAACCAAGATTTTTGCTGCAGGTTTCAGTAGCGTTGCTGTAGTGTAGCATTTTCAGTGTCCAGAAAACCGGACATGTTCGCAAATCCGGAAAAGTTTAGTTTGTCCTCTGGTGCCACGAGATACAGTCAACAGTAACAGTGCAGGCAGAGAAACTTTCAGGCAACGCAAGGAAAAATGACGCCCAATGTCAAGAGCATTTAGTAGGGGTATGACAAGTTCAAGAACACGGGATTTATTTCTGACCTACGGAGAACTGGCCGACCATCAACTCAGCTGAAAGGATGGAAGCACTGCGACGAGCGTTTTGTGCCAAGTCCCAACGAATGAGTGCGTAGGGCCTCGCGTTAATTACAAATGCCAAAAAGTTATATTCATGATATCAATGATATCATACTCAAACGTTCATTGTTCCGTGCATACAAAGTGCATGAAATTCGTCCAAACATTGTTGCCCAATGACACCACGCAACGGTATGACTTTGCAAGCGAAATGCTATCACGCGTTGCGGGCGATAATGGCTATCTGAAAAGTGTGTTTTTTTTTTTGACGAGGCAACTATTTTCGTCAGTGGTGTAGTAAACCGACATAACGTGCGTATTTTAAGTTCAGAGGCCCCTGGTGAGGCGTCAAAGTGTACCGGAAGTAGCCCAAAAGTGAATGTTTTGGTGCGAGATTTTGCGTGACAAAATTGTGGGACGATTTTTTTTCGCTGATGGCGCCATCGCATCTCCAGTGAATCTGGACATGTTGTAATTGTTCGCTGTTGCTTAGTTGCTCGAGCATCATTTAGATGTAATTTTTCAACTAGACAGTTACACGGCCTTATTGCGGTTTGGACACGCCGAGAGCTCGTCTGATTCCCTAGACACTGCAACTGTCACACTACAGTGGCTGTAGTTACCATAACCTACAACAAATACTTGGGTTAGTCTGCCAACATTTTGGCACCAGTTTCACATCTCTATCGTACGTATAGCGGATACAAATGCAGATTGTAATCAGGGAAAGCCTTATCGGATCTGCTATATTTTGTGCAGCACCAAGCGGCAAACTTGTAAATACGTAGTACTGTGACTGCAAAATGAACACAGGGAAGACAATACTGTAGTCAAATAATTTGTTGAGATATTATAAACTCTAACATTTACAAAGAGAGAGAGATTATCTGTGTTGTTTGGAAACACGTTGTAAAATCAGATTATTGCATTCAAGTGTTTGATTACTCAGTTCTGACAGCTTATGTAATTATAGTTCAAAATTATACACGATAGGGCTTTTTATAGGTAAGGAAATAAAAGAGAAACATCAATATAAATTGTTTGTAGCTATTTCAGCAAGCGTAACTGAATATTTATTTTTCAGCTTGTGAATAACAAAACTAATACATAATAGTTATAGAGTCTTGAACAGAAACTTCTTCGGTAAATTATATGAAATACCCCAGATAAATTAAGAAAATTTAAATCTTTTATTATATTCGTCTGTTTGTACTCAATGCAGATGACCAAACCTCATTCATATCCTAAAATTACTGCAGATAATCGCAGCTGTTACAGTTCTCTTGTCGCTTTCACAAAGCTCTGAATGGTGATACAAAAAAAAGGCGGACAAACTCGGTAGTCGAAGATAACACAACCCAAATGTTCTACTAAAGCCATTAAAATTTTATCTGGAACGTTTACTAAAAGAATCTGCTACCAAGCTTAAAGATAATTATTTCCTAGTAGATGAAAGTAGTCACAGTGAAGCTGCAATTTCGAGATCCCATTCATTACATATCTATTTTTATTACTTTTCTTTTTTTGCATGTTCTTCTTCAACATATCCGCTAGTGATATTTTTATTTTTTTACCTTAAGTCGCTTAGGAGATATCCAACGTGAAAATTATTTGCTTGTGTCTCCAACTTTAGTTCCACAAGCTAGTGCTTGTGGAACTGGCATAGCTCTTCAGAAATATTCACTCTTCTATCCTTCTCTTTATGCATGCACTACTTCCGCTTTGTTACCAGGCAGAAAATATACTTCTCTAATCAAGTCAGTAATAAAAAACATGTTTCGTATAACTTGTAGAAATTTTTCGCCGGTAATTTTAATTCAAATATATGGAACGCTTTTACGGCCAGATATCACATCCTACGTAATAATTATTATTTTTATTATTATAAAAGGAACGTTTGATTCGCTACTTCAACTCAAAGGATGCACAGAATTTAATTTACTCACTGAAATGTTTCCAGACTTCTTTGCTTGTGAAAATATTAATTCTGGGAATTTGCGAAAGCTGAAATTATAAAAATCTAGATCGGGATGCCGTCCATTTCAAACAAGTAGAAACATTGTGTAAGTGAAGTGCACATTACTAATATTTTCTATAAAAATGATACTGAAATTGAGCAAAATTGTAAAACCAATCTCACGGGAATGCCGTAAGCTATTGAACATTCACGTACCGCAGAAAAAAATTACAGTTGCAGAGTCAGTGTAGTACGTTCTCAGCAGCCATTAAGAGGAGGAAGGACTGAAATAATTTCTGTGAAATAGTTGTTTCCGCAAATACGCGTATCTCGGCAAATAAATGTTCTGCAAATACGACTTTGTGTAAGAAAATATTTTAAAATGATCTACGCCCATACTTTTTTTTTACTTTTCTCATTTTAAGTGTATTCTTGGAAAAAAAAATTCGGAAAATGGTTAAATATCGCATTTCTAAAGCTTGCCTATGCAGTTTCCTCAAGCGGCAAGAGAAAAGTACAAATATAAGGGCGTATTTTAATCTGTGGGCTTTCATGGCGTGTAATAAAGTCCTACTATTACAAATCTAATTTATACAATATAGCGTCACGACGGAAACACTGCATGCATTGCACGTAGAAGCGATGAGGCACTAAGCGTGCGTGTTAGTGTCGCCCGTATCGCTCCCTCCCATCTTGGGTTACGAGATTTATATCTCAATACGGCTGCATAGATTTAGTATTTGTATGGATTTTCAGTGCTATACGACAGATAAGTAAAAGGAAGGAAAAATGCGTGTTGGTTCCTTTAATGTGGGCGTACTCATTCTCCCATTGGCTGCGCCTAAGCTCTGGTAACGGGCCTTGTGTCTGATTGGGCTACTGGAATGTGTGAAAGGTTTGCTTATTGGCGGTGCTAATTGCTGCCGAGTAATTTACCAAGACTCTGATCCGCTAACTGCTTCCCAAAATCTTGCTGGCCAGTAACGCCATTTTGCTAGCGTGTGCCACTGGATTTCGTGGCATAAGCGGCTGTTTTGCTTCTGTATTCTTAACTAAGCGGTGTCTTAAGGTAGCCGGCCACCAGAAAATAATCCATAATTTTATATTTGTTCGAAATAATAATCAACTTTTAGACATTACTTACTGGTACTATTTCCGAGAATAAATAATTTTTGACAACTTTTTTTGAATAATGTCATGCCAAAATCAGAATTTTAGTGTTTATGGGACATGAAGTCAGTAACAACAACGTCGCTTACCGAAATTAGATTATTAACATTGTAGTACTGCGCCATGAGTTACTTCAAGAAATCTTTACAATCACCCTATTAAACGTTTTAGCTATGTTTAAAAATTACTCACGTAAAGGACATTTTTGCATATTTTCTATTTATAGCAGTATTTGGTTTATCGTCAATTATTATTATTAAGGGCTTTTTAACGTCCCCCGGTTTTATACTTGAAGGCTTAGCAGGGGACGGCTTACAGACAAACTTATAACCTAACTTAAATTAACACCCATGTCTTACCCGGGATTCGAACCCAGAACCTCCCGCACTCCAGATCGGTGGCGCACCAACCGACTGGGAGGTCGGCTGGTTTTTTCGTCAAATAAATTTTGCTAAGTATAAATTAAAATTTATTATGATATGACCTCTCAGTCACCCTGGTACAGTTTTCTGTCAAATGTTTTCATTCATTTTATTTGAAGTCCTAAAAACACAAAAATTTGATTTTTACATGCAGTGATGTAAAAAATCTATACGGCCTAAAATTTTTACTCGAGAAAATAATACTTGCATTCAACGTCTGAAAGTTAAACAATATTTTACATAGTTATAAAATAATGGACATTTTGGTTACCAACACCAGTAACTTACTATTACTGGAACCAGTTTAAACGCTACGTTATAAACCTGTACTAAGTCGCAGGCAACATGGCTTTAGCGGAATGAAGATATTTGGGCCACTCTTCGCATCGAGGTATTGAGAGCCGATGAGGCTGAAGCGAAGTGAGAATGGAGCAGAGCCGGAATGTAGCAGCGGGGGAAACGGGAGATCCCCGAGGAAACCGGCCGTCCTGCGGTATCGCCCAGCACGATTCCTCCATGCAAAGATTCGGGAGCAAACCCGTCGAGAATCGAACCAGGTTCGCCTAGGTAGGAGGCGAATAGTCTGACCACTATACCACAGCCACCCAATAATCATGGCTGTAGGAACTATTAATAAGTTTTCACGTTGAATGTTTAAAACTCTGGCAGAATTTTTTTCGGATGCTAATTAGATTAGTATTCTTCTAACTACGCAATGAATTAAGAAATATTTAAGGAATCATGGAAAAAAAGGGGGGAAGAGTAATTTACCGCATATCAGCCAGAACAACTGTCCATTAGTGGATTTTGGCCTTTGAAATAATCAGCTGATAGTGGTCGTTTGCAGATAATTTGTTGACTGGTTTATCGATATTATAGCACAAATTTTTTGGGAATCTACATATGTAAAATTATCGATTGCAACATTAGAAAATTCCTTTCGAAATTTTTCAAGCACGTATTTTTTTCGGTGAACAATTTTATTTTTTCAGCATTCCGTTGAATAGGTGGTGCCTTTTTTTTTTTTTATGGAATAGTATTTTTTGCTGTTTTGTTCTGGAATCAGTACATACTGCAGTAATATTTGCTTACAATTGCACGGAAAATATCGGCTAGCACAAATAGATATTTCTGTTCCCGTGAAATGCGACAACTGCAGTCCATACAGACTGTAATAAATTAATACATTCCTATGCGAAAATGAAAACTGACAGATGCTCATCGTGATGTTCGTCAATATTTTACGATCTATTAAGCGCGAATTGATAACATTGTAGCGAATATGTAATTTCTAGAAATACAACCTTTTCAATTGGCCTATTTCGAAAGGCGTGTATGTATTTATGGGAATGATGTCGAATTCACTCGTTGTTTAATATGCGTGTAAGCGTAGCAGGCAAAAAAAAAACGAATAGGGCTATTTTATTCAAAATTAGTAAATGTGGACCCCTTTAGTATTTACAATATACTCACCTCAAAAATGTTTCACACCACAGGAATTTCTTTCTTACCCTACTAAGTTTCTCAAGGCCCAAGTCAAAGCATGGGATGTTAAATAACACTGTCTGTACAGCATATTACACCAGGCTTGAAGAATACACTTTTGTAATGCGCCTACTGTCGTAGCAGTCATCCTTCATATGCAGACAAATACAGCTGGCGCAAAACTTTATTTGAGGAATGTATATAATTGATCGTCCAGTACAAAATATACTGCTTATTGGTTGTGAAAACAAAAAATATTATTTACCATTAAATGTATTGCCAACACCCGAAAAAATTACTATGGGAATAATGGGAGTGCCTAGTGTAAATTACAAATGCACAGTAAAAATGTGATCAAAATATACAATGTGTTAAAAATAGATAAAATTCAGCAGTTCATATTAAAAACATTGTACTTATATTTTGCTCAAATGAAACTAAACTCCTTTTAGGCGCGTTATACAAGTAAAGCGTGGAAGCCGCCAAGAAGTTTGACGTGCCGATCTGTAACCACACGTTCAAATCAGCCTCCGGCTTCGAACAAAGGTGTGACTATCGTGGCCCAATATTAGTCAGTTAGGTAAGAATTGCATACATTATAAGCTTCTCAGCGTGACTAAAGAATACTAATTGTAATTTATTCACAATTTTTTAATCAAATCTTTGAAAATCACTTCATGCTTGAAGTGTTTCGTTCCTTCCTAAAACATTATGTATCACAAACGTCTCATGCTTATGTTAACATAAAATTACATTATTTTGTGTTTCACTGAATTTTGATGTTTATCTCATCTATAAATTATAATTTTTCATTAATAATTAATAAGAATAAAACCGTGAGAAAATAATTGTATTGGTAATGCCTAGTAACAAACAGCTATCATTAAAAATTTTATTTCGCTGAGTGCGCACGAATGCGGTGCGTTGTCCTTTGGAAACTAATCATGAATTGAGTATATATTAAATAAACTATTTATTAGCATTGCACTATATTACAAATCCGTTGAATTTCTTGACCACTAGTGTACTACTACACCTTAAGCTAACATTAAAGTAGCCTATAGTTGATAAGGACCGTATAATTTCTAAAAATTATCACTTTGTAAGAGCCCATTTTGCGGGCCTGTGGATGCTGGTCCTACGATAATCTGTTAACTCGGCTGCCTGGAGCACAACCGATTTAGTGAAAAAATAGAATTTTGTATGCTTAATGAGTTTAGATATGTCTCGGCAGTATTATACGATATAATTACATAGCAAAAACAACTCTTTGTCTATCTTTACCCAGCTCATATTTCTACTAAAAAAAAGTTTTTTGTAAAATTTTTAATACCCTGAAAATCGTACGTAAATTATTGTTTACAGACTAAAAAAAACACCAGCTTGCTACTTTGTAGCACAGTTATTGTCTTTGAAGAGCTTAAATTGATATTTTTGAAAGCGATATTGCGAAACGTTGCTGAAACACGCGTAAAATAATTGAAAACGTAACACCGTTCAGGTTATTCGCATTCTACTGAGCACTTTTGAAATACCTGCTTAATATCTACTTGCGTGCACATTGTGTTTTCTTCTGCCATATGCAAAATTACAACATAAAAGTGTTGGACCACTTTCTCTATGCGCAGTCAAGTTAAACGGTGCAATTATTAGAACAGTATATATTTTACAGATTTGCTCATTTTTACACTTATATGCATTTTGAAATATACAAAGTAAAATAATTAATTTCACTATTCATAAATGTCTACCCAACACTTATAAATTAATGATAACCCATTAAAACCTAGTGTACGCCATAGTGTGCATTACGTACGAATAAGTAACTTTTGTCCTGGACTGCACGTTGTGAAGCTCGTGGAATAAACGATTCTCAAACCGTCTTAATGGCCTGGGTCTTAACTGGGATATACAACTATAGCCGAAACCTGCACCTCATTTCCTGTAACAACGACACAAGTGTTGTGCCGACTTAAGTACAGTACATATCTTAGATTTTTTTTCTTTGCATCACCTGAAACCGTAAATAAAATGGGTCTGAAAGGTAAGGCATTGAACTACATTCCCTTCGTGTTTGCCAACTTTATTGAGAGCATGCCAGTAAGTTGTACGTTAACCAATTGAGGAGTATGCCCGTATATACACGTGGCCACGTTTATTTGGAAATTTCTTTGCTCCTGAAAACAAAAGGCACACTTCATAGTTTAACTGTTCTGCTGGACTTCCTTGGAATATAAGTAATAAATTACAAGTGGTCAATATTTCTGTTCGTAACAAAAAAAAAACTGTTCTTTTTTGTCATTTCTCCAACGAACACGATTAATTGTAAAACGCTTCAGATCTACTGCGACCCTTTGATTGGTACACAGACAAGACTTGACTTAATTGGCCGACGGCCAGCCACTAATAACATTTGCAGGGTACAGTAGGCGTGTCCTGTGTATCCACCACCAATAGGAAGACGTTAAGTGGAACTACAGAGACCAGCACAATTGATATTGTTGTAGTGTTGAATATAGGCAGCTGACGACAACCTTGTCTTGAGTGCCAATAAATTTGCGATGTCCTCAAAGGGTTTTAATGCATGCAGGCAGGCGCAGTGACTTTCTTCAAGAGTATATTTCTAAGTACTCAAATAACTGCGAGCAACCTAAACCCTTTAGCTGAGTGTGTCCCGCACTATGCAGCGAGGTGCCGCAGTGGTTTAGTGGTTAGACTAATTGACCTCCCCTCCTCACCTAGGCGAACCGGGTTCGATTCCCGGTGGGGTCGCTCCCGGATTTTCGCATGTGGGCATTGTGCCGGACGCTGCTCCATTCTAACCTCGTTTCACTTTCATAGGCTCTCGAGCCTCGATTTTTAAGAACAACCCAAATCTCTTCTCTCACTCACTAGGCAGTGCTCTGTTTAGTTCATTCGCAGTTTCTTCACACTTTTTGAAACTATCCTTTGAAAAATCACACAATTTATGACGTGCTTCGTTGTTTCCAAAATATGCAATATATCACAAACTTTTATATATATTTTTAACATAAAATTACCTAATATTTCCTGAAATTTAAATTTTACATGTATTTTATCTACAAATTATAATATATCATTTATAATTGATACGAATAAAAACAAGATGAAAATAGGTGGGTTGGTAATAGCTAAGGCCACCTGTTTTTCACGAAAAGATTTCTGTGGAGGTTAGACTTCAATATCCTATGTGCATACTTGCATTCTTCATTTGACTATTGGCTGCTTGTCTTTGCGTGAAGACTGTCTGTTACGTGAGAGAACCAGTTAAAATTAAGTTATTTCTATACTGACTATCCGCGAATCGCGGACAGACAGATAAGACCCGTAAAATTCCAAGCGATTAAATCACGAAAGTGATTCTGAACTAAAGTGCGTTGGAATACAACTTGTCCTGAAATCTTTCCCCGAAAAACAGGTGTCTCTAGTAATAGCTAGTTAGAAATAGTTCTTATCCAAAATATTATTAAACTGAGTACACGCGAAAATGGTGCATTATCCAGATGGCGACGTTTTCTAGACTCGGTTAATCTTTGTTGGCACGAAGCGGAGTGATATCCGGGAAGCTGTACTTAAGCAGGTCTCCAGTAGAGTTGGAAGTACATAACAGTTAATGGACTATAACTGTGGTGGGCTGGGAAGTGCAGTCGACAGAGTGAGTGACGTCACAGCGAGGAGTTATCCGCGAACCGCGGACTTGAAACGTCAACGCCTGGCACCAACTCAATGTCGGATTGTGCTTGTGTAAAGGCAGGATTGCGCCGGATCACGAGGGGATCCAAGCTGCCACACTTGCGCCTTTCCCCGGTCACAACAAATCGTCACTGCGACTGGCAGAAAACAAGCATCGGACATCCACCAGTTTGTCATTTGTCAGTAGCCGTCACACAATGTGACAGAGTGTACGGTGCGCTGCACGTGAATCCATTCCTACCGTCAAAACCCTCCCAAATCCAATATCCGTGAATTACGGTCATACGTGGAATAGCATCGAATAAAACTAATTTATCTGTAAACTTTGTAAATAAATGGCATTATATCTGAATGTTTTCTGTTGAGAATAAAAATCGACATATCTTCCTTTTTTTTTTTTTTTTTTTTTTTTTTTTTTTTTTTTTTTTTTTTTTTTTTTTTTTTTTTTTTTTTTTACGGAAGGAAAGACAAACTTCAAAGATCACTTTGTCCGAGAGTGTATTTGTGCCTGGGTCCACCCATAAAAACTTTCGAACTCTTGAACCGATTCTGACCAAACTCGGTGCACATATACCTTAGTACGTAGTAAGTACAGCCTAATGCTATGGTTTTCGACCATACCGTGAGCTTATTTTCAACATGGTGTCAATTTTAATATTTAGGGCAGAATTTCGTTTCTCGGGAAACATTTAACCAATGTAATCCTATTTTCGTATTTTGACGGTCGTTCATATGGTAATTTAACTTTGAGAAGTATATTATTGGTCAGCCACTTTGGAAGATAGCACTATATGAAAAATAAAGCTTTTATATCAAACCTCGGAAACTACTTAATAAATTTCCGTCGAATTTTGCAGGTAACTAATACTATGGTAAGCTATGTATGACATATTTAGTTCTATATGGTTTAGACACAACTTTTTAACATAACGGACATAAAGATTTTATGTTAATTAGGTACATACATATACGATAATATTTGACCAGTTACTGTCAAACTTGGTACGCTGAAAGTATCTACTACAAGCATCAAATATGCAAATATGAAGCCTATTTTGGCCATCCATTTATAAAATAGCAACAAACAAAATAATGTTTGTATCATATCTCGGGAAACTATCAACCACTACCAACAAATTTTCGTAAACATAATACACTACGTTTCGTCATGTGAAATTATATATTTTATGTGAGTTAAAATCTTATTTTCAAAATGACGGCCATATAAATATTTTTAATATTGAGACATATCTACAAAACCGTGTAACTAAATTCACCCAATTTCTTTTTTGCTGGCAGAAGCCTATATTACAACACAGAGCCTCTTTGTTCGCCATTTCATAAGATAGCGTCATTTTTACGGCGATGTTTCAGGGAAGAATCAACCGACTCCTTCCGAAATTTGGAAAGCAAATATTATACGGTAGGCTATGTAAATTGAAATGTAGAGACGTGGAAATCACGCGGATTCATTCGGCAACAAGTTAAACTCTACATTCCTTTATGCATTCGAGCATCAGTTAGTACTTCATTGTCTGTTGTTACACTTTAACCAGAGACCAGGTTACACAGCATTCGTTTGTCATTTTTATTGCAGGTTCTTTATTGGTTGTAAGTCGTTGCGGTCATGTCTAACAAACTGTGGTCCAATGGAAGAACAAGCACATATGCACATGTTAATGCAGTTTAAAATGTCCTTAGATGAATCCGCTAAATTACCGGTTCTTTATTGGTAGGTTTTTTATGGACCAGGCACTATTTTTTTTAGAATTATGGAAATATAAATAATTTTTAACAAACGTGATCATTTTATATAAGTCTAAGAGTATTGTGTACATAAAAAAAAATTCTCACATACAAATGTCAAGGTAAACAGGCTAATTAATTATTAGTAGTTTCTTTATTAAACTTTCATTTATATCTCGAAACTCGACCTCGCATTCTGTTGATACTACCGTGTGATCGTCGGGTATCAAACGTCTTGTTTGACATTTCCAGATGTCGTGTATTTGATTTCCGTGCTAGTGGTTTCAATGTCGGATCAAAGGAAAATGTTTAAAACTGCCGTGCATATTTCATCTCCGTGTTTTCCTTCAGCTCCAAGACTGAAATGGTTATTTTCTGTTTATTGAAATCCCTCAAGTGTACCTCGTTTCTCTGTGTCTGCCACGATCTTCTATCGTCCCCGGTATATAATTCCTCAAGTGTACCTCGTTTCTCTGTGTCTACCACGATATTCTATCGTCCCCAGTATATAATTCCTCAAGTGTACCTCGTTTCTCTTTGTCGGCCACGATCTTCTTATCGTCCCCGGTATATAATTCCTCAAGTGTACCTCGTTTCTCTGTGTCTGCCACGATCTTCTATCGTCCCCGGTATATAATTCCTCAAGTGTACCTCGTTTCTCTTTGTCTGCCACGATCTTCTATCGTCCCCGGTATATAATTCCTCAAGTGTACCTCGTTTCTCTGTGTCTGCCACGCTCTTCTATCGTCCCCGGTATATAATTCCTCAAGTGTACCTCGTTTCTCTTTGTCTGCCACGATCTTCTATCGTCCCCGGTATATAATTCCTCAAGTGTACCTCGTTTCTCTGTGTCTGCCCCGATCTTCTATCGTCCCCGGAATATAATTCCTCAAGTGTACATCGTTTCTCTTTGTCTGCCACGATCTTCTATCGTCCCCGGTATATAATTCCTCAAGTGTACCTCGTTTCTCTTTGTCTGCCACGATCTTCTATCGTCCCCGGTATATAATTCCTCAAGTGTACCTCGTTTCTCTGTGTCTGCCACGATCTTCTATCGTCCCCGGTATATAATTCCTCAAGTGTACCTCGTTACTCTTTGTCTGCCACGATCTTCTATCGTCCCCGGTATATAATTCCTCAAGTGTACCTCGTTTCTCTGTGTCTGCCACGATCTTCTATCGTCCCCGGTATATAATTCCTCAAGTGTACCTCGTTTCTCTGTGTCTGCCACGATCTTCTATCGTCCCCGGTATATAATTCCTCAAGTGTACCTCGTTTCTCTGTGTCTGCACGATCTTCTATCGTCCCCGGTATATAATTCCTCAAGTGTACCTCGTTTCTCTGTGTCTGCCACGATCTTCTATCGTCCCCGGTATATAATTCCTCAAGTGTACCTCGTTTCTCTGTATCTGCCACGATCTTCTATCGTCCCCGGTATATAATTCCTCAAGTGTACCTCGTTTCTCTTTGTCTGCCACGATCTTCTATCGTCCCCGGTATATAATTCCTCAAGTGTACCTCGTTTCTCTTTGTCTGCCACGATCTTCTATCGTCCCCGGTATATAATTCCTCAAGTGTACCTCGTTTCTCTTTGTCTGCCACGATCTTCTATCGTCCCCGGTATATAATTCCTCAAGTGTACCTTGTTTCTCTTTGTCTGCCACGATCTTCTATCGTCCCCGGTATATAATTCCTCAAGTGTACCTCGTTTCTCTGTGTCTGCCACGATCTTCTATCGTCCCCGGTATATAATTCCTCAAGTGTACCTCGTTTCTCTTTGTCTGCAACGATCTTCTATCGTCCCCGGTATATAATTCCTCAAGTGTACCTCGTTTCTCTGTGTCTGCCACGATCTTCTATAGTCCCCGGTATATAATTCCTCAAGTGTACCTCGTTTCTCTTTGTCTGCCACGATCTTCTATCGTCCCCGGTATATAATTCACTGGCGAAAGTTTTCTTGGCGTCGCTTTTACATTTAAATCTTGCTTGTGTGATTCCGTGTTTTAAGAACAAGTGACTTGTTTCGAATTCTCGTACGTTGAAGAGTCGAGGGAATATCGGTAAACGGGCATTTAGCCTTTGAACTTCACTAGTTAATCCATTCCTTTCGGAATACTTGGCTGCAAAGTATTTCTTTGATCCACCCATACGACTCGGCGCTTGGAGAAAATCGCGTCGCTTTGAATCCGTTACACGGTGACACATCTCAGCTACGTATGCAGCGCACTGTACGCGCAACAGTGAAGCTGTTGCCAAGCTAACGTATAGCGTGATCCAGTCGTATCACAACCCAAAACGTGGAATTTACCCGAACTTTTATCTTCAACCGGCGCTGTAGATGACTTGTCAAGTTTGAAAATATGGAGCAGCCCGGATATGAGCTTGACGCTTCCGTCCTGATTTCATGCTTCAGTGAAGAGGAACGCTTTTTCCCCAGGCTTGATTATAACGGAGATACGAGGTGGGAAATATGACACACTCGTTTTTGTTCGAGGGATGGGGCGAATTTTTTTTTCTGAAGCGACGTTACTGAAAATGGCGGAGCTGTCCACTATTTAAATTTTGATTGTTTGTGCTACCTTCGTTGTCACCTGCACAGTATCTCACACACGGATTATTTATTTAATAATATACTTTATAGTAAATTGGTTTTAAAGCTGGTTTTTAAAAATAATGTGCGCCAAAGGGGAATATCACTTATATCCGGTTTTTGTGATCACACCAGGACTGTTTACATTTAGATTAAATTAGCGAACATTAAGGTTTATTTGCAAAGGGGGAAGATATAAAACCTAAAATTTCCTTAATAGTTGTATATTTAAAAGAACCAGCTTCATAAATTTCATTTTAAACCAGTTATTAAAAAAAAAACATGCAGCCAGAGGAATATAATTGATTAGACTAAATGTTATCAATTTTATTACGCGAGTGCTCAAATTTAATCCTTTCTGCAGAACATTTAGTTTAAAACTAGTTTCTATATGAGGCTTTAGGCTTACTGAACTGAAAACTATACAAAAATATAACCAACAATTGGAATTAATTTAATATTCCTATTCTCCGAAGGTAAAGGACACCATGTCCATTTTTGTATGACATTGAGTTGGTACCATGTCCATGATGTACATTTTTAGCTCAATATAGTGATATAAAGCACTATGTCCAGTTACAATAAATAGCGAAAATATGCAGTGGGAAATAACCCCATGCCATGTACTGTTCCGAGGTAAAGAACGCTACGTGGACATAATTTCCTATACTTCTGAAGAAGTTAGAGGTATAACACACCATGTCGACATAGTGTTGCATACCTCACACCAGTAGCTCTCAAACGAGCGACTGTAGCCTCTCTTTAAACGTTTGGTGACGAGACATCTTGTTTGTTATGTGTTTTGTGTCGTCTAATGTGCCGCCATGAGGATATCTGAAAGTCATGAACTTTAATTGGCGTATCTCTGATGTTTTATGTGTCACTCAGATAATTAATAATTTATTACGGCAAAATGACTATGAAATGCTTTAATGTACACTTCTCGTCACAAAGAATGAGCGATCTCGTGTAGCTGAAAATATTTCTAAGTCCCACTTCGGGTATGTTCGGCACACTGCCCCCTCCAAGTCACAGGCGCGTGCCGCGGAGTGGGCGTGGCTAACTGTTGCAGGTTACATGGCTTTGGGGGGAAAAGGATACAAAATACGAATAATAGTTTGTGAGCTCAGTTTTGTCCGAATATATTCCAACACATTATATGTAACGCAGTTAAAGTAAATTAATGGTGAAACCTTCAGAATTATGAATTAGCCTGTATAATATCTGAGAAACAAATAGTAAATAATAAATTTGAACAGACCACACTGGACCAATGGTAAAAATTACTTCCAAATCGTGCATAATTGTAAATATAAAAGGAGGTGTTACGTTATAATTCCCCTTGGGAACACACACGAGATCTTTGAAAACATAAAGTGATAATCTCTAAAAACATTAAATAATGCATCATATGGAAGTAATGTTTTCATATGTATGATAATTAGAAACCATGAAATATCTCAAAATGAATGTCCTATAGTCTAGACTTCACAGTGCAATAAATACCAGATCAACTACTGTATATTCACTGTTTGTTTCTCCAGTAAGTTGCCAATATTACTCTAAAACATACAACACGTGATCCCAAACGTCTTTCCTTGCCAGTTTCATATTTACTTCGCACATTCCTGAGTGAGCCTTGTTAACTATAGTCTAATGCAAAGGTATATTAGGTCTATAAATGTGTAAAGTTTAGCTTGTCCTCAAAATAATCCGCCCAGTTTTACTGTTTCTGCTTTTTTCCGTTCATAAAATAAATAACTATTTACATGCACCGTCATATCTTAACCAAATAAATAGTTATTGATTATTAAAGTGTTATAACACGAATTTACTACAGTATTATCTGCGGGAGTGATTATAGTCACTTGAAAGATCTACGGTTATTTAAAAATACTCAAAATATTCACCTTTTAAAACATAATAACATATACAACACATGCAACGAGCTACTAGATATATTTCGAAGGAAACTATTCGCATTAATGTGAGCACTTCTTGATGCCTGTCGCATTTTATATATGGACGTATGCACCCAAATGTCAATATAGATTACGTATTAAGTTGTAACTAAGTTCTTATTTTCATTTATACACGAACTGAAGAATAAATAAAATTGCTTCCATGTTTCATGTGTGTGTTATAGCACCATTAAAAAAAATGTTAAGAGCTCAGTTTGGCTCGAATAGCCTATAGTACCGTTACAACTAAGCTGGACAGTTCAACTCGACGTGTTTTGTCATGATGTGATTTCTCATCGTACTGCCTCAATTGGCTGGTCGTGCTAGTAATGGTAAGTAACCCAATTTGAAATACTTGGTGGCTGGCAGACACCACACCGACCAGTTACCTAACTGATTGGTGGATACATGTGTAAGTGTGCTTTCTAGCAATTGGCCTCTCAATGTTTCGCGCCATGTTATGTGAATGCTAGCCATTGTAGAGTACACAACTACCATTTGTATGATAATATTTCACATTGCGATCACAAACATGATTCGCCAACATTCTATATATATATATAAATCGTTGCCAATCCCACAACTAGCAAAATAAATACCAATTTGATACTTGCGTTATCTTGGACTGTCTTACACACGAAACATACATGCATATACATATTTTCTAAATGAATGTTTCTTTTAAGAATTACCTTCCTTACGGGGTAAGATTTTGCACTTTCTAAGTTTGAGTCCAAATTAGTTGACTAAAAACCGGAAATTTAACCGTTGGAAGACCGTATTCAGTGCCTGTAAGAAATAGGTACACAAATAGAGATAGAGAATTGCATTTTCTTTATAACACATCTACTGACATCTGACTTTGAAGTACCCACACTTTGACCTCATACCTACCAAAATTGTAGAGGTTATAGTGGCGTAAAGGGCTGGGAGAGTGGAGGTACGTTTTAAATATTGGTAATGTGACATGCAGTCAAATGAAAAGTTACTGAGACAGAGTTTCAAAATGTCATACAGGAAGGTCCATTCCGATCCACGCAAGTTCCATTTCGCAGTGGTTGTTTTACAATATTTAATGATTTATCACCAATTTGTTCTACTTTATAACCCTTTATTCTCCGCTTATTATGTTTGGTAGTGCAAGTCAGAAAATGAATAAATTCACAATAACAATTTAATTTGTAATGTTGTGAGTAGCATATAAAAATTACTTTGTCGCAAAGGGATGGGGGAAAGGAGCGGAGGAACCGCCTGCCACCATGTTGGAATTTCCCTTTTTTCCCTCAAAATGTCAATGTTTTACTCAAAATCTACTAAATTTCTCTAGAAATTCAGATTTTCAGTAAAAATTACCCTTTTTCGCCTAAAAAATTCCCATTTTCCCAGTCAGATCAGTGACCCTGGGTAGAGCAGTGAGACGGATCAACGACCCCGATGACCGGGATCAGAGACTCCAGGTCAGGAGAGCAGGACCAGGACCTTTGCCCTTGACCTTTGACATTTAACCCAAAAAATCCAAAAAGTAAAGAAATTCAACAAAATTCCAAGAAAAATATGTTAAACCCCAAAAAGTATATTATTAAAAGTACAAAAAGAATTATTTCAAAATTATTGAAAAACGGATTTTAAAAATAGTTGAAAATGTGTCATCAACAATTTATTAAAAAGTTATTTATAGAATTTTAAAAAATGCACTAAGAAATGTATTAGTAGAAATGTATTCAAAAATAATTTAAAAATCTATTAAATATTATTAAAGATTAATTACTTAATTATTAAAAATCGTTAAAAACATATTAACAAATGAACTTTTCAGAGGTCACCCCTCACCCATACACATCCACCAACTTGGTAGGTGCAAGAAACGACCATCTTGGTAGGTGGCCACCATGGTGGTAGGCGACCGCCATCTTGGTAGGCAGCCACCATATAGGTAGGTGACCACCATCGTGGTAGATATCACCTGTCCGCCATATTGGATGCTGGTAACCATGACTTCAAACCCATGACCTTGAATGACCTTGAAAACCAAAACTCGATAAAAAAAAGTCTACAAGCACACTACAATACTAACAACTACCATCATAATAGCTGCAGACTATGTTGACCTTAACCCCATGATCTCGAATGACCTTGAAAAAACACTCTTAATAAAATACATAAAAGTCAGCAAGCATAATACGTTACACACTACGGCCGCCATATTGGATGCAGGTAATCTCAACCTTAACGCCATTACATTTAATGACCTTGAAAACTAAATTTCGACAAGAAATACAAGAAAGTCAAGTATATTTAAAATGACCTAGAAAGAAAAACTCGAGAAAAATACATTAAAGTCAACAAAAATATAAAATTACTAACAACTTCCACCTATTAGCTGCAGGTGACCTGAACCATACCCCCATCACCTTGAATTACTTTAAAAACAAAAACTAGAGAGAAAAATACATAAAAGTCAGCAAGCGTATTGCATTACAAACTACTGCCATCTTTTTATAGAGACAACCTTGACTTTGGCTCCATAACCTTGAATAGCATTGAGAACAAAAATTCGAGAAAAATCCATGCTTTAGAATTCTTGTCTGTATAGTTGTATGCCATTTTCAAGCCACTGAAGGTATCGCTGCAAAATTTATGTCTTTAGCTGCAACTTGTTACCTCGATCAAGGCGATTTGGCCATTAATTCCTTATGTCTTCTGGTTGGCACAGTTGCCTGCAATTTTTTATATATGGTGAATTTATAGCTGCTATATGCATATGTGTCACTCGTGATATCGAACAAGGCGATGCATATGGACTACCATACCACAAGCCTTCATTATTCTTTGGATAAACCTGTTACTGATGCCAGAATTGTTGGCAACCATATCAGCTACTTTGTTGATCGGTATGTCTTAACACTCATACCTATTTAGCCTCGTGGTCATAACAATTATTCATACTTTTTTACTACTTCTCTTTCACTTCTATAAATAGTCTTTTTATATATTCCTTAATATTCACTGGCATCTATTTAAAACTAAATCTGCTGTTAAACATGCATGTGATGGGATAATGTTTCTAGGTCGGATATTACAAAGCCAGAGCCGCGTTCGTAGTTGTTCCACCTCTCACCAACAAACTCCCGCGGCCACGTTCATACAAGTGCCACAACGTCTGGCGCAGACAGTAGCTTGCTTCTTGAATGCTGACCCAGGCCTGATCGAGAGAGCGTATACATGTTTGCTCCGTAACTAGGCCAAACAATCCTATAGGTCATTTGGAAAGCTATCAGTCATTCTCGTACAAATATCCCCGCAACTGAGCGTGCAGTGTCGTCCTATTTCGAAATATTTCCGCCCCTAAATATTAGAGATAATTTACCTGCAGTATGTTCAGTTCATGATATAGTAAAGTCATGTTTTCGGCTTTTCTTTTAAGCTGATTTCTTCAGCTAAATTATTTTTATTCCTTTTAATAAAATATTCTTTAAAGTGAGCGCTTTTAGGCAGACATAACCGTTTAAAACGTAGCGCTTATATTATTATACGTAAAAACACCTGGCTTTAGAATGTTAGTACAAATTTGTTGTTACGACGTCATTGCGTATGTAAGAAATAACAACTATAATCGGATAGTGAACGTTAAGCATTCCTGGAGCCGTGGTGGTGTAGTGGTTAGACAACTCTCCTCCCACCATGGAGAACCGGGTTCGATTCTCGACGAGGTCACCTATAGATTTTCGCATGTGGGAATCGTGCAGAACGATGCCGTTGGTCGTTGAGTTTATTCACTGATCTCCCATTTCCAACACCCTTGCATTCCGGCGCTGCTCCATACTAATCTCGCTTTAACCTCAAGGGCTCTCAAGACCTCGGTGTTAAGAGCCGCCCAAATATCTTCATTCGCTCATTAAGCATTCCGCCTACGAGGACGTATTTTGTTCAGAAGGGAGGCACGCGCATCACTTGCGTTATCGTTTCTATGTGCAAGATACTGAACAAGTGTGCAGTCTTTCCTACAAAATCTACTGCTGAGACAACTTTAAAATTAGGCCTATTTCATAAAATATTTGCTACATTTTCTTATCATCAAACAATAAAGTAAAAATATCTTTAGCTTCTAGTTTTTTGTGGTGCATTTTCATCGTAATCCTATATTCATAAACTTAGCTTTCGCCCATGCACTAAAACAGTAAAACTGAATATCTGTTTACATCTGGACAGCTTCGTTTGGCGTAATCGGTGTGAATGTGAACTGAACCAGGTTTTAGGGTGAAATCATCAAACGGAAACCTTGGAGTGAGTGAAGAGATTTGGGCGGCTCTTAACAGTGAGGTCTCGAGAGCCAATTAGGGTGATTGAAGTGAGTATGGAGCGGCGCCGGAATGAAGGGGTGGGGGAAACGGGAGATACCCGAGAAAACACGCTGACCAACGACATCGTCCGGCACGATTTACACTTGTGAAAATCCGGTGACCTGGCCGGGAATTGAACCCGGTTCGCCTTGGTGGGAGGCAGGGAAACCTTTGAAAATTCTTTTAGTAACGAGTATAGATGATCGTGCAGTTAGTATTTTCTACCCGTTGCAGCGCCCGTCCGTGTCCATCGCATTACTGAAGAACGAGGGAGCTCAACAGGCCCACGATGTCTGGCGCGAACAGTAGTGACAGCTGCAAGCAGTGGCAACCTCACACAGCCAGGCGGACTATGAAGTGGTTGAATGAGGAAACCACCTGACTGCCTGTTCGTGTGTCTCGGCACTAGGCACTCCTTGTTATAAAAAAAATTCTACTTGGCTTATTTATTCAAACAAATTACCGCTTACGAAATCGAATTGACTTCATTTTTTGTCCGGGAAAAAATTATGTATGGAAAGCAAGGTTAGGGTTCAAACATGTTGAGATTGTTTTAAATAATGTATTATTCGTAGTTACACTTATCGATCAGATTAACAAAAACAGTTTGACTAAATGTAATACACTGCAAATACATGATGTTATATTCTATATAATTTTTCATATCATATGCTTTCTCTTTTATATGTTTGTTATTTGGTTTTATTTGACCACCAAACATTTAATTGTAGAACTAGAAGTATTAACACCGACAAGGGAACTGGAGCCTCTATGTTACAGTCCACAAGATTAACCGAAGCTGAGAATTTGCAAGTTTCATAAGAAAAAATGTTTCCCGCAAAGACTCGTGGTTCTGAACATAATCATAATTCAGTCGGCAAGTTGAAACATGATAGGGCAATTGGAAGGCATGTACAGAACCCGTATTTGACGTCGTGCATAAGTGGCAACTGAAATTAATATATGATATTTGTTGGCCACAAAATTAACATTAACTGAGAGCAGAGATGAAAAATGTATGTAATTCTTTAAACGATCAATGTAGATATGAAATACTGTATGTAGGTGAAACACAGTCTTACGTTAACACCAGTGGCATGAGAGAGACGTAAACAGCGCTTCACAATTAAAGTCTTCAGAGCTGATAGTGGCGAAGAGAGGTACAGATGGAGCAGTGACAGAAAACTGAGTATCGGGAGTACCCCGACACTAACCACTGGCCAACAGCAACGCCCGCCATGTTTCCTATGCATGAAAATCCAGATGTGACCCCGGTTTGTCGTGGTGCGAGGCGAGTAGTCTGACAGTAACAACAACACAGCACCTACAACCTACAAGCGATTAAAAACTTAAAAAATACACATCCCCTTTTTTGGCGAGCTAGTATTACCAGAGGAATAACTTTTCCCATCCTATTGTAAAAGCGACAAGAGAAACGTGAGGTTCCATATTAAAGTTATTTAACTTATATTTTAGTGCTTTGTTAAGTCAGCAAGAAAGGCAAATAATCTTGCTTCTTTGAATACCCCTACGTCAAATATTGTAATGCCATTTTATGTCAAATGTTTGAACGCAGATAGTGCAAGGTAACCTGGTTGAATTTTTTGGCTAATATGCATGTTAAAAATGTTTTAAGTTCACTTACAGCACACGAAAGCATGAAAATGACCGTGGGATGACCTAGTTTAGCCATGGTACTCAAATATACATATTTCACGTGAGCATAACTGCTGTGTTAAGAGAGCGAGGAGGTTGCATTTCATGTCGGAAATGCATGCAGCACAGAAACAAACCCCCGCTCTCCAGTTTCCTAGCGGGCTATGCTTTGTAAACTTATAGTATAAATCGCAGAAAATATGCACATTTTGGATGCGTAAGTGAACTAGCTTATAAATTTTTTAATCTGGCACTTGAACTCGTCAACGCTGTTAGAAAGCAAGCGAAATGCCCTCAAGCCTCTTAGTTTTACAATATATTCAATTTCAAACTGGCTACCGATTAAAAAAAATATTCTGGTTTTTAACAAAACAGCTATCATATATGTTTCTGCATGGGAAATTGAATAGTGCATAAATGAAGACAATAAATCGTTCTACAAAAATGTTTTGATTAATTGTGTCGAAATTTTAATGATTCAGAATATGCACACAATTAAACCCTAAGAGTCAGTATATATGCGCAAATGAGTACCCAATTTATCAATGATCAAAAGAATGTTATGCTGAATTGCTTTGATAATGCGTGTATTATTTTATATTAAACCACAATTAACTTACCAATATCGGTCCAGAAACAATTTCTTCCAGATATATTGTAATATGTAACTGGTTTTGTTTAAAGCACTGATAAAGTATCATTTCATTCGATTATTTATTTACAACATGATGTGTTATTTGTATCAAATTTCCAATTTTCCTATAACGTTCACTAGTAGATGTGCAATATTTCAAAAGTGTATGCCCCCTTCCTTTTTTTTTGTTTTTTCGTTCCTTTGTCACACGTTTCTGTGGTTATAGAATAGCAATCAAAACGTTCAGTTCGTCGCCATGTTAAAAAACGAAAACCATATAAGTTTATTTGGTCAGCATAGTGAATCTTGTTTGCCAAATTAGGTAGTAACTGGTTTATTGTTTTCCGACATTTGACACAATATGTTTTCTTGTTGTTGCGGTACCTTACAATATTGCAGACAAATGAGACAATGTACCAGCATGTTTAGTACTTGTAGGTGGTAAGTTCAACACATCAAGTCTGGTTGAAATTGGCAAAAAAAAACAGTATGCTACATGCTGTATACCAAATGAACATAAAATATTTATATAGTCACCATGTCAAAATGAACTTTCTTACACTTTTAAATCGCATATGTTATCATGGCATACACAGTATTAGATACAGTATACAAAGAATGCTTGAAATTGGTCACATCGTTTCATAGATACAGAATAGTTATCAAATTATCTCTATTGCCACCAATTAAAACTAAATGCCTGAACCAATTAATTCATATCAGCAATTTGCTTGTTTGTCAACTTTCGTAGGAATGGATTGATTGTTTTCCGTCCGTGTTTTACTATACAATAACTTTATTTTTTCATGTGTGCGCTATATTACAAAATGATGCATGAAAATGGTTCTTTATTGGCATATATACAGTAATGCCTTTAGTAGATACTTTCTTCATATTAAATGTAGTCGAATTATATATATATATATATGATTCGACTACATTTCATATGAAGTGTGTGTGTGTGTGTGTGTATATATATATATATATATATATATATATATATAGACACACACACACCAAATTTAAAAACAAATATTTGTATGTTGCCGTTGTGAAAATACAGTAAGTGCCACATTAATCTTAGTTGTACATGGTACCACGGCCTACTATAAGCCTAAAAGGTACTAGTTGCCTGCAGCTGAGCTGACGAGATAAACTTGGTTAGCGTACGCCATGATAGAAGGGAAGAGTGTACAGAGAGCGAGAACCTCGTAGGGTTGCAAGGTGTACAAATCACTGAGTCAATGTTCAGGAAATTATGACAACCCATTACTTCACGATGCGAGGCACGTGGCGAGTGGCAAGACGTTTTAATTGCCCCTGACCATGCGGAAAACGAGATCAAGTTAATATCTGTCATAACCACGGCGAAAATACTTTGGAAGTGAATAGGCTCGATTTTTCTTCGGAAAGAAATTGAGAAATTTGTTCATGTATCGTTCTTTTTCTTGCAAGCATGCTGACATACGTACATTATCTGCTAAACATTGTTCACGGTAAAATGAGCACTTTTGAGGCACTAGTTACATTTATCTTTCAGTCATTTTTTATTCTTTAACCACCTTTTTAATTAAATATGGCCATGTAAGTAATAACCACAGTGTAAATATTATACCGCACTCTGAAATGTATGCCTAAGACTAGAGTAATATATATATATATTTATATATATCTATATTTATATATTTATATATTTATATATATATTTATATATTCCAAATGAAAGGGTTTTCAAAAGAGCTCAATTTACCACAAATGGCCTATAAAATGCAGGCATTCACGGCATAGACAGATACACGCCAACGTACAAAAGAAATGCTCTTGGCAAGGAGGATTGTGCAATTAAACTGAATGTATTCTATCCCTGCGTGTGTGATGTGGGAGGTAAAAAAGACGTACAATGCCTATCAATGATTTACAAACACCACGCTGTTCTGTATCTTACTTCAAACATTTTGCAGGAAAGGTTTGCAAACAAATATCAAATCGAATAAAACAAAGTGTAAATTATGGGTTTGAGAAACATGTCGAGTCCATACATACACACAAAACATAAAATAACGTCTCAAAAAAATTATTAACTCCAAAATATTCAAACGAAACATTACAAGTAACAAAAATTTTCATACGCTCTAATGACTACCATACTACTTTCCACCTAGGCGACTGTGCAATGTATCGTAAAATAATATAAAACTACACGCATGCTGAGACAAACCGAGGAGTGGATGGCCAAACTTACTTTCGCGTAGAGAAGAAGTTATATTGCGAAGTGAATCCGTCAGAGATCTTTTACTAGTCCATGCGCTAGTGCAAGAGACCTACGAAATACTTTCAAAGTCACTGTCACCAATGACAGTGAGAAGAGTGTTCAGCAATAGTGACTATAATGCAAGAACACCACAAAAGTAATCGCACATAGGCAAATGTAATTATAAGACGAGACTTAACTTCGCGAAGGTATATTTACAGAACGATTACTGGACAGACGTAATATTTCCAGATGAGAGTAAATTCAAGGTTTTCGAACATTACAGTCCGCTAAAAGTGTGGAGAAAATGAATAAAGAGAGGGTGCATGAGTGCATGTGGTGTAGATGAACTGACGTTTATATATTGACTATTGGATCAATAAAACTATATTGAACAGTTTAAACATAATTTGTGACCTAATGCCATACAACTTGATGTAGTAATGCACATTTTACCAGGATATTGGTACTAAGCGTAAATCCTGTGCAACACGAATATGGCCGCTGTGTAATTGTCCTCGTGTAATAGAAACTGCACCCCAATCCTCAAACTTAAATTCAATAGAACATATTTGGGCATACTTAGACATCAAGTTACGAAAACGTTATATTTCAATAACGCGGGACTTAAAGGCGAAAATCGTTAATAAGTGGAACAATAGCCCTCCTAGTGTCATACAAACGGTAGTAAAGTGAATACCAGCGCGTTTAAGAAGTGTTCTGAAGTAAAAGGGAGGGCATGCTAAATATTAAATGGAGAATTTATTTTGTTTATGTTGATGTACGAAAAAATTTGATCTTTGTACAAAGGTGTATGAACATTTCCGATTCGGAAAACGTGCATTTATTTACATTTGTGTAATATATTACTTTGTTTCTTTTATAAGGAATGTTGTTTATTTGTTGTATTTGATGAAATGGAATACAAAATACAGCTGGACGCATAAGTGTGTGTCAACATAATTGCTTATTGTACAGACGTCGTGAAAGGAACAGGATGTATGAATATTTGTGATCGTCACTGTATATACATATTAGGGCCTGTTCTATTTGAAAATGCTTTCCGTGGTATTCTTCAAACACAAGAATGATTCAGTTACATTCGCAATTTGACTTTTCTTTAATTCTTACACAATCTGAACAACGTTTAAGCCAGTAGAGATGACTGACATCAGACTTAATATACACAGATCTGCCCATCACTGACATCTATAATGTTTTTAGTCTGAAAACAAAAACAACTTAAACGTCGCGTATATGCGGTCATAGGCAGAAGTATAAGGACAGTGGTAGATAGTGTAACCAGTGTATTGGTCGACGAAAAAATATATATTTTTTTTCACTTGAAGTCTTACCTATAGCAAGGCAATTCATTTCACAGACAAGCAGAAGGGGGGAAAGGAAGAGAGGGTAATGCTTGTGTATTATTAAATCACCTCAGAATTCTCCTGAAGTCATTCAGTATCCTCTGTAAATAAATAGTTGCAATTACACACTAAGCTTGAATCAGTGATATCAATTAGTGAAATGAAATTAATTTAAAGTGAGTTGATAAGCTACTGCTGTCTATGGACAATCAGGGAAATTAACTTGGAACAAGTGACTTCTGGCAGTGTAATTCTCGACGTCCAGTGAGAATCACAAATAAATCCGTGAAACTAAGCCGGTATATTAATAAGTTATCAGCCACTGATTTTCAGAAACCAAATTTTCGAAATATTCACTGATTTGGCTCAATGCTTACTGTTTCAGAATTAGAGTGTACAACAATGGCTACCCGTATCCGAGATAAGATAAATACAAAGTGGCGAAATGGCTATCCAGTCTCTGAATCGCTCGAAGAGGTTGCAATAACTTTAAACAATAGCTCATTTTTTTGTCCCTGCATAAGTGATAGCGTTGTAGTGATGTAAGTAAAGGTCACATCCACAGTAAATGTGCAGGAACGTGACGTCGTGTTCACGCTGTACACAGTGAAACAGATTGCCACGCTTCACGATGTTCAAAGTCACGTGTTGATCACAGCAACAACTTTCCGAATTACTGTGTAAATACTGCGGTAAGGACCCACATTTATATGGCATAATTTGTTGCAAACAACTTAATGAATAAATCGTGTTAAGTGACCGTAACTCCTCATGAATCATCATGTCACTTAAAGGGTTAATAGGTACACAGTAAAATATTGTTTATTTTTCTTTCAGAAATGTATTACATACGTGCTCACTTAAAAACGAGCAATATGGAAAAGAACACGTATTTAACTGGCACGGCACGCCCTCTAACACACAGACTGCTTGCCTGGAGAATAATCAGTACAATAAACTGCTTGGCTGAGAAGGGTTAGACATGTATGTACCATCATCTGGATGACAAGTCGTTTGGTAGAATACAGAGGTGGAACAGCCGCCTGTTCCGCGATCTTCAGCCGCTCGCGCCAGCAAAATGGCGTCACTGGAAAGTAACATGTCGGAACGCCGTCCACCAATCAGCGCCTTGTAACCTACAAGCTAGCAGCCAACCCAGCCAGTCGACACATGGCCCGTTCCCAGAGCACCGTGAAACCAATCAGAGAATGGTTACGCCCGTATCAAATGCGCCGCCATTCAATGTCGCCTCTGTGTACTTGTGTACTCTGTGGCAGAACTGTCGGCCAAACGCGTGTCGGGGCCGCAGTGGTGTAGCGGTCAGACTACTCGTCTCCCACCAAGGTGAACCAGGTTTGATCCCCAGTGTGGCTTATCCTGGATTTTCGTAGTTGGGAATCGTGGCGGACGATGCCTTGGTCGGCGCGGGTTTACTCAGGGATATCCAGTTTACTCCACCTCGGCATCGCGGCGCTGCTCCATACTCACCTCGCTTCACCTTCATCGGCTCTCAAGACCTCGATGCTAAGGCCAGGCTTCATCCCTTTTGCAGAATTATTATTTTTACGTGTCATTTTAATCTCAAAGGTATTATTGGAAATGTTTGATTACAGAAATTCTGCCATTTATTAATGTGTTAATAGTTAGTATTTAATTTGTACTGTGTGTAATTTCCTGCTTGTAAAAAGGTAGAATTGTATTATCTATGTATGTATATATATATATATATATATATATATATATATATATATATATATATATATATACACACACACACACACACACACACACACACACACACTCTACTTTTTACAAAAAACAGATAACACACAATTAAAATTACGCATAAAACTGTTTGATAGTTCGCAAAATTTGTATACTTTATACAATCGAACATTGTCAGTACAATAATAATTTTTTAATCTGATATATTATGACGCGAAAACGAAGAATTCCTGCAAAAGAGGCAAAGACGAGCCTTCAGAGTCGCCCAAATCTCGCCACTTTCCAACCACGGTTTTTGCCAAATGTCAAATATTTAAGATAACAGAAATTTGGGAAGAAAATGAACTTCAAGTCAAACACTTGTATAGGCTTTTCACGATAAAGTGAGCACTTTTAAAAATGAAAAATATCACTGCCCCTACCTGCATATAATTTTAACGGGCACCCTGAGTGTCATGCACACAGTAAAGTTGGTAACGATGAATGGGAAAGTAGTTCCGTATCCTACCGTCAAATAAAATGTGTTAGGTAACCATTTCTCATAATTTAAATAATTACTTTTTTGGTTTCAGTTTTTTAAATGCATTGAAGTGTAAAAATGAGTGGATTTGTAAAATATTTACTTTATTTATAATTTCACAGTTTCACTTTACCGACCCATGAATAAAGTGATAAGGCCCATGACAATGTTAGTCTTACATAAGGCGGAAGAATACACAACGTGAATACAAGTAGATACAAAGCAGGGCTTTCAAAAGTGCTCATTTTACCGTGAACAGCCTATACTGTCATATCACTGATTAATATGACTTACGTTCCTTGAGTACAGTAAATATCAAAATTGAATTATTCTTTCTTTGAAACGACTGCTGATATTTTCTAACTACAATTCAAACAAATTAATTTCTGGTTTAGCAAACATATATCTCATTAAATTTTAAAGAAATTTCATTAACTAACATTTACAAGCTTCTAATTTTTTTGCCAAATATATGACATTTAGAGAGTAAACATAAAAGTTTAACAGAAGATCTTAAGCTTTTGAAACAGCTTATTGGACTACGTTATAGATTTTATCAAGCTTGGCCACTTAGCATGGGGGATGTTACTACGATATTAACACGATTGTAACTACAGGCGGATTTCTAGCCCGAGAGACGCGTAATTTGAGCTTTGAAATGCTGCTAGTTTCAGCGTATTGGGTAAATTCTCAACAAATGGAATACAAAAATACTTCCCTACGGCTTAAAAAAAAGCACTCACGTAGAAATAACCAAGAATATATTTACAATCGATACAACGGAAAAGTTCTTGGAAAGGCTAACTGCAATAATGGTCAGCGCCGTTCGTAATATTGTTTTCTCCCTTTTCGTTTATCCTATTTTGTTGAACGGAAATGTTAAAGGTATTTTACCAAAACATTTACGTATATATTCTTTTTTGCGGCACAAGAATATAAGCCGTTACCAAGCGCATTTTCATGAAATTCACTGAAGGTGAAAGACGGTGATACCAGTTAAGCAAATGGCCAAGTTTCAGAAACCTCATACGATTGTGCTTCGTTAATTTGCCTTCTACAATTTTGCACAGTTGATGGCGGTAAATTTGCAAATGATAATATTAAAAGACCAACCGACCGACTGTGTATGCAACTCAGAACTACGAATAAAAGATACGTATATGAAATTTCGAACGTAGCTGTTAGTCCTTGACTTTAAGTGTACCACACAAACTTCCAGCATTTTAATTAAAAAATATTTATTTATTAATTTTAACTTTTGAAGATTATTTCCATGCCGTCGTCGATATTGCTGATTTAATATGGAAGCTGATATGGAAAAAAAAACCCTAAAAACATATATAATTAAATATTTTAATTATATTAGTGAATGATGGTCGAGATGAACATAACGAAATAGATTGATTACCTCGAGAAATGCTACATAGTAATAATTAAATATTTTTAATTATTAATGCGTATTGAAAGAAAAATATTGTAACTGAATGTAAGTCCCAGCTGCGGGATATTCAACGAAAAACCATTCTTTATTGGCGCGTCCGTGGTTTTAAGTATAAAGTGAAAGGTACACAAAAGTGACAACGTGTTTCAGGATATTTGGCGTAAACGTTCTACATTACTGACTCACTGAGTGTTCTTCGTGAAGAGGTAGTAGGTACGATAGTTTCTGCGATGTTAGTTTAATATTTTGGCAAGTTTGAGGAGTGACCTGCTGACTAGATGCTAGGTGCTTATTGACGACTGACATACAACGTCGTCCTGCGAGGGAGTAGAATAATTGATTTGGAATGAACGGTTGCAACTCACGATCGGCACAAACTTTGCGCTTCCTGTCTATAGGCTGTTCAAGGTAAAATGTGCACTTTTGAAAGCCCTGCTTAAGATACTTGTATACACGTTGTGTATTCCTCCGCCTTATGTAAAAATAACATTGCTATGGGCCTCATCTCTTTAATGCGTCGGTCAAACGGAACTGTAAAATGATTAAGAAATAAATACTTCACAATTCTGTTCATTTTTACACTTCGATGCATTAAAAACACAGAAAGCGAAAGAAACCTTTATAAGTTATCGCAAATGGTTACCGAACACTTTTTATTCGACGTTAGCATATGGAACTACTTTCCATCCATAGTGACCAACATTACTGGGCTAATGTTACTCAGTGTGCCAATTAAAATATATGCATGCAGGGGCAGTGACTTTTTTCTAAGGTTCATTTCTAAAGTGCTCACTTTATAGAGAACAACCTTTACCCAATTTGTCAACAATGAAGGGAGACTGGTTGTAAGTCGCATTATGAGAGCAAAAGATTACTATTTATTAAGTATTTGCGACAAGTCAACCTTTACACATGTTAAGTTTTACCACTAGATAAATATTATCACAAGTTACATTATCACTGTCAAAACATAGTAAAGCGAATAATTTATCGCAAACTGTACAAATTATTTTCAAGTGGGCGTGTAACAGTTTATTATCAGAGTACGTGCCCCCCTTAATATTGCACCCACTTTTTTATTTAATGCATTTCATATATTTAAAACTTCAAATTTTAGAATTGAAAATAACAAACAAATTATATAATATTAAAAATAATAATCACGTTTCTGTAATTATAGTATGTACTTGATTTAAATACGATAAATGATATAGGCGTAATTAACCAATAACGTTTATTTCGATAAAATGAAGTGGCTTGGGAAACTCGTCATAAAGTTAGTAATTTCAGTGCATCATATCTGTATGTATTATTTCCACCCAACTCTCAAAATGCAATAAATAATTGAAATACCAATCGAGCTCGTACTGTGCTGCCGCCATTTCGCAAAAACTCTTCTATATTCTTAGGTATTTTCGCAAAATTACCATATTTTGGTATAAGTGCAATAAGAAAACAAAAATTGCAAAGATTTATCCCATACATCCGTGGCAGTGTTCTTACATTTTCCCAGGAAATAGTCGACTGGGTCGGGAATATCCCAACATCAAATAATTGCATTCGTAAATTGTTATGTTTTTAGGAAGTTAAATGAAATATTTTTATTGTGTAGAAAACAATGTTAAATGAGGTTTACGAATAGCGAGATTTATAGATTGAAAAAGTAAGGGTCTTGTGATGGAGCAAACATAAAGAGTCATTTTCTTTCTTTTCTAGGGGCCGCGGTGGCCTAGCGGTTAGCTCGCTCGCCTCCCACCAGAGCGATCCGGGCTCAATCCCCGGCCGGTCACCGGATTTTCGCACGTGGCAATCGTGCCGGACTATGCCGTTGGACGGTGGATTATTGTCGGGGATATCCCGTTTCCCCCGCCCCCTCATTCCGGCGCTGCTCCATACTCACCTCAATCGCCCGCATTGGCTCTGAAGACCTCGCTGTTAAGAGCCGTCTTCCTGTTGGAAGTGGAGATTAGTTTTTTCTCTGGAAGAAGATTTTATGTCTCCGAAACCACACTTGCTCCAGTATCCTCGGGACACATAGCCGGTTGTTGTCCTCGGTTTTTTTCTCCGCAACTCGTAGTCGTAAAACACTTGAACGTTGCACACCGTAAAGTAAGAAACCGGGGGTGGGGGGTGGGGGGGATGTTGGGAGGAAGGGCAAGTTTATCGCCTGAGAGCACACGCTCAGTGCCCCGCGGACTGTTAAAGCCAGCACGACATGACAGGACCACGCTCTCTGCACTGAGGTCACCAGTTATGGGCACAGGTTACACGCTGCTAGACTGTCCCACGCGATGGCGGTCCCGCACGGGGTAACGTTTCACTCTAACAAAATGTTCTGGTAAACTTCAGAAATTGTAGTTGAAGTTTTTTAACCTATACACTGTACAGTAATAATATCACACATCAAGCTGCAGACAGATACAGAAACGTTTAGCGTTGCTACTATACAAAGTTAGGAACCTCCCTATGCATTTGACGGTTTCCTGAGCAAATCTAGGAATGCTACAATGAATGCACAGGGTAAAACATTACCATTCCTGCTTTCTTATTAAACGTATACACTGGTATGGTAAATTTCCGAACAATTTCTTAGAGTGTAGCTCTACTAGACTTTGGGAAGATCAACGTTAAACGTTCGCCAAAGGGAAAATTTTCGCCACTAGAAAAGCGTTAGCGTCTACAATGTAAAGGCTGTTCCAGATAAAGTGAGCACTTTTGAAATTAACCTCAGAAAAATGTCACTGCCCCAGCCAGCATATATTTTAACGGGTGTACTGAGTGACATGCGTCCATGGATGGAATGAAGTTCCATATCTTAATGTCGAATAAAATTTGTTAGGTAACACTTTGTGATTACTTAAATTATATCTTTCGCTTTCTGTTTTATTACAAATATGTATTTTTCTAATAATTTCGCAGTTTCACTCGACCAACGCATAAATAGATTGATAACGCCCATGACATTGTTAATTTTACACAAGGCGGATGTATACATAACGAGTATACAAGTAGATCTTAAGCAAGGCTTTCAAAAGTGCTCATTTTGCCGTGAACAGCCTATAGCATATTTTATGCATTTTCTACGTTAGAAACAGGATAATTGTAATAATCATAAAACAAATATAAAATAACTTCGTAAATAAGTAAATTCTTTGTTTTTTATTATTATTTACTATTCATGAAAATTATCATTTTAATTAAATGTTACATTTCGAACACTGCGCACCTGGCGGTGTAAATTTTCCCTGTACCAAACTCTCCCATAAGAAATATCGTTTTGTCCCTAACCTGAATCCGCTGTAAAAAATGAGAAAATTACGTGACAAGCGTAAGGTAATATTCGCAAACTTGTGGAGGGAAACATAGTTTTCCTTACGTGTAAGGTAAAATTACCACACACTGGAGTAAAACTCACGTACATGGTAGTGAAAAATCCCATACATGGATGGGAAAATTACCGTATGACGTGTGAATCTCCTCGTACATTTGTAACTATTTGATCATTGCTTTTTATATATTTTGAACCATAAAATTAATTTGTATTATTTAGTCATACAAGCATTCCAACATGGCTCTTTATGTATAAGTTATAATTACCGCACTCTGGAGTAAAATTCACGTACATAGCTGTGGAAAATCCCATAAATGTATGGGAAAATGACCTTACGACGCGTACATCTCTTCAGCATTGTCTCGCTAGCTAATAAGGGGGAGGGGGAGGGCAGGCGGAAGAAACAATATTTTAACAAAGTAATTTTCAGTGGAACTGTCAAGCTGTTATCGTGGTGTAATGGATAGCCCATCGGCCAATCGTGATATAGGACAATGGCTCTCGCCCACCCACCACCAAGTGTCAGGGATTTCAGTGTTGATGTTTCGGTTAGTGTTTGTCAGAGGATTTAGGCGATAAAAAAACTAGCTGGACCAATACTCCGGAATATTTTTCAGTATAATTTTAGTATATAAAATAGTTAATTTTCCCTTACTTATATGGGATTTTCCACACTTTTGTCAGGTACTTTTTTCGTACGATTAGGGAATAGTATTTACTTGTTTTTTAATTTTACTCTACATTTAAGAGGTAATTTTACCTTACATGAAGAAGTAATTATATTCCCTTATATTAAAGGGAATTTTACTTCAAATTTTTTTCAGTGTAGAATAAACCTTATCAGGGGTTAAAACTTTTGAGTGCTTCCAGCGCAATATAAAGTTGCCTCAATTTGAACGAGTTGTATGAAGTTTACAGAAACATTAAGGCATCCGCATTCGTTGAAGACGCCCGCGAGAATATACTTTAGCCATCAACTTTCATAAAGTCGTCTGTAACGTAGTATTAAGTCTAACACACTGAGAGCTCAAGTTACTCAAATGAAGAGGATTATCCACTGGCACACTTTTAAAGTGGCACTATAACAGAGTATATAAGTACATAGATATAGTCTATTCTCGGTTTATTCGCACTTTTTGAATCAAACCTTTGAAATATCACTTCATAGATGTGTGTTAGTTTATTTCCCAAATACGCCATGTATCACATCTATTTTATACCTCTGTTAACATAAAAGTATATTATTGTTCGTTAAATTCAAGTTCCACCTATATCTTTTTATAAATTATAATTAGGGACCTGCGAAATTCGCGTTATTTTTTTGGAAACACGTTAAACTTGAAACACGTGTATCTTTGCTATACGAATGTCATTGGACCATACTTCATGTGACGCGCCCTGGGTAACTTTGCGCCAATAAATGAAAACTTCACAATAGTGTGTCCCAATCAAGTGGAGTTCAGTCAAAAAGGGAATAACTTCGCATCTATGTAGCAGCCAATGGAGAAACGACGCTGTTTCCTTTACGTACAGTACTGTGAAGTTTAGCCCGGTGTAAAATAATGGCGCGAATTTCGCAGGTCCCTAATTATAATATATCATTTATAATAAATATGAATAAAATCAGTGAGAAATAATGTGAGTTAGTAGCGCCCAGTAATAAATAGTTCTCATGCAAAATATTATTACAACTTAGTGCACACGAATTCAGTGCGTTGTCCTTTGGTGTAATTTTTTAGACTTTGTTAAGCTTAGTTTTCATGGCGCGCACGAATACCCTGGAAGTAGAACTTTAGCAGGGCTTCAGAAATGTGTGAAGTAACCGTGAATGTATTATAGTCGAAATCGCGTGCCGGTTTCTTTGACGTAGGCAAACCCAGTCCCCGATTCGTTGCGCTAGGCTTTGAGAACGGTTTTTATGTATAATTGGCTAGTGCGTCCTGCGAAAGGTTCCCTATTGGCTGGACTGCCAGCTGGCGAGTAAATTACCGGACGCTGTTTGGCGAACGGGAACCCAATATGTTTGCTGGATGGTGGCGCTATTTTGGTGGCGCGTGCGGTTGGAGTTTGCGGAATAATAGACAGTTTAACTTCTGTATTATGAAACACTCTGTGTCATTACAGTATATTGGCAGAAACCCGTCTATAGGTTTTTCACGGTAAAATGAGCACTTTTAAATACCCTGCTTAAGATCTACTTGTATACGCGTTGTGTATTCCTCCGACTTATGTAAAATTAACATTGCTATGGGCCTCATCCCTTTATTTATGCGTCAGACAAATGAAATTGTGAAATTATAAGAATGTAAATACTTTTCAAATCTGCTCATTTTTACACTTCGATAGATAAAAAAAAAAGCAGAAAGCGAAAGAAATAATTTTAAGTCATCACAAATGGTTACCTAATACTTTTTATTCGACGTTAAGATAAGGGACTAATCTCCCTCAATCGGTACCAACTTTACTAGGCGAATATCATTCAATACTCCCATTATGATATATGCATTCAGGGGCAGTGATTTTTTCTAAGGTTCATTCTAAAGTGCTCACTTTATCGTGAACGGCCTTTAGTAGTTAATGCACGTTGTCCAGTACAGTCACCAAGTAGAGGTTGTTCGCTGTAAAGTGAGCACTTTTGAAAACCCTGCTTAAGCTCTACTTGTATGCACGTTGTGTATCACTCCGCCTTATGTATCCACAATTAACATTGCCGTGGGCCTGATCACTTTATTCATGCGTCAGTCAAGTGGAACTGTAAAATGATTAGCATAGTTGTAAATATTTTACAAATATACTCATTCTTACACTTACAAGCATTAAAAAAACAGAAAGTAAAACATAATAATTTCAGTACTCGTAAATATATACCTAATACTTTTATCTGAACGCTAAGACGTGGAGCCATTTTCCTTCAGCCGTTGCCAACTTCTCCGGGCGCATGGCAGTCAGTTAAACCCATAACTAGACGTCCAACACGTGTGCACTGAAGTCACCTTTGCAATTGGATTACAGTTCGTTAGACACGCCCTGGACGACTCTGAGCCAATAGCACAATTGTAGGGAAACAAGTAGCAAGTGCTACACGCTCAGGTGTGGAGTAATACTGGCTACCCTCTGGAGCAGCAGCCAATGTACAGACATTTGTGTCTCGAGTGTACACAGCACTGTGGAGTCTAGCCAGAAGGTCACTGAACTCGGGAAATTTTCTATCCCTACCCATAACTTACCCATTATTTTTTCGTCCCAGGTGTTGCAACAGAGTAAGTTTTTGATGTGACAAGGTACTTACTAATTCCTTGTAATAACTAACATGACTGAACATACGAAAATTCTTTACAATAGTCTACGGCATCCACAGTAATCGATAATAAAAGTTCAGTGCCCGAGCAGCAATCAATAGCATTTACCAAGAATAATATGTTGTCTGTATCGGTGCTAGCTTCTGACCTAGTACAGCACCGACCATGTCTTTGTCTATTTTGCAACACGTCATTCGTGAACACGTATACTAGGGGATAACATGTTAAGCGGTTAAAACATACGCAGGCAGAGGCAGTGACGTTTTCAAAGGTTGATTTATAAACTGCTCATTTTACCGGGAACAGCCTTTACTTACGATTGCAGAAGTTAAATGGTGGCGAGTGTTGCGAACTCCTGCCACACACACACACACACGCCTGCAAAATGGCCCCATATGACAGAAATATGATGGGAACGTCCTTCGCCAATCAGATCCTGTAGACTGACCTGCCAGACGGCAGCGCGACCAGTACAGAGTATCCCATTACGTGCATTAACCAATCAGATCCAAGAACCGTTTCTACAGCTTCGCGGGGCCTATAAGCCACCGAGTTTCGCTAACAATTCATTAGCTTCTGTATACCTACATATTCTGCGCTGTACTCCATTCGAAGATACATCCAACATTTCTGAAGGGATGCAAAAGTTCTACTTCCATGATATTTCTTCGCCTTATGCAAACAAAGCTTAACCGATCATATAAAATTACACCAAATGGACAACGCACCGCATTAGTGTGCAACTGTAAAATATTTTTTTCTAAAGAATTATTTATTACTAGGCATTACCAACAAACATATTTTCTCACTGTTTTATTCATAATAATTATAAATAAAGTATTGTTATTTATGGATAAAATATAAATTAAATATTACCTTAACTTAAATAAGGCACTTTCATGATCTTTTATTTTAAAACAGAAAGTTAAAACACTTGTGATACGTAACCTAATTAGGAACTCACTAGACACATAATATATGGGGTTATTTTTCAAATGTTTGATTCTAAAAATGTAAGTAACTGCAAATAGATTATACAGAAAGCGTGCCCGGTTTCGTGTAAACCAATAGGACAGTTGTAAGTGGGATTACAGTGACCAACATAACTTATGGTTAGGGCCACCTGTTTTTCGCGAAAATATTTACGTGAAGGCCAGACTCCCAATGTCCTATGGCGTACGTGCAGTTCTTCTTTGGTTATTGGCCACGTCTATTTGTTAGGAGGCAAGTCCATAACTGAGTGAGCCAATCAAATTTTTTTGTAACTTCGGCGCTGATTGTACACTATTCGCGGGCAGACACCTGCGATGCGTGACAGTTAAAATCATCCAATCTCGAAAGTGGGTCTCAACTATGGTGTTTTGGAGTGCAATTAGCCCTGGGGGCTTTTCGCGAAAAACATGTGGCTCTACTTATGGTCATTCAGTCAATAATAGAGACGACTTACTTGTAGCTTATCTTAAGTGTTGAGTTAATCCACACCGAACACTGAGAAAAAGGTCTTGTTGAATCTAACGAAGTTTGTTTGGTGAAACGAAATTAATCCTTTGTATAAGGGCAATAAAATATTTTCTTTGTTGTAAAAACAACTGAGACGCTTCGTTATCTCAGGTCTGATACCGACGATATTTCCTGCGTCGATAAACTACATTCTTTATACCAGCCTTCACCAGAAAAATAACAAGACCTGTCTTGGTTGATGTTTTTCATCGCTGTTTGGCTATACTGGCTGGCCGGGGCGAATACGTGGATCGCCTGACGTAGCTGGTAGCCGACGACGGTTCACTTCGAGGTCCAATGGGGACCGATGTATGAACACCGCCCATGAGTACAGCAGCATTACCACGCCGTCCGTTTGCAGAATAAAGACTAACCCAAACTCCGGTGATGCAGGGCGCTACTTGCGTTGTGACTTCAATGTTTCCTTATTGGCTCAGTTGGCGGGCCAATCCTGGATAATGCAACGTGGCTGGAAATGTTGGAACGGAAGTATTTATTAAAGTATAATTCTGGAGTAATATATAACCTCCCTTTCCACGTCGTGGCTGGATCCGAGTACAGGAGATATCGATTCCTGACAGCTGCCATCGACACACATACAAAATACTAGGGGCCCAGCCCGTGACCTTTTTTTAGTACTGTCACGTGCCTATAACAGTTACGATGTTACAAATGTTTGTTACCATACGAATAGAGAAAAAAAAGATGTGAAATTAACTCAACATTGGATATAGTTCTATCCACTAAGCCGTTGCGGCCCCACTTGGAACCGCTCTATCCACTGAGCCATTAAGGCATAACTTGGAGTCGCTCTATTCACTTGGCCACTGCGCCCCCATTTGATATAGTTCTATCCACTAAGCCATTGCGGCCTCACTTGGAATCGCTCTATCCACTGGGCCAATGTGGCCCCACTTGGAATCGCTCTATCCACTGAGCCACTGCGGCCCCACTTGGAATCTCTTTATCCACTAAGCCACTAAGGCCCCATTTGATATATTTCTACCCACTTGGCTACTGTGGCCCAACTTGATGCAGTTCTATCCAGTGAGCCATTGCGGCCCCACTTGGAATCGCTCTATCCACTGGGACACTTTGGCCTCACTTGGAATCACTCTATCCACTGAGTCACTGTGGACCCACTTGGAAATTAACTCTACATTGAAGCGAGACATTTAAAGTAAACAAAAATAATATTCCATTATCGTAATATCTCTATGCAATAATCTCTATGCATTAATACAAAACTTTCATATAGGAAAAAAGTAATGAAAAAATGAGTTTTTTGGGTAAAAGGTAATGATTGCGTAATCTGATCTTTCTGAAATCTGAACTTGACCTGTATTTAACCGCGAGGATTCGCTTTGCAAAATTTGAAGAAATTCTGCTAAGTTTCAAGGGACTTAGAATTATTAAAGGCGGACAGACAGACAGAGATCGTCATCTTATTATATAGAATAAGTATTGTTAAAGACCCATCAGATATTTAGAGAAAAAATTTTGAAAGATAAATATTTTAGTTGAGTTTTCTGTTTTCATATTTCCTCGATTTTGGAGAAAAATTTAATGCGAAGTTCTAAAGATCACCATAAAGACAGAGTTTGCCGCTCAATACTGTAGCGAAATTATTGTGAAATTTTTTATATTAAAGCTCGCAATTTGGAGTGGAAATTTTATTGATGTATTAATCATGACTATTATGATTGAATGCTCATATAAAAAAAATGTTGGACAAATGTTTTGTATTTATGCTCAATGCAGAGCGGAGATTCAACAATTGTAATTTTTAATGGAAAATTTCAATGTTTTATAATTACGGAAAATACGTTTGTATATATAACTTACGAAAGAGGTTTTATTTCTTTTCCATGGGGTGCACATATGTTCTCTGGCAGTTTTAATATTCATTTTATGTCCGACATATCATCTTATCTTGAAAATTGTCAAATATTTTCGAACAGTAGTTCTCTCAGTAAAGAGAACAGGAGGATAAATCTTGTGGATGTTGTTGAAAGTTGCCGGCAGTTTTCTGGCGTTGATATTGCACGTGATTATCGAGAGACTTGGCCCTGTTTGGCCAAGGAGGTGAAAAGGAGGGTTTTCTCGTCGTCACGGCAAATCTGCGCTACTCTGTTGGAGATTTTGGCAATTTCCCGGAAGAGTTAATTTTTTTAAAACATCTTGCCGAGGACCTTGTCCGACGCGTCGAAGAGATAAGAGAGGACTAAACTCAGACGTGTTCCATTTTTGTTTCGCGTTAGTGTTTTGGGATCCGTAGTCTCTCTAAGCCGCGTCGGAGAAAATGTTGATTTAAACAGGTGTAACGTTAGCCGCGACAGATAGGTTTGCGGAACTTCGTGTCAAGGCGTGTGCCCTCGTACTAAAGGGCGATATCGAAGCCAGCGAAACCCAATTTATTTTGTTTTTATTAAGTTGCACCATACAAAGATTTGGTTGGTGGTATTAAAATAAACTTGTCCAGATCTATTTGCATAAAAATATTTCGGTTAGTTTAAAAGCACAGGAAGCTCGACCGAGGTTCGAACCTGGTTCATCTGCACACAAGAGCCACATGCCTTAGCAACCTCAGCTAATTTGACTACTCGTTAATAGTGGGATGAAGCTGCGCGTCCAATATCGAGAAATGAGGGAGCGATACGGGCGACACTAACACGCACTTATAGCGCCTCATCGCTCCTACGCGCAAGGCGTGCAGTGTTTCCGTCGTAAAGCTGTACTGTGCAAATGATATGTGTAACATAGGGGTGTTATTACACGCGATAGAAGCTCACAGATTAAACTACGTCAGTATCTTTGTGCGTTTCTCTCGCCGCTTAAGAAGATTGAATATGACAGATTTTAAAATGCGATATTTGACCACATTTAATTCTTTTTCAAGAATGCATTTTAAATTACAAAAGTAAAAGCATAATGACATAGATAATTGATTCTTATCTTCTCTGAGAAAAGGTCGTATTTGCAGAACATTTATTTACCGAGATACGCGTATTCGTGCAAACAACTATTTCGCAGGAACTGTTTCAGTCCTTTCACTGTCTGCACCAGGAAAGACTGTTATTATTCTAATTGTAAAAAAAATAATGCATACAAACACCCGAACTGTATTTTTTAACGAAAATAGTCAAATGAGCGGCCAAAAAAATATATACAGTTGACAGTAAAATTTATTTTGGACCAACAAAGAGGTTTTGTTTGTGTATTTTGTTAGACGAACGAAGTTGATTTTGTTGCTTTTCAAGTTTTTTCTGCTCAACAAATTATTTTGCCCCTATGCTCAGAAATGTATTGTTTGCTGGACAAATTTTACTTTTAGTACACTGTAAGAGTTAAATGTAATTCGTTCACGGATACTTCAAACCTTTCTGAAGACCTGCTTAAGTTCTACTTCCAGGATATTCCTCCGCCTTATATATAAAAGCTTCATAGTTACATCAGAGGGCCAACGCACCGTATTCGTGCGCACTAAGTGAAATAATATCTAGCATGATAACTGCTTCTTACTAGGCATTATCAATATACCTATTTCCTCCCTGTTTTAGTTTATGTTAATTGTAAATAAAATATTGTTCTTTATATATAAAATATAAGTGAAAGTTCGATTTAATAAAAAAAATACTGTACATTTTATGTTAGCAACAAGTATAAAACGCTAGTTATACATAACATATTCAGAAGACAACCAAACGCGTCATATATAGAGCCCTGAGTATTTCGCGGATTAATTTGGCAGCAAGCTAGGCTGAACAACCCTCTATACACTCGAGACATTGTGGTTTGTTTATTGGTTGCTGTGATCAAGTGAGGTCTCTGTACAGGACTGTTCAACACTCACTCACACTATTGCTTCCTGATTATTACTGGCTCACAGTGAAACGGGGAGTGTCCAAAGAACTGTCGTCCAATCACAACAGTAGGAGATAAGAACAAGTATTTGGAGTGTACCTCGCCTCCGAATGAATTCGCGAAATACTCGTGTCTCTAGTCAAACATGGGGTTTTTCTTCAAAAGTTCGATTCAAAAAGGGTTACGAAACTGTGAATGGACTATACCTGGCGAGGTTGGATAAATTCCTCCCCTTCGGTGGCGAACTATCGCTACGTAGGGGTCGATAAGGGCGTGGCAATAAACTGCGTAATAATTGGAAGGACGGCTATAAAAACAACCAGTTGAAAAAAAAAATAAACCGATGAGTTCTGCACGAATTGCGACATTTCGGTGATGGATGCGTCCGCGCTGTAATTTTGATTTTCTGTCTCACTAACTCCGCTCCTCCCCTCTTGTTTTTTTTTTGTCCAAGCGCTGTTGTACTCTGAAGAGAAATTTATGATCGCCTCTTTGGATGCGCAAATAACCAGTAATTTAAATTCAAATGAACTCCATTTCGTACTTCTTGTGACGAGTATAGTTGTTGATTTGAACATGGTATGAAGTACCAATCACGATCTTCAAAAAAATTAAATATTGGTAACTAAATTATTTTAGCAAAGGGAATTATGCCTAAGTTTTGATGCTGGACATAACCGCCAATATATTATGATAAAAAGTGCAAAATTATTTTAAAAATTAAAAAAAAAAAAAAACATAATTTCTTCTGTAAAAAGGCATTATTTTCTCTTGCCGTTACTTGTTTTTCTCGATGAATTAACTATTATTTTCGTCCGAAAATTTGTAACGGAGTTTAATTTTCTTCCCTAAGTTATTTACTTATTTTCTCTTTGGTAAAATGTAAATAAAATAAACATGAAATTATGAATTAACTTATTTTTATAGGCAGTAATAAAAGTTTTGTCTGCACGTGAAAAGTACTTTTTTTTTTGTAATTATAAACAGGCTTACATTTCACAGGACATACACGCCTTGGTAAATAAGTATTGCAATTTATCTCTGCAGGTCTATTCGTTCGCTCGTTTTCTTGAACGTTGCAAAAAAATTTGGTAATGTTTGTGTTACCGAAGTGTATTTTAGAAATTGTTTCTGTGTTATGAATGGGGCAGTGGAGTGCAACACAAGGGGCTTAACGAGTTTGCACCACTCACCATCTTCACTTCAGTCCTGATATATTCCCGTGATGTGTCCTGGGACCTGAAAAACCTGGTGAATAAATATGGTGTAAACTACAGTGGAAGCCAGACTGCACGCTAAGTGATTTTCACGGCATGTCTCCAAGAGGGATTCGCTCAAACCATATTACCACCCTTTCCGGTGGGATATTTTTTAAGCTAAGTTTGCTAATTTGATGAAAATAATTGTCTGCACTTATGAAAATCCACTTTTTAACGAATTGGCCTATTTGTTATCCCTGTTTTAATGACATGTTCATACTACATACATATTTGAATTAATTTACTTATGTCCTTACTTTACATATTCTTATTTGGTATTTTGAGTGCCCCCGAACAGCGAAAAGGAGAACACTAGATATTAATAAATTGGTAAGAAGCAGCCAGGGCCTGTATTAAGATCCACCCCAGCATTTGCCTGGAGTGAATAGGGAAAACCTCAGAAAATCTAAATCAGAATGTTTGGACCGGTAATCGAACACAGGCTCTTACGAATTCGAGTAAAATATTTTACCACAGCGCCACGTTGCTCGGTACTATTATCTTTTCATAGAATACTGGATCAAATTTTCATAGAAGTAGTGAACACCTCGAAGATTAGTTCACCTCCTAGAACAAAAAAAAAAAAATTCTGGGAGAAACACTGTGCATAAATAACTGACCGCGAGGTTTAAACGGTGTTAATAAAGCTTGAAGTCTTCAACGCCAGTCGGGGTAAAACTAGGTGAACCTGGAGCATAGATGAAATAGAGGGTTTGAAGATACGGGAGCACATCGAGAAAACCCATTGGTCAGCGGCGATTTCCGCTACGTTTCTCAAATGTGGGATGCGGGAATATCTGCCCCGGGCATTGAACCAGGTACGTCGTGGTAGGAGACGTGTAGTCTGACCACTAACTCCCTCCGTTTCCCCCTACCAGAACGGACATAGGCTTTCATGGCAATTTATAGGTAGATCCACCTGTTTCTCGCGAAAAGATTCCACGACTAGTTGCAATCTAAAACACGTTAGTTCTGAACAAATATCGCGGGTTGGATGATTTTAACTCGTACGCTTCTTAAGTGTCTGCCAGCCAATCACGGACGTCCGGTGTCAGGGTAGCTTTTTCTGATTGGCTCAGCTGAGCAGAAAATGATTTCTCACATAGACACGTGGCCAATAGCCGAAGGAAACTGGCACCCATGCATGTAAGAATCCGAAAACTAGTATACTCATAAATCATTTTGCGAAAAACAGGTGGCTCTATTTATAGGTAACAGCCCCACCAACATATTGCAGGCCGCAACCAAAGAGTACTAAACACGTTAGATTTCGCATTTAACTCCTCAAAATACTATCTCGAGTGAACACGTTCACATCTGACATGTTGTAGAGAGGTCAAAATCATGATCGTTACTGTAAAAGCTCAGAAGTTAGCCCGAACACGGACATCGCATTTCCCTAGAAAAAGCTGTTGGTTGCTGCTGAGTAGGACTAGTGAAATTTCGCGAAAATATTTCAAGACAAATTGTATTTCAAAACACCGTAGGTTCGTTTACGTATCTTGATTGGCTGGATTACCTTTTGACACGTGTTAACTGTCTGCACACGAATCGCGCAGGAGACGTGCCGATGTTGCCGAATTCCGAGTGGCCCAGTCGAATATGAAAACGCCTTCTTAACCAGACATCAACCAATGGCAATATACAAACTAATGTTGGGAGCTTATAGTATTGAAGTCTACCGTGTACTCATTTTTTTTTCCGCGAAAAATCACTAGCTCTACGACTGACACACTAACTGTTCTAGGATTGGTCGCATGTTGTGGCATGAATATATTGAGATTGTTTCCACAGGTTCCAAAGTGTCAGGTATTATAAGTAAGGAAGCCCGATTTTTGTGGAAATAATTCCGCGTATGTTAGGTATGCAATGCGCTACGAGTACACCAACAGGTTTCTTTTGCTAAATATCCACGTGTTATTGCAAGAAAAAATTTTCTTACTTGGCTGGCCAATGCGAATTAGGCGACTCGTTTAGTGTGCGTCTGCGATTCGCGAGCAGACACCTAAGACGCGTAAAACGTAAATAACCCGGTCAAGAAAGTGTATCTCAGCTAAAGTGCTGTGAAATTCAACTGGAAAGGAAATATTTAAAATCAGGTGTCACTAGTTCTAAGAAATTCGTTAACACTATTCACACCGAAAGTTACCTTTTCTGCAACACTTAAAATGAAAAATTAATGTATACGTGAAAGGTTCGGTTTACGATTTTAAACGTTGCAATAGTTAAATTTAATGGTGGGCACTGTATCAGTGCCGATTGTTATTGCTGCAACCAGTGTAGGTTGAGGTCAGCATTAACCATTCACAAATTAAATTTTCAAAAATTTTACAAATCAGATTAGTAGAGCCCCGGGTATTTCGCGAATTCATTCGGTGGCGAGGTATACTTCAAACAATTGGTCTTTTCTCTTTTGTTTGTGATTGTACGGCAGTTGTTTTAACAAGACCCGTTTAACTGTGAGCCAATAGTTAGCAGAAAGCAGTGCTGTCAGTTGGCTTTGAACAGTACTGTAGAGACAGGGTGTAAACTACAGTGGAATACAGATTGCACAGTAAGTGATTTTCAAGGCATGTCTCCAAGAGGGATTCGCTCAAAACATAGAGACCAATTATCGCCCTGGGATATTTTTTAAGCTAAGTTTGCTAATTTTCGAAAAATAATTGTCTGTACTAAATATGAAAATCCAAATTTTTAACGAGTAGACTTACTTGGCATCGCTGTAATCGGCGGCATCGGCAGCTGAGAATCGGTATCACAGATATCGGCAAAATTTGGTATCAGACCATCCCTAATTATTGGAATGGAAAACCACAACCACGTTGTTTAGGTAACGATTATATAAGCATACAGAAGTTAAACAGCGTGGCGGATCCTTCGATGTAGGCGTAGCCATTCTCCAATTGGCTTCGCGAGCCTCTGGGATTGGTATTGTATCCAATTGGCTACTACGGGCTGGAGAAGAGTCGCTGTTGGCAGGGATGCCGCCTGACAAGCTACCAGGCGCCGTATTGCCGATCAGTGATATCGTTTTGCATGCAAAAGTCCGCGGCACTATCTGAATTTTCGCTTCTGAGTTATTGTGTATTCTGGAGTCCGGAATTACAGCGGTCTCGCTGTCTTCGTAGTATATTCAAGGTTTCTTCGCACTTTCCGAATCAGACCTTTGAAAATCACTCCATGTATGACACGTTTGGCTGTTCCCGAAACGTGCCGTGTATCGCAAGCGTTTTATACCCTGTTAACATAAAAATATATTTTTTTGTTAAACTTAACTTATAGTCATATTCTATATATAAATACATATATTTCATTTATAATTTCTATGACTAAAAACAGAGAGAAAATAGGTGTGTTGGCAATACATAGTCACAATAGTTCTTATGCAAAATAATATTAAACATGAGAAGCAACACGCGAGGACAGTCCTATTGCAGTCTTTATAAGAATTCTGAATTTAATGTGATTAACCATGTCAGAAAAACAGATCATTATAGAAATCACTTTGCCGCAAAAAAAAATTCAAAGATAGGATGTTGTCCAAGAAAAGTATCAACTAGAGAGCATTCCCGTTGTTTGGAGTCGCATTACGTTCAAAACATGTTGGCCAACAAGACTTTGAATGAAATTGCCTGTTGTTTGTGTATCGCTACAGTAAGTAGTGTTGTCGTAAAGTATCTCCCATATATTGAGAATAACTCTATCTGGCTACCCCTTCAAGCAGGTGATACCAGGAATCCTATAAATTTCAGCCTTTCTCGAATTCACTGGACATTTATTTTCCTGGACGTGGCCAAACTTAGTAGGTGATTGGATTGGGTTTGAAAGGGCTTATTAACGTAGTCCGTTATTATACCTGAAGGCATATCAGGGGACGGCTTATAAACTTACTTACGAGCTAACTTGAACTAACACCCATGCATAACCTAGGATCCAAACACAGAACATCCCGCACCCCAGATCGCCGGTGCACCAAACGACAGCGCCACGGGAGGTCGGCGTTTCAGGCGATGGGAATCAGCCGTCCATCTCTGCGAACCTCGCCGCAGCAGGGAAACCCCAGTACTTTACGGGCAGCGTTCAGGAAATTCGCTGATTATGCAGGACGAGTCCACGTGGTTCGCACAAACGCAGGCACATATTTCCCGACGGCCTGTCCACGAGACTTACCACTGATGTGTGTATATGCGCACGCCAAAACACGAGTTCCCCTCTGTCAGCCCGGTGTCGCAAAACCGCTATATTCCGCGGTTCACGTCAACCCACCCTCACTATATACCCCGGCCCGCCAATGTGGTTTTTATCGCTGTCGTGATCTGTAAACCGTTAACGGTGGAAGCTGGTGATTGAAATAGACTTTGTAATTAATCCTGAGCGGTGGAAAGGGGATGGGGGACGGCGTTGTAAATGGTTGCGGCTTAGAGAGTCGCGAGGAGTATTGTAGTGAGGGGGGGGGGGGGGTTGAAAGCAGGAGCCGCTCGCCGAAAAGTTGGGGACGTGAGGCACAACACTATATCAGCAAATTAGATTTTGATTAATGAGTGTATGCGTGAGGGGAGGGTACTTTTCAGGGATTGGAGGGGAGGGATAACATTGTGGTAGGAGGGGTGGGGGAAAGAAAGAGGTAGTAGCAAGGATGGGAGATTGTTCTCCACGGGAAAAGCGATGTTGGGCGCGCTGTAACAATGGATTGCATATGGGGTAGGTCGAACACACTAGACGCGCATTACTAATATCTGCATTTCAACACTGAATTGCTTTTCTGCCAATACGGCCATCATAATAGGCGTGGACATGATATGACGTTAGAAATTTGTTTATGTAAACAAGTGCTTTGCTATGTTTGTATACTTCCTTTGCTAATTTTTAATTCATTTAGATAAAATTCAAGGTTGCGAAAGTATGTTACACAGATACAAAGGCTTGTCTTTTGAAAATTAAGATAATAACAAACACGTTAATCGACGTTGACTGTGGACTTTGACTGCTATGTTAGTTTGGGGAAGGTCAATGCTGGGTTATGCGCATAGGAATAATAATTGTTCTGCCTCATCTATAGTCTGTGCTTGTGACCAACGCTTAGTCACTGGATAGGAGTAAACAAAACGCTTAATTTATTTCAGATTCGATTTTGTTTATATGCCCAGTCCAGTATCGGCAACATAAAAACGGATAATTATTTGATATATTGTAAATAGACTGCTTATTGTTTTATGAATATTTTTCAACGGAATTGAAACTAAAAATATAGTACTGTTGAGTCAATTATAGACACTGAAGTACAATTATTTATTTAAATCCTAATTTCTTTTTACGGTGTTGGTGGAGATGTGAGCATTGCATTCTCGTACGGCAGTGCATTCTCGTTGACGTGATCTAGTCTTGTTTTAACAACGATTTATTGCTGTGTACCGACACTTGACAAATCACAGTGGCCGTTTATTTTTGGATGTAATTCTACATATTCTACATGTGAATATTGAACACATTTTTATTTAAATGGGTGGATTTATACGACTGAAATGTTATGCTGAAAAACTTTTCATGTGTAGCAGTGACAACCCGTGGACTAAATTTTTCTTTGTTTTGGCATTGGCACATTTGCACTGGGCAGAAAAATAAGCGTTCCGCATATTTGCCTTGAGTGACGTCTCTGGTACTTGTATGCTCGTGTGTTGTGACCATTAACTAAATAGGACGTTAAGCAATTTTTTTTCGCTGTACTTAGTAATGCGCATGCTTACTAGTATGTCCTCAACCATCAAATTACAAAGTTTACAATCAATAGAAGTCCATCAATTTCGGGAATTCGCATGACATGACTTCCGAGTGTCTACGTAGCCGTTTACTTAAATGCAGTTGCCCTGGTGAAAGGTGTCATCTTTGGAGTAGTTTGCATATGATAACTTCTTTGTATTTCGTGCTGTCAATTGCAAGCTCAGAATAATACAGGTGGTATAAGAACAAATGCTTTCCAGATATAAAGTTTACACTGAAGTATTCAAACTTCGAAAAATATTTGCCCCGGAATGAACTAACAAAACGCATGGACTTCTAATAACCGAATTACAAGTATGATAATAACGTACACATAAACCTTGAGGCAGCATTTCCTATATCATCTATGGAACGATGACATTTAATTGTCAGTTGTTATATTACAATTAAAATAAGACTTACTTTAATTATTATATCAGACACAACAGTCCTGGTATACTTTGTAAAATATCTTTTCGGGAAGTGTTTACTGAGAGTAAGAATATATATCTATACATCCTAAGGTGAAAGGAGTGTAGACCAGTGTTAAGATTTAGAAATATTAAAGAATATAAGGAAATTCAAAAGTGGGTGTTAAAACAAAGCAAAGAGATGTAATGATTAAAAATTGTGACGAGTTTAATAATAATTACATGCATGAGAAGATTCATGAGTAGATCAGTGTCTCATAAAAAAATTAAAAAGGAATCATATTTATTTAGCGCTGATCGCAATCAGATATTCCTGAATAAATCTTGATTCGATTTACTTTACTAATTATAAATTGTTAATTACTTTCCTATGTTATTATTTTGTAAGTAACATTAAAAATGATAAATTGTTATTGTTTCACCCAGTAAAGTAATAAATAAAATAATTCATTCTTATATTTTAAAAATATAAAGAATCTTTAAATGAATACAAAAATAACCTAGAAACTGTTAGTCACTTGCGGCAGTGGAATAGAAGTGAACCTTGTTTTGTTTACTCGGAAAAAAATTTCATTCGTCATAAATTATACTTATATGTCATTTAAAATATACGTACTTAATAAGTAACAAGTTAAACTGTTGTTAGTATTACATTGTTTCTCCTGAAAATAAAAGAAACACACGGAGCCGTATGCGTGAAGCACTCTGCGAGCTTGAGAATGGATATTTCAGTAACTAATTGGCAAAATGTTCTTCAGGCAGCATATATATATATATATATATATATATATATATATATATATATATATATATATACGAAACAAAAGCTTGATGATGATACAAATTATTAACTATCCGATCTGTTAATTCAGGCAGATTTACGACTTACAGTTTAATATGTCTAATGCAGTGATCAGAAAATTTTTTTGCTTCCATTCTTCAATGAGAGATAAAATGCCTCCTTTACGAAAAATTTATAGGATGTTATTGCTTTTCGATATTCACAGCTTCATTCTTACGTATACCAACTTTGATTTTAATATTTATTTTCTATTACAAACGTGTGTATCACTTACAGAATATCATACGCGAAGGTTTAAAAAGGGCCGTAAGGTCCTCACTAGGTCAAAGGTTTTAACCAAGCCCTATACAAGATTAAACATTCCTTTCGAGACGAGAAGCACTTGATGCTGAACGAGTCATAAGCCATACCGAAAGCCGATAATCAAGATATCCCCGGAGATTGTTTACGTTACTGTCGCGAGTCTGATTACGGACGTCAAACAACGGGGCTACATGCAATCCGCGTACACACGTCGCTCTCCCGTGGTAATTATTTTGCAGGTCGGCATTATAAAGCAATTTGACGGCGTGCTAGGCGCCCGCATGAATACACCCGCTGCAGCGCCAGGGAGGGGTAGGTGGTTTGCGAGGAGGGGAGGGTTGTCGTACGCACGCGCGCGACATATTTATTAATCAGGCTGCTGGTGCGAAGGGGACTTCATCACCAACCTCGTTTTAGAGCGGAGGGGTGCTGCGAGGCAACATTTTCATCGCTACAATGGCGAGTAGTTGATGCCAGTAGTGTGTAAATTATATCTAGGGATAGGAAAATTTCGCGAGTTCAATGACCTGTAGGCTAGACTCCACAGTCCTGTGTATTAGTGAGCCTCAGTTGTTTGTTCATTGGCTGCTGCCCAGAGAGTAGCCTTTGTTACTCCACACTTGGGAGAATGGGATTCGCTACTTGTTTCGTTACAAGTCTGCTATTGGTTCAGAGTCGTCCAGGGCGTGTCTAATAAACTATACGATCCAATTGCAAACTCAACGTCAGTGTACACGTGTTGGTCGTCTACCTTGTCCTGAAATGAACTCGCGAAATGTTCCTATCCCTAATTATTGGCTGCATACAATTAAACTTATATATATATATATATGCACTTCAATGTTTCAATTACCTAAGGAGTTTTAATATATTGTATTTTTTTCCTAAAAAAAAATTCTATTTTTAATAGAAGTTTTCAACATCTAAACATAGTGCGTAAACTTTACCGTATCTCAGGACACTGATATAAAAGTGCTGTTTTAAAAATTTAGCGACTTTCACTGCTATTTCTAGAACAAATGTGTGAGATATACAGTAGATGAAAGCAGAAAAACTTTACCATTCGGATTTTCCCAATACGCGTTGCTATGCCCTGTAGCGCCGCAAGGCAACACGAAGGATTAAACCTTCAAAACACCCATACAAAGTCTTAAACGCAAACAGTGTGGCAAAGGGAAAATTTTGTTTCAAAATTTTCAATACATATAAAAACAATGTGTTGGTTGGCATAACTATATATTTTAAAAATCATTCAAAAATACACATATCACAATATCCCTTAGGAAAACACAATGTTAACCCTTCCACATGTTGTGCTATTATACCTGGTACAAAAATAAAAGCCGCCAGTCTAATACTGATACCATTTGAATAAGAACAACAATTAATCATGAGAAAAATAATACTGCGAGATGGAGAATATTTTAAAACGTCCTTCTAAACTTTAACCACTCTAAGATCATTCTATCTTATCTCTTTTATAATTTTAACAAAATATGGTAAATATATAAAATCTGGCCCTATTTTGGTAGCTTTAAAATACAACTATTCATCATCTTTAGTTTTGACCAATGATTAAAAATTTTTACAAACGTTTTAACTGAACATTAAATTTTCTCAAAGCTGGCACAATTTTTAATAGCTAAAAACAACCTTCAATTTAAAATGTCTCTTCTTGAAAACTACCAACCTATGATAACTTTACGTTACCCATTATGTTTTCAGTTACGTTACCTTTACAAAGCGCATTCATGCCCTCTATAATTTTCTATTACTTAAATAATTTATATTTCTTTGTTCAAAATTACGTGAGTTTGCATTATGCCAGACTTTACAAAGGCTGAGAACTAACATTTTAACATAATTGTTTTCAAAATGCCTTTAAAATGCATCTACTATAAAATAAATTTACTCACTTAATACAGTCTTATGGCATTTCCAAATTCAATAATTTTAGTTGCCAAACATGAACGACTCAGAGGCAATTTTTCTAACTACTAGTCTGAAGGGCTTTAGTAACATTATTTCAGTACTTATCTGTTTTGTCCCCAGGAGTCGTTTCTCTAAGAGCTACGACCCCGGGGGAGGTATTTATACCTAGCTTTAATGTCTAACCCCCTCCACAAAATGGGGTGCGAAAAAATAAAACATTTTTTGACCAATCAAAATTACAGTATATTCTAAAAGGTAATCAGTTCAAAGAAAAATACATTCATGTGGCGCCGTCTTTTTCTTAAACGTGCCGTGCGTGTGCACTCCTGGAGGTAATAGATGATGGGAGTTGCAACAGCCTATCTTCTCCACGTTTATCAAGTGAAGCCGACGCCTTGTCTGACTTCTTTCAACTGCGCATGCGCAGACCAATTGTTTACGTCAGCCACCTTATTATGGGTGGCAAAAGTCACATAGTAAGTAATGTAAAACACTTACCTTTTTGCCACAACTAGCCCTGTCCTTGTCTTTCTTTCTCGGCTCCACTTTCGTGTTTCGGCTTCCACTCCATAGACTAATATCTCTGTGGCTGCACTGTGGGGCGGTGGTGGCGCTGCCCCTCCAGAGAAATCAGGAAACTCTGTCCTCTAGGCAGCAGTCAGCTGTGAGCCGAAACGACGGTTGGTCGCGTTCTCAGGCACCGGAGTCGGCAACCTTATTGTCCGTGTCCCATCACGTCGTTACAGTCCATTCACGGTTACTTCAGCCTTTTCTGAAGCCCTGCTAAAGTTCTACTTCCAGAATATTCCTCCGCCTCGCGCAAACTAAGCTTAACCAAGCCTGGAGAATTACACCAGAGGGACAACGCACTGCATTCGTGCGGACTGAGAGTAACAGTATTTTGTATAAGAACTGTTTCTCACTAGGCGCTACCAAATTACCTATTTTCTCCCTGTTTTTATTCAAATTATTTATCAATGAAGCATTGTAATTTATAGATAAGGTATTTACAACACTTCAATTTAACTAAAAATAAAAAAGGCAACTTTTATTAACACAAGTATAAAACGCTTGTGATACAGGGCTTATTTAGGAAATAACTTAACACGTCACACATGGGGAGATTTTTCAAAGGTTTGATTCAAAAAGGCCGAAGAAACTGTAAATGTACTATATCGATCGACGCCTTCGTCGCATCAGCATGCAGATTTAAGGTAAGAGCACGTATTCTTCATCAATACTTTAAGATTTCTTGCAGAAAATTTGACGATAATTTACCGGTGAAAACTAAGTAGATGACTTTGATGCTGGCAGGAACACGAAATGGCGTAGGCGTATAGGGCAGATTCACCGCGGCAGACATAAACTTTTGTAGAAAATGAGACAGCGTGTCTCAGCGTATACTAGGATGTGGTGACTTTATGAACGATTTCTTAGAGTGCAAGGGACACATGATTTTCGGAAAATGGTATTATGATTATTTATACTTCCACAGTTAATAAGTTCGAGGACTGACTTGCGCCTCGAGAGTATGCAGCCACGCCTCACGTAGAAATTTTCTGTTATGCTATATGCTATTCACGGTACAGTGAACACTTGAAAGTCCTCTTATTTGGAATAATTTTAATAAATATATTTTATTTTAGCCTTAAACATTAACTTCAGAGTACTTTGGCATATATTATCTGTGTTGATTACTTACATGGCAATAATTATTTTAAAAGGTGGTTAAAGGATAACAGAATTACTGAAAGGAAAAATTAACTAGAGCCTCAAAAGAGCTCACTTTGCCTTGGGCAGGCTATATATTAATTAGTTTCTACAGTAGCTCGGAAGCTTGCCCGTCTTGATAATACAAAACAATCCAGGGAAGATCATCGGGCAATAAACTCCGCAGACTACAGTACCGGCCCAATATAAGCTTCGTGTGCAACATGTTGACGAGTGTCTACAATGGCCTTGAAAAGAATAATATGTACTGAACAATCGATAATGATAAAATAAATCTTACTAAAAAATAATAAGAATAGAGAAGGTGTGGCCAATGTTTAATTTACCCGTAAAAATTATTCTGCGAGAATTTTTAACAACAATTTGAAAGACAGTATTTTACAAAAATTAAATCAATTTCATTGCAATAAAATAGAAATTACAAATAACTAACAATTAAAATTTGGGCGTTTAGCTTTAAATTTGTGTTTAACGATCAGATGGCCGCACTATTTTTTGCTCAAATGTAAGGCAGAATCAATTAATTGAGCTCATTCGGTAGTAGGCATCGGTGGTGAAAAAGAATACCATAAAGTCGGGGTATTCGTAGCTTAAAAAAATCATTCTAGCCAGTTTAAAAATTTCTTGTTTAAATAATTGCCCATAGCTCTCCTCAGTTTGTTGTAACACTTATCTGGCATAATTGCCAAATTTATTCGTTGGCGAGAATTCAAAGACCTGGTCTTTTTTCCTTCCCTAGTGATTGGACGGCAGTTGTATGTACACGCCTAGTTTAACTGGGAGCCAATAGTAAGCAGGAAGCAGAAGTGTGAATTATCGTTTAACAGTGCTCTGCAAAGTCCTCTCTTGATCGCAGCAACCAATAAGCAAACGATACTGTCTCGATCAATCCGCGAAATACTCGGGGCTTTAATCATAGTATTTCATTTCTAATAAATATGAATAAATACAGTGAGAAAACACGTGTGTTGGTAGTGCCTAGTAGGAAATAGTTCTCGTACAAAATTTTATTACGACTGAGTGCACACGAACTCAGTACGTCGTTCTTTGGTGTGATTTTTCTATACTTAGTAAAGCTTAGTTCGCACCAGGCGGAGGAATATCCTAAGAGTGCAATATAAGCAGGGCTTCAGAAAGGTGTGAAATAACCCGTGAATGTACTATATCGGCTGGACTGTCGCTGCCCGAAGGCAGCGTGAGAAGCAAGTCAACTCCTATTCTTGACACAGTTGGCAGTTAGTGTTACTTTGCACACTCGAAACTTCGAACAGTGAGAATTGAGCCAAATCATTGAAATTAGTGAAATTAAACAACTGATAATCAGTGACACATAACTAATTAATGTAGTGGCTGAATGTCACTGATTTATTTTTATTTCTACTGAATGTCGAGTATTCCAGTGCTGTGAGTCACTTATGCCCAGTTAATTTGCCTGGTTCGCCAGTCGGCAATAGCTTATCAGCTGACATTCAGTGAATGTTATCTCAATTATTGATATCACTGATTCTGATTTAGCGTTTAATAACTTGGTATTTTCTAATTAATTACTTCTTCTTCTCGTCTATTCATATACTAGTCATCCCAAAGTCGTAAGTTGAAATTGTCATTTTATTAGCTTTCGTTATTATTAATAATATTCTTGTTCTTATTAATATAATAATAATAATTCAATTTGATATTTTATTTAATTTCCGTATCTGTTATACCTTGTTTTATTTTTGCTAAAGCCATTACTGACGTTCTCCGTTAATGTTACACATTTCAGCAACAACAAAAAAGCCTATATCCTGTCTGGTTTGTTGTATGTTGTCTATCTTTGTACTGTATCATTTGTTTACGTTCATGCTTCTACAATTTTTTTAAATAAAATAAAATAAATAATGAATAAAACAAGGACTTTCGGCTGGCGAGAAGGTTATCAGGCGCTGATTGGAGAACGGTGATCCAAAATGTTGCTGAACATTCGGTCTACGCCATTTTGCTGGCGAGTACGGCTGGAATTCGCTGGAGGAGCGGCGTTTCGCCTCTGTAGTCTGAACTACTCTGTGTCGATTATAACTGTTACCCGTCGAAGTTTCCTGCCCGGAAGCACAGAAGTCCGGTATGAAAATAACATTATTTAAAAAAAATATCCACATTGCTATAGATTACATGTTAGTGTAGAGATACAAACTGTTAGATTTTTCAATAATATTAAAGGCTACATGATTTTTAGTTTACTGCATAGGTAACTTAAGCCAACTTTAGATAAGTAATTCCTGTTTTCTATGTTTTTCTAGAGTAAAATATTTACTTTGAAAGGTGTCAGTCTAACACGCGTATTTAAAAAATACACAGAAAAATGTTTAAAATATTACTTTTGGATTGTAAAACTCGTTTTGATGAGCATGAATTGAAAATACTTTAAGTAATAGATATTTCAGTATTTAAAAAAAATTGCAAACATGATGAAAATATCCGGAAATTAGACAGCGTCAACGCAAAAAGCGATGAGTTCCATGGTCGGTAACAACTTTAAATTCGCCAAAATATTGATGATAACTAGCAACCCGTGCGTTCATGCAATTTTTATCAGGGACGCAAATTATTTTCAGGGAAATAATTATTTAAAAAAAAATTGTGCCCTGCGGCAGGTCGCCACATCAACGCAGATGATTAAAATGAAAAACGTTTCATCTGCATCATAAAAATATTTACCCTGGCGTAGTACAGCAAAATTTCGTCTCACTTTACATTTGCAACACATGCTGTAATCTATCCGCGTGTAGGGACAGGAAAATGTTGCGGGTTCATTAACCTTTGGTATAGAGTATATATGTAGACATAAACAAAATGGAACGGCGCGAGGCGTCACCTTCACTATTGGAATACGCATTCTCTGAGTGTCTGCGCTGAGAACGGGCTTTGTGTCCGAGTGGCAACTGCATGCTGCGTACGGTTCCTATTGGCTGGGCTCTCTGCCGGCGAGCAGGTTACCGAGCGCTGATCGGCGACTGGAGTTTTAACATATTGCTGGCCAGCGACGACGTCATTTTTTGCTGAAGCACGTGGCTGCAGCTCGTGGTAAAGTCTGTTCGTAGAGCCACGAGTACTTCGCGAATTCATTCGGAGGCGAGGTAGACACCAGACACTTGTTCTTTTCACCTACTGTTGTGATTGGCCGACAGTTCTTTGTACACGCCCCGTTTAACTGTGAGCAGCAGTAGTGTGAGCGATTGTTGAACAGTCCTGTACAGAGGACTCACTTGAGCGCAGCAACCAATATGCCAACCATAATGTCTCGTGTGTATACAGGGCTGTCCAGCCTAGCTTGCTGCCAACTCAATCCGCGGTGCTCTATCAATTCGCAGTGTCTTCACTCTTTTTAAGACAACACTTTCAAAAATCACTTCATATGTTAGGGTGTTTATTTCCTAAATGTGTCATTCTTCACAAGCGTATTATACTTCTATCAACATAAATGCACCTTAATTTCTGTTAATTCGAACTTTTACTTGCATTATATCTGTAAATTATAATATTTCACTTATAATTAACCCTTTCAGACCCAATTTGATTAACGGTCTCAAGTGTTGCAAACAAAATATTTTATGGTGCGTGTCGTACTTATGTCAAAACAACACGTGTATCATTGTCACAGCCAGTCAGTTGTACACGATAATGTTAGGTTACAGTAATACGAACCAACTATGACCTAGACCATGTAGACGGTTTGCGAATAATTTACCCACAGGTAAGACGATCGGTGATTGAGATTTGCAGTGTACATTACACGCCCAAAAATTACCTACACGTGCGTAATGTACACAATCGTGTACACTGGGACTGAATGGGTTAGTGTGAATATGAAACCAGGCAAAAAAAAAATTGTTGGTAATGCCTAGTAAGAAATAGTTCTTAATCAAAATATTATGTAACCGAGTGCGCAAGGACGGTGTGCATTGTCCCTCTGGTATAATTTTCTAGACGTAGTAAATCTTTGTTTCCATTAGGCGGAGGAATATCCCGGATGTAGAACTTAAGCAGTCCTTCGGAAAAAGTTTAAAGGAACCGTGAATGGTGCAAATAAGCGACTGTTTAACTTCTGTAGGTATTTAGGCTAGACGTCTCACTGATCTGCATGCTCGAAACTCAGCTATTCATCCATCGGTTAGTTCCCTAGTGAGTAGGTTAATTTACTTTTCATCAGTCATTATGGGATTTGGTTTTTTTTTTTTTTTGGCAAGTTCGTTAGAAACTCATAGTTCTCAATGTCAAAATCGGAAGTATACATGACTACTTTGAAGAGAAATGTATAAATGGCAAGGGTGAGAGCACTCTTCATTTAAACGATACACACCGAGAGAACAGCCAACAAACGTTTGTTAATAAAGGGCGAAAATATATATTTACCTGCCCCAACAAAATATTTTGTTGAGTAAACAAAACTTGAAGGGCAACAAAAGAGGTACTTTTGTTCATTTATCAAAACTACACGTTTGAATTAATAAAACCTCTGTGTTGGGCCAAAAGAAATAAGACTGCCAGTATAATATTTGGCTGAATCAACTGCATTTTATATTTTTATTTCGCCTTTAATATGATTGCCTTCGCTCGAAAGTATAGCTCGAGAACGTGTGTTTTTTTTTTTTTTTTGTGAGATTTAGTATAGTAAAAGAAGCCTATTTTTAATGTTTTTATTGGTGCTTAATAATGGCAAAACCATCTTAATAAACCACGTTAAAAAGGAAAATAAAAAAATAAAGCTGTAAAACTTGATACATTTACTTGCGCATGTTGTTCAGTATTTGAAATGTATGTGTTTAAAAACATTCTGATTTTATCAATCGTCCCTTTAGGAGAGGTTGGTAAGGCATGGCGTTCAGGCGTTGCTAATCTCAGTTCGAAACTTTTGAATGTACGTACGGCAAAAGAAATCTTTAATTGCGCCAACCAAATCTTTGTTTGGCGTAACCAAATATGACCGACAAAATAATTTGGTTTCAAGAACCAAATATTTAACTGTCCCTGTTGTCTGGTTGCGCAAATAAAAAAAAAATCATTTGATTCAGCAAAACCTTTTTCTCAGCGCATAGTCTGCGATGCCCCATATCTTTGATGGAGGGGCCTAGACGACAGTTATTCGGTCTCCGGCTTGTTGCGGGCACGGGAGTCGAACCCGCGCCATGAGATGACGGAGTACTGTCCCTGGAGGCGAGGGGAGGTGTGAAGTAACGAGGGTGGCAGACGGCGTCCCTGTATGTCGGCCAGTCGCACAATATAAAAGGCCGCTGGGGCCTGACTGCGTCCCTAATCTTCGACCCGCTCTGCTGGTACCACTACTCGAGGGCACATCGACGCCGGAGGTCCGCGCGAGCAACTTGAGGGCAGCACTGCAGGGCGAGCCGAGATAAGATACTGACGTCTTGGAGAGACGTGACTAGATCGGCCAATTGCATCACGACAACACGACATCACGAGGTGGAGGAGCTCCGGTCGCGTGTCGCTAAATTACCAGAGGTATAGACTGTTCACTCTAAAATGAGCACTTTTGAACACCCTGCTTACGATATATTGTAAACCCGTTGTGTATTCCTCCGCCCTATGTAAAATTAACATTGTTATGTACCTCATATCTTTATTGACGCGTCGGTCAAATGAAAATGTGAAATCATTAAGGAAGTAAATACTTTACCAATATGGTCATTTTTACACTTCGATGCATAAAAAAAACAGAACGCGAAAGAAATAATTTTATGTAATCACAAATGGTTACCTAACACTTTTTATTCGACGTTAGGATATGGAACTACTTTTTATCCATCGTTACCAACTTTACTGGGCGAATGTCACTCAGTGCCCCCATTAAAATACGTAGATGCAGGGTCAGTGACTTTTTCCTTAAGTTCATTTCTAAAGTGCTCACTTTATCGTGAACAGCCTTTCAGGATATATTCGGTTCTGGGTGCAGGATAGATCCGGAGGTGGTATTACGCGCAGAGAACCCTAGAGGCCCCTATTAAGAGCCCAATTTGTTAACTTAATTTGTAGCTTGAAAGAGTCGAGTTTTATTCATATTATTTGTTGAGATATTTCAAACTAGTATTCATTCAGTATTGAAATCTTTATTTTATGAGAAGGTGTAATATAATAATTTGTAGTTTTGTAATATTATCTTGTGTTATTGAACCATCTTAAGTTTACCCCCCCCCCCCCCCCCAGACCAGAGTAGAGTAACGTTAAGAGGATTAGCCTAAGAGATTGTATTAAGTATAAACTTGTGTTTAACAGTAATAACGTCACAATAGGCAGTCAAAGTAAAAAAACTTTACAAGATGTACGAATTTTATCGTTTGTGGTTACCATCACAGCCGGTCTCAGTCTGAAAAGCTGGATGCTGCAAACACCTGACAACAAAGTGTTACGGGGCCTTATGGGCAACTACACAAATAATTAATGGCTGTAAACATTACTCTGAGATAGAACACAATATTAATTCACGCCGTCATTTAATTAAAACCTTTAAGAGATTATACTATTACATAATGAATTATAAAACACTTTGAATATTACATTAAACCTTATAATGCGCCGGGGTAGCGAATTACTTTAAGTTATTCTATTCCTGCACATTTAATGAATATTATATATATTAACTATTATACTATTTTGGCACTCATCTGACTAATGCCTGGATACACCAACATCTTCCCCGATCCGAGATCGCATTATCCTAGTTCCGAACCAGGATCCAGTTTGATCTTGGTTCCAATGCAAATGTGTTGCATTAACGAAATTTCAGTATTCTGGATCTACAATTCTTCGATCTTGGTTCCAAAGTAAGAGATCGAGATTTAGTATGGGACAAATTTTATATTGGTTCGTAATATATGACGTCATGGACGCAGGCGTATTTTTTTTTACTATAGATAGAATTAGATGTGCGATGTTTTATCTATTTTAAGTGAAATATTGTTGTACGAATTTTATTGAATAATATTCACGTGCGTATAACAATGTTTTAATTTCCCAAGAAAAAATTCGTATGTAGTTCTATCTGTTGGCGTATTTTCAAACTACATTTGACGACGATGGCTGCTGATCTCGGATCGAGATTTCGAATCGCCAGAATTGGCGGTTCGAAATGATCTTCATCTCTATCTTCAGTCCAGCTCTGAACTCGAATGGTGCAACAGTCTTCTGTGTCGATCTTAGATCCGATCTCGGATCGAGTTTCTAACCGCGATGGTGCAAGAGTCCATCTGTCGCCTGCCCGAACGGCGTTACCTTTAACGTTGCCGAAGGCTGAGTATTGTCACGACCACGGCGGACGAAACCCCATCTGCTGGTCCATGTGGCCCCGTCGTCTGCGTGATGTGTTAAGACCTTACTTTAACTCCTTCGCTTACTTCTATACTTGTTAGTTCAAAATAGACTCTGTTTGTTAGCAAACTGCTCCTGCGGTTCGTATCCTGCTAGCATCGGTGGCGCTTTTCGCTTCTGCGACCTCGCCCTCGTTGGATGTGTGTTTAGGCAAGCGCCGCAGTAAGGGCTTGCCCACACCACGACATATAATAATAAATCTTTATGAACACTTGACCCCTCTTAGCCTGTGGCCATCCCGGGGTTTTGGGATTCTCAAAGTAGTCCATTTTGGGGCTTCCAGGAGCGCGGTACCCTCGGACTGGGACTACGGTCCTCGGCGTCCCACGCCCCCTTTCACCCCTCAGGAACTTTCTGGATGGTGGCCATCTGTCACCTGACCTACAGTTCTCCTGTGTTCGGAAGATCTATCTACTACCATCACGGATACATGGGCATACAACCCAGGCACTCCCCACTGCCAGCACGAATCCTTTCTCAACCTGAGCTCAGAGCGCCAGAGGGAGTGAACTTGGTTCAGGGAAACAGTCCCTTCCTTCAGGACTGCTCCTCCCTTCCCCTCTAGCTGAGGAAACATCCACGGGGAAAGCGAGGTCAGCCCGTGCTTCTACTTCCTTCTCTCAAGGGTTCTCCACCTCGGAGGGCTACTCCCCCCCCCCCCCCCTCATCATCCCACGACAAAAGACGCGTGCGTGACATGGACAACCGCAGTAACAGCCGCTTGTAACGCGGACTCCAGCGGGACGCGCCAGCAAAATGGCGTCGCTGGCCATTGACGTGTCGGGATGGCGTTCACCAATCAGCGCCTGGTACACTGTTAACTTGCCAGCCGGCACCCCAAACCATGAGAAAGCTCCAGCTGCGCGCAGTAGCGAATAAGAAACAAGCTCGCAATTGCCGCGCCATTTTACTGTTGTATAACTACGTTTACTGTTGTGATACGTAACATCCCAACTGGGCTCAACTGGCGTTGCCGGAACTTTGTTCATGATTACTTTTATACAAGCTGTTCACGGTAAAGTGAGCACTTTAGGGCCCTATTTGCTTTTTACTTTCAGCCACCTTTTTAAATAAATATTGCCATGTAAATAATAAACACAGAGTGCGCACTCGGAAGTTAACGTAATATTTCTAAATTTACCATATAAGTGTATACATACAGTGACAAAGCGCGAATTGTAAATTATTTTCCCATACATGCATGGTAACATTTGTACAGTTTCTCGGGAAAGAGTCAAATGCGTAGGAAAGTTCCTAACCTTGTATAGTAGCAATACTAAATATTCCCATATTTTCAGTTTGATACGTAGTACTATAATCATACACTGTATGGGTTAAAAACTTCCGTGACAGTTTAGGAAGTTTACCAGAAAATTTTTTAGAGTGTAAAATAAAATATATTTATCGACTATTATGCCAAGCGAGAGTGCTTTCAAAAGAGCTCACTTGACCATCAATAGCCTATGCATATAAGTCATGTGTCAATCACTGTGCCAATGCCGACTTGCAATTGACATGTTGAGCAGCTCGGAAAGAAAAGAGGTAAAGGGCCACGCCTTTTTACAGCGAGAAGTTCGTATGAAAGTTTTCATGGAGAGTGGAGCGATTTGAGTGGCTCTTAACATCCAAGTCTTGAGAGCCGAGGAGGGCGAAGCGAGGTGAGTAATGAGCAACGCCGAAATGCAGGCGCTATGGAAACGGGAGATCTCCGAGAAAACCCTCCGAGCAGCTGCATCGTCCATTCGCGATTCCCACATGCGAAAATTTAGCAGTTAAAACTTATTACGAAAACAGAATTTAAAATACATTTTAATGCATAAAATTATTCCTTTGGAGTTTAAATTAGAATTTAAAACGTGTATTTTTGAAATAGTAACGTTTATAAAACGCTTTTTGTGTTCAGATGCAACTAGAACATATCCAACCGTTTCTTAATCACGTATATTCTATCAAACCTCTGCAACGGATTTCATGCGCCAGTCAAGCGGAGCCCTTAAGAATATGTGGGCCAGATATTGTTTTTCCTGTTTAAACCAGGCTTAACCATGCATCGGCGTATATGGAGTTAAATGCTAAGTTCGGGTAAAGGTCCTTCAGTCGTTTTTTTGTAGTAGTATTTTCAAATAAATATTTTTTGTAAGAGAATGAACTCATCTTGATTTGTAAACCTTCCAAATTTTAATTTATTAATTTTAAAGACACTTTTTCATTTTTTTTATAAAAGTGTTACATTTTATAAATAATAAAAAGTTAATTTAAAATTTAAAAAAATGGAATTTTGAAGGTTTACAAATCTAGATGCGTTAATTCTCCAATTAAAAAATCTTTTCTTTAAAAATACTACTACAAAAAAAGACTGAATGATTTTTGCCAGAATTTAGCATTTAATTCCCTATACGCCCATGGATGGTGAAGCCTGTTAAGGCAGAGCGATAAGGGCGACAACAGTACGCGCGCCCAACGCCCCGTCGCTCCTACGCGCAAGGCGCTTAAACCGCGCGCAATGCTTCTGTCGTCACGCATTTCCTCTGCACGTCAGATCTGTAACATTGGAACTTTATTACAGCCCGTTCTCGATTACTTCCAACTTCGCTGAAACCCTGTCTAAAGTTCTACATTCAGGATATTCCTGCCCCTGATGAAAACAAAGCTTAACCAAGTGTCGAAAATTAAACCAAAGAGACTATGCACCGCATTCGTGCACTCTCAGGTTAGTAATATTTTGAATGAGAACTATTTTTTTACCATGTGTGTGACTTACTACGCGTATTGCGTATTTCTTACTACAAGCTGTTCATGGTAAAATGAGCACTTTCGAAAGCCCTGCTTCAGATCTGGTTGTAAGTATACAAGTTGTGTTCTCCCATCCTATGTAAAATTAACATTGCCATGGGCCTCATCACTTTATTCATGAGTCGGTCAAGTGAAACTGTGAAATTACTTGAAAAGTAAGTAGCCTATAGTACAAATTTAATCATAAAAATACAGAAAGCGTGAGAAATAATATAAGTTATCATAAATGGTTACCTAATACTTTTTGTTTGACGTTAATATATGGAAATACTTTCCCTTCTACCGTTACCAACTTTACTAGACACACGTCACTCATTGCGTCTGTTAAAATATACGAAAGTAGGGGCAGTGAAATTTTTCTAATGTTGGATTCAAAAGTACTCACTTTATCGTGAATAACTTATATGTGTGTTGCTTACCATACGTGTTGGCTATTTTCTCTCTGTTTTTATTCGTATAATTTATCAATTAAATTTTATAATTTATAGGTGAAATGTAGGTAAAATATCAATTTAATCAGAAATTAGTTTCTTTTATGCCAAAAGGTGTGTAACATGCTTGTGATAACTGGCATATTTAGAAAACAACAAAGCGCGTCATATATGCGGTGAATTTTCAAACGGTTTCATTCAAAAATTGCGAATAAACCACGAATAGACTATAAACGCTATGAAAGCCCGCATCAGTACCTACGAATTTAGAATTTTACTTTTCTCCTTTTCCTCTTAAGGAAAGTGCACCGGCAAGCTGTAAATAAAGGCGATTTTGACTATCTTCATGACAGTTGCCCCTCTTCGAATACACTTATATGATTAAAACAAAACCTCGAAGGGCTTTGGTAATTGCTTATATTTTCTGGCAAAAAGTCGCGTTCCCCACGATATTTATCTGCCGAGGTACGTGAAAACAGGCAAACGACTAATGTAAACTTATAGAAAATATATCCGGACCTGTGTCCATTAGGGTCCGTTCATTATCAAGTACGTGTACGTAAGAACTGTGTGAGTGAGCGAAGAGATTTGGGCGGCTCTTAACATCGAGGTATTGAGAGCTGAGTGAATATAAGAGACATCTGCATGAACGTGTACAAAATTGTGGGATTTATAGACAATGTACACGCCCACTCACACACGACTAGAAAATAACTTTATTTTAGTGAATAAGTGATTATTGGCAAACGTTATAAATTATATACTATTCCACTAACTACAGGCTTTTCACGGGTATTTAAGCACTTATGAAATCAACGTTTGAAAAATTTCACTTGCCCTGCCTGCGCAAATGTTAAAGGTCACGCTGGCTGCCAACGAAGAAAAGAAAGTAGTTCCATATTCTAGCGTTGAATTGAAAGCGTTAGGTAAACGTTTGTGAGTTCTGAAACTATTTATTTCAATATCTATCTGTTTAATGTTTATAAGTGTAGCAATATTAGCACGTTTGTGAAAACATTTACATTTATAACAATTTTAAATTTTACTTACCCGACGCATTAATAAAGCGATGAGGCCCAAGGATAACTTAACATGTGGTGAAAGAATACACCGTGCGAAACAAGTAGATCTGAAATAGGGCTTACAAAAGTTCTTAGCGTATAGCGATTAGTCTACATTACACATAACTTCTTGTTCTTATTTTTCTACATGTCGAGAATGTTCCTACACATCACGTAACGCGATGTCGATGAACCGTTTCGTGAGAATATCTTCGTTCATTGTTATACTTACGCGTCTATCACGTAAACGTTTTTCACCGTAAGTTGTCCTTAATCGCCGGCGAAACGTATAGCTGAAACGCAGGTACCGAGGGCGCGCTGCATCCGGCGACGGCAGCTGCTCTATTTAATCAGAACGGGAGGAGCTTTCAACATGATTGCTCGCCGCGACGCGGTCTAGGAGTAGGGGGTGGGATATTGTGTGTATTATGAAGGAGGTGGTGGGGGGGGGGAGCTGGAAGTGTGCCGTTCTGTTTATTACAAACGGGTCCCCTCGCGCGCTCGCATAATTTGCAGGCACGAGTGATCCGCTTCCCCACCTCCGTCGGTTGGAAAGCCAGGACGCTGCCGTGGGGCGCAACCCGTTCCCTGCACGACGCGCACCGGGCCGCACGAAAGCAGTCGGTTCCGAATTACGCGTCTGTGCTCACTACGCTGCACTACAGTGGTGAAAGATCACGCGCGTTCATTTAGTGTAATCCATTCACGGTTACTTCAAACTTTTCTGGAGCACTGCTGAGGTTCTACTTCCAGAATATTCCTCCGCCTCGTGCTAACCAAGCTCAGCCGACTCTAGAAAAATACACCAAGGGATAATGAACCGCATTCGTGAGCACACACTTGAATAATATTTTTCATGAAAACTATTTCTTACTTGGAATTACCAACACACCTAACCTCTCTCTGTTTTCATTCAAATAAATTCTAAATTAAGTATTGCAATTTATAGATATTATGAAATAAAAATGAAATTTAACCAAAAGTGAGGTACGTTTAAGTAGATGTATTATGCGGGTCCTGGCGCAGCACACGTTTTGGGGTTATTTCTTCTAAAATTACAATAAAAAATGAAGTACACTACATAGGGTTATTTCGTCTAAAAGTACAGGAAAAAGTTAAAAACTCAAAATCTGAAATTCGATTAAAAAATCGTGAAAATCATGTAAATTAAATTCAAGATCAAGGCATTTGAGGCTTAAATTTTATCTTTGGAAGCTTTTTAAAAAGCAGCTATCAAAAACAAGCAATTTTAAGCAAAAAAAAGAGACAATTTTAGCATTTTTTCAAAGAAGTGCGCGTACGATTTGACACGCTATAAAACAAGCAAAATTATGCAAAAATCAATCTAAATTGAGCTAAACTCGAGTGAAATATGAAAAAGATAAATGATAGAGTTTATAAATTTTATTCAACAAACTTAAAACACCAAAAAGACTTTTTAAAGTGTAAAAATAAAGAAAGACCTGAAGCATAGCCATTACCGAATCCGTATTCCCAACCATCACAACAATCCAAACCATAAACATATTTTTTTTTTAATTTGAAAATATATCTGATCTGAGACCATTTTTGTCGATTTTCAATGTTTTTTTTTTAATGAACAACGTCCAATTATTTATCAATAATAGTTTCTGTTTTTATAATTTCATATCCAGTATCCCAAAGTTCTGAAAGTTCTATAATTTGATCGATTTATAATATAAAAAATTATATATGTTTTATAAAAGTGATAATATGAGAAAATTTTAATTAGAATTAAGAAAACGATTTTTAATCGATAAAATATCTTAACAATACATTAAAAACGTATTAAAATATCGAAACAGTTGCTTTGCTTGTTTCTGTAAAATAGTTTACATTCTCTATATAATAAAACTAAAAATTTATAAATCTTCAGTAATATTTTCTTTCAAATAATCATAAGTAAGGTTCATTTTGCTAATTAAAACAACATTACAAATTTTACCAGCTTCTGACTTTTTATTAAAACCAACCCTAATTTTTCTGTTTGTTGTTTTCTTTAACTACAAATGTTTCTCCATATGAACAATCAATAACATACAAAGGTCTTCGCCCCCAAAATGAATAATAATTTAAATCACCTACTAAGTTTACAGTTGGTTTATAGTAAAGTTCATTATTTCTAAATGATGAATCTAATTTTGTTCTTGATTTTCTAAACTCATTATAAGTCAGATACATTTTCATAAAAATATTATTTTTAATATATAAATTCCAATTTTCTTTTGGAAATATTTCATTTCTCCCATTTTTAGCTTAAATGTTTTTTACATCACAATGATCAAACGTAAAAGAATGTTTATACTGTTAGGGAATATTTTTTCTATTAATTCGAAAGCCAACAATTACAAAATAAGGCATATCAAATTGTAAGTTATTAAACTGATCTTTTATACCAAAATTAAAAATAGTTGATTTGTATAAACGTCTTTTACTAAAAATTGTCAATAATTAAACCTAATAGGAATTTTAGGTTTTTTATATATTTTTTCTTTAATTGCAAATTGCTGTGTTAGGCTCGTATTGAACAATTGGCCACATAATTTCTAATTTTTGAATAGAGATTCTACCCAGATCTGGATGATGTTTCTTAACAGCACCCTGCACATCCTTAATTTCATAAAGATATACACAACTATTATCAGATGTATTACGAATAAAGGTAATTTAATACCACCTTTCCAAAAAACTTCATTGTTATCATTAATATAGCTAAATAGCTATCTAAGTGGATACATCATTGCATTTGGTTGAAGGCTAAGAAACTGATTTTTGACATATCTATTATCAACACCAGCAAATTCTACATAATGTTGTTCACTTGGTGATCTTAATAAATCATTCATTATTGTGGAAGTTATACTCGGATTATCAACAACTTCAATAATGTTACCATGTTTTGAGAATTCTACTCTAGAAAACTGAAAAGGAAAATAATTTGCGCAAACTTATACAGTATCTAATTTTTCATATTTTGCATCATTAACTTGTTTATTTCTTTTTAGTATATTAAAATGCTCATAAACGTATGCATCATTTGGAAAAGAAAAGCTATCTCCTATTGGAATATCAAATTTTATTCTATTATTGTAAACATTTAAATTTTCACTAGCTTGATCAGTTGGAGGAAATGTTTGCCTATCAAAGCTCTCAATACTTTTATAACTCATTTATAAGTATAAAAAATCTAAAATATATAATGAAAAAGATTATGTAAGAAATAAGAACAAAGAACAACCATTAATTGATAAATTATATCATATTGGTAAAAAAAGTAAAAAAGTGAGTGAATAAAATAAGAATTTAGTAACCACATTAGTTCCAATAGCAGCAAAAAATTTAGATTATCCACCAACTCCAGAAGAAACATAATTTGAAAAAGAATTATTTGCAGATCCTGACAAGCAATAAGGAACTGTGACATAAAAAACTTTGCCACCTATAGCAGAAATTTCTGCTATTAAAATTAGGAAAACATATTTCTGAAAATATTAATGTTATTAATGAAAAATTAGGTTCACGAAAAGTTGCTCATGATTTAGAATTGGCGATACAAAAGTAAAAATAGATTGTGCTATTTTATTTGTCAAAGATAAAAAAATATGAATTAACAGAAGGTCTTATTAATTTGTTAGCAAAATGTACCTATGAAGAACTCGAAGGTATTTGCAATGATGTTGACCTTAAAAATTACAAAGATATTATTTTAACAACCAATGCTATATTCCAGTCATATATTTCTAATAAGAAAAGAAATTATCCAAGTTCAAGTAGTAATACGAGGTATATTAAAATAAGTAGTCCAATTTATGAAGAATATATAAAAAATTCACAGTCAAAGAAGGAGAAGGTATAAAAAATGTAATAATTTGCTTAAGGAATACATTTGGATGGATGATTTTTGAAAATTAATTGATAGATTATTTGTTATTCAGGGTGAAGAAAATGCTGGAATAATAATAGTTTTTACAATGAAAAAGTGAGCATAATGAATATGATATGCAATAAAATTTCTGAATTTGTTATAAATAATTCAAAAGGTATATCATATATAATACGAGTTTGAAATGTTATTCCGCATTCATTTCGGAATTCAGAACATCATGGAAAATGTGTGATAAACTAGGCATTAAACAATTTAAATTTGCTCGAATTACATTTGCCCGGTTATGATTATTGTGTTCCACTTACAAAATTAAATGAAAGACCCGAAAGAGGCAATAAAGGAGTTAATAAATACATGAAGGATGCAAATATCATGATATTGCTTATCGAGATCATGAAGATTTAGAATCTAGACAAGAAGCAGATAAAATGTTACAAAAAGAAGCAACAGAAATTATGTTAGATATAAATACTCCAATTAACGAAAAAATTGCTTCTGCTGCTGTTGCTATGTTTAAAAAAGAAAATTAGTATGGGGCATTAAAATTTACTAAACTATTAATATTTTTTACTTATAAATGAAGATATCAAATATAACTTTCGATATTCCTTATCAGGAATTTAAAAAATTGGGCATAGATAAATTTTCAACACATGATCAAATTGCAAAAAAAAAAAAATTGCATGAAGGTAAAAATTGCAAATTAACTTTACCATTGCCTACAGTTATAAAAATGGCCAAAGAAAAAACTTACAATGATTTACATCACGGGGTAATTATTTCCATTGTACTCACCACTTTAGGAGCCGCTGCTGCAATTGATAGTGCTGTTGAACAAACTAGTAAAAATAAAATAGAATTAGGACAACAGAGACATCGTTCGACAATGGAAAATAAAGCTGGAGTTGTGTAGTTGCGAAAAAAAAAAAAAAAAAAAAAAGAGCAAGACCAAAAAAAATTTGAAAGTTTGAAAGTATACCTACTATCCAATTTCGATATTGAAAAATATGTAAAAAAATTATTAATATTAATTATTTCAGAAATGTTTATATTATTGATGAAATATAAGAGAAATATATGCTAAAAAATTAATGTGCTGTGGTTAATTTTGATATCTCAACAAATGCTGGCCTGAATTGGATTTGATATTTCAAAGAAAATAATATTGTTTATTATTTAAAATTAAATCCATTTAAAACGATAAATATTCACTGTAATTTAGCATATGGTATGTTCATAAAATATGATAAGACTAATTATTTATTAAATGATAAAATAGCGACTTTTTCACCAAAAACTATATTTGGTTCTAGAGATTATACTATTTATGTGAAATGTATTATACCCATTTAAATTGGTTTATTAAATTTTGCAATTGTTTTATTCATATGCATAGCTGCAAGATTTTCATTAAATAGGACACTTCTTTTGAAATTTGGTTTTGCTTATAATATTTCACATTTTTTAGCATCTGATACTAGTTTTATATTAACTCTGTTCCTAATATTTTCCATAGTTTTACTTAACACTGAATTAATCATGAGCATATAAAAATCTTTTTCAAAATAGTTTTCAGCATTAGTTTTCATTGTTGTGTTAAAATCTTTATACATTTTAACTAACCAGATAGATTAAACATAAATATTCTACGTATTTTAGTAAGTTTTAATCAATTTTTTAAACATTGGTTTTAATTACGTTAGATACTTTTCTTTTTTATGTTAATAATTTAGATTGATTTGCTTTTGTAACTATCTTATTTTCAGGACAAAAAGGTAGATCTTTATGTAAATAATGTTGTTCTTGTGGATGTTATAAATCAACTTCTAATATATAATGATACTCAGAATCATTCTCCAAATAAAATATTTTTTTTTTACTTCAGTACTCTAAATAATTTACTGTACAATAAACCCATTCAAAACCACAATGTTGTAAATATTGTGACATTGCCCATCCATGAAGCTTCTTTGCATCAAGATATATTAAATAATTTGATTCGTATTTGAGTTAAAATAATTTAAATATTTATTATTTGTTTTTACATATTGTTTTCAACATTGTGACATTCCACCTTAATTACTTTTTCAATAATTAAAATCATCTCATAATTATGAAATAAATCTAATGATTGTTTAGTCATTTTTAACATTAATTCCCACAATATAATTGATGCTGTAAAATACCACGGTGGATATAAATCGTATGAATTTATATATGAATTTCTAAAATTTTCAAACGCATCTGCTAACAATTACACGTCACGTTTTAAATATAAATTGATATAGTCACCAAGATTTTAATATGTAGGTGTATGATTTTAATAAGAGGTGTTTATCCATATAATCATATGGATAAACACCTTTTTTTTAAATAACTATATCTACATGTTCTTTTGGAAAATGTTTTTGTGTGTGTTGCATTTGATATCTACTTAAATATGATGATAATTTATCTAAACTACTGGCCATAAATTTAAATGTGTCTATAAATCTATGTTTACAATTTTCTGTTTCATTCCCAAAAGAAATAAACTTTTCTTTATCGTTTGCAATTACTTCTATATTTTTATCATCATATCCTAGCTCTTTAATAAATAAATGTGCATTATAACCAGTTAAATTATGAAAAATAAATTGGAACACAATTTGGTAAATTTAATTTTAGATTACAATTATTACATACTGGATTAATTAATTTTCCACTTGTGTGATTAAGATGATGTACTTTTTTACTGTCCTTCGTATATTCACTCTCACATACAGCACATATTTTTTATTTACTCTATAATATTTCTTCTTCTTTTGTTAATCGATGCCTTGGTTCTATTTGTGAATATATTTCACCAATTACTTCTACTTATCTTTTTAATGATTCTATAAATATTTTATGCGCATCTGGACCTCGATATATTTCTGGAGGCTTATAATCACCATAATTAGATACAATATAATAACAAAAACCAGATCCTTTGTGTAATTGATATTTCATTGTGTATGATTCATCATTCAATTTTAAATTAATGACATTTATTTGTTCGTTAGTAATTTTATATCTTTCTTTAAGTATTTGTTTATAAAAAACTATAATCAATATCATCCTCTGTTAAAACTGGATATTTCTGAATTAATATAAATTTTTTAACTTTCTTGGATTTGGTTTAGTTGTTGATATTTTCTTTAATATTGATTCAAAATCTGCACATATTGTGAATGGAACCTTCATGTTATGTTTAATATTTTTGAAAGATATTTTCTCTCCTTTTGAGGGTAAAGTGAATTTTACAGATTCATTTTTCGAGGAATCTTCAGTATGTTTACTTAATTTTTCTTGAGAATAAAAGAATTAAATACACATATCACATATATATGTTTTACCTTTATGATTTTTTTTTTTGTGCAGAAAGCAGTTTCGAGAAATCTTTTATCCAAAAATAATGCTAATTATTATCATCTTTGACATAAATTAAGTTTATATGTTTCTCCTTTTTATTTTTTGTTTGTTTTAGCGGATATACTGTAGACTTATCTTCAATAGAGTAAACATTTATAGATGTATTAATTAGATTTTCTATTTTGGGTATATCATAAATTTTAATTGGATATTCAAATTTATCTATTACTTTATCAATAGTAAGCCCCACACTTATATATTTAGATACTGTTTGTGGATCTTTTTATACTGGAAACAACACAGATTTTATTACCCAAAGAAAACATTTTTGATCATAAGTTTTAACATTTATGCATGCTTTTTTATTTTGAATAATTTCTGGTAGATCAATATACGATGAGCCTCTTAATGGATAATACTTATTTATTGCCAATTATATTCCAACTATTTTATCTAAAGCCCATCCAGAACCTCTTTTTTGAAATTCTGATAATTGTGTAAGTATTTCTTGTATTACAAATTTATAAATTTTTTAAAAATATCTTCAGTCTTCAATACTCTATAATTAGGTGATTGAAATGTGAACAATTATACTTGATATATTTCTTGCTTATAAAAGTTAGCATATAATTTAATACGGGTTTACACACCTCCAAATATTTTATGATTATTGTGTATAATCTCGTATATTTTATATGTTGATATTATACTTTTAAAAGCTTTACTTACTAAGTATTTTTTGTTGCTTCTTCTTCAATTTTTGTTAACAAAAGAATTATTTTAGAAAGGAAATATTTAATTTAATTCTTTTTTATCTTCGGGATATAATAGATTGATATCAACATCAGCTACAGAAAAATTTGTGAAATTATTCTTTGTTCTTTTTATCTGATTTCTTTTTCTCCGCTCATCCATAACACGTTGCATAAAAAAATGGTATAAGAGTTCTAATTATATCGTTTTTCCTTATTCTGCTTATATATTCTATTTTAAAACATCTAGCAACATTTAACTTCTTGTTATGACGATAATTCTTCATATGATCACTAAAACATATTTTATATGTGATTGAATATTTGTCCTTAATATTTTTATCAAGAGAAAATTATTTTATAGATTTATTTTCATTACGTACTTTACTTTTTTTTGTAGGATAATTATAATGATTTCCGTTTAAATTATCTAATGCTGTATTGTGTAATTTACTATTTTTATGCTTTTTGAGAGATGTATTATATACATATTTTCCACATTCGCACATTACTCTCTTTTTTTAAAATCCATAACTACTAGCATGTTCACTATAACATTTTTTACAGATGTTAAAATGTTTATATTTTGTATGTTTATGTGGTGCAAAAGTTCCATGCTTAATACTTTGCCACACTTTTTACATTGCTTTGTTATTATTTACTATTTTATTTATTAAGAAAAATATTTTCTAAAGAGAAAAACAATTTTAAATTTCGAAGTTTTTGCAGTCTTATTAAATTTGTTTCCTTTTAAACAACACAAACAAAAAAATGGAGGTTCAGCTCAACAAGTTGAACAATTCATATGAAATGACTAACTTATATGACCTCGAAATTGATAAATGGTATGAAGCTACAGAATTTCAAATTTATGAATCTAAGTTTAGCAAAAAAATTAATTGCATTCTAGATGGTAGTTATAAAATAACTTTACCAGATCGCTATGAAAAGGTAATTGATGGAAAGAGCTAAAAAATGATGAATGAAAGGCGAGTTTTTTATCGCATATAAAGGTTTAAAAGGAATGAAAAATGGAAAAACTCTGCGTGGTTTAGAATTTTCTTAAAAATGTAAATATTCTATTATTTCTAATCTATTAATTATCTTTTTCATATTTCAATCGAGTTTAACCCAAATTAGCTTGATTTTTGCATAGTTGTGCTCGTTTTATAGTGTGCCAAATCGTGCGCGCACATCTTTGAAAAACTGCTGAAATTATTATTTTTTTAATTGCTTGTTTTTGAGGGCTCCTTTAAATAAATCTTTTAGAGCTTAAATATAACCCTCAAATACCTTGATTTTGACTTTAATCTACATAATTTTCACGATTTTTTCATGTTTAGAAATCACTGAACCCGTGGAATGTTCTTGTCTGAACAGAAGTCAAAACTTTTACTGCGTGGGGGACGGTGGGAATGCTCCTGTAAACTGATGTAACCTAAAAGTTCGTCTGAAAAGCCACACACATTTGTGTGTCAGCTGTGACATGCTCGGAAACCTCGAGGTGTTGCCTGGAACGGGGCTGTTCAGTTCGCGCGCGCATCGGCAGAAAACGGAACGGCGGCGTGCCGTGCGCGTGGCCGCGGCGGTGCGTCTCGTGCAGGTAATGGAGCGTGAGCCGTGAGGCTCAGGCCGACGTGACAACGCCCCAGGGTAACGCGATAACCCGTGCGCGAGAGCATAAACGATGTGATCAGCGCGGACGCCGCTGTTTGTTCGCGCAAGGGGGCGTACATCCTCACGCGCGCATGCTCGTCGCCTGTAATCCGGCTCCCCCTAGTGGATATGCACCACGCATAACTAACGAGCCGTGAGCGTTGCATACACTCTCGGCGATGCTGCAACACGCCCGAGCGTCCCCATACGCCGGGTCCAATTGAATTGAATTGAATTAACAATCAAGCCAAAGGGCCTTTCACACTATAAAATTTTTCTTAAAATTGCCTTTAGTTTTTATTCAATTCAATTCATTGTCATACGAGCGTCATAGTCGCTGCCATTTACTCTTTCAATTGCTTTAATATCTTGCTTTCTTTCAATTTTTTCGTTTAGAACATGTTCTATATTTCCTTGAATCCAAAATTTCAATCGCTGATCACAGCTTTTCTGGCAATATTAGTGGAAGAAGTCTCATAATTATATATTTATATGCACACATTTAAAGTTCTTATAAAGTAAGGAAACGCATTTCTTAAAAAGAAAATATACAATAATATGTTTAAAATGTGTTGTGGTTTAACCAATTATTTTACTGTCTTGCGCGAGTCTTACATACTTCTTAAATTGATTTTTTTTTGTTTTCTGATAACTTTCTTCATTAAAAACTTTTTGATAATTTTTCACGTGAAGACTAGGAATCTTATGGAACGTAATTCATTGAAAGGGAAAGAAACTACTTTTTTGTTCAATAAATAGAATTCAATATATATTTTAACGTGTGTAATGGCCTTAAGGACCCTCCGCCTAAAATACCACGTACGTTAAAACAATCGGCAGGGACGGCAAGTGAAAGGTTTATGTTCAGCGTATCAATGTATGCAATTTCGCACCGGTAGGCAGTTTAGTAGGAATGGATGGAACATAAATTTTCTGGGTATAAAACTGTAAATACGTCCGTCAATTACCTGGTGATATAGTTTGTAAAATATTACTGCCTTTACATGGGCTTTTTACCGCGTTAACTATGTTTACGAGGGGAAATGGTATTCTGTAACTCTTAAAGTAGTCATAACTGTCTTTCGAATGTTTCTTGGCTGTCTTTATTTAAAGACATCAGAAAGGTCTATATGAACGGAAGTATAAAGAAAATTGCTGTCGCATATAGATTAATTCTAGGAAACACACTTGACAGAAATGGCAGACTTCAAAAGGACCTTAAGTGGAGAAATATTATATATGTTTCTATTATCACACAAATAAACTGTTTATGAAATATATTTAAGATGTATATTTTTTTCTCGTTGGTCACTTTCCCCTTCACTTAGCTCTAACGTAACCACGAGATGATAAGACTGGGCCACCGGTAAGCGATGCTATCTCGAGATGCTCAAAATGAACTAGGCCCATCTGAAAACTTGCATCGTAATGAGCAGTAAATTCATCTTTAAAGTGTCATTTGGAAATGTGCTAAGAATTTACGGAAAAAATAATTTGAAATTTACACTACTATAACGCCTACATTTTATTGAACATTATTTTTGCGCAGCGACATGTACTATTTATTATGCAGAGTTAAGAAACAGATATTTTCATAATTTGAATATAATTTCATGACACATGCTAATATTTATTCTTGCTCTATTTGCACTCCGCATAATTTATTTTGCAAGTAATTTTATTGTGCATTATAATTTTCTGTATATTTGCAGTGTTATATGTGTTTCCAGTTTTGGAATATTTGTTTAGTGTGACGTGGCCATACATCTCAGCATTTGTTGATAGTTGCCATGGTAACGAGATGACGCACTGGGGGAACCATGCCGTGATTGGAGGACCGTTTTAAGCTTCATCTTAAGCTTTGGTTTCGGGCTTAGCAACCTTGTTTCCTACCGCCAGGTAGATTGCGCCGTGTGTCACATGCCTGGTAGGGTTTTGCCATTTTAATAGAGAAAACTTACAAGTTCCGGTTCTTACTATAGAAGAGTGCCTGATGGGAAGACGGTCTTATTAAGAAGCACATAAGAGATCTTCTCACGCTTCCTACGCGAGAATAATTAATTAGTTTGACTCCCGCGAGTGAAGCATGTAGTACATTAAAGAACTGTTTATCCATGTACGAGGGCTCGTAAGCGCAAAGTGAGGGTAGACGCGGAACCAAACCCGGGACTCTACGCAGCACAGAACTTCTAGACGTCTACTACGAAACAGGATCTCTGAGTCAAACGCTACGACTTATAGCATGTGGCAGTATTATTTGCGATAGCCGAAGATTAGGTTAGGTAAAAATGACGCCGACCAGTTACGCCCTTTTGGAGACTCACCCAAGCTGTTTAGTTCTTTACGCCCATACCAACCCCGTAGATTTAAAAGTGATTCCTGCTCTCAAGTCTGGTTGGATTGAGCTTTCTAGCAATTTTAAGCACGAAGAATATTTATTTTATAAAGTATTAATTAAATTATGTTATCTGTCACTGATTTGGGCTACCTCAGTTACGACCACATAAATGAAAGGAATTTGTGTTTTCAATCATAAATGTATGCATTTTATTCTATATGCCAGACAATGGAATTATTTATGCCAACAAGCTTATGTTGCTAATTTTTATCAGAGATCAAGAGTATGTGGAGTTATGAGTAATTACGTCTTCAGTGAAAGATTGAAACGTTGACGGAAGTTTTTCAGTATTCAAATAAATGCGAGCTAGTGATATTTACTTGGAGAGTATTTAATTTACAGTAGAAATTGGTTTCAACTATTTCCTTCTAATTATGGCTAGTGTCACATTTGGTTATTTAGTATCTGGTATTATCCTGATCTCTCTCGAAGTAAGACAAATTTAATAGAGAGCAACGGAGAAATTCTTCTATGGTCACGAAGTTCCTGATTAATGGTAAGCCTACCAAGGATTTGTAAGTATTGGTACTCAAATCAAATGGAAGAAGGGCCACATGTTAGTCCAAATTAAAATGGGAGGAGCAAGGGGCTAAATGCGTAAGTAGGTAGAAGAGGAGAAGACTGGAAACCATGAGAGCGGAGAGTGGTGGAAAGACGGGCGTACATGGAGACGATTTACCAAACGAGGTATGGAGCAGTGCCGGAATGGAAGGGCGGAGGAAACGGGAGATCCCCGAGTAAACCCGCTGGCCAGCGGCATCGTCCGGCACGATTCCCACATTCGAAAATGTGGGGGCAGCCCCACCAGGAATTGAACCCATTACGCCCAGGTGACAGATTAACACTACACCACCTTGGTCCCCTCGTAAAGTCAGGTGTGATATTCTGTACAACGTCAATTTTTGATCCCATACTCTATTTGGGCAGTAGGCTACCTCGTATCTAGGAAATATTGGGGGTGAAATATTTTTTTGAGGTTTGTACACAGTTAAACAAAAATTCCTTAATTTTACGGAAAAGTGTCGGTAAAAATTTATTCAGAAGTGTCCGTAAACTCTCCGTAAAATTACGGACACATTGATTTTCAGAAACGGACTTTCCGGTAATTTCACGGAACCTCTCCGTTAATTCCCAAGTTAGTTTTCTGTGCTTTCTATTTAAAATAAAAATAGATAATGAAAATATCTTTAATTAAAGTTATGTAGGTGTTCTACCGTGTATAAAATATTATATTAAAAAGGTAAAATAATTTTGTACTTCAACGAGGTTTTAACCCTAGTCAATAAGTTGACATTCCACGACTCTAACCATTCACCTACAACTCTCACTTAAAAAATTGGTGTAACTTTATATTTTTTACTGAAAAGTCAAGAGCAAAAATTCAGTTTCTATTAAATTTTGTGTATTTTTGGTTTTGCTAAATGTTACAAACGCCTGATACAATTTTTTAATGTGTGAAAGAATGGGTCATAGTCGCGTGGGTAACCATAATTGCCACAGAAACGATAATTTTCTTTTTACAGTGGCGAAGAAAGCTTTGTGTAAAATCGGCATTGTTCGTCCCCGTAACTCGAAGCCACAGGGCATACGGAGACTTTCCAATTTTTGTATTTACGGGCTTAACTCCGTTTTTCGTCATTACGGATTGCCTTTCCGTATATACGCCCTACGTTTCCGTAAAACATTACACAAATATAAGGGAATTTTTAACAGTGTAGTAGATTGAAGTCTGTACTACACACAGAAGGATTAAAATTGATCACTTGGAATACGGAACCGTTATCTAATAATTTACTATTTAACTTTTATTTGTCATTTTTCGTACATTTTTTTGAGAAACGTTTAAAGTAACGCTCGCCCAGGTCGTTGAAAGCACTGCTCATGCGACGAATGCCTGATGAAAACCGCGATAAAATAGCAAAGTCTGCGCAACACTTCGGTCTCCGTGTATATTATTTACGCAATCACCTGTAATTTCTTACTATTATGATTTCATTAAGGTTTTCACTTACTTCGTCTACAAAAAGCGTGCTTGCAGGGTGAATCACGCAGTTTAGAAAACACAATTTGCTGAAGGCGTGTTCAATGTGCGTGCTCTTGTAGCCCTAATAGATGATTTACTTCAGTGCCTTAAATGTGAAAAAAAATCCTTCGGCTTTTCCGAATTCACTGCTCAGATGACATGTTATAATAAATATGCACTGGCGCAGATTTTAGAAGGGTTTTTAGAAGTTCCTCGAGCAAACATGTGTACGTTATATATAGTTACCAGTTTTGGTGATGGTAACATGGACCCCGCGGGCAGAATGATGGCTGTGACCGATTAATAAAAATGAGAAACAAAAAAATCAGCGGCATTCAACATTAAAATAAGCTATAATGTAACAGGCGAAGAAAGATTTGTTTAAATGTTTCCAATCAACAGCACTAGTCAATGTTATTGTAGCCTTAGAAGTAATAAATCACTCCAGCCTACCTTGCTTTAGAGTTAAATACTTATGAGAACATTTTGTTTGTTTGTTTCGTTCATAACTTCTTCATTATATAGCACCAAACTCAGCACTCGTGTATGGTCTATCTACCTAGTCCCATCGACATTTCACAGTACACCATTTTCTAATGCACCTACTATCAAAAACCCCAGCCTTAAATTTTCAAATTATTTGTTGTGTAACTCAGGAATACTGTAAGCCTCATATACAAGCTAGTGTCATTGTTATAGCTAGTAAAATTATGTTTGAATATAAGCGTGCTTTAAGATATCAGTATTATTTGTAGATCTATAGTATTATATTTAAACGTTAAGTTTAAACTGTGTTGTTCAGTAATAGTCACCTATTTTAATTTTGATTTAGCTGTTCTGAAATAATTCAAATATATTTTCCATATATGCTTATATCAAATAACAGAACAACGAAGTAAAATTTTTGCGATAAACATAGTTTTATGAAAAGTAGCATTCTTCAAGTACAGATTATGGAAATAATAAATGTTTGTTTAACCGATAACAACAGTTTTTTATTATCTACAAGACACTGTTGCAAAAACGCATTTCGTGGAGTATTTAAATACAGCATTTTGAAAAGAAGAATTTACATTTTCTGTGGAAAGAAATAAGAGACTGAGGGCTTTTGAAGATTTCGCAATTTCTGAAATGCCAAGAAACAATGCAGAGTGGCTGATGAATATTCGTTTTGTTTTTTACTCCCACGTTTAAAATTTTAAATTCAAGCGATATCGTTTTTATTTGACGATTCACAAATCACAAAATGGAAATGGGAGGTAGTAAAATTTCCATCGTATCGGTGTCTTCTCGCGTTCGTACTGGTGCAATACCGGATGGTAGGTTGGAGGGGAGGGGGCGGGGAAATTGTGTGTATGCGCAAAAAAATCCACCCTTATTATCGTGCAACAAATGATGGCGATGAAGAGTCAAATTCCATGCCGGTGTTTTATTCCTTCAACTGCATCGCTCACTTCAATGCTGCCACCCGCTCCTCACAATACACCCTATCGCTCAACTAAATTTTACCCTGCAGAAGAGGGAGACTGGCTAGCTACTTCATCCGAATGATGTGAAGATGAAGGTCGTTCAGTAAAGAACAGACCAGAGACGATGACGTATACCTCTCCCTAGATTCAATTTTACGCAATCTTAAGACACTTTACATCAACCAAAAGGAAAGCATATTTTTTATATTTTACTCGATAAGAATTCTGGAAAGAATAATACTCATTACGTAATAATTTGTGTGGAGCATCGTATAGTTTGTAGACGTTATGTATGGTTATCCTTGAATTAACGAGAATGTTTCCACATATTTGGATAATCGCTTATCAAAGTCAAGACATTGGTGTTTATGACCGTAAAAATAAAACCAATCTAGTTTGAGACGTGTAAAAAAATCGTGTTTTAATAAAGGATTTATTGCTTCTTCAAAAATCTGTGTAATCGCCTTTTCGTTTTTTAAAATTGCTTGAATTAAGTGAGTTTTGTATAGTAATTATCTTAAGGAGTGTCTAATTTTGGGGTAGTTAAATTTACACAAGAAGCTTTCCTATTAATTTTTTTAATAGCTTTATTTTCATTCGTGAAGTAAAAGTCGGTATAAATATGAAATTTTCACACGGGAGGCTTGTGATAACTAAAGGTTTTACTTTTAGTAAATATCTAACAAATAAAATTATTTTTTCAAGTAAATAAAAGAGTTTTTCTTCTTCCTGCACTCTGAAAGCCCCCTTTTTTTATTCAGGCATGCTAATCGTTATGTGGCATAATCTTTCATCTGAAACCTGAACACGCATCTGTTAATAACACAGAATCCGTATCTAGAACACAATCGTCATATGCCGAATTTTTCTAGACGCTCAATCACGTAAATCCGGATGGATTTCAAAGAGGTAAAAATTTAAACCTGGAAATCTCTGTTTCCTCGAATAAAGATTTGTAGTTGCGGTTTCCACTTTCATCATTTTTTTATAAACAGAAGAGGCTATTTGATTGGTAAAGGATCACGTTGAAATAGATGAAGTAAGACTCACGTTCGATTGTGCTATGATCCCTCATATTACCCAATCGGCAGTGTTGACGACGATTCCCCCCCCCCCCCAACACGGTTCACCATCCGGACAGTGAAATACTGTTAACCAATGGTTGGATAACCCCATAATTTCCAAAGGTATATAAAACTGATATGGAAATAATTACAGAACCAACAATGCTGCTATGAGGTCATTCCAGTGCTTCAAGGGCAATATATGGAAATCACGATATCCCATTTATTGCATGGATAATTTGATATACTTTTAGTATTAATGCGGTACATTATAGAAAATTATCTTTTATTTTATTAGAAGCTGAATCTCTTCAGTTTGAAATGAGTCCTCCTTAAGTAACCATAGCTGATTGTTTCATCACAAACTTGAGGAATAAGGACAAATAGATGTTATGATGAAATCATTACTTATGCCTGATTTTTGAGAATGCATTTCAAACAATAGCGACTGTATCTTTAACACAGTGCAAGGATAAGTTGTAACTTTTAACTAATGTAATTACTATAACTACAACGAAGTAACCGTTGAAGTGAATTGAGTCATTTCGCGTTACGTATTGTGCTTGAAACACTGAAATCATCGTTGTAATAACCTCCTTAGGAAACATCACCTAAACGTACATTTGCTGATCAGGTCCGTAGAGAAGGTACACAATTCAAAAATTTTGTCTTTGACAGTTAAACTGAACCTAGAAGACAAGAAAATGAGGAATACTACAGTAGTGTGGAGCTGTACGAAATAATAAAAAATACATTTTGAAATATCTTAAGGATTTTGGCGACCAGAAAAAGTGCTTGCAGCCGTTATTGTAAGCACAAGACTGTCTGGCGGAATATACTACCTTCAGACTCACATTTTCTTGCAGGAAAAGAAATATAGCCCAAATAAGTAAATTAGAGTAACCTTCGGTTGGATACAGTAGCTTCGTACTGGCACTTTTTCAGTGGAATAAAAGCATAAATAACGGTACAAATATGTACAAAGTATCAAAATTAAATATAAAAATTAAAATATAAAGAGGGTAAAATGGTTAAAATATTTGTGGAAATAATTCTGGAAAATGGTTTGGAGAAATTCGCAGTAGAAGAAAGGATACGCAAGGTGAAAGCGCATTTGGCATAACCAGGAATATATACAATAAAAAATGTTTATCTTAAAATCTTAAAATACAGAACTAGTCAAACCGGAATATCTCTACGCAAGGGAATGCCTAGTACTGAATTACAAGTTGTATAAATTAGAGGTACTAGAAAGAAGACTTATACGCGAAATACTTGGTCCACTAAAAACTACAGAATTCTGGAAATTAAGAAGTAATGAAGAACTATATCGCAACATAGAAAACATAACAGAAACGATAGGGAAGACGCGATTGCCATATTTCGGACATTTATATACAATGGATGGCAACAAATTAACCCAACGGATCTTCAAATGTCTTTGGAACAAGAAATCAACAACAACCTGGATTCAGGAAGTTAAGAAAGATTTGGAAAAAATATATGTAAGTGAAGAAGAAGCAACAGAAAGAGATATTTTTAAGATAAAGTGTTAAGAATGGAAGGATTCCAAGGCAGGAAGGAAAAGAAAACAGGCTCGAAATGATCCGAGGAGAGGAAAAAGATACATAGTGAGAAGATGAAGGAGTACTGGAGGATGAAGAAACAACAGCAAAGGACGAAGTATTGATATTGGCTCGTGGTCCCTAGAAGACCCTAACGGAAGAAGAAAAAAAAGTACACTTGGGGTACAAATGACCATCTCCCTTTCGTATACCTCGGAAACAGCATGCACGAGTTAGTGCCTCCCTTCACAAAAAGAATTATATTTACTTCATCCGGTTCAAGTGACTGTCCGCGCATCTCACAGAAATTTTTGAGCGGATAGTCTGGGGTAACATCAACACAGATTCACTCCGTCGCACACATGCTTGTCCGTGCATGTCACAGCCCTTTCAAGAGGATAGCCTGGGATTTCATTAACTGTTCATCTAAGTTCTGACATTGGGTAAGTCACGAATGGGTGTAATTCTAAATGTGCATAAGTAATTTGAGATTAACGTAGCATAAAAGCCTCCCTCTCTTAACTTCCCGCCGTTAATGTAGAAGTTTAAGAAGAGTGATAAAATAGCCGCGTCTGGTTTTTAGACAGTTCGTAGTTTTCGTAGCTTTTTTTTTTCTTTTTTTTTTTTTTACTGAGGGTACACCTTCAACCCGGGAAGGTACGAGTGACTCAAAAAATCAATAACACCATAGGAACACTCCTACACGATTCCATAGGCAGTTAGGGAAAATATACGATATAAGAATTTTGTTTTATTTGATAGCCAACAAAAATCTGTTACAACGAGAACTCGTCGTTGGTTAAATATATGTGTAGTCGCTGAGTTTCGTTATCATAGGCCCCACGGATTGGTGCAACATTTTCTCTAACGGAGGAAGGTGAGAGTTTTAACTTTCACTTCCCAAACGTCACGAAATTTAATTTTACTGTATCATTTTGCCACGGCTAGCTTCAAACCTTTCTAAAGTGAGAAAATCAATTCCTCATTAAGTGTAGGTAGCACTACCCCCATGTAAACTAACATAGGGATCGTCAATAGGACAAAAGATACTAATGTACAACTAACATGAAAAAATAACGACATAATTAATAACCCTGCTCTAAATGACCAACGACAAGGACTAGAATGCGGTGAATCTGTTATTTTGATTAGAATCAAAAAGGAAAAATTATTCTGTCATCATTATCAAATATTCAAATGAACAAAGTGGCATATGTTGACAATCCAAGCCAGATTCAAAAACAACATTTTAATAAAATAACAATGATGAAACTACACAACTTCTTGAATATTAGATTTAAAATAATAATTTACCTAACATAGTGAGAGGAAAGAAAAAAATACTCATTTTCAGAGAATTTTAAATTAACTTTCAATTAATCTGTAGCTAACTAACTATACGGCCATATAGAACCTTGAATGTAACACCGACTAGTGATGACGATGGTCGTCCTTCAGTGTACTTTGGTCACTCAAGCACTCTCTCTGCTCGAACACCGATACCTGGACTTCAGCGGTGGCTCGAAGTGTTGATACGTCGTTACAATCCAGATGCAGCGATGGATCCTTAGCAGTGGCATACGACCTTCCTTCCTCGGGACATTAGTTCCTGGGGTGAAGTTATTTCTTCACCGTCTTTCATTAAATCATATGCTGTCTGATTTTAATATCGACAAATTATAACTTAACCATCACTCTTATAAATCAGGGCTGGAAAGCAGAACAAAAAAAATACAATCTTTCTATATCAGATTGGCAGACTTCTCAACTTTCTTTTTGCTCTTCTGAAAAACGAATCATCATATTCCTAACAAACAAAACAAAAGCAGTTTGTCACAAGAGGTGTCGTCTCTTTACATTTGCAATATACTTCTAAGCTCACAGAGGTGCAAACAAACGTTCCTGCATCAACAACAAATTATAATAACTTTGAAATCATAAATAAATTCAACAAATCACTAACTTATACTATCAAAATTAACAAAACAAGTATCCAAAATAATTACAAATTACCAGATATCACACTGTCATACACATGACTTGTGTTCAGGGCCAACACTTAATATGTTTTAAATCTCCAACAAATATTGTTGAGCTATTACTGCGTGAAAATTAACACATTTTTGTGGTTATAATAAACTGTGTTGAAGAAAAATTACACACCTCCACGGATTTATAGCATCGTTTCCTTGTTCCTGTGGCACAAATGAATCCTCCCCGCCAGGGAATATTAATCAAAACGAAAAACATCGCCGGACTCAAAACAATATTTAGATTGGAGGACATGCACTCCTTTTGCCGGAGTCTGGTAACCATAGATATATGATGAAACATTTCCCTGACGGAGACAGTATATTTGAATGACATTTAACATCTCATAACTTCAATGAAAGGCATAAAAATTAAATTGACGCTATTAAAAATGGCCTACATATTTGACCTGATAACAGATAGTATTTGTCTACACTGCACTGGGGATGGTTTTTTCCAAAATGCCTTCCCCATCCCCACCCCCCTGCCCTTTGCAAACGAACGCTGGTGCAGTTCCTGAGTATACACCATCCCAATTCCTTAACTTGCACTGTCCTGTAAAAAAAAGTCCAAACCTGTTGGCGTAAGCGCAATTAAAAATAAATAAGTAAATTTGTGATGTTTTGTGTAACAAAACTTTGCTGTTGTCAACAATCACGTTGTTAATCACGTAACAACGCCTATATGTTCTTTGATAAATAATGTAACTAATGTTTGCGATTTGAATTTTATATTGTTCATTTATATTAATTTTTCATACTTCAGCGTATGCATTAAATTGTTTAGTTGTATAAACAACTGGATGCATTCATGTTTATTTTCCTGGAAATAATTCTTTATATTTTAAGTCAACTGATAAAAGGAATAATATTTTACGTTATTATTGAAACTTCTCGAAACTGTTCGCTTTAAATTTGTACTAATTTCGCGGTTCGACCATTATTTACTTATATGCGAAAAAAACAATCAATGACGAGTTCTGCAGTAAAGGAAATTTGCAGAGCTAGTGAAATTGCGTTGTCGTCCTTTTTAAATGAGCCATCCTTTTCCGGAGTGAATGCCCTCCTTTTATATCCCGAGTGTCTGGAAATCCTACACATATCTGTGGCATCGTACGTACGCTTCCAGCAGTAGGTTTATTCACTTCATGCCTCGATCACGCCGTGCTGTACAATTCCAGGCCTTATTGACAATAAGAGAGTCGTTAGAGTTAGCCGGCAGCCTCGGAACAGGTTGGTGGTCTATAAGAGCGGCTCGCAGGTTGTTCCCCGAACGACAGTGGAATAATTTACGCCGTCGACGGTGCGACATGCCTATCGAGGGTAGCACATATTGTAACACCCCCCACCCCCGCCCCCCCCCCCCCCAATTCCAACCACCCTCGCACTTGTGCAGGGTTTAATTCCCACTTTACTGCGGCCTCGGATTGGGATTAACAGCGGTTGATACGTAAGCGCTGGGCGATTTCAGGAAGGTGTACGGGGGTGGAGTTTCCAGCGGTTTTCCCAGGGAGGGGAAAGTGGGGAAATGGGTGTTGAAGGGTGGGGGTAGCGGAGGATAGAAGGGAAAGGGATGAAATGCTCTCGCAGGCTTGCTGGTTCATTCCAGGGCATTAGGGAGGTCGCTACGGGAAGCGGGATAAATCACTTAAACGCCCCCCCCCCCCCAAACACTCGAATTCGAGGGACCCCTTTCCAGCCTTCCGCAACCCCCTCCCCCTTATACGGTCACCCCCCCCCCCCTGCTGCTCACAAGCACAGTCGTGGTAATCCGTTCGGCAAGCCCTGGCTAGGTGAATCGCCAGTAGTTAAAAAATGAGGGAAGGAAAAATAGTCTCTCTCTTGGCAACCAAATTTCAGGGTACGATCCTGGGTATTTAACAGCGCGAAATTTCTTTCGTTTTGAAACCTAAATTGTTTTCAGCTATCAGCTTTCTTTACACTACTATGCATGTCAAACGAAAATCAACCCACGAAAACTGACATCGGTACGTAGTGTAAGCTTAAAACTTTTTATAAATCACATTGTTTATTTTGCGAATATCAGAGAAATATTTGCAATGAACTCTGTTTAATTGTCATTTCAGTTTTTAAAAAAAATTTTTGGGGCAGTGACTGGAACGATAATAATTGCTTCATCTCTGGAAATGTTCCGTTAGTTACTTTTTAATTCATTGTGGGAATAATCATAATGTTTATAAGCATCTATAACTCTGTTTTACAGCGTATTATTAACATTTTACCAACACAATGATTATAATTCGGATGTTTTACTTACAATGGCCAACCTTTCCAAGCATGTAATATTTTATAAATATATAAATACTTTATATATTTTTTGTAACATTTTAGCTTAGATTTTATAACTAAAGATGTGCAATACAATTGTAAATTTCTACCTTTCGACCAACAAGAAAGCACTTAACTAACAATTATGCCGCTATACATTTGTTATATTTGTCAATAACCCAGAAACGTCACGTGTTCCACACAACTTGTGAGTACCTAATTCCTCTTTAAGACATGTAACTGTTAAAATCGCATTTCCTCTCGTCGATTAATTCTTGGTAAAATACATTGTTATGTTTGTACTGAGGCATAGTACTGATAACAAAATAAGCAGTATGTTTCCATAAAATAATTTTTAAATATAAGTCATTTAAATGGCAATGCGCCATGCATATGGTATCCAAGAAGCACATAAATATTATTCTAAAACAGAAAAATTCAAAGCTTGAAAATTAGCTAGTTAAACTACGCGCGAAGTAAATAAATAAAATTTCTCATAAAGGAAATCGCTATACATTAAACGAGAACACTAGCAAAACAAGATGTGTTGGTTGTATTACGCAAGAATGAGAACAATATGATATTAGAGGAATGTTAAAAATATTCGATTCCAATTTTTAATTTCATAAATGTAACAGTAGATAGTGTGCGTTTTGTGCGAGAAGTGGAATTCTCTAGGGACTAAATTTATACTAACTTTATCAATAACAATTTTATGTGACTTGAAAAGTTCTTAGTTAGAATTAAGAGATAAAAATTATATACTTTTGCTGCTTGGTGACCTAAAATATACCATAAACATAGTAGTATTATTAGAAAAATGCATTTAATAAAAAGCATTGTAAGAAAAGTCAATTCACCTGGGCGATGGTACCTTAGGCAAATTGTGTTATTCGTAGCCTTCAAATCGCTCTAACTACATTTGATCCCCCACCAGGTTATCGTAAATGGATCGCAATACATTTGATAGTTCACAGCTTCTCCCTCTTTGGGCTAGATATTAGTTATTGGTATACCAACTGTAGTCTTTATGAAGGTTATTAAAATTAAAATATCTAGTGTGGAATTTATGTGACCTAAAGCAGTATATGAAAGATACATTTCTCCGCCTCTCTGGTAATCTATTATTTTGTTATTTATCGAATTTGGGTATTCAGAATCATAATCGCAGTATCAGCCGTTCTTTACCTTTTACACGTTACAGGGCAGTGGATAGAAATTTGACGCAAAATCTGAGCCTGTGCATGCAAGACTATACGCACATGTTCATAACAGCTATTCGCAAAACTCGTGCCGTGTGCACCACGTTTTAGATTTTTAGATGGCTTTCGATGGTAGGTCTGGAAATTGATGATAAACCTGATACCAACACTCGTTGTGAAATTTGTGGCTTCTATTTAATTATGGAGTATCGTCCCGCCATTTAACATGCCCATGGTGTTCAGTTACGTTCGGTGCGACGAATAGCATACAGTTCTGAGTTTCCCCATCACTGTACCACCTGAAGAAATTTCAGAGTTTCCAATTTCCAGAAATTAAATATATAACACATTATGTATAATTACATGCATTCATATTACGAAGATGATTTTCTTTGTTGGCTCAAATGAATAACACAAATAAATCCATATGACTAATATGATAAAGTTAAATACTTAAAGATTTTTTTTTGAGTTGTCCTAATAAACACGCTGGAGTAATTTTGCTCCTACTTCAAAACATAACAAGCTTAAATTTGCTATTTATTCAGGTTTCCTCTCAACAGTATTACTGTAGTTTACTTCACGTGTCTATACACATGTGCACATACTTGGCAGTAACACGTAGCACAGAGAAGATAAATACTAAAATGCAAATATTCATTAAGTAGGGATAGGTTCATTTAGCGAGTTCATTTCAATATAAGATAGACGTCAAACTCGTGTGCACTGAAGTTGACTTTGCAATTGGATCGCAGTTTATTAGACACGCCCTGGACGACTCTGAAACAATAGCAGACTTGCAAAGAAACAAGTAGCGAGTGTCATACTGCCAGGTGTGAGGTAACACTGGCTCCTTTATGGGGCAGCAGCCAATGAACAACCAACTGAAGCACTAATATACACATGACTGTGGAGCCTAGCATACAGGTTACTGAAGTCACGAATTTTTCCTATCCCTACCAATAAGTGAAAATGTAATTATTTTTAAAGAAAATTAATATGGTTTAAATGTTTTGAGGCAATACAAGTATGGTTTAGATTGTATGTATGTCATACTCACGACTTCCGACATATAACTGAAAAGAAAACCCATACTGGAAATTATCTCAGTGAAAATGTTTGTGTGTGTGCTCAGACATTTGTGTTTATATACCTACATACGTCAAGGTAGAAATATAGTAGTATCGATGAAGCACTGCAACCCACTGTACAATGCGCAGAGTTCCTTAAATATTAGTACAGACACTGCCATGATTACCATAAAATGACGGTTTTTGTTGAGTATGAAATTTGAAAGCATAATCTACGGAATACTAAAACGTTTTGTGCTATACTTTTCTTTAAAAACAAAAAAATTACAAAAGTACATCCTGAATCAAAATTTAAGCGTACTTTTATTCCCGTTGTATAGAAAACATATTTTCCAAAAAAAAAAAATTGTTCATAAAAATGGCTACTATAATTACTCTTGACTATGTATAATAAAATATTTGGAATAATGCAAAAAAAATTGTTTATATTTGATTTTATGGATATCCATATCATTATTAAAACGATTATTTTCGTGGCTGAAAAAGATTTGATATTACAAGGATCTATAAACATTATTAACGATTTTTTATTTCATACGATTGCAATCATTATAACGATAATATTGCTTATTGCTTTTTTTTTGTTTATTTTTTCTTAAAAATTTACCAAAGTTAACTGATTTCCCAAATAGTTAATAAAGCAAATTCTAGTAAAATATTTCCCATTGCTATAATTTATGAACATTCTACTTTGGTATGGAACATAAATCTAACTTTTCAGAGAATTTTTTGCGTTGTCTGTAACACTTTCTGAAGAACTTGTATGTTACGTATTATGATGCAGTGGCTCGTTGGAAGCCACTAAATGTAACCTTGACATAAATGTACGGCTTAGTAAAAGTAACCAATGTCAAACGTACAAGCAAAATTTGCTATAATTTAGTCACGGATTCTTCACACTTTTAAAATAAAATCTTTGGAAAATCACCACATGTATGACGAGCTTAGTTCTTTCCTCAATATGCCACGTATCATACTCATTTTATACTTCTGTTAAAATAAAAGTAACTTTTTTCAGCCTAAATCCAACTTTGAAATATACAAATTATAATGCTTCAATTATATTTAATGTAAATAAAAATAGGGGGAAACAGGTAAGTTGGAAATGCCTACTAAGAAATAGTTCTTATGCAAAATAGCATTACACTAAGTGCGCAAGAATGCGGTAAATTGTCCTTTTGGTTTTAATTTTCTAGACTTGCTTTAGGCCATGATCTCCCATTTCAACAGTTTTTAGATGTTTTAATTTTTTCGAACCGATATTGGAGCTGATATAGTAAAATCGCTCTGGCTATTTCGTTCCAAATTGTTTTTGTTGTGTTGCCTAATTTTTCAACACAAAATAGTCCAATTCTAACTAATGATAGAATATAAAAATATTTCGTTAATTATTTAATATGATGAAATTAAAACATCTTTTTAGTGTTGAAATAATTTCTAATAAATTGACCAGAGCGATTTTATATATCGACTCCCGTTTCGGTTTAAAAAATTAATTCTCTTCAAAGCTGTAGAAATGAAAGATAATGGCTTCGTTTGCATGAGGCGGAGGAATATCCTGGGAGTATAACTTAAGCAGGGTTTTAGAAAAGTGTGAAGTAACCGTGAATGGACCATTGTCATTATCCCACGTATATTTGAGTGTTCCCTTTAAGTTCTCTGATATTCGCTGGCTCGGATTGTGGGTAAGAGGATGGTTTAGGGGGAGGGGGGATTAAAGAAGGGAAATGCGGACGCAGATACAGGGAGACGTGCTTACATCCTAATTTATTACCGACGAATGGTAATTATCCGCGCGCGCCAGAAGTTAATGCGGAAGCAAAGAGAGGGGTTCGAGGGGTTAGGTTCGCACAGTTACAGCCAGGGCGCCGTTACATATTCAGCAGCTGCTCATCACGCAGCCGCGTCAGATACCAGTTCGCCGCAGAATGTAAACGGAGGAGGGGGGAAGGGTTTGGGAGTTGCAGTGAGGGTTTTTTTTTGCCCCATTGCCGAGCAAGAATTATGCCCCTCGCATGATATAGGAAACGGCGCCTGGTGGTATCTGGGCACCGGAGGTAGGAATTTTTATTATGATATTACGGAAGGATATCTCTGGCGAGAGGTAGACTTTTTTTTCGTCTTGTGCGAATGTCCCTAGCACCGTTACATTTGTCAAAATCATGTGTTCAAACAACGATGTTCCTTTGTTTACCTTTGGTTTTTACAGGGATTATATCGATTTTGCTTTGCATCTGTGTGAAAAGTAGTGCGCTAGCATATCGAGGTCATTCATTTATGTAAACAGTGTCCCAAATTCAGTCGTAGTCACATGAATTTTACGGTTCTTTTGTAATAAAAACAGTTGAATATCGGGATACTATAAAGTTGGCATATGCGCTCTAACACATATCCACTCGACTCACCGGGTTCTCGCTGCCGCGTTTTGGTGATGGCCACAGCAAGTTTGCGACAGACGCTGGCCATCATACCTGGCTCTTCTGTGGACTTTTACATGCTGACCTCCCCATTCCACGCACGAAAGGTGTCAATAATTGTTACTTTTCCACAACTCAATCACAATTTACTAGATAATTCTTGTAGGACACTTTAGTCTGCAAAAATAGGACAGTTTTCCCATGGCATTTGATAGAAAGTAGCACTTGCTTCTTTCTAGGACATCGTGTAAGAAGCACTACAGCTAAGACTTCAATCTCCAAGTTTTAAGAAATAATTTTCCTATATCCAAGGATTCCAACTTAATTGTAAAATTTTGTAAAAAAATAGCGTCTACAAGTAATATGAAAATACACGATTATAATTAAACGAAGATGGCAAAGAGAGTCTGCTGTGTTCGTCTTTGTTGTCCTCGTGGTGTCGTCTGTGTATACATCTATTATATACGTTGTGTTCGCATGTGTGGTCCTCGTTATCTGTGTATACGTATGTTTGAGCCATTGTGTTCGTCAGTGTTGTTCTTGTTGTCTGGTCTTTGTGTAGCCAACATCTGTTTTAGCCGTTGTATTCACCTTTGTATTACTCGCTGTTTTCATGAACAGTTCATTAAACCAATGACCTTGTTTCCAGTGTAATTTATTTTGACCCAACAAAGAGGTGTTGTTAATTCAAGTGTGTATTTTGTTAGATGGACAAAATTAATTTTGTTGCTTTTCAAGATTATATATATATATGTGTGTGTGTAGATTTATACATACATATACAGATACAACCTGTAAAAACTATGATAATTAAATATACTTAAGAATTTAATTGATCTCTTTTAAAAATGAACTTTAATTATTTTGCTTAAAAGCTTACGTTGTAAACCAATTTTTGTAGCAAACTACTGAAAGCATTCCCATGTTTTAATGTCTTATTGAGAGTGAAATAATCAAAATAGATTTCAACTTATTTTTTTTTTTGTAAACTTCTGAGCTTAAAATGGACCAATAAGAGTGAGTTCGGGTTCGTATAAATATTACCATCACATTGATGTGTACGTTTTACGAAAGGATACACAATGGAGAGGCAAAAAATGTTAAACAAATTTTTCATGAAGTGCTTTGTGTAAGCATCCACACCATCAGAACTTAATGTACCTATGATCCACTTCCCCCAAACAACACAACCACCATCAATGGTTGGTATTGAATAGCAGAATACCAGGCTGTTCGAACAAGTTCGGCTGTTAATGAGGCAAAATTGCCGCAAACATCACATTCGTCCATTCTTAATTTTGCTTTGCATGTACGTGAGTCCAATATGCACGTATACATCAAACATGTCCATGCAATGAGATAACTACATCGTCAGTAGTTGAGACAAGGTGTCTCATGACTTGGAAATTTTCGCCTGCGTAGTATTCCAATTTTACTGGCAACTCACTCGCCCGCTACGAGTTTGCTTGTCTTGTCGGCTGATTGCCTGTATATATATATATATATATATATATATATATATATATATATATATATATATATATATATATATATATATATATATATATGTATATATATATATATATATATTACAGGGCTGTCTGCCTAACATGTACACTGCCAAAACTTTCGGAACATTTTCAGATCACGAAATGCGGTATTCGTTAAATGAAATTACGTATGGGGACAAGTAATGAGCTGCAAAATGAATATTCGAATATTTGGTAACATCTGTGTGGACAGAAATAATTAAACCACATATGATTGTTCTCCTGGAAAACTTACATTTATTTCAACAGCATCTGAAAGTACGTTCAAATAGGAATTCAGTAATGTATCATGTGCAACGTAATTCCAAGAAATAATGTGCAAATATGATTAAGATAAGGGGGTCGGTAGCATGGGGCAGTGTACCTGTACTCACAGCTGTAAGTAAGCAACACGCGCCGTGACTCATCCTGGCAGGACCACTTCCTAATAGCAGCACAGCACCAGGTCCTGTAAACTGTTATGGTAAGTGGTATTGCAGTGTGTGGTTGTACGTACGCAATGATGTTCACTAATGAGGAAAAACTGGATGTTCTACATATTTACGGTCAATGTGGCAGAAATGCCAAGCAGGCCGTCCAAATGTATGGTGAAAGGAATCCTAATCGGACGCCCGTATCACAGAAAACGATGCGAATAACTAGCGCTCGTCTCTTGTCACGCATCAGCACAATGTTTTGTCACGTGTTGACGCAAACCCCCACATGGGTATGCGAGAACTTAGAGGTTCGTAGGAATAAGTAAAACAAGTGTGTTACCGATATTGGGCCAAGGGAAATTCCATCCATGTCATTTGGATGTTAGTCAGGCATTATATTAACGTGACTTCCAGCAGTGTTTGAGATTTGTAAGTTGGTTCTGATATCTCTAAGGTATCAGCGCTATTTGCTGAGGAATATGCTATTTACCGATGAAGCGACCTTCACAAACCATGGACGCGTACATTTACGAAATATGCACTACTAGGCGACGGAGAATCCACATTGGGTCCGGCACGTGGAGCACCAGTGACATTGTAATGTGAACGTGTGGTGTGGAATTGTTAGAGACTACGTCATAGGGCCGTACTTCATTTAACGGACAATGCCCGGCTGTACGTACGACAGTTTCCTCTGTTAAACCTTACCGGCCATTCTGGAAGACATGCTGCTCATCATACATTATGATATGTGGTTTCAGCATGCACATTTCATTTTGCTGCCAAGGAAAGTGTTAGATTAAACGTTTCCGAAACTGAGGTTAGGGCGTGCTGTTGTAAGAGGGCCAGCTCGCTCCCCAGACCTCACACCATTCGATAATTTCCTGTACGGAAAACTGAAAGATAGTGTGTACAACACGGTTCCTATGACGCCAGGCGACATACAGGAAAACATTTTCGCAACTTGCAGAGGCATTATGCCAGAAAATCTTCCAGCCTCTTGTCGCTCGCTGCATGTATGTTTAAAGGTGTGAATTGCTGTCGATTGGAAACACATCGAGCACATGCTGTTAAAAGGCACAATGTGAAGCATTTAAACAATAACTTTGCTCTTTTGTACTGTGCATGCCGATGCGATTGCATTTCTCCTTAGGTTGTTTTGTTGTATTTTTGTTGTGCTTATGTACCCACATGTTACTCAGTACAGATAATGACTAGGAAACAAATCTCTTGAATTATATTGGTATTCGAATATAATGTAATATATAAATATCAGACTTGAACTCACATTGGCCGTCTTCCCTTCAATGTGGTGCTCTCCTTGGTCCAATATCGCATTCCGTGCCGCTTGCCCCATTATGGAAAGCGCTACACTGCTATAAGGAAGCGGTATCGCCAGAATGAGACATGGCGCGTGTTGCTTGCTTACAGGTATGAGTACAGGTTCGCTGCCTCGTGTTACCAGCCCACTTAACCTTATCATATGTGCACATTATTTATTGGCAATTCAGTGTGCCTTCCCATTGCATATGCTATATCACTGAATTTCTCTTTGCACGTCTTTTAAGATGCCGTTGAATGAAATAATGATCTTTGAATGAATAGTGCAATTTTGGTGAATGACAAGCTGGAGAATTTTGGACATTCGCCATTGCGATGCAGATGTCTGGCATGGAAAAAAACAGGATTGAACACGAAAAAATACACAAAAAAGACAAGAAACCTATGGACGAGAAAATAAATATATGTTTACAACACTGAAAAATTCCAAGAGGGAATAGAGTATGTGTGTGTATATATATATATATATATATATATATATATATATATATATATATATATATATATATATATATATATATATATATATATATATACACACATGCAAAAGTTAAACTGTGTAACCGGCCAAGAGCAACATCTGCAGGGGTTTCAAACTTCCCTATTCCCTCCGTCCGTCATGACTATCGGCGCTATATGACGACGCTTAATGATTATAATCACATTGTCAACGACGATTAAGAACCGACGATAGTTTTTAACAATGGGAAATATGTATGCTTAAACCATTGTTTCCTTGAATTATCAAGGCTTCTAGATGCTTGAATTTCGTCCACAACACCTCAGTCGGACAAAACTCTTCCCTTCCGGACCATTCGGACCGGCCAAATTTCACACTCGTGCCTGTGTCACTCATGCATGCAACTCGTGCATGCTCTATCAAACAACGATAACCGCATCCTTCCTACACTCGATATTAAGAATGTTCCCAAATATGAGGGAAGTAATCGGGGAATTATTTGTAAACCCCAAAACCACACAAATTGTCCCTGTGAACGTAAGTCCTTAAGTAGATAGTTTCCGAATAACAGGCCTTCTAATGAGGTACTGGACATGTTCGAAGCAGTCTTCCTGACACATTACATTTCGAGTAGATGTAGTCAGCAGTGGTACGCCACTCTACAAGAAGTGCTCAAAATGTCCACCTTGTGCTTGAATGCATGCCTCAACACGCTTCGTCATTGACTGTCTGACACGTTCCAATACTCCAAGAATTGCATGTATCTGCTGGCAACCTTATTCCACTCACTGGCGAAGTACTGCTATGTCCGGAACTGAAGTTGCATAAACGAGGGGCTTAAGATGGCCCGACAGGTAGGGCAATGTGGGGCAAAAGCCCGCACTTGAGAAAACAGTATTCGATTGTGTATATTGCAATGACATATTTCACATAAAGCCACATGTATATGCTACGACAATTAATTGTGCGCGATTATATACAACAAGTGAAGTTTTAATTAGTTTGTGAAAACTTATAATAGAAACAGAACACATGACTGGATATTACCAATCTTTGTCCCACATGTGGGGCAAGAATCCTATTACAGTGGGGTAAATGTTCTATTGGCACCTATTACATTTGAGAAATCCCTTTCACATGCAATCACTACTGGGTTCCTCCCACCATGATTTGCATTCGCTACACACAATCCTATCCATAGATGAAGGCTGTTCGTACATTGCACCACATCTAACACAGTCCACTTTACGTAAGCTTGCAAAGCCTTACTTGTCATTTAAAGTCAATTTCCGTTTTGCTCCAAGACATTTGGTATTCAAACTAACTGATTTTGAAGTTACGGTCGTTTTCTTTAGGTTAGGCATGTTTTGACACTTTATAATGATAGTATTTTAGAATAAGGCGACGATTTATTCGGGACCGTTTTGGATTTCTGCATCTCTTTTGTTGATGACTAGCTATTAGGGAGGGCCTGATTATTTCTGGCCAAACATAGTACTTTACAGGCGTGGACTCATTCCTAAGACAAGTTTTGGAGGAGACACCAGTAGAGCTACGTATAGAAAACACTTTACAAACATTTTCATGGCCACTTTCAGTAGGCCAACCGGGACATTTGTAACAGTGGTGTCCTCGAATTTTGAAATGTGCTCTGAAGTAGAGGTGAGCTGTATTTCTGCACTCAGGTGATTAATACTGTCACCAACAGGAGACAATTAATTGGCATGTGGAAGAAACCTGCCAGTATTCAGAACAGTTAACTTAAAAATATATATCGGGATACATTGGCAGTATGCCACATACCTGAAGGCCTTTAGCTGCAATTACAATCGTAGTTGCCTTTTCATGAGCCAGTCGAAACATATTAGCAAACTGAAATTTCGTTTTGCACCTACCAGGATGTGCTGACATCCATTTACTACATTCATTTGCCTAATATTGGTTTCAGTTTGGTGTACTACTTCACTAAGATCTGGTAGTATCATATTACTGTTTCATTATTTCTGTCATAGAAAACTGTTGTCAACAGGCTACTTCTAGGCTGATACTTTTTTTTTTTAATTTCCGTTATGCCATCTGGGGACAACATGCTAATTTGCTGAAAATTTTTATTTAACACACATCTTTGTTTCCTTCCGTAAACCACTGTATTTGTTTTTCCTTATAATATGACATGCATCTTACTTTTATTTCTGTTAAACAATCAAACTGTTTTGGTTATAAGCATATTAAAAACTTATTAAAATGTTCTAATAATATTTGGTATTGTGGGGCACGGGTACGCATAATCGTTTGTGAAGACTCTTGCCCCAGGAAACTTGCCCCAAAACAGGAATAATGTAATTCGCCAACTACATTTCACAGTTTCATGATTCAAATTGCACACTCATTTGAATATAAGCAAAAACATACTTGTTACATTAATGTGCATATTCTTCGACAGCAGGCACTTCTTTAACACAAAAATTTTTTTTCATCAAACGTCACTCCAAACAGATAGTTAGGACCGCACTACCATTAATTGCGGCAGCGGCCAACCAACCGTGTCCAGTGCGTGGCAAGCATCTCGAAAATTCCTTATATGAACGTTGACGCTATCTAACGGTGATTGCGAGAACTACGACGTGGTAGGACTCTTTCCCCATGCGGACTCTTACCCCCGCATGACCCTAATAGTCCAGTGGATTGAGATCCGTAGTTTTAAGTGCATGGCATTCTACCTTAGTCGGTTGTCAACAGTAAAATGGGACAGGAAATAACACTCGCACCATTCTAGCTAATCACATAACAGGTACACATTGTAAAGTATCAACTGTTTCCAATACGTGTGGTAAAATGTTTAAAGATGTGTAACTCGGAAACTAATGAATTTATGACATATGTTCGTAGGGAAATTTTGAGTTGCTTTGGGGTGTACCATCCATTCCCCGATTAAATTCCCACATATTTGGAAACATGCTGTATACACGCATCGCAATAACACTCATCGTCAGTATGCCTCTCTCCATACGCACAGAAGATTCGCATTGCACGTGCGCGAACTGTACGCCTACTTGGGCGTGTCTTAACTGCCCTTTGGTCGCACGGTGCGAAATGCTGACTTAGTAAGTGACAGCGAGCAAGAATACGACACTTTTGCACAATACATTGACACGTCGCCCTTGTCCTCCACAGATTCAGAAGCATTCTAAATTCAAACTTCAGCTTGGGTCAGTAGGTACAGGCTATACTGATCCCACTCCATCAATTAAGCAACATATCGTAGTATTGATGATATAACGAGTCATGTATATAAATTACCGGTTAACTAACCTGGCAATATCATCATAAAAAACGTAATGCGAAATAGTGCAAATATAATAAAGTACAAATAAAAAGTCACAATTAGTCACAAAATTTATTTCGCAAAACATCTGGGACCAAGCAGTGGTCCGCGGACCACAGTTTGAGAACTTCTGAGCTAACAGAAGAATTGCTAACACGGACACTCGCGATGGACGAAAGTAATAACGGACGCTGTGACATCAAGGCTCCATGGAGGATGTCTGCTCTGAGCTTCCCTTCTCCAAAGAGAAAGGGCCGCGAAAAAAAATTGTCGGCAATAATTACAGCCGCGACAATTAATATGATTTTTTTTTTTTTACCCGCACACTGCAGCCGTGATTTGCAGCCCGCCATTATTCCGCGCTGCAGCGCTCGCAGCCCTCCAAGGGTGGCGAATTGCCACAAGCCACTCCTATCCTGGGAGCGAGAACCCACAAGGGCTGCATTGTGAAAACGAGGCTAGTTTCGGTGATGAAACCGCAGGGTTAATGACACGAGGACGAGTTTTATTGCAAACCACTGTTACTGTTATTGCCATTTTGGCGGCGCCGGAAGCATGAGGGGGGTCGTGGGGTGGATACTCTCCCCCTTTCCCCCTCACAGGCTTTTGTGAACATCCACGTTTTATATTTTCGCACAAGTGTTTTTTTTTTTCTCTTCACTCTCTCTTCCCCATGCCGACCCTCCATATTACGCTATTATTCTTGCCGCTAACAAAGAGGGACAGTCGAGATGAATTATAAAATTATTCACTTCAGCAATACAATGAGACATAACAAATGTTGAAGTGTTTATGGACGGAGGAGCTCTGGAATGAGTTTCTGGGGAATATATTCAAACCGTACTATGTTATTGCCCTTTTGTTTGCTCCCAAGGCCTGGTAGAAGTGCTTTCTTCTGAAAAGGCACAAAGGATCTTACGTTTTTGACTGCTGGCGCAGGTTTTATTATTCTAATAAGGAATCGGTTTAGACGTAATTATATTGTTCGTTATTAGCTCAGCTAAAGACGAAAGCTATCAAAGATTTTGTGAAGGATACGTCCGGAATAAAACCGGCTTATTTTCGCAGTCGTATTATGTTTTATCGCATTTCTTTATGTGGTATTTATACGGACAGCTTTAAACTCCAAATACTGTTGATAAATATCCTAGATTTAAAACATTGTCAAGTTTATAAATGAATACAATTGTAAGATGTTACATTGTAATGGAGAAAATTATTTCAAAGTGCCCATATTAACACAAACGAGTTTTTCTTAAACTGTATACCTACCTCACGCTATAAGTTGGCTTGCAAAAGGACAAGTTATTTTTGAATTACGATGCGTGATTTGTTGTGCCGGAGAGTTCGAATTTTCCAAGTTAAAGAAATTTAACTACTTCTTATGTAAATACGCATTTTTTATTAATGGCTGAGCATACTGGAATATCGTTCAAACCCGCAACTTCGTGATTAGTAGACCAAAAACATAACCTACTTCAGTATACATCTCTGCATCTTCGTTTACAGGCATATATCATTACCTACTCCACATATAATTACATCGTTCTACTGAAATTATTGTTAAAAACGATTTACATCACATAGGCATGATTAAATATATATATCTTCAATTATAATGTCCTATTGAAACATATCGTCCTTTAATAGTTCGCAGGTTAAACATTGTTATTTAAGCGGAAATTTGACTATAGTGTTCGTAGCAGGAGATAGTAGTATTGTGTGTTGTTTATAGTGAGATGTTAGTTGTTGATTTCTATCAACAAAGAAATTGTACTTAAAGAACAAACATTTTTTCAAACATTATTTCCTCATCTCATCACCCTTTAAAACAGTACTACTTGACCACAACTCGCAAATCTAACGTGGATATTCCAGAGAACCCAGAAACCTTCCGCAGAAGCGAGTGCCTTATGTTGCCCCTTTCACCACTTAAACGAGCAGATACTATTTTTTTTTTTCGGAGACTCCTGTCAGAGACTTGGAACGCCCTCAAATTTAGTACATTTCTGAAATGTTGTAATCGTGGTTTGGTGGTAATAGAGGTCATACCGGAGAGCGGGTGAAGCTTGAACTTTTTGGCTAGTACATGTTTCGTAATAGAGAGATGATAGAGGAGAAATGTGGTCGCTAGCGTCGTTGAGATCATTAAAATGATTGTTGCCTGTGTCTTTGGTTTTGTCCTGGTTATTCTTTTCGCATAGATCGCTTACACCGAAAACTTTATTTTGGGGGTTAGGTCCACTGACTACAGCTACCAGCTTCGGTTTTGGGGTAATCGACGACGTCGGGTATTATTGAAGGGCTTTATACTTTTTTTAGAGATGTAGCTTATTTTCTAGGGTTACTGGTCACGCAAAATAGCACGAATAACCAAGTAATCATATCGAACAGTTGAAAATAACATTTTGCCGAATGGTATCCAATTTTGAGCCTATCTGTCATAATTTTAGCGTGAGCAAAATTATGAAGTGTAATATTTTTTTGGACGATGGTTTGTGACGGAAATGGAAATTACGATGGTCTTTTCAGGTGTTCTGAGCATGATCAGACAGTTGTGATCAGGGCGGTCAGTTTCGTGTTCAATCCTGAGATCTGCTGCTCGTAAGAGTCGGAATCGAAAGCAAATATCCATACTCATAGATCATATCACCTCGAAAAGTAAAGTTTTATAGCTATACACCTATCTCTTTCTCTAAATTGTAACACCGTGAAGCTGTATACGAACTATATGAGGCAAGAATGATAAAAATAATCTCATGCCAACAGGTCACTACGAAAAATCTTAGGCAAGGATTTTCTGAGTAAAGTATTAGTATTGTTGTTATCATCATTCCCATATGATTTCCTCTTTGTATAAATTTGGCATTTAAAGCCTTTAATTTCTATACTAAAAAAACTTAACAGGGAGAAAAAAATTAATATCCCTGACTACATTATGCAGGTATAGTAACTTTTAGGACTATAAAATATTTTATTGTAGAGAAATCGGTAAGGCATACATCACCTGGTATTTCCGCAAAATCACGCAAGCTGTCTGGTATTTGTCTGTAGCGTATGGAAGTATTTATTGAGTTATATAAGTTGAGAAATTGATATATGTTATTTTGCAATTTTCAGCCACTTGCAAATATTTTCATATGAAGCCTACTTACATTTTTCAAACATTGTTACTAGATGTGCACGTAAATGGGGTTCAAAATTACCACGTAGTGGAAACTGCGATACGTGTTTATCTATAGCCATGTGCGGACAATTACCGTAAGTCGAACTCCAATAAACGAAATACACATGAATTGATACATATTTGGGTCGACATCAGGCCCAAGCAGTTTGATGTTTGCCCGGAAAATTTCAATTAACAGAGAAGTCGTACTTTAATGAAGCGATTTTTAGCAAACGTTCATACAGACATAAACTGGTCGTGTGAGCATTTATTGCCAAGTAACGTGAGTTAAGACACTAACTTGAGCATACGTGAAATAAATAACATTAAAAATTTTACCACAAAATTCCTTAATATTTCTAGGTTATCGCACAGAGAACATTTTCTGATTTTTTTCTTATTAATTATTCAATACGCAAAATTTTTTTTAATGAACTGCATGTGACGCCATTCCTTAGAATAAGAAAAACTGAACTGAGATATTATTTTTGGCCGGTTTTTTTTTTTTTTTTTTCATTATTTATATGTGGTTTTTGTGAAGCATATTTTTGGGCGCTTAGATAAAAACTATGTTTACCATATAAGATTTTGCTAACACATGCGGAATTTGATTAAATGGATTTTTTCGAAATTTTTGCTTCCAAGCTCACTTAGAAATATAATTCAACGTGCTTTGCTTCAAAACGATTAATTTTTTGCGAGCTCGTATGCATCACAACTAAACACAATAAAAAGTGAAAATTTACTCATTTAGTTCATATTTCACCACAGATTTGGGAAGCCAGAACCACTTAATGAATATCAGTTTGGTAGTATATTTTAGTCAGTCACATAACCAAATAAACAGATGAAATTATAAACGGTTATTTAAATACATAATACACAAACAGTACTAATGTGGCATACAAATTTACAATGGAAATACTCAACAATATTTTCACCGAAATGCAAAATGTCCAGACTTTGGGCTTGTCATTGATACAGCAGAGAGACCGTGTTGAATAAGTCGTCTTGTTTTAGTAAGTAAACACTAAATACCTACGTTCAGCAATTGAAATTTCGCCGAATATAAAAAAAAAATTCATATTATGAAACTCGGAGATAAATTGCATTATTTTAGGGAATGCAGTAAATAGCAATTAAGTATTTATTTCTAAGAGTTTTGTTTGTCACCAGCTTCAAATGACATGCCAGTTAAACTATTTTTTTTTCAAAGAATTTTATCTATTAATAAATTTACTGCTCACCTCTAATTCCATAGGACCGTCACAGACAAAAAAAAGTCTGCTGATATATGGAGGGTGCTAATTATCTGGAGTTGCGCAGTTCATTTTATTTAAACAAGCTCTCTCAGGGAATATATATCATTGCTGTTCCAACTGCGAAAAACTAACAGCAATTAAATTTGTGATTCTACACTCGAGGAGTGAATTCAGAGTAGGAGGGCTAAGGAAGTAGATACAATCAGAGAATAAAGCGTTAAAACTGCTCGGAACTAGAGAAGAGGAAGTGCCCTCTGATAAGTATTCCTCTTTCTCGAGAAAAAGTTAGAGACGGATAGAGTAACTGAGAGGGAAAGGGCACTAAAATTATTCTTACTTTTCTTAGCAACGAAAGAAGACATGATCGTTTTTCATGTCCTCTTCGTCTTAACTCGAACTAAAATTCAAACGATAAAATCTAGTAAGTTTATGAAAGCTTGACATTTACAGTGGTGTGAGCATTTCCAATTATTTATATCGCTTTCCTTAGTCCCGTCAATTGAAGCATAACAGATTGTTAAAAACCAATATATCTTCTGATAAAAACCCTTTTATATGTTTTTTTTATGATTTCGTAAGGTGGAAAGGTATTCCTTGGTTAATTTAATACTCTAAACCTTACTAATATCCATGAAAAACTTTTCTTAAAACCTCATATATATATATATATATATATATATATATATATATATATATATATATATATATATATATATATATATATATATTTGTCTGTTTGCTGTAACATATTTATTAACGTATAGATTGTTTACATAGGCTACTTCATGTCAAGACGAAAACATTCTGACTAAAGTAGCAATTGTTTGTGAACCTGCAACGCATACCTGACTTACACCAAAAACATGCTATGTTAATAATCCCAATGTTCTTTCCTCTGAATACAAGATGATAATAAAAGAGGAAGAGTTTCGTTGCACAGAATACTTAATTTATAATGTAAGGAGGGAAGTAAAATCTAATACCTTGCTAACATTGATAAAAGACAGCAAATTATTTTCTGCTATAAAATATTTTATTTATTTATGTAAGTAATTATACGAAAAACACTTTGACGAATGGTTCACTACAGAATTATGTCCCGAACTTTTTTTTGCGTTGTTTATCCTTGAATATTCAAAATGACCGAATTTTTTACTCCTTCAGATGTTTGCAGATACTAGTAGACATAACAAAAAAATTGGTGACGAAACATTAGTGTTTTTAGCTCTTTAAACCACAGGAACATTTTCATATTTGAACTACTGTAATATTTTAGGGCGACATTAGAACAGGACATGAAACAGAGTCGTTCCCTTGTCCCATTAATTAACAAAGTGAAATACAGTGGATGTTTTAAATGAAATCGCTGTGCATTTTGTTTGTAATCCTCTCACTGGCCACAAATTTCCGAACTCAATAGCTAGGGTTTGGGGGCACAGCGGGGGGAATCAGGAAGGGTTGTGGGTTGGCAAAAAAATGAGCCGGCGTGGAGGGGGGTAGAGGAAAAAGTAGTAGTAATGAAAGTTATGCGCCTCGTCGGGCACATGGCATTGGTTTGTGTGAGGAAAGAGGAGGGTTATCAATTTATGAGGAAAACAGGAGGTATGAAACTAAATTTTCAGCTTCGAAAATCCCACAGGTTTATTGTTAGGTCGTTATATTCTATAACAGGTTAAATTAATATGGCTGTGTGGGAAAACTGTATTTTAGCATTAATTGCTTTTGTTCTCAAAATTTTCACATTTTTCACGCACACTTATTACTCAGAATGAAATGAACCCATTTTACTGGGTGAAACGAAAATAATCTGTATCTGCATAACCACGTCCTAGTAAATATAATTTTGATGTTACGACTTAAAAAACATTCACTGAATGTTGTTTCTCTAATTGATTAGGTGTTTTCTCGTGGACTATGAAATTAGTATTTTATATTCGCCTCACTTCTGTATTGAAATAGGGAGGAAAATACATGTAAAATTTCACACTAGTAGTAGCGTAATGTATGTTTACGGCTAAGTGACTGGGGATTCCGAGAGCCGGTACAGGCTGGCCGCCATATTGTGACGTCACTGTCCCCATATTTTTCCCTTTTTCCCTAAAAATTTCTCTAAAAAATTACCGTTTTTTTCCAGAGCAGGTAACCGGGATTAGTGACTCCAAACCAGACAGGAGACTGGGATCAGTGGCTCCGAGCCAGGAGAGTTTATCCCAAAATCCAAAAAATTCCAAAAATTCCAAAAATATACCAAAAAAATTATTTAAAATCTATTATTAATATTATCAAAAACTTTATTTTTAAAAATAAAATTTCTTGAGGTTCCTCCCTCGCCTACCGTTCCCGAACAAATTAGTCGCCAGGCCTCCACCTCTAGCCTATACCCAGTCAGCCATCTTGATGCTGTCAGCCATCGTACAACAATATTGGATGCCGCTGACCTTGAGCTAGGCCCCATGACCTTGAATAACCTGAAAACAACTCGAGAAAAAATTTTCATAACTCAAGCATATTATGTTACAGACTACCATCACCATATTACATGCAGATGGCCTTGACATTGACCCCATGACCTTGAAAAGAATAACTCGAAAAACATATACAAAAGTCAACAAGAATATTATGTTACAAACTACTACCACCATATTGAATACAGGTGAACCTGTGGCCTTGAGAGACCTTGAAAGACTTTGAAAACAAAACTCGGAAAAAAAAACATATGTCAGCTAAGATATTATGTTAGTGACTACTTCCACCATATTAGTTACAGGTGACCTTAACCTTGACCCCATAACCCTGAATGACCTTGAACACAAATATTCTCAAAATATCCCAAAAATCCCATAAATCCCAAAATCTATAAAAGTTATAGAAAATGTATTATTAAAAATTATAAAAAATATGTTATTAATGTTATTACAAACTTATTTTTAAAAAACTTACGTTTCCGGAGGTCCTCCCAGCACCACACCCAGCAGGCGACTGTCGCCAATTGCCTATTGGCTGTTTAGTCGATGGGCCTCCATCTCTTCGCCCCCACACCCTTCACCTATACTCATTCTATCGTATGCTGCCATCTTGGTTTTTCGTTTGTAATTTGTTTATACATTGCTGGAGGCTACCATCTTGGTTTTTTTTTTGTTTGTCATTTTTTTGGAGTTTGTCTCTTATCTTGGTTCAACTACCATCTTGGATTTCATAAGTTTTCATCACCTAGGTGGCTCTTGTGTATTAATTCACCCATCAGGCAGTACTCAAATTTGTTTATGTGTTTTAAAGTGCAGGTGGCGCTGACAGCATCCTCCATATTAGATTCTATTGGGAAAACATAGGTGGCGTTAATTTCTCGACGATGCTGCCTGCTATCGGCTTGTACCGAATGGTGACATTGACCATTCCTGAAAAATGTGTAAACTGTCATATTAAAAGCTTTAATTATTTTATTCTCAAATGCGAGTATTTTAATTAAAAATAATTTTATACAAAGCAGAAGGGTTTTTATAAAATAATAAAAATGCGACATATTTAATATATATTTTTATTTACAATATTATACATGCAAACATTTCTTTGCGAAAATTTTTCCGAAGGCATTATTTCGTAACAGATTGGTATGCACTCGTTCTCAGCTGCAGATGATCCACCGAATTAAGTGTCCAGCCCAAACCCTTCATCATCATTTCTTCTTCCTTGTAACATACCTTTTGTATATTGTAATCTACACTCTTTTTGATGTCCTATACATTACAGAGCGGTACATTCTGAGTCTTGAATGCCATTCTACAATGTTCGCCCTGGTTAGGTTCTGGTTTTGTGTAGATATATTCTAGCCATATATTGTATTTTAGATGCCCTTGCCTTTCAATCTCTTCTGTAAGATGGTTTATTAAAATTCGTTTCAAACTTGACAAGAACGAACAAACATCTTTTGACGAAGTTATCAGATTTGGAGCAACGTTATCTTTCAGCATGTCGCTGAATGCAGATTGCTTCGGAAAAATCCATTGACATTAGGTTTGCCTACAACATGGTCAGTTTTTCGAACATGTAATAAACACTGTTTGACATGGCTGTTATACGACTCATAACATAGTTTACTATGACGGTTATGTATTTCAAGTCGCACGTTGTCTGGTAAGCCTGTTACTTCATAACACGTGAACTTACGATCATACTTGTGAAAGCCAAGAGTCAAATAAGGCCATTCTGTCTTTTTCTTACATTTACCACTCTTCTCGTGCAAACGCGCATTGCTACTTTTACTGTACGTCTCACCACAATAGCGACACGATCGACCCGATATCTACAGCGAATTGTATACACCGTCTACACGCACATGCCCACTTACCGATTGTAGTATCATTGCATCATCACTTACTGCACAAAGTGGCGGTGATACGTTTACATCATAATTGCACACAGCAGTACTTGTAAGTCCATCACAGTTTTGTGGCGACGACAATACATCTTTATGTTTTGCTGATGTACGAACAAGTCCTGTACATATTTTCGAATGTTGGTATAGACTCTCAGTACGAGCAAACAAACGAAGGCGCTTCTCGCACTTATATGCCATGAGGTGCAGATTCATCTTACATTAATGCTTTTCGTTTCTTCTAGCATTGCTGCTATTCGCAAAGGCTTCAACACAGTACGTGCATCGAAGTCTTGAGATTGTTGGCTTGGGGCGCGATGCCGATAGAGTTGCTGTAGGTGGCCCACCCGAAGTAGTTGATGGTGCTGTCGGCACCATGCCTAAATAACTCGATAGCACTGCTGGTACCACTCCCAAAGAAGTCGATGGAACTGCCGTATCTACCATTAGCTCTGGAGTGCCCGAACACATCGCAGATGCAGAATAATACTTAAAAGCGAAGCTGTAAAATCTAGCCAAGACGATCCGCCTTTCACGTTACCTGTCAAAGCCAGCCTCTTAGCTGACCTCCCTACAAGTGTGCAAGCCCTATGACGTCATATTAACTTCGAACCATTTGTATTACACTATTAATACATTGTGCCGACAATGACCATCCAATCATCGAGTTGTCACGTGATCGCAGCTGGCCAATCACGTGAAGGCACTGAGACATCACGTCTTATCATGCCTGGAACTCCATAACGGAATGCCTGTTGGCTCATGCAACGATATTCTCACTCGCCGAGCAACGCCGAATGTCGCGTCCAAGTCGATGGAGATTCGGCGACCTACAATAGATTCTCACCTCTCCCTGACGACAACGGTTCAGACGAGCTGCACACGCCCTCCCCACCCCCCACCAAGTCTAAATCCAGCAGATTTATTCCCCTTCCATCACGCAGTGGTCTGCACGACATCGCCCTCCGATGCTCGTCACACTGCCGGATGACATTCAGGCCCAGCAGCTCCTAGCCATCCACTACGTCCTCTACTCCATTGTGCAAGTGGATCCCTACCAGTACATGAAGCCAGACGATGTAAACACCTAAGACGTACTTCTTGTGCTTTTTTTTTTAAATAAATAAGGTAACTAGGTTTAGTTATCAAGCGAGGTGGCGTAGTGGTGAATCACTGGCCTCACATTATTCTGGAGGACCCAGGTTCGATTCCCAGACCCGTCATCCTGACTTCGGTTTTCCAGTGTTTTCCGAATGATGGGGGAGTGGGGAGGATCCTGAATACATGGCCTTGCTGATACCTTACCAATTTCCTTAGCGTGTAGTGTTTCTCAGTCAGGGTATCGTGGCTGTTTGGGCGAACACAAAATATTAAATGCATTAATACAAATACAAATAACATTTCTATGCCCTATCACAAAACTGGCTACATCCAGAGACGTATAGATTACGAAACAGAATAATATATTTTCCTTTGATGTAATAGGTAATTTCGATTCTACGCGTCTTTGAAGGCACGCTAGTACATAGTACTGTATGATAAAAGAGGGAAATATTGCTCAATGTGTGTCCACGTCCAGATAGCACTACCTCCCTCGGCGTATATATGAAGTAGTCTTTTAACGACGGAGGTTTTGGAAAGAAATGTGAATATCTGGGAGCGATTCGTGAAAGGGAAGGAGCACGGATGCCAAAGAAGTTCATCCATTATTCATGAATCTGATATTCCTCCCTTCTACCCCGCTCCCCTCCTCACCCACTGCTGGCCTGTAGGCGGCATGGGGTCAAAAATCTCCACCCTAAAGAAGTGAGCTTTATTCAGATCGAATTCCACCTAGGATGGAAGGCAGGTTTGCAGGGAAAAGAAAGTTGGAGAATGCGGAAACAAATATATTTGGGTATCACAATCCTGTTGATTACGGCACGCAGAATTTGGGAAGATGACTTCAGCCCCTTATGAACTTTAAGTAACGAGTGATGGAAAGGCATTGATATTTTCATATCAATTAGCGGAAGTCATGTACGCATCTCAGATATTACACTCTTGCATTACTAATATAAATGGATTCGTACCCCAGGTAAAGAGTGGGTGCTAGTTTAAGTTAGGTTATAAGTTAGTTTATCAGGCGTCCTCTGATAAGCCTTCAGGCAAAATGCCGAGGGACGTTTATAATCCCTTTTAAATTCATTCTAATCTATTTCGTAAGATATTTTATGTTATTATGAGAACACAGTGTAATAATACGCCTGTCTACAACTCAATTTGAACTAATTTATGGCACCTTAATTAGACATACAAAAAATAAACGTGGCAAAGTCGTTTTTATTTAAAAATTGTTTCTCGATATCATACTACTTTAAATTGGTTAGTTGGTCAGAGGAAGGGTCACGGGTGTTTACCAATATATGCGAGGCATTCTCGAAAATAAAGTGCCTGGGATTTGAACCCATAACCTTATGAGCAGAACGTGATACCTTATCGACCTCAACAGCGGAAGTCACCAAGTGGTTACAACTAACATTTGGTTACAAATTGTGTAGAATTTGTTTGCGATAATCTTTACAGACCTAAATTTGAGTTCCCCGATTACTTGGCACTCTAAATACGTTGTAAATTGCCTGAATTATTTTTTTTTCCGAAACTTGTAGGCATGTTCAAGGAGAACACATATATGTAAGATGACTGAAGAATGCTTATTGTAAATATTATTCAGGAGGAGACTTCCCAAATAATTATGTATTGTCTTTCCAGCCAGGTTTGTCTCAGAGAATACCAATATGATATCCGCAAACTAAGATGTATTATTACTGTGAACGTTGTCACATACTTCCACACAATAAGGTGAGAGCGTCCACTCTTAAAGTCGTGTAATGAAATGCCACACGATGAAAGTATAGTGCGTCTGTTCAGTGTCTTGTCCGTAAAAAGGTCATACCGAAAATGAGGTGTCTGTCAGATATGATCCCACTTAAAGAAAACCTTAATGTACGGTCTTACTGGAAGGCATTTTACACTTTTGAAGTGCAGGAGTAAGGCGCGAAGAAGCCGACACTCACTTGCTCAACACGATCACGTTAGGCATTATGAACAAGTCACTGAACTGACGTGCACATCTTTCGCCATGCTTGCACTGTCAGAAAGGTCTCATATTTGTTTGTCAAGGGCTCAAAATGTATTTTGCTACCACAACCAAATATTTTGTCGAACAAATGAAATTCGAGAGCAACAATATAAGTTCTGTTCATCTAAAATAGACATGTTTGAATAAATAAATCCTTTGTGTTGGGCCAAAATAAATTGGTCTGTCAACAAATTTTTAGTTGAATCGACTCTATATATGTTTCTTTTTGAGACAATTAAGAAAGTATCCGTATTTATTAGTACATTTATTGATGCTTAATAATACAAAAATCCCTATAAAATAAGTTAAATAGGAAACTCAGAAGTAAAGTATAGTCTATTCGTGGTTTCTTGGCACTTTTTAAATGAAACCTTAGAGAAATCACCCCATATACGACGTGAAAAGTTATTTTCATAAACGCATGTATTACAAACTTTATATACCTCTGTTAACATTAAAGTATCTTATTATTCGTTAAATTGAAGCTTTGCCTGTATCATTTTTACAAATTATAATATTTCATTCATAATAAATATGAAGAAAACCATAGAGAAAACATGAGTGTTGGTAGCGCCTAGTAAGAAATAGTTCTAATGCAAAATATAATTATAACTGAGTTCGCACGAATACAGCGCGTTGCTCTTTGGTGCAATTTTCTAGTCTTAGTTAAGCTGTAGTTGAAAGAGGTGGAAGAATATCCTGGAAGTAGAATTTTAGCAGGGCTTCAGAAAAGTGTGAAGTAACCATGAATGAATTACATTTAAAATTTAGGAATCTTAAAAACATCCCAGGGTTATCAGCAGTAACTTTGGCTGTTGTCGCAAAGACGAAGCGCTCGGGTAGCAGGCGCTGTAGGTTCGAATCTCAGTTGAGTTTCCAACTCATTTTATACTAACCACTTTTTAAGGTACGTAGAATCAAACAAATGTTTACGTGCACCAACCAACTATTGGTTTGTGGCAACCAAATAAGCATAAAAAAATATTTTATTGCACCTAAACAAACAATTAATTTGGTTGTGCTATTTTTTTTGTGATTAAACAAAATCTTTATCTAAGTGAAATATAACTATGATATGTGCACACGTTGAGCACTATGACCAAGTCTAGCTCGGACGAAGCAAATTTGAGAAAAACTCTCAACACTTGAATATAAAAATTGCACGAATATATTTCCATTGTTTATGTAAGTTTGAAGGCGGTTCACAATAAAGTGAGCACTTTTGAATTAACCTTAGAAAAAGCACTGCTTTTACCTGCATATATTGTGACGGGCGCGCTGAGTGACATGCGCCTATTTAAGTTGGTAACGATCGAGGGTAAGAAGTTCCACATCCTAACGTCGAATAAAAAGTATTAGGCAAGCATTTGTGACATATTTAATTATTTCGTTCGCTTTCTAATTTTTTTATAGCGTCGGAGTGTGAAAATTAACAGATTTGTAAAATGTCTACTTTTGTAATAATTTTACTGTTTCACTTGATCGATGCATGAATAAAGTGGTGAGGCCCATAGCAATGTTATTTTTACATAAGACAGAAGGATAAACAAAAGCATACAAGTATATCTTAAGCAGGGCTTTTAAAAGTGCTCAGTTTATCGTGAAAAGCATTTAATCACGATTTTATATGAACACTTTGACTCATCAAAAAACATTTCCGCGAACAAAATAGTAAATTTTTGAGCAACTACGCAAAATGATCACGATGGAATGGAAGCCATGCTAAGTATGAAAAAAAAAGACTTGACTAGTGGACTGTGAGCCGGAACTACATTGGCTGCCAGCCTGCCTATAATGGACATTGTACACTATGGTCTTGTGGTTGGTATGGTGTGGAACAATATGATGTCGGTGAGTGGGAATACAGATAATAACATAACGTTGTTTTTTGCTTTGGTGAATACAGGTGACTTGTCTTGAATGCCAATGTGTCCAGACTTGCAAAGTGTTGATGAACAACCCTACATCAAGTTATTGGTGAGATGGGTGGAGCAGTTTCCGTGTAATCCACTACATTGTTTCCGTAGGCATTCATACCATACCTTAAGTGGGGGTCATTTTGTTACAGGGTGGGTAACTATGTGACAGTTTTATTTTTGCTTAATCAAATTGTCTTCGATTTCACAGAGGCTGTTTCAAATTTTCAGCGGTTAAAAAGGCTTCAGTGAAGATCTTGAACATCTCACTGAAATTAGGGGACATTTAAATAAATAAATAAATATAAATAAATATATACATACACACTTAATGCGATGTCACAAAGCCACTCCAGTCTGTCGCAATGTGACCCTCACAGTCTGAATATGCTATTTTACATCGAAATGAAAAGTTTCTCAAAAAGGTTTCCAATCAGCGAAATACATGGAAGGGTGTATTCCGCACTCTGTAGTTTAACTGTGATTATTTTTGTGTGAAAAATCGATTCCGTATTTACTTAAGATGCTCTGAAATGCATTTCAAGCACCAAGCACGCGGGGCACATTAACGATTAATCAGTTTATGTACAAATCGCATCTGGGGCGAGAGTGGATCGAGACGAGGAAAGGAAGACTTGTCGGTGCGAGACAAAGTGTGATTCACCCGTTTAGAGAGTGGCGAAGGGGGGGGGGGGGGAGCTCGCGCGAAATAAGTGGTCTGTGCGCCGCCGCCCCCTTAATCGTCCTAATGACCTCCATTATTCCAGCTGGCGCTAAGTGATAAGAGCTTTGACGCTGTATTTCAATACAATTACGCTCCCGCCACCCCCTCACCAAACCCCTTCGGCCCGACCCTTTTGTCATCCCCTGAACGGTCAAAGGACAGGAATGCTGCTGCACCATCCTCCCCGCCCATCGCCCTGGAGTTCCCAGATGCCTCACACCAAGCGTAATAATATTCATGAGTGAAGAAGGGGGGTGGTTTCTGGGAGAGGGGTATAGAGGTGGAAGGTCCGTAGCGAGAGCCCTTGTGATGTGCTAATCACGTGGGTCGCGAGAGTAATCACGTGGCCGCCGCTCTGGTTGGCCGACGGCCGGCAATTACCGCAATGTGTAGACCCCGGGCAGCGGCGGGCAAAGGCCCGACCCCCTTCCCCTTTGCGCTCGCCCTATCGTCTCCACGGGCATTGTGTCTGCGTTGTGAAGGCAACGTTCGTACGTGCTGTGCATGCAAGCTGCTGTGCAAGCTGTGCATGCAACTCCCGACCGCTAGGGCTGACCGAGGGAGTCAGAGGTCAGTCCTTAGTGCTGGCACTGTTCGGGGAAAAAGCGGAGAAAAAACGCAGGAAAGAAAACCAGTGCCAAAATCCAGCCACACACTGACCGAATGAGCTCCCCGATTCATCCGAAACGTAGGCCTACGGTTCCGTAAAGCAGAAGGTTGCAAAATCGCCTCGCAGCCAAGATATACGACTTACCTTCCCGGGGATGACGCTTAAATACTTAAATTTGTAGATAGGCTCATCTAACCATTATGCCTAAGACGTTAATGGCAGACCAAAGTTGTAATGTCTACACTGAAGACCCTTAGCCTTGCGATGGCTGCCATCGTCGTGAATCTGCCAGGAGCCAAAAATGCCCAGACGTGATCTGCAGGAATCGTTCACCCAATTGCCAGAAACACGGCGGGAAGGGATTTGCCGATCAGTGGCTTGAGACGAAACTTACCAAAAAGGAGACCAAACAATAGGTAACGACAGAAAATTTTCGCAAATTTATTATAGAAGGACCTGTACTTCCATAATGTGGGCATTTAGATCGCTTTTCAGTCGCATAACAGCTTTACTGCGCACATCCTGTAGAGCTTTAATCGTGCAGGTAAACAATAACCGGGCACCATCCTCTCTGTTCGCAGAAAATGTGAAATCTCGTGAGTTGAACAGCCACGTCTATCACCCTGAAGCAAGCGTGCCTCAATTGCCAACAAAATTCATGGTGATCTTAGTTTGGCCATTAAGCAACCGAAAGCTTACATCAGGCGGATCGCCACTCAAATTCGCTTTTGTATGCAATGAAGAAAAGAATTGATCTCCCAAGAGAGGAGGGTAATGTGGTACAACAAGAGTTCGTATGGTCAGTGTCACTATTCTCTGACGTAGGTCTGTCCCCCATCGGGATTGTGGAGTACTATTCGCTAACATGTCTGCGAAAGTTTACGGATTCATTTTGCCAGTACCTAGAGAGGTCTCCCGCTTCTTGAAGACACCAAGAATTTCCCACAGAAAACACAACATACTAAGGAAACCGACTTATTAGTATTTTATGTGTTGTATCTGTTTGTTAAATGACAATATATTGGCAAATATAAGTTAAATAATTAACAATGGGAGAATTTCACAGATTCAAATATATGATGTAATAATGTCTAGGCTGTAATAATGAAGTGATAATGTAATAATGAGTGTAATAATAAGTAGTAATGTCTGAAATAACGTCCATTTTTATATTCAAGTAATAGCTACTTTTTACCCAGAAAATAGTCTTTCCACACCAGAGCCTATAATTTGATTCCTGGTTTATATGTAAACTTGTTGACTGATTACTGCAGAGGACATCTGGTAAGTTATATTCCAATTGCACATTGTAACACTTATCCTTCCTCCTGTCTCTAATTATCTCTGAATTCCAACACTTTCTACTAAATCCAATATCAATCACTGTTAAACTGCAATAGGTGGTAATGGGTGCTACGGGGGGTAAGCTCACGATGGTAGCTAATAAGAAATATTATTATATAAAACATATATTTATCACCATATACTCTATACAAATACTAATACAATCAATACGGACTCAACTAACAATAAGGAAACAAATTACTTTACTTTAATGTAACAGATTCAATACATTACCATTATAACGCAGCTAAGCCCTAGCCTTGCCAGTATTATTACTTTGAGAAGGGACTGGACGGTGACTCGTCAAATGTCGTGAGGTCCTACCGCTACGCGATTATGCTCACCAATGATTTATGTGCTGATAGAACCTAGAGCTCCTCTAGACTTGCGGGTTCCAGTTGCCTTCTACTTCAGCCCGGCCTCACACTCAAACTCGTCTTGCCTCACGTCGGGGTGCCATCTGGGGGGGGGGGGATGACGCCATGGAAGGGCGCTTTTATAGCCGGCCGATGTAGACAATGTTTTGCAAACAAATTGGCCGGCTACCAGCTGTACCCTGTGTTACCTTAGGTGGAAGGTGAGTGGCGCCAGGTTGCCGCTACACTATCGCGTCAACCCCCCCCCCCCCCCCGACGAAGAAAAAACAGCCGTCCTAGCTGTGGAAGGATTGGTTGAAGAGTGTTGTAAGTTAGTTCTGGAGGTGAGTGTAGCGTATCCCGGGGGTTGGTGCCATGAACGTGATGGGGCCGAGAACCTCAAGGTGGCGACAAGTGTAGACGTAAGGTGGCATACCCGGGAGGACTTTAATGCCGTGTTGAGGACGTAACTCCAAGTACGAGCCATCGCCTTACAAAAGAGATATAAGTCAAAAGCTTTTGGTTTTATTGTGATGATACGTCATGCCGGCGAGTGGCAAGGCAGGGTAGCAATTATAATATACAATTTCAAGTGATAAAATACTGAATAACCAGCCACACGGTAAAAAATGTGAAGTCTCATGTTAGGTATCTCCTGAAATATTATTGCGGCATTTTTTATAGTAAATAATTCTTATTGATATCGGTAGAGTTTAAATGTTCAAAGTTTCCTATATAATATTCAATAGATTCTATACATACATTATCCAGAGAAATAAACTTGTAAAACCCACTAAATATTTAGTTAAAATTAGACCGTACCAAACGTTTCACAGGGGTAGTGAAATTATGTGGCATTTACTAAAGGACTTTTTGGTCTATCATTTTGGAACCAGTATTTTTATTGCATTCACTGAAAAGTACATTTTCAACAGCTAGAGGTGTCTCAGAGATTGCATTAAAAAAACAATAATTTGCAATGACCACAGCATTTTATTTTCGATGCTCTTCGCCTTACATTTTTTTTTACTTTGACATTATTTTGGCGTAAAATATCAGAGTTAAATGATTTTTTCGGTTTGCTTATGGCTTATGTACGTAATTTCATGGTAGACAGGTGACTGTCAGTCCAGTATTGTAGAACCTACGCTTCCATTACGGTAGCCGTGGTCGTTTTTGGACACAGATTCGCTATCAACATCTTACCTCATTACTACCACGTCAAAACATTTTGTTGGCGCGAGAGATACTCAGCAGTTGTAAACTAAGATATTCTGAGAAGCAGGTTATACTTTAAATCTCGCTCTCGCTAACATTTCGCGGCTGATAATAATCATGTTGATAACCTTTTAGTTTATGCTAAAGGCTAATCAGTATTATAATCGAAGGTGTGGAGTTTTGGGAATTAGTTAACACGAAACCACATCGAAATTGGCAACCCGTTGTGTAGCTGGCTGAGAAAAAAACCCAAAAACACCAAATGCGAGACGGGAATGCTACTAGGTGATTAAATACCACTGGTTCCGATGTTTATGAAAGTTTGGAAGGTGGGCTGTACTCTTACAACTTCCTTCTTGTCACAAGTGTTTGCTTAAGAGGAATAGTGCTGCATTCAGAAGGTCGCTTGTCCATTTCTCCTCTTGGCTTTCCATTTGCATTGTATCTGCTGTTCCTTAAAATATACCCAATTGTCTTACCACCATCTGTTCGATTTTAATATGCACGTAATCTTCTAAGTTCATTTCATTAGCGTAAACAGTTATTTTAATGAATGCAGTGTACCTAGAAGAGTGTGTATTTGTGTATGTATTAACCTGAACTCACAGTAGTCCGTGATATCCGTTATTCACAACAATCCATCATCCGTTATTCCTATACAGCAAAATTTTATTGTGACAACCTAACGTTGCAATCTTTGTTTAGTTGGAGATAAATTTAGTTTGGAAGAGATAAACGTTTTAGGTAAATTTATTTATAAGTGATAATAATCTATACTAATTTTTTTTCTACTTACTACAAAAATAAATAAACACAGATCCACCACCTTGCATTTCATTTCAAAGTACGTATTCATATCTCAAGGAATGTCGTCAGAAGTTGTCCTGCGTTTGGTTGAAGATCGCATGACCGCCGGACGGATGGACGACTGACGGATGCGATGGACTTTTCCTAATTTTACGATGCTGTGCAATCTCCACCTTTAGTTTCAACCATTGTCATTCTGTTTTCTTTTGTTCATGAGGAAGGGAACTGCGTCGTACAAGTTTTCGACCGACTGCATTTCTAAAGGAAATGAAACAATACTTCGTTTTTTAATTCGCAGTAAGTGAGGAGTTTCACAGTGATCTCTATAAATCCACTGGTGTGGTATAACGCCTCGTCGACAAGCAAGATCATTAGAGGCAAAATCCAGTGGCTTTGGTATTTAGGATCGCGGATGCAAGAGACCATATATATACACCCTAACATTAATCTGACGAGGTTCCGAAAAAAGTATGAAAAATCGAGATTAAGATTGCCGTACAGGGGATCCAACCCGGAAACTATCCTGTGAGATTCGAGTTGGTTACCACTGCGCCATCTCTTTCGGTAACTAAGGATAATGAACAGTAAAATTTACGCAGGAGGTTACTACAAAGCGACACAACAGTTTGTAACGAAATTCGTTTGCATCAAAACTAAATATCTCCTTTGGAAATAAACGGAGTATTAAGTGTATTTCGCGCCGTCCATTTAACGTGTCATGCATTGCATCGCTACGAACAAAAAACAATAATACTTAAGCAGTCTGTGTTACTCTAACCATTCAAGGTGAAATGTCGCCTTATGAAAGTCTAATGTTTTTATCTATGATAGGGCTACACGATCTTAGTAAGTGAGTTCTCATCCCACCGTTGATAAAGTACAACATACTTGCGTGTCTGTCACTGCTGCAGCTTGCTGATTTCTGAATTTATGATCTAGGATACCGGATATTGGAAATAGGAAACCGCGAAGCAATCATGTGACAACAACGGAACTATGTAAATAGCGAGAGTATGGACTGCTATAGACTCTTCACAGTAAAGTGAGCACATTTGAGGACATAGTTTCTTTTTCCTTTCAGCCATGTTTTATCCTTTAACTACCTTTTAAAATATATGTTGTCGTGTAGGTGATAAACACAGTGTGTAGGCCTATATTCCACTGCACTAGGAAGTTAAGGTCTGAGGCTAAAATAAAATATATTTATTGGCTCTTATTCCAAATTAAAGGGATTTCTAAAGAGCTCACTTTACCGTGAATAGCCTATACGCACATAATCCCATGTTGGTGCGTTTGTATTTGACTGTACAACCAGCAGTGACGTTGCAAGCATTGGCCAGCGATCGTAGATACCGGCGTGTAGTCGAACCCGCATTAAGGAAACAAACACCAGGCGATACGAAACAAGCGTACATAGTGACGAATATTGCTGGTAAGTCGCCAAATACATTGCTGCATGGAATTTATCAATTTCTAGAAAGGAATCGTAATCGGTCTTAATACCGCAGGGTTGTCGTATCATCATATATCGCACAATGCGGATCGCTTGGACCATACTATCAAATACTGTTACGTGATGGTACCCACACTCGGAGGATCGGCTCAGGACGGACGAGGTCGACTACAAGTCGAGACGATCGACGGATCTTGAGTCAGGCGTGGAGGAGATCCCATGGGGACCAAGTTGACGATATTGGCCAGTGCTGCGACTTCTGCGTGCCCACGAATCACTTTCCGTAGCCTTGCGGAGGCGAATCTACGACCCCATATCTCATTACGCGTGCTGTCGATAATTATGCAACAACGGCGTCTTCGTTTGCATCGGTGCCAGGCCAGATCTGTGTTGAATGCCAAAGACGGGCAATATGTGTGCTTAATGGTGAATGCAGCTTTGTTATGCAGACTGATGTTTATTGTGCCCGGGTATTGATGGCCCTTGGTGAATGCCACAATCTCAATCTCACTATCAAACGGCACACTTCCCCCATGGTAAAAAGTTGTACTTTGGGGTTTCATATCCTACGGTAGCTGATCCGCTCCGATCATATAACGTGTAACATTGACGGCCAAGCGGTATGTGAATGACATCATACTCCCCATTCTGCCCCCATTTATAGCCGGGGTTCCAGGTGCGATATCTCCGCAGTATAACACCCAACCGAACAAGGAACGGGTCACCCAGGGCAACTCGTCACGTTTAAACATTGCCATGGCCAGCCTGATTTCCCGACATGTACCCAATTGAACACGTGTGCGACCAGCTAAAACGCCTAGCTGCCACCGTGTCCAGTGTCCGAGATTTAGAGCACACCGTCGAAAGACTGTGGGCCCGTCTGCCTCAGGACAACAACTGGTGTCTGATGAACTGCATGTCAGAACCGTGTTGCGGCTTGCATCGCTATGCGAGAGGGTGCGATGTTCTGCCGAAGATGCCCGGACGGCGCATCACTACGGACACCAGAATTTCGCGAGAAGGTATTAGCGCATGCTATATTTCAATACCCTACGGGCGTACCATCAGTTTTCGTTTGCTTATTGGCTGCGTGTCCCTGTGAGAAGACATATTCTCACTTGACTAGCCAATCAGAATTAGGTAACTCCGATACTGAACGTCTGAGATTCGCGGGCAGACACCCAAGACGCGTAACACCTAGATCGTCCAATCACGAAGGTGGATCTGAGCTAACGTGTTATGAAGTGCAACTGGTAGTGAGATCTTGTCGCGAAATGCGGGTGTCCCCACGCAACACAGATCATTATTTAACAGTCCCGCGGCTCAGTTTTTGTAATCATGTGTATTACTCGTCTGTATCACTACCTCTGTAGAGTTTCAGTACCATCCGAACCATTTTCCTATGTGCGCTATTTTGTGATCTTTGAATGAATACACTCTAAATTCGAATCAGTGGAAAACCACTGATTCGCAGTAAAAATTGCTCCTCTTAGAATCAGTTAAAAAATTAATACTGATTGTTTCAGTGGAGAAATTACGCTGATTGAATTAGTGATGTGAAAAATGTCACTGTTTCTAAGCGGAGCTATTTTCACTGCGAATCAGTGGTTTTAAAATTATTTGAATCTAGAGTGCAGTGCAATGCGGGTGAATGACTAGATGGAGAGTTTTGGACATTCGCCATTGCGATCCAGATGTCTGTCATACAAGAACAAACAGTAGTTTTTTTTCCACGACTGACATATTCGACGTTTCGGGAACAGCGACGCATAGCGTCCGAGAACACAAGTGTGACTGACGAGGAGACCGGAAAAAAAATGGGTTTATATAGTTTTTGACCATCTTTCTGCCGCAGCCAATGACAGTCGAGCTATCTCCTTATTGGCTGAGCAGCTAAAAGTGGTTATGATTGGCTGGTGTGGTCTTGTATGGCTTGTGTTTTTGCTGTTTTTATTGTCTGGCAGTGTATATGGCTCTAAAATAAACTGCAGGTTAAAACAGGACTGATAAAGGCTGTTCACGATAAATTGAGCACTTTTGAACTCAACCTTAGAAAAAAAGTTACTGCCCATGCCTGCGTATATTTCAATGGGCGCACTGAGTGATATTCGACCGGGAAAGTTGGTAACGATAAATGGAAAGTAGTTCCATATCTTAACGTTAAATAAAATGTATTAGGTAACCATTTGTGATAATTTAATTTATTTATTTCGCTTCCTGTTTTTTTTAATGCATCAGAGTGTGCAAATTAGCAGATTTATAAAATGTTTACTTTTATAATAATTCCACCTTACTGGCGCATGAATAAAGTGATGAGGCCCATGACAATGTCAATTTTACATAAGGCGGAAATATTCACACCGTGCATAGAGGTAGATCTCAAGCAGTGCTTTCAAAAGTGCTCTTTTTACCGTGAACAGCCTATAGTAGTGCATCACGCTACACCGGTGACCCAACCTCATAATGAAAATATACACAAGAAATTAAAAAATTTCCCGCGAAATGGAAATTGAAAAAGTATCAGTTAGCATGCGACCGCAAATTAGAGGTTGGATTTCGTTTTCACTGGCAGTATTTACACAGCTGCGAAACGCAGACAGGGGAAAAAAATGCAGTGTTTGTTAGGCTTTTATGGCAGTTGTTCGGCGCGCGACAGGATTTATTTGAAAACAAACCTGCGTTTACGAGGGAAAGTTTTGTACCCAATGAATATATACGGGCCTGCCATTGTTTACACATTGCCATACATTCCTATGCTATATACTATGTTCGCTGGTAATTTGCCTCCCATGTTGGATTCTGGGAGTGATGATTTATCTTCTGCGCTGTACAAGCGAATTACACTACACGACCGAAAAAGAGAAAAACGACGCGGATCAGTTAAAATGGAATATATCTGTGAAAACTAAGCCACTGCACGGACTTCTTTAGTAAAAGTGTTTTAAAGAATCATCATTGTTTCTGAAGGTTCACAGTGAGTGCAATTATTTTAAGAACATTTCTCTGATTTGCCTATTATGAGGCAAAAATCAACTAAACCTTCTGTAACAGTTGTCGCTAACTCAACAACCGATTTCGACTCAGTTCAGGCCTAGCGTGCATCAGCCTCACAATTAACTTGTAAAGACCTTTCTGCATAAATGTGTCCTTTGTAGTCGTTTACTGCTTTTCAGCTTCTTGAGGGTACTCAAGTAGGCAAGGGACGTTTGTAATGAATGTTCTCGTTGCCATTATATTTCAAATGTTTTTTTAGGTGGTAGGTACCAATAATGAACTGACACATTTCGCTACTAGCCCTGAAGATACAATAAGATTAGATCAGATTATTACGTAAATGTCGCTCCACTATTTCGATGAAGCTGGTTTATCTATTTCAATAGTGTATAGAAATAAATGTAAAAAAATAAAATCTTCAGCTATTTATGTTTTATAATACCTTGTCTCAGGAAAAAAAAAAACATTCTTTAAGTAAAATCAGATATGATATTCTACACATGATATTATGTCCCTGTTCTTTTTCGTACATTTATACATCGGTTGTCCCCAATTAGGTAATGTCCACACTCTTTGAACATGCAAAACAGAGAAACTTTTAAAGTCAAAAAGAGGGGACAGTACCTACCTGACTCAACAAGGACAAATTTATGTGCGTACGAATGTTAATAACAGTTACAAATGTTCGAAAAGTTCCATCAGCATCAAGACATGGTGCGAAACGCTGTCGATCAGGACTACAAACAGTAGGTAAGGTTTCCATGGGAGTGTAGTCATAGGCGCGTCTCTCGTGTCATCCAGTGCCCGTGGCTTTGTCGCGTACACAGTGTCCTCCAGAATTCCCCGCGAATAAACATCTAATGAAACCATGTCTGGGGATCTGGGTGGATACTCAATACTTCCTCGTAGGCTTATCCACCTCCCAACAAATGTTTGAACCAGGAGTGTCCGTGCGTCTCAACGATAATGCGGCGGTGCACCATCTTACTGGAAAAAGTAATCGTCATCTGGGTAGAGAGAGAGTGGAGATATTTTGACGGCTCTTAACATCGAGGTCTTGAGAGCCAATGTGGGTGATTGGGATGAGTATGGAGCAGAGCCGGAATGAGAAGGGTGGGGGAAACGGGAGATCCCCGAGTAAAACCCGCCGAACTACGGCGTCGTCCGGCACGCTTCCCACATGCCCATCTGGATAGAGTTATTGAGTAACTGGCACAACGTTTTCCTGCAACATGGGACAGTAACTTTCACCTGTCGCAGCTCCGCCAAAGAAGAATGGCCCCAGAAGTCCTCTAGCATCCATACCGCACAACACTGTTAACCCAGGAATATCAACTGCTTCCTCTACCAAAATGTGCAGGATTGTCATCGATCCAGTACACGCAGTTGGGGAGGTTGACAGTTCAATTCAATTTAAACTTTTCCTAATAGGACCAAACAATTAAAGGGTGATCACGATAAAGTGAACACTTTTCAAATGAACCTTAGAAAAAAGTCATTCCCCATGAACACATATATTTTAATGGGCGCACTGAGTGACATTTGTCCAGTAAAGTTGGTTACGACGGATGGATTATAGTTCCATATCTTTACGTCAAATAAAATGTGCTAGGTAACCATTTCTGATTACATAAATTATTTCTTGCGCTTTCTGTATTTTTTTTCTAATGCACCGAATTGTGAAAATGAGCAGTTTGTATAATGTTTACTTTCCTAAAAATTTCACTGTTTTACTCGACCGACGCGTCACAACGCATGAATAAAGTAATGAGAGCCGCGGCCATGTTAATTTTACATAAAACGGAAGAATGTCCAAGGTGCATACAAGTAGATCTTAAGCAGGGCTTTCAAAAGTGCTCATTTCATCGTGAACAGCGTATACTTCAGTAAAAATGTTTATCTGTTGTTGCACACGTTTGCAACGCACTCACTGAATTTAACATGCCTATACAGGTCGTCTTTGTTTGGAGCGTAAAGTAACGTGGAGATGTAGGGCTTCCACTTTACTTACTTTAAAATGCGACGGACACTTGATTTACCGACACATAACTGACGTGCGGTTTGTCGTGCAGACTTCAACTTCCCCTGGGGAACCTGTGAATTTGTCCGTTATCTTTCTCTTCCTGACACACCGTTCTTTCCTCACATCACACACAGTTCTGTCCACCTCAAACTTGCCACATAATTGTGTCATTTACTTGATGATGGAGCAGTATCGAATTCCACCCCTTGCTGTTGTCTCCTACATTTCCTCTACATTTGCAGTGCTACCGCCCGCGGCCGCAAACGGGACTGCCAACACCGGAACTACTACACCTGCTCGCACACACTTAAATTTTGTCCTTACAGAGTTAAATATAAACAGATCCATCAGATTGTCTTTAGTATACTGTCTGTTTTTCGCGTTAAAAAAAGTCAACATTAATTTGGGACATCTGGTATTGTATAATCCATTCACGGTTACTGCAGCCTTTTTTTTTTTTTTAAGTCCTGCTTAAGCTCTACTTTCAGAATATTCCTCCACCTCGTGCAAACTAAGTTTAACTAAGTCTGGAAAATTACACCAAAAGACAACGCACCGGATTCGTGCGCACTCAGTGAAACAGTATGTTGTATAAGAACTATTTCTCACTAGGTGCTACCAACACACATATTTTCTCACTGTTTTTATTCGAATTATTTATAAATGAAGCATTATTATTTATAGATAAAATATGAATAAAATTTCAATTTAACAGAAAAAAGTAACTTTTAAGAACACAAGTATAAAACGCTTCTGATATATGGCATTTGTTGGAAATAACTAAAAACGTCATACATGGGGAGATTTTTAAAATGTTTGATTCAAAAGGGCGAAGAAACTGCGAAGAGACTATAGGTTATAACTTACATGAATGTATGTATATATTTAACTTTATTGAAATATTATTGTTTGTTTTCCATATAATCTACCAAACTATGGAAGGAGATATTATTTTCTCTGGAGAATCCTGTAAAAAAAAATATTATATAGAGATTTTGAGCTGAAATTTAACTACTCTTTTCGCAGCAAGTTGCAGATGTAGCAATAAAATTTCGTTGTTTTATTGAAGGTAATTTGTTTCTGTTATGTTAGTGTGTTTAATGCATGTACTAGTTCTCCGAATGAGAAAACTGAGATTAAGTACTGACAAATATATTTTCACGGAAATTAAAATGTTCGTTATGTCCCTCTACTTTGTAGACTATTTGATCTGTTCACACATTTTCACGTCTTATCTCTGTTATGGAAGTAAAATAACTTTCGTAACGTATTGTTATTTTATTAAAGCTTCGCATTATTTCTGTGGCAGTTTCGAAAGCTTAGAATCGCAATAAAGAGAAAAATTGAAAGTATTTATTTCGAACACTGATAAAGTATTAACAGACGTTTAGTAAGTTTTTAAGCTAACTAACCGAGTTAGCAAAACGCAAGTCTAAGTCAGTGTTTAGTAGCTCTATAGTGCACGATATAGAGTGGGAGGTGTAAATGTGTTACTTTTTAGACTATAATCGTAACCCAAGCCGAATAACATGTCCTTATAAAAAGTACTTATATTAGTGTCATCCATTTACAAATTCTTCTATGACCATTTCTTAAAACAAATTAAATAGTGTTCGATTTTTTTAAACAAAATCGGGGCAGAAGAATTTAGTGAGGAAGACAGTTTTTATTTAAAACCCATTGTTTCGTTCTTAAAAGTGAGCTAAACAGTCGCGTTCTGTTATGTAATGTAAAGTGTTTGTAGTAGTTTTTCACGAATATCTCAACATTATTTGTTCTTGAAATAGCAGACTTTGGAACTGGTTGACACATTTGCAAGAATGTCTCACTCCAAGCCGAACCAAGATATTCGTTCATAACCTAAACAATAATTAAGATATTTTAACACAATTGCTTTGCTTTGTGTGAAATGCGTATACAGCAGTGTGATGATTGTCTCGATGTACACTGGAGCAATTATGCGTCGGCAGGAAATTGCACACCACAGACCCCACAAAGACGTGAGTTTCAAGGATTTAGATAACTTGAAATCTAACACCAAGCTTCGTCGCAAAACTAGAATTATCCAGAATAATCGGATTTGCATGGACGAATGCCTGCAATCAGTGACAATATGTCACACATGTAACTTTAGTGAGCAACTTGAGTTCGCAGAGGACGGAGATACAATACGCATACAGCTTGGCTGTTTGTGTTGCACACAAGTACTTTTTGACAATCCGGATTCCTGACAAAGTCGCCGCAGTGACTTATCTGGAGAGGCGAGTAGTCGGAGCCTTACATTCCCAACTGATTCCTTTGGACGATCACCTTCATTCGTGTCCAATAACGTACCCTGGGTTTCGAGGTTTTTCGCCAGGGCCGAAATGGTAGACTTATTAAGTGCGCGTTTGCCTTCAAATGTTTCCCGGAACATCTGTTGGCATGCCTTAATTAAGTCTTTGTTCCAGTATTTGAACAAGGAAGGCACGCTGCTCCACATTATGCAGAGACATCTCTTCCCTATTTTCTTATATGAGTGGGCCATTCCATAGGGATCGTTGTCCGTGTACATTGAATATCGGGGAACAGAGAAAAATGAATACGGGGTGTATTTTTTAATGCGGCTGTATGGAATTTGGCATAGATCTTACTGTTGGTCACGAACATTGTCTGTAGAGACTAGAGCCTTCTGAATCTAAGAACTTCCCTTAAAATTAAATAAATGCATTTAATGTGTGTGGGTAAGTGCTGCTTTGGAGAGGTAATGAATTTTAAACCTGAATTTGGACGGCCATCACGCTGTTTTGAACCTGTAAAACATTTGTCATTCCATAGCAAAGGGTAGGAAAGAACCGACAGGACCGTTAGTGTAGATTTTCTTGTATGTGGACTCATATATAACAATGCTTGCTGTTCATGATAAAGTGAGCACTTTAGAAATGAACCATAAAAAAAGTTTCTGCCCCTGCAAGCATATATTTTAATGGGCGCTCTGAGTGATGTGCGTCTAGTAAAGTTGGTACCGAAGGATGCAAATTAGTTCCATATCTTAATGTCGAATAAAAAGTGCTAGGTAACCATTTGTGATAACTCAAAACTATTTCTTTCACTTTCTGTTTTTTTAATTCATCAAACTGAAAAATGAGCAGATTTGTGAAGTAATTACTTTCTTCATAATTTCAGTTTCATTTGACCTACGCATTAATAAAGTTATGAGGCCCGTGGAAATGTTAATTTTACATAAGGGGGAAATATACACACGTGCATACAAGTAGATCTTAAGCAGGGCTTTCAAAAATGCTCATTTAACCGTAAACAGCCTGTAACACTGTAACCACACGTAACTAAACGCCCGCTTCCTGCCACAAAGCACAAGAGCTGCTTACGGATACACGCACCACAGCGGACAGACTGGCGTCACTCTGGCGGTCGTGACGCAAGACAACCGAGTGCGGAAACATCACGCCACAATCCAAAACGCAATAACACTGTCCCGCACACATATCACAGCCCAATTTCGTTGCAACATCCTTCATTATTGGGCACCAGGTTGTGACGGCTATGTGCAGCTACGGATTGTGTGAAGTTTCTTCGCATAATATGTAGTGTGAAATTTAGTTTTGCGAACGCCTATGGAACGTCTGCCTGCTCGATGGGTTTGTATGGAGGGTTGCCGACTCCGGCCACTTAGGGGGCGTGTCCCTGCTCCACGAGGGACGGGGCGCCAGTTTTCCCGCCATTAGATTTGAGTGTTTATTGTGCTAATAAAGAGGTCGAGTCAAGCGCAAAGAGCGCGTGCCGATCGTATAGGCGGCTGGCGGATGGTGGTCTCGTGGTGGGGGTACCCTGGGAGTAGGGGATCTGGCGGGGTATACATGGGACGTCAGTCGGGTGTGTCGCCCATTGGATGAGATGTGAGAATCGTGTCGTCAGAATGTCAGTGTATGCGAGTCGTCAGACTTAGATTATGGTAGCGCACCTGTGGTACTTGATCTGAAAAATGCAGGACGAGGGGCTTAGTTTTGGCCGTGCTGAAGTTGAACTTTGCCTGAAAACTACGGGACGACGGACTTAGTTTTTGGCCGTGCAGAAGTGGGACTCCGATGGAGAGCATAAGCCGTCGGGACTTAGTCTTGGAAACCATTGTATGTGGACTTATCAAGAATTGCGAGTTGTGGGGACTTTGATGTTTTTAAGTGTGAGGTTGATGGTATTTGCCCCTAGAGCTTTGAATCGTTTTGGGACTTGGTTTTGAACTGGACTTATGCGCTTGTAAACGTGAAGTTGCAGAAGACTTCAGTTTGAAGTAGGTTTGAAGAACAAAGGAAGTTATGAGTAGTCGGAGCGAGGGGTTTCCGGAGTAGAAGTGTTGAAGAAGAGAAGTGCTAGTTCGATCTTTGTCTCCAGCGGACCTTCAGATGCTGGGACTCGTTACTGTCTCATTCGGCAAGTAGTGAAGATTGACGCAAGCTTGCGGCGGAGATGTGGAGTAAGAGTAGAACGCCGAATCGCGAAGGACTGGGACTTGGATGTTTAGGGGTTGATTTTCGGTAGGTGGGGTATTGGGCTGGGAATTCTTCGGACATTTGGGAAGAGTCTGGAATTTTGGGATTAGGGAAGTTGTACAACTTAAATCTTGGAATGGGCTGGGGAATGCATGCAATATTGTGGTTTGGATTGAGCTTGGGTGTGTGCAGTAGTTTGTGATGGCAATACTGATTCACGAGTGTCTACGTGGAGAGAATATCCTCACGCCATCACAAAATTGGCGAGTGTGTGTATGTTTGTCGTAGTTTGTGATGTCAATACGGATTCACTTAGAGTGTATAAGTAGGGAGAATATCCTCAGGCCATCGCAATTGTATGTCACTTCCCTTGATGTTTTGTGGGCTGATGGATGTATGTAGAGGTGGGTGGAAACCTTGACCAAGAGGGAGAAAAATGGGGCAATAGGGATTCACTTTGAGACCAATTACATACTCGTCGAAGCTGTCTTTGAGTGTAAATTTTTGGAATGTAATTAAGAGCGTGTCTGTAAACTGGAACTATGAGAATGTAAATTTAGGGCTGTGGATATTCAAACTTTTACTGGATATTGTAAATTGCATAGTTTTTAATATGCTTGTATGATGTGGAAGGGGAAACAAAGGGGGTTCGTAGTTGTCAATGAGGGACTAGTGTAAAGTGGAAGCTTCTGGAAATGCTACCTATTTTTGATATTATAGCAGTGAAGTTGCGATAATGTTTTAAGAGATTTTGAATGTTTTATGGGTAGTGAATTTTTACACTGTATTTTTGGGTGCAATTTCTGATGTAATTGGTGAGAATTGCAGAAAATCTTCATGTATAACAATGTGTTTTCTAGTAATTGTTCTGTAAATTTAATTTTTTTCAGAAACCTGAAAGGACCTTTTTGTAACACTAATGTATGCAGCCTATTGTGGCTATTATCTACGTGTTAAACCAATTTTGAGAAATCTATGTGATAAATTCAAATAAAAATAGTTTGATGTTTTCTGATTGTAGAGGTAGCACCTGGGTTTTACCATCCTGGACTAACACATTTTCGCCTATAAATAACATACATTATTTCCTATATTTTGTACTCTGCTGTGATGAATTTTTATGAGAGTTTTAGTATGTTTTCCCACCCTTATCCTGATCCCTTTATTTGACGGTGAGGGACGCAGGAGGGGGGGAGTGATTGTAGCCTGGCGTGGAGACGTGCGGGTGACAAGGTTCATTGTTATTTCGACGCGGATGTCTTCACATTTTACACAATGCAAAGTACATCTGTTGATCATTTCGTTACAAAATCGGCATTTTCGTAAGAGTCATTAAGGAAAACCTGTGTTCAACTTGGAGTAAGGCATTCTGTATAAAAGTCGATGTTTTCAACACGATTAGATTGCAGCACCTATAATTCTGCCTTACCCATAATCGCTGTTACTAGGCTATTCTCAGAAGCAACGCCCGGTCTTATAGTTTATTCACGGTTACTTCCAGCTATTCTGAAGCCTCGCAAATTTTATACTTCCAGGACATTCCTGCGCCTCATACAAACAAAGCTTACCCAAGTCATGAGAATTACTGCAAAGGGACAACACACCGCATTCGTGCGCACTCAGTGGAATAATATATTGCATAAGAAATATTTCTTGCTAGGGATGACCCAACACCTCTATTCTCCCTGTTATAATTCGCATTAATTATAATGAAATGGGGCAATTTATAGGCAAACAGAATACAAGTAGGAGTTCAGGTTAGTAGAAAATAAATTATTTTTATGTTAACACAAGTATAAAATGTAAAGGCTTGATTCACAAAATGTGAAGAAATCGCGAGCAGTATATAACCAAGCGATGGCAATAGCGAAAACGGATAGACTGTACGATTAAAAAAACGGCGGCCAGGCTCACTGAATAAATTTAAAATTGGCCTCCCAAAAGATTTAGGTAAAAAAAAAAAAATTTATTTTGGAACGACTAGAGTCGTTTGATAATTTGAAGGTAAAAAAAAAAAAAAAATGTAAGTGTTTAGATGTGAGGCGTGTATACGCCTCCCAAAATGTATAATTGGGAAGAAGAATTGTCTTTGTAATCGGATAACAGATTAGAAAAGCTTTTCAATATCGTACACGAAAAGTTGACAACTATTCATCGGCTGGTGCAGTGACGAGAGGATTGTTTTTAAGCGGTTGTAATTAACTTATATATGCTTATCGCACAAACCGTTATCCAACGAAAAATTATCTTTTTTTTTAATTCAGTATGTTATACGATCATAATGCAAATTTTAGGGTTTCTATATAGTAGAACAATAACGGTTTGCAACTGTTTGAAAGCAAAACCAAATATATACAGTAAAGATTTTTTCGAATGGGCTGAAATGTGATTTTCCACTAATAATGCATAATACTGAGGAATTAAAGCGATCTTTCACCGTTACTATCAAACATGAGTTTTACCTTAGCACGAGTGATGAAATTATGTTTGCTGCTAACAGCAGTAACTGTAAGCAAATTTATCCACTCGGTTCGCTGGCGACCTGTAACGACAGAACACGGATCAGCGTTTAATGTTTAATGGCAATGGTGTTGTACGATTTCTGTAAGTATTTGAATGGACTGCATCAATTACCAAAAATAAGGACTTATAAAACCAAAACATATTTCAGAAAATCGACAAGTACAATTTAAATTAGTCTTAAATACCTGTGTCACCCGAGTCTAAAATTACCAAGATTTTTTATTTTTATTTATTTTTTATTTCGGAGGCCACATCGACCAAAATTTATTCATCAGCATTACTTCGGTTTCAATAAATATCCAGCGATTACAAAATTGTTGTCTTTGAACACGCTATTCAAAAAATAAGTTATTAATTGTAGTGAAACTCGTAAATTATTGCTAGAAATATTAGTTTAATGTTTATCGAGTATACAGTTTGAGGGGTTTTTTATGCTTCTTAATTAACTGAAAAATAGGTAACTTAAGTGCAATTCGGTAACCAGAGATACAAATTATTACCAAAGCCTTATCTTATTTTATGCTCATCCACTTTACGGCCATTTAGGAATTATGTAGAATGCCATGAATAATCTTGCTAGACATTTTTTTAAATATTCCCCCCCCCCCCCCCCCCCATTTCGCACGCAGAAGCTTCTGCTACTCTTGCCTGAGAGAAGGGCTGTATCTCTCTCAGGAAGTGCCAATATTGAAGCTTCATCGCGTAAATACACTCTGTAGGCGGAGTTTCTCTTGTCCCCGCCCCCTCCTTCTTCGAGTCCAACCAATTTTGTTGATGGTTATTACATGGTGCCACCAGCGACAAGGGAGGAAGAGGGTTAGGTTGGGAAGGAGTTTCTCAGCAAGTGGCTACACTGTCAAGTATTTTTTTGTATTTGTACAAGGAATTGTTTGGAACTTTGTTGCCAAAGATATGCTCCTTGCAATACAAATAAATTAGAGTAGATTTCACAAGACCGTAGTACGGAATGTGTGAAAATAATGTCAAAATTTAAAAAAGTAATAATGTAACACTTAAATTTTATTATAGACTTTCAACTATAGAAACATTTTTGAATGGTTTTTTAAATAATGTTTTGCTAATAAACTGTATTTCTGCTGCATATTTGAAATAAAATCTTCGGCAACTTGTTTCGAAATGACTATGCGTACAGTCCATTCATGGCAACTTCAAACATTTCTGAGGCCCTACTGAAGTCCTACCTTCAGGTTGTTCCTCCGCTTCATGTAAACAAAGCTTAATCGAGTTTAGAAGATTACATCAAATGGACAACGCACTGCATTTATGTGCACTCGGTGTAATCATATTTTCCATAAGAACTATTTCTTGCTAGGTGTTACCAACACACCCCTTTCGCCCTGTTTAAACTTATAATAAATATAAAGTAAATATTATAATTTATAAATAAAATATAAGTTGAAATTCAATTTATTCAAAAATAAGGTACCTTTAATTTGATGCAAGTATAAAACGTTCCTAATAATCGGCATATTTACGATGCAACCAAGTACATGCATGGGGTGATTCTTCATAAGTTTGATTCAGAAAATGTGAAGAAACCTCTGATTGTCTTCACTAGCTATTTCCAACGCACCCATATTCTCTGTTTTTGTTCATATTGTTTTGAAATGAATTAATTTAAATTACGTGTAAGTATAGGTAAAAATCAAACTTAACGAAATTCTTTTTTAAAGCCAATTTTGAAGATATACACATGAAACAAAAATCTAAGTGTGAGAGAGGTACTCTCGAGTTTTTTCCAGGCAAATGTAACAATTTGTTTTTCAATAACTATTTATTTAATTATTCTATTTTTTATCTTTCCAGGAAACATGTTATACGCCAATGTTACAAAACACTTCGACAGCAAAGAATCACATATATTTCTGCTGAAAAATCTCCATGGTGGTATTTATCTGTATCTAACAGGAATCCGAATTTCAGTAACATTTAATTCCGTGCGCCAAACTCTCGCTGCTTTCGAGCCCGGCAACAGCCTTAACAGAAAATATAATACTTTTTTGTTCACAGACGTAAAAAAAATAGCTGTTTTATAATAAATATCTAGGAGACAACCGAACACGAAAAACGTAGGGCATTTTTTGAGGTTTCAGTTTAAAAGTGTGGCGATATAGCAAACATACTGTAACTAGTAGATAAATTTTTTTGCAGTGTATGGAGGGAGGTCTGACTGCAATATCGTCACCCCCAAGAGGCGTTTTGCATTTTTACGGGGGAATGTAACTGGTTGCCTCACGCACATCTCACAGGGTCGCCCTTGTCGCTCAAGATAATACCCGCACAGCCCACGTGCATTTAATGCCCGTTTCCGCCACTAGGCACCGCCATTTCCACTTCCGGGAGCTACATGAAGGGGAAAAATAAAGTATAGCTCGAGGGAGGGTTTTTTTTTTAAGGTGGCTGAGTTATTACCAATGTTCTCGAGTTTGAAGCAACGATGAGTCCGGTATATGTATCTGAGGAATGAAAACATGTGAACCTTCTTTGGTCGTATACGACACCTGCGTAATACTACGGTGATCTAGAATTAAAATAATAGATACATTTATGTAATACGAAAGGGTTTTCAGGACGATTCGGTGTTACATTCAATGGCCCATAATATTGTCGTAAAAAAATTACCTCTTTCATTTTGGAAAGTGGTGAAATTATTCTTAAGTTGAATAAAAAGAATCTGGGGTAGTCATTGAGTTTTACCTGAATATATATTTTTCATATTTTCTTAGGGGGGGACAGTTAGTACGTACTTACAGGAAAATATCTGAATAGGGGTGGTAATTTCTTAAATCACAAAAAATATGACTTTATCAAGCGTAGCCGAAATATACTTAATCCAATAAATATATTCACAGTTAGAGTTCCAACTTTCAGTCTAATATTCTCTGTACAGAACAAAACATGTTTGTGCCAGCCTTATTGTATTTTAGGTTTAGTTCAGTTTGTAATACGCCTTTTATCGAACTATTAATACAAGGCGAGGGCACTATCAGACAAACATTTTTGATTTTAATTTAAGAAATGCCGACACTAACAGTATTAGCCAACCCCCTATAAGTATTCGTCAGATCATAGTTCGTGTTTAAAGAGTCCCATTTCATAAGAGATCTGCAAAATCAGTGTTGTTATCTGGCAGCCCAGCTTGATTTATTGTATCCGACAAGTTGTCATTTGTTTATTGTTTTTCGCCACATTGACTGTACATTTTCCTTTCCAAATTCGTTGGACGCGACTGGTGCATTTCATCATTACTAATTTATTACTGTTTCAGTGTCGTCTATGGCATTTTAGCCAAAGTGTAGTCCAGTGACAAAAGTAATAAAAACGGGCACATGTTGGAAGTATATCCTACCAAAAAGAAACGTGAATATTTTCCAAGTCCATTTAGATTCCCCTAAAAGGTATCCTTTTTGAGAATAATTTAGTGATCATAACAACTTAAAAATTTATAGGCCTATATATTTATAATGAAGTCATAAAGGCAACTAAGTAGATAAGTATACCTTTCTATGGGTAGGGATGACAGATAGTGATTATTTTGTATGGTTATTATAACATTTTTAATGTATACAACTAAGCAGGAGCTACGTATATGACTTACAAACTTTTCTGTAACACAATTGTAAAATTTTTTTTTATTACTATTATTACACACATCGGTATAAGAAAACTCGTCCAAATATCGCTACGAATAATTCAACCTACTTTTGTGCCGTGTTGTTGTTCAACTTCGAGGAAAAACTTACGAAATCTGCCATTGAGCTATATAAAGAATTACCCACTTGATGGCAGTTTATTTAGTTCAAGACCGACAAAAAAGCAGCACACAGTTCCAAATTTTTGGTAGTGTACAATATTCAAAACTTTTTTACGGAACTAAAATGTTCCAATCAAGTTTGACTGTTCAATTCAGTTTTTGTTATTGTCTACTGTAGCTCTAGTCTCGTTAGATACTGTCTGTTACTATGGGAAGATCGTGCGATTTAGTTCAAGTCAAAATAGCCTACGCATAAATAATCAAGTCTTATTCATGCATAGTAACTCGTTTGATGACAGTTTGAAGACTTGGGGGACGTTGAATTATTTATCAATTTTGAACTAAGTGAAATGATAGGTTGAGATACTTTGTAAATTGCCAATTTCTCTGCAGTGCGTGTTCGATAATATGTATACACAGGAAGTAATTAATGAAAACGTGGTCAAATATTAATAACTAGCTGCCTATTATAAAGGTCATTTAACGTTAGCTCTAGCACGACAACCATGTAGGTGATAAAAGTAAAAATAGAACAAGCTATAATTTACGGTTTTAATAAATCATCATGCAGAAGCAAGCTATTGTCCACAGATAGAAATGTTTATTCCTGCCAACAAAATGCTGGTTTTTATAGGGATAAAAATGTATTTACTTGGCCCAACAAAATGTTTTGTTGAGTTAAAAAAACTTGAGGAGTAACAAAATTAATTTTATTCATATAACAAAATGTTTGAATAAACAAAACATCGGTGTAGGAACAAAATAAATCAGTCTGACACCATAATATTTAGTTGGTTCAACCTTATTTGTTTGGTCACTCATTCGAAAGCCTTCGTTAGAAAATACAATACAGCTCTAAAGTTCGTGTTTTATTGTGGTAATTCGGTAAGTAACAATGTTAGGGCATTTATTGATGCTTGGTAATGGTATAAATATCCTAGTAAAACAAGTTCGACCGGAAACTAAAAAAAAAAAGCCGTAAAAAATTAAATATTTATTATAGTAGATATAATGAGCCGGTTCGGGCGCAGGTAGCAACGTACAGGGTTTTCGGATTACTCGCGTAAGATGACGTCACATTTGGAGGTCACGGCGGCTGACAGCCTGGGACGGTCATATTATCGATAAAGTCGCCTGTTTCACTCCAAATATCACTTCAGAAATTAATTATTATACCAAAAAGCATTTTTTCAAGAAATAGTTTCCAAAAAAAAAAAAAAACGAAAAAACGACGAAAGCTGATCCGACGCTCCTAGAACCAAGAGCCGAAAAATCCTTAGGTAAACAAGAAAATTAGAGACTCTTAGTGGAATGAGTTACTTAATCCTCAAAGCATAAAAGGGGGGGTTCGCTACTCCCAGCCAGGTCCATTAGACTGGGGAGGATCAGTGGACTTTGCCCTCCCCCAACAACATACTGCAACCTACCACATCTACACCTCCTACCACCACTCCTCTCCCTCTTGACTTCCTTCTTCACACTCACCTCACCCCCTCCCCCTATATCTTCGGCAATTATGATGAAAATCCCTAAATATATATAATTGTCTTTCTATAATCTCTAAGATCATCTAATGTTACCCTACCATACACCTCGCTCATTCCACCACCCTCACCGCACACCCGAGGAGCATATAATGTTAACCTCACACTCATCACACCACCCTAACCAGCACAACCTCCCTTCACTACAATCCACCCAAAATAAAAATTCGAGAAAACTCATTAAAAACCAGAACAAATATTCTAAAATCTATAGACATATAATGTTACCTCACTCTCCCCTTGCTCAAGCCACTAACAAACACGACCGCCATTTTTTTTCTCTCACAACCACTCACTTATAAAGAATTGAAAAAAAAAATGAAAAAAAAACTGGAAAGTATTTTATAAATCTAGGAAATAATTACATCCATGACTCCAACCACCATGTTGGGTGTTGATGGCCTCGACCTGGATCGCAATGACCTTGAAAAACAAAGATAAAGGAAAAATTAAAAAAAAAATTGAATAAACTAATACAAGTTTTGGATTATATTACATCACTGACTCCGACCCCCCTCCCCCCTCCAAAGATGGATGATGGTGACAATAACCTTGACTCCAATGACCTTAAACTTAAAACTGAGAAAAATCGTATAAATTAAAAAATTGGCTAACATATTATGTAAAAACTCCGAAACCCATGTTGAATGTTGGCGACCCTAACCTTGACCTCGTTGACCTTGATGTATAAAAGTAAAATAAATTAAAAATATAAAAAAACTTAAAGAACATTGAAGAAAAAATTACATACCTAAAGAAAAAAACCATGTTCGATATGTGTGACAGAGAGGGTTCGATTATCGTAAAGATGGCAGAGCAGAGCACTCCCTGGTACGACGATCAGCAGCCGGATGAACACCAAACTCTATATTCCAGTGGCTATATAGCCGACCAATATTCCGACAACCAAAGTATATTATTGACTTAAACTAACACACGTACCCCTACCTGAATCCATGCCTACCTGAACTCGCTATAGCACGACCTCCCCATCCTCCTCCCCATCCTCCTCCTCAACATCCACACAAGCCACCAATACAGCACCCTACTCTACCCCCATCCCAATAACTCGCTATAGCTCGTTACCCTCACCATCCAGCCTTGCCACCAATCAATCGAAAAAGTCACTTAATGCGAATCTCGTGCTAACCTCTTCGCACAAAAACTTCGTAAAACTTTGCAAATCTTCACAAAATATTTCAACCAAAGCTGACCTTACCAAAAGCCATGCCAACTGGTCAGGCCAACCAACCACTTGTGTAACATTCCTCAAAAACGTTCCTCAGTACATTTTTTCGCCTTTTAGAAATCAGCCGAATAATATCGACCGTGTAAGGCATAATACTGCAGATACTACCATAGTCCTCCTGCACTCGCTCGCATAAGTTTGATATAAAATAGACTCTCGCAATCTATTGTTTACACCACTGAATTAATAAGTCTTTCAAAAAAGCAGCACCGAATGTATCAGAAATAAAACTCAGAATTTGTGTATACTTAAAATTAATTAATTAACTTATTATATACATTTTATCTTTCTAATTATATCATACTCTCGATATTTACAACTCTCAGATTGTCGCAGATCATGGATAGTAGCCAACAGTTTCACCTGATAACACCGATTCTTCTGGTCACAAATGATATAAGATATCTCGTCAATGTGCGAGGAATCTCCATCTTGTAGCAAAACCAAATGTCTGAGTCTATTAGCAAGTTCATTCGGGTGTTCGGTAAACATGAAGTCAGTATTATCAACATATTCTGCCTTCTCCATTTTGCTCTTTGAAGCAAATTAACAAATGTTCCTGACGCCTCCTGTCTTCTTTATGCCACTTGTCGAAGGAATCTCGTTGGTGAAATGTGAGGTAACATTGAGAAAGTAAGCATCATCTTCAGCACCATCACTGTCTTCATATTAATTATCATCAATGCTGTCTTCATGAACGCCTTCGCCTCATTGTTACATCCTCAATATTAAGTTTACTTTTCTTTGTAGGAGGAGTCTCATGGTCATCATCAATATTCAGAAGTTTATCGATTTCATGCGAAAGTTTTGCAAGTGTATATTTCGCGTGAATCGACTCTATCACACCTCGTAGGTCTCTCATTACGTCATAAGCATTGACTATCACACCATAATGGCCTGGTAAACAAGTACCCACTGATGCAGCAAGAGTAATTGACGGCAACACTTGCTGGCTCTCAAATGACTAATCGCAACAGTCATTGATATGGTTCTTAAATGAATCACTTTGCATAAACTGCATGTGCTCATTCTTGCAATGCTTCATCATGCATGTTACCTCTTCGTCCTGAAAATTTTAAGTAGTGTATTAACAGGAGGTAACGAAGTCAACAAATTATGTCTCGAGTCAAGCAAAGGCAAGGTACCTTTACAAATACAAGTGTGTCTCCTTTTTTTTACTATAGCTTTTACCAAATGCACCACAGTTGGTATATGATGATGATTTCGAGATAGGTCCTTTCAAAAATATACTTTTTTATGTCGACAAAGATGGCAGCTATTGCTAAATATCTTTTTAAAGTAGCAACACCTTCCTCCATGGAATTTTACAGCAGTGGGAGAAGGTACATCTATAGAGGTAAGCTCTACAGTAGACTTTGTACAATCAATTGCTTGCATCACCATCATGAAAAATAAATTATGTCCTTCCCAGAGTAGTAACATGTGTATATACAAGGACTCGCTATTACTCATATAAATGCACACTTATCAACATATTACATCAGCGAAATTTAAGCATTTTTATGAATCCAATCAACAAGATATTTTATCTTGTTCCTCGATCACATTACCAAATAGAAGATACATTTCCAACAGTTTCTTCCACACAAGTACTTCGCTCAGCTTGAAATCATGATAACACTTAAAACAGACAACTGGCTACTGCCAGACAAACCCCTCACAATACAACTGACCTCTCACAAGACTGACCCTTCACAAAACCATTGAACCCTCACAAGATGACTGACCCCTCACAAGACTGACTCCTCATTGTCACTGGGTTCTATAAGGTTAACAAATGTACTGAAAAATATTTTTAAGGAATGTTTCTCAACTGGTTGATTGGCCTGACCATTTGACATGACCCTTTGCTATGGTCAGCTATAGTTAAAAATTTTTCATGAAGATTTGCAAAGTTTTGTGAACATTTTGCGAGATTTCTGTGCCAGAAGTTAGCACCGAAATTCGTACCAGACGACTTTTGCGATTGGTTAATGACATTGGTGGATAGTGAGGGAAATTAACTATGGCGAAATAATGCCCGGGGGGGGGGGGTCAGTATGTGGTGAGTTGGTGACTTGTGTAGATGTTGAGGAGGTGGGGTATTTTTTCTTAATTTTGTGTAGTATCATGTTTTCTATACTATTTTGCATAGGGAATCACCTCACAGCATCCTTACCTAGTGTTCAGAATCATCCTGTAAAGTCGACACGCCGGAGGCATCAACTATCGGAACCAAACATACACCAGCATTCAAGGGGGCTACGGTGGCTGAGCGGTAAGACTGCTCGCCTCCCACCAAAGCGGAGCAGGTTCATTCTCCGGCCAGACCACTCCCGGATTTTCGTCAGTAGAAATCGTGCAGGACGATGCTGCTGTTCGGCGGATTTTCCAGGGGATCTTCCATTTCCCCCACCCTTTCATTCCAGCGTTTCTCCTTTCTCATCTGATTTCGCCCTCGCCCTCTCCCAAGACCTCGTTGTAAAGAGCGACCCAAATCTCTCGGCTCAACCAGTGTTTAAGCCACTTATATGCTCAGCGTCATCACTGTGGAATGGAGAGGGACGAAAATGTACTCCCTCCAGTGCGGGACACAAGCGAGCCAAAACCCACTGGCTCGATGAAATACAGTTCCAGACGCCCGCCAACACAATTAAATTATCCGGAGGAGGAGTGGAGATCCTGTTGCGGGGGAGAGGGTTGTTGGGAGAAGTGACAGGGGGAGGGGAATGGGGGCGCAGTCCGAAATTTGATAGTAATCTGCAGTTAAGAACACGCCGTTGGATCCCCGCCAGATTCCACCGGCGTCGCGAACTAAGGGTGCTGGTGAAAGGGATAGCCGCGTATGTTGGAGAAGGGGTAAAGGGATGATAAGGGGGAGGGGAGGCTAATCTTTCTGTCGTCGTCGGTCTTCTTCGCCTCTTCCCCCCCTCAACACTACGATACCGGCAACCAATCCTCTAGAGGCGTTGGCCCAGGTTTAAGGATTCTTGCTCTACAGGTTGGGAAGATCAACGTTAAGTTTTTCGTAACCAGAAATCTTCACCGCTAGGTAAGCGCTAGTGTCGGCAATATAGACATTTTTTACTATTTAAAAGTTGAAAATAGAACAATTTTAATAGCCATAAATCAAGTATTAAATAACTTCGTAACCAAGTAAGATCTCTTTCTTTTTTTATCCACGAAGTATAAAATTTTAAATCAATGTTACCTTTCGAAGCGCTGCGCCCTTAGCGGCGGAAATTCTACCTATGTCAAACTCTCCCATAAGAATTCACGTTTTGTTCCTAACCTAAAGTATAACTAACCTTACCCAGGGCGGTGCGCACGGAGAAGTGTTGCTATACGCATGACTATAGTCGTACGCGTACATATATTTTCGTGTGTTGTACGACGTACGACTAAACGTAAAGTCGTACAGCAGTTTGAACGACTGTTAAAATTTCTCCAGTTCTTAAACAATATGTAAATTTAAAAATTAAGAAATTAAAATTTACTCTACATATAATTGCAGCACTAAATAAAGAAACTCAAAAACTAAGAAAAATTTACTTCATAATTAGATCGATTTATAAGATTTACGTATGATTTGGGATTGTGCAACAGATTGAACATCAATAGTTTAAAGATCACTTTGAGATGTAAAAATATATAATTGTCGGGCAAGCGTAAAGTTATTAATTTTATTTTAGTTCATAAGTTTTCTGTGTACCAATGTGACTGAGTAACCTTCATTCATCAAGCTTTCTTTACTTCAACTGCCAAGGAATTTGTAACTCGTGAAGAAAGGAACTGTGGAACTACAGTCAATGTAATTATATATTTGCGTTTTTATAATGGATGCCGGAGCGTGTGCGACTTTTTACTTCAGTGTACGATTATCAGCCAGCGATTGATAAAACTTCTCGCCTGTTATCATCTAGCTAGCCTGGCATTGAAGGTATTGTTGGAGGATTTAAACTTCTCCCAATAACAGAGACGTATAAAGACTTATTTTTAGGAAGGGGTTATCGAGAGAGGTGGAGAAATGGGGGGTCTGCATTTCCTCCCCGTTCCCCTTCACAGTGAAATTTGTTGACTTTCAAGATTACAACTTAGCATCAATTAAGGTTATGTCATTACAGAACCACGCGTGTTACTCTGACGCTAATTATTTCTTTGAAACGAAATGTGTAAGCAGGTCTATAAATAATTTCGTCTGACTGCGATATTTTGTTTAGTTGGCATAGCAATTTAAATACCAAAATTAAAAATATACATTTACGTATTTTCCTCGGACAAGGCCACTTTGACAGGACAGCCAATAAAATAATTTGTCGTACAGGGTCAAAAGTATAGTTAAGAGACCCAACAAAATATTTTGTTGAGTAGACAAAACTTGAAAAGCAACAAAATAGATTTATTTGATATAACCAAATACGCGTTTACATAAACAAAACCTCAGTCTTGTGCCAAAATAAATTAGGCTGTCCACAAAATATTTAGTTGAATCAACTGTGTAAACTTGTTTCGCCACTTATTTGATTGCCTTTGTTTTAAAAATACAACGCGAGTGTTTGCGTTTTTTTTTTTGTGACAAGTAGGATAGTAGCAGTGTTTATAGTTTACATATTGATGTTTAATATGGTATGAACATCATAATAAAACAAGTTCAACAGGAAAGTATACGATAAAGCCGTAAAACTTGAAATTTACCAATTTGGTCACATCCAGTATTTGGAATGTGTGTATTTAAAAACATCCCAATTTCGTCAGTAGTCACTTTAGTTGAGGTTTGCTAAGACGCTAAGGTGCGATTCTCGGTCAGGTTTCCGGATTTTTTGTACTAATCAGAACTGTTTCAACCACGTAGAGCCAAACAAATGTTTAGTTGCATCAATATAATCTTATTTTGGCGCAACAAAACAATAACCACAAAATAATTGAGTTTTAACAGCAAAATAGTTTATTGCTACCAATAAAAACAATTAATTTGTTAGCGGCAAACAAATTTTGTTTGAAATAACAAAATATTTTCCTCAGTGCAGCACGACACGGAAATTACTTTACTGTCCGACAAAATCATACTGTGATAACTATCGAAATATTCCGATTTCATTGGTCTGATGTAAGTCCCTGCCACTGAATTACAATCAATGGCAATACAAAGCATTTTAAAAACTATAAACAAGCCTTACCGCTTTAAAATCCAACTATGGCGCTATTTGGTTACCCTTTGAATATTTTTATAACTGAGATGTATTGGAATAATATGTTCATTGTGGAACTGAAGATGGAGTTGGTGTAGCTTTGTCCCTGCCAGAGCAATACACCTCAGATTTTTAAATGCGGTGCACGGGAGTTTTTCATCCCTTCCGTATTGATCTTACGACCACAGGCGAACTAAACCCAGGGCACACGGTGCACAGACATAAGTTTAATGTTGTTCTTACAGTATTAATTTTACAAGTACAGTAACGTTTTGTTACCTGTGGGCCGTCAGTACCAATGTTGCTGTTAGTGTAGTATACCGTAATGCTATTAAGGTACAGTACCTGTATAGAAACTGCTTTTGTGACAGTATTACCTCCTTACAGTACTGTCAACATAAAGCTTTCTTAACCACTCTGCACCCGCCCAGGGGGTCACAACTTTATAGGCAGAATGGGGTGCTTAACCTCTTAACGTTCACATTTATATTTCGTTTACGGTGGAGGCCGCTGTGGTGTAGTGGCTAGATTGCCCGCCACCCACCTGGGCTAATCGGTTCGATCCCCAGCGGGGCCGCATTCGGGAATCGCGCCTGACGACGCAGCTGGTCGGCGGGTTTTCTCGGAGATCCCTCGCTTCACCCTCATCGGCTCTCGTACAAAAAGCGAACAATCATAAAATAGTTGATATGTCTGCAAAATCCAGTAACATTACCCAGGTAAAGGTGCAATCTGTATTGGTGACAGCTTGTGTCCTTTTACCGCAACGAACCTTATTTCACCTCCACTGCTACATGTGGGATGTGAACGAGTATACCAGTGATCATGTGTTAACCTTTTCAGACCCACTTAATTTTACAGTTTCATATGTCACAAACAATAGTTTTACGATGCGTGCTGTACTTAAGTCGACACAACACTTGTTTCGCTGTCACAGTCAATGGGCTGTAGCTCTATGTTCAGGCTACAGTTTTATGAACAATCTATGACCTCTACCAGTAGAACGGTTTCCGAATAATTTACCAACAGGCAAGATCATTGGCCATTGAACTTCGAAGTGTGCAGTACATACCAGAAATTACCTAGACGTGTGTAATGTACACAAACGTGTACACTGGGTCTGAATGTGTTAAGGGGTTAGTAAATAGACGAGCATCCGTGGACTGTCATAGGTGTGGCTTCTGCCCATGCGCATGCGTACGAACCCCTTATTCACCAACATCATAGCTCGGTTTGAAATACAAAAACACTTACTCAAGTGACAACAATACATGTCAGTTTAGGTTATGTTAGTTTGTACTATATGAACGTATGTTTATTCAGATCATTCTAGGCTAATTTAGGGGGGCATGTTACTTTGGGCACGATTTATTCTTTTCATTTTGGGAACATCGATGCTAATAATTTGACTACTAAATTGTTTGCCATTAGTAGCACTTGTGTTGCATGAGTACAGTATTATATTGTATTTGCATGTAAACAAATAATAAAATGGCCAATTTTATTACACATACATCAATATTTGCATACATACCTACACATGCATTTAGTTTTCCTGTCTGTATTATATATGTCCTAGGAAAATAATAAATTTGGTTTTCCTTACTAGAGTAGGGAACTAACGAAATATATCCCACACGTTGTGACATATTAGGTCATTGAACTTAATTTAGCAAATTCTTGTACTACAAAATTATTTTGATTAAATATGACAATAGAATCTAAACTTTCATTTTAATGACAGCATATAATTCGCCTTAAATTAGCAAGTTTTCTTTCACCAATATAAGCGTGTTTACGAAATCTCAGTGCCAAACCACTGTATCTTTGCTGTTTACTCTGGTAAGCAGCATTGAAGGGCGAGAATAACATTTACATAAATACCAGCAAGAATATATCTCAATTTGGGACGAATAGTGACTTTCATGCAAACAAAATTAATAGTTTCTTCAGTTATCGCCAGCTTGAGAGACGTCTTTGATATACTAGCGCGCCTTACAGTAAAAATTCTCTCTATGTCAAACTCTATTATAAGGAATATCGTTCTGTTACCAACCTGAGTGTAATAAACCGTAGTATGAGATAATGCGTTGCAAAATGATTTGTGAAAGTGCGCAGGCGTTGTTATGCTCGTCGTCCAGAAAGTAATTCACAATACCCACGACTTTGGCAGTCTGCGCACATATGGTCGTCATAAATAGAGCATACAGCGTAGTACCAACGTGAAAAAGAAAACATAATTGTAAATAAGTTGTAATTACTGAAATACGCAAATATCAGTATTTTCGTTAAATTTCGATTTTGTAGCGATTTTTTTTTATTCGAGCAAATATATATGACTTTAGCGAGACTTAACAGTTAAATTGAATACTTTTTTTCCGTTGTGGTGGCAATGAAGTTAACACGTCATAGAAATACGCTGTAAGAAAAAGTTCAGTATTCCTTTCTTCTGTCTAAATTAGAAATCATCTGTGGTACGTGGCGTGGTGTTACAGTTCATCAAACAAATGCTTTTATAAGTAATATGTAATACGCTTTCGTTACGTGTAGCTGCATATAAAATCCCATGGATAATATCCCCATGTAGTTGACGCTGTGAAATAAATACTTTTAAAAATACATAAAGCTTTTTTTTTTTTTTAAGACAAGTGGATACTCATAGAAATTCTAAAATTTATAAATGTTTATGCAACCCCAGTTTCCTAATACTGAAAAACTGCTACTTGTAAGTGGCTAGCTTGCCAATAAAGTCTGCAAGGCAGTTATTTTTCCAAACACAATAGTGTCAGTATAACCACTTTATTTTCTTTGTGGCTATCAATTCGCTTGGCTCGAGCGAAATGTCACGAGAGCTCTAGACGCAGGAAAGGTGATCCGAATACATGTAACCTACTAGGATGTACGGCGAATGCATGAAATTTGTCTGCCAGTGTAATGCTTATGTGAGCTTCCCTCGCCTATATTTCCTCGGCTAAGATCTATTCCGTACTCGAAATACGATAGAGCCATAGAGTAAAGTCTCTTCGCGGTAAAATGAGCACTTTTGAAGCCGTGGTTAAGACCTACTTACATGCACGTTGCGTAATATTCTGCCTTATGTAAAATTAACATTGCCATGGGCCTCATCACTTTATTAATGCGCCAGTCAAGTGAAAATGTAAAATTATTAGAAAAGTAAATATTTTTCAAACTTGCTCATTTTTACACTTCGATGCATTAAAGTAACACAAAACAAAAGGACTAATAAAGTTACCACAAATGATTTCCTAACACTTTTATTCGACGTTAAGATACGGAACTGCTTCCCATCCTTGGTTACCAACTTTACTAGGCGCATGTCCCTCAGTGAGCCTGTTAAAAAATATTCCTGTAGGGGCAGTGACTTTTTTCTAGGGTTGATTCCAAAAGTGCTCACTTTATAGTGAGCTGTCTCTGCATAAGTATGCAGAGGCCAAAGGGTCGCTTATTCAGCACACTCTAGCCATACACGCCAATGAAATCACGTCGCTGAGAAAAAACAAGACGGGAACCAATTCGCCAATCAAAGCTTGGCCACTTACTTGCCAGCAGGTACCGCAGTTAACAGGGAACGTTATGCAGAACGAAGTTGCCAATTCGACACAAGGATCAAGGAGAACGTGCACCCAACTAGAGAATGAGTACATCCCCGTCAAAAGAACCTCCACGTGTCTTCGTACGTCACATTTTCGTGATAGATACTTCAAGGACTTGGGACAATTATACTCTTCCCCACCTCCGAAAAGTCGGGAATTTAACTATGTATTCTACTAACACGGCAATTATTATTCAAGTCATAGGGCAACTCTCTTTGATCCTCACCAAGAAGGTGAGCCCGACAAAATTTGCAGTCTTACAGAAAAAAGCGGAGAAGTGAGTGTTTAATCCGCAGATGCACGTTTACTAGGGACAGCTCTGGACACTAAGGACCAATATGGTCAGCCTGAAAGCTAACCTTATTGGTTGGAGAAGTTCATAAAATATCCTTACGTCGTGTGTCTTATTGGTCTGGTTTTAAAACAGTGCATTCCTTTTGTTATTTAGGACATGTTAATTAACCCTCTAAGTCACAGTATCCTCTACCTGGCACGTTGCGTTTGAAGTGGCTTGAATGATCTGCACTGTACACAGCAGAACATACCTTCCCCAATGAGCGTGGTTACCTACGTATGGTAGACATCATTCGCTGCTGAGACTATGTTCCGTAGCCTCATAAACCACTGCTGCCAGTAACATAATGCACAGATAGATTTATGTAACTACCAGTGTGAGACAAAGCGTCGTCTGGATATCAGCACAATTACGAACAAAATTTTGGTTAGTTGTGACGCCTAAAATAAGATGTTTATTTTAGCCTGAAATGGTTTATTGCGTCAATAAATGTATTGCCCAAAAGATTAAAAAGTGAATGCACGCAGTAGTAAAAATGCACCCTTTTTTATTTATACAATATATATCTACTTAGTTTTGCAACATTAGAACACACTAAAAGTTTTCTGGTGGGGGAAAAAAAACTGTGTTTGCCTTTTTAAAAACTATATTAATGTAAGAGTATATGTTTTTTAATATAAAAATTTCAAATATAAGTAAATGCAAAAGCTCCGTTTTATGCTATTCCGTCTTCGTGGCAGTTTTCAAAATCCTTTATTTTTTATTTATCACAAATAAATTTGCTAGATGCACTCGTGGACCAGAGTTCTCTAAATGCCTCTGATTCTCACAAAATTCCATACAATTGGGAAAACTCGGCTCGTAACTGAAATTACTGGTTTTATCTTGCAAATAAAATTCACAAATACAATACAAAAACGTTGTTAAAATGACAACATCCGGTTGAGTACATTACAAAAAAACTAAACGCCGTACATATTCCGGCCACTAAAGGTCAATTTATTTAGTTGCTTCACTGTTTACAGTAACATTTGTTATAATAATTTACGATATAATGAGTACTCATCCACTGCAAAATTTTGGTGCTTTCCAGCATCTTTAATAAATTCAGTGTTTCAATTAATGCTGCAATCGTCGACAGAAATTAAATTTTGTGAATTTCTGCCTTAAGCCGGCAACGTAACAGATCGAATGAAGCGTCGTTTCTTGTTACACCGTATGGCTAGACTATCTCGTTTTCCTTATGTGCAGTAAGTTTACTTTATTACAATCCTTTTTCGTCGGACCATTTTAACTGTATTAAAACTAATGTTGATAAAAATCTCAGCTAGTTCTTTAAAAACCTCAGTTAATAATTTTATTAGATCAGCACGCATTAAATTTAAAAAAGAAACTCAGTTTGGTGAATGACAACAGAATAGTTTATAATAGGTTTCGCAGTAATAAAATAAAATAGAGTGTGGCTGTGTTGGGGACACGGCCGTTTGTTGTGCGTGAATACGTCTACGTTTTGACGCGCTCCGACTCCTTGATGTTTTTTTTTTTTACGTTCCCGGCACCGCTTCACGCGATCATATGAGGTTTTATGGGTATCACTGGATTGCTTTTGAGATGCTCTTCCCAACCGTATACGATTTCTGTATTTCGACTTGGCTTTTTGACGAGTATAGGGGGATATTGTGTTAAGTTTTCTTAATTTTTTTTACATTAAACTCATACAATTCCACCATAACCATGCCACACAAATTTTGCTATCCACGCAATCGTTTTATCTTGGCCAGAGCTGTCGATTGAAACTCAAACGGGCGTCGTAGCTTCTCTTAGTCAAAAGTTATACTACGCGGAAATTATGAGACGCGGCGAAACGAACTCAACATTGCTGTGCTCCCCCCCCCCCCCCCCGTCAACCCTTTTCCCTTTCCGATCGCGCGCTATGCTTCGCAGTCCTCACTCAACGTAACATATTATTTTTTGATCCATTGGCAATCGAACAGTGTAATTAAATTTTGAATGTAGAAGATAGATTCCGAGCTGCAATGCTGAACTGCATCCCCCGATGTTTTTATCGGATTTCCTGGATTGCCTCCCTATAATGATTGCAAATTTAAACATGTATTCGCATCAAAATCTCCTTCTCGGAAACGGAATGTTCTCATAGATTATTACAATTCCGTTTGCCTCGCAAAGAATTTAAATATTGCTGAAGATGTTTTGTTGAAGAAACGCACTGTTCTGTAACAACAATAGACAGCTCTGCTGTAGAAACTACACACGCAGTTGCAGATACGACGACAGACAGGAACAAAACATAGAGTTCTTTTGCTACTTCTCTCTACATTAAAGGCTGTGCATGGTGAACTACTTACGCACTTTTAAAAGCCCTGCTTGATATCTACATGTATTGTGTATTCTTCCACCATAATTAAAAATAGCATTGCAATAGGCCTGATCACATTATCCAAGCGTCGGACAGGTGAGACTGTGGAATTGTAAAAAGGAGTAAATATTTTACTAATTTACTAGTTCTTACCCTTAAATGCATTAAAAAAAACAGGAAGCAAAAGAAACCATTTCAGTATTTAAAAAATGTTACGTACGACTTATTATTCAACGTTAAGACGTAACTACTTCCCCATTGTCATTACCACCTTTACTGGACGCTTTAAAAGGTTGATTTTTAAAGTTCTCATTTGACCGTGAACAGTGTGTATATAACAATATTTACATCGTACCTACAGCCAATCTTATTACTGTTACTTTATTAATTGTCTAGATGAATATAGTACTGGTTTCTTACAACCATATGTTTTGTCTCATTGCAGATATAAAGCAGGTAGTGGAAAATACTTGCAAAATATAATACATTTGGAATCAAAAGAGTCTTATTAAGGTGCCCTGGTGTTATACCTGAAGGCTTGTCACGGGCTGGCTTACAAATGAAGTTATGACCTAACTTAAACTAACACCCATGCCTTACCTAGATCTCGAACCCAGAACCTGCCACACCACAGACCAGCGACGCACCAACCAACTGCGCCACTGGAGGTCGGTAAAAATCTAATAAAGTCCAGAAGGGTGTTAAGAGTGGCATACACCCCCGCGTCCAAGGTCAAGAAGCGAGGGAGCGATACGGGCGACACTAACACGCACGCCTAATGCCTAAACGCTCCTACGCGCAAGGCGTGCTGTGTTTCCGTCGTACTGCTGTACTATGCAAATTAGACCTGTAGCATTAGGGATTTATTACACGCGATGAAAGACCTCAGATTAAACTACGCCCGTACATCTGTACTTTCCTCTTGCCGCTTAAGTAACTGCATAGGTAAACTATAAAAATGCGATATTTGACCATGTTCACGCATGTGTTTCTCCAAGAGTACACTTAGTATTATAAGAGTAAAAAAGTAGGAGTATAAACAATTGTTTAGAATTATTTTGTGACATAAAGTGGTATTTGCAGAACAATTATTTGCCGAGATACGCGTATTCGCGGAAACAACTATATTCCACAAAAAAAATCGCGCAGGTCTATACCACTCTTAACCTGGAATGTACCAGTATTTATCACGGGGGGGGGGGGGGGAATTGTGCCAACATAGTCGTGGTTCTGCAGTTATCTGCTGAACTAAATCAGTGAACGAAGAGGTCCGAGTTACACGCTATCGCTCCCGGTTGTTGCTCTAAGATCGTGCTCGTACTATGCCAGAGTTCCATCTCCTTCAATCTGGGTGGCGCGCGTGCCCTGGCAACTACACTACTGCATTACCTCGCAAGGGAGCATTAGCTCCGCCCCCCTCCCCACGTGACGTAAGTTTTTTGCTTATTACGATTCCCGTCGATTTTCGCCGGAGGAACGTGAGCTGCATCCCGGGTACAGCATCACTTTTTTTTTCGATTAAAAAAAATACGAGAGTGCAAGAGCAGTTGTACAGGAAGAAATAAATGGCCATAAAAAAAAGTAAACATCCAAATTGTTCTATTTTCTGGTGGGAAATAGAGAAAACTTTGTATATCTGCATCGGGAAAACTTCCGTTGTCTGTGTAGGGATTTCAGTAAACAGCATGGTCGATTAGTTTTGTAGGACAGTAAAGGATGGAAACAGCATCTGCCTGTCGTATCCTGTCCAATAACATTGCTGGTTTGTATCTAGTTTCCGTTAGCCAGCGCTGTAAGCAATAGATAACTGAAGTAAATTACCGTCCCGTCCTACACACCCAAAAGCTAGGATATAAACAGAACAATTCTCTTTAAAGGCCCTACGAGTGAAAAATTTTCCCCCGTGGTGGATGGGAATAAAAAAAAAATACCAGGCTAGATTGTCGAAAGTGTTAATTTAAAAGCACCTGTGCCAAAGCAAGCGACTTTTTATTGACTGTATACGCTGGAACAGAATGATGTTTGTGTGAAATATACTTCATATGAGCGACTTACGCTCCAACGTAATCGTTCCAAAACTGGCTATTACTGTATCTGTTTCTAATTCACTGATCTGAAAGTTATTTTCGCCGATATCCATGAAGTAACATTGTTCACGGAAATGATACGGAGTGAGTTCCACAGCTTTCACAGCTCGTCAACTGCAAACTAGTTGATTATTCAGTGAAAAAATAGTATTTCATTGACTTAAAATATTGATTTGGGTAACGAATTTGCTAACAATATGGATGATGCCAAAATTTTCGTGAACGAACTGTATGACGAGAAACCAATATAAAAAAAAGCTATATAAATTTTTTGTGACAATAGTGTATAGTGGACGAAAGTTCCATTTAATTAAATTTCTCCAAAAATAAATTATCTGTCATTCGATCGGAGTTCAAGCTGCTTAAAGGTTGTTCTGTTGTTAACGGGAGCATCCTAGTTCAAATCTCTTTCCAGTCATGACATGTACTGATATTTCAAATTGAATTAATTTTTCGTAGAATTTTTAATTGTTTATTTTCTTTATTCATTAATTTCTGTGATTCTATAACAGCATGAGATGACATATCTCAATCGTTGATAGGGTAAACATATCCTACATTACAGTATTGCAAGGTTGTGCAAGTTAAATATTCTAGGACAAAATATTGTCATTAAGGTGATTTTTTTAACGATTTTCATGTAGGACTTATGCTAGTTGGCCCGAACTTCGTGACTTTGGGACCTGTGTGTACTCTACGATATCTCAGCTATGCTAAGACTTCTTTATAACAAGCAATAGTAGGATATACACTTCACGCAGGGAATGTATGATGTGCAGAAATGTGTACACACACAAGAGATTATATATATATATATATATCCCAGCTCCTCACGAGTTGGTAACCAATCAAACTCTCGTGAACTGCTGGGAGAATTTTGTTATTGACTCCTTATGCCACTCCGACGACAAGATATAGCAGTCCTGTTATTTCCCGTTGTCGAAAACTCCTCAACTTTAATCACCGGTGTTAAATGAAATATTTTGTAGACGGAGGTGTATACCGAGGGTGTAAAATTTTTGTTCTAAATACTTACATTTAGTTAAATATTTAATTTCAAGTTGGGTTTGTATAAATTGTATCTGCTTAAAGTGTTTCAAATTACTACAAGATTGTTCTAATTCAAATTCTACTACATCTTCAATATAAGTTTTCAAATGTTGTAAATTCTGCTATTATGTGATAATAATTCGTGAAGGTCTTATATGTATTTGTCAATGCGAGAACAAGTTTACAGTAAGTCAAACTAGCTGTTTTTGTGACAGCCACTTTCGTAGCCACTTTCATTGAAGGGCAAATTAGAATTTTGTAACCTAAACATATACTTCACATTTGTTTTAGAATAATAATAATGCATTTGCGTTGCTCGCTTATATAAATTTATTCCCACTATATTGATAAATTTAGGTTCTGGTCAAAGCTGTAGAAAAAGCGATGACTATTTCTGCCGGATAGTGTACTAATAACAGCACAATTATCTATTGACTGCATCGCCTCGTTCAGCAGAACATAGCTTTGATGCATATCAGCTGCTGTGAGCTGTAACTCAGCTGTTAGGTTGGGTAAAGGCGACCGTTATACGATAGCAAGTGTAGACTTAAAAATATGCTGTATTCGTATTGAAAGCAAATCATTATTTTACTCGATTGAGATTTCTTTCTGTTAGCTTATAGAATTCAAGGTCGTTAACAAAACCCAATTGGGACTGCATTAACCAAATTTGTTTCTTTTGTTATGTAGTTCAAAATGTTAAACTCTCGCTTTGTTCTTTAGCGTGATATATCAAATACTTAAATGAAAGCCATTGTGAGCAATTTCTTTTTTATTTGGCGTAAAGTATTATTCAAGCAACTACAGATGCATCCTAATATTTTACGACTGTATCATAGTTTCAATTTCCTTTTACAGTTTTGTTAAAGAAGAGAGATTTTGATTGAGACATCCAGATAAGTAAATATATCCGAAGCCTTAAAAACCTCCCCAACCACCAACTTAAATGGAAAGTTACACTGCACTGAATGTCCCTGCAATTTTGAAGTCAGATACATTTTGTGAATAGTTACCAAAGTTATGGTATTAAACAATCAAGTGCCGTTACAATTTTTTACAATTTCCCGAAAGGGTTCCCGTGCCGCTTTGCGAAAGAGTGTTAACAGAACACAGATGATCAAAAATACTTCGAAATATTTGTATCAACACTGGAAAATTTATTGTGGTTGCTACAAAAACTTTGGTGCATGTAACACTGTGATACATTTTTTGTGGCGAATCCAAAATATAACGCGCTGTGATCACGAAACTGTAAATAATTACAAAAAAAATAACTTTTTTTCTAAACACTGACAAACAATGGTGTGGTCGCTACAAAAAAGCTTTGTATTTACCATATTATTTCGGATATACCGTTAAAAATGGTTTGTCGATCAAGCAGCAAATTAAACGTGAATTAAATAATTTTTTATAGAACGAGAAGTTAAAAAATTTTGCCATAATTTGCAGGAGATTTTCAATTGTTTAAAAATTAGTTGAGTTATTTATATTTATTTGTTAGATCAGCAGATGAAAACAAAGCTCTTGTTTGAGAGGATTTCAGTTCAACTAGAGTGACATGTATTAAAAATTTATGAACTGTTTAATATCGAAACATGTAAGCGTAGTGATTGGCTAGAGAATGAGATATAAACCTAAAATGGAAAATGTCATTTTTATGTGAAAAGAAAACGAAATCACCAGCTTATTAATAAATAAACACCCTATTGTAAGTTCAGTACCCTTAATGATATCATTGTTTACAGAGGGTATATAATCAAACATATATAGAGATATAAGCTAGCAATTCAGAAGAAGAATGCACTACAAATTGATTTAAGAGCAAGATAGACTTGGAAAAATGTAGGTATACATTCAGGTCTCTGGATCACCGATAACTATAATATCGCTGAAGAACTCTGAGGAAATAACAGACGCGCAAGGAAATGTGGATTGACTCTTGCGCTAACTGTAGAAAGTAAAACTTGCGACTTAGTTTCACACGAGCAAATGAATGAAAAACTCAGGTTAAGTTATAAAGAGGTAAATGAGTGAGTGAGTGAGTGAGTGAGCGAAGAGATTTAGGAGGCTCTTAACAGCGAGGTCTTGAGAGCTGAATTATAAAAATGACTGTGGAGTCTAGCTAACATGTAACTCATTCTAATGAATTATCCTGTCCTTAGTAATAAGGACATGGCATTTTAACCCTATATATGTATATATATATATATATATATATATATATATATATATATATATATATATATATATATATATATATATATATATATATATATATATTTGTATAAATTTTTATTTGTATAAATCACGTACAAATGTCCAACATAACTGTACCTTTTTGAAATACAAAATTATTTATCTTTATTATATCGCTAAATACATTTAAGCTATATTTATTTAGCCGTACATGCAGTGAAGGTACGGCAAACCAGTACAAAATAGATGCACCAATGTTACGCGTAATGCTAATTCCAACTATAGTCGGCTATAAATATTCAGCAATTTATACTCATTCAGCATTCAGTGCGTTAATAACGCGTTGTTGTGTAGTTGCTTAACGTGTACTGTAGGTGTTATTTGTAAAAGTTACAAGAAGTTTCTCATACAACTAGTGAGATTACTTTACTCTACAGGATTATAAATATTTCAACGAATATCTTAAAGATTAGATAGTATTTAAGCCTTGAAGTATTTTTGACAGCAATATCATTAGAGATGAAACCATAAATATATCCAATAGTAGTGATACAATTATAAATTCACGTAAGAACTAGCAACGTATTTTGACAATCAACTAAACATTTTTACGGTTTCACAGATTATCAACTTTAAATCAAATTTGCAGCATATTAAAACATTCGAAAGTTCAACGATCCTGCGGTTTTGAATAAGCGAAGTGAGTAAGAGATTAGAGATGCTCTTAACACTGAGGTCTTGAGAGCCGAATTGGGTAAAGCGAGGTGAGAGTGGAGCAGCACCGGAATGAGGGGGGGGGGGGACAGGAGCTGCAGTGGCATCGTCCGGCACGGTTCCCACATGTGAAATTCCGGGAGGACTCCTGACGGGAATAGAACCCGGTTCGCCTGGGTGGGAGGCGAGTAGCCTAACCACTACATCACCGCGGGTCCTACAATTCAGAAGTTTAACTATTTTTGTAGGTTTGCCACTATAAATACTGAAATTTCTTGGAGGTAATATAAGTTGACAAACGCCGAGAAAAGAAACTGATTACAGTTGTTTCTCCTTACCGCTAAAGGCATTCATATTATTCATATATATATATATATATATATATATATATATATATATATATAGAAAATAAAATCACGTGTCTTAAACCCCTCTGAAGATTTAGGCTATCTTCACTGTATGAACTCCAGTGTGTATCAATGCACAAGCAACAACGAAACTGTTTGCATAATCGGATAACTGTAGTGTAAAGTCGTGAGTTAACATTGTTCCTGAACCAGAGTTGCAGAAGTAAAGCCATAAAAAAAATGCGCTCGCCTTTACTCGTGCGGCAGGTTATCCCGTAGAAACCTTCATACCTGCTTGCATAGTTGCTCAGGTAACCGGTCTCGTTGAAGCTTCCATCCGAGCTTGTAATGCTGTTCACAATAATGTGAGCACTTTTAAAATCAACCTTTATAAAAAAGTCACTGCCCCTACCTGCATATAGTTTGCCGGGGGCCCTCAGGGACATGCGCCCAATAAGGTTGGTAACGATGGATGGGAAGTAGTTCCGTATCTTAACGTCCTATCAAAAGTATTAGGTAACCATTTGTGGCAATTTAAATTATTAACATTGCTTTCTCTTTTTTTAATGCACATCATTGCAATAATGAGCAGATTTGTTAAATATTTACTTTTTAAATAATTTCACAGTTTCACTTAACCGACGCATCAATAAAGTGACGAGGCCCATGGCAATGTTAAACTTACATAATGCGGTGGAATACACAACGTGCATAAGAGTATATCTTAGGCAAGGCTTTCAAAAGTGCTAATTTAGTCGAGAATATCCTATACCGAAATATATTCTCGTGGCGCATGTGTGTGACCGCCTTTCAACACTCTGTCCTCGCTGAAAGCCAGAGAAGGCTCCCATGTTGCCTCGCATACGGCTTTTCTATTTCACGCACGAACATGCACTACACTGCCTAGCGTATTGCAGACTAACGTCCTTCACTGTAATTACAAACGACAGTTGCAAGGTACGAATGATCAACGTTGCCATCTCACAAAGACGCTGTGTTTCAGAACATACAGGTTTCCATTTGCTTTGTATCAACCAGTATAAAACTTGCATCCTACTGATATTGATAAGTAGAGATCATCGCCAGTTGCCATCGTGATCAGACGGTAGGTATCTGTTGGAAAGGGCCGCGTACGTCCTTGAGATGCCATTAATGGAGGCGTTGCACGAAGCCACGCATACCTGCGCGCGCAGCCCTTACAGACAATTCCCTTCCTCCCCCCTCCCCCTTCCCTCATATCGCTGTGGTAGTCGCACCCCAACGGGACTACTTGGCGGCCGAGGGTGTAATTACCTCACAGACACACGGAACGCCATTACTTCATACACAAGTTACTGTGCAAGTCAGAACACCATTGCCCGTCTCCCTTCTCCCTTTCTGACTGTCCGATCACTAATTGCCAATCGGTGTCACAGAATACTTAATAGAATTACACCGAATAGTTCTATGCACAATTTTATGCATCACCGTTTGGTTACCAAACGTAGCAATAAGTTACTCTTATAACTTATGAGCCTATACTTTCCTCAACATGGGTGCAACTAATTTTAAAATAAGTTCTTAAAGGCTGAGCTGGTAGGTAGGACTTGACTTATATTTGATAGCAAAAACATTATAAATAAAAGCAGAAAGTTATGCAACAGTAGTGAGACAATTACAAATACACACAAGCCTAACCTGGGACTTGAACCGAGATAACCTCGTACAATAAGCTAGTGTGCAATCCACTGCATTACGGAGGTCGAATTCGGAGCATCAGCTTGTGATTTAATCAGTCAAATTTTTCGAATGATGCGGCATAGTAACCAAAATTATTTGCAAGGTATTCATTTTGAAAATAAGTGACTGAGCCTTTTAAAAATGCACGTTTACATGGCCTACCGTAGCGCTACTTATAAGCTATCGTACGACATTGCCAAAAAAGGAGGCTCTATATACGATGCTTTCAATGTATACTGAGTACATAAGAGATTTGGTTGAATTTGGTTAACTTGTTTGATTTATGTGGCGAACTCGCCTAAACTATTTAGGAATCCACTATTATGAACATCGTTGTCTGGCCCATTTAAATCATGAAGCTTTACATGGCCTACTGTAGCATTTATGGTGTGCACAATTTGGTACACATTTGTTGCAATGTTCCAGTGTAACATTTGGTGGGAAACGGTTGATTGATCCTCGACATATGGAGAAAAATCTCCATCATTTCCATGTGGCGAACTTCATAAATGGAGGATAAAAATATAATGTAGTAGCACATCCTTTAATTTTATGCTGTCAGTATGCAAAGTAAAGTTGCAATAGATTATATAGTTTCGTAGATATTGCTCATTAAACTAAAATTGTTTTATAGCCGCTATTCTGAAAACAAATGTGTTATACTTTATATATATATATATAATATGATATACGACAGTACAACATCTTCGCTAAATTTTCTAAAAATTGATTGATCGTTTCCCGGGATATTAAATAAGAACTTCTTTTCTAATTGGCAGAGAAATGAATCTCTGCATAGACAAATGTAATGGTTCTAATAGGTACTGCCAGTATACAAAGTTAAGTTGGAGTTAATTACTTAGTTCTGACGATATAGCATTCTAAGCTAAAACTGGATATCTAGCCGCCATTTAGAAAAGAAATTTCTGACATACAATTTAACATAATCTGCATTAGTACTACTTGTTTGCCAAATTAGGTAGGAATGGGTAAAATTTTAACCTAAATATGAAATAATAACTTTATTTATTCGTATGGTGCTATCTTTAAAAATGGCCGACAAAAATGCAAATAAGTTGGTATATATGAAGCTTATAATAGTCATTTCACTCACTTAATCACTCACCCATTCAATGTTACTTCCAACTTATCTGAAACTCTGCTAACGTTCTACTTTCTGGCTGTTCCTCTGTTTCATGTGAACAAGGCTTAATTAATTCTAGAAATTTACACTAAAGGAACAACGCAACGCATTTGTGCGCGCTCAATAATATTTTGAACTATTTCTTACTAGTCTTCATTACGAATAAAGTATGATATTTTTTAGATAGTATATAATTAAATGTTTAATTCAACCCAAAAAATGACACTTATATAAACAGATATATAAAACGCTTGTAAAACATAGCATGTTTAGGAAAGAACTAAGCACGTCACATATTGGGTGATTTTAAAAGGTGAGTGATTGAGTGAAGACATTTGGGTGGCTCTTAACATCGAGGTCTTGAGAGTAATGCGGGTGAAGCGAGGTGAGTATGCTGCAGCACGGGATTGCTAGGCGAGGGGAAAAGGAAGATCCCGAGAAAACACGCCGACCAGCGGCATCGTTCAGCACGATTCCCGCTTGCGAAAATCTGGGAGCCAATCGCCCGCGGAATCGAGTCCGGTTTTCCTAGGCAAGAGGCGAGTAGTCTAACCACCAAGCAACCACGGTCTCTTTTCGAATAGACTTCAGATATCAAACACATTCCTAAGGGTGCGATCACAGGGAGGGGTAGAAGAAAGGAGCAGGACTTGGTCTCACACACTAGCGGGTAGACGCACACCCTCAGGTCGTCACGTGACGTAGCAACCTCTCTCTCGTCGTGCCCCGTCGTCGACTGCTCTCTGTTGCCTGACTACTAACACTTTTCGCCTTTCCGCCCTACGACCTGTCACTCCTATTTTCCTATCGACCTTCTGTCGGGCCCTGGGCGGGAATACGGTCGCAATGCGTGGATGAATTGTTGCTTGTATACCACGTCTGACAGACCCAAGTGTTCTCCAAAGCTTAGCAGATTACTGCATGTGTTGTAGCGCACCAGTCTCCGAAGCATATTGGATATGTTTTGACAAAAACCACTGACCGGAATTTTACTTGTTTTGCAGCTGTTATCAATGACGCAGTCATCAAAGTCCCAGTAATACTTAAAATATCGTTTACCGGAGATGGATACCGAACCAAAAATTATTCGACATAACAGCAGTTTTAAACGTTTTTAGTTGAAGAAAATACTCGTTAGAAACAGAAAAAACAAATATAGCGCCAGGGTGTGAAAACTTATTTTAACGCTGCCTGCACTTATATTTTAATTTAACTTCCTGAGTACACGCGATGTAACCACATATACCTCACACATTTTCTTCAGTATTTCTATCAATTGGGATTCGCTTTATTTTCACGCAGCAAAAATACACATTTGAGCCAACTTTATTTGCAGACGCGTAGTGACTTATCTTCCTTGAAATCTGAGCATCCTAGGAAACAAAAGTTACAAAATGGTGTTTTACAATGTCGCCAAGAAGAGGATGAAAATGTGATCATCCAATCCGTTAAAAGGACGAGGGATTTCTAGTTATAATGATTTAATCGATTACTCTGCACTGCAAACGAAAATTAAATTTATGGAATAATTGATATCAAACGTGCAGTGAAGCAACCAACGAAGGCTTTTTTTAAATGAACTTACAAAACAGTGATCTAGAGGCTGCTCATTAAAATGAGCAGTAAATTTGCTATCAAAATATCTCCTTCAATCTCTCCGGCAGCAGTTTATCTATCCTTTTGTGTTTCTAGTAATAAATAACGACTTATTAAATGCGTTGATCTAAAAATAAGTCACTCTTGTTATGCAACATAGAGAAACTTGTAAAGCAAAAAAAATTGTTATGCTGAAACTAATTTTGCAGTTAGCGGTTATTTCGTACCACTCGTTTGTTATAAACTTGGTTGGGCATTTTAGGAACATAAATATATGCATCAGGAATATTTGTTAAAAATGTATTTAAAAATTGCTATTTTTGCCGTTACTTTTTTGGAAATCGGGTTAAATGTTTTTAGTAAAAGTAAAAGTATTATTTTTGAGGATACTATTACTCAGTCAAAATAACTGAGTGTGTTGAAAAGATGGATATTAAGTTATCGCTAAGTTGATTACACAAAACGTGGAAACTTAAATTTAAGTTAACTACAATCGTCTAGCCACAAATGTGGTGTTGTTAGTTCGAGTTTAAAATATTCTGTGTTGAGCGTTGGGTCCGATTTCCGCGTATAACGTCCATATATTCACAGATTTTAGGTGAAAGTGTAGTTAGTGTTAAAGCAATTTCCCGGCTATCATAAATGAAGGATTTTATTTAGCAAGAATCAAAACAAGCCCCTGAATTACTTTTCAAAAACAAATTGTCTGTAACAAACAACTTGAATACTTGAATTCCTATATTTTTTTTATCACCGGAGAGAATATGTATACACTTATTATTTTTTTAAGTCTGGATGATGTAAACATTAAAATAGTTGCTGATTTTCCCACATGTTCTGTTCCAGTTCAAGCGTATTCAACTCCATTTTAATAAAAATATAAAATTTACTATTCTGGAAAATGATTAATCCTTTTTTTTATCTCAACATACAGTAACACGAATTGTTAATATGAAGTGATAAGGTGAACATTTTCATAGGTAACTGACGGCTCTTACAATATATTAAGTTATTGCATTAAGATGGGTTTAGGTATTGTATTAAAACATACCTAAGACATCTTAATTTAGCGTACGAATTATATTAACTTCTGCCTACTAATATATGTAAGCGTGAATAAAAACCCAATAAACTTAAAGTAATCGAAAAAAAAGTATCAGTTAAAATCTAAGAGGTCCAATTTTATAATGAAATTTATTGAAATCTGAGATTAAATATAATAATTGAAATACATAAGTGAATTTCAGATGTTTAATATGACTAGACCTCGGATTATTTTGTCATGCATTGTAGAACATTTCATAAATAATAATAATTTACATAGAAAACAAAATGGTATTAAGAAGTGTCCAGTCAATGCACTGCGGTGATTCGAATGTATAAATTCAAAATAAATTATATCCCAAAGCTACAACCAAAAAATTGTAAAAATATTCCAAACATTTCATTCATTTGTGTTTATTTAGTTATCTATTAATACCGGACCTACCACGCTCGTAAATCTAAGTTTACAACTAAATGTAAAAAATAAACCACATTAAAATTTAAACTGATGGAAATTTTCAAACCATATTTGTAAACATTAAATAACAAATTTGTGCACTCTGCTTAATTGTAGATTTCACAGCCAAGTTAATTGGGCTGTTTAGTTCTCTTTCTAAAATAACAAATTTATTGCAATTTTTGTGCTGACCGCGACTGAAAAACCACATATAAAAGATATTTTTTGAAACTAAATTCATAGTGACACTATGAAGCCCTTGAATATTACGGTAATGTAAATAGTTGATCAATAATAGAAAGTAAAAATAATTATTATTACTATACTCAAAAGATAAGATATTTGTACCTTTATAGTCAATTTAAACACAAGCAGCTATTGTAAAAGTCTAAGTTCATACAATACAAACGGACTGTAAAGCTGTAATTATACTCTGAAGAAGCCAAACTATCTAAAATGGTAATTCTAAACACTTAATGCAATATACAAACTCAATCCGCACAAAATTCTGATCCTTATTGGAGACAGTTTATTTATTTTACTGTTATAAAAGTGTCATAAATAACACTGAATTTTCAAATGCTTTTTATTTAAGGGAAATTTTTACTTTTATAATTCTTGAAGTGAACTTACAAAACTTTATCAGTGATTTTTAGTCATAAACAAAATTTTTGTTCAGAATTTTTACTACAGAGTTAATTTAAATCTTCAGATACTGAGAAGCAACACGCTCATTTGCTAGCCTATCAGAGCAATGTAGTCAAATTTATTCACCTACAGGACTAATTTGAAAAACGAAAAAAATATTAAGAAGCCTTACTTTAAGGGCAAATTTTTTGTGATGCATTGCATTTCATGAAACATCGGTATCCTTCGCAAATACCCAAGGCTATTGATAATGCCTAATTTTTAGTTAAATTATCACACTTCCTAGAGAAGCACCACATTTAAAAATAAATAATTTAATTCTCTATTAAGAAAATTAATATTTGTAATACATACTTCCTCATAATTAGGAAATATTTCTCCTTGGTGAGGAGAATGTAAATAAGAAATGTGTTACATAACTTGAAACGTTTTTGGCTGTTATATTTAAGTTTTTCGGTGCAATCAAAAAAAATTTTTTTTGGTATTGTCCGTTTCAATTTTTCATACAGTGAGGTGGAGAGAATTGGGTGGCTCATTACACCAGGGTTTTGATAAAGAGCCAATAATGGTGAAGCTAGATGAGTATGGAGCAACGTCATAATGTAACTGCAAGGGAACCAGAAAATCCCCGAGAAAATCCGCCGACCAGCGGCATCGTCCAGCACGATTTCCACATCTGGGTGCGACCCCGCCTTCGTGGGAGGTGGCCACTCTACTCACTGCGTCACCGCGGCCCCTTAAATAAAATGTGTGTTACATTTCAATATTCCCAGTTTCTATAGTCATTAGTAGGGATAGGTGTTTTTCGCGAAAAGATTTCAATACCAGTTGTAATCCAAAACACTTTTGTTGATATACACTTTCATGGTTGGATAATTTTAAATATGACGTGCCTCAAGTGTGTGCCCGCGAATCATGGATGTTCAATATCAGAGCACTTTATTATGATTGGTCCAGTCAAATAAGAACATGTCTTCTCAGGTAGACACGCGGCCAATAACCAAAGGAATTCGTGGTTGTGAACGTAGGATATTGAAGTATAGCATGGTCATAAATATTTTCCCGAAAAACACCTATCCGTAGTCACTAGTCATACACCCGTACTGCCAAAACGATTAATCGAGACTTAATATAATCACTCCCCAAATGAGAGCGTACACTATCACCAATTGTTCGCAAATGAGTGTAGATTTACAGTCACAAGGCGCAAACGGTAAAGTTATTCCGTATATATTGATGCTAGCGTTCCTACATTTGCACAGGAAACAGTCAAGTGCTTAAGAAACTTCCCAATTTTGTATAGTAGCGACGCTAAACATTTCATATTTGTAGCTCGATGTGTGGTATTACTGGTATTATTTCCAAACGAGATGTATGTGGGTAGAGGAACGTTTGTAGGTCCGTATGTTGTTATGTATATGTGTATACGCTTATGCGCGATGACATTTAAAAAATATATATTAATGGAAGTGGATAGCAACTCGTGGCTCGTGAAAGACAGACAGAAACTAAAGACGGTGAATCTATTTCTAGTAGTTGCATTATGCATCCCCTTGGGAAAAGCAGCTGAGAAAATTGTATAAGGGGTGAACAAAATGCTATGTGTTCTCTAAATTGTATCATTACGTGAAAGTTTATTAACTCGGTATGTGATATACTGAATGAGTGATAAATTAACTGAATTAAGGGTAAACAATTGAAATATATAACACTGAAGACAAAGCCCATGAATTTATAAAACAACTCAGTACCACCCACTTATTTATTGCGATGCGCAGTGGAACAAAAAACTAAGCCAAATTACTAACTCTAACCACATATCACTGACTAATCGATTGGAAGAAGCAAAATAACTAAATTTGCAACAGTAAATACAGCTCAAAATAAAACTGCCAGAAGGTTATCTGTTCAGCAATTTGCACAAATTCGAGGACGAGGACTGGAAGTAAACCTCAAGAACGATTAATTTGAGAACCTACTTCCTCCACCATTTCCAATCTCTCAAATGAAGCCATCAATCTTGCTGTTGGAGGATGCTAAAGACATGTAATCTCTCAAACAACGGTGAACTGCCCTCGTAACCAATCAATTATAGGCAGCCGTATAACGAGAACGCAGTCCAAGTATACGGGTTAGAGATAAAAAAATGACTTCGAGGTAGGTATCGCACGAGATGAACGTGTGAAGAGGAAATTCTGGAAGTTGAGAGGAGCGACAGAGAGAGGATGAAAAAGAAATGGCTTGTCTGCGCACGTACGAAGGGAAGATCACCTGAGCCCGAGCGAAAAAAGGGATCGGCGGTTGGAAAAGAGAGACGTTCTCCCTTCGCCCAAAAAAAAAAAAAGGAGTGGAAAGATTTCTTACGTTACATTGCGCAAAGGAAGAGCGCTGGCGGTAGCACATTAATGACTCTATTCCCGTGGTGGCCCGATTTCATTCGCGGAAGCTCTCTTCATTCATCCGCGCCTTTGATTGGCTGGATCAGACTCCCCAGGGTGACCGAGGAGACTTTCCGAAGTTTCAGCCATCCCTTCCCGATTCATGGGAAGAACTCTTGTTAATGAAGGTTGCTGATCGCAGGTAAAAATTTACGAGTTGTCTCGTCGACTATATTGGGTACCACCGTCAGAGTTGAACGCGTGCATCACAGCGAATTTTCAGTTGAAGAGCTAGTTGTACGAGCATGCTGTACGTGGTGAATACATTTTTCATTGCGAAATTAACAGCGAAGTATTGCTTCAGCGCTATGTTATCCAAACAGTGTAACACAAGGAATTGTTATAGCTTTAGTGTTAGGCAAATAAACAGAAGCTCTCAATAATATATATATATATATATATATATATATATATATATATATGTATAGTACAAAACAAAGTCGCACGGTCGCATGTGTCAGTTAATTTGGCCAAGGCTTCTAAACTACTTGATGGATTTTGATGCGGTTTTCACCATCATTTAAAGAATTTCTTGAGAAGTGTTTAAATATATTATATATTAGTATTTAATGTCAAGATAGTAGAGAAATGATGACGTTTTCGAATTAAGTCGGAAACAGCCGCTTTTCTGGCGCTTTCTTGGCTCATTCTGACTAAACCACAAGAGATACACCAGATTAATGTTACAGAATAGTAGAGCTCAAAAATGTCTGTAAAAAGTCCGCGACAGCATTTTTTAACCTTTAAGGATGACCCACCGTAACCATTTCTGTCTTTCACTTACGAAGACTTTCTGAGCAACACGGTATTAATCCTATGTTAGTTACCTTAAGCATTTATTTTGTTAATATACTTGCAGTAAACCTAAACAGCGCCATATTTGTAAATTGCACCCAAGCGAGGGAACAGCGGGTCATTAGCCATAATATAAAGTAAATAATATATTTTACCCCTTCATACCCTCTTTAATTTACGGTTTCAGGTGTTGCAAACAAAAAATGTTAAGATGCGTGCTCTACTTAAGTCGACACAACATTTGTTACGTTGTCACAGTCAAAAAACTGTAGACTTTAAGTTCGTCTTAAGTTTTATGATCCAGTTATGACCTAGAATAGTAAGACGGTTTGCGAATTATTTACCCACAGGATATATTATTGGCCATTGAGCTTCCCAGTGTTTATTACAGACCAAAAATGATCTACACAGTTTTGTACACTGGGTCTGAACGGTTTAAACGTAATTAACATACAATGTTGTCCCCTGCGTAGAGAACACATAAAAATAGCAGAGGGGGATATTTTCTGATTATATAACTTACACCGCAAACTTACTTAATTACAAAGCGAAACGTTTGTTTTACTCTATAGCATGCTGAACTTCTCTACAACATATCATGGCCTAGGCAGGTGTACATAATATAACACCCATCCTACCTGGTTGAAAGACGTTGTAGAATGTTTGAACTACATATTTAAATTGCAAAAATTATTAACGTGCTCCCAATTCGCTAACCTATACGGAAATATCACATATTTCATACATAAGGCCTGTTGTGTGCTTCGTGGCTTTTTTATGACATAAAGAATAACGTAAATTTAATTGAAGATGTAAGTTTAGTTAAGATTTTAATATTCAGTATATAACCTTTATACCTACGCTTAAAAAGCTATAATTATTTTCTTCAAACATGCATTTAATTTACCATATATATATATATATATATATATATATATATATATATATATATATATATATATATATATACATATATATATATATATATATATATATATATATATATATATATATATATATATATATATATATAGATACACAATCACAATTAGACACTAGAAAACACTTAAGCACATTTCTTAAAAACCAAAATTCCTGAAAGGTTTTATTTACAGTCGTTTTATATAGGAATATTACGGAAAATAACCTTCTCAGAAATACATGGTCATGCAGGATACATTTATCTTCACAACTTAGTCTCTCTGCTAGCTGCTCCACTATAAACGCACAATAAGTCCTAAAGTAGTACGATGAGCACTCAAAGTATTATAGAGGCAAATTGCCGATGGTGAGACTGCCCGCTAGTTCAGTGTCTTGCATGCAGAGATCATCCTTAGCGTTGCCACGGTTCTAGATATCTAGAAACTTATAATATTTGCCTTCAGCCGAGCAACCAGCTCAGCCGCCGAGAGATAATTCACAAAAGTTTCATTTTGGTATAGTTTAACGTATCAATTGCACATGCGTTTTATTAGTCTCAATTAAAAATATTAAATTAATTTCCGGAAAATCTATAAGATTTAAGCTTACAATAGGTAAAATTTCTGTAATTCAAGGGAAATTGAAATGCTGGTTTTTGGCCTTATAATTTGTGGATATCCATATTTTTCTTTGAAAATGTTAACGGTTTTAATGTCTATAACCAGTTTAACTTTGTGGTCTCTCTACCCAGAACTACTAGCACGAAAAATTATAGAATTTTCTTTAATGAGTGACTTAATAAAAAATGTTTTAGTTGTAATGCACTACTTAAAGTTTAGTACCTAGACTGTGCTCAGAAATAATATAATCGTGCAAGAAAAAAGCTCCGTCTGATCTAGTCTTCGCGCCACGTTATTATTCTCATGTAGACTGCTAGCTTAGAAACACTCCCCGTTCTCCAAGTTATGCTATTTTTAAAACTTTCGCCGTCGTGAACTTTTCTCTTTGTTTATGTTTGCTCAGGTACGCTGCTATCACGTATCAAATGGAAGTCCGCATGTCTCCACATTGACGGAAGCAGGTCCAGTTATACTCCAGTAGCACGCTGACGTCGATACATAGTGTACCAAAGCTTATTTGTTTTACCTAGCACAACGCTTTTACAGTATTTTAATAGATAGTGAAGGCTTATTATCAAAAGTCAGAGCTTATCCAGTACTCTTTTATGCAGTCGATTATATATAGGTAATAAATAATTCCACAATTATTTTAAGGTTTCATTTATACTGAAGTGTAAACAAACATTAACATAATAAATTAACATGAAGCGATCTTATTTCCCTGTGTCAATATAGTCAGAGTATTACTATAGTTTATGCCCACCATCTTACTGAAGAACGTACACGTAGCTTGCCTGCAGTACATGCGTCAGACAATGCCAAGTGCCCTGCCATATGTATCTGCTGCTAGTGCTGTAGGTCTGTTCCAAGTAGTATTAACATAAGATCTGAGCAGACAGGATATTACCATGTAGCAGTGAATAGGAAATACGTGACAACGTGTGGAGCAAAGGTGGTGTACTATTGAGCAGTTTTCATAACCATACTCTCCCATAGGCTTACAGAACAATGTGAAATAAATCATGTTTTGATATCCTGTTTTAGGTTAGATATATTGTTGGCAAAATTTATTACAACTGAGCAGTGTGATAGTAGAATATTTCTCCCCTGAGGAAAACGTCTGCCTGCCCCTTGCAGGCTCGAGAACCAGACGTTCGATGCGAAGAACACTCACCTTAGTTTACAACATTTACTTGAGACTAGTGACCATTTGTAAAACTCTGAAAATTATGCAACTTACTTTCCATAAGGACACTCATAAATTATGCAGAACTGGGTTTTCAGTGAAGGTGAGGAAGTGAAAACAATTATTCATGCAAATTGGAAAATACGTCAGACTACATAAAGTTTCCAGCCAAATTATTTTATTTCAAATTCAGTTTCTTTAATTAAATTGATATGTATTCTGACTGTAAATGAAGCTAATTAAAAATCCTGAATGGCAATAGCAAAGTGTTTATGAAAAACATTCAAACCAGCACTGCCGAAAGGAAGTGATCAGACATAACGGTCGTTAACGATACCCTTATTCAAAAACGTAAACTAGCCCGACGTGTCAGTTTGTCACTTTAAAAAAATCACTGAATGAAAAAGTCTGCAATTATTACTTGGAAAAATTTAACTTGGCTCAGCTTAGTGGTAGAACATTAAAAACTCTGTCTCTCGGGTGAAATTATGGTTAAAAATGAGATGGTTCTTAACTGTTAAAAACGCCGTGCCAACATGGCGTTGTGTAGAATGTTATATTACAAATGGCCACTCTCTTAGGCCTATATGACGTGTAGACTTAACTCGTAGAAAAACTAGTAGTGTAGAAAAATAGTTTACTTGTAGGATGATACCATTTATAGTAGAAAGCAGGACGGGATCTCAGGAAAATGTAGAGTAGTATTCAAACATCATAGAGTTAAGGTGTTTCTTAACGTGGCTTACATCTCACGGAACGTCAAAGCGTCTAACTGACCTAAGCTCCTAAACAGCTGCTTACTATACGGAGGGGCTTAAAACACACTTCTCTACGTAGAAACAAAACAATATTAACCAAGGGAGCTGATGAAACTAACATACCGAAATATACTACTTAAACTACCTAAGCTACGTCCAACTTCTGGACTTGAGTCCTGACTTAGGTCTTAACCCGTTGAAAAATGGCGGCAGAGAATGATCTCCTTGCTAAAAAAAAAACCCGCCTAGCCCTATGCTATCATACTAGCCAATGGGGGTGCAGGATTAAAATCTGCCAGCCACCCGGAAGGCTTCCTACTCAAACAGCTAATCTGACACACTCATGACGGCCTAATGCCCTATGTGAAAGAGTTACGGGTTTCGTATAAGGTAATAAAAATATCACAATAAATTCCTTGAAACAATTACAATGGTGTGAGACCAAGAAAAAAATATAAATAATGAATTATTAATAAAATAGAAAGAAAAACAAAATCTAGCTAACTAAGGAATTTAGAAATAAAATATTACCATTCTAATATCTAATAATTCAAAATTCTAAACATACGAAAATTAATATAAATAAATAAAAATTTAACATACGTGAAAAACGTGTGCAAATTTCAGTGTTTGACATTGACAATTAAGAATAAGTAAAAATATATATAGCTCTCAATAATGGTTGCAGTAATCGTAAAAGTTTATGTTACAATACAATTCGTATAATTTGGTTCAGTGATAATAAGGTGGGTACGCGCGCACACACACACACACACACACACACACACACACACACATATATATATATATATATATATATATATATATATATATATATATATATATATATATATATATAATGTTCACAAAATTCACCTACAAACAAGTTCGAGTGAATTCTCACGTAAATATAGACGAAATGTATATACACGGCATTATTTAGCCTAACTCACGTCCTAAGGATAGTACGGGCTGGTAAATATAGACCAAATATATACACGTGACATTTAGCCTAACTCAACTGTTATGTATTCTACACGTCCATAAAGGCGGAGAAGAGCGGCAGGGTTATCGCGAAAAGCGCGGGACCAAATTACTTAAACCTCTAAAAGTACGTATATTGTAAGTACTAGACAATGAACATATCCATCCAGAGAAAAATACTGTCTGTGTAGATACGCAACAGGTCATTGCAAAAATGTTGGTTACCACCAAGGTATATCCAGTCATATGGGGGTAAGTGTGACGCCTCCATACTGTGTGTGTGGTTCATTGTGAATAATACGGGACCATATTTTCTTCGACCTCCGAAAGTACGTGTACCAGTATATGTGGTACCATACTGGTCAGGATTCCATTTCCAGTTCTCCATTAAAACACGTAAACAATCTTAATTGATTGTGTATAAAATTTCATTAACGTGACGTAAAACTCAGGTACTGTGAACTATTTAATTCTGCATATTGTTTATATTTAAACATGTACACTAACTAAATGTTTTTCCAACTAGAAATTTTAATTTTTTTGGGGTATTGTATTTAAATCACATGGTTATGAGCAATTACAATAATACCGATTCGATGAGTGTAAATTCTTTAGTAATGTCGAAAAGTGAATTAAAACGGTCAGCTCGAAATCGCCACAACAAATACTTATCTTAGAATAATTTTCTTTACACAATATTGTTTTCTTTCTATGGAATATACAAAATACATAGAAATAAAATAAATTTTATTATGATTACGTGTGATCGGCTGTATCTCCTTTGATCTTCAATCATGATTATGAGTCTGTGTTGGTTTCTAGTGTACGTCAGTTACATAGCACATAACATTTTTAATAAGAAATTATTAGAGGAGATGTTCTCTTATTTGTAGAATTTAAATTTTTTTAATGCAAGGCCTTTACCACACTACGAAAAAATACTGACGCTTCTTCGTAATATTTGATAGAAATATACGCTTACTTGGTAGTTTTTGTGCAAACGATGACAGTTCTTTCTGTGAGAACTTACAACTATTTTAAAATTTACTGTTCAAATCATTTGTCAGAAAACCTAAGATTTAAGTACTAACTGCAAAACCTGAACTAGATGTTCTTTTTCTACATACTACATTGAAGTTAATATCGACGTGATACGTAACACGTACACTACATTAGATCGATAAAATACATTTTTAAGTAAAAACTTCCTTTCATTTGAGAAGGTAATGCAAAGGTCTTAGGATTGACGTTTATTTATCTATTTACTTATTTATTTATTGTGACATCCACTGTGACTTGATATTCTTTTGTAACAAGAATCTACGATATTTTTAAAACATACCCGCGCGTAAGTCATTATATGAGTGCCGCGTTACGCGATTGTTGCGACAAATGTTTGTGTAAATAGCTTAGGTTACTTACACATATGTATGAAATTATGCTGCAATGAAATATTGCAACATTTAACATCCCCTTGTTGTACTATTACTCAATAAAATTCAGGTAAGGCGTTAGTATAGTATGTACTGACCGTATGACAGGATTCAGTGAGCACGCTTTGTTTCCCTCATTTCTACCCCCTCTGTATTGCCGTCGCATCATACTGTGACGTCATGAAGGGAGTACCTCTAATTGTCAATTAGGGCCATGACTTTCTCTCGTGTATCTTTAGTTAAGCTAACTAACAATATGGAGGGGGAAACCGGCATAGTCACCATAAGAACCCTCCCTACATAACAAAGTTCAAAATTGTTACATGCATTGTTGGATAATGCTACAGGAGATGTAAAGTAGTAGGAAGCATTTTATTTATTGGTGGGTGCTGAAAGACTAGTAGAGACGGGACATAACGCCTTAGTTTTGATTGACATTTTACCTTCTCGCGTCCGCGCCGTTATAAAAGATGATTCGTGACGATACGGCCTAATTGAAGGAGCTTAGTAAGCCTGCTCGGCTCATTGCAGGAGGTGTCTCAACACGCCACCTCCGGCGACAGTACATTGCACCGCAGGCATGTGAACCGCGCGCGTACCTCGCCGTTATAGAAGATGATTCGTGACGATACGGCCTAATTGAAGGAGCTTAGTAAGCCTACTCGGCTCATTGCAGGAGGTGTCCCAACACGCCACCTCCGGCGACAGTACATTGCACCGCAGGCATGTGAACCGCGCGCGTACCTCGCCGAGGCTGTGCCGCATGTCTATCTTTGACGTGGTTTGCAGCATCACCATAACGTTTACTGATTACGTCTGGCTAACCCCGCGCCAATGTGTAGTTCTGCGAACGCGTGCTTCGCATTGGTTCGATCCGGAGGAATAACGTGTGAATTTAGGGTAACGAACAGAGCGTTCAAATTGCAGAAGTGTTATGTGCTATACGATTTGGACGGATGTTCGATCTTAATCACCACAACCAGAAAATTTAGCAAACTTATTGACTTCGGTGGTATATGTATTGCAGATTATAAAAGAGGAATTTTTTCCCAAGTATTTTTCTGGTGAGGGTAGAGAAATATTTTTACAGTTTGAAAACATTATTCAAGTACTCCAGTAAATAAGTTTATTTAAGTATATTCGCTTACAGTGAGGGAATTACTTAGATGTTTATCTGAAAAGTTAAAACCAGTGAAATTAAGTTATCGAGTACGGTAATATTTACTACTACGCTTTACGCCATAAAATAATTACTTTCCTAGTAGCTTCTCTACACCGGTATGACCAATATGAGATCCGCATACCTATAAGCAATTCAGGGCAAAGTGAGTACTTCTTAAGGCCGTGCTTTTTTAGTTCCTTTCGGCCTATTCGCATCTTTTCGCTAATAGTTAATACAAAAATTCATGGGATTAATAAACACAGTGTATATATTTTTATAGCTCTGAAAAGTTGAAGTCTGAGACCACAGCAACATATAATATTTTCGTTAGTATGCCTGCTAAGTGCGTCATAGAAAATACTCACTTTACTGTGAACAGCCTATAACGGGAAGATTCGTGCAAGCATCCTTGAACACGGCTCGCCGACAATCGCACTTGTGCGCCTCCCCGCATGTTTTACCCAACGAACATACAAATACCAGAGACGTAACTCGAGGCAAAGCAGCGGAGCGCTTTTTTTTTTTGGCCGGTGAAAAAGTGCCAATGTTAAAAGAAAAAAATAAATAAATCGTGTTCACGAGTTGGCACTACTAACTACACACTAACAGTTTCCAGCATAACATTACAATCGTCTAATTCCACCCATTTTAATAAAGATTTGTTCGATATTCACATCTAAAATATGTAGAATGACATCCAAAAATAAACGGCCACTGTGAGTTGTCAAGTGTCGGTACACAACGCCAAATCATTGTTAAAACACTAATGCCCGGTTGCACCAACATATTCCCCGATCCGAGATCAAATGATCCTAGAGCCGTACCAGGATACAGTTTGATATTGGTTCCAATGTAAAAGTGTCACAACAACGAAATTTCATGATTCTGGATCTCCGATTCATCGATCTTAGTTCCAAAGTGAGAGATCGATATTTGTTATGAGACAAAAGTAGTCGGGATGTGATGGTTTCGCCCCACTTTTGATTAATCAGATTAACCCTTTAATATCAAATTGGTATCAGAAGGGTTAATATTTAATCCGATCTTAATACAATCAAAAATTGTTAATCCGATTAAATTGGTTTGTTAATTCTTAATCCTATCTTAATCCGATCGCTTTTTTAATCTCATCGGATAAAATGTAATGACACTTTTAATGATTGATTCAATTAATTTAATTGAAATAGTCAATCAAAAATCGTTGTGATAAGAGTGTAGTTTGGTGTAAGAGTGTGCTAAGGGACAAATTTATAATTTTCTTTCTTTCTTTTTGTGGGTTGGGGAGCAGCTCTGGTAGATGTTGACGGTCGGAGCTCTGGCATCGTACTGACATGTGGTGTGTTGGGTAAGTGGTATATATGTGTTACGTTTTGTGCAAGAATTACATAAGTGTTTTTTGGGTTTGGAGTGGGATAGCGCTCGTAGGTGTTGTTGGGAGATAGGCGACTCTGGAAGATACGATTTGCGTCGTTTATTATTCCAAATTAATAACAACGGTGATGTATAACACGAGAGAAATTTTGGAGTTTTTAAACGAATATAACGGAAACACATTTCAAACGAGTTCTACTTATCAACATAAATAAATGAGCCGAGAGAAATATAACGAACACAACTATGTGAATAACCTGGTCTCATAAAGGAACAAGTACTAAACAATCACAACTACGTGAGTCTCCAGGTGTCATAAAGAAAATTATGTAACCAGCGAAACGAAGCAAGACTGTCCCTATAAATTAAATTGCAGTCTTCCTAAACACATTAACAAGGAATTTGAAAAAACCTACACACTAAACTACTTTACACCTCAGAGTTCTACATGTACCTTAGATGATTTTAAAACACATCCGCCCACCTGTGAGACTGGTGAATGAATGACATCAGTATAGGATATGCGGTTTCCTATAAGCTATAAATAGGTATTTTTCTCTGGTATACAGATACATATTTAAAACATTTTGAAAATTAAAAAAAAATTGTTGAGAACAAGTTTGTTTTAAAGTGATAGTTGAAGCTTGTGTAAGTGGAATGATATATGCATCTTTGTTTCAATACTCAAAAGAATTTAGCGAGTGAAAATATCTGTTATGTGAAATTATACTTAGTGTCCTGTATTTCTGTGTGATTATAAACATTTGTTTTGAAGATTGTTTTAAAGGAGTATACAATTTCTCAATCGTACAGATTTAAACTTAAAAACAGGGTCTTTTAGAAAGGTTTACATATTGTTGTTACATATGTTGTTTACGTATTGAAATTTATTGGATAAAAAATTAATTTATTGGTTTAAAATATAATATTTATTGGAATTATATCTGGTGATAAAAATTAATTTCTTGGAATTATCATTGGTATTAATGAAAATCTATTTTAACTTCAATGAAATAAATTTCATCATCGGGACTTGGCTAGCAAAATTTAATTTCGCTGGAAGCAAACAGGTTAAGGCATTCGGAAGAGACTAACTTGATTTCTTGATGGTAGGTAAGCAGTTGGACAGCTCTTGTGAATGACAAATATTCGTTCTGAGCTGGTTGTGGAGGACGGTCTATGGAGAGGATGCCAAGGGGGTGTAGGCAGTCCTCGAGCTAGACGAAAACGTTTTCTGGATCTCAGGGCGGGAGGGTATTGGGGGAGGGGGATGCATCGCCGAAGTTGTAGGCTGGTGTAGTGGTGCGTGTAGAGAGGCGAGGGGGTGTAGGGAGGCAGGAGTGATCTGAATAGTTCTCGTGGACTGGCGTCATGTTAGTTTGTCGACAAATCCCACCCTGGATACACACATTCATCGATCTCTCCTCTGAAGCACCTCTTAACTGGGAGGGTTGACAGCTGCCAGGGTGCCGTGCAACAACCAAGGGCTAGCTGAGCCACGGTCAGCGGGCTTCGGAAAGTCTAGGCATATCATACGCCTGACTGTTAGCAGCGATTCTGGTAAATCGAAAGTATCTTTACCGGGCTTCAGATATCGTTCTAATATAAATTTTTTTTGTGAATTTTATTTAATTGTGAAAAACATTTCGTGTGTTAAGCCTTTATAGGGTGTCCGTTATTTTTAAATTATTTTATAAGCGTTTATCGTGTAAACCCTGTTCCTGAGCATGGCTGATGAAAGTTTATGGGGTATTCATCTCTCGTTTGTCTTACCAAGTGCAGGGAATTTCCCAGAATTAAGGAAAATTTGTTTAATCATTATTCTGGTCGATGTAGTACGTCCGTTATTTTAAATAATATTCCTTCAAGGAAGTTTGATTGTTTGTTGAAATATATACTACGTTTCCATGAATTATTGTAGCATTATGCTTTGCGAGATTAGGTCCTTCTTCTTCACACAAACAGAGTCTCCTTACGCTTCTACAGAAGTTGTGTTCTAAAATGAATTATTCTTATAAAAGTGAAATTAATTATCCCAGAGAAGTGAAAGTTGCATTAAAAATCTGGGTAATTTTTTTTTAAGAATATTATGTGTAACGTTCAGAAAGGCATGGATAATAACTCATTAAAAGTGGGGAAATTGATTCTGTAATTCGTTTAGTGAGTCGTATTGAGAGTTTTTACCGTTTTTTCGTTTCCGCTGGAAGCTCCACGTCATTATACCTTGACTGAGCTCACAGCCGGACATACGTGTTTGGGAGAGGTGCTTGTGCGAATTCAATATGGGTTTTTAATTCAAGTAGTGCAATTTATTTATTTTTAAAACCCAGGATAGTCATGTTGTTAGGTCAACGGTTTAATTTATATCGAAACACTCGTTTTGTACTTAAATGTATTCATATTTCATTTCGTTCATTTACGAGTTTCTCAGCTCAATCTTTAATTAAACGTAGGCCGACACACACACACAGGTTCTGTTTGCTCTCAACACCTTGTTCAGCTTACAAGTTGACGTAAGTGGTACAGCCAAGTCAGTGCTGCGGCGACCTCCCGAGCGAATGGACTTATTTTAAAATCATTGACTGGTAAACATTTTCTTTTATGCGAGTTAATAAATTAATTTTTTTATGTGTGGATTCCTTTTCAGAAGTTCCTCTACGAGTGTTAATTACAGGATTTGCTAAGCTTTTATTGTAATACGTTGCCTGCCAACCGGAACTCGAAACAGCTTATAGGAAACCGCATATCCTATACTGACGTCATTCATTCACCAGTCTCGCAGGTGGACGGATGTGCTTCAAAATCATATAAAGTACATGTAAATCTCTGAGGTGTCAAGTAGTGTAGTTAATAAATCTTTTTCAAATCCCTTGTTAATGTGTTTAGGAAGACTGCAGTTTAATTTATACGGACAGTTTTACTTCGTTTCGCTGGTTATATAATTTTATCTATGACACCGAGAGACTTACATAGTTGTGATTGTTTAGTACTTGTTTCTATATGAGGCCAGGTTATTCACATAGTTGTGTTCGTTATAGTTCTCTCGACTTATTTATTTAATTTATATTGTTAGGTAGAACTCGTTTGAAATATGTTTCCGTTATGTTCGTTTAAAATCTCCAAAATTTCTCTCATATTATACATTACAGTTGTTATTCATTTGGAATAATACACAATGTAAATCGTATCTTTAAGAGTCGCCTATTTCCCAACACCATCTACGAGCAATATCCCACTCCAATCCCAAAACTCTTATGCCACTCTTGCACACAACTCAAAGCATATATACCCCTTACTTAACACACCACACCTCAGTACGATGTCAGAGTTCCGACTGTCAACATCTACCGGAGCTGCTCCCCAACCCACAAAAAGACAGAAAAAAGATAATAAATATGTCCCTCAGCACACTCTTACGCCAAAATACACACTTATCACAAACATTTTTGATTTATTAATTGAATAAAAATAATTGGATCAATCAATCAAAGTTTCATTACATTTTATCCGATGAGATTAAAAAAGCGATCGGATTAAGATTGGATTAAGGATTAACATAACATTTAATAGTATTAAAATCGGAATAATATTTTTTGATCGGATTAATATCGGATTAAATATTAACCCTTATGATATCAATTTGACATCAAAGGGTTAAACCGATAAATGATAAGAGGTGTGAAACCATCACTCTCCTACTAGTGACAAATTTTGCTATTGGTTCTTAATATATGACGTCATGGAAATATGTGTACTTTTTACTATAGAAAGAACTAGATGTGCGGTGTTTTATCTGATTTAGGTGAATTATTGTTGTACTAATTTTAATGAATAAGATTCTAGTGGTATAATGTTTTTTAAACTCCCGAGATATCACTCGAACGTAGTTGTATCTATTGGTGTATTTTCAAAATTCATTTTCCAACTATGGCTGCTGTTCTCGGTTCGAATAGAACTTCATCTCGGTCTCCAGTCCAGCTCTGAATTCGAATGGTGCAACAAATTTCTGTATCTACCTTAGATGCGATCTCTGATCCCGTTTCGTACCACGATGGTGCAACCGGGCATAAGTAACTCACATCAATGAGAATGCACGGCCCTACGAGAATGTAATGCTCACATCACTACCAACATCGTAAAAAGAAATGTGTATTTATATAAATCATTGTAATTCAGTCTCTACAATTGAATCATTATTGATATACTTTTATTTTCAATTCCGTAGAAAAATATTCATACAACGATGAGCAGTTTATTTAAATCATATCAAATAATTTTCCGTTTTTATATTGCCGATATTGGATTGAGCAATTAAACGAAATCGAATCGGAAATAAACTAAGCTTTCTGTTTACTACTAACCAATGTCTAGGGGTTGGTTTTACCCACAAGCTGCTGGGCAAACCTCAGCGGAGGACTGCCGCCCGCCATTGATCAGCCCCTGTGGCCACGAACATTGCCCTCTCATGAAGGAGCGGCCATGGATCACGCTTGGTGGGGCCGCAGCGGTGTGAGCGATGTGCTTCATTGACCTCATTACCCGGCCGCATGCATCCTTCTGGTACCTGTCAGCGGCACTCCTCCGTCATCACCAACCCGCGCTTTTGGTCCACCTCCCAACGCTAACTTGCTGCTTCTACACTCATTTGGTGCATAAACAGCTAATTTTTTTTCTGAGAAATTGCTTTTATAACTACTCGTTTGTAAGACTACAAGATCTGTGTTTGTAGCAGAAGTTAAGAAATGTTTATGTTATAAGTTACTGACTCGTGTCCACGAGCTTCAGCGAAATGGCGGACACTCGACAACGTAAAACCATATATAGCTGTTTGTGCAACAACTATGGGTGATGTGATGTGTAGTTGCAAATAAATGAATATATGTATTAGAAATGTATTTAAAGTTTGAATAACGTTAAATACTTATAAAATAACTTAATAATAATAAAACAACAATTTCAACAAAACGTGACCATATTACTCATTAACTGTTAATGTTTCCTAGTTACACAGAACTCTTGAAATGAAATTAATGTTTTTTTTTATTAAATAATTCCTTAATATTCTATAAGTATTTGCCTCTCTATTAACTCTTAATAAGCATAAAATTTGTAAGTCAAATTGATAATGTGGTAAAGGTTGCGTGCTAATAAAAAAATGTGTGTGCTGACAAAGTATTTTTTGAATTATTTTCTTGTTATTTTCTGTTATTAATTCATCACGCTTTTTTTTCTAGAAGAAAAAATTCAATCTTATATATACTTCTCAATAATGTAAGTTGTTATACGAGGATATCATTTGTAATATTACAAATACATGTTTTTGCATATTTTACAAGAAAACATTTTGTAGTTTTACAAAGGATTTTCTTGGCAACTGAGTTTTTAAGCATTTTTGTGTTAAAGTACAAAAATATTTTCAGAGTGTAGGCAGAACAAGGTAAACTTAGCTATCTCTAAAGCCATGCTTAATCCTTTCATTCCCAAATTAATTTATTATTTCTGGTGTTGCAAATTAAACGTTATTTTATGCGTGCTTCACCAGAACTGGCAAAGGACTTGTTTCGTAAACACAGCCAATAATCTGCGGGCTTTGTGTTCGGCGACAGTGTTATCGACCAATCGGTAACGTAAAGCAGAAGCACGTATTACGAAGCAGTTCCCCACAAGGAAGATCGTTTGACATTGAGTCTCGCAAAGTACAATGCCGGTCGAATATAAGCTTGCGGTGCAACATATATACGATTGTCTACAGTGGACATGAAAAGGGGTTAACATTTACAGCTTGTATGTTTCCGCCATAGGTAAAATTAATATAACCATGTACCTGATCACTTTATTCATACGTCTGTCAAGTGAAATTGTGAAATTACTAAATAAGGAATAAGTTTCGCACATTTTATAATCCTTACAATTAAATGCATTAAAAAAGAAAAAATAAATAAATTTCGGTATTCACAAATGTTTACCTAGTATTTTTAACTCAGCGTTAATACATGGAACTAATTTACCTCCTCCGTTATCAACTTTATTAGACGCAGGCCAGTCAGTGTTTCCGTTAAAATACATGCAGGTATGGGCAGGGACCTTTTTCAAAAGTTCATTTCAAAATTTATTTATTAACTGCAACCAATTACAACACTATATTAGATATAGGAGCAACATTGAACCTCCTGCCATATTAAATTTCAAACGAATCTCGAAAAATACTTCATATGAACTCGTTCTTTATAAATATAAGTGTCAACCATGAAGTACGCAACAAGGCAGGAGGTTGTAAAGCAAAGCCTTCCTTTTAAACGAAAATTATGTTTTCCATAGTTACGCTTAAAGGTGTAAAGTTACCAAAACATACAATAAGCATTTTTGTGTTTAATTCATAAATTTTAAAATTGAAAACGTATACGTGTTAATAAACGGGTTTGTTAAAGAATTATAAACGATATGAAATAAATTGGACTGATTTTGGAAATTTTAACCTATAGATCTTTACAAATATTAATTTGATTAATCTTTCCCCGAAGTTTTAGTGGAGAAAGTACATAATATTTTAACGTACATGTGAGCTCCTTGTACACTGCTCGAGCCAAATATCTCCAGAGCCCACGCAACGCCATGGTGGACGCACGCTTGTAAGCTCTTCAGATACTCACCCACCGACATCACTCCCGCCAACCTCATCTCTGTCCCTATTGGCCGTGGCTGGCATAACTTGTAGAGCACGTCACTAAACCCCTCTTTACCACATTAGCAATTCCACTGGAGATACCAGCCCGCTATTGGATAGGAAACACAGTCAAGTCCACTGTTGTCAAGGTTACCCTAGTCTAAAATTATTACCAACATAACTTCTAGAACCAATACAACACACACTTAGGCTATTCAACATAATTAGGACCCCAACATAAGGTAGCTGTGTCATTTGAAACATAGTTGTAACACAAAATAAAATATATATACCACTCCTTTATTTTAAAATGTTAAAATACAAATGGGTAAGAATTACTACATTGTAAATGACAAACCCAAAAATAATACTTAACATCTTGCCATACTGAAGATCAATTAAAACAGGCATATTAAAATGGAGGGGTAACCAAACGGCCCAAACAAAAGCCCTCAACTAAGAAGATACAATCCACACGTTAAAAGAGGGACAACCAAAATTTGCTCTAACCTAAGCCCTCATAAAATATTTAAAAACGTTATACGACTAACTTTAAACAGAGTGATGATACAAACATTACCTTAAGTGAACCGACTTTACATTCAACGAGCCCCTCGGCGTTAAAAATATATAAAGAGCAATTAAAATTTCGTACCCCAAGAACAATCTACAAACTGGGACATGAGCGTCATGTAGGAAAATTCACTAAATACTCCCATCGCACACTCTGAAACGACCTTACAGAAAAAAAACGAGACGGTATTATAAAACATTATTAAAATCTAAACATTCGTGAAACATTTCAGCGACTGCCGTGAAGCGGCTTAGTTCGCTTCAAATTGAAATTTTTGAAACACACTACACGGAATCACGCCTAAGGTAAACTTCAGCTATGCCATCGTAATATCGAATCTGCGTTAAGGTAGCAAAATCACACAACACGATACATGACTCACTAGTATTTGACGACGTCCCAGCAGATACCGCAGTACAGGAGATGAAGAAGTGCTGGCACAGCAGATAAACCGCTCTATTTAAGAGGCTGTATCATCCCTCATACATAAATTATTCGTTTAAATGTCGTAACGAGAAGTCAGGATCATTACTGAAACTGTTTAATTACATGTTTGTATGCAAAATTTTGTACCAAATTGTTAATAGCTGTTTCCTGGTTATAATTTAAGGTAAGAATTAACTAATATGTAAAACGTTGTGTTTAGTTAATTTTTGCATAAATATGCGTTAGTGGTTCATATATTATGCCTGTAATGATGGGTTAAGTAATTAGGTAAGCTACTATTGTGACTTTTACAATAAATGCCTCTAAATTTGAATTAGGAAGAAATAAATAAAAAACATCAATATGGCGAGTGACACGGGCTCTTAAACTCTAAGCTAGGCAGGCAAACTATAGTTCAGTCGCTGTTACTTTCACCTTTTCTGAAGCCTTGCTTAGTTCTGGTTCGAAGATATTCCTCCACTTCATGCAAATAGAGCTTAGAAAATTGCACCAGAAGGCCAACGCACAGCATTCGTGCGCACTCAGTGTAATAATATTTTGCATAAGCGCTATTTATTACTAGGCATTACCAACACACCTATTTTCTCTCCATATTTATTCTTATTATTTATAAATTAAATATTGTGATTTACAGACAAAATAGAGGTACAAGTTAAAGTTAAACAAAAATGCGATACTTTTCTGTTAACACGATTATAAAACGCGTGTACTACATGATATATTAAGGAAACAAACAAACACGTCATACATGGGGTGCTTTTTTAAAGGTTTGATTAGAAAAGTGTGAAGAAACCGCGAATTGATTATAACTATGCGCACGCGTAGGGAGTGAGAGAATCAAAAGAACTTAAAGCAAATAAATAAAACAGGCCAAGGAGGCCGAGCGCGCACTCGAGCCTTCTGAATACCGGAGTCGTAGATGGCGCCACTAAATGTCTTAAAGCACCAGCGGCTCATAAAAACATTTACGTAGCTCTTACTACTTACTGATTGGCCCGAGAACACACACAACTAAATGAATGGCTTTCTCACAGTATTTTAATCTCACAAGCTATTGAATTGAAGTAGAACCAAAAGATTGGGTGGCAAAAAAGCATTTACTTGAAAGTCCACACAGGTCCATAGCCCACACACAAATAAATCATCGTAAGTTGTGCCATAAACAAAATTAATTATACTTACGCCTAGGAAATCTTTAATAATTTTAATTACAACAAAAACTACATTAAATGTAGGCTGTATAAGTTTTTTTACGACATACCTACGTCCGCCGACTTTAAGTCAACACTCAGATAGCTCCGAGCTATCCGAGACGCCATTAACACATTCATGTATGCATATATGTATTACTGTTGAAGACAGGTTATAAGTGAATCGCCTGTATACACCACTGCAGGTTGGTTTCTGTATTCCCACTTACCACTCTTCTATTGGTCCACACACTGGGCGTGTTTAGTGGGCTCTACAACGTCCTCATTGGCTGGCCATCAGCCACTGGGTTGCAGAGTTGATTGTGCTACAGTCTTACTTTGTAGAAGGTTTACAATCAAGCATTTACTTCTATAAGGTTATGAAAAAAATTACATCTTATATAGGAAAATTATAGTTGTTGGGTTGAAGTGTTCTTTTTATATCCAGTTAAATATTAGCAAAAAAAATGACTCTATAACAGTGCAAGTTTAATTTTCAAGGACAAAGAAATTTTGAAATGTGCCTAGGCTTGAAAGTGTTAAACTTAATCATATGACATCCAAAAACACACTTAAACACGAAAAAAAAATAGTCTACGGCCGGCAGGGGTCGCGTTTGTATGGTGGTTAGAGCACTCGTCTCCCACCAAGACGAACCGGTTTCGATTCCCGGCGGGGTGACCCCCGGATTCTTGCATGTGGGAATTGTGCCGGACGATGCCTCTGGTGTTCTCTCTCCTCTACCGTTGCAATCTGGTGCTGCCCCACACCTCACTTCACCATCATTGGCTCTCAAGACCTCGATGTTAATAACCTCCCAGATCTCTTTGCTCACTCACTTCTTCCCCGACATGTAAAGTTGACGCTACGATGAGCCTAATCACTTTATTCATGCGTCGGTTAAGTGAAGTTATGACAGTTTAGTAAATTAAATATTCCACAAATTTACTCATTTTCACATTTCGATGCATAAAAAAATCTGAATGTGAAAGAAATAATTTAAGTTATCACAAATGGCTATCTAAAAATTTTTATTCGATGTTAAAACATGGTACTCTTTCCCTCCATCGTAACAAAATTTACTGCGCTTATGTCACCCAGTGGACCCGTTCAAATATATGCAGTTAGGAAAAGTGACTTTTTCTAAGGTTGATTTTAAACGTGCTCACTTTATCGTGAACAGCCTTTAACAGCACTCACGACTATATGTTTCCCTCGTGGCCGCCCGAAATGAACCTCCTTTGATCCGTGTCGAGATAGCGTTGCCTCTGACTCACTTGCCAGCTGACGTCAACAGCTACTCTTCCATTGCCGAGCTGGAGATTCAAAATACAGGAAAATTCGATACGGAAAATAAACTAAAATATTTACAGGCCGTGACAAAACAATAGCTTTAAAAGGGATCGCTACTAATTTTCTTATTTCTCAACATTAATATTTTAACAACTTTACGTTTAGAATCAAGCCTCTGAAAAAATATCCCATGTTGGATGTGTGTGGGTCCTTTCTTAAATACGTAGTGTATCAGAAGCGTGTTATACTACTGTTGACGTAAAAATATATTTTTTTTATTAAACTGAACTTTTACTTATATTTTATCAATTAATTATATTGTTTCATTTAAAATAAATATGAACAAAAAAGTTAGAAAACTGATTTGTTGGTAATGTCTAGTATGAAATAGGGGATATCCGAAAAGTATTACCCTTATTACAAATTTTATTTATATGCGCTATATCTAAGAGAGAGATATTAAACCGGTGCCAAAATGTTATCAAACTAACCAGGTTTTTTGGTGCAACAGGACAACACACCATTAAGTCTCCACGAAAGCACACTTGGCAGCACGTAGCACATCTGGTCGATACTCAGTTACTGTCCTTACATTAGCCAACATCACAGGAGCGATATATACAATGACTGCAGATGTCCGTTGTTGCAGAGTTGCAAGATCCGATACCGGAGTTCTGTTGACACTGTCCTTGACATAATAACACAGAAAAAAATGTAATGGGTTTATGTCAGGAGAACGTGGAGGCCAAGCTGTCGGGCCATCACGACTAATCCGTCGTGCAGGAAAAGTATTATCAAGAAAGGTACTACCCTACAAACCTTGATGAGGCGGCGCACAGACTTGTTGGAAAATTTCATCTGGGTCATACTCAAGCAACTGAGGAACAGCAAACAATTGCGATATGTCCAGACACACTGGAGATGTGTAGGTGCCCTTCAGCGAAACAGAATGATGCAATAATTTTGTCATGAAAAATCGCGCACCAAACATTCATATTTGGGTTGCCTCTGGTAGGCACCTGATCAGGGGGCTTTGAACCCCAAATACGCACGTCATGTCGGTTCATTACACCAATGACAAACAAAAATCACCTCGCCAGAACAAGCAACACGTTTGACATAGCCATCATCGCTCTCAGTAAGTGATAACATTTTTACTTCTTTGGCACCTGTAATTCACGTGAGGCCCTACGCCCTGATTTCTTGCGACTTCGCACAAAAGAATGTCTCACTGCTTCCATCCTTTCAGCTGAGGTTGGTGGTCGGCCAGTTCTCGGTAAGTCTGCGACCGATCCTGTGTTATTGAACTTGTCATACCACGACTTAGTACTCCCTACATCGGGCAGCATCTTCCCATACGTTGTCTGAAAGGTCTTCTGCACAGCTATTTGGTAACCGGGACTCGTGGTACCAGACGACCCACTTTTCCCTAATTTATGAACATATCCGGTATCCGGGACACTGCAACTTCTACACTGAAGCCATGTTACTGAAAACTGTAGCTAAAGACTTGGTTAGTTTTGCAATATTTTGGTGCCAGGATCACATCTAGATCTCTCATAAAGCGGATATAAATGAAGTTCGTATTCAAGGAAGGGCTTTTTGGACAGCCCGTGCAACATTTTATTATACTGAGTGCGCATGAATACGGTGCGTTGTCCCTTTTGGCGTAATTTTTAAACACGGTTAAGCTTTGTTTGCATGGGGTAGAGGAATATCATCAATGTAGAACTTCAGCAGGGCTTCAAGAAAATGTGTGTAACCGTGAGTGGACTATATAAACTCTACTTAATAGGCCTACATTCCATCTTTGATTACGCATACCGTAAGTAATTTAATGTGTATTAAAAACCCAAATTACAAAACGGTGATTGTAAATATCTGTCATATTTACCTGACTGGTGAACATATGCGACCATACGTACCAATAGAGTGGATATGGAATAGAGCGCGCATTCAAGCTGCACAGTAAGAAACTTCGGTGTCCGAAAATTGAACTACTCTTCTTCCTAAAGAACTGTTCAAACCATATTGCTTCGACTATTCTAGCTCACTTTTTAATGTGATGAGCGTTTTAATATGCTGATAGTGCACTACTTTTGACTAGGCCGCAACATAATTTTTATTTCATTAAATTACATGTTTGAGGTTAAAGCCAAATGTAAATAGAATCAAAACAATGTTGAAACAATTTGAATTTGACAGTACTTTTCGCAAGTCTAGAGGCGATGTTAACGACGTGCACTGAAAATGAATATCATTTTACCTAATGTATATGGCTGTTCATGCTTAATTGAAAACTTTTTATATAAACCTTGGAAAAATGCCACTGCCCTTACCTGCATACATTTTAACGGGCACAATGACTGGCATGCGCCCAGTTAATTTGGTAACGATGAAGGGAAAGAGAATCCACGTCTTCATGTTAAATTTCAAGTGTTACGTTTATATTTGTGGACTTTGAAATTATATCTTTTCTGTTATTTTAATGCACGTATGTTCATGAATTGGCAAAATTGCAGTTTCATTTGACCGTTGCTTGAGTAAAGTGACCACACTAATGGCAATGTGAGTTTTCCATGCGATGGAAGAATAGACAATGTGTATACTAGTAGATCACAAGCAGGCTTTCAGAAGTACTTAAGTGTGCTGTAAACAGCCTATAGTCTATGATATGTGCCTGTATGTATCTTCGTATTCAGAATCCGAAACACCCGACGGATCTAACACTGAACCTTCCCTGACGCAGGTAACACTCCGGCGATCTCGTCGACGAAGGCCTACCGTAAACAAGAAGAAAAAAAAAAAGTTAATTTCACCTTCACAAGCGGCGGGCGCTTGAACGTGGGAAGGGACGAGAGGTAGAAAACGTCACGCATTCATATTATGCATGCCGTTGGAAAGTGAAATAAGGGTGCGAGAAGGGGGGGGGGGGGGGGTGACTTCCCGGATAACGGGTGGCAACATGCCGGCTGCAACGAATGGTAGGGTAGATACGCTTGTGTGCCCGAGTTGCGATAACGTGCACCGCAGTGTTCGCTGCGCCGCCAGCAGATTCGCCAAATAGTGTAAAAGTGCAAAAGTAAAAAACAACATGAGAATGGAAAGGCGTGTTTATAAACTTACGTACTGTGACCTGGAAATATATTTCGGTATTTAGAAAATATGTTCTCGGAATTCACACTGTTTTAAAAATTAGCACACAATTTATAGTGACCTATAATGTGTTTTTATGTGTAACGTGTAATACCTTAAATCATTAAATGTAATGTAATGAAACGTAACGGCGAGACGACGGAATAGTACTCACCACACATAACAGTATACAAAAATGGGATACGCTAAATGTCATGCAAATTAATACTAATCTGAGGGAGAAAAGGTGTTCTGTATCAGGGGGTGGCTATGTTATATACCGTGCAGTGTTACCAATTGAAGTCTGTTTATATCGTGGAGTTAGACGGGTTTTTTTTCCGGTAAAATGGTGACGTGATCATTAGTAGCCCAAAACATTGTATCGGCCTATCTTTCACGTGTATTTTGAAGTGTATTAAAATCGACATATATTAACATACACAACCATTTTTGACCTTAATGTGATATATATATATATATATATAGCGTGTGTATGTTTATCTCAGTTAACTAAGTATAAATTTATCCGTTAAATATGCAAAGTTACGAATTATTATTTACATTTAAGTGGAAGTGTTATTTTCGGCGTCTTGGGTGATTTGCTTCCCATTCCCTATATATTGCTTTAAAAATATGCAACCAAATAATATTTTGGCAACTATAGGAGCTTCTAAAAGTTATGATAAAACTTTACCCTTACTAAAAATCGAATATAACAACAGTTGGATATAATAATCGCTGTCTGCTACTGGTAAAAAAAAAAAAAAATAGTTGTTTATATTCTGAAGCAAATTGAGTGCAAAGGCATAGGCATGGATTTTTGCTGAAGAAACCCAGTATCATGTAATTCGGTTACATCAAACTGTTCTATTATCAGTTATGTCTGTCAGTAAAGTTGAAGTATATCTCACCCCGACGGGTAACCAAGATATTGGTAATTGGTTAGTTTTGTTTGCATAACGCTCCAAATCAGCATTTTTTTGCTGCGTAGAATAGGCCTTTCAAACTTTAGATTTTGCTTTACTGCATTCATTCAGTAATTACATAGAAAATGGGCTTTTCGGAAAATACCTGCAAATATAATAGGCCCATATGGTCATTACTAATCTCACACAACATTATTAGTAAGAATATTTTATCGAGAAAAAAAACTGTTTTATTTAATTTCATAAACGAACAGGTTTGTGTCTGAAATATTGAAATATTTAATAAATTGAATACGCTTGAAAAAAATAGTAATAAGTACAATTATTACATAATATGCCACCTACCTAGAGTTAATTTGTGAGACACAGAAGCATGGGAATGGTAAGGGTGACACTGCCCCATCGCTGCCGCACACATGACACTTAACAAGCATGCAGCATTTTGGTTGCGCTACACATAAGTACAGGACCTTAGCAGTGGCCCCTAAATACAGCGCCACCAGAAAAAAAACAAAAGATATCCACCCCACCTCTACCAATCTTTCTCTTCTAGTGTTTCAAACACCCTTTCAATAAAGAATATCCTTTCCAATCCTTTGTTCTAGTAGAAACCTTTTTCTACTTCATTAATAGCATGCACTCTTGAAATTATTTTCAGTCACGGAGTTTTTTACGGTGCCTATGCCAGTTCCCCCCCCCCTCCCTCGTAGTTTAGACTAAGTTTGCATGGCAGGTAAACTTGGCCCCAATCGCGGTCAAGTTTTCCCAATCCCAGTACAGCCGCGCTCATGTGCTCTTGCAGTTAGAAACTTCACTGCATGTCTAGGCGTAAGGGGCTCAGACCTGAGACGCACTTAGGCAGGGTTCTCAACGACCTGGAATAGCAATTTGGACCAGAAATACTGGATTTGGGATCTTGTGGACTCCATGTTGGTCATGGTGCCTTCCAGTTGGGTGTCAAGAAGACTGGGTGGGATGTAGTTCAGTTTTTTAAGGCAATATACTCTGTGTTAAAGAACTCACCAGCTATAGGATCAGACTTCAGACAGATTACAGGTTGCAGTGTTCTTCCGGCCAATTTTTGTCATTGCTGGTGGTTAGAAAATGTGCCAGTTCGTGAGACAACAATACAAATTTTTCCTTACATAAATGAATTTTTTCAAGTCATGTAGACTACCTGCTACATATTCTGTTCAAAAAGTGAAGGACTGCTTGAAAGATCCTCTGCTACTACCAAAACTCCATTTTTTTTTCTGCAAATGGCTTCTTCACTTGAACCATTTTTAAGGAAGTTCCAAACATCAAAACCAATATAACTATTTCTACATAAGGAATTGGAGGACTTACTAAGAGAGTTACTTGGACTTTTCATTAAAATTGAAGTTTTAAAAGACAAGACAACCGCATACCAGCTGATAAATATTAATTTGGATGATCTAAGTCAAGTACTGCCTATGTCTAAGTTACAAATAGGGTTTACTGCCAAGCACGATCCCGGTGTGGCTGATGTGAATGAACTTAAAAAACAAACATTCTTAATAGAATGCAATACGTTTATGGTCCTGACTGCCAAGAAAATTGTTGAACGCAGTCCAGTAAAATATAAAATGATTAAAGCTGCTTCTTGTTTGAACCCTAGTAAATTGTTGAAGATATGAGAAGAGTGCAGAGCAAGTATTCATACTTGTTTACAAGTTCTCATGACAGCTAAACATCGAACTGCTCTTCAGTCTGGTCGAGCTAGTGACCAGTTTACTAAATTTGTCACTGTTGTCAATTCCGATACGCTTGCAGCATTTCATGCACAGAAGGACAGGTTGGATACAATTTATGCTGGTATTTTGTGTGGGGAAGATGAGTTTAAATATTCAGGGCTTGCAGTGAAAATTACATTAATTCTTTCACATAGTAATGCTTTCGTGGAATCTGGATTCTCTATCAATAAGTATATGCTTGTGGGAAACCTCTATGAAGAATCTTTGATTGGCGTACGACGAGTCTGGGATGGGATTGGTAATGCTGGTGGTGAAAATGCCATTCAGGTGGACCAGGAAATGATAAGGTATGCCAGAGGAGCTGCTTCTAAGAACAAAGGTGCTCTGGAGCCAAAGTGCCAAAATGAAGATACAGACAAGAAGATGGACAGATATTGTAAAGAAAAAAAAAACGGAAGACTGCAGAAATACAAGAACTATTATATCAGAAAATTGAAATAGAGAAACTAAAGAAGGAGTTGTAGATGAAAATTAAAAGAATTACAAGAAATATGTGATTTGGTTTGAATATTTATGGTTTGGTTAGGATGTACAGTAAACTTAGCCAATATGATCTATCTACATTGTGTGTTTCAGTTAACATTTTCCTGTAAACATCTTAACAGACATGGACAGGTTTTTTTAACTCTCATTGATTTGTGTTACGTTTAGTTACCACTCTCAAAATTATTCTACGGTAATTCTATTGGCCACCAGAGTTGTATAATTATGAGTTTGGACAAATAATATTTTCAGTTTGTGATCAGTGGAATGAGCCAAAAAAACTTCGAAATTATATTTTCAAAATCCTTTGGAGGTTGTTAGAAGACATTTCTGAAGTGTTCACAAACACCCACATTAATACAGGTAATTTAAATGGCGAAGCTTATAAACTCTGTGTATGTAATTTTTTTCTGTTGTGATTGTGTAGTGTTAAATATGTATGCGTGGTTTTAAATTTTGACACAGGGAAAAAAAAATTATATTACAGGGATAACATGGAAACCTCAGGGAAATTAACTGAAGCAAGTTGGTGGGAACCCTGCTTAGGTCCTAGCTCTACCCTGGACCTCCGACTCTCCTCTTAGTTTTAAGGGAGGTTAAAAAAATCAGTGGCCCTGTCATTTTTCAGTAGATAGTCTTCTGGGCGATATGTTAGTTTTGTAAGTGTCTGATTAGTATATATAAAGATATGGCCAACTGAAAAGCAATTTTAGCTATATTGGAGAGTTTCTAAAAGTAGTTTTCCTTAGTGTATCATGTTTTAAAATCACCCACCCACACTCACTTGAAATATACGTTATTTTAGTAAATAGGCAGTGCACTGTAAACCATTTGATAGTTTTGTTAGTAAATGGGCATATCAAAAACACTGTAATTCAGCTCAAGCACCGTGTATGTGGGCCCCTTAATGGAAGTCAAAAACAAAAATTCAGCACTGGACAGTTTAAACTGCATTGTATATTTAATGCTCATGTAGTTTGGAATGTATCAACTTTTTTTCTGCTTCTATTTTTATGCTAATTAGTTATGCTGGTCAGGAGCAAAACAAGAACTTCAACTTGTGCGGGTGGACGGGGGGGTCCGGGGGGGGGGGGTACCTTTGGCACCTTTAAAATTTCATAAAATATGAAGTTTGGCTGTGAACCATCTCAATTTAACTTAATTGCATATGGGTATTGGTGGAAAGGGGTTTAATGATAAATAATTCTTAGAATACTTCATAGACTGTTCATAAGGTAAGTAAAAAATGAAGTTTTGTTAACTGTGGACAAATCCCAAAGCAAGCTGCCCTCTTGGCCCTGCCATGCTCCACTTTTCAACCTACAGGTTCACGCGAGGAGTTTGTTCCTGTTGTACTAACAAGTGTAGTGACCATAACTGCTGAATTTGACATACAGGTGCATTACAAGTTTAAACAGTTTCAATATGAGCACTGTAATATTTACCACATATATATGCATGTGTGTACACAGGTATAGACTATTCACGGTAAAGTGAGCACTTCTGGCATTGAATATATATATATATATATATATATATATATATATATGGCATTATATATATTAGTATATATAAAGATATGGCCAACTGAAAAGCAATTTTAGCTATATTGGAGAGTTTCTAAAAGTAGTTTTCCTTAGTGTATCATGTTTTAAAATCACCCACCCACACTCACTTGAAATATACGTTATTTTAGTAAATAGGCAGTGCACTGTAAACCATTTGATAGTTTTGTTAGTAAATGGGCATATCAAAAACACTGTAATTCAGCTCAAGCACCGTGTATGTGGGCCCCTTAATGGAAGTCAAAAAAAAAAATATATATATATATATATATATATATATATATATATATATATATATATATTATATATATATATATATATAAAGCTACAGATATTAACTTTTAGGGGTGGTGAAGTTTATACACTGTGTTTATTATATACATGGCAATGTTTATATCAACAGGTGGCGGAAGATAGAAATAAGTCGAAAGGAAAAATTTTGCATGGCCTTAAGAAGGGCTCATTTTACCGTGAATAGCCTATAGTTTGTGGCAGTGTAAACTGCTTTGATTTTCTTGCGTACATTAACGGCTGTTAAATCTTGCATGCTTGTTTTTCTATGGAAACCATTTTATTCCTGGTGAGGTCGGCCTGGATGTTCGCAGGTGGGAAACACGACGGATGTCGCCACTGGCTGATTGGTTTTCTCAAGGTTCTGCGGTTTCCACCACCATTACATTTCATTGCTGCTCCATATCCACCTCACTTCACCCTCAACACTGAAATTCTCAGCTGTTAAGAGACTCCTAAAATCTCGCAGTATCATTAACAACTTTTTGATTAATGACCAAAGACTAACACAAAAACTGGAAAATAATGTAATGCTTTTAAATGTGATATGCTCTGACTGAATACATAGGCCTACAGCAAGTCTCACATCAAAGTAAATATACATCTCGTCTCACATTAATTGAAATATACATCTCTCAACTTATTTTTGGTTTGTTCAGATGACAGAAAATACCAAGGCTACAGCAATATTTTTAGAGCTGAAAAATGAAATTTTTTCCATTTTTTCTCCCCATTTTCATAAATGCAGCTAAACTGTATAATTTGAATGTTTAGTTATTTGTAAATAACATTTCATAATGCAATATGCGAGGCCAAAGCGTCGCCGCAGCACTGACAGTTACTGCTGCAGGCGGCATTGCAGTGCAATAACGCTAACTAGACCTTTATATCTTATAGCTATAATCTCATGAACCAAGTCCTGTACCACTGTTTCACAAGAATACTTAGACCTAAATCCAGACTGGAATGTAAGCTCCAATATATTATTTTTCACACCGAACTCATACACAATGCTTCCTAATACTATATGATACACTGGAAGCATTTTAACTGGGCTAAATTCTTCAATGTTCCTAGGGTTTGACACTTTGGGAATAGGTACAATTGTAGCCAATTTCCAACCATCTGAAAATAGACCTTTAGTCAAGGACTTATTTACTAATTTTAATGATAAATGTTTCTAAGCTCCTAATGTAAATTTAATAACTATGCCATTGATAGTATCATCTCCATTGCTGCCAGATTTCAAAGTTTTTTCTATTTCCCTAATTTCTTCCAGCTGAACTAATTTAAATTTGTCAAAAAATTTAATTCTAACACAAAAATATTGATCAGATGTTTTAACGGGTCCTTCATCCACTCCCTCAATACTACTAGCAATTTCACTTACACTTGTAACAAAATAATTATTAAACACATTAACAGCATCCTCCTTTAAGATTATATCATACTTAGATGCCATATTACCACCGACAAGTTCCTTAAGTTCACCCCACATCCTTTTAGGGCCAGTCTTTACTGCGTCCATACAATTATTATTATATGACTACTTTTCTTCCTTTGTAGACTGAACCAACTTATTAAACAACCTTCTATGCTCAATCCAATCTTCCGTACAAATCTCTCGGGTCTTGTCAGTGTTAGGAATTTAAATATAAATGCCACCCAATAAGTATTTATTTGTGGCTCAATAACACTTTGCCATCCAGAAATCCAGCTAGGCTGGTGGTCGCTGTTTTGTTGCACACATTACTGATACGCAACCTGCAATATATTACACAACAACGGTAGCACGCTTGCCATACTTTATTTAATCATTTATTTGATCAATAGTTTTCCACAAATCTTGATATATGAGCACTAAATCTAAAACACGTGCTTTATGTTATCCAAACAAAATTCTGGGCCGCGGTATCACACATTCGATCGGTAGTTTACACGAGGAAATTATTTGATTGCACTACTAACACAAGCCAATAATAAACTAGTGAAACTTCACACGTAAATTGTAATATATATTTATTTATTCATCATCCTCTTTGTTCAACACAAGATGGTACGAAAGTAACCTTTCTCGTAACGTCAATATAATGTAAACACAATGTTTAGGGTTACTGTCAAGGTGGCTGCTAGAGCGTCCATAGTAAAACTGCTTATCTCTAGCGGCTTCACATACGTCACAACATGCAATCTCCTATATACTCCTAACTCCATGTGCTGCACACCTCTATGTATATGAGTATGAGAATGACCGATGGCGATGCGACAGCTGTAATACGTGTAACGAATTTTCTGGGTAGAGTGCAAACCCTAGCTGCGCAGCACGGTCTCCCAAATTGAATACTGAATTGGCGCGTTTATTGAAAATCGAAATTATTACCTTTTTAACTCCTTCAAAACACAAAAACTGGGTGAGAACGGAAAATTATAATCCCCTTAGACGATTGAAGGCAGTCTGACTAAATGCTTTTACCCAGCCCCGTCCAGACAGTTAGTAGGAAAACAAACTCACACTTCAACTTACCAATCTGAATAAAGGTATACCAATTGTACACCCAGCAACACAGCAGTCTGATAATAAAAATACTTGAGTACAGAATAAACATATGCACAGACGGGAACATTAGGGGAAAACTTGCTATTACTATGAAAGGTAACAATGGGCGAATGTGTTTGAAAAAATACCTGGAGGTTTAATTGAACTCAGAATTTTACCTTTCCCAGAAAACCAAATAATTCATCCAGATGGTAATACAAATTAGTAGATTATTTGCGGCTCCTAAATTTTAACCATGTAATTGAAATATTTCTGCTTCGGTTAGAGGCCTTTGAAACACTAGTGTCCTCGTGATGGTTAAAATTAAAATCCTTGAAAATGTTTAAAAATAACGCTGGGACCTACAGGTGCCCGTCATCCCCGAACATGGCATGAAATAATACCTTAGGATTGAGTGGCGCTGGAATTCAAGGGCGGGGGAAACGGGAGTACCCTGAGAAAACCCGCCTGCACGCGGCACCTTCTAGCACGATTCCCACATGCGAAAGCCCGGGATTGAACCCGCCGTGGATCCAACCCGGATCGCCGTGGTGGGAGACGAGCGCCCTAGCCTCTGCGTCACCGGTGGCCCTGACATTTATTAAAACACCGAATGTCTATCAACGCGTGTGTTCAACTGACATGAAAATTAGTTCGATTTTTAATAGAACATTTGCTTAGCTCAGTAGGAACTCATTGTACGTAATTCTGCGAAATGAATTTTGCTTCTCTTACGAAATTAACCAAACATTCAGTGAAAATTATTGGAAATATATCTCTATAATTGTGCTAAGTATTCATAAAATTGGCTTATATGCATAAGTTAATATGATTAAATAACATTTCATTATATGAAACTTATCAGGGCACAAAATGCAACGCATTAAATAAATGTTTGAACTACATTTTGTATAATGTAAAACTTTGAGAGCAGCGGTTAACACAACAGCTGTTGTAATAAAATTGGCCCTTTACATGAGAGGATTTTGCTTCAAATTCGAGCGGCTATTCCTTTGAGATGTAGACAGAAATGGTGATGGCAAGTGGAGGCAGTGAAATACGTATTTCTTCAGAAGGTACCCTTTGTGTTTCGAAGTGATGTAGACTTTCTTCTAAAACATCGTAGGTTCGATTTTTCCTTGATATGCGATTCTATGTAAGATTTAAGTAAATTTTCATATCACCTTTTCTGATTAAACATATCTAAGTCTAACTATAATCGCTTTGTTGAAATTTTAAATTAATGAAACCTCTTATTTTGTTTTCATATAGGTATTTAATTTCCTGTACAATTTCCTCAGAGTTACAAGGTTTTGCGGCTCTCGCCTACATAGAGCTTTTCCTTCACATTTGAGGCCAAGAAGTGTGTGAGAGATAAGGGCGATACTGCCACGCGCATAAAGTGCACCATTGCCACTAAGCGCAAGGCTCCGAACTGGCATACAGTGTTCCCGTCACACTGCGTGTATCTATGAGACTTTCAGCGCTGACCCTATTATTTTATTGGTGAAATGTCTGCAGGAAAGTTCTGTGCAGGGCCCTTGAGTAGTTTTGTGTCTATCTGATTCCCATATTTTGAGATACAGCCTTTGAAAAACCCGTTTTTTATCCGTTTTTGAGTAAGCTAAAACGGTGTTTCTAATGCGCGTGAGATTTGGAAAGTACCCAACACCCCCTCGTCTGAAGTGTGTTCTTTTCGTAGATCAGCACACAATGGACACACGTTTAATATTTTCTCGAGAAAGAACGTTTATTATAACAATGCAACATAGTTCAAATACCATGTAGGCAGTAGCTTCAAGTTAGGTCATCGATAAATATTCCAAAAATTGTCAGTAATTTTGACGGCCACGAAAGATATTTCATATCTTTACGTCACTTCGAATTCAACATACTGCTTCTAAAAGGAATCTCCGTTAATGGCGAAGCTGCTAAGAGCTTGTTAGTGTGTGTCGATTCCCGGTTGAGGTAGGGGGCCGCGGAGACTGAGCGGTTATACTGCTCACCTCCCACAAAGGCGAATCGGGTTCAATGCCCGGCCGGATAACTCTCGGAGTTTCGCAAGTTGGGAATCGTGCCAGACGATGCCGCTGGTAAGTAGGTTTTCTCGGGCATCGCCTGTTTCCCCCATCTTTGCACTCTGGCGCTGCTCCATTCTCGCCTCATTTCACCTTCATCGGCTCTCAAGACCTCGTTTCTAATAGTCGCCCAAATCTCTCTCCCCCGGGTGAGTTACAAATATGTATACCTTTTTTACGTGCATAGGCTGTTCACGGTGAAATGAGCACTTTTGAAAGCCCTGCTTAAGATCTACTTGTTTGCACGTTGTGTATTGTTCCGCATAATGTAAAATTAATATTGCAATGGGCCTCGTCACTTTTTGCATGCGTTTGTCAGGTAAAACTGATACACTATTAGAAAAGTAAATATTTAAAAAAATTAAGTAATGTTTACATTTCGATACATTTAAAAAACAGAATGCGAAAGAAAAAAATAACTTTAGTATCACAAATGGTTACCTAACACTTTCTATTCGACGTTAAGATATGGAACTGCTTTCCATTCATCGTTACGAACATTTTTGGACGCATGACACTCAGTGCGTTGAAAATATATGCAGGTGAAGGCAGTGACATTTTTTTTTTAAGTTGATTTCAAAAGTGCTCACTTTATCGTGAACTACCTTGAAATTTGTGTTAGGTGACGATTCCCTGATGAACATTGCGTGTTTTTTTTAAATCCAATGGGCGACAGTTGTCTCCACGACATACTCGTGAATTAGAGCTTTGTTTACGATTTCGCAGTATTTAGAAGATGACTCGGGAATTAGCTGTGAAAACACTCGATACGGAGCAATACGGCGACGATGTAACTGCCCCTCCCCCCCCCCCCCCCGCATCAAGCGACAACCTCCCGACGTGTTTATCGACGCCGGTTGGAAAGAGGCGCTTGCTGGATCTCTGGCGCGACCTTTCGCGTAATCTACTTTTCTTGTCGCGTCTCGGTAAATGTTTACCATATTTGCCGGCGTTCAGACCCCCCGACTCCCTTCTACCAGCCCCTCACGCCTTCAGCATCCTCCGGACGTGCCCTTTTCGGGGGTTAACAAGGTGCCTCGGCCCTCAGTTTCTCCGAGCCAGCCCCAACCCCTTCTAAACCTGCCCGAACCAACCCTTACACCCCCCTCGTAAAGTCCACGTCAAACCGACAACCCTTCCACCTACTGGGAGTCAACCCCCTCCCCCCTTCCACCAACCCTGAGTCTTGTACTCCCTCCCGCGTTTACATCTTCCGGCAGGCGGTAATTGGATATGTCTCTGCAGCCAGCCGTCTTCTCCTCTCCCTCTCTCCCTCTTCCGTCTTCCTGCTCGCCCAAGTCTCTTTCTCTGTCACACACACTGACACACTGTGCTTCACCTGCCCGGGGCGGGAGATGAGGTTGACGTACAGGCTAGGAGTGGAAGAAGGTGTGTAAGCGAAGGGGGTTGGCAATTTCCACTATCCAGCTGAGGGTCACAATCGCTTACTTGTTCAGCGGTGGCGCCACCTTATCCCACGCAATCATAACTATTGCCACGGACCTACATTATTTGCGTGTTTTGAGAATATTTTACAGTGTTCGCCATGGCTTATAAATTGTTATTAGACGGAATTGCCATACCATTTCAAAAACATCTTCCAGTCCGTTGTTTTACCGCAGTCCGGAGCATTTATACTATAAATCATACTACAAATATTTATAAAACTATATCATTGAGATGGAACGCTAAATTCGCTAGCAATTATCATTTTCTCATGTGAATAATTAAACTTCGAAGTTTATCGTAAAACTCAAAATGAATATATTGGGTGAATTACATAGTTAATTTCCCATACATTTCTTTGTGTTATTTCTGGCGACATAAACAATTATTGTCTATGTATTTCTTACCTTAAATTTTGAAATCTCTGAATTGTGTCCTTGCATGTTTTTGAAAATTAATCACCGTTCCCTTGGACTCTTATTAACATACTACTTGAGATGCTACAGCGAAAACGTAAAATGAGTTGAACATAAAATAGATAGTTTTGGACTTTTGACGCGCCTCAGGCTGCCGCCAACTTCCCTATCCACTTAACAGTGAGAAGTAGTCAGGTAAAGAACGTTTTAATTATAGCCACTTATCTATTGAACCATTTCGCAATAGTCTAAAAAAATTTGTCATACATCAGTGCAAGTCTTCTTATATCATTCCACCTCAGACGTATTTTCAAATTGTAAGTGGAAGGGACACTTTTAGTAACGGTTTTATCTATAAAACTGCGTTATAGGGGATTCAAAATAGTGGATAGGCGTGCAGCACACACTTATCTATATATTTTCATGGCCTGATAGATTAAGGTAACCCTGGTGGTTTCATGAACGCGAATTACTATCACAATATTGCACGCTAGTACGCTGCCTTGGATTTATAGGCTATTCACGGTAAAGTGAGCACTTTTGAAAGCCCTCTCATTTGGAATAATAGGTCATACATATAATTATTTTAGCATTAAACGTTAACTTCCGAGTGCGGTGGAATATACAAACTGCCGTGTATTATTTACATGGAAATATTTGTTTGAAAAGGCAGATAAAGGATAAAAAAATTATTGAAAGGAGAAAGTAACTAGGGCCTAAAAAGTTCTTGCTCTTTCGCTTATACGCTATTCAAGGTAATGGGAGCGCATTTGACACATTATTAGTTACTTTCATCTTTCAGCAATGTTATCCTTCCACCACATTTTTAAATAAATACTGCCATGTAAGTAATAAACACGGTGCGAATATTCAACCGCACTTTGAAGTTAACGTTTCAGGATAAAATAAAATATAGGCTGTTAACGTTAAAGTGAGTTAATTTTAAGGCCCTCGCAAAAGGCATTTACCTCTAATAAATATATTTACTGCAGTCTCAGGCGTTAACTATTGAGAGTGATGAAATGCATACACTGTGTTTATTAGTCGTATTGCACTGTTTGCATTAGGAAGTGGCGGAAATGTATAAATTAATTGAAAGGAAAAATTTAGCAGGGCCCTACAAAGTGCTCACTTTACCGTGAACAGCCTATGCCTTTATTGACTATTATTATAAACGAGAGGACCTACAAAAGTGCTCACTTTACCGTGAATGGCCTATATAGGCTTCGGATACACGAAATACTTCCAGAAAGACCCTTTAATCCCTTAAATTATACACACTAAAAGGTGTATTCCCGTGGTTTGCTATTCGGCTAGTTTATTGCTATATCTGCTTCTTACCGGAAGTACTTTTTTTGTCAGCTGTTCGGTTGGCCGTAGCAATCGCTGTTTGTGCAATAAAAAGCAGCTATTTTTGCTCTTTCTCGCCGAGGTACAGCAGAAATATCAAACTGAGTAAGGTGGAGAAAAATGGCCACCAAAATAAAATTACAAACTTCGAAGTGTCTTGAGAAAATTTCACAGAGACAATAATGATGATCAGCATTTTTAAAAAGAAAACTTTGTTTATAGGCTATTCACAGTAAAGTGAGCACTTTTTAAGGCCCTTGTCAAGTGACTAATAGATACGATGTAAACTTTTACCACTCTCAAAAGTAAATGTCTGAGACTGCAATGAATCATATTTATTAGTGGTTAATGCCTGTTGGGAGGGCCTTAAGAAATGCTCACTTTATAGTGAACCGCATATATATATATATATATATATATATATATATATATATATATATATATATATATATATATATATAGTCGTTCGTGTCGTCCTGCCGAGAGTAACTGATGTTTTGCTACTTTTCGGTTAGTGAAAAATAACACTTACTCTCAGATAGTAGAAAAAGCATACCACGCGAACAACCCTAATATTCAGGTCTTGCAAAGAGAAAACATTTCTGGTATGAAAAATTATTAAGAATCTCGTATGACAACTAGAACTTTGGAACCTATTAGAAGTGTCTCAGTAGATCAATGACACAATAAAAATATCAATTATAAAAATCTTGGTGAGTCAGAAGCCACCACTAGAATTGTCCAGGGGAAAGCTATGTCCGTTTTGGCGCTATCTTCTGTACTTGCACAGCGTCGACCATGATATCACCTACTCTGCAACATGTCAGACGTGAAGGAGTATGCTCGGGATAACATATTAAAAGTGTCAGACCCGTGCTGCGTCCTTGACCCAAGGATGCAGCAACGATGGAATTACCCCAATCCCAAAATAATCTGAGCATTTAAAGACAATGACAAAAAATGCCGACAAGATAAATTATCTTAAGTAGGTCAGGAGTGTGATTAGTATTTAAAAAGTTCAAAACATGAAGTATGGAGAAAACTGTCATTTATTGTATTCCTCTTTTTTTTTTTCTGGTGTTTGGTAAACATTATAAATTCCTTCAAACATTTTAAGGAGTGATAGAAAAAGTTTATCTATGTTTATAACTTTCATAAAAACTCTTAGAAAAATATTCTCTCAATATATTCTCTACCAATAAAGCAAAGTTTCAAAATACTGACAAATTTCTGAATTTCTACAGGTACCTATAAGTTCACAAGGATTCAAAAAATTTCAATTTGACTCAATTTTCATGGGTCCTGCAACAACTCAATTTAAAAAGGTTTCCACCTCAAATTCACAATTAATTTTATACTTGATTTTGCCTTTCCTAGCACAATTATAAAATTTGAAGAAAAAAAAACGCAACAGGTTTTAAAAGACTTTAAAACTCCAGGCTGAGCTTGACTTGCCTGTCAAATTAATTACATTCTGTGCAAAACATTATTTTTCTCCCTCCCCTCGTCCATTGACCAATGCAGGTGCTCTCAATTAGAGTGCCTTAACTTTCGAGGAGGAAAATACTAATTAGAAAACGTCAGATTGCTACATCTATACGACTGCCTATCAAACATATTTGAAAATTTTAAGTCGTCTCTTTAGATTTCCTTCAGAAGCATATTTGCAAGTAGGTTCATACTTAGAAAATTTTCTCCAATTTGGCCATTCTAGCTTTGCGTCAAAGTGACGTCATGAAATTACTGCTTGAAGAGCTCAACTTTACAGAAAGCCAATATTCAAGTAACATAATTGATGATGGATGCTCCCTCGAGTCCGAAATAGTCTGACCCCGAACGAACAGCTGCACAAAGTATTTATAAAATCATAAGTCAATTAACCTTTAGAGGGGTGAACAGTAAGAACTCCCCAATAATATAACAATATGTGATTCTTAAATTACAACAGTCAATCACGATGTATTTGTCCAATTATGGAACTGCCATCGTTATAACTTGATAGTGGGGAAATCAAAGTTCAATATGCAGTAGAGTCTTATTAACAATGACCTGCCAATCCAGGTTCTTATCTGCAAAAATGTCCAAATAAGGATGATACTGCGTCACACGATCGTCCGTTTAAACTGGGCGATAACTTTCCGTGCAGGTGACGACGCACCCCCGCCAGGCGGGGAGGGGCGATGCCAGCGCCCCATGAGCCGTGGATGCGGATACGTGAACTACGCGCCTCAGTGTCTAGACGCCATGCTGCCACCAGTTGCGCCGAAGTCGGACATGCGTTATTCATTACAAAGTGCCGTAAAAGTGTATTTTTGTCGTGCCGGGCCACATCACCGGCGTGCAGTACACAGGTATGCAATTTGGTAAATTGAAGGTAAATTGGCAGAGTTTATAAAGTAAATTGTCCATATTTTAAACAATTTTTGTAGGTAACGAAACTTCGTACATTGTGTAGTTGAACGGGGGCAAGCCAGAGACAACGAAAATCACGTCGATTTCCAATGCAGTTGTCTCAAGTGGGATGGACACCCGCATTTTTTGTGAAATAGCTGTTTACGCGTATACGCGTATCTCGGTAAATAAATGTTCTGAAAATACGACTTTTTATCAGAAAATTTTTTTAAAAATTATCTTTTTCCTTGTTTTTTTTTACTTTGGTCATATTAAGTGCAGTGTTTCCGTTAGGACGGAAACACTGCACGCCATGCGCGTAGGAGCGATGAGGCACAAGGTGTGCGTGTTAGTGTTACCCGTAATCACTCCCTCCCTTCTTGACCTTGGACACTGGGTTCCCACGGGGGTCCATCCTACTTAAAGGGTTAATAACTTGGCGCTACTGAGAGTGAGGCAGTGCTGAGGGTTAGCGGAAGACGCAAGCTCCCCCCCCCCCTCACACCCGTAAAATACTTTCAATCCAATTCTCATGCATATAACTGAAAAATATTACGTATTTCGCTGGAGCCAATAAAAGAAGACGTGTCGTTACACACTTCAGCATCGACTAGGTTTCCTCCATCTGTGCCTTCTGCATCCACAAGTAGTTTTTACCCTCTCACTTGCAGACTTCTATCAACCCAGAAACGTCTCCATTTTACTTTTTGTAAACAAGTCAAGAAAATCCCGGACTTAGTGACTACTGAGATGAGTTTCCGACTTTGAAGAAAGGTCAGCAGGTGTTAGAATGGTAGTGACTAACTGCGTAAGCCAACTTTAGAGGATACCTTCTGACGTACATTCTCTCATACAAGCTTCTAAGAGACCTGGTGAACAAGCTAAATCAGCTGCTATGTAAGATTCTTATTACATGTCTGTTGCTGATGTATTACCATGATGGTACATTTGGTTTTTGTGCAGGTGTGCGTATAATGAACAGTAAATAAGGAGCTCTACCCCTAAAACTGGTAGGGAATTAAAAATAGTCATCTTAATACTGTTCATTAGAATCGGTGATTAGAAATCGAGAATTCTGATTTGTGTGTTTTTAGTTTATTAAAATGATAATGCTATCAAACAATAATATATATTTTTAAGTGTACGTATCACTTAATATAAATTAATTATTTCTTAGTTTATTGAAGTTATAATAAACCAAATATCCGTAATATTTTGAACTCACGCAAATTCCTTAACCACGTGTACACAATCAAAACTCTGCCCCTGCGCTAGCCCAACAGAACGATATCTGTAGCTTTACTAAAAAAAAAAATATAATATCACTAAAAATGTCTTCCCAGTTTTTAATTTTTCATTACATCGGTATTGTTTTATACTTCGCAAAGGCCCTAAAAAGTGTTTAATAGCTTCAATTCTCAATTTTATTGACTCCCTCCTCCTTTAAGGACTTACAAATGAATTTCAATTACTTAGGCACTCTGTACAGACAGAAGTATACGTTTTAGCTTAACCATAATTTAGATTATTGACCATCCGCATGCTCTGAAGCTGCTCTTTGATTGGCCAGGTACTCAAGAAAGTGAAAGCTATCGACGAATTTGATGTTAATTACTGCTGTACAGTTCGACAAATGTCACGACTGCTGCCGTGGTAACAGCTGGTGGCATACCTTACACAAATTTGTGCGCAATCTGATGTAGTATAAAATTACCATTACCGGAGCTGAATACCTTAAATCAATTCAGGAGCCAAACTATGTTTTATATTCTGAAGACACTTTATGTTTTCGTGACACGAAATTAATGATAATTTAATTAAAATATAGAATAATTTTAAAATTAACATTCATCATTTTACTATGCATTGATGTAAGAATTTAAATTATTTCTTGTACCGTACAGAATTTACAAATTAATTTTAACTCAATATTTTGGTTTTAGCTAAACTTGTATTGAAGCCAAAAGAACGGCATGTAATTTCATTGGATATGTGGCACTTACAGTAATTCATCTGAGTTATTGTGACTTTGATTTTCATTTAAGAAGTTAAAACTGGAAATTGAGTTACGCGTCAAAAATGTAGAAACTAATTTTAGTTTTTCGAACGTCCTTTAGAAAATACGTTTCGTTTCCAGTCAACTTGAGTGAGTGAAGAGATGTTGGCGGCTCTTAGCAGCGAGGTCTTGAGAGCCAATGTTGTGATTTGAGGAGAGTATGGAACAGTGCCGGGATGAAAGGGCCGGGGAAACGGGAGATCCCCGAGAAAACCCGCTTATCAGTAGCATCGTCCAGCACGATTCCCACAAGCAAAAATCCGGGAGTGACCAGTCCGGGGATTGAGCCCTTTTCGCCTTGTTGGGAGGCGAGCGTGCTAACCGCTAAGAGTACTGGATGTATTGAGACGTCGCGACTGAACAAAAAGTCGGGAGAGTGAAGCGGGAGCGGAGAAAACTTACTGACCCAGCAACAACTAGTGCGATGTTTTCGTAGAGCAAAAAATCCGAACCCTTATACGCCGGGGATTCGAACCCGCTGATCCATGCTATGAAACTGACTCGCTATTCACTTGCACGTCGATGGTGAAATGTTGCACTCTTTACTAGCTATTTGGCAATCTGCATTCAACCCTTTCACGCACACTACCGAATATAGAAGAACATATACATACAAGGAGCGGTTTTGCGGTTTCACTTTAGGCAGCATAAAGATCAGCTTTCTCTAAATAAACAACTTCAAATGTGGTAGATATAATTTATTATTGGCAGCATTACTACACTGAGAGAACATACAACAACATATTTGTCTGTATAGGGCCAAAAATATGTTTAGTTACCCCAACAAAATATTTTGTTGAGTAAACCAAACTTTAAAAGCCACAGCATTTATTTGGTCCAGCTAACAAAATACAAGCCTGAGTAAACAAAATTTGTGTTTGGCGAAAATAATTTAGACTGTCAACAAAATATTTCGTAAGAATCAACTGTTTGTATTTGTTTGGCCACTCATTTAACTGCCTTAGTTTTAAAATACAGCTCGAGAGTTGGTTTACATTTTCTGTGACAATTAGGAGAGTAACAGTGTTTCTTAGTGAGTTTATTGATGCTTAGTAATGGCGTTAACACCCAATTCAAACAATTTCAACCGGATATCGAAAAGTAAAGTTGCAAAACTTCAAATATTTATTGGCGCGCGTTTTCCAGTATTTGAAAAATGTATATTTTTTTTAACGTCCCGGTTTTATCAGAAGACAATCTAGCTGAGTGAGGGTGCAAATTCGTAGTAGTCGGGCTCATAAGATCCAGGTTTGAATCTTGGCCTTAGTTGGAGATCTTTATTACAACCGAAACTGATCAATGAACGCTTAGCCAAACCAAAGAAGAACTACAAAAATTACTTTTGCTCAACAAAATATATTTCATTACTCTTGAACAAACAATAGATTTCGTTGCGCCAGACCAACTTTGTTTTGATTCAACAAAACCTTTTTCTCAGCGTTAGGTTCATAAATGAATGCTGCCAGTAGTACTAACTAGGGGTTAGCCCGTGATATTTTTTTTGTATTGTCACGAGGCTAGAACAGTAACCATGTTAAAAAAATTGTGTATCATACAAAGGATGAAAAATATTGCATAGATATACGTAGGTAATAATAAAATTATGTGAAATTAACTGAACATTGAAGCGACTGCGGTCCCATTTGATATTTCTCTACCCACTTGTCACTGCGGCTCCACTTAACATAGTTCTATTCACTGAACCACTAAGGCCCCACTTGGAATCGCTCTATCCGCCAAGCTACTGTGGCCCCACTTAATTAACTCAACATTGAAGCGAGACACTTAAAGTAAACAAAAATGGTATTCCATTACCTTCATATCTCTATGCAATATTCTCTATGCATTAATACAGAACTTTCATAGAAAAAAAGTAATTAAAAAATTAGTTTTTAGGGCAACAGGAAATTATTGCGTAATCTGATCTTGCTGAAATTCATACTTGACCTCTATCTTACCCTGAGTATTCGCTGTGCAAAATTTGAAGGACTTCTGTTGAGTTTCAAGGGAGTTAGCGGTATTAAAGACGGACAGACCGACAGACGGACAGACAGACAAAGATCGTCTAGTAGGATTATAGGATATTTACGAAAAGGTGTGCACTTTTGAAATCAACCTTGCCCGTACCTGCATATATTTTAACTGATGTACTGAATAACATGCACCCAGTAAAGTTGGTATCCATGGAGGGGAAAGTAGTTCCATTTATTAACGTCGAATGAAGAAAAAGTGTTAGATAACCTTTCGCGATGAATTAAATTATTTCCTTCGTTTTTCGGTTTTTTAATGTAATTGGCGTGCAAAAATAAGCAGATTTGTAAAATAATTAACTTTGTAAAGTTTTCACAGTTTCATTTGAACGACGCCTGAATAAAGTGCTGAGGTCCACGGCAATGTAAATTTTGCATAAAGCGAAGGAATACACAACGTGCATACCGGTAGATCGTAAGCAGAACTTTCAAAAATTATCATTTTACCGTGAATATCTTCTACAACTCTAACTCGGAGGTTTAATAACAGAGTAGTTAAGAATACAGAGACGCAGAAGCCAATTATAGAGCGAACTCCAGCCGCAGACGACACCAAAACGGCGTCACTGGGCCAGCAAATCGTTGGAACGCCGCTCGCCAATCAGCGCCTGGCAACCTGCTCTCCAGTCAGCATCCCGGCCAATAGGAAACCTTTCGTAATATGCAGTAGCCAATCAGACACAAGGCGTTTTCCCAGGAACTCGCATAGTAAATCAAAAAACGGGTATAATCTATTCGCCGTTTCTTCGCACTTTTTGAATATAACCATTCGAAAAATTACGTCATTTATGACGTGTTTGTTTGTTTTTTAACTATGCTATGGCTCGCAAGCATTTTGTTCTTGTTTTGACATAAAACTATCGTTTCTCGTTAAATTGAAATATTATTTATATTATAATTTAAAAAAAAATTAATATTTAATTTATAATTAATACGAATAAAACCGTGAGGAGATATGTGGGTTGGTAATGTACAGTAAAATTAGTTTTTACGCAAATATTATTACATTGAGTACTTATGGATGAGGTGCACAGTTGTCCCTATGGTGTAGTTGTCTAGACTCGGTTAAGATCTGTTTCCATGAGACGGAGGAATATCCTGGAAGTAGAATTTTAGCAGGGCTTCAGAATATTTGGAATTAATAGCGAATGGACTCTACGCCCACGCCATTTCGCCTCACGTTTGTGTCAATTCTGCAGGCTGAGTGAGCTTTACATCGATAATAATATCATTACAGGCACAAAATCCGTTCGGAGCAGTTACGTATATAAATTTTTTCCTGCAACTGAAAAGGTTAATAGATTTTCTGGTCATTACTATAATATTTCTTTCGGTGTGCAGGTCGGAGTCATCGATCGTTAGGTTCCAAAAATACTTGGACCTCGAAGTCAAGCTGATTGCATCAAGCACAAGCAATGTGCAGAGTTCAGAACATGTTCGGTCAAGGCGGCGCGGCGGTAAGACCTCATCTGCATTGAAGGCGCATAAAGACACAGATACGGGCGTGTTGCTTAGAAGTTTGTTGCTCTGACTGGGCTTATCTCAACCTCTTGCTAATGGCTGCAGTAACAGAATATAGCCGGAAAGGGAACCAACCGCCTTTACCACAGGGATTTCAATGTCTTGGACACACGAAACATTTATGCTTTTCAAAGAGTACGCTTATTATTCTCCTTCACAAGTCGTTGCAAAGTACGTAGGAAACATTACTTCTCCTCTTTGAATCATTGTAAAGGCTTTTCACGATAAAGCGAGCAATTTTTAAATCAACCTTAGAAAATAGTAATTGCCTCTGCTTTCATATATGTTAACGGGCGCACTGAATGACATGCGTCCAATAAAGTTGGTAACGATTGATGGAAAGTAATTCCATACCTTAACGTCGAAAAAAAAAGTTAGGTAACTATTTGTGATAACTTGAATTATTCCTTTCGCGTTCCGTTTTTTTAATGCATCGAAGGGTAAAAATGACCATATTTATACAAATTTATTTTTTGTATTATTTTCACAGTTTCACTTGATCAACGAATGAAGAAAGTGATGAGGCCAGTGGCAATGTTAACGTTACATGTGGCGGAAGACTACGCAACTTGCATAACAAATATATCTTAAGAATGGCTTTCAGATGTTGTCATTTTACCGTGAACAGCCTATAGTCTTGCCTGCTTTGTTCCCGTATAGCAGTGCCACTTCACAAGGGCTTGCATTCGACCTTTAATAACGAGTCGTGGATATTTTGCCGTTGGGCGTATACTGCTTTTATTTTCACCAGAGATTCTTGTGATTATCTGAGAGAATTGCTAAAAAAAATTACATATTTTTTTGTGTGCAAACCTAATAACACCGTACGAATTTATTGCCATGCAGTCCAAGTAAAATTTGAAGCTGTTAACTCTGTAGACGTTTGAAGTATTATTGAGAATTCTATGTACAGACTTGTGTGTGAGGTGATTCTTTATGGACAATGGTGTATAAAACATGATACGTCCTCTAACGGAACATGGACATTAAGAGAGTCATATCTGCAACGGAGAATTGATATTTGTTAAATTTGCTAAAGGCCAGAAACTACGTGAACTGAAGGAAAAAAAACTCTAGAAAAGCATTAGTATGAGTTAATATCTGACATTTCTGAATATTTGGCGGGCGATAACATCGCCAGTCATTAGGAAATTAGGAATATCAAATCCCGAGGAGTGCCTCGCCCAAGAGACACGCAACCCTACCCCCACTGGAGTGGAGAGATTTCGGTGGCTCTTGGCATCGAGGTCTTGAGAGCCGATGAGGGTGATGTGAGGTGAGTATAGAGCAGCGCCGGAGAGTAAGGGAGGGAAAACGGGTGATATCCGAGAAAGCCCGCCGACCAGTGGCATCCACCGGCACGATTCTTACACGCGAAAATCCGGGAATTAAACCCGGTTCACCTAGGCGGGAGGTGAGTAGTCTAACCACTACGCCACCGCGGCCGTTTTCGTAAAAATAAAAGTTAAAATTGATATATATTTCAGCCCTAAAATAGATTTTTAACGAGCTGTGCCCTACAAGAACCTATTTAAAAAAATACTTGGCTTTATGTGGTTGTCTACCTTTCAGAAAATTGACTTTCTGTTTTGAGAATTACTCATGTATTTCTTTAAAACTATTTAGCTAAGATTTTTTCGACAAAACCAATTGTCTTTTGTAAATTTATAGGTGGTGATTCATAAGATATTTTTAAAAATCGCGTAAACCTTAGGTTTACAAAGTTTTATCCGAGAATACATTTGCCAACCCCTATTTTTACGATGAAGGGGGATGATATTGCCAACTGCGCTTTAACAAGTGTAAGATCTTCATTCAAAAACCACCGTTCCCTGATCTGTTGCAAAATCACAAGAAGCTAATGACATTTTGAACAAAGAGTATTTTAAAGTTTGATGTTTGTGGGTGCATAACTTTCTTAATAAAAGTGTTACATATATTTTCGTATAATATTTTCATAAAGAATAACTTTACGAAGTTCATGGATATTGTTAAAAAAACACGCGCTTTAATGCAGCACAATCCTCATGAACTAATTATAGAGATACGACTAATCTACGCAATATACGTTCACCCAACACACTAGTTGACCAGACCATGATTTCCCACCTCGTATGAAGTCCCTATCTACGACAGGTGTTCGTTTATCATTGTTACACTGATTGACTTAGCAACAAACACTGTCGGAAATTTGGTGATCACGGCAGTTAAGATACCATACTTGTGTGATGAGGAGGAAAGACCACTAAAGTGGTTAGGGGCCCACTCAATCCACGGGTAAACATTTTTACATTGAATACGCAAGGGGTTTGAAGCTCTCATCTTATTTTCGTCCATTTGTGCATAGCCAAGCAACTTGAAACAAACACATAACAACAAACTACGTACTCTACGCATTACGAGATATATATATATATATATATATATATATATATATATATATATATATATATATACTATGAGTGAGTGAAGAGATTTGGGCGGCTCTTGACAGAAAAGTCCTGAGTCCCGATGAGGGTGTTTTAGGTGAGTATGGAGGAGGGCGCTGGATGAAAGAGTTGGTGGGGAACGGGAGATCCCCGAAAAAACCTGCCGACCAGCGGCATCATCCGGCATGATTCCCACATGCGAAAATCCGGGCATTGAACCTGGTTCGATATTGTGGGAGGCGAGCAGGCTAACCACTCAGCCGCAGTGGCACACTGGCAAATTATTAATAAGTTTGATGTAAGCTGCATCAAGTAAATTATGTTTCACTAAGTAGAAAATATTTAGCTAAGACATTTCGTAATTTGTACCCAAAATTAATTTAAACTCTCTGAAACAAATACTGAGTCTTAGTATTTTGTAACCTTATAAATAGAGCACGAAAATTAAATACAACCTGTATTTGATCACCGTTAAAATGGACGCCTAACAGAATGGTAAAATGAAAGGTAAAGTATTACAAACAAACACAAATTGAAATGGTAACACAAATAATAAGTATCCAAATATTATGCATAAGAGTAGATGTCTATTGCATATCCTAGCGCTGCAATTCATGCAAATTTCTCACTTTCAAGCAACTATTTTCAAATTCTTCTGAAAACATGATTCATCACATCAATTTCATCACCAAAATCATGCTAATTTGATCAAAATCTGTATTCCCAATCAGGCACACTTTTTTTTTAAACATTCTTCGTTCACTCTTTGATCAGCGTCCTTCTCGGGAGTGAATGAGGCAAAATTTAGGTCAAAAAGGGCCAAATTTACCGTAAATTTGCAAGCCAAATCAATTAGAAAAAAAAATCACAAGAAAGTTATAAATATTCTTAGAATTTCATCAAAAATATGATGATTTAACTTGCAAATAGGCGCTAAAGAAGCCCGAAACAAAGAGTGAACACAAGTTGAAAATTTATTTTGATGTTGACATTAAATTTTATTGATTTCGAGTTGTACTTTGAAACCTTTTACAGGAAATAAGAAATTTGCTTGAATTTAGCCTTGAACTGCTTGAGTTTTAGTATAATTATTGAGTTGTGCCAGGATCCACAATAGACATCTACTGAATTTATCTCCTCACCACTTATTTACGATGAGGAGATGGGGACCTTTGTACTCTTTTCCTTTTGCATAGCATCTACACAACAGGAGCAAAGCTAGTTTCTGGCTCAAATTTTGAATGGTTTGGTCGTAATCTAACATTGCGAATATGCTGGCCACACATATCCACAATATTAAATCATCTGCTCAGACCGGGGGATCGAACCCCCAACCTTCGCATTACAAACCAAACACCCTAACCCTCGAGCCATGTGACATGGTGAGGAAGGAGCTGACTATAACTCCCCAGAAGCTGCAAGGTGCAGTGTGTTCACTGCGAGTAGAGATAGCGATGCGGTTGTGTGATAATATTTCCTGTCGCGACCAGAGCTCGCTGTTGTCGAGAGCACTCGAGTGTACAGATGAACTTTGTCCTAATGCGATGAGAGTGCACGGCAGTCGCCAAAATAGGTAAGGAAATCACACCGGAAAATATAAGAATCTTTGTATATGAAACAGTTAAAACATATATACAAGAATCAGAGTTATTGAAAACAGTTTTAAAAAATATAACATTTTAAGTATATCTAAAACACACACACTAGGCAAACTTTTATGTTATAAAATGTTGGATCTGGTTTATGTACTTACCACTGTCCATTTTTCTACTCTAATCTAATGTTAAAAAACCATAGTTTTCGCCCCAGAACTTTGTACAGCTATCTTTAAATTTCTCGTATGGCATATCCCCTGTGACAAAATCGCAATTGATATGTTTGAGGTTCGTGTTGTCTGGTCTAGATATACATAGAAAATTTCCATTGTCTAGTACCAATTGTTTGGGCACTCTGGAATATGTTTGTGCAAGATAAAAAAACATATATATTTTATGCCTCCCTCTAGTAAAATATTTGCAGACTACATTTTGTTCATCTAAAACAACTAAAGAATTATTTTCAAATTGGTCTAGTGGAATCATTTCCCCAGTATTACTTAAAAAATAAGCCATCTTTTATTAAATTTGCTAGATACCATATCAAAGTCATCTAGTAACTGAATATATCTGAGTTGATTCAATTTTTTGAACAAAAATACACTTTATTAAAATTTTGCCACCCAGGCCTATAAATAAAATTAATAATCAAATTTGTCTTGCCGCAATTGCTTGGATTTATAATTGTTCCTCTAATATCATCAGGCAAAAGTTCACCATTCTTTATTTTATTAGCATCTCCTTCGGAAATTAAAACACTGACAACCCAAACGTTTTTTTTTCATTTAATAACATAATTTTTGTAATAAATGGATAACAGTGTATTCAAGTTAACAGATAATAGTTATATTCTTAATAAAAAGCTTCATTATGAAATAATTCATAAAGATAAATGTATAGCATTGATCAGTTTTCACTCGAAATTTTTAACACCAATTATAGACAATAATACTATAACAACAATAGAAAAAACGAGTGCTGTGGTTGATAAAAATGAAGTTATTACTATTCCTAGAGGTCAATGCGATATTGAATCTTTAAAAGATATTATAAATTCAATCTGTCCATTTTCAACAAATGACATTGAACAAACAGACAATGTGAAAAATAGGATATTATTAAATCTAAGTTTGATATTAAATTTGACAATCACTTATATAATATTCTTGGTTTTGAAAGAACTATGACTATTGAAGAAGGCGAAAGTGTCACTGGTACTAAATTGCCTAATTTTAATCCATTAAAAAAGATAAATTTTCATTGTTATTTGGCCTATAGAATGTTTATAAAGTATGGCGTATCTAGTCATTTAGAAACTGATATAATTGCTAGTTTTCTACGAGAAACAATGGTTGGCTTTAGGAGATTTCATTAGGTATGAGCCTGCACATCCATTTTATAAAATAAATAATTAATGGTTTAATCACATTGTTTTAGAAATTAGGGACAAAAATAGTAAACTAATTGATTTCGATAGTTCTGAAATTGGCATTGTTTTAGAGATTAAAGAAGTTTAGAAAGAAATTTACTGAACTTAGAACCATCGATAAAATAGGGATGCTTTCAAAGAAATAGTGAAATGCCATAATAATATATTAGAAAATGAATTACAATTAAATATTTTTATATCCATATGGTAGTGTATCTATTTTATTTCTTAGTATATCTATATTGTTATCACAATGACTTAATACGATTTTATTAACTTCGATTGTATATATTTTGTGTCTATCACTTCTTATTAAATTCATTGTTCTGTATTGAAATTTCTAATCAAACGCACATTTCTTATAGTCTTCAAATGTAATTCTATTATTGAATACACATTTTTTCACACCTTTTGCTCTTTAGTTTTATTTATCCTAAATTCTATATGCTTACATCTTTTCTCTTTAACCAATAAATTCTTTAATTATGTTGCCATTACATTCATCTTCCATTTTGCCTAAAACTTTTATATTTATTTGTCGCATGTTATATATATTGTCATTTAGATAATCACTTGTATCAAATTTATCTAACATCGATTTTATGTCTGTATAAAAATACTCTGTTTTAATGTTATAAAAATAAGAGTCGGTGTCTTGAAAGCACCATACAATTTTATCTCCATTTCTGGCTTTCATCAGTTTATAATGGAAATCGTTCATCAATTCTTTTGATATATCTAAAATTAACATACCCACATAAATAGGCTTGTTAAATTTTACATTAATTGTATTCATGTGAATAGGTGCGAAATTCTCATTAAATATAGTAATTCTTTTGAAATTTGATTTTGCAAATAAATTTTCCCAAATTTTTCACTTGAAACCAGCCTTATATATATTCGGTATCTTATATTTTGTATTGTTTTACCAATCACAGAATTATTCATCAGTTTATAAAAATCTTTTTCAAATTCAGTTTTATCATTAGTTCTCACCAATGTATGCAAATATATATATTACTTCAACCAATCAGACTGATTAAACTTCAATATGCTAAGTATTTTTGTAAGCTTCAAACCATTGTTTAACAACTGTTTTAAACTGTGATAATGTAGTGCATACTTTTGTTTGTTGTGTAGTGTTGTAAATACTTTAGATTCATTGGTTTCTGGTACTGCCTTATTGTCTGGAGAAAATGGAAGGTTTTTGTGTAAATTATGTAATTCTTGTGGATATTCTAAAAAACCTTCTAATATGTATCCATTATTGTGAATCTTCCTTTAAATTTAATACATATTCTCGTCAAAAATTTATATTAAATTCTATATAATTAATCCATTCGAAACCTGCATATGGTAAATGTTGCGACATTGCCCAACCATATAAATTATTTACATCGATATATGCTAAATAATTAGACTCTTGATTTGAGTTAAAATCGTCTAAATATTTGTTATTGGCTTTAACATATTGCTGACAACATTTTAAAATTCCACCTCTAATTCCATTTTCAATTGTTAAAATCATATCATAATCATACAATAATTCTAGTGGCTGTTTAGCCATTTTTAACATTGCATCCCAAGATAAACCTGGTGCTGTAAAATACCACGCAAGGTCTACATCATCTGAATTGATACATGTATCTCTAAAGTTTTCGAATATATCTTTCAACAGTAATACATCACTTTTAAAATATAAATCGTGGTATTCTCCTAGATTTTTAATATAGAATTGTTTCCATATATTTTTTGCATGCTCATATTCGTCCTCAGATATGTCAGATTCATTTTAAATCTGTCAGTATTGTCATACGGTTAAATACCTTTTTTTAAAAACCAAATGTACTTTATATTGTGGAAAATGTTTTTGTGTATACTTAATTTGTTCTTTAGTTAAATTAGACGATAATTTATGTAAACTATTTGCCGCAAATTTAAATGTGTTTTCTGGTTTTTTTTCCAAAAGTGATAAAGTTTTCTTCATTATTTGAATGTAAATCTATCGTTTTTTCATCATATCCTAGCTCTTTAATAAATAAGTGAGCATCATAACCAGCTAAGTTATGAAAATAAATTGGTATAAAATTTGTTAATTGTATTTGTAGATTACAATTGTTGCTGTTGGGGTAATGAATTTTCCAGATTTATGATAGTGGTGGCACATTTTTATTGTCGTTAGAAGATTCGGAATCACATACAGTGCATTTTATAAACATATTGTATTTTGTTTTTTCTTCTTTTGTTAGTGGATGCATTGCTTCGATTAGCGAATAAATTTGCCCAATCAACCACTTCTTTTTTCATTGCTTCTATAAAATGCTGATGTGCATTTGGACCTCGATATACAATTGGAGTTTTATAATCGCCATAGCTACATACAATATAATAGCAAAAACCAGAAGCTTCGTGTAGCTGATATTACATTGTGTATTATTCATCATTCGTCTTTAAACCAATGTTATTCATTTTTTCATTAGTACTTTTATATCTTTCTTTGAGTACCACCTAATAAAATCCATTATCGATATCACCTTTTGTTAAGACTGGATATTTTTTGATCAATTTAAATATTTTCATTTCTCTTTGGTTTGCTTAATGGTTGATATTTTCTTTATAATTGATTCTAAATCTGCATATATTGTGAAAGGAACTTTCGTAGAGTGTTTAATATTTTAAAATTTTATTTGTTCGCCTTTTGAAAGTGAGAATATCTTCACTGGTTAATTTTTAGAACAGTCTTCTGTATGTTTATTTAATTTATCTTTTGAGTAATAAAATTGAAGACACATATCGCATATATAAATTTTACTTTTGTGTTCATTTTTGTCCTGAAAGCAGTTTAGATAAATCTTTTATCCAACTGTGATGCGAATTTTTGTCATCTTTAAAAAAAAGTGAATTTATATGTTTGTCATTTTTATTTTTTATAAGCTTTAATGTATACACATTCAACTTCTTATCATAAATAGAGTATACATTTATAGATACATAAATTTGGTTTTCTATTTTGGGTATTTCATCAATTTTTATAGGATATTCATATTTATCTAATGCTTTGTCAATCTTAAAACCCATATTTTTATATTTTAATACCCTTTGTAGGTATTTTTCTGCTGGAAACAATGTAGACTTTATTGCCCAAAGAAAGCATTTCTGATCATCATTCGTCACATTGATGCATGCATTTTTATTATTAATTGCTTCTGGTAGTTCAATATAAGATGCTCAATTTAATGGATTGCATTTGTTTATTGCTAGTTGCAACCCAACTATGCTATTGAAAGCCCAGTCTGAAGTGCTTCTTTCAATGTTTTCTATTTGTGTGAGTATTTCTTCTTTTGTTTGTTTGTAAAATTTTTAAATATCTCTTTCAATCAATATTGTAAATGTGTGTGATTGAATGTCGTCAAATATTCGTATCTCGTCAGTTTTCCAGCTTCGAAAATGGGCGACAAATGTAATGTTGGATTTCGCAACTCTAAGTTTTATATGTTCATCGCATATTATTTTTAATACTTGTTGTTTTACTGAAGCCATAACATTTCTGGCCAACACTATATTAAAATTATTTTCAGTGTTATACATTGCTAACCTGCATTAAAAATATTTTTGTTGTTCACATATACATTAGTGGAAAAGGGGAATATTTCTTTTAAATCATTTTTGTCTTTTCTATATATTAGTCCGCTTTTTGGAAAAGGTACATTTACAAAGTTTCTTTTCCTTTGTTCATCTTTAATTATTGGTGTAAGAGCTGTAATTAAATCAGCTTTTCTTAGATTATATATATATTGTTTGTGTTAAAGCTTTTAGCTTTAGTTCTTAATTCTGGAACTGTTAGACCTTTTAGATTGTCGATAGGATTTTTAAATTTATATTCTCGTTTTTGAATAATACTTGTAATAAAATCATCTTTAAGTAATTTATATATATATTTTATTTTTTATTCTCTACCTATAATTCTCAACTCGCGCTATCACTTTTCTCTCAGATCACTTATTGCTGCATTGTATGATTTACTATTTTTAGGCTTTTTAAAAAAATACTTATATATATATTTTCCTCATTCACATTGTACTTTCTCTTTATTTGACTTATAATGCCATTTTGCATATTCAGTATAACATTTTTTGCAAGAGTTAATATGATTATCTATTGTGTTTTTGTGAAATACAAGAGAAACAATAGGCTTATTCTCCTTGCATACAGAGCATGTCTTAGTTGAATGATCGCCTTGTAAAGTTTAATATGTATTGTGCAATTTTGTATTTTTGTACTTTCGAGATATACTTTGCAAACAGATTTTCCACATTCGCATAGTACCGTATCTTTATTTAACTCATAGCAACTTCTAGTACTCATTGATATATTTTTAACAGTTTTTAGTGTACTTATCTTTTGTGTGTTTATGTTGTGGAAAACAATCAATATTTAAAACCTCACCACATTTTTTACATTGTTTACATATGGTATTATTTTCCATTTTGTAAGAGGGCGACGATTCCGTTTTTATTTATAAGGCAAGAAATTTATAAAGATAGAGAAAAATAAAAACTGTCAACAAAGTGCTAAAATTTTTATATAAAACAGATTCATTAACAAATAAAATTGACAGAAATAAAATGTTTATATTCGATTCGCTGCTAATGTTTTAAACACTTATTCTATTTGCTCTAGATACTCACCCATTTCTCGAAATTCATATTTATCGTCAATGTTATCTAAGAGTGATAATTGTAATCTTCGTAAATTTAAATTAAATTTGTGAACTAAATTGTTACCTTCAGAGGCTTTATCTCATCTATATGAAGGTGGTCATGAGCAACTGCCACCTTATAAAATGCTGATCGAATTGCAGGGGAATACAGTTGAGGTTATGTTTATTTATAAAAAAACGAAGTTATTTAAAAGAATCTAAAATCTTAACTAATGCTTAAAATATACTTAAGAGAACTCTATATTATGAATAGATTTTTCCAGTTTTCATTTTTTTAAACCATTATATGACATAAAAAATTCCTTCTCATTTAGTAGTTTCAAAGAATTTTTATCTAACATTTTCACATAGCGCTCTGGTAATAAAATTTTAAACTTGCCGTCTAGAATACAATTAATTTTTTTTACCAAAATTAGATTCATAAATTTCAAAATCCGTAGCAATAAACCATTAATTTTTTTCTAGATCTTGTCGTTTGGTGAATTGAAACGAATTGTTCAACTTGGTGAGCAGAGATACCATATTTGATTTACAAAGAAAAAAAATTATTAAGAAGAAGGAAAATTTGTTCTGAAATTTTATCTAGCTAACCTGATTTAGCTCGCATATGAGGCTGAAGATATAGACTGCTCTAGGAGCCTGAACCATGTTGAAAATTGTTTGAAAGTATCCCTGAACAATTCTTAAAAAATCGTAATTATTAAGAATTTTTCCAAAATTTATCTTAGTTTTACTTATTATTTCAGGCACAGGCTTTCCGTGGGTGGTATTCCATAATAAATAAAACATAAAATTTCATTTGTAATCAATACATTTTGTTTCAGCAACTCCATGTTTGGTATAAGGTGTGAATCTTATAACGAAATCATAAATAAAATGAAAGATATCGTTAATGACTTATAAAATTTAACTATTTAAGCGAGGGGGGAACGCCGAGTTCCTCCCTTAAAATATGCAACCACATGCAATATTTATCAATGAATCTGGTCTAGATATAGGGAGTGGGCGATTTACCCACCCCTTCAAATATGCAACCTAAATTTGTTAATGAATCTTTATTGTTGATAGTGATCATATTAAAGAAAAATGCAAGATATTTAAAAGAATTTAGATAGCGCTAAAATGATGCTATCTAAAAAAGCACATCCAAACGCAATATTGATCAATGAATCTGGTATATACTTTATATAATTATATTCTTCAATTTTTCAATTTCTTTATGAAAAGAATGTACATAAAACACTTATTACAACTCACCAATTTCACTTTCGCATAGATTCGCATATCAAAAAATGGAGTCAATTCTAGACATATTTTAAAACAAACTTAATTACGATGGTAAAAGAGTTTTTTTTATGATTATTGATGTGATTAATAATCCTTCGTTTAAAGCCAAAGATGTTGCACGAATTTTAGAATATAAAAATTCACAAAAAGTCATAAGAGATAATGTTGATCAAGATGATGGAACAATACAAAATTTACTAAAGGTGAACTGGGAATTCCCCTTCAAAGGCAATGAAAAATCTACTGTATTTTTCAATGAACCTGGTCTCTATTCATTAATATTGTCTTCTAAAAAAGAAGAAGCAAAAAAATTTAAAATGTGGATTACACACGAAGTTATTCCTTCAATAAGAAAACATGTGAATATAAGGCAATTATATAAAGGCCATATACAGCACATTAAAAAAAATGAACGAAATTGAAGATAATTGTTGAAAAGATTTAAACGAAATTAAAGATAAATGTACTGAAGATTTAATAGCGTCAGTTCATATAGCATTAGATGGAATAGCTCACAGAAACGAGGTAATCAGAGAAATGACCCCTCCTGTTGTACAACCAGCACAAGATCAAAATTCATATCCAACTTTTGTTGTTTTAAAATTTTTTTTATAATGATTTTAAATATGATTACTTTGTCATAAGAACGCAAAGAAAATATGGTCAAAGAAAATTGTATAGAATTGAAGATAGGCATCCAAATTGCGAAAAACTATTGAGATTTGATAATATTACAAATTCTAAAAATTTATATCAAAGAATGAAAGAAATATTGAATGCGCACTTTGAGTGTTATCGTAGCTATTTTTTATTGTTGGAAATAATTATACTCAGCAACAACTGATTAATGATATAACTAATCTTTCAAATTGCGTACAATTAATTAATCTTACATATATTGTTTAACTTTATATAATAATATTTTTTGATATAATAATAATATTAAAGAAAAATATCTAACCACGTTTAAAGATAAAAGTCTCAATGAATCATGGACACTAGATACAGATACTATTCTAAATTCTACAATATTGATCAATGAATTTAGTCTATATTTCATAAAATTTTATTCTTAAATTTTTTATTTTCCTTATAAAAAATATATGTGAAACACTTATTACAATTCACCAATTTCACTTGCGCTTAGATTCGTATATAAGAAATTGAGTCAATTCTAGAGATAATTAATAACAAACTTATTTACTATGGTAAACACGTTTTATGATTGTTGATGAGAATAATAATCCTTGGTTTAAAGCCAAAGATGTTGATAACATACTATAATTTAAAAATACAAGAGAAGCAATTAGAGATCATGGTAGGAAAAACATAGAAAAACTTATGTAAATATAGGGAGAAGTGAATCGCCCCTCCCCCACCCCCTTTTCCAAAAAAAAAAATATGCAACCACATAGAATATTTACCAATGAACCTGGATTATATTCGTTAATTTTAAAATCAAATACGAAAAAAGATTAACATTTCCAAGATTGGGTAAACTGAAGAAAAATTTTCACCAATTAGAAAACATGGTGAATGTATGATTTAAAAAGATGTAATGCATTTATACAAAGCCCAAATAAAGTATTTAAAAGATACAAATAAAATTAAAGATGAACGTATTGAAAATTTAAGAGAGTCAGTTCATATCACGTAAGATGGAATAGTTCACGGAAATGAGGTAATCAGAGAAATTACTCCACATGTTGTACTACAAACACAAAATTAAAATTTAAGGCCAACTTTCGTTCTTTTAAAGTTATATGATAGTGCTTGTGAATATGATTATTATGTCATTAGACCTCAAAGAAAAAATCTTCAACCAAGTTTGCATAGAATTAAAGATATACGTCAAAATTATATACAAATATTGAGATTTTATTATATTCCAAATTCTATAAATTTATATCAAATGAATGAAGGAAACAACGAATGACCACATTGAGTGTTTTCGTAACTATTTTTATATTGTTGGAAATAATTCTACTGGGCAACAATCGATTAATGATATTAATATTCTTGGTCGAATTGAGTAAGAAACTAATTTTTAATTTTAATATTCAAATTCAAAAACATATGTTTTATTAATCCAAGCGTTATGAGAGTTATTAAAACCCAACCATTTTACATAAATTTTATCACATTTTGTTTTGAAATTTTTTTAGATTTAATATTCATCTGTATAGATTGTTTTCATAATTTCGTATTCATAAAAACTACCCTTTATTTCATCTCCTTTGTCATCTTTCAATTTATAAGTAGGCACATCAAAATTTAAAACTTCAAAAATGGTAAATAATTCTGTTGTCAAATTAGCTGTATAACCATTTTCAAAAAATCGCTTACCCTTGCTCACGCGGACAATATCTCCAACTTTGTATTTCGGTTTAGTAATCATGTCTACAAAATCTTGTTGTTTTAATTTTTTTTTCTTTTTGTTTTTTTACCAACTTCTATTGGTTTAATGTCAACAGTACTATGCTTTATATTGTTATATTCTTTCACTAAATCTTCCAATAATATTACCCACTTGTAATTTCCAATTAAAGAAAATTTCTTCCACATTTTATTCTAAATTGTACGATTAAATCTTTCCACACAACTGGCTTTAAGTTTGCTGAATGTAGAATAATGATTCATGTTATATTTTTGCATAAGTTATTTAAATATTTTATTATAAAATTCTAAGCCATTGTCGATGTGTAAATTATTTGGTTTACTTTTAACTAATATAGAATCTAAAGAAATGTCTACATTCATGGCTGTTTTATCTTTAATTGGTATGGCAAATGCGTATTTTGGAAAAACATCGATAATTGTCAAAAATATATTTGTAACCATTGTTGACATCCGATATCCCATCTAAATTTCCGGTGTCCATCTCAAAATGATCGATTTACCATAAATCATCAATTACGTACGAAATTAATTTTCTTCTTGGAAAATTTTTTCGTTCAGGTTTATATAATTAATTTATTATGCCTTCTTTACTTCGGGAAATTTTTTCAAAAATATTGATTTATTAGAATTGAATTTAGAGCACTTACTTTTCTAAACTAATCGCCCATTTGTTGTATTTTCAATTTTTAAATTATTATTCTTAGTGACTTACTTGCACTTCAAACACCAAGTATTCCCCATTTAATAGTAAAAAAATATGTATATAGTTAATCTTTGTATTTTACGAATACTCCTATTGTAGTCACCATGCCATCGCAATATTCAGATATTTTATTATTTTTTATTTTAAAGAAGTTAATATTTGCACCTTTTTTAACGTTAAATGTCTTGCAGTAATCTATTTTTTTAAGCTCCCATAATATGTCAGAGAATCATTAGATAAATTGGGATTGATAGTAATTATTTTATAAACACTATAATCCATCAAAAAAGCAAAGTAAATTAGATTATTATCCGAGACAAAAACATTATTCGTTTTATTCCACTTTGTACGCAGATAAAATACAAATGATTTTTCTTCCTTAAATTTTTCTACTGATTGGTTTAAATTCTGCATTTTAACATCTAATTCTTTATCAATGGCTTATCTTTTTTTTGACTTTTGTGTTAACAAGTGTATTGCAGTAATTCAAAACTGATTGGTTTAAATTTTGCAATTTATCAGCCATTTCTTTATAGAAATATCTCTTATTGACAGCATCTCTTCCATTTAGAGGATCAGCCATATAATTAATTCTACGATTTTGAATAGTAACATAGTCTGTTGTATAAACAAAAACTTTGCTTCTTTGGTCTCGTAAAGCAGAAACAATGGTATCATATTTTTAACCTACATATGTTTTTAAATCAGAAACACTGGTGTTGTACTTTGATTCGACATGATTTTTTAATGCATTTTCAGTAACAATAGTTTTTTATTTTGAATATACATCCTTTTTTAATGCCGGTTTCGCCTTATTTATTCGTTTTATACAATCTGCAATAGTGTTACTGAATTGCAAATTTATATCTTCTTTTAGAGCATAATCAGAAACAATATTACTGTATTTCGAATATAAATCCTTTTTTAATGCATAATCTGCTCTATGTATATATTGAAATATCTTTTATTGACAGCATCTTTATTATCTACAGGTTCACCTATATTTACAAGTCTACGACCTACAAAAGAATGATACAAATTTGTGTAATCAAAAAAGTACCATAGTTCGCTTTGTAAAGAAGAAACACTTGAAAAGCACTTTGAATATACACATGTTTCTAAATCTTCAGTAATATTGTCAATGTATTCATTTAAAGATTTCATCAATGGTTTCCCAAATATATCTGTAATTTAGTAACGTAGAAATTATATCATTAAACTTAAATTCTCTTGAGAAAAGATATAAAACAATTAAACATAAATGTCCACATATAACTGAATCAAAATTATTAATACTATCATCATTATAGTAAACATTTCTGTTTTTAAAATAATTTGTTAAGTTCGTAGGAATATTGCCCCCAAATGAAACGAAATAATAAACATCATTCTTTTCTTTAAAATAGCAAACCCAATGAGTATCAGGATTTGTTGAAATGTCAAAATTAACCAGAGCATATTAATTTTTGTGCAGTCTATTTGGTAGTTTCATTCAAACAATTCTGAATTTTTTAATATTTGATATTTTTACATATGTTTCAATGTCAATATTAGATAGTGGGTATATATATTCAAATTTTTTTGGCCTTCCTCTTATTTTAGCAACTACACCACTTCCTGCTTTATTTTCCATTGCCAAATTGTGTCTTTGTTTTTCTTCTCATTTTTTTTTTTTTTTTTTTTTTTTTTGTTCAACAGAATTATAAACTGCACTAGCTCCACCAGCTAAAACACCGAGTGCTCCTACAGCTCCAAATAAAATAGGTAAAAATCCTCCATCGCATAAACCACTTCCAGACTTTTCTTTTAATGTTTTTTGAGTACTGGCAATGACAAGATTAGCAAGAAACCTTTGCTTCGTTTAATTTCTTATTGTTTCTGTCAAGTTGATCTTTAGCGAAAAGTTTATCTATACACAGGTCTCTTAATTGAGCAATGGGTATATCGAGAGTTAAGCTTTTTATCTTAATTTATATAGAAAAATATTTGAATAAGTAAAAATAGTATATTATTAAGTACACATTTTAATGCCCCAACCTTATTTTCTTTTTGTAGACATATTTGAAGCAACAGCAGCAGATGCAATTTTTTCTCCAATTGGAGTATTTTTATCTAACATATTTTCCTTTGCTTCTCTTCGTAAAATTTCATCAGCATTGTGTCTATATTCGAAATCTGTATGATCTCTGTAAGCACTATCGTGTATTTGCAAGTTTCGTCTAATTAATTTTATTTCTGAGTCTTCTCTTTCTAATCTTTCATCTAATTTGGTAACTGGACCACAATAATTATTACCAGACAAATGCATTTCGGGCAAATTTAGATTGTTTAGTGCTTAATTTATCACACCTTTGCATTGATGTTCAGTGTTCCAAAATGAATTTGGAATTACATTTAAAACTCTTATTAAATATGGAATTCCTTTCGGATTATTAACAACAAAATCAGAAAATTTATTCTTCAACATATTCATAATGTTTACTTTTTCATTTTGATGATTTTTATTGCCAGAAGTTTCTTCACCATGAATAACTAACAATCTGTCAATTAATTTTCTAACATCATCCATCCAAATACATTCTTTTGGCAAACTATTGTATTTTTTATGCCATCTCTAAATGTCTAGATGTCTATTGCAGATCCTAGTGAAACTCAATAATAAGGCTAAAACTAAAGCAAATTTATCACTTTCAAGCAACTTTTTCAAATTCTTCTGAAAACATGAGTCATCTCTTCCACTTCACCACCAAAATAAAACTGATTTGATCCAAATCTGTATTGTCAATCAGGCGCACTTTAAAAAAAAAACATGCTTCATTCGCTCTTTTATCAGTGTCCTTCTCGGGAGTGAATGAGGCTAAATTAAGGCCTAAAAAGGCCAAATTTACGCTAAATTTGCAAGCTAAATCAATTTGTCAAAAAAATATATCGCAAAAAAAGTATGGAAATTCTTGGAATTTCATCAAAACTGTTGAGGGAACATCAGTTCTTGCCCAAGTGAAAACCCTGTGCTGTTTCCCCGAACCTGGGCGAGACACCTGAATTTATATTTTATTTGAAACCGTCGAGAACAATAAAAAATGATATTCACTCCGTCGATATCCGGAAGTCCCAGAAGGGTACCCTGCTGGTAAGTAACTGGCTGGCTGGCGTCACGTGGGTAAGGTGACGTACGAGGGAGGGGAAAGCAGTCATAGATTTGTGGGCGGAAACAGCCCCTCGGCGCCCACACTTGAGACAGCAGGCCCGCCCAGCGGACGTGAGGCGTGGAGTTCGTTAAACACACCCCTGTCGCAGCGAACGTAAGCCGTCCCAAGCGGCCAACATTTTCTCAACTTCATATGGAACCGTCGGTTTAGATTTCTCTCGATGTGCAGGGATAGCCAGCACATCTCTCCTCCCCTGAAGAAGACACACGAAGTCGGTGTCGAACACGCGTCCAGAACATAGGGCGTAGGCTGGCCAGGCCCTTACCCCAGGCTCCTTTCCACATGGGACTAGGGTCACGTTGCTAGCAGCAACCATAAAACAGACAAGCACCAGGGCTCACTCGACGACGACGTACAACATTCATAACTCTCAAAATTAACTTTGGGTAGGCTTGCTGAAATTTTGAACCATTTTTCCATTTACCTATAAAATCACTAATACTTCACTCATTATACATATATAAAGTTATACTTTTAAATATTTATGACTTAATACTTCACTCATTATATTCAGGCATACCTTTAAATATTTATGACTACATATTCGTACAATTTTACTTTCATACTCGTTTAACTTTTGAGTAAAATATACGTGCTTACACAATATTAATACTCTCTCTTTAAAACTTTCTCCAATATACACTGGAAAACTAATATATCTTTTAAAAAAATACAATAATCTTAAAATCTTACGATGCTTAATAAAACAGTTTTACGTGCTTCAATGAAGACAGTGCGGATTTCACAAAGGGAAGGGCGGGGGACAGCCCTCTTATGTTACTGGGACATAATATATTTTACATTAGGAGTTATGAACATTTTCGTATTTGTTCGGAGAATGAGGATCTTCAATCAATACTGACATTGGCAAAATGAACCTCACTATTTTAAACTGCCCTCGCCATTTCACGTCCAACTTAGCACTAAAATAATCAATTTTTGAACTGAGGTGGCAAGCCTCGACTAAAATTAAATCACCCGATTTCAAAGATACGTCTTTGTGATCTACGTTACTTCTTGTTCCATTTTCTAGTGATACGTAATTAAATTACGTGTCACTTCTGACCATATTTCGCCCAGTTTTTTATTATTCAAATTTTCCAATCAAATACAGTGGAGTGACCACACATTTATTAAAGGATGCATCAATCTGCGCCCCAAAAACACTTCAGCTGGTGCATACTTGTGTGCACTATGAATCAAATAATTGAAGGAAAAATAGGTATAATAAGTCATCCCAGTGATGTTGCGTATATGACTGAAAACTGCGTAAGGCAATTTTAATGTTACGGTTAACACGTTCTACTAAATTTGCCTGTGGATGGTACGGGGCAGTTTGAATCATATTTTCTTCCCAATATAAAATTCAGATCTCTGAATTCTTGCGACAAAAAATATGTAGCGTTATCTGTTACTATATATACGGGTGCATCAAAAACACTATACAAACGTTGCATCACAACTTTACAGATTTTAACTGCCTTTACGGTGCGTAAAGAGAAAAATAGACAACATTTTCTGAAACTATATATTATTACTAGGCCATAGACATAACCCGATGTAACGAACACATAACACCTAAATACACATGTTCCCAAGGATGTGTGGCTACCGTACACGCATACTGGCCTCCTGGTTTTTTTATTTGTCTGTTTAGCGTGCTGGCACGCGTCACAAACCCTTTACCCAGTTTTCAAGGTCGGTGAGAACTCCCGGCCACGTAAAAATTTCTAACACGCGACAGATGGTTTTATAACTCCCTACGTGTCCTCCGTGATAAGACTCGTGGTAATATTTAAACACCATCGCCCTCAAATTTTCAGTTACAAAAACTCTGAATTTTCCTCGTCTTGTCCATTCACCTAGAAAACCTTCATGGATAACATACGGCGAAGTTTCATTCTTAATTACAGACAAAATCTGCTCACATTCCTGATCAGCATTTTTGTATCCTTTAATGTCAGTAAACACGCTTGGGAATTTTTTTTAATGTATTCAATTCTGAAACGTTTGTGTTTCCTACTGCTGGCCTTGACACCTGACTATCGAAACTCGCTACACTCTTTACAGGTGCCTCATTCTTCACCTGCTCTTCTCCTTGCTCAATCTCTTCGGCGCAATACATGCGTGACAACGCGTCTTCTACCGAATTATCGACCCCACGAATGTGTTGCACATTAAATTTGAAACGGGTCAATCTTACCAACCAGCGTGCCAACCTGCCTGCCTACCTGCCTTCGGAAAAATTCGGTAAATGCAAAATGGGAGGATTTGCTAACATATCTTTCAATTTTTTAAATGCATTTTCCTGGTCTTCGTTCCACTGAAACGGCACGGTTTTTCTTTTCAATTTATTTAACGGCTCTGCAAAATTGGAAAAATTCGAAATAAACTTACTATAAAATGCTTCCATACCTAAACATCTTTTCACTCCTCGTACATTTTTAGACTGCGGGAGATTTACGTCTGATTTCACCTTTTCCGGATTTGTTCGCAAACTCACCTCTGAAATTATAAATCCCAAATAAGGTGTTGTGCTCACCTTATCTTGTCCGAATTTTACTGTCAGCCCGGCTCTACGCAACGCGTCTAATACTAGCCGCAAGTGTTTAAGATGTTCCTCTAACGTATTACTGTATATGCACACGTTATCTATGTACGTGAATACAAATTCATATAGATATTTTCCTAGTACGTGTGTTAACACTCTAGACATACACTGGAGTCCGGAATTTACTCCCATCGGTAAATGAGTCCACTGATACAAACTCCACGGTGTACAAAACGATAACGGTGCCCTGCTATTGGTATGTAGCTCACACTGTAAGAATGCCGAATTTAAATCCAAGATAGTGAAATACTTGGTCTTTTACAAATGTTCAAATAAAGTTTCTATGACTGGTGCCAGATATGAATCCACATACGATTTTTTATTTATTTTCCTTTGATCACAGATAATTCTAAACTGTCCCAGAGTTTTCTTAGGAATTAGAAAAGACGGGATTGCGCACCGACTTGTGGAATTCTCGACGATTCCCTGCTCTTGCAATTCTGTTATAAAATTTTTAAATATTTTAACATTGGGCGCTGAAACACGATACGGCATGAACACAACGGGTTCATTATCTTTAAGTTTTAATTCTACTGGAATCTCTTTACAATGACCTAACTTCGACGTAAGCACGTTTTTATATTCCATTTTAAGCTGTTCTGACGTTTTCGCTACCTCTTCAGAAAGCTGAAGCAACTGAATTTTACGGAAATGAGAAGGTTTTACTTGTAAATTTACTATTGTTTCGGGGAAAAAACTAAACCGTAATTCCTTCTTTGCTACGTCAATGCATGTGCGCATAATACCCAAAAAAATCGATACCTAATATCACGTCATGTGACAGATGTTCAAAAACACCGAACGCCAATTTCCACGAAAAATTATGTATTTTCACTTTCATCACATCTATATGTTTGACTTTATCAAACCTCCGTCGGCTAAGGAAAATACCACAGACTCTCCCCGTTCTAACTGAACAGTTTCAAATAGCGCGTCCCGCATGCTTTTATTCAAGGTTTCTTGCCTTATAAGCTTCACTGAAGCACCCGAGTCAATCAAGCCTAACATCGTTAAGTTTGCAATCACAAACTCTACATTCAGTAGACCAATTTTTTAAAGTAGATTTGTGTTTGTCAAGGCACCTATTCAAGTAGGTTTTCCGTTTAACGGGCAATTAAAAATTTAGAATGCCCAGGATTACCGCATCTGAAACAAATAATATCTTTTACGATTTTATGACCTTCAGACTTCGTAACACTTTCTGAATTTATTTTTACGTCTGACTGGCCCGAGTTTTCAAACGGCTTTCCTTTCCCATCACTTTCTGATTTCCTTTAGAAATATTTTTCCGTTGGATGAATATTTCTAAAACCAATTTGACATTTTTGTTTTACCTTTTCTTGCACAGAATTTCCTTCGCCTTTTTGAATTTTATAAATGTATTTAGCGGTCGGATTATTTGTACGAGAACAGATTTGGCATTGCCGTTTAGATGTTACTACTTTAGGATCTTTTTGCTTATAATCGCCAATCGTTAATTCCACTTGAATTTCTAAAGCTAATAATTCATTTAATGTTTTCGGCTTTGAAGCAAATGTAAAATATTTACTATTTTCCGGCAACAGATTAAAAAACAGTATTTCCACCAAATCCGCTTCCTCACACGGCAAACTTAACACTTCTACCAATCTTATAGTCTCACTGACAAACTGCTGCATTGACTCATTGGGACTTTGAAATTTTTTCAATATTTTCATAAGTTGGTGCGATATAGCTACTGATGAATCCGTCTGTCTCAACATTGCCTCACTAAGCACACTAAATGGTATACGTTCATTTATCGCCCGCCCCACTACATTTTGCAAAGGCTCTGGCACTTAAACATTATAGCGGTATACAAAAACACGATTTCACAAATATGTAAGGACGCGATTCTAGCCATTTGCACAAAAATCTTGACAGCTAACTTTAAATTCAGGCTGCGCACTGCCTCTCTACTATCCACCAAATGAGGTGGCAAATGTTTTATATTTTTTAAGAAGCTAACTACGTCGGACTCGCCCGCTTGTTGAGAAGCTACGTCACCTTTCTTAACCAGCTCCCTCGTATGCTGACGGAGGATATCTATTCCGCCCCCCAGATTGAACGACACTCCGGCATTCGTCAGACTTTTCTGGAGAGTTTCCTTGTACATTTTCTGGATCCACGATGTACGCATATATGTATAAGTCATTTTGCAAATGAGTTGATGCACCACTATTAACAAACGTCACGCTCATGCCCACTCAAACAAACCCAAGGGAGTTTGTACTATTTCATAACTTTACAAAATTCCTCATTTTACTTTCCGTTTCAACTTCTCTGCATTGAGGAAGCAGAGTGGCGCAGATTTCTCTATCCTGTACGTGACAGTGTTTGCCAACACACACAGGACGAGGTGTTTGTCTCAACTACTTCCTCAATATGGATGTTTTAAGTTTGAAACAGTTGAGAGCGCGCCAATGATGTCAAAAAAGGGATTTGGGTTGGTTCCAGTGAAAAGGTTTGAAATATTCGTTGCTTTGCTTCTATATTAAAAATTAAATCATTTACATAGTTTTCCCCAAATCTCTCTATAAATAAACTTTATATAAAAAAATATTATTTTCCGCTTTTCCCACTGATTACATTTGATATAAAAGGTTAGTATCAAAAATAATTTTGATTAAAACTTCCCCCAAAATTTACCTTTTCTACAAAATTACATCTCTTTCCAGACGTATGCAGGTTACATTAAATATTTTACTTTAAAGCATACTTAACTAAAATTGCAGCAAGCCTCCCCCTTCCCCCGGCTTAAAATGTTAACGGAACAGCAGTTCCTGCCCAAGTGAAAATCCTGTGCTGTCTCCCCGAACCTGGGCGAGGCACCTGTATTTATGTTTCTTTTGAAACCATCGAGAACAATACAAGATAATGTTCACTCCGTCGATATCCGGAAGTCCTGGAAGGGCACCCTGGTGGTACGTGACTGGCTGGCTGGCGTCAGGTGGGTAAGGTGAGGCAGACCAACAGGCCCGCCCAGCGGACATATGGAACCGTCGGTTTAGCTTTCGTTTGATGTGCAAGGATAGGCGTCACAGGGAATATAAAGTTAATTAGGAAGTAAAAAAATGGGTTATTTTTAATTTGTCACTTTACCAAATGGTTTGATTTATAGCGATTCAATCGTAATAAGATAAAGAAGTAAAATTCTTAATTTAAAAATTTTATATAGATTAGTTCGTTTTAAACCACTTGAGAATAAATGTTTCATCGCATTTGAACAATGTAATGGAAATTTTTCCTTTTTTGTTTTACGTCTGCCTTCTGTATTGAATAGAGCTACATAATTAACTTGGGCTAACGTATAGAGACTATACAACCCTTTTGTTGCCCGTGTATACGTATTGAATTTACTACACAAATGGCAAATCTTATCGATTCTATGATAAGGGTTCGAAAACAGGTATAATTTTATCACAAAAATAGGGAGCTTCATTTTTAATCCGTCATAACGAACCGTAGCAACTCACTTGACTAGTATCCTTTTTTTTTTTTACAATACGTAACACAAAATTCGCTTTCTTTCCTTAAAACTCGATAAATATGTGACTGCAAGAATTTATTCTGCATACTTATCTCATTTAAATTAGGGCAGTAGACTTTGTAGAAATTTTAAATTTTTCGAAACGGATTGTTTTCTACGTATCGGTCGCTCTCGCCACATGCTTCTATACAATGGCGTTGACTGGAATCCGTCTACTAGAAAAAGAAAAATGTTATGAATTAATTTGACAGCAAATTAGACTTGAACCAATGTGTATTGAAGTTACTTTACAATTGGGTTGCTGTTTCCTAATCAGGGATAAATTGATTAAGCTCTTTCAATAACAAACCACAAAACACTTCGTAATCATATTCTCTCATACATGGGAGTAAAATCATGCTCTTTTAGTGAATTTCCTTTTCGTTTACACAAGAAAACTTTTATTTTTGCTGATAATTCTGATGACGATAGTTTGTAATTGTTCGCAAAATTTTGGGTATTTTTATATAAACCCTTCAGAAAAACATCTTAATGCCTTTAACCAATTAATGTACACAATAACATTTTGGATCAGATGTTCCAAAATAAGATATTTTAGGTGAGAAAATTACTTCCTAAATTCTTACAGGAACTGATACTTGAGTAACCTATTAAAATGTGTCAGTATATCCTCGGTACACGAAGTGGTCAATTATAGAATAGTGGATGTGTCTGCAGGAACCACTAGCATTGCACGAGGAAGGGCGATGCTCGTATTAGTGATAGCACAGCGCTGACAGCCATTTCACCTATTTTGCAACATACCAGGCGTGATAGTATGTTTAGGGGGTTAATTGCATATATTATAACTGAAACAGAGACAAGCATGCTGCCAGTAATGTTGACAACCACGGTACGGAAAGTAGTTGCATGTCTAAAAAATGCCTTACTTAAAAGTCTAATATACGCTGTTCACAGTAAAGTGAGCACTTTTGAAGCCATTTTTAATCCTTTAACCACATTTTAAAATAAATATTGACATGCGAGTAATAAACACAGCTTGTATATTCCACAGCACTCGGATGCTAACTTCTAAGGCTAAAATATGAAATGTTTATTGGCTATTATTCCAAATGAGGGGTCTTTCATAAGTGCTCACTTTACCGTGAATAGCCCATACCTACACTTGTGGACAGTGAGTTTATTTAATTCAGTTCCTCTTTGTTTTATTCAAGCGAGCGTAACAATAAAATAAAGTAACATTAACTTGTATAAAAAATTCTGGAGTTACACTTGATCGATGTGGCAATAAACAGGCCATATTCATGATAAAATTAACTCAGCGTGTGACGAAATTATTAAATTTTGGACGGGAAATTAGAAACTAAGCAATTCGTTCGAAAATGTTCATTTAAAAGTGAACATCCTCTGAATAGGAGAGTTTGCAAATGAACAAAATGTTTGAAGCAGAAATACCCTCGTGTTTGTTTTGTCTTATTCCTCAACATAAACTGTTAATTAGATTTCAGCTACAACTCGTATATATATATATGTGTGTATAATTACTGAAACACAAGCCAACAGCGTTACCGAAGGTGGCACAAAACACGTGTTGGTTAATAATCATTTATGCATGTATTCTGAATTGCTGATGCGTTTAATTGCCTTGATGGAATGTTGTTAATTGTTATTACAAACTGTAATATTGTTTATTATTTTAAGAAATGGTGCAACTGTTGATTTTGTAGGTCTATATGAATGATGCATGTGGCTAGGGGTTGAGTGCAGCGTGCGTTTCCGAACGTAAACATTCATTAACGCAAGATTCATTTTTCCCTTTCTTGGGGTGCGTTTATAGTGCTTGGTAAAATGATTTTATGTACATGTTTCCCACTGCCAATTTCATTATATCAAATGATACTACTATCATATTTTCACACTAGATAAACTGTGAACACAGGTGACCGTTCCGGCCACCGTCACAAAGACAGGTTTGCTGACAGGCAGTTAATTACATTCAGTTTTATTTCTAATATTTAATTGTTCCTACATATCAAGATGATAGTTTTTCAGACTTAGAGTATTAAAGAGGAATAAATTAGACAATTTATTATATAATCTTCAAAATAAAAATTAATCTAATTATTTCTCAGGTCAGAGAGCGTGTACTCGTAAAAAATGAATTTACACATACGTGCATACACACACATACACAAACCTACACACATGACAAACCTACACACACACATATATATGTATGTGTGTGTGTTTTTTGTGTTTGTGTACCTGGAAGTAGTGTAATTATGTAGTATTGCGATTTTTTTGAAGCTTCTACAATGAAGGCAAAAAGGAACAACAATAATTACAGTAATTTAAATAAATGTATTTTAGTGCTGTTTTTTCGTGGTTCTCGCTGTTTATTTATAAGGTTAGTGGTGAAATTCCAGTTTACTTCTTAATATAAACTGGTTTGTTATAATATTTCCGATTTTCTCTCAGTGAAATGAATATTATGTTATATATATATATATATATATATATATATATATATATATATATATATATATATATATATATATATATATATATAAGAAGTGGGAGTCTTTTCTGTATGTACTTTTATTTATCAACACGAAGACATAAGTGCATGGCCCTCGACTGCGAAAGTACATTCATTACACGTCTCTCACAAATATTTTCGATTATCTCAATCCTGCAAGAATAAGTTATAAAGCAATGTGAAATGTATGTACTTGTTCGCGATAAGGAAAATCGATATATGAAGTTCTCTATGACATCATTAATTTATTTATATCTGCTTCATAGTCAAGTAATTTACCCACATAATATACATCTAGTTATGATCAAGAATGGCCAAAAACAGCACTACCTCTATAAGTAGGACAGCCGATGTTCCGGTCTTACTTTTCGTGTCAGTTTCGGTTTCAAAAGAGAATGATGTGTGCGTTTACATATGAAGGTGAATATCCAACAATAAGAGAGAAAAGTGCTCCGTCAATGAACGTAGTATTTTCGATATTAACTTTACCTTATTATCAGTATTTTACTAGCTATTTGCAATCTGAATATGAGTAAATATATCTGCACTCTAAGAATTATTCGCAACCTTACTGCATGAATGCGTACGTTGAGTGAGAAAGCGCGAAAAGTAAAGTTATTTCCCATACGTTGATGCTAGCGTTCCTACATTTGCTCAGGTAACATTCAAATCCGTAGGAAGCTTTCCTACTTTGTTTAGTAACGACGATAAATATTCCATATTTGTAGCCCGACATGTGGTATTATTTACATACGGTATTGGGTTAAAAACTACCAATTCAGGTTAGAAAGTTTGCCAGAATTTTTTAGAGTAGGATTGGTGACTTCTGACTGGCATTTCACTGTGTTTTCCGAGCTAATGATATTTGAAAACGAATTATTTCAGACACACATATATAACTATTATTACGTGACTATAGAAGAATCGGAATAGGAAAAAAAAAGGACGGCATAGACAAAAGTTTCCTCACATATCATCTCGCTCCACTGAGACCAAAATCTACGGTTATGAACTAATCAGTTAAATTGAAATATATTAATAAATGTCACAAATGACTTTAAAGGTTTATGTAAGTGAGCCGGTATTGGTAAGAAAATATTTTTTTAATCTATCAGCGGTGAGTGAGGGAGGGTGAAGAAATTTGGGTGGCTCTTAACATCGAGGTCTTGAGAGCCAATGAGGGTGATTGAGGTGAGTATGGAGCAACACCGGAATGAGAGGGCGGGGAAAACGAGAGATCCCCGAGAAAATCCGCTGACCAACGGCATCGTTCGGCACGATTCCCACATGCGAAAATCCGGAGTGACCCGGCCGGGGATTGAAACCGGATCGCCCTTTGTGGGAGGCGAGCATACTAACAGCTCACCCACCGTGGCCCCTATATCAGTAGTGGTTTGACATTAAACTGCACAGATTGTAGCTTGAGTACACTAACTGGCCTTCACTTTTTTTTAAGAAATCTGAGTTAATGTCGATGGTTATAGTCCTCATTCTCAAAATCACTGTTAATTACATTAACTCAGTATATTTAATTTCACTGAACATTTTACTTACTGCAGAAAAAACAAACAAAGAAACACCCTGCAAAGTTTACAAACTATTATAAAAATATCTAAAACATGATCTCCAGTTATCAAAAATATTTGGTACTTAATAAATACTTTTGCAGTAAAGTGTTTGTAACGACTACCTTTCAGCTAGCGATGTAAAGAAAAATAAATGTAAAAGACAGGGAAATTTCTACAAACATAATTTGCATCGCATAAACTTGAAATCAAGCAAGGCAGCTCCATTTATTCTCCTCTCATTTTTTGCTTTGAAGGTTAGGGAATTAAATTTCCCAGTGGCCATCCTTTCTTGCGTAGCCGCGTGCAAATAATTGTAAGCTCTTGGCAAGTATTTAACTTAACTTCGTGTTCTTCGATTAACCCCCGTTTCCTATATGCAGCACTTAGAAAGAAGGCTGGCTGCAAATAGCAAGTGGGGAAAATACAGATGTTAATCCCTGGCATGAAAAAAAATATATATAAAGCAATAACCTACACTAGTGAGTTCGTGACGGATACACGAAGTGTCAGTTCTTCGGAGAAAACTTTTTTAATACTTTAGGGGAATAGTGATAATCTTTTGGAAGTATAACATTAGGACGATCTTAAACAGGATTTACTTACTCAGGGGTGTAGACTCAAACAGTAGGCTGGAAGGAGCACGAACTTAAAATAACCTAACAACATGTCGTGTTTACTGGAAACTACACCCTGTCCCTGAATCTCTCAAAAAACAATAAATATACAAGAAACTGACTGAAAATATAGTCTCTACAGTGTAGGAACTAGGACGGAAAACCATTATGTCACTTGTACATACTAGGGAAGTTGAAATGATATCGATGTATCGAAATTATAATATTATATCAACGTCATGTTGTAATAAATCGTCCATATATATCAACGATAATTGATCGAAATCAGTATATTTTCCCAGGTGTCGGAAATTATTTTTTTAAATGTAATTTTAATAAGCCCTGTTTTGAACACAAAAATTCAATTAAATAATTGCTATTATTACTTCGGCAATATCCATCAAAACAGGCACCACATATTTCTGCGATGCCCCGTGCCCTCAATATGTAATATTCCAAGCTATTTTACATTTACGAAGTTCTTTAATACATCAAATATCGGATACCGATGAAGCGAAAATCTATTTTTTTTTCGATATAACCTTTTGTAAAATTATAGTTTTATAAATAACCAATATAAATAATATCGATACTTATTCCCGATCTCAATATCCCTTGTACATACTGTCGGCGTAAGGGTCGCAGCATGATTGAGTTTGGAGGATAGGGCGGTGTTGCTTCCGTACAAACATCACTTCGCCAGAGTATTCTCAGCTCCTTCGGAGTAGCCCCTAACATGAAGGGGGCCGGTTAGACGGCAAGCATTACAAACGTGCGTTGCGGGTTTGCGGCCAGTTATTCCGGCAGGGGCGAAGCTACCAGCCTGCCGGTCTACGGACTATGTGGCTAGAGGCGACGCGACGTGGAAAGGGGCGAACAGCCAGCTGCTGTGAGGGATGGGGTGGAAAGGGGACGAGTATGGTTAGAGAAGGGGGTGATGTACCTGCATGTCAGTGGTCCCTCCGGCTCTTCCGACCCTCGCCGTCCCCCAGTTCTTGCCCCTTGCTCGTGGTAATTAAACTGCTCCTGTCTTCGTCGCTCCGCTGCCGGAACCTAAAGGCTTTTGTCGGGCTTCGCCGAAGCGCTGCTCTATTTCTGTTCACGTCCTCGCTCTGAACCTCCCTGGTCGCACGTACATCTACTGTCATCCTGCCTCTAACATTTCTGTAGCACACACAGTAAAAACATGATTCTACCTTCTACAGACTATTCTTTGTAAACATTCGCTCAAGATTGTCTTGTAATAATTCAACTGAAATATTGGATTTTTGCAAAAGACTTTTTTTTATCAAACTTACAAAATTATTTATTTATCTCTATATTTATAACAAACTTGAAATGTGTACTACATGTTTATAGTAAATTTTTATATTGCATATTCCAGGTTAACGTTTCCTTAAATTTGCCCTTCGCAGAAATATTCTTAGCAAGCATTTTTATAAAATAAACATTCTTTCTAAAAAGGCAGAACATTTTTTTGCAGTTTAGGCGATTCACGGATTTACTCACAAAAAAAAAAAGAAAAAGAGAAAAGAAAATTCTTTGTACTTACTGTTTTATGTGTTAATTATGCTTTTCATTTATTTTTTACTATTTACGTGCAGTTGAAAATTAAAATAATAATAATATGGTACATTATATGAAAAATTCATTCAGTAAAAAGTCTTTGTAAATTTTAATTATGGGATAAATATATACACGTCACTGGTTTCTACAATAACTTTGAATGCATCATTTCAACAAGAAAACGAATTTAAACTCCAGGCACCCGAAAATTAATTTATATAAGACGTGGCAGTGTAGAAACAACCTTTTCGGTCCATACAGAAAAAAGTGTTTAGTAAATATGTAATTTTTAATTTAGCCCCACGACTGATTTGGATAACGTATATTTCTTTTCTTCGTATATCGATTTCCCAAATTAATGTTTACATTCTTTGTACGTTGTAACAGAGAAATTATTACATAAAATCTGATGGGATGTGTATATTTTACGCTATATGAACAACGTTGTGTGTGTGAGAAAGAGTGTAGATATTCTGCAGTTGCCAGTTCTGTTCGTAGGCGCGAGCGGCAGCACTGCAATTGTAGAGGAAATGGTGGAGGTGACAAGGTTGTCTTTCGAGCAACGTAGGTGTATTTTGAAGTGTTGTTGGAAATGTAAGGACATGATTGAGGTGCACATACAATGGAGGGTGGAATTCGAAACTACGCTACCGTCACGGGCAACAATGAAATTATTACGTTACAAGTTCGTGAGGGATGTAACTGTGTGTGATGTGAAGAAAGGACGATGCGGTATGAAGCGAACGACAAAGGACGAAGGAAGTTTGGGGGCAGTGTTGCAAACATCCGTACGTTCCCCCGGGCAGTAGTAGTCCATACGGAAAACTGTGCTTTAGTCATGTGTCAGTATGTCAAATGTCTGTCGCTTTTTGGAGCGAGTAAATTGAATGCCCTACATTCCCACGTCACTTCTCATTATGAATGAAGACGATCCAGATAGGCGGGTTGAATTTAGTGAGGGGTTATAGACATACTCAGCAGAAAAACTTTGTGGCAGCGGTTAATCAAATATACCCAGATGGCGATTGCTTTTTCCAGTTTGAATCTTATCTCAAAACCGTAATATATGTGCCATATTTAACAAGTCAATTTTTCAGACTGAAGAATAAAAGTTTGTATGTTACATGAAAACTCTGAGTAATATTCCTCGCCAAGAAGTATTTGTCTCAGTACAAGAAAGCAATACTTTTATATTTTAGGTAAAGTACAAATATTTATTTCTTTTGTGGAATTACATAGGCTTCTCAAGTCTAAAATTTTCAAGTCTTACCCCCGTTAAAAAAGCAAAACAGTGTATACCAGCAATTATTTTTCATGACGTAAAAATGTTCTGTGGTTGACTCTCCTGCATTGCAAGGGAGATTTTTCCTCCAATATCCATATTTCTGCCTCCTTCAATGAAGAAACACGTCTGCTTGTGCTTCTTCGCGCTCCTTACAAATACTTTTCTCCGTGCATGTGAACCACAGCGACTGAAAAACTTCACGGTTACAGTGACCCGGAGTATCGCTTTTAACGTCCTCTATATACCCGATCCTCGGCTATTTGAACTGTATACTGCCTTACATGGTAACCGGACAAGCTAAACTGAATATTGAAGGTAAAGCACAGTGTCCCAGATTGAAGCGCACTTATTTGCCGCGTGAATAAATAAGCCAAATGAGACAGTAAGGTTTGCGTTCATAAGAGTATAGCAAAGAGGATCTTTTAAATTGTTTTGCCAAAGTACTTCCTCTGGAACTAAATAATACGAGGACGAGAACTAGCACGTTTACTATATAAAAGTGTACTTAGATTAGTGCCTCAATCCACTGGCGTCGGCCCAACATATGACAAAAGCTGCTACTGGTTCTCTTTCATCACAATACACCTCATGGGCACGCCTTCCCATCGTAAAGTAAATTTCGCAATACGGGTCCATTATTTGCTCTAACGCGGAACCACGGCATTCTTAGTGTGGACTGTGTTGAAAAAGTAATGTCAGCTGAAACCCAAATAATCTCCATATCTCAAAACTACCAGGGATTTTAATTCAGTACGCTTGTGTGTATGTAAAATTTATTAAAATTTAACGAAACCTAAAATTCAGACTTTGGTTTCACAGTTCATATTTCGGCGCTCCACCTAAGAAGTAAAATTTTTAACAGCGTGTAAAGTCGTGTACTCTGAGTATAACCATACAGTTGATGCTATTCTAAGTTATGGGTGCACGGGAAAAACACTAAAATTGTGACAACAGTATTAATGTTAATACAACATTAATTTGCCGTCAATAACAGGTGTCGCTGTTAATGTAATATAATGTTAAGATATTAATTTTAGTGTAACATAACGTTATTTTGTAACAAGATTGCCTCTTCACTGTACTGGTAATATTAATGTGGCGTTTATTTCGCAACAAATTTTTTTTTTATGTTGTGGAAAGACTACTTTTGTGTTGCGGCAAAGAAAATTTGTGTTACATTTAACATTTGTGTTAAAATATTGCTTGTACTTTTTTCTTGCTTTAAATGAACACTGCAGTGAAAAAAAAAAAAAAGTACAATTATTTGGTCACAAAAACGAAGACAAATTATGGCAGGCAGGGGAATCGAGCCCATCCACAGAATACTTGACGCACTCTACTGTACTAAATCCGGCGCCCTACCAACTGCTCTAGCATAACATATACGTTCACGCTTCATATTGTGAGTAGTGCATATAATTAAAACGACAAACTGCAGTTCTCTTTCGTTACGTGGAAATACTTTATATACTATAAATATAATCATAATTGCCACACGTAAACTGCTTTGCAAGGATCGAAAGCTATCGAATCTGCATTTAGTTCCTATGCTCTTCTTTAAAATTTAATTACAGCGGTTTAATTTTACGAGGTTATCGCTGTTCACTACTATCCGCAATTTTTACAACGCCAAGTCAGTGTAACCATGTATTGGTTGGAGATTTCTTGAATGTCGTTGTAACACAAAATATTTTGTTCTTCCTGATAATTTTAGCGTAACACAACTTTTGGTTGCGGCAACATTACATATAGGCTTTGTATACATTAACACTTCAACATTATGTTTGCATTACAGGAATATAATATTTTGTAAATGGATTAACATAAAACGTCAAAGAAATGCCTCAACAGTAAGTTTTTTGTTGCAGCAACATTAGACTTTTTCTGTGTGCGGAAGAAAATATTAACAGCACTCTGGATGAAATTTATTTTTTTAGAGAATTATGTTGTGATGATTATAATTATAAGGTGTTGCTCTACATCTGAGGCTTCGCGTCTTCGCAACGTGTTTTTGGGGGGGGAGGGTTTGGAAACCAGGTAATACTGCCAAAAATGAGGTAGGTACATAAGTTCACAGAGACGAAATGGCGTACTGGTAAGGTCGCATGAGGTTCTGGAAACTGGCTACTGCGTCATGCGAAAAGTTCCCTATTGAATGGGCTGCCAGTCAACAAGTAAGTTACCAGCTGCTGATTGGCAAACAGCGTTTTGACGCTGTAGTGGCTAGTAAAGCCATTCCGCTGGCATGTACCACTCGAGTTTGCGGAATAGAAGGCCGTTTGACCTATGTATTCCTAAGTGTTTTATGAGTGTGCTGTAGTTGACCTATGTATTCCTAAGTGTTCTATGAGTGTGCTGTGGTTGACCTATGTATTCCTAAGTGTTCTATGAGTGTGCTGTAGTTGACCTATGTATTCCTAAGTGTTCTATGAGTGTGCTGTATTTGACCTATGTATTCCTAAGTTTTCTATGAGTGTGCTGTAGTTGACCATTGACTTACAAAGTACAGAGGTGGGTACCACACACTACTACTTAACTCGGTTGAGGGTATAGAACTCGGGACTTTTGTCACTTCCCTCTTGTTAAAGCTGGGTTCACAACCACCCGTCGCATCCGTCAGTCGCCCGTCCGTCAGTCAGTCATTGGTCTATTTTTTCGTCCGTCAGTTGAAAGCGATTCACAACAATCCCCCATCCGTCAAGCTTTCTGTCGGCAAAATTTCAGTTTGACAACTTAACATCTTGATCATTCTTTTGTTGGAGATACATTTTGGTTGGAAATACATTTTCAAAAGAAAAAAACATTTTTTGGAGATAATTTTTTTTACGCGAATAGGATTTATACTGAATTATGGTTTCAATATAAAATTCCTAAATTTACCACCAAAGATAATATACGCAGAACCACTACCTTGCATATTATTTCGATGTGCGTATCCGCGACTACAAAATGTCGTCAGAAGTCGGTTGTCCATCCGTCGGTCCGTCGAAAGTTAATGTTTACGAAATATTTGATGGATTGAGAGGTAAAAAAAAAGTTGTCCTGCAATTGGTTCAAGATCACATGACAGCCAGACGGACGGACGATTGACGGATAAAACGGATAGTTGTGAATCTGCCTTAACACTTTCAAAACAATGTCCGTATGGTAAACGGGCAACGATTTATAGTAGTCATCTGAGTTGTAAAATCTCAGACACCTACCTACTCAACTTCGTTCTTTACTTCGATAAACAGGGACCCTCGGAGGCTCAGTGGTTACCCTGCTCGACTCCCACCTAGGAGAACTGGGTTCAATCCCTGACCGGGTCACTCCCTGGTTTTCGCACGTGGGAATCGTGCTAGTCGATGCCGCTGGTAGACGGGTTTTCTCGGGGATCTCCCGTTTCCCCCGTCCTTGCATTCCAGCGTTGCTACATTCAGTACTTCACCCTCATCTGCTCTCAACACCTCGATGTTAAGAGCCGCCAATATCTCTCCACTCCTCATCCCCTCGTAAATGGCACTGTATATGTTCCAAGATGTAATTTAGTATTGAATTATCGATAGTAAATTTGGTTTTTTAAATCAGAATATACTCATTTCTCCCAATAGCGTAACATATTATTAGGCAGCGAATTCAGTGACGTGATTATTTATTATTTTGAAAACCCCGCGATCACTTATAAGAAGGGCCCCTTGTTTTTCTCGAAAAGATTTACGCGTTGGGTATACTTCAGTATTCTATATGCACACTTGCAGCTTTTCTTTGGTTATTGGGCACCTGACTTTGTGTGAAGACAGTCGGTTACATGAGTGAGCAAATCAGGATTAAGTTTCTACAATACCGACCGTCCGTGATTGGTGGTTAGATAACACACATAGCAAACCGAAAAATTCAATGACGAAAGTGTCTCTCAACTAAAGTGTTTTGGAATACAACTTGTCCTAAATTATTTTCGCGAAAAAAAAAAAGGTGCCACTACTTGTAAGATATAAGGGGGGTTTCCATAGGTGTATGCATTGGACTGTAGTTGTGGCGGAGTATGTTGCGTCATTCGCTGGTATGTCCAGCGTAGTGTTCCTAAACAGGTGACGCAAGCGTTAGTGATAAATGCTGTCCACGATAAAGTGAGCACTTTTGAAATCAACCTTATAAAAATGGCACTGTTCTTACCTGCATGTATTTTAACGGGCTCACTTTGTGACATGCGCCCAGTAGAGTTGGTAACGATGGAGGGAAAGTAGTTCCATGTCTAATGTCGAATAAAATGTGCTTGGTAAACTTTTGTGTTAACTTAAATGATTGCTCTGCGTTTCTGTTAATTTTTAATGGATCGAAGTGTAAAAATGAGCAGATTTGTAAAGTATATACTTTCCTAATAATTTCACAGTTTAATTTGACCAAAGCATGAATAAAGTGATGAGGTCCATGGCAATGTTAATTTTACATAAGGCGGAAGAATACCCAACGTGTATACAAGTAGATCTTAACCAGGGCTTTCAAAAGTGCTTATTTTACCGTGAACAGCTTATTGATACAGTAACAAGTGTATCGAACGCATGCGAAAGGTTGTTTGTTGGTGTTGTTACTAATGTTATAGGCAAACAAAACGTGTGTTTAATTTGATATTAATAAATTGATTGCAATTAATTTACAAAACAATCGTGTCTATTTCACAGTCGACAACAGTGCAACCAAAACCAAAGCTAATATCGATATTTCAGTACTTAATTACTTCTTGGAACAGACACATACGGTGTATCATGAGCCCCGTAGAGCTATTTACGAATTCTAAATTAAATTTTCTGTACCTTCAACGGTTCGTAAGATATTTGGGGTGAACTACCTTAGCAGAATAACCCTGCCTGTAACTTGTAGCAAACCTGTAGAAAGTGACCATTCCATTGCTTTATTTTTTCAAGAGTATTTCTTTCGCCACTTAAACTAATGCCTTGCTAACCACTGCTCATGGAATCAATGAAATTGGTTAATATATTTTTGCAAGTAGGCAAGCTGCCACAATTTACTCTCTTCTCTGTAGTGCCATATATTCCATTCTTGATTTGGTCCAAGTATAAGACTAAAGAGTGATATCTAATTGTGTAAACGCGCCTTTCCCCGGCAATCAACTTAGTTCGCGGTTTAGAATATCTAAGATATATTTATATTTTCTTCCAGTTTACTATCCATTCTTACGTCACACGGATCTGCTGAATACTTTCTTAACATGCATAACTCTTAAGTGTTGTGAAAATCTCCACTTTTCAACAAAAAATAACATAAAAATTAAATATTCAATGAGAATAGTGACACAAGAAAGTTTTCGTAGTAAGCTTCTAACATAATTGCAGATATGCCAGTTTGTACTTCAACGAACCTGCAATTTTGGGCAGAAAGTATTTCTGAGCAAGCTATTAAGTGCGAGACGTTTTAATGCACAATTTATCTTGGAAATGACTTATTCATATCAGTGGGCCTAGCCCACTGAAATACGATAAAATAATACGATTTAAATAATTAAGAAATAAGAAAGGAAGAATAAATTAAATAAAGTCATGAAAACCTCACTTATCATATAACCTGTTTCATAAGCTGCCTTGGAAATAATTTCCCAAAATTTCCTCCAGTACTCCGTAGTCGTGAATCCAACACTTGATATAAAATTATGTCAATGATGTTCACGATAAAGTGAGAACTTTTGAAACTAAACTTAGAAAAACTCACTGTCCCTACCTGCATATATTTAAACGGGCTCGATGAGTGACATGCGCCCAGTAAAGTTGGTAACTATGTATTGAAAGTAGCTATATCTCTTCAACTTCGAATAAAAAGTGGTAGGAAACAATTTATGATAACTTAAATTATTTCCTTCTCTTCCTGTTTTTTTTTAATGTGTCGTAGTGTAGAAATGAGCAGATTTGTACAATATTTACTTTTCTAATAATTTCGCAGTTTCACTTGACAGACGCATGAATAAAGTGATGAGGCCCATGGCATTGTATTTTACATAAGGCGAAAGTACACACAACGTCCATACAAGTAGGTCTTAAGCAGGGCTTACAAAAGTGCTCAATTTACAGTGAAAAGCCTATAAAAACATTGATCTGGCTTCTTAATTAATTCAGGTCCAATAAAACACTTGAAGATCTACCAAATCAAAAATAAGACACGAAATTCAAAATCGAACATAATTACAGGCGAGTTTTTCTAGCGTCGGCGGCCTGGCGTGTTGATATAAGCGACTAGGTAAATTTCACATATAATCTGCAAAGAATGGTAATAAACTAATTGATTTCTCTTACTCGCAAAAGTTCAAAAAATTTATAGTTAGATAAAAATTGTCTTATGAAATATCATTACCATTTTCTTGTCATTGGTATGGAAATCAGTTCATCAAAATCACACCCCGTGCAAACATCTGAGATCAAACCCACCACCTACTAAATTCAGGTCAGGCATTTTGTTTAAGGACTACACATCCTCATAATTTTTTAGAAAATTTCCAAAATGGAGTTTTGGAAACGACCGCCTATAGTGACGCTTCTGCAGTATGCACTCCTAACCTTTTCTTGTAATATTCTCTTCACTAGTGCCTTCAAATCTTGCAGATACGCATGTTAAATGTTGTCATGTTGTGGTATAGATTTTGTTGAAAATATTCCTTCGTACGTTTTAAAACACAAAGTATTTTTCTTTAATCTAAATAGCTCATTAAGTTATGTAAAACTTAACTATTGCCAAATAAATAGCTAACTGCCTCCTTAGAAAAGATAAATACAAAATCCAAATATTGGTACTATGAAGTGTCTTCTTCTGTATAACATGAACCTGACATCACGCTTGAATTAAGGAAAGTGCTATTTGTTCTTGCTTATATACACAATGTAATTTAACTTCTTCACTTCAACGTTAAATTTAGATGCTAGTAAAAGAGTATACAAACAAAATCATACGAGCATTCAACACTACAATTAGTTCAAAATATGCCCATGTTAGTAACGTAACGTCACTTTATTTTACTAAAGTGAAACTGTTCACATATATACATACATATGTACGTATATATGAATGTACAGCTGACGAAAACTTTTTTTGTGTAATGTTTTAAAACATGAGTGATTCCTCTGAATCTGGAAATATTTTACGTTAATTTACAATCGTGCATACCCAAAATTTTAAATATATATATATATATATATATATATATATATATATATATCGTTTGACCGGGTATCAGATCTGTAAATTATAGGCTCCATTATTTTAGTTTTATCAAACGCAAGGCGTAAAATTATAGTAACTTACTACTGACCTACGCCAGAATACATCGTAAAAATAATATTTCTCGTATGGCGTTTTACAAATGAAAGGAAATAAATTTTCTTCTACGATAGTTTTTGGAATTTTACAAGAATACGCTTGCCTAAAGCCCCTGTTATATTGTCAAATTTTCAATCAAACTGCTGCCATTACGTTTGATCAAATTAAGTTGGAAGGATATAACGTCAAAGAAACGTCATCATAGCAGCCATATTTGTCTGAACAAACTGGTAGGCTCTAGTTTACCGCCAATGTTTTACTAATTGGATGGATTCTAAAATTTCCTTGATGTTTTATGGATTCAGTCAATAAGAATAGTGCATGACGTAATTGGTTGTTTTTGACATTAATAAACTATAAAATGGTGAACAATTGATGGAAACTAAATAGTGTTACATGGATAATTAATGTATTTAGAACCTCTTTAAGCGTTAATGCTTTTTAGTGTGACTGATTCGAAATTAATAGACTATTATAAAATCAAAGGCATTAAATTTTATTACTCAAGAAACATCTCAAATGAATAAAATATAAATTTAGCAAATAAGTGAAAATAAATCAAATTATTTGTTACATTTCTCCTTATAGTGGACTGCACAGAAAAACAAAAGCATTATCTCACTATGAAAATAAATTGTTAATTAAAATTAAAATTAGATCCTTTCAGTAAAATGATTTGACACATGTGGCACATTTTCAAATACATTCGAAATTAGTTGGTTCAATATGTATAACGTAAAAATGTTATGGTTGTATTTCGTTTTCAATTTTTATTGTGAAATGTATGCGAAGACGCGAAAATTTGCAATATGACAGGAGCTTAATGCAATTAATTTTCCCTCATTTACAGTACTGGGAAACCCTACAAGCACGCGAAAACTTAGTAATATATTACTAACTATTGTAACATAATACTTTTTTTTCGGCGGCACTTTATCCAATGGTTGTTATAAGCTCGTAAATGTGGACTTGGGCGCAATGAAATGTTTGATATCTTAGGTTTAGGAAACACCACGCCATTTGCTGGTTGTAAAACAACTGCTCTACAACCCGTGCAGTGCGTACATTAGACATTTTAAAACTTCTTGTCACCTATTTCCTACAAATTTCGGTACGTACAAATATTTAAAAGCTACCCAGCTACAATTACGGAGTGCGGGAGAAATATATTTTTATTTCTTATTCGTTATCACTGTTCAACCAGACGCGTGAATATGGTGTCAGTTTCTACAAATTTAATAAAACGTAGTTTATATAATTTTGATATAATCACAAACCAAAATCTCAATTTTACGAAAATGTGGCAATAAAAATCGAAGTATATCAAGATTTTTAAAGAAAATAAAATAAAGGGATTAAAAATATCGTCAACATATATATATATATAACATTTGTGCTTCGACAATTTAATTTATGAAATGGCAACAAAGTATGGACATTCATTTCTGCCTGAAAAAGTATTCAAATTTCAATATTCTAATTATTTTTTAAATTATAATAAACACAGTTGCTTACATTAATACACATGTGACGATTATGGAGGCCCCTTAAGGGGAATAGTGCACGAAAACCGTATATTTATATATATTTTTCTGACAAATTGTTTTACAGAGGATTTTTCAAAATTTTTGAAACGACTTAACGTAAATAACAATTTTTAACTCCTTTCTACGTTGTTAGAATTTAACTATCATGTATTTTTCTCGTAGTACTGATTGAAGATGAGAAAAAGAAATCCTTCCTTTTCTTCCATCAGGCTCCGAGAAAAATATAAGGTAGTTAAATTCTAATAACGTAAAAAGGAGTTGAAAAGAATTATTTACTTCTTATCGAGCCAAAAATTTTGATAATCCCTTTGCAAAACGAGTTATATCAAAAATCGGTTAAATGTACTGCTTACACGCACCACTCCCCTTAAGGCACTAGGTTTTTCCGAGCTGGTTAGTAACTCGAGGACGGAATTGTCGTGTGTTTCAGATCAACCTGTCGAACGCGCGGGAGGTGACGTTGTGGGGACTGAAGAGGAACCAGACGGGATTCTACAAGTGCGAAGTGACAGCTGACGCGCCGTCTTTCCACACAGAGATACGCTCCGCCCTCATGATTGTCACAGGTAACGCCGCTCATCTATACTTATAAACAATAGAGACCTGCAAAGTTCGCATTATTATGTAAGGACCGACTGAACTCCAATTTAGTGTGCGTTTGACAGACTTCAACCATCGGCCGGAAATATGTCTGCCACGCCTCGGAGAACTCTTGCGCCAGTAACATAAGATCAGCGGTGGAGTGGTCAATCATTTTTAAGGAGATCAAGCTGGTAGGTGACGTTGATCAAACTGCAGTGGCCAATGAAAATAAGGACTGTGCTCACTTGTTTATAAGGCGGTGTACTCTATCCTCTCATCGAAAAATAACGTGAATTTTGCATGTCTCTACTTATTAATAGGCACAACGGTTTTAAGCTCAAAGACTCCAGCAGAATTGACCATTCGCGGTTACTTTCAACTTTTCTAAAGCCCTGCTAAAGCTCTACCTCCAGGATATTTAGGGGACGTGGTGGCTGAGTGGTTAGACTGCTCACCTCCCACCACGGCGGGTCTGGCTCAATACCCGTATTTTCGCATGTGGAAATTGTGCTGGACTACACCGTCGCGACCCCCTTTTTCTATTAAGGTCCCCGTCTGGTCTACCCGCAGCTTTCCCCTACGTTTAGTTAAGGTACCTGCAACAAGTAAATAAGAAGACCTTCACAGAGACGAAATGGCGTGGAGGTTGTTTCGATGTGGGCGTACCCATTCGCTGATTGTCCGCACGAGTGTCTGGAAATTGGTATACGCGCCTGATTGGCTACTACGTGCAGTAAAGGTTTCCTACTGGCTGGTTTGCCGCCTGGAGTAGGTAGAATATGTGGCTATTTCACCTTTGTTTTCTGAAGAGCACTGCCTACCAGCTGGCAGTTGCGAAATTTAAATAGAATATCCCTTGTTAAGGAAATTTCTTCTCAGTGCGTTAATTTTAAATACTATATGCGTTTGAACAAAATGTATTCTTCGTGAAGTTTCTAGAAGTTACCTGCAGCAGCGATGATGTTTCCATAACATGTATAGCCTGTTTACGAGGGATTTTTAAATTTCATGGTTTACAAAATCTACCTACTGCCTGTCTATAATGAAAATATACTCTCGTAGGGATCTTCTTTTAAAAATTCGTGAAGAATTCATTTTGGATGAAACGCTTATCTTTAAAATTAACGCACTGAGGCGAAATTTACATAGAACTGGATTTCATATTTAATTTTCGAAGCTGCCAGCTGGTAGGTCCTGCTACAACGAAGCAGTTTTTTGCAGTGCTATGCTGTGTCGCTACCGTTCTCATATCTGATTGTCTCATAGACTAAAGATGAGGTAGGCTGAACTCGCTGGCTACGCACAACCAGTATCCGTGTCCCAACATTGAACTGCTTTTCTGCCTACATTTCTAGCAAAAACAGCAAGGATTGGATTCGAGGTTAGAGTACTGTTTAGCAAACAAGTTCTTTGAGATGTTTATAAACTCCGCCTAACCCATTTGGAATACAGTTAGATTAAATTGAAATTGGTGAAAGTATTTTATTAAATAAAAGTGCATGTCTTTTGATAATTACTATGTTAACAAACGCGTTCATTACTGTTGACCATGTGACTTTGATAGTTGTGTTTCTTTGGGGTAGGTCAATGTTGGGTATATGCGCAGAATACGATTAAAGGCTGTTCACGATAAACTGAGGACTTTTGAAATCAACCTTAGAAAAAAGTCACTGCCCCTGCCTGCATATATTTTACCGGGCGCATTGAGTGACATGCGATCAGTAAAGTTGGTAACGATGGATGGGAAGTATTTCCGTATCTTAACGTCGAATAAAATGTGTTAGGTAACCATTTGTGATAACTTAAAATTATTTCTTCCTTTCCTGTTTTTTAATGCACTATGGAGTGTAAAAATTAGCAGATTTGTTAAATTTTGACTGGTCTAATAATTTCCCAGTTTCACTTACCCGAAGCATGAATAAAGTGATGATGGCCATGGCCATGTTATTCTTACACAAAGAGGAACAATAGCTAACGTGCATACAAGTAGATCTCAAGCAGGGCTTACAAAAGTGCTCGTTTTATCGTGAATGGCTATTACGCGGTCTACCTAACCTTTACTGTATGAACTGTCTCATCTCACTGTCACTGCTATCGTTATTTTGCGGTACCGTGCTGGCGGTGACGGCCAGTAGTCCTTCAGCTCTGTGGTAATGTTTGGCCATAGTATGTGAGTCACGATCAGTGACGTGTGGTGAACTGTTGCAAGGTAAGATGATGTTAGCTGTGTGCTGTACCCTGTTGCTTGCCAGTTGACACCTCAACCCAGTAAAACGTATATAAGCAGCTGACGCCACAGGACGTGTGTGATGGGTCCCTTGCTGCTCGCTTGTGAGTGGTGGGACTGGATCCACCTTGCAACACTTCACCACAAGCCACTGGTCACGATGATCGTGAGTCATTACCAAGCCGGCAGCCACGAACTTCAAATGGGGAATCAATGTTAAACTAAATTCCTTATCGTTGCGTCAATTTATAAACAAGAGAGCTATTTCAAACAAAAAAAAATTTAACACTTTCTCAGAAAACATTGCTGTATAAAATTATTTTTTAAAAAAATTATTTTATTCGTTTTTTTTATGTGTAAATGTGAATATTGCATTTTAGAAAAAAATATATATTACACAAAACTATCGGCAAGTTGCCTTAACACAGCAACATTACCTACGAAGTTTCGCGTGAATCCTGTTTGTTTGAAATATTTATCTTTAAAGTTGATGCACTGAGAAGGAATTTGCTTCAACATTGATTTCCTTTTTGAAATTTGCGGCTGCTGGCTTGGTAGGCAGGGCTGTTATAACAGAAATTCGCGGCACGATAATTTTCGATGCTTTAAAAGATGCTACATTTTTTTTTTAAATCTGAGTAATGTTTTGCAAGTTATTATGTAAAAGTACTGGAAATTGGACATTCCTTCTCAGTGTTACAGTAAATCAATCGAATAACACGTTGGTGGTCGGTGGTAAACGAGGAGCTTTCTGAAAAATGTTCCGTTCATCTTTACAGAAGAGATCTTTTACGATCGCGAAAAGAACACTTAACACTTGTAAAAATGAAACTGTACAAAAAATGTATCGAATGCAACAACAAATATAGTAATATGGTAATATGTGGAATACATATTTCTTTCCAAAAGAGAAAACCTGAAAAATTTGCGAAGTAATTTGTTACCGAAGAGATAACGCACTAATGCTTGTTGTCAAGGAATAAATATTTGATGACCCAATATTCCTGATTTCAAACCCCGCAAAAAATAGCCTGTCGTACTGGTTTTGTTTAAAAAATTACGTGTCGGGTCTCTCTTGGTGGTATTTTACTACGGTGTTTTATTGGAATGACTTTATTTAATGGCAATCTACTCGTTAAATTATTCTCTGGTGGTTACTGTGCAATTTTGAGTATTTGTTTGTACAATGCGAAAGGAAAACTTCGCGTGATGATAAAAAGAACGGATTAATGAGAATAAAATAATAAAATACCTAAGGATGTCGACTAATAGAGGGCGAAAGAAAAGTTGCGATCATTATGTCATCTCTTACGATACAAAGTAAGTAGGATCGTCAGCCAAGAGACAATGTAATTCCTTGTATAGGCTACTCACGGTTAAGTGAGCATTTTTGAATGCCCCTCCTTTGGAATAATAGTCAATAAATATATTTTATTTTAACTTTAGACGTTAACTTCCGAGTGCGGTGGGATATACACGCTGTGTTGATCACTTGCATGGCAATATGTATTTAAATAGGTGTTTGAAGGATTAAAAAAAATGGCTGAAAGGAAAATGTAACTAGGGCCTCAAAAATTGCTCGCTATACCGTGAACATACAATAGCGTATAGAGCGGCAAGGTACGGTAATGTAGCCAGCAGCGACATCGCAGCGTCAGTCGCACCTGCTCACTTAAGCAGGGTCTTTCCTGAAACCACAAAAGAGTTAACACCACAGCATTGAAACTGCTGCTGATACCACAAACTCCAGTCGCACCCGTCCACAAATTGACGTTACTGGTATGCAACATTTTGTAACGCCATTCGCCTGGTAACTTGTTCACAGGCCGGCGGCCCAGCCAATGAGGAACATTTCGCAGCATTTAGTAGCCGATCAGAGACAAGGGTCTTTTCCAGACCGTCAGAGAATGGCTAGGCACATATCAAATGAACCGCCATCGTTTAATATGCTCGGTGTTGACGCAGTGGAGTTTTAAAGGCGAAGGAGGTACGGAAATGACATTTTACATAGCTCCTTTGTCTTATAAAAGAAAACTTTAATATAGGAGCGTTATTTACCACCCATAACCTATCTATAGGGGCATGCATAATTAGCATTATTATTTGGCATCAGGCTGATATTCACAGTACTGTATGCACTACAGCCGATGTGTTTCTCCATTGGCTGCTGCGTATATGTAAAGCGACTCCCGTTCTGACTGAACTGTTTATGATCGGGGCACATAATCATGATCGTTCATCTTTTGGCGCTGAGTTACCCAGGGCGTGTCAAATTAAGTATGTTAGTATGACAAACTTATGGCAAACGTCTATTGGCGCAGAGTTACCCAGGGCGAGCCAAAATAAGTATGTCCCGATGACAAACTTATGGTAAAGGTACAGGCTTTTGAAGTTTACCGTGTCCTCAAATAATAACGAGAATTTTATCTAGTTCTATTTAGTTATTGAATGTGAAAGAAATTCTAGACGGCTCACGTCGACCTGAAATGACAGACCATGAAATGTGGATGGGCCACACGTATAGTGACGGTGTGTGAGTTACACTTTGCACCTGATGTCTTGTGCCGTACCAGCCGAACTATCACACTGTTGCTGTGGCACACCCGGTGTTATTGTAGACGGCTATCCGGATTACCACTGACCTATTTGGATAAGCATATCAGTGGCAGTCTCGTCTGTTTGCACAGGGCACTAGTTAACACAGCTTGTTGACCGATAGCCGCTGCTAATTGACCATAATTACGTACAATTGTCACGTAATTGAACACGTACTAAATAATTACTAATGCACGTGTCTGATTAATTCTATCAACGCAAACTTTGATGTGAAAGTAAACTTCAGCTGTCTGTCTATGATGTAGTTAGTGAACATCGTCATTATTACATAAACAACTCTCTGTTTATGTTGTGACACCTCATCGCGTGATTTTTTTTTCCCGCCACACCTCTTACACAAGATAACGTAACTGATATAATGTGTAGAGATATCGTTATATCGGAACACGAAATACCGAGACATATAGGTGCGAAATCGCCACTTGTGCCGCTATAACGGAGCGTATGCTACGACAAAATGGAATCGTGCTACACGATGCCGCTGGCCGGTGGGTTTTCTCGGTGATCTCCGTTTCCCCCGTCCTTGCATTCCACCAAACATCGCTTCACCCCAATCGGCTCTCAAGACCCTGATATTACAAGCCGCCCAATCCTCTGCACTCTACTACACTACAACAAAATGGCGGAATTTAACGTGAATACGTCTTAAAATTTGCAACCGTAGTGGGAGGCAATCCAGAAAATTTGATGATAACAATATCGGGGGATACATCTTGGAATTGTAACTCCGAATCTATCGTCTACATTCAAAATGCAATTACACCACTCGATTGCCAAAGGATCAAATAATATGTTACTGTGAATGAGGACTGCGAAGCATCGGCTCGGCGAGGGGGGAGGGGGTGGAACAGCAAATTTTTAGTTCGTTTCGCCGCGTCTCATAACTTCCGCGTAGTATAAATATTTACTAGAAGCTACAACGCTCGTTTGAGTTTCAATCGACAGCTCTCAACAAAATCAATCGATTGCGTGTATAAAAACATTTGTGTGGCGTGGTTTTGATGAAATTATAGGCGTTTAATATAAAATACTAAGATAACTTAACACAATGTCGGCCTATACTCGTCAAAGAGCCAAGTCGAAATACAGAAATCGTATACGGTTGGAAACAGAATCTCAAAAAAAATCCGGTGATACTCATAAAACCCCATATGGCCGAGTGAAGCGGTGCCGGGAACGTAAAATAAACATCAAGGCGTCCGAGTGTGTCAATGTAGACGTATTCACGCAAAACAAACGGTCATGACCCCAACACAGCCACGCCCCATTTTTTGTTAGCAATAGGGCGAAATGGCACTCAACACACAAGTAACTTACCAGATGGTTGAACAAACAAGGAATATGCACACATGGGACAGCCAGTCAGACACAAGGGCAACTTCCATAACCCAGCACAACCAATAAGTTACCGAATGCTTTTGGGAAACGGTATCATGCAATTGCTTGGCTATGTTTTGGGCTATCCCCTGATTTTTTGGAGTGCAAATGAATTTTACCTGGGGATTTTCAAATCCAATTTTAAGCTTTTATCTGTGAAATTTCTTGATGGGATTTCTCCTGGTTTTTGCAGTAGACCGAAGATGAAGTACAGCGATTTTTTTCTCCTTCTGTGTAGCCTAACTCCTTTAAATTAGCACAAACATTTCCACAATAACGGTGAGAATTATGAGTTCATACAGTGGTGCGTCGTTTGTTTAAATTTGAATTTTTTAAAACCGCGTTTCAATTTTAAAAAATAATATTAAGCGTAAATTAATTATATTGTGTTTGTGTTACTACTCTGTCATAAGAAGTGCATTAGCACTTTAAAACACTTATTTAGCAACACATGGTATTAATCTCAGTCGTAGCCACCGCATGCATTTCACAGCTTTCATGGAAAACAGCCATTCAGTTTTGCGACATATGTATTTTTTTTTCTGTGCACTTGGCATGCACATCTGCAACATACAAAAACTCTCTCTCTCTCTCTCTCTCTCTCTCTCTCTCTCTCTCTCTCTCTCTCTCTCTCTCTCTCTCTCTCTCTCTCTCTCTCTCTCTCTCTCTCTCTTTCTTTCTCTCTCAACGGTTCCCACTACTTAGATGAAGATAACTGTTTGTCTCGACACATAACATTAAATTAAGAATATCAGTGTTATTATATCAATCCGGCAGCCACATCGTATATATTCCCTGTTCGTACCTGTTATAGTCCTTTCAGCTTTACTTCCAACTTTTCTGGAGTCTATTCTTCTTAACCTAGTCGTATAAATTCACACTAAAGGGATGCCCCTCCATATTCGTGCACATTCAGTTTAATATTATTTTGCTTGATAAATATTTATTACAATAATAAAAATAAAACGTCTTTATATTTTGTGGCGAAGTTGAGGCATTATCACCTTCTCTTACAGTTAACCATTTTACATAATAAAACATAACACTTATTTGTTTAAAAGAAAAAGAAATTAAACAATGACACGCAGCTTAATGTCTACTATAAACTTAGAAAGAGACACATGAAATATATAAAAGCAACTTACATAAAATAAAATTAACCTAATTGTGAACTTACACGATTAACACATACATGCATACATAAAACCATATACACACCTGGCATATAGCCATATACATATAATTGTACTATTTATAAAATTAAACTACAAGATAATATTGACTAGAAAAGGTCTGAAACTGAGATTTATTTTAAGGATTACTGAAGGACAGAAAATCACAGCACATAACTAATTAAACGCGTGAAAAAGATAAAAAATAATAATTAATATAAGATATTAAAAATTATAATATAAAGCGTCAAAATCATCAGCTACCTAGAAATATACATAAAATAATACATTAATACGTCTACTCGCACACACTCATTCACACATCTACATACATTAAAAATAGATTCAATTAATTAAACAGTAACATAAGCATCAGAAACATTACTACAGTCGCAGGAAGCAGAAAGCAAATAAGTTACAGGTATTATAAAAGAGGGACCTCCACAATAAATATTTCGTTTGCCTATATAAAACCCACTTTTCAAGTTCATTTAAATATTTATAGCGTGAGCAAGCTGTTATCACATAATTTTTTTTATTTTAGTGATTGAAATTGTATCTCTGGCTTCCTGAGGTAAGCGATTCCAAAGTTTGGTTGCGGTGACGATGAAAGATGAAGTGAAAAATGAGTTGTGTTTTGGTACTAGAAGCTTTTGTTGATCGATAGAACGAGTGTTTGATACATTGGGCGGTAAGTAATGAGACGAAATGTATCGATGAGATCTTGTTAAAAATAATTTCTTTAACCAGCAGATCTTGTGCACTGATTGTCGATTTTTTTAAATCAAGCCATGAGAGAGTGAGTCTGTATTTGGTGATATGGTCTTTCTTTTTAAGATTAAAAATTACTCGTACACAGTTGTTTTGCATTCGCTAATGTCTCTGAGCTAGATCTTCATGCAGGTTACTGAAGACTATATCAGTATAACCAAGGCGTGAAATTATTAATAATTCTGTGAAGGTTTTCATCAATTTCGTAGGTAAAATTTTTTTAAGCCTTCCTAATGTATGTAAAATGACAGTTGTTTGTCTACAGATGTAAGTGACATGCTCTCTCCATATTAAAGTTTCACTTAATATTACACCTAGGTTTTTATGGACTTTAATAGAGGAATCGGCTCGCCATCAAGTATGATATTAGGAGCGCTAGTGATGTTTGGTGATGAGTAGTTTCTTGGATCCAATTATAATGCTCTGGGATTTCTGAGGGTTTAATAGTAGCCCGTGCTTTATTGACCATTATAATATGTTTGACAATTCATGGTTAATTGTGTCAATTGATGACGCAATATTACCGGAATGAGCAGGTAGGTATATTTGGAAGTCGACTGTATAAATATGGTATTTACAATGTTTTAATATCTGAGGGAGGTAATTAATGAAAATAGAAAATAGAAGGGGCCCCAGAACAGAGCCCTGGGGAACACCAATTTTAGCTGTGCGCCAAGCAGATTGTTGTTCTCCACAGACAACTCTCTGATAACGGCCACACAAGTAACTTTTAATCCGTTCTAACGATATTAGGAAGAGAAATTAAAATATGATTTTAGCTTGGAAAATAATAGTTCATGGTGAACGGAATCGAATGCTTTGCTAAAATATAATAATATCAAAATCACGGTAAAGTGAGCAGTTTTTGAGGCCCTACTTACACTTTCCTATCACCCATTTTTTATCCTTTAACGACTTTTTAAAATCAATATTGCCATGTAAGTAATAAACACAGTGTGTATATATTCCACCGAACTCTGAATTTAACGTCTGAGGCTAAAATAAAATATATTTTTTGACTAATATTCTAAATGAGAGGGCTTTCAAAAGCGCTCACTTTACTGTGAATAGCCTCTAACAGGTATTAACAACACACTTATTTTCTTCCCATATTTATTCATATTAATTATAAACAAAATAATATAGTTTATAAATTAAATATAAAGAAAAGTTAGATTTAAACAGAACTAAGATATTCTTTGTTTTAACAGAAGCATAAAACGCTTGAGATGTTTGAAGTATTTAGGGATCAATCAGATACGTCACACATTGGGCGATTTTTCAAAGGACTGATTATAAAATGTGAAGGATGTGGAGATATACTATAATATCGTCGGGCTTCTTTCAGGCAATGAGACCATTCTTCTATAGCCCGTGAAGTGTTTCAGTGCTTCGATCAGGGGCTTTGCTATAATTATCAGATCCCTCGCTCTTTAGGGGGGGAAAAATTTTACGTGACCTCTCTTCACATGCGCGCAATCTATGCTAGTCGTCCATTAACTGACGTGAGCGGAAAGCAAAAAAAAAAAAAAACACTAGTGTTAATCACTTTTCCGTTACGTGATTTCATCTCGATAAAGCTTAAGTGGGAGTGTCCTATATTAGTCGGGAGAGTTGAATGTAATGTTGCCCCTTCGTGTTTCGAGGAACATTGTAACCCTACACCGCAGAGTAATAAAAGGGAGCGTGTCAACCACGCAAGTGTGTGGCTTGACCTTATCACTTCTCCTGGCTCGCACAAAAAAAAAAGGAGACAAGGTAAGTGTCAGGATCAAGGAAAAAGCTTTCAGAGCTTGGGCATTAGACGCCTAGAAAAAAAAAACACCATGCCTGATACACGCTATACAAAATTCTCTACTAAAAGGAAACGATCTCGTTTTGCCCGTACACTGCATTGCGCATAGAGTGAAATATACTTTTATACTATAAATCTGAATCAGTGATTTCAATATGTATCATTATTTTACTGGATCTTCAGTTATCGCTTTAAAGTCGGCACACTTTTGCCAGTTTTAAAGACAAGCAATGTGTTATAGTCACCTGTATCCATATCGCTGCAGGGACACCATGTTATATTGGTCACTATTGTCACTTAACGCCATTCTACTGGTCAAAACGACACCTGTCTTTCCGTATCGGCCGGCTGCCAAACGATGGAGTACGAATTTACCGTTTTCCAATCAAATGTTTTTTTCATATGTAACAGGGTGTGCATCCCATCGTGTTGATTTACGTAACTACACCAAAATGTGTCGTTAATTTACGGAGTTCGTTGTTGATGATTTTAGCTCCTACTTAAAATCATTATGAAATAGGAAATTTTTGTAAGTATACCCAGACCAGTTTTGTTTTTTATGTGGAATGAAATATTCAAGCACGTTTTGTCCGAACTACACTCGAGTATATTCCTCAAAGTGTTGGTGAACTGTTACCTACAGGAGGATCATTGTAATGCGCTGAGGTTTCACTGCCACGTCAGTGCAATTCACTACGAACCATTATAAATCACTGTTCGATCAGTGAACACTAGCAACTAAAATTATCAGTAAAATTTCACTGGCTCAAATGGGATAGTTTTAACATAGATGTAATCAAATACGCTGATTTTGAGTGAGTGAGTGAAGAACTTTGGGCTGCTCTTAACAGCCAAGTCTTGAGAGCCGATTGGGGTTTTTGAAGTTAATATGGAGGGTCGCGGGAATGAAGGGATAGGGGAAACAGGAGATTCCCGAGAAAACCTGCCGACCAACGTCATCGTCCGGCACGATTCCCACTTGCGAAAATCCGGTGACCCGGCCGGGGATTGAGCCCGGTTCACCTTGGTGGGAGGCGAGAGTGCTATTCGCTCAGCCACCGTAGCCCCTCGTTGATTTAGAGTCAATTAAATGTTTACATTTCAGTGTATAGAAACAAAACCAGCTTACATTTTCACGATGTGATTTTATGTGAAAGGAAGTCACAATTCAGACCACTCAGGGAAAGAACTTTAAAGAACAACTCGCATATTTCGCACATTCATTTGAATTCGTTCGACATAGCCATCAAATGCATATATAAACAGCCAAATAGCAAAATGTACCACGCGAATATCAATCAATCTTACACATAAGACTGCAATAAAACTTTGTTAGTCTCTCCTTCAGACATGGATACTTGCTATTCAACAACATGAAAGTAAAGTCCAAAAGTTACTTACCAGCAATATTAATTTAACACGTTTCTTTTATAGCCAAGTGGTTAGTTAGATTTAGCAGGGAAGTCACGTATCTTCAAGTAAAATGTTATTATTTAACGTATAACATTTATCGGCATACTTGTCATTCAAAATCTAACTCTCCAGGACTGAATAGAAAATGGCAACCATACAAACACTGGTATACGGATACAATATAAAATACATTTTTATGTAAGATTCAATTTAATAATGACCACAATTCATGTCAGGGACGAATTTCTGTAGTACAAAACAACATCAGAAGTAGGAAATGAAGCATTCACGGCCAAGGGCATCGGGCTCTAGAGTCAGGAGCCAGGTGAGCCGCCATATTGTTACGTTACTCAACCGCCATCTAGATGTCATTGACCTTGACCTTTGACCTTAACCTAGACCCCGAGGACCTTTGACCACAATAACACTAAAAAAAACTTTAAAACATTTCCTAAAACTCCTCAAAAATTTCGAAAAATTCTATAAAATTCTAAAAAAAAAAAAAAAAAAAACTTGAAAAAAAAATTATCAAGACAATAAACAATTATTTAAAAAATTTTAAAAATTATCAAAAGGATCCTCAGAAATGACCAATTTTTTCCAGAAATTCTGACAGGGATCAGCGACCCATGGTCAGACAGGTGACCAGGATCAGTATCTTTGACCTTTGACCTTGAAAAAATAAAATAAAAAACACTATCACTGTCGTCATAATCATCATCAATGCTATATTTATGATCGGCTACACGTCCTGCTGCATCCTCAATATCAAGTATACTATTCTGTGTAGCAGGAGTTGTTTGATTATCAGTATTTAGAGCTGATGACCGTTTATTTTTAAGTTTTTCGACTTAACACGAACATCTTGCAAGTGTACCTTCCGCACAAACCGACTGCACTGCACTCATTCAGTCTTTAGCATTAACTGAGACGTTATAATCGTCTGCGGACACAGTACCCATCGATGTAGCGGAAAGTATTGATGGCATCACTTGCTGGTTACCAGTAGACGAACCCTCTCGACAGACAGCGATGAACTGATCGAACCCTCGCCTGTACCTTTACCTATGTAGCAGACAGTACTTAACGATTGTCAGAAATATATATTTCTCTTTCCAGCACAAGGCACACATATCTTAGAAATCTAATAGTCATGTCCGTATTAACATAATCATCGTAAACGTGGCGTAAATTCGTATCGTCCATGCGAAACAGCACTAAAATGTTTGCATTGTCGCTAAGCATCTCTTTGGGTATGCGCGAATAAGTCTGACATAGGTACACACAGCCCACCTTCACGTGTCGACCCATGCTAAAGTATTCTTGAATACAAGTTTGTTTCTCGCAGGCAATGTCGTCGAAGACAAATATCGATTTTCGCAGTGCTTCGTTCGGAGGCACGACGGCGTCGTTATCACTGCATGGGAAATAACCCATGCCTTCTACGGCCTTCACTTCTTGTGCCAATCGCTGATATTTCGGTTGCTGGAGCAATTTCGAATAAACGTACACGTACGTTCTCGAACCAAAGGCCATTTGGTTCTTCCAGCAGGCTCAGTAGGAAGCAAGTCTTGTCGCAGCCCGATTGCCCCGCGATGATGCGCCTCACTGTATTTGGAAATAGGCTTCCATGTCACGATTTGTGGATGATAGCTTGATCCTCAGCATGAATGTGTATGTGTAAAGTAACATCTTGACTGATAATACGTATGCTACCGCTACTATCTTACAGTGAGTGCGATGCTGATTGTGATTGTGGTGCTGATTACAGTGCTGATTGTGATTGTGGTGCTGATTGTGATTGTGGTGCTGATTGTGATTGTGGTGCTGATTGTGATTGTGGTGCTGATTGTGATTGCGGTGCTGATTGCAGTGCTGATTGCTTTGCGCTGATTGTAGTTGCAGAGAACCAGTGCTACAAATTTTAGAATATCTTTTCAAAATATCATTCCGTGGAAACTGTCTCTGGCAGAAATTGCACTGAAATGATATTCTTGAAGTTTTCATTCTGCAGGTCATTATTTCATGTCGACGCACGCTACGCAGAGCTGTAAATGCTTCACCACAGAAGTGACAAATCAGATGCATCATTGACATTTTTACATTCGTACTGTTCCAAATCTTGAATGATACTGAAACGAAAATGTATAAAATATGTTTCGTCACTTAACGAAAAAAGGCTGATTAAAATTCTACAGAAATCTCTGTAAAATTACGGACACATTGATTTCTCAGTGATCGACTACCCTAGATTTCACAGAACTTCACGTGAATTCACAGAGCCTGTCCTTAAAGTGGTTACTAAGTTTTCCTGTAATTAAGATTTTTTGTCATGTGGGTTTTAACTGTGCCCAAAAAGAAGAATTTTTAAAAGCTATAAAATGTGTACCCGAAGCGCGATATGAACACGAATACAAAGCTCGTGACGTCAATCACTCTTACATCTCACATACAATGTGCATGCGATACGTTTCTGAAAATGTGACAGACGTACAATCTAAATTCGAATCAGTGGTTTCCCACTGATTCGCAGTGATATTTAACTGCTCGAATAAGTGAAAATGGCTCCACTTAGAATCAGTGGAAAACCACTGAGTGTTTCAGTGAAAAATTTCACTTATTTAATTAGTGACCTGAACTATTTCGCTGATTGAATAAGTGACGGCCGACTGCAGTGGAGAATTAAATATTGTTTTACTGAGTCTAGCCAAATTATTACATGAAATAAACGTGTTTGCGATAGTTTACAATTTATAGGCTACTGCGCAATATAACGTAATTAAAAAAGTAAACATATTTTGCAGGTGGCTGGGATTGAATTTACACACCCCTTGCAATTCACTCCTAAGTCGCTATCTTGCAATCTGCACTGCAAAGCCAAGTTACGAAATAAGAGGAAAATATTTAATTTATAGGTATTATCGAAACCGTTAGATTTTGAATTATATGCTCAAACTTTTCGTTTTTAATTTAATTTGTACCATTAGGATTGTTAAAACTAATATATAAGTGCACTCTCATTACCACGTTATATGCAATGTTAACCTTCAAGCCGAGCGCTGAGATGAATAGAGTATGTCCGGGGTAGATGACCATATGGTAGAGATGGCCAATCGTCATAGTTCGGCAGCCGGCCGCTAGAAAGAATCCCTTTTCAGTGTATTTTGAGTTCTTGCTAAGTTACGTGGAAGTATTTTATTACGCCGTAGAAAAGGGCTATAATTGTGAGTATTTTTGCATTTTTACTTTTACTATTAGCCTAAAAAAAATCTCCTATTCAATATGTTTGCTTATAGGTTCAAAAATAACACGTAAAAGTATAATAAAACACGTTTATAGGGCTTTGTATACCTTCCCACAGGTATCTAACCCATGTCTGTTCACACCCACCATCCGCTATTATTGTTACGCTCTATGGCCATCTCACCCGAACAATCGGGATAGATGGCCAGGTTATATTCGGGACAGTTGGTCACCTATTAATATGTCGTGAAGTTTTACTATTTATTTTCGTTCTCTCTTTCCAGATGCTAAACAAGTACACTCCCAAGGTGGGAAGTACTCGTGGTAGAGGGAAAGCTGATGACTTGAAACATTCCTTCGGAGCCGTCGAAAGTGGTACTTCTGTCCGCAAAGCATCTGCTATGGTTAATATACCCAGAAAAAATTCTTGAAAGAACAATAAAAATAGGAAATGTCACTAAAGGGCCAATGGGACTGAGTTCTTGTTTCGGCAGACAACGAAGAAAGACTTGTCCGTTACATAAAAAAAATGCAAATGCATGGCTTTCCTCTGACCAGAGACGATGTTCGAAGTTTAGTGTACAATTTTGCCACGCAGTCAGGAATTCTACATAGATTCAATAATGACAACGAAAAGGCCGTATACGACTGGTTGCAACTTTTTCTCTCAAGAAATCCAGATATATCTGTGCGCAAGTCTGAGGGTGTTTCACTTGCAATAGTTCAAGGTATGGACCGCAACGAAGTCGGAGAATATTTTTCTCTTTTGAAAAATATCTTAGAGGAAAATTATCTTATTAATAAGCCATCAGCGCTGTTCAACATGGACGAAACAGACCTGCAGCTGAATAATCGCCCTGGCCAAGTTCTAGCTCAGGAAGGTTCCAAAGCAGTTCATACTATTACTTCAGGATAAAAGGGAGATAAAATAACATTCATAGCGTGCTGCAAGGCAGAGGTCATGTTCCTCCCCCCAGTTTCAATTATGAAGGGGAAAAACAAAACAACAAGAATGGGAGGATAGCATGCCAATAGGAAGCATTGTAATGATGTCTGAAAAATCAGCCTTTGTTGACACAACCATTTTTTTTTATTGGCTTAAAACCCATTTTTTTCCCCCTCGCAAGCCAGCAGGGAAAGTACTGTTGATTATGGATGGACATGCTTCTCACTGCAATTCTGTGGAAGTTCTTGAATTCGCTGGCGAGAATGAAATCAATCATATTACTATGCCTCCCTAGCCATACGGCACATTATTTACAGCCACTAGACTGTGCTGTATTTAAATCTGTGAAACATCACTTCTACACTGCTTGTTCAAAGTGGCTAGCAAACCATCCGAACAGAAAGATAACTAGGATGCAGTTTGGTGAGATTCTGAGTGAAACTTGGGAATAGCAGCAACGCCTGAAAATGCGATAGCAGGTTTTGGGGCCACTGGATTCCACCCCTTCACGTTGATGCTATTCCATATTTTGCTTTTGTTGTTAACTCCAAACCAAGTTAAAATGAAAATTGTGAACCCGCACCAGACTCTTTGCTTGAAACGAATCTGGGAAAACCTGTCGGTAACAAGAAATCTTCTGGTGTTCTCAAACTAGATGCCCAGCAAAATTCACCCTTCAGTGTTGGCAGCATAAAGATACAGATTGACACTTTCCCTGCCATAACTAAAGAGCCATGCCAAATTGCAGAAATAAGCCTATTTAGTACAACAGTAGGTCGTCAGTTCATGACTACAAATGTTATTTTACCATCTACTAGTCCAGCAGACGCTATCTCGCCTACCAAAGTATTGAATGACATTTCACCCATTCCAAAAACAACAAAAAAGACAACCGAAACGTGAAAAACTGAAGGCAACGCTTCTTACATCTCCTGAAAGTATTGCACAATTGAAGACAAAAACGGAGAAGGCAAACAAAAATTTCTCGTAAAGCATAAGAGGTGACATGTAACACAAAATCATGTATGTTGACATGTAACACAAAATCAAATCAGAGGAAAGTACTTCGATGCAGAGGAAATACTTCTTCAAGTGACAGTTCAGAAGCAGAAGTAACATGGCAGGACGAATCTAGTGACGATCTTGATCAAGACGACGAGGAGTACGTCGGGTTTGGTGAAGACTACAATCTTACAATACTGAATTGTGACTGGATAAAATGTGTTCGCTGTTGTCGTTGGTTACACGAAAACTGTACTAACTTTACTGATGTGTGCAACAACTGTAGAAAAGCTATAACAAATAAGTGAATGATTGGTTGCAGCAAATTTAGTGTACTAATGAACCTTTGGGAACGTGTTTTTAGTTTAATTTTTGTCCATCACTTTTTTTTTTGCTTATGCTATGAAACAACACACTTCACTCCATTGCGTAATAAAAGGGTTTCAATAGATTTGTGTTTAAAACAATTGTTTATGGTTCTTCTCATTGTATTTTTTGCAGATTCCTGGGCTGGCCATCTCTACCGGCTATATGGGTGAAATGGCTAGGAATGTGTAAAAACAATTTGATGGCATACAGTTTTGACTATCTTACAAATAATGCTTCATAAATTTAGTACACTATGAACACTTTGCCGATCAAAGCAGATATTTTACGTAAAAAATAATATTTATTTTAGCCACTTGAAAAAACTATGGCCATCTGCCCCGGACTTACCTACATGAAAACGAAATGAAAGAGGAAAAAACGGAATGAATGCTGAATGTTCATATTACCTCGTGAAATTGTGTTTTGAATGACGAAAAACATTTGAGGAAGTATTTTGTTTTGGTTTTATTAGATTAATAGTTGTTATTTCACTTGATAGTCATTGTTTAATGGCCATTTTTAAACGTTGTTTGACGACCATTTATACACGTTGTTTAACTCATCCATCGTTCAAACTTAAACCACTGAAAAGCAGTGAAAGAAATGACAGTTGAATTAGTATGAAATGTCTCGGAATCAATAAGTGAGGTAAATCTGGCATTTGTTTCACTGATCCATCAGTTAAATTCACTGAAGTGGCTGTTAAATCGGCCAGGTAGTGATGACTAATTGAAATACTGAAATCTCACTGATACAGATTTAGACTGTAATTTTTTGCTATCTAGTAATCTTTGAGTGGTTTTAAGCTTGTGGTACAGTGCCTGAAGCTAATTACAGTCGTTTGAAGAAATATTCACTATCTACCGAAGAACCAATACATTTTTTTTTTGTTACAATGTCGAAGAAAGCATCATGTACACTTCACATTCTTTGTCACTGAAGTACGAACCCATTGGAAATATGGAGAAGTACTGTATTCTTTATTTACGGAGCTCAGCTTCCTTTTTCGTCGTTACGGATCGCTTTTCCGTGTATTAACTGTACATTTGTGTAAAAAAAAATTTCCGTAAAAAACTAAAAACTTCGAAATGAGAAAAATTTTAAAAAGTTTTGTTCGTAACCTACAGGTGACGTTGAGGTAGGCTGCTATAGTCTATTCGCAGTGTCTTCACACTTTTTGAATCAAGCCTTTGAAAAATCACCTATGTATAACGTGTTCAATTATTTCCATCGTATGCCATGAATCATAAGCGTTCTGTGTTCGTAAAAGTTACTTTTTTTCTGTTAAATTGAAATGTTATTCATATTTCGTTTATAAATTATAAAGCCTAATTTATAAATCATCTGAATAAAAACAGCGAGAAAACGTGTTTTGGTAGTGCCTTGTGAGAAATAGTTCTTATACAAAATAGTGTTCCACTTAGTGCGCACGAATTTGGTGCATTGTCCCTTTGGTGCAATTTTCCATACTTAGTTAAGCTTAGATGGCACGAGGCGGAGGAATATTCTGGAAGTAGAACTTAAATAGGGCTTCAGAAACGTCTGAAGTAATCGTGAATCGATTATGGCTGCGCGTGGCAATGAGACGTTAACATTTCCCTGTTACTGTTTCTGAAATGCAGAAAAACATCATCCAGGTACGAGTGCAACGTAGTTCTGTGCTTTCGCTGGTGCGAGTGATACTACGATCGGCAACTGTAATGATAGCTACGATAATTTCGTATTCAGTTTGGCGAATAGAAGCTGTCCATTTTTTTTCGCAGTTTCTTTATATGCGTATGCGAAATAGACTCTAATCACTGGCACTTATGCATAGATTAATTAATTATAAATTAAATAATTTTGTCACCCTATTTTCATGAACAAAAGTTACAAATCACTCTATAGATGTACAAAATTTTAATACAGTTTCTTCCACCGATAATTCGTCCATTTATGACTTTTAAAATATTCGGCCACTACGACGTGGTTTTACTGCAATACCGTAGCACATTGTTCAAGTATATTGCTCTTGTTTCCGCACAAAACTGGGGAAGCAACAATTGCGTGTATACCCAACAGTAATTTTTCTACGAAATACTTTTGCTAAAATTACACCTCATATGAAGTACCAAATGAAGTTCGAAATCAAAAATAAAATTGTGTATTTTCCATTCTCTGAACAACACTTCTTTAGTAGTTACTGTAACATAGATGGAGAATATCTAATAAAGTATAAATTAAAGGGTGTTCGCACTAAAGTGAGAACTTTTGAAATCAACCTTTGAAAAAAAAATTACTGCTCATAACTAATTTATGCTGCATTCCACACTGATGTGTATGCACCGATTTAACACTTTCATGCCCATTGTAGCCAACTGTCAACGTGTTGCACAGAAACGAAATATTTGAGCGGTACTACTATAATCTTCGAACCTCAGTGCTCATTGATTTTCCCTGTGAGTAACTGATTTTTAAACCGCGCGTTCTACAACTCTACGTTACGACTGATTCGTATCACCAATAATATTTAACACAACGTCTATTGTTTATTGGTTGTGATAAAGTAATAAGTTCTTAACCAATTTAAGTACTATACACATTTATTTTTTTTATTTGCGACACCAGAAACCAAAGTTAATGTAGGAATGAAAGTGTTAGGTTGGCAGCCAAATAATCGAAGTATTTCGAAGGCTTGACGTTTAAAAGCTGGTTGACATTTTTTATTTATGCCCACAGAAATTAGAGATTATTTTTCTATACGCTTCCGAATACGAATTGGTTTGTTAATAATAATTCACATTCCTTTTACTTCGATGGCGTATAAATTAAGTGATGAGGCCCGTGGCAACGTAAATTTTATATATGGTCGAAGGATACAAAATTATAACAAAAGTAGATCTTAAGCAGGTATTTAGCTCTGCTCAGTTTACCTTGAACTACGTGTATCAAGCTGGAATAGTTCAAATTACCCGAAATCTGTCAAACTAGCGAAAAGTGTTCAACTAGAAATCGTCGACAATTAAATAATGATTACTTCAGTGACTCAATTTAATTGGCACAATGGTGATTTCCTGTGAATGCCGCTAAATTAAACACTGGTTCCGCATTCTTCCGGTTAATTCGTCGGACATTAGCAACTCATCATCTATATTTTATTGACTAAGTAATTCGCTTATGGATGTAACTGATCTGGCCACAGAGTAGGTAAATTCACAGAAGCGAAATAGTGCAGAGGTTCATTTGATGTGGGCGCACCCGGACTCGGATTGGCTGCGCGACGCTCTGGAAGTGGGCCGTGAGTCTGATTGGCTACTGCGTGGCACGGAAACGTTCCCTGTTTGTCGGGCTACCGTTTCGCAAATAAGTTACCAGGCGGTGATTGGTGAACGGCGTTTCGAAAACTTGTGGCTGTTTCACCTCTGCAATATTCGCCCTTTCATGCCCACCGTAGCCAACTGTCTACGTGTTGCACAGTAACGTTATATTTGGCTGGCATTCTACTCTGCGCAGCTCAGTACCCAATGATTTCCCCTGGAAGTAAAGTATTCGTAAACCGTGCTGCTGTATTACGTCACCACTGATTTGTATCACCAATCATTGAGGCTGGGTTCCAAATAGCCAGCATTTACACTCACACTTACACTCCCTCCTTATGGAACTATTGTCTTTCGCACTTTTTAAAATAATCGATACGGTCCGTAATCGATTATTCTGCATAAATAAAATAATATTAACATAAAAAACAATTTATTCATTACTATTTATTTGTAAATTAACAATTTATTGATATGTTAGGATGATGAGTATGATAGTAATGTATGAAGAGAGTCTGGTTTAATTGTTATCTGAAATCAACAGTTTGAGCTTGGAATTTCAGCACTGTTTATTCTAAAATTGTGAATTAAAAATTTCCTAATTTATACATACATTAAATATTTACTGAAAATACTTTACAGTGGAATACATTTCCTGTGCCATTCCTCTGTTTTCAGTCATGTAGTATTGCTTTAAAAATTCATAAATTGTAATGCGTAACCCAACATAGGCCTATAACATATTTGTTTACGAAAGTCACACGAAGAAAAATAAAATTAAGGCAGTTGATTTATTTTTACTGATGTAAGTGAGCACGGATAGAGAACATGAAAACATGCAAGTGCACACACTCGTAAACAAACACTCGCTCTCGCACTCGCTCTCGCTCTCGATAGACATTTGGAACAGCACTCTCTGACGTCATTGCCGAGTGCGAGTGCATGAGAGTGCGCATTTCTTGCTATTTGGACCACGGTCAGAACACAACGCCTACAAGTTATTGGTTGTGACAAAGAAACAAGTTCTTAACCAACTCAAGTACAGCACGCATCAAAAATCTTCTCGTTTGGGACACCAGAAACCCCATAAGTTAATGTCGGAATGAAAGAGTTAACCAGTTCATTCGCCATGTCCGTGATCGAAGCCATGTTGCGCACGAAGAATATTAATAGTCGGCACTGTACACAACAATGAACCATTTAACGGTGTTTTGAGTCTTCCTTAGTAGAGAAAAAAACTGGCTGAAGTTTCTACATCTCTCGGTCAATGTTGACATAAACGAACAAGCAGTGCCTTGTTAGCGGGTAACGAGAAACATGCTCCACAAAATTAGAGCTCACATAAAAAATTACTACGTTCAACACTTGAGCTCGTAAATGAATTCAAGTTTTGAACGTATTAAGTACTGTGCGATCTAGGAGTTAGTTATAAGCAGAGCCACGTGTTTTTCGTGAAAAGTTTTCAGGGTTACTTACACTCCAAAACATTAGACCTGTGATCCTTTTTCGTGATTGGATGATTTTAACTGTCGCGCATCGCAGGTGTCTGCCAGCGAACCGTGGACACTCAATGCCGGAGTTACCAAAATTCTAATTGGCCCAGTCAGGTATGGGCCTGCCTCCCGAGGAAGACACGTTGCCCAAACCAAAGAAAAACTGCACGTACAATATAGGACAATGGAGTCTAGCCTTCACGTAAATCTTTTCGCAAAAACAGTTGGCCCTAATTATAAGTGGTAGCAGGAGGTGATAAAGAGTCACATAGTACTTAAAAATACAGAGGTGATATAGCCGCTTATTTCACGAACTCCAGTACCCACGCCAACAAAATGGCGTCACTTGTCCCGTCCCCCTTTAACATTCTGGAACGCTGTTAGCCAATCAGTGCCTCGTAACTTGCTTACCAGTCGCTGGCGTAGCCAATAGGCAACCTTCCTCATCACGCAGTAGCAAATTAGACACACGGGGTCTGCTTCCCACGCAGCACGAGGCCTATCGAAAATAGACACGGCCGCATCGAAGGAACCTCCATGTTAGTGAAATAGAAGACCAATTTGTATGAAATGTTCTTATCCCGTGGTGGTGATGGATAAATACGACTGTTATACCACAAAAGTTTTTGAAGTAGATAAGACTATGACTTCAGTGAATTTGAAAAGTAATTTTGGTCTTGAACAAAAGACAACTCTTGCTGGATCAACTTTACTTGAAGTAGTTCTAGTTTGGCAAAATATATATGTAGATTATTTTTCTATTAAAACAATGGGAAATGTTTAACTGGCTCACGTTCTTGCATACAAGTGCTTTAATGTTGGAGTCATTGCCAATGGTGAACAAACTTTTATTTCTATTAATCCATTTGCAGTTTTATTTGGTAAAAAAAGAGTTCGTATGGTGGAAGGACAAAAAATAATGTTGGTTGTAAGTGTAATACGTAGTTTGAAACCATGCACTATGAGTAGAGCCCCGAGTATTTCGCGAATTCAATGGCTGGTGCGTTAGACGCCAAACACGTGGTATTTTCTCCTTTCTTTGTGATTGGACGGCAGTTGTTTTGACACGTCCTGTTTAACTATGAGCCGATAGTAAGCAGGAAGCAGTTAGTGTGGGTTAACGTCGAACAGTGCTGTACAAAGGCCTCTCTTGAACGCAGCAACGAATAAGCCCACGATACTGTCTGGAGTGTATGAAGAGCTGTGAAATACAGCCTGTTGCCACAACGATCCGCGAAATACTTGGGGCTCTAACTATGAGGACTGCATGCCAGGTGACATTTGTTACGTAAATATTAAAAAAAAAAGGTGTTCGTTGTGATTGCAGAGTTCCCGGACGAGAACCCCGTCCTGGAGGTGGAGAAGCTCAAGTTCTCGTTGGGCGAGAGGATGCGCGCCAACTGCACGTCCAGGCCCTCCTACCCGGCGGCCAACCTCACCTGGTTCATCAACGGCCAGCAGGTGAGCCCACGACATGTAACGCACACATTTTGAAATCTCTGGTTATTTTATTACTTGGATGTTCTTCTTGGCCGAGATCAGACCACGAGGCTCGCGTTAAAGGGATACATTTTTATTACATTCAAATACACTAGGACCCCTCTCAACTGTTTATTTCCTTCCAGTTAAAAAAAAAAAACCAGTTTCGTATTAAATTTTCGGATACATTCTTGGGGTAGGTTTTTTAAAAGTGGTAAAGACGCACAGCTCTGCAAGAAACTTAAATGTCCGCTCTAAAAATAAAGTCACGGATTCAAAACAAAGTCGAATAACGTCGAACGTGTATTTGTTTTTATAGACAGTCAGTCCGTGGCTTGTGTGCTATTTTATGATCCGTATGTTTTGATCAATTAGCCATGTGTAGTAACATGAAACTCACTTAGCGACGTACGTACACAGTTATTTTTATATCCATTAAACAGTTATATTTAAGCACGTGCCTCATATAAAATGCTATAAAAATGTGATTTTTTAATATTACATATTGTTTCGTAACATTATCATAAATCACGTCCCGAATATTGCGGATTCCACTACTGATGGTGCTGGGTTTGAGTCTTACCTCAGGTATGGATTTTCTGTGGCCCTTATTTACAAGTTAGATAAAAGTTTATGGTTACGCCTCGCTTAATAATTCCACTAGAGTTACTGTAAAATAATAAATCCGTTAATTTTCACATATACAGGTACATTAACGAACACCTAATAAATGTCACTCTCAGATTTCCTCCATTTCTTTAGAATAGGAATCCCCGTGCAAAGACGAAGACGTTACACGGTCGCTACCACAACTAATTTTCGAGCGGGTTTCCACTGACTTTCTCGTGGCGACCAAACAACTCGAACAATATTGACGTGAATCCAACGAGGAGCGGCTACGTATCTTGGGGAGTTACTAGCTGTTTCAATGAGCGGAGAGGAAACCCTCTCCAATTACTCCACTAGAACATCATATGAAAATACTGGCTGGTATAGATCCCCAGTAATTATCAGTCAGTAATAAACGTTTTACGCTGGAAACACACATCTAATTACGCAGAAAGCAAATTAATGGTGTCTCCAACACTACGTTTAGTCTAAGCTTTATGCGTCCAAGAAAGTGGGAGGGATATTTTGTAACCAAATTTCACCAAATATATAATTTTATATTTTAGTTATCACTTTTTATTAATGTCAAGTGAAAGGCCACCAAGGCGAACCGGGTTCGATTTCCGGCCGGGTCGCCTCCTGATTTTCGCATGTGGGAATCGTATAGTACGATGCCACTGGTCAGCGGGCTTTCTCGAAGATCCCCCGTTTCACCCCGGCAAGGCGTTCCGGCGCTGTTCCATACACATCTCGCTTCACCTTCATCGCCAATCTTAAGAGCCGCCCAAATCTCTTCACTCACTCAATCATTCAGTCCAGTGAAAGGAGACAATTGAATCCACTATCTATATACTTTAATGTTGTTTGTGAGTTATACTCTCTTACCTATGAAATATAAAACAGTGAATTAAATATCAAATTTATTGTACATCGGATCAACCGCTATATAATGAAAACACAACAAACATAAATAAAAGATACTGATAATCAAACACTTGGTATCTGAGGACTTTTGAGATAAAAGCAAAATACTTGAGATAAAACAATTCAGCTATATTTATTGCTTAGAGGATGATTTTAATATATGTTTATTGGTTCTTGATAGCTTACTGGTTTTAATTTATTAATTCAACAATAAACATGATTTCAAAAGGAAAGTAAATGATAGCGATTCGTCACGTAAAACAAATATATGAGAGCTATAGAATTAAACATAAATACCTACCATTTCACTTGTCTGCTAATTGGAAACTGGACTGATAGCTGTCCTCGTATTAGCAGATTGTGAGATAATTAAGAATGAAGGAGTGCTTATTACGAAACTGAAGGCGTTGATATTCCTATCCTTCTCTCGTTTTGCAGTACAAACGCGTTGCTTTCGTTTAAATTATTACTATTCGGCACTCGTGCAATAAATGGTCAAATGCTTAACGGCTCAAGCAGTCTCAAATGTACAGTAAATCTTCGTTATTACTAATAATACGTATAATTGTATATCTGCGTAAGTCGGAAAAAAGATTTTTAAAAGTTGTGAACTTATGCCTTCAAGTGTTAATTTTAATATTTGTTTTGGATACCCGAGGCACAAAAAGATAAAGGCACAAAGCACGCAAACACACCAAACGACCCGGCCCCCCCTGACGTGAGAGTGCTTGGCAGCAGGCCAGCGGCCAAGCTATTTATATCACCCATAGCAAAAACCAAGGTTAAAAACTTTGAACGCCACAGCTCATAGTAACACTAGTGAGCTGTGCGCGCGTTAAAAACTTTCTAAGTCCGTAACCTTGAAAACAATATTGCTCATACTAACCGAACCACTCTACCGAATGAAGTCAAACAGCAACGTCACCACAACTATTAAAACAATACAATTATGACAAATAAATGCAACTATGGAGCATGATTAATAATGTTACAGTCATCACACACAACAACCAAATACAGATTTGATATCCTGTATATTGGATCAGAAATCAACTATCAAATTACAACCATAATACACAACAAGCGTGTATTCCTCTTAATGAGTTCCCTTCATGAACTGTAATTTCACTGTCAACTGTCAGTCACGTATGTGTATTTATAGATGCTATTATAACTTCATATTTCTGTGTCGTTTGGTGCAGGGGTCTTGCTATGCTAGGGGTTATACTTGCTTCTTTTATGGCACTAATGATATATACTTTATTATACCACCAACATCATACAGCTAATATATGTTATCTATGGACTAATTTAAGAAAAGGAAAAAATACAATAACAAAATATAAACCGATTATTACGGCAAAAAATATTTATTAAGGATTAAAATACAATTCAGCATGACCATGAATATGCATGTCACCAGTCGTACCAACCAGCTTGCGATACAACCAAATATGATCACCAAGTGCAAACTTCAGTTTGTGGTGGTGTAATAAAGTATATATCATTAGTGCCATAAAAGAAGCAAGAATAACCCCTAGCAAGACCCCTGCACCAAACGACACAGAAATATGAAGTTATAATAGCATCTATAAATACACATACGTGACTGACAGTTGACAGTGAAATTACAGTTCATGAAGGGAACTCATTAAGAGGAATACACGCTTGTTGTGTATTATGGTTGTAATTTGATAGTTGATTTCTGATCCAATATACAGGATATCAAATCTGTATTTGGTTGTTGTGTGTGATGACTGTAACATTATTAATCATGCTCCATAGTTGCATTTATTTGTCATAATTGTATTGTTTTAATAGTTGTGGTGACGTTGCTGCTTGACTTAATTCGGTACAGTGGTTCGGTTAGTATGAGCAATATTGTTTTCAAGGTTACGGACTTAGAAAGTTTTAAACGCGCGCACAGCTCGCTAGTGTTACTATGAGCCGTGGCGTTCAAAGTTTTTAACCTTGGTTTTTGCTATGGGTGATATAAATAGCTTGGCCGCTGGCCTGCTGCCAAGCACTCGCCCGTCAGGGGGGCCGGATCGTTTGGTGTCTTTATCTTTTTGTGTTATCTGTGGGTTTTACGACAGTTAAGTACTGGTTTAAAGATATTTACAAATCTTTTCATGACTGATGCGTTTAGCCGAAAAATCACGACGTAAAATTAAACAACCTAATATGCTGTTTAAATTTTAACAGTCCAGTGACATGCATAGACTGTACCCACATATTAATCGTGTAGTTTTTCTTTATCCTTACAATAAATTGTAAACTATTAAAATCTTAGTGTACGTTTAATATTGCGCATTTTGACATGCTTATATATTATTTACTTCTGGGGCGTATTACGCTAATGGGACGACATAGAATATGCTAGAAAAAGATGTGAGGAGAAGATTGATGTATTTTATCATCGAGCTTTATTTTCAATCGGTTAACCGAAATAATTGTGTCTTCCAAAAAAATTCTCAGTCTTACTAGCTCCAGCCAACAAAATATTTCGGGTGAATGCAAATTTTGTATCCTTTAAAGAGTAGAATTTATCAAACGATATGTTTTGTTTAAAATATAAATTTTATTCATATTAACACTTTTGAAAGACCTGCTTACGATCTACTTGTATGCACATTGTGTATTCTTCCACCTTGTGTAAAATTAACATTGGCATGGGCGTTATCACTTTATTCATGCGTGTGGAATTATTACAAAAGAAAATATTTTGAAAATATACTCATTTTACACTTCGATGTATCAAGAATAACAGGAAGTGAAATAAATAATTTAAGTTATCACACATGGTTACCTGGCGCTTTTCATTCGACGTTAAGATATGGAACTACTTTCCATCCATCGTTACAAACTTTACTGGGCACAATGTACTCAGTGCATCCGTTAAAATATATGCAGGTAGGTCCAGTGACCTTTTCTAAGGTTGATTTCAAAAGTGCTCACTTTATCGTGAACAGCCTTTAACGTCATCTATTATACGCTTGTAATGTATTCCTGACCAACGCATACTTTTTGTTGACAAGTACTGGCCATAAATTGTATCGGAAATGCAGAACTTTCCACATTACTTTCGATTCGGAAACCATGTCTTACCCCATTTATTTCTTCCATAATACTTCGTTGTTGACCTTCGTTATCCAGCCGCGAGCCTCTAAGTAAACGTACTCATCAATTTTCCGTCTCGCTAAGTAAAACGCAAAGCTTCAACTTGTATCGGGCTTTATTTAGGAATATTTCTACAAATCTGTTTTGGTACTCATGTTGAGAGTAGCACTGACTTGTCACTGTGGCGACGGGCAATGAGCAGGGACATGCAAAACTCGCGTTATTATTTGGCATCAGGCTGATATTCACACTACTATATGCATTAGAACCTATGGCGTTTCTCCATTGGCTGCTGCAAAGTTGTGAAGCCACACCGGGGTTCTGACTGAACAGCTTATGATTGGGGCGCACAACTGTCATGCGTTCATCTATTGGCGCAGAGTTACCCAGGGCGTGTCAATTTAAATACGTTACAATAACGAACTTACCGTAGAGGTACAGGCGTTTGAAGTTTTACGTGTCCCCAAACAATAACGCGAATTTTGCAGGTCTCTAAGTAATGAACAAACAACAGCGCCCCCATTGAAAGAAGAACCGCTGGAGTCCAGCAAGTATGTCGGTCAACGAAGGAATTATTCCGTTATTTCCAAATTACCTGAAGCTCTGCTAAATTTATACTTACAGGATATCCCTTCGTCACATACACAGTAAAAGAATATCTGGTAAACTTCCTAAATTGTATTGGAAGTTTTTAACCTATGCATTTAATGGAAATATTACCACACATCAAAATGCATATGTAGGAACGTTTAGTATCACTACTATACAAAGTTGTGAACTTCCCTACGCATTTGACTGTTTCCTGAGCAAACGTAGGAACGCTACTATGCATGTAGGAGAATTAACTTTACCATGTACGCCTTCCTACTATACATATACATTGATCTGGTAAATTTGCAAATAATTCCTTAGAGTGTTCAAACAAAACTTAGAAAATTACACCAGAGGGCCAACACACAGCATTCGCGCGCAATTAGTGTAGTAGTGTTTTGCATAAGAACTATTTCGTAGAAGGCATTAAATGCAACCTATTTTTCCTTTGACTTTTTCGTATTAGTGACGTCAGAACTCAATCAGCTTGTCCATCAACCGGTTTCTGCAATCACTGTCTTACACGAACAGCACAAATCCTCTTCCTTGAGTTTTTTCAATAATTTTAACAAATTACAAGGTTTGCGACCGATAAAAAGCTGTTTATGTCAGACACAAATAAGCATAAAAATTAACATTGAAATAATGAAAATTATACTCTACTTGAACAATAGTTCTCAGTTCCGCTCGATTGACAAATGTAAACTAGTCTTTAGGGACATCGTATTTTAATTGTTTTGGATGGTGGGAAATGAAAAGGAAACTAAAAAGTCTTTAATAAAAAATATCGTATAGCTAAGGCCACCTGTTTTAGAGAAAATATTCCACGGCTAGTTGTAATGCAAAACGTGATAGTTCAGAGCAAGTTTTGTGATTGGATGAATTTAACTCTCGCATGTCTTGGGTGTCTTCCAGCGAATCGCGAACGTTCAGTGTCGGGATAACTTAATTCTGATCGGCCCAGTCGAGTATAAAACATATTCTCGCCCAGACACGCAGCCAATGGCCAAAGGAATTTTAAAAATAAGCGCGTAAATTTTTTCCCGAAAAACAAGTGGCTATACGTATAGCCAATCTCGCTGTGTGATCTAGGAGTGGACTGGAGAGATTTGAGAATCTCTGAACAACGAGGTTTTAAGAGTCGATTAGGGTGAAACGAGGTGGAAACGGGGCAGCGCCGAAATTCATTACTGGGAGAGGGGGAGCGGGAAATAATCCCTGAGAAAACCCGCCGACCAGCGGAATCGTCCGTCACGATCTCAACGCGCGAAAGTCCGGGAACGGTCCTGCCGGGAATCGAACACGGTTCGCCTTGGCGTAAGGCGAGCGGTCTACACCGCTGCACCACCGCGGTCTCCGTGTGAGCTAAGGAGCGGCGGTCGTTAACACCGACAATTTTCCCTCCCTTCATATAACACCCCTACGCCAGAAGCTGCCTCGACGAGTCGGGAATCAAGAGGTTGTAAATCTGGCCGCGGAGCCTTGCTCTTGACGGCAATTAGTCTGCGGATGCCACCTGGCGCCTGCTTTTCAGCTTCACCACGCCATAGCTCACAGCTGTGCCGCGCGCAAATTATCCCCGCCTGCGTGACGTTCACCAGGGGGGGGGGAAGGGGTGTGGAAAGGAGGCAGTATTTCTCACTGGCGAAGTTGACATCACTCAGTAGCTGGGCACAGGATGCCGACACTCTATAGTGACTGCAGAGATTTGGGCGGCTCTTAAGAGTGGAATAGACCCTCGCGTTTTTTATGAAATAGTTGTTTGCGGAGTACGCGTTTGGTAAATAAATGTTTCGCAAATACGACAGTCTGTCAGAAAAGATAAAAAACAATTATCTATTCCCCTAAATTTTTTACTTTTGTTATATTAAGAAAAAACTATGAAAATGGTCAAATATTGCATTTTTTTTTTTTTAAGTTTCTGCATTCTGTTTCCTTAAGTGGCAAGAGAAAAGTTCAAAGATACGGGCGTAGTTTACTCTGTGGGCTTTCATCGCGTGTAATAAAACCCCTATGTTACAGATATAATTTACACAGTACAGAGTTACGGCGGAAACACTGCACGTCTTGCGCGTAGGAACAATGAGGCACTAGGCGTGCGTGTTAGCGGCGCCCGTATCGCTCTGTCGCTTCTTGACCTTGGACACGCGGGTCCATCCCACTCTTAACATCGAGGTCTTGAGAGCCGATGAGAGTTTAGTGAGATGGGTATGGAGCAGCGCCAGAGTGAAGAGGCGGGAGAAACGGGAGACCCCCGAGAAAACTCGCTGACCAGCAGCATCGTCCAGCACGATTTCCACTTGCGAAAATCCGGGGTGAACCGGCCGCGGGGAAAGAACCCGGTATGCCATGGTGGGAGGCGAGCACGCTAACCGCTAAGCCACCGTGACCCCATCGACAATCTATAGGTACTTCGAAAGACTAAGAATGAGGATGAGTTAGACCGATATTTGATCATTTGCGCATGTAGTCAATTATCGACCTCCCTCACACCAATACATATGTCAAAGCCACATAATCAACACTGGTTAAAGTGCTCGTTTATATCTTAACGTTCAAAATACAAACCCCTTTATACGTTTAACATAATTTCCCCAATTTCCGTTTAACCGAATCACATTAAAATTGGTTAGAGGAAGTATACAAACATTTCAAAGCACTTGTTTACGTAAACAGTGTTCTAACCACATATTCTAGCCACGTCGTGTATGTTGTTAGGCCCTATAAGCTATTCACGGTAAAGTGAGCACTTTTTAAGGCCCTCCCAACAGGCTACAACTAATAAATATATCATATTGCAGCCCTAGGTGTTAAATTCTGAGAGTAGTGAAATGTATACACTGTGTTTATTGATCGCGCTGCAAATTTAATATTAAAAAGTAGCAGGAAGATAGAAATTGGGTGAAAGGAAAAATTCACAAGGGCCTTAAAAAGTGCTCACTTTACCATGAACAGCCTTTAGTCGTATTGCCTGAAAAGCAGTTCTATGTGCTGGGACACAGAGTGGCTACTACGCAACTTAGGCGCGCACTTTACGCCATTTTCCTTTCTACGATTACTTCCAACATTTCTGAAGCCCTGCTAAAGTTCTACTTTCTGGATATTCCTCCGCTTCGGTCAAACAAAGCTTGACAAAATCTAGAAAATTACACCATACACACAACGCACCGCATTTGTGTGCACTCAATTTAATGATACTTCGCATTGCAACTATTTCTTACTAGGAAATACCAACACGCCTATTTTATTTATGTGTTTATTAATATTATTTATTTATTACTATAATTAACATATGAAATACACTCAACACGCAAATACATTGGAAAATAATATTCTTCTATTTTGCAAAAATATAAAATGCTTCTGATACATGACACATTTAGGAAACAATCAAACACGTCGTACATCGTGTGATTTTTAAATGGGTTCAATCAGAAAATGTTGAAGATACAGGGAGTAGATACTACATAAGCCCTCTCGAGTCAGAGTCTGTGAGTACGGAGTACTTTAATATTTCACTCACAGATTTTTACATTGTTCTAGGCATTGCTATAAATGAAAATATTTTTTTCGGAACTGTACAGCTGCCTGTGTGACGCTCTATCATATATAGGGACAAATAAAAATATGTATGTGCTTCATGTTAATTACACTGAGAGAACACCCAACAAAATATTTTTTTTGCATATAGTGAAAAATAAATTTATTTGACCCAACAAAATATTTTGTTGAGCAGACAAAACTTGGAAATCACTAAAATTATTTTCTTCACCTAACCAAATGCACGTTTGCGTAAACAAATCATCTGTGTTGGGGCAAAAATAATTATGCTAACAACCAAATATGTTGTTGAATAAACTGTATACAGAATGCTCGGAAATTCCCCTTACAAACTCCTAGGACTTGTAAAGGGGACTAAGTAGATTATTTTATGAATAGGAGCCCATGTCCGAAAACATACCGTTTCCGCGCTACAGCCATTTCAAATCAGGTATTTTACACATGATCGTCCAGAACAGCTTTCCACACATTGATAGAAAATCTATGCTGGAATACCTGGACATGCATGGTATTAGGGTCTTTGTCTGCCCAGAAATGGTTGTTTCGAGAATAGAGAACATTGTTCCTAGTAAATTTACATTCATCTGTGAACAGAACGCGACATAGGAACGGGCTCGTCGGTGCAGCGGTGCAGGAACCACGTGCAGAAGTCAACACGTTGTGAAAAATCGGCTGGACCCAAAGACTGTACCCTTTGGAGGTGGTAAAGATGTGGTTTTTGCTCATGTATAACCTCCCAGACTATGCCGAGAGCAACGCCCTTGGAATGCGCAATTGTTCGGGTAAACGCTCATGGGCTCTGTTCAACGTGATGCATTACAGCCTCTCCCAATTTGGGAGTGCGGCGTTTCTTTGGAGCACCACAGTCGTTCCTGTCGGCGAAGGTGCCGTGTTCTCGGAGCCGTTGCGTAACTGTGACACGAAGGTGTCGCGCATTGTGGATAACGCTCTTGGCACAGCCGACGAGTTGCTCTTCCATCACCTTCAGTTGTGCCATGCACGGTGATCATGTTTGTGTAGTCCGCAAACGTGTGCTCATCCGTGTTTATCGGAGACAACAAAAAGCGGGAATGGGGCTCGAGGCAGGGTACATGTCGCGCGTCTTCAGGTGATTGTCTGAAGTAATGTACTGCCTACCCGGTCGCATACCAACACAGGCACATCCGAGACATTGCTCTTTCCCTCAAGCGTAAGTGGACGAGTGGTATACCTGATTTTAAATGGTTGTAGCACGGAAACGGTACGTTTCCGGACATGGGTCCCTATTCAAAATGTAGTCTACTCAGTCCTTTCTACAAGTCCCAGGAGTTTGTAAGGGGAATTTCATAGCACTCTGTATTAGTTAAGCCAATAATTTCATTGCCGTTGTTCGAAAATACAGCTCCAGTTTTCGTTTACATTTTTTTTAACTATTAAGATGGTAACAGTGTCAGTGTATTTATTCATGTTTAACAATGGTATAAATATCCAAATAAAACAAGTTCAGCAGGACTGCAAAAAAAATACAAATATAACAATGGACGTGGTGCTTAACTATGTCAGTGAGAAAGCAACTTAATGTATCTTCCGTGTATAAAGTCGTTGTGTACTTTACTGAGAATGCGGACAAGCTCTATTATATGTGTTGGCGTCACAGGCAAGACCAATTATGGACACGTGTTGTAAGAAATACTGTATGGGGGAAAACTTGGAGAGAGGTATAGTTTACGTATGCCCCACGTATGAGTATTAGCCCCTGTAATGGTTTTCTAGTCAAAGGTAATGTATACAAATATAACTGCATAATTAAAGTGCAACGACTTGGGAAAAAACCGTAGCAATGACATAAACATCATACATTAGCTAATTGGCAGTTATTTTGCATACCGCAAACCATCGTCGAAGTTGCTGGTATTCCACACCAACAGAATTTCAATTACGTGGATAGCCCTGCTCACTATCAGGTTCTGTGCAGCCCCTGCATAGCTATACAACACTACAAACACACCGGGAGACATACGAACCAACTACGTATTTATTTAAAGCAATGGAAGGCTTCCAATTTTTAAGCAATAATTTAATGTGGAAAAATATCATAGAAGTAAATTGCCTGAAAGTTTCATTCCTGGGTAGTGTTTAAAATGCAAGGGATATACACGCAGCAGCTGGACTAGGTCTATAAAGATATCTCTCATTATGCATGCTACAAATGCCAATTAAGTGAATAGAGTATTTGAAAGAAAAAATATATAATCTAGACATCTTGAATGTTGCACACACTTAAAGTTTTGCAGAGTAGATTAAATTCAGTTCAAAATGAAAGACACTAATGTTCTTACACTTGGCCGTTACAATAAATTACGTGCCTGTATAATTACATGTTTAAAGTGCTCTCGGCTAGCATAGTTTATGTTGGTAGAGCAATCAGACACTTATTTAAATCTCAGGCACTTTCTGACCACTGAAAAGTGTCGGGAAATGATACTCCTTACTTTAAAAGTATATTAAACACCTCTCAAGTACTTGTAACGGTCACTGTGCATTAAGGTGTGATCATACCTTATATAAATGTAGAGTTTCTCACACTTATTTTGTATGCATGCCTGTTCTGACGGTAGTACCGTATACCGTCGGCTTATCACTCAAATTTTAATATACTTTTTTGGGTCTAATTAACCTTAAAATATTTAATTTATACTTTCAGCGTAGAATTAAGGCCTCACTGGCCTGCTGCCGTTGTGACCCACTTAATTCAAGATGTAGTATGGAACATTCCTTCACCATCCATTATCGGCAGCGGTTAAATATTCAAATTAATACAGAGTATATAGTTCCAATACCGTGACGATTCAAAAGGGTGCGCCTATATGTTGCCAACTTGCACACAATAAACAAGTTACTTGAAACCTGAAAAAAACAAAATAAAATTACAAAAATTCACATATGGGAAATTAACATTTCAGCTGCTGCGTGTGCATTAATATTATGTAGCAATAAGAAAATAAAGTTATGATATAACGATATTACATGTGAAACCTATGACATTCGAAATATTTGTTTACAAAATAAACGTGCATGTACTAGTATTGTAAATTTGCATGCTACCTTAAAATGTGTTGAAATGCAAAAAGCACGTGTTAGATAACCAGACGTTACAGTGTAAACTTGGATAGAATTCGGAGACAGCCTTAATAAGAGGTCGGTCTATTTTCGTCACCGGCGTCCGTCTTCAACATTGACTCAGCCATCGCTGTGATGCTTCGTCCTTCTGGGAAATGAAGTCAGCGGAATCCACCTGTAACTGCTTGGAAATCCGCACTCCAAAATTTTTTTTGTGCATTCACAAGAAAAATCCTTGGAAACCCAGTTGCCAAGAAAATACCTAGTAAAACTACAAACAGTTTTCTTGTAAAATCTGCAAATCATGTCTTTTCAATATTACAAATGATGTTGGGAAATGTACGTAAAATTATTTTATTCTGCTAGAGAAATAATGTGATTTACCAATAACAGGCAATAACTTAAAAAATGATATTCAAAATACAATTTACAAAAAAAAAATACACTGAGCCAGCACGGGGACAATAATCCACACCCCTTGTATTATTTGATCCCCCCCTTAACCACAAGATCAACTTGACTTAGGAACATATCATTTATTTTAATAGTAAATATAAGCACAAATACCTACAAAATATTAAGGAAGTTATTTATTATGAACAATACATTTATTGAACTTTAAGAGCTCTGTTATTTAATTGAGAGATATGGACGGCTCTTAACAATGAGGTCTTGAGACCCGAATTAAAATTCTGTGAAGTCAGAAAACATTAACAATTAATGAGTAATACTGTCTCGTTTTATTGAAATTGTGGTTTTATTATGATTATTTGAGTTTTTTAAGTGCTTTACATAATTCAAAATTGCAATACATTTCACGCAACTACACTTTATATCACCCATAGTTTATTTACAATCAGCTATATACGATTTGACGTTGTTGAATGTCCGCCATTTTGCTGAAGCTCGTGAATACGGCTAAGTATAGTGCTGGAATCACAATAGTGCGACAGATGCGATGCGAAGGGCACGGCGCGACAACGAAAATTCGCGTTAATATTAACACTATATTTTACCGCCTCGCGATCAAAATTTATAATATTTTTTATAAATGGTTTCTTGCTACTACGTACAAACCTCTTTTACGATGACCATTAATGTTTCCATTATTTTCTTATTTCGCATTCCTTTCAAAATTTTCTTTCCATGTCCGCTGGTACTTTGAGAGTGAAAATATGGCTGCAATTACATCTAGGCATTAAAATGTGTTGCTTTGCTTATTAATACGGTAAATACTGGCGCACGAAAAACATTAGCGCAAAAAATATTGCCGCTCAGACATATTTACAGACTTGTCGCGCTCGCGACGTGAATAAATTATAAATATTTTCTATTCGGAAATCTCGCCTCCCACCAAGGCGAACAGGATTCAAACCCCGCCCGGATAACCGGATTTCCACAAGTGGGAATCGTGCCGGACAACGCCGTTGGTCGGCGGGTTTTCTCGGGATCTCCCGTTTCCCCGCCCTTTCATTCCGGCGCTGCTCCATACTCACCTCTATCACCCTCATCGGCTCACAATTTCTTCGTTCCGACGTCGAATGACCTGAGAAGTTGGGGGTTTCAGTGTTGTACTCTCTCCGAAAAGCACGCTGCACAGTTGTTGCAGACTTGCAACTGTTGAATTGAAGCACGTGAAATACGTAGTGTTGTGTGGTCGCCATCCTGGTTCTTGCCGATGGGAGCTCGCCTGCTGGCTACTCACCATACACGCACCACGGAGGCACCTAGCGACAACCAAGTGAAACATTTCAATCCCCTCTAAGCAGTTAACGGAAATACTGTACTCGCTGACGTGTGAAACCCTGGCATGGCTCAACCGAGCACCGAGTCGTCACCCAAGTGATTCAGAGCCCTTTATTAGGGGAAAGTGTGTGTAAGATTGGGGGGGGGGGGTGTACATTAGGTATTTGTGATACTTGTTAGCAAAACTTAATTGTGAGTGATGTAATTCACTCTTTGCCGCACAGTTCTCTGTTCCTTTGAAATCGGATGAATCTTTTTGAATCATTCTGTATTTAAATTTTACTTAACTTGCAAACAAATTAACGTTTACTACAAAAATCTTATTGTTATTGGTAAAATAATGTTTTAGAAACGACTGAGTCAAAAAAATAAATGTAATCAGAAATTCCATACTTAGTAAAAAAATAATTAATCTCAAAATAGCTTATCTTTTTACCTGCAGTTTTCTTCGAGAAAAATGTTACTTTTTCACTGTTTCATACATAATGGCAATACAGATATCATGGTCACCTGAGAATGTGGTTTCCTAAACAATCATGCACTGATCAAACCAGAATGGATCGATAATTTTAATACACAAGGAATCTTACTTCTTACTGGCATTAATTTAAATCATCCAAGATAATTTGTTACGTTCCAAAGCACTCACATATTGATCAGTGATTTTTACAAACGTGATAGAAATCTGAACATAATTCCTGATATTTTCGATGAATTAAAAACATAAACATATTAGAAAATGCCAAAACACAATAAAAATTATTCTTTATGTGACGTGTGCAAAGTTAATATATCTTCCACTTAAGGTTGTTTTTCGGTGCCGACATTACGTGACAAAATCCGTGCTTTCATTTACTTTTAAAATATCTACATATCAACAGAACAGGGAAATCAATACGGCATGAGTTTAGGTCATTTTTCCATTATTGTCGTCGTATTATATGTAAGGAAATGTCTACAACCAGGTGATCACATTTCTTTCCCAGAAATTATGTTTCCTTTACATGATGCATTAAAATAGTCACTTAATATAAAAAACAGCATTTTAATCAGTTTTAATAGTATTTCTGGGAAGTTTTCAAACATTTCAAACTTTAACTTGTATATATATATAAGTATGAATGTATAACATTTTGAGAATTCACTTTGTTACAAACAGATTCCCAATGTAATGAAACACGGTAATATATACAGCTAGGCAGGCAATAATTTTCAATAATAGGCGTACAGAATATTAACTTCACTCTCTCCTACCAGCAGACTTTCTTTCTCTACAGCTCCATCACATGAATATCTCAGCTTCCCTTTCAGTCATCTTCCGGTATTTCCCTTCATTTCTGATCTGCAGGAATTCATCTCCTTTTATGCTCGTCACGAAAGACGAACATATACTCCAGTATATTAGGTTTTGATTCTCATCAAGTTTCTCTTTCCCATCCCCTTCCTTTCCCAGATATACCTAAAAAGGAGAAAATAAACTACGTAATTTTTTCATTACATTCAACATTTCACAAGGAATGATCAGAAAAAAAATAGATGGAAAACTTCAGAAATTCTTCCTATGTAAGTTCCTTCCATTCAAGTTAGGGTACGATGTATTTTCCTTTTCCTTCTCCTTATCATTGTACTTCTTACGATGCCCGTATAGGTTTTTAGATAGGCGAAAATTGGGAAGGGAGGGTGGCAGAGAGAGAGAGAGAGAGAGAGAGAGAGAGAGATGCGGGCGGAATATCGAGTTTCACCGGCACATTCAGTCAATCAATCTTAATACATCCAAGCCTTCGCATTTTCTCCGAAGGGATGCGAAATAAGGGAAGTGAGACTTCGCCAGCCACCTTGCGAACCGCTCCACGCCATTTTTCCAACCCTACTACGGTACTGCCTCGCCCAGATAAGGTGGTTACATCCCTCATGTAATAAGATGACGGCTACGGGCCCGCGGGCCAATAATCGATATATCGAACCATCTTCACACGCTTGTCAACTCCACTTGGACAAGGGCAGGACTCGAACACACACACACACACGTACAATACCTGAGTGGCGCCAGAAGTGCGGCAGTAACGAAAAAAAAAAAAAAAAAGCGAGGTGAAAACACGGGGATGGAAATTGCCTCTCCACGATTTTATTGTTCTCTTTTTCTCCCCTCCAAACGGCAACTATTCTGTAGTCGATACAGTCGAGTGCTCGGTTCTCGAAATCTATCTGCATAGAAACAAACGCGAGCTAACTGCTTCCGTACTTAACTCATTCAGAGGGTTTTTACTTTTTACACTGGCACTGATAACTGCTGCGAAAGGGCAGCAGATGACACTGTCAGCCGTTTGCAGAGGAAGAGAGGGAATAGAAAAATATTATTCAAAACGAAATCCAATTGTACGTGAGATATCTCTTCCCGTAACACGTGGTGTCAGATGCAGACATTCGCGTTCGCATAAATTTGTTGATAGGGTGGTAAGCCTCTTGGATCGGATTAAAGGGAAATGATTAAATTTATTTTGAACTAATGCTCAATAATGAATCTTATAGTTTATTGTGGAATACTGTGTATGTATATAATTATATATAATGTAATTAGATACGGGCAAAATTGGTTTTATTTAATTAATGCTCGCAAAAGAATGGGGTGGAGAGGTTTGTGCAGATATTTACAACGAGATCTTGAGAGCCGTTAAGGGTGACATGAGGTGAGAATGGAGCAGCGACGGAATGTAAGGGCGGGTGGAGTGGGAGATCCTCGAGAAAACTCGCCGTGACCACCCCAGTAGCAACCCTTTGTTGGCTCAACGTCTGCCAACTGACATGACGCACGGCCAACATTATTGGGCCAATGAAAATGTATGGTTTTCTGCACGTATTCCTAAATTCTCTTTCTTTCTAACATATACAATATAAATCAAAATACCAAAATGCTGTTTGTAGGCTTTACGTTGGTTTATCGTGTGTATATTGCCAATCACCGATCTAATATGACAGAATCCCAACCACCAATTAACGTTGGCATTACGTTGGTTATTCGTAGTATTTTGATCATTTGCTAAGTAATGTTCTTTTATCTTTCAGTAAGGCATTCACACTCTCATTTAGCCGCAGTTAGCAATGATTTGTGAAGATGTGTTAATGCATACATAATATCAACTTATAAACAATGTCCTGCCAACGTTGGTTAACAGTTTTTTTTATTTTACCCAATAACAAAAAAAAAATTGTAAATGCATTAACGATATTATTATTTATCACATACCACTTAACATTATGACCCAAAAATTATATTGGTATATATCGAATTCCAACCCACGCCCTTTGGAATAGCAGCCGGACATCTAATTCTCTAGACTACTGTAACTTGTTACTGCTGGTGTAGAAATAGATACGTATAATTATATTCCAGTTCTAATATACTGTATTATTGTGTTATATTTGTTATATATTTAAGTTGGATTTTACTACTCTGAAATTGAATTTAAAACCTGCCAGTTGCACGAATATATTTTCCAACTATTAACAAATACACAACCAAATACAGCCACTTTATTTCTAAAGAAACACTGTGCTAAAAAACTTGAAACAATAAGTAAATAAAATTAATTATATATGTTTTTTTTTAAACAAATCAATAGTATCCTATGATAGCATAGGTAAAACTAACATTATTATTTCTGAACGGTCCTTGTAAGAAATATTTAAACATATACTTTCTGGAACAAAAAAAAGATATAAATTACATACTCATCAGACACAAATATGTACTCCGAAATAGTTTACAGCAAAAATCTCGCAAATGTTTCCTTACTAATCGTAACAGCAGTAGCACCCAGAACATGTGTTCTTAAAGCGGAAATGGCGTTATGCATGCATACAAGGAGGTTACCGATGAACAGATAAACAAAAAGTACTAATTACCAACGGTTTGGTTTCCAGCATTATCCCAACAAAGACCAACAAAAATAGTTCTAAGAAAAATAGTCTGTTATATGAGAAACATTTTACTTCATTAAATACCGGAATAAAGAGGCATTGATTTCATTAATAATACCTATTCCCTAATATTCATTTTAAATGTGGCTATACAGTATTGCCCCAAGATAAAAATAAATACCAATTACCAACTGTATGTCTACCAACTAGTCGCCAACAATCAAACAACCACGAACATTAAAATATTTATTTTTAATACAATTACTTTATGTAGTAATAAAACCAAATGTTTAAGCAAACATGGGAAATTATGTTTTTTCTCATCCCAAACTTTTTATGAAGCAGTGTTGAAATTATGTTAGATACACAATGTATACCCAACTAACGAAAAAGTACCAAATACTAACCGTTTGGTTCCCAACATTGTTCCAACATAAAACCAACAAAATTTTTATTATTGTGAACAACATTTGCATCTCATACAATACAGGAAATAGGTATTGTTTTCATTAATAATAACTGTTCCCTAACTTCGAAATTAAAGTTTTGGTTGTACAATGTTGGCCCAACATAAAATTTAATACCAATTACCAACTGTATGTTGACCAACTAGTTGCCAACAATCAGCCAACCATGATCATCAAAAAAAATATTTTATACAATTCGTTTATGTATTAATAAAACCAAATGTTTAAGCAAACATATAAAAGTATGTTTTTTCTCTTCCCAAACTTTTTATGGAGCATTAATTAAATCGTGTTACTTACAAAACGTTGGCCCAACTAAAGAAAAAGGACCAAACACCAACCGTTTGGTGCCCAACAATGTTCCAACATAAATCAACTAATCATATCTGATAGAAAAAATTATCAGTATTGTAAACAACATTTGCATCTCATATAATAAATAAAATAGATCTTGTTTTCATTAAGGACAACAAATCCCTATCTTCAACATTAAAGTGTTGGTTGTACTAATATTGGCCCAACATAAAATTTAATACCAATAAGCAACTGTGCATATACCAACATGTCGCCAACTTTCAGCCAACTTCTACAATCAAATTCAATTTGAAACAAAAACATTTACATATTTAAAATCCTAAATGTTAAGCAAACATTAAAAGTTATTGTTTTTTTATTCCAAAAATACAGTTGTGCATTGTTGTAAATATGTTATTTACACAATGTTGGCCCAACCGAAAAAAGTTAGGTTTCGAACATTGTCCCAACATAAAACGAACTACACATATTTAAAAGAAAAATGGTCAGTATCGTGGAAAACATTTGTATTTGATAAAATGCTGGAAAGGGGCATTGTTTTAATTAATAATATCTATTTCCTAACTTTGCTATAGGTTGTTGGTTTTACATCGCTGGCCCAACATAAATATATACCAACACATTACCAACAGTTTGTCTACCAACGTGTTGCCAACATTTAGCTGACCATTTTAAAGTTTTCAAAAATTGCTCTTGCGACATGTTCTGTAATTTTTGATATGGTGAGGTGTTGATGTACGTTTTCCTAAGGCATCTGATTAAAATTTCCAAGTTAACATGTTTGGTTGGCATATTACGTTGGCCCATCGTTGTAATTGTGTAAGTTTTCCAACTCAACATATTACTAACCTTTCCAACCAAATGCTTAACATCGGGCCGATGTATGTTGCTACTTGTGCAGCGGCATCGAACATCACGATTCCCAAGTGCGAAAATCCTGAAATGACCCTGCCGGGAGTCGAGCCTGGTGCCCAATCGCAGCCCCTTAAGACTAGCCTTTACCCCATTTACTGAAATTCTTCGTTTCCACCTCAAAATTTTGAATTCATAGTAATTACTTACTGTGTGCGACAATAGAAAATTTACATTTTGCGATTTCTTTGATATTTTCGTTAGTAATTCTAACTGTGTGTTATCTGCTTGGTGTGAGCAGTCGAGAAGATGTGTATGTTTTATCAATAAGTTGCTGTCATTTTGCAAACAGAAAATAGCACACAGTGAAAATTAAATAGAAACGTATTACACAACTAGTAAACTGTAAATGTTATACTATCAAACAGTTTCAGTAATGCCTTCCAAACTGAAATTATGAGACGAAAACGACGGATTTCTGCAAAAGAAATGAAGCCAAGCCTTGAGGCGTAAAAAGCTTTACGCTTCTGTGTGCTTTAGATTTGTTGGCGTTCCTTTGTTAACTTTTGCAGAAGCGAGGTCCGGTTTTCCTTGCTGAACTTTCACGTTTATATGACTGTCCTATCGTTAGTTGTTCCCGACTGGTTTGAAGTAGCCCAGAAGATGTGAAATAAAATTATTTAGTCCAATATCAAGAGTAATATAATTACAAACGCCGATACCTCACCACAAAAGTGTTCGGATAAAAAAAAATCTGCATTTTAAATTAGTTACCTCACAATATGCAGTACAGAAATCTCGGTTACGTGTAAAAGTTTTAATGTTCAAATACCGATGGTTATACTTTTTACATGGGATAAAGTAGCATGGTGACGCACTAGAGTAAGGAATCTTGCTAACACAACGCTGTGCCTCCTGTAAAACATAAAATTTTGAGTTGTGAAACTGTTTTACTCAGGTTTATAAATGTTAAAATTAATAACAATCAAAATTTTACAGGTCTCTAGTAGTAAGTCTCGCCAATTTTTCCAAAGAAGTTTTCTTAGCGTCCGCGTTACTTGCTAAAAAGAACATAAATATTCATGGCTTTCGTGCGATCCGCATACTGCACCTCGTTTATTGCAATGTTAAAAATTTAATTCTACAAACCGAAATTTTTTCGGAAATGTGTAGTTAACATATGGAATGTCTATCAGTTACGACGAAAAACGAGGTTGAGATAGGTAAATTCAAAACACGTAACGTCTAAGTATTTCTCACAGTTTCCGGTTCCGAAGTGATTTATAAGAATCATGGCCTCTGAAAAATTCAAATACGAGTTCAGATGTCTCTCCGGAATAAAACTGCTGTAGACATATTAAGTTTCACTTTTATACATAGTGTAAAACCTGCATAACGAAAACGGTTTTTTTTTTTTTGCAAAATATTATTTTTTTTACCGGACGGAAAAATAACCGTTAAATTAAGGGAGAATATTTGAAAATTGAAGGAATTTCCAGCGAAAATTACGGAAGTTCCGTTTCTGAGAAAGCAGCGTGTCCATAATATTATTGCAAGTTCTGGGAAAGTTTAATAACCATTTTCTCATAAAATAAAGGGGTAAAATAACTTTTAACAGTGTGAGGCTCCCACGTGGGCGACATTAATGACACAGGTCACCGCAGATTGTTATTTCGCATGGAAACCAGTGATTCTTGACAGTGGAGAGCAGGAAACACATTGTAATGGCGTGCACTAGCTTGAACCTGCATTTAAACCAACGTACTCGCTGAACACACCGTAAGTAGACACCGCAGTATGCAGGACGATTCGCAAACACCCGCGGCGAAAGACTGTCAATACAACGCCAGCCCTGAGGACACATCAACACGGACCTACGGGAACAAAACAAGCCCTCAGCAGTTTTGCCACGAGGCGGAAGGGAAACCAGGACGAGTTTATAATACGGAATCGTTAATGTAAGCATATCGCACCCGGGAAAGCTGTCTGTCTGCAGCCAGCAAACGAGACGACAAGATGATGCCCCGGGAGCAGCGCCCTCGTGCACGACTGCCGTTTACGTAATGACGACCAGCCTACGGCGACGACTCAACAGAATTTGAGCGTGCAGATATGGACATTTATACTAAAGTCAATAAGTGGCACTTAACTAACTAAATATCCCCCCGCGCGTTATAGTATATGTAATTGTTTTATAATGTAATGTTTTAAATCCAGATATAACACTAACTAAATATAACCCTTTTTATAATGTGTATCTTGTGCGTTATGATTAACTAACTCCCAATCTAAACCACCAAATGTATGGCTTGTAAATATAAATGTAACAAAACACACACGTTAAGCTTTAGAACCGTGGTTATTCACGGAACCGTATAAACGACCATATAAACGAACTTGGAGACCTCTTAGGGCGCCAAGAATCTTGTTGCGTCAGGACAGTCGGTGCCAGATGTATGAGTTCGATTATGTAAAATTAGCTTCAATAATAAACTAATATAACTGGTCGGATTATTATGCATTACTTTACCCAAGTATAGTCCGTTCGCGGCCAACTGAAGAATTTTGAAACACCTGCTTAAGAGTACATGGGCCCGAGTTATTTTTTTCCCCCGCGTATGAGGCACAGCAATATGGGCGACAATAACACGCACGCCCAGTGCTTCATGGCCCCTACGCGCAAGGCGCTGAACCGGATTCCGTCGTCAGCGCTTACCTGTGCAAATGACATCTACAACAGTGAGACTTTATTACACGTGATGAAAGCCCACAAACAAATCGTATGACAGTACGGTTTAAATTTTCTCCTACCTCTTGAGGAATCTGCACAGGCAGGCTCTAAATATGCGATCTCCCCCCCCCCCCCTCATTTTCACGATTTTTCTCTTAGACTAGAATTAATAAAAACGAAAATCTACGTGCTTAGTTAATTGTATTTTTATCTTTTTTTTTTGCAAAAAATTGTATACCCAGGATATTTATTTCCTGAGATAAACGTAAACGTGTAAAACACAAATCTACAGAAAATTGCTACTCCCTTCTCCCCCAGGACGTGGCAAGGAGGACAATAAACAGTCCGCCTACCAAAACCTCAAAACCAGGGGGGGAAAAAAACCCTCTTTGAAGAAGAAAAACCATGAACCTAGAAATCATAAATATACTTAAGATCAGTGTTAACTTAAAGAAATAAAATCATGAGTTGTTTCAGGAATATTTGTTATAAGTACTTGCACTACAATTGCACTACAATAAACTCTTTGGTTATTTTACTGAGAGTACAATTATCTCTTCGCATTAATAAATAAATATTTTTAAAACAAAACAGACATATGAAAGTATTATTTTCCAAGGTACAGTTAAAGAAATTTTCAAAGATTACAGATAACATTAAATATTTTACTTTCACCAAAATAAATGTCTATAAGCCTACATGATGATTAATAGGAGAAAAGCTGCAGTAAAGAATTAAAGTCTTCCGCCCAAAAGCGAATCTTCAAGTATCCAAAAGTTACTGACAGCACATTACTATTTTCTTTGAATCTTTGCGTTTATACTACTGAATGAACATTAAGTTCTGCCAAAAATATAAGTGCGGCCAAATTTAACACTATACTACCACTATCAAATCTTTTCTCTTCTCTGACTACATACTCAGGGATTACAGAAAAATATTTGTCATTCTTACTGGCCAATCTAATATTTATTAATGGCCAGAATTAATGATTTTATTTTGTTGTTTTCCAAACTGATAAAAATATTGGGTCTTCACCTTGACTGATACGTCATCATTATGTTGGACAAACATAAGCCAACCAACTATTTATCATATTGTTCTTTTAATACCGCCATGATTCAATTTCTTTAATAAATTTGGTATATAATTTCATGGCCAAACGATCTACAAACGCGGCCAACACATTTATGCCTGTTAGATTATTCAAAGATTGAAAATTTAAGAAAACTTGTCTTTAAAAAATTTGTGACTGAATAAGCTCTCAAATTCCATGTGAAAAAAAAATGTAGCTCTATGGTACATCTGAGAAAAACAAACTCCCATTTACAAATTTACTTTGTTCTCTCATAGGTGACATTATTTATAAAATTTCATTTTAAAGTAGATATTCCAAATTTCACCGCTTTCGTGTTCTAAGTATTCTGAAAGAAAATATTCTTTTATACTTTACTCGCCAACATGGCGTCTGACTCCTAACTCAGGACACAAAATGTACCTGCTCCAAATTTTGCCATACGGAGTATGCAGAGAAATTACTTGTTTTACGAAACCAATACTTAACTGGCTGGGTGATCTCCTTCTGGGACAGCGGCAATTCGACCTCGATCCAGAGATTGCACCCACATTGTATACAAATAAAACACTATTCCCCTGGGAGGGGCATTCAAATACAGCTGACCAATATATTAGGAAATGTCTGTCGAGGGTAAGCATAGTCTCTAATAGGGGTTCCAATATCACAGCCCAATCATTCTGTCAGGAGCAGAAACATGTCCATGTATAGGGTGCAAACGTGATCCCACATCACAAAACTTCGTCGTCCAGGCAGGCTGTAAGATGTGATGTATCGCAATACGCGAACGCCAGGCGGCCCGCCCACTGGCCAGCGGGCGGGTGACGTCACAAGAATAGTTCATCGAAGCGCCACACGACATGCGTTCAGCAGCACACAGCGGGGTTGCGCTCGCCAGTATTGCTCCACACGAGCAGGTTCATAGTTGGACGCCAAACTGCTGCTCGAAGTGAGCCCAGCTGACAGCGAATGATGAATGCAGCAGTCCACCCGGGCTGCGTCGTGATAAGGTACCATAAGAACAACAGGTATGTGGTCGAGACCACGTCTTCCTCATAATTTCGGGCATGTAGAAATAGCAAATTGTCGTGATGATCAGCAGTAATTTCTTTCCAACCAAACTCCGTGCTCAAAAATACGTAAATTCTTCGTGTGAAGCGTTACAAAATATGCACGCACTACTAACTCTTAAGGCCTAACTTCTTTCCATGTTGTACCCGTCCACTATACGCACCTGACCATGGGCCTTATCACTTTATGCATACGTCGGTCAAGTGGAAACGTGAAATTATTGTGAACTCTATGGTTACAGACATAGCCAGTTCGTACTTTGAACGTCTATACAGCAAAAAATCGCCTACTTGTTTTGATACTTCTTTAAAAGTTACACTCGTTATACAGTGCCATGTGTTGAAAATTTTTCACTTAATTCGTTGACAGTTTAACTGACACCCTACATGTCACGGAGTAAAGTTGTCCTGCATATATGAAGTTCACTCTTCACTCACTTGGTCGAACCCGTGAAGTTTTGACAGTTCTGTTGGAAGAAAATCAGTTCGATGTCGGGAAACAGATATTTGTTATAGCGCATCCGGCATGCGCACTTAGATTATATCACAGGTCACTGTTGCCAACCATCACGAGCGGAAATAATTATAGGACATTTTTGCAACAAATAATTTTCAACAATATTATTATGCGTACATGTTCCTTGCACATCCACGATCCTTTTGATATTGTCCAACGCGAGAATGAAACAAACGCTTTTAAAATATAGAAAATAACTGGACAAAAATGCATCAATCTGTCAGTATACGTAATCTCAAAGTTTACAAATTCGGATGAATAGGCTCGCCCTTCTTGGGGTTTTTATATGTTGGCTTCCAAAAACTTTTAAACGCTAGTTAAAGTGTTTAACGATCATGTACTACATTTCTCATGCTCTAAATAAATAAAATGAAATGCATGTTTTTGGGTCTAAATTTATAAAACCACTTTTATTTAACATTAAACCAAAGCACGAAAAAAATCTTACTAATGCATCCGTTAATATAACTAAATTAAAACGAATTTACTTCTTTAATTATAATTAATCTGACGTGAAAAAATAAGGTAACGTATGATAGGTGAACCAGTGTTCGTACAGGTTATTAAACTAATATAATCTTCTAGGTAAATAAATTGTTTCACTGTTTATTCATAACTACTGTAGGCAGTGCCAAAAAAACTATATATAAGGTCTGTCAGTTGAAGCTGGTTTCACAATAGAAAGCATAAAGGTAACCATATAACATAGAACCATGTGCACAAGAATTGACCTCTATGTTATCGAACCTATTGATTCATAACTGCACATTATATATCGTGTGCATGAGAGCTCATTTCATAGTGCCCAAAGGAAATTTTAATATTTTATTTCTTAAATAGGTGCTTGGGTCAACGGCCAATCAGAAACAGAATATAAAACTTTCGACGAAGTCGTATTGTTAAAACGGAGGGATATAGTTATGCTGCAGAAATTGAGAAATGTTGCAAGATATAGGTTTGGAGGATAGAAAAAGTGCAAATATTTTTAAGGGGCTCTTCATCTTAACGATCACAAAAGCAAACATTTTATGCAGAAGTAAAAATCCCAAATATAAAATCGCAGATTATTTTCAACATATCACACTAAAATCTGTTCTATTATAGTAAAGACAGCCAAAATATTATAAAATGTGTTTACCAACACACACAACTGACGTCAGACTGGTCGCAAAATGTCATTGGTTAAAAATAACACGTTAGTATTTATTTTCGAATCAATTTCGTACAAGGTTTTTGGGAGTGTGAACGTTTTACTGTTATGTTTTATGCTCCGTGCCTGTATTGTTTCTATCGTGAACCAACCCTTGAAAAAAAAAAAAACATACACAAACCAAAATCTCCTTTTGAGTTTCCACTGCAGAAACACACGCCCCGTAGTCAAGGACTTCGGGTGTACTCGGCAGGTCTCGGGATCCTTGTTCGGGCGGGTGCTGCTATTATGCGGAAAATAGACATTCCATCGCCGCCGCTCGTGATTAATAGCACGCTAACTAGGTTGATGAGGACCAGCGCAGAGAGAGAGAGAGAGAGAGAGAGAGAGAGAGAGAGAAAGAGAGAGGGAGCAAGAGAAAGAAAACCCCTAGCCAAACAAGACATCGTTAATCTTGCTGGCACACGCCACGGTGGCAGCCAACCCTTCATCTGGTAGCGCCGCGAGCTGAGCAATGCCACGAGTGCACCCGACATACCGAGTGTTGGCCAAGGGAAAAGGCGGACAACGGCAAACGCGTCTGGTGCTATAGTATATTCGCGGCTTCTTCACGCATTTTGAACAAAACCTTTGAAAAATCACCCTATACATAAGACGTGTTTGATTATTGCCCATAATTATGTCTTATATCACAAGCGTTTTCACTTCTGTTAACGCAAAAGTACTTTATTTTTGGTTACATTAAACTTTTTATAATTTATATATTAACTATATACCATTTTTAATTAATACGAATAAAAACAGTGAGGAAACAGGTGTGTTGGTAATACCTAGTAATAAATAGTTCTTATACAAAATATCATTACGCTGAGTGCGCAGAGCGCCACGGTGGCTGAGCGGTTAGCCTGCTCGCCTCCCACCAAGGCGAACCAGGCTCAATCCCCGGCCGGTGCACCAGACTTTCGCAAGTTTCAATCGTGCTGGACGATGCCATAGGTCGGTGGGTTATCTCGGGGATCTCCTGTTTACCCCGCCCTTTCATTCCGGCGTCTCTCCATATTCACCTCAATCACACTCATCGACTTTCAAGACCTCGCTGTTAAGAGCCGCCAAATCTCTTCACTTCACTTCAATTTAGCAGGGCTTCAGAAAAGTGGGGAATAATCATGAACAGGACCGCGAAAAGGGAGGGGGAGGGTAGGGACACATATCTCCAAAATAAAAATAAAATGTTTTGAAACTAAAATTTAAAAACCAATTAGAACTTTAATTTTTTTTAATATAAGAAATGTGTGATAACCCTTGAACGTGAAGGATGTTTATAGCATTTTACGGTATTTGTCTGTATATACCTATCGGTTGTAAATTTTTTGAACTAATAATTTTTAATATTATAGATATAATAATTTTCCAAGAAATATAAAATTGAAATTCCCCACCCCCAACCCCCAACCCCCCCGGGTGATAAATTCGTGGCTACGCTCCTGCTCATGCAGAGAAATGCTCTCGATTGCCTAGACTGCCGGTTCTCGTTTAATTTACCAGGCGCCGATTCGCGAAACGTCATTTCAAACAAGATGGTGATCAGTGACGTCATTTGTTTTGGCATGTGCTGCTACACTTTAACTCTGAATGAGTGGTAATGTCACTGTTTAAATCAGTTAACATCACCAGACTTATTCGACAGTCACTTCAGTAAATTTAACTAGTTAATTTGTGGAAATTTTTTTTTTTTTTTTTTTTAATCTGTGTTCCTTCCCTTATCATCTCTGTGATGTTTTCACACCTTCATCTACCATTTAATTCTCTTTTATTCAGTGGTATGATTTTTGACTGATGGATCAGTTAAACAATGTGTATCAAATTAAATATTACCTCATTAAATAATAAAGCCTATATAAACATTTTGTTTTATAAATAAGAGTTTCGTCTTTTGCAATACCATTTTAAGGCAACATGAACATCTAGTCTTTCATTCCGTTTTTACGTATTTCATTTCGTTTTAACGCAATCACCATAGCGGTCAGTTCGGAGGTTTAAACTGCAGTTGCTGTGGTGAAGGGAATGCATTCACACCTACTATTTGCTTCAACGAACTTGATGTTATCAACTGAACTAAAAATCAAAAGACGTAATGACACTAAATTGCAGAAAACACTTTACCCTCAAGCATAGAACATAAGCAATCAACAAACATGTTAGAGAAAACTACTAATGGAAAACACTACAGAAATACCACGTGACAAATTGCCCTAAAAAAATACTTGGAAAATAAAACATTATTATTAACAGAACTTCAATACTGACAGAACTGCTCTGAGGAGGACCATATTTTTCATTTGTGTGTGTGATTTTGGTGTAGGTCAGCATCTTTACAACATATTTTTGATAAATAAGAGTAATATATTTATTTCCCTTTTGCGGTAAACGTTCGCTTTGTATCTTAATTGGCAAGTTCTAGAAGCTCTGTGATGTGGGTTCAAATCTTAAACTCCGTTAGTTATTTTTGCTTTTTTTTAAATTATTTTAAATTGTACCGTATAAAGAGTGACTATCGGAATTATGTTATTCTCGTAATGATTTGCCATAATTAAATTTTTTTTAAACCCGTTTTTAATTCGCCCCATTCATTTGGTTGTCACTTACTCAATCAGTGAAATAGTATCATTGAAACAGCCAGTGGATTTCCAGCTAATCTAAGTGGAGCCGTTTTCACTGATTTGAGTAGTTGAATTTCACTGCAAATCAGTGATTTCTCACTGATTCTAATTTAGAGAGCGGAGTATAAGCGGCTGTTTCACACATTGACTCAAGATGAGGTAGACCGATCTCGCTGGCTGCGCATAACCAATCTTTGTGTCCCGAAATTGAACTGCTTTTTCTGCGAACACGTCTAGGGAAAATGGCGTGATTTGGATTTTAAGTTAAAAACAACTGATTTGTAAACAAATACCTTGGGATGAATGTATACTTCCTTTAACCAATTTGTAATGCAGTTTGATTAAATTGAAACTGGTAAAAGCGTTTTATTAATATAATAGTTATTGTCATTAAAAATTTAATATATAAACAAAAACGTTCATCACTGTTTACCATGTGACTTTTACAGGTGTGTTCCTTTGGAGTAGGACAATGTTGGGTACACGCGCAGAAGACGAATAAACGGACTACCTCGTCTTAAGTATATGATTCCACATCTGTATTATTATGTATTCGTGCCCCAGCCGCACACGCAGGCAAAACTGCGTCGCCAGCCAACAAAATGGTGAAACGGTGATCGCCGTTCAGTCAATCATAGTGGGGAGATTAAGAATGATCTTAACACAGGTCTTGAGAGCCGATGAGAGTGAGACGAGGTGAGTATGGAACAGCGCTGGAATGTAAAGGTGGGGGGTAAACGGGAGATCACTCGCCGACAAGCGGCATCGTCTGGCACGATTCCCACATGCGAAAATCCGGGAGCGACCTTGCTCGGAATCGAATCCGGTTCGCCTAGTTGGGAAGCGAGTAGTCTAACCACACTATATAATTGCTGCCCCCGTGTAGCCAATTAGAGAATGGGCACATTCACATCAAAGGAACTGCCATGACATTTCGACTCTGTTTACTTATCTGCTCGGTACCACAACTTTACTGGCTGAAGAATTGGTAATGCATGTTCAAAGAATGAACGGCACTTATTACTTTATCATAGTTTTTCTACATACTTTGGAGTAAATTTATTCTATTTTGTGTTTAATTTTATATTACAAAATGTTAAGGACGAGTTTGTTTAACTATTGCCAGTGAAGAAAGACATATTTGTCGAAAACGCAACTATTTCTTAAATAATAATTTTAAAAAAATATGCTCTCCTTTCATAACGCAGGAAGTATTCTTACAAACCGCCACGATAACTGTCAACTCAAAACTTGTTCTTCCCCTGAAAAGAATTGCTGACTAAAACTTTTTGGTATGCCACATATCTTGGAAATATCTGCAGTGTAAAAAAGTGTTACTTACAGTGAAAATAAACAATATTTGTACGAACTTAACAGTTATTTAATGTGTTTTATTGCGTAAATTTTAGTTTTATAACGTAGCGGAACTTTATAAATTCAATGTTTTCATAATCGACATAATAACGAAACTGACCTTACCGCAAACAAAACTGTAATACTGTGGTAACGAACATGCAAGTTTATCAGTGTCGTTAGGGATAGTCAGCATAATTTCACCCAGCGCAGCACTAAATTCAATGATATTAGAAAACGATAGCCCATGTGTACCTGTAGGTACGAGTATTGCCACAGAAGTGACTAGTTGTTGTGCTGGAGTAGTGAACTTCCAAATATTTTCGAAAATAGCGAGTTCCTGTGCGGTATTCGGAATTGTACTCCGAAAGCAGTGAAGGCATGTAGTGATATTTCGTAAAATAACACAGCGTGATGGCTAACTTAACAAGCATGCTTCTTGGCACAGTGGTTTCGAAATGAATACAGCGTTGTGCATTTATAAAATAGCCACCGTATTTGAAACACGAATTGTTCCTAATTTTTCCCATGTCAGAGAGCCTTTTTTCGCCCATGTGCGAAATAATAAACATGTACGAAATTAAATACATGCGCGAAATATGGAATGTGGGGGTAATTAAGGTGATGTATTATTTTTATTTTGCATCTGTCATGTAAGTATAAACATATATCGCCATATGGTTGAAGTTACAAGAGGGCCAAAACATGCATGATTCGTGACGCCATCGGACATCAGCCCTGTCCCTGATTTCCAGGAGCCGAGCACATCTAGACGTTCCCGAAAAACTTCTCCTTTTTTTGGTGATAGCTTATTCCCAAGAAGAGGCACTGCTGGAGAACATCAATAAGAAGTCTGTAACAGAGGCCAAATAAGAATAGGCAAATTCAGCACAAAGGAAAACTAAGTTTTACAGCACATTTGCGCACAAAAATGAGATGTTCTACCAGCAGTAGTGACAGCGAAGATTGAGATGAGGATACAGTACCTTATGTATCAATAGATGCCGAGGACAATGACAATAATGCCGAATGTTCGTACCTAGTGTCATAAATTCTACACACGAAAAAGGAAGGGAGAGAAATGGCTCCAAAGTATTTTTAAAAAATGTCATTCATAACGCCATGAAGATTGTGCTGGCGCTGCTGGAGCAGATGAAAAATTTATTTGTGTTATTTGCCGTAATGACTAGGAATTGGCTTACAACGATGTTCAGGTTATTTTTTTTTGTTAAGTATTTTTTTTATGTTTTCTTATTTGTATAATTACGTAAATTATTACTTACAGCTTAATATATTAATATTTTAGCATGTCAAGGAACCGTTTTTATACATATTTAATGACATTTACTTATTAGGCAACATTAGGAACACTTTTCTTCATTGCTGTAAAATGTAATTTCATATAATTTTAATTATGCTATGTAAATTTCTGAATGAATATTGGTTTTCGTTTGAGGTACTGTTGTAAGAACGCTGCAAGAAAATATTACACAAAAATATGCATACGTAAGTTTTAAACCTAATTTTTAAACCCCTAAAAAATGTGGGCGCAATTAAGCAGATGAAACAAAATTTTGTTTGTGTGCAAACGTATTTCGCACTGCTTAATATATTTTACCAAAATATTTTATGTGCGCAGCAAATTATACGTGCTGAAAATAAAAATATTTTGTAGTGATAAAGTGGTGATATAACAAAAGGATTAGTCTACACGTGTGTCGCATATCAGCAGTTTTACTACATAGTAATTGATGGCGCCAAGTACATGTAGCGACAAGCAACTGAACTACTGGTTAGTGTGAATGGGACCGTGGGTAGTCTCAACCATGCACTTGCAATCAAAGGTGTATGCAACATAAGTAAACTCTAAACATATGCTAATTTAAGCCCACGTGTCTTTCGAAGTTAATGTAGCAACACGACGAAAGGGCAAATGCGCGATAAGTGATTTTGCTAATTTTGTGAACACATATATTTTCAAGCCAAAACATGTATAATGAACAGTAGTCATTAACGTTGCTTGTTGTCAAGTATCCTTAAAATGTTCCTGTTGGCAACACTAAACAGGAACATGAACATCGTCGCTGCAATAAAATATGTTTATGCTCTATTAAGGGACTCCAATAGCATTTACTGGGATAGTTGTTTCTAAAACACTCCGATAAAATGCAACCCAATTGCAGTTGGACGATATCAAACTCATGACCTTAGAAGACCAAACGCTCTACATAGTCAAACTAATTTTAAGTTAAATACTCACACCGGCAGTTAATGGACAAATATCCAAAATTTCCCTTATATGAATAGCGCGAGGGCACGAGAAAAATACTGCACATAAAATTAAATTTCAAATGTGTTCTTGGGGATGACATCATATTTTAATTTTATAATATATACACAATAGTGTATAGATAATTTTAACACAATAGTGTTAAGGGCGTGAAAATTTAAATTTTAAGACTGATAATGTCTCTGCGCTGATACTCCAATCATAGATATCATTATTTACCGTTATTTATTTCCTCATACATTCTGAACGCAATATATCAGACTTTTGAAAGGGGTCCGGTGTGCCTGAGCGGTTAGCCAGCTCGCCTCCTTCCACGACGAACCGGGCTCAAACTCCGGCCGGGCCACTCCCGAATGATCGCATGTGGGAATCGTGTCGGACGATACCGCTGGTGGGCTTTCTCGGGGATCTCCCGCTTCCCCCGCCCCCTCGCCTGGCGGCGCTCTATACTTATTTCAATCAACTTCATCGGCTCCCAAGACTTCGCTGTTAAGAGTCGCCCAAATCTCCTCGCCTTCACCTAGACGTCTAAGACGCACTCAAATTATGAGTTTCATTTCGCTGAGGACGTAAATATAATTTCCTCGCGATTTTAAATACAGTGGTTGCGACATTGCTTTTTTTTTATTTTACAAATATATTTTATATTTTGATATTTTTTCTGTTAGTTCTCATCTGTAATGTTACAGATTTGTGGCATGAGCTCTGATTTGAGGTGTTTTACGAATAAATGGAATAAAATTCCATTCACACAATTTTCAGCGTTTTCACATGAAGCTCAAACAAGACCACCTAGTGAAACAGGCCTCCTTATTCCTAATTTTGACTTTTACGGTAACGATGACACTGATATTTTCCAAAGTAACCTTTGTTTTGTACAAAGCTTAGCAACTGTATTCTTTAGATTATTCACTACCGTTTAAATGTCATTATGAGTCTAAGTTTGGCCCACAATGAATAAGAGTCTATATAATAAACATAAATGAACATTTATTTTCTTCTTGTCTAGTCTAGTCAGGCTTATTCCTAACCGCGAAAATTTGAGCATAATAACAATTTCACATCTTGGTAAATAAGAGATACACGTTAAATAACTTAATTTTTTTTTTTTTTCGGTACCAACATTTTGTCCCGCTAGTCGTCTAAATTTTATGTCATGCATTATGTGAGTGAAATAAATGGATAAACGTTAAAATAACGTGCGATGCAAAGGACAATACTATCGCTTTCCTTCAAATAATTCGTGTTCTAAAACTATTATGGCATATGTTCATATCTTGTAGTTGAAGCAAATAAACACGTGTTGTCAGACTGCTATTCATTCGTGCGAGTGAGAATTAATGAAATAAAGGTTTACAATCGTCACAGAATAAAGCTGTTTGGAAAACAGATGCAAGTACAGTACACTCGAGTCTCTTAGTATAAGGCACGACGAAAGTACCCGTAACAAAATGGTGGTTTTAGATCTTTGGTTTTGTATTTCAGAAGGAAAATAGTTTACGATCTGTAAAAGGAAACATTGGCTCGCTTGTTTGAAAGCCGTTCGTCATTTGTTGCCCTTGTCGATATAATAAAACACTAATTTCATGCATAATGGCCCTTACTGAAATGTAACTCAATAGCTTATCGCTCTCCTTACCTTTCCAGTCTCTATATATTGTATGGTTGGAAACGAAGATAAGTATATCCCAATTGTACAAATCAGCGCTATGATAATCACGTTCTAATAAACACGTTCATATTTATCGCCAACTTTCGAAAATTAAGTTAGGATTATATGATGTGCATCTCCTGCTGGTAATAAAGACAAAATTTCAGATGAAACCTCTGCAAACTTTACAACCCCCCTTTCTGCCGGCTCCCTTCTCACCCGCCGTTTTTCTCCCTGGAGCAGGTTTCTTTTCATCTCCTCGCCGGAAAGAACGGTTCCTTTACTTTTTCTTATAGCTCGGCATATTTTGTAATAACTTGTACTCTCCTGGTTTTTCTTATTCCCGCTGCTCAAGTGGCAGATTTACGGAACTTGTACCCTGCTCGCAGATTGTTTTCCCGTAGCCATAAACTATTCAGTTTTCGAGGTGGAATGCCTTTTCTTTTTGACCCCGCAAATTTCGCGCCGGAATTTATTCTGCTCTTCCACCGCCAAAAAATGTTCCCCTTCTGGAAACGTACAACTTTTGTGCCGTGTTTATTGCTGTTTTCACCAGACGAGAGTTGCAAAGGTTAAAGTTTTTTCTCTGCTTCTGATGCCTCTATGCAATTTTTTATATTTATACTCCATTTGAAATTTTGGCGCTGCGGCATATTTTATTTCCTCAAAGTTGATGCAATTATTCTTATTAATGTGTCGCATGGAAGAAATGAAATAAACGCAAACTTAGCATTTGTAACTTCGTAAGCAAAATGTAAGTATTTTAAAGAAATGCTCTTTATAGTCCTTACAGTACTAGCGCGGGGGTGGATTTCGTTCTGCAAAACAGGTTTTCTAACCCAACATATTTGCGAGATTTCCTCAAAATAACTGACCAACTTATTATGGCTCTAAGCTCACTCAAGCTAGCTTATACCTCGAGAACCGACAGAAAACCATAAACACAAATTGACAAAATCGATATTGTGAATATTGTATACATTTCAACATGTGTATTCGCCACGTATCATGCAAATTTAAATAAAATTCAGTTATTACGTTGACTCCAAAAGTTTCACGTCAACTTTTTCTGTAGTAAAATTATGAGTACGGAAGAGCATGGTAAAGTGGCCAGTGTGGGTAAGTGTCCATCGATATTTCTCACTTGGAGAGTGCTGCAGTCTGCTGGCGATGGTTTGAAACAGTGTAGACAGAATTCATTAGTGTTCTGAGAACATCTGAGCTGATTTACGTAGCCTACAAGTTATTGGTTTTATTAAAGTGTTTGTAGTTTCGTTCATGTCTGATGGAATTAATCAATGCTGTTAATTTTATCTCAGTACTTAGTAATTTTATAATTGTTTACTAATCACACTAAAATATTATGTTATAGGCTTTAATACCAAATGTCATAAAATATAGTAGATTACTAAGTTCTTACTCTAGGCAAACTTTCGGGTCTAAGAGGGCAAATTGGCCAGCCACCTAGTTTGAACTAAAATTTTGAAACATTTGGCTACTAGAATAGAATGATCGCAGTTATCAACAGGATAGGTAATACTATGGAACATGAAACGTGACGCTAGGGGCAGAACCATCGTTTCTATTAGACGGTCAGAATAATAGGCAAAATGTATTTTCCAAACATTCGGCAATGGCCGAATCATGTTTATATTGATTTTCGTAACATACCAGTATTAATTTCGGCCCCTGGCTGATGAGTGAATGAGTGAATAGATTATAGTGGATATTGACACCAAGGCCTTGAGAGCATATGAGGGTGAAGCTGTGTGAGTATGGAGCAGCACAGAAATGAAGGGGCGGGGGAGACGGGAGATAACCGAGAAAACCCGCCGACAAGCGGCATCGTCCGGCACGATTCCCACATGCGGAAATCCACATGTGGGAACCCCTCCTGGAATCTGATCCGGTTCGCCGAGGTGGGAGGGGAATAGTCTAACCACTCTCTGGCTGATGGATAGATGTCAAAGGGTAGAAACTCTTAAATGCGAAGAAAGTAAGTGGTTACTCAGGGGCAATTTTGCCATAGTGGTCATTTGGTAAACATATATTTAAAATTAAATAAAAAATAAAATTTTTCACTAACGTCAGGCTTCGCCATGCATGGGCGTAGAGGTAATCGAAGGTTAAATTGTGAAAAAGATCTTTCAGTCATTTTTTGTGTTAGTATTTTCAACTGAGGTTTTTTTTTTTTTGTTTCAGATTGAACTTATTTAGATTTGTTAACCTTCCAGTTTAAATTTTTTAATTTTAAATGTACTTTTCAACTATTTATAAAATGTCACAATTTTATAAATAATGAAGACGTGTATACATTAGAAATTAAAACATTGAAATTTGGAAGGTTTACAAATCTAGATGAGTTCAATCACGAACAGAAAACGAGTTGAAAATACTATCACAAAAAACGACTGAGAGATCTTTGTCCGAATCTAACCTTTGATTCCCTTTACGCCCATGCTTAATTAAAAAATTTTCTGTTGTTTTTACAATAGTAATATTGTAAGGGGGAGGATTTCATATCTCTTTTTTACTTTAGAAATTTAGAAACAATATTAAAGAATTATATGAATATAGTTTTATCTTAAAGTGCCCACTTTACCTTGCTCTATCCTATTCAAGAACAGTGGCCATAATATTAAATTAGATAACGCTATATCTAATTTAACGCTATAGTAAAATAGCGACGTCCAGTAATCGTAAGGATTTGTTTACACATCAATAGAAATCCGAAAATTTCGTAAATAAATTCCAAGATGAATTAATCTTCAACGACATATACATCCAATTGTCTGCATTTCTTATACCATAGTTTGTTAGACATGCCCCTGGCAACTACCAACAAACAATGAGCCCACGAGGAAAAAATATCAAATCTCGTTCTAGCTGTGTTCTATGGTTAAACTGGAGCAAAAACCAAATGAACAACTAACCGAGGCGCTACTACACAAGGAATTGCGGAGTTTAGCTTGTTGACGAACCAATCCTTCCGGACGTGTACTTATCATTAAGGCTCGACTTCGGCCAATGTATCGGATTTCTTCTATTTCCTGCTCAGTAAAGTTACCGCAAAGTAAATTTTAAAATATACCGCTACAGAAGTCAGGTATTTGACTTACTTTGCAGCCTAAACATAAATTCCGAACTATTAACGTAAAATTTTGTCACACAGCATAATGTAATAAAAATTTTTAATAGTCACTTCGTTACTGCATTCCTCCGACTACCAAATAACACGTTATAAAATTTATGTAAAAACCTTTATATTTACATATGAAACAACTTGTGAAGTTGAAATTTTCAATAGTCACAAAATCTCAACAAATGCTCTGAAACATGTCATTATGAGATGAAAACGAAGAATATCTGCATGAGATGTGAAGCGGATACTTAACAGTTACACCGGACGTTGCCACTAGTAGGCACCCTCATCGGCTCTCAAGACCTCGATATTACGAGCCGCCCAAATCTCTCGTCTCTCACTCATTTTCATTATTCCTTTTTATATTCCTGAGCATGTCTTGTATCACAGACGTTTAAAACTTGTGTTGGCATATACGTATCATAGTTTCGGATATATTGAGCTCTTAATTATTTTATATGTATGATGTATCTAAACTATTGCAACAAGCATCGTAAAGTGAGTCCTGGGATCAAAACAAACTAAAGTGGTCCTGTCAACATATGTACTACAAAGCGTTGTAATTGAGTTACAGGCGTTTCACATTGTGGTAGCATGTATCGCTACCGCCACTTTTTGTGTTGTTACGTTGGATCAGGCGTCGCCATCCGCTGCATTGGCCTGCCCGGTCTCCTGACCTTAATACACTGGACTATTAGCTGTGGGGACACATGGAACAGTGTATCGATATAGCCTGTGCAGCTGTTCGATTTGACCCAGGTATCCTCGAGCTGCTACGCCGGTCCATGATGAGGCGTTGCCATGAATGCATTGCTGCACATGGTGGACACTTTGAGCATCGCCTATGATGAGTGCAATGTACGTCCTGTAACTCAATAACAAAGCGTTGTAGGACATAAGGAACATTTTTGCTTGTTTCGATCGCAGGAATTACCTCTCGATGTTTGTTAAAATAGTTTAGATTCACTCTGTAAAAATTATAATATTTCATCTATTATTAATATGAATAAAACAGAGTGGAAATATTTGCATTGGTAGTACATAGTAATATATAGTTCGCATGAAAAGTATTATTAAATTAAGAGCTCACAAATGTAGTGTGTTCTCGCTTTGTTGTAATTTTCTAGGCCTAAATAAGTTTTTTTTTTTGCATGAGACATATGAATAGCCTGAAGGTAGAACTTCAGTAGTACTTCAGCAAATTTGGAAGTACCCATGAGTGGACTATATAAGCCGACATAGTTATAGAAAGGGCCAGGCATATTTCTTATTTGTAATTTTCTCCCATATTACAAACCTACGCAACGTGTTTCTATTCAGATACTTCATCTTTAAATGCGCACCGGGCCTACGTTTTCACCTTACTTATGCATCACATCTACGATGTGCTCATAGATAGCAAAAAGTAACTTTCAAAATGTATAAAGTTAACTTCAAACAAGTTTGGAAGCATTCCAAATGTGTTAGCAGTTGTGACATTCATTCTAGGGCAACCTATATGTCTATGTCTAACTAGGTGTCATCTCCACGTCAGCCCTTCACAAAAGGGGTCACGTGACTTAAATCGTTGTCAAGAAGCGGGAGACATTTTAACAATATTTACCAGGAGGGTCAAGTAAAAGATTCTGTATGTACTTCAGTAGCCCTTTCCAAGATCCTTCCTTGCCACGTTATTCACAACATTTGTAATTTTCCAAGTACACAGTAAAACTAGATGTACCTTTAACTAACAAATTAACATTATGATGCGCCTAAAATGTAACATACGAGAAATTACCTGCTACTTGATCTGATAATCGAGTAAGTAAACCCCTTGCCGTAGAACATAATGGCTCTGACAAATAGCTCCATCGTTTTACGGCATAGTTCCGCGGCAATTTTTATCACTCGACAAAACTTTCATGTAAAGTCCGTCCAGACGTAGAGTTTTGAAGCTTTTAAAAAAGCGAAATTTTAACAATAGCCTATTCTCTGCATCCTCACACATTTTGAATCAAACCTTTGAAAAGTCACCCCATGTATGACATGTTTGGATTTTCCCTAAGTGTACCATGTGTCACAGACGTTTCATACTTACCTTAACATAAAAGAACCTTATTTTTGGTTCAACTGAACTTTTACTTATATTTTTTTCTGTAAATTTTTATATTTAGTGTATAATTAATATGAATGAAAACAAGGAGAAAATAGGTGTGTTGGTAATGCCTAGTGATAAATAGTTCTTATGCAAAATATTATTACACTGAGTGCGCACGAATGCAGGGCGTTGTCCCTTTGACACTTTCCTTATGCGAAAATCAGTTTTCGCTGATGAAACTAGAATGCTTGTACCGGTATGAAAGCAATTTCACCACCATCCTGACAAAATACATAGTAAGAGACAATATACTGCATGAAAATTCATTATCATTTTTCAAACATAACTATATTTTTCTCCATATTTCCCATGTTAAGTTTCGTAAAGCAAAACACTTTCTCATATTGATTCTTATATCTTAAACGGCTCCACGAAATGTCTTGGAACTAAGTTAAAATATCTGTAATAAAAGTGCAGCATAAATATTTTTCTTAGCATTATTTTTTCGGAGCTTGTGACATACAGACTAATTATAAACTGGATACTGGACAGTCACGTAGATGAAATAGGCTGGCACTAAAAACTCACAGAAGTGCAAAACACTATCATCAATATAATCAATTACACAGACTTTTATTTAACATAAACATTTCGAAATCATTGAGGCACTTTTGCCAGGCTGGTATTATTACTTCAAATGTTGACCTTTACATGAGCAGAACCAGCGCCAGAAAACAACAAAGAGTAGTTACAGAATAAATTACTTCACTTAGAATAGGTGAAATAATTATTGTTATTCATTATTGAAGCTATTATTTATTTATATTTTATTACATTTTACGTAAAGTCACGTTTTCCGGAGCCAGGGAATAATTGCTTAGCAAACATTGGGAAGTACAGAAGGCCCGTGAAAGGGTATGAGTGTTGAACAAAACTATATATATCCCGAAAATTTAACGACGCTTCAGTGACGTGACGTTATCAAAAATTTTAGAAACAGAAATATGTTATTATTTCTTAAATTTTTGTTTGTACGCTCATAAAAATAAAATAAATAGATTTTCAGCAACTAATAACTATAATATATAGTCCTACGAGATGTTTAAAATACGTCCTTTATCTTTTTCCATCCTGCCCGTGGGCAATTAGTCACTGCTTACATTTAGTTGGCTGTATTTTTTTTTTTTTTTTCAGAGTTTCATTTGATACGTGGTTAAGAGACAACCGCCAAAAAATAAAAAAGACAATTAAATGCTGACACTGAACTTCCAGACCCACATTTGTGTCAAAGGTAAAACCAGCTTGCATTTCCAATGATGAATTTTCATAGATCATTATGGTCGGTCCAAGGTAGTGCTGTTCCATTTAGGTTATATTATGAAGTCCTTAATGACATTTAAATAACGATTTCAACAGACCAACCATATCAGTTAGCATAGACAGGTACAAGTTCATCAAGCTCTATGCGGATGCGGCGAACATTAATTTGTAAAGCAAAGAGAATTACTCTTACCTTATGGCGTTAATTCGCTTCGAAGCATTTCTTTTCCAAAGGATATAGGTGTTAATTTATATGGTTACTGATTTCACGTTAAAAGTCGTACGTTGATTTCAACGGTAATCGTTTAAGTGACACGAAGCTCACTTTGAATATAATTATAATGCATATTCTTTCCTTTCAACGTACTCCTGATGCAGATAATCACCCACGCTACTTGGTAAATTTTCAAAACGATACATTATGGGGTAGAGATAAATTCAAAGCGAAATTACGAGATGTGATCATATTATAATATAAACATTTTACTTGAGCAATTTTTCTTTTTTTTCCGGTAAGACAATTTTTTTTCGCAACAAATACTGGTCAGTGTCAATAAAATATACTTAAAGTAAAATATTTATACAAATATAATTATTCTTTCAAGTTGATCTGATGATATGGGTGAACAAATTTTCCATTGCTTTTTCACACATGAACAGGCATAATAGTTAACCATTTGAAAATCACCACTACAAGTTCTCATTTTACAATACGAATAATCAAGAGAAACCGGTGGCAACATAATCATTGTAAAAAAAATTGTATATCAAGTAATTCGTCTCGCCTAAATTAAACGTCTGGTTATCTCCAGCAACATCACCGGTTTTATACTTCATAAAACAAAAATATATCAGGGTCTATCCTTATTTTATCAGCATCGCTACGTTCGCAGTTCCGTAAAATGAATCTGGATCGTGAAAACTAATCTCCTAATAACTGATGAAGTGATATTGTGCATATTTTATTAGCTTATCAGACAAAAGAGCATTAAATAATTAATAAAACATTTTTACTGCTTTTTAAAGGAAGTAAAAACATTTTTGTCTTAATAGACTAAAATCTATGTTAAATATTTATATTATTTGTTACAAAATTTGTTTAATTTATATGGGGATAACACAGCACTAGATGGATGAAACAGAGCATTAACATATTATTTTTTTATCTGGGCATCCCATTTTACCGAACATGTAATTCGGCAGCTAACACGGCGATAAATCATTTAAATGCATGTTTAATTCATCAAAACTGATGCAAAAAGCAATTAACATAGTGCTTCATTTAAGCACCGTTTAACATTACAAGAATATTCAAAGAGTAATAGCGTATTACACGGTTATTAATAGCTGAACACACCTGTGACAAAAAACATATTTTTGTTTTCAAGAACAAAATAAGTAGTAAGTCCTAGTCTATTTCACACGAGCGCGTGCGTGTACACACACACAGCCCAATGCACAGTAGAGGCAACACATACTAGTGGAAGAAAAAAAAACGTAGAGGAATTAAAAAATAAAGTGTGCATACCAGCGGTCCTGGTACCTACATTCGAGTTCAAACACTGAACTGGTTTTTTACCACAAACTATGTGTATTTGACAAGGGTTAGCTCATGACGTACAATAATGCGTGTTTTGAAATAATAGCACACTTCCTGCTTTTCACATAACTAAGTTATACTCCATTTACGCAATTTTTTTTTATCGGACAAACTCGTATCATTTTAAACACGTGATTTTAAAAGTTCTTTAGTCTCAGATTGTGAGATGAAGTTGCGGTCAAGAGCAGAAGGCAAAAATTAGCCAGTCATCTTTAGTCCGTGGATGAAACAAGGGCAAGCGTTTTACCCAAATATCCTGTTTCGCATATTCCCTCTCTTCTACAATCCGCACATGTTTTAATAATTGGGAATTTAGAGATTATTTTTCATAGGCTGAGTCAAAATGTGAAATTGAGGCGTTGGCCCGTCTGGAGAAATTTTTACGTTTGAGATTCAGCGAGGAGGGAGCGATCAGGACACAAAACAAACGTGAAGTTTGTTTATGTTATTTTCTATCATTTTCAAAATGTTTATTTACGGCGGGACGGGCTTAGTATGTCGTAAATGTAGGTAAATATTACACTCATAATAGAACGTGAGTAGTTAGACCTACACTCTAAGAAATTATTTGTAAATTAACCATATCAGTGTATTCGTAAAGTGAAAAAGCACAAATGGTAACATATTTCCCCATACAGTCATAGTAATAAGCCTACAGTTACTCAGGAAAGTGTCAAATGCATACGGAAGTTCCCAAATATGTATATTCGCGATGCGAACCTTCCACATATTTTCTGCCTGATATGTAGTAATATTTCCATACACTGTATAGGTTAAAACTTTCATTAAAATTTCGGAAGTTTACTGAACTTTTTTACAGTGTACGCATTTTTTGATTCGCCGACAATATAACAGTCTGCATGGTAGCATTCGTGAAGTTACGGGCAGTGATTTAATTTAAAACGTAGATTTCAGAATAGCTCACATCGCCCAGAACATCCTACAGTAGTTGTCGCATGTAGAGAACTGGAAGTGAGAGAGAGTGGTGGAGTGGAGAGATTTAGGTGGTCCTTAACAGTGAGGTATTGAGAACCGATGAGGGTGAAGCGAGGTGAGTATGGAGCAGGGCCGGAATACGATTTTTTTAGGAGAAGATCCCTATGAGCGTAACCAGGATGTATCTAAATTCGACCAACAAACTTCTGCTGCATGTTAATCATGATAAAATTTGTTGAGAACATACATACGACCTATGGTCTAAAGTGAATACTAAAGGTAGTACGCATCTTTAAAGTTGGACCTGGAACCCTGGTTTATTGAAATAATGGCGATAATATTTCAGGTGGAACACTGATTGTATGGATAATGATTAACTGAACAAAGTTCTTCAAACACCGAAACACTTGTTGTCATCAATATATTTCATGTAAATAATCAATATTTTTACCCCTATTTCGAACTAACATCCATGTCGAGATAGCATATTCCGGATTTACAGGATGCATTATTAATCCTCATGTCACAATGAACAAAAATGTAGCCTTGTGTAAATATTCTAAACCTTACCGTTTTCGAGTAATTCGTGTTTTACTTTCAAAATAATGTTTAACAGTACCTGACAGGTGGGGTACGCACAATAATCAGTAACTAGAGCCCCAAGTATTTCTCGGATTGACGTGGCAGCAGGCAATAATTCACAGTTCTTCATACACTCGAGACAGCATCGCTAGCGTATTGGTTGGTGCGATCAAGAGAGGCCTTCGTACAGCACTATTCAAAAGGAAAGGAAAGAAGACCCAGAGTTTGAAGTCTACCTCGCCACCGAATTAATTCTCGAAATACTCGGGGTTCTACCAATAACACACCTCTGCGGCTATTAAAGGGAGACGATGATTCCAGAGAGAGGCGCATTACAGTTGTACTGTAATCTACGTTCTCTACAGTTACTACTTCAAAAATGTGTAAGTCGTTTAAAATTAATTTAAACTATAGGCAGAGCCGCGAGTATTTGGCGAGGTGGACTTCAAATACCTGGTCTTTTCTCCTTCCTTTGCGATTGGACGACAGTTGTTTGTACACGCCCCGTTTAACTGTTTGTCAATAGTAAGCAGGAGGCAGTAGTGTGAGTTAGCGTTGAACAGTGCTGCACTGAGGCGTCTCTTGATCGCCGCAAGGGCCGCGGTGGCTGAGCGATTAGCACGCTCGCCTCCCACCAAGGCGAACCGGGCTCAATCCCCGGCCGGGTCACCGGATTCTCATTAAGTGGGAATCGTGCCGGGCGATGTCGTTGGTCGGCTGGTTTTCTCGGGGATCTCCCGCTTCCCCCCACCCCTTCACTCCGGCGCCGCTCCATATTCACTTCAATCACACTCATCGGCTCTCAAGACCTCGCTGTTAAGAGCCATCCAAATCTCTTCACTCGCTTGATCGTAGCAACCAATAAGCAAACGATACTGTACCGAGTGTACGGAGAACTGTGGAGTATAGCCTGCTGCCACATCAATCGGCGAAATACTCGGGGCCTATAATTATAGGCCGTGTATATATTGTTTCAACTTCTTTTTTTCGCGATTAACCTGCAGCCGAAGTTTTCGGTCGATTTAGATACATCTTGTATTTTCAATATAAATAGGCAGTATGTAAAGCATGCATTTGAAACATTCCTCACAAACAGGCTATACATGTTTTAGAAACATCTCCGCTATAGGGAACATGCAAATGTTATGTTGAAATAATAATTCAGGCACCTTGGTATACATCTTAACGAATAGTAACAGTAGAATTAACAATTTTTTACGGAATTCTTAATTTACTTTAGAATAGTTAACAGAAATAAACATTTATCACACGAGTTAACATTATTAATACTTTAAACTTTTCTAACAGGCGCCATAATTGCAAAATTTCATAGTGAAAATGGGAATTGTAATCTTACCAATCCATATTACTGAATATATGATCACCTTTATTAAGAATGACCAAACACGAACTATCTCTTCCGTTTCCCGTAACTGAATTCTGGAACATTGCCATTTAATGTTAAGACCTTTCTTTGAGATACATCGAAATATGTCCTTTTCTCTCTCCTCTTAAGACCACTATGCATGACATAATGTGCTTGGAATGTGGTGTAATAGGTTAGGTTAGGTTAGGTTATTTAACTTTGAATTTTGAAGTTTAGATCAACTTACAACAGATCTATATATGTAGGTGGGCAAAGGTTGTTAACACTAGCCTCGTAGCATATTGTCAAAATGATGATTCAACTCTATTGATCAAAATACACCAATTACACAGTCTCTCTTCACAGTAATTATCACCTTCGTGAAGAATACATTTTGTTTGAAACGCACTGAGGCGAAATTTTCTTAACATGGGATTTCCTATTTAAATTTCGCAGCTGCCAACCGGTAGGCAATACCGTTAGGTGTTGATAACTTCTTTTGTTAGTTCTGTGCTAACTTAACTGGGAACCTGAATACATATATGTACCGCAGCATAGGCCTATACTAAGTTTAATTTTTTTTTTTCAAATGCGTTTACTTTTTTACTAACAGTCTTTAAAAATTATTTTGTGGGATTTTCAGGTGACGGTGTGTATAGATTGTTCAGGCTAAAGTGAGCATTTCTGAAAGCAACCTGTGAAAAATTTCACTGCTTCTACCTGGATACATTTTTAATGGACACACTGACTGTCGTGCATTCGGAGGGAAAGTAGTTTCATGTTTTAGCGTTGAATTAAAAGTGGTATGCATACAATTATGAATACTGAAATTATTTCTTTTGGTATTTGATTTTTATGCACATATGTGTAAAAATGTATAAATATGTAAAATATTAACATATTCGAAAATTTCAGCTTCCCTTAACCAACGCATGAATAAAGTAATCAGGCCGACCGCAATGTTGATTTTATATATGGTGGAAGAATACACAGTGTGCACACAAGTAGATCTTAAACAGGGTTTTCGAAAGTTCTCAGTTTACTTTGAACAGTATAAAAGAAAGCATGGTGCAGTTTGTATTGACCGAGGGACGAAACTGGTCTTTTATGATCCAGCTCCGATTCGACGAGAATGGGTTTCAGATATTTCGGAAACCACTGGTTGCGTCTAACGTTTCATTAGAACTTCCACTCTGCAGAAGACAGAGAAAAAATACACCCCCCCCCCCCCTCCACAATGAAGACCGACTGCATATACGGAAAGTGTCGACTATATAGAGTGAGGCATTTAAAACAGGCCACCTTAATAAATCGCCCATTGTAAATATAGAAGTAAATTGTTCAGACAAACACTGTTTTGTGTGAAAGGGGCCATAATGTGACGTTAAGAGTTTGGTGTTACGTCGAGGGAGAAACAGCTCTTCGCAAGATGATTCCAAACATGTGTCACATGTACTAGAAATGTGAACATTAAACCTAATCGTCGCATTTAACATACCGCAGTTGACCCCCATATTTCCGTCACCCCTCGGCGTACAACACGCCTATTTACTAACATAACATCATGGCCCCTTTACCCCAAACAACGATTGTCTGAAACGTTTTCTTCTATCGTTACAAGTGGCCGATTTATTAAGGTGGCCTATTTTAAATGTCTCACTCTGTATAATACCCTTCCTGCCATCCGCGAGAAGTGAGTGTGCATCCGCACAGGTCAAACCATTTCCCATCCCTTCCCTTCACATCGCTCATCGCCACCTATCATAAATGGTTTGCTCTTTTCCGCCACTCTCATTCCATTAATTTACATTTCCAATATTTCATTTCCACTAACGCTAGCAGCGAATCAATTGGAAAGTGGTTTTTCAAACAGAGCTGCTGCAATATTACGGAATCAAATTGAATTGCAAATTCCTGAAAATAATTCGAGTATAATTTTTTTTCTCCGTCCTCCCTTTGTCTGGTGCTCACGTGAACATTTGTGGATAAAAAGAAATAATAATTTGACATCGGAAGGGGGAAAAGGGTGATTGGTAAATGCGTAGGGATATCTGCCGTAATAGTTTTGACGATTTTTTTTTGTTGGATGGAACTAACTGCAGCTGCAATGGACGAGGAACAATGGACGTGTGTTTTTTTTTTCTGTAACACCAATTAAAACCTGTCATCAGGAATATCGCAAACGTTTATAAACGAACGAGAAACTCAATTACAAGGGTCAATTTTTCGGAGAGGAAATTACTGGTTGCGATTATTAACACATCCATGTTGGTAATGAACTGTACTCCGTGCGTCCATACTTAGTCATCACTTCCTAATAACGGCTATTCATCACGTGCATCTCGGAATCGCAATAGATTACACTATTTGCTGTTCCATTTCCCAAAAATTGAAACTTTCGCCAGCAGTAAACAAAGTCCCAGTCTTTTCTCACTCCATGCATCTTCACAACTCTTGATAAATTATGTGTATTCTCACATTCCCATGGATAGTTAAAATCAATGCAGATTAATTTAAATTTTGAAATACCATTTCTTTGAAGTATGGTTCTCAAAACATAAAACATAATATTTCACATTACCAGTATATTCTTCACATAAGATATTACTTGGGTTCATATGGAAATGATACAATATCCCTATATGACGTCAAAGGTCCTTCATTACAGCTTAATTATAATTCCATGTGCTACACATTCTATTTAGTGATAAAACTTCTTCAATAATGTGATTAAATATCCATAATATTCACTTTATAAATATCTAGTTTTGCAACTAGTCCTTTTAACAAGCACACAATGGAGAATTCTTTTCCTTCTATAAGAACAGTTTTCATACACAATTACCTTTCGTTTCAACTAGTACTCCAAAAATTAAAACAATACAATAATAATTTACTCCTAGCACAGACATCGTTTAAAGAAAATAAATCACCAACTAACATGAATTTAGAGTGTAGGTTTGCCTTTTACATTACCTTGTTATGTGAAATTAAAATAGTATATTAATACTTATTTTATTCTGTAAAAATTTAAAACCAATTTAAATAACAAATTTCTTAGATTGATGTGCATACAGGCATATATACACATATTAATATTGGTATGAGTCTGTAGGAAACAATATTTATTTAATCTGGTTCCTCTCTTTACAGTATTTACTCAATATGTTAAGCTTTAATAGCACATGCAACCTATAGGGTTTAAATAATACCAGTTAAAATATTCCTTTAATTTACTAATATTTAGTTCAAAAGTAAACACCAAAACTAATCGGCCATTCTTTATAAATAATGTTTTTACAACTTCTGGAAACGTTTGTGTACAAAGGAATGCATGCAACATAAGCAATCATAAATAGGCCAAAGCTATTTAACAAAATGTCAGGTTACCAAAAATTTGCGATGTTACACTATTGGAACTATTTGGCTGCAGATTTCTGCAGTAAGGTACGTGCATGCCACATCGTTTTATCATTAAACTCTGGAGCAGTAGATAAATTTGTTCCCAAATTCATTTTTTACTAGCAGATCTATGGAAAGTCATCCGAAATGTATGCATGTGAAAGGACATAGTTTTCAGTTTAAGTAGATAGTATTCCTTCCATCTAGCATTTATATAGGTCTCAGCGTGACTTACATTTCGGAACAAATATTTGAAACCGAGGGTTGTCAGGTTAGAAAATATACATTGAAATTATTCCAATCTGATTTAATTATTTTTATACAAAGAGAGTTTTTGAACACTGTACTACATAAATTTTATTATGATGTCCCTTCTTTTTTAATAAGATTGGTTTTAACATAAACATTTATTTCAGCCATATCTGGGGGAAAATGCAATATGTACACAATCAATTATCTTGACAGTACTATGCATAATTTATTTTTAAATTTTTGTTTCAGTTTATCACTCGGTAATCTCATTTCTTCTCGTCCTCTGCATTCAGAGTTATAAATAATGTCGAAAGAAAAGTAAATAACTAAAAAATTAGTTTTATAAGTTTTCAACTTAGTCGAGAGATAACAAATCGGAGCATTTCAGAGGCACGTAAACGAAATAGTTACCAGTCACTCGTCCAAATTTCGTTCTGAAACCAACAACTATCTCTGTGTGCAACACAAATTGGGATTTTCTCCTACGTTTTCTGCAGTTGTTTGATTCCGTGGAGATAATTAGTAACATACAGATCAGTAGCATAGAATAACATGTAAATAAACCAAATTGGCGAGGATGCCACTATTTTAACAATATTGAATCAAGCGTACACATAAAATATTTAGTGAACTTTAACTTTGGGCCATTTTTATTATCTCCAAAAGATGATAGTATGAAAAATGGGTCCACTCATGTCGCATATTTTGGAGCGTATTTGTCATCCCGCTGTGTGATTCCGGATTGACGGCCTTCGCCGAACCTTGGATCACTCAAGGGGTTTCTTGCTCGCATCTCACTGCGTAATAGCATCATGACGTTGTATGGAACCATGGGTGGTATGAACTAGTTATCTGCGTAGATTTTTTTTGGGAACTCGCACACATCTTTAAGAACGGCGCCCTCTTTATTCCAGCATTTCTGGACAAACAACCTTCATGTTTTAAGCCACTCGTTGCAAGACAACTGAAGAATCCTGTCCGACTAAATTTCGTACGAGATCCTGTTGCTTAACGGCAAAGGATACCTTCGACCTATGAGAAGTTCTGTTTGTCAGCTCCACGGGTACCGTGCAGGTAACAAAAAGTTGCCCATATCTCTGTCTCACTCCCGTGTTTCAGCTCTCGCTTTATAACGTGCGGATTTCCCAAAGTGCGATAAAGATCTCCATCACAAGACTGTCTCCAAACAACTACCTGGAAACCACCGCGGTGGCCAAATCTAAACTGCTAGAGGATAAACCAGTTCTGGGAAGGCAGGTCATTCCCGCCCTTTCGCTGCTGCTTATTGACAGCACCAAAGCTTTGTAATAGGTTCACCATATGTTTCGTTCTGATAATTTTAGACGAGCGAGTCGCGTGGCGGTAGTTGCGAAGGTTAGGAATTTAAGTACAGAATTTCATTGTATTTATTGATGTTTCAGAGTGTATTTTTACATAGTAAAGAACTTGTCAGTGAAACACAAGAAAAAAAATATATTTTAAAATATATTTTATAATACGTAAGAAAATACCAATGCACATTCTGAAAATTATAAGATTCAGTTTTCTGTACATATTCAAGTAGATAAGGAAACAATAATGATCCATAAAATTACAAATGTCAGTACTTTACACAAAGCCAAAAATGTATAGTTACAATATTTTGTATTAAGTTACTTGTGTGTAGCTGATGCGAAAATATACATATGCAAAGTTAACTGTTCGCAAACATTGTTTAGTTGAGGGGTGCAGTTGAGAGGTTTGGGTGGCTAACATCTATGGTCTTGAGAATCGATGAGGGATGAAATGAGGTTGATTTGGAGCAGCATCCAGAACGTAAGGGTGGAGGAAATGGGAGATCCTCGAGAAAACCGTCGACTAATAGCATTGTCCAGGCACGATTCCCGCACGCAAAAATTCCGGAAGTGACCTCACTGGTGATGGAATCTAGCTCGCATTTGTGCTCTAGCAGCTCTATCACCCCTGTTTAGTGGTTACACATGAAAGTACTTTAAACAGTAAAGAGTAGAGGTCGGTTTTTTATTGGACACTTTGTATCATTACTTCATGAATGAGGGTTGGCGATTATAATACCAAGGAAACGGGTATTCATAACTGATCATGTGATATTAAATATATATATATATATAACTCCTAAATACTTAGCAGTATTAGCTGATTTTCCGCAAATTATGCTGAAAATGTATTTTCCAACATTTGGTAAATACATATATTTGGTAAATGTTAGTTTCTGAATGTATACCGCACTTGCAGTTTTGCAACTCTGTGATTCATTAAGTATGTTTGGAATTATTTGACGAGGCAGCAAAAATCGCTCCTGCAACTGTCACAGGAAGATACTTCAGTATGTATAATATTTTGCTGCTAAACACAAGCTCTACTGGGTCGCTTGAAATTTGGTTGCATATTTTTCCAAAAAATAGAGTTTAACATTCCATATCAAATGTTTTTTTAAGTCTCATAAAATAGTTTCACTTAATATATTGGAACACCAAAACAAATGTAATTCGACTAGTCTAAAAACAATGAAATGCCAATAAAAGTTATGTAATTGAATAAAGTTTTTAAGCTGTTATTTACTCCAACTCTGCTTGTAGCTGCACGACACGGGGGGGGGGGGGGCGAGATTTAGCTACCAATTTAGTGTCACAGACAATGGCTGGAAAAACACGCACGGAACTATTTCCACTCCAAGCCAAAATAATTACAGTAAATCATGGGGAGAAATCGCTCCTGTACTGATACTTATACAGTTAGAAAGGCTTATAATGACTTGTACAGGATTGTAACACAATATCACAACTACAATGCACTAAACTAGGCAGCAGTTTCTTCAAATTCCCTGTAGGTGGTAATTGATATTCGTAGACCTATTCATGTAGACCCATTCCCGCCTTACATGCTAAATGAATCTGGCGTGTAAGGTAAATTACAAGCTATATTGTGGCAGATTTTTGTAATACCAAGACCAGTCTGTACAAAATAAAGCAATTTACTGAGAAACAGTACAGAGTACTTTTAATGAATAAAAGTAAAAAGACGAAATCTTCTTTGCAGTAAAATATGGGTTCAGATACCTCAATAAGTAATTTTTCAGCTCTTAAACGTGCATTTGTTTGCAATGCAATTAGACGTTTAGCAATAAATCATCTAACTAGCATGTACTACGCAAAGCTATCAATTTTATAGGCCACATCGGAGTTTAGGTATTGAAATAACAATTGTTCTCCGGATAAACTCATTAAAATTCTTATAATAAGTAAGCCGAGCAGTGAAAAAACGGATTACAATGCTAACGTTACATGACAATGATAAGTCGCACTTTCGTCACAGATAGGTGTATGGGCGCATAACCAGCTTTCTTTCCGAAATAATTTCAAAGATGACCAGTATCAATATACTCCATTATAAAAGTATCCCCGGACTAATAAATACCTTAATGATAATTTGGAATAGCTGTGTTCTCGTCACTATGATGAACTTCAACAAAATGGTTTATTATACTCCATAAATTGATATAAATTTGTCGGAACAATATTACTTACTGTGCCTGTTATATAAGGGGTATTCATTTAATTTTATTTCGTCTTTCTTTGGCGAAGCTAGGCTAACATGTCTTCTCTCACACTTAACGTAATTGAATGCGATGGAGCACATACATAAAGGTTATTTTAATAAACTGTACTCTGTTAGGTATTTTGTATGACAACTGTAGACATGATTGGTCGGAACTGACAAGCGACTTACAGGAAAGTTTGAGTAACGCGATAAACTTAATGTTTTTAGCGTTAAAGGGGTGAAATGAGATTATGTAGAAGCGTCGAATGCATTAGTGGGGAAATGTGAGTACCTCGAGAAAACCCTCAGGTCAAATGCATGGCCCGTCATGTTTCTCTGTTACGAAAAATCAGTAATGACCCCGCCGGGGATCAAACCAATATAGTATTTGTGGGAGGTAAGTACCGTAGCCAATACACCATATATATACATATATACACATATATACATACAATACAGTCATCACAGGCAATAAAATTCCAATAAACAATTTAGCTCATTTATAAAACAACCTACCAAAAGCGTTATGAACAAAAAACATTTTGTATTGTCGCACCCTTGATACAAAGGCTACTAGACATGCGTTTACTTTTATTATACGAAAGACCATATTGTAAAAAAAATTTGCATTCGATATATATAATATATAGTATGTATTATATAGTATATATTATATATAGTAAATATTATATACCGTATATAGTATAAATAGTATATATTATATGTAGTATATATTATATAGAGTAAATATTATATATGGTATATATTATATGTAGTATATATTATATAGAGTAAATATTATATATAGTATATATTATATATAGTATGTATTATATATAATAAATATATTTTTATAGTAAATATACTATATAGAGTATATATTATATATAGTAAATATATTATTAATAGTAAATATACTATATAGAGTATATATATTATTTATGGTAAATATACTATATAGAGTATATATTATATATAGTTTACATAACGTTAGAACTCACATTCGACGTTTTATGAACATAAGCCTTTCGTTTCTTCATGGCCTGCAGAATATCAGTCACGAAAGGCGGGTATCGGACTCTAATGCCTCATCACACTTGTATCTCCACATGCAGTGAAGAACTGTGCGACCTTCTTGATACATTTTCATTCTGCCAGTTGTGCCGACGATGGAGTGTTTTACAATACATGCCAATTGGGGGAGAAGAAATGCCGGGTTTACCACACGTCGTACAGGAATCACTTCACAGAGTGGCAAATGATTTGGATGTTCCTTGACAGTGAGAGGTGGATAATCCGTCTCGTCTATCTCGAATCCACCCCACGCCCAATCTGAATTCTTATCTTCATGAATACCTTCTGTTTCGGTGTTGGCGTTTTGTGTGACTGGAGATGAGGGTATCTCTTGAAATATAACTTCAGGTGCACCACTGAAAATCCCATAATAGAGTAACTCTTTTGAATGCTATTAGCGATAATCAACAAACTGATAAACTCAATAAACTAAGGTAACGCTTAGTGTAGTTGCAGTAGCTGGTTTAGAATTTCATTTAAAAACGAGTGGAGAGATTTGGGTGGCTCTTAACAGCGAGGTGTTGAGAGCCGATGAGGGTGATATGGAGGAGTGCCAGAATGCAAGGGCAGGGGGAAACGGGAGATTACCAAGAAAATCCGCCCGCCACCGGCATCGTCCGTCACGAAACCCCACGCAGCGAAAATTTGGGATTGACCCCGACGGGGATCAAGCACAGTTCGCCATGATAGTAGGCGAGCCTCCTAACCGCTACACCAACGGCAGCCCCTATTTGAAACCGAACATTTAAAAACTCGTCTATTTTACTAATTGTTTCGTAACTGTGGTAAGGTTAACGTGAATTAAATGGGAAGACGTTGTACTGCGCACAGCTGGTTGCCATAATCGGACAGGAAGGACATTCCCGCTCAGAGTAAAGATTGCTGAAGGTGACATGGCATACGGGTATGTATTTATTTGTATTTTATTGTGTATTACTGGCATCAATTTTATACTAATAGACTAAATCGATATGTAGAGACTTTAAGGGATGGCTTACACAAAAAAATATAAAACTTGTTTTCTTTTAAAAATTGCACTTGCCTCCGTAACTGTATCCATAATTCGGATGTCTAGGTTGGTGGTTCGGAGATACAGGAAATAACCTGTCCACGGAGAATCTTCACTTAAATGTTGATTCCTAAGTCAGAAAATCCTAGGGCTCTGTAAAATAAAGACTTATAGTGCCTTAGAAAACCTGTTATGTCATAGGAGCCGGAAAGAAGAGTAGACAAGTGACATTATTATTATTTATGTGTATACACACGGTGGTTAGGAATGGCCATAGTTCTTTAACAACACGCACTACCTAGGACCCACAAAGCAAGAATTACATATTACCAAAACGTTTAGAAGTTTGTAATAACATAACAAAAAATATACCTGCTTAATGAACAGATAAGCAACTAAATGACGGGAAAAAAGCAGTTTCAGTCATCCTTTCATTACGTTTAATGTTTTATGATTGATTGAACACAATGTTGTGTTATTCAGTGATATGAATCATGTTTTCATTTATCACATTTCCGATACTGCCATACTGATTAAGCATCGCTAATGTAAAAACGCAAGGATAGACCCGTTTATGACCATAGTGTCCACTTAATCGATGAGACCATTTAAAGGAACACGTAATTTAACAAAAGTATATGAATGTAGTCCGGAGTGACAAGCAAAGAGATACGAAACCTATTCCGACGCGAGAAATGTAGGTGTCTGTGTGTTCGCGTACACTGATATTTAAAATTTTAAAATATATTAATTAAATTAATATAATTTAAGACATCACAACTGTCACTCTTGCTTACCCATACTCGTTAATCTACGTCCCGATTGTTTTGGTATGGCACGTAATATTTTCACCATTTAAATTATCAAGAGTTATATAAATGTGAACTGAATCGCTTGCACTGCGTCGCAACATCCATTATACGAGATATGAATAAAATGTCATTACCTACCGTTGGCATCTATATTTGTCATTAATGTGTACGAATTAAGGCACTTTCTTTAGTCGACATGTGCCTAGATAGATGTTGAAAGTTTTTTAACATCCAAAATATAAATTGGGATTAATTCCGACTTGTATGTCTTTTTTAAATGCAAAAATTATTTTTGTATACTTTTGTGACATATCCTTTCAAATCTCGCTAATCTATCTCGAAGTAATTTTATTTTAATATATACGATATATGATTCATTAGGTTAATCTAAATTCCAGTGAGTCTTCCGAGCATGTAAGCTACAAAACACCAGTTTACAATTTTTCATCAGAACTGCACAGAAATGCCATGCAAACCATGTTTAGATTATTAGTTTTGTAACACATGTAGGCTTTCGTGAAAGATTACTTCATGTGATAAGATCTAAGTTGCATTGAAACTCGTTCAAAATAGTTTTTAACTAAAAACATATTTATGTTAAAAGACTTCAAGCCACTTGATATTGACCCCCAAGGTGTGACTTTTCTGTTGGCAAAAAGTTAGTGGATGATGCGCAAATAGCATGTGCACTCTTCCCCATACATATTCTCTGTAATATAATGACTAGTGACTTAAGTACATCACCAATAATGACTAAAAATGTCATAGGCCACATTCTAGTTGTCTGAATAAACATCATATGTAGTACACCTTTGTTTATTGAAACGTCCAAAATGGCACAAGTCCAAGCAAATTGATAGATCATGGACTCTTCAATAATTGCCACTATACTGAATAAGGGAACACTCATTCACTCTTCAATTGAGTCTGGCAAATCATCTTAGAAAGATCAGATATTGTATATGCAAAACCACAGTTCTTAACTAACTATTTTGACATTTTTCTGACAATTTTCCTAAGTACTGTTGATTTCTTGGCTACTATAAATAAGCAGATTTTTAAAAAAATCAGGGCTTATGTTGACGTTATGAATACAAACTTTTCTTAACAAGTGTAGTTTTCATTGGGTATTATAAGGATGCAATAATTTGATAGATACTACACAGCAGAATATTTGGATATGTAAACAGGTGTACGCTCATACAATCGTAAATAGCGCATACATGTAAAATCTCTAACGTTGCTTTTGAAAGTCCTCTACAACGATCCGTATTTTCGCAAGTGGGAATCGTGCCGGACGATGCCGTTGGTCGGCGGGTTTTCTCAGGGATCTCCCGTTTCCCCCCAATTCATTCCGATGCAGCTCCATACTCTATTCAATACCCTCATCGGCTCTCCAGACCTCACTGTTAAGAGCCGCCCAAATCTCTACACTCGCTCTAAAACGATCATTTTCAAAAACGAACATGTCTTGAAGTCACAAATCTAAAGCAAGTTCGTATGAGCCGATGTTGAGGCTGTAGTAGAGCATGTTTGTGTGGAAATATGTATTTGAATATCAAGGATTCTGAACGTAATATATTAACTAAAGAACTAATCACAATCGACATGCTGTAGGCTACCGTATCGCAAAAGTACAGTGCAGCTTGAAAAGCACCAATACATTAAAATTTTTATACCATACCAAAGATAGAAAACAGTGTATTATACTCAACCCGCGGACTTACTTGTATACGTCTTTTCAGTATATTATGATATCGGTAACACTTATAATAAGCAATGGTGTTTTGTTGACAATTATATGCTGGGATATACAGAAATAAATGGTGACGAAGATCGTAGTGTTTATTTACATCAAGTTTTTTTTAAATCTCTATTACGGTTCAGATAACGCAATCTGTAATGCCATAATTTGTTGAAGTACGGGAAAAAATTAATAATAATAGAAATATCAAAATGTACATTGTTATGAAAAGTGACATATTTATTAAGCTTACTTTTGTATAATGTTAAAACACGAATGACAACACTTCATAATTAGTGTAGTATATTGTTTGCCAGTCGTTTTTACATAGCTAACGGCCAAATTGATCCAGTATTCCAATGTTAAGTGTAAGTTTACTTTTCTATAAACTACAAGGACACATTTATCCTTTCTATGTAATCTAAGTTTATTTGTGATAATGAGATTTTCCTTTTGCGAAACGAAATATAGTCTAATAAATATAAAGTTTGATTTTATGCTTTCTCCAATACACGACCCCCCCCCCCCCCCCCCGCAATTTGTTCTCTTATTAACAGGCTTGCACGTATATATTACTGTTTTTAACTATTTTGTTAATATATTTTGTGGGTTTCATATACTGGCGATAGTAAACAATTCCCAGTGATTTTTTATTTCGTATAATGCGTTATTTGTTACACGTGTACATACAATAAAAAAAATACACTTTGCAAAAATCTTAATTTGTTTTCGGCCTGCATCATTAAACGAAATTGTAACAAATATTTCGATTAAGGCATTTTCCCACGAAAGTTTAACTATTAATAGAAACGCCAACCCCAAAATACCTTTAGTTTTCGGCGAAAGTAGCACTTACGTGTATTATTGATTAATACATGTAATTTTCTCCACTATAATATTTACGTGTTTTTCATTGCAGCTGTTTTGCAGGCTAACAGAACGGAGTCACACCCTTGGGCTTGCGCACGCGATTCATGTACGCTTACCACATTTACGAAGAAACTAGATGGATAGTAAATTAAGTTATGGGTATACTATAAAGATATAGCCAACGGGAATTGTTTCACGTTTGACCAACTAAGCCGCGGTTGTGTAACGGCTAGAGCGCTCATCTTTCAAGAAGGTGTCACGGGTTCGATCCCGGTGGGTTACCACGCATTTCTGCATTCAGAAAACACGAAGAACGTTAGCATTGGTCTATGGTTTTCTTAGAGTATTCAAATTTCATTCACACCCATTTCATACCACCGTTGCTCAGTCTTAATCTCAGTTCATCTTCATCGGCACTAAATAAAGACCTCAGATAATCAGCGCCGGAAAAATCTCTCACATCCATTTTGTCGTGATGATCGTTGAGCAGCATTAAATCTCTCCATCGCACGGGAAAGTTTATTCTTTTTTCTTTCCTCCTCCTCCTCTCTCTTTCTCTCTCTCTCTCTCTTATGTAACGCCTGCCATTCTTGAAATTTTGCGGAGAAATTTCACACAAAGAAGTAGTGATTCTCGTATAATTACGTTATACGTTTCGCTAAATACAATGATACAATTATCCACTAAAAGTGCAAAAGTATGAACTAACATTCACGATCGAAGAGTGACAACCATACGGCACAATTTCAAAGATCGCCTCAGTCTACGGTAGGAGCTGGCGTGGGCGAGACTAGCCAGGTAAGAAATTCTAGTCATGAGGAGAGTGTAGGTTTGGCAACCCTGAGAGAAAGAGCCGGTCCGTCCAGCTGCGCACACAGCTGTCTGCTATAATAATAAAAAAATAATTTTTTGCATTTTGTTTTGTAAGTATATTGATGTAGCTACTCCATGAATGTATTATTTTTCTTCTTAAATTATTACTCTCTGTTTTTCATGGATGCGAAAACAACCCTGTTTTACATCGTGCACATTACAAACTGACAAATTTTTTGGAATTTCAAATCACATCAGTCAATAGTTTAGATAAAGTTCTCATGGTATCGCAAAAATTAGCCAGTTTCCTCTTCTGGTTATCCAGAACGCTGCTGCAGCAAATGTAAAAAAAACACAACTTCAAGAACCCACAGCTCATAAACTATAAGTTGTAGCGATTATCATTTTGGCTCAAAAGCTAGTCTGTACGATACCTATATGTAGGCATAATAATCAGCAATAGAAATTGTTGGGTCCAACGGCCTTAAGTACGATAAATATTAGTATAAAGTCGAAGTAAAACAAATATATTTTTTTTACAAATCGTACCTAGTATAAACAAATAATTTTTTTCTTCATATTGTCAGCTTTTTCTTTTGTTATCGTTAAAAAAAGCACCACCTGAGATGTAACGTAGGAATGCGTTATCACACATAGTGCGAAGAGATTGTCACCAAATTTTGGCCAATACTAGAAGATTGCTGTATGTACTGCTGTTCTGGAAACAGCAGTACATACTACCACAACCCCTTCGCCCACCCCACACCTCCTTTCCTACAAAATAATTCTAGTCTTTCAAATGACAGAATGCATTTATTTTAAAATGATGCCTTCCGAAGCTTTTAAAATGAAAACTAATGTCTCTGAAATAAATGAATCAAACTTAATAGTATAATAATTAATACCTTGCTAAGACCTGCGATTGGTTTCCAGTATACCCAGTGCAACAATATTTGAGGATAAAGTGGTTCCAAGATATTTCTCACAATTCACAAACCAATAGCTCAGCTCGAGCCAGTCTGCAGTTACTCAAAACCATGATATTTATAACTTCAAGCAATTTTAACTATCGCCATTAACCACAATCGATATTGAACTTGAAAATTTCATATACAAATATGTTTTTGTCATTGTGAATTCCGAAATAAATAGATACGGAATAGAAGAAAAAAGTATTTATAAATCTTTTTGGTTTTACACTGCTCGTTACTAAAATGTAGTTCTGAATTTGTTAAGCCCAACCAAAACATGATTGCAGAGTTTAGATATTTTAAGTTTTTGTTATAAGCAATCTGATAGTAGAAAAAGATTATAAAACCGAGAACACTAGTGTTATTTTCATCTCATGCAGTTTCAATTGTAAATTCCATTCGCAGTTACTTCCAACTTTTCTGAATACTTGCTAAAGTTCTACTTCCATGGACATGGCACAGCATTCGTGCGCACACAGCATTCTGCATAAGAACTATTTCTTACTAGTCGTTACTAGAACTCGTGAGACGTCCGTTAAGGAAATGTGTGTTAGCCCCGTAAGCCATGTGCTTACATATATGGAAGACTTCACCTAAGGCTGCTTCGCATCCGGAGAGACGCCTCGTCGGCGTAACTGGTCGTCGGAAACTTCAAGATCATCGAAGTTCTACGTTTGAACACTTATTCCAGCGAAGATATTATAAATAAAGTTTTTCACCTAAAGGCTGTTCACAATAACGTGAGCACTTCTGAAATCAACGTTTGAAAAATTCACTGCTCCAGCATGCATATATTTTGACGGGCGCACTGAGTGGCATGCGTCCAGTAAAGTTGGTAACGATGGAAAGAAAGTAATTACATATCCTAACGTAGAATAAAAAGTGTTAGGTAACCATTTGTGAGAACTTTATTTCGCTTTATGTTTTTACTTTAATGCATCGAAGTGTGAAAATAACCAGATTTGTAGAATATTTTCCTTTTTAATAATCTCACACTTTCACTGACCGACGTATGAATAAAGTGACGAGGCCCATGGCAATTTTAATTTTACATAAGGCGGAAGAATACACAACGTGCATACATTTGGATCGTAAGCCGGGCTCACAAAAGTGCTCATTTTACCGTGAACAGCCTCTAACCGTTCATAAGACCGTCTAGAACATGTTTATGCCGCCATGTTGTTTTTCGTACGTACATGGGTTTTCCAGTATTTTACTACGGCAAACCCGAACTGAACCCTTGCTCTACCACTAGCTGATTGCAAACTTTTTATTTAAAATAATTATTTTCGGAGGAATATTAAGGAATAATTGGAAATTTGCCGTAATTTCTGACCATTTTCAAATATTTTAATTTCCAACCACCGCAAAGGCACTGGTGTTTCAAAGGCCACTAATCCAAGCAGACATATTTCAATAACGTTGTTAATATTTCCGTGGCCACAAATAGTCTGCTAATATGTATTGCCATCTGGGTGAATTATTTTGTTTTTCTGGGAAAAGTCAATCTATTCAGAGCTAAATTAAATCATCAGATATTTTTTTAACACAGCCGCCCATTGTTGTCATTTCGTAGCAGTAGGAAATTTTTTCTCCCGGTATTCCTGGTAGTGTATGTGTTTATTCTGTACCCAAGTATTTCTGCTACCAGACCGCTGTGTTGCTGGATGTACAAATGGAATACGTTTCTTCAGATTGGTAAGATCAAGTGTGCGTGTATTCCAACTTACAGTCTGGACGGGGCCAGGCAAAAGTAACTTGTCAAGCTACTTTCAAGCGCCACAAAGGTGTATATAATTTCCAGTTCTCACTCTGTTTTGTATTATCAAGGAGTTAAAGGGGCAATAGTTCTGATGTTCAATAGGCATACCAATTTAGTACTCAGTTTGAACGATCGTGATTGTGCAGCTGGGGTTTGCACAATACCCAGAAAATTAATTACACGTTCTACAGCTGTCGCAACGTCATTCTCATATACGCAGAGCTGTACAGAATCCCTTTATCTCTCAGTTTATTATTATTTTGCATTACGTTTCAGGGGCTCACGTTGTTATATACTGTTGTGTGCAGCGTTTATGAGGATGTCGTCACGTCGTTACGTTTCATTACGTTTAGGAGGATACAAACATATATGTCAAAGTTCAATTTAATTAAAAATAAAATTGCTTCATATTAACAGATGTATAAAACGCTTGTAACACATTGTATGTACATAGGAAAAAACCAAACACGACATATATAGGGCGATTTTTCGAAGGTTTGTTTCAAAAAGTGTGAAGAAACCCCGAATTGACTATATGCTGCCAGACTCACCATTGTCGAAACCCTATTTTTAATAATGCCGTCTTGTTAATTAATATACGGTAGTATATTATTATATTAATATACGGTAGTAGCAGTGGCAATAAGCCTGTACGTTTTATTTTGATTTTCACAATTATGTAACCAGGTTTGAAGGAGTAAAAGTAACAGGAAGTTTGTTAATATTTAATATAATTATATTTCGTATTATAATACACTGTTGAATTTTATCACTTATAGTATGGCTGTAGAGAAAGGCATAATTATTCACTATCTATTCAAAATCAGTTAATATTCAAAGAAATCAGGGGCAGAGAAATTCACACAGACTCCTATCTTATCACTCCGGTAAAAAATATCATTCAGTAGCACACCAGTCCGTAACGACCAATGACGGTGCAAACGCACTCTCCTCCTTTTTCCATACTTTAACACATCCGGGGGACACGTGTTGGGGGCAAGAGTATTCAGTGTCAAACAACAACACTTTGTGGTAAACAGTATAGATGGCGGGGATGCAGCAGAGAGAGGCAGGACTCGGCCACAAATATTTCCAGTCGAAATTAGTTTACCCTAGCTTCGGCCCAGCTGCAAACACGAGAAACCGGGGAACAAGGCAAGGTAAATGATTAATCGCTGCCAGTTTAATGATACAGTGATGAGCGTATGAGCACGTTGGGCGTACTGGAAGACAAAAATAATATTTTTAACATTTATAACGCTATTTCCCAGTGCGTCTCGCTCTACATTAAAATGGAAATCTATCTGCCACTGAAAACGAAATTCGCAGGGTTGTAATTTCAATGTATCGTTAGTGATTATCATGATATTACGTACAGTTTAGAACGAATTTTGATTCGGGGACAAACAACTAGTCTCAACGTTTGCTGAAATCCAGCAAGCAGGGGCTGTTCAAGATAAAGTTAGCACTTCTGAAAACAACGTTTGAAATATATAATTACTGTCCCTACCTCCGCTGACTGTCATACGCCCAGGAAAGTTGGTAACGATGGAGAGAGCAAGTAGTTCCACGTCGAATTAAAAAAGTGAATTCAATATTTGTGAATACTGGGACGATTTATTTGGCTTTATGCTTTTTAGTGCATATAAATTAAGAATTAGTAAATGTGTAGAATGTTCACTTTTCTATTAATTTCATGGTTTAATTTGACCGACGCATGAATAAAGTGATCAGACCTGTCGCAACGTTAATTTTACATATGGTGGACGAATACATTATATGCAAACAAGTAGACCTTAAGAAGGGCTCTCAAAAGTGCTCAGTTTTTGCATGAACAGTTAATCATGAACATTATTCAGTATGGTAAGCGTGCCAAATATGTTGTGAATCAATATAACGATGGGAAATGGGAAACCAGAGACCAACAGAAATGTCGTTCTTGTAATGGTGGATGTGACATAATTCTAGCTTGTCTTGAATTACAATACATGTGTACAGAGCTTAAAGTGTCAATCTACGTTATACACATTCCAAATTGTACAAGAAATAGATTATGGATGTCACCTCGGAATAAATGGGCTCCATAGTTTTCGTACAAACGCCTTTAGAAACCACAGTGTGGTAGTTAGAAAGCTGCAAAATTAGAATTATTATTCAGCAACGGGATATCCTTTATGAATGAGTACGTTTTCCCTTCTAATATAGTTAAACTGCACTACATTCTACACTCCCTTGTTAACACAGCGCCAGTAAATGAACAAAACTCAATTTCGGTTAAATGGACAGATGTTGCATTGTGTCCCAGTCTGGGACAGAGGTTGGACGGAGAACGTGTTTAAGCGACCACCAACCTTTTTCCTATTCATAGGCTGACGTAAACTCTAAAACATTTTTTGCACTTTTACAAGAAAAATCCTTGGAAACCCAGTTGCCAAGGAAAATCCTCTTTAAAACTGCAAACAGTTTTCTTGTAAAATCTGCTAAAGATTCAGATATTTGTCATATCACAAACACGGTCCTTGTAGTTTTACAAACGAATAGTTTTACAAGAGAAATCTTTGCACTGTTACAAAGTACTGACCAAGTACTGACCACGGCCAAAAATGTTGAACCTTGGCGATGAGAAGTCCACCAGGTTGTCAGCGCGGTACGGCAGTCGACGCTCTGTTTCGGTGTGACTGAATCAGAGTAAGAATACAGTAATGCAGCATGTGCTTATACCACCAATCCCGGTGGCACACGCCAGCAAAAGACGTCGCTGACCTTCCCGCGTTTTTCTTTGTCCCGTGAAAGGCTACTTGATAATCTGTTCAGCTTGTTTCCTATTGCCTCGTATTGCGTTAGCCTCCAGACTCGCACGGACGGGATTCCGCACGATTACGTGGAGTTTGTGGAAGTGATGTTGCTGACGTATATATATTTATATGATGTCCGCACTCATGTTCAGTCTGGTGTGAACGTTGTTACCGTAAAGACCTCGATTACTATGTTGCGTTACATTACGAAGAAGAATACAGCGCCATTGTATAATGTGAATTTGAGTAAATTTAACTTTAATGTACAACTACATCATCGACTGAATTTAAATTGTAACAAAAAATTTAACATTTTGGATCCTTTCGTTGTACGTAATAGGCAGTTTGTGCGTTACATCGAATATTGTTTTAATGAGTTTAGCATAGAAATTGTGTCGGGTTTGTGGAATTACACGCCAGCCGGCTACATGACCTTTCGCAGCACGCAGTAGTCGATCAGACCCAACGCCCGTTCCCTGCGAGACACGCGCAGCCAATAAGCTAATGTGTACGGTCACATCAAAGAAACCGCTACACAATTTCGCCTCTGTGCACTTCTCTACTCTGTAACCGAGGCATGTGCCATCCACACAGAAAGGCAAATATGCTTCTCACATAGGCGGCATTCAATGTATTAAGTGAGAGAAGAGATTTGGGTGGCTCTCAACAGTGATGTTTTGAGAGCCGATGAGGATAATTGAGGTGAACGTGGGGCACCGCCGGAATGAAGGGGCGAGGGAAATTGGAGATCCCCGAGAAAACCCGCTGACTAGCGGCATCGTCCGGCACGTTTCCCACTTGCCAATGTACTAAGAACGCCGTCTCTATTATCTACAGGATTTCCTAGGCCGTCTCTATTATCTACAGGATTTCCTAGTCTAGTGTGACGTGCTATATTAACGAGAATTTTGTAGACGCTCAGTTATATATAATTCGTGAAACACACACACATATACAATTAACCAAAGTGTAAGGGAAAGTAACATAAAATTGGTGTATATTGCGGTATATGTAAGTAGAATTTATGCATGCATATTATTAAGAGACAGTCATGGATCAAAAGTATTTTTAAAAATCCTCATTATCAACAATAATAAACCTGAAAAAAGTTTGTTTAGATAACCGTAAGTATTTATTGACATCGTAATGTAAAATATATTAAATCCTTGAAGGTAAGTGTAACTGATACGTGATTGATTATGCAAAGAATATGGAATATTGTATAATTTTTTATCTGGCAGATATGTAATTCTTTGTAATTTCTTAAACTCAGCGGTGTTTCCATAAATAAAACACAATGAATATTCGCCTGGCAACTCCCTGAATCCACGACTGGTTGGCGGAGGGGAAGGGTTGTAGTCGCACCAACCCCCTGAGCGCTCCGGTCAGCATTGGACGGCTCGCAGCAACATGCGGTTAATGTATCATCGTGTCCGCCGTAGTGTTTGCCTGTCGCCGCAAAACCAACCCCGCCTCCTCCCCTCACTCTTACCATCTCGCCCCCTCTCCCCAGGTGATCATTCTGCCCCCTCCCCCAGGCACTATCTGTTAATGGTCCGTTGAATGCAAACGTCAATAAGCTTGTGGGGGGAGAGAGGGGAAGGATTTAGGTCTTTGTAGATTTATTGCGTCCGGTCGTTGGGTATCATCGGAGGAAGGGTTGCATCCAGCGACTGTACACTGTGTAGCACGTAATATATTATGCGATATAGTTACAAATATAATATTACATTATTTATAACTTATATTCAAATATACGCATTCAAAATGTTTTATATGCTACATGTAACATGTATTACATTATACAGGCTGTGGGTAAATTCTCTTTACACAATGTAAGGGCTTGTAGTGGGGACCCAAACGGTTAGGTTTTGCATAAGATTTTAGGTGCGGAAACGTACCGTTTCCCCGCGACAAACAAAACACCACCACATCACATGTTGACCTCTCCCACGTCTGCAGCACACTGTAGGTTGATTTCCTTCAGGGTCTACTTACAAGAAGGGCTCGATGTGACGACCAGCGACGTCTACACAAACACGGTACCTATGTAACATGTTCTGGTACACACGATCGCCAATACCTGGAAGTCCAAGATCCGTCGCAGCCATAATCCACGCCAGCAGGTCTCCCTCTGATTCCACAGGGGTCTTGTAAATCAAGCCCTTCATGTGGCCCCACAGGAAGTAGTCTAGTGAAGTCAAATAGGGTGAACGTGCAGTCCCCAGCGACGGGGTGGATAGGTCGAAGTGGCCCGATTGCTCGGCCTGAACGTTCACCCGACTTGACTCCGCTAGACTACTTCATGTGGTGTCACATGAAGGGCTTAATGTACGAGACCCCTGTGGAATCAGAGGAAGACCTGCTGGAGCGGATTATGGCTGCAGTGGACCTTGGACTTCCAGGTATTGGTGATCGTGTGTACCAGAACATGGTACGTAGGTACCGTGTTTGTGTAGACGACGCTGGTCGTCACATCGAGCCCTTCTTGTAAGTGGACCCTGAAGAAAAACAACGTACCTACAGTGTTTTGCAGACGTAGGAGAGGTCAACATGTGATGTGGTGGTGTTTTGTTTGTTGCAAGGAAACGGTACGTTTCCGAACCTAAGTTCCTATGCAAAACGTGACCGTATTGGTCCCCACTACAAGCCCATATATTGTCTTATGGGAATTTGGACACATTCTGTATATGGATTATTTGTGTATAATACATTATATTTACTGTATAATATATAAACAGGTTCTCATAATTCGTATTAGGTCACAGTTCTTCAGAGCAACTCTATTTGCTTTCCTTAGAAGGCTATTTATTTTTCACTCACAGTACGTTTCAACACTTAGTAGATCTCGAATTGTTAGTCATTATTACCATGATAGCTGATAGAGGGGTGGAAACACATATTTTAATATTCATATACACATATTTATATACACAGCGAAAGTCCTGTATATTTCAAAACGTCGTTTTCAAATCGGAGTTTCATGGAAACAAAGAGGAACATTCTCACTGCATTTATAGCCATGCTCAGTAAAACTATACAAACCTTAATAAAATGCGCAGTATTGCGTCTCCTTGTGAATTAGTTCATTGTTATCGATTTATTACACACTCTTGAGATGGGAGAAAGAAAAGCTGTGGAGATTTAATTTGTATATTCCACATGTTCACGTGTATAGAAATATGTGTTATATCTGCGAACTTCACAATGAAAAAAAATATTTTGTTACGGCCAAAGAAATATTTTGTTGGTATTCACCCTGCCAAGTTTTGTAGCTGCCATAAAGTAAGTTTTTAGTGGCCACAAAAGTTTAGTGGCGATAAAAGATTTATTTTGTGGCAGCTACAAAATTTTTGTGTACACCACAAAATTTGACAGGGTGAATACCATCAAAATTATTTTGTGACCGCCACAAAATCTTTTTTCCAGTGCATATTTGTGTACTAGGTTTATCTTACAGTAGCATATATTAATGTAAATACGCATACTAGTGTTGTCGTCTATGCCACCGATTTATTCACCAGTTAACAGCGCGAGAAAATGTTTCCCTTTTACCCGAGAATTTGTTTAACAAAAAATAATATAAGAGGGACATATAAAGTTCTTAGGTAAATATTTTTAGCGGAATTGTTATTATTTTTCGGTATTATATCCCTACAAAGTTGTAAAGTATTTATCCCCTCCATTTCCGACTTAGCGGAACCATATATCATTAGGAATCATTAGAATATTTCTGAAATATATTTATCTTTATTTTTGTAACCGCTCGGATATACGTCGTACTCATATCATTCTCATAGTGGACTCATAAATTGGCTATCCATGTACTGTGTTGTAGGGCTTTTTTTTTTTACCAGTTTGGTGTATAACCAAGGTGACGGCATTTTGTTTTTGTGATGAACGACTGTTAAATTAAATTGTAATTTTACTTCCTCTCGTGGCACGAAATATAGGGCCAAATTATGTACTGACTGAGGTACAATTTAAATTGTGGTCTCTAAACCAAGTCATCAGTGATTCGTTACATCATTACGCTTAGGAGGAAGATCTATTAGAAATGTTTAAACGGAGGACTTAACATGTTAACTGAATCATTGACGTATATGGTAAAAAAATAGGCGATTAACCCAGTCCTTACCAGAATAACCCCTCAACTTAAACGCGAATTTTTCTTTCCAATTGTTGCAAAAAGAAATATTTCTGGTTTGATAAGTACTTGCGAATTTCTTATAAGAACTCACGTAATGGAACCTATTAAAAACAGCTTCTGCTGGATCAAGGCACAATCAACAACTAATCATAAAATGCTGATGTGTAATTAGGAACCAACCGCATAGCTCACGGAAAGGTGTTGTGGCCTTGCACAGGAACGACCATGTTTCTATCTGCACTACCACACGTGCGTGAACGAGTGTAGAGGAGTGGAGAGGCGTGGTCGTCTCTCAACGTCAAGGTATTGAGAGCCGATGAGGGTGGAGTGAGGCGAGTATGGAGCAGCACCGGGAACGAATGGGAGAACCCCGAGAAAACCGGCCGACCAGCAGCATCGCCCGGCACGATCCCCACATACGAAAATCCGGGAGAGACTCCGCCGGGAACAGAACCCGGTACGCCGAAGTAGGAGGTGGCTAGTCTAGCCACTACACCACCGGGCCCCGTGAACGAATGTGAAAGGAATATTATGTTAAAGGGCTAATCCCTTTTTCGACGCAGGGAAAAGCAGGTATCCCACAAAATAGCTGATTAAGGGTGATGCTGTACGGGGGAAAGATGTTTGAGCAGGTTTTGGTAAAAAAAAAAGGGGGCGGCAGGAGGAGGAGCTTCCAAACTGCTTTATTACCTCCCGCTACGTGCTGATTAAAGCACCTCTCCACAGGGTGCCATGTTTTGGGGTTAGGTAAGGGGCTGGAGGGGGAGAGGCGTAAATTTGCCGAGACGCACACACGCGTAACTTCCACCTCGACGAGGTAAACTAAGTGAACTCAGAAGCGAACTGGCAGAGTTAGCGTGTCGATGGCATCACCCTGACGTCACCCGGGTTTCTCGAATTTGATTAGCGGCGTGCCGGTAACAAGCCGTTCCCACTCTTCGAAATACGCCGAGAAGACACCTTCTCACGTGGAGACCGCGTCATCAGACATATTCATTTTTTTTATTTATTTCTTCCTAATTCAATTATAGGAGCATTTATTAAAAACCTACCGCAATAGAAGCTTAGCTAATTACGATACCCATCATTTAGGGCATAATATTTGAAATATTAGTACATATTTGTCCAACAATTAACACACAACCAGGAACACATATTAACAATCAGGCACAAAAATTAGCACAAAGTCATGAAATGTAATGATTCGATTTAGAATCAATTTCTGTATAGACTGTTCACGGTAAAATGAGCACTTTCGAAAGCCCTGCTTAAGATTTACTTGTGTACACGTTATGTGTTCTTCCGCCTTACGTAAAATTAGTATTGGCATAGGCCTCATCACTTTATTCATGCGTCGGGCAAGGAGAAACTGCGAAATTATTAGGAAGAAAAGTAAACATTTTATAAATCTGCTAATTGTTACACGCTGATGCTTTAAAAAAAAAACAGAAAGCTAAGTAAATAATTTAAATTGTCACAAATGGTTACCTAACACATTTTATTCGAAGTTAAAATATGGAACTACTTCCCCATCTATCGTTACCAACTTCACCGGGTGCATGTCACTCAGTGCACCCGTTGGAGTATATGCAGGCATGGGTAGTGTGTTTTTTCTAACGTTGAATTCAAAAGTGCTCACTTTATCGTGAACAGCCTTTAATGACCCTAAGTCTTCTGTTATGAAACTAAAACGAAGAATTTCTCTATTAGGAGTGACGCAGTTTCTTAATGATGATTAATGCTACGGACACCCAATTTTCGTGGTAAATATCTCACGAGTAGTTTCGTTTCACAACACCTCAGCTCTCATCTTCTTTTGTAATCGGATAGTTTTGGTTTCAGTTTACGTCTTAGGTGTCGATAACCACGGATCACAGAGTTCAGTTGCGGAGAATAGTTATAATGATTAGCCTAGTTAAATGAAGGCTGTTCGTTATAAAGTGAGCACTTTTTGTAATCAACCGCAGAAAAAAGTCACTGCTCCTGCCTGCATCACTGTAAAACAATTTTCCGGTAAACTTTCCAAACTGTAGTGGAAATGTGTGACATATGCACTGTATGGAAACAATGTCACACATGAAGCTGCAGATATAGGAATGTTTAGCGTCACTACTATACGAAGTTGGGGACTTCCCTACGCATTTGACTGTTTCCTGAGCAAATGTAGGAACGCCACGATGACTGTACATGGGATGAAATCACCATTTCAGCTTTCTCACTAAGTGTATACACTGGTATGGTAAATATCCGAATAATTTCTTGAAGTATACTGTGAAGTTGGTAAAGATGGGGGGAAAGTAGTTTCATTTCTCAACATCGAATAAAATTGTTATGTAACCATTTGTGATAACTTATTTAGCTTCCTGTTTTTTTTTTTAATTCATCAAAGTATAAAAATAAGCATATTATTGAAATATTTAATCTTCTAATAATTGCAGAGTTTCACTTGGCCAACGCATCAAAAAATGACGAGGCCCATGGTAATGCTAATTATACACGTCGTGGAAGAATATACTATGTGCGTACAAGTAGATCGTAAACAGGGCTTTGAAAAGTGTTCAGTTTACCGTGAACAGCTTATATCGTGAGACATCGCCCCAGAATGCGGTACTTGATAATCCAGAACAGAAACAGATGCTCGTACCGTGAACTCAGGCTCCACACGCCAACAAAATGATGTGACCATCCGGAAACATGTCTAAACAATAGACTAAACATTGGGTAGAGCGACCTCGCTGGCTGCACAGAACTAATCGCCGCGTCCCAACATTGAATTATATTTTTCTGCTAATACAACTAGCAAAAACAGCGTGGTTTGGATTTGAGGTTTAGTAAACGAGTGCTTTGAGGTGTTTTTATACTTCCTCTAATCGATTTGTAATTCCGTTTGATTAAATTCAAATTGTTAAAAGTATTTTATTTGTATAATAATGCTTGTTATTTAAAAATTAAGATATAAACAAACACGTTCATTACTGTTGACTATGTGACTTTGACGTTGTGTTCCTTTGTGGTAGGTCAATGTTGGGTACATGCACGGAAGACGGTCTACCTTAACTTTAGCCTATGATATGAACGCCGTTCGCTGATCAGGGCCATTATTCCAGTACAATCAGTTGGCCACTAAAAACACCTTATGTCTGAAGCAAATGAGATGCAATGGCCAGTATTTCACTCAGGGACGTATTTCTGAAACTCTTTTCTCTGTGTGCTGAGCTAGCAGGTAATCTGTGGTAGAGTGCACATGCCATCTATAGTAACCCTGGACAGTATGCGAACCTACATTGAAAACATGACAGATCGATTTTCATATTCTGCGTGTATCCTCAATAGTGTGACGTGTATCTTCGTAACTGCCAAAATTTCTTGTTCAAATAGCGACTAGCTAATTGTTTACGTTAGTTTTTACGAAAATTCTGCGCTCTACGAAAAATACTGCGCCTGCCTCGTATACTTCTTGTATACATTACAACTCGTTCAGAAGTGTACCAACATCTCAACGCATTTTCTAATGTTAATATAAAAACATCCATTAGGACAGCTTTAAAGTAAACATTAACATGGACCAGATGAATTTCTACATTCTTCGATCAGCTGCGAATGTTTTATTTGTTTATTTATTAAATGAGTTGAGTGCTCCTAAACGGCGACAGAGCCTTAGTAGGAGATGACTATTTTAATTTACAGGAAATATGAATGGAAACGATTACCACCAGTATTAAGGAACCGCCCCCGCGTTCTCCTGGAGTGATTTAGGAAAACCCTGGAAAATCGGAATCACTACGGCCGGACAGGAAATCGAACCTGTATCCTCCCGAATGCGAGTGACGAGCAACGGAATTAAATTAAGCTAGCAGTGTTCAGAAAATTAAAATTGAGACCCCGGTCTCACGGGAGACGCAAATATTTCAATTCAAACGTGTTCGGCTCTGTACAGCTATACAATGGCTCCGAACCTGTTCCGATCGCAATCAATACTTCAAGATGAACGGATTATGTTATGTAAGAACATAAGAACGACTTTTCTTGTGTGTTGCACTCCGATTTGCTGCCATGAAGTAATCGAACAGTGTCATTGTGATCGATGAAAACGACAACATTTTTTGCTAGCGTTGAAATGACTAAAAATGTAGAACAAATAGCAATATAAATGTACTATTAAGATCAAAGAGTGAGCCGTTAAAAAAGGAGCTCAGCATGAATGAGTGTTGGAAGTGATTTCAAATAAATTACGGGATCGTGTTTCTGAGGCTAGGAATCGCTTTTATTTGTATTCGTTCACAAGTCTCCACGATTTCCAGACCTAAACTTTTTAAATTTTTTTTGTGTTGGATGAAGAGTGAAATGCACAATCGAATCGCCGCTACGATGAACTATCAGCTCGCATTATGAACGCTGTAGGCCATCTACAGGAACGTGGAAATTCATCACCCCGACGAGCAACATACAGTGGTCTCACGAGAGCAGAACACTGCATTACAGTAGACGAAGGAATTTTAGAAAAAATTCCTTTAAACTGTTACAAACTCGTCAGTGTAAAAAGTAATCATCAAAGTGGTTCTACGTTGGACGTTGGAAACATTTTGGAATGGGGCACATGAGTATATAATTTTTGGCTTAAAATAACGTCTCCTGTTAGCTCCAGGAGTAATGATTCTCTATCTCTCTCTCTCTCTCTCTCTCTTATATATATATATATATATATATATATATATATATATATATATATATATATATATATATATATATATATATATATGCTGCTTGGTCTGCATCGCTTCCTTGGCGATGTGCCAAGGGTAGAGTGATAACCCGAGGAGTGCATGGAGATATACAAAAGAGTACCGCTCCCACATTAAGCCTATCGGGACTCGTGCCGCATTCTGCCATAGAGGGGATTGAATGTTTGGTGTCATCGTTGTAAGAATGTTCTGGCCAAGGCCCCCGCCTCTCTCAGGGTGACTTGGGGGCACAGGGAACCTTCTGCATCTGGCAAGGGGGACCATTCAAGCTGCGAAGGGCCTCCGAGTCGACAGTCTAGAGTTTGGATGATTGTACTTCCTCGAGCGCCAGGTGTGCCAAGACAGCGAAGGGACGAGGGGCGATGATTGCGATCAGCGACAGTGATGTCTTCGTACTGCGAGCAACGGTACAGTGGAAAGTTATATAGAAATAGTGATAATGGCTTTAATTAGAAATGAGATAGACATTAAATACTCCACTCACTGAGATTAACAACAGTAATAGTGGAGAAAGGCATTTTAATGTTGTAAATACCAACAGTGTGAATATTTATACATATATATAATTAAATTTAGTAATTTAATTTTATCAAGACCCCCATACCTCGCAAATATAGACATATGCAAACGTAGGGAAGTACCCTAGGACGACGGTAACCCCTTCCCAGTGACTAGATTTCCATGAGAGTCCTGCTGGTGTCTGAAACGTCTGGAGGATAACACGTATAGAACCTCAGTATGGAGCGGCGATGGAATGCAAGTGAGGGGCAATCGGGAGTACTCAGATAAAGCCACAGTGCCCCCACGTGCGTAAAACGCAGGTGTTACTCTGCCAGATCGCCGTAGAGGGAGGCCTGTGCACCATCGACGCAGCCATCGGGGCTCCCAGTACCGGGATATGACCACGGTTTCGAAGGCCGATATTGATTTCAGCTTTGGCCTTTCGGGGGTATCCCGCGGCCGGATGGGGTGTGCTGCAGATGAGTGAGAGGGGGAATGGGACAATGAGAAGAGGGGGCAGCACAGTGGCAAGAGGAACTCCAACCGCCCGCCGCAAAAACTCATTACGATACTGGCACCGAACAATGGGAGTGTTGGGCGGGTTGCATAGACTCTGAGCGCAGGGGCTGCGGGAACAGGGTTCAAGGAAAACATTCCACAGTTTTTCCCACATTCAGCATTTTTAGAGCGAGCAGTTGAGTGGCGGTGAACGCTCGGTAATCATGTGGTTCGCAGCTCATTCAAATTATGGCTGTCCCGTTGTCCAGCGCTTACCCATTTGAATTAAAATCGGAGCATCGTTATATTCTACACATTTATCTCATTGCTAATTTTATCTATTCTGACTGCTGGTAAAGAACTACTCCAAATACTCACTGTCTTATCCCAGTACATACTCTAGTGCCCACCCTCACTTCAACGAACTTCGTTAAATAGCTCAATTGAATAATCTCCTAATCCAATACACCGTCGGCACTAACAGGATGTTGTTCGATGCGCTTTCACATGTAACAAAAACGTTTCGCATAAAGATCCGTTACCCTCATATTCTATTCGTTTATTACAGAAACTCGTTCATCGCCATAATCAGTCGTATTTCGTGCTCTTTAAAGATGTGCTATACCACATGTTTCTAAAACACGGAGCCAAACTTCGGCACGCAATTCCTTACAAATATATATGTGCAACTTATCCGCTAAAGTGATTGTTAAGAGAGCTACGTGCCTTCAAAATTTGCAGTTCCCTTAATTATAACTTAACGATATAAGTGGTACTTCCATTTTAATCTTATATTTCCATCATGAATACACCGCCGGCGTTTGTGCTCATGTATTAGAAACATGCTGTAGTGTTGTCCACAATTCAACGCTACTGTATGTAGTGTAGTAGCTCCTTCCATCAGCGCAAAGCAACAAAATGTATTCCTTGAATAGTTTCCAATCAAACTGTGTGATTATTTTCCTGTAAGAACTAATCACGAGACTCAAAGGTGGTTTACTGCACGTCATTTCGTATAGATGCAGGGTTGAGGTGCTGCAAGTAAAATGGGCAAAATTTGAATTTTTGATTTAAAGAGTTTTTCATGCTTTACCAGCGTCATTAAGTAGACGATTATGATACGTTTACAAGTTGCCACAATATACCCAAATAGACACATATCAACTAGGATTAATATAAATGAGTGTTTATTAATGTAGTTTGAGTGTGTATGCTTCATTTTTAAGGCACATCTAAAAAAAATACGTTCTTTGAGGCGTGACTTAAAATATTTCATGTACAAGACTAATTAGCATTGTTTCTAATGGTAAATATTGTGAACAATACTTCATTTTGCAACAGTTCTTTTTTATTTTAGCTTAATTTACCGTATTCGGATACGTTTAAAACTCAGTTTATATAGAATATGAAGATAAAGTCAACGATCTCTATACCTGCGAAAACGGTTGAATGGTTAACGAGAAACGAGAGAGTTGAATTACCTTACTCCGTAGAAAAATTTGGGACTGAAAGTGATAAGGGTATTGGTTACACAAAAAAAAAGTATTATTTAATATTTGTGTGTAGGAAACACCCTTCAGCTTGTATACATTACTTCTAAAAACTCTTTCCTCGCATCAAAAAGATTATATAAAAGTTTTGTTTTACTATGGGATGTCAAAATCTCGATTTTTAGTGTTTTGTGGTGTAAAGATCAAATAGACAAAAACATTTTCAGAATATTTAGCAAGTGTAACTGAAAGATAAAGTCTTAATTCATCTCAAGATACGATCAGCAAACTTTATTTGACAACATACTGATACACAGCTAGAATCAAATGTTTGCAAAATTTACCTTCGAGCAATTTATCATAAATAGTTTTATTTGTACATAAAAAAATATACTAAAATGGTGAATTTGACGTGGTCTAAAATTTTAATGCGAGGAAATATTTATTTTAAGTAATGTCTAAAAGTTGAATATTATTTGCAAAAAATATAAAATGAAGGATATTTGGGGACTAACAGCCTTAAGGGTGTTGCCTGGCAGGCTTGACGGTGGCGTGTGACTGGTCGTGTGCAGGTGCTGGGCTCGCGGCAGGTGGTTGTCCAGAAGACTATCCAGCAGCACGGCGACGATGAGCTGGAGACGTCGCGCACCAGCATCGAGCTGGAGGCCGCGAGCGGCGTGTTCCGGGAAGGCAGGATGAAGCTGCGTTGCCTGGCGACACTCTTCACACTCTACCGCCGCACGGAGGAGGTGGAGCTCCACGAGGACACACCACAGCTCGCCCCGGTCATGGGCCCCACCGCGCCGCACAGCCTCAGTGAGTTGCCGCCTCTCACTTTGTCTATAAAATCTTCACGGTTACTTCAGCCTTTTATGAAGCGCTGCTAATGTTCTACTTCCAGGATATTCCTCCGCCTCGTGCAAACTAAATCCGTGTCCGAACTAGGGTACATACTTGCTTATTTGCAACCTTGCATACTTCACTTACCATTGGCACCAAGCTTGAGAAATTCGGATTGGCAGTCTTGCTGGGTTCGGTGCCAGTTATTAGTCAGCTAACCACTTTAAATGTTCATGTATTCGGACAAAGAATTTGATAATTGCCGACAGTTTTAGGGGTTGGATTAAGTAATAAATAATATTTAAATTTGATTTACATTAAAATTTATTGGCTTTCGTTAGTGTACGTAAGTGCAGTTCGGATTGCTTTTTTATCTTAGATTCTGTGTTTAGTAATATAGGACTAATAAGAATTTATTTCTTAGAACTTTTTTAAGGTGAAATTTGCGATAATTATTTACTCACTTCAAAATTCTATGTCTACGAAGTAGGAATGTTGCCCAATTAAACTTTCAATCAAATAATTATGTCGGAAATCAATTGTAACCTAAAAATTGCTTCGCAAAATGGCGGCACATATTCTGTAACCATGCGAGAGGTATACAACTTCGTTTGCATTTATACTTGCATACTTCACTTGCAGTTCAAACAGCACTTGCGACGTCACTTCCGGGGACAGGTACGCACAAGTATGTACTTAAGGAGAATTCGGACACAGCGTAAGCTTAACAAGTATGGATAATTACACCAAAGGGACAACTCACCACATTAGTGCACAATCAGTTCTAATGATATTTTGTATAAGAACTGATTCTCACTAGACATTGCCAACATGCCTATTTTCTTCCTGTTTTTATTCAAATTATTTATCAATGAAGCATTGTAATTTATAGATAATATATTAATAACATTTCAATTTAACAGGAAAAAAAGTACTTTTTATGAACACAAGTATAAAACGCTTGTGATACAGGGCGTGTTTAGGAAACAACTGAACACGTCATACATGGGGAGATTTTCAAAATTTTGATTCAAAAAGGCCGAAGAAACCGTGAATGGACTATAGTAGCAGTGTCATTATGGGCTGCACTGCACCGCTCAGCCTAGTAAGTAGTCGCCTATCACCTCCCTCCTCGGTCACTTAGCACCTCTGTGCTCATTTATAGGGTGAGTCATTATAGGAACTGGTGGAAGAGTACCCCTCGCTATCGTCATCATTTCCATCATAACCATCACCATCGTCACAATCGCCATTTCCACCATCACCATGTTAATCACCATCGTCACAATTTCCTTCGTGACCACCACTATCGTTACCATCACCATCACCATCACCATGTCCATCACCATCGTCACAATTTCCTTCGTGACCACCACTATCGTTACCATCACCATGTTCATCACCATCGTCACAATTTCCTTCTTGACCACAACTATCGTTACCATCCCCATCACCATCGTCATAATTTCCTTCCTGACCACCACTATCGTTATCATCTTCATCACCACCATCATCATCGTCACAATTTACTTCGTGACCACCACTTTCGTTACCATCACCATCACCACTATCACCATGTTCATCACCATCGTCACGATTTCCTTCGTGACCACCACTACCGATACCATCTTCATCACCACCATCGCCATGTTCATCATGATCATCACAATCTCCAACGTCATCATCGTCATAACCATCGTCATCACCACCAATTACACCATCACCAGCGTTGCCATCACTATCTCCACCATCACTATCGTCATCACTAAAATTATCATCGCTGTCTCCTTCAGCATCGCTTTTTTCAGCATAGCCTTCATAGCCGACATCTATATACCGAGTCCGGCAAGTTTGTTTCGAAGTCAAGCACATTATGGTCAATTTTATATCTCTTTTTGTCAGTCTTCTAATACTCTTTCTTTAAGAACTGTATTTGAACGTCTCGTTTGTATTCAACCGTTTCTTCTAAAACACGCCGATGCAATTTTCTTCTATACTATTGTATCAGGTTTTTTATTTCCACAATGATCACCTGATAGCAAATGTTTCGATCACTGTTATGGTTCGCCCGTGGGAATCGTGCCGAACGCTGCTGCTGGTCGGCGGGTTTTCTCGGGGATCTCAGGTTTCCCCCGCCCTTTCATTCCGTTGTTGCTACATACTTACCTCGCTTAACCTTCATCTTTTTTCAAGACCCCGATGTTAAGAGCTGCCAATCCCTTCCACGCCGTAGACACGCGCAGGCAATCAACGACTAGATACACGCACATCAAACGAGCCACCACAACATACACTTAACTATAATACATTCGCAGTTTCTTCGCACTTTTTAAATTAAACCTTTGAAAAAATCACAACACGTATGACGTATTTAGCTATTATCAAAATATCCCATGTATCAGAATCGTTTGATACCTCTGTTAATATGAAAGTATATTATTTTTCGTTAAATTGAAATTTTATCTGCATTTTATTTTTAAATTATATTAATTCATTTAAGTAAAATATGAAGAAAAACAGTGAGAAAACATGTGTCTTAGAAGCGCCTAAAGGGAAATAGTTCTCAAGCAAATTAACTGAATGCGCACGAATTCGGTGCGTTGTCCTTTGATGTAATTTTCTAGATCTGGTCAAGCTTAGTTTGCACGAGGCGGAGGAATATCCTGTAATCATAACTTTAGCAGGGCTTCAGAAAAGTGTGAAGTATATGAGAATGGATTATATCATGTAATTTCATATAGTGATACCACTGTACTGTGACATATTATTAAAAAATTATTAATTTTCGTTTAGTCATTATAACATATGCCTATAATGATAGGAATCTTAATTTTGGAACTAGTGATGAATTTTTGGCACAGAACTGAGGTTAAAAATAAAATTTTTAGTTCTAATATTGCGTTTATTTTTATCTCCTTTCAAGAGACAGAAATAATCTGAGCTTACCCAACTTGTGGTTTCTGACGGTAGCTAGCTTGTCCCAAATTTATAGGTCTCTTTCAGTTACGCCTATGCTTTCAGACCAAGCCAGTGCCTAATTATCCCTTTTACGTGGCACTGCTCAATAAATACGGTGATAAATTTTACTGTATTTTTCCTTACATATGTCAACTTATAGTTACTGCATAAGATATTATTTTTCACAACAAATATTTTTCGTACTTGCTGCCTTTTCTAGCATGCCCTTGTAAGGGAAGACGCTATCAATTTGTGACATACAAATTTGAGTAGGAAATAAACATAAGCCCTTAAAAATAATGATTTGCTTACATCCTTTTATTGTAGAGTAGATATATTTTAGAACGAATGATCTTTCATTTCGATTATATTTACCTATCGTTGTACGAAGAATAGCAAAATCAATCGCATATGTTACTGAATAATGCCTTGAATTGTAAATATTTTTTTCTGAACTGTTTCTCTAGACAAACAATAAGTATGGTGGCATGTATAACACAATAGAATCATCTGCACTAATAAGTGGAATAACAGGAATACAAGAATGTTCCTAATTTTATATTTTCAACGAGCAAAACCATATTATACTATACTGATAATTCTTCCATTACTTGCTGTTTACATTAATAACTACCAAAACCAAAATCAACAGTTTCATGTTTTGTGCTTCAATGAAGAACAAATACGCCGGGTTGAAATTATATGATGATTCATAAGAAATTCTAGACACTATGTTCTTAGACTTGCTACACATACACAACCACGCTTCTCAAAATGTTTAAATTATTATCCAAGATCATTTTTTTTAAATAAACTTCTGAATGTAAGCAGCCAATGCACGACAATTATAACAATGATTAGTGTTTGCAACGAGCTCAATAACGCGTACTTATGCTGCTACAATTCCGTTTAGTCAACACTTCGAGCCCACAAACCCACGCTGTTGATTCTCGCGAGTAGTCTGCTCGCCCCACTCGGGCTCCAGTGGGGTCGAGCGGGGTTAATTCCGAGTTGACAAAGTAAAGGAACTAGGTTAGCCCTTTAAAGTCGCCCAGACGGATGGAGAGCAAACCCCGTTGTGTCACGCCGACGATCGAACACGATTGGGCCGACGAGATTTTCGTTAGCACCTTCCCGCCAGGTCACGACCGACGTTGAGTTAATTAAAGAGGATTATTCAAGGCTCTTCGTGCTGCACCCTATAGATACTGCAAGCATAGTATTTCAAGAGCGGTGTTTTGCAACGTACCATGCATATAATATACATGCACTAATTCAAAACTTCCATACAAGATTACCTAGGCTATCCGTTAATAGTGTGCATTTCCGTCATTGGCTTTTTTGTTGTTGCGCCACGCAAATACACCAAAATACAAACAATAAACAATCTTGTAATTTACACGCTGAATAATATTTGATTTCAAGTTAGCAAAATACAGGACAGTTCCCTTGAGAAAAATCAGAAAGAGAAACAAGAGGAATTATTGACCTAGAGTGATTAATGAGTCAGGTACTCACCTGCGAAAATCGATTTTTAAAGTGAACTTGCTTAACATTTACTAATAGACTTATGTGATTATACAATACATCTCTAAAGAGGATAGGAAAATCTTAATTGTAAACTGACATTTGTAACAATTTTGTGGGGAGTATAATACCCTTACATTAAACAAAGGGGGAAATGCTGCATTAAATGTTGCAAATATGAAAGGTAAACAACCGCACAATACCAAACTATGTACAGCTGTTCACTGTGTTAGCTGCACTTAACTACACAGTATATTTAAACGGCAAAAATGACTGGCGTACGCCCAGTAAAGCTGGTAATGACGGAGGATCAGCAGTTCCATTTCTTAAAGTTTAATTAAAATTGTTCTGTGGACTTTTGTGAATACATAAAGGACTTCGTTTCCTTTTTATAAAATGCACATAAGAATTATTGGGTTTTGAGGACTACTATAATTACTTTCTAATAATTGCACAATTTCACTTGACCGAAGCATCAATAAAGTGCTCAGCCCAATTGCAATATTAACTTCACATAAGCTGGAAGCATCAACAATGCTAATCTTAAGAAGGCTCTCAAAAGTTCTCAGTTTGACGTGGACAAAACATAGATGCATTCCCAAGAACGGTTCGTCTGAGAGTGTTACACAAAGGAAGTTAGTTCTGATCATTCATAATCCATGCTCACCATAAAAAAATTTAACACAGAACAGAGTTTCGCATCTCTGAAAGAAAATAACATTGCGTTCCCTTTATATATCTTAATGTAAGAAGGTGATATTACCTATCAAATTTACGCAGAGTACATATATCCTTTCAAGAAAACATTCAAAAGTAGGTTTAGCGCAAAATGTTCTGTCTCATAAAATAATGTAAAATGCAAAATCTGTACGAGAAATTAAATGTCCGTACTCAGTTTTGTGCCTGAAATTCATTACTAGAGACGGGAAAGAATCTCGTTATCTGGCAGAACGCTAAAAATATATATGTTAAGTACAGGATTGTTCGCCTAACGTTGACACCCCAAAAATTTCCAGAATGGTTGCAGATCATGAAATGCGGTTTTCGCTAAATGAAATTTCGTACGGAGACAAGTAATTTGAGTAATTTCCCGTAAAGTGATTATTCATAACACGTGTATGGACAGAAATAATTAAACCCCGTATGATTTTTCCTCAGGAAACATACATTTATTTCAATGGCGAGTGAATGAAAATTACTAAAACCTAACCAGAACATATCCTGTACTTTAACTCTTTAATTATAAGGTCATTGTAAGCCTAATACAGAATATGCTACAGCAGGGCGATTATGCCAGAGGAACTCGCAAAGAAATAATACTTGAACTGTCACTGTACAAATCAGTTTGATTTTAGTATCTTAGTTTTGAAATAAACAAACATAGAAACTTCCTGTCTTAAGTATACAGTATACACATATTTGAAAAATACTAATAAATTTTATAAGTGTGTTGCGATGTAATGCAAAACCCCACATTTAAATTACGTTTATAATAACTACCACGGTGGGATTGTCAGATATAAAATATACGATAAGAATTGCTCTGATTTTTGATAGAAGAGATGTTGCATACATTCACATAATAAAGTAACGCGAAGCCGTCTTATTTCCCTGTGTCAATATATCCAGAATATGATTATAGTTTATTCCCACCAGCTTACTGAAGAACGTACACGTAGCTTGCCTGCAGTACATGCTTCACACAATGCAAAATTCCCTGCAATATGTATCTACTGCTCGTGCTCATCTTGTAGGCCCATTCCAAGTAGTATTAACATAAGATCTGAGCAGACAGGATATTACCATGTAGCAGTGAATAGGAAATACGTGACGTGTGGAAGAAAGGTGGTGTACTATTGAGCAGTTTTCATAACCATACTCTCCCATAGGCTTACAGAACAATGTGAAATAAATCATGTTTTGTTATCGTGTTTTAAGTTAGATATATTGTTGGCAAAATTTATTACAACTGAGCAGTGTGATAGTAGAATATTTCTCCCCTGAGGAAAACGTCTGCCTGCCCCTTGCAGGCTCGAGAACCAGACGTTCGATGCGAAGAACACTCACCTTAGTTTACAACATTTACTTGAGACCAGTGACCATTTGTCAAACTCTGAAAATTATGCAACTTACTTTCCATAAGGACATGCAGAAATTATGCAGAACTGGGTTATCAGTGAAGGCGAGGAAGTGAAAACAATTATTCATGCAAATAGGATAAGACGTCAGACTACTTCAAATTTCAAGCCAAATTATTTTATTTCAAATTCAGTTTCTTTCAATTAATTTATCTGCATTCTGGATGTAAATGTAGCTAATTAAAAATCCTTAATGGCAACAGCAAAATGATTATGAAAAACATTCAAACCAGCACTGCCGAAAGGAAGTGATCAGACATAACTATCGTTAACAATATTCTTATTCAAAAACGTAAATTAGCCTGACGTGTCAGTTTGTCACTTCAAAAATCACTGAATGAAAACGTCTGCAAATATTATTTGAAAAATTAATCTTGGCTCAGCTTAGTGGTAGAACATTAAAAACTCTGTCTCTCGGGTGAAATTATGGTTAAAAATGAGATGGTTCTTAACTGTTAAAAACGCCGTGCCAACATGGCGTTGTGTAGAATGTTATATTACAAATGGCCACTCTCTTAGGCCTATATGACGTGTAGACTTAACTCGTAGAAAAACTAGTAGTGTAGAAAAATAGTTTACTTGTAGGATGACACCATTTATAGTAGAAAGCAGGACGGGATCTCAGGAAAATGTAGAGTAGTATTCAAACTTCATAGAGTTAAGGTGTTTCTTAACGTGACTTACATCTCACGGAACGTCAAAGCGTCTAACTAACTGACCTAAGCTCCTAAACAGCTGCTTACTATACGGAGGGGCTTACAACACACTTCTCTATGTAGAAACAAAACAATATTAACCAAGGAAGCTGATGAAACTAACACACCGAAATATACTACTTAAACTACCTAAGCTACGTCCAACTTCTGGACTTGCGTCCTGACTTAGGTCTTAACCCGTTGGAAGATGTTGGCAGATAGCGCGATCTTGTAACTGAAATTACCCGCCTAGCCCTATGCTATCATACTAGCCAATGGGGGTGCAGGGTTCAAACCTGCCAACCAATCGGACAGCTTCCTACTCAAACAACTAATCTCACACACTCCTAACGGCCCAATTCCCTATGTCGAAGATTTACAGGTCTCGTAGAAGGTAATAAAAATAACTTAATAAATTCCCTGAAACAATTAGAATGGTGTGAAACCAAGAAAATTAATGAAAATATTGAATAATTATTTAAAATACAAATAAAAATCAACTTTAGCTATGTAAGAAATTAAAAAATATATGATTGCCATTCTAAGATCTAACTATTCAAAATCCTGAATATAGGAAAATTAATATAAATAAATAAAATTTAAACATATGTGAAAAACGTATGCAAATTACAGTGTTTGGCATTGACAGTGTGTGTAAAAATATACATAGATTATAATATTGAATGTAGAAATCGCAAAAGTTTATGTTACAGTGTATATTTGTGTGTGTGTGTATATATATACACACACACACACTTGCAAATTTCAAGAAACTTCTTTATAGGCATCATGGTCTAATCGGCGGGGCCTGGCAGATCTAATGAGGTTTATGAGGTGCTTTTTGTATAGTCTCATCCTATAAGTACTGTGTTTAATTCATTTAATTATGTGTTTCCAATTTCAGTGGTATGTACTTTGTTTATGTCTGTATTTGTTAGGCGTGATGGGTCTGTTCATAACCAAGTCTGTTTGCTCACACACAAAACATTCTTAAAAATAAGTTAAATCACAATTATGCATAGATACTCAATTATTTGGCGTCACAACTAAGGACTGAAAAATTCGCGTATTCAGTGTACTGCAGGTCAAACTTCAAAAATCTATATATACTCGATCCCAAGATTAATTCCATAGGCTACTGCTCCAATGGGCAGCTGTTTCACTACATACCAGATGGCTTGGAATTCTTGCGGATTTTTTGACTCAGAGTTCCACGGGTATCAAAAATTGTGAAAAATTTCTAAAATTATCGAGATATCGCGAAATTGGTGAATTAACTGTAGGATAAGCTAGAATTCAAAGAAAGGTACATTTGATTTCCTTTTTCAATAACATCGCAGGTTTAAAGCCACGCGCTGGAAGAATTAAGAGCCAATAACTAGGGATAGGAACATTTCGCGATTTCATTTCAGGACATGATAGACGTCAGACACGTGTACACTGAAGTTGACTTTGCAATTGGATTGTCGTTTATTAGATACGCCCTGGACGACTCTAAGCCAATGGCAGACTTGTAAGGAAACAAGTAGTGAGTGCCATACTGCCAGGAGTGAGGTAACATTAGTTACTCTATGGGGCAGCAGCCAATGAACAAACATCTGAGGCTTGAGTGTACACAAGACTGTGAAGTCTAGCCTACAGGTCATTGAACTCGCGAATTTTTCCTATCCCTGCCAATAACTAAACTGCAAGGAAAAGAGGATAAAATCCTGTGTTACACGGCCTGGAGCAAAACTCGAGCATTGGCTAATGAAGAACTAACAGAGGGTCAAGTACACAAACGTTTGTACAGGCTGTTCACGATTAACTAATCAATTTTTGAAATCAACCTTTGTAAAACGTCGCTGACCCTGCCTGCATATATTTTACCGACACAGCGACTAGCATGCGCTCAGTAAAGTTAGCAACGACAGAAATAAAGTAGTTACATGTCCTAACGTTGAATTCGAAGTGTTAGGTAACGATTTGTTGCTATTGAAATTATTCTGCTGTTTGTTGTAGTTTCAGTGCATTGAAGTGAAAGTATTAGCAAATTTGTAATATGGGCTGTTTACTTTTATAGTAATTCCACAGTTTCACTCGACCGACGCATGAATAAAATGTTCAAGCCCATGACAATAATAATTTTACATATGATGGAATATTACACCCACAATGTGCACAAAACAATTTTTTAAGCAGAGCTTTAAAAAATATTCAGTTTACCGTGAAAAGCCTGTAATCTCTAGCTTGTCGGTACTTAAATCCGCCAAATTTCCGGGTATCTGACAAAAGCCCAAATTTAGAAGTTTTTAAATCTTAGCATGTTGCAGCAAGAGCTCGCGATTTTTTTTTCCGGTTAGTGTTTGGCCGTATGCTATTCCTACACTCCCTGAAGTATTACAGTTATTGGTGAGTTTTTATCATCCGAGTGGCATAATTCTTTGTGACAAGGTTGAAAATGGTAGCTATTCAGAGTGCTGCAGCCGCAAATGGACTAATTTTTTTTCTGCTCGAGTGTATACAGCGCTGTAGAGAGGAAAGTTTTGGGCGGCTCTTAACATCGGTGTTCCGAGAGCCGATGAGAGTGCAGCGAGATGATTATGGAGCAGCGGGGGAAACTGGGAATTCCCGAGAAAACCCGCCGACCAGCGGCGTCGTCCGGCTCAATTCCCAGGTGCGAAAACTTGGAGTGACCCCGCCGGGAATCGATCCCACTTTCGCCTTGGTGGGACGCGAGCGCCCTAGCCACTTCGCCATTGCGGCTCCTATGCAGGACTGTGAAATATGTCATGGCGCCATGCCACAACACGAAATGTTGTCTATACAGCTATAGCCCCATGGGGATAAAAAAAAAACCAACATTTTCTAATGCCCATTACCTGGGTTACAATTCATACCCTGAAACCGAAGCAATACAAAAAAATAATACACTAACACACAACTGTCTTGACATTTAGACGATTTCTTAACAAACACAGCATCATATTTAATGAAATAAGCCTCCATCCTTCCAATATTAAAAATAAAAATGTCTTTAGTTAGCTTCTCTCCTTTTAAAGTGTCTTCGTAGCATGTTGGCTATTTCCATTAAGAAATTCCCTCATTACCAATAAAAATTTCTAATCCTGGTAGTGGACATTAGAATGTGTGTTTCTTTTCTGTGGTTTGTATTTATCAAATCGATATTCGTAATTTTATATTTTGGAAGACTGTAGCTGTTCATATAGCGAATTAGTTATGTTTTGTTCCTAAATTGCTTGGTGCTAATGGTGATATCAGCACTCTAGGAAGTGAAATCTTCATGATCATAATAAAATCCCCTCCGGTACTCTTTTCTTACGTTTCTGTGGCATAACAACGTAAAATATAGCATGTGTATTGTTTCGTTCCAGATGTGGCCCCCAGAGCCCAGCACTCTCTTCACGCCCTGGCCTTGGTTTGCCTGAGCACAGTCGTCCTGGCGACCTGCAGATAGCGTGGTTCCCCTCTCCACGCTGCGGGCCGAGTGACGTCACTGCAAGTGTCAGGGTGGCCAGCGTTCTTCACGCGCAGTTGTTAATACTACTTAGAGGGATGTAGCATTCTGTCCCGTTGGAAGGATGCTGGAACTGTTTACCGGCCAAATAGTCGTTCGGTGTTGTTAGCGTCTACAGGCGAGAGTCATTGTACCAACGCGGTCTGTCGCCTGATGAAGTTGTTGTAATTGTTAATCAAGTAGCCTTTAAAATACCATCAAATTTCGTGACATTTGTTAAATTGTCGGACAGTAAGAACCTGAAAATCAAAGTAAAAATTATTTATCTGCTGTGACTTTGGCATGGAAAAAAACTCACATTGCCTGAACGCTTCCAATATTGAGCATTGCACAAGCTGGTCTATATGTTTCTCCGCAATGCAATTACATAATTATGTTTTAAATATTGTGTGATTTTGTATGGATTTATAATTAGGATACGCCAAAAATGGATCGTGCTCTTAATTAGGAAGTATTCGCACGAAGTTATACTCGAGTTTGTTTTAAACCTTTTCAGTCATTCCACTTTTATTATTCTTGATATTGGTAAACTATGTAGGTCTTTACGTGATATTCCTCAGTAACAAAATAAATAAATTTTTTACAAATTCAGATATATACCTCATGTAAAGCAGATCTTAAGTTTACCTAACACATCTTAATTTGTGTTATTTTATAACAATACCATGTTACTAAGTATTATGTCAAGAATTAAGTGAACAGTTGTTTGTAATATCTGACGAAACATCTGCAAGAACATGCGTCAGTTTATGATATTTCTACATTCCTATAACTATGAAGCATGTAATAAAAGATGAAAAAAAATGTTTGCATGCGGACACTCGATATGTTACTGCTTGTAGTGTAATTTTGTAAATATATATGTAAGTGTAAAATTGTTTTCTTTAATTAGGTGAAGAAAGTGGTTTATTTTCATCTCAGGTTGTACACCGGTATCTTATTTTTTAATGTGGTGTAACCTTATTTTCTGTAGATGTCAGTCATGCAGAGCTGCAATATAAAGTGACCAAGAACTATGCTAAACATACTGGTGGTGAAGTGCAAAATACTGAGAATCTATGATATTGTATAATATATAGTATGACCCTTTTTACGTACAGAGACGTGTTAAAAATTAAGAGCTTCATTGGTGTGTTGTAGGTTCTTGTGCTTTTGTTTTGTACATAAGTTTGGCCTACTAATGTCATAAAATGAAACGAATTAATTCACTCAGTGTAAGCAGGAGTTAATACGTAAGGTTTAATTAATGCAGTGCTAACACTGCGTGTATTGTCTATGTACTGTCAGTGTTATGTACATGTTACTGAAGCATTAAATACAATGTATAAAATGCACAAACCTCCTTTTGTAACTTGAATGTGAGTTTTCGTCAAGATAACTGTCTTGGGAGTTAGGCCTTCACTGAGACAAAGGTTTGTCCAGCCCAGTGGTGTGACAGTAGATATGGCTTACAATCGTGTTATTTGAAGTAAGTGCCTGTGGTAATACAAACATAGAAATTTTACCCCTATAATTAATAGAACTAATGATTTTATGGAACAGATAAGTTTTGAATCAAATCTATGAGTATTCTGTATCGCAAACAAACTGATTTAACCTACATATATTTAAGGTGGTGATTTAATAACTTACTAAAACGATTAGAAATATCCAATCCGTTTTTTTCACTGCTTGTACAAGATTGATTCAATTCTGTTGGTTACATTTGGAGGAAACGTAAATATTAAAAAAAAAAAAAAAAAAAAAAAAAAGAGCTAACACGAACAGTACTTGAAAAATTAATAATTGCCGAAAATAGCATTCGGCAGCAAAATGGTGTTAAACAAGATTTTAATTACGTAATTTTAAAACTTCGTTCTAGAACCTCGCAAGAAAAAGCAAGCCATACACATTCCGTAAATAATATCCGGCAATAGCTTCAAAAAATCTATAAAGTTTTCTTTTTTTTGTAAATAAGCTATTTTATTAAACATTGAACACAACGTGATTATTAACAATTTAAATTTAGCGTATTTGTCACAAAATAATCATTAAGAACGGTTAATTTTTTATTATACTAGGTGGTTAATTTTGGTAACGTGCGTCTGCTGTTGGTATTAATCTAGGCACCTACCACCCACCCAGCTCCCCTGGAAAAGACTTTAGAATAAGAAGATCGTTACAACATGTAAGTGTCCACTCTTGGCTCATTACTTGATCTGCGTTCCAGCCAACAAAATATTTGTTTTTATATGGTCAAACATACATTTAGCAACCCCAACGAAATACTTTGTTCAGTAAATAAAACTTGAAAAGCAACCACATTGATATTGTTCATCTAACAAAATACACTTTTGAATAAACTAAATACCTGTGTTGGCCGAAGAATAAGACTGACCACTAAATATTAAGTAGTTGTAAACTGTATCTTGCCCACTCATTTGATCGCTTTCGTTCGAAAATACAGCTCGAGAGTCTTTTTGTAATTGTTGTGACAATTAGGACATTGGATAGGGTTGGATTGGAAAGGGCTTATTAGCGTCTCCTTGTGTTATACCTGAAGGCTTATCAGGGCACGGCTTATTAGGGGACGGCTTATAAACTAACTTATGACCTAACCTAAACTAACATCCGTGCCATACCTAGGTTTATAACCCATAACCTCCCGCATCCGAGCCCGGCGTTGCACCAACCGACTGCGCCACGGGAGGTCGCCGACTATTAGGAGAGTAACAGTGTTTGTTAATGCTTTTATTGGTGCTTAATAATGACATTAAAATCACAATAAAAACAGTTCAGCAGGAAACTAAAATGTACTGCTGTAAAACTTGAAATATTTGTTCACGCACGTTGTCCATTACGTATTTAAAAAATAATCCCATTATGTCAGTTGATGTTGCTAGCGCGTATAATTAATTTGGTTTTCTACAACACAATTCTATTTCTCCTATATAAACAATTCGGTTGTTCCAAATAAATTGTGTTTTATTCGACAAAATCCTTTGTCTCAGTGAACTGCCCCTGCGTCGAGTGCGAAATTTCGTATCTCGCGCGCCGACATGATCTCACCAGTTCTGCCCAACAGGTGAATAACAATTTCCCCTTCGCTTGTCAGAGAATATACACCGCGCAGTAGCACGGCAGAGATCGCGAGCCATCCCGCTCTTTCTCTGCCTGCCGATGTGTGAGAACAGAACGTGAGGAGAGGAAAGTTCGAAGACTTTCGGGACTTGTTTCAGGGAGGCGCGAAAGTTACGTAGCGGATCTGTGACGTCTCAACTTTGGCGTCGGTTCGCGCGGAGGGTAATTTTCTTCTGGGAACGCCCTGGATGGAAGAGACTTGCTCCAGGATGAATAGAGTGCGAAATGTGTGGCAGGTGGGTGATTCTCTTAGTTCCAGTTCGCCAGGCTCGGAGACTGGCGCGATGGCAAACTTACAGCGAGACAGAAGAAATGACTTTTTACTGGGGCGTTCGTTGATGCTAACGTTTTCAATTTATTCTCAATAACGGTTAACTGGAAACCTACAACATGTATGCAAGATAATTGGTAACCGTTAACAGTTACACAAAATAAATATGTAAGTTTTGTTACATGTTTCGTTTGTCGAGAGTGAACTTGAAAAGATAAAGCTCCAGGTATACTACGCCTACCTGCCTACTTATGCGTCAGGTGACCATTTCATTTAAATATAATAACCGCAAATCACAGACCGTAATATATATTTTTCCCTCTTATTCTTATAAATATTTCTACACAAAATTTAACAAAATTATCTCTGGGTTGCCTGGGGCAACAGAAAATGTTGTAGGCATATATAAAATTAGATTCACAAAGTCATTACAGCGTTTGAACAATGAACGTAACTGTAATCATATTTGAGTAACCATCTATACAAATAAATAAAATAGAAATGTCTGTCTGTTATTTTCTAATTTTCCACTTTTAATTATTTTTATATAGTATAATTGATTACTAAGCCATATAATGGTAATTTTTTTCATGTCTGTCTGTCTGTCCGACCAGTTTTAACTCAAAAACCACTGAACGTATTGACATTAAATTTACTTAGTCTGTAGATAATAACACCCGGACTAACTTAGTCTTTGTTTCATCGAGATATCTCAAACGGTTCCGAAAATATTATGGTAATCAGGGATGTAATTAGGTACTAGATTAAACTTATTTTAACATTGCTGTTAAAAAAATTTCATCTTTTCTCCTTTATTTTTTGTCTATAGGCTGTCGTCTTTTCCTTCCCAAGAGCCGTAGTGGTCCAGTGGTTAGAGCTACTAGAGCGATTCCAAGTGGGGCCTTAGTGGCTCAGTGGATAGAGCGATTCCAAGTGAGGCCGCAGTGGCTTAGTGGATAGAACTATATCAAGTGGGGTCGTAGAGGCCCAGTGGATATATATATATATATATATCAAATGGGGCCGCAGTGGCCCAGGAGCTAGAGCGATTCCAAGTGAGAGACTCAGCGGATAGTGTTATTCCAAGTGGGGCCGCAGTTATTTAATATAACTATATCAAGTGGGGCCTCAGTGGCCCAGGAGTTAGAGCGATTCCAAGTGGGGCCTTAGAGACTCAGCGGATAGTGTTATTCCAAGTGGGGCCGCAGTTATTTAATATAACTATATCAAGTGGGGCCTCAGTGGCCCAGGAGCTAGAGCGATTCCAAGTGGGGCCTTAGAGTCTCAGCGGATAGTGTTATTCCAAGTGGGGCCGCAGTTATTTAATATAACTATATCAAGTGGGGCGTCAGTGTCCCAGTGGCTAGGTATATAGGTACCTACTTCATTCAAACCATAATACATGTGAGAATCGATGGCAGAGTGTAATTTAATAACTCCACTAAATTTGAAAGAAGCAATATTACTATTTTAAACATAAAACCTTACTGAAACTATGGTGGGCTTTATTTTAATAACTACATAGATGAAACCTAAGCGAAGCGAAATTTATATTTCAAAAATAAGAAAATAAGTCCTAAATTTCATTCGAATGAAGTCGCACGGGTAAGCTAGTTTAATAATAAAACTTCTGGGCTTCTTATTTGCCGCCAACACGTGAAGTAAGTGGCAGTCAATAAATCCTACAATTGGTAGTTTTCTGAAGAGGAATCTGTGCATGAACGTGCACATTGTGTAAACTGCACTCTAAATCGGAATTAGTTATTTTTTACTGATTGTCAGTTGTAACTACTCCATCCATAATCAGTAGAAAAGGAAAACTATTAATCTCTTCAGTTAAATGAAATCCACTAATACAAACAGTAGAAAATCGGCTAATTATAGTCGATTAATAAAAAGCTCAAGGATTAAAAGCCGTGCATTGCGGTTTGAAATAAATTGAGTACAATAATTTTTTCGCAAAGTTAAATTATTACATATACAGGATAAATTTTGGAAGTGGTTGGTATCGAACCGGCATCCCGAAATGAAACACATTCTCTCGTTTATTTTGGCTGACGTTCTACCAACTCTGATACTTTGCCGCTGAGGTTAAACACTCTCGCATTTGCGTAGTAACATAAACTTACAATGGCGAACCGCTGTAAGTTTCGTAATCTGAAAGTAATTCATTTTGTCGAAATATACGCATAATATACGTACGTAGGTACATGTCTTTTTAAGACTCGAAAGTCATTCTAAGTTAAGTTTAGTTCAGGTCGTGTGCTTTAAAAGAGAAATATAGTGGTATTAACGTTGTTGTCGGTGTTGTCTATGTATCTGCCATTTTACAGTGCAACGAGATTTTACAGAATGAAACTGTTATTTTGGAGAGACGGAATGACTAGTAATAATTGTGCTAATCAGACTGTGTAACGTTAGAAACAATGCAATATTGTATCACATTTGCGTTTCCTCATTATTTTAGCTGTTAATTTTCAGACCACAAAATTTTTCTTGGTGTAAATCCGCCTTTCTTATTGAATCACCGCACTATCGAGACAGTAAAATTATCACTGATCTATCTGTCACTAAAAATAAGAGTAAAATGGCTGATACTAATGGACATCGATAACCTCGTACATTGAAACCAATATATTTAACCTTTAAAGCACAGAATTCGAACTAAACTAAAGATAGATCGACTTTCGAACTTTGCAAAGACATTTACTTGCGCAGAAAATCTATATATTTCGACAAAAAGAAATACTTTCACATCACGAAACTTACAGAAATATTTGACATTACATTTTGTGGTTCAATACCCATAATACGAGCACACATTTGGCTGTGGTAAAGTAGGGCATTGGATATGACTGATTATGAAAGCTTCAGCATGCTTTGCTTTATGGGAGGAGGTTCGAGCACAACCCCGTTTTTGTGTAGACAATATTTGTGTTCTGCGAAAAAATAAATCGTACCTAACTTACATCACATATAATTGCTCTGTGCTTATTTATTAAGCAACTATAAATAACTAGTTTTCTACTGCTTGAATTAGTAGATTTCTTTTAAATGATGAATTACTGATATTTTTTCTACAGATTCCGGATGGAGCAGTTTCAACTGACAATAAGTAAAAAATTACTGATTCCGATTTAGAGTGTGGTTTTTTCGATAGCAATATGTAGCACAGTGGTGGGGAAACATTTTTACTTGGGAGCGAAATCCAGATCTCAAGTTCGAACTGCGGGCAATATACTTTATTTTTATTGTTGAGCGAGTTACCGGGTCAGAGAAATCGTGTTATTTCCGAGTAGAAGTAATACGAACACTTTTTCTTTTACAAATTTCCAAAAAAATATTCAAACTTATATACAGTATTGCCAAATCTGTAAAGGATTACATAACACTAGTGTCACAAATGAACTGCAGGCACAGTGTCACATAATGTACTTGACAGGTCTATGCAATCTAACTATTATCACGAACAGCCGTTAAATATGAGTTGCCATCCTTGTGTTTGTTTCGTTCTGTTAAATGTGAAATTTATCGCGAGTCGCTTCAGTCATGTTCGCTATCCATTTCCAATATTATTTTGTAATGTTGTGAAAGGCCACTCAAACCATACTTGCGGGCCGATAATGGTCCACGGGCCAAATTTTACCCATGGCTGATTTAGCATGTACTCGGAAAATTACTGCACCCGTTAAAAAAAAAATTCCTCGTGTTACTAAACGAAAAAAAAAGAAAGTTCTCTAGAAAAATATGTTCATGGTTGTAAGAGAAGGATTTTACCTGGTTGTAGAGTACAGTCCTGTGGAACGAATACGTTAATCACGAGTGGGAATCTCTATGAAATTTACACGTCGGACATTGCATAAATTGTTAATAACACTTTAAAATGTTTACATAAAGAACTTGATAATACGAGGGCTAGTCGAGAAAAACCTTTCCCCATTTTATTCTCTGAAAACACATAGAACTTGTAGACAGTCAATGTGCTGTGTTGACACAGGCATCCGTCCTCGTTTTTTGTGGGACGTACGATCTTCATGACGCAAGCGCAGTGGTGGGTTGAAGGCTAGCCAGCTGAAGAGTGCATGCCCAGTGCCGTGTACAGACAGGACAACGGGTCAGTAAGTGCCCAGCAAGCGTTCAGGACTGACGTGTATTGCAATCGTGGACAAAGGAGGGAGTGCAGGCTCTTGTTCGATAAGAATGGGCGCTTGGGACCCCTGGAATCGAAATATATCAACATTCCAGTGTAAGTGTATGGTTCTGACGTCATGTCGACGTAAATTGTTGCGGGGATGACGCCAGCAGTTCCTAGAGAGTCGTTTAAGTGTGTTGAATGGTGCTAGATCCAGGCGTCCAGCAACATCTACATCTACGGTGGATCACGTCGCCCCTTAAGTTGGTATCGGCTATGAGTCAGCCCACAAAATCTTCTATAACATCCTACAGTACAGTAAATTGTCAGCAGAGTGGGTGCCTCGCCAGCTCACGCCAGACCACAAGATTCGGAGAATGAGAATAATCCTGCAGCACCTCTTGAACTGCGAGCGGAAGGGAAATGCTTTTCTGTTCCAAATTGTGCTTGGAGTTGAGAACTGGGTCCACCATTTCATTCCTCCCTCTTCCGATCGAGTCCAAGGTTACCAACATGGCATGCACTCTAAATCCGAATCAGTGAGAATTTCACTGTTTCAATCAGTCAAACGTATCTGACTGATACAACAGTCACTTCAGTGAATTCAACTAATGAACTATTGAAAAAAAATGCTATATTGCCTTCACTGATTGATTCAGGGACATTTACCAGTGAGTCTTCAGTCATTTTTCCCACTGTTTTCTTAGTGGTTATTTTTGACTTATGGGCCAGTGAAACATCTCAGCAACGTGATACGTTCCTAATTACTTTTTACTGATGTATCAGTGAACCTGCGTGTAAAAATGGCCGTCAAATATCGTTAAAAATTGGCCATTAAACAACGTGTATGAAGAGAAGGTAACAACGCATAAAGGAATAAAACTAATAAAAAAAAATTATTTTTAAAATGTGTTTCGTCTTTCAAAACGCAATTTTACGAGGTAATATTAGCACACGGCTTTTCATTCCGATTTTGCGTCTTTCATTTCGAGTCCATATAATCGTCACAGCGCTCTGTTTAAAGGTTTAGACTGCATTTAATGTGGTGAAGAGAGTACTATTCGTTTTAACAATCCTAACGGAGCTAATCAAGACAAACACGAAAAGTGTGAGCATAAAACTTCAAACTGCACTTTTTCACATATATTTTCCTCTCATGTTTTCAATTTGGCATGGTAGCTCAGGTGGCAAGGCAACGGCTTAGTTTCGAAGCGTGCGCGAGTTCAATACCGACCACCTGCGAAACTTTTATTGATTTTTTTTTAATTACGGTAAATTGCACAATATAAATAGTAAACTTTCGTTAGTATATTTATTTCACGCAATTATTTGCCTACATTCAATAAAAGCCATATTTAACTCCCCATTGCAGTCGGCCGTCACTTATTCAATCAATGAAATGGTTTCACGTCACCAATTAAACCAGTGAAATAATTTTTCACTGAAACAATCATTGATTTTCCTCTAATTCTAAGTGGAGCCATTTTCACTCATTAGAGTAGTTGAATTTAACAGCGAATCAGTGGTTTCCCACTGATTCGAATTTAGAGTATGGAAGCACATGACATCCCCCGCCCGAAAGAAGTTCAAGAGAACCCCCTCAGCAGGCAAGGTACATTTTGACTGTGTTATTGGATGTCGAAGGTGTTCTTTTGTTGGACTTTGGTGAAGAGGAGGACGTTGGCGAGGGGAGAGCACTTCCATCAATGTCGAACGCGAACTGCGAGATACCGACATGACTAAAAATTACCATTTGACGGAAGAGACCAGGCCTTCTCTCAACAGGAGTCATCCTTCTGCACGACAATGTGAGACCTCACATGGCATCTGCAGTGGTCAACCACGTTGCCACGTTCGGTTGGGAGCGCCTGGACCACGCAACTTACAGTCCTGACATGGGGCCCATTTGACTTCTTCTTCTTGCTTACGTTGAAGGGGGGACACTAGGAAGGCGCCGTTTCAACTACAGTGACGACGTTCAAGCAGCTGCACGGACATTAGTCCATACCCAGGACACTGACCTTTACCAACATGTGTTCTCTTCGAGCTCGTAAAGAGGTGTGACATATGCATCAATGTCGGTGGGGACTATAAAAAGAAATACGCGACTAGATATGTGCTTTGCAAAGTCCTGCGATTCAAAAGCTGAAAATTGGCTTAATGATAAATCAGAAATTCCCAAAAGAAAAAAAAAAACTATACTACGACTAATAATATACGTTCATGGGGGGAAAAGTCATGTTCACCGATAAGGAAAAATTTCTTGTCACGGGTGAAGTTTACAGAAAAAATACTGGGCTCAATCGTCCGAACATGATTGAGTTGTGATGTAATCAATGGTGAATTACTCTCATTTTCTTCCATAAAAAAAGTGGTGAACATGGATACCTAGTTGGACGTGATGTAGTTGCCTACAGTGTAATACGAATTAAGCACTTAAAATCACACATACTCGTATTCCTCCAGAATGACCGCATTTGGCCTCACTGGGATCTACATGTACACGCGTACCCTGATCAGATGCTCCCTAGCAGTTGTATAGGTAAATGAGGTCCTATTCCCAAGCCTCCACATTCTTCAATCGCCAACTTACGTGGCTATTACTGCCATATCTCACAGAACACGGCCTGCAACATTGGCTACATATTCTCTGTGCACCTCCGTGCTACCATGGGTGGACATACTGTAGTAAATTAAGCTTGCTACATAACGTTCAAGGTTTCTGTACGATCTGCAGCAAACATCATAGCCAGAAAGATTTCATTTCCTTCAACGTTTTTGAAATTCTTCAGGAGTTATTTTATTGATACGCTGCGCTTACATAAAACAGAAAAATTATAAACAAACATTTTTGAGTGATATTTATGCATGTTAGACCGTAATACAACTTTCAACAAATCTCGCTTGATGCAAACATTGTTTTGAAACCTTCTAAAATGGGTTAAAAATATAATATCCAAACTGCTGTATCTTTAAACATATTAAATCAGCATACAAAAGCCTTTTGCAAGGGACTCAATTGAGACTAGTCGCAGACTATCCGCGCCAATAAAATTACATGATCGCCGCAGAAATTACTGCAGTTGCATGGAACGAGACAAAAACCTTACACGATAGTTCAGTGTATTTCCTTTATAGACAATTTAATCTTGAAGTGGTATAAGGATTTAAGTCCAGTTTTCTGCCGTTTGGACTTAAGTACGTGTATGAGTTTTTCATTGGTAGGTGCATGGGATGGTGTTAACAGGACGTATGTCCACAATATTCTTGACCACGTTTTGAAGTTGCAGTTTTTACATTTAGTTGGTTTAATACTGTACTGAAATAGAGATCATAAAAAGCAGAAACAACAGTACCGTGATAAATTCATCCGTGCCATGCGTACGTAAAAAAAAAAAAAAGCATTCCATTACTTCTGTTTTTTTTTTGTATATTATTGTATTAGCGCTTGAAGATGGCGAATGTGAATAAATGTGTCTATTACAGGACGAAACAGAGGAAATGTATAAGGAATGAAAGTGCTTATTCAAGTAATATAAAAAAGCATTCACTTTTAACCGGAAAGTCATACATAAACCACAGAAACAAAAATGTTCCTGCAAGGAAAACTAGAAAAAAGTGTAGGGAAGTGTGAAAGTGTGGTTATGGCACATTACTTTTATATCGCGTTAGGGTTGTAGGTGTAAAACGAATGATCTGATAAAGAATAGAAGGAGAAATAATGTTTTCATGTAATACAAATATTATTCTTGTTTCAGCTCTTTGATGTGACTTGGGTGTTATAATAATACAAAAAGCAGTAATGTTAATATTAAGTTGTAAGCAAAAATATTTTTTATACAAATTAAAATTGGTTATAGATTTCATTTTAAATAGCAATTCCTCCATAGTATACATGGCGTTCAATTTCTATAAATTGTTAAAAGGTTCTAAGTCCAGTAACTTATTAATACATTTAAAAAAATTGAATGATCATTGCATTATACTTTTTACAATATGTATGTCAAAAATTAACAGTTCAAGTACGAACAATGGCTTCGGTTAATCCCTCACTCATTAACCGGGTGGTAAACAGTTTAATATTTAGTTTTTTTTCAGAACCACGGTTATTGGAATTACGCACTTTTGCCATTTCATGATTCAATTGTGTATGCGATAGGTGTTGTCTCTTTCGTGCTTATGGCTGTATCACCTTTACGTCTCGTAGCAATTATTATCTGAATGTAGGAGGCCGCTTTATAGGCGCAATGGCAGATCGCGAGCATCCAATCTGAAGGAAAGACGGTATCTCGTTAAAGCAGGAGGAAGTGAACACACAACTCCTAACCTACCATGACAAAAAATTTTATATTCACACTATAACATACTTCAATGAAATAGTAAAGCAGTTTTATTGTTAAGATATTATTGGTGTATATCGCTATTTAAACACAATCAAATAGCGTCGACTTAAACTACATCAGGCCTCGAAAGAATTTTTCCATGTGTCAAAGCTAGCTGTGTAATGTGTCCTTACCATCAAATCAAATCTTCTTATTATTTTATGTAAATTTATTTTTATTTATTTGTGTAAATCATAAATTTTAACATTTATTAAATTTGTATAAAATTTTAACACAGTAAGTTTAAAATTATTCTTCTTTATTTATTAAATAATTTATTTTTTAGCAACATATAAAATAAAAACTCAGAAATGGCCTTTATAAAACTGCCTGTGGAAGAGTTAAGTATAAAATAATGAAATTTTAAACTTCGTGTTATAATTTATTAATCATTTCGACTGTCCTAAAGATGAAATTGTGCCTTTTTCGATATTATGTCGACCGGATTTTTGTCATAATTACATGTGAAAAAACAATAACATTGCATTCACTGAAACAGTTACTGTAACTGCTGTAGTAACTCGTGCTAACTACACGTTAATATATAACAATAACACAGTTCCACTATCCATTGTGGAATAAATAGCACTGCATAAGAGTGTAGGGTGCCTAACATTACAGTACGTTATCGATTGGCCAGAAACCAGATAACGTGTTTCCAAAGTCTTAGTAGCTCCGCACGATTCTCAACGATAAAGATCAAGAAATGTCGACTGACATAAATCATTTACTCAACGAACACGTTTGTGGAAATAGGACCGAATATTCCAAAACACAGAAGATTAAGTACTATATCTTACGACTAGGATTAAATGGTTAAACTTCAAGTAGAATAGTATTTTAAATTTTAAAACTATGAGATTTTTTTTTAATGCTGCATAAATCAAAGACACAGTGAAATAACGAGGTTAAGTATTCACTCGATGCGATGTTGCATCACATCTCCATTGCACCACAGCGGAGTAAAAACTTTTAAAACATTGTCGAGGCGACTTAAAAGGAAACTCCAGTTTTAAAAGCACCTAGTTTACGTTTTACGAGGCAGCATAAACATTACGGCTTACTTACGCCGCGAAGAGAGTTTGGGGAGGGGAATTTGCGAATCGTGGAAGAAGGAGACCAGTTTCAAGGAGCCGAAGTCGGGAGGAGAATTCTTGAGAATCGCGCCCTCGGTATTTATGGCTTCGCCTAGGAGGGGGGGGGGGGGAGGAGTTTTCCGAAAGTCGTAAAAAAAAGTGAGAAAACTCCAACGGAATGGTAAACGCCATTAATTTTATAACACGGGAGTCGAAGCAACTCCCTGGTTTTTCGCCCTCCCCCACTCTTCGCTCCGGCCTCTCCTCCACCAAGGAACCTGTCAAATTCTCCGCTAGAAGTGTCAACCACACAGCGGTTTTGTCAGTATTCAAAAATATGGCTTCTCCTTTTATTATTTTTTTCTAGAAAAAAAAAAACTAACGACAATCTCCTGTACCTCTATTTCCCGTTTTTTATTCCGTGCCAAACTTCGGCCAAGGTTCCTTCTTTGATTCCCAATCTTTCTGGCGGTGTCGTGGTTGGAAAAGGGGAGGGGGAGGGAATGGTGGCCAGGTCAAAGGGTAAAAAAAAAGAGGGGTTAGATTCGACGAGGGAATAACATCCATCCCTTCACCAATACACTTCGTTTTTTGGCAAACCTCGAAGGAAAGGTGTCAGGCACGGAAATTCATTCCCCTTTGCACGCGGTCCTGGAACGGGGCATGCCACGAAAAGTGTTTGTGAAGGGGTGGAGGGGGAGGGGGAGAATGGAGGGAAAATAACGAGAGCGTGCGTAGCGGAATGTGTGTGTACTAATGGGATTATGTTAGGGGGGGGGAAATGTGAGGTCGTGCAGTTGGTAGTCCTTGTTCGACCTCGAGGTGGTGAATATTCATGCAGACCGCAGAGTCCACACACTACGTAGATATATACGTACGGTCCTGGAAACCCCGATACCGGGCTACGAGTATCTCAGGACTAAAAAAACAAAATAGCTGAAAAATTAAAGCTTGTGTTTTTTGAATTCACGTTTCTCGGGGGTGAATGGGATTTATACATGTAAGTATTATCTGTACCTAAAACATAAAGGCAATTACTACCACAATATCCCAAAAATAATTTCTGTTTTCCCCATCTGGCAAAATATTTTAGGCCTTAAGTATAGCTGAAAAGATTTTATTCATTTCCTTGTTTCTAAAATTAAATTTTCTTAACATGTACGAGAAAGATGTGGATCAGTTCCAGTGTTACGGGAAAGATTCTTATTTAGTTTTGGCCTGTAATATCGTTTTCATTGCAATCTTTCGCTCTAGAATTTACTCTAACTTTGCACAAGCATGTCAAACCGTGCAACTATTATTCTTGGTGTTCATTTCATCCTTACACATAGTACACGCTTACTTCATTTGCTTTCCAACAAACTTTTTTCCAACCCTGTTTAGAATTTTCATCATAGTACATATGCTATAGCACTTGAAACAAATTAGAAAACCGAAACGAAATTTGAAAGAAAATCGTCAGTATTTTTAATTTTTCTACTTAGATAGCGACATTTAATGTGATATATTACGTAAAAATTTTGCGTTATGTAAAGGAAACAGTAGTTGTAAGCACCAGCATTAGTGGGATTTGAGATATTTGGGTGGCTCTTACCATCGAGGTTTTGAGAGTCGATGAGGGTGAAGTGAGGTGAGTATGGAGCAACGCCAGAATGAAGAGGGGGGAAACGGGAGATCCCCGATAAAACCCGCCGACCAGCAGCGTCGTCCGGCACTATTCCCACATGTAAAAATCCGGGAGCGGCTCCGCCGGGAATCGAAACCGGTTCGCCTAGGTGGGAGGCGAGTAGTCTAACCACTACATCACCTCACCGTCGCGAACATTAGCAATCTACCCCACTCCAGTTTAGAAGAATTGTTTGTTTAGTGCCCTCCAATGATTCAAAATAGCTGCAAACTCCACGATTACTAAGAACAAGTTTAATGTTTTTGAAAGTGTTAGACAACATTCTTATATAGTAATTCATTAAATTAAATTCGGAATTATCCCAGTTAAATCTAGTATCATCATGAAGGGGATATTATGTGTGTCTGTATAAATGGAAAACTTATTTTGTCAATCCTGTGGATTTCTGTTTGCTTACTAACTTACGAGATTGCACAAAAAATATATTGTTGTAATGAATTGTGAATCTACAAGCAGTTAGAACCTATTATTCAACGCCCAGTTCTCATCCGATACTTGTAAAATTTGCTGGCTGGTGGCTTTATATTTGTGACATGCCTAAGCAACTGGTCTAGCCAACTCCTATTCCTGCGTCTATGCAGGAATAAGCTTTATATTTGTGACATGCCTAAGCAACTGGTCTAGCCAACTCCTATTCCTGCGTCTATGCAGGAATAAGCTTTTAATTCGTTGTTGTCACGGATTTACTCGGTATATTGTAGATTTTTTTACGAGTTCGTGTTTACATTCAGTTTCAGCTGTCTATTAGCGCGTCTTGTTTCTCAGACAACGGTTTAAACAACTATCATTTACCATATTTTAAAAAACTTTTTTTTATGGCGTGCGAAGGATGATGTTACAGTCATGAAGCTCCGTAGCCAATTATCGTAAACTCCTGCCCTTGTTCTCCAACCCTATTCAACAAACCAGTAGTAATTATAACGACCGCGATAAACACGTACGCCATGTTTTGAAATCTCGTTGAAAACACTTTTTCTAACGCAACCAAAGGAAACATCCTGTGAGTAGTGAAACTGGCTGTTCACGGTAAAGTGAGCACTTTTTAAGGCGCTTATAAATTTTTTCCTTTCATCAAATTTCCATCTTCCTGCTACTTTTTAATATAAACATTGCAATGTGACCAATAAACATAGTGTGTACATTTCAGCACCATCAAAATTTAATGCCTGAGGCTGCAATAAGAATTATTTATTATTGGTTAATGCCTGTTGGGAGGACCTTAAGAAGTGCTTACTTTATCGTGAACAGCCTGTAATATAGGGTAACTAGTGTGTACCACGTTCAGGAATATTTTCATCCTTTTACTTCCGTGTTTTTTTTTACACACGCTTATATTCTTTGCCGAATTCAGACGCCCATTCAATTTTTATGTGTTATTTCTTCCTCTAGTAAACTGGGAACATCTAGTATATCAAGCGAATTTATTAGTGAATGTACCCATCTGTTTGTACGTTACTGTTTTGTTTACTTGCCGCCGCATCGAATGTTGCACTGCGATCGTAACGGAATAAAAACTGAGACTGCGAGTACATAAAGCTTCTATAGATCGTCGACAATATCGTTACAGAGAACGTTAACACATACAAGGTATTGCACGACACTCGTACACTGTTAAAAATAGGTCAGCTGAGGTTATAAAACACGCCATTACATTTATAATACATATATTTTAACTGCTTATATATTTTTAACGTGTTTAAATATCTAAGTGCCTTTTATTTCAGAAGACTATCGATTCACAGCCCTTATAATAAATATTTTCTCAGTACGTTAAAAGCCTCCCAAATCTCTTTACTCACTCACTCGGCCTTTATTGGAGTGGTTAGAGTGTTTTCACGAATTCCACAGTGTTCTTAAACCCGATGAAACATCTGGGTGATTCTTCCTTTAACTTGTATTGCCTATTTTGTTGACAAAAAACTAATGCAATTTTTTTTTAATTGCTAACCCCTTACACTCGAGGGAAGAACGACTAATATACTTGATGTGCAAAGAAATCATTCACAAAAAAAACAATTGGGTCTTTCTTCACGTAGTATAAACTTGCAAATCCGTGGGTGGAAAGTTTACATCTTAATATGCTAAATGCAAATTATTTTTATCCCTAGTAGACATTTATTCACACCTGGTTTTTTTGTTTTTTGTAATTACTGTTTCGAATATCGAAATTTGTGTTTTACTCCAAATGATTAATCACAGGAGCTAATAAAGAAGGAACCTCGTCAATCATAGCTGAACTTGGGTAGTAATAAAAATAATAGTAATAATAACAATAATAAATCGTCTAGACTTTTTTTTATTAAGTTAAGGACTACCGTCATCTCGTAAACACGACCATTTTTTTTCTATATAATAAATTGAAAGTTAAATATTACATTGACACAATTTCTTCCTTGCCATATGTGTATGTAAACTTATTTCTATCCCAAATGATTTAAACTAGGCAATAACATTGTGACACTTACCAAAATTTCAAACATAACTGATTAATTTGGGGAATAAATAATTTACTGTGTCATAAATCGTATGCCTAAATGACGATGATAATGTCATGACAGTAAAAGTTCCTTTAAAAAAGTTTTTAAATAAGAAGGGATCAGATTTTGGTGCTGAGACCTGACATTATATAATCTATCAATGAGGCCAAAACATACTAGCATACTGCTAATCGACTCGGTGAGCAGGCATTTTTTATTCAAGCAAAGAATTTGGTTTGGGCCAACACTAGCGCAGCATCCTCACGACATAAGCAAGACACCTTACGTATCATGGCAGCAGAGCACCCTTAACTAAGAAACCCTGTTTAGTGGTAATTTAATTTTTCCAGCCAATAACACGTTTGGTTAAACTTGTTTTACATTGCGCTTTTCTTTATACCTGCCATTTATAAAGGCTTAAACAACTCTTTATTTCATTTAGTAAGATTGTGTTTCCATTTAAAGATGTTCTTCATCAAAGCTGTGTGCATATTTCAGTGACTATATTATAATCACGGTTTCTTCACGCTTTTTGAATGAAACTTTTGATAATCACCTCACGCATGAAGTGTTTGGTCGTTTCCTAAATATTGTCGAGTATCACAAGTGTGTTACAGTACTATCAACATTAAATTATCTTTCTTCTTCTTCTTCTTTTTCTGTTAGGGTCTTTTGGGGACCACGAGTAAATTTCAATGCTTCGTCCTTTGTTATTCCTTCTTCTTCCTCCAGCACTCCTTCATCTCCTCGCTGTGCATCTTTTCCCTCTACTCGGACCATTTCGAGCCTGTTTTCTTTTCCTTCCTGTCTTGGAATCCTTCCATTCTTAACACTTTTTTCTTAAATTTTTTTTTTCTCTGTTGCTTCTTCTTCACTTATATTGCTTATTTTCAAATCTCTCTTAACTTCCGGAATCCAGGTTGTTGTTGATTTTTTATTCCAAAGATATTTGAAGATCCGTTTGGTTAACCTGTTGCCATCCATTCTATATAAATGTCCAAACAAGTATAAATTACCTTTATTTTTTGTTGTATTGATCTTTCACTCATAGTTTATATATAAATTGTAATATTTCATTCATTATTAAAATGAATAAAACCAGTGAGAAATAAGGTGAGTTGGTAATGCCCAGTAATAAATAGTTCTTATGTAATATATTATTAACCTGGCCGCACACGAACGCGGTGCGATGTCCTTTTTGGTGTAATTTTCTAGCTTTGTTTCCATGAGACGGGGGATTATCCTAAAAGCAGAACTTAAGCAGGGCTTCAGAAAAGTTAGAAGTAACCATGAATGGTGTATAGCTAACGAACTTGCCTACAGCTATGCAGAATAAATATATAAAATATTAACTGTCTATCTACCTGAATTGAAACATAGCTCACTATTCTCGACCAGCCTGATGTTAGTCCGCAAGTCACAAACGATTAATTCTGAAACAATTTTAGTTCGGCAGGAATGAAGTTACTGAAGGTGATACGAGAGACTGTTTGAACAGCCTGAAACAGTAGAAATATTAATCGAGAGTAAACGGTGAAGCGAACGCGAGATAGCACCACTTACATTTTCTGTAATCAATAAACAGACCATAGTTCGGTGGCTGTAGGGGTTTTGGGTAACATATTTCTCAGTAGTAAAAGACTAAAACCGTTAGGGTGAATGCAGTACGTGAATAGGTGTAACACGTCAGTGAGGATATGTACATAAATATCATCGACCATAGTCATTCGTAAACGTGTGAAGGGTCTTAATTCGTGCTAGTTTTACATCCCCCTTAAACATTGAGGAACAATTGTAATCTTTTAAAGTCCGTTGTTGACAGGCAGTATCCATGTATTCTTGGGGATTTCTTAACACCTACACTCTCTCATCAGCTCGAATCCGTTAAAAACGCGATTCTTCAGACAAGAACATCCACAATGAGAAAAAAATATGATTGAAGAAACTCACAGCTCATATAGACTGTTGATGTAGGGAGAGCAATCGGAAAGTCGTTTATACCATTTAAAAATAGACAGATAAATATAGACAGATACTCCATATTTACTCGTCGGCCTGTCCACCTACAGGAGCGACAGTAAATTTCCATATAGGCTGCTCACGGTTAAATGAGCACTTTTGAAAGTCCTGCTTAATGTATACTTGTATACACGTTGTGTATTATTCCGCCTTATGTAAAATTTACATTGCCTTGGGCCTCATCACTTTGTTCATGCGTCGGTCAAATGAAACTGTGTAATTATTAAGAAAGTAAATATTTTACAAATCTTCTCATTTTTACACTTCGATAAATTTAAAAAATCAGAAATAGAAAGAAACAATTTTAAGTTATCACAGATGGTTACCTAGCACTTTCTATTTGACGTTTAGATATGGGACTACTTTCCATCCATCGTTACCAACTTTACTGGGCGAATGCCACTCAGTGCGCCCATTAAAATATATGCATGCAGGACCAGTGAATTTTTTCTAAGGTTCATTTCTTATGAGCTCACTTTATCGTGAACAGCCTTTAGTAATGCGGCTGTGAACTGTCCTGCTTGGAAATAAAAGCACTTCATACAGTGAAACCATACGTCCTCTGGCAGACATATTCCACCGCATTGCTAATTCAGGAAGGTTAGCTGCTTGCTCTAAAGCAATGTGGGTATTTCCATCGGCCCAGTAGATAAAATTGCCATTCAACTGAAATTTCGCTTCGTTGGACCAAATAACCACATCAGTAAAACGGTTGTTGTCCTTGCACATGTTCACAGCCCACTCACGAAATTGTACATTTCTACCTGGGTCATCTTCATTGATAGCGCGAAGTAACGTAGTGGTGTAGGGCTTCCACTTTACATACTTTAAAATACGATAAATACTTGGTTTACTAACACTTGTCTCGCGCACAGACTGCCGTACAGACTTAAACTTCCCGGTGGGACCAGCGCACGTGTGCAACACAGCCCGCACACTTATTTCGCCTGTTGCACTCTTCCAGCGCGCCGTCCATTCTTCACATCACGCATAGTTCCGTCCGTTTGAAACTTGTCTCCAAGTCGTGTAATTGCTACTGACGACAATAGCGCAGTGTCGAATCGCGGCCTTCATCCTCTCTACACATCCTCACATTTCCGAGAACACTTAAAAAAAAGTCCACTTACGTTGCTCGAACGACAACATTGCCACTTCCACCGTTTCCTTTATAATTGTAGGCACTGGCGCTTGTGTTCGAAAACAGAACTGACTATAGCAGAATGGCTACACGCACTCGCATCCCGCTGACATTGCCCTTATAGCGAAAACACGTGCAGTACTATTAGACTGTACTTAATATCTTCTCTGTTATTGACGTAAAAATGGTGTAAATATTACTTTGGAGCACTTTATATAGTTCCTTTATCAGAGCTCACTATAGCTACTACCCAACATAGAGTTCCGTCTACGGAGTAACTTCAACTATTTCCGGATTGTTCCCACAGCAAAAATAACAGTAGTAAATAAACAGAAACATTCGTTTCTGGTACAGAAGTTTGGTTGCTGCTGCCACGTAAGTAGATCACATGATTTTTTATGTTAGCATGTCTGTTGATTTTTTTTTCAGCGCTTTTACATTTTTCAATTGTCCAGTAGCGGTGTCCCCGGGCCCATACAAGTCGCATAGCTCTGTGTCGTACTTGGATTGTACGTCAGCTTTTTTTTTTTAAGCCTAAGACACGAGAAGACATTACACGTCCAGTCCTTACACTTGTGCTATTAAGGATCTCTGATGTTATCTGCTGCAGCGTTGCACACCTGTCCATTAAAACGAGTTTCAGACAGCCAGCACCGGCCACATATATTCGTAGTCTTACTGCGGTCGTATGTTCGGTGTTTTACAGAATTTTTTTTGTCACGGTACGCCCTTAAGGTACCTAGTCGAACATGAAAGTCCAAACTTGGCTCGTGTGTCACATCTCAAGAGTTCCTTCTGTAAAACAACGCTAAAAGTAGCTTAAATTTCTTAAAACCATCAGAGCTATATGCGCTGTTGGTCGCGTTGTACGCTGTACGTAGTTGGCTAGACTCAAAATTTTACGCGCAGTGGGACGATGGCAGGGTGTCTCACAATCTCGTGTTTATTTTTTTTCTCCTTGTCACGTAGGCTAAGTGTAATTTACAGTGGTAATAATCATACATTGCAATTTTCTATCGTTATTTTGTTAGAAAAAAAAAAAAACTAATTTTGATGAATAAAAGAAGTGAGACGGCACCCCGGTAAGGATAAAGACTGAGAAATTCAAGTGTCTGTGAAATGAAAATGTCGTTAAAAAGATGGCTTTATAAGACACCTTTGAGCTCGAGAGCAGAAAGGCTCGAGGTTTGCGGGAAGTGACAGGTGAAATGATCAAAGAATAGCATGTCACTTCGTAGACGGGAAACGCGCTAATAATTTTTTTTTTTTCAGGAACAGTAACTATATTTCCGTGACGTTTTTACAGCACTGTCTTGAGGAAAATGGTAAAAACGTTTTTACAGCACAGTCGTGAGGAAGACGGTAAAAATGTTTTTACAGCACTGTCATGAGGAAAACGGTAAAAACGTGTCGAGCTAATATTTTGAATATGTTGCTTAAGCATATCTCTTGAGAAGTGTCTGCACGTGGCTGGATGAACACGATCAGAACCAGTGTAGCCATATGGCTGAACAAAATTCCCCCCAAATTGGATGAAAAATCCCCCCAAGAAAGACTTTTCGGGAAAAAATCCCCCCAAATATTTTGCGAATACTAATATTATTTTAATTGCTATTAAATCATTACTATGGCATAATCCTTGAAACATATGTGTCAGTTACACAGTTTCAAAGTGCCGGATATTAAAATTATACCAACATAGATATTTTTAGAAAGGAAAACTCTTAAAAAGTAACAGAAAAATAGTGAATGTGTGCTGTGTATCAGTTTGGCATAAATTAGACAAAAATTATGTAACTTCAACATATTTACATGAAATAAAATAATTGCAATCACATTAAGTTGCCTATCTTCAACTGAGAAAAACTTCCATGGAAGTTAATGATGAAGATAAATTGCAGTAACATCACAAACTAGTAAAAATTACATGTTACAATTTGTACTGTTGGAGAGTGTAGCCATGACTGCACCGTTACTTAAGACATAGCCTTTAACTTTTGTTTGATGAGTAAATTTTCTCTTAATCAGAAATTATAATTTATTATTTAGTTGTTTATGTAACAGCAAGACATAATTATGAATAATCCCTGAAGTAGTAAGCAAATCCCTAGAAAAACCCCATGAACTTTTCAAAATCCCCCGAAAATCCCCTCAAAGACTTCAACCCCACCCCTCTCAAAACTTTCCCCACAAGCAAAAAAAAAAAAAACCTAATTTAGGGGGGGGGAAATCCCCAATCAGGCAACACTGATCTGAACTTCAAAGTTCTTCCCTGGCTTCCAAACAGCCACGTTCTCAATCCAATTGAACATCTGTGGGACCACCTCTATAGTCGTGTTCGCCGTCCGTCTCCTCCACCACGCTACACCTGGAGACCTATCAGCACCTTACTGAGTCACTGTGAGCTCGTCTAGCTGCTCTCAATCCAATTGAACATCTGTGGGACCACCTCTATAGTCGTGTTCGCCGTCCGTCTCCTCCACCACGCTACACCTGGAGACCTATCAGCACCTTACTGAGTCACTGTGAGCTCGTCTAGCTGCTCTCAATCCAATTGAACATCTGTGGGACCACCTCTATAGTCGTGTTCGCCGTCCGTCTCCTCCACCACGCTACCCCTGGAGACCTATCAGCACCTTACTGAGTCACTGTGAGCTCGTCTAGCTGCTCTCAATCCAATTGAACGTCTGTGGGACCACCTCTATAGTCGTGTTCGCCGTCCGTCTCCTCCACCACGCTACCCCTGGAGACCTATCAGCACCTTACTGAGTCACTGTGAGCTCGTCTAGCTGCTCTCAATCCAATTGAACATCTGTGGGACCACCTCTATAGTCGTGTTCGCCGTCCGTCTCCTCCACCACGCTATCCCTGGAGACCTATCAGCACCTTACTGAGTCACTGTGAGCTCGTCTAGCTGCTCTCAATCCAATTGAACATCTGTGGGACCACCTCTATAGTCGTGTTCGCCGTCCGTCTCCTCCACCACGCTATCCCTGGAGACCTATCAGCACCTTACTGAGTCACTGTGAGCTCGTCTAGCTGCTCTCAATCCAATTGAACATCTGTGGGACCACCTCTATAGTCGTGTTCGCCGTCCGTCTCCTCCACCACGCTACACCTGGAGACCTATCAGCACCTTACTGAGTCACTGTGAGCTCGTCTAGCTGCTCTCAATCCAATTGAACATCTGTGGGACCACCTCTATAGTCGTGTTCGCCGTCCGTCTCCTCCACCACGCTACCCCTGGAGACCTATCAGCACCTTACTGAGTCACTGTGAGCTCGTCTAGCTGCTCTCAATCCAATTGAACATCTGTGGGACCACCTCTATAGTCGTGTTCGCCGTCCGTCTCCTCCACCACGCTACCCCTGGAGACCTATCAGCACCTTACTGAGTCACTGTGAGCTCGTCTAGCTGCTCTCAATCCAATTGAACATCTGTGGGACCACCTCTATAGTCGTGTTCGCCGTCCGTCTCCTCCACCACGCTATCCCTGGAGACCTATCAGCACCTTACTGAGTCACTGTGAGCTCGTCTAGCTGCTCTCAATCCAATTGAACATCTGTGGGACCACCTCTATAGTCGTGTTCGCCGTCCGTCTCCTCCACCACGCTACCCCTGGAGACCTATCAGCACCTTACTGAGTCACTGTGAGCTCGTCTAGCTGTTCTCCCTGCTGCGAAGGGTTGTTACGCTGGCTACTAGAAAGTCGTCATAATAATATGATTCGACTGTGTATGTGGTTAACTCGTGTTAACCAAACAGTGGTTTGGAGAGTATGTATGTGTGTGTGTGTGTTGAAAATTAATCCGTAACGGCTACAAGTCGTTTAGTACGGAAAGAGTAGACATTCAGTAACGCGGAAGAAATAAGGAATGAATCAGCCAGGGTGTCCGTTAAGGAAATATCCCAGCGTTCGCCTGGAGTAATTTTGGATAACCTTGGATGTTTTACCATTAATGTTAAACTGTCTTCACTAAAATACTATAACTTTGTTTCTGTATCGCAGATCTGTATAAAAATATATGACAATAACATTAATTCACAAATATTAAATATTCACATTCAAGAAAATTAAAAAAATATCAAATGACGTGTCAACAAATTAGAACATACCTGGTACACACATGCCACCACCCGCAAAAAAAAAAAACACAAATGTACCAAAATACGGTACATTATGAGCTGTTCGCACGTAGTTGAGCAGATTTGAATAATACATTTTCAAGCAAAAAATATCTAGTACTTACGGTCAAGTTGAAAGCGAATTACAGAAAGTAGTTCCAGATCTTATCCTCGTATTAATAGTGTGGTGTTAAAATGTTTTGTACTGGGAATTTAGTAATTTAGTTTGTTTGTTTTACGCAGGTAGAAACATTAACTGGCGTACTACAGCTGCATATGTTTATTTCGTAGCAATTTCGAAGTTACATCTAATAGGGGATTGAATGACATGATACGGTTAAAAACATTGTTAATTTCATAGGTGCTGGAGGGATACGGTATAGGGTGAAAGTAATACCATAAGCGGGGCTTTCAAAACATCCTAATAAACTGAGAATAGTATTTAAAGGGGGTTGCCTGGTGCTTTACTTGCGTGCAGTGTTTGAAATCATGTTTTTCGGACGAAATTATGAAGCGTGCCTCCTGTAGGTTTACCTACGAAAAGACATCATATGTCAGATGAGGAAGTGATGGTACTTAAAAGTTACGACGCATGCTGTAAATATTATTTTGAGGTCCAATATATTTAAAAAACACTTTTCCGTACTGCCGTATCTTAAAAAATACAATACGGACACTAGCCAAACCACGATAGCAGACTGTATTGAAAGTTGTTACAGACTTCTCATCAATAAATTGATGGGGTGACCGCTTAAATTCGCATAGGTACAACAGCCCTACGAGAACGCTGCACGCCATTTCAGAGCCCTGTGTTTAGTGGCGATGACGCACTTGTAGTGCGTGCCAGTGTAACACTTATAGCTTCCGCATTTCTCGGCCAAATCTCCAGGCCACAGCGTCGTCACAGAGTACACAAGAATACAGAGGTGAAACTGCCGCTTATTAGTGAACTCCAGTCGCGCACGCCAACAAAATGGCATCGCTTGCCACCAACATACCGGGACGGCGTTCGCCAAACAGCGACTGGTAGCTTTCTTGCCAGTTGCGCAGCCCAGCCAGTACGTAATCGTCTGCAGCGTGCGGCAATCAATCGGGCGCGACGCCAACTTCCAGACCCTGCGAAGCCAATCAGATAGCGGGCACGCCCTCATCAAAAGGGCCGACACGCCATGTCATCTCTGTGATGGCATTATATCGCAATGCTCCAAAGGTGACTGGCCACGATTTCGCGACGGTTGGCCACTGCCCACCACAGAACGAGAGCGCATCTGGTTCACCACAGTATTCAACCTTAAAAAATTTCGAAGCTGGTCGTCGGTGAGTCTAACTTGATCCCGCAGGTAGTATGAAATGAAGCTTAATTTTTCACCAATGATATGGATTAAACTGAAAAAAATCGGGTGAAATTAATATGTCTTATTCGTAATACGACAAAATTACGTCCAAAGTTCTACATTAAGGGTAACTGGACCCTGTCACTTTGGAATTTTTTACTTTTTCTCTTCAGCCTGAGATTACACGCGTGGCATTTAGTTTTACTGACCGACTGGGCACATGGTATTATGTAGAGTAAAATAGTTTGAGGAAATTGATACTAGCTAACTGCTACCAAAATTATGACGAACCATCATCCTGTTCCCCTTTATACATAGATATTATTCACATGTCGTAAGGCAATCATGCTCTTATCGTGTCCCTCCATAACAAATTCGCCAATTTTAACTTGTTAGATCATTCTAGCTTAGAAGTAATCAATGATGAAGCTCTTGGCAACCCTCCATACATCGCTCTATGAACATATGCAACTAAGTGACACTTGTAAGTGCAACAGAATGAAGATGTTAAGTTCGCATAGCAAGAGTATTCTCTTATCGTTAACCTGGAGGCGACTCGCTGATGTACGATGTCAATTTTAAATATCCAATTTGGACGGAATTTGTAGCTTTGTAACTAATATACAAGATAACCACACGCAAAACTATTCGTCTTTCTTCAGCGCTGGTTAACAGACAATAGTTCCAATTTTCTCTCAAAGTCAGTGGGCTAATTAAAGTTCGTGAAGGAAAGGAGGTATTAATAAAATAAAATAATTAATTATAATTTCCTAATTAAAATTAACTGCAAATAAAATTCCCTCTACAAATCATTTCACAATAAATTGATATCACATGATGTTTACAATTAACTACTTCAATAGATACAAAATGGAAATACCTCAAAGAAATTAACGTTATCATATAATTAAAAATCTGTACCAATATATAGGAGCAGGTGTTTTTTTCGCGAAAATATTTATAGCCATGCTAGAATTCAATATTCTACGTCCACAAACACAACGTCCTTTGGTTATCGGCCGCGTGTATACATGAAAAGATATATTATTATTTGTTTCGGCTAATTGTCATAGAGTACTTAGTTATCGAACGTCCATGATTCGCGGACAGACACTTGTAGCACGTGACATTTGAAATCATCCAACCACCAACGTGCATATCAACAGAAGTGTTTTGGAGTACAACTGGTATTGAAATATTTTCGCGAGAAACACCTGTTCTACTTCTCAAACCACGTAGTTGAACCGGCATTCTAATTTGAGAGAAATCATGGTCCTAGAACAAAACCATAGCGAAACTAATTTATGTCGAGCGTATGTAGAAAATGATGGTAATTATTACGACCTTTAAATCGCGAGGTCGAAGTCGACGGCGTCAAACGGGCCATTCTTCAGGGCCACAAGAGGTAGCGACAACTCAGCAATATTCATAAACCTCTCGTCCTGCTTCAGCTCTCCATTACAGCCAAAATTCAGCAAATCAGGTGACAATCCATGTCTTCACATAAAATAAATTGTCCGCTGGAATATCTCTTCTCGGGAAATATCATAGATCTTACCTAGGGTAAAATTAAAAATAAATGCAAAGTATAAATCAACAAGGAGAAATTTTTTAAAAAAAAAAATAAAAACTATGAAATAACAACACAAAAATTAAAATAAACACAAAACCCACTAGAACTTTGGAAGGCTGTCCTAACATTAAAATTACAGCTATCGTATTTCAATTATAACTAACTAGGCTAGTGATTTAAAACATTAATTAGTTAAACTTTAAAAATATCCATAACTTAAAGTTATTCACATTGTTATGTTTACAACTCCAGAAGAAATTATTCCACTATTTCATCCCCGACACCATAATAAGCTTCATTCAATCTTGTTATAAAAATTCACAGGAAAAAATATTTTGTGGTGCTCACAGAAAGTCTTTTGTCGGTATCCATCCTGGCAAACAATTTTTATGGTGAACAAAGTATTTCTTTAGCCACACAAAATAAGTATTTAGTGGCAAGAAAAGTTTAGTGGTGGAAATTTAAGCATTTTGCTTTTCGGCAAAAGAAAAATTTCGCAGCGCGGACACCAGCAAAACACTTTGCGGCCGACGCAATATACATTTTTTTCAGTAAAGCCTACAAGTTTGCAGCATGCTTGTTATGCAACTCAGAAAGCTTGTTTCAAGCTAATTAGTCTTAACACGTCAAGATTGCAGCAAACTTGATTAGTTACACTTAATGGAAGCGTGCCTTGACAAGCTGCAAGCATAATTCAAGCCATTTGCCAGCTTTCCAATAGCAAGAATGTGTCAGTTGTGAGAGATATGACAATCACACTGAGAAAAATGTTTTGTTGAATCAAACTAAGGTTGTTTGGCGCAACCAAATTATTCGTTTTATAGGGGTAATGAAATATGTTATTACTGGAAAAAAATTATTTTGTTGTTCTCATTTTGTTGCCGCAAACAAAGATTTGGTTGGCGCAACTGACGATTTTTTTGGCTCTACGTGCATTAAACAGTTTGGCCAATATAAAATATATTGGAAACTAGACAGTGATTCGAAATTAGATATTTGCTTCCTGCTACACTTGTTTTTAAGGCTGGGGAGATCTCATTATGGTGTTGCATGTGGGGTGAATAAAATAAGGAGCTGTAGGTTACTATATGGCTATATAATTAAACATCTGGATATTACATAAATTACTATAAAGTCGAGGGAGCATTATAAGTAAACTACATCCACTACCTTATTGAGAACCACATTTGTGTATTGTAACTGTCCTACGTGTTGAGTTTGGTGCAAGAGTGGGACAAGTGTAGTTTTTAATTTGTTTGGAGAGCGGTGGTATCGATGTTCACTGTAGGACATCTGGAGTTTTACTGAGGATGGAATGCGCGTGACTAACGCAGCACTTGCAACTACTGTTGGGGAAGGGGTATATTAATTTTTAACTATACTATTGAGCAGAGCAACGGCAAGACACCTCCGTTCAGTTCGAATGTCTGTGGAAGAATAAACACTTGCGACTAATGGTATGCTGGCTGGGTGAGGGAGGTGGGATGGAACATAAATGACCAATGGAAGAGAGCAGCAGTGAAGATGCGTCTAGTTCGCTATCTGAATGCAGACTGAGTACTTACACGTAATTAGGTATGGCGAAACAGCGGAAACAAAATGTTTTTAAAATATTATTATTCTGTCGAAGCAAATACGAAAAGAGCCACGCATATTAAACCAGATTAATATAAACCAAACACGCAACATTAAAAATTATGTTACACAAGAAAAAACAATTAAAACGACCTAAACTGATTGATCAACACTTAACTAATGGGTCGCAAAACTATTTCCCTACAAAAGAATAAATGAACGAAACAAATCTTCTTAAATTAATCAATAGAATTTTACTCATTCAAAATACGCATACTTGTTAACGAACAAACTATTTAAATATTAACACAGGAAAAAAAATACCCGTCGCACACTAAATTAACCCTTATCGCCCACGATCCCAGGTGGTATGAAAAAAGAAAAATTACAGCCAAGATACCATAGGTTCACGTCAAAACTCACCATCAATCCACGGAATAACGAATATTAATATCCATGGAACCTAAGCACATGTACATCACTTCGCCCTTCATCGGCTCTCAAGGCCACAATGAAATTACATTATTACCGAAACGCAAATACTTTCACTCCTTGTCTTGAGAAACAAAATGATAGAACACTTAAAGTCCTACAACACTAAACATAAATATTAACCAAGCCCAAAGAAATTAATCTAACTTACCCCAAGCGTGTGGAGCGTGTGTGTGTGGAGCATGTGACATTCCTTACCAGCATTGCGCGGATAAGGGGTCGTATACCTGTACCTCAAACTGTAGTTCTCTCTCTCTCTCTCTCTCTCTCTCTCTCTCTCTCTCTCTCTCTCAGACCTTCTGGCGAGCTCGCCTTGTCCATTAACAAGAGTGTAAGTTGTGTCATCAAAGTGTTCTAAGTTAAGCTGGTTTTTCTCGAGTTTCTTCAATTCCCTCAATCCTATGATTTCAGTGTTCATTCACAGGATTTTCTCTACAAATTCAATTTCCCTACTCCTTAAATTTTCAAAAGTCTTACATACTCGTTGGTTTCCAAATTGCGTAAATAATGTTCGTGTTGTGTAAAACAGAATTAATTTAACTCCATTCAACAACGTATACTTCATCTTCAGACTCACGCAAATCACTATTCATTCTCAATATATTGAACTGTGACAAAAGGAATTAAAACTACTAAAAAACCAGACACGTTTTTTTCCTTTACCAATGAATGTTTATTTAGATTTAAAAACAAATATGTATACATCAATAAAGAAAACTCGTATTTTACCAAAACATTCTTCCATTTTAAACACTTACCTTTTAACAATATTATTTCATTGAAGGTTTAATATTTTCTTTAAAAAATTCCTTATAACAAACAAAAGTTTTACAAAATTCCTAAAATTTCCTGAAAACTTTACTTAAAATCAAAATGTACTTATCTTTTTTTAAAAATTCTTATAATATATATTTATAAACATTTACTACCAAAACAAAAGTTTTACAAAGTTTCTGAAAACTTCTTAAACTTTTCAAAAATCCTACAAATATTTACAATAATTTTACAAAATATCTGAAAACTCATTATACTTTTTCATAACTATTTACTCGCAAAGCAAAAGTTTTACAAACTTTATAAAAACATGCATTTACTTTTTCAAAAATTCTACAAATTTTTACAATAGTTTTACGAAGTTTCTGAAAACTTCTTATACTTTTACAAAACTATTTACCCCCAAAACAAAAGTTTTACAGACTGTATAACACATTCTTATACGTTTTCAAAAATCTTACAACGTTTATAACAACTTCTTATAATTTAAAAAAAAAAACCTACAAACTTATACAATAGTCTTACAAAGTTTAATAACAACTTCTTATACTTTTTCAAATATCTTACAAACTTTTCCAACATTCTCATACCTTTGTAAAAAAAAATTGTTTATAACTATATTCTACAACATTTCAAAGACAATTTATACAAAACCTTTTTGAAAACAATTGCACATATTAAAACCATTAAAATAAAGTTATATACATCACATGTTACATAATTAAAATTAATAAACATTCACACACACATTAATTCACATCAAAAAATAACACTCGTATTTACATAATCTACAATACCATATTTACAATATTCTTATACATTAACAATGAGCATTTTGATGGGTGTCTCTTAAAACTAAGCTATTCACAAATTTACAAATAAATGGCGCATAGGGGAAAATGGATGATCTACAAAAAAAACGTAATTCTATCCAACATTTTAACTTAATGTGTTTGAAAGTATCATGTGAAAGAGCTTATTTACTGCAGCCCACAACATGTTTACAGGAAGGACCGTGATACATCAGCTATCTGGGACGGCTAGGTGAGGTTGAACAGGCGACCACTGCATGTATTGGGTGGCGACACTTTCCCGTCTAGCTTCGCCTGCGCCTCCCCGCTCTTACTCCTCCGCACATGTGCCGCACTACCGCCTGCATAGAAGAGACACTTCCCCTCAGTGGTCCTCCACCCCCGCATGCGCCGTGTGGCCACCTGTGCTAAACGTAGCCCCTTTCCGCAACAATAATAATATCCGCTATTTCTCTACCCGTCCCTGCAAGCAAGACCACTAGTACACATCGCACAGTGAAGCACATCGCTCCGACAGCACCAGTCAAGTACACACAGTGCTTTGCGGCATTTTCACACGACCTGCCTACCCTGTCCTTCGCAGTGCGCAGCCTTCACACTATGTAACAAACAAGCTGTGTTTAGAGCACATTTAATACTTATAGCTCACACCATTGTATTAAATTTCAAGCAATTTGTTGAACACTAACACATTTTCTTTAAGACAAGACTTTAAATATTATGTTAATATTTAAATATTAAGCGACTTTTTCATAAAACATATTTTTATTTCATACAATGATGTAAATTACTTGACACCATTAAAACTTATTAAAATTTTAAACATCAAAAACCTGTTTACTAACGAATTTTTGTCCAGAAGGATTTAGCGGGGGAATTAATATGTTACACTCTAACCACTATAAACTATTTTAATAGCAATTAAAATGTTACAGTTTAACATAAAAACTTAAAACTAGAAAAAGTGCACTTACATACAAACTAAAAATAACTCAAATAAACAAATTTAAAAAAATTAAATTTTAGAAAATAAAATATACAAAAATATTTTTTTTGTTCTTTTGCAAACAACTTAAACACTACCTAGAAACTACCCAACCCACACTTCTCAAACATACACATACATCAAGAACTCAGTATACACATCCAAGCATTCTTATCAGACAAATCAATTCAAAACGAATGTTTAAGATGTTAGTTGTAGAGATATTGTCTCTTCCAAACCATGAAACATTGCAGCATATCTAACATCCTTCCTCTCTTTCATATCCACTCTCACACACCCACCCAACACATTTTGTAAAAGAAAATAATTAATACTAATTAAAACTAACTACCCAAATCCACTCCCTCAGACATTATAACTACATTCGTCCTTCCCAATTCAGAGCAAAGAGCCATTTCCAGTGATATTGTCACCCCCTCTCACTGTCCTAGGGATGGCAGTAATACACCTTTATTTCTCTGCTCCACCAAACACACTAAACAGTCATAAAACCCACTCAACACATTTTAAAACTAATTTAACTAACTACCCAAACCCACCCCTCACAATCATGTCACATTCTCACCACATACTCGATTATATTTAGCATTCATTCATCCTTCACCATAAAACTCATTCTGAGCAGAGAGCAGAGTGAGTGTATGTTACCTCCAAGAACATAGCACATACTTGGTTAAGTTCCCTCTTATTTTTTCTCTGCTCCATCAAACACTCACAATCAACCAAAAAACCCACCCAAATTATCTTACAAACTACTTACAAACTATCTAACTACCTACCCTCTCACAATCATGTCACATTCGCACCACATAAGCAATTTCATTGAGCATTCATTCATCCTTCACCATACAACTCATTCTGAGAAGAGAACAGGGTGGGTGTATGCCACCTGGAAGTATGCAAGGCATACTTGGCTTAATTCAATCTAATTTTTTCTCTGCTCCATCAATCACACACAATCAACCATAGACCCCCGCCCAAAATACTTTATAAACTACTTACAAACTATCTAACTACCCACCCTCTCACAATCATGTCACATTCACACCACATACTCGATTCCATTCAGCATTCATTCATCCTTCACCATAAAACTCATTCTGAGCAGAGAACAGGGCAGGTGTGTGCTATCTCAAAGTATGCAGTGCATACTTGGTTTAGTTCCCTCTTAATTTTTCCTGTGTCCCATCAATTACACACAATCAACCAAATAACTGGTCAAATAATTTATATGGGCATTTAATATAGAAGCAAGTTATTTAAACACTCCCTGTAAAAATACAATAAATAATTTAAAAATTAATGTGATAATAAACAGAATTAGAAAGCCCCCAATGGTATCCATATTTACTTATTTAAAGTCTACTACCTAGGCGGTAGTCGAAGAGCAAGGCCTGAACCCCGGCCAAGCAGCTGGGGGACCAAGCAGCACTTCGAGGTCTGCGAGGTGAGCCTGGAGAGTGCCGTGGGTGGCTACCCAGCCAGGCATACAGCATGTCCAGGCGAGTCCGAAACTCTGTGTCATCTAACCTCATGCCACGGAGTGATAGGCCACCAGATTCCAGCGGGTGGTGGGTTGTTGGGTGGTGAGCAGCGATCACAAAGCAGTCTGTGTCTGGAGCAGAGGTCCTCACTCCATGGAAGCTAGGTTACGAATGAAGAGCTCCACTCTGGTGTCGGCATATATAAATTTACCCCCCCCCCCCCCAAAAAGAACCTATACAAATAAGACAAATTGCTTGAATTTGTATTGAAATGTATTTCTATGAAATGATTTACGATTTCCTTTATTAATTTAATGATTTTAGTGCAAAATTACGAAATTGAAAGATTTCTCTAATGAATGGACGTGCTTTCTTAACACTATTGAAATAGAAATGTAATCTGAAATATGTATATTTATTCGATAATAGCGATTAGATTTATTTTGAATTACGTTTTTATTTACTGATTTCGTATGTGAACGAACCAATTTCTTTTGCAATATGAGCTTTTTGAAACCAGAATATATTGAATTTCACTTTTTTTAAAGTACTATGATTCGAAACATTTAACATACAAATTTCTGTTCTGAATATCACTTAATTATATATATATATTTACATATCAAACATTACATTTGTTATTTGTGAAAGAATATTACATAACATCTAATATGTTTAACAGTTTATAAGGACACTGACTTATATTATCCATGCCTTATCCGGGATTCGAAACCAGAACCTCCAACCTAGGTTATATTATCCATGCCTTTCCCAGGATTCGAACCAAGAATATCCTAACTATAGCATAATTCAACTATGCTAGACAGGTCGGCAATATGAATGTACTATTTTTGTGTATTTATGGGATGTTGGAAATTATAAATTAAATTAACACGTGTTTTTATGTAAATACTTTATGCATGCTAGAGCTATGTGCAGTGAAGTTGAGCTGGGTCGATGTGACAGGTGGGGGAATGTGTTCGGTGACTGTTGCTGTTAGCTATTCAAGGTTTTCAATACTCCCAGCACACCTTACTGTGGTGTGTCAGGAGCAGGAAGGTTGGAACTTAGTGGGTAACTGGAAGGCTGTAGTGTGAGATCATTGCTTTAAACAGACAAACCAATCTGTTTACAAAGGCTGCTTTTGGCTTGAAATGCCACATTCTGCATGCTAGCCGCACATCAGAGATTCAATTGTATTTCTTGAAACATATTATTCAAACATAAGAAGTAATGTATGTATATCCAGGATACAGTCTTCAAGTATTTCAACAAAAGTTTTTAATCAATTGATAAGCAGCTAGCATCCTCATCTCCAGACATTTTTCACTTGTTTGGTTTTCTCTGCCTTAATTAATTTAATCTCACCCCTCGTTCTTGTTATAAAAACCAAATACTTGTATACCAAACACTTTTAGAAACTTTAAAACTCTCTCTCTATCTCTATCTCTCTCTCTCTCTCTCTCTCTCTCTCTCTTTATTAATAGGAGTAATACTTGTTTCTTAAGGAAACAAATGCATTTCACGTATTTATTTTACTATTTGTACATACAGGATTTTTCATTTTCAAAACAGTTTGTTTCAAGTAGATAGCAAATCTTTTAACAAACACTAACATAGTGTATTACACAATCAGTCATATAGTTTGTTTCAAGACTTGAACATGTATAGAATGTTTCACAAAATACAGATGTTATATGGGTTGTTACAAGACTTACACAACACAAGTATAGGTTGTTTCACAAAATACAAATGTAACATGGGATTTTCAAAACAAATGTTTTAACAAACACAAGTATAGGATGTTTCACAATTGCTGAGTTGGTAGGTGATTACTCCGTTTCCTCATTCCTCTTCCACCTGTTTGGTAGGCTGGCTATAATTAAGCCTTTTAGTATAGATGGGAGTTCACTGTCGGGGCAGAGATACTTTACAGCACAATTGTTGCATGCTAAGCCTTCATCGAATTGTGTGCCGAGACTAGCATTGAAAGTGTAGCACCAATTTTCGATATTGTTACATGCTTGAAGTTGTAACACTCTGTCGAAAAGTTTAAAGAACACTCTTCTGTACCCTATTTGCAAGACCTCGTATACATCTGTTGTAGGCTTGAACACACTAACCATGACTGACAATTTATTACTAAACAATCTCCTTTATATAGTCTGGTAGATTAGACATTTTCGGACTACGAGAAAATACTAATTGTTTAACATCTTTATGAAATCGAATTAGCTGGCATAAGTGTTGCTTAGTCAGACCTTTGCCTTTCGCTTTCCACAACACAAAACTATACAATGATTACTTTTGTGGATTTCAGCAGTGTGTTGCTTATTATAGCAGGTTTCAGTCCACAAGGTAGGACTGTCGTAGAATTCCCTCATTAATTTTTACTTTATTTGTATAGATCCTGGATACACTGTTATTTCTTCACATCGAACACAGAAGCTTAATTCGTTTTAGGTACATGGTAGTTCAGTATCGGATAGTATGTTGAACACCGGACATTCTTCATCGCACAAGCTGCATTCTTAGTATGTATATTGTGCACAAGTTTGACAGAAATTTCAATGTTCTTACTCATTGCAGAGTTATATGTGAGATGGTGTATTGTAGTTGAGTCGGAACCACACTTTCCTATATCCACGTACAACAGTCTTGTAAGATCTTGCTGGATTGAAGCACTCCAATTCAATGCAGTATGTAAACTAATACAAGAGTTGCAAATGTGGCTGTATTTATACCTTGTCTCACTTTAGGTCTTTTTAATTGTACCATGGATGTGGGTACATATATTCTCTTAAGGCTTCTCTTTCACAATGAGAACAAAACATTTTGTTCGAACACAGATTATAATTATATTTTACAAGTGAATTGGTACTTGGACATTCGTAATATCTTCTAATGTTTACAACTTCTACATTAGTTAACGTATTCATATGTTCCTTTTGTGTTTTTCCAAATATGTAAATGGGATATTCTTCGAGTAGCACTTCATTTACATGCTTGAATCTGACTTTATATTCTAAAACAGTGGAATCCCATTTCAAACCATGTACCTTTTATGTTTGATGGCAAAACATCATTTTCACTTCCAGATTTAGGACAGATCATGGTTGAGGTGATTTAAAGCTTAGAACTTTAATATCATTACCATCATTCACATAGGATATAGAAACTTATTTTAAAATAAAAGCAGTGTAGTAATGATTTTCAAAGCCTTCCACATTACAAATCATTATTATGCTCTTCCTTTTAACAAGTTTACACAATAAAGTTCAAGTTACATACTATCATACTCTGTACAGAGTGTCTAGAAGTATTTTTTTTACAATATCTCAGTGGTCACCTCGGAATCCACTTCGTCAACCCCAGAGTTTGACCTCACTACATCAGAGAAAATCCTTGCTACTATTAGCTGTTACAACCTTTGTGACATGCAGCCCATCAGCATATGTTGTTGGTTGTCATCATTAACAAAAGCAGGCATTCCATTTATACAATCTTCACACAAAATGTAAGAGATAATGCCCTCATCTGCCCTTAAGTATTCAGGAGGGAATAGATAAACTAAGTGTATTTAGTGGTATGCAAATGTTATAAGAAACTCTTTAGGTAGCACCCACAATTGAGAGTAGTTTAGACTCAACGACGTTTTTGGCCATCCATAAGCTAAAATCACATTATACTTATACGCACTTCTGATCACAGTTTTCGCAGATGTAACCCTTGTGCATTGTACCTGTTCCAAGATGATGCTGGTGCAGAGTGAAGTAATCCCTGTAGAAGCTGTGGTGTAACTTTCAGTGCTGATGTGGACACCTGGTGTATCTCTCGATGCTGTGGATGCCTAGCGTCGTTCTCAGATCTGCTGCAGACACCTAGCATAACTTGTGGTACTGTAAACGTCTATTACAGTGCAGATGCATGCACACAATGTGTTCTTGTCGCCTGTTAACTTAACACTGCGAAAAAATTAATTAATTTCTTCTTATACAGTAATCGAATCCAAAATATCCGCCATTTTCCTTGGATTTTGCATAACATACTGCTTGTTCCAGAATATCGTTAATTTTATAATTTTATTGCTCCGATAGTCATTTCAGACTCAAAATGTGATCTTTCATTATTTTTTTGTCGAAATGCAGTGTTTTTTAATAAATATACATATAATTGCATACACATTTCTGATATCATTGTTATATCCAAACAATTTTGATGGGAATATTTGTAACTGAAAAAAACGATGTGATGAATTAAACAGAGAATAGGGATAAAAGATATTTTTTTTTTTATTATTCACGTAACAAAAAAAAATCTTAACACTTTGCTGGCACGGTGATCAGCCCCACACCCCGTGCGCTACTATCCCACACACTTCAACCACAATACCAATTTCACTTACTCTTCTCTCAAGACCTCGTTGTTAAGAGCATTCAAATCGCTCAACTCATCTCAACTTCACTTAGGTATTTCAAAATTAGTTTTATACTGTAAATAACATTAAAATCCTACAAAATATTAGTGAAGTTATTCAACTAACAAGAACGCGTTTATTCATTTTTAGAGATTTGTTTAAATATTAAATATTTATGAGAACGTCACGCATTTTCAAATTTGTCCTACTTTCATTATGATTATTTGAGTTATGTAAGTCATTTAAGTTATTCAAGCATGCAATATATTTATATTTGCACGCAACAACTGTTTACAACTTTTACAACTTTTACGTTGTTGAGTGTTCGCCGTTTGGTTGAGGTCGTGGATACGGGTCAGCATAGTACAAACAGTCCTTGAGGTCTATTAAAACACTAAACAGAATTTGTAAGTTAAAATTAAAATTAATTTATAGTGTAAATACGGGAGTACGAATTTTCACGTTGTTGCAACGTTTAGTTCCCGAAATGTTCTACTGTTCCACTTGGATAGCCCATGAGTAAAGCGATGCGGCCCATTGGAAAGTTAATGATAAATATAGCGGAAGAATACAAAATGAGTAAGAAAAGTTGATCATAAAAGGTTTTTATAAATGCTCGATTGACCGTGAAAGCGTACAGCAAGTCGGGCGCCCCTCTGCTGTTATTACAGCATTAATTCTTCGGAGAATGCTCTCAACTCTGTTCTTTTACGCAGCTTGTGGAACATGTTTCCATTATTCCTGTGGTATGTCCAATATTTGATGTTCGTCTGGTGGTCAGCGGGTCATGCACATAAACGATGCTCCAGCTCATCCGAAAAATGTATTTTTTGAGGCATGAAAATTGCTAAAACCAATATTTTTAGAATCGGTTTTGTATGTTAAATGTTTCAACAAAAACTGGTTAGTTGTCTTTAGATAAGCGTAACAATTCTAATTTATAATATTATAATATGGTTCCATGAAAAATAGGCTGTTCACGATAAAGTGAGCACTTTTGAAATAAACCTTACAAAAAAGTCACTGCTCCTGTCTGCATATATTTTAACGAGCGAACTGAGTGACATGCGCCCAGTAAAGTTGATAACGATGGAGGGAAAGTAGTTCCATATCTTAACGTCGAATAAAAAGTGTTAGGTTATAATTTGCGATAACTGAAACTATTTCTATAGCTTTTTTTTTAATGCATTAAAATGTAAATATGAGTAACATATCACATTTTGTAATAATTTTAGAGTTTCGTTTTAAAGACGCATTAATGAAGTGACGAGGGCCGTGGAAATATTAATTTTTATAAGACGGAAAATATACAGCGTGCATACAAGTAGATATGAAGCAGGGCTTTCGAAAGTGCTCAGTTTATTGTGAGCAACCTGTACCGTTTGAACTTACGTTCAGGCGAGTAGTCGACGGAAATAATGCACGTTAGTTGAGAGCCTTGAGCGCAGAGGCGATGAGCCATGTGGTGAGTGATTGTGTCGGCTCTTAAGGCCCTCGCCTACCTGGGGATTTTTTCCGCGTTTGAGGGCGAGAAGCGCAGGAGCGATAATGACGACATTTCCCCGCGCATCAAGTTGCCACATCGCCGTTAAGCGCAAGGCTCTGTACTGGCGTACAGTGTTCTCGACGTGCTGCGTGTACCTATAGACGTTTAAACGCAGAAGGTTGAATGTGGTGCCCTTGCGGGGTTTGTACCATATGACTTGTATAATTTGGAAAATACGTTTTTAACTTTTTTTTAATGCTATCAAATGGTATTTATAATGTGATTGGCGTTTTGAAAGATCTCAACAGCCCTCGTCTGAAGTGTGTGCTCTTGTACAACATCATATTACACGCAATTTAAATACAGGAAGTGTGCAATATTGCTTATCAATACTTTGGGGAAACATTTCTCACATGCGGAGGATGAAAAAATGTTATATGAATATAGGTCCGCAAACGCTTTGTTTTTGTACTACAGCCCGTAATGCATAACGTACAGTGTATGGCCCGCGAGTTGGATCATGTTACTGTGGAATGTCATCACAGCTGTAATTGACAGCCCCATGCTAGCCCCCGAGGAGCCCTGATTTGAATCCACTAGACTTTTATTTGTGGGGACATTTAAAGGCTCTTGTATATGCAACCCCAGTGGACGATGTGGACACCCTCCGTAACCGTATTGTCTGCGGGTTGCGAAACAATCAGGAATATTCCAGGGATTCACAAACGCGCTGTGTGTCCATGCAACCGGGGGTGATGCATGTGTTCGTGCTGATGGAGGGCATTTTTTAAACATTTCCTTTAGTGCCGACGATTAGCTTTCACACATGTGTAACTAATTTAATTCATATTCAGTTCCTCCTGTTGTAGGTGTAGTGTCATAGTGTGAGGTGTCGTGTATTGTGCAAACGAACGTAGCGATGATATTCCACAATAACATGATCCAGCCCGCGGGCCATACACCGTAAGTTATGTCTTACGGGCTGTAGTAAAGAAACGAAGCGTTCGAGGACCTGTGTTCATGTAATATTTTTTCCATCCTCCAGGTGTGAGGAATATTTCCCCAAAGTATTGAAATGCAATTTTACAGCATCTTGTAGTTTCTTTGAAAAAACGTGTATTTCAAACACACCGCTACGTTGTTCAAGCACCGTGTACGAGGGAACCTTAAAGTTCACGCATAGTCTAGCGTTTACGCGTTTTGGCCTAACCCTAACTGTTCATGGGTGGCGAGCCAAATGGTTGTTAATGATCTATCAACTGGAAGGTGCAGCTTTAATTTAAAAGCAATGTTGTGTCTAAATTCTTTATATAAAACACGATCACGTTTCAATTTACACAACTCGTACAATCTTTACTTTACTTCATTCGAGGGAGTTGATTTATATAATTAACTCAATTATTATCAGCCACGAAATAATTATCTAATAAGTCTCTGCAGTAACTCACTGGAACAATATCACGTTGTTAATGATGCCGAAGGCTGCTTGCAGAAGTCTCGGAACCGGCGGTATCAGAACCCCCTCTTCCGTTCGTCTTCGGGTGGCAGCTGTCTGGCGGTAGGTCAGCGACAGGCCCTGCTTGAGTCCTCTGTCTTGTTTTAATAACATATCGCTGCTCGTGACCTCGTCCCGAATACTGTTGTGGTTGGGGTGGTTTCCAGGCAAGCGCAGGGAACAGCTTCGTAGATCACTACAGTAGCTACATCCAGAAGGAATCTTTAAACCACTCCCACATGATTGTCTTCAAGCCATAACATAACTGGCATTGTGTTATAAACAGTAAAATTATCATTCTAAAATAGGAAAATGCTTTTTATAAACTACTACTATTGTGTCAGAAATCAACCTGTGATGAATGTCACTGGTCCTATCTGCATATATTTTAACGGGACACATTGACTGCCAAGCGGCCACGAAATTTAGCAGCATACTGTTACGTGAATGCCTGAGGGGCGTATCTGAGTTCGTGAAGGACGGAAATCTTAATAAACATAAAATAAGTAAATTTTATTTTTAATTTATCCACACATCTATTATTTACAGCACTAAATTTTGTGTCCCCACTATTATTATTTTTATTTATCAGTGAGCGGATTCATAAATCCATATTTAAACTCTAATTAACGCCCTTCTTAATGTCTCTGTTTTATTGTAGTCTATTAACTCATACTCATCATAAACACAAGTTAATTCAGCCTGTTGCCGTCATTTGTAATGGATTTCACTCACGCATCCAGTTCACTAGTCCAGCCTGCCAGTCGCACTTGCACTGCTCTGATGCTCGCAGTCGCAGATTTTCCTCCCGCTGGTCACTTCCTGCGCTACTCGTTGCTCTTCTAGCTCGTCGTCGCACAATCGCGCAGACTCCAGACTGTCATGAAAACTGGCGGCTTGAAGGTTCGACGTGCTTTTATAGTCGTTGGCCTTGACCTGGAAGGTTCACCGCACCCCGAGTCACGCTGAGAGAAACTGGGGCAGTAAACCACAAGAAAATTCTTCAGATAAACAGCAGAAACTCAATCTGCCGAAGGTCAAGAGAGCGCGAGTCACAAAGGGTATATATCACGGCACCAGGCGGAAGAATGTAGCGACACATTTTGTTGGTTTAAGACTCTGATAGGATTATCGTTCTCCTGTCATTCGAAATTTCCTGAGTCACTCGCCACCCGCTGTCATATCACTTCTCTGTCTTCTTCATCCCACGCGTACAAAACAACAAGCGCGTAAAAATACAGAGAGAAAGAAGTTCCATCTCCCAACGTTAAGTTATGAATGCTAAGAAAAAATTTGTGAATACTAAACGATTCCTTATTTTTTTAAATGCGTATAAGTGTACGAATTAGCAAATTTGAAAAATATGTCCTTTTCTAATAATTTCTGTTTCCCTTGACCGACGAATGCATAAAGTGATTAGGTCCACGGCAGTGTTAATGTTACATATGACGAAATAAAACACAATGTACCTACAAGAAGATCTAAACAGGGCTTCCGAAAGTGATCATTTTACTGTGAACAGCCTACAAGCACTCGTTAGGCGTCCCTCAGGTTTACAGACTTCCGAGAGCCACTTCATGTACCGTGACTCGTCACTCTGTAATTATAATATACAAAATGTATATGTAACGGCAATAGTTTACATGTGAAATATTTAGTTGGGTGTCTTTCTTATATGGGTAACATCACATTAAATTCAAGCATGTAATTTACGAGTATATGTTTGCACAAGTAGAATTTAAATAAGAGAAAAAAAAATATTTTTTTCATTCTACTACCTACTGGATGGAAAAAGACTGAATATTAAAAAATCATGAAACAAAAATAAATTGAAGACAAAATTAGATTCACAGAAAATTGATACTAATCGAGACATACTTTAGAAATACTAACGAACTGCAGCCTTCCTTACAAAAAAGTATTCTATAATGAAAAACAAAGTTTTTTCTTTTTGCTATTGGAAAGTATGTCTCTTTGCCTCAAATTAAAGAAAAGGTTCATCAGATATGTCCAAAAATTTTAATAAGTTAAATTACCTTGTCTAGCCGTTGGGAGAATATGATTGATTATTTTTCTAATTCTCAAACCCCTGAGTTGAGCAGGAATTTCATTTTGAGAAAAATCGTGGTTCCAGAACAAAATCATAGCTAAATAAATAAATGCAAAGCGTATGTAGAAAATGATGATAATTAAATGACCTTTGAATGGTAGGGTCGAAGTTGACGGCGTCTGGGGGCCCCATTCTCCATGGCCACAAGAAGTAGCGATGTCTCAGTAATATTCATAAACCTGTCGTCCTGCTTCAGCTCTCCATGACCGCAAAAATTCAGCAAATCAGGTCACAATCCATGTCTTCACATAAAATAAAATGTCCACTGGAATACCTCTTCTCGGAAAAGATCATAGATCTTATCTTCAGGTACAATTAGAAATGAATGCAAAATATTAAACAGCAAAGAGAACCTATTTTTAAAAGATGAATAAAACTATGAGATTACTTCACAAAAATTTTAATAAACACAAAACAAAATTCACTAAAATTTTGTAAAGCTGCCCTAACATTAAAATTACAGTTATTGTATTTCCATTATAACTAACTAGGCTAGTGATTTAAAACCTTTATTCGTTAAAATTTAAAAAATTCAGATTACGAAGCTATTCACATTATAATGTTCATAACTCCAAAAAAATTTATTCCATATCTCCATCCCCGACACCATAATCAGTTTCATTCAAGCTTGTCATGACAATTCACCGGAAAAAATATTGTGTGGCCGTCACAGAAAGTCTTTTCTTGGTATCCACCCTGCCAAACATTTTTGGGGTGAAGACAGCAACATTTAGCCACATATAATAAATTAGCGTTCGGCAAAAGAATAATATGGCAGGGTGAATATCAACAAAACACTGCGCGACCGACACAATATATTTTTTCCCCCTCGTGAAGGCTATAAGTTTGCAGCAACCTTTTTTTGCAAGCCAGCAAGCTTGAATCAAGCTAATTAAGCTCCACATGCCAAGATTGTAGCAAGTTTGATTAGTTACACTTGATGCAAGCGTGCCTTGTTAAGCTGCGTGAATAATTCAAGCCATCTGCCAGTTTGCCAAAGCAAGTACGTGTCTGTTGTGAGAAATCTGACAATCACACTGAGAAAGAAGATTTTGTTTAATCAAACAAAGTTTGTTTGGTGCAACCAAATTATTTGTTTTATAGGGGTAATGAAATATGTTGTTTCTGGAAACAAATTATTTTGCTGTTCTTATTTGGTGTCCGAAAACAAAGATTTGATTGGTGCAACTGGCGATTTGTTTAGATCTACGTGCATTAAGCAGATTCGGCTAATATAAAAGATTTTGGGAGCGCGATAACGATTTAAACCTAGATCGTTTGCGTCCTTCTATACTTTGTTTATATTGTGGATAAACCGTCCTTGTTACTAAGGTTGGGGTAATCTCATGATGGTGGAGCACGTGAAGTAAAGATACATAAGGAGCTGTAGGTTACTAAGGCTGTTCACGACAAAGTAAGCACTTTTGAAATCAACCTAAAAAAAAATGTCACTGGTCCTCACTGCATATATTTTAACGGACGTACTGAGTGACATGCACCCAGAAACGTTGGTCACAGAGGATGGGAATTAGTTCCATAACTTAACGCCGGGAAAAAGGTCTTAAATAACCATTTGTGATAGCTTAAATCATTTCTTTTACTTTCTGTTTTTTTTAATCCACCGAAGTGTTATAATGAGCAGATTTGTAAAATATTTACTTTTCTAATAATTCCTCACTTTCACTTGACCAACGTATGGATAAAGTGATGAGGTCCATTACAATGGTAATTTTACATAAGACTGAAGAATACACAACGTGCATACATTAGATCTTAAGCAGGACTTTCAAAGTTGCGAATTGGTAAGTTAGCTACATCCACTACCTTACTGAGAGCTACGTTAGGATATTGTAACTGTCCCGCCTTGAGAAGTATCGGAGGCTGATGAAGTATGTTGAGTTACGGCGGTCGGTACAGCAGGCGTCACGTGACTTACGTCTCGTACGGCGTCACATGAAGAGAGACGTCTGCCGCCACTCTGCATTGCCCTCATATCAGCGTGGTATAACGCAACATGCACTGATTACCTGGCTGATAGAGGGGATCCCTGCTCACCGGGGTTTGGGCAATGCGAGTCCCGATTGCGGCAACTGGCTGGCCTGATTACTGCTTATGAGTGATGGCGTGTTCAGGCTGGTCGTCGAATTAAGGCATGTTCAATCTATCCTAATGGTCCGATCTCTACGCTCTAGCAGATATGGATGTTTTTAAATACATAAATTAGGAATACTGGACAAAGTGCGTAGAAAAATATTTCAAGTTTTTCAGCTTTACTTCCTAAAATAATTTTAAACTTGTTTTATTGCAATGATTACTAAGCGTAAACAAATTCACTAAAAAACACTGTTACTACACTAATTATAACAAAACTTGTAGAGGAACTCCCGAGCTGTATTTTATAACAAAACAAATATATGCAGTTGAATCAACTAAATATGTTTGACAGTACAATGTATTTTGACACAAAAAAAGGTATTGTTAATTCAAGCGTGAATTATGTTAGATAAGCAAAATAAATTTCGTTGCTTTTCAAGTTTTGCTCACTCAACAAAAATTTTCTTGAGGCGACTAAAATGTATTTTTGGTCCTATACCAACAAATGGTTTTGTTGGCTAGAAGAAACGTTTGTCTCAGTGCAAGCTTGAATCACGCATGATATCATAAGCTTGCTCTGCAAGGCAAAATCAAGTTAAGTATCAAGCGGGGATAGTCGCAACTAAGGTGTTGCCTCCACCACTCCAAACGACGCCGGGGCTTCGGCGCAGTTGACCATTGTCTCAGCGTCTTCCTGATAGTAGCACGACTGAGGAAACAACAGTGCTGGCACCTCCCGGAGGAGTCGTGTTGTCCACCAGCTGGGACGGAAGACGTCTGCAGCAGTCGACATGGCTGCCCGACTATTGGTTCACGCAACACGCGTCAGAGTTCAAGTCCCGATCACCTGGTTTCTCGAGACAACCGAGTGGGCAGAGGTGATCTGGTACTCAGAACTACTCGCCTCCAAGCTGGACGAACGATTTGCCGATTCCCTGGGGGGGTCTCTCCCGGATTTTCGCACGTGGGAATAGTGCCGGACGATGCCGCTGGCCGGGGGATTTTCTCGGGGATCTACCGTTTCCTGCGTTACTCTATACTCACCTCACTTTACCATCGCCAATTCTCAATATCTCAATGTTAAGAGCTAGCCGAATATCTTCACTCGGGATATGCTTGGGGCCAGAGCTCCCAAGGATGTTCCCACTTTACAATGACAGCTACACTGAGAGCCAACAAAATTGTTGTGTGTATATGGCCAAACATATTTAGTAGTCCCAACAAATTATATAATTTTGTTAATCTAACCAAGTACACGCTTCAATAAACAAAATATTTATCTTGGGCCAAAAAAATAGTTCTACTGCCAACTTAGCCAACGAAGGCATTCGGCCTTCGTTCTAAACTATATCTCGAGAGCTTGTTTGAAATTTTTGTGATAATTAGAATTATAACAGTGTTTGTTAGTGCATTTATTGATGCTTTACAATGGTATAAGTGTTCTAATGAAACAAGTTCAACATGAAAATATAAATTAAAGCTCTATACAATGAAATATTTAATTGCACACGTCCTGTAATTGAAATTTATGTATTAAACTAATCTTACTAGTTGTCACCTTAGATGACGCAGCTAGGATGTAGCGTTCGATCGAAAGTGGCCCGGGTCCTAAACTCAGTCGTGTTTCACTTTTTAGCCTACTATCCAAAGGAAAGATAGGCTTACGCAATTACCTGGTTGTCTGTCTGGTGTATATGTCCCGCCTAAGTATCTTTTAAATCCGACAACCTAATTAAACCAAACAAGGTCAGCATATATTATTTAGTAATTAAATCAGACTCCTATAGTTTTCGATAAATCCGACTAATTACTTTCAAAATGGCAACAATTATTAATTTTAGGCAATTATGTAGTATTTCAGGAACCAACTATCTGATTTTAACCTATTATGGAATATTGCCAGTGCATTATATTGGGATTGTATTTATAAATCGTTGATGGCATAAATATGTCATTTTGTAAGATAGCACAAATCGAAAACACTAAGCTTTTCCATCATGTCTCGGGAACCATTTAACCAGTTTAAGCCAAATTTGATACTTTGACAGCGCATTGCTGTGGTCACCCACAGCTAGAGTTGGAAGGAAGCATGCAATCGCGCGGGGCTGCGCGACCTCGGCATGCCAGCCCAGCTGTTATGGTAACATCTCCCGGGGGGGGAGGGTAACGAGGCCGGGTCCACGAGTATATAAGCCTCGAACAATGGCGGCTCGCGGCTATCTTGCTTGAGCCCGCCAATGGCCCGGCAGAGCGACTCCAGGAAGGAGGACAACCAGGCCAGCGGTCCGAGTTCGACGCCTTCCTCAACCGCCGTCGAGAGTGTCTCCTTGTAGCCGCCTTCAGTACTTCCAGGGTAAATATAACTCTTGTTAGGGCGTGATAAGTTACGTGAGATGACGGGATAGGCGAGGGCACTTCAGATTCTTTAAGAGTCAGGGCACTACTACTGATACTCAGCTAGACACTCTAGCTCCTTGTCTAATTGTACCTTGCTATTCTCTTAATGGTTTTTCCGAGTAGCGCCTTCAAGCAGTCAATGTGTAACTACCCTGAATTGAATAAAGTAGTGTGTTATATAACTGAGTGCCTTTACCTCTGACTACTACCTTCACCCTATAAAGTGTGTGAGCTGTTCCCTTCAGGACGAGTCACAGCAGCATGATGTAAGAAACATGTAATATTATACAATACATTTTGAGAATTATTTCTCAGATATACACCAAATTGGGACACTGGCAGTGCGTTATATAAGCATTGAGTTTAGAAACCAATAATATTATTAGTCCGCAATTTTGGAAAATAGTGCAAATTTTAAAATTATGCTTTTACACTATATCTCAGGAACCATTTAACCAATTTAAATCAAATTTGGTACGTTGGCAGTGCATGATGTACGTATTTAATAGTGATGATGTTATTAAATGGCCATTTTGAAAGATAGTGCAACATGAAAATAAAGTTTATATGTTATATCTCGGTAACTACACAACCGATTACTGCCAAATATGGCATATAGATAATACTATTATAGGCCTTGTACATATATGCAATTCAAATAGATACGGCAATTATTTTTAAAATGGCGGCGATATAAATATCTTAGGTTTATTTCCAATATCTACCTTACTGTTTGTCCAATTTTGAGCAAACTTGCTATACTGAAATTATCTCTTACAATCATCAAATTTGTCAATACATAGCTTCTTTTGTGCGCCATTTTGCAAGGCAGCGACACGTGAAAATAAAGTCTTCATGTTATAACTCGGGAAACAATCAACCGATTCCAACCAAACATGGCACTCAACAAATGCTACAGTAGGTCATGTAAACAGCCATATTTTAGTGAGTCAGGCTATTATTTTTTTAATGGCGGCCGTATAAACAATTCAGAATACTATGTTTTACCTAATTTAACTTTATATGCTGGCAGTATCTATTAAAATAATTAAATTGGTCTACCCACAGCTGGCCTGTTTTGTCCTCCATTTTGTAAGAAAGTACCGCAGTAAAGTTTTGTCATATCTGAGGAAATAATCAACCAATTCCTTCCAAATTTGGCAAATAAGTAATACTGTGGGAGGCAAAATAAATTAATAGGCAATTTTTTAGAAGGCCGGGCGTTTATTTTCAAAATAGCCCCCACATAAAGATTTTATCATGGCATGCTATATTTAGGAAATAATGTAACTAATTAGAATCTCACTTTGTAAGCTGACATTATCTGTGTGAGCATAAAATAAGCGATTATATAAAATAATTTGCCAACCATTTAGGAATATGTATCACCACATTAGCAAATGAGTTTCCGTGTCCTACCTCCGGAAGATATTAACTGGTATCCACGAAATTCAGGCCACAATTACAATTTTGTAGTTCGTTTAAATGCACATGACTTAAGTAGACAATCACTTATTTTCAATATCACAAGCAATGCCAATACTTTGTCAGTTTGCCACATGTCCCAAACTATTTCAGCCAAACTAACATGCAACAGTTTCTATGACAAACACAGAATGTGGCAATAAATCTCCGTTTTATTTTCCAGTATTGAAGATACCATTACATGAGAAAATGAAGCATTTTTGTCATATTTCCGGGACCAATATACCGATTCTTACCGATCTTTTCACCCTAATAGTTCTACCGTAAAGTGTATCTGGCTTTATTTACAGTAGACCTATAGATGTCACATGAATAATTTAGATAAGTTTATCATATATATTAAACAACTTTATATATTCCAGTATCTATTAGAGACATCAAATGTGCGTATATAGAGCCTGTTTAAGAATGTTTTGTTCGATATCGCCAAATGGTAAACTGAAGATTTGATGCCATATCTCGGGAACTGTCCAAGCTATTTGAACCAAATTCTGCGCACGAATAGTGTTACGGTAGGCCATGAAAACTTACAAACAAGTTTTTAGTTGCACCAATTCTACATTACAGTTTGGAGATACCAAATACGAACAACATAATAATTTGCTTTCAAAGACCCATTATTTAATTGCCCTTAAACAAACAATTAATTTTGTTGCTCCTAACCAACTTTAATCAACCAAAGCATTTTCTTGGTGTAACTGCAGAAAAAGGCACGGCCAACGAAATGTCCCAATTTAAGCACCCTCCTGTGCTTATGCCCTAACCAGTGCCATAGCCAGACATTTATTTTGGAGGAAGTTCTCTTCGTTGATAATAAATCGCATATAAAACATTTTCCAGCTAAAGAACAGCAGATATTGACACATGTATTTTTTTTCTTTTCCATAATTTTATTTTACTTATTTTTACTGTTTTATTATATCTCATTTCTGATTTGTGCTGATAACCACCGACTGTATTTATTTCTTTATTTTTAATTTGTCCTTCATACTTCGGGGAGGTTTGAATCTGGAAACCCCTCACCCCTCCATCCCGGGGGTCAACCCTGGCCCTATTTAACGCACACAACTCTCTCCGGTAGGTCATGTCAGCAAACACGTGTATGGAGTTCAATCGTTTGTGACTTTGCTTGTATAGCGGTGTATGGGGGTGCCCGGCGATTTTTCGGCCACGTAGTTTATATTCGCATATCTGGAACTCCACAGAACAATACTTATACTACGGATTGGCATCAAAACATCAGAACCCCAACCGTTTGGTTCCGGTTAGTCAGGTTAACACATGAGCCTCATTCACAACTACTATATATATATATATATATATATCTGTGTGTATGTATATATATATATATAAACCACGGTTAGCAAAGCTTCTGTAATGACACATGGTAAGAGTGCTAAGTACAAAAATCCATTGTGATATTGTCGTCGGATAAGACTAAGATTTTTACATACAAAAAAGACCCCGTAACCTACTTGTCTCATAAAATAACACAGAGAAAATATTTGTTCTTTAATTGTCTAATATAAAAGTGTACTTCGTGTTTCTGAACTGTAGCTTACCTGTAGATGACTTTCTGTAATTTCAATTTTCCTTGTTTCATATTTTGCAAAGAAAATGGTTTAATTTTGTATCACACAAAATCAGTTAAATCAAGTCTAAAGGCAAACAACTGTTAATTGTTTTTCGGGGGAGGGAGAATGACAATTACAGTGCCAACATGTAGAAATAAAAATTTCACTTTGTGCTATCCGACATCTTTAAAGGAGACCGGTGGGTTAAGAAAACTGCGAAGTGCCGGTCCGGGGCAACAACGGGTGGATCCGGGCAGCGACGCGAACACAAGGCTCGCAGATGCCGGGTCGCCGATGATACGCTCGGGCGACGACGTCCACCCCCCCCCCCCCCCCCCCCCCGCCCTCCGTGCTCAATAGATCGTGAATTTTTAACAAAGTGTGCCCCGGAGAACATGGAAATACAAAACCATTTCCTCTCTCTCACTCTCTCTCTCTCTCTCTCTCTCTCTCTCACTCCCTCTTATCTTCCTCTCTCTCTTTTTCTTCTCCCGTCTTGCACCGCCCGCGGCGGAAGAAATATATCGCGGCCGTTCCTTGGAGCGCCAGCTCTCTTCTCTCTTCTCCCGGAGAGCAGCGCGAGAGTGGATAGAAGAGTTGGGGGGGGGGGGGGGGGGGGGGAATGAAGAAGTTGGTGCGAATACTTGCCGTGAAGAACGGAAAAGGTTGGTCCCGGCTTTTAGGAGGGGTAAGGGGCGAGGGTTGAGAAATCAGGAGCACCCTCTCCCCTCCTGCTGATCGACGACCGCCCGCGAAGACTTTTTCCGACGGTATTGAGACGTTCGATCGAAATGCACCGCTGAGCGCCTTTAAAGTCGAACGCGTACTGTAATATGGTATACCGGAGCTCTTTAACAGCACGCGCTGAAAATAATCACGCGTGATTTTCAAAATTAGCCCACCGCAATACCATAACTCATTAAAAAGTAAATAAGGAGTTTACAGTAGCTATACGAGAAAGACTTGTTTTTGGGATTTAAACAAGTTTTTATAAATTCGTTAAAAGGCGATGTAATATTTTGCATGTTTTACGGATGTGTATTATATCCGAATATCACAGTTGTGTGCCGTATTCTCGAGATGGTTTATCATTGTGTTCGTTCTGTGGTGGCATTTTTAAACTTCTTTAACCCATACAACTACGCACATACTGCAACGAAAGAATATTTTTGCACTCCATTCACGGTTACTTCTAACTTTTCTGAAGCCCTGCTAAGCTTCTAATTTCAGTCACTTCCTTTGCCTCATGCGAAAACAACTTAACTAACTCTAGAAAAATAAATCTATGGAGCGACGCGCCGTATTTGTTCGCACTATAATAGTATCTCTGAACGAGAACAATTTGTTAATGAGGATTGCTGTCACTCAAATTTTCTCCCTGTTTTTATTCAGATTGATTAAGAAATAAATATTGTAATTTATGGATAAAATATAAGAACAATTAAAATTTAACAAAAAAGTACTTTAATGTTAATACAAGTTTAAAACGCTTACGGCAATCAACATTCTGGAAAACAACCAAGTCCGCCATACATGGTGCGATTTTCCAAAGGTTTGATTTAAGAGGTGCGAAGAAACCGTGAATACACTGTATAGCCTATTCTCGGTTTCTTCGCGTTTTTCGAGTCTAACCTTTGGAAATAACCCTGTGTATGACGTGTTTGGTTGTTTACTAAATATGTGATCTATCACAAGCGTTTTATACATCTGTTTACATAGAAGAATGTTATTTTACGTTAGATTTAAGTTTTACCTAAATTAACATTCAATTTATAAAAAAAAATATTAAAAAAAACAGTGAGAAAACTTGTGCGTTGGTAGCACCTAGTAAGAAATAGTTAACATATAAAATATTACTACAACTGAGTGCGCACGAATTTCGTGTGTTTGTCCTTTGGTGTGATTTCATTGACTTTGACAGCTTAGTATGCACGAGGCGGAGGTATATCCTGGAAGTCGAACTTAGGCAGGGCTTCAGCAAAGTGTGAAGTAACCGTGAACGGGTTGTAGTCAGTGTAGAGTACGCTGCGCGGCTCATTGTACGAGGATTTTGCCCGTGAGTAGCAGATTCGTAAACAGTGCTACTGCTTTAAGGATATTACCTACCGGCAGGCAGCTGCGAAATTTAAATAGGAAATACCATATTAAGTAAATTTCGCCTCAGTGCGATAATTTTAAAGATAGACTTTTCGAACAAAATGTATTCTTCAGGGTATTTTTAGGAAAAGTCCCGTAGAGCGGAGAAGTTTCGGTAACATCTATAGCCTGTTTGCAACGAATTTTCAAAATTTATGTTTTACAAAAAAAAAAGTACATACTGCCTATTTATATAGAAAATATACTCTCGTAGTGAAATAAATCGGAATCGCAGGAGATATATGCAAACAAGCATAACTTATACATACGTAAATAGCCCCACAGTTGGTGAGCCAAGTGAAATGTATGAAGGGGAGCAGCAGTAACAGCCAGAGGCTCACTATATGCTAATATAATTGCCAATACGTTGGGCGCTAAATGTAATTTTCTAGGAGGAAGAAGGGATTTGCGGGTGGAATGACAATGACAAGATAGGACAACATCCAAAACTGATGCAAAACACTCCATGATATTCTGATTACTATACAGATGATACAACAAACAATGAAACACGACTGACATATAATAACATAATATTGCGCTTACCATGATAGAATGGCAGTAGATGTATAGCCTATATTCTCATAAGGGAAAACTTTCCCTTGCTCCGAGCTCCAACATACATGAAAAACACTGACAAAATATGGGCACTGAAGGAACACAGGATGGACCAAACTACACTCAACTATACCAAAAGTCTTCAATAGGTAAAGTGTGGCTTTTAATCAGAAATAATTACTTTGATTCAAAGAATAAACTTTTACCTTAATCTGGACCAAAACATTCAGCAGCTTAATAAAAATTATGTTCACCCTTATGTCTATTACGAAATAACAATTATACCCAAGATACCTGGTAGCTGATGAAAAAATGTTCTTAAAAGTGCTAATAAATAGAAATAAATATTCTTCAGTGAAATAAAAGTAAATGCCTCAAAACTCACAAACAATTAAATAAATGACTTGTTAATCAGATTTAATAGTTATCTTTGCCTGACAAGATACAAATGATTAGGTCGGTCGATCTGAGTTCTTAAAGATCAAGTTATTCGTGTTAAAAACTGGGAAGGTGTTAAATGAGTAGTTCAAATGTTTACTTGCAATTTATAACTTCACCTCTGGACAATTAACCACTTATTTATAGGCGGTGAGAATATCTTTCATAGTTCAGTATTGATTAATCTTTGCTTACTCATTAACCCTCTTCTTAGAGCTTTCGCTCACTCCAGCGGCTATTAAAACATTCTGAGCATTAATTTACTCGCCGATGAGCTTATCACACACTTGAATTATCCGATTACAAACGGAGCATCATGTTATGAACAGACAGTAGCTGAACATCCTCATATGAACCAGTCCTAATACTTTCACTAATTCAGGACGCCAGGAATTGCGACAACTTATTGCAGCAACCACCGGGTGAGGCCGCATTGAAAAAACCTCTCGACCAGCCAGCGATCGGGGACATGGACGCCTAAACGATGGCCCGTATAGGCCACTGCAAGGCAAGGTCCGGCATCATTCCACATCCGACCAGCTGTCAGGGAAGACCACAAGATAGGTATGTCCGACAGATGAAAACCGATCAACTAGATACAGCCTCCAGCGCGAAGAATAATGTGGGGACTGTTCATAGTAGATAATCAATTAAAAAGGCGTGGTAACATAGTTGTAATATAATTTAATATCACTTAACAGTGCTTCCCCGAACGTATAATCATTCACTCTTATGCCAATTGTAAATGCCTTGTTGTTATACATGTTTCACAAACCATAATAAACCCCCTAAGTTACAGTAAAAGCTCTACCATTAATGATCATTTCAGTTACGCCCCTAGCCCTTTCATGTATGCATATGACCAAAAGTCACATTTATAACAATCAGCATTCTTGGCTGACTATACAGTGACCCTTTGAAAGAAGATGGAGACGAGGTTCGTTCATTACCATATCATTTTCAGTGATTATTCCAAATATAAATTAACCTGGGAAATATAGGGATTAAATAAAAGGCACGTACATTAAAGCTACCCTGGTTGTGACGTCATAAGTCACTGCCAACTTAGATGAACAAAAACATTACGATTCCAACATACGTCATAAAAAAATAACTGCAGCATAAATAATAACGAACAGAGAAAGAAAATAAAATTACTGAATAATTAACGTATACGTATCACGCAATAAATATAAATAGTAGTGATCTTCTCCAAAAAAAAGTCGTGATGAATACATTTAGTTTGAAACGCTTATCTTTAAAATTAACGTACTAAGGCGAAATTTCCTTAACATGGGATTTCTTATTTAAATTTCGCGGCTGCCAGACGGTAGGCAGTGCCCTTAGGTTACGAGTGGTTCGTATTGCTAAAACCGAACAGAAACCGTACAGCTCGTTGTATTTGGTTATGAAACACGTACTCTGCCAGCATAGTTTTATTTTTATTTGCCACGCCTGTAACCATAAATTCAAGCTTGTCCGAAAGGTCAAAATCGCCCATGGAAGAAAATAATACAAAATGAATACAGGATTGATACTTAAACTCGACGTGTTCCTGAATGTGCCAGAAAGCATTACACGACACTAAGCCTAGTGTGTCCTTGAAGAAAAAACGATTTTTAATTTATTAATTAAAATATACCACAAAATACGTGAGATTAAAAAAACCAATCAGTGGCAGATAATTAAGTGATGAACGATCTTAAACGTCAGAAAAATTGTTTAGAAAAATAATTTACTTTAATAAATTAAATTAAAATTCTCAGATTATGATAGCAAAATTAAAAAAAAAAACATTCTAGGAAACACATTAACAAATGGGATTACTTTAGTGAAACACGCCGAGACCAGATATGCCTAAGTAATCAGTGTACAACTTTTCAAAGGGTGCTGCAAAAACTCTGCCATCCACGAATTTTTTTATGTTTGATTATTTATTGCGAAAATGTCAATGTAGGTACATAAACCACCGTGTTTATTACAAATCTAAATGATTACTTAAACATGTATTTCAATTTCCGCGTTAATACACGTTTTTATTGGTAACACCCATTTTGATCGTTCTGATCTAAGTTCTTTGATATTAATACTAGTCACTATAACACTGCGGACTATTAAAATAAGTGATGAAGCATTCCAAATAATTCTAAGAAATGTAATTGCTGCTGGATAATCTTATATGTGCCGTCATCACTTCCACATTATTGCAGACAAAAAAGAGCGAAGCAATATCAAATAGGTTACGTGTATATGTGAGCCCACAGAATGATTTTGTCGCACATTTTATCAAACATTATGTATAAAGGAAAATTCTCAAATTATTCCCGTCAAAATTAGACGATAAATATTGTTGAAGTAAGCCATCATTAATATACACTCAATTACATCCTAAAGGTGCCATCGTAGGAGCAGGTAAGTAGGTACAGACACAGAACATTATAGCATGTATATGATTACATCAAACTAATGATTCACACCAAGCATGTATTCCAGGGGACCAACACTTGCAGAATGCACTTAGTGTAATGTTGGACCCCATAGCACGGAGTCAGGCGGCAATACGGTCGGGTATGGAGGCATAGACATCGGCATTCTCCTGCAGAAGAGCATGCCACAGCTGGCGCAACTCACCCTCCAAATCCGCCATTGTTGCCGCTGGTCGAAGTTTCCGCCCAATCGGGTTGGAGCAGTGCGCCGATCTACAATGAAGCGTGGATTACGGCGCTGGTGAGGACTTCTCCAGAATCGATTTCGGCGGTCATCTGTAAACAGACACAGTCGTTTAATTCGTCGCTGAACACCACTCGTCGCCAATTCCTAAACGGATATGCTGCCTATTCCCGGTAGGTCACATGTGCTCGTCGATGCTCAGGTGGTAATGGCAGACGTCGTAAGGGACGTCGCGACGACAGATCCTGCTCTGCTAGTCACCTGGATACGGTACTGCTGTACACAGGATATCCCCAGCTGCCGCGACATGTTCCTGGATCGTAGGCAGAAACACTTGTCGAGTTCCTGCAGCTTGTCGCACGACGAAACGATCCTCCCTGCTGGTGGCCCGCCGGTGTCGACTCGAGCCTCCTCGACTGGCGTGTGTACCCTCCTCCTCCCACAGCGTCCAACACGGACCCACAGTGTAGGCAGAATGGTTCAAGTGGCGAGCAATGCACTGAAACGTCTTGGAGGCCAACGATGTGGGCTTTCTCGAACTGATCCAGCTGGGCACAAGCTTGTCGAATGTGCCGTCGGGGCACTATGCGTGTTCTCTGAACACAGATCTGTGGCTCACACTGCTACTATAGTCCGTTCACGGTAAATTGAACACTTTTTGAAGCTGTTTCATCACACATAATATCCAATAAATATATTTCATTGTGGCATCGGACTTTTAGTTTTGGGTATGGTGAATGTATACACTACGTTTATCACTCACATGGCCGGGTTTACATTAACAAGTGGTGGAAGGATATAAATTGGTTGGAAGAAAACGGTAACAAGGGCTTCAAAAGTGCTCACTTTACAGTGAACGGCCTATAAAAAGTTATATGACGTCTTGCAGCTATGACTGATGGAGGGAAATACATGTCTCCTAGTGGTACATTTGCACAAACAAACCGCACTAAACAAAATTTGGGCACATGGGCTATGGCGATATTTTATGACAACTTTCGATGCAATAAATTGTTTTGCAAATGAGTGTAGCTACACGTATTAATAAAAAAAACGCTAGACGTGAAAGACGTGTGGCAACAATGCTCTTAATTAGTGGGCAGTGAAATGCTAGTAAAGAGGGGGTCTTCCTTTTCGTTTTGCGTTGGTGTAACCAGAGTGAGTGATGCTTGCACATCATTCCGGAGAGGGGAGTGGCGCAACTAGCCCGCCCCTCTCCGCCCCTGACCAACCAATCTCTTCCTACTCGTATATACACAACCCTGATCCGCCTCTCCGCCAACCACACGCCGAGATTTGCAAGGAATAGGTAACGAGGAATGACAAGTTTGGGCTATAAAGGGCCACGGCATTACATCACATGAGTAATCTCCAACGCAAAGCTGTTCAAAACAGTATAAATTCAATATCAAAAATATCCTTAGAAACTTGCTGCAAATAGGAAGAACACTCTTAAGATGACAGAAAACTTATGTTCACAATAAAGCTTGAGAAAACGCATGGTGTCAGACGACGATGTGTAACGACAACAGTCCGTCACGTCATGAAACTGAAAATATAATTTATACTATGTTAACTGTAGCGCATCTATAATTAAATCGTTCATATGTTTCTATTTATGTGTAAGAAAACATTTATGTAATTTTTTAAAGTGTAGATCAGCAATGAATCATTGCACGTGACCGACACTTTAAAATTACAGATTGTTATTGAAAGGATATGTAACGCGTGCGCCCGAGCAAACCCGCCGACCAGCGGCATTGTCCGGCACGACTCCCACGTCAATATAACCAGGTTCGCCTAGGTTTGGGGTGGGGGGGTGAGCGCTCTAGCCTCCGCGCCACCGCGGCCCCTAACAGATTTTTACACGACATAAATGGACGCACCTCTTCACATTTCAATAAAAGTACTTCGGTTTACATTTTCCTGGACTTGGCGTTTACATTTAGACAATTTCAGAGTGTAATGGCAGGGTATTTTAAAAATCAGTCTCGTTTCCATACAGAGATTCAGTTTTGTCGTGCCTTACTACCAAAGTTGTGTTTACATTTTATCCTCAAACTAATCCTTCCGGTTACGCGAGTAACAATTTGACTCACGTTTCATGAAACATTTTTCTCTAAAGTCATGTGTTGCGTCATCTGTCGCATCTCTTTCCAAATGTTGTGTGTATATGTGGGTACTTACTCGTATTTAGGCGTTAATTTTTTTCGTCAATGTTTTATAGCATTACATTTTTATTTGACTGTTTCTCGCTTACAAGAAAACTACATTGTTGTTATCATCGTCTCCTTTCAATGTAAGTGCTCTGAAAAAATTTGGAAATGTGCGGACGTAATTAATGTAGGCTTTTCAATGTTCATTATGCGGCAAACCGAGAAATTTTTATATTCGTTTAAGTCATCTCGGTCTTCATCGAACGAAGTTCTTGTCTGAAAACGAGACAGATATGCAAAAGATGGTAAGTACATCATATGTGAAAATTTTATAATCAGCAAGGACATGAAGTAAAAACATGACATTAAATATTTTGTAGCTAAAGCTTCACAGAAGAATTAATGAAAATGCATTCCCTGCTTAGCATTTTGTTAAGAGTATGATTTTTCCCTAAAAAAATTCTGAAATAAAACAGATATCTCAATGGAAAGCTTAAAAAAGTAAGTGAAGTAAAATAATGACAGTTTCGTTACAGAAGGAAAATAAAAAAGGTGATGTACTTATTTTTCCACTCGGGCAAAAAAATTACCTAGCTGCAGCTCAGTATTGTTATAACAGAAGATTGTAGAAAGTACGAAATGTTGTGTCCGCGTTTTCCAAGGCTTAGCAAAACAAACAAAACCACTCGGGTCCATGAGTTGAACGGCATCCACAGAACAAAATACACGAAATTATAACAAATAAGCTTACTTTCCTCGACATGGGTGCAATTAATTTTTAAACACGTTCTTAATAGCTGAGTTGGTAAGTAGGACTTGACTTCGTTTTGAAAGCAATAACATTAGAAATTAAACCAGAAACATACGTAACAGTAGTGAGACAATTACAAATATACACGTGCCTTACCCGGGACTTCAGCCCAGAAAACAGAAAACTTTTTACAGTAAGCCACCGCGTAAAGCATTGAATTATGGAGGTCGGATTCAGAGAATGAACTTCGTTTTTAATCAGTCCAATGTTTCGAATAATAGGGGTTACTAACCTTAAATATTTAGAGGGCTGTTATTTTTAAAATTGTAAGTGATTGAGCCACTTAAAACATGTAAGTTTACATGGTCTACCATAGCGCTACTTGTGTGAAGAAGTAACTGGGATATAACATAAAAACTTTACTTTCTTATTTGATGCTATCCTACAAAATTGCTAAATTTAAAAAAAGAGCCTCTTTATGCGACGCTTCTAATGTATACTTCCTACATATACATTTTTTTTTAAATAGTTTAATATATGTGGTAAACTAACTGAAATTATTTATGGCGCCGTTTTTGAACATCGTTTTCTGACCCATTTAAATAATTAAAGTTTACATGTACTTCTGTCGCATTTATGGTGCACACAATTTGGTATAAATTAGTTGAAATATTCAAGTGTATCATATGGTGGGAAGCGGTTGATTGGACCCCGAGATATGGCATACAACCTCTATAATTTTCATTTGGCGATCACCATGAATGGAGAACAATAACTTTATGTAGTAGCACATTCGATGATTGTATACAGCCAATATACATACAATGTTAAGTTAAATTGATTATATAGCTTCGCAGATATATAACACAAAACTGTAATTAGCTTATAGCCACATTCGAAAAAAAAGTGCGTCATTCTTAAAAAATACGTATACTAATAAGGCCTACCACAGTACAAAATCGTCGCAAGATTTGGTAATAATGTATTATGTCCCAAGTTATGACATAAAAACATTTTTAATGGTGGGGATAATATACAAAATGGCAGAGAAATGATGCTCTGCATAGACATATTTGATGCTTTTAATGGGCACTGTCAGCATACAAAGTTAAGTTGGAATTTGTTTCGTTGATAAAATACACTGAGCTAGAAAATTTATATAGCCACCACTTTGAAAATAATTGCCTGACCAACAAAAGCATACTATATTACACGACCTGCTGCATTACTATTTGTTTGCCAAATTTGGAAGACATCTCTGAATTGTTTCCCGAGATACGACAAAAAACTTTTTTTCTCCCTATGGCCCTATCTTACAAAATAGTTTATAGACCACGATATAGCATTATAAGCCAAAAACGGCTATATGGCCACCATTTTGAAAATAAGTGTCTGAAATGTTTGGATTTCACCACTGAACACCATTTGCCTCATTACTATTTTGCCAAATTTGATAGGAATCGGTCAATTGTTTCCCGAGATATGACATAAAAATTGTGTTTATTGTCATAACGCTATCTTTTTAAATGGTTCTATTCTAGAACGCAATTTAATTTTCCTTACGTTCAAATTCTTTAAAACTATTATAAGGTACACTAGTAAAAAGGTAAATATTATTGTTTCTTGGAGATATGTGTTTACTCTGTTCATTATTGTGTTATGGCAAATATTGTTGGATGACAATGGCACAAAATTCAAACAGCAAAAATATGTACATCGAATTAAAATTTGGAATACTAAAATTATTTAATCAAGCATGGACTGTACGACTTAATCAAAAAATATTTTCACATTGCGCTGTTTTCTCACCAAATCAAATTTAAAGCATTAGCTGCACTTAATCTGTTTACTTGCCACAACTTGTCTAATTAGGCTATACTACTGAACATTTATCTAAACTCTTGGACTTTATTAAGAGCATTACATGTCACTTAATTTTTCATCACGTTTCCACATTAACTATTAGCTATTTATAATCACTTCAAACCTTGCTTGTTTGGTTACGCTCGCTGTCGCAGATATATGTATTTAACTATTGTAATGTGACAATAGAATAAAATCACAAGCATTAGCAAAATAAAGATATTATAAACTGTACGCAAGCCTTTATACACAATATAATACACATGTTAAATTATAAACGTTTAAGTAAATGTGATCTAGTGTTAGGGCGCAAGTACATCTTGATGGACACTTACTTCTACAAAACACGCTTGTTTGTCTTCATCATGCATCAATTGATAGTTTCTGACTGACCAGTAACTGCAGCCTCGTGTACGGGATGCGTCGAAATTGAAATTTTCTAGGCGTGACCGGCGAAGTCTAGACTGTGGCTTTCCGCGACTCTCGGGGAATACTTCAAGACAGCGCGCAGGCGTAAGCCAGCACCGGACAAAGCTCCTGCATTCCACCTACTCCCGGGGCACATCAGGGGAAACAGCGCCCCAGCTCACGAGTCAATACATCGATACGTATCTCATTGGTTTCTGTATATGTGAAACAACTAAATTGCTCGATATTACACGCGCAACATTCCTCGTAAACTTTTAATACGTAGAGACAGTTCCTTGACGTTTTGTTGAACGTTTCAATGTTTCCGGGACAACAAGAACAGTGAGCATTTCGAGCTGCCACGAATAACCTCAATTTAGGCATTGAATATTGGATTATGGATAAATGCGTGGATGAAGTTTCACAAAATAAGTTGTCATAAGTTATGTATCTTTCTTATAGTGTTCTGGTGAAATACGTTCACATGAATGTAGTCATAATTTTATAAGCTGAAATTTGATTGTCCCTTAAGAAAGGTTATGCCACGTTTTCATGTCGTTAAACTCCACAAAAAAAAATTCTGGACGCATTTTCTTGAAAACTGAATCTAGTAATAAATATCACTGTGAAATTGTGCTGCAAAAATTTGCATCAATTTTGTTCAGCAACCAAGGTTTTATGACATAGGGGAATATGCAATTTGCTTAAAAGTAATGGGTATATATATTGTTACGTTTGTTATGGATGCACGGGAGCATTAGTATTATGTCATATTCTATTTAAATAAAATAACATGTCATTCGAAGCGTTTAAGCACGCCGTCTTAGTTCTGTATAAAAATGTTATGTAATATGATTCGTATGTCATTTAATAACGATTTAACACGTGTTGTTCTCATTTCATTTAACAACAATTTAACACATGTAGTTTGCCGTCCATTACAATACTCTAATTTAGATGCCCTAGTGTTTGCCGTATATGATGGAATACATATAGACTGTTCACGGTAATGTGAGTCCTTTCGAGACCCTAGTTACTTTTACTTACAGCAATTCTTTATCCTTTAATCAAATATTAAAATAAATATTGTCATGTAAGTAATAAACACAGAGTGTTTATTCCACCGCTCTCGGAAGTTAACGTCTTAGGATAAAATAAAATATATTTACTGAACATTATTCCGGATGAGAGGGATTTTAAAAATGTTCACTTTACCGTGAATAGCCTACACTCAGTCTTATCTGGGAGGATTTCATTCCAATGACAGTAAATGACGGGCGAAAATTCGAAACTTGCTCGTATTTATGTAGCTGCGCGTCCTAGGTCAAGAAACGAGAGAGCGATACTGGCGACAGTTACTCGCACTCCTAGCGCTTCATCGCTCCTACCCGCAAGGCGTGCAGTGTTTCCGTCCTAACACTTTACTGTGTGAATAAGATCGGCAAAAGTGTAATTTTACTACACGCGATGAAAGTCCACACATCATACTACCTGCGTAGAATCGTACTTTTCTCTTAACGCTTAAAGAAACTGCATGGACAAGCTTTAAGATTATATATATATATATATAATATTTTTCGAAAAAAAAAAAAAAAAAACACTTTACGTGCCTCAGTTGTGATTGCTACCAGGTGCGTTATCTGACTCACTCCCTTTTAAATAGCTGAAAATTTTATAATAATGATTAAAATTTGACATTTTGAGGATTAACGTGAAATTTTTCAGTGATAGAAAAATTTCCATTTCATGAAAAAAGGTGAAATCTCAGGAAAGGAAATGTTATTATAAATGTCACTTAAACCTAGATGCTATCAAATCAACACTGGTAATTCAATCGTCACCACTGATACATTCGTGCATATATACATAAATAAATGAATATATATATATATATATATATATATATATATATATATATATATATATATATCGCCTTTTTCATGAAATGGAAATTTTTCTATCACTGAAAAATTTCACGCTAATCCTCAAAATGTCAAATTTGAATCATTATTATAAAATTTTCAGCTATTTAAAAGGGAGTGAGTCAGATAACGCACCTGGTAGCAATCACAACTGAGGCACATAAATTTTTTTTTCAAAAAATAACATAAAAGTATATATAACAATTATTGTACTGTATTCAATAGCATCCAATGTTTTGTAAACTAACTATACAAATACAGTATGTCGGAGCAAACATAATAAAAGTAAATCTAAAGGAATTCATGTGAATAGATTTACTACTGTTTTAAACCGAAGCTTGGGTCAATAATTCAATGGTTTATTTAAAAGCACCCAGGTGCCATTTCTTGGTAAACATGCAAGGCTTTGCTGAGATGCTGCGACATATCGTAGATATAAGTTACAGATATTTATGTGTTACATTAACAGTTGCCACAGATACTTGAAAATATCGGTTAAGCTCATCCCTACTCCCGGGAGACTCGAAAGCCCCGGCAAAGCCGCGAGAGAGAATGTGGCCTGTCCGCCAGGACACTTGTAAACGACAGCTGCATAGAAAGAAAGGGCTAGCCAGTGTGCTGCGGATAACAAGTGCTGCGAGGACCTTCGCCTTAAGAAAGGCGTATTTCCTTAGCCGCACTATCTTGACGCCGCATCGCGACAGGACACTCTGACAGGACATCTCGCGGGGCTCCTTCAGCGAGCTGACGGAGATTAATGACCTCCGACTCAAGGCTACGGCGTCACGGCCAGGAAGGGGGTGTAAAGGAAAAGGGAAAAAGTACGTGGCAAAATACTTTGCGTGTTCCGAGGAGGGGGGTAAGTTATACATTTATGACGGGGAAAATACTCTCGACTCACAGCTATTTGATGAAGATGAACCGAATTATCAAATTAATTTCCTAATTTGAATACAATTTAAAAATCTTTGTAAATTTACACGGCAATATGAAGAAAAGTCGAGGGCTTATTCAGAAGTCGGCAATTAATATTTATCTCCGGAAAATGACTCAACACAGGAAATGAACTGCTATGTACAGTTGAAAGTGTACATGTGGTTTTTAAAGATGACACCACATAGGGTATGGATGCAGGAATGTCCGGCATGGCACAAAAACAAACATGACTGCTTGAACTCACCGTTTAACATATTCCCGTACAAACTGTATACGCTCTTTTGAATGGGTACGTATTGTAAGTGTACGAGCTGTTTAACATCCTTCAAAGTAGTTTCCGAGGTTGTCCACGGTTCGTTGCCAGTGATGAGGCAGACGGGAAATACCATCGGCTGCACGAGATCCGTCAATGTGGGCCACCTATCGTCGAAATACTGTGACGATGTCTGCCTCAACGTTGGCAACGAACTGTAAACAACCTCGGAGACTACTTTGAAGGATTTTAAACATCTCGTACAAGTACGATACGTACCAGTTCACATGAGCGTATACAGTATGTACGAGAATATATCAGTTGAATGTTGATTTCAAGCAGCCATGTGTGTCTTTGTTCCTTGCGGGACATTCCTGTATCCATGCCCTATGTGGTATCACCTTTAAAACGACCATATCGTACACTTTGAACTGTACAAATACATTTCCTGTGTTGCGTCATTTTCGTGAGATAAATAATAGTTACCATGACTTTTGAATCAGCCCTCATATTTGTACATTGAGAAAATTCAGGGAATGAAGTCCTGCAAATTAAAACCTACAGTTTACAAGTGTTTTGGTTTACTTTGTGTCTAAAACATGAATCGTTATAGATTAGTTTCAGGTCACGAGGAGAAAATTGCATGCCAGTCTGGAGCCTTGTGCGTAATATCTGTGGGGCACTTGATGCGCTTTTCAGATTCGCTATTATCGCTTCCGCGCTTCCCGACCTCAGCCGCTCGAAATATCTCCAGATTGGCGGCGCCCTCAAAGAAAATTACACAAAACTTCTCTGGCTATGTATACAATCTAATAAATTTTTCGCATTTGTATGACGACATTCTAGGCACCCATACTGAAAAAACACGAATGACAAAGTTTTCCTCTTCATCTTTGACAGCTTTCCTACATTAGCTCAGGAAAGCAAAAAACTTTTTATTGGAGTTACCAGCTGTTTATAGTAACGTATATATATATATGTATATGTATATATATATATATATATATATATATATATATATATATATATATATATATATACTTTACCACATATCAGGCTGTCAATATATATATATATATATATATATATATATATATTTATTTATTTATTTATTGACAGCCTGATATGTGGTAAAGTTTCCATACTTTGTAAGGAGTTAAAACTTCCATTACATTTTTTAGAAAGTTGGCCTAAAAAAAATTACGGCGTAAAACGGACTACATTCATTGGTAAACATAGGTCAATAAGTTAACGAAGACCTAGTACTAAACATATAAACACAACAAAACTATAAAAAAGTATAGTAATCAACGGTATCTTATCAGTAAATAAAACATCATTAACGGACAATAATTAATATATGTTTTCGTTGTTCTCTGTATTTTGTTATTTTTGTTTAATGGTTCATTGACTGTTGATGTTTTATGACTGCTATTAATCCCGCTGATCCCTAGTTTGTCGTGTTCCTGTCGTTAGGGCCTAATTCTTTGTAGCGTCCTTCTCTAGTTATTATATATCTACTTTTGTTTGGCAGTAAACAGAGTCAATTTAAAGCACCAGTGTAATAATACTATAACAGTGATATTAAACTTTTAAGATAGTAAGACTAAACTTTTATTTTTCACGTATATTGCTATTTTATAATACCTTTATAACGTAATATATCAAGACGTAAACTAAGAAAGAAATGAACCTGAGTATGTGATACGGTTATACACTCTTATTTTTCTGGATAGACCTATCAGTAATAAATGCATATTATCGAAACAAAGTACTACGTTGAGTATGTGATATGGTTATACACTCTTATTTTTCTGGATAGACCTATCAGTAATAAATGCATATTATCGAAACAAAGTACTACGTTGCGTATGTGATACGGTTATACACTCTTATTTTTCTGGATAGACCTATCAGTAATAAATGCATATTATCGAAACAAAGTACTACGTGTACAAGTTTGTTTACAAATAATTATCGAATAGTTGAAACTCATAAATGATACAGTAAAGATGAATGGTTGCGTACTGACCTATAGTTTGCAAAGAATATATTGCATAGTTAAAAATTTAATATACCTTGTTATATGTACGAAATGTATAAGATTATGAGATTTGATAATTTATTTGTTTCTTGGGGTCTGCTCATAATTTATTTTTTTTTTTTTTATCAAGTAAGAGCGTCCTCATTTAGAAAGCTCGTTATCTATAACAGCTCCTTGGTATATTTTTTACTCCGCTATAACTTTAATTTTCTGTTTTCGCAAGAGTATTTACTACAGTGCTCATTTTAAACACAAAGCTGTGTTATCATTACTATTTGAATAAAATATTTCAACCTACTGTTCCCTTTCTCCGCAAGGCATAATTTGCTTCCAGATACCAAACTCTCGCATTATATTTTCTGGTGTAAGGTATCCATTGTAATTCTCTTGTTTTTTGCAGGGGATCTAAGATATCAGAGCTTAATAACTATTATGTTATAAGTGTTGCATTCATATGACTCGGGTATTCTTCTGCTACATCAGCACCACAACATAAACAATCTGTATACTTTACCGTGACATTTCCGCTATGGTTAGTTTCCTCTGCTACAACTCTCTGATGTTACAAGAACAAAATCAAAGCACGTTTGTTAAACACAGTAAGGATATTTACTGTACAACAAACACGGATACTCACATGCCGGATATAGTTTATATTAATGCTTTGAGTGCACGGGGTGATGTTTTGTTTTTCTGTTTTGACTAGGAAAGTTTCAACCCCTTCTTTACGCAACCACTTTCACGTTATGTCAGCATTCTCATCTGAAAGTCAGCGCATATGTGCCCTTTGCTATCACATCACACTCTCAGTTATTCTCGAATATCTTTGAAAATTCACTTTTTGAGCCACGTTTTTCTCTTTCAAGTTTTTTTCTTTATGAGAACATGCGTTATATATGTTACATTAACGATAAATGATATGCACAGCCTAATTAGGCAACTTGACGGTTTATTGCAACACACGTTTCTGCCATTAATATTTTTTAATTTCTAAACCACCTTACAAAAATTTGGAGCTATGGCTTCCTAGTACAACCTGTCTAATTACTGAGGGATTTTGTTAGTTTAGCCCGTTTTTGCAATGTTGAGTATATAATATGTATGTACTTTTCAAAGAGTAATATTAAACTATGTTTACATTATTGCGAATATGAGAATTTTTGTGTTTGACCTAAACAGTGGATCGTGTAATAATTTTTGACATTCGTATTTTAATATTTTTGTAGCACTATGAAACAGTAAACATTTTGAACCGCCCTAGGAGCCACACACACACACACACACACACACACACACACACACACACACACCAACACGACTTTATATGCGAAGGGATTCGAACTCACAAGCTTCAATTGAACAAGACGCCCAGAAACAATTTGATTGGTATATTTTTTTAAATTATAACTCTGAAATTATATAATCTTAAATTTTAACAAACACTTAAAATGTTGCATTTATCGTAAAAAAAGGGGGGCTGATAATTTTTGTGGTGATTGAAGTAAACTTGTGCGATAACAAAATAATGCTGAAAAAGTTAAAATAATATTAAAGCAAGTCGCAGACAGTAACTGATGATGCCGTTAGTAATTTTTTTTACTGCTATTTAGATATCTATTAAATTGGCAGAGGCCTCCATTGTGAATAGAATTATTCATCTTTGACTTTGTGGAAAATAATTGAAGCGTCGATTATCCCGATGGGATTGAGAATAGAACATTTAAAAATAATGCTCTTTAATCGTGGCTTTTAAAAAATCCTCTCTTTATGCAGGTCCGCGATTCGGAGAGGTTGCGAACGTGCTAAGCAGGCTTAAATATACGACAAAAATTTCACAATCACAGCTTAACAGGGATTCATGCTGGAGAACTTCTAGTCCAAAGATAACGCCTTATTCAACATCATTAAGTTAAAGAAGTCAAATATTGAGCTAGAGAAAAAATAGCCATTTTTAAACGGGACTTTATAGTATGTTCTTTTGTGTTTGTACAAACGAAATATAATAAGAATATAGACTATTCACGGTAAAATGAGCACGTTTGAAAGCCCTGCTAAGATCTACTTGTATACACGGTGTGTATACCTCCGCCTTATGTAAAATTAGTATTTCTATGGGCCTCATCACTTTATTCATGCTTCGGTCAAATGAAACTGTGAAATTATTAAAACAGTAAAAACTTTACAAATCTGCTAATTTTTACACTTCCAGGTATTAAAAAACAAAAAAAAAAAGTGAACTAAACGATTTTAAGCTATCACAAATGGTTACCTGGCACTATTTATTCGGCGTTAAGATATGGAACTACTTTCCGTCCATCGTCACCAATTTTACTAGGCGAGTGTCTCTCAGTGCATCTATTAAAACATACATGCAGAGGGAGTGACTTTTTTTATAAGGTTCATTTCTAAAGTGCTCCATTTATCGAGAATAGCCTTTACAGCTGGTATTGGCACTGATGTTTGCATTGATCAGGTGCCACTGAAACATGCACGAGGCGAGTAGATTCCCGTGTCATAAAGTACGAATTGCGGTGATGGGGTATTGTATAAATTGCCGCACCACCGTTAGTCGGGTAGCAAAATGTGCCTGCATTGAGTGTCATTTCGGCACTCGTTAAACATGGAAATTCCTGTCACAATCTTCCTGATTGGAGCTATAAAACCTCAGAGAACTACTGCGTAATGTACCAATTTGGGGGACAGCGATCGCTGCAAAATACTCTAGTAGCAGAACGTTTGCAAGCTAAATAAAAAGGTATTAATGGTGTCACCCTTTGCTGGATAGCAAATAGTGTTTATGGAAACTACATTGCGTAAAATTTAGCATCACAAATTTATTCATTTTGAGATTTCGTAGCATATTGGTGTAAGTCCACAAAAATATTAATGTATAACATTTTTATACTTATATATATATACATATATATATATGGAGATTTTGGGGTGAGTTAATTACTGGTATGTTTTAGGTTTATTATGACCTCAAAGAAATTTAAAACTGAACTTAAAATTGTAAATTCTTCAAGTGATAAGTTTGACTAGAATAGTGGGGTGAGCTGTGTCGTCTACACGGCCATAGGTATTTTTACGTGACAACATCTATGGGTGGTGTGAGGAAAAGCAATGATAGACTATGTGGGTTTATTTAAATTCATTTATTTGTTATTGGCACGCAACGTGAGTACGGCGTACAAACGAACGATTGAGTATTGGGCGATGGTATACGAGAAGTGCGATAAGAAACGTAGGGTCTCAGTGGTGTTATGACTGGTGAATGAGAGTTCCACACTCTAAAAAAAAAAAAAAATTGTAATATTTGCTGAGAAATTCCTTGTAATTTTACAAATGCTTGTAACAGTACAAAGCTTTCCCTTGTAAAACTACAAGGTCCGTGTTTATAATAAACCTTACCCTTGGGAAATGTTTGTACTATACTGAGCTGTATGTATGTAGAGCTTCAGCAAAATGGCGGACACTCAACAACGTCAAATAATATATATATATATATATATATATATATATATATATATATATATATATATAGAGAGAGAGAGAGAGAGAGAGAGAGAGAGAGAGAGAGAGAGAGAGAGAGATTTGCGCATAAACTATTTGTGATGTAAAGTGTATTTGCGAGTAAATAGGAATGTATTGCAAGTTTGAAATATGTAAAACACTTAAAACAACTCAAATAATAATAAAAAAAACGTCAAATTCAATAAAACGTGACCTATTATTCATTATTTGTTAGTGTTTACTAGCTACACAGAACTCTTAAATCGGCTCTTAGTACCCCGTTGTTAAGAGACGTCCAAATCTCTTAACTAAACAACCGAACTCTTAAAAATAAATCAATGTACCTATTCTTGTTAACCGTATAACTTCAATATTAGTTCTTATGTACTTGAAACAATATTCACAGTAAAAATAAGCATTAATTTTGTAAGTCAAGTTGGTCTTATGGTTGAAGGTACGGGCTAGTACTACAAGAGGTGTGGGTTCCAATTCCCCGTGCTAGAGAAGTGTACTTTTTTTTGTAAATTAAATTTGAAATGGTTTTTTTTAGTGTTTCTCTGTTACTAATTCATCAGATTTGTCTTCTAGAAGAAAAAAAAAAGTAATTTCATGTACACTTCTCAATAAGGTCAGTTGTAACATAAGGCTATCATTTGTAATATTAGAAAGAAATGTTTTGCAGATTTTACAAGAAAAATCTTCGGTGGTTTACAAAGGATTTTCTTGGCAACTGGCAACTTTCTTCCTTTCACGGTATGCTCTGGATCGTTCTGCGACAGTCATCGGGGGTTTCTTCATCTTTTCAGACGTAGACTCCTGATCGTTTGGCTGAGCCGCGTCCGGCTGAGATGTGTCTGGCTAAAATATCATTGGTAGCTCATCGCTGAGTCGTGTCTGGCTGAAACGTCATTACTGCATTTACTGGAGAGGTGTCTATTGACTTCTTCCTTCGTTCTGCATTTAATTCTCTGAGTTGTTCCAATCTATCTTGGTGCATTTTACGTTAGCGCTGATTGTGTAGTTGTTGTTTAGCCTTAGTCTGGTCACGTGATGCATGTAATTATGACGCAATCGCCACGTCCGCGTCAATTTCTTCTTCATCTAACTGCGGAATGGATTGAGGTATATGAGCCATACTTTCATTATAATATTTGTCTTGACGAGAACTATCCGTGTTGTTAATATCATTATAGGCTTTCACGGTAAAGTGAGCACTTTTTAAGGCCCTGCTAAATTTCTCATGTGAGCCAAATTTAATATATTTGCATCTTTTTTATATAAACACTGCCATATGATTTCTAAACACAGTGTATACATTCCTTCACTATCATAAGTTAACATCCAATGCTGCAATAAAACACATTAATTAGTGATTAATTCCTTTTGGGAAGGCCTTAAAAAGTGCTCAATTTACCGCGAATAGCCCATTGTGTCCTTTTCTCCTAACTCGTAAATTTTTAACTATTTTGGTTTGTAATCTGCAAAGAAAATTACTATTGGTTAGAGAGTCACTATGCGTGTTTATTATTTATGATTATTGGTTGTTTTTTTTTGTTTTGTTTACGCACAAACTGACGCCAGAATTTCTCCAATCGGATGAGCCGTTTGGTCGGTACTTCGGTCTTAAACATAATAAACCGTTTGAAATCAGATGTTCGCAGCGCGGCTCCCACCACGAACTGATGGCATCAGAACGAATTTTTTGCGTGTGAAGCACGAAGCCTAAGGACGGACCTATACTATCGTACGTTTACATTTAACGTACTGCTCATTCTCAACGAGTAATTGCCACGGAACCCGAGAGCAACATTTCGTGACGCTCACTTTCTGAACGCAAGGGGCTGAGTCGTAAGACATTGTCCCGTCAAAAACGGTTCGATGAATTTCTTACTTAATCTGCTTACAGCGTGCACATAATTTCGGAACTCTAGTAAAGCCTTGGTTCTGTTTGTATCTTTCAGCCAAACAAAAAAACATAATATTAACAAAAGTCATGAAAGTAATAATTTGGTATATTCAGGAGTCATGACGTCGGACACCGGTCGTGGAAACTTCCTAAGATGAAGAAACAAAATATATCACTCATTAATTTGCCAGTAACATGAAAACATTATGAACGTAAATAAAACGCAACTGCGCTAGATATTTTATCCTTCTATTTCCAATTGTGTCCGACTCAACTTGTCTTTACTCTTAAATTTCTAGTTTATAAATACAAGATTACACACTCATATAATAATAATAATTTAGACATACAACTATATACTCATATGATAAAATAATATATTCTTGGTTTCTTCACACTTTTTGAATCAAACCTTAAATTAATCACCCCATGATGTGTTTGCAGAAATTCCTGTATACATATTTACGGCAACTTTTACGGAGATGTAGTGTTAATATACGGCGAGACACTCCGTAATGACGAATAAAGGAAACGAGCTACGTAAATATAAATTACGGAAGCTCTCTGTATTCTTATGGCTTCGATTTTGAGACACGAACAACGTCGACGATACCTGAAGCTTATAAAATCCCATCTTCAAAATACTACTCGAGTAAAATAGTAGTATGTGATTGGCAAACCACCCACGGAGTGCCAATTCTTTGATTCTTTTTCAAATTCCGCTACAGGACAAAACCTTCTGTGTAACCGTAAAGTACGCACACAATGGATTTCCTAGTTTAATAAACCCCCAAATAAACAAAATAGCTAGCGCTCTAATACGACATGAAACTGAGAATGGCGTGTTCGTCACTTTCGTGTGAAATCCATTTACGAAATACAATAATTCGTGTAGAAGGTGTGGTGAGTGGGTCGAGTTATTGAGTGTTTATTTTTTCGATACGTGTTAAAATCCCAGTAGAGGACAAAATATTTCAACTTTGTTTAATTTCTCTGCTATACACAGAGAAAAAAAAAAAAAAACCCTCTGTTTCTTACCCATGTTTGAAAACCTGAAATAAACAAACAAACTCGCAAAAACACGAACATGACTAAAAACTAAGAGTAAACACATAATTCTGAATGAATCCCATATTTACAACACCAGTTCTTGTAGAATTGTGGTAGGTGAGTGGGGAAAATCGTTGGTATATCGACTTTTTTTACAAGTTTAAACCCCGCTACAGGACAAAATTTTTAAAAACTTTTCATAGTCATTTTTATACACAGTGACACAGCAACATAACGAAAGTAAAACTTATTTTGTTACCCCTTTTTATAAAGAGCAGATTTATAAAACAAACTTGCAAGTTTATGGACACGTTCCGTGAATTCGCGGAGATTTGTGTGAAATGTACGGACAGAAAGTTGTCGAAAAAAACGAAGAGTGCGTAATAAATTTTAGGAAGATGTTTGCATAACTTGTAACCGGTACTTTCCGTAATTCCATGAACAATTTTTTTACATTGTGGTTGTTCACTATACGTGTCGAGTACCACAAACTTGTTATACTTGTGTTAATATAACAGTATTTTATTTTTGGTTAAATAGAACTTTTACTTATATTTTATTTATAAATTATAATATTCAAGATGTAATTAATATGAATTAAACAGGGTTAATATGGGTGTATTGTTTAATGCCTAGTACGAAATAGTTCAAACGCAGAGTTTTAAAACACCGAGTGCGCACGACTAATTTGATGCGCTGTCTCTTTGGTGTAATTTTCTAGACTCGGTTTGCCTGAGGTGGCTGAATATCCGGGAATTAGAACGTTATCAAGGCTTTAGAAAAGTGTGAAGTGGCCGTCAGTGGACTATAGCGTAAAGTTCCTTAAATGTTTGGTCCAAAGTGAAAGCTACTGCGCTGAACATCTTTTAATGTATGCCATTTTAAGAGAAATAAGGGAAAGACAGCATTTGTCAAACCATTCTTTCCGTATGCCAAGAAGTTTCATAATTTTCTGCTTTACATTAGAAATGTTGGTGAAAGTTTTGAAAATATAAACTTTTTTATTTAAATTGTATTTCGTATTATAGGTAATAAAATCGTGAGATAAGAAAATTTTTGTTAAGGTTTATTATCGGGTTCTTTGAAACTGTTCCTACAAATGAAAAAATATGTTTGTTAACATTTCATTAATTTTCTCGCCAAGAAACGAAGACCAGTAGGTATGAGTTAGGAGTTTTGTATTTCCTCCCTTTGGGTTTGGGAAGACATCATGAGTGGCTAAGTTTGGAGTTTCTCGGAGCTACAAATCCCGGAATTGCCAACCGTGGCCCTTTTCAAATTTCTAATTTTATCGGAAATATGACTACAATTCCTATAACAGTTTACCTTATTTGTTGAAAGAATTTACTTGGAAAATCAATAGAAGAATTAAAATTCACACGAATGGGACAACAACTCGTATTTCACTATAAATACACTATTTCCATATTTATTTGTTAAATTAAGTTACGTTCTGCTTTGAAGTAACCAGAGGATGCTAAAACTTCTGATTTGTCTTAAATGACTGTTGTTTATTTTTACTCTACTGTTCTGTGCTGAGATCTTGATCATTCTACAGAGTAAAAAAAAAAAATCACCAACATGTCCATTAATAAAGCACACACAAATTCAATGCTTGTGCAGGTTTCTAAAACAAACTTCTTGCCCCGGTCACTCCAAATCGAAATCTTTAACACTCTGAAAAGTAAAACTTGAAAACTATCGCCCGTTGAATCCGTCACCAACCTCGGGAACACGATCCGATGGAATCAACTTCTCCTACTCCACACTCGTCATCGAGCATCCTCACCGGGTGATCCATCACCCGAGTCCGCTTGGGGAAATGGGCGTGTGGTGTGTGCGAGAGGGAGGGAGGGAGGAAACGGCTGGCCGTGATTGGATCTCGTGTCAGGACCCACCATCAGTCGTCAGTCAGCCGTCGACGTCAGAGAAAGTTGCCCACATCCCCCAGACCCCCCCCCCTCCCGCCTTACTCCACCTTGAACAGACTCGTGACGTCGAGGTCGGGACAGCCAGAGGAGCTGAGGGAGGGTTTGTCGGGCGTTGAGTGATATTCGAAACCAGTGGCACAGGCGGGCTGGCAGCTGGGGGCTAGAGACTTGTTGCAAACTAAACTACAACACTAACACGCCCTCGCCGACCCCTTCAGCTATTTCGCCACCCCTGCTCTCCTAACCAACACTTCAAAAGTCAATACGCACCCTGCCGAACTCCCATCCCGTGGAAAGCATCATCGCAAACAGTTTCTGGGCGAAACATCCACGGCAGGAGTTACCCACCTGCCCTAGTTCCCGACATCGCTCCAGCGGGAAGCTATCTGATACTCCCAACTCAACTACCTTCCAGGCAAATCCTCAGCTTCGTTTCTCAATCAGACACCCAGCGCGTGGTATTTCTGAACATGCCAGACAGCTTCGAGAACCACCTCCTATCGCATTTTCATACAATTTATGCTTCACGTGTTGAAGCTAGACTTGAATCACAAGTTATCGAAATTTTGAAATATTTATCTTAGTTTAATTAAGTTTTTTAAAGTTTTGTACATACAGCCGAGTCCTATCGCGTCAGCTGAAAAGAGGCCTGAAATACGTGAATTTGAAAAGTAAGTCACCTTCCAAAAAGAACGTTTCTTGAATTGTACACCATTGCCAATTTACATGGCTCTTTGCCGAAAAGAAAGTGGCTGAGACATTCGAACGTGAATTTCCGACCACCTTAGAAGGGCAGTTCTGAAGAGTTGTACATTTTCTAGGTGTCATCGCAGTAGTTGTAAAAGGTACCCGAATATGTAATTACGGTCACTTTAAATTAATAAACTTTGTCACGTTGTGGACGTGTGCCAAATAATACTGAAGTTACAAGGAACTACCACATTCCAAATTTTTACGTTTTGTTTCCTTGAGAACATAACAAGTAAGAAGACTAATTTAGGAAAGTCTGGCATAAGGGAATGGGGAAGAAGGAGCCAGGAACCAGCTGGCCGCCGTGTTATGAGGTCAACCAACCGCCATCTTGAATCCAGGTACCCTTGACATTGACCCACGACCTTCACCTTGACCTTGACCATGTACCCGGTGACCATGAATAATCACTAACCCAAAAAATTCCAAAAAAAAATCGAAGAAAAATTATAAAAATTTATAAAAGATTAGTTTTTTTTAAATAGAATTTTTAAAAAAATTATTGGAATATTTTCATGTAGGAGGTCCAGAGTTCAATGACAGGTGGATCGATTAAGCTCCCGACACGACAGGGCCATCGCCAGGTCGGCCAATGTACTATCTCGTCAACCATGTTAAATGTTGATAACCTTGACTTTCGACCTTAACCATAGGTGACTTTAAATTCAAAAGTTCTAAAAAGTTCTAAAACATTCCAACAAATTCCCAAAAAAACCCTTCACACTTGACTCAAAAACTCAAGACTCAAGATCAAAGACCTAAGTCTCAAGACCCGATACCCAAGACTCTATACCCAAAACCCAAGACTATAAACCCAAGACCCAAGAGCTAAGACTCAAGACTAAAGGCCCCTGACCCAAGACTCAAGACTCGAGAATCAAGATCATTGACACAAGACTCGTGACACTTTTCCCAAGACTCAAGACCGTTGACTCAAGACCCTAGACTCACAACCCTTGACTCAACTCACTTGACTCTATACTGAAAACCCTTGACTCAAGATTCAAGACATTTGACTTAAGAATGAAGAACCTTGACTCAATACTGAAGGCCCTTTACCCAAGACTGAAGACTCAATACTCAAGACCATTGACCCAAGACCCTTTACCATTAACTCTTAACCAAAAAATTGAAAACAAAATTTAAAAATTCTAAAAAAAATATTTAAAATTCCACAAAATTCCGAAAATTAAAAAAAAAATCAAAATTTCAAAAATTAAAATGTTTAAAAATTAAAATTCCGTATGCTTAGACATAATGGGGTCTGGAGCCGAAGCCGACATCATGCTCTGACATTCTGGTCTTTCGGTTGCCATGTTAAAAAGTCACCCAACCACTATATTGAATCCAAATTACCTTGAACTTGGCCTTTGACCTTTACTCCTTGGCCTTGTATGACCATGAACACAAAATATGAAAACACTCCAGAAAATAAAAAATAAAAGCTTCCAAACATTTATAAAAATTATTTTAAAAATTATAAAAATGCATAAAAAATTTCCCCAGCATCATGTCCAGCAGACAACTGACCCCTCTCCAATCAGTCTCGTTATATTAACATTACCCTCCCCTACCAACATTTCAAATTGGTTAATTAGTCTGCAGATCTCCGCCCCCTCACCCGAGTTCATCCTGACGAATGCACTCCACCCACCATATTCGTAGTTTCTTCGTTTGCCATTTGTATACTTTTACATCACCTCGGTAACGCTAGTGTATTAGTTATCGATTTCGATGCCAGAGAATTTGTCGATTTTGCCACCATGCTGGTTTTTTTTTACCTTAACCTTACCCCAATGGCTTGAACTCGAAAAATCGAGAAAAATCACAGTCCAAACAAATGCCGATTACTACCTGATCATATCAAGGGACCATACAGACTAACAATACTAATTAACGACTGACTGCATTTAAGACCGACTCCACACGAGACTAACTCCACCCAAGATTAACTCCACCCAAGACTAACTCCACCCAAGACTAACACCACCCAAGACTGGTTTCTGACGAAACTGACTTATCCCAAGACTTGTTCCTGGCGAGAATAGTTCCTACAAAACAGGTTAGACCAACCGATAAAGAAAACCAATGCGCTTTACCACCAACCTTTACAAACAAACGATAATGGATAATTTTGAAAAAAGTATCCTAATAAGAGTCTCGTAACTAACCTCTTCGCAGAAAATCTTTTCAGAATGTTCGCAAATCATTTCTACAAGTGCTGTCCATACCAAAGGGTCATACTAACTTACCAAGCCAAGTGACCAGGCCAAAAAACCAGTTTCGAAACATTCCTCAAAGAAATACCTATCATTTCATTAGTTCGCCATATAGAACTCAGTCGATTTTAAAACAACCTGAGTAAGGCATAATACTTCTAATCCAAGTGTAGATCACCTCCTGCATGCACTCACAAAAATTTTATCCAAAACAGACCCTCAATTCATTGTTTACACCATTGAATTAGTGAGTCTTTCTGAGAGCAGAAGGGACTGTATAAAAAATTATGCATACATTGATATGTATACAAGCATTTAATTTATATACTTATTATATATTATATCTTTCAAACAACATTATACATTCGATCTTTACATTTCTCAGATGTATGCGGATCGTGGATAGTAGCCAACAATCTCATCTGATATAACCCCGATCATTCAGTTCATCGATGATTGAAGCTATGCAAACAATACGTGAGAAATCTCCGCTTTTTTGCCGGTCAATCAAATATCTGAGTCTCCCAACATGTTCATTCGGGTCTTCGGGAAATATGTAACGAGCGTTATTGACGCCATATGACTTCTTCACACCACTTGTAGAAGGAAATTCGTTTATGAAATGTGTGGGAACATCGAGAGAATCATCATTTTTTCCATCAGATAATTCTTCACCACTGTCGCCATAGTCATTATCATCTATGCTGCCTTTATGATCGTCGTCACCACCTGTTTCATCCTCAATATCATGTTCACTTTCGTTTGTAGGAGTCGCACAGTTATCATCATTATTTGGAGCCGACAACTGTCTTTTTTTCTGAAGTTCGTCGACTTCATGCGAACATCTTGCAAATGTGCTTTGCACACATACTGACTACCAAACCTCGTAGGTCTCTCAATCCGTTTTTATAACATTCTCGTCATAATCGTCTGTGATATCAGTACTCATCGATGCAACAGGAAGCATTGACGACATCACTTACAGGCTCTCAAAAGTAGAATCCTAGCATTTCTTGATGTGGTTCTTCAAAATATTACCTTGCACAAACTGCATGTGCCCTTTGTCGAAATACTTCAGTATGCGAAAAGGACTCTGCGTACAGGCGGTTCTCTCATGTCTCCGATCATGACAGCTTTTGCTGAAAATCTTTCCACAGTGGCTACATTGTTTTACATGTAATATTCCAGCAGTGAGAGAAAGTACATTCATAGAGGTAAGCTCTACAACAGATTTCGTATAAACATAGGTTTGCATCGTCTCCATGAAAGAATTGAAGTCCTTTCCACAGTGGCAACATGTATATCTACTTGGTGCCATACTAGCCGTTATAAAGGCCGCCATGGTGGACCTTGCACAAGCTTTTACGGAATCTGGCATCGTGTAATATCGCCTTTCACGACTGTTTGCCTCAGCACTGTCTTCATTGCCGTCCACTTCACGTATTTTATTTCCTCCTGACAGCGTGTTTTATACAGTCGCGGCATTTGTCTGCGTTTAACCGGCGTACTGCCGAGTCCACTAATACACACAAATGGAGAAACTGTCACATTCGTCTTTCCTTGTACTGAAGATACACGCAGCAGATACGCGAGATGTTTCAGCTGCAAGTACCTACAGCTACTTGAATCAAAGGCTACGTAGGGTTTTGCCGAAGAAAGGTTATAAAAAAAAATCTCATCCGTAATTTTTTGGTAATGTCGGTGAACATGCCTTTTTAGTCACATGCCAGAACCGTAGGAACAAATTATCCTCAATACATGATGTATGGGCATATTAGAGCTAACGGGTTCCAAATGGTTTTGAAAAGTGAGCGTGTGAAATAATCACTATAAAAACGCACAAAATCAGCTGTAAAAAAAATATTTTTCACGCAACATAACAGTAGTTATTTTCAAATTGTGTGGTAAAAATTGCATACGATATTCATGAAAATGTGAACTATTTTAATGTGAGTTTAGATAACGTACCAAAACGAACCAATTATAATAATGCCGACCAAAGTGGATATGTTTCTTTCGGTACTAAACTAAGCGTGAAAGAAGTATAAAACACTAGCTGAAAAAGGCAACATCAGAGTTAACATTTTATTAACAGCAGAGGGGAGTAAGTTTCCTGGCCGGGTAGAATATTTCTGGGATGAAACCTGACACTGGAATCTCGCTGATGTTGTAGACGAGCGAGTAGACCATAACGGGCGCTGATAGCATACCGCCGGCTCGTCGGCGCGACAGGACTTGTTTCAACATGTCATGACAGTTATGAACTATTAGTAGAGCCACGAGTATTTCGCGAATTTATTCAGAGTACGAAGAGACGGTTTTGTCGTACTGTTGTGATTGGACCAAACTTGTTTAGACACCCCCCATTTCACTGTGAGCCAGTAATAAGCAGGAAGCTGTAGTGCGAGTGAGTGTTGAACAGTCCCATACAGAGGCTTTACTTGATCACAACAGCCAATAAGAAAACCATAATGTCTCGAGTGTATAGAGAACTGTCCAGCCTAGCTTGCTGCCAACTCAATCCGCGAAATAATCGAGGCTCTCACTATTAGTTCCCAGTAGCAACTTGGTCTCAGTAGTCGATTCGAACTGTTGTGTTGAGCCAGCAGGCCAGTATTTGCTACGGAATCTTTGCAATCGTGAGAATTACGATGCATGATATACGAAGTGGAATGAATTATTTGATGTTTCGTTATGACATCTCAATCTGGCTTAACCTTACCGGACCTGACCTAACCCGGCCTAACATAACCTGACCTGGCCTGAGGTGGCGCAGTGGTTAAACTTTGCACTCGCATCCGGGAGGAGCTGGGTTCGAATCCCGGTCCGGTCATTCCTATTTTCTGTTTTCCGTGGTTTCCCGAGATCACTCCAAGTGAATTCTGGGATGGGTCCTTACTGCAGGCCATGGCCGATCTCCTACAGTTTTTCTTCTCTGGAGAGCTTACCCGTCTCTAATGACCTCGCTGTGGACGAGACGTTAAGACATACTACCTAACTACCTACACAATCTAATAAACTACGGTCAGAAGGTACCAACAGTTTGTCACACACTCTAACAGTCATAAACAGCATGGCGGACGAAAAAAAAAATGAAGTACACAAGATGGTAGACAATGTAAAACCAGATGGCCGGTGAAAACAAGATGGTGGACACACATAAATTAAGGTTACGGACACAAGATGGCAACCAGACACCGTAAATGTTACATACGTTATGGACGCAGGAAGAATGTATCGTGACGTTGGTATCCCGCGGGTGTTGCAGACGAACGAGTGTATCATCGCGCCCTCCGGTGGCACGACGGGGGCCCATCAGCGCGACAGACGTGCGTATTGGCGTCTGGAATCGAGCCACCGCGCCGCCGGTGGCAACATGGCGCGGAACGCAAGTAATGCGCGCCAGATATCAATTAGGGCGGCTCTCTGATGCTCCGGCGGAGGGGACGTCTGTGTAATTTAGATGGTAATAGCGCTCTGCTGTCATCCCCATCCCTCCGAACTCGACCACGCCGTGGCATCGCCATTAACACCCAATGAAGGCTCCTGGCTTATCGAGCGGCTACGGTTGCGCTGGGTATCGCGGGAGGGAAAAAACGGAGAGGAAGAGAGAGGAACGAACAAAATAAAGTCATAATTTTTTTCTCTGTACCTTTATATAACTGTATCTATATACCTTCTGAATCAAGCCTTTGAGAAACCAACCTACGTATGACATGTTTGGTTGTTTCTTAATATTTCATATATATTAAATGTTTTATACGTTCATCATGTTTAGCATATCTTCCTTTTTTATTTAATGAAACTTTCTACTATACTACTAAACTACCATATTTTTTCTAATTAAATTTTATTTAAAAACAGAAAGAGAGATTTTGGTAATGGCAAGGAAAAAAACAGTTTCTATGTAGTCCTAGATACTAGGTTAAAGCAAGAGTTTCTTAGAGCCAGGGATGAAATGTTGGAAAAACATTTCATTATTATGGTAAAAATTATACATTTTTTATTCAACCCAGTGCACAATTAAGGTGCGATCGGCTCTCAACACCTCGTTGTTAAGAGTTGCCCATATATATTCACTAACTCACTCAATTAAAGTGCGTATGTACTTGATTGGCGTTTTCTTAAGCTTTTTTCAAGCTTTTATTTACGTGTTGTGGAAGGCTATATAGTGAGTATCCCGAAAGAAAGAACTTTAGCAGGGCTTCCATACAGTTGGAAGCAACAGTCTGGGACAATTTTCAATAAATGTATTTTGTTGTAGTGCAAGAACAACTTTTTTAATAACTTTTGGGGAACAAATTCGAGAAAACCATTTGACGATACTGGATTCAGTTAAACAACTCTTGTTGGGTACAGAAAGCGATTTTTTTTCTGGTTAGAAAGAGAAATTGAGTGGCAAATAATAAAGTAGCGACTATAAGTATACTTTCTGATTATGTCTATCAGCTGTATGCCCAAGTTAGTTGTATACCATGCTTGATTGCAGCTGAAGCAAATGCCCACAGTGTATGTTTGCTTAAGGCACAGTCAGCTCAAAAGAAGTTGAGGGAACCTGCCAATAAGTAATTGCAACTTCTAAGAAATTCAAAAAACTTACGAATCCAAGCTTCTCTTTGTCATCAATTACTTCCTAAGTCTTGGCTAGTGGTAGTGTGATAAGCACAAAACTTTAATTTCGAGTGTCTTAGCCTTACATAAATTTTATCTTAACGAATAAACAGAAATGTCTAATTTTATCTTAATTTGACGTAGATTACTAACTTGTTATTTTCTTGAGCAGTATATTCTACTTACATTAGACAAAACATTATAAGCTTAAATAGACCAATTGCTGAACTGTTAAATATCCGTTTTGTTTTCATATCTTTTAGCCACTTATGCAGCGCTGTTTCTCTCTCTCTCTCTATCTCTCTCTGCCCCTCCTCTTTCTCTCACAATTAATATTATTTTTGTGCAAATTTTCCAAATGTTCAAATGTTTAGTTATTATATGTATGTAACAACTGTTATTTTTTTTTAACTACTGTACCTGTCTTACTAATGATTTATTAATAGTTTAACTCAAAGAGAATTTTTTTATATTAAATACACAATCTTGGAATATATATTTGCATAATGTGCTGTTTATTTGTAAAATACATATTTTTAATCATCCTATAATATTTGGAGGCACCAAACAGCCACTCATAACATTTCAATGAGCGCTGTAGGCCGAAAAAGAGACGAGATATTAACAAATAATGGATTGGGCGCCATCTGGTATTGCGGTTTTTGGTCTATATTTCGAAGTGGCAATGGAGTTTTTTAAAATTCAGAGGGGTTCAAACACCCTAAATGTTCTTTACCCATTTGCTTATTGGTTATACAAACATCGAATCAAAGGGAGACATTGTGAGACCTTTCTTATTCCCAGGGCCAAACCTCTGCATTACTAGTTTTTCGCAAATCACTAAAAAAAAATCATGGCTTCTTCCTACACTGAAATAAAGATAAATACTTGCGATAGTTATCTATAACCAAATGAAAGCATTAAAAAATAATTTGTTGAGCGTAGTACACATTTCATTTTTTCCAACATCGCTTAAATGTATTCAGTACACACATCCACTTTAACAAGTACGTTGAACAAATGTGTTTGGTTACCGTAAACATTACAAATATCATGGTAGAGAACATTTCGTTTGGAAAATGAGTTTTCACTAGCTAGAACAATCTGATACGTCTATTAAACATTTGTGAAGGTAACAAAATCAGCTGCTCCGGTACAGGAATTTATTTGGTTGCCTGAAGGTTAATTGGGTCACTTGATAACCTTCGTTAAAATTTACAGCTCAAGAATTTGTTTACTACTTCGGTACCGATCAGGTTATTATCAGTTTTTGTTACTGAAAAATGACAACAACAAAAAAGGATTCATTTGTAAAACTTGAATTTATATATAGGATTGCGTAAATGTCATGTATTATATTTTATAACAATATTAAAACATTTGTGTTTTGTTTGCAATTACTATAACTTAGGGCGCTAATAGTGGAAAACATGGGTTTGAACCTCACTCTTGCTTCAAGTTCCTTTGTAACCAAAACTTTTTTAAGTACCCAAACCCATAAATAATTTTAGGCGTATCAACAAGATCTTACACGTTTGGGCAAACAAATAAATAATACAAAAATAATCTGGTCTTGATAGTAAAATATTTGCTTGTCCAATTTACAAACAATTGATTTGGTTGCGCCAAGATAAATCTTTTTTATTCAACAAAACCGTTTTATAAGTTCACCTTTCTCCACATAATTTTCTATAAACGCATAAGAATAATTGCTTGCACTTATATTGCCGAGGGGGATTTTACGGCGCTTATGCCGGTCTTTCCCTCTCCCTTAATATTCATGGGCTTAACTGTGCGTGCACAGTGAAAGCAATAATTGCCCTAATTGTAACTATGGCTACCAGTCCTTCTGCTGCGATGCATGCCTCATTTCAAGACAGTTCTTTCCTTACAGGCGTATACTGTAAGACTCATCCCTAAGACACAACTACGCCTCGCCCTTACTTCGTACTTTCACCATGACACTTTATGTCATGGTGTGTCAGGTTCTAAGATGGGCATTCAGTCTAGTCCTAGGCACATTAAAGATGCCAAGTTAAATGTATTGCGATACGTCAGGTTTTTCAACCGCAACCTGGAAGCCAAGGTACCCTGCCTGAATATTGCCCGCCTGAGATTTCCTTCGTAAACAGTTGCTGGTATGCCACATGTTACTTAGATGTGAATTGTGTAATTAACTATTTTAGCTGCCATTATTTTTGTAAATGACAATTTAGTTAAAACTTAAAATAACAAGCCAACGTTTACTGACTCCCTGTCAACATTGCTGCAGACATGCTCCTTATGGTTTACGTTATAATACATGTAGTTACTGAGAAAATTTTCTTAAAAGATGTGTTTTGCATGTTCTCAGTGGGCGAATCAGCTTTAGTAAAAGAGCAAAGAAACACAGCGCAAAATGTTTTCCTTATGCAGAAAAATAACATTAGATAAGTGACAGCAAAAGAGTTATGTAAATGGTCTTCAGGGGAGCAGCGACATAATTTATGTACCAGAGACAGATGTAAGTTAATGTGAATACTGTCTGTTGCGAAAACAATGCAAATATTGTTGAAGTTGTTCTGTTTGTTGATACAGAAATTTGGTTCCTGCATTCACATTTTTTTTCTCAGAGTACCAGTTGCTAGGTTTAAACTCTCCTTTAACCCTTTCATGCAACATCATTGTTCATTTCGACGCTTTCGTCGAACTTCTTGTCCTCTTCAATTCAGCATATTCTGTTTTTCTGTGCGTTGGTCGCCATGACCGCTATTCGGAGGGAAAAAAAGTGTTCGCCTTTTAGTTTCCAGTGTGCAGCCGTTACATTGTTTCTCTAATTTCCGTCTTGCATCATTTAAATTATTCGTCTTTCTAATAATTCCTCCGTTCTCTGCGCAGACAGCCGCTGGCCGAAATTTCCCAGTATTTTACACGAACCTGTTTTAAATTCTTGACACGGGATCGTCATGTACGTCCAGCTCGCTATTTCCTGCCATGTACAGTTCTTGGTTCAAGCGAACCGTTGTAAATTGACAATAGGTATTTAAAACTCAGGTTCTCTGTCCCTTTTTTGGGTTACGAACTGAACCTGTTTACGAAGGGTTGTCGTAGTAACCAGCATAATGGCAATAAATAATTTCCGATGTCCCTAGTAGCTTTCTGTTGACCATTCTGCTGCTAAGTGAACATGTTTTTTGTTACTAATATTTTTATAACCATCTCAGTAAAAAACATTTCAGTTCGAATAAATGTATGTTTATCAAAATTTTGTAGAGTTACTTTATCAAATCTTAAATTATACACTGTAAATTTTTTAAAAACGGAAGTGATGTATTATTGGAAGTTTTAATAGTTCGGTGCCTTACAAAATCACCTTTATAAAATGTACAGTTTCGAAAATTACAAATTTACCAGCCAGGCCGATGTTCCCAAATCTTCTGTGGCGCAAAAAAAAAAAAATCAGAAAACAGTTCAAACCTTAAAGACGATCACAACTTCAGGAAGGGTTGAGTTGAGTTATTTTGGTGGCTCTAAACAATGAGGTCTTAAGAGCCAACGTGTGCGAAATGAGGTGAGAATGGAGTAGCGCCAAAAAGCAAGAGAGGGGGAAACGGGAGATCGCCGAGAAAGCCCGCCGACCAGCGGCATCGTCCGGCACGATTCCCGCTTGCAAAAAACCCGGGAGTGACCCGGCCGGGGATTGAACCCGGTCCAGTTTGGCGGGTGGCGAGCAGTCTAACCGCTCAGCCACCGCTGCTTCAACTTCAGGAAGGTTCAGTAGCTTTATGTGGCTTAAGAATACAGCATTGGTAAAGGCTGTTCACGTTTAAGTGAACCCGTTTGAAACCAACCAGTCTTTGAATAAAATCACTGTCATTAATTACACCTATGCTACTGTGTATAGGCCGTTCACGGTAAAATGAGCACTATTGAAAGCCCTGCATAATATCTACGTGTATACAAGCTGTGTGTTATTCCATATAATGTAAAATTAACATTCTGGGTCGCATCACTTCATGCGTGCGTCGGTCAGGAGAAACAGTGAAATTATCGGAAAAGAAAATATTTAAATATCTAGTAATTTTAATACTTCGATGCATTTAAAAAAAACCACAAAGCGAAGTAAATAATTTAAGTTACCACAAATGGTTACCTAACACATTTTATCCGATGTTAAGATATGAAACTACTTTCCATCCATCGTTACCAACTTTACTAAGCACATGTCACTCAGCGCGCCAGTTCAAATAGATTCAGGTAGGAGCAGTGACTTTTTTCTAAGGTTGATTCCACAAGTGCTCACTTCATCATGAACAACCTTTAAACAATGGCATGCAAGATCTCAGTTAAGCTGTAAAATAGTTCCAAGTTTCGAGGTTCTATTGCGAGTGTAGTGTTTAAATTTGTGGTAAATCGGGTTGGTTTTTATTTTCCTTTGTGCACATTAGAGTACGAAATAAGCATATTATCAAGTTTTCTACGTTACCAAAAATTTAACTTTTTCAATTGACTGACGTATGAATGAAATCATGAGGCCCCTGGTAAAGTAAATTTCACACAAGGCAAACTAATAAAAAAAATATAAGTAACTTTTAAGCAGAACATTCAAAGGTTATCAATTAACCTCGAACCATCTATAGTTCTTGCTATCATATAAGGATACGTCGATAAAAGGACGCTGGAATTTATCACGTATAGTGAATATGGGATAGAGCGGTCACGTTGACTGCACAGAGCTAGTCTCCACGCTCAACACTGAAATGTAATGCTTTTCAGCCAACACGACTACCACAAACGATGTCGACTGATTTTGAGGTTAACTCTCTGTTTAGTAAACATGCGCTTTGCGATGTTTGTGTACTTGCTCTACCCCATATATAATGAAGTTTTATTAAAGTTAAATTACTTTAAAATATTTTATTCTTATAAGACGGCATGTGTTTTGAAAATTAAGGTATAAACCGACACGATCGTCATTGTTGACTGCGTGACTTGATAATAGAGCTAGTGTGGGGTAGGTCAACGTTGGATACATGCGCAGAAGACGAAGAATCGGTTCACATCTTATTTAGTGTATGGTTTATCAAGTTTATATTAAAATCTTCATTTGTAAGTTCATAAAAATAACTCAGCAGAATTTTAAACAGAAGTTTAAGTGGATTTTGTGTTGGGAATATTTTTTTACTAATGTATCGAGGAAACTAAATTTAAGGGCATTTTTAATTGGATACGTAAACTTCGACGTATTATGAACGGATATAAACTGTACATCTATACTTTCAAAAGTCTTAAATTATTCTTTTATGTAACTTTTAAACGCGAAACAAGTGTCTACTTGCCTAATGTTCCGGGCAACGATGCGCGCGAGCAGAAGCATTGTATAGGCTATTCACGGTAAAATGAGCACTTTTAAAAGCCCTGCTTGAGATCTACTTGTATGCACGTTGTGTATTATTCCGTCTTACGTGAAATTAATATTGCCAATAAGCATCATCCCTTTATCCATGCGTCGGTCAAGTGAAACTGGGAAATGATTATAAAAGTAAATATTTTACAAATATGCTCACTTTTACACTTAGATGCATAAAAAAAACAGAAAGCAAAAGAAAAAAATCAAGTTATCACAAATAGTTACCTAACACTTTTTCTTTGACACTAATATGTGGAACTACTTCCAATCAATCGTTGCCAACTTTACTGGACGCATGTCACTCGTAGCGCCCGTTAAAATATATACAGGTTGGAGCAGTGAGATGTTTCTATGGTTGATTTTAAAAAATGCTCACTGTATCGTGAACAGCCTTTAAACGCATGTCCACATGCGCTCGCCTCTGGAGTGGCGGTTGCCTCAACTCTTCTAAACTTAAATTGGTAAATCAATTTAGAAGCTCGTTTCTGTCGCCCGGAGAGGATGTGCTGGTTCGAAGGAGGGGCGAAGAAGAGGCGTATAGTCGGGGATTGAAATATAAGTACAGTCAGAGACGTATGCGGGGACACTGTGACGCAGAAAACAACGACATTTTTATAGACACTTCTTTTCCCGCAAAGAAAATAAATTTTGGACAGATGTTCGTTAAATATCAAAATATTAATTTTAAATTAACGATGTTATAAACAGAACCGTCTTGAAGTCTTTCTGTTTTTACGAGGGATCTGTTTACTTTGGTAACTGCATTTTAACTTAAACATGGAAAAAATATCTGGAATCTTAAATCACACTTAATGCATCGTCTTAAAACCCGCCAACACGGATGCAGTAAATTAACCCCAAGAACCAGAGTTAATAGCCCCCAAATGATTGTGAATGAACGTGGATGAAATCAATTCGTTTAGTTATAGTTAATTAATAGGGAAACTACGTGAAAATTACTGACAGAAACGGCGCTATTAAAATACTGCCTGTGAACAAATTAATACATCTCTTAACTCCCATCAGGTAACGAATTATTAGTTTTAAACGCTAATAAATTTATAATTAATCTTTTCTGTTCAAAGTTTTATACAAATTACTTGGACATTTGATCAACGTATCTTGCTTAACGAAAAACTGCTACTGCAGTCTTACAGTCACCCTCACACGTAATTCGCCTTATATCATACTCATAAGTGATAAAGGCATAGTTCAAACATTTAATCCTTGGGGTTATTTAAAAATACTCTAATCAATACACTAGTGGTATTCGTATGAACTCCATTACCTAAACTTTTAATTATATATTCTCATTATAACAGGAGAAAATATCAAGTGAGGAACTTATTCACCTCTGCTTAGTAAATTTGGTTTATTTGTCTGTTTTAAATGTATGTATTGGAAGGAACAAGGAAAAAGCAAGTCGATTTAAGGAGTTACAATCACAGTTTTATGTGATTCGTGTAACTAGGCTGGGTGCAGGCATGTATGAAAGGTGACCTTTAGAATTGGAGGTGAATTTATATGTAGTCTGGAGTGACTTGCGAAATTTGAAGCATATTATTCGTGAGCCATAGCACACGCATTTGACCAGCTGCTGGATTAACTATCCTAAATGTGTTCGATTGATCACTGAAAAAAAAAAAAAAAATCAAACGACTCACGTGTTTGATTAAAACATTGAAGGAAATATCCGCGGGAGTTTCCACAAACGCACAAGTAATGCAGAAATGGTAGCTCGCTTACCAAAATTTTTGTTACTGAAGTAAACCAAAAGTAACAAAAGTATATGTTAAGAAAACAGTATAAGGCGAAATAACATGGGTGTTTCGTGAGCGTGAAAATTAAATAGTGTTCCCTGAAGCAATGTTTTCTGACGTAAGATACGCATTTAGCGATGACAATACTTGAGACCATACAAAAAAAAAAGTAACATACACCATACAATGACACAACTACTACTATTGAAAATTGAGTTGCAACGAACAGTAATTTAAGTGGATTTAATTTTCAAAACAAATAAAGATAAACAAAATAACCTATAGATGTGCTGCTGTGACGGGTTGTCACTTGGACAAGTGCTTTATCTGCACAGGACATTCTGCGCTGCTTGCCTAGTTCTTTGGTTGTTACAAATAGACGAGCCTACACATATCTTTGCATTGCATTATTATTGTAGTAGGCGTATTTTACTATGTAATCAGCTGCTTATTTCGGGTACAAATGTCTCTGGGAACTTCATTAAAGCATTATAGTTCTCGTGTTTGCCGCACGTCGCTCCACGTCCTGGGAAGGAGGGCGTGTGTGACGAAGGGAGTGAGGGTTGAGCAGTGAGTGCACAGGCAGCGCGAGGGTCACTGTGCTGAGGGAGAAAGCGAAATTTTTAAATGGGAAGAGAGCTGTATGAGCTCCCGAGCTAACGGGGGCTAGAAATTGAAAGAGTTGTCGGCCTCGGTGGCGTTTTTCTGCAGCACGAATACGGCTAACATGATATTACTTGCCATTTTGAACATCGCCTTTGTCTCGTACACTTTACGTGAGTTTAACCTGCACGTCTTGAAGACATGTAAGGTGTTGCACTCAGTGGTTTCTCCGGCGCAGGAAGAATGATGCTTGATTCCTACTCTGCTGCATGTCTCGTGGGATGAGAGACAAGTCATCGGGCGCCAGCAGTGAACAATGCATACTAGCGGCGGGTGAGGCAGCGAATGTCGCCAGCCCAGGTCCGTTGGGAGTCGGTGCAATCCAAGGCCTTGGGTGCGATCAACGCGAGATGGCCTGCTTGCCCACTTCAGCCACATTACCGTGAGCCTACACAACTCAGCCTTTTCATACTTACGGTACTGTGATAATACTCGCCCTAAACCTTTTGTCATGTGTGTAAAAGTAAGTCACAACTACCAGAAAATATCACGAGCGCAGCATTGTTATATATAATTTTATGAGCATGTAAATTTTAATATTTGGGTAGCTTAATCGTCATGCACTAAATATACTTAAGTAGTAACCCTGCTTAAATGACGTAGAGAAGTTTATATAATTTTACCCTTTAGTAGTTCTTTACGATATGATCATTTTCGATTCTAGAAAGTGTTGCATCTGTAACTATACCCATATTGCTCAATGCTGGCATAATGTTGCAGTTGAGTTAATATAAGCTCATTAATTTGGATAGTAATAAATGTTTTGTTTTGCTGCTTATATTTGCAGCCGAGTCAATCTAATTGTGTTAATGTGCTGCCCTGGCTCTACAGTTATGATGTTTAATAACTGAAAAAAAATATTTTTCAGCTTTTAAACTTTTATATTTAAAATTGAAAGCATACAAGAATATATAGTTTAAATGAAACAGTGTGCTTGCTGCTATGTTTAGAAGTAAACGAAAAGTATATTTTCTAGAATTTCATAATCTATATTTTGAAAGGGAAATAATGCTAGAATTTACCATTTTAAACAAAAGTGCCCATTTGTTGCTGTGCCTTTATATGTAGTTGAGTAAATTGAAACTAAATTTGTATTCTTTTCCGCCTTTGGTTATGAGGTTAGAAGGTCTCGCTAAATGTATGATTCTAATCTGTTAATCAATTGCCTTATAATTTAATTCTATGTTTTACCTGTTCCAGTGGTGAAACTTATATATATATATGAGAGTCCTAGAGTTTACAAAAAGAAATTAAATAGTTAAGATGTGTCCCTTGCAAAATAAAAGTTCAGCGCAAGGTTACCGCACAATTCGGTGCAGACAGGACGATATATAAAAAGGTGAGTCGGCATTTATGCCACCTGGACTGACGGAGATAATATTCTGTTGGCATCGTGCAGATTACTTCTTAATGAGGAGATAATAACTTTTCAGCTATTAATGCCACTTCTTAATAGCTAGTCGGCATATTTCATTTTCAATACTACCAAAAACTTCTTAAAACGTTATTTTTTTCCGCCGAATAATGAGTCAATAACAAAAATATATTAAAATCTTAACACATTCAAGAACACTGTATTTTGAAAAAGATAATTGTACCAAAGAGGACGAAAAATAAAATTATTAACATAAAATGCAGATTCTTTACACAGAGCATAAATAAATTGACTGTAATAGAACAACATCAAGGAATTCAAGAGGTGGTTACTAACACAAATATCACAAGCTTTGGGCTCAAAATGTCAATTAAAATATTATAACAAGAGTTATTATAAGCATAGAAATGTTGAAATTTAAAACAAAATACAGTAAGTTACTTATGAAATTAAAATAACATTTTCGAGTGTAGTGTTACCATTACAACAGAGAAAATATTACAGACATAAGTAAATTAATCCAGGTGATGTATTATCAATAAAATTTAGAGTTGAATTTCTGGTAAGTGTCATTCACTGGAGGTGACTCAGCGGAACAGGGTTATCTCAATAATCGTAGCAGAATCTGTTTTCGTACGTATAGTGAGGTTTTTAAATTTCATTGGACTGACTTTCGGATGCAAAGGATGTAATGGATTATACAATTATACGGAATTATACAAAATGTTTGCATATTTTGATAATAGTAAATTGTGTATAATTATTCGACACTTAACATCAGCAAAAAAAAAGTTCTATTTTCTTGTATACATTGTAATAAGTACTGAGCACAACTTTATGAACGAAATATCGCGTCACGTCTCACATGCTCATTAACTGAAGATTTGTTTTGAGTGCTGTAAATCATTTTGACAAATTTTTATTTACCAATACTTAAAATTCGAACGGTGTGTAAAACATTTGAAAATGCTATAATTTAATTTATGTATATATAAAATTATTGGTTTTTGTAGTTCCGGTTTTTTACGAACAGTATAACAGGGGACTAGTTTACATACTACAGTAATTTTAATCATTCGTATTCACAAAACACCTCAGCCCACGGGTCTCCTGTAATCTAATATAACCCCCGGAAATATAAACTCCTTGAAGCTGCACATTCCCAGGAGCTATGTTGGTGATTTCTTTCTTATTCCACTCCTTAAGGTGATATTACACGATACCTGATTCCGTAAAAGCTTGTTCAAGGTCCACGATAGTGGCCGGTATAGGGGCTAGTGTGGCACCCGTTATAGCATATCCCGCCTTGTACGGCCAGGCCCTGTTTCATAAAATTAAAAGACTTGTAGTATAAGATTTTTCATCTTAATAATAATATCTAATGTTATCAGGTGGTTGTTTCATAAAAAAAAAAAAAAAAAAAAACTTGTAAAATTAATTTAGAAGTTGTAGAATCAATTTTAGTAACTCGAAAAAATCTGTTTCATAGAGAAATTGCAAGACTTTTGAAATCACTGTTAAAATTATCACTTCTAAAATAAGTGTTTACATCACACTACAACCCAGTCTATGGAATCAATTTCAGTGGGAGCTATTGTTTATATTTGAAGTAAACTGAGTTATAAAATTTCCAAAACAAGCAAGAGAGAAGATAAAAATATAAAATATATTAGCTTTTTAAGTAAAATGTATGAACTGGAATGTGAAATGTTTCAGAAGTTTAGCGCTACATAAACAAACCAAACGTGTCGAAAAGCTTGGTATGAAGTTCATGATTATGCTGTATCAATAACTGTACGTGGTTCTATCTTGTCACATGTTACTCATTCTCACTACTCTCACTTGTATCAACCATTATTTTTCTCACATTTAGTAAAGAACACAAAATTTTTTTATAGATAACACAAACTCAACAAAACCTACAATACTTATGAACATTTTAACATGCTTTTAAAACTTATGAAAATAGTGCTTATATTAATAGTATACAATGTAAGGTAAGGCAATTGTTGAAGCAATAATTCTGTTTTATTTAGATCAAAAAAATTATAAAATGATACTTCATAATGCTAATTTGTTTTATGAGTTTATATTTTTATGAAACAATGCAATTATAATATATACTTGTATTAGGAGTGGGAAACCTATGAAAACCGTTTGCTAATTGTTATGAAACAAAACGATTTTGTTTCTTTATGAAACACAAATTTTGGAACTTCTTGTTCTCTTTTTAGTAGACTTATATTAAAGTCTTATAATAAGTCACTTTATTAAACATATTTCATACCATGTTTGGTAATTGGACACGTTCTATTTTTCGTGGCAGGTTCTTCACCGGCTTTCGTACCTGGCCAATCACGTCGCAGTTTCATAGCGTAGGGCGATTCCAGTGGATACTACTTGAAACGAGTTGAATAAGAAACCGAAAAGGACGCCTCGATCTTGATTATACATCCGTGAGGTTGAGACTCTTTCCAATGGATTAAAATACGACAACGACGAATAATATTAGTTATGACAGCTTTTAATCATCGTTTAAAACTTTTTTTTTCGAAAGGCTTACGCAAGTAACTGACTGGTAGCAGTTCTACGAATGGGGTTCATATTTGCTACGAACCACACACTGCGCACCCACAGAGGGTGCCAAATGCTAGTACGCAAACTGCTGTCGTGTAATATGAATCTTCCATGGCGGCTCATAAAGCGGCTGGTATACCGGCTCGTGTACTAGGGCTTGCAGAAGCTTGTACAAGAACCAAGTACGGCTGCAGGTATCGTGTAATATTGGCGCCAGGTTGTGCTATGTGATAAGATAACGAGCTAGCTCGTCCGGGCACCTGTTATGAGTTTTCAACTGTGGCACTGATGAAGAAAAGTAAACAACGATAGATTAAGATGATTAGGAACCATACACATGTGCATTTTACTTTCTTTCTCAGTTGGGCTACATAGTCAATTCACGGCCACTTACAACTTTTCTGAAGCCCTACTTTCAAGCTATGCGTCCACTTCGTTTAAACAAAGCTTAGCTAATTCTAGGTAATCGCCGCATTTGTGCGTACTCATTTTAACATTTTGAATTAGAAGTAGGTACTTCTTAGTAGGTCTTACCAACACAATTATTTTATTTTTGCACTAATTCATATTAATTACAAATAAATATAGATGAATTATAAGTTAACGCTCAATTGAACAAAAAAATATATATACTTCTATGTTAACAGAAGTAAAAAATCTTTGATACTAAACATATTTTGGAAACAGCAAAACACGTTGTAAGTGGAGTGATTTTTTAAAGGTTTCATTCAAAAAGTGTGGAGACATTGCAAACAGGCTATATTAGATATGTCCTAAAGGGTTCTAAGTCAGATGTAACGTACAGGTAAACAAGTGCCAAATCCCGTGCCACGTGGCCTGAAGGTGTTATGATCACTGGAGCAGGCGTCATTGAACAAACAGCTGTCTGTGGACTGTAGAGTCGAGCGTACAAGCAGGGTGCGAATTAAACTTTTACTTGAGGGAGTGAGGGGGAACATTTTTAGTAACCCGAGACTTCTGGGGGACCGCGGTTATGTAGCGGTGTAGGCGAACCGAGTTAAGCGGTTTTTACAACAGAGCGTTGCGGCGTGACGTCGAACTTCAGCCAATCAGAGCCTTGAGGCTAGCGACGAGCGTCAGGTACATTGCACGAGCGACCGACGTTGGAATTGACACTCGTCGTCGGCGACGGAGAATAAGAAGAAAAATATTTGTATATTTTAAAATAAATAAACTGGCAAAATGCTGATGTAAAGAACAAATTAAAATGTACATAATAAAGGGTTTGCAGAGATATTAAATAAAGTCTAAGTTTTACAAAATTTATATAGATTTTTCTTACCTTTAGGAAAACAAACTGATAATGTTTCCCAATTCCTGAGAGTCATTTAAGTTCTAAAACATAATTTCGTATTTTAATATATTTTTATTAAAGAAAAGTGTATACAATTTAAAAAATAACAATTTTACTAAATGGCAAACAAATCCATTGTATTTAGTTCGTTTTTGGCATTTCATTGCAAGTGTATTTGCAGGATAACAGATGACAGCACGGTCTGTGTCGCCAGCGGCCGGCGTCAGAACATCGCTGTATTGTGGAAAAAGCAAATAACGCTCGTCACTGGCTGCGAGCGTCGGGCGCGCCGCATTGCGCCGTTCTATTGTGAAAACAGCTTTAGATTCCCGGCAGGGTCGGTCCTGGATTTTCGCATGTGCGATTCCGCTAATCGGCGGGTTTTCTCGGGGTTCTCCCGTTACTCCAGCCCTTGCATTCCGGCGTTTCACCATACTCACCTCGCTTCTCTTCAATCAATTCTCAAGGCCTAGATGTTAAGAGCCGTTCAAATCTCTTCGCTCCACTCCGAGACTTCTGCGGATGCGCGTTTTCCTAGCAAAGTGGTTGATACCTGGTGGCGGAAATATGTACTAGTTTATAGGTTATAAATAAACTGCAATGTTATGTGTGTGTCTAATAGGTGCCTGATGTGAAATTGAAAACACCAAGGGCGAGACGAAATTTTGCGCTACAGCCAAAATCTTGATTTTGACAGTCAGCATATCTTAGTCGCCTGTGGCGTCGTGTATATTCCAGCCTAGTTCTTTACATCTGGAGAAGGCATCAGGCTCCGTTGCTGTAGTTTGCATGTGGGAACAATTAGCGTCATCGATCGTTATGCATTATTACTCTTCAGTGATGATCACCACTTTCACTGGCAGGGAAATAATTTTTGCTTTAATGAGCCAGGGGAAAACATTTTTAATAGACTTAGAATTCCCTGGTATCCCCTCAATTGATTCTCACTCTGCGTACAAGCCCGTGGAAGCGCAACATTTCCTTGTCGCTAATCATGAGTAGCCAGTTCGGAAGCTGATAGAATGCGTGCCATCCCCTGGCCGATAAGGCATTTTAATTGTACGGTGGCATGTCAGCTGCCTTCCGCAGCACGAAGGTGATGGAGGAAAGAGAATCGAACGTGAATATCGGCGTTTATAGACGGAAATCTAACCACCAAACCGCAGAACAAGAGTAATCTGAACTTTATCTGCATGTGTTAGGCTTATATACATTTTATTGGTCCCTTAAAACCAAGTTAAAATGGTCTAGTACAAGCACATTAAATTACTAGTACAAAAACCTCTTCAAATCGGTCACACGTATCTTTCGAAAACTTCTATTTAGAAAATACACTATCGACCAAAAAGCAATTGGGCATCCGTGAAGATAGGTAATTCAGTACGTCAGTTGACTTGTGTGGCCTCCATACGCTGCAGGCCGGTGTAGAACCAGTTGACAAGGAGATGGCACGAGGTACAGGGCTATAGGACTTCGATAAGGGCGTGATTGTGAACTGCCATCTCAGTGGGCTGTCTATCCGGGCAATTGCACGGAAGGTAAACAGGCCCAAATCAACGGTCGCATTCGTCCTGCGTAAGTGGAAAGTCGATGGGAATTGTGCCAATGCAGCAGGTTATGGGCGGCCTCCAATCTTGACCGATAGAAATCGCAGAACCCTGAAACGTGAAATTGTCAAAAATAGGGCACAGCCCATGGCTACCATCCGACAGGAGTTTAATGCAACAACAGGAGTATCGGTTTCCATTGGAACATTGCGTACAGAGGCCCACCGACTTCGATATTTCGGAAGAGCAGCTGCACAAATGCCCCATATCACGACAAGCAATAAAGCTCGTCGACTCAGGTGGTGTTTGGACCGTCGCAACTGGACACTGGAGCAGTGGAAATCGGTTCTGTGGAGTGATGAGTCGAGGTTTGCATTATTCCGGTCCGATGGACGTGTACGGGTGTAGCGTCTACCCAGGTAACGGCTTCTGCCGGAGTGTATAGTGCCAATTAGGAAGTTCGGTGGTGGTGGAGTGATGGTGTGGGGCTGTTTCACGGCCTCCGGCGTAGGACTGCTAATGTTTGTCCGTGGTAGCATGAACACAGAGGCCTATTGTAATATTCTGGATAATGAAATACTCCCAACATTGTGGAGTTTTTACAGAATGGACGCGTGTTACTTCCAGGATGACAATGTCAGGTGCCATGTTTCAAGGGCTACTGTGCAGTGGTACGCCGACAATGTTCGCCGATTGGACTGGCCCGCCCACAGCCCCGACCTCAACTCTATAGAACATCTTTGGGACGAATTGGATCGCCGGGTGAGGGCTTGTCAGGCGCGGCCAAAAGCCATTGTTCAACTCATGGAATGGCTGCAAGAAGAATGGTGACGAATCCCCGTGGATGTCCTGCAAACACTCGTAGAGAGCATACCAGACAGTGTGGTTGCTGTTATAGCCGCAAGAGGTGGCCCTACGAGATTCTAACGGGGTGACGACCACCGAGCAAACATTGTGGACAGGTGCCCAATTACTTTTTGGTCGACAGTGTACTAAGCGTGTTGTCACTTGTTCCCTAGATAGGTCATACTTTCAAGACATCAAGAAGAAACGCTCGTTTGTATCCTTACATCATAGCTAAATATTGTTTCTCAGTCTGCTGTAGCTCAAAACATTTTAATAGGGTAACCCCGCAAATAGGAAAGGCAGATGCATAGAATTTGCTGCAAATTTCCCACCAATATAATTACAGGATCACTGCCCAATGTTCGACAGCTACACGAACTTCGACTAAAAGTATGCTTGACATCTCTTTATTAAGCGTATGGAGGCGAGGGCCATTTTATGGAGCGTTGCAGTATCGCCTTATCGTCATCTCGTTTACGTACTACAGATACGGAAGACACCTTCATATAACTGACACCCTACCTGAGTACGGACCAAGAAGTGAATTGCTTACTGAAGTGAAAGATTACATTTTGGTACATTGCGTTAGGAAAAATGGTGATTATATATTTACTATATTTGAGAAATTTCCACATAACCGCCGTGGGAGCAAAGGAGAATTTCCACGTTATCGTTGAATACTATGTAAAAATTATAAAATATATACTAGCTCGAAATATTGTTGAATTTACCCAATCTTGAAAAAAGTAAAGTTGCTCAAAGATTCACGTTATTTCGTTTTGTTTCAACGTTGTCTTTCAGAAGCATCTTGTTGTGTGCGCATACTTCTAAGCATCTTCCCCGCTCATTCCACCCTCTCCTCCGGAATTTTCGTCCTTAATCTCTTTCCACGGCTGGCAATGCGTGAAATACGTCCCCCGGGAGGAAGGTATTCGTCTTTTCACTACCCCGTCGCAAATCTTACCCTCCACCAGGCTCGTCCTTCCGCCACTCCACCACCTCTTTTCAACCCCTTTCAGAAGGGGGATGCCCCGCGGCAGTCAATCCTCCCCGATGGTGTGTCTTTAGTTTAATCTTGTGGAATTCCTTCAGAAACCACCCTGCAGTCCTATACCCCCACCCCTAGCCTGGCACCTCACCAACCCCGCGCGACCACCCTCCATCACAAACCGTAATAAAACATGGCTGTATGCCCATAAATATCACTAAAGAAAAGGGTGCAGCTACCCCCATTCCCCTGGCAGGCAGGAATTCGATATTCCTTGGCAAGGGCGGGTTTGAAGGGTAGAGGGGAGAGATTCGGAGTAAGGAAATTTTCTACCCGGGATTTCCTCGAGGAATCTCACCGCGAGAGAATTAAGGCGAAGAAACCAAGAGATAAACCCCTGGAAGAACGGAAAGGAACGATCAGACCCGGCTGGGCAGCGTAAAGAGAAAGAGAGAGAGAGAGAGAGAGAGAGAGAGAGAGAGAGAGAGAGAGAGAGAGAATACGTGTTTTGTAAATTAATTTCAGGCTGCGATATGTTCCAGTTAGTTTCATGTTGTTAAAATGTTCATCTGTTGTTCTTAAACCACATCTCTCCCTTCTTTTTCCGGCAGTAGCTGTCTTTCTTTTTTTTTTTTTTGTAATTGTTTCCTTCCCGGGGCGAAGACTAGAAGTTAGAGGAGGAAACCGATACAGTCGAAACAATTGAATGAAGGAAACGCTTCTCTGGGTGGAACAAAAAAGAAATTTTTTTTCTTCCCCTACCCTCTTCTGCTGATGGCCCAAACCGACTGCGTCTAACTTCAACCCAAGCGCTGGAGTGAAGATGTGTATCTGCAAACGCTATATATAATGTAGCCCGAACGCACTTGGCGAAGATTCGTCTTCTGTGAGAACCTATACAGATTTATTTTGGGGTAAAAAGAGGGCGAAGAAGGTTTCCAATCTCAATTTGATGCTGAGTGCAGAGAATTGTTGGCCACAGACGACTTCTTACCAAACAGCTACATCAACGCCGTAACGTTTAAGATAAACACACCTCTATATAAATTGTCTTCAGCATAAAGGATACCTTTTCTTCTATTATTTTCCTATTTTGTCCGACGTATTGATTTTTAAATCAAACATAGCAGTGGGTTATGAACATTTTATTAAGCATAAAATTTGTCGACGAGTTGGACGAAGATGACTGTACAGAATATATTTCCGTTTGTAAAATTTTTCAGTAGGTATTCTTTATGTCAAAATTGCGGCTAAAGACCTCGTTGTTAAGAGCTGCCTAAATCTATCAACTCAACACAACTTTCTTTCGATTAGCCTATAGTAGAACAGTAATTAACACGTTATTTCCTTTGTGTATAAATCAAACTAATTATCTTGACACAAGAATTTGTTTGCATTTTCTGCTTCGGTCTGTATGTTGTGTCGTCTTTGTTCTTTCCCTAATGTCACGAAAATTACGACCAAATAAATTATCGACCTTTGCATTAAAAATTGAGATTAAAGTTTGGAGCCTACCATTGTAGTGACATATTCTTTAATGCCTTAGTCTCGTTCTATTAAGACAATAAAACCGTGTTGATATCAATATCGCATAAATTTTTCTATTATATTATATCTACCTTATATGGTTCCTGAAATATTTTCAGAGAACATTCATATCATATGTGAATGTAGTCACTATCACTAGAATCCAGAGTTTAAAAACTGTCCTCTAGACATATTAATTAGAACTCAGAAAATGTTTTTGTTATTAACTTTTAATAAAGTTTAGATATTGTATAATACATATAGACATACGAACATTATATAATTATAAATTACGCGTATAAAAATTAAAAAATAATGTTAAGGCAATATTGTATCATTTTAATTGCAAATAAGCTGTCAAAGTCAAACATGGTATAATGTGACAACGGTTCTATAAAATTATACTGTGCTTATCATGCCGTAAACCGGAACTGCGTCAAAATTAGTGAAATATAAATGTTCTTCAGAAAGACTTTTACTTCGTACATCGTTAGGACGAAATAAAACGTTAATCAACGCACGAGATCGAAAAGATACATGCAAAAGAATTACACATGCTGACAGATTTTTCAATATTTATTTCTCACTTCTTTGAGAAAATGACTTTGCTTCTTGCAGTCAATAATCTTCATATTTTTGAGTTGCAAAGCCAGGAAAGTCAAACGAATATAAGAAGTAATTGTGTAAATGTTGCGTATGTCTATTCTTAAGCATAAGTGGTAAAATTTGCCATATATTACCAGGTCATCTATCAAAGTACGAGTGTAAACACAGCAATTGAATGACTCAAAGAATTTGGCTTCAAGAAGAATTGCAAAAAAATCAAAAATTATTCAACACTGTAAACCAAGAAGTAAAAGATCCCGAGGGACACCAACAAAAAAAAAAAAAGATGTCTGAATCAATTTTAATGGAGACGGAACAGGTCACTAGGCTCAATACTCAACGAAGAAGGTGATGATGATGATGAATTTGGCTTCAACTATGAACAGCAAGTTTTGTGATAACAAAAGCCAAAGTACAGAGAAAGATTTATTCTACGGTAAAGTATTTATTTGCGTAAAGGCTTGCGGTAAGCCTTTGATTAATACGATGTCGGAATAATTTTGCTGTTATTACAGCGTTATTAGGCGCCTTGGTGGTGTAGTGGTCAGATTACTCTACTTTTGCCAAGGCGAACGTAACTTTCTATACTGGCATCATGTATGTAAGCATCGCATTAGCTTATAAATAACTAGCGACCCACACCGACACCGCTCGGGCGCGATTTACAAATATGGAGTAGTTTAGGTTTACAGCAAGTATATACACTAAATGCTTATGGTTACTAACATAGGATTAATACTGTGTTGTTCACAAATTCTTCGTAAGTGAACCCCTAAAAGACAAAAATTTTTACTGTGGGTCATCCTGAAAAGGTAAATATATGCTGACAAGGACTTTTTTGTAGACTTTTTGAGATCTACAATTCCGTAGTACATTAATTTGACGGATATCTTATGGTGTAATCAGCGTAAGCCATGTAAGCGCCCGAAAAGCGGAGTTTTCCGACTTTATTATAAAACGTCGAAATTTCTCCACTGACCTTACATTAAATAATAATTTATTATATATCAAACCTTCCTCACGAAATTCTCTAAATGATGGTGAAAACCGCATAAAAATTCTCAAAAGTTTAGAAGCCTTGACCGAATACACAGACACACGCGGCTGGACGACTCAGTTTTATACTATGTATAGAATTTCTTTGTCCGCAATTTGAGAAGACAGCACTTCATGCAAAATTAAGCTTTTATGTCCTACCTCTGGAAACAATTTTTTTTTCCACGAAATTCATCTACATCTTTTATAGTTCCTCTAAGTTTATGACATATATGTATATACACATATGCATACTTTCTGTACGCCATTTATGAAAGTAGGGCAGGCCTTTTTTAAATTTTAAATTTCGTTATGTTAAACACTTTACACTGATATGTTATATCTACTAAACAATTCAACATAATTGAACAACTTTTTGTACGCTAGCAGTATTTTTGAAGCATCAATAATGTGCACAAAGAGATCCTATTGCGCCAGTTTATTATAAGTTATTGTCAGGTGAGTAAATCAAACAATAGTGCCACATTCCCGGTAATACGTATTTGATATCCACCAAATATTACATGCCAGTAAAGATGCAGAAAATCACGTGAACTAAACATTGCTTATGAGGATCAAAACACTGGCCATATGAATCATTTAGAAGAATTTGTTATTTATATTAAACAGTTCAATCAAATTTAACCAAACTTAGTATGTTAACAATATTTATTAGAAGCATTGTATACAGGGTCTCTTTTTAGGCCTTACTGTACGATACCGCTAAATAAAAAAAAAAATTATGTAATGTCTCAGAAACTAATCTACCGTTTCCCAATAAACTCATAAATCTTGTATGATTTAAGTGTTTCAGACTCTTATTAACATAAAACGGCCCCGTAAATATGTTAGGTTAGTAAACCCTACGTGCAAAAAATCCGAAGTTGATGCTGTGAATCCTACCTCCGAAAAGTAGTTGATTGCAGGCTAGTTAATATAACGACGTTTTCTGGGTTCGAGACCGGATAAGGCACTGTGTATTTGTAATCGCCTCACTAATGTTTTATGTGTTTCTGGTTCCATCTCTAATGATATTGAAAGTAGGGGGAGCGGGGCCATTCTGGCTCGCTTTGAACAAGAGTGGCCTAAGTCGTATTAATCAATTAATTAAAGTATGTTCTGATATAAAATGATATTAAATATTTCTTTGATATCAAAGAATGTTTATTATTTTATTGGTGTTCAAATGATTAAGGGTTCATAGGGGTGATATTGGTGGAGCAGGTTTGGTGTGGACTCTGTGAGGTCCTGAGGCCGATTGACCAGAGGAATTTGTTGACTGATGTGCAGAGTGAGCTACACGGCCAGGTCGAATTTCTGGAGGCATACTGAGTATTCAACTAGTTTAGATATGGGAGAAAAGTTTCCTTCAGTCAAGGAAAGCAAAGTAAATATTGAAATATGTTACACTGAAATATGTTACCGAATGAATTACTTTAGTCACACCTCGAACAGCATAAAAGATACAAACTATTTCGGCAAAGAAAATGAAATGTACGAATCATTAACCAAAAGACTTGAAACAAATTCGTTAAATCAATTTTAATCAAGCGATGAAAGTGGTTTCCTTAGCAAAGTAACTTATCACCAATTTAACCTTGTAACATTGAATCTACAAACACGTATTCATGCAATTACCGAATGGAACACAAAATTTATATTTCGAATGCTAACTTGTCATTAAACAAAATGCGCAGCTAATATAAAATTACAACTCCCCATCACGAAGTCACACGTACTTCACCCTCATCGGCTCTCTAAACAAGGATCAAGCAAAGCCTTACAAAATTATTGAGTACACTAAGAAATTAATTAAAACATATTCACAAAATTTTCTCCTAACACTACTGCCCAAGAAAATTACTTTACTCTCAATACCAAGTTTAAATTAATGTATGTATTGTTATCCTGAAGGCTACTTATATGTGACACAAATTACATAAAATGTTATCATAAAACTTAATAATATATACAGTCCTATATATGTTAAGGCGTATAATGTTCACTAATAATTGTGTAAAACCCCTGTTAAAAAGGGGAGATGTTCTTGCTCTTTTGGGGAAAAACATTGGGAAGCTTGTGAGGGCTGACCGGCGTGTTATTTGTAACTGAAGCCTCTCAGAAAACAAAAAATTTGTCTGGCCATGCAAATGATACAGTCAATGAATATCCACGCAAGCTCTCACGATGCACGACATCACACATCTCGCCATTTCACCTCAACTCCTCCTCCCCCCCCCCCCCCCGTGTACTCGGCAAGTGCAAGTCTCTCACACTGCCAAAAAGGCAAAATATTATTCTGCCCCGAGCGGCGCAGATATAACGCAAGCAAGAAAGGGTAATTAATAAAAAGTTGCTTCCAATGGGGAATGGACTATAGTTACTTTCATCGATTTTTGCGAATGATTTTATCTTTTAGTAACTTTAATAGCTTTTTAACAAACATTAAGAGTTCTAATAAACTTTTGATGCAAATAGTTAAACATATTTACAATCTGCTTAAATATTAATAATTTTATTGATTTTGCATAGTTTTAAGTATATTGCAGATTTTTAAGAATTTTTATTCATAGTTTAAGTATTTTTAAATTGTTTTTACATATATTACACAGTTTTTAGTTATTTTTTGTGGTTTAAGTATTCTAAAAGTAGTTTTTCATATTTTATAGAGCTTAAGGTATTTTTTCGTGGTTTAACGGTGGGTTGTTGTGTGTTTGGGTGTGAATGATGGAGTGGTGAAAAACAAAGAAGCAACTAAGCCATGCTATGCCAAGTGTATCTGGAGGGCTACTAGCCGTGCCTGACTCCCTAATCAGAATGGGATGTTTCAGTGTAGGCTATCTGTATGATGGATGAATGAGCCTTGAGTAACTCTAACAAATGAAATTGTTTGATGTGTGATGGTGTAGAGAAGGCATATAATTTAAATTCAAGTAGTTTTAAAAATAGGTGTATGACTGTGAGCATTAGTGCAGGGGAAAATTGTGTTTTCACTAAATTATAGATGGGATTTTGGGATATATTTGAGAGGACATTTAACACAATTTAGAAGGAGTCACTGGAGTACTGACATAGCATTGCACTGTAGACAGAAGGTCAGGACAATATATTGAATTCAGGCCTCTCTACACTGTTAAATACTCATAAATATTTGTCAATACTGTCTAGAATAAAAATACAAAGGACTCTGAGGAAAGTAAGTGTATGACTATGAGTGTAAGTGCAGGGGAAAGGTGAGGAAATGTACTTCTAGGTGTAATGTTTATGTACATCTGAGTTTATCTAGCAGAGTTTAGAGGGATATAGAGGTGAACTGCCAATAGTAGCTATTTCCCTATATGGAATAAGACCATGCCAATAAAATGTAGCCTTGCCCTCTTTTTACCTTTTAATTTTTGCAAAGGATATGAAAAAACATACAGAATCTATCGTCAAATACTCTGAGAAATTTTGGTCAAGCAAGTGTATGACTATCAGTGTGTGTGTGTGTAGGGGAAAAGGTGAGAAAATTTCATTCCAAATGTATTTGTTATGTATATTTGAACCACCAATAGTAGCTATTGCAATATATGGAAAAAGGCCATGTCAATAACTCATAGCCTGGCCCTCTTTTCACTGTTTAAATATTCACAAAATATGTGAAAAACCTCCGGAATCTATCGCAGAATACTCTGAGAAGTTTTGGTCAAGTAGGTTCATGACTGTCAGTGTGAGTGCAGGGGAAACATGAGAATATTTAATTCCAGATATAATTTTGTGTACCATTGAGTTTAATTAGCAAAGTTGAGATGGATATACAGGTGAACCACCAATAGTAGCTATTGCACTATATGAAAGAAGGCCATGTTAACAACAAGCAGCCTAGTCCTATTTTCACTGTTTAAATATTCGCAAAATATATGAAAATATTTAGAATCTATCGCAAATTGATATGAGAAATGTTGTTCAAGTAGGTTCATGACTATCAGTGTGAGTTCAGGGTAAAGGCGAAAAAATTTTATTCCAGATGTAATTTTTATTTACATTTGAGTTTATTTAACAGAGTTGAGTGTTAGATATGAGTGAACTGCTAATAGTAGCTATTTCTCTACATCAAAGAAGGCCATGTCAATTACACATAGCCTGGCCCTCTTTGCATTGTTTAAATATTTCCAAAGTATGTGAAAAATATATAGAATCTATTGCCAAACACACTAAGAAGTTTTGGTCAAGTTGGTTCATGACTGTGAGTGTGAGTGCTGGGGAATATTGTGTTTTCATTCAATTTAGTTAGTAAGTTTTAAGAGATTTAAGGATGTGCTGTTGTGTGTTTGGGTGTGAATTATGGAAATAGAAAAAGATTTGGGAACTAAGACAGGCTATGCCAAGCGTGTCTGAAGGGCGCAAAGCTCTGCCCATGTCTATATTCTGAATGTGTTGTTTGAGGGAAGGATCTCTGTATGATGGATGTTTGGACAATGAGTACTTCTAATGAATGAAGTGAGTTTTATGTGCGATAGGGTGGGAAGTTTTAAGTATGTTTATTAGTTGTAAAAGCTATAAAGATAAAAAATATTTTAATTGTTTAAGAATTATTTAAGAATGCTTTTCATTTCAGAATTTTTAAGTAAGTAATATAAATGTATAGTGAAAACGTTTTAAAAATCAATATTTAAACTTTCATTTTATCTAGCCAAAATAAAATAATTAAATGTGTTGTAAAGACAGCTTACTTATTATCAAACATGTAACTGATGTCTTATTAAAATTACATTTTTCAGAAAAATTGTTTTTAAAACAGACATTTTATAGTAGACATTTGATGTCTATAACATTAATAAACATGCATTTACTGACACAACTTTGTTTTGATACATTGTAATTTTGTTTTAGGTCTCTCTTCAGCACTATGCAGCTTTTTCATATTTTTGTGGTGCTGAAATTATTGCTTTGGGAAACAAAATTTCTCTTGCATCACCATGAGTGAGGGTAAACATCAGAGTTTTGCTAGTTGTTGGACGATCTTTTTGTTAGCAACACAGAGTCTGAATCTTAGTTGCAAACAAAAATAACACTCAGTACAAGCTGTCAGGATGTTGTTGTTTTGCCTAAACGACATTGTTTCGAGATCTTGTTGGGCGATCTATACTTGAGTGATTCGAACACTGATTCATACATGAAAAGACTGTCAGCTGCAACAGATTGGAACACGTTTGTTTTCCCCAAACATGGGACAATAGATCTCCTGGCATCCAATTTGTTTCTATCTGACATTGAAAATTCGAATGAAATGGATAGTGCTCCATCCATCTGACAGCCAATGCTCGAGTCAATTAGAGAGACTTCATGTAGGGAAATTGGAAAAAAATAGTTTTCCGATTCCTCTAACTCAGTGGAAGCTTCATTGCCTAACGTGACATATGAGCTATTGTCTGTGGTGTTTGCATGTAGGCTGACTGATGTGCAAATATGTAATTATCAAGTAGAGTCTAATGTGGATTTTGAAAGGTTTTACACAAGGTACAGGGTCCCATTGTTTGAGTTAATGGCATCACCCGTGCCAATAATGCTTAGTGTCAGCATAGCGGTTAAATATTGAAATACTTTTTTGGCTGAGGAAGGTGCTAAGCAGGCATTTTACTTTCAGAGTAAATCACTTCCTGTCCTGCATTAAACTGATGTAGGTGAAATCTAAGATGAGACAATTAGGTCTTTTCTCAGAAACAAACTTGAGGAATTAAGTGCTTGTGGTAGCAGCTGGAGTCTACTTCTAATTCTGCATATGGATGTTCACATATCACAGTTTAGAGCATTCACCATCGGTGCTGCTCACACTAAGCTCCCCAAGTTCATTGTCAATAAGAAAGCCTAAATTAATGTGCAGTGTTCTGAGGGACTGTTTCCATTATACCATAATATCATCTTTGTTCCCTGTCACAAATAATAGTGATAGATTAACTTCATATCCAGATCCTCATGAGGTTTTGGTTACTGGAGGTCTGTAGGATCCTGTAGTGTAACAGGATATTCCAAAGTTTGAGGACAACAATGGTATTTCTATCAATGTCTACTCTGCAGTAGACAAAGATAGTAATATTATTGACTAAACTTTCGATAAGCAAGGGGTTATTGTACCAATGTGTATTTCTCCTGTTTGACATGCTCGTCATGTAAGTATAGTTACCATTCACGCTTGTGGTAATGATGCCCTTTTACATTTTGTTTCCATTAAGGATTTTTCAAGACTGCTTCACAGTCAGTTAACTAAGAAAAATAGAAAAATCTGTGATCGTTGTTTCCAATACTTTAGAGGTGAGGAGAAAATTGCAAGCTAAAATGATCTCTGTCAGCAACATAAGGTTATTCACAGTACTTTCCCTACTGAGGATGATGAGTACTTGCAATTTCAGGGTTACAACAAACAACAAAGTTTGGGTTTCGTCGCCTTTTGCGACACAGTTTTATATTTGAAACCCTTGTCCACTTGCCTCCCCAATAATAATATGAGCAATACAAATACCATCAACCAACATGTTCCATATGCTTGTAGCATTTTGTTGGTTTGTCATACAATCCAGCATTATCTAACTATTTTGAGTTTGTGGGTGATGATTGTATGAACCAGTTAGTAGATATATTGGTTGAATAGATGAATTGTGTTGCATCAATATACAGTGTGACTGTTCCAACAAAGCCAGAAAAACCCTGCTGATGAAGCTAGGTTGGCAGATCAGAAACATTGTCATATTTGTAAGAAGGAACTCGGTATAGATAATATTGTGGTCAACCATGACCATCTAACCAGGGAAATCAGAGGGGTCACACATAATAAATGCAATTTGAACACCAGACTACCCAAGAAACAACAACTCTTCACTGTGTTTTATAACCTGCAAAACTATGATGTTCACTTTCTCATAAAGCCATTGGCTGAATGTCACGTATTAAAAACCCAACAGAACCATGGTAATCGATTACTGGGGTGGAATCCAGGTGATTGGAATGACTCTTTAAAAGTACAAGTCTATCACCAAACATGTTCCCAATGTGATTGACTCAAACAGAAAGGAGCAACATTTAAAGTTACATTTCATTGATTCTTTTCAGTTCATGAACACATCGTTGGATACTTTGGTAGGTAATTTGACACTGCACAATTGAGTATCACCAGCTCGATGTTTCCAGACAACACCCAAATTGAATTGGCAAAAAGGAACGAAGTGTTTCATTATGGCTTTGTTAAGTCCAAAGACAGTCTGATGTGCATGTCACTCCCACCAAAGAACGCATTTCATAATGTCATGAAAGGTAAAGGTGTTAGCAATGAGGATTACGCTCATGCCCAAGCCACATGGGATGAGTTCCACTGCATAAACCTGCTGCAGTATGCTATTCAGTATTTATATGTGGACACTTATTTTCTGGCAGATGTGTTTGAAAATTTCAGGACCATATGTTTGGCTCATTATGGTCTTGACCCCGCCATGTACGTCACAGCTCCTTCTCTTGCATGGAATGCTTTATTGTCGATTACAGGTGCACAACTAGAGCTGTTGACTGACCCTGATATGTACCTTTTAGTTGAACGTGGGGTTAGGGGTTGTATTACCCAGGTTTCCAGAAGATGTGCAAAGCCAATAACATTTACACGGGTGAAGAGTGCGACCCGCGTGTGGCATCGAAATACATCTGTTATTTCGACTTAAACAGCCTGTACAGGCACACTATGAAGAGCAAGCTTCCATATTAGCAATTTCGAGTGGGTCAAGGCTGAAGTGTTTTCATCGTTGGATTTTGCAAACACGGTGAATGATGGGGAAACATGTTTTTTCGCGAATGTGAATATGTTGTTTCTAGACAAATACCACAATATACTATCAGATCTGCCTTTGTTTCCAGTAAATGGGATACCTCCTAATGGCTTGCATGAAAAACTCCTTTTAATGCTCGCACCATGGAGGAATGGTGTTATTCATGGGAAAACACTGAGGCAGTTCTTGATGTATGGAGTCAGACTTGACTCTGTTCACTGCATTTCACGCTTTGAGCAGAAGGCTTGGATGGCTCCATACATCGAGTTTAATACTGAGAAACGTGCCCAGGCTGCAAACAACTTTGAGAAATAGTTTTTTTAATTAATGAATAATGTTGTATATGAAAAAACTTTGCAGAATATCTGCCGGGAAAGTGAAATTAGAGCCATCACCAGGTATGACACTATATATGGAGCTGCGAACAGATTGGGCATCCTCCATTCCAGGCACAACAGATCATCGATGAGAATCTTGTCTTATTCGATATGTCAAAGAGCGCTTGAACATTTAACAAGCCTTTGTACACTGGTGTTGTCATTTTTTATCTTTCTAAATTAACCCTTTATGAATTTCATTATGATTATATGTGGGCTAAATTTCCTCTGCCAGCCTGGTACCTTCTATACTGTGATACAGACTGCCTCATCTATGAAATTGCTTGTAGAGATGTTTATTAAGTAATTTCCCCAGGTTTAAAGATGTAGTTTGATACATCTAACTATGTGTTCGATAACGCGCAAGAATTCACGACTGAGAACAAAGGCCGTACCGGTATGATGAAGGGTGAATGTGCGGGTAGCATCAATACACACTTTGTAGGTTTACATCCCAAGCTTTATGCATACATTGTTTCGAATGAGAAGTGTATATGTAAGGCGAGGGGTGTAAGTCCTAACGTGCTGCAATCCCTCCCATACAAGGATTATTGAGATTGCCTCGATAATTGCACTAGGGTTCTGGGGACCCAATACCAGTTCCGTCCGTGTGGTCACGAGGTTTACACAGAATGTATGACCAAAGTTGTGTTGTCAGATTTAGACGATAAGTGCTTCATCGATCTGGATGGAGTATCGACTTTACCCGGAGGGCACTACAGGATCCCACAGTGAATTTTTCTTCCCCAACACAGAAATTTCAACACCATTTTAAAAATAGGGCTGCCATCACCACTGCCAGCACCCAACACCACACTCTACTCTACATTGCAATCTACTCCACACTGCAAACAGCATCACAGCTGTCTTCAAACCTACTGCATCGATGCCATATACATCTTCAAAGCTGCTGCTATGCCATAACAGCATGGCATTTAACATCGATGCAATGACCCCTGTTGTCCTTTGTGTCATCCAGGAATTACTCTTTGCAGCATGGGATTACATAATTCTAAATCTACGAATACATAAGGTATCTTGAAGCTGCATGTGTGTGTGTGCATGGAGCCAATATAGGTGTTGGTGTGTCTGTCAAATATATTCCTGGATGTGATACAGCAGAAGTCATCCCATAATGCTGCAAGGTACGACAACCCAAATAGCTGTTATTTATATATTGAATATTTTTAGTATTAATAAATGTATATAATACCATGGCTGTGAATTACAAGGGCGACACTCCGAATCACCTTTTTACTGTAAATAACATATAATTTTTAGTTCCAATAAATTTATATAATACCATGGCTGTGACTTACAAGTATGGCACTCCGAATCACCTTGTGAATATTTGTACAATTTTAATGTTTTTAAATACCTTTGTAATGTGAAATGTTAATTTGTATGAATGTTTGTGAGTGTGTGTGTGTGTGTGTGTGAGAGAGAGAGAGAGAGAGAGAGAGAGAGAGAGAGAGAGAGAGAGTATGAATGTTTGTATAACATTTTTTTTTTAGTGTTTCATGTGTTAATATAATATTAAGGAATGTTTTTGAAGATGTTTGTGACTTCATATTTTTGATAGTTTGTAAAAAGTTGTGAAGTTAGATTTAAGGCTGATATTCGAAAAAAATTAAATTGTAATGTTATAAGGAAATAGTGTGACTTGTTATTTCATAGTTTGATTTCCTTCTGCCACATTTTCAATATATTTTTTTCAGTTTGAGTAATTTTTGGGGTGAGTGGTACAATTTTTTTACACTAACATATATGAATATGAACTCTGAAAAGTAATGGAATGAAGGAGAATTTCGAGAAATTCTTGAGAATGAACTCTGAAACGCAATGGTGAGATAAGCTACACTATTGCTATTGGTTAGGACAACTTCGGGTAAACTGACTCTTGCCCACAGAGCAAGTTTAAAGAATTGCAAGCCTTACTAGCTGGCAACAACTTTGTCTTATCACAAACCAATATATCAATTTTCACTTTAGCATACAAAAGAAAAAATTTCTTTGGCTGTGAATCAACACGTTGATGTTTGCTGTGAAGATATATTATTCTGCAAATATATGCTTACATAATTTTTTATTCAAAAAACTTTAAAGAAATATTATACAATTTGCAATACTAAGTCTATACTTACTTCTCAGACAGCTCCTCAGGCTCCTCAGTCAGCTCCTCCTCCCTCCCCTCCTCCACCCAGCCCCCTGCTCAACCCCTATCTCCTCTCTCTTCTCCTCCGCAATTGGCTCCATAATCAGCACCACAGAGTGTACCACATAGCACCTGCCACAGCATCTCACTGCTCCTCAATCTTGGGGTAAGATAGACTAGTCATTCAGTTTTGTAAGGCTTTATTTGATATGTGTTTAGAGTGCCGAAGAGGGTGAACTACGTGTGACGTCGTGATGGGGAGTTGTAATTTTATATTAGCTGGGTGTTTGTTTAATTAATACATTTTGGGTTCCATTCGGCAATCGCATGAATATGTGACTGTAGATTAAATGTTAGTTATTAAAGTGGAGATCAGTTACTTTGCTAAGGAAAACAGTTTCATCGGATCATTAAAATAGGTTTAACAGATTTGCTTCACGTCTTTTGGTTAATGATTCGTACTTATTTCATTTGCTTCGCTGAAATAGTTCGTTACTTTTATGCTATTCGAGATGTGATAAAAGTAATTCGTTCGGTAACCTATTTCAATTTCTCTTTTCATTAAAAAATATTTACTTCACTTTCCTTGATGGAAGGAACCATTTCTCCCGTATCTAAACTAGTTGAATACTCAGTATTTCTCCAGACATTCGACATGGCCGTGTAGCCCGCTCAACAAATCAGTCACAAACAAGAAAATAAAAAATACCATTGTACCACTCTTACACCAACTTTAATTTCTATATAAACAATTACAACCCTCTCCTCTGGTCATCGGCCTTAGAACCTCACAGAGTCCACACCGAACCTGCTCCACCAATATCACCATTATGACACTTAACCCTTTCAACACCAATAAAATAATAAACATTCTTTGATATGAAAGAAATCTTTTATATAAAAAATGTATATCAAAACATTCTTTAATTAATATATTTATTTAATTAATCGTTTAAGAATCAAATTAATTATTAGATTAATCAAACAATTATTTTATCTCACTTGCATATCATGATTTGGCACTTAGTCCACTCTTGCACCAAATGCGACTTAAACCACTCTTGCACAAAGTGAGCCAGAATGGCCCACTTCCCCTACTATTGAAGTCGACGAGACTTCAAGGTCTACCTACAGGCTAAGTTTTCAAGAACTTCAATAAACATTATTTTCACCCATATAAAGGCTGTTCACGGTAAAATGAGCACATTTGAAAGCCCTGCTTAAGATCTACTTGTAAACCCGTTGTGTATTCCTTGTCATTGGTTTCATCACTTTATTCTTGCGTTGGCCAAATGCAACGGTGAAATTATTAAAAAAGTGAATAATTATAAAAATTTGACAATTTTACATTTCGATGCATTAAAAAAACAGAAACCGAAATAAATTATTTTAAGTTGTCACGAATGGTTACCTAACACTTTTTATTAGATGTTAAATATGGAACTACTTTCTATCCATCGGTACTAACTTTACTGGGCGAATGTCACTCAATGCACCTATTAAAATATATGGACTCAGGGTAAGTGGCATTTTTTTAAGGTTAATTTCTAAAGTGCTCCCTTTACCGCGAACAGCCTTTAGAGGAAAGTGGGCTCATTAGTGTATAAGTAACTACCTTGTTGTATTCTCACTTAAATATTCAAATTTCTTTCTTGAATTATTAATTTTGTAATAGGAGGGTTTTATCTGTATTTGCATTTATGGATCTTTGTTTATGGTTATATTTTTTTATATAACCGTCTTTGGATGATAATATAGCGTGGGTGCTGTAGGATTTCACTGCACCAAAATCGTTTAAACGTTCCGATTAAGACTAATCCAATCTCGGGCTCCACCTTCTCTAAGAAACCGACACCCTTTCAATCAAGGCAGTTAAGACCGCCTCACCCACGTTTTCCCCCTGCAGCAGGTAATATACCCCTCGGAGGGCGCGGAACAAAGCCCATTGTAACGCAATCTTGTTCACGGCATCCTTCTCCTAAACCCCTTTCAAACTCATTCATTTACATCTGAACAACTTTATTAAATCGCTTTGCTCGGAATGTCATTCCTTTCCAGCCCGGTTCTCCGTTCTCTTTCCACCCCTATACTTCTGCCACGCCTTCTTGAGTCTACGTGTCGCTCTTCCTCCCACCACCGCGAAATACAATTTTAATTGCGGATATAATCACTTTAATTTCCCCCTTTCCCGCCCTTCCACCCTTGGCTCGTGAGAGCAGCTTTGTTTTTTGGCGGCCCCTTCTCCGCGCACTCCTCTGGAAACCTCCCCCTTCCCCACCTTAACCCCTTCCCAGCTAGTGTTAGGGCCCCTTCTACGACACCACGCGGTGACAAAACACTTCGTGGAAATGAGCCCGAGTACACGTCTGGCAAAGGAAAATTACACCATCCTGCTGAAGCAGCTGCTGAAACAACAGTCCCTTAACATGTTTCAACTAACACGTAGTTACATTATAAAATTGCTTAGACCCTACATATTTAATTATAATTTTCGGGTTTAAACTGCCCACTGTCAATGGAAGTTGAAAACAATTAGCTTGGCACAAATATGATTTGCAGCTGCTTTAAAAATAACAAGTACTCAGATATTACACTTCTTACCAAGCTGTTACCCCGCTGAATATACACAATTATATATTGTTTTATTAATTTATACACAGTATTAAATATATTAATGAATGCAAAAGAAAAGGAATGTAAAGTTCCATTTTTTTTATCAAAATGATTTAAAATTAGTACCTGTGTAAAGCACGTAATGACACTCAAATGACGAAAATTCCACCCACCCTGCCAAAACCATTCGGTAGACGTGAACATCGTTACATAGACGCGGCGAGGGATGAGTGAGTGAAGAGATTTGGGCAGTTCTTAACAGCGAGGTCTTCAGAACCGAAGAGGGTGATTGAGGTGGTTATGGAGCAGCGCTGGAATGAAAGGGCGGGGGAAACGGGAGATCCCCGAGAAAACCCGCCGACCAACGGCATCGTCCGGCACGATTCCTACATGCGAAAATCTGGTGACCCGACTGGGGAATGAACCCGGTTCGCCTTGGTGGAAGGCGAGCGGGCTACGTAAGTTCTGTAGTCGTTCTTCGTGTAGAATATGACTTTGTACGTGAAGTAGCGAGCATGATAATTGTCAGGCGTAATTAACGCGCAATATATATGCATAGAAGACGCACGAGATAGCCGTACGAACAATTGGCGGAGTTCGAGCGAGGACGAATATAAGTGCTGCGAAATACCAAATCGCCCCTCATTTCAACTGGTCGGGCTTCACAGTGATATTTCCTTTGGGGTAACGAATAATCTAAGGTACGTATTCACGACGGACCGGGTCTGGACGAAATCTTCGACAAAGCATCACGAGAAAGGGACATCTGATCGTCAGACACGCATGAACAGTGCCAGATGCTTCCTTGTCCACCATCCAGTGACGTGTCACAGCTTCAGTACCGCAATGTATATCTACCAGAAGCATTGCAAAATGCGTAGCACATGCAAATATGCGAATTCGACGACTTTCTCGTGTTCAGCAATGAAAAATTTATACCAGCCAAAATTATTTCTTATACATTCTTGCCACATTATATTGTTTAGTGACCCGATGTCGACGTTAATTTCATATAAAAAACTAATAATAATTTGAAAAAATATCGTGGTTTTTAAATTTATATATGAGTGTGTTATCTTAGAGTTTTGATTCGTATGAATTTCTTAGTTTTATCAGCGCAGATATTGTGTTCATCTGAAGTGTATCTTGAAATTACAGAACTGACAAGTTGCAATTTCTTTGAAAATCGAGGGGCCGCAGTATTGTAGTGGCTAGACAACTCGCCTCCCACCTGGGCGAACCGGGTTCAATTCCCGGCGGGGTCGCTCCCGGATTTTCGTATGTGGGAATCCTGCCGAACGATGCCGCTTGTCGGTGAGTTTTTCTCGGGGAACTCTCGTTTCTCCCGCCCTCTGCTACTCCACTCTTTGCAATCGAACTCTGTGTTCGTCTGCGGTAAGGGTTTAACTTTTGTCTACTTTTTACCTTTAAATTTTATATTTAATGAAACATATATAGACGAACCTTATAACAAATTTCTGAGAAATGTTCTTCGCAGATTCTAATAACATTAACAGTTATTTTTGCGTTGTTTCCTAACATAATTATATAGTTTTTTTTATCAATCTGAGACTTATGAGAAAATTTCAAAAATACGTGAATTAAATTTTTCTATTTCATATAATTAACTCCTGAAACCCATTTTACTTCCATGTTATACTTGTTTAATGTTGATATTGCTGACTAAGACGAAAAAGAATGTACAGTGATAAACACGTGAAAAATATTTTTAGCCAGTTCAATGCCCTTAATATCTATTCAGAGTCGCCTTCGGCTGCAGCGAATTAAACAAAGCGGCAAGCTGGCGACCTTTTGTCTTTAGCGATGACTCACGAATTTCTTAGTTAGCGAATGACTACCGTACCATAATTTCGAGTATCGCAGATAAGAATTAAATTCCTTTCCTCTGTTAGCATTAGCACACATCCCTTACAGCTGGTGTAGCAGCCTGGGGAGCCATCATTGCATTGTCACTACCCTCTTGTAGTGATACAAGGGTCACTAGATGCACATCACTTTGTTGAATGAAATTCCTTTCCTCTGTTAGCATTAGCACACATCCCTTACAGCTGGTGTAGCAGCCTGGGGAGCCATCATTGCATTGTCACTACCCGCTTGTTGTGATACAAGGGTCACTAGATGCACATCACTTTGTTGAATGAAATTTTAGTGGTTTACGGTCGGTGTTTAACAGCGAAGTCTTGAGCGCCTTGGAGAATGAGATGACGTGACGATGGAACATCGGCAGAATGCAAGGGTGGAGGAAACGGGAATGTCCCAAGAAAACCCGCCTGACAACGCGAACGTCCACCATGTTTCCCATATGCGGAAATTCAGGGTGAAACCATCCTGGGTGGGAGGCAAGTAGTCTAACAACAAAATACCGCGGGTCACTCGCTGAGGTGAAGAAATACTGCGACCCCATGTGTTAACATCCCCGGTTGAGCATCCAGGAGCCAGTTTCCAGTGAGATAGCATCGGCCCACAAACAACTCTTGGTTTCCGGGGAATGTTTGCGTAACCTTTAAACTTTTCTTCAGCCGATTTGACGCCCATCGACTATTCGTGGAACCAGATGGGATGCTAGCTTCCTTCATCTAAAAGTGCTCGTGCAGAATAACTTATGACGTTTGTATAATTCCACGCTCGATAATATCGACGCATGTGTCCAGGTAAGAGGAGGATTGTCGCGGTGCAATGCTATTATCAATTCTTTCCAATTTGTCAATATAATAACAATAATAGTATGCAGCTTGAATGCAAAGGTTTCTTTTTGATGCTCGAATTTTCATGGGAATGGGTGTAATAGCTTTCATTAAACGATTTTATTTCCAAGTTCGAGTATGATGACTCTCAGACGGTGTACTGTGTGTGTCGGGCCTGAACAAAGATCAATTCTATCTCTTGTTTCTTCACAGTCTGTTTAGCATAGTGCATTGAACACATGAACATCGTCTTCGGCGAACACCTCGTTGCACTAATGCACGCTCAACACTTAGCATATTAATTATAGGTTACTGGTTTTTGGGAGGCAATGTAGGAATTTCACCAAAGTACAGTGCCACGTAATAACTTTTCCCAACGTGTGTGAACAAATATGTTCCCAGCGAGATGTACTTCTGCTGTGATAGTCCTGACGTGGAACTGTTGTAAATATTTTTTTCGGATATATGTTTCTCTGAACGTGCAGGAGAAAATACATTGAACATATGTTATTCTTCGCTATTTTCCGTTGGAACTATGCTACTGTCTCTGCATTCATCAGTTATAAGTAATGTGCTAAGAGCAATAAAACACATCACGTGGTCTTTTAAAAGTAGCCTACTGTCCACATGTACATAATCTGAATTTAGTGAATTGGTACTATCATCATGTATCTACACAGGAGTAAGTAAAGTAAGATAACGAAATAACGGAATATAGTGAAGGAGAGAAACTGCAATTTTTTTTTTTTTAACTTTTGGCCATCGGTATAAATATATTTAAAATATCTTAAAATTTCCCGATGTATTTATTTAAATGTGTGGATATAGATAATATAATTCCACACGTCAGATTGACTGCAATGGCGAATAAATAACAACAACGTCACACACGTTTTCATTCCTATATTTAGAGTGCCTTAAGAGTAAGCATTTTTACGTGTTAAAGAAATTTATAACGAGATGCAGTATAAAGACGTATTCATGGTTCTCTAAGTTGATCAACATATTTGTCTAGTGAATATATTTCATGATACAAAACTTGCCAATAACGTTTGGAGGAAGAATATTCTGCTAAAAAAAGGCTATGCAAACTTCCGAAGCTTCCTAGCAAGTGTAGTAGCGTGAAAGATGTGCACAAAGATAAATTTCGAATGGCAATGAGCCTGGATAAAAGGCCACTGCAGCGGTGCCTGCGCACTTGGGATGAGATGAAATGAACTGGCCCCTGAAGCTGGGATGCGATTGAATGTGGCGTTGCGAGGAAACAGAATATATTGAGTCAACTCGCCGTTCATCACTTCATTAATTTGTTAAAAGAATAAAATCAAATCAAAGACAGATAACGGATTAAGCCCAACTTTTAAGCGAACCCAGTGGTTGCAGAACCTACCCAGCAAACACAACCTATCGGCAAAGTGTCGGCAAATTGTCGACCCGATACATGTACTGTCGGCAACTGTCGATTCAATGCTGGAAGATAGCCATCTGACAACGGCGTGACGTCCTTTTTTGAGACAGTATGTTTGCCATTAGTAAAAATACAACAGCCCACTGCATTTTTTCTGGATAACATATGGATATCACCTAAATTATGCTGGCGTGGTATCTCACATTCAACATGTCGCCAATAGCAAAAAATATATTTTGGCCTGATTCCGATATAGTATTTTTATTTTTTCGGTAATATGGCCGTAATCTTATATATTTCCCGCCCGATAACATTTTCGAGACCTGGTTCTTTTTCACCATAAAGATACAAATATGATGTATTTATGCTGACAAGCTTTTGGAAAGTGTTTCGAATAGGCAAGAAGTTAACAAGCTGTTAACGACATGACATCTTCTCTGATACAGTATGTTTGCCGCCAGAAGAAAGGCAGTGGCCCACTGTATTTTTTTTTTTGTAGAACAAATTGATATCACCTCAATTATACCGCCATGATATCTCATAGCCAACATGTTGCCATTAGCAAAAATAATGTTCTGGCCCGATTCCGATATAGCATCGTAATTTTTTCGGTAAGCTGGTTGTCATCTTATTTATTCTGGCCCGCTGACATTTTCGAGACATGGCTCTTTATCACAACAAAGAAACAAATATGATGTCTTTTTGCCGACAAACTTTTGGAAAGTGTTTTTTGAATAGGCAAGATGTTAGCTAGCTCTTAAGGGCATGGTTTCTTTTTTGAGACCATGTGCTAACCGTTAGTATGCCTTTTTTTTTCATTATTATATATGTGTCACACGGTAGCCCATGGCATTTTTTACGTTGATTTTTTTTTTCATTTGTACAACCATCCGACAAATATATTGAAAAATAACAAAAACTATTTTGTATACAAGTCTTTGAAGAAACGAAGAAATTGTTTTTAAACAATCAGTTGTTTAATTTTTTTTGTGATATTGTCATGGAATTTATGCGTTCATTAATAATAATTTGTGTCATAACAACTTCGAAATTACTGCAGAGAATCAGTATCTTACCCCGTGGAATAAAGGTTAGCATGGTGGACTGTCAAGTCAAGTGTCTAAAGTTCGAATCCTGTACTCGAAAAGGATAAGATTTTCATGCCATAAAATGTGTTGAGAAGTAAACAAAATGACTAACCGTAAAGAGGAAATAACAATTACTAAACATTTAAATAGAAAATACAGGTTTTTTCATTATTATACTGCTTATTTCTGGACGTCATGCCACTGCAGGCTCAGCATCGTAACGACATACAGCCGTCGCAGGCCCGGTGTCTTGCCGCCATGCAGCCGCCGCAGGCCCGACGTCTTGCCGCCAACTAGCTGCCGCAGGCCCGGTGTCTGGCCGCCAATCAGCCGCCGCAGGCCCGGCATCTTGCCGCCGCAGGCCCGGTATTTTGCTGCCATCCAGCCGTGCAGGCCCGGTGTCTTGCCGATATTCAGCCTTCGCAGGCCCGGCGTCTTGCCGCCATCCACCTGCCGCAGGCCCAGCATCTTGTCGTCATCCAGCTATCACAGGCCCGGCATCTTGCCTCTTTCCAGGAGCTGCAGATTCCGAAACTTGTCGGATAGCTTTAATCGGCCCAATTCTTGCCCATACTTTTCGTCTATGTTGCGCCGGTGTATTTTTGACACTGTTGGTAAACAGTCAGCCGCCAGTTGATATTTTCATTGGGCCGCTTCTGGCATAAGACAGCGGGCCGGCATCATCTGGTCGGAGTTTGTCGGCTATCTTTTACCGGCCAGATTCCGGCCCGTATGTTTTCGTGTTTATTGGGTACGACATTTTTAAGGTTATAGACTAATGAATATAATTTTACCCTGCTTATAGAGTCCATACACACGAACCATTCAAAATATCACCAAGCAAAGAAAAAATTTTCATCTCTTATCCCCAGTCAAATATGTCGAGTTTTATGTCTTTAATTGTCTGCAATGTCAACCTAAAACACAATGTATTATTTATTCAACCCAGACATCGCACTGATAGGTTTATGTCCCGTCTTTATATACCAAATTTTATTTATACTAGTGTGTAAGCTACCCTCAAGTACAGTTTTTGGAATAAAGGATGTTTGAAGTAATGCTAACTTTTGCAGGTGACGATTCTTTTGTGTGTTCCTGCCAACCGTTAGTCATGAAGTAATAATAGGGGGCGTGAAGGCAAGAACAATTTAATACTTCACGAAGATTTTACAACTAACATTCTACGCTGTTCGATACTTTCAAGGATAATGTAGTATATTTCCCCCCTTTTATACACATGCTGTTTCCTCAGATGAGATAAAGCACAGGTCCTGCCGTAAATCGCTCCCAGAAAAACGTACATTCGCTACGAGCGGAGATGGCTTTGCATCACGACCCGTGGGTTTGTTTATGTTGTTGTTCCTGTTGCCTTTATTGCACGTCCGGTGGGTGAGTCGCACTGCAGCTCCCAGAATTTCCCCGCAAGCTTCGCGCCCGGAGGTTTCTGCAACATTAATTAAACGTGCGAGGTAATTTATTTCCCACGGAACCCCTAATGTTTCTTGAAAGTGGTTCTGTGTAGCGAGTACCACGTCTAAAATTATTTGCTTCTGAGGTGCAATGGAAATTTCCCAAACGGCATTAAATTCCCTCCGTTACAATGCTTTCCTCCTGTTATCGTGAAAGGTTCTCCTATAGTAGGGTTACGATTTTTTCATTATATATCACAGTTACTAACAAGGAAATTAATTACAATTTTATGGAATTTTCTATAATCTATTAAGTATAAGAAAAGATATTTAATGCTAGAAAATGTTTTAGTTAAACGAAATCCATGTTGATTATAACTATGATTTGTGGATTCTTAAGGGAAAAACAAAACATCTAAGGTTATGAGCTTCAGTATACAACATCTACTAATATATCTATGGTGGTTTTGTGTTTATTTAGGAATTCTGTATTTGGTAATACTAATCTGTATTCTATAGATATAAATTTGCTAGATGACCTGAATTATTTTTATTACTAAAGAGCCTGCGGTTTGTCTCTCAAATTACGTTAGGTTTAATTAGTTTTACTACGTATAAAGTATATTAGATTACAATTTTAACTCGATTATTTTGTGTAAAATTCTGGTCACATAAAAAAAACAGTTGAGAAAACCAGAGATTGATTTTTTTGTAAAGACAGCAGGCAAAAATGTGAGTGTGGTAAGGACTGCCAAGATAGACTGTTAGAAGTAAACATGGAATTGTGTATTTTTTTAATCTACGTGTTGAATGTGTTTGACAGAGCGTACTGGTTTAAGTTAAATATAAATTTTAAAGGAATTGATAATGACAGGAAAGGTTGACATCGTAAAACCGTAATTATTAGGGACACAGAATGAGAGAGCAGGCTATGAAGAAGAAAAATGGCTACAGGAATAGGAGTGGTAAAGGACTACTGTCAGACAGCAACAGTTTTGTAAACATAGAAGAAATGCTGACAACCTGAAGATTGCGACTGAAAAAAAAAAAAAAAAAAAAAAAAAAAACGATAGCAAGATTATTAACTTCACAATGATGTTTGTCAGTGGTAGAGATTTGATCATATAGATTAATTACGAACATATCCCCGCACGCAAAACCTATGAGTCGGATGCAACTAAAAACCAGAAATTGCTGATATATCTTATAAGCCTAATTTCCTCAACATGGGTGAAATTAATTTTAAAATAACTTGTTAAAAGCTAAGTTGGTAGGTAGGACTTGACTTCACTTTGAACGCAATAATATTATTAATGAAACCATAAACGTATGCAACAGTAGCGAGACAATTACAAATACACACGTACCTTACCCGGGACTTGAAGCCAGAAAACCAAGTACAATAAGCTGGCGGGCAATGTACTGGATTATGGAGGTCGGATTCGGAGCATAAAATCTGAATTTAATCAGTGTAATGTTTTGAATTATAGGATTTACTTACTAAAATATTAAGAGGGCCGTCATTTTGGAACTACTAAGTGACTGAGCCACTTCAAACATGTAAGTTCACATGGCCTACCGTAGCACTACTTCGTTGAAGAATTTTCTAGAAATCGGTTGTTTGGGCCCTGAGATATGGCATGAAAAAAATCATTTCCTCATTTGATACTCTCGTACAAAATTTCCAGTAAAGAAACTCAGTATTCAATGCTTCTTATGTATAATTTTTGCATACAAAATGTAGTTGACAAACTTACCTAAATTATTTATGAGGCCACAATTCTGAGCACAGTTGTCTGGCCCATTTAAATCATGAAAGTTTACATGGACGTATGTAGCATTTATAGTGTGGACAATTTGGTATAAATTAGTTGAAATGTTCCTGTGTTATATTTGGTGGGAATAAGTTGACAAAATAATATTGTAGTAGCACATTCGATGATTGTATACTGCCAATATACAAAGTTACGTTAAAATCGACACAAAATAAAAATGATTCTGAAAATAAGTGTGTTATACTTAAAGAAATATATATATTATTAATATGGCCTACCACAATATATCTTCGCCAAATTTGGGAAGAATAAGTTGATTGTTTACCGAGACATGATATTAAAACTTTATTTTTTATTAGTGCGGCTATCATACAAAATTGCAGAGAAATGAGGCCCTGAATAGACACATTTAATGGTCGTAATAGATACCGCCAGCATACAAAGTTAAGTTGGATTTTTTTTCGTTGAAAAAATATACTTATCTAAAATATTTATATAGCCAACATTTTAAAAATAAGTGCCTTGATCTACAAAACATAACACATTACACCGCCTGCTGCAGTGCTATTTTGTTTGCCAAATTTGGTAGGAATCTGTCAATTGTTTCCCAAGATATGATATAAAAAGTATATTTATTCGTGTGTCGCTATCTTACAAAATGGAGGACGAATGACGATTCGTGTAGATAGAGTTAATAGTTGTAAATCCTACTGCAATCATGCAAAGTTAAGTTGTAATTGATTGCATGGTTTCGACGATATAGCATTCTAAGCTATTTTGAAAATAAGTGTGTGATTCGTTTAAAACATACCACTTAACATGATATACCTAAGTACTATTTGTCTGCCAAATTTGATAGGAATTGGTAAATTGTTTCCCGAGATATGACAAAAAAAAATATATTTATACTGCACTAACTTACAAAATGGCGGATAATATATGCTTCATGTAGACACAGTTGATAGATCAAATATCTATTGACAAAATACAAAGTTATATTTGAATTAATTACATAATTTCGATGATGTAACAAAAAATAGCTTAAATGTCTATATGGCCGCCATTGCGAAAATAAGCGTCTGGCGTTCATAAAACATATCACTTATCATCTGCTGCAGTACTACTTGTATGCCAAATTTGGTAGGAATCTATTAATTATTTTACTGAAATATGACATAATAACATTATTCATTTTTATGGCCCTTTATTCCGAAATGGCTGACAAAAAAGGCTATGTGTTGATATATATATATATATATATATATATATATATATATATATGATGCTCCTAACATTTAATTTTAGTATACAGAATTCAGTCCAATTGTTTAAATGGTATGACAGATAAAAAAAAAATTGTGTGTCCGCCTTTGTAAAAATAAGTGCATAATCATGTTTATTCACTTACTTTTACTTGGCATATCATAGTATTACGTACCTGCACGATTGGGTGACAACTGATTCTAATAGTTTTCGAGATATATTAAAAAATCTTTATTTCTTTATGTAGCGCTATTTTCCAAAATTGTGGACTAACATTAATATCCATATCAAAATTTAATGCTTACCCGAGATATGATATATCACCTCAAATATTAAAATGGCCGTCATTTTAAAAGTACGTGGCCGACGTGGTTGAAAACCACAAAAATCTGGTGTCCTTACCAAGTATAAAATGTGTACCCAAGTTTGCTGAAATTCGGTCCACACGTTCAAAAATTGAAAGGGGGAGACACACAGGCACAGACTCGCATGCGGACACTCACCTACACACACACACACATAGTCAAGTGATCGCATAAGCATTTCCTTCTTTCGGAAAGTATGCTAACAACAGATATAATAATATACTTCAAATTAGGGTGGTTACGGACTTCTCAGAAAACGGCATTCCAAATAATTGTATACAATGATACCCGAGTGTTGCCAGGAAAGTAAATTCTAACCGTAACATTGCCTAATATTAGCACTAAAACTTTGTCAATGTCCCCTCTGAGAACTTAATTCAGTCCATTTGTTCCGGCATATTCGCCTCACCTCCTCATTTGTAGAATTCGTTTTCGCATACTAGGCAACTTTTTTTTTGGCAGTTATTATGGTTTCGAGGCCATTAAAAATGTTTGTTTGTATTAACCATATTCTCAATCAATGCCACCAACAGAAAAAAAAGTGAAACCGTGAAATTATTAAAAAAGTAAATATTTTACAAATTTCCTCATTTTTACACCTCAATGCATTAAAAAAACAGAAAGCGGAAGTAATAATTTAAGTTATCACAAATGGTTACCTAACACTTTTTATTAGACGTTAAGATATGGAACTACCTTCCCTCTATAGTTACCAACTTTACAGGGTGCATGTCACTCCGTCAGCCTGTTAAAATACATGCTGGTAGGAGGAGTGACTTTTTTCTAGGATTGATTTCAAATGTGCTCACTTAATTGTGAAAAGCCTTTAAATATGGGTAAAGGTTGTTTACTGTAAAGTGAGCACTTTTGAAATCAACCTTGGAAAAAATTCGCTGCCCTTGCCTGCATATATTATAACGGGAGCACTGAGTGACACGCACAGTAAAGTTGGCAATGATGGATGGAAAATAATTCCATATCTTAAGTTCGAATTAATAGTATTAGGTAAACATTTTTGATAATTTAAATTATTTCTTTCGGTTTGGGTTTTTTAAAATGTGTCAAAGCGTAAAAAAAAAAAGCAGATTTGTAAAATATTTTCTTCTCAATAATTTTATAGTTTCGCTTGACCAACGCACGAATAAAGTGACGAGGTCCATGACAGTGTTAATTTTACATAAGTAGAAAGAATACACAACGTGCATACAAGTATATCTTAATCAGGGCTTTCAAAAGTGCTCGTTTTACCGTGAACAGCCTTTACGTATATTTCATGTTTTAAATCTTTAGATCCCGATGAGATTTTTCGTTTTGGAGTGGATACAGCCACCCTGCATTACTAAGGTATTTCAGTAAACATGCGACAAGGTAGTTTACAAAACCCCGCGCATATACAGGAGGCACCAGCCCCAAGTCCTGACGACGAGCCACTCCGCTGCACTCGAGGTTGCTGCCATCCGACGGAGGTGTCGTGACGCAGTACGGCAGAGAAAGACTGCAAGACTTCCTGCCTTCCAGACTTGAACTACAGGAGCTCTGCCCGTCCGTCTCTTAAAACAGTGGTAAGACGACTTATACACTTCGGTGCAGGTCTAGGCCGGAAGAATGCGAAACAATACTTAACGTCACTAGAGCGATCATTGCACTTAAGGCTACGGACGCCATTGAGAATGTTTAGTAATTGTTGATAGTAAATATAGTAAGTAATTTATAGAGATTCGTATCTGTGTTATTCTGATGGTAAATCCAGTATCACGATTGTTGTATACTTTGAGGTCAATAAATTCTATAGTGTTTTATAATAAAACTGTGTCGCCTAAATTATTTAAATTCTGAGCTTAGCAACCACCCTCAGTAGCGGCAACTTGAGGTATATGGTGTAGTGTATTCAAGTAGAATAGCATTGTGCAGGAGTGGAATTGCACTCAAGGTAGAAGCGTTACAGTTTGTCACCGAAAACAGCGCGCTGTCACTCCGGAATCGCGAGATATATGTGCAAGCCAGAAGATTGACGCCCACGACGAAAATTTCTACAGGTCAACGTGCCAAACAAAGTCATGCTAATGTCGCTGTCGTACGCCTGATGGATCGAGACGACATTTATTTCAATCGTGTAACCAGTCACGAAGTTAGAGTGTCGAAATGGATCACCCTGCAAACTGTTATGAGTAACGAATGCCAACCGACCCGAGCGGTTGAGCGAGCCGCTCATCGCAAGGCGGGAGGGGGATATTGAGGACGCGACCGGAGTATACAAGTGCTGAGGAAGCAAGTCCAGGGGTCGCCACTGTTGTCCGTCAAGCACGAGCTCCGGCTACGACGACGCCATCGTCCAGGTAAGACGACCGACGCCGACTACGATTGGTCTTCCCAGCGACGCGGGCCTGACAGTCCCGAGATTGAATTAAATAGACAGTGGTGAGTCAAATCGATTAGCTTCGGATAATTATTCATATTCAAATTAGTAGAGCTTCCCCCCATATATGCTTAAGTATAACACTGTCCTTCAGACGAGGGTAAGAATTTATTGTATTCTAAAGGATAGAATTAATATTAAATTTGTATACTGTTAGTTAGAATCTTAATAAACTTTAATAATAAAAACCAATAAGTGTAACAAAACGTTACATCGCCCTTTCCATCTGGCACTCTGCGGCGATCAGGACACAAATTATTTAATCGTGGACACATACAGTTGCAGATATTAGTTTTAAAAACTTCAATTAACATTCAAATAAAACTTGACGTGGCCGTTCAACACACTGAACCAAATCCAAATTCACGCCCATATTAAAATTAATAAAAGATCACAACACTTCTCAGATCAATTTTAAGTTTGAACTTCCACAACCTCAATCGTGAGAAAATACATTAAATCCTCTAGAATATCCAAAGCTCCCAACTAGCGGAGCAATGAGACCACACTTTAAAATTACTAGTTCTCTCCAGGGCACCAAACGGCCAGTTAGCCTAAAGAGATAATGACGACATTGAACAACACATTAAACATACAAACTAAAATCTTTGAAAGGTTTACCAAATTTCATAAGTACGAGCAGGTGGGTTGTCAAAAGAGTGTACAAGCTGAAGTGAGTCGATGCGGTCCGGTCAAATACGCCATCACTTTTCCAAGTGACTCAACTAAGCAATTATCAAACTTAAAAAATGCGAAAATTCTTAAGAATTATTCAAACTTGAGCTTACTGGAATCCGCACCAAAAGATAGCAAGTTAAACCAAACTAACCACTTCACAAACAATAATTGAGAATGCTAAACTAACGACACAAACCAAGCAACTCAGTTACTATTCACACTCTTCAATTGCGTTATACCAAATGGCGAACACACCTCTCGTTACCCTTCGGCCATCGCCGATTTCATCATTCATATCTGCTACCCTGATGACTACTGTAGCACCTAACTTCCAACAATAGTCACATAACCGGGAGTAGGGAGCATAATTAATACAAATGATTACTAAATGTTAATCGGAGTAGAAGTAGCCGAGAGCTAAAAGAGCCACAAGGCTTACTCCTCTGTATTACACTTCAACCAATGACAGAGACATATGAACATGTATGCTCGGAAAGGAGGGGATACGATATAGGAGAGAAGGAAAAAGGAGAGGGAGGAAACTCAAGGCGATGCGAAGGTGGAGCGATAACCAAGTCTTTATTATACACAGCGTGCTCTATATGGTAGAGTGGGGCAATTCTGATCACGGGGAAAGTCCGATCATAATAAAAAAACTGGCAACACTGCAAGCAGCGAGCAGGAAGAAGACTTTGTCAACCCATCAGTCGCGAGTTAGGAGTCTTATGTGTTCAGTTCGTGAAAAGTTTTCCCTGGTATCATTAAATTTGCAGTTTACAAGGATATCGATGTCTAAATAAACATTTATGTTTCAAAATAAGGCCTCGCAGTCACAGAAATTGATATTTTTGTAGTATATTGTTTTTGTCTTGTAGCTTACTCATTGAAATATACTATGTGTATTTGTTCCGATAAAAAGTAGTTTCCACTTAACAGTTGGCCTTCAGAGCTGGAAGTCAACAAAGTGGGGTAATTCCGATCAAGACATCTGGGCTATTCCGATCATAATGAAAAACGCATTTCTGTGTACAACAGAAGACAGAATCGGCCATAGTTACCTCCAAATCTTAATAGCTGTTACTTGTTATTGTTTCATAGCCACATAAACCCAGCTGACAAAGAAAAGGACACACTTGGTGTTTCAAGGTCAGTCCAGGCGATGAACATTACTTTAGTGTCTCCTAGCAGTCGCCCTTAGGACAGTGGTGATGTTTATCTGTTTGACGGGGCGCATTCCTAGCGACTAATGCTTTCGCTGCTGCTGATAATACTGTGGCTGGTCGCACCCTATATCGTTCAAGAACAGATCGCTGGCTGGTCGCACTCAGTATAGGCCTAACTGAATACCATTAATATTTCCTATTCAGTAGTTACAAGAACAATTACATCTCCCATCCATAAAAAATAAGACGAGAAGCATAAAATAATACAACAATTTGAGGATTGGTCAGCATACTGTTAAAACACTCAGCATCCCTATAGGGCCTATTCGGCAGAGTTTTTCAACTCTTGTTATTGTGTGTTGGGAATTACTATAACAATTTCGAAATGTGATCTGTGGGAACCATCTTGGCAGAAGATTTATCATTAAGCACATCCATTTATATTAATTTATTAATTTGTCCATTCTTGATTTGTACCTCAAACCCCTTCTGGAATATAAGGCAAAGACACTAGAAATCCATGCTACCCAAGTGATTAGGTTGGACATATAATCTCATGCAATGCTTACCTGTTCTTTCATGTATTTTACAAGAGCTGTCCTTCCGATGAAGAAATTATGATTGCAAATCAATATAAACCGGTGTCTTTATGAATTTCAGATAGTAAGACACTACAAACGAAAAAACACTACCCTTCAGTGATCCGAAGAGTCCATGTCGCAGGCTATAAGTAGCATCCTCCGCGGAGATACAACAATCAGATCAGCTTCTATCTTACATCAGATACAGTTTACTATACATCAAAAAGGATCCAAAAAGTGAAACTACATCAGTCATTTGCAGCCAAGGGGAAAGAATATAAACATAGAGTAGGTCATCCATCTGTACTCAATGCTGAGGAAGAAGAAGAACTGCGCGAGAGACTGCTTAACTTGTCGAAGAGAGGCTTTGGTTTGACTACCATTCGGGTAAGAAATGCAGCATATGTGTATGAGGAAGTGAAACATCTCGGAAGTTCCATGGAATAATTCCGAAAAATTAGCAGGTAAAGATTGGCTTGCTGGGTTCATGGGTAGACATCCTCAACTATATTTGAGAAAACCGGAAGGTTTATAAAAAATTAGGGCAGCTGCCATGACGAAAAAGACTTTAGCAGTTTTTATGAGCTCTATGGAAATTTAACAGCTGAACTAGGCTCCATGAGAAGTCAGAGAGAATTTTCAATGTAGACGAGTCAGGTTTTCCTTTGAACAACAAACAATCGAAAATAATTTGCGAAAAGGGCCACAGAGAAATCATAGAGCTGACTAGTGTATAATGTGAAGAAATGTGTCAGTAGTGGCTTGTTTCAGTGCTAGTGGAGTAAACATCCCAACGTTCGGGATTTTCAAGGGTGTGCGGTATCGGGAGTCATACTGGGCGAATTTGCCATCTGGCTCTGTAGCAGCAATGTCTGAATCTGGTTACATAAATAAGGACTTGTTCCTCAAATTGTTGTAACATTTTCAGGAACACCGACTGCTAGGGAAGTGCCTACTTATTTTGGATGGGCATGCATCGCATTGTTCACTTAAACGTCTGAACTTATGAAATTGAACTTCTCTGTTTGCCACTCCATACAACACACGTCCTCCAGCCCTTAGATCGAACATTGTTTACACCATTAAAAACTTTCTACCACCAAGAAGCAACTGTATTCATTCCCAACAAAAACCCAACACAATCAATTACCAAGTTCGACTTTGGAAATATTTTTATAGCAGCATGGAACAAGGCTGCATCCCATGGGAATGCTACGAAAGGGTTCCGGTGCACTGGCCTCTACCCATTTAACCCTAAATAATCCCTGTGGATAAATTTCTAACATCTGCAGCTTTCCAAGCTAACTATTCTTCAATCCCAACAGGAAGTAATCCTACTATACCCACAGCCGGTCCAACTTCTGATGTTTCTCGTGAGTGTTCTCAAGACCATGCTAAAAGTAAGTCATATAACTATCATTCCACATCTAAAAACACAGTTCATCGCTCCATTTCTCAAGCTTCACGTACCTTGTTTGTACCAGTTTCTACCCCAAAGTCTTCCAACAAGCAGTCAAATTCTCTATGTAATGACATCATTTCAACTCCACACAAATCATCCATAAATCCAAACACCCCGAAGCAAACAAGAACGAAGCAGACAGCTTGACACCTGACATAAGAAGGAAACAAAGGAAACTGCAGGAAAAGTTAGAATTGCTACAAATAAAAAGAAACAGGTGGATGGCGCAGTGAAAAGGCGTCGACTGTTTGCCGAAAAATAAATGTGCTCAAGCAAAGATCAAACCCCCTTAATGAATGATTCGAATGATGCACCATGTGTTTTTTGCAACAGAAGATGGAGCCAGTCTGCCAACAGAAGGGATTGGTTCAAGTGCCAGAAATGTGGAAGCTGATATCACGAAATCTGTGCTGGTGCCGAAGGACGAAAGCATTTCACATGTTGTAGATGTCTGTGGTCATACCTGCCCCACCATGATCGGATTTACCCCACTCATGATCGCAATTACCCAGCAAATTTTGTGTACCCTCTAATTTCATCATTCACTAAATTTTTTTATGAATGTTTAACATGTTATTAATATGCTAATTAATTGGTGGTAGCAAATATAGATGTTGAAGTTTATGTTAATGTATTTTTATTAACTAATTCTTATTTCCACTCATTTTAGTTACAAAACCATTTGAATTAATCGGAATTGCCCAATCTACCCTTCTGCGTAACCCTACGCGTCGGTCTGATTTTAAAGAGGATGACACGTCAAAAACATCAAATATCCAATTCATACTCCCTTCTCATTTTTTCCGCGCTTCTTTTAATCAAACCTTATAAATTACCCATTTATGAAGTGTTTGGTTGTTTCTTAAATATGTCATATATTACTGCTGTTTAAACGTATCGTGACATCAAAGTAACTAATTTTCAGTTAAAAAGAACTTGTACCAATAATTTATCCTTAAAACGTAATAATTCATATGTAATTAATATGAATAAAACGAAGAGAAGAAAAGGTATGTCGCTAGCTAATAACTAGTAAGAAATAGTTCTTATGAAAAATATTATTACCCTGAGTACGCACGAATTCTGTTCGTTGTCCCATCGATATCATTTTCTAGACTCGATTGAGCTTTGTTTATATGAAGCGGAGGAATATCCTGGAAGTGTAACTTTAGCAGAGCTCAAAAAAATTGGCAGTAACGTTGAATGGACTATAGCGAGTGAGAACAAGCATAAAGCTCCATCGTAAGAGAGATTTTGGTTGCAGGCGCGTGGTATCGTAGAGGAAAGAGTGTTTTGAGAAGGGGTGAGGTCTAGGGGGTAGCCGATTCGAGGGTTACAAACCGTTTATTTGCTGCAGTCCATTGTAATCCAGTGTACACGTGGGACTTCTCCACCGTCAAGCGCGGCACGCTTGTAAACGCGGCACGCTTGTGGAAAGATGGTAGAGTGGACGTTGAACGAAATCACGCGGCAAATAGATATTTACACAAAAAAAAAATAACACTCCCGCCGGTGGTTTGGAATCGGATTAAACCGGTCGGGACTTGACCATAATACCCTCTCCACTTCTACCGTCACCCTTATCCCCGCCAACCCTTCGGGCCAAGTAATTTATTTCCTCGCAATGTATCGGGGACTGGGTCTACGTGCGGGTCAACATTTTCAATTTGCGCGAGGGATGATTTCTATCTGCAACCCCTCGTCCTTCTCAACCCCTTTCCCGTTCTAGTCGCTTTTATTTGTTGCCTAACTACATTCTCTCTCTTTTAGGTTTCCCCTTCGGCCTCAAACCTGCGTTTCGGACTGGTGCTGCAATGGCCGGGCGACTAGCTCAAAGTACTTTTTGAACTCCATTATGGAAACCTGTAAGAAATTAGGCCCTAGATAAGTTTAAAATATATCCAGGACGTATTGTATTTATTAGCCGTCGCCGATTCATCGTATCCCAGAGATAGTTTAACAAATATAGTGACTACTACAGAAAATACACCAATGTCCAAGAAGGATACAAGTGTTCAAATGAACTTTATACCACTGATTAGGTACATGAAAATACACGATTGATTAGGTTCACAAAACTCTGCATGGTACCTGTACTTGAGACTATAGTATGGTGTGAAGCCCCCATGTGCTGCAATCAGAGCCCCTAAATGACATGGCATGGAATCAAAGAGCTCCTGGATATGTTCCTGGATAATCTCTCTCCACGAGATTTGCATGCCAGTCAACAATTCATCAACAGTGATAGCTGAAGGTCCTAACGAACAAATCACTAACCAAACCATATCCAAGACATGTGCAATGGGCGACATGTCAGGCGAACGTTCAGGCAAGGGAAGCGGTGGTATTCGCCGTTCATTTAAGAAGGCTTACACATTCCTCGACACCTGTGGTTGGGCATTGTCCTGCTGAAATATGGCATGTCGAGACGCCTGAAGGAGAAGCAGTACCTCGGGCTATGAAACCTCCCTTATGTAGCGAATCTTGTTCAGATTACCTCAATACGTAGGAGTCGGGATCACTTGTCGTATCCAATGGCGCCCTAAACCATCACACTTAGCGTTTGTCCGCTATACCGCTCCACAATGCAGGCTGCCAGATTGCAGTTACCACGGTAGCGTCTAGCACGTATGCGGCCAACACTGTACGACAGTTTGAAGCGGGACTCTTCTGAAAACAATACATTTTGCCATTCAGTACGCCAGTGACGGCGTTCATATGCACATTGCAGTTTGAGGCATTTGTGGTTTCTGGACAATGGAAGCCGACGCAATTGTATGCGTGCCACCAGTCCAGTTCACAGCATACAGCGTCGAACCGTCAAACAGACAGGTCTACGCCCGTTGCAGTGCTCCCGTGTCGAGCCAAAATTGTAGACGAGGCTGTACGGTCCATTACGACCATGCGGACAAGATGGCGGTCATCCCGTGCTGTGGTCGAATTGCGTGGTCCAGTACCCGCTCGTCGCAGCATACGACCCTCTTCTATCCACTGGTTCCACACACGCATCACTGTCGTGGCAGCATGCCATGTACGAGCCGAAATGTCATGGTTAGACAAAGCCGTTTCCCGGAGACCGATCATTCTGCCCCGTTCGAACGCACTCAGATGGTGATATGGCGCCCTTTGACGTCGACGAGGAATACTGGCAATTACTTTCACTTCTTTTGGCGACTCTTCACTGACTGGCCTTGGCGTTACACAGACCTTTCCAGTCACACAAGAGAGGACTCTGCTGGGTTGCGTGTATGCCATATCTCTGCAATCGTAAACACTTATAGCTGGTACACTGCTCTACACATCCTCTGAGTTTGGAGATTTATTCGGATCGTTCTTTGTGGTTGTTGCAATTTTCACAAACAATAGCGTATTTACATCAAACAGTACAAGGACTCTGAATAAGAAATGAAAAGCTTCTATATTTATAACCAAAAAATCTTCCAACAATGAGTGAGTGTGAGTGAGTGAAGAGATTTGGGCAGCTCTTAACACCGAGGTCTTTAGAGCCGATGAGGGTGATTGAAGGGAATATGGAGCAGCGCTGGAATGAAGGGGCGGGGGAAACCGGAGATCCCCGAGAAAACCCGCCGACCAAAGCCATCGTCCGGCACGATTCCGACTAGCGAAAATCCGGTGACCCGGCCGGGGATTGATCCCGGTTCGCCTTGAACAATGAGAGTTCCTAAAAAGTTGTCCAAAACTCCTAGTTCCACTACGTTTACGGGCCTCAGGAGATTTTTCCATCTTTAAACGAATTGGCTGAATGTAAAGTATGTATACTACAGAATACAACGTTAAGTTTGTGATCGTTCGATCACACAACGATTAGGAAATTGCAGAAATGCTTTAAATCGGAAGTCCACACAGACGAAATAATCCAGCGTGCAGCATAAATATGAGAAAGTTACATAGCTATAAAATATTAGTGTGTCCTAATTACATTTTTGTATGAAGGCAGAGTTGATCCTTACGTAAATTAAATAAATATATTTTCTTTAAAAGAAAATGAATTTTACATGTTACATCTGATGCACTTGAAAATATACAATGATTTCACACCTTGGCCATTGTGTAACATGGTGTATGGCATGGCTGTTAATAAAATATTTGTTACTATAAATATGCAGTAATAAAAGCTTCAGCATATTATTTTCAGTTAAAATCAATAAACATCAACCATGGTCAAGGTGGCAGAAATTACCTAAGTTTCTGGTAGGTACATAAACAATCAAATATAGTGCCCAATTAAATACATTATAAAATCAATAATTACTGGAACAACAAAGTATCACTCTGTATACGCTAACAAAAAAAAAGTATAATATTCTTCTGCCACTATAATTCCAGATACTACTAAGCCAATGTATATAATAAATAATTGATTAATTGCTTGGAAGCTCTAGGCGAACAGGAATTACCCGTACATTTTACTCAGAAACTGATACTAGTAATATTTTACTAATTATATTTTCAATTAATTATTCATTTTCCAGAGGTAAACATTATTCGAATAAATGAAAAGAGTATAACATTGCAGTTTAAAAATAAATATTTTAACTAAACAAATTGAATGAGTTGTTAAAAAACAATTGGCTCGAAAAACCTTGGAGTGCACCCCGTGCAATCTATAGGCTATTCACAGTAAAATGAGCAATTTTGAAAGCCCTGCGTAAGATCTACTTGTATGCACGTTGTGTAACCGTCCATTTTATGCAAGATTATAATTGTCGCGGGCCTCAACACTTTATTCATACTTCAGTCAAGTGAAACTGTGAAATGGTTAGAAAAGTCAATATTTTTCAAAGCTGCTCATTTTTACACTTCGATGAAAAAAAAAAAAAAAGAAAAAGAAAAAAAAAAGAAAAACAGAAGGCGAAGGAAATAATTTACGCTATCACAATCGGTTACCCAACACTTTTTATTCGACGTTAAGATACGAAACTACTTTCCCATCCATTTGACCAACTTTAGTGGGCTCATGTCACTCAAGGCGCCCGTTAAAATATATGCAGGTGGGAACAGTGATATTTTTCTAAGCTTGATTTCAAAAGTGCTCACTTTACCGTGAACAGCATTTAACTTTAATTTGCAATAAAAATGCTTATTTTATTTTGCTTGGCCACTGATTCGAATTTTAAAAAACACACAAAGGACGGAGAAATATTTAAACCATATTTTACGTACAAACGTTATAATGAGTTCAAGTAATTATGACGTTGTTACGTAGTGACGTGGTAACGTGATCCAGATGATACAAAGATTAACAGAAATGTTCCATGAAGCGAAGTTAACTATGTACTAACTCCAATGCATGAATACCCGACTGAAATAAAACTTTCTGAAATAACACTATCACCCTAATATAGGAATAAAGCAACGCTGGCCAAAACTTTCATAACATACTGACACAATTAGCTAGATAAAAATATCAAATTATGTGAAATTAGGTAAAATATGAAAAATGACGTGCCACAAGATCTTGGAAAAAAATTATAACGGCACAATAGTTCGTAATTTTGAAATGACGAACGTGCAGTTTCCGTGTTTAAACATCTCCATTCTTCCTTTTCTGGAATCTGAAGGTTATATCTCAAATGTTCTGAAAAATAATTTTTCTATACTCTTTGTATTTGATAAAAAAACATAATTTATTAACGAAATTCAGGACAATTACAACAGTTTTAGGTAATTTAAAATAAACTATAAATGCGAGTAGAAAAGCAAAATAGCTATTTTAAACCTTAATTAAAAACCATATTCTTAAGGTTGATTGACATCACACAGCACATACATCATATACAGTGAAAATTAAACTCCCAAACTGTTGAAGGTGAATCCTTAGAAAAATAAAAATCGAAAATATATAGGGCACCGGCATACCTAAACAGAATATTAAAGGAGAAATGAGCCTGTGAATTTTCGGTTTTGAAAACACATTTTTGATTAATACTTTGTACTTTCTGCCAGTGGTAGGGATGGCGGCGATTTACCCACAGTACGTCCCACTAGGTCGGATGGGACACGCATATTTGGCGCGCTATGGAGCGTGTATATCGGGCATATATCGAGTGATTTTTCAATAGTCTGATTTACAAAGGCTTGAAGAAACCGCGAATAGGCTACATAAAAAAAACCGTTTCATCATTGTTAACCACGTGACTTTGACAGCTGTGTTGGTGTGGGGTAGGTCAGTATCGAGTTGCATGCTTAGAATACCGAAACCGTTCTACCTCATCTTCAGTGTACGCGGAAACGCGGTGCCGGTGGAGGCACCTGGCGGCGGGAATCGGAACTACATTTCCGTGGCGCCAGGCGGCAGGGGGTGGGTTCGCGAGGGTAGAAGGGTGCTTTGATTTCCCGCGGGAACCCGTAACAAGTCATTACAGGGAGAGATGCTAAGCCAGACTCCCGCCATATCCTCGGGAACCTCCTACAAAGCCGCCGCCAACCTCAACACGTATACATAACTCACGAGGGGCTCCAGTAGAACAGATTTGTGGAAACTCCGCCAGGAATATTATTTTCATTTTTTTCCACGAGAGGAACCTTTGCAAAGGATATACGCCTGGGGGAATATAGTGGACCGAAATTAACAGCATAAACCTTCCCTCTTGAAACCACGCTTCTTTCCCTAGAATAAAAAATATATATATGGAATATACATATAGGAAAAAAAAGGGCAAAGGAAGCCGTCTAGCAAAGCGAGAGAAAAGAGACGGCGGATAGGAACAGAGAAGACATGCTCTCGCCAGCTGTGATTACGTGGCTTAAAGCATTTCCTGCTGAGCGCGTGTATGCGAAGCTGCTACGACGGGGTGAAGGGTAGTTCGAGTGTGTGTCAGAGGGGGTAAAGGGTAGCAGATTACAGCCCTGGTGCCTGACAAACGTTGACGGGGAAAGTAACGGAAATTGAGGGGAGGAATATGTGGGAGGGGGCGAGTTACGTAGATAAGTAGGGCGGTGGAGCTTCGAGCCTGGTCCACGTAATCACCCTTCGCAGCCGGGGTTACTTTCGTATCCAATTTATCTGGTGTCGCACACCCGCCCCACTTTCGGGAGAAATGAGTATGGGGGTTAGGTGGGTTGGGATACGGTAGCACAGAACCACCCACACCGCGCCGCTCGTTTGAATTATAACGCATCTCTCTATCTCTTTCTCTGCGTCTGGGTCGGAATAATTGTTCCTTGTCTCGGCTGGGAAAGGAGCGGTTCCTCCCTTGATCACCATTTAACTGCTCCACGACCGACGTAACCGCAGGCGCATGCAGAACGCAACACAGACACACACGCGCGCATTTTGGAAGCGGGAACTTCAGAGGCGTTACTAGCGGTAAAAGTCTGGTGAGAATCTAGGGACAGACTGATCATCCCATCCGATACTTACGCTCACGGCTTTCGGAATTCCGCACGCAATTCTCCTTTGCGTAGCGAATATCCCCACAGGACGTCGTTCCGGGTCCCTGGAACCTCTTCGTCAAATTTTTCTGCCGAGTTTTACAATAAAAGCGACTAATTTTCGGTTTCAAGGGCAGGAGGCCTCTCTGTTTTAATGGGTTCAAACACGTTGATACCGACAGTGTGCGGTAATCGGGAATTTTTATTCACTGTGGGGATTAACGTCGAGGAGTCGCCGAACTTACATTTACGACTCATAGGAGTGTCTCCTTACTTAAATCGGTCACTGACAACCCCTGGAATTTAATTTCTTGAAACCATAATGTATAGTATCTTACATGCCCTGTTAAACGACTTAATTGTTCCATATGACAAACCCGTAAACAGCACTGTGTAGTAGAGAAATTGATAGTTGAACAAAGCAGGCGTATATTTTCTGCAGATTGGAGATTAGAGAACGCGCGTAAGTAACTTAGTGCAGGATTAAAAATGCTTATCATCTTGCAGTCAGAGATTGTATATTGTTACAAAAAGCTTTACGGTGGCGCATACAAATGCGTGAGGGATGGCGGTCTAAACAATATAACATAATTAAAATTAATATCCTTATTTACTTACATTAATGTAAAACATTAATTTCTTATTTGAAAAATACAACTGCCTATTTCTGCTCTTCAGAATTTATTCTATTTACCAAAGAGCACATTTTTTACGCTAATGTCAATAATAGTTAAAGCTCTAATCACTGCCCTTATACTACCTACAGTCACTTAATATTCACTCATACGACCAAGACGTTCACTACCATGCGTTAACGTAGGCTTAATTCGAATGCCTGTCACTCATGAAATAAGTCCCACTTTCTTAACGCCCAGCAGTCAGTTCCAGTCTCTATTCGCCCGATAATCGCACATTTTACTCGCCGGTAACAGCGCCATCGCCCGTCCTCTTCCAAGTCTCACACATCACACGCACTCGTTACTAACTATAGTAGCTAATAACATGTAGTTGCTGGCTGCACCGAGGCAGCAGCAGTGTGGAAATATGGCGATTAAAAACTGATTGTGATTGTCTGTTTTAAATCATTAACCAACCTGCATCTAGTTACATATTCTATAATAGAGATATGTTATCTAAGTATATATAATCACTAGTTATCTAAAGAGATATAACAAGGCGCAGTCGAGAAAAGATCAATGGCGGCAGAAGAAAATACAATTAAAAACGAGACTGAGTGGTTGGAAAAAAGGAACATGGCAGAGCGAAGAAAGATCTGCAAAGAAAACGGACGAGAGAAACGGGACTACGATGAATAACTTAAAAAAAAAAAACAACCTGGTCCGCTAATATTTACAGGTAATGCGGCAGAAAATTACCGCAAGTTTAAACAAAGATATGAGTTGTACATGCTTACGTCGCGAAGTACAAAACAGTCGCCAGAAGTAATGACAGCTATTTTGTTAATGATATTTGGCGAAGAAGGGTTGGAAATATTCAACACCTCTGATCTCAATGACGCAGACAAGAAAGACCCACAAATTATTGCAAGTCCTGGAGACAAACTGCATCCCACGAGCAAATGTAAGTGTGGAAAGCGTAATTTTCTTCACTAGAGAGCAGAGAGAATGTGGTCGATAGACTGCTAAGTGACGGAGCTCAGGAATTTATCTCAGAGCTGTGAATTTGGGGAAATGAAGGACAGTTTCATATTGGATATGATCATCAATGGATTGTTAGACAACGAGGTAAAAACAAAGTTGATGAATACTGATGAATCGTCACTAAAAAAGTGTCTCCAAATATGCAAAAATGCAGAACTCACAAGAACACGAATGAAGCTTATATTTCACGGTGATAAGATGGCGGATATCCGTGTTGTGAATAACGGACAGTATGGAGGAAAGAAGATAACAGGGGAGTCACAAGGAAGGAGGAAAGAAGTTTGACAACAACTTCAACAACGTCCGCAATGGCAGCAAGGAATGCAGTATCGACGAGGAGGATTTTCGCTTCAGCACCATTCCCAGAGGACATCGCAGAATGAAGAATACATACAGTGCACAAAATGAGATGCATCAACGAAAGGTATTTACTGCCTACAATAAAACTTGTATGAAGTGTAAAAAATTAAATATTTTACTAGGTGTTGCAAGAGAAATATAAGAAGAGTGTATCAAATTCGTGAGCCACCAGGGAAAATGGACACCCAGGGACAGAGACAGAAAATGAAAGAGTTTCGTGTACAAGTGAGGAATAAAACATTGATGGAGTAGATGACAAGGAATGTGTTTTTGATAATGTTCTCAATGAAAACCAATTTTTTTTTTTTGGTAAAATTAATGTCACCAACCTTGCTAATTTAGACCGGGTACAGAAAGTACAAATTAAAGATAAGTTCGTGAACCTAAAATTTGTTACTGGAGACCAAGTTAATGTGATGAACAGGTCTGACACGGGGAGGCTAGGAGTAAATATAATACCCACCACAACAAAATAAGAGAACTGTAGTGAGTTGCCAATACAGGTTATAGAAAAGTGTTTTCGTAACTGTATCTTTCCTTTTAGAGGAGATAGAACAGGTGTGGTAGAGTTTCAAGTGGTGAGTGAAGAAAATAAAACACCTTCACTCTTGGGACTACGAACTATTGAATTGTATGGATTACTTAGGAGAGTCGAACTAGTTCAGGAGCCCGTAAATAGGACGGAACAAATTTTGAGTATATAACGCAAGACAACTGACAGTACATAGGTAAATAGGTTATTTGAGGCACATAAAGACATATTTGAAGGTATTGGAGAACTAAATTATACGTATAGCATAGTGTTAAAGGAGGTTTCACACCCACAAGTATCGAGAACAAAGAAGATACCTTTTCTATTATTAGAGCCCCTAAGGGAGGAATTAATATGACTGGAAAAGCATAGGATAGTTAAGTTGCAGAACCAGCATCATGGGTAAGTTCACTACGCAACACCCTTGTCTCGCAGACGTGGCAAAGGGGCATAAACACTGCCCAAAATTCAATCAGAAAAATTAGGTTTTTAAAACCTTCTTCAGTGCATTCTTAAAAGGAATGTTAAACTGTAATCCTTTCCCAACATATCTACCATTAATGAAAGGCAGAAAAAACACAAGACTTGAATTAATAATTTTCTTTATATACCAAAATGTGTATCAAAACGTAGTTCACAATTCCTTCAGAGAGGAATACTAAATACAAGCTAAAAATTGTGTAATACGATTCCACATTAATGGCACAAAACGTGGTGAACTTTAAGTTTAAGAAAATTATTACACATGTAAAATTTTTTATTATTAAGTCCCACGCAGACAGATTTATGGCTACAAATTCCAATTTATTTGCACCACAACATGTGGCCATATTTAACTTAAGGAAATTATGACACATGTAAAATTTTTTAATTATTAAGTCCCGCGTGGACAATTTTAAGGCTACAAATTCCAATTTATTTGCACCACAACACGTGGCCAAATTAAAGTTGAAAAAAACACCAACAGAACAATATTGATTATACATTTAGCAAAATGGACTGGCGTGCCAACGAGTAGGCAACATTAAAATTGTCATTTATACTCAGAATGTAGACTCTATGTTGCTAATAAAGTCCCGAATGTACACCAAATGATCTTAAAATGGTCAAACATAGACCATGATTACTACGACTTTAATTTATATATATATATATATATATATATATATATATATATATATATATATATATATATATTCTCACTTTTAGGAGCGCTCTACCATGCACAAAAGTAGTTTTTTTTTTCAAGTGCATTTTATTTATGTTTTCTTTCTCCACAATTATTTTCAGCAAAACTACGGTTAACAATTTTAAAATGCAGATAGTTAAGTAATGCATGATTTTCCATAAAAATGTGCCATGAATTAAGACGCCTATATATATGACATAATATAGGTTTTTTATTTTGGCTGGAAGGGCCATGGCTCTAGTTATTTACAACATTACAATAACTTTTTCAAATATTTATCTCAGCTGCAGACCCCAGGCTGTCCATGTCTGGTCTGCTAAGGACGCTTGCTAACTATTTATACTGTAATTATTTCAATAGTGGCAATTAGGGTATGGCAAAATAACTGACCAATCAGAAACTGTGGAATATTCCACTTTGTTTTAAAATGTTGGTTACAAATGTCACTTAAAGGAAATGGCGGAAATGGCGTCTAGGTGCGCATGCGCTTGCTTGCCAACTAACATCAGTTATGGCAGCGTCACACAGCATCACTAGCGCGAAACACTAGAGCTCTCATTTTCCAGTGCTGGCTGGACGACCATGCGAGAACAAAGTGTTTGTAGAGGCAACACCTTTTATTAGACATCTTGTGTTCCCTGTCGAAACAAGGAACTACTTTGCAACACAGAGTCGGCGATGGACATTGATTTTAGGTCAACCTTATTATATATTTGCAGGTGAAAAGTCTTTCTGGTATTATTTCTTGATAAGGTTTAAGAATTATTTTTAACACTTTGCGGATAAAGGTTTCGTAGTGTTGGAAGTCCAGTCTTCTCGGCGTGCGTGATATCAACTTGCGCACCAAGTACGTGATATTGGCGAGGGAGAGGGGGGCTAATTTAGCGGTAAATAGACACACCTGTATCAATCCTCCCCTCCCCCCTCCCAAAGTGAAGAGTCCAGAAGATCAACCAGAAGAGAGGCCCGAATCTTCAACAAACTTGCCAGGCTTGGTGGAGGCCCGGATCTTCTCCAGGAGGACATCCTCAGCCCGGTACTCGCAATCAAGACCACCAACTCCAACTGGAACAGACCACAGAAACGACACCAGTATGCAGAAACTATCCCTATATCACTCCTCAGTTTTTAGGGATTGAAAAATATATTTCCAAAACAAACCTGGGGGTCTCCTATAAAGTGTTAAATAAATAGAAATTCATACATTCCCTATTACAGTAATATAATACAAATACTAAAAATATACCTTCACCCAAGTATATTAATTCAGATTTGGAAATACATTTTTAAAATACATCTTATTGACTAGATGAGCATGAGCCACACTGGGAATATTGTACGAATGAATACATATTAAATCTAATAATGGAGGTGAGTGCCCTGATGAATATGAGCATGAATGAGACAAAGGACAACCTGAGGTCTTCAATATAAAGACCAGTCCTTCCAAAAAAACATTAAATGACTAAAATCTAACAAGATGAAAAAGATGATAGAATCATTACGTTACACCAATAAACCATCTTAAAGATAAACATTATCAAAAAACACCTCATTCCAGTGGCATGTACAGACAGACCATTACTGAGAACTACTCAATTTTAATAGCCTCACATGTGCTTTATTATAACTACCAGGATGATTCACATCCTCAATTAACACTGTGACTGAAGAGATAAACCATTTTATCACAAATGGACCAGAAAATTTAGGTCCAAGTTTATAACTAGACTGCGCAGTCTTTTTACTGAGGTAATGTATCTCCAAATAGACCTTAACCCCAAGTCGTAACTGAATAGACTCAGTATTACACATGGTCCTAGAAGCAAGTTTGGTATGATACCTTTTGAGGTTTTGAGTAGCCTCGTCCCAAACATCCTCCAAATTCTTTTGTTAAACAGCCTCCCAGCAAAACTCATTTAATCCCCAAGTATTTATGAAGGGGTGAAACAGGCTCCTACCAAAGAAAATTTTAGCAGGCACCATTTTGGTGGCACTACTAACTACATTATTAAATACCAGAAAAAGTTGGTAAAGAGCAATGTCTAACTCTTTATGGGAACCTACTTATAAAGCCCTTAACACAGCTTCTAGATTTCAATTGTAGTGCTCTACTACATTCGATTTTGTGTAGTAATGAGTAGTCTGAATCATTTTTATTCCTCAAGAGAACACTAAATGCTTTATTTCAGCCTAAACGAAATAGGTAGCATTATTAGTTACTATATGAACAGGGGACCCAAAGATAGAATATAGGAAAAAAGTCTTTGAGTATTTTGCAAATTTCGGCAGGTTTCATGGAATGGAGGGGGAAAAGGAAAACAAATTTGCTGAAATTATCAACGGCCACTAAAATTGAAGTAAAACCGTATTTCGTGCGGGGTAAGGGACCAAAGACATCTAAATATAAACTTTCCCAAGGAATCTTTGCTCCAGTTGCACTGTATGGACTTACTATTTTTGTGTTACGAGGTTTGGCTATTTGACAATCCTTATACTCCTTGACTAGATGTTCAACTTCCTTGAGAAGTCCTGGCCAAAAAAAAACATCTCCCGGATGCATGAAATGGTTTTGTCTTGTCCCAAATGTCCACCAAAATAGTTGTTATGAAAATACTGGAAAATTGACCAATGCAAAGCCTTGGGAGCCAAGAAATTAAACTATTGAATTTTAAGATCCACAAACCCAATGAGACCCTTGCGAATTTCATAGTGTCCCCCATTCCCTGCATCAATATCAGCCTTGATGCTAATAATCTTAGGTTCTATTTTCTGATAATACTGGAGTTTCAAATATGCATGTGGAAATTCTTAGAGTACCCGAGTTTGCTGACCAACTTCTTTCACTGAGAAAGTATCTGTTTTCTCTTTTAAGTACACTATATTACCTTGTTCTGCCTTCACAAAAATATCACTAGTTTTACTACCTAGAACATCTGTTATTTCCTCAGTTTGTACAGAAACATCACTAGTTTAATTTTCCGTAAGAACAATGACCTCTTCAGATTTTACGAGATTGGTTTGAATATCTCTTGAAGAAAGAACCGCATCCTCTCCATCGGTTTTATCAAACCAGGGGTATCCACATAGAACTCCTCCGCATCAAACATGTGGGAGAGGACATCAGCCACTCCATTATCTGTAAATTTTATATGCTGGACAGTGAACCGAAAATGCGTGAGACGAACGAACCCCCTTGCTAAACTCCCAGCTTGTTTATTTTTTTTAAAAACCAACTCAATGCCTGATTGGCTGTGAACAGTTCAAATTCTCCACTTTCAAGATAATCGCTAAACCTTTCCATCCCAAATAGGGCCACCAGTACTTCTTTCTCGTATGCCGAGAGCCTTTCCTCAGGTGGTGTCACAAGTCTGCTGGCATAGGCAACAGGTACCAGATCATCGCCTTCTTTCTGACATAAAACAGCACCAAGTGCTTTTCAACTGGCATTCACCTGCAGCACGAAAGGTTTGTCAAAATGGGGTGATTGCAAAACAAGATGGGTGGCTAATTTTTCCCTAAGCATGCGAAAAGCATGTTTTTGGACCCTCCCCCCAAAAGAGAACTCTTACTCCCTTCAGTTTCAAATAGTTTAAAGGCTCAGCAATGTTTGCCAACTGTGGGATGAATTTAGAGTAAAACGTCACCATACCCAGGAATCGCCTACCACCTCTCAAGTTCTTTGGTACCGAAAAGTTCACTACTGGCCTTATCATTTCTGGGTCCATCAAAAGTTGTCCATTGAAAATTACAAACCCCAGGTACTGAACATGTGTTTTGGCCGACGTACATTTAAACTGGGTTTACTGTAAGACACGATTCATGCAATGCAAGTAAAAAGAGTCTCAGGTATTTAAAATTATCATTAAAGGTTTTGCTGTACACACACATCATCAATGTAGGTGAACAGGAACTTATATTGGTATTTACCCAGGACCTGAAAGAGAACTCGATAAATAGCCTGTGGTCCAGAGTTTATGCCCATGGGAAGCATTTTCCATTGGAGTTGACCCCATGGGGTGAGATAATCTAAAACACCACGGGACTCAGGGTGCAGGTTACACTGAAAGAAGGCAGAGTGTAAGTTGAAAACTGAAACATACCAGGGCTTTCCCAATTGCTGAAATAATGACTCCATGGTCGGTAAGGGGTTGGGTTTTCCCCAAGAAATCCACACCAAGCAGTAAATCATGACTCAAACCCGGTAAAATTCGAAACTGAAATTTCCATTTAAAGTTGTCAACTTTCATTTTAAAAACAGCAACACCATGATAACTAATGATGTTCCCATTAGCTAGGTAAAACCCCACTTATACACTTTTATGCACTTTTATAAGGCCTTTAGGTAAATTATGCAACAGGAAATTATAGAAATTGTGACTGATTAACGAGCACGAGGCACCCGAGTCCAGGAGGGCAGCTACAACAACCTGGTCAGCAATGACCGCTGGCACATACAACAATCCATATTTCTTCTCATACTCAAAACTGTTTGCCGAATTATCTCCTATGGCCTTTTCCTTCATGGAACATTTTGCTTTTATTTGCCCTTTTTGTTTACAAAAGAAACACATCATTTCCTTCAATCTATCTTCTTTTCCTGCATTTCCCTCATATTTCCTGTATGAGAATACCAGGAACGGGTTTTAACTCCTCTCTTATTCGGATTATCGGTTGGGGTCACTGAAAAAAACCGACTTTTTGTGGAAACAGGCTTTTGAAAAATTATTGCTTTTACCATAAATTAACATTTTAGATGTTCCTACTTTTCCTACTTCCTTTCCTGCAGACCTTAATTCATACCCTGCATGTTCTAAGGAAAAACCCCTTAGGGTACATTCCACATAAATGATAAGGGACAATAGTTATAGCATAGATGATGGCTGGCTGGCAAAAGCGGCAAAACTACTATTTTTCAGAAGCAAATTGTGAAACATGATCTGGGTAAAGTAGTCCTCAGAACAAGGATACCCCAAATCACACACTAGTCCTACCACCTCTTGTACAAAATCATGCATGGTCTGATTGGGAAATTGTTTCTTTTCTAATAGATTGAGTCTGAGATTTGCAGCTTACACCTCACTAGCCACTTGGTTTATACAAACCTTAGTTATCTGTGTGCCTTCCCAATTCTCCTCCCTAGCCATACAAAATATAGGCTGTTATACCTCAGGTACCCTAAAGGTGACAGCGGCATATAACACTTGCCCAGGGCACAAATTCAAAGCCAAGATGGAATTTAAAGCAACAAAGAATTTGCACAACCGAGGCTGAATTAGTATTTACTATCTATGGAATACGAGATGAGAGCTCTGGAGGTAAATGTCTCAAAGATTTTACAAGATGATGTATCTCACCCATGCCAATTCCCATGACAATAGCTCGTGGCTCCTCACATCTCATGAGTGTGCATGCCCTTTTCCTGATATCATCAATACCATAGCCTTCAGCAACATCCTCTCCAGCCTCACGAAGCATCTGCGCGAGTGCTGGCTTACTCAATTGCTGTATCCACCTTGCACACATATTTATGATTAATACCAAAAAGAAAACTAAAAGAAAATATCCCCACAACCACTGGAACGATTTATCTTGTCTCTTAACTTTAGAAATTCAAGTCATGTATTCAGGGACGAAACAGCAACACTGCTTTCAAAAAGCAGAGTGCGCAGGGAAGCTATGCGATGCCCTTATCTCAAAGATGTGGCGAAGGGGCATAAACACTGCCCAAAATTCAATCAGAAAAACTATGAATTCAAAAAACTTTTTTCAATGCATACTTCTAGGGAGTGTTAAACTGTAATCTTTTCCCAACATATCTACCATTAGTAAAAAGCAGAAAAACACAAGACTTGGATTAACAATTTACTTTATATACCAAAATTTGTTTCAAAATGTAGTTCACAAATCCTTCAGAGAGGAATACTAACTACATGCAAAATATTTTGTAATACAATTTCACATTACCAGCACAACACATGGCCAACTTTATGTTGAAGACAGTCATGACACATGTAATATTTTTGAATTATCAATTCCCATGTGGGCATATTTAAGGCTACAAATTCCAATTTATTTGCACCACAGCACGAGGCCAAATTTAAGTTGAAGAAAATTATGACAAACATAAAATCTTTGAATGACCAAGTTCCATGCGGATAGATTCAAATTTATTTGCACCAGATCATATGGCCATATTTAAGTTGAAGAAAATTATGACACATGTAAAATGTTTGAATTATTAAGTCCCACATGGACAGATTTAAGGCTACAAATTCCAATTTATTTGTACCACAACATGTGCCAAATTGAAGTTGAAGAGAACACCAACAGAACAATATTGATTATACATTTAGCAAAATGGAATGGCGTGCCAACGAGTAGGCAATATTAAAATTGTAATTTATACTCAGAATGTAGACTATTTTGCTAATAACGTCCCGAATGGGCACAAAATGATCTTAAAATTGTCAAACATAGACCATGATTTCTTTGACTTTGACATGACTCTAGTTATTTACAACATTACAATAACGTTTTCAAATATTTATCTCAGCGGCAGACCTCAGGCTGTCCATGTCTGGTCTGCTAAGGCCGCTTGCTAACTATTTATACTGAAATTATTTCAATAGCCGCAATTAGGGCATGGCAAAATAACTGACCAATCAGAGACCGTGTAATATTCCACTTTGTTTTAAAGTATTGGTTACAACTGTCACTTAAAGGAAATGGCGTCTAGGTGCGCATGCGCTTGCTTGCCAACTACCATCAGCGATGGCAGCGTCACACAGCGTCACTAGCGCGAAACACTAGAGCTCTCATTTTCCAGTGCTGACTGGACGACCATGCGAGAATGACGTGTTTGTAGTGACAACACCCGTGTCGGACATCTTGTGTTCCCTGTCGAAACAGGGAACCACTTTTCAACACAGAGTAGGCGATGGACATTGATTTTAGGTTAGTTTTATTATATATTGCAGGTAAAGTTTTTCTGGCATTATTTCTTGATAAGGTTTGGGAAAGTTTTTAAGCCCTTTGCTGAAAAAAGTTTCTTAGCGTAGGAAGTCCAGTCTTCTTGGCGTGCGTGATATCGTCAACTTGCGCACCAAGTAAGCGATGTTGGAAAGGGGGGGGGGAAGGGGGGAATTTCGAGGTAAATTGTGTCACCTCTCTCAATTTGTTATTGTAAGGAAGTCAGACTACAGCATAATAATATGTTTAGATACGTATCGTTTAAATAAAGTGATAGTTAGGGAATGATATCGACTACCAACCTTTGATAAACTTGTCTCACAGATGACAGGTGGCAAAGTATTTACTTCCTTATATATTTTTCGGGGGTTCTGGGAATTAAAATAGGATGAAAAAAGCCATGAAGCTCACAACATTTAATACTGTGTTTGGTAGATACATGTTTATGAGAATGCCTTATGGCATGTGCTCTGCTGCTCCAGAAATTTTTCATAAATATTATTTGCACATTTTCTCAGGAATAGCGGGGTGACTGTGTATATTGGTGACTTGGTGATATGGGATAAGGACCAGGAAGAACATGACAAGCAGTAAGAGTTAATACTGCTGAGAGCAAGAGATAATTGGGTGAGATTTAATAACTCTAAGAATAATATCAGTGTTAGAGAGGTAATGTATGTGGGTCACGAATTGGGTGCACCTGGCATTAATCCAGACGATGGAAAGATCAAGTCAATTGTGGACATGCCAAAACCAGTAAACAGGAAAGAGTTGCTAACATTTCTTGGCATGGTAACGTATGTCTCGATATTTATACCACTAGGAGTGGAGATATGCTATCCTTTGAGGGAACTGACAAGAAAGGCACAGCCTGGCAATAGGGCAGGGCGCGGCTTTTATAGTTGAAGTGACCCGGCCCAGAATGTTCTTCGCACCTCGAGTCGCGCCGATGGAGGCGATAAACAGTTTTTGTGCAAACATTTTTACAGCTATGTTGTCAACATTCACTTGATTAATCATCTAAAAACAACTCTATGTTATTCCTTAACCACGTAAATTTTATTTACGATATTTTTTTTAATGACTCATTCTGATTCAGTTTCCCGAGTATATTGTGCGCATTAAAATATATTTCACGCTTTATGTATACCGGTAACTGGAACATTAACTTATGTTATTAAGTTAACTTATGGAAATTGCTTGCTTGCATTATTAATGACTTGATTTAACTGGTATCTCAACAACACTATGGTTAAGCTGTATGGGAAAATAATTTAACATATGGTTCTCAAGTACAGGGTGAGTCCTTTAAAAATACCTAGAGTAGGTGCTGGAAGTGGCGGCCATTGACCTCTAGGCAGGTGTACAGACGACACCAAAAGTTGTGAAAGGTACGGGCGAGGACATTCTGCGGGATGGCATCGATAGCTGTGATAATGTTGGTCTGGAGTTCTTAGAGTGTGTGCGGGTTGTTGCTGTAGACCTGTACCTTTATATTGCACTACAAGAAGGAATCACAGAAGGATAGATCTGGAGAACAGGGTGGCATAGGTTGGTTTGTTCCACGGCTGATGACACGATCAGGCTGGAACACCGACTCAATGTGCGCGATCGTTGCACGTGTAGTGTAGTGTGCGCAATGGCTTAATCCTGCTGAAAGTAAGCGTTGTTGCGGTCATCTTCCGTCAGTTGTTCCGCAAAAACATTTAAAATGTGTTCTGTGTAACGAGCCGAGTTCACAGTCTCATGGAAGAACACGGGGATTATGGGGCGTGATCACATGGCACACCAGACACCGAGTTTCCGAGGATGCAGTGGAGCTTCCGTCAACACGTGTGGCTTGTCACCTGACCAATGGCGCATGTTCTGGGAGTTTACGTACCCTGACAGATGGAACCATGCTTCATCGGAAAAGAATACGTATCCAGTCTGCAACACCTCCGGAGCAATTTTGGACAGAAACCATTCACAGAACTGCAGTCGAGCTGCCTTGTCCACTTCTAGCACCTTACTCTATATGTTGTTGTCACACTGGTCTGTATTTCCTCATTCCCTCGCTCCGTTACACACATTTCCCACGGGGCCTCTTTTAAAGGACTCATCCTGTATAAATGATCTGCAGCACTAGTGAAACTGCACTGTTCTCATACGAAATATCCTCGTTTTTCAGAGTGAACGTCTTCTTTTTATGATGAGTGTACGTTAAACTTAGATACAATGATACGTTAGGCGAGAAAGATGCACAGAAGGAGGACTTTACTAAGTGTCCAACTTACGGATAACCAGTTCCTACATAGTAGGTAAAGTAAACACTATTTAAAGCCCTGCTTAAAATCAACTTCTATGCCCGTTGTGTATTGTTTCCATCCTATGTAAAATTAACGTTGCCATGGGCCTGCTTCATTATGCGTAGGTAAATTGACATTCTGAAATTATTAGAAAAGTGCATATTTTACAAATTTGCTCTATTCTACGCTTATATGCACTAAAAATCGTATAGCAAAATAAATCATCTCTGTATTCACAAATGTTTATCTAACAATTCAAATTTAATTCTAAGACAATGTCCCTGTCTTTACCAGCTTTACTTGGCGCATACCAGCTCATGTACTAGTTGTAATGTGTTGATATGGTCCTTAGCATATTTCAAAGATTGATTTCAAAATAGTTTAATTAACAGTGAAGTGCCTATATAGTCCACTTGTGGTTATTTCCAATTTTTCGAAGATTTGCCAAAGTTTTACTTTCATATTAGTCCTTCGCATCACGCATACAAAGCTTAACTAAGTCTAGAAAGCTACACCAACTCGCCACATTAACGTGCTATCAGTTCAATAAACTTTTGAATTAGAACTGTCTCTTAGTGGGCATTACCAACACACCTATTTTCCCACTGTTTTCATTTATATCAACTATAATTGAAATAATATAATTTATAGACAAAATATATTTGAAAATTCAATTTAACCAAAATAAGATAATAATATGTTAAGAGAATTATAGAACGCTTATGTGAAGTTACCGCGAATAGAATACAGAATGTCAGGTAATTCGTGGATACGGATTGCACCACACGTATATATAGTCAGAACTCTTACGTAAAAATACATTAGACGCTTCGTTTACAAGAAAAATGCAATGGAACGACCAAAAACCATTGTAGCAAACATGTATTCCAATTAGACCCTATTCACACTTTTTAAAGCTCTGCTAGATTTTTTCCTTTCCGTAAGTTTCTATCTTTCCTCAGTTTTTCATATATAAAATGCCATGGGGACTAATAAACACTGTGTGCACATGTGCCCAATCTCAAAAGTCAACGTCTGAGGCTGCAAAATAATATATTAATTTATGGTTAATGCCTTTTGGAAGGGCCTTAAAAAGTGCTCATTTTACTAGAGAATAGCCTATATATAAGGATGAGGTGATGTGGCGATGCTGCAATTAATGTGTCGTCGTAAGACATACGGCAAGTGAAAGAGTCGAACTCAGCAGTGCCAAGGAGGCCATGGAGTACATGCAGTGAGCACTGGGACATGGGAATGGCCGTGGGTGCATCCGGCGGCCAAACTTCGTGCATGCTGCGTGCATCGAACTTGCGAAGAAGTGCACTGCACCTGGCAGAGGAAACTTCGAACACCTGTTATCACGTTTCGACGTTTTGTATGCTGATGATGCACGCTGTGCTTAACGTGGAGTGAAGTCATTGTATCTAATTTAATGTTGATTTCCTCGTACACCAAGGTCCTTGCGCATTTTCGCCAAAGACTATTTTCTACTTAGTTTTGACCATGGATTCGTGTGGTGCAGTCCGTATCCGCGAACTGCCTCACATCGTGTATACGCACTCTGACCGCAGAAAGGGGACCAACGTGAGCTCACGGTCCACCCCGGCATGCCGTGCGGGCTAAAGGCAACAGAAGGCAGGCAGTCTCGCCACATCCCCAGCTCCCGGCTGATGCTTGTTATCACAGGGGAGAGCGTCGAGAACAAACAACGGCGAGATCGTCCTCGTCAAGGCCAGTGTCGACGCAGACGTGAGTGGCGACAACCGGCCGATGAGGGCGGGGCGAAGGAGAAACACGTGATCCTCGACATCTAAATAAAAAAAAAAAGCGATACACACAGCACTACCGGCTACCTAGAGCTCTTTACCGTGTTTGAGGGCGAGAGGCGCAGAAGCGATACGGGAGACAATGCCTCGCTCACCAAGTACTCCATCGCTACTAAACGCATTTCTCTGAACTGACGTGCAGTGTTCTCGTCGCACTGCGTGTATCTACGGGACTTTCAGCGGTGACCCTATCATTTTATTGGTGTAAAGTTTGTAAAGGCTGTTCACGATAAAGTGAGCACTTTTGAAAAGAACTTAACAAAAAAGTGCCATTGCCCCTGAATGCATATATTTTAAAGGACGCCCAGAGTGGCGTTCGCTCAGTAAAGTTGGTAACTAATGATAGAAAATAGTTCCAATTATTGACGTTAAATAAAAAGTGTTAGGTAACCATTTGTGATAACTTAAATTCTTTTTTTTTATGCATTGAAGTGCAATAATGAGCAGATTTGTGCAATATTAACTTTCCTAATAATTACATAGTTTTACTTCATCGACGCATGAATAAAGTGACGAGGCCCATAGTTATGTTAATTTTACATAAGGCGGAAGAACACACCACGTGAATACAGGTAGATCTTAAGTAGGGCTTCTAAAAATGCTCATTTTATTGTGAACAGCCTATAGGAAGATTCAATACAGGGCTATTATGTAGTTTTGTGTGTGTCTGACGCGTATATTTTGAGATACAACGCTTTGTAATACCCGTTTGTAGCAATTTTGGAGTACTGAAAAATGGTGTTTCTGATCTGCGTAACATCTTGAAAGCACTCGACAACCCTCGTCTCAAGTGTGGATTCATTTCGTAGATCAGCATGTTGGGAGCGCGTTTGACAGTTTCGCAGGAAAAAAAACGCGAATTACTAACCCACTGTAAAGCAGTTCAAGCGCGAGACAGGCGGGAGACTTACAACAGAGTCCGCGGCTTTGCAATGACCAGACTACTTGCCTCCCGCTTAGGCCAACCAGGTTCGATTACCCGACAAGGTCACTCCAGGTTTTTCGCATGTGAGATCATGCCAGACGATGCCAATGGTCGGTGGGTTTTCCCCGGGATGTCCCGTTTCCCGCGCACCTTACATTCCGGCGCCGCTCCATACCCACCTGGCTTCATCTCCATCGGATCTCAGGACCTCGATGTTAAGAGCCGCCCAATTCTCTTCATTCCTCTCTAGAATTAACAGGCTCGCCTACCCGGTGCTCGAACTACGCTGCAGGATGTTTGAAAACCAATTTTTTTTTTAAGCAAACGTCCATTGCGCTGAACTACGAAAAGAACGCACAGACTTCAGAATATGATTATCGATTAGTTTGAAAACATCACACGCCTTAGAAACGCCATTTCAGAGCATTCCAACAGAAAAAAATAACAGCTTTTTAAAAACATCTTCATCTCGAAATATACGCGCGTAATATGCAGACAGACGTACTCGGGAGGCATGCACTGAAACTTCCTACACAATTTCTACCAATAAAATGATATGGTCGCCGTTCAAAGTCCCATAGTTACAAGTAGCACGGCGATAACACTGCACGCTAGCTCAGAGCCTTGCGTTTTAGAAGTGTTATATAGGAACCTCAAACTCTGTGTTCGCCTCTCAAGCCTGCAAAAAAAAAAAAAAAAAAATACGGCGCACTTGGGTGGAGTCTCGTGGCCGGGGTGTGGTCAACTCAGGGCAGGTGAGCCAGAGCTAGGAGCGTGGAGGGGACAGACTCGCATTACCCTCCCTCCAGCGGTGCGTAATTACCTCTCCGTGAAGCGTAGTGATGGGCAAAATCGAATTATTCTCGAAATCGATTTTCATTCGAATAGTCTGGTCTGAAATCGAATAAGTCACTCGGATTCCGAATATTAGGTTTTATTCTCCGTTTGCGTCATTGCGTCTTAATCGAAAGGAATGGGGATGTTAATACTGCTACAAGGAATGGGGATGTTAATACTGCTACAAGGAATGGGGATGTTAATGCTGCTACAAGAAATGGGGATATTAATGCTGCTACAAGAAATAGGGATGTTAATGCTGCTACAATATAACAGTTCGAAAATTACATTTTTGAAGCGAGTAACCTAATGGCTTATTCGGCTGAAGTTACGACACTTGAGTTCATAAGAAGTTATAATATTTATTTTTAATTGTAAAAGGTAGCATTTTTAGTTCGCGATAATTTTGCGTCATATGTGTATTCCGAAGCTGTCGTAAACCTTTGGAAATGAGACAGAAGGAATTTTACATTATTTAATTTTTAATCACTAGCTGTTCTCGTCGTTTCAGTGATGAATACATTTTCTCTAGTATTTTGACAGTTAAATGATTTTTGCAATTCACGAAAAGTTACAAAACTAAAGAAAAAGTAAATAAAATTTATTTTTAGAAACTGAATTATTACAATAGCTGCAATTTTCTTCCCTTATATTCGAATGAAAATTCACTTCTTGGAGATATGTATGAATATTCGTATAGGTGAAAGGAATGAACATTTGCATAAATGAAGCGAATCATTCTTAATTTCACAAAGAGAATGTTGGGTGGAATTTGCTTTACTTAAGTAGAATACTCGACATAACCTGTTTTAAAGAAAAAAAATGCAAAGAGGAAATTTTTTATCTTTGTGCAAATATGACAAAAATATAATTGGCAAATGCCGATTACCTTTAAAAGAAAACTTAAATATTGTAGTGCACCTAGTGCCATCTGTTGTAGACAAGGAAAACTCCAAACCGAATGTTTCATTCGAATACCTCATACAGAAATCGAGAATTCGATTGTAGTGTAACAATCGAATCTCCGAATTGTTTTCATTCGATTTTGTCCATCACTACGTGAAGGGCCGGGGTAACATCGCCACGGAAAACCCCAGACCACCTGTTCCAAGCCCAGTGTTTATGGCGCGACCCCGGGTGGGGACGGTCCGGTCTGATCCTGCAGGACAATAGTCGAGTACTCACACAAACATTTTGTGGTGCTCAAGGGTCATGCACAGGGCTGGGGCCAAGGGTTAGCCTGGAAAAGGCAAAAGGGGACCACTGCCATACCTGGAAATTACCCAACTATAGGCCATGTTGAAGAAAACGAAACGAGACGTTCTGTCCTATAATTTAAAATATCTTGCTTTAATGTGACCATATATATATATATATATATATATATATATATATATATATATATATATATATATATATATATATCCCATCAGGAACTGACGTCATAGTCTCACAAAACGTAAATTAAAACACTGTCTTCTAAATAGCAATACACAGAAAGTAAACAAAATAGGTTCACGTGGCCTTCTAGCTGTAAGAAAATCTGATTGATTCAAATTAATTAACCCTTTGCAGATTGCCATCAGGATTTTGAAACCACAATTACATAAAAGCTAAAATAAATTTAAATAACTATCATTAGTAAAACAGCTATGCCAGGTGTCCTTGTTTCTCAGTAGTGTTGCACATTTCCTATGTTCCATGTGTCAGTGTCTTCATATTGGATTTTAATTATTTTGAAACTTATGCTAAGTGATTTGGTACACAAAGTGTGTACAGTAAAGTGTGTCTGTTGCCAGAGGTGTCCACTGTAAACAGAGTATTTCCTGCTCGGCTCAGGTTAGCACCGGTCAAATGTAACTACTAACTGGGTCTGTCACACACTCATATATAAACAGTCTTAAATTATTTTCATTACATTTGGCCTATGTATTCTATTTATTTTTTTTGCACATGGTGTTTGGTAATAATATGGTCCACAGTGGCTGTGAGTACTATAGGTAGTTTGGTCCTGGCTGGTGTTAAGAAACGAGCCAGTACAAATATCTGTTCCTACATCAATAAGAGTGAGCTTGGCAAGAAATTGATTATAATCATAATTATATGCACCAATGAACCCAGCTGACTAACCTACTTAGGGGAACCTCCACGACATATATACACTCGCAGTCTTCTGTCAAGGCAGTGAGAATATTCAACATAATTTTTCCACCCTGTGACATCGGGTTATGTGACGCATCTGATTTGCATATTATTAACTCGAAACGCTGCGCAAATTTCGAGTATACACATACTTATTCTACAAAATACCACTGTTAAGATGTGTCCTAGCAAATAAGATATTTATTTAATATTGTTATATTATTTTATATATTATATGTGATACACGCCGCCAGCTTATGTTTGAATGATAATATGTTAATTGTCTTGTATTTTTTTGTGTTGTTAAGTTTTGAATACTATGCAAATCAGCTTAAGTTGGCAATATCAGCTGATATCACTTGGTCTATACACTTAAGAAATGCACCCGTAGTAATTTCATATGCTTCTACGATAAATGAGAATTTGTAACTGGCAATGAATTAGAATGACGTACGAAGGTTCTGTTCTCCAACTTGTCTTTGTTGGGTCCTCATCGTAGTCGGCCAGGACGGCCTGAGCTCAGTTTAAAAGGCTAAGTATAAGTGTGTAAAGTGAATTGACCTCAACGAAAATGTTACTTTCAGTGGTTTTGAACGTAGGCGTTTGTGTTATACGCCAATAAAGGTAGCTTAGTGCTATTTCAGCTAACGTACAGCATCCGAATGAGGTATTGTGCGTCACCTACATTGCCATTTACGCAGCGGTGATGTGAAATTGAGTGCAAAATATAGCTGCACTCAACTAATAATATTTCCCTAGCTTGTCGCACATACCTTGATAACTGTGTTTAATTTTGCTCTACTGACTGCCAGGGTAATTAAAATAGAGTAATCAGAGACAGATAGCTGAGTCAGTCATGAACGGAGGTGTGAAAACAAGTGTTAATTTGTGTTGAACTGTATATTTTACACTGCAAGATATTTTTATTTTAAATACGTACGTGAGACACACCAGAAAGACTATATTTTCAGTTACTACACTTGCCCGCATAATGGTTATTTTTAGCAGACATAGGGAGGTGCATTCATTTCAATTTTATTGGTCAGCTACTGCGTGTATATTTCTTAATGTTTGTCATACACAGCTTTAAGGTGAAGGTCTGGCGACATATGAATGAAATATTTTATTCCATCAAATTTGACACTTCACCATTGACCTGCACAATTAGTTGGTTCCTTTGCATCCCTGTTGTGTTTGGTTGAAAGTAACATGAGTATAGCTGGTTTGAGGAGCTTAATGCTCTCCGGAACAGGTTTCCTGGCATATGTCTGCTGCATAGACAGTTAAGTGTATGCAGTTATGGTAAGTGCAATAAGCTTACAAGTGGATTGTTAATGTGTCCTTTGCTACTACCATTTTGCAAACAGTTGCAGTGTGTATGGTGTTGGCCTATGTTAATCAAAGGCCCTATACGCAAAAGTATACCTTTGGTTTTCACACACACCTACATACATGTTTACTAGTCAGCTATAAGCTGCTGTTAGTTCTATGCCCAATCGAACCGAAACTAACAAAAAGTTTCAGCACGTACACTACTACAGAGATTTGCATTACTTCTTTTCATGGTCGTTTCAAAACTAAAAATGTTTGTTAAGTTAAAATATTCACACAGAAATTCTAAAGGAGGATTAAAATTTAGGTAATTTTTTTTTAAAACATTTTTGTTTATGGTTTGAATGTAATCAACATTTATGTTATGTTATATCTGAAGGATAGTATAATTCTATTTAAATATAGACTATTTTGGGCGGAATAACTTTATGCTATTATAATCGTGTTATTTATAAACTCACCTTTCAAAACAATTCTTTTAGTTATATTGTTTTGTGGATTTTTATACATATAACAGAAATACGTGATTTCACAGAAGTCAAAACGATATTGCTATCTTTCAAGTTGGTAGCCAGCAACATTGCATTTTCTTATCTTCCTTGGAGCAGATAAAAACAGGCGAGTCTTTTCCCATTTCCTCAAGTCTTTCCTGCCTTCCATAGTAAGTCTATGTTTATAGTGTAGCGTCCATAGTAAGTCCATGTTTATAGTGTAGCGGCGAACAGAGCGGTGCGTGTAACAGAGAGGAGAGTAGAGAGTGTTTAGTGTTTATAGTGGAGAGGTGAGCAAAGCGGTGCGTGTATCAGAGAGGAGAGTCGATAGTGTGTAGTATTTATAGTGGAGAGGTGAGCAAAGCGGTTCGTGTAGCAGAGAGGAGAGTAGAGAGTGTTTAGTGTTTATAGTGAAGAGGTGAGCAAAGCGGTGCGTGTAGCAGAGAGGAGAGTAGAGAGTGTTTAGTGTTTATAGTGGAGAGGTGAGCAAAGCGGTGCGTGTAGCAGAGAGGAGAGTAGATAGTGTTTAGTGTTTATAGTGGAGAGTTGAGCAAAGCGGTGCGTGTAGCAGAGAGGAGAGTAGAGAGTGTGTAGTGTTTATAGTGGAGAGGTGAGCAAAGCGGTTCGTGTAGCAGAGAGGAGAGTAGAGAGTGTTTAGTGTTTATAGTGGAGAGGTGAGCAACGCGGAGATCAGCGCGGTCGGAGAAGCGAGGTATTCCGACATACACTGACAACTGCCGAAGTAAGAAGTACAGCTGCTACAGCAGTTGGAATGTCCAGCCCATGAACACTGACAGAGCGGAAAACGGGCAATCCATCCGACTGTATGAGAAATTACGTTCAAATCCCGACAAACTCTTTCTGTATTGTAGAATATCAATTGCAACATTTGATTACATCCGGCAAATCGCAGAGCAGAGAGTAAACATTAGATGGCCAAATTTGTAATTTAATTTTTTCCCTCTTCTAACTGAACAAGATTCAGTCCTACTTTTTATTTTTGCCGACACTTTTTTTTGACAGATGTTTTGTTGCTGGTTTGAATACTTACAGCTGATGCAGATTGAGAAGACAATAGATCAGCGTTCCCCAAATGGTGCGTCACGACCCAATACCAGGTCACGAAAAAAAATTCCCAGGTCGCAAGAAACAGCTTTACACTTCTCATTAAAAAAATTTATCTTATTTTAATTTCATTTTTGCATTTATATTTGTAATAATTTCATATAAGACTTATATTATAAGTAATTATTAAAGTACATGAAAATTATATTGACATCCAAATAATGTTTTATTTTACATACATATCTCAAAATAGGCAATAAGTTGTTATTGTATCACGAAACAAAAGAATCATAAAAATAACTGGGTCACAGGAAAAATTTTTTTTTGGGAAACGCTGCAATAGATGATTCTCATCAAGTGACCCAGTTACGTTTACTTAAACATTCAAATCGTTGGATTCTAGAATATATGGATCGTTGCTCGTTGAGTCAGAGATTACCGTAATACTAACGTGCAGTCAATTGGTCTATTAAAAACCGCATTTATTAATGATTCCGGTGAAACAGACATTCAAGCAAACGTGAAAAATTTAAGTGTAAAAATATTTTAAAACGAAACTTTTATTAATAAATGAACTAAAAGTATAAAATAATTATAAGAGTAGTTACAGAAATTTTAGAACTTGTAAGACGTGGTCAAACAGTCGTAATAAACTTTACTACAAATTAATATTTTCTTTATAAATATATATTTAGTTTATAAAAGCTTGGCGCGAATAGTTAAGAGCCTTGACCAAGATATGTGCTTACTACGCTTACGCAAATGAGGCAGGCAGGTAGGAAGCTAGGCTGAACGTGTTCTCTCTCCCTATCTCTCTCTTTCTCTTTCTCTCTCTCTTTCTCTTTCTCTCTCTCTCTCTCTCTGTTTCTCCTCACACTTGATGTATCAATGTCTGACAGCACATGGGATACGTTCGTAAAACTTCAGTGCTTTAGTATATAAACAGTGCTGATTAATTTTATTGTATTATTATTGCGCGTTTTAAGTAGCATATTAGATGCGCATCATTGCGGAATTCTAGTTATGTGGTTCTACGTCGTGTTTTGTAAAGTAATAGCAGTAATTAGAATCAAAATGTTAAAGTGGGTATATTGCCGCCGAAGAGTGACAGTCAATAACAAAACCAGTAAAAGAATACATAAAATATAAATACTATACTTTCAGGATTATTACTTATTTTTATATACCTGAGCACTTACTCGCACATTTTACCTCTCTTGCAACACGAATGTTGAGTAGAATGTTTGTACAAGAGTATAAAAGAGAAACGATTCGATTATTATCCAACGAAAACATGTAAATAGAAGAAAGACGCAATGCCAAACTGTAAGATTATTAAAAGTACAAGGTATTTGATATCTTATAGACAAAAGAACAAAGCATGGAAGATCTTAATCAGATAAATTTTACTGGATGAAATCAGAAAAGAATATGACAGCAGCAGTATCAGCATGATTGATTATTCGTTGTTTATTTCTAGGAATTATCTCTAAATAGTGACAGAATTCTTTAAAAAAATCCGTTAAATTGTTTGAACAATACAAACCATATTTAAATTTATGCCTGAATTATGGTTTACATTTTTTGATGACCTATGTCGAGAATCTCAGTAGTAATTCACTTTTGACTCGACAAGAAATATTTTCTACAAGGTTGTTATTTCGTTTGAAAAACTTCCATCACATACTTTTTGTGTTAAATTAATTGTTTTGCCTATACAATCTTTACTGCAATATCGTAGTCAGCTAGTAGCTCATAAACTGTGAAGAAAATGAAACCTGAGGTGCGTGCGTATATGTATTACAGTCTCTCACTACACGACGCTTCTCTTAGTGAGATATGAGGCGGTACCTTTGTCATTAAACTGAAAACAATATCACTTTCACATAATCCTCGCGACGGCGGCGCGACAAAACCGTCATTAGCAACTTTAAATTCTGAAATGTCTCACTTCCACACTTAGGCCGCATCTCATATCGACCAGGGATCATCTTTCGTGCTCTAGTTCGCGCAGAAACGCCACAGATACGTCACAGAGAGCGCTCTCTGGCAGTCCCAATTTGCTCCGAGAGAATGCGCGAGAGCACGAAGTTGTATACTCGCTCCGCTCTCTCGTGTTCTCTCCCGCCCGTCATGTTTATTTACAACTTTCCATTGAGGTTATTGAAAACAGTTTATACACATGTTGTGAATACATCGTATTTCAACAAAGTACTTATTTCAACTGCAGTTTAAATGAACTAGTTATCATATGTTACATTTTTGACCCTAGCAAATGTTAATTACGCTTGCTAAGAACATTTGGCAGTAATTAATTTTTGTGTAAAAAACGATTATGGTAAATTGAAGCCCGGTTATACGGAGGAGTTACTGCAATTTTATTGAGATCTATGACATGTCTAAAATAAGAGCCATCAAACTTTGAAGTTGATTATGGTCTCAAAAACTAACATTGTAATATTAGAGGTAAATCGGTACCAAATTCTTAGTGGTATTATTGTCGGCTGAGCTGCGCCAGTATTATCGACATGCTGATACTAAAACATTTTTAGTAATGTCAATAAAACAGATTTAAATGATTTAAACTATATATATGAAATTAAAACAGAACTCTTCACTTTTAGTAAAAACATAATTGTCTGTCACTTATTTTCTCAAATGTACGACAGTTTACTGGCACATTGCATTTAATTACGTGAATAGCACTTGCCTACTGCTTGCCGCCGGTCAGATTCCACAGCAAAAATTATAGTACTGTTATGAAATGAAAATTACTTCTGTGTTCTGTCACACATTTCACCATGTGCAGTTGCAAGAAACAAACTTTAGTGGCGTAAATATGTTCTGTTCGTAACTAATGCAGCTAGTGTTGAGCACGATACACGTGCCTGGGACCACAGCAAAAATCCTTGCAGCCCTGCCCATTTGCAAACCGCTCAGGGTGCGCTCATCTATAGTCAATTCCTCATTGGAAGCAACTTTCTCGGAGCCCTGCTAAATATCTACTTGCAGGCCCGTATCGTATCCTTCCGCCAAATGTAAACAAACATTGCCATGTGACTGCTATGTACCATCTGTCAAAATCAATGTTTACATTCCATTGTGTGTGTAAATATGCTCGTATACTTTCGCTACACCTAAAAATAAACATTGAAAAGTGACTTCTACTTTTATACCTGTCAAATGTGTTGTTTACGGTTTACAGCTTTCCAAAGAATTCTGTCATACTACAAACACCATCCCGTATGAATATTCAGTTTAGGCCTCTAACATTATTTAGGTCAGCTTTACGACGTTTTAAAAATGCCTGAATTGACGACAGTTCTTACGATTATTTTACATTAACATATTTGTTTTCCACGCCATAGCACAATACATGTAATGCACGATAGTATTTTGCCGTGACTGTATTTAACACTGTCACAACTGCGAGGTAAAGGGTTGTACTAATTATGCTTTTGTTCTTGATATGTGTTGGGTCATTTCTTTAAAAGGATGGCCTCAGTTGGAATAAATATTAAAACGAAGGAACAACCAGTAAAATGAATAAGGAACATTGAATTCAAGCACGCAACTCGTGTTTCTCATTTTTGTCATACAAGCTTTACAATATAGCGGTGAACATGCACACTAATAAGCCTATGATAACTTTTATTCCGCTCATATTTATATTTATTGCTACTTACTGTTTATTAGGTTTATTGAAATTTATCGGGCTGAACATAGTATTTTTCTTCTGGGATTGTGGCAAATTACGTTACACGACTGTGTTTCAAACCCGTTAGGGCAAAGGTACAACGTTGTGATAAATAAACAGACGTGGATATAAATAATTAACATCGTCATAAAAACAGTTCACAGCTAAAACTTATAAATATTGCTTATCAAATATTTGAAATCACGCACACACAGGGCCAGCGTATCGACCACGATGCACAAAGGCACGCCATTTCACAGATGCAATAATTAACGAAACACGCATCACAGTATATTTATTACTGCTGTGGAAACACAAATTTATCTCAACATCGTAACATGCCTAGGTAGGTTTAAAAAACACGAAATCTACAAACGTGATGTGGTAATTTGAAGTATTTTTCGGAGTAAGAATAATTTACGTTTCGTTTGGCAAAAAGCAACACGCCATGTCATGGCTCGCCAAGTCTGCCAGTTTCACTTGGTAACTGCCCCGCCATCATATATAAATATATTAAATAAAGTATTCAAACATTAAAATCTCTTTCCAGATGTAATTTACAAATTCAGAAATCATTATTTTGCGGTAATAAGTATGAAATATGCTACAATTGAAAACATGTATAATTACCTTGCTAATTAGCGAAGCGATATTTCCCGAGTTTGAAAGAGACGAAGAAAGGGAGAGAAAGCGACAAGCCTTGCCCAGAAGACAGTTTTTCAGATGATTTCTCTCTCGATAAAACAACACCGTACCATTTAGGCCTACTCACGATATTTTCCGCTGTTATTTTAAACTGTAAAAATGATATATGTTGCCATCGGGGCTACCTAAATATTTAAATATTTCAATAGGCACCGGTTAATTTACAAATACTATTCTAAAAAACTAGGTTAAAATAATATTTTTACTGTGAACTATTTCTCACCGGTCGTTGCCAAGACATCGCTGGTCTCGCTATTGATGATTCATATTTAAAAAGAAATACATATTACAAGTTATAGAAGATATTAAGGTAAAGTTTCATTTATTCAATAATACAGTAAGTGGTTATATATTTGTGGAATACAGGTTATTGAAAAAACAGGTTGACATGTTTTGCCTAGAGTGTTTTTTCAAATGTTGATTTTCATAAGTCGCTTCCAATCGGGAATGGACTATAGCTGTGTCGCCCAGCAGGGGATCTCTGCCCTTCCCCTCCACTGCTTTCGTTACTGTCTTCCCAACACGCCTCCAGCTCTCGAAGGTTGGCCAGGCGTGGCCGTCACCAGGATGCGCCAAGCAACAGAGCTCAAAGTTAGCAAAAATGTGCTTCGTTCTATTCAAATAACTTAACATTTTCAGTTGTGACCATACTATATGTTTACATCACTGTGTTCAGAATTATGTATTCTATGTTTGGAGCTTTTTTTTTTTTTTTTTTTTTCTAGAATATTAACTACAAATATGTTACAATGATGAATTTTTTGGCATTAAATCAAAACTCTGAACCCATTTTTTCAAATGTTCCAAGCATTAATATATCTTTCAATTCTTCCAACAAAAAAACCACACATTTCTATGTGTTCATGTTCATTTGTAAAAAAGATAGACGTAAGACATTGCATTCGCCTCTTTCACTTCTGGTACATAGCACTCTTAATGGCGAAGGCGCACTTGTTGATATTGGCTCTATCGATCCCTCGCTTCCACCTGCAGGTAGACGGCGCATTTAACTCCGTGTCAGTTACGATGAAATCTTAATCACGAAGATCTCTGTGAAATACTACGATCATTGACATAGTCTATTCACGGTAAAGTGAGCACTTTTGAAAGTCCTCTTATTTGGAATAATAGTCAGTAAATATATTTAATTTTAGCCTTGGACGTTAACTTCCGAGCGCGGTGAAATTACACACTATGTTTATTACTTACATTGCAATATTCATTTAAGTGGGCCTCAAAAGTGCTCACTTCACCATGAAAAGCCTATAGGTACTCACAACCGCTACCTTTAAGATGAAATGGCTATCATACCGCAGAGAAGACAAGTGGTGTCTGCGCTTACTGGCTGAACGAGGCTCTGGGAAAGGGCCTTGTGTCTGATTGGCTACCACCAGCTGTGGAAGGTTCGCTGTCTATACGAAGCGCTGGTTTCCGAAAGGCGTTGCTACATGTTATAGGCTGTTCACAATAAATTGAGCACTCTTGAAATCAACCTTAGAGAAAATACTGCTCCTAATTTCATATGTTTTAACGGGCACGCCGCGTGAGATGTGCCCTGCAAAGTTGGTAACAATGGATGGAAAGTACTTCTATGTCTTAACGTCGAATAAAAACTGCTAGGTAACCATTTGTGATAACTTAAATTATTTCTTATGCTTTCTGTTTTTCTAAATGCATCGAAGTATAAAAATTACCAGATTTAGAATTTTTTTTTTCTTCCAATAATTTCAGAGTTTCTCCCGACGCATGAATAAAGTGATGAGACACATGGCTACGTTAATTTTGCATAAGGCAGAAAAATACACCACGTCCATACAAGTAGATCATAAGTAGTGCTTTCAAAAGGGTTCGTTTTACCGTGAATGGCCTATACTAGCCAGTGATGCGACGTTTTGGTGGCGTGTGTGCTTTTGGAATTCGCGTTTCATGAGGACGTTTCACATTCTGAAGTCCTCTGGTATCATACGTTGCTTCACATTAATTCAGTTAGGAGTTGCAACCGTCAACTTTGTCTGTTGTTTACCAAGCCAAAGCGACATCAATAATTTCCGTTCTTTGTTTTAAATCATTCGTAACAGAGCCTTTGGCGTACTGCAGACACCCAAGTGTTGAAACTGTGATGAAACTATGACGGTTTCTGTTTGCCAGGCTAATCATGCAGTTATCGTTGCTGCAAGCTGTTCGAGGTAATCTGAGCACCTTTAACAGTCCTGCTTAAGATCTACGCGTGTGTATATTGTGTATTATTCCGCCATATATACAATTAACATTGCCGCGGTCTTGTTCACGTTATTCGTGCGTCGGTCAAGTAAAACTGTGGAGTTATTATAAAAGTAAATATTTTACAAACTTGTTCGTACTTACACTCATGTGCATTAAAAAACCGAAAGTAAAATAATCGTTTCAGTATACACAAATGTGTACGCAACACTTTTAATTCAACGCGAAAAAACTATACTGGGTGCAGGTCAGTCAGTCTGTCCCTTAAAATATACGCATGTAGGGGCAGTCACAAATTTCCAAAAGTTGATTTCAACACTGTTTACTTACCGTGAGCAGCCTTCGACATCTTATTTGCCGACTGCACGATCGTGGTCCTATTCCCACAACTGTAATTACGGGATTAATTAAAGAAATGTGTATGGTGTGCAATGGTGCTAACCGAGAATAGCACAGATTTTCGGACATATCTTCAGAACCCCTGTCACAAAAAATAATGTAACTGGTAAATGGGACGAGAAAAATAATATTATCAATGCTTCTAGTGTTGGTACGAAGTTGTGAAACTGTGACTGGACTTGGCTTGTAGAGAAATATTTTGAGATAGCGATGTTAGTGACAAGGAAAACAAGGTGCCTGAGAAATAACATTGGTACAACAGATAATGTAATATTTTAACGCAAGACATTGGAGTGTATATCGAATTTATTGCAAATGTAATTGTCGAAATTCAGTAAGAATCAGTGAAATTAATTGTAAACAAAGCATGTATTTACTGTTATTACAATATGCTAAATTTGCAACACTGAACATAAAGAACATAACCTACTGATCATTAAAATTGTAGCACCAAACACACCTGAAGGACACCATATCAAGGGAATGCATATAGCGGGGTAGGAAAATTATGTTATTAGTTGTTCCGCAGATTTCTGCAGGATGTGTGCCAAGTGGCATGGAAGCGGAGGTCGGAGAACTGATGAGTTGTTGTGTGATTGTATCTCCCATCGTCTGTGTGCACAGACCGAGTGAGCATACCCCGTCGAAGAAGACGACAACCATACGAACTGGCTTCCACCTTTGACCGCGGGAGGCTCGGAGCCTATCGGTATTGTGGATTATACACTGTTAAAAGTAGTCATTTTATGTAAAGTGCTCGTAAAATTTATCCGGATGTGTCCGTAAACTCTCCGTAAAATTGCGGACACTTTGATTTTCAAAAACGGACATTTCCATAAAATTATCTGGATATTTCCGTTATTTTCCCAGTCAGTTCTGTGTACTTCCAGTTTAAAATAGAAAGAGATAATGAAACAAGTATTGCATTTTCGTTATGTAAGTGTTCTAGTGCGTATAAAAAAGGAATAAAGAAAATGTTAAAATATTTTATACTTGAGCAAAATTTGAACGCGAACCAAACAAAACGCTACGAGTCCCTAACACCAACCACACATCTTCAACTCTGTGGTATGACTTTGGAATTTCAAAAACCTCACATAGGCAACATTTTCAGTCTCTATTATATATAGTGTATTTTAAGTGTTGATAAATGTTACAGACGCCTGGTGCTAATTTTTAATGTTTGAAAGAGAAGGTCCTAACGGCGTGGATATAACCTAAGTGCCTCAGAAAAAATAATTCTCGGTTAAAGAGGCGAAGAAAACGTCGTGTGGACTCGGCGTTGTTCGTCCCCGAAACCCGAAGCTATAGGAAATACGGAGACTTTCCGTAGTCTGAATTTACGGACTCCATTCCGTTTTTTGTTTGCCCTTTCCGGTTGCGTTGCCGTATATGTACTGAACGTTTCCCAAAAAATTCCCGTAAATATACGGAAATTTGTAACAGTGTAAGACCGCGAAATTGTTTCTCTCGTCGGAAGGAGCGCGACCACAGTGAAGCGGATATGGGCACAAATGAGTGCGAGGACAGACACCTGGTGCGCATTGTGATTACGGACCATACAACTACATTAAACACCCTCTCTCAGGAGTTCAGGCATGTGACACATCAATCTGCGTGCACAACCACGGTACGTCGCAGTATTCAACATCAGGGCCTCATGACCAGGCGCCCATTACTGCGCCTGCCACTGACTGCACTCCACAGGAGACAGCGGCTGCAATGGTGCGGATGAAAGTCGCGCCTGGAGGGGCGAGTGGCATGCCATCGTCTTCTCCGAAGAATCCCAATTCTGCTTGCAGCATCATAATGGTCACGTCCGTGTCTGGTGGCACTGTGGCGCACCGTCATATTGGTCCAGCATCTTGAGTTATGGTATGGGTGTCATCGGATTCCAGTCCCGCTCGCGCCTAGTCCACATCGCTGCAACTGTTACAGGTTCTGGAGCCTGTTGTTGTTTCCTATCTTCAGAACCTGCCTGCGTCCTGCACCAACGGGACAATGTGCGACCGCCTGTGAAACGCATAGTCCGACGGTTCCTGGGAGACCATCATGACACATTTCTTCCTTGGTCTACACATTCTCCGGATATCTGACCAATCAAAACCATGTGGTACGTGGTCGGAAGACGACTTCTCTGCCGCGGTACACCAGCGTCCACAACTGATGAACATTGGGCACGCATCGAAGCAGTAATGGCGGAGATACCCCAAACAGACATCCAAAGCCTCTTCCTCTCAATGCCGTTTCGTGTAGCAGCGGTTATTGACTCCCGTGGCGGTGCCACACACTGCTGATTTCCCCCGGTTCTATACGTCTGATATTCTCCAATAGCTATCATAATGCCCGTGTATGAAAATTATTTTGTCCAGTGAATGTGTTTGCCATAGCTGACGTCCTTCTTGGTGATGTAATTTTATTAGCCAGAAGTGTACGTCAAAATCGTACATACCATCTTACAAACTTTGAGTTCCCATCACCGCGCAGAGTCAGACGTTCTAGTGCTACAGTCTGCGAATGCTATTACATCTAGCCAATCTATTGCATGCAAATATGTAAATTAGCAGTGTGAAGCTAGATACTATTTGCCGAAGTCCGCCAAAAGGGATTGGCCCTAGATCCCTAGGATCATATGCTTAGACGCATTACAAATATTGCACCTCACAATTAAATGAGGCAGGATTCCACGGCCATTTGTAGTGAACTGATATTTGATCAGATGATTTACAGTTGTTTTTAATCCTCTGGAATACCATGCTTAGTTTATACCTTTTTCTCCACCGGGTTTTCTTCAATTGTTATGTCCAGCGACTATGTTTCATAATTAGATCATGGGCCACTGTGATAGTGTGATAATCATACATACTGTAATATTATTTATAGGTAGAGCCACGAGTATTTCACGAATTCATTCGCAGACGAGATAGATTCCAAACACTTGTTCTTTTCTCCTACTGTTGTGATTGGACGACAGTTCTTTAGACACGTCCTGTTTAACTGTGAGCCAGTAATAATCAGGAAGCAGTAGTGTGAGTGAGTGTTTAACACTCCTGTACAGAGTCCCCACTTGATCACAGCAACTAATAAACAAACGATATGTCTCGAGTGTATAGAGAACTGCCCAGCTTAGCTTGCTGCCAACTGAATCCGCAAAATACCCGGGGTTCTAATGATAAGCATTGTCTCTATACGTGCAAAACAATAAGCGGAAAATGTATGTAGTTACTAAATTTAATTAGTAGTATTGAGAGGGCTTCGATTAAAATGTGTGTTGAGTGTAGAAGTGTGGCTCGTGTGACATGGTGTCTCCGGCCCAACTCGGGAGCACCGAACGTGCCCGTAGGTGGTCAGCAACTACGATCGCCAAACATACAAGCATGTGCTACTGTTTCCACGATGCATGGCCATATTTCATTAACAAACTTAGGTAATGCCAAATCAAAAGTCAGTATTTATCAACCGATTTCAAACATTTGTTTTTTATTAAACCGTATACCTGGTGTATAAAAAATGTTAAACGTGTATTTTGATAACTATTCTTTAATCCACGGAAACCACATTTTTTATCTAAAAAAATCGGCATCACTGGAATTAAAAATTTGTGTTTTCATTAGGCCTTGAACCAGCGTGTTATACATTAAAAATGAGATACCTTCTCTAGCTATGCTTATTAAATTGATTAAATGAATATTTTTATTTTAGAGTTCAATATAACAGAATGCCGAAAATAATTATTTTAATTAATGGCGAGATTTATGAACAACACAGCCAAACAAAATAAATTATCTCCATGTTTTTGTTAAATGACTGTATCAATTAATTATTACAATTATAATTTTTGCTTAAGCCCATATATTATTGAAAATTATTGTTTAAATTGACGCCGAAATTTTACAGAGAGTGTAGCGGAAATATATGTAAAATTTCACAAATAATAATTCCAACATCTAAAGTGATTTTTATATACAAAGCCTGCGATAGGTTTTCCTCTTGCAGTCACGACGAATGAACTAAGTTTTTAAGTCCGAAGTGTTATGAATCACGTTAATGTGTACAAGCCAAGCAAACTGCAGCGATGCGTCTTAATCCAGGCCAGGAGAATAGACTACAGCGCACATTGATATAATTACAGTTTATAAAATCTATGACAGAAGGGTCAGGGAACCGTGCATCTCGGTGGCCCAGTATTCAGGAAAATTACTCCCCCAAGAAAATATATAACGCTTAGCGGCACTTTGAACAGGCTCTGTCTTTGGACCCATGCCAAGAAGAACAGACGTCAAGATGCAGCTTGAACTTGACGTACCAATCGTCGCTTCCCGCAATTACCTTAAGCTTACGGCAACCATACATACGAGTCAGTCATATTGTTACAAAGTATGTCTACTGGCCGTACTTGTAATTAAGGCTAAGGGGGTTTATGATTATGAGATACATGATGGGTCTGTAGCCAGAGATAGATCACTGAGTGGGTAAATTAAGTAGTAGGGTTATTACGGATTGACTCGGGTTGTACTGTAACTGACATTACATAAGTACAAGCAAGTTAGATTGAGAGCGCGGAGGGAGAAAAGCTGTAATGACTGTTAATGAACTGTTTGAATAGAACCATCCTAAGCATCTGAATGATCGGGGTTTGTCCCACCTTGTGTTGAGTTCCGAGGCTGTTGAACTGAGGCGGGTGTTACGGCGAACTACACAGCGAGCTCTTGAGATCCTCCATTCTGGTCGGCATCGCTACGGAGAAAGACGCCGCCTGCCACTCCGTAACGCCAGATATTCGTGTCGCATGTTGCATACAATACACCCTGCTTCCTGATTAGTGGTTGGGGTTCTCACTTACCAGCGTTTGGCGATGCTCGCCCCGTTTGCGGCAACCACCTTCCTGGTTTGTACCTAAGTGATAGGGCGTGCTAAGGCGACGATGTAATTGAAGACGCGTTCACGCCGACATAACAATATAATATACTTGAGTGGCTCAATATGACCTAGTCCTCCCTAGCCTCCCTAGATAAGCTGTAGAGCTTATCTAATAGCTATGCCTTGTTTATTAAATCCATGTTTAGTCTTTCATATAAATTCAGTTTATTAACCATAAACCTTTCCTAGTAAAACTTCTATAAACATATAACATAATGCATAATTCCTGTTCATAATTCCTCCGACGGATTTATGTTGTTAAACTCACCAAAGCGTTGCTAACTGTTAATGGCTTACTTGGGTCACACGTAGACACATTTATTTTAAAACTGAGGTTACGATTGTGCGAAAACGCTCCGCGATACGGACAACAATAATGAATGGAAATATGTTATCAAAAAGCATATTTAAAAGACAACAAGACATGACGTCATTGATTCCACTGTGAACCAGCATTGTTGTTGAAATTGCAAAGAAATTTCTGCTACCTCCCTCAACAAGCCATCACATAAAATACGTATTCCGAGAGACTCCAATGTTGGGATTCATCAATGCAATGTCTGGTCCAGAACGGATGCAGCGGGCGTTTAATCATGGTTTGGAATGAACATCTGTGGCACTCCCCAGGGGTTGGAATCGGTAGTTGTTGGGAACGGTCACAAGTGTGACTTCTCTGACTGAACCTCTGGCCGCAAGGGACGACACTTGCAACCAATGAAAAACAGTCGCAGTTGGTACCGCTAATAAGCATAATAAATTTCCCGACTTGCGCAATAACCGCATTGTGATTAGACATTGGATGATGTGATGATCCAGGCAGTTTAGTTGTGTCGTATTATTAACTTAATTTTATGGGTTTAGTTCTATTTATTAACAGCTTAGTTCCTTAAAAAGTTTTAAATAATTGTTTTTATCTACTCATAAATATTTTAGTGTTGCGTAATATTTTTATGCGTACTCTTATAATCAGAATTGTATGTAATATTCAGGTTCAATTTAATTTAGAAATGGTTATTTACGTTAATATTTATCACTGTTATTTATTTATTGATTTCCTTAAAATTTAATTATTTTATGTCCTAGATGTATGTATGACAGTTAGTGCAGCATGGTTAAGATCAGAGGATCATATGGTGATAATATGTAAAAGTTGGTTCGACTGAAATGTATGCGTTATTTACCGCAGGACACGACATTAAATGAATTACGTTTCCAGTCATTACAGCAACAGACAACATGATCTAAAAGATAAGAAATAAACTTGATTCAATAATGTCATTACCTCCATATAAACTGAGAAGAGGCGCGAAAAATATCAGCTCGAAAGTACAATAATGTATGAGAAATACGAGGACTTGAGACGTAAGCATTCTGACGTCAGCGTAAACCAGATTTCCTTTATAGATTATGGTTCTTACAACTTAAGAGTTTTCCATTAAGTTAAAGGAAATTTATTTTCTCCAGAAGTGTTTAATCTAATATAAATTTTATTGTTAATTTAAGGCATTGATGTCTTCCTGCGATCCGAACTCAGGAATTTTAAGCAACGTAAGTCAGTTGCGGTGACGTCCTATGTACAATTATGTTTCCACGTAAACTATTATTACTTAAAATTGTGATCTAAGATACGGTATAGGCTATGTGTTTGGACCTCACTTGCAATGGCCAAAATTCATCGATGATTGTTCTCTTCGATGGAAATCGACTATCCCCAGACCGACCAAGACGATATTTCTAACAGCATTCACGCCACGATTCTACACGATTTTACAATTTGAACAAATTTGAAATCGATATTCGTCAATTATTTATCATCGATCTCTACGTTCAGATGGTTTGTTTCTTGAGGGTTGGAGGAATCTTGTTGAAGCAGACCGAACAAGATTTGATAGTTTGGTACTCGTCGGTTTCGAACACTGTATATCGTTCGTATCGTTTGAGAGCTTTCAGTAATTTTACTAACCGTAAGATTTGCAATGATCGGAACTGGGCATTTGTTAAGAGCTAATTCTTCTTACCGTGCATATTTTATTTATTTTATCTCTTATACATATTTTCTTGTTTCGTTAAAAAATATTATGTTTCATTTTTGTATAACATTGAAATATAAGATAGGGAACAAATTCATGTGTATCTGTTGCATCATATATGACATTCTACGTATGTAGTTGCGTATGTTTTTTTGCGCGTTTGTCTACGCACATGTAAATATTTTCATCTCTCTAGCAATCGAAAATTCTCTGCTGTCGTTTCTCAGTTCTTAAAACATCCGTTCGAAGGAGCTCATTGCTCATCAGTACAATGTCCGGAGAGGGTTCAAATCCAAGCAATCGTCTATTTGAAATAATTTCTTCAATTCGACTCGCACATATGAATTGGTCTGCATTTCCCCCACGTCATTGTAACTTCGCTGAAGCTCAGAACATAAGTTTCGCAAAACTCACACATCTCTCAGATCCGATATCGCAAACAATTGAGCTTGTTATTAATTGTGTTATATAGCAGCCGTGGGGAAAATGCAGCCCACGGGCCAGTGACGGTCCGCGAGCCGGGTTTGAGTGGCCCGCTGCAACTTCACAAAATAACATTGTAATTGGCCGTGGCCGACGAAACAGATGTGTGTACTGATCACGAACATCTTACTCATAAGTAACTTCTGAGTGTGACACTGAGTTTTTAATTATTTATTTATGGCACTTTTTGATACATTGACCTGTTAAGTAAACTAATATGTGGTATTGAGTCTGTAGTTCATTTGGGATACTATTGTTCTGTAATATTTTCGGATGTTGTAATATCTACTGTTTATACAATTTAAAATATTGTTAGGAAATTGTTATAGAAAATTGTTGCATATGGCTTGGGTTAGGAAATCGTCTCCGGACACGGGTAGCTCGGACTCTGAAACACACTCATCTATAAAAATTGATTTTGTGGCCCTCAGTACAAACCTGAGATCGGGATTTGGACCCTATGCAAAAAAAAAAGTTTCCGCGCCCCTGGTACACAGGGGTAGACGTTTATATGGAATTGAAATACAAAGTCGAATAAACTACGTGTATAGGGTATTCATGTTAAAAAGAGCGCTTTTGAAAGCCCTGCTTAAGATCTACTTGCATGCATGTTGTGTATTCTTCCACCCTATGTAAGATTAACATTGTAATGGGCCTCATCACTTTATTCATGCGTCGGTCGAGTGAAACTGTGAAATTATTAGAAAAGTAAATATTTTTTTAAATCTCCTGTTTCTTACTCTTCGGTGCATTAAAAAAAGCGAAAGACATAATTTAAATTTGCAGAAATTGTTACATAAAAATTTTTATTCGGCGTTAATATGTGGAACTACTTTTCATCCATCGTTACCAACTTTACTGGGCGCATGTCACTCAGGGCGCCCGTTAAAATATGCACAGATTGGGGCAGTGGCTTTTTTGTAAGTTTAATTTCAGAAGTGCTTACTTTATCGTGAATAGTCTTTAACAAAAAAACTACAGCTACGGAAGCAAGGGGCTTTGTTTTCGGGGCCAGTCGTTTTGACACGTGAAGCCGGGAAAACCTTTACGTGACTCGCCGCAACACTTCCGCTCTAGAAGTAATATTCATGGAACGGAGGGAGGGTAAAAAAAAATCAACGAAGCAGTGCACGCAGGTGGGGGTTAGGGGTGGTTTGTGGAGTGGAGTATTAACATTATCGACCTGCAGCCAGACGCACTCCAGCAACTACGTAGAGGAGAAGTGTCGGCGAATATGCAGGCGAGGGTGTTCGTGCCGCTAGCCACAGGCGATGTGACGTTTTCGCAGTGTTGCGGGGTGGTTTTGAAGGGGCGGCTGGAGCCAACGCCGGCGGGGGGCTCACTAGCCGGAAAAGCCGGCGATAACAACGGGCGGAAGAAAATACATTTTGCGTCCGAGCCTGACCCCGACAAGCGACGCACAACTTACGGGGTTTACACGATGTAGAAATCAAGCCGTAAGACGTAAGCAGTACTATCCAAAAGTTTAATTAACGCAATGACGATCCTACTGTAGTGTGACAAAAGGAGAACGCGTAATATGAATACCACAGGTATTTTATTACTGCTATAGTAAAAGCACAGGAAATTTTAAGCTTGCCATGGCCTCCATTTCAGGAATGGCGCACTAACTAGCTCCGAGGAATGACCAGTGAACAATGATGCTCGAATAAAATAAATACGTACGAAAAAAAGGATCACTAGGGTAAGTAAGGCATAAAATTACTAAATATTTTACTCACGTAAAACAAAACCAATTATTAAATAAAGCCATCAAAAAGCCTGGCATAACTCATTGTCTTGTCTTCTTTATACATTCTAAACTCAAAATTTGCACTAACTCAGGGCTAGCGAAATAAGCACATTTCTCCAGCTGTTGTGATTATGTAACAATTAATCAATATAATGCAATAGCATAGATTTTTAAAGCTATCCAGAATTACTCTAATCGCTAACTTTTATTATTAACTCAGCTGACGGTCCTAACGGACACATAACCATTCATACTCGGGGCTCACTCTAATTTACGTCGAAGACCTGCCACACCGGACGCCTACATTTAATATTGCGTAGTCCGTCGTCGCTCGTCACTCACCCGCCATGTCAGTAGACAAGCCTTTCCATTATCGTTGTCTGAAGTATGTGGGGGCAGCTCAGCAGGAGACCAGCGTCGCGACGGTCCCAAGACAGGGAGGAATAGACGCCGCTCTTACATGATTACCTCCTTAAATGATCTCGGTGCTAGGTATCTTTGCCACTGCGGTCACGGCCAGATGTTCTGACTCTCCATTTCCGCAGTCCAGCCACCCGCCGGCAGCGACCGGAATTTGGCGTCGTGGGTTACTCGATACTGGCTCGGCGGGCACGCCTCGGCCGCGTCTTAGCAACGCCCTTAGGGAAATGCCTGGGATGTAGGGCGCGCCGTGACTACAACTGGACTCACCCGTTTCATCTTTCAGTCGCCCGTCCGTCGGTCACGTGATCATCAACCAATCTCAGGGAAACTTTATGTTTCTATCCGTCAATCCGTCAAATATATCTCAAACGTTAACTTTCGAAGGACCGACGGATGGTCCACCGCTTTGTAATATCGTTCCTTTAACATGGCTGTCGGAAAAGTCGCTTGTTTATTTGTCTGAATATTATTATTTTCACTACCTGTCTGATAAAGCAATTGCCGGTGGCAGTCGGGCGAACTACAGTGTTGATATGACGCAATCGCGTCTTGCAGGCAGCAGTGTACAGTCTGCACCATTACGCACGGACACCTGTGAGCGGCACTCGTTGTGTCGGGGTGTTGTGTCGGGGCCTACGTACAGAATGGAGATTCCTCGAAAGAAATCATGTGAAGTGAAGCGATCGCAAAGTATAAAGATTATTTACAACGTTTTACAATTATGTAAAGAAGAAAAGAAACGAGGTCTCATTATCCAGTCAGACAAAAAAATAGAAGGCCGGTCAAAGCAGTCGGTGTAAGTGAAAAGACAGTTCGTAACATTACCAGACAGTGTGAGATAGCCGACAATGATGGAACTTCCATTTCCACCCAGGTAAACGCCGTCCACGAAAAAAAAAAAAAAAAAAAAAAAAAACGAGAGGCGGAACTTGACGAATTCGATAAAAGTGTCGTGCGAGTAACGTTCTTGGAATATTACGAAGTGCGCAAAGGAATTCCCACTCTGCGTAAACTCCTTGATGCTGTGAAAGAAAAGATGGCGTTTTCCGGGAAGAAGGGTACATTTTGAAGAATTATTAAATTCATGGTGTTTAAATTTAAAAAAAAATGCAAACATGGTAGACACGTGTTAACGGAGCGAAGTGAGTTGCACGGCGTGTATCCTATGTACGTACACTGCGACAAAATTCAAATAAACCTAACAAACCTGTAGTGTATACGGACGAAACATGGGTTCATACACATTGACGAGGGTCCAGGAGTTCCGGTAGAACAGCATGTGCTGTGTTCATTAGCCTCCTAGTGTCTATTATGAATGCGCGCGGAGTGTACTTGCCTTCCCATCTTCCCGCGCTACGCCCTTGCAATACCATATTCTAGTTGTCAACAGACAACAGCGCTCTCGCTCCTCAAAGGTAAAGACTTGTCAAACATGCAGTACATACACGAGACAGTTAAGTTGTTTACTTTTTTCACGTTTCACCTTTGAATTGAACTGAAGAAGACTTGTAGATTTTCATGTCTCTGTGCGAGAAAGTTCGTGTTGTTGGGTGGTAACACTGGACATTTTCTGTCCAGACGGATCGACGGATGGCGGACTGTTGTGAAAGGCACCTGCGAAAGTCTTAATGAGCAGCCTCCTGGTATATCTGAAGCCGAGAAGACGGAATTGGTATCGTTATGTGATACTTATAACAACCCATCTGTGTATCACCAGTATTAGAGAAGTACTGTTACTGAAACATTAACAGTGCCAATGTATAGTTTTTTCTTTCTGACAGAGATGAAAAGTGAAAGTTGTGAACCATTTAACAATATAATAAACGTGATAGTTTCTACCATAAAATGTTTAAAAATTAAATATACAGACAAACCAATTATTAATCCCTAACATAGTAACAAATTTTTAAAAGTAGGTCTAGGTAGGGGAAAATGGCCATAACTCAAAATTACTACTTGTGAATTAAAATACCTACACATAATCCACCAAAGGGCTTTTTACTTTATGGCGTAGTACTAAACAATGATGGACGTTCATAATGGATTAATTTTCCTTTCCTTAAATTAGTATTTTATAATTTTCTATTGACTCAAAATCTTTAATCGCTTCTCTTGAAAATGTATGCTTTTTGATTTGTAGCAGGCTGCCACCTGGGGTGCGATATGTTGTTATTCTGCAGGTAGCTAATGTTGTTCAAATCCAAACAAATGTTTTAAAAATATTTATCGCATTTCTCTACAATTCAAAACTACCAAAAAGTGATAAATAATTAGATTGAAATTTGAAAACGTGGATTGTCGACAGAGCCCTACCAGCCAAACTTGATTGCTTAGACTCGCGTTTTTTATTTAATTTTAACTACATTTATTGAGGATTTTCTATTAATTTATACGTACGATTTAAGGAGAGAGATCGAAATGAATTAAATTGCTATATATTATATCCTTAACGGTTTGAGCCACGGCGACGAGATTCGGTAGGCAGTCTCAGGGGGCTAACAACTTCTCAGGCTTAAAGGTGGCGGGCAAATCTGATGATTCATAATTCTTCACAATTGCGGTATTTGAGGATTGTTCGAAATTTGCTCCCTGCTCTTCGAAACTTATTTCGTTGATTCTTTCCCACCCATTTTCGAGTGCTGTGAAATAATTTCCCAGTCCACGCTCATTTTACCTACTTTTTCGACTTATTTTACATGGTTATATTTTCGTGCCCCCTGGGTACCGAAAATTGTGCTTGAAAAAATCGTTACGTTGTTTTTTTTTCCCCCTGAAATTTTGCGTTTTTAAAGGCCGACTATTTTTCGATTTCCAATACCTCCGAAACGATTTGTGCAATGTAATTCCAATTCGTCACTCTCCTTAACCTTGTCACTTTCCATTGTCTCATGGTGTACCGTCAATCTCAACTCAACTGTACAGTTTTAAGGGGGGTCGAATTACAAACTGCTTATAACATTTGAGGTAATGTAAACTGGACGCGATCTGCATGCTCAGAAGCCCGACGGCTTCAGATAATTAAGACACGTGCCTGCGACCATTATTTTTATTTCAGGGGGTGGCAATACGAGATTATTTTTTACTCCCAAAATTTACTCCCTATCTGTTCTCAAATGGAGTGTAAGAAATTTTTTCCATTTTACAATAATTTCCCCACACTTTTTCCTTATTCGCCCGCAACGAATAGCCCGACATGCGGGACCTGTAGGTTCGGCCACTACGGGTTACACAGTCCGCGGGTTCGTCTACTACTACGTTGAATGCGGGTTACGTCAGAGATGGGTTCTGTTTCTGAAGGTTGCACCGGCATGTTTACGCACACGTCGGCTGGTTTAACCGCGCGGAATAATCCTGTGGAGTTTCGCGGTCTCACAACTGGTTTTCATGTTGTTGATACAGCATTTGTTAACTTGTTTGCTGTATATATTTTTTTTTTCATACCATCGCCTAGGTTTTCTGCGAGGATACAGTTCTGCAATTGCCCATGCCCGCAATAATGATTTTTCAATTAATGTGGCTCGGAGTTGAAATGAGATGGAGTCGGTAGAGAAACGGAATGCAGGGGCGATCGAAGTATAAGTACCACTAGGAAACTACTAAACTAGGAAAGCGGAAATGTCTGCCACATTATTCGTGGTTTCTTCACACTTTTAGAATCAAACCTTTTATAATCACCCTATGTATGCTGTGTTTAGTTATTTTCTAAACATGCCATATATCACAAGCGTTTTATACCTCCGTTAACATAAAATTATCTTATTTTTCGTTAAATTGAATTTTGGCGAATATTTTGTTTAAAAATTATGTTTCATTTTTATGAAATATTTATAAAAACAGTGATAAAACATGTGTGTTGGTAATGCCTAGTAAGAAATAATTCTCATGCAAAATATTATTACGACTGAGTGCGCACGATTTTGGTGCGTTTTCCTTTGGTGAAATTTTCTAGACTTAATTCATATTAGTTTGTACGAGGCGGAGGAATAATCTGGAAGTAGAACTTCAGCAGGGTTTCAGAAAAGAGTGAAATAACTGTGAATGTATTACAGTTTACATTTTTGGCCAGCAATCCAGATTTTGAGTTAAATATATTGCACTCAGTATTATATCAGCGACGTGTAATCGCAAGGAAAAGATTTACTACCCAGTTGATGCAGTTATAACTGGCATTTGCCTTTTTATTTTGCTGCCGCGGAAACTCCGTAAACACAACTAAATTTCAATGTATCCAACAGTACAGGATTATATGGGGATTTTAGTTTAATTTAGTGATATCGTTAAGACCGACATTTCCACCCGTAAGTTACGAAATTTACTCTAAAAATTCCCCGTAATAATTTCAAGAAAATTAAACTCGTCGTTCGTTTTGCTTTTGCTGTTGAATGGTTGACAGATTTGTTAAATTTTTGGGATGTTACGATATTTCACTGCACGGACTATTCGGAGTTCTGCTTTAAGAAAGAAGCAGTAAAACTAGCACACCAGAGTTTGTAATTTTTTATTGCAAATAAATTCCTGAATTAATTTTTTATTTGTTATTTTCCCGTGTAATTTGAGAACTTAGGGAAATGAAAAATTGAATATTCAGTACACATAGACATTACCTGCTATTGAAAGTATACCTGAAAACAATGAGTGGGGTACTTGCCTGGTTAAAATATTTAACAATAAATAAATACCAAAAAAACAGATCTACGTGTTTCCTCAACAACAGTTGTAATGGGGGTCAATATCGTCTGACTGGCAGTTGATATCAATAGGCCAATGGAGAGGCAGTCGCCGAATCCGCTCGCAATTCGTGGAATAGTCCTGTGCGCGAAGTCGATAAGCCAGGGCTGCCATAACTCGTCACGTACCCGTCAAAGACTAATTGCGGCCTCCGACACTTTTCATCAAGTCGTTGGACTCGGTGGCGCGGAGGAACGTAATTGCTTTCTGCGGTGCACGGATCTATAGGCGATTCACAGTAAAGTGAGCACTTTTTGAAGCCGTCTGATGTGGAATAATAGTCAATAAATGTCTGGTATCATAGTCTTAGATGTTAACTTTCTAGTCCGATGGACTATATACACTGCGTTTATTACTTCCATGGCGATATTTATTTTGAAATGCGTTGGAAGGATAGAAAATGGCTTATAGGAAAAAAGGAACCAGGGTCGCGAAAGTGCTCACCGTACCGTGAACAGCCTATAGGTGTTTTTAGCTCCGCGTTTTCGTTGCTTTTAATTTGCTTTGCCGTCACGTGAAACCAATCTGGCGAGGACCGCATTCAGATATTAGCGTTGAACCAGCTGTGCTCGCCCACTCCCTAATTAACATGCTGCAACAGATGCGATGAAAAATTTAGAGTACAAACTTCTGAATTATCTGCGAAAAATGTAGACATATATTTTCATTTCATTGAAATGCGAGTTTTTAATTACCGTAATGAAAGCGCTAATTACACTGCATTTCCCTAAACACATTTTGCAATTTAAGTTTTCTAAGCCAATAATATATATCGTTATCGTTAGACAAATGTACTACCTTGAAAAGGAGCTGTAGTTTTATTTAGACGAGTATTTTTGTTGAATATTTTTCTGACTACAGTTTATAACATAGCTGCCGTCTTGTATCGAGGATAGTAACTTGTGGAATAGCACAACTATTTGTCAAATTTGGGAGTGTGTTTGATGAAGGGACATGCATAAGTCTATCAAGTTCACAAAGTAGCTATTTCAACAGTAAAAGATACACGTTGACATATTTATTTCCCAAAATGCATATAATGTCAATATAACCTTTTTGACTGGATGGAGATTTTTGGACATTCGCCATTGCCATGCAGATGTCTGTCATGGGAAAACAGGAGTGAAAACAAAACAAAAAAACTCAAATAAGGCATTTTTTACAGTTCCTCAAAGAATCATGCATACCAGGTCCATACCATAGTTTTTATTGTCAGTACAGTAAGGAGGTAATGTTGTCGCAAAATTACTTAATGTTACAGTAACATTAATAGCTTAACAGTATATTATATCAACATTAACATTAGTTACTGACGGCTCACAGAAAAAAATCAGTATTGTAATAATATTTATACTGGTAGCACAACATTAGATTTTTTTCTGTGAAGTGTTACGATTAGTGAACACGCTATGCACATAAAGGCCAAAACTGCTTCGAATCCATTTATTAGTTACGCGATAGTCATAATTTATTACTGATGTCGAAGATTTGGTTCGAGCAATTTTCTTGCTAAATACTTCTCACTGTAAAGAGTGCAATTATGCGTGAGAGGAGCCGAGACATTTGGGCGGCTCTTAACATCGAGGTCTTGAGAGCCGATGAAGCGAGATGAGTATGAATCAGCGCCGGAATGCAACGGCGGGGGAAACGGGAGATCCCCGAGAAAAACCGCCAACTAGCAGCATCGTCCGCAACGTTTGCCACGTGCGAAAATCCGGGAGAGACCCCGTCGAACCCGGTTCGCCTAGGTGGCATGTTAGTAATCTGACCGCTACACCACCGCGGCGCCGTGGCACTTTTAAACAATCACTGCAAATAACTACGTATATACTAGTAATCACTGGTGCACAGTCTGCCAGTTAAGTTGTCAGTGAATTGATAAAATAATTTCTAAGGCTTCAAGTTATACTGAGAGAGGAGAAAGTAAATTATGGCTATTGAAGTCGTGTTTTTGTTGTGAACATATATTAGCACGAACCTTAATATTATTAACTTATTTACATTTATAAAATTTCCAAGGTTTCCAATAGGATGAGGTATGAACGTATTTGAACGATCTTTGGCGATGTTAATTTAGAAACAGCGGAAAGATACAAAGTGAAAAGGAAAATAGACACTACGCGAGTCTTTCAAAAGTATTCACTGAGCCACGAACAACTTATATAGAGTCTTCAAGGCTTCTCCACCAGGATACCTCCTTGGAAGACATCGTTAAGCAGCTTCGGAGCGTGCTACATACGATCACGAAGACATCGCTATGTCGAGACTTTCTGCACACAACCGCGCGACTCAAAACCCAAGCTTTTGACTTGTCGCAATTAACACCGTTCTCGTCTCATTGGCAGCGTAGCTCACCGCACAATCCGTGGGTCTGGTGAAAGATCTCCGTATAGCTGGGTACGTCGTAGAGGCTTGGCTAAGTTATGAACCGCTTACTTCCCCCCCTCCCCCCCAAATCCACACGATACCGCCGCGTAGGGTGGGCGAGATGGTAATCCTCCTGGAAGAACTACTACAACTCCTGAGCAGTTTTGTTGATCTTCGTTAGAGCAAAACCACTCCCCACTCTCCTTCCTTGTCAGCGTGCAACCTGCAGCATCCTCTTCAGGTTCGGTATTTCATTACCCGTAGAGGCAACGGGCGATGAACCGGGTAGTCGCTAAGCCCTAGCAATGACGGCGATGGGCAACAGTAATACGTCCACGGGAGTGAAAAGGGAAAGGGGGGGGGGGTCTCAGGGCGTAATAATTGTGTTTGCTCGAGAAGGCTGCCACTCTCTCTCTCTCTCTCCTCTCTCTCTCTCTCTCTCTCTCTCTCTCTCTCTCTCTCTCTCTCTCTCTCTCTCTCTGCCCGCGTCTTACCCTCCATACACAACCCGGGCTGCCATTAACGCGGAGAACTGCTGGGATAGAGAATCCGGACAAGTATCCGGCCGGATACGGTTCCTCTTATCCCTGGCGTACACCGCGCTAATGATCTCCCAGCCCGCTCTACTCACTGTCCAGCTGATCGTGAGTAAAACTGCAGGCACGATATCATTCTCCATTGGATAGTCAGTAGTTGTCTTTTAAAACTTTTCAAGGACAAAAAATTTTATTTTCACGAATTTTATAATTTCGTGACGTATTATCGACAGTAACTTAATTAAAATAAAATACCTAAACATCAAAAAAATAACGTTCATAATGATTTTTTATCGTAGACATGAGAATTTTCTTTTTAACTTAGAATCCTTTGTTGGTTCACATTGTCTAGACTTATACGAACACAACACTTGCGAAAAGCGTTCGTCGTTTACTTATTTTGACTTTAAAAGTTTATTTCAAAAGTAAAAATTGAAATAAGTGTGAAACTCATTTATAATTTCCAATAAATATTCTTCATTTACATTATAGCAACATTAACAATTGTTTTGAGCTGTAGCCTACTGTATTACTTCTGTACAGCAAAGATACAAGTTTAAAATGCCTATACTTAGTTTCAATATTTCTTTCATTTTCACACTTTTCTCACACTATTATTTTGTATCAAAAGAAAACGAATGTCATGTGCTAAACATTTAGACAGTAATTTTTCTCTACAAAGGACCAATGCAGAGTTTATGTTTATATGTAGCGGAAGGATACGTAATCGGTAACCAAAAGTAGAAGTTTGGCATGGCTTCTTAAAAGTATGAACTAACCTTGAATGGCCTATAAGAGACATCCCAGTAAATTCTAAATAAGCATGAAAATAATCCACTATTTATGGATACATAGAACGGCATTTCACATATAGTCTTGCGAGCGTACCTGAAAGGAGTTGTTTTTTTAGAACACGTGTATTTTAAAGAGACAATTGAAAGTTTTTCTAATGTTGTCACACGGAAAGCTATCATACTTCACTTACAGCGACGAGTAGAGATTCCGAGATATCTCATGTAATGGAAGCACTATTTAAGAACACTTCAACAAAGCCATAAAAGGCATTTGTAAGTTTTTATGTCATGAAATATGCCTCTGTGTACAGGGAATTTCATAGCAAATTATTTTGCTGCGAAACTACCCCCAACAAAATTTAATTTGCATTATTTTTAGTCCCATATTTGCTCGTTCGGCGTTAAAAGACTCCTCGCCTGCTCAGTATTTTGTGGGTAAACGCAATGCTGTTAGTGCTGCCATTATCAATTCTTTTCTCCAATTATATGAATGCACTATTTGAGTGCTAGAAATACCCCATGATTCTTAGCCCCGATGTAACACATATTTAGCGACCCAGAAATTTGCGGATTCATTTGACAACCAGCTGTACGCCAAAATGCTAGGTGTGCTACAGCCTCAACTACAGTAGTTGCGCATTGGCTGCGGCCAAGTTTTGCTCCTGTATTGGTAGAACGGAAAAATAAGGAAAAGGGAAGTCGGGGTCATCAGCATCTGGCAACGGAGCTTCGATCTGTTCATGCTCTGTCATTCCGATCTCTCGGCGACCATTTTGCTCTCAAAATTACACTTTTTCCAACAAAAATTTCCCGTTTTTCCTTTAAAAAAAAAGGAATCTATCCCCCCCCCCCCCCAAGTAGCAAAAACGATCATCCGAAAGGCACTGATCTATACATCGGAAAGATTTGGGGAGATGGTTTTCAAGGGCAGAGTAGTGGTGGCTGTATTGGTTTTATAGGCATAGGGTCCGGAGTCAAACCTGACCGACAGCCATCTTGGTTCTGCCAGCCATCTTGTCCACCATGTTGGATCCAGATTACGTTGACCTTAAGTTTGGCCTTGACCCCATACCCATGACCTTAGGTGACATTGAATCCAAAACATTTTAAAACATAAAGAAATCCAAATAATTTATTTAGAAATGACTTAAGAATTATACATATATCCCAACAATAAGTTACCCAAAAAATAAAATAAATAATTAAAAACATATTCAAGTAGTTACTTATTAAAAATATATTTCTCAAAAAATTTCAACAAATTCTCCAAGAACCCTTTACAGTTTACTCAAGACCCAATACCCAAGAATAAAGACTAAAGATTTAAGACCCTTTACTCGAGACTCAAGGCCCTAGACTCAAAATTCTTGACTCAAAACCCTTGACTCAAGACACTTAACCCAAGACTCAAGACCCTTGATCGAAGACTCAAGACCCCGGACTAAAAGTACAAAACGCTTGACACAAAACTCTTGACTCAAGACTCAAGACCCTTATCCCAAGACCCAATACTCAAGACCCTTGACCCAAGACTCAAGACTCAAGAAACTTCCCCCAAAACTCAAGACTCAAAACTCAAGACCCAAGACTCAAGACTCAATTCCCTTTGCCCAAGACCCTAAGCCAGAAATTGAAAAAATTTTTAAAAATTAAAATTTCGAATGTTTGGACATAATGGGGCTTGGAGTCGAAGCCATGTGTTGTCATTCCAGTCTTTCGACTGCCATATTATGACGTCACCCAACCACCATATTGAATCCAAGTGACCTTGGCCTTATAGTTTGACTCCATGCCCTTGTATAACCTTGAACCCAAAAAACCCCAAGTATTTTAAAAAACCGCAAAAAATTCTAAGAAATTTATAAAAATTTTGATAAAAAATTTATTGAAAAACTTTCATTTCCGTAGGTTTCCCCAGCACCATGTCCCGCAGACGACTGACCCTCCTCCAATCAATTACATTGTCATAACCTTCCCTTTCCCTACCAATGTTTCTCATTGGTTAATTAGTCGGCAGGCCTCCACAACCCCCCCCCCCCAACTCTTTCCCACCTAACATGATCAGTCTGTCAAACCCATTCCACCAGCCAAATGGTTTTTTTTATAATTTGTCATTTGTTAATTTTTTATTTCCTAGGTAGCACTACTGTATTAATTTCGATTTCGTCACAAGGCGAGTTATCGATTTAGCCACCAGGTGGAAGCCATATTTGTTTACATTTATTTAAAGTATAGGTGATGCTGATTGCGCCTGTCATATAGGATCCTATTTCCATTACCTAAGTGGTGCTAATTTTCCGGCGAGCTGACGAATAAAACATTCTCCCATGCTCTGCCAAGCTATGTTCACCATCTTTGATTTCGTTTTTTTTCTTAGTTACCATCCTTTAATTCTCTGTCATTCCTTCTTCATTTTGTCACCACGACTAAGTCACCTTTACTCCGCCCTCCATCCAACATTGTATTCATGCTCTGCCATTCCACCTCGATTTAATAGCCTGCTGATTACTCGGACCCCTCTACCCACCATCTTGGGGTACACCACTTCCGCAATCTTTGATTATGCCAAATGGTTTTGACCTTTGACCATCGAAATACATTTAGTTTCTCAGTTTCTCATTTATATTTACTAGAAAAATATATGTGGTGTATTAGAGCAACACCAGTCATGTAGAAATTTGCGTAGGACCTCTCTTTGCCATATACCGCACTGAAGCAGGTCTAGCCATGTCCGACTCGGCCTTCAACCTCCCCTCCCTCCTAGTCAAAGGATCGGATTTATGCCCCTTCAACAGCATGTTTTCATGTCTGTTGCATCTAACCTGCTTGAAATGTATTATGATGGCAATCCATTCTTAGTTTATGTACAGTTAATTCCAATATTATATATAAATTGCCATGTGGTTGATTGTGTGTATGCACAGCAAATATTGAAGTAGTAACTTTCAAATCATTACATTTTGATAAATAATATAAATTATTTTTTTATCATGCCCTCTCACAGTACCATCATGAAGTGACAGATCTAAAAACCACGGTTACCATATTCTTTATATCAAGGAAGTGGGGCAAGATACAACATCACAAGCGAAAAATAAAATAAGATATTTTTCATTGATATATATACACACATACATACATACAAACATACATACTTCACACTACAAACGTAAAAACCGAATCGGTACATTCTCCACACCATTCATATAGTGTCTTTTCGATAGCATGCTCACTTTTCACATAGTGAATATAATCTACTTATACGAAGCTCAAGACAGTCTATGCTAGCGAGTGTCCAACCAGAACTCTTGGCCTTGCATTGTTATTCTTCGCGACAAAGTTTTCCTTTCAAGGCCTCTACAGCTCCTGGAATGCTATCTTAACTGTACAGTGATACATTAGCAGTCGATTAATGGCTTTATCCGAAGGTTGTGGCTTTTTTGTAGGTACACTCCAGCCAAACATATTTAATGAGACCTTCTTCGACTTCTTCTGTTAATTGTTTGATTATCCTTTCCTTAATGTGGACAAGGTACGTACATATGTTTTTGGTACCAACAAAGTTATTCCCTATCAAATATTATTTTAAACTTCCCATGAATACTGATTGTTTAAGGTAGAATCCATTCGATGTGGTTTCGCCAGCAGCTAGTACAGGGAGTTTCTTAGCTGCAGGATCTCTACCTTTGCAGTTATTGGTATGTCTCTTCAGCTTATGACCTTGTTTGAATAGGTGTTTGAACATGACACATCGATGAATAGTACAGGAAGGTCCCTTAATACAAGTAGTTCTTTCATGCTTCTTTACACCTTAGCTGTAGGTAAATATCATGTCATAGTAACAGCACCGAAGCCATGACGCAGTCATCGATGATAGCACTGCTGTAGAAGACTCATCTGAAGAAAACAAGGAGTCATAGCTGACTTCTCTGAGATAGTTAGATGCCTTAAACAAGGTAAGACTCCCTCTTTAACAACACGAGAGGAAAAAAGATAACACTCAGAGATCTTCGCAAAGACAAGAGCATCTGTGCCCTGAAAGCTAACAAGGAGAATGCCACTGCTGTGATCAGCACATTATTATGAAAACAAAATCACCAACCTACTTGCAGATACAGCATACCAAGTTGTCAACCACAACCCAATCAGACAAACTGAGATGAAAACGAAGAAACTCATCACCGAGTGTTCTTTCTCGGCAGAAATCAGGGATACGCTTATAGTCAAAGACAGCAGAACACCGTCATTCTATGGGCTTCTGAAAATTCACAAACGAGATATTTCTCTTCGCCCTGTAGTCAGTACAACAGGCTCAACAACACATCCCTTAGCCAAGTACCTTAACAAATTCATCATCCCAATTCTACCAATACCCAAGTCCCACATCAAGGATTCAGCCCACTTCATACAAACAATACAACTCTCCATGCCAGAAGAAGATATCCTAGTAAGTTTTGATGTAGTCTTATTTTTTACCAGAGTCCCTATCCCAAAAACACTCCAGTATCTTCGGAAATATCATGGCGAAAATCCTGCAAGCAATGAAACGATAAAACTGGCAAAACACTGTGTGAGATCCGCATTGTTCTCTTTCAGAAACAACACCAACATCCAGACAGAAGGCACTGCCATGAGCTTCTCGTTTTCTCCATTGTTAGTTGATGTATTCATGTCCAACTTTGAAGACAAAGCTAGCCAATCAGGGCTACATAAACCCAACTGTTGGTTCAGATGCATGGACGACACTTTTCTCATATGAAGCCACGGCAAGGATAATCTCGATGCTTTTCTCGAACACCTCAACAGCATATATCCAAACATAGAGTTCACTATGGAATTGGAAAATTACCTTTCCTGGATGTAATGGTTTCTAGAAGACCAAATGGCTAGCTAGGACATAGTGTGTACTGGAAACCCATTTACACGAAAGATTCATAGATGCTGCCTCCCACCATCCACCATCCCAGACAAAAACAGTAATCGCCACACTAACAAACACAGCATAGAAAATCTATGAAGTATCCAACCTCCCTGAAGAACTCAGACACCTGACTTCTGCTTTGACAGATAATGTATATAAAAATAAATACATACAAAAAGCCACAAAAACATTCAATGAGAAACCTGACAAAATTCAATAAAACAGCTATCGTGCCTTATGTTCAATAAGTCACCAACCGCTTGTCACGAATCTTAAAGAAACATGAAATTCATGAAATACAGAAACCTCCAGGAAAGCTATCCACAATTTTACCCACAGTGAAAGACCAAACTCCAACCGAACAATTCACTGGCACCTGTAAAGTACCATGTTCGTGTAGGCTAATTTACACAGGGCAGACAAATAGAAGAATCACAACCACAATCAAAAAAACATATCCGAGACTTCAAACACGGATAACACCAGATCAGCTACATTGCAATATTCATCCACAACCAAACACAATCTAAACTTTGAAATGTTCGAAACCATAGCCAACATAAGACATTACAGAAGAAGAAAAGTGAGAGAAGCAATAGATACATGGAAACATCCTAATAATGTCAACATAGGAGATGTATTCAAATTTAGTAACATCTGGGCACCACTCATTGACAAGCATATAAGCATACCAGTAACAAATAATTAGTTTTGGTAAACATAAGAATCTAATGGAAAACGACACTTCTCTAATTGACCAATACATCAACCAATCGGAAGAGTTATTCGTTTATTGGCCTATACAACAGCCAATGAGGAGAGTCTCCTCCTATCGGCCTTCTCCTTGGCCAACGAGAAGGTGTCCCCTATGATTGACCGAGCAATATGAGACCTGCCAAGTTATAAATACAGCCGGAGTTCCAGGTGCGGTCTCGTAGGAGAATGACGTCTTGACGAAGAGCACCAAGGAGAAGAGGTGTTCTCAGTAATTTTCAGTGCTGAAACACTAGCGACTGCTGCAGATAACTGCCTTTTTTAAGGCTACTTTGAAAGGAATAACTATATCACTAATTTTTCCCCTTCTAGAAAACATAAATAACATTTTTTCTACGTGAGGTAAACAAGCACTAGTCACCCGTCCCTCCCTAGCCTTGTCTCCGGCAGAGGGTAGAGGTCAGGAGATGCGAACTTGGGCGATAGTGCACACCAAAAAACCCTTAGGAGTAGGTGCACTTCAGGTACACATGTACAATGGAGGGCACACTTCAGATACACATGTACAATTGAGGGCACACTTCAGGTACACATGTACAATGGAGGGCACACTTCAGGTACACATGTACAATGGAGGGCACACTTCAGGTACACATGTACAATGGAGGGCACACTTCAGGTACACATGTACAATGGAGGGCACACTTCAGGTACACACGTACAATGGAGGGCACACTTCTAGGAAACCCACAGCTCGTGACCTCGCGAAATAGCCTCGTGGCTAGCGAAAACACAGTAAATATGGACACATAGGAACTGCAAACTGCTACACAGCAGCAACAAGCTGCTCTTCAAGAACAAGCTGCTATTAATGCACCACAACTCGCTCTTCAAGCTCCAGTTGCTCCTCAAGCAAACAGCGAGTGTAAGAGACAAAAACGCGGACATATAAATGAGAACACGCCCTCACAGGGCAACGAACAGCCGATAGCCGGCCAAACAAGCACCCCTGGTGCATCGCAAAACGCGGCACAGCCACAGGCAGCCCCGAAAATCCAGATAAAACCGTTCATGGTTTATCTTACAAACGAAAATGCGTACCCACAACTGAAAAGACAGCTTGATGCACTCTTGACGATGTCATGGAGTGCTGTTTGCACTAGATCAGACAGTATTCGAGTGTACACCAGCACGATCCAGGATTACACAAATACTGTCCGAATTACCAACAACTAGGCTATCAGCACAGCCTTCCGCGCCAGCAATGCGAAATTCCAGTAAAACTGGTTTTTTGCCGCATCCAGGCAGATACTCCAATGGAATTCCTTCAAGAGGAATTCGCGCGAATGGGAATGCTAGTCCAGAGGGCCTGGTTTATCACAGATCGCAACCGGCGAGCGATTAACGAACTGGCCATTGAATTACCGCATGGTACAAACACCGAACCATACACGAAACTGCAACACTTTTCAGGCTTCCTCATTAAAGTTGAGGATTTTCATAACCCGACAGGGCCCGCACAATGTTCCCGCTGCCAGCGCTTCAATCGTGTGGCAGCAGGCTGCAATGCAGCGCCGAGGTGTCGGTACTGCAGCGCCGCTCTCACTTGTGGACGATCGCACACAAGTGAAATGTGTAGGCTGCGGGCAACATCACTGCGCGAAATACCGCGGCTGCGGGACTTACAAAATGCAAAGTGGAGCCGACTTGCACCCAAAACTCGCCAAGCCAGCCAACAGCAGTCAAGGCAGGCTATTAAACAAAACCAGCTAATGGCAGCCTGGCAATCAATGTCTGCTCCTGTTACAGCCCCATTCGGGTCACGACAAGCACGCCTGAAGCAGCCCCCAATGCAAAACCACAATGGTAATGTGTTTATGCCCTCGTGGGCGCAACAACAGCAGCCAGCACCTGTGTACAACAGGTATGCATGATGACAGGACGAAATGGCTTTTCCGGCCCTAGCAAATCAGCCCAATCCCGGCAACCATAGTGTGAGGCGGGGACAGAAACCTTAGTCACAATAAAAAAAAGTCCCAAAAACAGCGTAAAAATGCCGAAAAGCAAGCTGCAGCAGCGGCCGAGATCGCCCAGCCCTGCGCGAGCTCCATCCCTCACCCCACCATGGTCCAGCCAGCCAATCAGAGCGCACCAGCCCGTCAACAAAACTCGCGCTCCCAGCCCGAGCTCGCCACAACCACATCGCAGGCCATTGAGGTCGCATTGGTGCCAGTCGCTCTGACATGCCAACCTAGGGCAGACCTCCCTCGCCCCTCCCCAGTGACACAAAACGAAATTATGGCTGCAATTAACCAAGCCTTCACCAATGACGCGCATTTCAGTAAATACCCTGACCTGGCACAAGTGCTGCAGCCCCTCTGTGCCATGATCGTCATCTAGACGACTAATATGTCGATCCAAGACAAAATAACCGTGACCATCGGCTCGTCCATTCAGCTGATCAAGAATTTTGACCATGCCAGTAAATCCAATTAATGCAGCTAATTTAAATCCACCCGAAACACACCTACACTCCCTTCTCTTCTGGAATGCACGCAGCTTTAGCTCAAAAAAGGACGGGTTCATAGACTATTTGTCTCGATATAAAATTTAAATCGCGGCAATAAACGAGACACATTTTACACATAAATCTCGCTTTTCTGTTCCAGGCTATGCCGTATATCGAAAGGACAGGCCTTTGATAAGATTAAAAGGAGGACGAGTAGCAATTTTAGTACATACTTCCATCGCACATAACGAAATAAATCTGTCAGACTTTCCTATGTTATAAGCAGTTGGCATTGAATTAAAACTAGGCCAACAGCGCACTAAATTACTAGCAATTGATGCCCCCCTCCAGGGCGCTCACTTACACTGGCCGACCTGGATTTATCATATAATCAAACAGGCAATACTTTTCTCGCCCTTGGCGACATAAATTCCAAACATCCAAATTGGAATTCTAGAAATAGAACAGCAAATGGGATGCTCTTAGAAAGGCACCAAGCGAATAGAAATTATCAAGTTATGGCCCCAACTGAGTCCATTTATAATCCACCAAATATTAACCAACATCCTGATATTTTAGATATTGTCCTAACTAAGCAGTTTACAACTGGGTTAGACCTACCAGTCGAACATGGCCTTTTTTCCAACCATTACCCAGTTCACATAGATTTCAATAATACTTCCACAGAAGTAAATGCCCCGAGAAAAATTAAAGATTATGCAAAGGCCAATTGGCCGGGTTTCTCGGCTCCTATAACAGAAAATCTACCGCAACTAAATAATGATTCCTTAGCAACTATACAGGTTGTTAACGAAGCTATAAACACCCTTACAAGCACAATACAGCAAGGCATGGCTGGGTGTGTTCCAGAGAAGACACACACATATAAACTTGACACTTTCTGCAGTATATACGGGATTTAATCGCGCAGAAAAACCGCCTAAGATGCCATTATTCCAGACGCCGAGATTGGCAAACTAAGGCGCAAATTAACGAAATACAGGCTTTCATTTCAGAGGAAGTAACACTATGGCGGGCCAGTGTCTGCGATACTAAAGTAGCTAAGCTAACACCACGCGAAAACAATTTATGGGGCTTAACTAAACGCCCCTTAAATAAAACCGATAAAATCCCGCCCTTGCAAACTAACACAGGATTTGTTTTCACCCCTGAAGCAAAGGCAGAAGCATTTGCAAATGTGCTGGAAAATACTTTCCAGCCAAATCAGGATCCCTGTGATAGAAATTTTACAACCCACATTTATCGCGAAATTAAAATAAAGCAAAGCAAACCGACTGAAGACGAACCTGAATTTACACAGTCGCACGAAATAAAACTGGCAATTCGCCGCATGTATCCCAGAAAAGCTCCAGGAGCAGACGAAATTCAGGCTATTGTATTAAAGAAAATGCCTGAACTGGCCCTTGAGTATTTAGCTACATGCTTTAATGCTATGCTCAAGCTGGAATACTTCCCAAACGAATGGAAAACTGCCAATGTGATTGTCTTTCACAAACCAGGGAAGATAAGAATCCCTCACAAAATTATAGACCAATTAGCCTTTTAAATACACTTTCTAAAGTTGGGAATATATAATCCTAAGACGGATTAATTCTCATATAGGTAATAATAATTTACTTCCCGAAGAGCAGTTTGGCTTTAGACAAAAGCACTCCACAACACACCAATTAGTACGAATCACTGAATATATTAACCATGCTTTTAACTGGAAAGACTATGTAGTCGCAGTTTTCTTATATATTGAAAAGGCTTTTGATCGAGTTTTTCATGCTGGATTAATTTATAAATTAAATGAATTAAAATTCCCCGATTGCTATATTAAATTATTAGCCAGCTACCTCAATCGCAGGACATTTTATGTCCAATGCGAAGAGGTGAAATCAGAAACTAAAACCATATATGCTGGAGTGCCTCAAGGCAGTACACTTGGCCCAGTTTTATTTCATCTTTATATAAACGATTTACCAAAACCAGACCACCGACTGGTGCAATTCGGTTGCTATGCCGATGACACTGTCATATATAGTCGCTCACACGACCTCGGCCTAGCAACACGACGATTAAAAACTGCCTCAACAGCCTTTCAAGAATATTACACGAAATAGTGGATTAAAATCAATGTCGGGAAACGTGAGGCGATCGGTTTCACGCGCAGGGCACTATCCCAAGCTGCGAACCGTCCGCAAATCACTTTATTTGGCGAACCAACGCCCCATAAAGATGTTGTTAAATATCTAGGCGTACTTATGGATAGAAAGTTGACCTGGAAAGTACATATAGACGCCAAATGCGTAAGTGCATACGCCACTCTCCGCCCTATACCCTATACTTAATAGGCAAAGTGCCATAACACGAAACACAGCAGTATTGCTATATACCATACTCATACGACCTGGTATAACATATGCTGCGCCCACATGGGCCTATGCAGCTAAAACACATATTAAGAAACTGTAGATTGTGCAAAATAAATGCCTGCAAATTGCGGCAGACACCCCTAGATACTGCCCCATTACAGATCTGCATAACGAAATCAAAATCTAAAAACTAGACGAGCACTTCGTCAAAATGGCGGAAAAATTTTACAGTGATTGTGTCACACATGCTAACCCGAAAATATCTAGTCTCGGTGATTATGACCCCGACGAGACTCAGAAATATAAGCGAGCTAAAAGCATTTATGCTCACAGGCCACCTTAAAAGACCGAAACTCGCAATGTAGGCCCTCAGCCATGCACTCGACTTCCTAATTAATCCCGGAAACCCATAATACTACAATACATTTAACTACAAAATACACTCTTCGGCAATATAATTATCACAAATTAGCGAAGCACTATGTGATCACAGAACAAGGCGAAGCAGGCTCTGTACAGCCTCTGGCTCGGAGATGGCCCTGTGATTTGCATTGCAACACACTGCACTACTCACACACTCATGTGCTGCAAAGCTTCTCTCATCCGACAGCTGTCTGTATGTATGGCCCGTCGCCACTGCCGATTCCGAGGCAGTCACTCGCAGCAATACAGCCGCATAAAGGCTCTGGAAGTTAATCAGCAACAACTTCAGAGATTGGCTAGCAGCGAGATGGCTTGTGGCGTAGGGTGCTCTCTGCAGCGGTTGGTGAGGGTTATGGAGTGGCACACCTACACTCTCACCCACTCATCACCCACCAATACTCACAAACCCACACCTTGCTACACACACTACACACAACTGCAAGCGAGGTCACGAGCAAGGTGATGAGCACATTACCCCTACTTAAAATGTCTCTTTTCCAATTCTTAAATTTAACATTCGGACACTTTTTCTTGTGTTACAGGCCGATAGCAGACTTCTATCGGGTGGGTGGCTCGGTTCTGGCCTCCCACCACCAGGGCCGCGCTGCACTACCCTGGTTATCAAAACTGCACCGAAATCATTTAATTTCACCCTTCATCAAACTCACAAATTCTATCTTAGCGAACTAACACTACCCTACATTCTCCAGCCCTAATCCAATAAAAGGAATTATTTTTTCCTCCGCGACTGTCGCATAGTTTTCTCCAGGCCCTCTCCGCTTTGCCTGGTTTTCTATGCCCCTTACCACACCCTTCTTCTTTCGGGTTGTGTTCATGGCTACAATAGCGGCCATGACACCAGACAACCCTGCTATAGCCGCGATGCATGCGCCCGTTTTATTAATTAAACCCGACCTAAGGCGTAAAGGGCTTACCCTGAGACGCATCCCATTCTCCAACCGCCTTAGCTACTAACATGCATGCCGGAGGGCACACAGAACTTTGAAGGTGCTCACGTTGGCATAGCGGAATTTGGGGGCTTGCCAAAAAAAATACAGCCCTACTTTCACCTTGTTACTGAACTCTCCAATTCAGGTGTCTTTAAGAGAAAAGACTAAGGGCGTTGCTACAATTTACCCATTAGTTCATAATTTGGACTTATGGTCCTGTCTCTATAACTCTCTTTAGTAATTCTGATAATCAGGAATACTCTCAATAATTATATCAATTAATCATATTGTAATATTTCAGAATACTACAGGATACAAAGGGTTTTCTGATTATTAATATGTTAGCATTTAAATTTTAAATCTTTCGGTTTGTATTTCAATTGAATATTATCATTTATCCAATGAAACTATGTTAAATTAGATCATCCTTCCATTCAGTTTAAGATTTGCTATTCAAAAATTCTCTTTGGAGTTATGTTCCTTTTGTCTGAGTTACCTAGGGAAACATTGAATAAAATTTGAAAGTCAAATATAATAACCAATAAAAGAAAATTTTGAATGACTGGAATAATTATCGCTACATGTAGATAAAATGTTTTGCAGTATTTCACGCTGAATGTTAATAGCGTTTTCCGGTATTCTAAGGAGATTATTTTGCATTATAAGAAGAGAGTGGAAAAATGATGTGTCGAGATGGACTGTTGAAGTGATTCTGAAACTATGGAATTCGATTCGGAACTATCTACTGGAGTTCCAAGTCCATGGTGAGATGGCCAATATGCAGGATGGACTTCGTTTGGCATCATCTGTTCCAGCTCTCTTCGATGCAGACTTGTAAGGTGAACTCCACACATTTATATTCCACCAATGGAACTGTAAGAAAGCTTATGTCTTATTTCGGTTCTGTGTCCTAGAAGTCCCATTTTGAGAGTTCGTGAATTTATTGACTAGCTGGCAAATTTTGAATATTTACTTAACAGTGGAAACAGCTGTTTTAAATTTTAATAAAAAATACTAACACCTGATATTTATAAACCGTTTTTATAAATTTGAAATAATTTAAATACTTATATATTATTCTAATGACATATTGTAAGGAAGAATGCAGAGAGTATTTAATATTCATCTTTCAAATTCTGATACCAATCCGAAGTGAGCAGCATCTTAATTTTGTCTTTTCTCGTTAATACATATGTTCTACCCCCTTCTTAAATTTTCATTAAATTAACATAATTACTTTGTTCTTTTCTTTAGTAGTTGTAAAATATTAATTAATGTCTATTAAAATAAAGGGTTGATTTTTTTTGTGGAATAATCTGATTTGAAAGTGTTGATTTTTGTCTATTCAGAGTCATATGTATTCTTTTAGATGTTTACTCTTGGCGCCCATAGTTCCTATAGATATAATTTTATTCATTATATTTTCTATGATAATTCCTCAAAATAACAACTGTACGTAATTAATAAAAACATTTAAAGATTAACACCGCGTACATGGGGCGAAAAGATAATTAAATCAGGACACACGAAGGTATTAATTTATATTGGTGTAATATACACAGATATTACTATATACCATGGATAAAGAGGGTAGAGAAGCCTACTTCCTTTTCAGCTCTTTGAATCATGGATAGCATAGAGGAAAGGAGTAATATACACGAGTCAGTTCAAGAAGTAGACATAAATGACCATTACAGCGAGGAAGTTGTCGTGGATAGCCTATCATCAGGTCTATTATATGCTTCCAAGGAATCAGAGGGTTCACAAAATGGGGGAGCTAATGACACGGTAGTGGTTACAGCCACAAAAAGCCAGGAATCAACCACAGGCAATAACTATAGTAGTACTATTAACTTTGATATATTAGCACAAATGTTCGCGCAATTGCAAGCTTCAATAGCGGAGATGAAAGTGTCACAAGATTCGCAAACCACTCAATTAACGTCACAATCCACGCAATTAGCTGCACTAGCCACCCGATTAGATTCGCAAACAACGCAGTTGCAAGGGTTAAAGACTGAATTGCGCGAGCCAATTAAAACACAGGATGCCAGGATTAACGAGATTAATAACAATATTTGTAATTTGGTCACTAAAGGGGAAAGTGAATTTAACGTACAAATGAGCAAATTAATTCACTTAGAAATGCACTGTCCAATTTAGAAAAGCAAGTGGTAGATCAAAACAGGGTCCTTGAAAATAAATTGGCTCAAACAATTAACGAATTTGCTACCGAGAACACTGCTACTTTACTTAATTTAAGAGACAATGTGAACACAACACACGAAAATTTCGCACCAAAGCTGTATCAAGTAGAAACAGGAATAGTATATATTGAAGATAGTTTCACGCAATTGTCAGTAATAGAGGCGAATAACATACCATCTGCTTTAAACACTCAGCTCAATTCTTTGGAAAATAAATCCCTGGATTCTCCATTTCCGCAAGCAGTAAAAGCTGAAACGAGTGACATTTCAATACCTGACATATTTCTACTGCAGATCGGAACCAAGGTAGTCACACACAAGGCTTGGCGAACAAGGTAGTCACACATAAGGCTTGGCGACCAAAATAGTCACACATAAGGCTTGGCGACCAAGGTAGTCACACATAAGGCTTGGCGAAAACGTGGAAGACGTAGGAGAATACACGTACGTAGGTCACATGTGATGAGAAACCTGGGTCGTGTGAAACGTAGAAAACCGAATACTTCCACACAGAAGAAAGGAACGCGAGCTCACAAGCACTGCAAAACAAACGAAGCAGAACACAATGCTACTGCACTGGCAGGCAGTCTGTTCAGTAATCTGTATTATGATGATTGGTACGGAGGAAGCGAACCCATATACCGTGCAGAGAAACATGAAAATGAAGAGTAATTCATGTAACAAGGGCATAAGAAGCATCCAAGAAGGAAGTGCTTGCTAAGCGCACGAGAGACACATGAACTTGGACACAAGAACTACTTATTTACGCAAGGCAAGTTTCTGTGGAACAAGAAGGTAGAATTTTTAATGCCACCTTGTCCACCGCCAATTAGTAAACTCAAGCATGTAAGGAAAATACCAGAGATATATCTGCCTCTGAGAGATTGTGCAATCGGAGCCAGTAAAGTAAAACTGAAAGATCTTCCCAAAATGGTATGACCTGAAAACATGGAGGATGAAAGGAAAATACTTCAAGAAGAATTATTCCGTTTAGTAAACCCAAGATTACTTTCAGCCGCTGAACAACGGAAGAGGTACCAGAAAGTGTCGAAACTGAACAAGTTAGAAATCGCTGCCTTGGTGCTTAGGCGCGCTAATCCAGACAGATCTGTTTTGGAGCACATAACCGAAAAATTGGTAAGACTATAGAGGGACCTTTCAAGGCTGAAGCAGTTATCAACAATAACTGTTATGCAATAGAAACACTGGATGGGAAAGAAGCGGGTTCGTATAATACCACGCAATTTAGATCTTAGTACCCTGCATAGAACCATAATGAGCCTTCAAAAAGAGTAAGTAAGTGAAGAAGATATGCAAAATTATCATTAGAAAATTATGTTCCATTTTGCAAAGAAAGGCAGTATGAGGTCGATTCAGCTTTGCTGTTGTAACCTAGACACATATTGATGCAAGGAGAGGAGCTACTGTAGACTATGTGTTTATGATTGATTGTGTCTTCTGTTTATTTTAAGGGTTATAGTGTTCATTATTGTCTTGTTTCTTGTAAAATTGTTATTGTGTCTTCTTGCATTGAATCTTGTGTAATTATGTCTATTCAGTAGGGCTCACGCTGATAATGTTCTCTTAGGTTAACGTAATTCCCTCAACTGTGCAAACGAGTACTGTTAATGAAACTTGACAATTATTAGTAGGTTTGCATCCTTACTTTGAATCTTATTGAAGTTGTTGGCTACTCAGTTGGTCTGATATGCGAAAAAAGAAAAATGTAAGTCAGAGGTACTATGTGTGTGTGTGTAGTAGTCTAGCGAAGAATTGCGATGTTTTCGTTTTAATTTGACCCTCCTTCCAAGCATTCTATACAGTTATACTGTGACCTGGAAATGATGTTCTTCAAGACTATTCATGAAAATAAAATAAACTGTGCCCTTACCTTAAGGTAACACCTGGAACTAACACTAGCTAAAAAAAAAAAAAAAAAAGAGGAAAGAATATAATTGAAATTTGATTTAATTCTTCTTGAATAGTCCTCCGAATATCTACATAATTTTCTTTTTCGTATGTATTGTTTGTATATCATAATTTTTGTGTGTGAACAATAAGAAGTTTGATAATTCGCTTAGGTTGTAATTATGTGTCATTGTACTTATTTCATGCCTTGTTCGTGTACACTCTCTTTAATGTTGATGTCTTCTTTATGTTTTCAAAGGTGATAGAAAAATGAGAGCCACCAAAGTGTTCTCAAAACTCCATTAGTGGTGTGGTACAGGTTTGTCTACAATAGTAAATTTCAAAAGGAAAGTTAACTTATTAGGAATAAATTAATTAAAATCACATGACTCGTTATTCTTATATACTGCTCTACATTCCTTCCATTTAATCCCTATTCACTTTAATAAATAATTGTAATAGAGAATCAATAATGTTGCCAGTCTTAAAGACAAACAGCTAACTATTAAATGGGCTTGACGATAAACTGTACAAAACATTGTGGGACATTAAGCAATAATTATTATTTCTGTCAAGAAATAAAGTGGTAAGTGATATCAAGAGATAGGTAGTTGCAATTACATTCCTACTGGTAAATTCAGACCTATAACAAAATACATTATTGGTATCCCACCTAATTATAAATAAAATATATAATATTGTTTGTCCAAGAATACAGAACAAGGAAAAGGAAATGAATCATCGTGTTGGTAAATATACTCAAATGGACTTTAAAAAAAAAACTTTATTTGCATGATGACACGATAAAAACACTTTAATTACATTTGGAACTTTTGCAACAGTTGTATGACAACAACGAAGTATCAATAGTGATTAATATCCGCTTACTGGCTTTGACAGCTAACTACTGCAAAGCAGTTCAGCATTGTTTAAAATTTTGTTTTCAGATTATGGTTAGTTTAAAACAGTCCTAAAATATTAATTCAGATCTATTAAAATAAAGGGTTGATGTTTTTTTATAGTAATAATCTGATTTGAAAGTGTTGATTTTTGTATATTCAGAGTCAATTAAATTAATAACCATATATAATTAATAAAAACCTTAAAATATGAACATGTAATTTATTTTGGATTCCAAGACAAGGCACTATTTGCAGGTTACTCTCAATAAATCGTTATTATATCACAATGATAAACTCTCCTTAATAAAGCTACTACTGAATTAATTTGGCAAATCCGTCGTTTTCCGAAGCTATCAAAATTGGACTCAGCACTGGATTAATACACTGAACGGGTCAGTCAGGCCCGCACCACGGAGAAGGTCTCTCAGGATCCTCCGGTGGATCTTCTCCTCTAGCGTTGTCGTCTCTCAACACCGGAGTTCGAAGGCTGTCAGCGGCGGCAGCACCCTGCGCCGTCGGTGACCTGTAGTAGGAAGAAAGATGGCCGACCCTCTGGCAACCCCCTTTATATGGTCTGCCCCCCCCCTCGATTCTCCTCCTCTCGTCGTTGCTTGAGTGGGACTATGCCTCTCTTATCAAAGTTGGCACCAGGCAACACCTCGTTTGACATAACAACTTGCTGTTCACCAACATCGTGAACACATATACACGAGTTTAACTAGCCACTTGCAAACAACACTAGAACATATTCTACAGATATCACGACACTACAACACACCAGTAGTTGAGCTTCACTCCATCGCCGATAACACCTACACGTAAATTTACTAATAAATACTGGCCCGGAGCCCAGCTTAAACATCAACACGGCAGCCCGCCGCAGTCTCAGTGATTTCTGACTCAAGTCTGTCAACCTGAAACTGGATTTGTAAACCCATTTAAAGAGGTATGGGAACCTCGGTTCCTGATCTCGTGACAGCATGGCCTTACAGGGGCCCATGGGAGATCGGCGGCGGTACCTGCAGCTCAGTTGTACTGCAACGCTGATGATGCCTGCTGCAATACGAGACCAAATATTGGAGAACATTCCACACTGAAGCGGATAGTTTAACCTCGACAACCAAGGTTGCTGTAAAATAATTTTTGTCCATTCAAAAAAACGCATGCTTGAATTAACAAAACCTTTCTGTTGGGGCAAAAGTAATAAAACCTTCGATAGAAAAAAATTATGTCAATCAACTGTATATATTTCTTTGCCTTCCTTTGGAAATACAGGTCGAGAGCTAGTGCATTCTGTGATGCTTGGTAATGGTACAAAAACCCTAATAAAAAAAGACCAGTAGGAAACTGAAATGTAAGGCTTTAAAATTTGGATTATTTATTCGCGCGCATCGTCCAGTATTTTGAACAAGTGGGTGTATTTATAAAACACTCCTGTTTCATCTGTATTTAATTTAGCTGAGGTTTGTATGACGAAGCACTGAGGGACAAACGATCTGTGTTCGAATCTCAATCGGTATTCCTGCTTGTCGTATAGTAACTGAAACTGCCTAATGTACGCATAGCGAAGCAAATATATTTAGTCGCACAACCAAATATTTTCTTTAGCGACAAAATAAATACAACAAAATAATTTTGTGACAACTACAAAATATTTCATTGTCTCTACACAAACAATAATTAATTTGGCTGGCGAAACAAAACATGTTTGATTCAACAAAACTTTTTCCTCAGTGCACGAACTAAAATGAGCCTGGTGATAAAATACAACCCAATATCGTGGGTTTTCCGCCTGCAAAGAATCAACATGGTTAACTACCCTCATATAAATTTCTGTCTTAGAACTAGCTTAACGGGAACGTGGCTACAGCCATTTCAAGATAACCTATCATCAAAAAAGTGATCTCAGTCCATTTTAATAACAACTCATTCCTGGGCCACTACCACTGCTTCCAGGATCCAAAACCCACGAGAGACATCCTTTACCGTGCCGCTTTGCACTTTTGTCTTCTTGATATTTCTCCGAATAGCTGAGTTTCCTCCAGTCTGCGATAAAACTAATGTTTTCCAATACTTTTCAATTTCTTTCTCTCATTCGCAAAACTTCCTTTAAATATACGGCACCATCTACATAATACTTTTGTGTCCCTAATAGCTGAATTAGCCTGCCCCATTGAAGCTTATTTTCCGTAAGAAGGAAGTAGGACCCTGGAATTGGTTGAATCTGTCGCAGCCACACAATGAGAAAAAGGTTTTGTTGAATCAAACAAAATTTGTTGGGCACCAAATTAGCTTTTAGTATAGGGGCAACGAAATTGTTTCTTGTTGGAACCAAATTATTTCTTTGTTCTCATTTGGTTGCCCCAAACTGTAAGATTTGGTTGATGCAACTGAAAATTTGTTTGGCCCTACGTAGGTAAATTAAACAGTTTCGGTTTGTGTAAATAGCATTGAAGTCCGACCGAGTTTCATAACTAGATCGTTTCCAACCAAGTGCTAGCTACGTCCTAGCAGCCCCAGCTAAATTGATCGCATATAAATTTAGTATGTTCTGAATGCATCCAATTCAAGTACTGGACAACGTGCGTGAATAAATATTTCAAGTTTTAAACCTCACTTTTCAATTTACTATTGGGCTTGTTTTATTAGTATTTTTATATGATTTTCAATAATAAATCAATGCTTTAAAAACATTGGTACTATCCTAATTGTAACAAAAATTACAAACTCTCAAGATGTATTTTCGACACATAAGTGGCTACACACACACACACACACACACACGCGCGCGCGCGCGCATATATATATAGTTGAGTCAACTAAATGTTTTGTTGACACTTTAATTTCTTTTGGCCTAAAACCGAGGGCTGGTTCATTCAAGCGTGTATGTTCTCAGAGGAAAAATAATAATTTACTTGATTTTCAAGTCTGGTTTATTAAACAAATTATTCTGTTGGGGCAACTAAACATATTTTTTGGCATTATACAAACAAGAATTTCGTTGGTTGGAACAAACATTTAATTAGTGTATTACTGATATTCGTATGGGTGTTTAGGCACAGACAAGCATAAACAGCATTGATCTAAGTTGAACATTTGATAACTTGTTTTACGGGAAACATTTTTTGGCAACTTTGCGGCGAGATATTTGATGAACTTTTAGTTTATTCAACTCACTCAAATAAAGCCGTTATTGGTGATTATACACAAATTTTCAAAAGCTCTTTTATGTGATGGCCCAAATAGCAGAAACAAGGAAGACACAGCCTACTTAATATACTATGGATTATATTTATTACCTTTTTAATACGTGTGTTGATATATAGTTAATGCATTCATCACTCCAGATTAATGCATTGCCAAACAAATATTAATATAAGAATTAATCTTTTCTAAACACAAGGACTTGAATTCCCATATTGATAATGCCACCTCCATTGATTACTGGGGTTAAGGGTTCCGCTTACCTTGACTCTTGAGCTGTGGTGCAGTGTGTTTAAAACACGCGTTTTCTTACGAAACTATTAAGCGGCTATCCACTGTGCTGTTCTACGAAAAGAACATATAATTCAGACGAAGCCTGGCTGTGTGCTTTCAAGACGCCACGCACAATAGAAATGCCATTTCAGAGTACTCCAAAATGACAAAAAACGCTTCTTAAAACGCTGTATCTTAGGCCGTTTCTGAAATGGCAAATTTTGTTGACAAAATGATTACGTAACGCGATTTTGTATGCAAAAATGATGACATATTTGGTAATTTGGTATTTCGTATTTTGTATCTAGTGGATATTAGCAAAAATACAAAATGTCTAAATCAGCGCCGTGTTGGTTTTTACCTTCAATACACATGTGCGAATGTGTAAATAAAACGTTTTTTTTTTTAAACAAATAACTGTTCATAAAATATACCAGACATGTTTAAAAAGCAAGTAAGGGTTGTGCTTTGTTTATATATTTCACAACACAGATTTTTAAAGTCGTTATTGCATTATTTATTATTTTATTATTTATTGACGTACTCGTAACATTCCAGTGATTGTAGATATATTACGTCCGTTTTGAGCGTTAAATTTAGATAGAAATATTTTTCACTGTTAATGCAAAACTGAGTTGCCGCGAGGGCTAAACAATCGACTGTTGACAACTCCCAATTGAAACTTACGAAATGATAAATTACTAAATAACGAAAATCTCAGTTCGGACACATACCAAAGTTAGATACATACCAAAGTACTCAAGGTTCTGCACTGAACATTTATAAAGACTTTCCCCAGTAAAATAATATGATCACCGCTAAAAGTCCCATATGTACACGCAGCACAACGAGAACGCTGCACACCAGTTCATAGCTTTGCGATTAGCGGCAATGGCGCAATTGATGAGCGTGGCATTTAAATCCTTATAAAGGCTGTTCACGATAAAGTGAACACTTTGAAAATCAACCAATTCAAAAAGTCACTGCCCTTTCCTGCATATATTTTAATGGGCGCAGTGAGTGTCATGCGCCCAGTAAAGTTGGTAACGATGGAGGGAAAGTAGTTCCATATATTACCGTCGAATAGAAAGTATTAGGAAACCATTTGTGTTAACTTCAATTATTTATTTGGTTTCATAAATTTTTTAAAGTATTGAAGTGTAAAAATGAGCAGATTTGTAGAATATTTACTTTTCTGATACTTTCACCGTTTCACTTGAACGACACGTGAATAAAGTGAGTATACACATTGGCAATGCTAATTTTACGTAAGGCGGAAGAATACACAACGTGCATACAAGTATATCTTAAGCAGGGCTTTCAAAAGTGCTCAGTTTACCGTGAAAACTCTATAGCTCCCACGCTTCTCGGCCTCAAACGAGGAAAACAGCTTAGTGGATTGTGACAGGGACGTCATCTTGCTCGTGGCGTGTAGTATTGACGTCCACGAAGAGTTATTTTCCTTAATCCACACAAGGTAGCAGCGATGTATCTGGAAGGCTAATCACTCTGTCTGTCGAGTCAGAAATATGTTAACTCGCTTCCCATTTAGAGGAGGAAAAATCCAATTGATAGAAAAATGGAAGCAGCCTTCCAGCTACCGAAAATGCCGGTATCGTCTCACTCATTCGTTGTCAGTGAGGCAAACTTCAAATTAAATACTAAAAATAATGTAAAAATGTGTAAAAATTTACACATTCATAGCCAGAGATATCCTCTGGCTATGAATGTGTAAATTTTTACATCGTTTTTGTTTTAATAACGTTGCCAGCAAGTTAAAAAAAAATATTGTTGTATGGCTGGTTCGTTGGTGTAATGAGGGTGTATTTCCGAAAACAAACCCTTGATACGAGTACATAAAACATGTGTAAGTAGCAAATTTTTCTAACATGATAATTCACAAATACGATTGATAAAACGATTATAAAAAGTAATGTTTATTTGATTATTAATTTAAGGTAGAAAAGACAGCTTCCATTAAAATAGATTAAATGATTCCTGATATAAGGCATGTAAAACTACATGCATACTAAAAAAAATATTTAGAAGATAAATTGAGAATAGATAATTTTTAATTATATGTGTTTAAGATTTTGTGAGGATGGTTTAACAAATTTGAAATATATAGTAATTAGTTAATAATTTAGCTTGTATAGCCCCGAACATGGCGAATAAGAGGGTTTAAAGGTATGTTATTTTAATTGATCTCGTTAATTACTTTATTAATACCAAGTTGAGTTCATTCAGTGAAATAATTCTTTGGATATGGATTTTGTGCTGAAATTTTTTTGAAAAAGTTTTATATATAATTTTATGAATATAGGTGTCATTATGTTACACTAGACTGCATTTTGAAATGAATTTGCCATACCTTTTATATATTTTTGAGTTATAAATCAGAGCAATGTAGAGGGTATTAACTACAAGTAATCAGCATAATTCACTAGATATGTTTACGAAATCGACATTAAATTAATTAATACATTTTCACACCTTTTATATTAGAGCATTTTATTCGCGATCTGAGACAAAATTTTTCCTATTAAAGATTTTAACTACTGAAAAGCAGAGCACTCTGGGTAGAGTAATCTAACTTTTGTTGTTGAGTGCCAAGTTTTTGTCGTGCGCCGTGGACCCTGCTCGGTACACCCCTGGTATCCTACTGGCCTGGCTTAGGCCGAGTGAGTGAGTGAGGGGGGGGGGGGCTCAATATCCGTGTCCAGGAGTGTACAGAAACTGCCGCCGCCTCGAGGCAGTGGCAAAACAAGCCTTGACACAACGGCCAACATACACAGTGAGCCAAGTTTCGGACGAGCAGCGGAGAGTGAGCTAGAGACCAGGAGTTAGAGAGAGACGGGGGAGAGAATGTAGGTGTGTGCTAGAGTGAGCCGGCGGCGAGGGAGGGAGATAGGGCTCAGCGGCGAGCGTGCCCGACAAGCGTAATCACGGAAATTTCGAAGCGAAGCCAAACACACCGGGAGCTGGGGCAAGTATCGATAAAGAGTGCAAGAGGGTGGATGGGAGAGGGACGGGGGGACCAATCCTAAGTCCCGGTTAAGTGGATGGCAGGAGAGGCGGAAGAGACAGGACGAACTTACCGTTCAGGAAGTCAGGACGCAGCTAGTTCAACAAGCGTTGCCAGGGACTCGTTCCAATACCCCATGACGATGAACGCTATGGCCAGACACTCATAAGACCGGTTTTATGAACATAATGCGTAAGCAAATTTTCTTCCCGAATAAACTCTGGAAAACATATAAATGTATACCCAGGATTCTCGAAGTAAAACTAAACATCGTTATTCCACTTCAAGGTAGCGTAATAAAAATGCTATATGTGTAGTGGATTTGAAGGCTAAAAATTAACTTTCCAATATACTCTGGTGGCCATGGTAATTGCAGCACCAAAAAGGACGCACCTGAAGGACCCCACATTGGGGGAATGTTGTAGAGAAAGGTAGTACGTACAAAGATATGATTAGTTGTTCACCCAAGTGGCTCAGCACGTGCGCCAATGGTGACACTGATAAGCGGCATACACTTGGAGGTCGTGAAGCCACTGAAACGTAGCGCCATTGTGATTCCCTGCTGTTCGTGTGCACATACGGAGTTAGCATGCCGCTTCGAAGAAAACGAGAAACATAGGAACAGGTTTCCGCCTTTGACTGCGAGAGAATTGTGGCATATAGGGAGTGTGGATTACCCTACCACAAAATTGATTCTCCCGTCGGACGAAATGTAACCACAGTGAAACGATTATGGGATAGATGGGTCGAAGAAGGACAGGATGAGCGACTTGGTACAAGCCAACGGGCCTGTCACACCAACGAGAACGAGGAGAGACATATAATAGGCATGGCGAGTGCGGACCTTACAAATACATCAGACATCCTTGCTCAGGAGTTCAGGTGTGGCACATCAGTGTGTGTCCGTACACACGGTTCGTCGCCGTCTGCAGTATCAGGGCATCTTGTCCGGGCGCTTGCGCTTGCAATGGTGTAAGAAACATCGGGCCTGGAGGGACAAATGGCATGCCATCTTCTCCGTCGAATCCTGTTTCTGTTTACATCCTAACGACAGTGGCATCCGTGTCTGGCGACACCGTAGTGCACGCCTGTCTGAGTCCTGCGTGAAGCACCGTTATGCCGGCCCAACGCCTGGAGTTGTGGTCTGGGATGCCATCGGATCCCCGACCCACTAGCGCCTAGTCCGCATTGCCGGTACGCAGATCATCGACCTTTACATCGCCGAGGTGTTGGACCCATTTATTGTCCCCAAACTTCAGGGTCAGCCTGGGACACTGTATATTGACAGTGCAATGTGCGAACGCATGTGGTACACATCTTCCGACGGTATCTGGATGACCACCATTTCACACTACTTACTTGGCCCGAGCGTTCAACAGATCTGCCACCCATAGAAAACGTGTGGTCCATAGTTAGACGACTAGCCTGCTGCAGGAACTCGCGAATACGGACGATTTTTGGGCACGCATGGAAGCAGCATGGGCGGAGATACCCCAGACGGACATCGTAAGTCTCTTCCTCTCAATGCCGCGTCGTGTAGAAGCGGTTATTTCCACCCGTGAAGGGGCTACACAGTACTGATTTCCCCATGCCCTGTGACGTCACTCCCAATTTCAAGCGTAATCATGTCACCTATGTATGGTGAGCATTCTGTTCAATAACTCTGGCTGTAACGGCTCGCATCCTCTTTGGTGATGTAATTTAATGGCCAACAGTGTATTTCCGAAGAATATATAAATGTGATCTTAACAATAGGCGTTCATGTTTAAAAGAAGCAAAAAAGTCTACGATTTAAAATTTAATTGGCGGAAATTTAGGTTCGTTCATTCAAAACCTCCAAGCAACTAAACAATTTTTTTTTTAAATGTTGGTAATATAACTTTTAATATCACCAACTCTTTAGACAGCTGTGACATAATTTGCCTTCATGAAATGCACTTTTTTTCTTTGTGATTTCGAACAGGTAGCCGAAAATATTTCTCAGAAACTTGCTATATTTATAATTGTAGTTTAGACTGTAAAGAATAAATTGTTTTTGTGACTATGCAAACATACCAAAAGCACATGAGGGACGTAAAAGGGCTAATAAAATTGTGATACTTCCCCAAAGTAAAAACTTTTGTTGTTACAAGTAGTTACTTAGAAAGAAAGGATCGTTATAACACTGAAGTTATATAGGCAATAGTCTACGTGGTCTTAAAGGTATTTTCATTTTAAAATGTCAACACGGAACACAAATTTCCGCATTTTAAAAACGAAAGTTATGTTCGAGGAAGTTTGTATTTGACATTACCAGCAACATTTTAGTGCGAAAAATAATTATCTTCCAGTTTTTTAAAGACGCTATTACGAAAACAACTGATCAAGTGAAGTCAAATCGAAACGCTTTCCTCTCAATCTGTATAGCTGTTGGGTGAAAATCAAAGTAAATTTTGGCGTTTCGAGTGGTTTGCAGTATACCGTTCCACGCTAAAATTTTTAAATTTCATTTTTTTTTTCATATATTTTGAGATCTTCGGGTGTTTGTGTTTAGCACGCCCGCTCCCCGCTATGGCGATACGAGCTCGATCCCCGGGGTGGTCATACCGAGATTTTGCATGAGGGAAATGTGGCGGACGTGTCCGGTGGTCGGTCGGCTTTTTTTTTTGGGAAGTTACCATTTCCTCCGCCCGGGCATTTCGCCACTCCCATTTCATGTTTCCTTTATGGGACGACTGTCACTCTAAGGTTGAATCATGGGCACTCGTGGTGGTGGTGCTTGGTGGCAAGCCGACTCCTTGACGGTCAGGGAGCCCAAACGCTTAATTTCAAGGTGAATAAATTCAAGTGAATGAAAATGGATCATTCTGGGGCTGGGGTATTAGACCATTTTAAATGGAGAACCCACGATGAAAAGGAAGGGGTAACATGGGCTGCCCTCGCTACGTTCTCTAGAGGTTCCCTAAGCCATTAGGGTCGGGGACGCTGCACGGAATAGGGTTTGTGTCAGTAACCAACTGACTCACCCAGCGCCCAGAGGTCATGTCGAGGATGTACTCGTGTTGGCAGTGGTTTAAATATTCGCGATGATGGTGGATGGGGTTCTTTCTCCTATTTAGGAGAATGTCCGAAAGGCAAAGAGCTTATGCCCAGTGGGGCAGGTTTGCCAACAACAACATAACATACGGAAGGAGAATGAAAAAATCCCAGTATGACCACCGGCTAAGAGCAATTAAAGAAATTATTATATTTTTCCTTACTTTCAGGTTACTCCTCGAAAACCCGTCACTTGGTGTTGTAATCATGGCATGGAAAGGCCTCGGTTCTGCTGTCTACATGAACGCGCCATCCCACATAAGATGACAATCAGGCGAGCGGGCAACATATCGCATCTAGAGAGACGGTGCCGCTAAAAAGTACCGTTGCATAAATCTATCCCGCCAGACTGAGAACCAGGCCACGATTGCAATATTTCCGGCAATATATGTTAGCGCAATGTAGTATGAGACTTCTTTTCTCTGTACAACGCTGACCAGACATGATAACCGAAGAAGCCACGGAGAAAACTGACGTGCCAGCCACAGTACTCTAAAAATTCTTTATCAGCATATGCCATACATTTCCCGATGAGACTCTTCCAAGCAGTATTAAAGTAAATTAGATTCATAATCTGTAGTGCAGACTAAAATGTAATACAGAAAAAAGCTCCCCCGATTATAGCAAATAACTCTGTATGTTTTACGAATGTAGACTCATACCTTCGTGACCTTAATCCATCTTGTTTTAGTTATGGTTCTACCATTTAACCCGCAACAAGCTCACTCTTACTCTAACGCATATGGTTTGATCTTAATCGTAAACATTCAAACTAACGTAAATCTAAATAAGTATTTCGTCAAACCACAACAGCGTATTATTACTCCCGTCCTCTAGTGCTTTTCAAAAGACGTTTATATATATATTTAAATAATATCCCGCTTCTCCCGCCCATGCATTCCGGCGCTGCTCCATACTCACCTCTCTTCACCCACATCGACTCTCAAGACCTCATATTAAGAATCGCCCAAATATATTCACTCACTCACTAGCGTACCGTGCACTCGCATAAAAGGTGGCGTTGTATCCTTCCGAAATTGCATTTTGTCTACCTCCTACCTCACAGGCTACACTACTTCTATTTTGAATACATATTTTTGAAACGGTTTATTCGGAAACGGTTCACCTGACAGTGTTCAGGCAAGACGACCGTTTTTGTTAGTCAAGATATGTTTATTTGTAAATCATCGTAACAAAACTTGTACAGCTTACTGTTCAAAATTCTCGTGCAAACACAGGGTAGCAACCCCTATCATCCATATAAAGGGGGATGATATTACCAACCTTATGATATTATCAACATGCTAAAACACTTTTCTTGATCAAATATGGCTTTCCCGTGGAACACACACACACACACACACACACACACACAGATATATATATATGAGTGTGTGTGTGAGTGTGTGTGTGTGTAAAACCGTTTGTTTATTCATTTATTCACCAACATTGTTTAACCAGTCTCCCCGTACAATAACTTTACAATTGTACCAAGATTTCCTCAAACTGGCTGTCTCTTGGAACTGCTATCGTGCTACTGAACGTTTTGACGTTGCTGTCAGTTGCATCAACTGGAAGCTGAAATTCTGTTTCAGACGATTACAGTGAAACACAATAACTTCACATGGAATTCCTTATACTTAAAGGCATCTGTTATTTTCGCAAAAAATATTTCACGACGTGTTGTATTCCGACGCACTTAAGTTCAGAACCACTTTGGTGATTGAATAATTCGAATTGTTACGCGTTTTATCCGTCTGCCCGTGAATGACGGACGGTCAGTATTGTAGAAACTTATTCTCATTGGCTCAGCCGTGTAACAGACTGTCCTGACACAAAGGCAAGCGGCCAATAGCCCAAATGAAGACTGCATGTTTGCACATAGGATATTGAAGTCAAGCCTCCACATGAATATTTTCGCTCAAAACGGGTGGCCCTATTATTAATAACGATAAACCGATGTACATTGTGTTCTAGGCTGCCGGTTTTAAAGGGGATCCATTTTGGATTCTTCGTTTTTCTAGCGTGGTTACGTTTATAAGTAATACCCAACTATAATCCATTCACGGTTACTTAAATCTTTTCTGAAGCGCTGCTGAAGCTCTAACTCCAGGATATTCCTCTGCTGCATGCAAACAAATCTTAACTAATTCTGGAAAATTACACGTAAGGGACAATGCACAGCATTGTGCGCATTCCATTAAATAACATTTTGTATAAGAAATATTTCTTTCTAGGCATTACCAATAATATCTTCATTCATATTAATTATACATAAAATAATATAATTTATAGTCATAATATAACGAAATGTTTTATTTATCCAAACATAAAATAAGTTTATGTTTAACAGAAGTATAAAACGCTTGTGATACGTGGTATATTTAGGAAGCAATCAAACACGTCTTACATGGTGTGATTTTTCAAAGGTTTGATTCAAGAAGTGTGACGAAACCACAAATAGACTATGGCTGTTGACCTTACACAACCAGCAGTACTGAACTAAGAACTTCTGGTTATGTCGCAATATTGATTTAGCCAAATGTTGGCAGAATTAAAATCGTGACGAAATTATGAGTTCATATCAGGGGCGTAACCATTTCCGGAAAAAGGGGGGGGGGGCGGATATTAGTACATACCCCTCCCTTTTCAATGAAATGAAAATAAAATATTCGAAAATTAAAAATTGTAATATTCATAAATTAATATTTTTACATATAAGAAATTTGCAATCCCCCTTGAACACAAATAAGTTTTATAGCATTTTGTAGTTACATCTATGTTTACAAGTCCATTGGTTATAAATAATTTTTTGAACAAATAATTTTCAGTATCAAAGTTTTTTTTTTTTTTTTTTTTTTTTTTTTTCAAAAATAGTAATTTGTAATACCCACCTGTCCCCCCCCCCCCCAGACCCTTTCACCGACGTTAATTCTTAGCTACGCCCCTGGTTCTTATTCCCTTGTCTGTACGCAATATGGCAATTGTATATAGCGCATTTTCGGAACAGTATTTTTAAAAACAAACTATAAAAACCAAGTACTCTCTTTTATAGATGGGCAAGGTACCCCTTAAGCAGTTGGGAGCCAGTTCGCCCGAATCAGTAATAATGTAGTTCCAAAATTTATTGTAGATTTAAAGTTAGGCTAGTCATTTATATGAGCTATTCCGATGACAGTCTGAAAATAAATATGAAAAGCACAATAAACATGCTTATCTAATGTGACGGTGCTGGAACACCGCACATCCAGCATTAATATCAGCGCAGGGAATTGTACGTCCTAACACTGTGATAGGTCGACGAGGGAGATGCGAGGCTTCCCTTGTTGGTGACATGTTAAACATAAGTCGTGGACGTCGGTGCCGATGCAGTTGCGTGGCTTGGCAGACGAGCGAAGATTGTTGGCGTGGAGGTTTGAGGCTGCCCCCACCCCCACACTCCACCGATAACAACATCCTTCCAACGTGTATGGGTAGCGTCTAGCAACCGTCTGAAGCTACCATCGACATCATCAAGATTTGAATGTTACTGGACTCGAACCACAACGAAACCATCTGGCATGTTTCTCAACACGCTGGTCGCCGTATTTCCCGATTGTAAAAGGCGTTGTCTTTTGTATTGGGAGAGAGATTTGATAGGTACCTCATGGTGAGAACATTATAAGTTGGCAGAAGGCATATCCTGCCATTTTTAATGAGCGCATTTTATAGGGCATGTAAAGGGAAAATCTTAGGAATAAATTTTTTTAAAGTACTGTGTAATTTTGCAATTTTATAATAATTGGTATTAGTTGGTATTGCTATGGGAGCCCGTTATTAAATGCAAGTTCTGGTTATTTTCATAACATACATTGTAATTGTAATATTTTAAAGTCTGTTCGGCTGTTTCTATTTTATAATGCTTGTAATTTTGACATGGGCAGCTTATGAAAAATTGAAAACAAAATAAGACCGGAGATAAAAGATAAAAAAACAAACAGTTTGTTGAATCATTTCTCACAATTTCTGGGGTTAATTAGCTCGTATTCCAATTCATATCAGGTGATGGTTCAATTTTCGCAATTTATTGTGACTCCGTTATTTGTTTGTACTCTGCTTCTGAATAACTTACCTTTAAGCTTAGAACTACACACTAAAACGAAATAAAAATATCAACACCACGTCGCTCTAGAAGTTCTTCGCCTTCTGTCGTAAACTTTCGTGCAGATAAGGGCAAAGCCCGAAATTTTCTGGTGGAGATTTACCCATCGGGCTGTCTGGCATATCGCTGGTAAGTTCTGCCATTTTGTAGTACGTGTGATCACGAATGATATCCAGTGACAGTCGAAACCATAAAGCAGTTACCAGTAACAAAACGAAAAATTGAAAATATTTTGCCAGTCTCTAGAGTGTTAAGTCAATTAAATTTCACCGGGAAAACACTGAATGTCGGAAGGCAAAATAGCTGACGCTTAAACCTTTTTGTTTGCGTTCGTAGATTTTTCAGGGACAAACATTTTTAATCTTTCAAATTTATTGTTTGTACTCAGTGTAACAGCTTCATGGAAAAAAAAAAAAAAAAAAACTTTTTGAAAATAGCCATCAAATACACGAAAACAGTACATTTCAATTCACAAACAAATGGGTATTGAAAAAATTGATATCGAAATAAAGCTATATATATTATTACCATACTTTTACGTAGTCATAATCACCGCCCCAAATGATGATTCCATAAATTTGCGTGGATACGTAGATATCAGTATTAGTTTTATCAGTGTTATCCGTAAATTTACAGAAAACATTGACAGTATGGCATAAGATAGTGCTTCACTGCTGTGCACAGAGACTGTCGCTGTGCGGATCCTGAAGCGCATACCGCAGACGTGTCCATTATTCCTTACAGTGACGATGATTTCGGGCCTTGTTCTGTGTCTGGTGCGTATTATCCTCATATGTTTACTGACGCAATGCACACGTCATTGCACTCATGGCTTGCCCAAATTGCGTGGCAGTCTGACGAAAAGAAAAAAAAAACGGGTTCTCGTATCCCAACAGCCTTGCCACGCGTCAAGACCAATATATCTTTATAATGCGTCTTTTTCGCCATCGTACGCAATAAACACGCGTTTAACGCAGCCACCTGTCACGTTCTCGAAACCTCTCCAATACGCCGTTATTTATAACCCAGTTTGGGGAGTAGTTCAGAAGGTGCTCCTGCGCAGCCTCAAACCTACATCTTAAACTTCAGGTTCATAGAGTGAACTATATTTCGGACCTTCGCCAAGTAGATCTTTGTTGTGTCGCAGAGAATCCCGTAGGCCCAATGTGACATAAAATACTGCAAACAAAAATAGGTATATAAACAAAAATAACAACAAGCCGTGGCTAGTTGTTGGCAACAAATGAGTAAATTAGCTACAGATAAGAGACAAGCAAAATTCGCGTTATTATTTGGCACCAGGCTGATATTCATAGTACTGTATGCACTAGAGCCAATGGCGTTTCCCCATTGGCTGTTGCATAGATGTGAAGTCACGCCCGTTCTAACTGAATTGCTTATGATTGGAGCACACAATTGTAATGCGTTCATATTTTGGTGTAGAGTTACCCAGGGCGTGTTAAATAAAGTGTATTCCAATGACAAACTTATTGCTAAAGTACAGGCGTTTGAGGTTTGACGCGTCCCCAAATAATAACGCGAATTTTGCAGGTTTCCGGTTACAGATAGAGCCAACTGTTTTTACGCGAAAAGATTTCAGGACTACTTGTACTCCAAAACACTATAGTAGAGATCCACTTTCGTGATTGGATGATTTAAACTGCCATGCATCGCAAGTGTCTGCCCGCGAATCGTAGACACTCATTGCCGGAGTTACCAAATTGTGATTGGCCCAGTCAGGTATGGACCTGCCTCCAGAAAAAGACACGTGGTCAATAACCAAAGAAGAACTGCACGTACGGCATAGGACATTGAAGTCCATCCTTTTCGTAAATCTTTTCGTAATAAAACAGATGGCCCTAGCTATAGAGAACCCCACAGAATAAATCAACAAAACTACTACAAAGTAAAGGAGATGAAAATACTAGAAAGGGTAATCATACATATTAAAGCGGTAAACTTAGCACTTCTGGAAGCCCTGCTTAAGATCTACTTGTATGTGCACTGTGTATCCTTCCACCATATGTAAAATTAACGTTGCAACGGGCCGATAACCTCGTATGATGAAACCACAGAATTTAAATTTTGAAGCATTGTTTCAGAACTAAATTTAGTTTAGACCAGCTCTCAAGCCTTGCAAAGCAGATTACGTGTGCCAATTGTGCATATATTTATAGGGCATAAAGTATTTCCACGTAACTAAAGAGAACTGCAGTTTGTCTATATGTTGTATTCAATACGCACAATACGAAACTTAGTTGCACACGCCAAGACAGCGCAGTCGATATGATATCAGGTTCCGTGAAGTAGGAACGTTGAGCACTCATGGCGCGGGTTCGATCAAATTTATATATATATTTTTCATTGGTAATATTTATTTTTGTGACGAAATAGATGTACTTATTTTACTTTAGATCGGGATGTTTTTTAAAGCAAATAAAATACAAGAAAAATTTTAACGCAAATGTTAAAATTTGTTTTGCCGCAACATTAACACCACCTTAAAGTTGGGAGTACAGAAAGGGTTTAATGTTGTTACGTTATTATTTTAATGTTATATTAACATAACAACTTGAAAGTATATTACGTTGACAGCACCATTAGTTACTGACGGTTCACAGGTAAAAAAAAAATTACTGTTGTAGTAACATTAATACTATTGTACAATGGCGGTTAGTAGTGAACGGCGATAACATCGTGAAATTAAACCATCGTATATAAATTTTAGAGAACTATATGAAAACTAAATGTAGCCTAGACCAGCCCTCAAGACTTGCAAAGCAGTTTACATGTGCCAAATAATCATGCATTTCTAGAACATAGAGTATTTCCACGTAACGAAAGAGAACTACAATGTGTCGTTACATTGAATTGATTGGGTACATTACGAAACTTAATTACGCATGTCGAGATAACGCAGTTGGTAGGGCACCGGATTCCGTGAAGTGGAATGCTTAAGCTCTCAGGGCTTAGGTTCGATTCCCCCACATAACCTTATTTCTTTTTGTGGCAATATAAGTGTACTTGATTTATTTTACACTGCAATGTTTATTTAAAGCAAATAAAATTTTTTTTTAACACAAATTTCGAAAACAATGCAACACAAAACTTGTTTTGCCGCAACACAAACACCACCTTAATGTGGCCAGTACAGTGAGGAGGTAAGGTTGTCATAAAAGTACTTAATTTTATATTTACACTAACAACAACATTAGTTACTGACGGCTCACAGATAACCAAAACTTAATGTTGTTGTCTTTTTCTGTGAGAACCTCGATTCATAGACACTGATTTATTGTTTCCAGAGGGAGAGCGAATATGCAAATCTCTACTTTCTGTGTCTGCACTCACATTCATTTCAATCACATCACTCTTACACAGTCACACCCTTTTACTGTGTGCTGTATGCTTGTGCGTGTCGTTATGCACGAATGTAATACTTATTTTCACGTACGGCTCATGTTTAGACAACTTGAGTTCCAAACATGTCATAAAATACTCTGTTTAAATTTGGATTAAAATAGCAAAGTAATTAACAAAATCGTTCTTTAAACTTTACACTGTAAAATTACTCTTTAAAAAAAATAATTAAAAATTACGTTCCACAGCAAAGTATCTTAATTGGGGACACCTTGAGAAACTTCTGCAATCTTCTTGCACAGTTTGATATTTACACATTTGTAACTGAAAAATACTACGTGTACGTTTAGCATCTAACTTCGCCGTTTAAAATCTATATTCAAACAGAAGCATAAAAATACAATCACGAGAAAATCACTTCAAGTGATGAAATATTTGGAATATATGGCAAAAAAAAAAAAACCTAAAACAGAAAAACTTATTAAGCAGGCTGCATTGCAAAATTATTAGTCGTCACCTCAACAACTACACTACTAAATATGTGTTGTACCACCGCGATTTATGTGTTACTAGTTTGACCAAAATGCGAGGGAAAGTATGGAATGTAATTCACAGTGCCTATACAATATACCATGCGAGACTTGCCAAATTCCTGTTTGTAATGCATCTAATGTCCCAGCGACCACTCTTTATGTACAACCAATTACAGGTGGCGCAAAACTATTTCTGAGTAGTAAATTTCTCAAAACAGTTAAATTATTAACTGAAAACACTTCATAAGTTAATATTAAAACATATTGTAACCTTTACGTTGATACTGGGTGTTGTGGGTGGCATACAACACTTGTCATTCTATAACTGATCCCAAACAAATTGTAACCTTTACGTCGATACTGGGTGTTGTGGGTGGCATACAACACTTGTCATTCTATAACTGCTCCCAAACAAATTGTAACCTTTACGTTGGTACTGGGTGTTGTGGGTGGCATACAACACTTGTCATTCTATAACTGCTCCCAAACAAATTGTAACCTTTACGTCGATACTGGGTGTTGTGGGTGGCATACAACACTTGTCATTCTATAACTGCTCCCAAACAAATTGTAACCTTTACGTTGGTACTGGGTGTTGTGGGTGGCATACAACACTTGTCATTCTATAACTGCTCGCAAACAAATTGTAACCTTTACGTCGATACTGGGTGTTGTGGGTGGCATACAACACTTGTCATTCTATAACTGCTCCCAAACAAATTGTAACCTTTACGTCGATACTGGGTGTTGTGGGTGGCATACAACACTTGTCATTCTATAACTGCTCCCAAACAAATTGTAACCTTTACGTTGGTACTGGGTGTTGTGGGTGGCATACAACACTTGTCATTCTATAACTGCTCCCAAACAAATTGTAACCTTTACGTTGGTACTGGGTGTTGTGGGTGGCATACAACACTTGTCATTCTATAACTGCTCCCAAACAAATTGTAACCTTTACGTTGGTACTGGGTGTTGTGGGTGGCATACAACACTTGTCATTCTATAACTGCTCCCAAACAAATTGTAACCTTTACGTTGGTACTGGGTGTTGTGGGTGGCATACAACACTTGTCATTCTATAACTGCTCCCAAACAAATTGTAACCTTTACGTCGATACTGGGTGTTGTGGGTGGCATACAACACTTTTCATTCTATAACTGCTCCCAAACAAATTGAAATAGTGACCTGCCACAGCTTATCAACCCTGTGGGTCGATGAAAATTTTGGGTAAAAAGTAGGGGGAGGGTGATCACCCCTCTTGCCCCTCCTCGTACCCAGCCTTAACCACCGAGACTACAGTTTTAAGCCTGTATGCAACGATTACATTTTCCATGCAAGCTCGAGTAGAAGAATTCATGAGATCTACTATAGGCTATTCACGCTAAAATGAGAACTTTTGAAAGCTCTGCTTAGCATCTACTTCTATGCACATTGTGTATTCTTCCGCCTCATGCAAAATTAACATTGCCATGGGTCTCGTCACTTTACGCATGCGTCGGTCAAGTGCAGCTGCGAAATTGTTAGAAAAGAAAATGTTTTGTCAATCTGCTCATTTTTACACTTAGATGGATAGAAAAAAAAAACAGAAAGTGAAAGAAATAATCTAAGCTATCGCAAATTGTTACCTGACATTTTTTATTCGAAGTTAAGATGTGGAATTGCTTTCCATTCATCGTTACCAACTTTACTTGGTGCATGCCACTCAGTTCACTTGTTGAAGTATATTCAGGTAGGGATAGTGACTTTTTCTAAGGTTGATTTCGAAAGTGCTTACTTGATCGTGAACTCGAGCTTTATGCAATCAGTAAATGAAGGGTTCTTTGGTATAACCTATCCAACGATACTTGTTGCCGCGCGAGTAAAGACGAGTGCATTTTTCAAGTCTTTACTTCTGCAAATATGGTTCACTCACGATTTCAACATTATGCGCGTATTCACACAGCCTAATCGTTTTGTTGTTATGACTGGAAGTTTCGTTTCAAATGAACAAGAATGTTTACCATAATTTTCACGAAGTCGTATTTGAGAATCAGTAAAATTTTCAGTTACTTTTATCTACTATTTATTTGGGTTTAATAGCCATAAACTGGTTTTAAAAATAAAATAAAATAATATCTCTCCTCAATACCACAATCTACCACCCTCTCTCTGTTAAGCTAAAATGCCAACCTTGTAGGAAGCGTCCCATCGAAAATTGCGCATGGCTAATTACGAAAACATTCATGAAAACTGTCAGCAGATTGCCAAATATTCCATAGGACCGCAGGCTTACATGGAATAGTCCAATAAATCTTCCATCGTGGTATACAGGCTTAAGAGGGCACGGGACATAAATCAATGCTATTGAGGTTTATCACATTTCATAAATTTTATGGAAGACAATAGAGAAAACAAATAAAGGACAACCATACAGAATAGCTTTTATTAACGACGAGAGCGCATATTTTACGTGAGTGACGTTATTCTGCCGAGATATTTCTGACGCCGTCAATTTTTGTGTGTTTTTGTGGCACAAGACATTGTGCGAAATTGATACAGTAATACTGCAAAATACTTGGTCGTTAAGTTGGCAAAACCTACTATCTAGGATTGCCATTTTTACTTTTTTCCATGTTCGCTTTCAAAAACCAGTAAATATCAATTTACGTATTTGGTGTTAATTTATGTTCCACGCCCCCTTAAGACTACTGTAGTATCGATTGTCTTGATATGGTTCCATTCCCAGCGGGGGTTCATGCATGTAGGGAGCGTGGTTTACCTTGGCCAGATATTTTTCTTGGGGTACTGCCTTTTCCCCCGCTCTTTCAATCCATCCCTGTTCCATTTTAATGCCACTTCAAATCCATGGGCACTAAATATCTCTAATCAAATCCGCCAATTCGCGGGCCGTTAGGAATGGTGACTGCTTTCATGGAAACAGACACTGTCGTGAGAATATGAAGTCGGGTTGTCGCTGTTGTATTATATTTTTTACTCCTGCAATAATACACTTCCTTTGCGCCCTTTTTTCTGCTCGCATTTTGCCCTCTGTTCGTCCCCTCCAGTCAGTACGGGAGAAAGTATTCAAATGTGGCGGCATTTTAATGCCCTATTCCAGTATGCTGCAGGGAAGAGGAGGTGGGGATTAAAGTATGCTGGGTAGAGAGATGACGCGAGGGAGAGTAGAAGAAAGGATTTTCTCTTGTCCCTCTGTTTCTATTCTGCCCCCTCCCCGCCCCCTCTTCACTCACTCTTTCTCTCCACGTAGCGGGATGTAACTGCTTCCTTTTCCCGCCTTAGAGTTTTCCACCCCTTCTCCTAGTAAAGGGGTGGATTTTCCTGCTATGGGAGGGGAGGTTTGTGGAATATTCATTTGCATTGCAAATTGAGTGCTGCAGCCACCGGCGACTAGAAATTTCAATCCCTCTAAAATCCCGGACTCGCCCAATGCCGTTCCTGGCCTTCGGAACACGTGCAACTTGCACCCCTACCCACCACCACTCTTCAACAGCTACCCCTTCATCCTCACAATCCTTCGTTTTTCTCATACAGAAATTCCTATCCCACCAAAAAATAAATTCTCTACGTTCTCCGCCTTCGTTCACCAGCAAAACGTTTTTGTCTCGTCCTATGCAACACCCAAAAAAAAAAAAAAAAAAAAGTTTGCTCTACAACTTCGCCATTTTCGTTCCGTCTGTGCTTTACCGAATTTCCCACGGTATTTTTTTTTTCCCCCGGCGCGAGGGTGCTTTCCTGCCACTTACCTACTTAAAATCTCCCCTCCCCCTTCGTTTCGATGTTCTTGCCATCTTCCGCATCCCCTTGTTGACCCAGCCCAAGCTTTATCCGCCCCTCCTCGCACCCCGTGCTCGTTGTAGCTAATTTCCCGCTAATGACATTTAGTTCGTCGGCAGCGAAACTGTTTATACCGTCGGTTTGAGGGCGAGCACACAGAACGAGTAATGGAAACGAACAGGACTCCGTGCTGCGTTTGCCATGGTCGCTCCAGATGGCTAGAAAAAAGTTTAACTTCTGCAAAAATAAATAAAAAAGGGTAGCCACACGCCTAATCATTTACTCAGGGGATAAGTCCTTAACCATGTCCTTGCTATGTCCTCCCTAGTTCGTTAGCGTTAATTCAAAATCTCTTTAAAAAAAATCGTTGTTTGTAACTGCATGTATTGTAGACATATACTGCTATACTGATACAAATGTTGACAGCTGTTTTGAAAAAAAAAAAATGATTCTATGCTGTAACATTTAACATTTTTTAATGTATAAGGTTGCGACCTCCGAAATTGATTTTTTTTCTTTGTACACAATAAATATTTACAGCAATCTCACAACGTTATGTAGCCAAAGTATAAGTACAATTATTTACTTCCGTGGCCATGTACATTTTTAAAATAACACGCAACGGACATCAAGAAGAAAGTAAACTTGGTTTTCGAAAATTTTACTTCAACTTGCTAATCACCACGGTAGGTATTTCTAATGTAAGTGTAGAGTAAAAAAAAAACAAAAATTATTGAATAAACTTGGGTCGGAAATAGTTTACCAGCATAGTTTTAACCATAAATGTTATGAAACGTACGTTTTAGATAAATAATTCTCCTCCACTTTTACTTAATTTTAGAAATATAAATTGTTCACAAAATGTTACTTATGTATGTTTATTTGAAGATACAATGTTATGTACGCGTCGAAACAAAACAAAAATTGATTATCCCCTGTGTATCGATAATTGTATAATCAACAAAAAATTGATCTAATTTTAGGGACTTTCTACCGCCTGTACAATTACGCTATCAAACATTTCAAAATTCTCGTTAATGGAAAACGTAAATAAATTCCAAATATCAAATAAACTCTAATGCAAAAAAATAATACATGTCTGTTTAACACAACTTAAATTATTCGTAATGTCGTAACGTCACAAGATGTTAATGACTATCGTACACAACAGCACTTTAGAAGTGGGCGATAATGCCAAAAATAACAGGAAGGCATAAGTATGACTGAATCTTCAGATTCCTGTAGCTGACATACGCAAATAACAGTACTAGTGGTGGTTTCCAAAATAATACATATCTGTTTAACACCAACTTAAATTATTCGTAATGTCGTAACGTCACAAGATGTTAATGACTATCGTACACAACGGCACTTTAGAAGTGGGCGATAATGCCAAAAATAACAGGAAGGCATAAGTATGACTGAATCTTCAGATTCCTGTAGCTGACATACGCAAATAACAGTACTAGTGGTGGGTTCCAAAATAATTCGAATTACCAGTGGCAAAATATGTGTTACATATATAGAATGTTTGCAGTTATTTGAGCACTTAAGAAATTAACCATATTTTTGGCATCTTAAAGGCCCTTAAAGGTAATGGTTATAAAAAATTTACTCTTATACTGGCACGCAACTCCGTTAAACTTGAAGACATTAATTTTGTAGGCTGTTCACGGTAAAATGAGCCCTTTTGAAAGCCCTGCTTGAGATCTACTTGTAAGCATGTTGTGAATTATTCTGCCTCATGTAAAATCAACATAGCAATGGGCCTCATCATTTGATTCATGCGTCAGCCAAGTAAAAGCTGAATTATTTATAAAAGTAAATATTTTACAAATTTACTCACTTTTACACTTTGATGGATTAAAAAAACAGAAAACGAATGAAATAATTTAAGTTATGACAAATGGTTACCTAACACTTGTTATTCGACATTAATATACGGAACTACTTTCTATCCATCGTTTCCAACTTTACTGAGCGCGTGACACTCAATGCGCTCATTAAAATATATGCAGGCAGGGGCAGTGACTTTTTGTCTAATGTTGATTTCAAAAGTGCTCACTTTATCGTGGACAGACTTTAAATAGTCTTACCTAGCATTAAAAAATTATACATAGTCCATTCACAGTTACTTTAATTTTTCTGAAGCCCTGCTAAAGTTATAGTTCCCGTATATTCCTCCGCCTTGTTCAAACTAAGCTTAACTAAGTCTGGAAAATTACACCAGAGGGACAACGCACCGAATTCGTACGCACTCAGTTGTAATAATCTTTAGCTTGAGAACTATTTGTTACTACGTCCTACCAACACACATGTTTACTCACTTCTTTTATTTATATTTATTAAAATATACATCATAATTTATAAAATAATATGTGACACTTCAATTTAACGAAAAATAAGATACTTTTATGTCAACAGAGGTATAAAACGGTTGTGATACATGGCGTATTTGGGAAATAACTAAACACGTAATCCATGGGGTGGTTTTTTTTTAAAGATTTGGTTCAAAAAAAGTGAAGAAACCGTGAATGGACTATACCATAGTGTTTGCATTATGGCCTACCAAAGTCAAAATTACAGCATTTTTTTCGGACTCGCAAATAAAACAATCAAAATAATTTACATAAAATGTATCAAGGCGACTGAAAGTTCATGTCCCAATTCATTTGAAGGTATGTTTAGCCAAACTTATTAAAAAAAAAAAAAAAAAAAAAAAAACGACTGCAAATATAACTATGCAAAAATGTCATTTTTATAAGGAATTTGATAAAATCGTGAAAACATTTCATAGCATGATTATAAAGATTCGGCGATGTAACGTTTATATCTTTTTTGCAATATGAATAATCTAATTTTGGTAAGTGAGTTAGTTTTGATATTTTCTACGTTCCAAAGTACTAAGTTTGCCATTTTGACAGGCTATCGTGTACAAAATATGTCCCATATAATTATTTTATGCGAGGAAATAGCGCTGGCAGTAATGTCTACAATTTGAACAGCATATTGTACAAATATGAAATAAGTAACTTACCTGTTACCAGCACACTTCAAGAATTCAAGGAGTAGATTTGGATAGTTCCAAGCATTATGAACTGAGCACTGAAGCTGCCGATCCGGCCGAATTCACCCAACTGTGTGGTGAGAATATTCACTCGCGCTTGCTAATATCTAATAAGTACGTGTGGGTATCTGCTGGCAGCAATGGTGCGACGAAAAGAGCGTCGTTATACACACAACACCGGTTCCGACAAAGACGGAAGTGCGTGAAATGTCGCTGTATTATTCTATCGAGTAATTCAACCTCGTCGAACACGGGTAGGAGAAAAGGGGGGGGGGGGCACGTGCACGTTTCATAATTACCAGATATCGACGACCTAAGTTATAGGATCATCTACCTCATATTGCAAGAAATACACCATCTGCTATCGCGCCAGGGCCATGCTTGAGGATTACGTCCGTACATTATAGCATAAATAAACGTCAGTAGTTAAATTTAGCTCAGCGAGGTGCCGCGGTGATGTAGTGATCGCACTACTTGCCTCCCACCTGGGCGAATCGGGTTTGATTACAGGCGGGGTCGCTCTCCGATTTTTGAATGGGGGAATCGTGTCGGACGATGCCTCTGGTCGGCGGGTTTTCTCGAGGATCTCCGTTTTCCCCGCCCTCGCATTCCGGCTCTGCTCCATACTCACTTCGCTTCACCCTCAACTGTTTTCAAGACCCCGATGTTAAGAGCCGCCCAAATCTCTTTCCCCTCCCCTACCCCCTTTTCAGCTCTTGAATGTGAATGCTAAAGTTACCAGGCGACATTGCCCAGACGCAAGGAGATATGGTGCGTTTATTTCCAGTTTGGGAAACCACTAGTGTCAGAAGTCATTGCCACGTGTGTCGTTTTAAGATATGATTTTACGTTTGTTCGTTTGGCAAGACATTCCCATGAATAACTTAGCGCATAAATATTGGACTTTTGTATGGCTATTAAATTGTAAATAGAGATAGGAAATGTTTGCGAGTTCAACGACCTGTATGCTAGAATCCAACAATCCTTTGTATAGTCGAGCCTCGGATGTTTGTTCATTGGCTGCTGCTCCAGAGAGTATCCAGTTTTACTCCACACCTGGCAGTGTAGCACTCACTACTTGTTTCCTTGCAAGTGTGCTAATGACTCGGAGTCGTCCAGGGCGTGTCTAATAAACTCTTATCCAAATGCAAAAGTAAGTTACTTCAGCATAAATGTGTTTGAAATAATATATCTTGTCCTGAAATTAATTCACGAAATTTTCCTATCCCTAATTGAAACTAATTTTTTATCTTCAAAATGTTAAACCAAAGAGTGCTGCATTAGCTTTGTCTATGCCAGGCAATGCAAACATATCGTAAGTCTAAGGGCCAGTATTTTTATAAAATTCTGATGAAGGAACATGATGTCTCTTCCTCCAGCTCCTCCTCCCCTTCCCCAACCAAGCACGAAAATCTATGTGTGAGTATATTATATATTTAAACACATTTTTTTCAGAAAGCGACAGCGGTTAAAATAGTATTATAAATTTTGTCATTATCAGTATCTGAACTTGGTCTAGAAGGGATTTTTTTACTGGTCTTGCAGTTATTCCTGATCATACGTTTTATGAGAAATAAAACGTGCCAATTTTCGCGTGATCATTTGAGAAAATCTATAGTTACGTTAGTGGAGAGGCTGAGTTAGCAAATATTTTGCTGATATATTTTCAGGCGTATATTACTTTACTACATGGTATTATATTCGCATTATGATTTTAAAAGTTTTGTGAATATATATATATATATATATATATATGCAGGGTAGGAGAGAATTCAACCGTCAAACTTCACGCGGTGATTACTTACGCAATATAAAATGTAATTAAAAATATACTCCAAACTTTCTACCTAAATTGAATACTAAGGTTACTTATAAATATCTAAAACGTAGTAAAATTTAATTATGATTTTCCGACCATTGTTTTATGATGTCGAGATCTTCTATTTTAGAGCAGGCTCCCACTAATAAATCATGCGGTGGTAAAAACAAGAGGGATGAGCACCCTACTATCGCAGATGACAGTTTTGCCGTCAGAAATGACGAAATTTCTATGCTAGTTAATTTATCAGCATAACATAGCAAACCAAAATGGCTTCTATTTGCAACTGCCCAGGACCCTCCGTTTTCGTGTAGAACTATCTTGCCGGGAATCATATACTGGCTTCTACCCGAAACAAACACGTGACTTCAGTACTGTAAGCTTATCATTTTGTGGAACATTCTGTTTACACTAAGCGTTACAAACAGTCGACCAAGTTGTCTATATGCAGTGGACGCAGCAGCGTGCAATGCACGTATGTACGTTGTATTGCCTGAATTCTAGGCAATGCACTACTACAGTCGAAGCTTTGCGTGCGTTGTACACGAAAACGGCGAGTCCTCGGTAGTTGCAACAGCAGCAGCGCCATTTTTGTTGATTAGGTTATCCTGGTCAATAAACCAGCATCAGAGCATCATAATTCCTGATGGTGAAAAGTTACCTGCAAAAGAGGGTGGCCAACACTTATTTTCATTACTTGGTGAAGTACTGACGATGATTTGCTTTAAGGTTGAGGAAAGCGATAAAATATGAAAAGAAATTTGGAGAATTTTAGTAGCAATTACACTTCGCTTCCGATATTTTGTAAAAGTACATTTAAAAATCTCAGATTCCAAGGGCTTATAACTCTTAGTATTCAGTATAACGTGTCCCACAAATTCTCTACTTGGTTTTCCATACAGAATCGCCTCATTAAGTTTGTTGGTATAATTCCGCCTCAACCTGTTTGCATATACATTCCTCCAACATATTTTCATAAGTGTAAATATAAAGTTTTCTGATATCACACTATTATAGTTTGTAAAATATGTTATTTGTCAGTTAATTTTCTCCGCTTTAACAATAGTAGGTATATATTAATACACTTTAGTTAATTAAATTTTCTTTTGCGAGAAAACAAAATGGCACATTTTAACAAGCTACATATAATATTAATTAATGAAGCAGCTTTTATCAGGCTGCTTTTGTTTTAGAGCGAATTCGTGAACTCTGGATTTCTCTTTCTCTCTCTTTCTCACTCTGTCTCTGTCTCTCTCTACACAATATAGCAATTGGTCTGGAATGACCTACTTGTGTGTGTGTGTATATATATATAAATATAAATATATATATATATATATATATATATATATATATATATATATATATATATATATATACACACACATCATATACACACGCACACAGGTTGTTCCATGTTCCAGGCCAAATGCTACAAACGACAAACGTCGTGAGGTGATTTTTATGCACAATGGGATTAACTAAATACCCTAAAGTTATTGTTGATGAATGCATGCATGCTTAATGCAAGAGGGTATGGAATCATTTTAAGAACATAAATAAGAAATTGCGCGATATATAACAAACGAAATTTTGGTATAGCTTTTATGGGAACGAAGCAGTGTTAAATGTATGCATTTTGTTTAGTATTATCATTTCTCTACACTAGAAAATTGAGCGTAGAATCATCGTAGTGTTAAAAATTTGTAACTATTAATTTTCATCTATATTTTTAAACAGATTAAATACTACCATTTTCAAATTAACAAAATATTATGTCTTGGTGTAACGTCCTCAGGCCATTGGTTCTCTTTAATTTTTTTTGTCTATTGTTGAGTTATAACGCCTTGCCTCTATGCAACCTTTTATTATGATAAATGGTTCATCTACCACGTGGGTTCAGTACAAGGTTAACTAATTCAGTGAACTGGTGCTGAATCGGCATTTACGTCCTGTATGCAGTTTCAATCACTCATGCACCGGTCGACAACTGCAAAATAACAATAATAACAGCAGATCAGTAAGAAAAATTACAAAACAATATAGTTCATTAAGGATTTTTATTATTTTTAATCTTACGACAGTTATCCATACAGTCATTTTGTTCATTTAACAGAGCGTGTTTCGATAATTGTCGAAAGGGGCGACCTTGGACTTCAGCACACAAATAGCAATGCCACAGCAAGGATGGCCGGATTCTTCCTAACATGCATGGTGTATTTCGAATTAAGTTGCAGGCGTCAATAATCCGCGGCAAAAGGTCCTCTTATTGTTCCACAGGGGTTTTGTACACCCGACTCTTTAAATGGTCCCACGGGGAAAAAAAATCAGGTGGATTTAGTTCGGGTGAGAACGCAGGCCATTCGATGGGGCCGCGATAGCCAATCTATTTGTTGTGAAATGTTGTGTTCAGGTGTTCTCTATTCGTGGCGTTCCTATGTGCTGGCTGGAGCACCACAGTGCTGAAACCACATTTCACATGTGACAACAAGTCGTACGACTTCCAATGACACAGACAATGTCTCAGACAAAATGTCACACTACAGAGGTCCGGTTAACCAATTGGGAAGTAAAGTTGGTCCTATGAGGCGTTCGCTGATGATGCCACTTTATATGTTGATAGAAAATCTCGCAAAGCAGATCGGACTTAGTACGCGGATTTTCCTCAGCCCAGGCGTGGACTAAATAGCTGTTAAATATCCCATCCTGTGAGAAAGGTGTCTCGTCTGTGAAAAACACCAAATATTCCAAGTGAGGTAGCACAGCACTCTGTTGCATAAACCAGACGCAAAACTGAAGTCATCTTGGGTAATCATAGTGTACACGTTGTAGGTGATAGGGCAACTGCACCTTCTCACGTATGTTAAAGGCTGTCCACGATAAAGTCAGCGCTTTAGAAATGAACTTTAGAAAAAGGTATCTGCCCCTGCATACATGTATTTTAATAGGCGCAATGAGTGGCATTCACCCAGTAAAGTTAGTAACGATGGATAGAAAGTAGTTCCATATCTTAACGTCGAATAAATGTGTTAGGTAACCATTTGTAGTAACTTAAAATTATTTATTTTTCTTTCTGTTTTTTAATACATCGAAGTGTAAAAAGGAGCAGATTTGCAAAGCATTTACCTTCCTAATAATTTTACAGTTCCATTTAACCGACGTATGAATAAAGTGATGAGGTCCATGCCAATGTTATGTTTACATAAGATGGAAGAATACACAACTTTCATACAAGTAGATGCTAAGCAGGGCTTTCAAAAATGCTCATTTTACCGTTAACAGCCTATATACTACCGTATGGCTCGCCGTAAAAATATTTTAAATTACACGTGCATTAGTCGAAGACGCATTACTCACACCCTCGAGATCATAGTGTTCAAGTGCAGGTGTCAGCACATGGTTTTCTGTCCTCTTTGCCAGCAATGAACCGGTGTCCCGAAGCCGCTGGCGAAGTCATAGGTACATTTCGTGGCCCGGGTTGACGATGTTGGGGAAACATCTCTGCTTATAGACGTGCTGCTGATCTACAACTGCAATCAGCAGTACCATATACTAAATGCATATCGGTGAGCTCTAGCCAAGTATACTGTTCATTACATCATCAGATCACACTGACACTCGCACACCACCAGTCATGTACGACACATTGTTGTCGATAGCAGGCACAAAATGGTCATATTGGACTTACCGTATCGTTATCTTTCTGTAAAGATATCAGTCAAAGCTCAATACACTCTAAACAATTATTTGGAAATTTACCATACCAGTGTATACGCTTAGTGAAAAAGCAGGAATGGTAATGTTTTCCCCTATACATTCATTGTAGCGTTTCTAAATTTGCTCAGGAAACACTAAATGCATTGGGAAGTCCCTAACTTTGTATAATAGAGCTGCTGAACATCCCTATATCTGGAGCTTGGTATGTGGTATTAGTGCCATACAGCGTTTAGGTTAAAAACTTCCATTGCAGTTTAGGAAGTTTACCAGAAAATTTTTTTACACTGTAGTCAGGCTGGACAATGTACACAACACAGACTGCCTAGCTGTGTTACGAATGGTATAGGCTGTTCACGGTAAAGTGAGCACCTTTGAGGCCCTAGTTAATTTTTTCTTTCAGCCATTTATTTTCCTTTAACTACCGTTCTAAATAAACATTACCACGTATATAATAAGCGCAGTGTGTACATTCGACCACACTCGGAATTTAATGTCTAAGACTAATATAAAATTTATTTATTGACTATTATTCCAAATGAGACGGCATTGAAAAGTGCTCACTTTACCGTGAATAGCCTGTAAATGCGGTCGTTTTGCAATTGTCTCTCGGCGCATGTGCGACTGAAATGGCGTACAGGGCCTATATGACGACTCAGCAGCAGCGTACTGAATATAAGTTATCTTTGTACTGTGCGTGCGCAGTAGACAGACTGCTTAGCGTAAGAAACAAGTTGCATAGCTGCAAGCAACACTTGACCAAAAAGGGAATTTAAAAGATAACCGATGGCGTGAGAGCTTTGCCCTAAAGCAAACTTTTCTGTTCATCTTAACATGGTAGTTATTAATCTGTCGAAAAATGTCGATTAAAATGCATGGTAACACATTTTCTAGCATTACAACGATGCCATGCTCAATTTTACTGTTAGAGGAATGGTATTACCAAACAAACATGCGCACATGTAACAGCTTCGTTCGCTATATAACAATACACCTACAAGATATATTTACTGATTATTGAAATCCAGAATTTCTGACTTACGCAAGGAATTTGCAATGGAGTATTTGAAATCGTTTTATGAAATTCTATGCGTAAAAAGAAAGCTCCTCACTTACTGACCCCTAGCCCAGACCGCTGGACGTAGAAATATGAAATATTTTAAGGGTGGCTTTCCCTTGGTTTTTAAGCACTCAATAGAAGGCATTTCTGGAAATTTGATCCCAGAGTTGGTGGAAGCATATTTAATATGTTTTCACGGAATTCTTAGTAACTCTTAAACCCGATAATGCATAGCTGTTTTTTTTCTTTTTCATATGACATACAAAGTTTCCTTAAGAGGCTGGATCACCCCTTACTCAGAAATTGTTTGTTTTGGTGTCATATCAGAAGAGTCAGAGCCATTACTGAAAAAGTTTCATTATAGAAGCATTAGAGTTCATGGTCCTGTGTACATTATTTTCCTGATTGTTAATAGGTGTTACCTCGTTGTCATTAAAAGTTGAGAACGAACTAATATATGCAATTTTGTATTAAGTTAATAGTTGGATAAATATGCATTACTAGTTAATCTATTATGTCTGTAATAACATGTAAGGCATTTGGCTAAGCTTATATTGCCACATTTTAAAGTAAATGATCCTAAATTTGAATCAGGAAGAAATAAATAAAAAAATTCAGTATGGCACGCGACGTGGGCACTTAAAATGATTTCACATTTATTTTTTATTTTTGTTTTTATCCCTGGCACTTGAGAATCGCCTATGAAGTAAACAAATAAATATTTCGATAAAAATATTGCCTCCGTTTTGTGCGGAATTTGCGAGTAAACTAGCACTGTAAAAAAATTTTCGTATATTTACGGAATGTTTTACGGAAATGCACAGTGTATATACGGAAAGTCAATCCGTAATGACGAAAAACGGAGTTAAGTCCGTAAATACAAAATACGGAAAGTCTCCGTATTCCCATTGGCTTAGAGTTACGGGGACGAACAATGCCGATTCTACACGAAGCTTTCTTCGCCACTGTAACAAGAAAATTATCGTTTCTGCGGCAGTTAATGTTATCCACGCCACTATGGCCTTTTCTTTCAAACATTAAAAAATAGCGTCAGGCGTCTGTAACATTTGGCAACACTGAAAATGCACTAAATTTAATAGAAACTGAATATTTGCTTTCTCTTCTAAATATAAGTATAAATGTTATACCACATATTTACAGCCAGAGTTGTAGGTGAATGGTTAGGGTCTTGGGGTGGTAAGTTTTTGACTCGGGTTCAAACCTCGCGTAAGTACAAAACATTTTAACTTTTTAAATATAATTATTTATACACGGTAGAACACTCGCATAACGAAAATTAAAGACATTTTCACTATCTCTTTTTATTTTAAACGGAAAGTACAGAAAATTAACTTGGAAATTAACGAAGAGGTTCCGTAATATTTACGGAAAGCCCGTTTCTGAAAATATATGTGTCCGTTACGGACACATCTGGAAAAATTTTTACCAGCACTTTTCCGTAAAATGAAGGGAATTTTTTTAACAGTGCGCGGTCATTGCTGGACCCCAGAAAGTACACCTGCGATTCGCATGTTGTATATAAATGATTCAGACACGTAAATAATAAAATAATTAAAAATCTTTTGACTTCCCGAAGCTCCATACACGTTTGTCACATTTTACTCTCGAATAAGTATTTCGCATATGGGGATCATGCCGGACGATGCCGCTAGTCGGCGGGTTTTACTAGGGGATCTTCCGTTTCCCCCGCCCTTGCATTAGGGCGCTGCTTCGTGCTCCCCTCACTTCACTCTCATCGGCTCTCAAGACCTCAATTTTAAGAGCCGCCAAAAATATCTCCTCTCACTCTCTCTACTAGAATAAGTATTTTAGGGTGCGTCTACACGGCAGATTGTGATCTAACCCACAGTAAGTTGAGAAGCTACTGTATGTTCAATATGCTTCAATATTGCTATTTACCCTTTTCAGTCCGGAATTTCTTTTAGAGCTAACAAGTTCCAATCATTTTTTTTTTCATGTGAGCTGAACTTGTGTCGAGCGTTCTTCTCGCAGCCAATGAACAAAGTTCTGCGTGTTCGTTGACGTGTGCATTAACCATTCGCTGATGAAAGGTGAAGAAATTAAAAGAAATGAAATTTCTCACAGCGAAGACACTGTTAACAGCCTCTGTTTCCTTGGTATATACCGTGCCGAGCATAAATATCTTTCTTTTGCAACATATCAGCGATCATGCTCTGTGCAACTGTACAAGTTATTCATTCGCTCTACAATTTAATTGCCTGGATTGATCAAAACCGCAGTTTACTGAAAAAAAAAGTTGTCTATAAAGTTAAATGGAGTAAATTTTTGCGACTTTAATAGAGACAAAGTTCCTTAAAAAAAATCTATCACAATTACACATAGTACTCCGAGTAATATTGTGGAATAGCAATTTTGTGAGATATCTCCCTTTGTACGTTTGGCATGAAATTAATTTCTTCTAAATGAATTTTGTTTATTTGATGTGAACATTTCTCAAAATAGCCAAACATGTTGAATGAAGTCCGCTTCATAAAACAGGAAAATAGCATTTATATCACAAACTGAAAATCATACAGAGTTGTTAATTTGAAAGTTATTACGGAAGAGTTCAGGTTATACAGCAAGATTAAGGTTTTTTCACCCCAACAAAGTATTTTTTTACTGTTAGTAGAATGTACTCTTTGATTCAGAAAAAGCCTCTTCTTTTGAGTACGTTTTATTGGCCCAGAAAACTGGTTTCGTTGCGCTGAAGCTTTTGCATAGGCAACAAAATATATTGTAAAAAATAATGGGCGTTTGTTTTACCGTTTAATGCCACGTAGGTGTTTTTGTTGACTTGAAAAAATAATTTTTTGTCTAAGAAGCACACACGGTTGCAAAAATAATTATGATATGTGCATGATAATGACCGCGGAGGCATCAGCCCTTATTAAAAGCTATTTTTGCCACCTTTCATTTACTGTAACTATGTGACTGTTGCAAATATGGCTCACGTTTAATTGAGAGATAAGGATAATGGATGTCCTTTCTGGAGGTGATTAAACCTCACATTCTTATCGCTAGATTTCTCATTCGAATTCGGGGAAATCGATTTGTGGTGTGCTATTTTTGTATTTAAGGCAAGGTAAGTTCATCATGTCAGAATACTTCTCCATGACATTGCCTTGATATAAATGGTGACGTCTTAAATCACATTTAATGAAATTTGATCGTCGGCTTATTGAATCTATAGATCCCCCCTCCTCCTTCCCCTAATTCTGTTCCACGAGGCATATCGAAATTCTAGCCTTTTTGTTACTGCAGTGCGTAAACAACGACTTAAGGCTCCGCACCTATCTGGAGAGTTTTGTCGTTTATAAGGCGGAGAAGCGCGAGGGCAATAAGGGCGACATTGACACGCACGTCAAGTGCGCCATCGCCTCTAAGCGCAAGGCTCTCAACTGGCGTGTAGTGTTCTCGTAGCACTGCGTGTTCCTACGGGACTTTCAGCCATGACCCTATTATTTTATTGGTGAAAAGTATGTGGGAAAGTTTAATGAGTAATTTTTTATGCACCTAGCGCCTGTATTTTGAAATACAGCTCTTTGAAGAAGCCGTTTTCAGCCATTTTGGAGTATTTTAAAATTCTGCTTCAAATTTGCGTGACGTCGTGAAAGCACTCAACAGTACGCGTATGAAGTGTGTGTTCTTTTAGTAGATCAGAATGTTAGAAGCACGTTTGATAAATTTATAGAAAAAAGTTTATTTCATGTCTAAAGATGAGTGAGCAAGTCAGTGAGTGAGTGAAGAGATTTAGGCGGCTCTCAATAGCGAGGTGGCAGAACGAAATATACTTCAAGTAAAACACTGATGTAACAATTAAAAATGGTATAATTCCATTACTACACTCAAAACTATACATGAACCATACAAAAAATGTACAGATTTTTCTTTTAATACCTTACGGAAATTTCTGCAGCTGATTTCCTAACAATTTCTAGCATAAAAAAATATATGAATCACTCTGTAGTAGACATACAGATATGAACAATAGTTTCAAAATCACAAAATATTGTTTGCATTGTCAGTGCCTTTATTTCAGAAACCATTCGTTTTTTTTTAATGCACAATACCTGGAGAATGAAAGGAAAAATGTGTAACTGGTTTTTGTGTAATATCAGGAGAATGAAAAAACAACTTTGCAACTAGTATTTTCCTTAATATCGGGAGACTGGAAAAGCAAAAGGGGAACAATAATTTTTTTAATATCAGGAGAGTGAAATAAAAATGCGAAACGCATTTCACAAGACGTTTACTATAGGTACAAATGACAGTGGCAGTAGCAAGGCTCCTGCCGTCAAACGAACTCGCCAAATTTCCGGTTCCTTAGTAATTACCGCTGAACGTGAGATTGTGCGGAAATGCCAGAAGTGGGAAGAATTTTTTTCTTTCCTTTCACGGGACATGCCGCAAATCTTCTACCTGCCCTCTTCCACGCACGTCTGTCTGTTCTCTTCTCACGTGAAGGGCGCCAGAACACGTCCAATTAACTGGACCGCCTGTTCGGGTGGGGTGAGGCCCCGGGGCGTACAGCAGTAACCCCGCGCGGATTAACGTTTTATTCCCCAGCTGCCCCGTTAATTAAAAGAATTCTTACAGGATACGTAATTGTGAGCTCCACAAAGACGAGACCCTCCTCTTGCTGACGTCGAGAGGGTGTCTTTTATACTTCCGCTCTATTTATGGCCCTCCTCTGGTTTCCTCATTCCCAGAACGTACGTATATAGACGCATTTTCATCCGAGGGTACGCGTGTAAATTCTTTTATCTTTCCCGCCCATTGTTGAGATATCGCGACTCGAGGAGCCGTAATAAAATAATTAATTAGTACCTCCCCTTTACGTCTGAAGAAAATTATAATATTAAAAGTTAATTAGGTCCTTTTCATATCCACGTAACTTGGTCATAACCATGATTGCTGCCGACTCAAAAGAGGGAATTCTTTCTCCTAAGTGGACTTAGGGTTCAAAGTTGCCACCAGAATGATTCTTTGTGTTTGTCACGTATCTATCAAATAGTATCAGGTTGTTCAGCGTTGCGACTAGTCTTCAACTGTTGATGATGTAAGAGGAATTTCGGGAAGCAAATTTCACGTTGGGGATAGGGGAGCGTGTGACATACAGCTCTCTGTCTCGTGCTGCTCCATTTGTCTCTCAACAGCTGTTATCCTCAGACCTAACCTTATCTCAGCCCCCATGAAAGTTCTCTAGGCGAGAAAAATCTGTCGATTTTTTTTCGTGCAATAGTATAGTTTATTTATTATCTTAGGAATTAAGTATATATAGAGTTCTTAACCCTTTCAGACTCACTTTCATTTACGGTTTCAAGTGTTACAAACAAACCATTTTATGATGCGTGTCGACATAGTGCTTGTTTCGTTGTTGCAGCCAATGATCTGTAGGCTACATGTTCGGCTACAGTTGTATGGAACAATTACGACCTAGAGCAGTTAAGCTGGACTCACAACCCTCCGTCGGATCCATCAGTCGCCCGTCCGTCCGGTGGTCACGTGATCTCCAACCAACCGCAGGGCAACTTTTTTTTTTTTTTTTTTTTTCAATCCGTCAGATATTTCTCAAACTTTAACTGTTGACGAACCAACGGATGGGCCACCGCCTTCTGACCACATTCCGTAAAAGGGAACACGCACTTTGAAATAAAGTAAGGCTATGGATCTCTGTAAATTATCTTTGGTGGTAAATTCAGGAAATTAAAAATGTAGATGATAATTCAACTTAAATTATTATCACGTAAAAATATTATTTCTCCAAAATATTTCTATCTTGAAAATGTATCTTCAACCAAAATTTACCTACAACTAAAGAAAGATCACTATGGTACGTTGCCACACTGAAATATTGCCGTACAGATGACGGATTGTTGTGAATCGCTTTCAACCGACGGACGAAAAAACAGACGGATGTCTGACGGACGGGTGACTGACGACTGCGAGGGATGGTTGTGAGCCCAGCTGAAGACGTTTTGCAAATCATTTACTCACAGGTGATATGATTGGTCATTGGTATTTGCAGTGTGCAGAAGAGACCAAAAATGACCTACACCCATACACGTGTGTAATGTACACAATTGTGTACACTAGGACCGAAAGGGTTAATTACGGAATTTAGCAAGTAATAACAAACGTAAGCAAACCCCATACAAAATATTTACTTTGGTATAGCAATTCTGTAAGATAGCCCCACATGAAATAATATAGTATTCATGCGGTATCTCGGGAAACAATCAACCCATTTCTTTCAAATTTGGCGAATATGTTCAAAAAGGTACCGTGGTAGACTCAATTAATTGATGTTTTAAGTATGCAAGTGTCATATTTTCTGAATATTTGCATATACAGATATTTTATCTTAATGTGCTATATATACGAAACTATGTAACAGATTTAAATTTTACTTACTATATTTTATCTATGACTATAATCGAATGTGTTATTTAGAAAATTTTTGCTCTCCATTTATGAAGATCGTCACATGATCAATGCCATATCTCGAGGATCAATCAACCGATATGCATTCAGAGATCCTTATTTTCCGTATTTTGTGCAAAGTAATGTCAGGTGACTAAACTGAACATTTTTCATCTTTGCGGAATAATTCTACTAATTTGCACAAACATTTTTCACACCTACAGAAGGCCCAGTATAGTTACGTGATTTAAATGGGGTCAGATAATGATTTTAAAAGTGGTGGCCATATAAATTTCTTCATATGTTTGGCATATCTATTAAAAAATTTTAACAATTTCAATCAAACATTTTATGCCGGCATTATCTATTACAAACATCGTGTATGGAGCCTCGTTTTAAGCAATGTTGTAAGATATACCCATTTAAGAAAATAAGGTTTAACGCAATATCTCGGAGGCCAACCAAACGATTTCCATTAAATTTTTCACACAAGTAGCGTTATGGTTTGCCATGTAAACTTAGGTTTTTTAGTTCCTCTGACACTTATTTTCTAATTGATGGCTAAGTAAATATTTAAGGTTAGTGAACCCTATCATTCAAAATATTAGACTGATCACATCCGAAGTTTATGCTCCGAATCCTACCTCCGTGTTGCAGTTGATTGGAAGCTAGCTTAATTTTACGAGTTATTCTGAATTTGAATCCAGGGCAAGTCACTCGCGTATTTTAATAGTTTTTGTATTGTTTCACATGTTTCTGGTTTCATCTCTAATGATAATGCTGTCAATGAGACGTCAGTGCCTACCTACTATCTAAGATTTCAGAAATTTACTTAAATTTATTTACACCAAAAAATAGAAAGTTAGGCTAATTAGATGTTAGTAATTTCTTGCTTAAAATATGGAATTGGATATTTGATATATCCCTAATTTTTAATTTTGTCGTAACTGAGCATTTTTTTCGTGTTCGGAATTAAATAAATATTAACAATTTGACAAGAGTTTTTCGAAGTTTGGTTAAGTTCTTGAGAAAAGCATACTTACCCTTACCATACCTCACCACTTCTATTTAAAATGTTTCACAATAAGGGATAAAGTCGGCCGTTTACACGTTACCCATACTCGGAAGTAAAATATTATTTTAATTTCTTAATGCAAAAAAAACATGTATACCGCATGATGATTACTATGCAGACCCACGACTCTTAAGGAAGTTTATATATTTAATACAGATACATATACACATATATTTATTTGTTTAAGTGAAACAATTTAGAAAAGAATTTCCTTAGGTCGATATGTGGCTGTAGGTCGTCTCATGATCTCATACGACACACACCGCTACGATAACTTCTCTGTACCGCCCGGGGGGTCCCTCCAGCAACTGAGATCTAGAAGGCTTCTCTAAACAAATATATTGTTACTAGTCGCCAGAGGAGAATCCGAATTCGTGGGGGATGGAAGTATTAATAAAAATAAAAGAACATAATTTAATGTCTTAATTTTTTATAATGCTATATAAATACACACAGATATTATTATTCACTACATTACGCTGTCTGTCTCTACTATTAAGTCATATTATTCTCAATGAACTAAATATTTAATGCCAATCTAAATTTTATTTAAATTGGTTATCACTGTCCAACTAAAGTCACTTAATAAACACTTATTAATTACACGTATGCGATTAACACATATATTGCCATAATTACAAATATCGGCCACTCACACGTCAAATCCTACTTTCCCACAGCCCTGACGGCCACACATCCGCACACACAGATACACACTCCCTCTCTCCCTCTCTCATTCCCTCTCTCTACTCACCCGATGCTCGCAGACTATTATATGGATGTACGTCACAACTTAATTTTATTATTACATGATAAAACGACAGGCTCACTTCGAAGGACTGCGCGTCAGTTCAGTTCAGTTCAGTTCATTGCGCGTAGAGACGATTATAAAACTGATGCGCGTGTGTGGGTCTCTCTAAAGGCTGTTCAAGAGCTCATTTTTTTCTATGTTTTGAGTATATTTCATATTTTATTGGCATTATTTCAATGATAACTAGGTAAAAATACCAAATGATTTGGAAACAAACACCTATACCTAATCATTTTTTAAGCGCAAATATAAAAATTGTTACTTAAAATCTTAATTCATACAAATTTGAAAAGGGTATTTTAACACAAAGTAAGTTTTCAGCCTAACTGTTTATTGAAGTCACAAGAATGGAATATTGCAATGTGATTGAAATCCGACTCCTCGTTCACCTGCTGTAAGAGTTTAGCCTAACAGGTGGCTATTTTGACGTCAAATTTTATCTTGAATTCCCGAGAAATATTCTTTGTAGCATTTCAATAACATAAGAAATTATTTTGAGCTGTAGCATAACGCATTAATTTTACCTACGTTGAAATTTATTACGGAAAGAAAGATACCAGTTTAAAATTCCTGTAACTATTTTTTAAATAGTTGATTTCTTCAATTGGCATATTTTTTTCAGACTACAACCTTACATAGCAATGAAAAAAGGTAGTAAAGTTAAAACGTAAAAAACCAATTGACACCGGCTGAACACCCTTAACGCTCTCGTGCTGGACATGAAAAATACTTCAAGCCAGGCAGCCACATTAATGTAGAAGTAGAATGGTTTCTGATAGAGTATAGGCTGTCCACAGTACAGTGAGGCCTTTTGAAAGCCCCCTCAATAAAAATAACAGCCAGTAAATATTTTTTATTGTGGCATTTCACGTTAACTTCCGAATTCCGCGTAATATTCACACTGTGTTTATTATTTACATGACAATGTTTATTTAAAAAAATGTGGTTAAACTATAAAATATTACTGAAAGAGAAAAATAAACTAGGTCCTCAAAAGTGCTCACTTTACCGTGAACAGCGTATAATTATATTACACACAGAGTAATAATTGTGAAAATGTTACTTGCTGAAAAGGGAGGGGGTGGATCGGAAAATGTTCTTTCTGAAGAATCCAGAATATAAATTCAATTACAACGTGTATGTTTTGTTCTTTCATGTGCAACTTCATTCGTAACGAATTCTATAGTGCTGTACCACATTTTAAAGAATTCAAAACGTGCAGTCAGCTACTCTACTTCTATCTTATCGCAAGAAAGGAGCTCCACATGTGTGGGCTGGTGGACTCGTATGTGTGGCTAATGCGAAGGAAGATGATTAGAGCGATGCGGGTAGTCGAAACTCGCGATATCTCGACTGCAAAGACGGTCGGGACAAGCCGACCTCCCCGCCGTGTTGCGAGTGGCTGTAACACGCTGACCGCAGAGGGCGCGCACCTCAGCCCTCTGAGACCTTTCAGCCCACCCACACTCCCCCCTCAACCACTCTCCATATCCTACATACCGCTGCAGCCCATTACAGAGAGCAATGTATATGCTAATGGCCGTGACAACAGGGACGAAGCTAACCCCAGAGCACACCGCCCCCCCCTCAAAGCCCTGCGGGGGGTAGCGAGCCGGGGGGGGGGGGGGATACCTTCCGTGACATCAGCGGGGGATGTTATGACCGCAGCTCCGAGGGAGGGTGCGTGGTTCGCAAACAGCCCATCTTCCGCAGCTCTTGTGCGTCACTTTTCGTTGCGTTGTCGCGAAACTAGCGCAAATGGAAGACAGCGGCAGCGCAGACACAGCACTATTGTAACAGTGCGAAATATGTCCCCTTAGCTCACTTTGGGGCCATGCTGGTGTAGCTGTTACAATACTCGTCTTCCATCTAGGCGATCCGGGTTCGATTCCCAGCGGGATTTTCGCACCTGGGTATTGTGCCTTATGATGCCGCTGGTTTACGGGGTTTTTTTTTTCGGGGATTTCACGTTTCCCTCGACCCATCATTTTGCCACTGCTCCACGCTCACCTCTCTTCACCCGCGTTGGCTCTCAAGACCTCGATGTTACGAGCGGTCCAGATTTCTGAACCCTCTCTATCTTTCTCTCTCTCTCTCTCTCTCTCTCTCTCTCTCTGTACTTTCTGGCCACGTTTATCATTTCTCAGAGTGTAGAAGTTTACGGTACCATCCCCGATAGCATAATCAATTATATTCAAACTTTAATCAAGCTTGTTGTGACAAGCCTGTAAGGTCACAGAAACCTTGTTGTGAAAGTCCAACAAGCTTAAATCAAACACTAGTCTCCACATTTCGAAATTACAGCAAGCTTGATTATTTACACGTGCCACAACCTTGCCTTAACAAGATGCAAGTACAATTCAAGACGTCTGCAGGCTTGCATTTGGCAGGTATGTGCCAGTCGTGAGAATTTTTGCTTGAATCAAACTCTAACTATACATAATATGACAAGCTTGATCGGAAAGGCAAATTCAAGTCGAATTGCAAGCATGCTGTGAGCTTACATACAATCTGGGATGGACACGGTTTTAAAAATAGAATTGTCGCATAGGCTATTAGGCTATTAACAAATTTGAATTACGGCTACGTAGCTGTTTTTCCACACTAAAAAAAAAATTAGTTGCTGGTACCAAATATACATACATGGGAATACACACACACACATATATGTGTGTGTATACATACATACATGGGAATACACTCACACACACACACACACACACACACACACACACACATATATATATATATATATATATATATATATATATATATAGCCACGTGCGCATCGATCCAGGAAGAGGGGAGGGCGAGGTGGGTCTCCGATTACGGCACGGGACAATTGAGTCGGCGCCAGCTGCAGCACGTAACATTGTCCCCTCCTTGTCAGTTACTCCCGAACAAACTCTACAGAATCAGGGCCTTCGTACAGCCCCAGTTGGCCGATGTGGACAACCTTAGGCTTTGCCCGAGAGCCCTGTCGTCAAATCCTCTAGCCCACATAATTTATCCGCTTCAAGATAATTTATGTGCCTTCCCAAGATTTCTGTAGCTACGGGCAATATCCCTTCTTCATTTAAGGGTTGTACAACCACACTAGATGTTCTTCTTGAAAAGTCTCCTCAGGTTTTCTTCGGTCATATCGTGTTTTCATTCTGTCACTGTTAATGTTAAGGTGCCTCCGGGCAAACTCATGAATATCGGTTAACTTCTGACGTAACTTAATAGCATATTCTGGATTGGCTGCTTCTTCTTCCACTGGACGTCCGAACAGCAGATCACCAGGTAGGCAGAGCTCTCTCCCAAACAGCATCATTGAAGGTGTTACCCTTGTAGACTCGTGGACCACCGAGCGATATACGAGGAGAAATAAGGGTACCTTAGAGTCCCAATCCCTCTTATTGTCTTCTACGAGACTAGCCAGATACTGTTCCAGGGTACGATTTAGCTTCTCAACCATTCCATCAGAACTGAGGGTGGAATGCTGGGGTTCGGGTTTTCTTCATTCCTAAAATCCTCTTTACTTCTTGGAAAAGAGTTGCTTCAAAATTTCATCCTTGGTTCGAATGAAGCTCCAGTGGCACTTAACCTGGAGAAAACATTCTCGACAAGGGCATCAGCTACTGTGCCTGCCTCTTAGTTTGGCACCGGTATGACCTCGGGCCACTTTGAGAAATAGTCTTGTGCTACCAGAATGTATATATTTCCCCTCTCAGTGATTGGTAGTGTTCCGAGAATGTCAACTGCCATTCTGTCGAATGGGGCCCCAACATTGTACTTCTTGAGGGGACCGCGTCCCTTAACTCTCGGACCCTTCCTTGCAGTACATGCATCACATATACGGCACCTCTTCTCAACATCCAGTTCTCTTAGCACTTCTAGAATTCTGCACTCTGGTAGAACCAATTGTAATTGACTGGCTCCCATCCTTACATTCCAAATTCCTGTAAAGAACACCATTTTCTATAAAAAGGGAATTCCACTGTGCCCTGTATGCCTTGACTGTCACGCCTAGACTAGAGATCTCTTCCCATCTCGGTCGACGCCCAGTTTCCTTCCACTCCAATATTGGATGCAAGGTGGGGGTTACTTAGCTGATCATTTCTAATATCCTTTTCATCCCATGTAGATGACCCATCACCAGATACAGGGCCTTGAATTCTTGTCCTCCTTGCTTTCCACGATACCTCATCCTTCTCCTCCTGGTGTTCACAATGACAATATGATGGTTCGCATGGTCTCCTAGAGATTGCATCTGCATTGCTGTGAAGGCGTCCAGACCTGTGATGTATTTGGAAGTCATATTATTGCTGGTGCTGTATCCACCGGGCTATTTGACCTTCGGGGTTCTTGAAATTTAGTAGTCAGTGTAATGAAGCATGATCAGTTCTTAGGATGAAGTGTCTGCCGTAAAGATATGGATGAAAATGTGCAATTGCCTTCACCACTGCCAAAAGCTCCCTGCGTGTCACACAGTAGTTCCTCTCGGGCTTGTGTGGCACCTTACTGAAGTATTCCAATGGCCGCTCTTTTCCATCCTGGATCTGAGATAACATAGCCCCGATTCCAACATCACTAGCATCAGTATCCAGAATACATTCACCCTCTCTACTCGGAATCCCAGTACTGTGCAAGATATCAGAATTTCCTTTAGTCTATTGAAAGAAATTTTACACTCTAGGGTCCAACAAAATTGTATTTTTTCCTGAGTCAATTCATGTAGAGGTTTGGCGATAGTGGCGAATCCGGGCAAAAATCACATAAGCCCAGAAAACTTCGAATTATAGTTTTATCCTTTGGTAGAGGCCAGTCTCTTATTGCTCTGGCCTTCTCAGGGTCTGTTTCTGTCCCATGGGCTGATACAATATGGCCCAATAAATTAACTTTCTTTCCGAAAAGGTGGCATTTCTTGGGAACCTATTTCAGATTGGCTACAGTCACTTTCTGAAACACAGGACTAAGCATGCCAGGTGCTCTTCAAAAGTTTTTCCGGTGACCACAATGTCGTCTAGGTACACCTGACAAATATCTAAGGGCAGAACGTTCTCCATTAGTTGTTCGAAGGTGGCAGGGGCATTGCATAGCCCAAAGGTCATAACCTTGGATTGTCATCTGACAAGAAACATCATCCAGGCTCCCCTCCACCAATATGGCATTGAAGTCTGGTTTTACTGAACGCACATGCAAAAGTTTTGGGGCCTTACCTCCAGCAATCACCGATCTTTGTCCCTCAAGACCGGTGTTTACAAGTTTCCTGAAGACATTTCACTCTCACCTGCCCCTTGGCGCCTGCTCCCTGGCTGTTGCTGCTGCTGTTTCTGCTGCTGCTGAGGGGACAGTTGCCTCACAGGTGCCCCGGCTGTCCACACGTCCAACATTCCGGCCGTTTGGGTGGGGGACGGCGTGTCTCCGTAGTGTGCACCCTGGAAGTAATGTCCCTGATGGTCGTCTGCAACTCCTTCAACATCCCCTTGACGCTGCCGTCCTCCCCTTCATCAAGAATCACTGCCCGCACTGGAAGTCGTGGCACTGATGACTGTCGTGCTGACTCCACTTCTAGTGCTCGGGCCAAGGCATCATGCATGGTGTGAGGCGCAGCTAACCGCACAGCTTGCCGCACGTCGGTGTCAGCGATAACATTGACGAAGACGACAACAATGACATCTCGTGCCTCTTCCGAGCATCCCTCCAGAGACAGGAGTGACAGTCTTACGATGTGCTGCAACAGCTCCTGCAGTGGTTCGCTGGGTCGCAGGATGGGGCTTCGCAGTTGGGCATGGTGGGCGTGTCGCAGGTAAAGGTCACCGAATCACAGCTCCAAAACCGACACCAGTGTGGAGTATTCTAGACGATGTCGTTCTGGCAGCGACTGCAGTATGCTCAATGCTGGTCCCTCAGTACATCCGCCAGGTAGTACGCCCGCTGCTCTTCTGCCCAGCGTTTCAGGGTGGCCACGATCTCGAATTTCTTCCGGTACTCGCACCAAGGTGTCTGTCCATCGTAGGGGGCGGGCTTAGTTGTGACGCCTTTACTCACCCCTGGCTGGGATATTCCCAAACTGCAGAACTGCTGCGTCTCCCCTGCGATGGCTGCACTGGCGGCGACCTCTACCTTCTTCTCGCTGCCCGCACTCATCTTCTCGGTGGTAACCAATCTCGGTTCCTCTTCCGCCCCTGCATGTCGTCTCCCTTGTTGCTGCAAGAACTCCTGCCATTCCGTCTTAAGGGAGCTCACCTCTTGGTCCACTTTACACTCGACGTTGTCCAACCTTTCGTTAACACTGTCCATACTCTCGCTCACATTGTCAATTTTCTTGTCCACACAGTCTATGTTATTGTTCACCAACTCGCTCACGCCTTCTGTCTTTCTGTCCATATTCTCATTCACACTGTCTATTTTCCTATCTACATTTTCGTTTACACTGTCTATTTTTCTATCTACTAGCTCACTAACACTATTAACAGATTCGCTAACACTATCTATTTTACTATTTACATTTTCATTTACGTTACTAATTTGGTCGCTTAGTGCTTCAATTAAAGAGCGAAGTGCTTCCTTGTCTGCAAAATTTTTGCTAGTAAGCATTCAAACATTTAAAACAATTCCTCGGGTAAGTGCGCTCAAATATTGTAATACTTACAAATACTAATTACAATTATTTTATTATTTTATTTTTATAAAATGCCTCCATCCCACTTCTGGCACCAGTGTTACAATTTATCTTTTTAGAAATTAAGTGGTGCATACCAAGTTCGTTAAGGGATAGAGGTCTCAATCAAATAAAATAATTAATTATAATTTCCTTATTTTATTTACAATAACTAGACCGAAATTCTCTGAACTCAAATTCTCACAATAAATTGAAATCACTTACTGTTCACAATTTACACCATTAATAAAATGTGTAATTACGACAAAGAAATCAATGAAATTAAATAATTAAAGATCGGTCCCAATAGACAGTGTATCAACCTATTCAGATATTCTGTAAAATATGTTTCCAAATTGATAGTTCGAATATTTACAATAAAAAACTGTGTTACACATTCATTCAGTCCCACATCAGTTCAGTCCATGTCCCGCCAGTCGCAATGTTCTAAAGTCCTTCAACCGCCCTCACGCACAATAGGCTTCACTCGTCGGTTTCACAACCTCTCGTCCATTCAAGCCACGAACACCTCACTCGCTGTCGTCCCGTAATCTCCAGTCGTCATCCACACTTACTTCGCTTGCGCACACTCGCCAGACGGCCTCCATCAAAGACTGCCGGCCGCTGGGTTGCTGCATTATATATAGTGTCTTAGACCGCCATCTAGAATCTTCCCCAACTCAAAACTGATGAGTCGCGGAGGGCTGAGGCGCCAGCCAGTCTCGTCAGAACATTCTTACGTCGTCGATAAACGTATCGGAAACTCTAGCAGGCGAGAGGAGGTCTGTGACGCCAGCAAGCCTCGCCACTGTCGGCATACACGGGAATCTCGAGGGGGGGGGGGGATAGCCACGAGCGCATCGTTCCAGGAAGAGGGCGCGGAACACTTGAGTCGGCTCCAGCTGCAGCACGTAACAATACAACAATCTAATTTTTAATTTTTACCAGTGAGAAAAATAATAATTTGTACAAGAGAGAGCAATGTTTTTCTAACTTAAATACTTTAAACTGAATGAAAACAACGAATGGAAAAGTTCATCTTTGTGGGACTGACACGTCTATATTTCACTGTTAAGTTCTTTGGCCACGAAAATATGAATTTTTTTCATTCGAACTTGACTGCAGAAAATAAAAAGTCACAGAATATTTGTTATTCTATTTAACTAAAATTTTAAATATCCATTTTAAAAATAGAATTTGAGTATAATTTTACTTATGTTATCATAATGAACAATTCTATTAGAGTTTTGCAAGTTATGTACTTACTGTCTCTATGAATAGTTAGCGCATTATTTTTTTAAAGTGTCTATTCCCATTTCTGTTAAACTGATCGATAACATATATTATAATCACGAATTAAAACAGTGAAATTATCTACCGGTATGTATTGTACCCTTTTTAATAATTTTCTACTAGGTGTTCAGTTGAAGGTTGGCAAGGATAAACGTAACAAACGTTCAATAACATTTCGGCCCGTTATTTGCTGGAGATGAGATAGCAGATTGTTCACGTGCTGTAGGTTTCGTTTATCTAATTATGTATGATTTATTGGTTGGAAAAAAAAACCGTTAACATTATTGAATGCAAATAAATGAAGTTGTTATCTGCCAAGAAAGAATATGAATGGAAATAAAAAAAAATATCAAAAGCGGAATTTTCTAAGCATATTATATATTTATCTCGTGGCCTACTTCTTAATTCATGTTGCTTTTTTGTTATAACTTAGATCTTATCGTTTAAATTGTTAGACATGTCTCTAAAACCATAAAACGAAATGTAGCTATAGTCTGTTCACTGTAAAGTCATCATTTTGTTGCCTTACAGATATTTTTTCTTTTCTGCAATTTTTTTTATCCTTTAACCAATTTTTTTAAACCATATATTGCTATGCAAGTAATAAACACATTGTGTTTGTTCCACCTCACTCGGAGGTTAATGTCTTGAGGCTAAAATAAAATATTTTTATTGACTGTGATTCCAAACGAGAGGGCTTTCAAAAGTGCTCACTTTACATTGAATAGCCTATATGCGGCAGGTGCCAAAATGTAAATATTGACCTTTATTTTTCAATGAAATATGTTCGAATAATATATTTAAAATTATGGCCGTGGCGTAATTATTATGCTAAAAGTGAAAGTAATGTCACATATGCAAATTGTGATCTTGAAATCTTGAACTGTGCACAATCATTCAGTTACAAGCAAGCCGATTCTAAAAGTGCATTGATTACATAAGGCGACTACGATACATATTTGCTTATTGCACTGTTATTTGTAATACTGTATTTATTGAACAAAGTCGCACGGAAAACATATTTTACTCAAAAAATATAAAAACAATGCGCCCAAACCAACTGTACTTAAACAAAATTTTGCTGCGAACGGTGTCTAGACGTTGAAGTTTTTATTGTTCTTATTCTCGAGCATAAACCAGCTGAGCTATAGAGACATTGCTACAATAATCTAGAAAACAGGGAAATATTGAAAACGAAGGTAACATTTCTGCCTTGTATTGTTTCAACCAATTTTCACGAAAAATATTTATTTTGGCTTATAGTTTTTATTTTCAAACATGAATAGGAAATGAAATTAAATGTGTGCAAAATGAAGTGAACGTGTAAGCCCACTTGCCTAAATGTCTTTGCCAGCATTCTCTGGTACGGTTGCTCCTGCAATATATATTTTTGCGCTCGTACTGTTGCCTTGGCGGTGACACCTAGACGGGGTCGCGGGCGATGTTGCGTCAGAGCCATCTGTGCTCTGTTCTCCCGAACAGCCCCGACCAACAACCCTTCAGCATACAGCTACCACACGTTTTCCTTTATAATAGCTTTTCTGTTGGTGTTTTTTTTTTTTTTTTGTAGTAAACCAACTATTGCAAGGAAAAGTTTTTTTCTCCTGGAACTTATCTTTTACATTTATGTTAACTGATAATGCGAACGTTCCCATTAATTAAACTGTTGAAAACCATTTTGTTGGAGTGCTAACGACTCGATTAGACTATTACATTTCAGCATTGTTATTATATATTCCGGAAAAATGAATTGCATGCTTCTCCGAGGCCGCAGTGGCTGAGCGGTTAGCCTGCTCGCCTCCCACCAAGGCGAACATAGGTTCAATCCTCGGCCGGGTCACTCTGGATTTCCGCATGTGGGAATCCTACTCGACGATGCCGCTTATGTGCAGGTTTTCTCGGGAATCTCAAGTGTTCCCCACCCTTGCAATTACGGCGCTGCTCCATACTCACCCCAATCACCCTCATCGGTTCTTAAGACCTCGCTGTTAAGAGCCGCCCAAATCTCTGTACTCACTGTATGCTTTTCCAGTGTATATGTAGTTCGCGGCGCTAAGGAAATTGTATTGCCCTTATAGTCAATGAAATGTCCTTTTTTTCCCAGAATGGAAGTCCTCCTATTTTATCACGAGTGTCTGGTACCCCTACTCCAGCCCCTACCTGAGTTTTCGGTTCTGCTGAGCTCGCAATTACGGTAATGGAGTCGGCAGTCGGCGCGACGGCGGCAGGAACCTTGCAGTGATAGAGCTCCCTCGTCTGGTGGAATAGTATCCGACATCGCCAACAACAGGTGAACGCTGGGGGAAAACTCGAGTTGTGATATGATCGCATAAACTTCACTTGCCTGGATGTACACGTCTGTTAGACCGACGGTGCTAAGGGCGACACAGACACGCACTTTGGACGCCCCATCGCCCTTATGGAACCTCCTTTGTAAAAAAAAAAATGTCGATATAGCTTCAAACACTGTTTCACAGTAGGATAATTGTCGTAAACAAAGGGCTAATTAAAGCAATTTTTTCTGACTTTTTAACGGCCAAATTTGTATTTCAGTAACCAAATTTATGAATGGACAAGAAAAAAAAAAGATTTACAATACAAAGTTCCAAAAAAAAAAAAAGAATAGGCACAATTGCTTACAGTGAGCTCCATATAACAACAACGGAGGCCCCTTATGTTCAGGCGTTTCGGCAGAGCTGAGGGCGACACAGCCACGCACTTCGAGTGTCTTGTCTCATCGCCTTTACGTCCATCCATCAACTCAGCGTTCCGTTTGGGAAGGCGACGCCGCGGTGATATAATGGGAAATCTGTTCACCTCTCTCCACGACTTGTTATCCGGCTGATTCCCTTCAGAACTTCACAGGTGTGAAACGTGGCGGACGTTGCTGTTAGTCGATGGTTTTTTTCTCGGGGTACTCTCGTTTCTCAAGCCATTTGCATTCCTTTACTGCACCATCTCCACCTCGCTTCCTCCTCTCCCACTGCTAACGGTGCTGATGAACTTAGTTAATTTTTTTTAATGGCAACCAACGCACCACTCTGAAAGATTATGTAAGGAATTTCTCATATGTATAAAAGAGAGTAAAAGTAACCAATTCTAATTTCTATACCTTTCTCTCTCTCTCTCTCTCTCTCTCTCTCTCTCTCTCTCTCTCTCTCTCTCTCTCTCGCAGAAAGCTTGTATTCACGAGTGTTGCGTTTCTTTAAATTATATTTTTAGTCAGACACCGACTAACAATTATGAGAATTTTAAACACATTGTACAGAAACACTTTATTATTTCGCGTATTAAAACCACCATAAATTTACTTCCAAACCTGTTTCAAACCCTTAAGGTTGTTGCCTGGTTTACAAGCAGTGAGAATTTGGTATAGGAAAATACAAGTTAGTAAAATTCAGTTTATTTTTTGCGTTCTTCCGGGTTACTGCCGGATTTTTGCAAGTGGGAATCGTGTCGGACGATGACGCTGGTCGGCGGGCTTTCTCGGGGATCTCCAGTTTTCCCCGCCTTTGCATTCCGGTGCCGCTTCATTATCACCACATTTCGAAACTTATCGGCTCTCAAGACCTCGGTTTTAAGAGCAACCCAAATATATATATATATATCAAACTCATTAAACCATTTTAGTCACAGATATTTTGTTCGGAACTGTACTTGTGTAATCGAAGCACTCCTCCACACCTCGCGACCAATGGAAAACGTGTCTTGTGCTCAGTGTTGTTGTCAGCGCCTGTTCGTAGTTGTGAGGCACAGTCTCGTAAACGAGCGGCATATTCCACATTTGAGTTACTTACTTCACTGACCGTTGATTCTATGCTCTCTGTAGATCAGGTCATTTAAAAGGTTCCGTGCAACATCACATACAGACCGTTCACGGCGTCTTCACATATTATTATCAAACCCTTGAAAAATTGCCACCCTATACGACAGGTTTGGTGTCTCATAAGTAAATAAAACACCAAAGGCGTTCCGCTATTCCATTAAGAGGACTACGTTGCTGCGCGTCCAAGGTCAAGAAGCGAGGGAGCAATACGGACGACAATAACACGCACGCTTAGCGCCTCATTTCTCCTACGAGCAAACCGAGCGGTGTTTCCGTCCTAACGCTTTACTGTGTGAACTAGATCTGTAACTGTGGGGTTTTATTACACGCGATGAAAGTACACACATCAAACCACCTTCGAATAATCGTACTTTTCTCTTACCGCTAAAAAGAACTTCATAGGTATGCTTTAAAAACGCGATATTGACCACTTTCACAATTTTTTTCTCCATTAATACACTTAATATGAGAAACGTAAAAAGATAGTGACATACACAATACGTTTTTATCTTTTCTAGCAAAACTTCGTATTTCCAGAATATTTATTTACCTAGACACGCATTTAGACGCAAACAACGATTTCACAGAAAACGTTTCAGTAAATACGACCTTTAACACTTGAATGCTGAATCCATAGTTTCATTAGACAAAAAAGTTGTTTTTGTGTGCGAGTGGAGGTTACCAAATCAAAGGTTAGTCGGGACCAAGGACACAAAGCGCTAATGGAGGCCGTGTCGTGACGAAGGCAACAAGGCAGGATGAAAACGCGATGGTTTGCCCTTTCCTTCCGCGCGATGGAAGAGATGAAGCGAGATGAGAATGGAGCATCACCGAAATGTAAGACTGGGGGGGGGGGGGGGGACCGGGAGATCCCCGAGTAAACCCACCGACCAGCGGCATCGTCTGGCACTATTCCCATATGCGGAAATCCGGGAGAGACCCGGCCGGGTATTGAACCCTGTTCGCCTTTGTGGGAGGCGAGCAGCCTAACCTCTTAACCACCGAGTCCTCTTTTGTTTCTTAATGAAAGTGAATTGAAATATAAAATATTTAGTTTTTAAATATCTAGAAATAAATATTTCGGAAGTAAAATATTATTAAATTATATTGTTTATGCTTAAATATTGATTGCCGAAAGACGGCCATTTGGAAAACATGTATCGCTGTTATGTTTAATATTTTTATGCCCAGCGAAGAAATACGCTGCATTGTTTTCCTTTCAGCAGTTTTTTTGGACTCGTTTACTTTTTTGTTTGCAAATGGTGGGAGAGAACGTTACGAGTAGCTTGAAAGCAGAACTTCAGGAGAGTTTCAGTAAAGGTGGCAGTAATCGTGAATATACAATACATAGGACACTGTAACAGGAAGTAGTTAACTAGAAGTAATATTCGATCAACAGAATGCTGATGACAGACATGAGAGGTTCTACTCTCTTCGGTTTACGTTAGCGGCCTATGGAATACGTGTCTTGTTTACTGCAGGTTCGTAATTGCGGCAGCATTTTCACAGCATTCAAAGCGTCATTTGTTCGATTCCGGCACGAGCAGTTTCAATCATGTAGACTCCCATTCTTAGCCCACGATTGGGGGCAATTATTTAAATCAGATCTTCGCAATTATTCACTCCCTGGATAAAGTTCTTAGCCTCGGGGTATACACTAAAATAAATTATTAACAGTGAAATAAGTTACTAGTAGTACTTAACTGTCTCTACACATGTATTTTAAAATTTCTGAAAGTACTGAGCCCTAAAATTCAATCAATTTAATTTGTTGTGAGCGATCTTCACAGCGAATGTCTTTGTGACGTAACATTATCAATAAGTTTCGGGTTTTAATCTCAGGCACGGCAGGGTTTTTTTTTTTTTTGCTTCTTGTGTTTAATTTAAATTTTGTTTTGTTTTTAAACGCTCTTATTTTTCCCCTAACTTTTTATCCTGTATGAAAGTGTTAGAAAATGAAAAAATTGGCTTCTAGTGAAACTACAACAGTTAGTACATTTGTCAAAATAGTTAGTAGACAATGTTACTTATTTGGTCCTATCTCCCTCCCCTTCCTCGTTGACCACTTAATATATGTGCAGCCTTGATTACGTCCTCTCTCAATGTTTTAAGTTGATGCTTCATATATGGTTGGGTACTTACTCTTGTACTCTCTTAATCCGCATTAGACTAACGATAGGGATGTCGCTTCTGGAACATTGATGATCTCACCTATCGTTGTGTTGGTAAAGCTATCTCATTTTTAATAGTGAGTGTAGAGATTTGGACGTCTCTTAACATCAAAGTTTGAGAACCGATGAGGGTGATTGAGATGAGTATGGTGCAGGACCGGAATGAAAGAGAGCGGGTGGAAACGGAAGATACCCGAGAAAACACGCTGGCCTACGGCATTACTTGACACGATTCCCACATGCGAAAATCCGGAGAGCCCCGGCGGGGGATTGAACCCGGGTCGCCTTAATGGGAGGCGAGTAGGATAACCGCTCAACCACCGTTGCCCCCTCGTTTATAATAGATAGGGATAGGAAAAATTCGCGAGTTCAATGATCTGTAGGCTAGACTCCACACTCCTTAGTAACTCGGGCCACAGATGTTTGTTCATTAGCTGCTGTCCCAGAGAGTAGCCAATGTTACTCGCTACTTGTTTGGCTCTCGCTACTTGTTTCCTCGCAAGTCTGCTATTGGCTCAGAGTCGTCCAGGACGTGTCTAACGAACTGTGATCCAATTGCCAAGGTGTCTTCAGTGTACACGTGTTTGACATCTATCTTGTCCTGAAATGAATTCGCGAAATTTTCATATCCCTAATAATAGAATAACTCTAGTATTTGCGTACAAGTTAGCTCTCGTTGTTCACATCCCCATTAGCTACGGAATACAATGTAAACAAGATGAGTTTGAAAAACCCCGACAAGCTCCTTATGAAAAAATGAGTCGAAAATATATATGCGACATATGGTCGACGATCTATCATAAGAGCAGTATGCACCCTTGAAGGTCGAGCTGAAACACATGTTCACTGCAAATGTAAAAGAAAGTATTTGAAATGGAACAATGAGGTCCAGGATAATATGAATTTGAACGAATATTTGCAAACACTTGCAAAACCAGTCGCTGTCATAAAAGTATGTCATGTAGAAAACTAGCGTTGCAACACAGATGTCGCATAAATGTCTGTGATTCCGGGAGATTCATTGGTTTTCCAATGACGGATTATGAATGAGCACGTTAAAATTAACGAAAGAGTGCGTCTTACGCTCCAAACCCCACCGTTTGCGAGGAATTCTTGCTTGCCCGCCATGCGCAATAGCGCAATGTTTTCGACCTTTATGCACAGATTCCTCGCAAAAAGTGGGGTTTAGAGTTATAATGCAAGAAGACCTTTTTCGTTTTCGATCTTTTTTTCATTAGAAGTATGTAGGCGGAGTTTCTCGATGTTTTTCATAATCGTCTTGTATGTACAAGCACGTGAACTCGAGTCCTTAATGAGCGAAGTAAACTTCAAAAGCACATACAATAGATCTATGTTATGTACAATTAACAGTCAGAAATATTTAAGATCTAAGCGTTCTTCTACCATATTTTAGGTTACAGTGTAGTGATATGCGTTCTTCAAACAACGGATAGGCTCCTTGGTAATCTCTTTTAATATGTCATCTGTAAGGTGGCTTTTTCTCCTCAACGTATGTCTGCGACAGTGTAGTCGACGGGTATTTGCATATAATTTTTTCTTTACATACGCTATATATTTTTGTGTGAGTATATCGTTGTATGCCTGACTGCTGCATAGTAATGTGGTAGTGAAGGAACATATTGTTACGTGCTTTATCTGGCGCTGACTCCGCTGCCCCGGCGCCGTAATACGGTGACCCACCTCGCCCTCTCCTCTAACTGGAACGATGCTCTCATGGCTTTTTGTCCCTTTCTGGGAATCCCGTGAATACCGACAGAGGCGAGACTTGCTGGCTTCACAGACCTCGTCTCGCCTGTTAGAGTTTCCGATACGTTTAGCGATGACGTAGGAATGTTCTGGTGAGACTGGGTGGCGCCTCAGCCGTCCGCGACACATCACGCAAGTTGGGGAATATTTTAGGTGGCGGCCTAAGACACCATATATACTGCAGCAACCCAGCGGCCGGCAGTCTTTGATGGAGGCCATCTGGCTGAGTGTGCGCGAGCAAAGAACATTGTGAACGACGACTGGAGATTGCGGGACGACGGCGAGCGAGGTGTTCGTGGCGTGAATGGACGAGAGGGTGTGAAATCGACGAGTGAAGACTACTGTGCGTGAGGACGCTCGGAGGATTCTAGAACATTGCGACAGGCGGGACATGGACTGAATTGTGGTGGGACGGAATGGAAGTGTAATACTGATTTTATTGTAAATATTTGAACTGTCAAATATGGACGCATAAATTATAAAATAATTTAATAGATTGATACACTGTATATTGGGACTGATCTTCAATTATTTAATTTCATTGATTTCTTTGTAGTAATCATAAATTTTATTAATTGGTGTCAATCCTAAACAGTAAGTGATTTTCATTTATTGTGAGAGTTTGAGTTCATAGAATTTCGCTGTAGTTATTGTAAATAAAATAAGGGAAATGATATTTAGTTATTTTATTTGATTAAGAACTCCATCTCTTAGCGAACTTGGTATAGCCCACTTAATTTCTAGAGAGAGAAATTGCAATAATATTTTATGTTTATATTACATTTCTATGTGTTCTATGTTTGTAATTTATTGTCTGGCTGTTAAATACGGATACCAATCTGTTCAGTGGTCAGTCCCGAATTATGTAAAATAGAAAATAGAGCGCATGGCTCTGCACCTTTTTTGTAACATTAAAAATTTAATGACAAATATGAAAATTTTTTACGAAATTGTAATTAAAATGTTTCTCTTTTTGGACTTAATGCATGTTGTAGCGGCCAAAGGAGAGCCGCACACGACATTAAATGTTAAGGTGCGATGTACTGTGTATTCTGAGTGCTTCCGAAACATCACGCTGACCTACTGACATATGTGCCCGGTAAAGTTGGTAACGATGGATGGAAAGTATTTCCATATGTTTACATGGAATAAAACCATTTGCGATCATTTAAATTATTTCTTAGGCTTTCAATTTTTTACGGCTCAGTGAGTAGAAGTTAGCAAATTAATAAAATGTATACTTTTCCAATAATTTCATCGTTCCACTTGACCGATGGATTAATAAAGTGATAGGTGGAAGAATAAACAACGTGCACACAAGTAGATCTTTATCAGGGCTCTCATAAGTGCTCATTTTATCGTGAACGGCCTATAGTAATGTTCACACAATTTTATGAAAGTGTTGCTATTAATATCGCCATGATACTTCTCTGTTGATCTCCCTTATAGCTTGTAGGTATTTCGTTTGCCACGCGACTATATCGTTTCCTTCATTAAGAATAACTGATTACTTTTACATATTATGAACTTGAAACACATAACTATGATTAATTTTCGCAAAGTTTCCCTACTACCTCTGAAATGAATTAATTTTGCCGACACTGTCCGCAAGCATTTTTAGGGTAGGTGCAGTTTATTTCACTACGTAAAAGTATTGCACTTTTATTCGCACCACGCCAGCATCAAATGAATCGAACTGGCTGGAGATCTAGCAAAGACTATATATAATGTAATGTGACTTGCAATATATTAACATATATATATATATGTGTAGAACATGCGGGTAAACAAGCGTGACACGAAACTGTATGGAAAACCACACAAGTTGCCACAACAATTAACAACACTTTAAACTGACGTGACTGTACGCTCATGTTGTAGATAAGGACGCTTGCTCGCTATTGGCTAGAAGGAGACGTGGAAAACGGCTGTGTAGGGAGGGGTGATGTTTGTGAGGTAGAAAGAGAACGTTAGTTCACATTTTTCCCGAGGCTTCACTAAAATTGTCGCATTGTAATAGGAATTTTCCAAAGTAATAAAACACGTTAAAGAGAAACGATATATATAACTCTTGTACGAAGATGTGTAACTTTCCTTATCGTCTACCATTATGAACTAAGAAATGTTCCCACTTTAATGTCTAGCGTGAGTTTACTCTCTTCTCCTGGATACGAATTTATAAATATTCTATGTTCGCTTTTTCAATTCCAGATATGACAATGAATAACCGATATCAGCGTATTAAGCTATATATTAGATCTCACTCAGAAAACCATATTGAGCATTTTTAATTTAAGAGTATTATAAAATATCTTTGTACTTTAAGTCCATGGCCCTCTGTGAGTTCTGTAAAATAATATCCATTTGTTATATAGGAACTACTAAGTAAAACACAATTTTGAGTTTGCGAGTAAAATATAGTTTTATGACATAAAAAACCTCTCTGTTTTTTTTTTCAACTTCCGTAATAATGTATGATATACAAATACACACAAAACGTATGCGTTATTCTCCAACAGAATTGTAAAGCCAAACTGAAGAAAATGAAAAATTACTGATTGTGTAAAACACCTTCTGTAAATATTTACACGGAATATTATTATGAGTGTTGGAATTAATTTGCGGGTACTTCCTTGATGGAGGAATTGTAAATTTTTGTGTGGCACAAAAAAAAAAACTGAAAGCTGTGTGTCAAAGAAAAAGAAATTATTTCAGCTTCGAATGGCTTGGTAATTGAATTTTAAAAAATGATTCAACTGTCTGTGAAGTACGTACATAAATAGACTAGATGTAACATAGCCTGATTAAGCAGCACAACTGCAAGGAAGAACGTAAGCTGGAAGTGACCGTGTGTGAGGTCTATATTTAGTGTTCAACTAGAGTGTAACTAGATTGTAGTTCATTCATCTCGATCCCACTTCTCGCAGCGGATTCATTCCGATGGCGTCTCCAGTCTCCGCTAAGAAGCAGGGACTGGATCGGAAAACTTAACTTCCAAAACCTCCACTCTCCACCCCCCCCGACATTTTTAAATCTCACTTCTCTCCACCTTAAAAACAACCTTTTTACGAATCTTCCCGAACTTCGCTTTCGCATTACCCAGCTCATTTCCGACCGATTGCACACGAGATGTAAATCAAAGAAGAAATCCGACTGCTGTGGTATGCGCTTCACTCTCAAAATTATCCAGATACTTTTCAACATGACTGTATAGGTCACAGTTCTACTGCTCCGTCCTTCCGCGAGGTGATCTGGGTTCGATTCCTGGTGGGTTAAAAAAAAAAAAATTGTATTCGCATGTGGAAAACGTGGAGAACGTTGCCGTCGGTGTTTGTGTTTTCTCCAGGTATTTTCTCTTTTTCTCCTACCCTTGTATTCCATCGTCGCTACATCGTACACATCAACCCAGAATCGTTGAGAATGCATAATCGAAACGTCGTAACGGTTACTTTTATGCGTGAGTACCTATCGCCTATTGGTTGCGCGTGGCTCTGGGAGTGGATTGAGTGGAGATATTTGGGTGGCTCCTAACATCGAGGTCTTGAGAGCAGATAAGGGTGAAGCGAGATGAGTATCCCCTAGTAAACACGTCAACCAGCGGCATTGGCCGACGCAATACCCATGTGCGAAGATCCGGGAGCGACCCCCGCCGCCGGGAATCGAACCCGGTTAGCCTAAGTGGGAGGCGAGTAGTCTGACCGCTACACCACTGTGGCCCCCTGCGTGGTTCTGGGAACGGGCTTTGTTTCTGATTGCCTACTGCTTGCTGCGAAAGGTTACCTATCGGCTGGGTTGTCAGCTGGCCAGCGTGTTACCAGCAGCTGATTGGCGAACGGCATTCCGAATTGTTGAATGTCAATGACGCCATTGTTGTGGCGTATGCTGCTGGTGTTCGTGGTTTATGGGGGTGTTTTAATTCTTTATCATTTAGTATTTCGTGACCTCGACGTGTACCTTTCACCCGGAATTTATTTTCTTGTTAACATGGATGGACGGGAAGAGATCGCTATTAATTGACTAGCAATGATAATCCTAAAATAATTCTTGAAATGCACACTGTCGCTTTCGAAAAATATAAATAAAAATTTACTAAGAAAACTTGTGTGAATGGGGTAAAAGAATATCGTAAATATTAATGGCAGTACGGTCTAATGGGAATCGTTATAGTAAGCAATAGTTTATAAATGTTTTTTTGAGTGAATTTGCATATTGTTATGAATTGTATCACAAATTAATTCATACCTAAAAGGCGTTATAAAAGCGTAGAAAATTTAAACTCAAAGTTAGTTAGAGTACAGCAGTATAAGATGGCATTTCTTGAAAATTATACTCTGTACATTACCTATTTAACTACAAATGTTACTGGATCTACGCGAAGGGATCTGTAAGTGAAATTACATAAAGTCATTAACTTAACAATTAAAAATATTATGACACCACTTTCCTATTGAGGCGTAATTGGAGACTCCCCACCTTGTCCATGTTGCCGTACGTTGATTCAGTGCGGCGGTTAGCGACGGCCGGACATACCCATCTCCAGCACCCTCTTGGTCCGATGCCGCGATGACAAAAAACGCCGTTCGTAGGTATACGCTGTCCTATATCGGCGTGGGGTTAGTTTACGGGACCGTTTACTGGCCGGTGGAGGGGATTCGCTCTCTTACTTTTCACAAGATATTTCGGCAACGACTGTTCTTGTCCTGGATTAATGTTTGAAAGTGTGAATAGGCAGACCGTCCTGTTTAGGCCTGCACTGTTTGAAATTTCTCCTGTAATTACGGACTTTTTTGCGGAAATATTCATTAGATATACGGAAATGCAATCCCTAATGATGGAGAACGGAGCTGGACTCCTTAAATACGAAATACGGGAAGTCTCCGTAGTTTCCTGTCGCTTCAGATTTTCGGGGATGAACATTGCCGAGTACACACGAAGCTATCTTCGCCACTGTAACCACAAAATGATCGTTTCTGCGGTAGTTAGGTTATACACGGTAAAGGCTGTTCACGATAAAGTGAGCACGTTTTAAATCAACATTAGGAAAAAGTACACTATCCCTACCTGCGTATATTTTAACTGGAGAAGTGAGTGAAATGCGCCCAGTAAAGTCGGCAACGATGAAAGGAACATTGTTCAATATTTTAACGTAGGATATAAAGTGCCAGGTAACTATTTACGATCATTTAAATTATTTCTTTCACTTTCTGTTTTTTTAATGCATCGAAATGTAAAAAAAAGGCAGATTTGCAAAAGATTTTCTTTTATAATAATTTCGCAGTTACACTAGACCGAAGAACGAATATAGTGACGAGGCACATGGCAATGTTAATTTTGCATAAGGCGGAAAATTACACAATGTACATACAAGGAGATCGTAAACAGGGAGTTCAAAATTGCTCATTTTACCGTGAACAGCCTATAATTAGAAGTATCCTTTAAATATAAAAGAGTATCATCGGGAATCTGTAACATTTAACAACACTTATAAAGCACCTACTTTAACAGAAATTGAAACAAGTTTCTTATGTAACAATGCTATAAATGGGAAACTTGTATTACAATTGATTACAATCTCTTCGTAGGTGCGTGAATAGTGTTGGACTCCCAGACTTTTGACTGGTTCTTAACTCTTGCTCATGTATACAATAATTTATCTTGTTAATATTTTTGTGGGTATTAAAACACCTGCATTACAAATGTCAAGAATTCTTTCATTATCTTTATTTAAAAAAATAAACCTGTGAAAACAGAAAATAACTTGAAAATTTATGGAGAGGTTCCGTGAATTCACAGAAAATTTCTGTGAAATTTACGGAGTGTTCATTTTTGAAAATCATCGTGTCCGTAATCTTACGGAGAGTTCACGAAGAGTTCTGGATAAAAATTTTACCAGCACTTTTCCGTATAATTAAGGAACTCTTTTTTTACATGATAATCACAGTTCATAACAATGTGTTTTTGAAAAAGTTGGTATAGTCTAAATTATTATTAATTATTTTGGTATTTTTATTTGAAGAATGTTGTTGCTCTAAGCATAGTGCAGATGATATCAGTATTCGTTACCAGACTATGATTGAGGATTAACCCAGTCTGAAAATCCTGAATAGGTGAGAATATCAGTTTAAAATAAATAATAAGCCTGTAACTCCTGACTATAGCAAATGTTTACTTACGTGTTACCTTGGTCGCATGCAAGACTCACGTACGTTACACGAGAGTGATGTACAGAACGTAAATCAGAGTAACACCGACGAATAAAAGATGCATGCGCAAAAGAAAAAAAGTAAAATGACACCTACGACTTTTTATTTACATACATCCCTAAGGCCTTTAAGGTTGGGGGCTAAACCACGAGAAAATATTTCCAGATACGATTTAAAATGGCATATTTAACGTATGGAAAAATGTATTGTTGCAGTTCAGCAATTTGCATTGTGCTCAAATGATATATAATCATGTTCTGCCTTTCCTCCCCTTGTACTATATACGCCCTCTGTCTCTTTTACACGATCTGGCAATCTTATTTTTCAATAAATGTAGGATTAAAATTCCGCTCTATATACATTAAATAATTTGGTTTTGGCATCTACACTTTTGCAAGAAAGCTAATTGAGAGATGACTAACTGAAACGGGTAACTGAAAACTAGACGCACATCCGTGGCTACTTGTCCATTATTTACAATGTTATCGCTTTATCTATAAGTAAAATAGAGACGTGCGCTAAGGACTTCAGCTTCTAAAGTACTGTTCCATAAATAAACGTCAGTCTCGCGACGTTGTGACAAAGGCAATCATAATTTTTATTGGATTATAAAACAAGGGGCTGCGATATAAGTCATCAGCATATTTTGCTCAGCATGGCTGCAATTAATTTTTAAATAATTCCTTAGAAGCTGAGTTGGTTGTAAGGACTTGACTTCTTTTTTGAAAGCAATAAATTTAAAATGAAACCAGAATCTAATGAAATTGTAGTGAGACAAATACAAAGACACGTATGCCTTACCCGGGACTTTAACCCTGAAAACCTCGTACTATAAACCAGCGTGCAATCCACTGCATTATGGACATAGAATTCGGAGCATCATTTTCATATGTAATGATTATAATGTTTCGAATGATAGGGTTTACTAGCCTAAAATATTTACAGGGCTTTTGTTGTGAAAATAAGTGACAGCCACATAAAATATATAACTTTGCATGGCCTACCGTAGCGTTACTTGCGTGGAGAATTTGAAGGAAATAAGTTGTTTGGCCTCTGAGATATGCCACAAAAAACATTTTTTTCTTATTTGATGCTAACGTATGGATTTAAAAAAACGCTCTATAAACGATGGTTCTAATGTATAATGCCTACATGAAAATTTTTGTTGAATTTCGTTAAGTTGTTTAATATAATGTCAAACTTATCTAAATGATTTATGAACCGGCCATTTTGAACATCGTTGTCTGACCCATTATATCATCTATGTTTATATGGCCTTCTGTAGCATTTATGAAGTGCCCAATTCGATACAGATTTATTTTAAATGTTCCAGTGTAACATTTGATGGTAATTGGTCTATCGATCCTCAAAACACGGCATAAAACATCCATAATTTTCATGTGGCGATCTACATAAATGGAGGACAAAAAAGTAATGTATTAGCGATTACGATGATTGTATACTGCCAACATACAAAGTAATGTTAAAATAGATTACATAGTTTCGTAAATATCGCCCACAAAACTAAAATGATTTTATAACTCCATTCTGAAAGTGTGTCCTACTTTAAAAAATTAATTTATTATTATTGCCTACCACAGAACATCTTCGCCAAATTTTGTAAGAATGGGTTGATTGTTTCCTGAGATATGAGATATAATCATTTTTATCGGTAGGACTATCTTATAAGATGGTTGCAATAGGTGCTGCCAGCATACAAAGCTAAGTTGTAATTAGTTTCGTTAATAAAGTATACTGATTTTAATTATTTGTATATCCACAAATTTGAAAAGTATTGGCTGACCTATATAAAACATACCTATTCACACCACCTGCTACAGTACTATTTTTTTGCCAAATTTGGAAGGAATCTGTCAATGGTTTCCCGGTATATGACAAAAGAACTTTTTTTACTCGCACAGTGCTAACTTATAAAATGGTGGACAAAAGATTCTCTATGTATATAAATTTTATTGTTGAAATAACTACTGTCAATATACAAAGTTAAGTTGAAATTGATTACATGGTTTCGACGATATAGAGTTCTAAGCTACAATAGCTATACGGCCGCCATTTTGAAATAAGTGTCTAAAATGATTAAAATATAGCTAACACTATCTTTATGAGTAGCTACTACTTGTTCGCCAAATTCGGTAGGAATCGGGTAATTACTTACTGAGATATGATATAGTAAATTTGTTTATTCGTATGGCGCTATCTTACAAAATGGCCGACTAAAGTGGTTATTTGTTGGCATATATATGATGCATGTAATATATACTTTCAGTATACAATATTTTGGTCCAAATTGGTTAAATGGTATAGCAGATATACCAAATAAACTTAAAACATTTGTAGGGCTGCCATTTTTTAATACGTACCTAATTACATTCAGTCACTTACGTTTACATGGCCTACCATATTAATACCTATGTGCCATATTGTGCGAAAATTGGTTGACTATTTTTCGAGATATAATATAAAATATTTATTAATTGAATTGGTGCTATCTTACAACATGGCGGACCAACAACAATATCCATCTCAAAATTTAAGGCTTACATAATGCTCTGACAGCATAAAGAATTTGGTTTTAATTGGTTGAATGGTTCCCGAAATACGGCATAACAGCCATAAAATTTTAATGGCCGCCATTTTGAAAGTGCCAACATGGTCGAAAACTATAAAAGTCAGGTGTCCTTACTATGGATTATATGTGTACCAAGTTTGGTCAAATTTGGTAAATGTGTTCAAAACTTGTAAGGGGAAACACACACATGCAGACACACACATGCAAACAAACACACACATTCACACAAACATACAGACAGGAAAGTTATCTCATAAGCATTTCTTTTCTTCGGAAAGTAGGCTAAAAAAAAAGGAGACACTATAAATCTGAATCAGTTATTTCAATCAGTAGAATTATTTTATTGATTCTTCGGTTAATAAGAGAAGCCACGGTGGTGTAGTGGTTAGACTAGTCACTAGACTAGTGTCCGATTCCGGAGGGGTGCTCCCGGATGTGGGACTCGTGCCCGTGGATCGAAATCACGCTCCGCTACCAAATATATGTTTACTCTTTTTTGACCGTGTAAACTTAAAACTAAAATCAAATTCATAACAGGTTATGGGCCCAGAGACTTCTCATGTAATACATACTGTAAGAAGAATATAAGTGAAGAGCCTCACATTCGCGTGAACATAAACGAAGGAATAAAATGGCTATGGCATCGGAAGATTTCGCCCATGTGGAAAAACTCAAAGGTCATTCTAATTTCAGTATTTGGAAGTTTCAAATAGTTATGTTGCTGAAAGCGGCGGATTTGTATAATATTGTTAGCACCAAGTTTAGGGAAGGTGAACAAGATACGAATTCAGGAAAGAAAATGCCAAAGCCCAGAGATACATCGTAACAACGATAGACAAAGATAATATTGAATTTATTATATCTTGTGACTCTGCAAAGGGTACGTTTGACAAACTGTGTTTCATTTATGAGAGAGATAGCAGTCACAACAAAAGTTCGTTGCTGCAGAATTTCTTCAACTACAAAATTTACAAGGTTGCGACTGGTCTTTCTGAATTACAAAAATTTTCCATGAAACTAAAAAGCGTAGGCCACACAATTGATGATGAATCGTTGATGGGTAAAATTTTGTCATCTTTGCCAGACAGATTTAGACTTTTTTAACTGCCTGGGAATCGACCCCATAAGAGTGACAGGACATTGACTAATCTAACTGCCAGATTGTTAGCAGAAGAATAGAGAGGCCATGCCAGTAGCACACATGATAATGTAGAATTCAAAACTGTAAACAAAAATATTGTTTGTTTTAAGTGTAACCAAAGGGGCCACATTTCCCGGATCTGTGTGAAAAAACAGTTAGGTTGCGAAATCTGCAAAAAGGATAACCATGCCGTACAGAACTGCTACTTTAGGGATAGAAATAACAAGTCCATTACAAGTAACAAGGATAAGGTTGCATTTCTTTCAAAATCAATGGGTGGAAATCCTGAGGGATCTTGGGTATTAGATTCAGGTTGTACCTCCCACATAATCAACAACAGTGATTCTTTGACCAATGTCACAGGTATATAGTCTGAAATTATAACTTCTAAGAAAAATGAAAACATGTGTGCCAAGCTCAAAAGGGATATAGAGTACCAATAATGTGTATTGAAAGATGTGCTGTATGTTCCAGGTTTAACAAAAAATCTAATATCGGTGTAGAAATTCTGAAGAGTAGAACTAAAATCACAGGTGAGAAGGACAATGCTGGACTCTATAATATAAATTTAAACTGCAGTGAAACAACACTTTTGCCTGAGAGCCAACAAACAAATGACCTAAATCTATGGCATAAAATAATTGGTCATTTGAATGCTGATAGTATGACGAAAACTGGCTACTTAATCATCTAGACTTGAAAAGTTTAAATTATGTACGAGCAAGATCCAATGAGAAACCTTCCTTACATCAAAGCAGACTAGAAAACATTTTGGACAAGCAAGAGAGAGAAAGAGAGAGAGAGAGAGAGAGAGCAACGAGACAGCTAGAAATAATACACACTGATGTGCGTGGGCCACTTGACACAATGTGGGATGGTTTCAGGTACTTCGTGGCCTTCTTGGACAACTACACACATTTTTCAGTGATATGTCTGATTAAAACAAATCAGATGTTGGTGATGCTGCCCGAAACTACATTGTTGAGGCCGAATCAAAATGGAACTTGTGTGTATACAAACTTCGTTGTGACATTGGGGGGGGGGGGGTGAATATGTAGCCAACGAGCTCACCGATTGGTATCGAGAAAAGGGAGTAAAGATAGACTATACCCCTGTAGCAACTCCTCAGCTAAATGGACCAGCAGAGAGACTGAACAGGATGCTAATGGAGAAAACGAGAGCACTCCTTTTCGACTCTGGCCTAGAGAAAGAGTTGTGGGGAGAGACTTTACGCACTGCAACATACGTGCTGAACAGAAGCCCTTCTACTACAGTCGACACAACTCCTGCCAAACAGTGGTATGGAAAAAGACCGGATCTGTGCAATCTAAAACTATTCGGGTCTCTGGCATATGCAAAAAAATTTAAGAAGCTAGGAAAACTATACAAGAGATGTGACAAACTTATCATGGTTGGTTACATGACAAATGGCTACAGACTATTGAACTCAGAAAAGAGGGAAATTAAACTCCCAAGAGATGTAACATTTATGGAATCAACTGAGGTTTCTGCAACAAACAATTCATCACAAGAAATAATTGCAGACACAGTTTCACTTTTGGATTCTGAGAAAACATCACTAAGTTTAGTGGACAATATGGAAGTGAAAAGAAACACAACTGTGCTTCAAGATGATGTAGTTGATGAAACCTTTCATGTTTTTCCCTCAGACCAAGACACAGCAAAAACATCAGAAATGCTAAACTCTCTACCTGAAACAGCTACTGAAATTGAAAACTGCAACCACCAGGGCAGAAAAGAACGAATAAAAAGAAAACCCCAATATTTGCAAGAATATGCAATGCTCTCCTACAAAGCTTGTTGGTGGCAAAGAAATCCCAAGAAGTCAGAAGTTACTCTCTATTAGATGGGTATTTAAGGTGAAAGATGACAACAGATATAAAACTAGACTCGTCGCACGTAATTGAGAACAGAAAGCAGGACTTGATTATAGTGAATCATTCAGCTATGTGGTGTCATTGAATACCCTGAAATTCCTCATCGCCTACGCTAAAAATGAAAACATGTCCCTCAAGCAATTTGACTTAAAAACGGCCTTTCAGTACGGTAATTTAGAACAAGATGTTTTCATGGTCGTACCTGAAGGTTTTGAAGATGAACAGGGCTCTGTCGTTAAACTGAAGAAATCCCTCTATGGTCTGAAACAAGCCCCTCGTGCTTGGAATAAAAGATTTGTTGACTTTCTCAAGGCAAATGGCCTGCATCAACTCATAACAGACAAGTCGGTCTTCGTGAATGATCAAGGTAATTTATGACGGTCTTGTGATTGCAAATGAGAAGGATGAGATTGATGAGCTCATGATGAAACTTCAAACTGAATTTGAGGTTAAAATGACTGACAACCCTGAAATCTTTGTGGGCCTTGAAATTGAAAAAGCAAGGGGCTTCATCAACATTCATCAAGAATCATATGTGGACCAGTTGTTGCAGTTGTTGAAAACATACAATATGGACTGCACAAAACCCACAACAACTCCTGCAGTTTCGGGTACTGACAACTCTGAAGATTGTAACGGAATGGAAGGTGTAAATTTTCCATATAGGGAGGCTGTTAGTAGCCTGTTGTACCTGTAAAATAGGTCTAGACCAGCTACAGCATATGCAGTCAACATGGCATCAAGAAATGTGAAAAACCCTAATGTACATGATGTAAAAAAATTAAAACGGATATTCAGGCATCTTCAGGGAATGATAAATCTAGGACTTAGATATTCGACAGATCTCAATACTTCGCTGATCGACGCCTACAGTGATGCAGATTATTCTGCTGACGAACCTCACGTAGAAGTACTTTAGGTTATGTCAACCTATACATGGGGAGTCCTGTTTCCTGATCTACAAGAAAACAGTCAATCATATTACTCAGTACTGCAGAAAGCGAGTTCATCGCCGCCAGTGAGTGTGTTAAGGAAGTGCGGTTCTTGAAATTTCTAAATAAGGAACTCATCGGTTAATTTATTCCAGTAAACGTCAACATTGACAGCCAGATTGTCTCTTGCAAATGAATAGTATTAAGCAGTAAAGAAGAGTGATATTTTTTTTTAATTTAGTAAACAAGATTGTGTTAGTAATTTGTGAAATTGGCACTAAGTTCATGCTAATTTTTATTTATGGGAAGAGTGTTGAGTAGGCAAATTAAAATTAACATCTGATTACTTTCCCTTTGTATAAAAAATGGTTTGTTATCGTCTCTGTTGTTTATGTGCTATGAATGAGAAGTAAATTAAAAATTTCTTAAAAAATATGTTTGCTCATTTTTGACCGTCTAGACTTAGAACTAAAATCAAATTCATAACACCAGCGTGGTCGAAAACTATAAAAGTCAGGTGTCCTTACTATGTATTATATGTGTACCAAGTTTGGTCAAATTCGTTACACGCGTCCAAAAATTGAAAGGGGAACACACACACGCACAGACACACATACAAACACACACAAATACACACAAATATACAGACCGGAAAGTTACCCCACAAGCCTTTCTTTTCTTCAGAAAGTAGTCTAAAAAAAAGGAGACACACTAAATCTGAATCAGTTATTTCAATCAGTAGAATTATTTTACTGATTCTTCGGTTATTAAGAGCGGCCACGGTGGTGCAGTGGTTAGACTAGTCGCCTACCGCTAAGGCGAACCAGGTTCGATTCTCGGAGGGTCGCTCGCGGATGTGGGAATCGTGCCCAACGATGCCGCTGGTCTGAGGGTTTTCGCAAATATCAACCGTTTCCTCCGCCCTTTCATTCTCCACAGTCACCTCGCCTCAGTGCAGTGCACCAAGGTTTTACTGCAAGGCCAGTGAAATTCACTACAAATATGTAGAAATCATTTTTAAGTCGGTGAATTTTACCTATTCAAGAGGAGCGATTTCAACAGATCTGCAGACAAAATCGCCAATGTCTAGCTGTTTTGACGGTCTCGGTTTTAAAGACTGAATGTCACAGAGTCCCGAAATATTATGGGCTGTGTACACCAAAAACACCCTTGTGTCTTCCACACCCAGAAAAATTGCAGCGCAAATGGAGATCCAAGGATGTTTTTGGTATATCTCATCGCTAGAGACACTGTAATATTGCGAAAATATTTTGTGCAAACATATCACTGACAACAGTGTATAGACTGTTCCACGGTTATCTGAGCACTATTGAAATCAGCATTTTAAACATTTCAATACATTTGTTGCATATATTTTAACAGGCACATTGGCTGGCATGCGCCCAGTAAAGTTGGCATAAACTATTCACGTTAAAGTGAGCACTTTTGAAAGTCCTCTCATTATGAACAATAGACAATAAATAAACTTTATTTTAGAACTTAGCTGAAATAAAAAAGTAATTAGGGCCTCAAAAGTGCTCACTTTACCGTGAGCTGCCTATAACAACGGAGATAAGGTAGTTTTATTTCTTAACGTCGAATTAAAAGCGTTAGATAAACATTTGTGAACATTTAAATGATTTCTTTTGTTTTTTTATTTTCTAAAGAATTAAATGTGTAAGAATTTGTAAATCTATATAATATATACTTTTCTTAAAAAGAAAAAAAATTATTGACAGACGCATGAATAAAATGATGAGGCATGGATGAAGAATACGCAATTTGCGTACAAGCAGATCTTAAGCAGGGCTTTCAAAAGTGCTCGGTTTACTATGAACAACCTATAACAAGTTCATACTTCTATGATTGGGTAATCAGGGTTTTTGACTCGTCTGAGTTATTCGAAAACCAAAAGCAAACTTCCTGCTTTATTTATCATATTCCTCATTTGTCCAATCAACTGGGTCAATCGGTTCATACCACAGACTGAAGATGAAGCAGACCGATTTTTTCCATACTGAAGATGGGGTAGACCGCTTATTCGTCTTCTGTGCCTGTACCTAACATTGACCTACCCCAAAGGAACACATCTGTCAAAGTCACATGGTCAACAGTGATGAAAGTGTTTGTACCTTAATTTTAAAATGACAAGCAATTCTATATGAATAAAATACCTTTACCAATTTTAATTTAATCAAACTGCATTACAAATTTGTTAGAGGAAGTATATATTCATCCCAAAGCATTTTGTTTACATATCAGTTTTCTAACCTAAAATACAAACCACGCCATTTTCGCTGGACGTGTTGGGAGAAAAGTAGTTCAATGTTGGGACACGGAAATTAGTTGTGAGATCAGTCTACCTCATATTTAGTCTATGTTTTTTTCACCTTCTGCTCGTTTACCCTGACATACTCCACACTAACACAATTTTCAAAGTCGCATTGTCAGCAGTTGTAAACATGTTCGTTTATATCTTAATTCTCAGAAGTCAAAACCCTTTCGTAGGAATAAAATACTTTCACTAATTTGAATTCTAATCAAATTTCATTAAAAATTGGTCAGAGGAAGTATACAAACATCTAAATGCACTTGTGTACTAAACAGTGAGCTAACCTCATTTCTTATCCACGTCGTTTACTGACAGCCGTATTGGCAGAAAAACCATCCGATGCTGGGTCACGGCCAGTGATTTTGTGCAGCTAGAGTGATTTCTTTACCCTATATTCACTCTACGTTCGATACACGCGTGACAGCTGAGAAGGAAATAAAACGGTCGGAAACGTGCCCAGTACTTTGAGTGCTAATAAACAGACAAACTTTCTCGTGATGATCTATCTGTTGAATGCGGCTTTTTCAGTCTTCAGATAATATCTCTGTGAAAGAATTTTTTCATGTCCATCGAGACCGTTTTGTCTATTCCGTTATTGGCATCCAAAAAAAGATTTTAAATATTTCTTCATTAAATGGTTAAAACATAAATGATTAACAAGCTGAGTAAAAGAGTTTTTAGTTTTTATGATACCACTTAACGGTGAAAATCACATAAAAACAATGAAGAAATTCAACACCATCGTCTAAAACACTGTTGTAGGAACAATTCGTACTTTTAAAACAAAGACAGCCATCTAATGGGTTGTAAGTACAATCTAAATATTGTTAACATATATACTAATACCAACGAGGTGTTTGTTGTATTCCTGTGTGTGAATGTATTTGCTACTGTTCGTTGCATCAGCAGGGCGTTGCGTTAGGCTACTGCTATACAATAGACAGGACGTCCAACAGAACAACTTCAACAACAATATTGGGATTGTTTCCACAAAAAATTCAAAGTTGGTAAAAGCAGACAAAATGTTCTGTTGATAATACTGAACAGTATTGTAATAGGGTTTGAGAGTAGCATCAACGAAATATTCTGTTACGTTATTACTGTCCTAGTTGTTGTGGAGACAATTCAAATAATGTTGAAGTTGTTCTGTTGGAGGTGCTACCTGTTTTGCAGTAGGAACTCAGAGCTCTGCTGTAGCAACTATATGTACAGTAGCAATTACCATCACAGACGGGGATAAAATAAACAGTCATGTTGGTATTACTATCTATATTAACAATATCTAGATGTTAACTGGAATCCATCAGATGGCTGTCCGCATTTTAACAATCTAGAAGGTTCTTTCAACAATATTTGTTCACAGTGTATGTGCAAGTCTTTCCGTCGGCAACTAGTCTCAGAGATACTTCCAGCGATGACCCGGTTATTTTAAAGCGGAACAACGAAGATACGAGGCGTGCGAAAAATATCGTACACCGGAAGTTTTCTACATAACGATGACTGTGTCAAAACCTTTCTCAGCATGTTTCGCTTCCAAAATAAAAACGTTAGGGGCGGGAATATAAAATGGAAACTAGATCTTCGCACGTGAAAATTTTCTTCGTTAGCACTCATCAATCAAAACTGTTTTTTATTGAAACAAATTTCTGTGACTCTTTGGCTGAAATTGTCAAGGGTGATTGTTGGTCACCAAAAAATTCATTATTTCATACTTGTAAGTCATTACCTATAAAGTTCTATTTACTCGCCAAACCAGAATTTTATACACAGTACTTTTTTTTTTTTAATAATTCCATATCAAAATCACAATTTTACTATTTCTGGCCCGTACAAATAATAAAAATTAACTCAAAAAATATAACGAGACAATATTAAAAGAAGAAATCATGACATACTTCAAATAAATCTTTAAATATTACCGCGAAACTTAAAAATTGCATAAAATAAAATTTTGGAATGTTTTTGTTTCCAGCGATTTATGATTAATTTCAAAAAAAAATTTCCTAGCCAAATCTTAAAATTACTTAAACATGACATTTCAGTCATCATTGCTAAATTTTCTGTGAGCATTTTCGTTTACTAATAAGTCCGAAAAAAAACCCCTAGAAATGTGATTATGACATGCCATAACAATAGACTGACTTGAAAAAAGGGGGGGGGGAGGGGGAATAATGTTAGGGCATCTAATGACCTCAAGTAACCCCGTGACCTAATTCCCCCGATGAAGTTGCACAATCACTTCCTCCTCCCACTTGTCAACCAGCCGGGTGGTCCCGTCAGACTGACCAGGGGGTGGGATAGATGAGGGGGAAGTTCATGTGCAACTGCAACGGGGGTAAGTATGTCACAGGGTTACTTGAGGTCATTGGAAGCCCCCCCCTTACCGCGCCTCGATGACTTTCTTATGGCGTAAAAACTATGAGATATAAACATTTATTTATAAAAGTAATATATAAATGTTATATGGTATTTTATACAAATACAAATAATGGAATTTTTGATAACTAGCACAATTATGAAAACATACTATATATATATACACATATATATTCGTGCATATATATGTATATATATGTATATATATATATATATATATATATATATATATATATATATATATATATATATATATATATATATATATATATATATATATAATATATATATAGAAGTTTATCCTATTTACGCATGTGTTCTAATGCACCCTTAGAAAAGCAGTGGTATTTTCTTGAGTATGGTTGGCTTGAGCCAATTTCATTAAGGCGATCCCGTTTGTCAAGAATTTCACGTTAACTTCAAGCATCAAAACAGTAGGCGTTATAATGTACTATTTTTTGCGATTACATTCTAGTAACACATTCACTGCGAAGTCGGCACGCGCCCTGTACTCCGTGTCACTTTGCGGCACACCGTCGACTCGGGTGAGTGTCGCGATCACTCGTGATTTCCCCGCAGTTCACTCGGAACGGCGCGTGGGGAAGTGGCAATATGGTGCACTCCCAGGAATCAGGCGCGCAATTTAGACCCCGGGTTTTATTACCTGCAACTTGACGAATATACCAGCCGTGTGTGCCCACTCAAAAAAAAAAAAAATCCCGGCCTGATTTGCTGCGCGCAGGCCTCGCTCCCTTTCACTCAGCACATCGTCTACCACTTCAATACATTTTTTTTTCTGCCCGTGAAATGGCGGTTGTAGGCGAGTGCTAATTACATCCTGCGGTGCCGTGCATGGAGGGCTTGGGAGATACGCACTCCTGGTTCTCGTCGAAAGCGAAGGGCGAGAGAATTAATTGCAGGTTTCAGTGCTGTGCGTCAGCAGATATACGAATTTCCGTAGACGGGAGACATAATTGCAAAGCACTCATACCCTTCTATTTTTACTTTTTACCTCCTCAAGTACGTAACATTTAGTACCTAATGCACATGACACCATTTTACAGTAAAATTACCACAGATGGAATATACTACAGTGATTAATGTGAGGTTTAAATGTTTCCAGGACTTAGGAAAAGGCAAGTTATGGGAAGAAAAACAGAAAGCGTGAATAACTATGTACTATGTCAATAGGCTAAACAAAAAAAAATCTTAAATAAAAAATTGCAATTTATTGAAATTTTATATAGGCCTAGTCTATATACACAGATGACTTTTATTCTTAGAATCTCGAATGAAATTATGTAAATTCACATCTGATTCATATCATTGCATACCAACGACATTAACGTGGCCAAACCGAAATATAGACAAGGCAAGTAGAATCCAATATGGAAGCCCCATAAAGGCCTATAAGTTATCTAGGAGTGGATAAGGCTAGAATAGCGTAAATTAATTGTTTTTATTCCAATCCAACACACATTATCAAGCACACAGTGAGGCAGGGGTACATGTAACATAATCATATATACAGATAAACAAATGCGGCTTCATTTGGGGGGAATTTGCCTGGGAAAGGTTTAATTTATTGCTGTCGGATAGTTTCCTAAGAAGTTCAACTGGAAACACATATTTTATAGCAGCAATTGATAGACTCGCAGAATTCTTTTTATTTTCCCCTCCACGTGGTGCGTAGTCTCCGAAAATATGTAAGTTTTTGGGGCAGAAGATATTTCCTGTATTTGGCTTACCCTGATGATTGGATGTGACGGAGAACGTGACAATTTAATGTTGGTGGAAATTATGAACAATAGGTTTTTCACAGATGATGAATTGTAGAAATCTTAGGATCTCTATCATACACAAAGAAGAAAAAGAAATATTATCGGAAGGCATACCTCCTAACTTTTAGGGGAATTCCAAAGGTAAATGGGGTGAATTTTTAATTTTTTAAAATTTTGGCGTTAATGGTGTGCTGGGCGATACTACGAATTATCTGTAGCGTGGAAAATGTTTTATCCGTACACGAGTGCTTAAGCACTACGTTCATATCGTTGGAAGACCTGAACAGAAATCTTTGGAGGATACATGGTACGAGGTGGTCCAATATATAAAAGTTTACTAAAATTTTCTATAAACTTGTTGTAACACAAACATTCTCTATGCGTTGGTATTATAAGAGCCTGCGGATGACATAGAGGAAAAAAGGCGTAGAGTTTGCACCAGAGAAGGGCTGTATCGTCTCTCTGTGTCCCAAAACACAACTGCTTTTCTGCCGAAACAATTATCATAAACGACGTGCGGATAAGATTTGAAATTAGATAACGGTTTATGCAAACAAGTGTTTTGAAATGTTTGTACACTTACTCTAACCGATTTTTAATGCAATTAAATAATATTCGAATTGGTAAAAGTATTTTATTCATACAAAGGGCCTCGCATTTGAAAAATTAAGATATATACAAACAGGTGATCTCTGTTGATCATGTGACTTCGGCAGTTGTGTTGGTGTAGGGTCTACCTCATCTACACAGTTTTCTATGGTGTACCGCCGAGGTCGTGGGCGTACACCCATTCTAACAGTAGAGAAAATATGGAATATACTACGCATTCCAGGAGCGCAGAACCTACTCTCTTTGTTACAATCACTGGTCTGCATTCATTCCTATACAACTGCCGAGCCGACGTGGCTTCGACTGAGGTAAGGAGAGAGCCCACGTAAATATAGAAGGTTCACGCCAAACTGAACGATTTTTAAAGCCCTGTTAACGTTAGCTCTGCTCAGGTTGGTTACAAAACGATATTTCTTATAAGAGAGTTTGGTATAGGTGTGTAAAAGTTCCTCTTTGGCTGTAATTGTGATATGTATTTTACCCAGTGAAAATTTTAATTACTAACTTAGTTTCGAGACCATTATTCATGACCAGAAATTGTGTTTACAAGTGTAAACATTAGAAATGAAACTGTTTTTGGCACTGATCATTTATAAGCAAGTTTATTTCAATGGAAAAACGTAACAGATTTAAGTGCGAAATTAATGTAGCCGTCATCAAAAGAAACGGACGGTTTTTTTCTTTCCCTAAAAGGATCTGTGCAAAAAATCTCTAAAAATAATATGTTTAATCATTTACCTCTTTTTCCGACTCAGTTGGTATATTAAAAACAAAAGAATTTGCAAGATCTAACATTTTGCTGAATCCATGCTACTAACATGTGGACATATTTCGTTGTACTTCTAGTCAAGTGCTAAGAACAATTTGGTTCTTTACATAGGTTCTAACAAAATACGAAATATTTTACACCATTATACTGTGAAAATTACAACTATCCCATTTGTTTACATACAGAATGGAAAATTCCAGTACACGTGCACCACCAGTGCACCTTCTCGATGATGATCTTAGTCGGCAAACTAAAAGCGCCGAGCTTCCCAAACCGAGTAAAATAAACCTTAGACTTGGTTAAGGTTCGTTTGCAGAAACGCCGGGAGTAACCAGGTATGGACAATAGCTAGAGGCACGAGTATTTCGCGAATTCATTCGGAGGCGAGGTAGATTCCAAACACTTGTTGTTTTCTTCTACTGTTGTGATTGGACGATTGTCCTTTGGACACGCCCCGTTTAACTGTGAGCCAGTAATACGCAGGTGACATTAGTGTGAGCGAGTGTTGAACAGTACTGTACGGAGGCCTCGCTTGATCACAGCAACCAGTAAGCAAACCATAATGTCTCGAGTGTATAGAGGGCTGTCCAGCCTAGCTTGCTGCCAAAACAATCTGCGAAATACTCGGGGCCACAACTATGGCAAGGGTGTCGTTTCCAAAGGCGCCCATTCACAGTGGCGAGTAACCTCTTCGGCGCTGGCTTGTCGGTCGACCATTCAGCGATCTATCGAGGCGTGGCCAGCGGCCGTCACAGCCCGTGATTGAAAGGGAAATCCACGCCCGTGCGCGCACCGGCCGTAACGTACGTAGCGATCGGTTTCGCAATTCCGCATCGGGGCGAATTAACTGCGACGACAATCCGCGCGCGCTTCGCTCTCCGGCGTGTGTTCGTTTAGGGGCGCGTGGGTTTCAATTGTTTCACTGTTTGACTAGGAGGATGGGGGTGCTGGTTGGCGTGGGAGCGGAAATCAATGAACAATATCCGCCGTTTGTATGTTTTTTTCCGGAGCGGCTTGAAACGCGTATAGCCCCCGTCACGAATATACGTCAACTACTTTTATCACGTGACGATCTCACCAATTTTATATGTATATATATATATAGTATATCGACATAGATGTGGTAGTTATGAAAAATTCCCATTATTTTATATTTGCACAAAATACCATATAACTTTTAGGTATTACTTTTATAGATAAATGTTTATATATCATTTATGTTACGCCATGAGAAAGTCAATTGGAGAAGGAGGGGGGCATCTAATGACCTTAAGTAACCCTGTGACATACTTACCCCCGATAGAGTTGCTCATGCACTTTCCCGTCATCTATCCCACCCCTGGTGAGTCTGACGGGACCACCCGACTGGTTGAGGAGGGCGCAAAGAAAGTGCATTTGCAACTGCATCGGGGGATGTAGGTCACGGGGTTACTTGAGGTCATTAGATTCCCTAACCTTCCCCCCATACAAGTCAATCTACTGTAATGGAATGTCAGAATCACAGTTTTAGGATTTTTCTGGACGTATTAGTAAACGAAAATGCTTACAAAAATTTAGCAACAATGACTAGTCATATATTTAATTATTTTAAGGTTTGCTTAGTAAAAATGTATTTTCTACCTAATCACAAATCGTTACAAACTGAAACATGCAAAAAATTTATTTTTTTGCTAATTTTAAATATCACGGAAAAATTTAAATGATTTTTTTTTTAAGTATCTCATGATTTCTTATTTTGAAATTATCTCATTTCATTAGGTGAGTTAATTTTTATTATTTGTATTGTCCAAAAACAGTAAAATTGTAATTTTGACATGCCACTATGAAAAAAAAAATTCGATGTATAAAACTTTTTTTTTTCATAGTAAAAAGAACTTGTAGGTAATAACCTACAAATATGAAATAATGCATATTTTGGTGACCAACAAACACCCTTGACAATTTCAACCAAAGGATGGGTAGAAATTTGTTTGAATAAAAAATAGTTCTGATTGATGGCTGCTAACGAATAGCATTTATGAAAGTGTTCACGTGCGAAGACCTAGTTTCCATTTCATATTCCCTTCCATAAAGTTTTTATTTTGGAAGTGAAGCGTGTTAAGGAAGGCGTTGTCACAGATATCGTTAGGAATTAAACTTGGGTGTAGGGTATTTTCAGCACGCCTAATGTCTCCGTTGTTCGCTTTAAAAAAACCGGGTGACTGCAGGCAGTATCTCTGAGCCTAGTTGCCTGTTGGAAGACTGCATGCCATTGCAGTGCCTGGCACGTATACTGAGGAAAAATATGTTTGTATGAACTATCTAGACTGTTAAAATAAGGACAATCATCTGATGAGTGGTAGGTACTGTCTATATATTGTTAACAGGACTGTTTCTTGTATCACCGTCTTTTATTTCATTTGCTAATGTATGTATAGTTGCTAGAGCAGAGCACTGCATTACTACTACAAAATAGATAATACCTCAACCAGAACGATTTCAATAATATTAGAATTGTCCCCAAAGCAGCTATGATAGTAATAAGGACCTAACAGAATATTTTGTTGATGCTACTCTCAAACCCTATTGCAGTAGGTACTGTTCAGTACTAGCAACATAACATTTTGTTTGTTTTTAGAAATTTCGATTGTTTTGGGAACAATCCCAATATTGTCGTTGAAGTTGTTCTGTTGGACGTACGCTCTATTTTACAGTAGGAACGCAGCGCTCTGCCGAAGCAACCAACAGTAGCAAATACAATAACACACAGGAATTCAATAAACACTTTATTGCTATTACTATCTATGTTATCAATATTTAGATTGTACTTACAACCCATTAGATTAATGTTCTCAGTTTAACAGACTGAATAGTTTCTTCTTTTCTCCTTCTTCTCTTCATAGCACGCTTAAAGCCTGTTACATCCAGAAATTAAGAGTCCTTCCAGCTCTTTTTCGGTCTTCCAGGTGATCTCTTTCTATCTACTGGTAAATTATATTTTGCCACGCGCACAATTGTTTCCGATGCCATGCGGAATACATGTTGATTCCATTCCATTCTTCGTCTTACAACCCAATCCCCTATTGCTTGGATATCAAACTGTCTTCTACTCTCTTCACTTATGATCTTGTCTCTTCTGGACTTGTGTACATTGAATTTTCCTCAAAATATTATTTTCAATTGTCCCTAAGAATCGTTTAGTTTACCCTGGTCTTAGCAGGGTAAGTCGATATTGGGCGTATTACTGCTTTATAAATTCTTGGCTTAGTGTCGTTATTTAAGTACTTAATATTACATATTATGTCATTCATATAGCATGCTATTCTCGCTGATTTATTGGCCTGATGTGCAACTTCATTCTGCAGTGATCCCCAACTTATATCAACACCTAAGTATTTTATTCCCATCACCTGTTCAAATATTATTCTCTCTATAGTCCATTCCCCATTGGAAGCAACTTTCTCAGAGCCCTGCTAAATATCTCCTTGCAGTCTCGTTCCGTATCCTTCCGCCAAATGTAAACAAACATTGCCATGTGACTGCGATGTAGCATCTTTCAAAATCAACGTTTACATGCCATTGTGTGTGTAAATGTATTCGTATACTTTCGCTACACCTAAAAATAAACATTGAAATATGACTTCTACTTTTATACCTGCCAAATATGTTGTTTACTGGTTACAGCTTTTCAAAGAATTCTGTATTAGGTCTATTTCAAAAACCATTTCGTACGAATATTCAAAATTTAGGCCTCTATCATTATTAAGGTCAGCTTTATGACGTTTTAAAAATGCCTGAATTGACGACAGTTCATACGGTTATTTTACATTTACATATTTGTTTTCCACGCCATAGCACAATACATGTAATGCACGTCAGTATTTTGCCGCGATTGTGTTTAACACTGTTACAACTGCGAGGTAATGGGCTGTATTAATTATCCTTTATTTTATTGATATGTGTTGGGTTATGTCTTTAAAAGGACGGCCTCAGTTGGAATAAATATCAAAACGAAGGAGCAACCAGTGAAACGAAAAAGGCACATTAAATTCAAGCACGCAACTCGTGCCGCTAATTTTTTGTTATAGAAACTTAAAATATAGCGGTGAACATGCACTCAAATAAGCCTACCGTAACTTTTATTCCACTCATATTTGTATGTATTGCTACTTAGTGTGTATTAGGTTTATTAAAATTTATTGGGGCTGGTCTTGGTTATTTTGTTGGGATTGGTGGTAAATCACGTTAGACGACTGTGTTTCAAACACCCAGGGCAAAGGTACAACGTCGTGATAAATAAACAGACGTGGATGTAAATAAATAACTTCGTCATAAAAACAGTTCATATCAAATATTTGAAATCACACACATACGCAGATCCAGCGTAACTATCATCAAACAGCCACGCCACGCTATTTCACGCGCAGCGGTTAACGAAACACACCGTAACAGTATATTTATTACTGCCGCGGAAACACAGATTTATCACAACATCGGAACTTGGTTGGGTAGGTTTAAAAAACACAACGTTTACAAACGTGATGTAATATTTTAAATTATTTTTCGGAGTAAGTATAACTTACGCTTCGTTTGGTAAAACAGCAACACGCCATGTCATGGCTCGCCACGTCTGCCAACTTCACTTTGTTTCTGCCCCGCCATCATATCTAAATATATTAAAATAAGTACTCAGCCATTAAAATCTCTTTTCCCTTGTAAATTACAAATTCAAAAAGCATTATTTTGCTGTAATAAGTATGAAATAAGCTACAATTGAAAACATGTCCAATTTTGGCGCGTACTAGCGAATGAAACTTCCCGAGTGTGCAAGAGACAAAGACAGAGAGAGAGAGAGAGAGAGAGAGAGAGAGAGAGAGAGAGAGAGAGAGAGCAACAAAGCTCGCTCAGCAGACAGTTGCTTCAAAATTGCTCTCGCTCGATAAAACTACACCTTACCATTACGGCCTACTCACGATATTTTCCGCTGTTATTTTAATCTGTAAAAATGAAATGTGTTGCCATCGGGGCTACCTAAATATTTTAATAGGCACCTTTTAATTTACAAATAGTATACTAAAAAACTAAGTAAAAATAATATTTTAACTATGAACTATTTCTTACCGGCCGTTGCCAACATGTCGCTGCTCTCGCTGTTGTTATTTCATATTAAAAAAAAAAAAATATTACAAGTTATAGAAGATATTAAGGTAAAGTTTCATTTATTCAATAATACAGTACTCTAAACTTAATCACAGTGTTATATATTTGTGGAATACAGGTTATTGAAAAAAACAGGTTGACATGTTTTGCATAGAGTGATTTTTCAAAGGTTGATTTTCATAAGTCGCCTCCAATCGGGAATGGACTATAGTTCTAACTTACTTCTTATGGGGAATTTACTTATAGTCATTGACTTAATATTTGTTAAAGATATTTTCATATTGTACTTTTGGCAACCAAGATAGAATCTATATAATAATCTTTGCAAATCATCTTCGGAATCCCTCATCAATATAGTATTATCAGCGTAACATGCAATATTAAGATCTTTATCTCCCATTCTGTATGTATCTTTAGTTGTTATGTCTTTTATAATTTCATTAAGTATTAAATTAAATAACATAGGACTTAAGGAATCACCTTCGCGGACTCCTCTTCTGATTGGTTCTTTCTCCGATAGTTTTTCATTCAATATTATTCTGTTAAAATTACCATTAAAAATGTCACTAATAAGTGAAATCAACCATTTGGTACATTATTCGCTTCTAAACAATGTAAAGCATATTTATGTTTCAGCCTATCAAAAGCTTTTTCGAGGTCGATAAAACATAAAAAAAGAGGTTTATTGTATTCACTAACTTTTTCTATTACCTGTCTAATTATAAAAATTGTGACTATATAAGAGCCGAAATCCTTCATCTTGGAAACAAATTATTTCATATAGCTTTTGTTGGATTTATCTTGTTGTAATTCTCAATACAGTATTAAGTATATTTATTGGTTTTAAATTTTCTGGTTCGTGTTTCTCCCTTCCTAAACACTGGAATCACGATACTAGTTTTCCAGTCATCTGGGATTTTATATATTTTTTAATATTTGTTTAATTAATTTTGCTATTTCTAATATAGGTTTTTCTCCACCGTATTTTATCATTTCGTTGTTTATACCATCCTCTATGGAGATTTGATATTATTAAGTTTCTTAATAATAGTTAAAATTTCTTTTTCAGTGACCTCTAATTTTATTTTAGTAGCTTACTGTTCTCCATATTTGCCGTTGCCTACCTTAAAAGCTTCTCTCTGATTAAACGTAAAGGCTTCCTAATATTGTTCTTTAATGTTTCTTATATTTGCATCAACATTATTTCTAATATCTTTGTAATTCTCATTGTCATTTCCTTTTTTCGTTCTCCTATACTTTAAAAATTGCATTTTTCTTTTCTTTGGCCAAAGTTTTGACCTCATCACAAAACAATGGTTTATTTCTGAATTTCTGTTGCGATTTATTTATGTTTCTAGTACCCAATGCCTCAGCCATATCTTAAACGATGGTGTTGAATTTCTTCAGTGTTTTTATTTGATTTTTAACGTTAAATGGAAACATAAAAACTATATTACTTAGCTTGTTAATCTTTTTATGTTAACCACTTAATGATGGAATACTTAATTCTTTTTTAGATAACAATAACGGAATGGACAAAACAGTCTCGATGAACATAAAACAATTCTTAGACAGATATATTATCTGGAGACTGGAAAAATTACATTTAACAGATGGATCATCACGAGAAAGTTTGTCTTTTTATTAGCATTTAAAGTACTGGGCACGTTTCCGACAGTTTTATTTCCTTCTCAGCTGTCACGCTTGTAAGCAACATAGAGTGAATATTGGGTAGAGTTATCACTTTAGCAGCGCAAAATCACTCGCCGTGACCCGATATTGGATTGTTTTTCTGCCAATACGACTGTCAATAAACGACGTGGATAAGAATTGAGGTTAGCTCACTGTTTAGTAAACAAATGTTTTTAGATGTGTGTATACTTCCTCTGACCAATTTTTTATGCAATTTGATTAAAATTCAAATTAGTAACAGTGTTTTATTGTTTTATTCCTAATAAAGGGTTTTGACTTCTGAAAATTAAGATATAAAGGAATATTTTTTTACTGTTGACTATGCGAATTTGACAGTTGTGTTTTTGTTGTGTAGGTCAATGTTTCGTACACGAGCAGAAAGCGAAAAAAAGGTGTGTCTCATCTTTAGTCTATGGTATGAACCGATTTACCCACTTCATTTGGACAATTGAGGAACATGATAACTTTAAAGAAGAAAGTTTGTATTCGGTCTGCGAACAACTCAGACGAGTCAAAAAACTTGATTATCCGATCATAAAAGTATGGACCATTTATAGGCTGTTCACGGTAAACCAAGTTTTTTAAAGTGCTGCTTAGTATCTGCTTGCAAGTAAATTGTGTATTCTTCCGCCATATGTAAAATTAACAGTGCCATGAGCCTCATCACTTTATTCATGCGTTGGTCAATAAAAATTAGAAAATGATTAGAAAAGTATATACTACACAGATTTACGAATTCTTACACATATAATTCATTTAAAAATGAAAAAAATGGAATCGATTAAATATTCACAAATTTTTAGCTAACACTTAGCCAATTCGACTATAAAAAATAAAACTACCTTCTTTACGTTGTTATAGGCTGTCAACGGTAAACTGAGCACTTTTGGGGACCTAGTTAATTATTTATTTCAGCCATTTTTTTATCCTGTAACCACCCTTTTAAATAAACACTGCCACGTAGTTAACAAACACTGTGTGTATATTCCAACGCATTTGGAAATTAAAATATAGTATATTTACTGACTATTTTTCAAAATCAGAGGGCTTTCAAAAGTGCTCACTTTAATGTGAATAGCATATACCAACTTTACTGGGCACATGCCAGCCAATCTGTCCGTTAAAATAATTGCAGGTAAAGTGTTTATATTTTTGAAATTTTGATTTCAAAAGAGCTTAGATAACCGTGAAACAGCCTATACATGGTTGTGAGTGAGATGTTTTCACAAAATATTTTCGCAATATTACAGTGTCTGTAGCAATGAGATGTAACAAATGCATTCTCCGTTCTCCCTTTGCGCTGCCACATTTCTAGGTGTGGGAGACCCAAAATTCGTTTTGGTGTACACAGTCCATAATATTTCGGGGCTTTGATGACATTCACTCTTTAAAGTCGAGACCGTCAAAACAGCTACAAATCGGCGAATTATACTGCAGGTATGTTGAAATCGCTTCTCTTGAATAGGTAGAATTCACCGATTTAACTATGATTTATATAGATTTGTAGTGAATTGCACTGGCCTTGCAGTAAAATCTCGGTGCAATACACTGAAGCGAGGTGAGTATGGAGCAGCGCAGAAATAAAACGGCGGGGGAAACGGAGGATATGAAGGCTGTTCATGGTAAAATGAGCACTTTTGAAAGACCTGCTTAAGATCTACTTATATGCACGTTATTCATTCTTCCGCCGTATAGTATATTAACATTGACATCGGCCTCATTACTTAATTCATGCGTTGGTCATGTAAAACTGTGAAATCTTTGCGAAAGTAGGCATTATACAAATATGCTCACGTTCACACTTCGATGTATTAAAAATACCGAGAGCGAAATAAATAATTTGAGTTATCAAAACCTAACACTTTTTATTCGACGTTAAGATATGGAACTACTTTCCATTAATCATTACCAACTTTACTAGGAGCCTATTAAAACATATGCGTTCAGGGATAGTGACATTTTTTTAAGGTTAATTTCAAAAGTGCTCACTTGATCGTGAACATCCTTTACCCGAGTAAACCCACAGACCATCGGGTGTTTTACTACATATGAAAAACATTAAAAAGATAAATTGTTGTATACCTAAGCAAGTTTGGAACCCGAGTAAAAAGTTCGGGAGTCCATCATATTCACATACCTACGAAGATATTGCAATAATTTGTAATACAAGTTTCGCATTTGTAGTGTTGTTGCATAAGCAACTTGTTTATGTTTCAGTTAAAGTAAGTGATCTTTCAGTGTTGTTAAATGTTACAGACGCCTGATGGTACTGTATGATGTTTGGAAGGATACTTCTAAGTGCCGTGGAAGTAAAAGAAAATAGATGAATTTGGCTTAAGCGTGTGGGGCGCAGAATCCAGACGCCGGCCGCCATATTGAAATTTATCTTTTTTCCCATTTTCCCAAAAAAATTCCTTTTCTCTTTTAAAATCTACTAAATTCCCCCAAAAATGTTCATTTTTCTCTCGAAACATTTAAATTTTCCCCCAAAAAATTTCCGTGGCTAACCTAATTACCTCAGGAACGATAATTTTCTGGTTACAGTGGTTAAGAAAGCTTCATGTGGACTTGGAAATGTTCGTCTCCGAAAACCCGATGCCACAGGAAACTATGGAGACTTCACGTATTTCGTACTTACGGAGTTCAGCTCCATTTTTGTCATTAGGGACTTCGTTTCCGTATATATACTGTACAATTCCGCAAAAATGTCCCTATGTATAGGGGAAATTTCAAACAGTGTAGGCCTTAGCCAGACTGTCTGATTACACTTTCAAACATTAATCCAGGACAAGAGCAGTCGTTGCCGAAATATCTTGTGAAAAGCAAGAGCGCGAATCCCCTCCACCAGCCAGTAAACTGACCCGTAAACTTACACAACGCCGATATAGGACAGCGTATACCTACGAGCGGCGTTTTTTGTCATCGCGGCATTGGACCAGGAGGATGCTGGAGATGGGTATGTCCGGCCGTCGCTAACCGCCGCACTGAATCAACGTACGGCAACATGGACAAGGCGAGGAGTCTCCAATTACGCCTCAATAGGAAAGTTGTGTCATTATATTTTTAATTGTTAAGTTAATGACTTTCTGTAATTTCACTTACAGATCCCTTCGTGTAGATCCAGTAATATTTGTAGTTAAATAGGTAATGTACAGAGTATAATTTTCAAGAAACGCCATCTTATACTTCTGTGTTCTAACTAACTTTGAGTTTAAATTTTCTACGCTTCTATAACGCCTTTTAGGTATGAATTAATTTGTGATACAATTCATAACAATATGCAAATTCACTCAAAAAAAAAAACATTTATAAACTATTGCTTACTATAACGATTCCCATTAGACCGTACTGCCATTAATATTTACGATATTCTTTTACCCCATTCACACAAGTTTTCTTAGTAAATTTTTATTTATAATTTTCGAAAGCGACAGTGTGCATTTCAAGAATTATTTAAGGATTATCATCGCTAGTCAATTAATAGCGATCTCTTCCCGTCCATCCATGTTAACAAGAAAATAAATTCCGGGTGAAAGGTACACGTCACGGTCACCAAATACTAAATGATAAAGAATTAAAACACCCCCATAAACCATGAACACCAGCAGCATACGCCACAACAATGGCGTCATTGACATTCAACAAGTCGGAATGCCGTTCGCCAATCAGCTGCTGGTAACACGCTGGCCAGCTGACAACCCAGCCGATAGGTAACCTTTCGCAGCAAGCAGTAGGCAATCAGAAACAAAGCCCGTTCCCAGAACCACGCAGGGGGCCACAGTGGTGTAGCGGTCAGACTACTCGCCTCCCACTTAGGCTAACCGGGTTCGATTCCCGGCGGCGGGGGTCGCTCCCGGATCTTCGCACATGGGTATTGCGTCGGCCAATGCCGCTGGTTGACGTGTTTACTAGGGGATACTCATCTCGCTTCACCCTCATCTGCTCTCAAGACCTCGATGTTAGGAACCACCCAAATATCTCCACTCAATCCACTCCCAGAGCCACGCGCAACCAATAGGCGATAGGTACTCACGCATAAAAGTAACCGTTACGACGTTTCGATTATGCATTCTCAACGATTCTGGGTTGATGTGTACGATGTAGCGACGATGGAATACAAGGGTAGGAGAAAAAGAGAAAATACCTGGAGAAAACACAAACACCGACGGCAACGTTCTCCACGTTTTCCACATGCGAATACAATTTTTTTTTTTTAACCCACCAGGAATCGAACCCAGATCACCTCGCGGAAGGACGGAGCAGTAGAACTGTGACCTATACAGTCATGTTGAAAAGTATCTGGATAATTTTGAGAGTGAAGCGCATACCACAGCAGTCGGATTTCTTCTTTGATTTACATCTCGTGTGCAATCGGTCGGAAATGAGCTGGGTAATGCGAAAGCGAAGTTCGGGAAGATTCGTTAAAATGTTGTTTTTAAGGCGGAGAGAAGTGAGATTTAAAAATGTCGGGGCGGGTGGAGAGTGGAGGTTTTGGAAGTTAAGTTTTCCGATCCAGTCCCTGCTTCTTAGCGGAGACTGAAGACGCCATCGGAATGAATCCGCTGCGGGAAGTGGGATCGAGATGAATGAACTACAATCTAGTTACACTCTAGTTGAACACTAAATATAGACCTCACACACGGTCACTTCCAGCTTACGTTCTTCCTTGCAGTTGTGCCGCTTAGGCAGGCTATGGTACAGCTCGTCTATTTATGTACGTACTTCACAGACAGTTGAATCATTTTTTATAATTCAATTACCAAGCCATTCGAAGCTGAAATAATTTCTTTTTCTTTGACACACAGCTTTCAGTTTTTTTTTTTTTTTTTTTTTTTTTTTGCCACACAAAAATTTACAATTCCTCCATCAAGGAAGTACCCGCAAATTAATTCCAACACTCATAATATTATTGCATATACATTTTTACAGAATGTGGTTTACACAATCAGTAATTCGTATATTTTCCAGTTTGGCTTTACAATTCTGGTGGAGAATAACGCATACGTTTTGTGTGTATTTGTATATCATACATACTTACCGACGTTGAACAAAAAAAAAAGAAATAATTTTTGCGTCATGAAACTATATTTTACTTGCAAACATTGTATGTGATATCAATCCCTCCCCGAAATAAAAAAAATGGATATTATTTTACAGAAATCAGATATGGCCATGGATTTAAAGTACAAAGCTATTTCACGTTATTCTATAATTACAAATTTACAATATGGTTTTTGTGTGGTTTCATATATAACTTAATATGCTGATACAAGTATTCGTTGTCATTTCTAGAAGTGAAAAAGTGAACTTGAAATATTTATAAATTCGTATCCAGGAAAAGAGAGTAAATTGACGCCAGACATTAAAGTGGAAAAAATTTCTTTGTTCATAATGGTAGGCGATAAAGGAAGTTACACATGTTCGTGCAAGAGTTAGATTTGCCGTTTCTCTTTGACGCGACTTATTTGTTTGGAATGTTCCTAAATACAACGAGACAAATTTTAGTGAAGCCTCGGGGGAAATGTGAACGAACGTTCTCTTTCTACCTCACAAACATCACCCCTCCCTACACAGCCGTTTTCCACGTCTCCTTCTAGCCAATAGCGAGCAAGCGTCCTTATCTACAACCTGTGCGTACAGCCACGTCAGTTGTAATGTGTTGTTAACTGTTTTGCCAACTTGTGTGGTTTTCTATTCAGATTCGTGTCACGCTCATTTTCCCGAATGTTCTAAGCACTATCACTATTGCACGTCGTGATGTGACTCGCAATATATTTACACACACACACACACACACACACACACACACACACACACACACACACACACACACACACACATATATATATATATATATATATATATATATATATATATATATATATATATATATATATATATATATATATATATATAGTCTTTGCTAGATCTGCAGCCAGTTCGATTCATTTGTTGCTGGAGTGTGCGAATAAAAGTGCAGGCGTATTACGTTATGAAATAGACTGTACCTGCCCTAAAAAAAAACTTGCCGACAGTGTCGGCAAAAATTAATTAATTTCAGAGGTAGTAGGGAAACTTTGCGAAAATTAATCATAGTTATGTGTTTCAAGTTCATAATATGTAAAAGTAATCAGTTATTCTTAATGAAGGAAACGATATGGTCGAGTGGCAAACGAAATACCTACAAGCTATAAGGGAGATCAACAGAGAAGTGTCATGATGAAATTGGTAGTAACACTTTCATAAAATTGTGTGAAACATTACTACAGGAGTTCACGATAAAATGAGCACTTTTGAAAACACTGATAAAGATCTACTTGTGTGCACGTTGTGGAATCTACCACCTATCACTTTATTCATGCATCGGTCAAGTGGAACGATGAAATTATTGGAAAAGTAAACATTTTGCAAATATGTTAATTTCTATTCACTCATTCGAAAAAAAATAGAAAGCGTTAGAAATAATTTAAATTATCGCAAATGATTTTAATCGATGTTAACATGTGGAACTACATCCATAGTTACCAACTTTACCGGGCACATGTCACACAGTGCACCCATTAGAATATATGCAGACAGGGGACATTGATATTTTTCTAAGGTTGATTTCAAAAGAGCTCAATTTATTTTCAACAGCCTTTACTTCCCAACATTCCATTTCCAAACATTTTTTTTCTTGATAATCCTCCATAACATAGTGTGCGCGAATCAAACCTCCAACTACTGTATCTCTCCTACTATTACCAACGTGAATAATTGGCTGACAAAAAACAACAAAAAAAAAATTTTTCTGCTGACGAGAGAAAATCCGAGTTACTTGTAAAGGTTTGGTTAAATCAGCAACCTCCCATTCATACCGTCAATAAACTGTTTACATCCCAAGTACACACAATTATCCGATTACCGCCATACCAATGAGATTTAAACCCAATAAAGTACATCTGGAGCATGGTAAAATACTATGTTGCTAACAAAATTGTTAACGTCGCGAACTCAGAAATTTTGCAAATTACTCATTCTGCAATATACAGTATTTCACCAGCAGACTGGGAAAAAGAATGTAATCATGAGAAAAAAACTGGGAAATGAATATTGGGTAAATGACGTACTGACGAAGGATGAGATTCCTGAAATTTTGTTGAACCTACAAAGTAGTAGCAGCAGTTGTAGCTTCAGCGATAGCGACAATGACTGTACAAGTGGCGTTACTGAAGCCAAATGTACCTATGATTGCATGAGATTCCTGAAGTTTTGTTGAACCTACAAAGTAGTAGCAGCAGTTGTAGCTTCAGCGATAGCGACAATGACTGTACAAGTGGCGTTACTGAAGCCAAATGTACCTATGATTGCAACATTTGTGGCATGGAGGAACTGATGTTATGTTTCTAGCATCGCTGCACAGTAAAAGTTATTAATCACCAAATAAAATGGTTCCTCTAAGTTATATGCGACAATAATTTATGTACTGTGGTTTTGTCTGACAGTAAACCACGCGTTCCTGGCTGGTATTGACGGTCTATTGCATTTTGAGCGAATAGTATGGTGAGGGCCTCGTAGGTTTCGGGGAATGCATTCCTCGATCTTGACTGTCCGAGCCACAGGTATCGTCTCAAACGATCCTGCCGTTGACAATATGTTAGGCAGACTTAACTAGAGCTGCTAAAATTGTACCCTGTCCGATCTTGCTACTTACGCGATGGCAAAAACATTTACGACGACCAACTAACAAAAATATCCGATTACCGATTATAATGAAAATAATCGCGCAATTTTTGTGTTAAAATTTGTGCCCAAATTTCGGCAATTGTTTCAACAAATCCCGGCCCGATACTATTTGCATATAGTTCATTAGAAGCATTGTAACACTGATTATATGAATCTTTCTAGCTTTGCCCCCCATTACCGTCTCATAAATTGCTTTAAATTGGAAAAATTCCTATTAAGAAGTCATTTCATACATAATAAGAAAGTAATTAAAGGTGTGTGAAATGTGAAAGTTACTATATGCGCGTCAGAGAAGTAGGGTGAATCGGAAAAAGGTTCCTTTGGGGGGGAGGGGAGGGGAGGACTTATACCTACCACAGAGTTGCTGTACTCAATCATGAGATCCACAAGAGCGTGACAAGTCATTCGCAGTTCACCGCGAGCAGAAGTAGAAATATTTTGCGCGTGATGAATCACCTGAAGCCATAGGAAGGAAACAAAAAGTGCGAAGACTCGTGACTGACTTCCATGAAATATATTTTAAGAAAATATGAAAGAAATTTTAATGGAAGCTTCTTTATTTGAAAAATTTTGTTATCCGTTTTTGCATTTTTGATCTTGCATCACTGGCAATTTTAAAACCAAGATGTCGTCTAGAAACTAGCTGTGCAAACAGACGTATTCAAAAGTTTTCAGAAGCAATTCAGTTGAATACCAACGTCCCGTTTTGATTCTCTAAAGTAAACACGTAAACCCAGAAAAATCTTAGATATGTACAGATATAATTTTAATTCTCTATGATTAATCGTAATTATCGAAATCCTTTCCTTGCTGTAGAGCTTGATATTTAATTTTAATTTTTTCACAATTATAAATTTAAAATGATTGATAGCTTTGCGATTATTTAGAGAAACTTTACTGAAATAATGTATGTCAAAATTTAAAGAATTTCAGCAAATATGCCTTCGTTACTTGGTGTGCATTAATGGCTAATTCAAAAATCCAAAGTGAGTTATATTTAAAAGTTTCTTTAAGTCACATGGAGCTACTTTATTACCAGGCACGATATTTAATAACTTTCACTTTTATTGACTTAATTTTATTACGATTCGCAGGTATTTCTCTTTACAGTCACTAATTTCACACTGTAACGTCTCCCCTTTCCAACTCTACTCTGACCACTGAACCAAGTTAATTAATTAAAGTATTTCCAATACAAGGGAAGGGGAGAACGTACATATGAGAATGCGGCGTAGCTCATGCAATCATTAACTAACCAGAGTTCATAAAAACAACACTTTATTAATATGAATATATATAAATGTAGTTAGGATTGTTACAATTACGTTACACAGACTGCTTAATACACAATACTCAATTGACAGTCATACACAAGCGGCTAGGTGCCATTAAGTCGCAATACAGGAATACTATCAAGTCCCTAGCCTTGCCAATTATTAATTATTACTCTTAAGAGGTATTGATGGGGTATCGAAGGATGACTTGCGCCCTAACCGCTAGCACGAGGTATGATTACCAAAACACAGAAGAGGACCTGGAAGTTCCTCCAAGCCTTCATGTCTTAGAGGACCTGGTAGCTCCTCCTTCATGTCTGAATGATCCTGTTGCCAGCTCCGGCAAATAAAGTTAATTCTGGCGTCAACCTGACTGATTGGGGGGGGGGGGGGAGCAGCGTTCCTGGCCTTATATACGTTGCGCCCTCAGTAGGTCAGTTTGCAAGCATTCAGAATCCATAGTACAACGTAACTTAACATGTAATTTCGTGTGCGGTTCACCTCTGGCCGCTACAGCGTGCATTTAGACATTTAGTCCAATTAGAGAAACATTTTAATTACATTAGGTGTAGAGCCATGCGCTCTATTTACTATTTTACATAATTTGGGACCAACCACTGAACAGATTTGTATCCGTATTTGACAGCCAGACAATAATAAATTACAGTAGTAGAACACATAAAAATGTAATATAAACGTTAAATATGTTCCTTCGCTACCACATTACTAAGCATTACTATGCAGTAGTAGACCATAAAACGATATGCTCACCCAAAAAGATATAGCGTATGCAAAGAAAAAATTATATGCAAATACCCGGTGATTACACTGTCGCAGACATACGTTGAGGAGAAAAAGCCACCTTACAGATGACATATTAAAAGAGATTACCAAGGAGCCTATCCGTTGTTTGAAGAACGCATATCACTACACTGTAACCTAAAATATGGTAGAAGAACGCTTAGATCTTAAATATTTCTGACTGTTAATTGTACATAACATAGATCTATTGTATGTGCTTTTGAAGTTTACTTCGCTCATTAAGGACTCGAGTTCACGTGCTTGTACATACAAGACGATTATGAAAAACATCGAGAAACTCCGCCTACATACTTCTAATGAAAAAAGATCGAAAACGGAAAATGTCTTCTTGCATTATAATTCTAAACCCCACTTTTTGCGAGGAATTTGTCCATAAAGGTCGAAAACATTGCGCTATTGCGCATGGCGGCCAAGCAAGAATTCCTCGCAAACGGTGGGGTTTGGAGCGTAAGACGAACTCTTTCGTTAATTTTAAGGTGCTCATTCAATATCAGTCATTGGAAAACCAATGAATCCCCCGAAATCACAGACATTCATGCGACAGCAGGGTTGCAACCCTAGTTTTCTATATGGCATTCTTTTATGGCAGTGACTGGTTTTGCAAGTGTTTGCAAATATTCGTTTCACTGCACATTATGTTGGACGTCATTGTTCCATTTCAAAAACTTTCTTGTGAACACAGTGAACATGTGTTTCAGCTCGACCTTCAAGGGTGCATACTGCTCTTATGATAGATCGTCGACCATATGTCGCATATATGTTTTCGACTTATTTTTTCATAAGGAGCTTGTCGGGGTTTTTCAAACTCATCTTGTTTACATTGTATTCCGTCACTAATGGGGAAGTGAACAAGAGCTAACTAGTACGCAAATATTAGCGTTATCTATAATGGACGAGAAGGCAACGGTGGTTGAGCGGTTATCCTACTCGCCTCCCATTAAGGCGACCCGGGTTCAATCCCCCGCCGGGGCTCTCCGGATTTTCGCATGTGGGAATCGTGTCGGGCGATGCCGTAGGTTAGTGTGTTTACTCCGGTATCTTTCGTTTCCACCGCTCTTTCATTTCTGTCCTGCACCATTCTCATCTCAATCACCCTCATCGGTTCTCGAAACCTTGATGTTAAGAGACGTCCAAATCTCTACACTCACTATTAAAAATGAGATAGCTTTACCAACACAACGATAGGTGAGATCATCAATGTTCCAGAAGCGACATCCCTATCGTTAGTCTAATGCGGATTAAGAGAGTACAAGAGTAAGTACCCAACCATATATGAAGCATCAACTTAAAACATTGAGAGAGGACGTAATCAAGGCTGCACATATATTAAGTGGTCAACGAGGAAGGGGAGGGAGATAGGACCAAATAAGTAACATTGTCTACTAACTATTTTGACAAATGTACTAACTGTTGTAGTTTCACTAGAAACCAATTTTTTCATTTTCTAACACTTTCATACAGGATAAAGAGTTAGGGGAAAAATAAGAGCGTTTAAAAACAAAACAAAATTTAAATTAAACACAAGTTGCAAAAAAAAAACCCTGCCGTGCCTAAGATTAAAACCCGAAACTTATTGATAATGTAACGTCACAAAGACATTCGCTGTGAAGATCGCTCACAACAAATTAAATTGATTGAATTTTAGGGCTCAGTACTTTCAGAAATTTTAAAATACATGTGTAGAGACAGTTAAGTACTACTAGTAACTTATTTCACTGTTAATAATTTATTTTAGTGTATACCCCGAGGCTAAGAACTTTATCCAGGGAGTGAATAATTGCGAAGATCTGATTTAAATAATTGCCCCCAATCGTGGGCTAAGAATGGGAGTCTACATGATTGAAACTGCTCGTGCCGGAATCGAACAAATGACGCTTTGAATGCTGTGAACATGCTGCCGCAATTACGAACCTGCAATAAACAAGACACGTATTCCATAGGCCGCTAACGTAAACCGAAGAGAGTAGAACCTCTCATGTCTGTCATCAGCATTCTGTTGATCGGATATTACTTCTAGTTAACTACTTCCTGTTACAGTGTCCTATGTATTGTATATTCACGATTACTGCCACCTTTACTGAAACTCTCCTGAAGTTCTGCTTTCAAGCTACTCGTAACGTTCTCTCCCACCATTTGCAAACAAAAAAGTAAACGAGTCCAAAAAAACTGCTGAAAGGAAAACAATGCAGCGTATTTCTTCGCTGGGCATAAACATATTAAACATAACAGCGATACATGTTTTCCAAATGGCCGTCTTTCGGCAATCAATATTTAAGCATAAACAATCTAATTTAATAATATTTTACTTCCGAGATATTTATTTCTAGATATTTAAAAACTAAATATTTTATATTTCAATTCACTTTCATTAGAAACAAAAGAGGACGCGGTGGTTAAGAGGTTAGGCTGCTCGCCTCCCACAAATGCGAACAGGGTTCAATACCCGGCCGGGTCTCTCCCGGATTTCCGCATATGGGAATAGTGCCAGACGATGCCGCTGGTCGGTGGGTTTACTCGGGGATCTCCCGGTCCCCCCCCCCCAGTCTTACATTTCGGTGATGCTCCATTCTCATCTCGCTTCATCTCTTCCATCGCGCGGAAGGAAAGGGCAAACCATCGCGGTTTCATCCTGCCTTGTTGCCTTCGTCACGACGCGGCCTCCATTAGCGCTTTGTGTCCTTGGTCCCGACTAACCTTTGATTTGGTAACCTCCACTCGCACACAAAAACAACTTTTTTGTCTAATTAAACTATGGATTCAGCATTCAAGTGTTAAAGGTCGTATTTACTGAAACGTTTTCTGTGAAATCGTTGTTTGCGTCTAAATGCGTGTCTAGGTAAATAAATATTCTGGAAATACGAAGTTTTGCTAGAAAAGATAAAAACGTATTGTGTATGTCACTATCTTTTTACTTTTATCATATTAAGTGTATTAATGGAGAAAAAAATTGTGAAAGTGATCAAATATAGCGTTTTTGGAGCATGCCTATGAAGTTTCTTTAAGCGGCAAGAGAAAAGTACGATTATACGCAGGTACTTTGATTAATGTACTTTCATCGCGTGCAATAAAACCCCACAGTTACAGATCTAGTTTGAACAGTAAAGCGTTAGATCGGTAACACTGCACGCCTTGCGCATAGGAGCGATGAGGCACTTGTGCGTGTTAGTGTCTCCTGTATCGCTCCCTTGCTTCTTGACCTTGGACGCGCAGCTACGTAGTCCTCTTAATGGAATAGCGGAACGCCTATGGTATATTTTTTAATTATGAGACACCACTTCAGCTGCGTATGCCAGGAAAATGGCGTTACTTGCCAGCAACGTGATGGAATGCCATTCGCCAATCAGCGCCCGGTAACCTACATGCCGTCCGGAATCCCAGCCAATAGGCAATCTTTCGTGGCACGCAAGTAGAAAATCAGACACAGAGTCCGTTCCCACAGCCTAGAGCAGCCGATCAGACAATGGGAGTGCATACTTCAAACGAACCACCAGGCCATCACGTTGCTGTGTATTTGTGTCTACTTCGAGACTGCACACGCCATGTCATTGCCTTGCGCGTGGAGGCAACGAGGCGTTGTAAGGGGCGTGCCAGGGCATCACTGAAGAGTGGTGTATAGAAACCACCAATCTCAGTGTTGAGGTCGCAGGACTGGAAATACGGCGCGGCCTTGACCGAGCGTCCTGGGCGGAGTTTCGTGGTCGTCGCGTGGTCAACTTAGGGCACGAGATGCCAGAGAAAGGCGCGTGGAAGGGACAGATTCGCCCTACCCTCCTTCAAGACGTGCATCATTTATTCTCCATGATGGCTCGGGGCAACATCGCGGACCACTCTAAACTACCTGTTCAGATCCCGTACTTGCGGTCCAACCTTTTCACCTAATAATGGGTTTGTGATTATAGCCTGTTCGTGGTTTCTTCGCACTTTTTGAATTAAACCTTCGAAAAATCACCTTATGTATGACGTGATTGATTATTTCCGAAATATGTCAGGTATCACAAACGTTTTTTTAATCATTTGTTAACATAAAATACCTCATTTTTTGTTCAATTGACTCTCTAAATAAGTGTGAGAGACGGATGTCTATACCCCGGCTTCCGTCACCACGGCAGAGCAGACCATGCAGTTCGACGGGACGCTCACGCCAAGATAAGCAACACACACATCGGCGGTGACCATCCACATAGGACCAACAGCATATGGCGCGGGTGTTCTAAGTCTGCGTTTATAGTGGGGCAGCGAGCAGAGAGGAGAGCGGCGCGGTGAGCAAAGGGGTGAAGCTTGATGTAATCAAACCAATTATACACCTCCGTCCTTAACCTCCGTTCTCGCCGTCGGCGAGGAAGGAGGTGTATAATTTGTTTGATTGCATCACGCTTCACCTCTTTGCTCACCGCGCCGCTCTGCTCTCTGCTCGCCACTCCACTATAAACGCACCCATTACTTTACATTGGTTTGATTCCGCCACCCTTCACCTCTTTGCTTACCGCGCCGCTCTCCACTCTGCTTGCCGCTCCACTACAAACGCACCCTTAGTTTAGGTGCTCGATGATAGATGTAACACCGTCACAAAAATATATCTTAACAGTTGCTTTTGAATCCGTCTTGTTCGTCTAATGTTGCTGCTGTCACACGTGTGACCATAATCCGAGGTTTCTTATTTATTTGTTATTATAGTACTTACCAGAGTCAATATATGTATAACTAGACTCATAAAAACTTTAGATGTTGCATTAAGAAGACTGGTATATTTTAATTATCTCTTATTTTATATATTATCTATATAAATTATTTAATGAAATAAACGAATAAACCCACGATGAAGTTAACCTATTCACATGCTAGCTCTTTCATTGCACTTGAGCGGTAGAAAAAAAAGAGGGGAGAATGCAATCTGGGCGAAGAAGTAGCACGAACGAGAGACCTTTTTAATTAAAATATAGGTGTTGATAAAAACCACTCTGGTCCCTGCACATTTTTTTTTAAGAGGGTGACTTTCTAGGTATCTCCATCTCTTTCCACCTCTTATTCGTGCTGTCGTCGTTTTTTTATTGCGGCAGATAACAAAAGACGGCAGGAAGTGGGTGTAAAACGAAGGGGAAGTGTTGGGCCGAATGGGTGAAGGGGGAGGGGATGGCGACGTCATGAAACAAGCAGGGGTGGCTGCAGATGGCTGTCCGACTCGGCGACGAGGAATAAAAGAATGGCAGGAAAAGAAGAGAAGTTATCAGAATTTACAGTGAAACACTTCGTAGCCGTCCAGTCTGAGATAAAACTTTAAGTACGTCTTCCCTCCTCGTCTCTCGCCTGGGAAACTTAAAGAGCGAGGAACAAGGAGAAATGGAGAGAAATATATTCGCGTGGAAGTTTACTTCGCCGGGCGCGGCGCGTTTATCTCATTAAAGTCGCAAGTCGTGTGCGATTATTATCATAATCGGGATCTAGTTCTCCTCCTCCGAGTGACTTTTGAGGTCATTTGAGGTGGAAAATCTTTCAAGGAAGGGCGTTTTGCTATCTGAAATAACCTCCCACCTAGAAAAAAAGAACGTGACCAACTGAAGTTTAATTACACCCTCAATCGCAGCATTGATTGTTGTATTGCCTGGGTTATTTTCAGAAATAAAACTACAAGTCTACGATTAAAAACTTTCAAGGAAGTATTCTACAGATAGGTGTTTCATGTAGAAAACTTTTAGACGCGTAAGAAAAAATTACAAATGGGTTGATTACTTTTTAATTTTGAAAATTATTAGCATTTTTTCTGTTTAGTTATTTCATAAATGAGTTCAACATAGTTTCATTTACAAAATAAAATGTTACATTACTAAAAGAGTAAAAATCACAAGGACAAGGTGTATAGGTCTTTTCAGATAACATTATAAAAAATAATAAAAATTAGTCTACAATGGCAAAAATATTAGCCACCACTCTAAACTTGAAACCATTAAACTTGAGCCAAATCAGTGAAAACAAAGAAAATTGAGCAACTGATCACCAGTGCCAAATAATTAATTATTAACATAGTTTCTGAATTTCACTGCTTTATTTGTGATTCCATTAAATGTCAAGAATGACACTCTATAGCCACTTGTCCCCAGTAATTTCCTTGATTTGCCGGTCAGCAGTAACTTATCAACTGACTCTCAGTGAATGTCAAGAATTACAATCTATAGCCACTTGTCCCCAGTAATTTCCTTGATTTGCCGGTCAGCAGTAACTTATCAACTGACTCTCAGTGAATGCTATTTCACTGATTGATACCACTCACTCGGACTTCAAGAAGAGACGCGAGGAAGGTGGCACGAACGAATATTGCGCTAGCAAACAAAAATTGGTTGGAAAAATGTTTATTAAGTACAGCGAATGTGGGATGAAAGAAGCTGCGATACTAGTTAATGACCAAAATTCCACAGTATTCGAAAAAGATCAAATTACACGTCTACCACGGTGAACTTGAAGAGATTTATCGTCAGTATTCGTGACCTTTATAAAGCCCCTCTGCCGAATATACGGAGATGTTTTTATTGCCGCTATAAAAAATATTTAAATACGTAACATATACATACAAAAACTTGGAATCGGGCTAGCTATGTATCGGGTATGAAAGTTATGTCGGAAATAAACAAAAACCATTCTTAGCAATAAAAGTTCAACGCGTTTGCTGCAAGTGTACCAATTAGGATTGTTGCAGAACTTACTACAATTTATTGGTAATAATGTTACCCAGACCCAAATGTTGGTAGATGTTGTATGTACAAACTGTTGCGTCTATCTGCGTTTCATCGGCCCCGTCACTCACACGAATGACAACCAATCAGGAGTCTCTAATATTTTAACACATACGTTGCGCGATAAAATAGTGGCAAGCTTTGACTTGTCACTCGCGTGACGTTGATGTGTCTTTTGGTAAGGAATCAGTAAGGTCTGTGTGACATTTCGTAAATTTTTAAAAGATTTTCACTGAAGGTTATTAAAGTTAGTAGCCTTGAATTCCTGATCACATTTACAAATTAGTTGTGTGTGTGCGAGCTGAAATTCCTGCATAACATGAGTTCCAACAAAACTAAACATGGATTTATGTAGGACTATGTGTCTAAATAAAACTTGATTCGAAATTCATAAATTGTGAAAGTAACTCGATTTCATTTTTCATATTCTGTGATGTCTGTAAGCGAAATGTAAATAATAAAACACAAAAAATTTAAAAAGTGGAAAATTTTTATTATGATAACGCAGATTTTCGTTTATGTACAGGAAAATAATTTTGCGTGGCGTACAGAATAGTATTGGTGTGAATCGCAAAAGAATATTTACATGCAAACAAAGGATTGCACTTCTTATGCTAATTTATATGCAACTGTCTATCTCCATAAAGGCGGATAAATCCAAAGAGCAGACACCTATTCTTTACGTTACGCACAAACGTGACAGGGCAAGAATAGCAGCTAGACAAGTTACAAATCAATGTTTGCAATCTTTCCTGATAGTTCGCGAGAAATTTCTGTGTTACATATTCTCTCAGAGCAAAAAGCACGCCGTAAACAATTTTAATTAGGAACCCAGGAGGGGAAGCTGTTATTTTCATTAAAAAAAAAAAAAACACGCAGATGGTATGCTTTGTACCCGCCAAAGGATTGAAATTAAAATTCTTTCGGCTCACTTTTCATCAACAGCAACTTAAGGCTGCCGGGGAAACTAAACCGTGCCATACGCGGTTTCCCTTCTGACAGAGTTTCGCCCCCAAATGCCGCTATGCGGAAACACCCCATCGATTACCGCTACAATCCCAGACGTCTCGAGTCTTCTTTGTAGCCAGCCGCGAAGCCTTCATCTACTATTCTCTTTTGTTGGGGTGTCTGAAATATTCCTTATCCTACAAGCGCACCAAGGGAAGAAGAAATGTTCAGGCGGGCGGGAAACGTGAAAATCTCTTGCGATTACGCACTGAGAAATTTTTTACTGTAGACTAAAATAACTTCGGTAATATAGACTGGCCCAGAAGTTTAGATGACAACAAGAAAATTATTTACATACATAGCCATATATTTAATATAATCGATAAAACACCCAAGTGAAACACGCTTTCGTTCGTTAATGACATGTCGCCGCCTAATTTTCTAAGGACGAACAATCTTACTAATCACCAAACGTTCACAGATTGCATACATCAACTCGAGCCAGCAACATTCCAGTGGCGTGTAATGAGTATTTTTTCAGAGTAAGCAATATAATAGCCCCACTTACTTGAGTGTTTTAGATAACATTTGCTAGTGCCGGGCTGTGGTTCAATTTTCAATTTCTACTAACAGACGCAACTTCCAACTTTGCTTAGCCTCCAATGTATTGGCCGTTTTATAATATCTAACATATATATATGTGTGAATGTTTCTTTGTTTGTCCCGTATGCGTTCCTATACCGTTCATCCGATTGCGATGAAACTAAGTTGTGCGCAAGCCCGCGTTAGGGTTTCTGAGTTGGTAAAACCATTTTACAATAGGTGGAGCGCGAGTCGTTTCAACAAATGAGTGTATCTATGTATATCTACTATTAATCCGATTGCGATCATCCGATTGCGATTAGTACAACCATTTTACAATAGGTGGCGCGTGAGTCGTTTCAACAAATGAGTTTATTCTAGCTATTGTCTTACAGAAGACAGATGATGAATGAAGATGACGTACCTAATAGAAATATGACAATTTGTTCCGTTTCAAATCTACAATCTACCGGAACAGATCAGGAATTTGATTACTGATTGACATTTAATCAAAACAAACATGGTTTAATATTACTTTTATAAACAAGTGGCTCAGTGAACATGCTATATTAGCAGCCAAAAACAACGACGTCAATGCCATCAATTTCAGCATTCAAAACGAAATACCAGGCGAAGCGACAACGTATAAGTCCATCGATACTGTAATGAATCAAGACGAAGTTGTCAATCATCCAACTGAATTCTTGAATTCACTTGATTTGCCAGGCATTGAAAATTGGCGTTCCTACCATTCTTCTCCGAAACATCAATCCACCACGACTTTCGGGCTTTCCAGTGAAAAAGATGATGAACAATATCATTGAAGCTAAAATTTTAAAAGGAAAATTTAAAGGAGAAAATGTACTGTTGCCACGCATCCCAATGATTCAGACAGATATGCCATTCGAGTTCAAACGTTTGCAGTTTCCTGTGCGACTCGCATTTGCAATGACCATCAACAAGGCACAGGGACAATCGCTACAAGTGTGTGCACAAAATTTGGAAAATCCATGCTTCTCACATGGACAGTGGTATGGGGCCTGCTCACGCGTCGGAAAACCTTCTGACTTATTCGTGTACGCACCAGACGGAAAAACAACAAAATATTGTGTATCCAAAAGCACTTCAATAAACAGATTTAAAACACAAACACTTCCTTTCTTTGCGTGGCATTGCAACGCATGCCGCGTACTCACTAGTTAGTTATAAAACCGGAAACCAAATGAATGTAATAACAATTAAACTGAATATTATTTAGAGAGCATACAACCTATTACGAGTTACAAGGAAACTCCCGTTTCCCCGAACACTTTCATCTACTTTCCAAGGAAATGAAAACTGGAGGACGCAAACAGAACGACTGCTTACCCTGCGGAAGGTACGCGGCAGGGTAACTCGCTTTCGAGTTCGATTCATCGCCAGTCGCTCCCATTTGTTGAAATAAATACTAGATAGCAGCACTTTCCGTGTAGTTAAGAAAACTCTGTTTCTCGAATCGCAAACGGGAAACATAGATTTAAATATGTATAAATTTAAAGCTAAGGCGAAAATTATAGAGAGTCAAACAGTTCCAATATGTATAGGGTAAGCATGTTGACCTTGGGTCTATGAAATAAACGCCACTGCAATATTCACAAAAGTGTTGTGTCATCTCACGTAGTTTCTAACACTTTTCAAACCCCTAATTTATATTCCTTATTTTTTAAGGGTGTTTACCACCTTTTATAATCAAATTAGGACATAGGTGGTATTAAGTTTCCAGCCGCAATTTTAGTAACGTATTATCTCACGAAGTTCGTACTTATGCTTGTAAATTTTGATTGCGATTGAAAGAATACTGAGCATCACTTATTTTAAGGAGCGGGATTCGGATGAAACCTATTTGTACCGACCGCGGACGTAAAAAAAAACAACTGAAACTATCTCACAGCGGCCCGCTCGCAGCTGGGGAGGGCGGTACGTGATATAAGGTCGTGACCTCGTAAAACAGGCGGGCGTTGCTTTGCCTTATCTTGACCGAGAGATATATGCGGTGCTATAGCAGGGTCTCTGCTGGCCAGTGATGGCAAGTCGAGGGAATTTCGCCTTTCTAGAAATTCAGGGAAATTTCAAACCCGCCGGCAGGATGATAAATTATATATATATATATTTTAAATTGGCATTACAACTATACTTTTAGCAAACGTGTGGGCGCAATTTTTTTCTATTTGGAAATTAAATAAGTTCTCGTGACATATGTTATTTTTGAAAGAAGATGTAACGAAATGCTGGGTGTTTTGGGTAGCGTTGGGTTATCGACGGCAAGTAAAAAAGGCAGTTTCGTCCCAGTTTTTCACGCTCAAGTCGAGAATTATCACTTCAACTGTGAGACGGATATACAACAATGTAAACATTTAAATTCTCCTTGTATTAGAAAAAGGGTTCGTTGCGCCAATTAACGGATAAGACTCAGAAAAGAAAACGCTCCCTCGAACCACAGTAAATCCGAGCCCTGCTCGACCAAGACGCGACCGACCAAATCATCGCAACTGGTGACTATGCGTGTGAAGCTATTAAAAATTTATACCGGTGAAATAATCTTTATATTGTAATTTTGGGTATTATGTATCGCATAGATATTTAAGCAGTACACGTGTATAAAAAAATACTAAATAATTCAGTACTGCACAGTTAGGGTGCGTAAACAACCCGAGTAGTCATTCCCGCCTGTCAGTTGGAAAAGTAGCTGCTATGATTTTACATTCAGTTATAGCTCCTGCGTAAATCTCTGCTATAAAAGATTATAGTATCATGAATAATATATTTCTTTATAATATTTTAGAGGACGTATTTGGTTTAGCGGTTTCCTTAAGCATTCGATGAGTTTGTTATGTTTATCATAACTGCATCTTATGAGAATTAAGCGATTAGAACTTGGCAGCAAATGTTTAAGAAACTACCACATACTGTAATAAATATGTATAGTAACGATGATAAAAAAATCTCTTTACTACTGTTCATTTCATACTTGACATAACATGACTATATGCACTTCTGTTGTAATGTAATTTTGTTGTATAACAATATAACGTAAGGTAATCCATCACTGATATTCGCATACAAACTTACAAAACCAGAGAGCATTTCAAAACGAGACAGTCCGGCTTAACCTTTTGAATACAGTACATTACGTGCGTTAGAAAGTATTCTACTTAAGGTTAGAATCATCCCATACTTTTGTGGCCGATGAAGAACCAAAGAAATTATGTGTATTGCGGCATCCAGTAACCTCGTTGGAATCAGGAGGAATTGGAAGCATATATAAATATAACCAAACATGAAAATAAATATTTTAACTAGCATAGAGTAAAAAAAATACTATCACAATGTATGTTTTCAAATATGCGGAGGATTATGTAATTATTTTCTCTTATAAATATATGCATTGCTCATTTCGCAGTTTCTTTCCCCTGGATAGTGATGGGAAATTTTTTACTATTACTCTCTAGTCACTATGATCACTGTGCGCTGAAAAATTTGTTCCACGAAAACAGAGTAAAACTAGTACTGAAAAATATACGCATGTAACCTAAATCAACATTATCAGTGAAAGTGTTAGTAAAAACAACAATCCCCATAAATAAAATTACATAGCTTCTTTTTAAAGACCCTTAGAAACTAAAATTGTATTTATTATGTCGTGGCCTCATTCTTACAACTAACACTTCCCTCTAAATTTAATATAATTTTATTAAGCACTCATTCTGCCGCATTTTCCGACGACCACTTAATTATTTTGCACTAGCTTTTCTTCCTTTCATGAGCTCAAAAACATGTGTGAATTATTTCACCAAAAGTTCTCCTGCTGGTTGGGAAAGGTAAAATGTAGTGGAAGGTAAATAAAGACAATCTTCCCGATGTGTTAGGCTCATGCATGAGTTAAAGCAAGTAACGCGCGGCATGAAAGAGTTGTGCATTCTAAAATCGAAACTACTCTAACTGCTCCAAATCGGCGAATTTGACTGCTGATTTGCTGAAACTACTGCGTTGGAATCAGTAAAATTCTTGTGATAATTTTAGTTATTTAGTCGCTGGCGTTCACTGATTTAACAGCTATTTATACTCATGTCTAGTGAATTACACGGCTAGGCACTTAAACTTTAGTGCATTACACTGAATTCTCCAGAAGGTAACCACCCATTACCTGAAGTTTAACTAAGAATAATTATTTTTTCTGAAATTAATTAATCCGATTTAGGGTTATTGCTCTTATTTGAGGGGGGGGGGGGTTTATACATGTAGTAGCTTTTGATATAATATAACTAGCGGTCACTGGCGATTATCTGCGTACTTGTAAGGCCTAGTTGAAGAATATTGCAGATGTCTCACATCATATGATACCAAGGCGAAGCGCACATATATAAGCGTATGTCACTATAAATCGTAATATTATTCACGACCGCCTACACTGAACGCAATGCCTTTGAGACAAGAGGCGTCGAGGATATCTTGTCTCGAAGGATGAACACGATGGTAACCCTCAGCTTACAAACCATGTGAGTTGTGTTCGTGGAAGCACTGAAAAGGCAGTTTTGTAGTGACTGATGCCAACAAAATTTTTTGTTAATGAAGTATTTAGTGGAAACTACACAATGACGTTTATGGCCACCAATACATTCCTTGTATCTGTAGGCAATAATGCGTTCGTTAGTCGCAGCGAAAATATTACGATGATAGAGTAATTCTGATTCACAAAGGTATTTTGCGGGTTGGGGGCTTTTGTAAATAGGTATGGTCTTACAACAACTAAACACTAAATTCAAAGTCGTCGTAAGTAAGATTCGAACCTACGACTGCTCAACTGCGAGCTCTGCGCATTATCATTATGCTCCCATGCTCGACGTTAAAGCGATGTCTTCAGGATGTACATAACACAAATCTGATAAATGACACCCACGGCAAGGCTTACACACTTCACCTCAAGGAACATAAATTTTATGGAAACATATAATTTCTTACTCGGAATAAAGTAATGGTACAATCCCTTCATAAGTGCTTAGGAACATTCCTAATGAATAAGTTCGTAACGTGATGCAAAGAACCGAACACAGGCAGATATGGCGTTGTGGCCAGACGTGGACACTTCGAATGTGCCAGAGCGCATGCGCAGAATAAAACAGATGTAGTTTTACAGTCGCAGCAAAATGTTTTACTGTGGATAACATGAATGCTTTTGCTGCCAACTAAATATTTCGTGGCAGCCAATAAATGTTTCTTCAATAAACAAATATGATACTGAGCACTAAATAGCTTTAGTACTAATAAGTACACGTGTTATTGGGCACCACAATCAGTTTTGTACCAACAACAAAATTTCGCCTTGGAAAGCATTAACAAAACCGTTTCTGTAGTCACTAACAAACCATTTTTTTTTTCAGTGAGTGTATGGAAACTTTTCTTTTTTTCTTTGTCTATTTGTTTTTGTAGTTTATAATAATGAGCCGGTTGCAGTTCACTAAAATAAATTCATAATTAAACTGTAATAATAAAAATAACACTAACAAAGCGTTCCCTCAGTTTCTGTAAACTACATGATTAATTAACTGTGGCGATAATTTTTAAGTAACCGCGAAAATATCTTATTTTTGGAAATTCATTTTTGGGGTTTAATATTTCATACTTGAGAAAATTGAAACTTCTTTTTAACTAAGGGATTTTTTTTTCTTTTTACCGTACGCCATTATTGTTTCGTTACTATTAACGTCAGTAAATATTATCAAAAATTTCAGTAATTTTCATTTCGGTTATATTTGCCTATCGTCTAAGCCAATCGATTGAAAATACACGTCATGAGTACTTCATAAATCGTTATAACTACACACGTGATGTGTTTTCTTTGGGTGAGAAAGTCCAAATAATTAGCAATTTGTAAATATGAAAATATGTTTTGCTGATACTATAGAATTCTGTATATAAATTATAATTTGTAAAAATCTATAGTTGAATATTTTGTGTAAACGCAAGCAAATTGTAAAATTTTTATGAACCCATATTTTGGCTTATTTTATTAAATATTTTCAGGGTTTTACCCACCTTTATTCTTCCTGGCCTATGATGAAAGAATAAATGACCGTTCCACGCTAGTTAGGGTCAAAACCTTCTCTCCAAGTCTGATTCCTTCTACGCGACGTAAAAGATTCTTCAATGTTTTACATGCCTGAAAAGCGTGAACCCCTACAAGTTTACACATAGGCAACTAACTCAACTGTGAAGCTAGTCTGGTTACATACGATGTTAATTAAAACTCCTGTCTTTCGTGAGTTTTAGAGTGATTGAATAATTAATCAGTTCCAAAAACACGATAAAATTCCCACGTTCTAAATTGTGAAATAAAACATGAGACTTTAGTTAAAATTACTGTGAAGCAAAAGAAAATATCCAACCCATTAGATTCAAACTAATATTAAAACTCGTTAAAGAAATAAAACTGAATATTTAGTCGCCTAATTTATAACACTAATAAAAATCGGTTGCTCGAACCAGTGTAAACTTCTTGAAATATTATCCCTATAGGTTGTTCACCATTGATTGAGCACTTGTGAAATCAACTCTTAAAAAATGTAACTGCTCCTAACTGCATCTATTTTGATGGGCACGCCAGAGTAGGAATGTGCAAATGTGTAAAACCTTTTTTTACTAATATTTTCATAACTTGACTTGACCGACGTATAAATGTGGCTATGAATACTATGGTGTAAGAACACACATTGTTCACGCAAGTAAATCTCAAGCAGGACTTTCAAAAGTGCTCATTTTACAGTCAAGTGTCTATATAGTGTTCCCGTTAATGTCTGTCATGTTTCATAATAGTTGAAATCGTGGTCGATACTACATCCACCCAGAAGTTAACACCGATACAGACATCAAGTTTGCTTTTGGCTTTGAAATTCGTTGCTACTAACTCCAATTTTTTTTTTTTGTTTGTTTAAGTGGTCGCGTCTTGTGCCATACATATTCTGAAACATTTTTCGTAGGTTCCAAAATATCTGTTGTAGGAAATTCATAAGTACTATTCACGCAAAAAAAAAGCTCTTTTGCAACACCTGAAATGAAAAATTAATGTATACGTTAAGTTGCCATATTACAGCCAACAGTCGTGATTCTCAATGCTGTCAGAATGTCGAACCACTACCGCAAAGATCAGAGTTCGGCTAAAGGCAGACTTGAATTAGTATCCTCGCAGATGAGATAGGTTAGTATATGTACTTGTAGTGGGAGATTTTCTTGCAGTGAGTGTCGTTTTTTCAACGAGTGTTTGCACTTAGTTGAGTTATAGTTTAAGATGTTTTCTCAGTTGTGCCTTTCTACCTGCATCTAAGTAGTTTAAATTTCCCTTCGTTGATATTAATTATTATTTTATATTATTTCTTTATTTTTTTGAAGTTAATGACAACTGCTGGCGTACACTTCAAACAACTACTCATCTCACGTATTAGCTGCATATAGGAAACGTTACACATGTTGCCACTCGCGCGTGATTTTATTTTGAACATTCCTGTACACCACGCAAATTTTGATTTGTACTATCACTCAATAACCATGGTTTTTTTCTTACGCGTATTTCTCTAAACATTTTTAATATAAATATAAACATTGTTAGAACTCAGATAATGAAGCAGTTATCATGGGTAGGCAAATATATTTTACATATTCACGTGTGATTTTTAATTTGCATGCAATGAGTTTATTTAAGATCGTTTCCGTTTTATGCACATAAAAGTAAAAGTTAGCATAATAGTAACAAATAAACGTTCCCAACATTTTAACATGTTCATAATTATACTTAAACGGTGCTTGAATGAAGTCATCGGGTGCGTAGCATGGTTAATTTTACATATGGTAGGAGAATAAAAAAGGATTTAAATACATCGGCATGGCTGCCAAAACTCCTCCGCTGAACAGTAAACATTATAAATATATAATGATAAGCCTGTCAAAGTAAAAATATAAATAGTTTTCAAAGAATCCATCCAGGTATCTTATGATATAAAAATACTCTTTCCTGAACTACGCAGATCTTAATATAAATATTACCGAGTGCAATAACAGTGATGCTGGCAGATACCTCGAAAATAACTCCTATGTCTTAATGTCACGCAGAAACTATATGTTTAAACTGATGGCATTGCACGCTATATCGTACACTTTAGGTTCTGTCATAAGAACTGACCTGAAAGTAAGTTATTTCGCTACAGAATTTAAATTGTTTGATTAAATCAACGAATAGCTACCACCAGTTATTAGAACCACGCTAGCGTCGATTTCATACTGAACGGAACACTAGGCAATAGGAAAAAAGAATGAACTCAGAACTACCTTCAAAATTGTTGAGCTCAGCGAGGACGATCTGCCCTCTGAATTCGAATTAGCGGAAAACTACTGATTCGCCATGACATTCAACTACTCGAATAAGGGAAAATGACTCCACTTACAATCAGTGGAAAATAATTGGTTTTTTCAGTGAAACAATTACCCTGATTGAATAAGTGACAGCCAACTACATGCGGTGAATTAAGTATTTTTATTTAATTTAGGAAAATCATTGCGAGAAATAAGTATATTTCCTATAGTCACTGTTTAAATTTTCCAATTTAAAAATGTCTGCGGTGTCCAGGATTTTAATCCATGACATACCGCTGTTAGACCATTGCCCTCCAATCGAGCTACCAAAAGAACTTTGAATACAAAGGGGAAAATACTTGCATGCGTATTATAGTTCTTTATTGAAGATATTCAGCTTTAAATTGCATCCATTTTCTTTTCGTTTTTAGTTTAATCAGTAACATTAGGATTTTTAAAACAAATAGTACGCATTAATGCACTGACTTCATCACACTTAATGAAGTTTAAACCATTAAAGTGAGCGTCATGATAAATAGGCCTACGTGTAAACGAAATGAAAGACGTTAAAACGGAATAGAAGACTGAATGTTCATGTTACCTCGTAAAATGACATTACAAAAAGTGAAACTCGCACTTAATATATATACATAAAACGGGATTTACTTGTTTATGCGTTGATATTTCATTTGATACACGTTGTTTAACTGATCTATCAGAGAAAAAACAAATCACTGGAAAACAGTGAACGAAATAGTCGATGAATCAGTGGCAATATCTCTAAATCAATAAGTGAAGGAGAACTGCCACTTTCCCACTGATTCATTTGTTAAATTTACTGAAGTGACTATTCAGACGCTGTTAACTGATTTGGACAGCGAAAATCTCCACTGATTCTCTTTTTGGAGTGTAGAGTCAAAACACAGTTTTGAAAACCATGTAATATGTTTAGGATGACAATATAGTTACCGGGCGAGGTTATGCATGTTACTCTGCATTCTGGTGATTGGTCTCCAGGATCATGGCGGGGGGGGGGGGGGGGCTGATGATCCAGACCCACAACAGTACGTTCCACATGAGCGAAGCGATCCCTTGCCAACATCACAGCCATTCCAGGCTGGCTGGAACTGACAGCACTTCAAATTACCATTTCTCCAGCGAATAGAGTACGCAGCAACCGCAGATTCCTGTTCCATCCCTCTTCACCCAACCCTACCCTTTGTATTTTTACCCTCCCTTCTTCTTCTCTCCCCGGCGTCTCCTTCGACAAGGTTTCTCTGGAGATCGGGGATTTGTATCGCCTTGCCTGGAGGAAATGAATTCCCGCCGCTTGTGTCGGGGATCTACAAAGAATTGCGACGAATCCTCCCTACCAACCCCCTTTTCCACCCAACCAAGCTCGCTTCAACTCTGTTTCGCTTCACTATCCCTATCTTTTCTCGTCTCTCCTTCCCGGTTCCTCCAACCCCACTCCAGATGGCAACCCTTTCGACTCCCTTCACTTTTGTCTTCCTTTTAAAGACTCTATATACTGCATGCATAAAATACGTGATGGCCCAAGGTGCCTTCTCCCCCCCCCCCTCAATCATTCACTGGCTGGTTAAATTAAAAAATATATGACGTGTGAGCGATGCCTTCTAGGTCGACGATCAGATTTAAATTGCCAGGGAATTGTTTTTCTTGACGTTGGCCTTTAATAAAAATCTCATAGGCGGTTCACAATTAATTAAGCACTTCCTAAAGACCTACTTAAGATCTACTCGAGGACTACGGTGGTGTAGTGGTTAGACTACTTGCCTTCCACCAAGGCGAACAGGATTCCATTCCTGGCGGGGTCACCTCCAGAATTTCTCACGTAATTATCATGCCCGGACGCTGGCCAGCGGATTTTCTCGTTGATCTCCCGTTTCCCCCGCCCTTGCATTCCGGCACTGCTCCATATTCACCTCGATTTGTCCTCATCGGTTCCCAGGACGTCAATGTTAATAGCCACCAAAATCTCTTCACTCACTTAAGACCGATTTTTCTTCGCAGGTTTGTAACTTTCAGCCACACACATTAAAATTTTAACAGGCCTTATCACTTTATTCATGCACCATTCAAGCAAAACAGTGTAAATGTTAGAAAAGTAAATGTGTTTATTAATACGCAAATTCCTACTCTAATGTGTATAAAACTAGATACACTAACTTTGGTAACCATAAATTGAAAAATCGCGCTAGGAACACGTCAATTTCTATACCCGCTTTTAACTATTTCGCTGCGAACTTAGCTGGAAGTTTGCATGTCCGTGGGTACAGTAACGTATATGTGGTTGTAATCTGTGATTTTTTTTCCCCTCAAAGGTTGAATTACAAACGCTTATTTTACCGTGAATATCCTTTACCTACAAACCTTACCATGTATTTCAAGTACCCACTAGACGTTTCTGTCGACTGAAGGTCCTTCTCAATGGAAAATAGGGTTTATAATACTTCGGGAACTGCAGGACCTGCAGCATTATTCGCGTTATTTTCTGAGAGCACGCTAGACCACAAAATTCTGCACGCTTGCGTGACTTCTGCTGTTAGCCGTCACTTTGTGTGGCTTGGTCGCAGGGTTCTTTTTAACAAAACATGTTCAATTGTGGGGGGCCAATATCTTGCCCAACGCGACCATAAACTTAATAGCTGTGTACGACGGTCAGCAGTCAATTAAATCACGAATTTTGCTCAAGTGTGTATAGCGTAGGGGAGTCTTTGAATGCCACGAAATACTAACGCGAAGTTTCGAAAGTTAAGCGCATGTGCCAACTTGGGGGGGGGGGGGGTCCACGTGGATTGCTCGCACCCTCCAACTACCCACCAAATTATTTGAACCACCAATAGGAGACTCGACCCTGCGTTAATAGACAGACGACGGTCACTATTTCAATTTTTAATAAGTATTTATAACACATGTCAAACAACTTGCTTCGTTCTTTTTCAAATATGTATTCAAATATTTATCGGTATTTATGTAAACGAAAACAGAACAACAGCAGTACTTAAGTAGAACAACAACAAAGAAATTACAAATCTGATCAGTGCTCGGCCTTTGGCCATAATTGAACTCTATTATATGTTTAATTTAAAGTTATTTAATGTACTTCCTATACAACGTTATCCAGTTCTCTTAACGGGCAGTAGCCGAAAAGGGGATCGTTGGACATCTTTTTAATCCCCCTCCCCCACATTGATCCCTTTAAAAGTCGTGAACTCTGTTACATAATCAGTCAAATTAAGTTATAATGAAATGTTGCTTTATTTGGGGGAGGGAGTTTAATTTTGAAGTAAGTTATTTAAAAACTGAAGTAGAGGAAACTATTTTATTTCATTTTAATCATACAAAACACAAAAAATAAAGCAATAATGTGTTTTTATATAAGCATTAATATTGTTATGGCCACAGGAAAACTTTTTTAACAAAAGACGGCGCCTGTGGAAATGGCTGTGGGCTGTCGATAGGCTTTCGGTGGGGTGGGGTAAGGTGTTGACATCCGTCATCCCTGAAGAGTGAGATAGGATGACATTCTAAGAACTAGTTGAGATGGCATGCAGCGAAAGGGGAGACGGGAGAACAATTAGAAAACCCGCCGACAAACGGCAACATCCACTGCGTTTCCTACATGCGAAAATTCTGGTGAGTCCGATGGGAATCGAGACAGAATCATCTTGGTGGGAGGTGAGTCTGAAAGGGAGGGAGGGAAGAGATTTGGGCAGGTCTTAACATCGAGGTCTTGAGAGCCGATGAGTGTGAAGCGAGGTGAGTATGGAGCAGCACTGGAATTGAAGGGCGGGGGAAACGGGAGGTCCCCGAGAAAACCCGCTGACCAGCGACGTCATTCAGCACGATTCCCACTTGCTACCCAGCAGGGAATCGAACCCGGTTCGCATAGATGGGAGGTGAGTAGTCTAACCACTGCACCATGGTGGCCCCGTTAGCACGAAAAGAAACCTTTTGACAGAATTGACTGGTTCCTGAGAAAGGCCTGTATTAATCGCACATGCCAGTTTACGTGTGTTCAGAAAGCCGGCAATCAAGCGTCGGGAGGTATTGTAAAAATACAGCACTGTAACGCTAACGACACGAAAGGATTAACGATTTTTTTCTAACAGAATTAATATAGTTCACGCCATAAATACGGAATTTTATATGTATGTGAATAGTTCTAATTTCTCATGATATATATTACTATGAGACATATCAATGTTCAGTTTATTAATTACATATATCACTTATTTTATCACTTGGTTAAGTAAACAATTATTTCTCCTGAAGTATTTTTAATTTTTGCTTATTTAAACGACGACATTCTACCGATTGATATAACCGTAAGCGTATGGTGGTGAAAAAGAGCGACTTGCGTATCTAATGCATATCAAGTGAATGTAATTGATTTGAATGATTATCAGGTAATATTACATTTTGCTAGACAATCTGTTGTGGGATTTTCGATAAATACACTAACGACGCTGTTAGTTGTAATGGCAGCTTGAAACTGTGTGCACGAATTGAAAATTAGAGATACTATATGAGACTGTAACTAACTGTAAACGTACATCAAAAAAAAAAAATCATTAAAAAATAACGGTTTTTGGATTAAAGGATTTCAAGCAACTTTGTATAGAGCCTTAAGATTAATATTTTATTTTTACCGATTTTTTTGCTCCTATTTTGTGAGTTGTCCAGCGTTGCGTAATTGAGGATTATGTAAGACATTAGTATACAGCCATGAGTAAAAACTAAAATTCGTCTTTCCAATGTTTTACGTACGCGCATCTTTTAAGTTCAAGCTCGATTTAAACTACCCTCGGAATACATATATACACCTTTTCTAAGTGTCGGAATGGTATTCTATTTCCAAATATAATAAAGTTTAAAATGACAACTTAAACATAATTTATATAATAACATATTATGTTGTTAATCATCGTCATTCACCTCTGTGAGCATAAGCTCTTAGCGATGTCCAGACAAAGTGTCTGTCTTCCCTCACCGGCTGTTAGCAGCAGTAGCACTCTCACAAAGGGCTTCATGGTCAATACTCCTCTTAATTCCTTCGTGAATATTTCCACACCTCGACTTTCGTGAAAGAAGTGACCATCAGGCACTGGCCATGATTTCCACTGTGACTTGCATCTGGTGGCGAAAAGTGGAGTAGAGATTTGGACGGATCTTAACATCGAGGTCTTGAGAACCGACGAGGGGTTGAAGTGAGGGGAGCAACTCCGGAATGAAAGGGTGGGGGAAACGGGATATCCCTGAGAAAACCTGCCGACCAGCGGCATGGTCCGGCATGATTCCCGCACGCGAAAATCCGGGAGTGACCCCGAAAGGAATCGAATCCGGTTCGCTTAAGTGGGAGGCTAGTTGTCTAACCCCTACACCACCACGTCCCCAATAACTAGGAGGAGCAATTAATTTCAAGAATGTGATATAAGTAGAGAATTTTTTCCTCCAGATATCCAGCGAAATCACTGCAAGGAAATGTTAGCAATCCACTACAAAATTATTACACTTCAGTCGTTCCCCATGGTTGCCAAAATGTAAACAAACATAATATTACTCAACTGCAACATGTGTGCAGCCGGTGAGGGGAATGGATACAGCACTAGCAGCAGGTGTATAGCAGGGGCGAAAGAGGGGTAATATTGCGAGTAGGGGAAACCACACCCAGTGTAACTGTCACCCTTACACAAGCCTGCATGAATGCATGCAACAGTATCGCGCACACTGCAGACGTTCATTGTCGATAAAGTCTGCTCACGATAAAGTGAGCACTTTTGAAATCAATCTCAGAAAAACTCACTGCTCCTACATTCATACGTTTTAACAGGCGCCCTTAGTGCCATGCGGCCAGTTAAGTTGGTAACGATGGATCGGAAAGTAGTTCCGTATCTTAACGTCGAATAAAAAGTGTTACGTAACTATTTCTGTTAATTTAAATTTATTTATTTCACTTTCTGTTTCTTTTAACGCATCGATGTGTAAAAATAGCATAATTGTAAAATATTTACTTATCTAATAATTTCACAGTTTCACTTGACCGACGCATAAATAAAATGATAAGGCCCGTGGCAATGTTAAATTCACATAAGGCGGAAGAACACACAACGTGCATACAATTAAATCTTAAGCAGAGCTTCTCATTTTATCCTTAATAGTCTATACAGAAATACCTACACTAATCACATATAGGCCTACACAATAAAAAATACATTTACTGTCATTTTGTTTGCACAAGCTTGTTCATTGTGTCTCATTCGGCTTAGATGCCCCTTCTCCAGGCGACGTCACTTATTTCCATTAAAGCCTTTCTTTTGTATTCGCACTTTTTGAAGCGAACACCCATTTTTTAAATGGATTTTCTCAATGCCTCCGTTTGTCCAGGAAAATCTATCTGTTGTTTTAAAATCGTTAGCAATTTATTTATCGTAGGGGCTTCCCTTTTAACCACATAAATCTTATGTACGGTGCGCCGAAATACAACAAGATCAAAATCAACTAAACGGATCTTTTCAAAATTTTCACCATTTTTTCCCAGGTGTATGCAGTTTTACACCACTCACACTAACTTGTTTTCCTTCTTTTTAATTCTGCATATAGTTCGTTCCGATATACCTATTGTAGCTGCTGCACGTTTATTAGCATGACGTATAGGATGAATAAGTTGTCCGAATGTTTTTTCCTATCAAAAAATTCATCACATTCCTTATGACTTCTCTGCACTGACTTAGTTTCATTACTTGACTTACTAGTTGATGCAGTTATTAAACATCTAACCCCACTGCCACTTTTATTCCACAACTTGTACCTATCATTAGTGCGCGCATAAACTCATCCATCAATTGCAAGCGTACGAACACGGTAAATACGGTGGCACCAGTTATGGCCAGTGCTATACTACCCACCCACATCTGAGATCTTTCTTCCCCTCCTCCACTAGTTGCTAATGGCAGAAGGCCGAGGGAGGGGGACGTCGGCTTGTATATTGCAGATTTTCCGACTGCACACTTGTCGTGGTCGAGTAATAAAATGACTTTCACAGATATTTTCAAATTATTATTTGAAAATTTCGTTTATGTCGTATATTGATGTGTGCAGAAAACCTCAAATTCAAGTGGAATCGAGCTAGATTATGCCGCTAGTCAGTGAGTTTTCTTGGGTATATCCCATTCCCCCTGCCCTTTCATCCCGGCTCCGCTCCATACTCATCTCGCTTCACACTCATCGGCTCTCAAGACATTGATTTTAAGAGCTGCTCAAATCTCTTCACTCAACGATTTTTTATTAAATTAAAATTGGTAAAATTATTTTATTCGTATGAAAGCGCCTGTATATTAAAAGTTAGGAAAGTATAAACAAACATGTTCATCACTGCTGACCATGTGACATTTACATTTCTATAGGTCGATGTTGTCACATGCGCAGGAGACAAAAATCGGTCTAATTCATTTTTAGTATATAGGACAGTCTCGCCTGTTCATTGCAGCAGCATAGACTAATGATGAGATAGACATATTTTCAGTCTTCTGCGCATGTACCCAACATTCACCTACCCCGCATCAATACAACTGTCAAAGTTACGTGGTCAACAGTGATGAACGTGTTCTTTTATATCTTGCAGTATTCTTCAGAAGACATGACTTTTTATATGAATATGAAACATTTTGTCAATTTTAACTTAATCTAATTGAATTTAAAATTGTTTAGAGGAAGTATACAGACCCTTCACAGCACTTTTTTTTTTGCGTAAACTGTATTATAACCTCAAGTTCTATGAACGTCGTTCATGTCAGAATCATAGAGTAAAAATGAGGTAGACTACTTATTTGTTTTCTACTCATGTACCCAAAATTTAACTACCCCAATCATACACAACTGTCGAAGTCACATGATCAACAGTGATGAACGTGTTTGTTTCTAACTTAATTTTCAAATGACAAGCACTATTATATTAATAAAATACTCTTACCAATTGGAATTTAGTCAAACTGCATTATAAATTGGTTGGAGTAAGTATACAAATATCTCTTAGCACTTGTTTACAAATCAGTTTTCTAACCTAAGATCCAAACCACGCCGTTTTCGCTAGACATGTTGGCAGAAAAACAGTTCAATGTTGGTACACGGAGATTTGTTGTGCGCAGCCAGCGAGATCGGTCTGCCTCATCTTTAGTATATGGTCGTAATGGTGAAAAACAGTTCAATGTCGGGGCACTGAGAGTGCGCTGCAAAAATGTTTCTTGTTAACTCTCTAGAGTGTAATGCAAGTTATAACCTATACACCGTATGTAAATAATACCACACATCAAGATGCAGATATAGAAATGTTTAGCGTCAATATTATACAAAGGCGGGAACTTCCCTACGCATTTGACAGTTTCCTGAGCAAATATAGGAACGCCGCAACGAATGTTATGCCGGGAGGGGGGGGGGGGGATTACCATTCCAGCTTTTTCACTAAGCGTATTCGCCGGTATGGTAAATTTCCGAATAAAGTGTGTCTACTGCTCACCTTGGGGGCACAATGTACTCCATTTTCCCTTTACGTGCCAACAGAGCTGTCAAAGTCACATATTTCAAAAATGTACGTGGCCTTATGCTTATTTTTCCAACATATTGAGTTTTTGTTTACAGTGTTGTTGCTTTAAAATTACACCAGGGAGCGTGAACTAATATTGTAAAGCCCGGGTATGTGATAGCAATTTTCTAACTACGCGAGTTTAATCCATGTGATTCTGAAAGTGCTTAGTGGCAAAAATGTCGTTTACCACTGTAACTCGGAAACTGGCAACGGCGCAGCTCACATACGCTCTCTGCCCAGTATTCCTCACAAACAGTTTCCCTGAACTAAGGCCATCTGCAGCTGTTAAAAATATCAGCTCAAAACACGGTGCGTAGGCCCAAGTTACATGCTGCTTTTTTCGGCCGAGGAAGAAACTTTAGTAGGCTCAGGATGTCGGCGGAGCGAAGCTTGTAGCTCTCTCTCTCTCTCTCTCTCTCTCTCTCTCTCTCTCTCTCTCTCTCTCCCCCTCTCTCTCTCTGAGGAAGTTTCGCACCGCTAGGTAGTAGCAAGAAAAGTATACATGTTGCGAATTTTAGCATATTTCTTACTTATTTCAGCATAAGTAATGATTTTAGAATTTGTAATTTATAACTGAAAAGAGATTTTAATCTACACTGATATAAAAAAGAGGTGAAGTTTGTAAGTTTGTTTGAGGTAATCTCTGAAAATACTTATACAAATAAAAAAAAATATTTCACTGGTAAGTAGTCTGGACCTTCTGGATGAACATATGCTTAATATCATGACTTTATAACACCAGCGGAAACTTTAAATACCAAAAAGTTTAAATAAACCTATAACCATTAAATGACTATTTTTATGTACATCCATACTCGAAACTATACATTTACGAAAGAAAAGTTAAAATCAAGGAATTAAATTAATGGTAATATTAATTTTCTTACTTTAACTTACAATTATGACGAAATAATTTTATGTAAGTAAATTTTTTTTGTAGAGAATTTAGATAGCTACTAAATTACATGTTTGCCATACCTGTAATAGTTTAGCAAGAATAGTTAATTTTTTACACTTAATTTGAAATGTAAATTAGAAAGTTTGTAATAAAAAAGTATTTTCAATATAATAAATCGATGCCCAGTGATTGGTTTAGTTAATGATTTTGTGATTATTTAGATTTTATTTTGTAAACAAGAGCTCTTATATTGTTGTTTGATCATTGGCTTAAAGAATAACTGTTATTAGGACATTCTTAATAATATTGGATATCGTTTATTTGAAATTTCTAACGGAAAAAGGTAACTGAATTTACAATTTTTTTTTTTTTTTTTTTTTTTTTTTTTTTTTTTTCAAATTTTTCTATATTAAGAATTAATTGTTTTACTTTTTGTTTGTTTACCATAGATAATACCAATGTTGATATAGTTAAATATACAATTAAAAAGGATTGTTATCTTACTAAATATGTGTGGTTTCTATTAAGGATCAAATAGTATGTAAAGATGACATCATGCCTAAAAGAAAATGGCAACTTTTTAGAAATACGTCCGTGGCGAAGGCGGTTAAAATACGTCGAATTAGAGAGTCTATCGCGGAATGCTTGCAGCGGCTGGCCAACCAAAATAAGAACCTCACAGGCTCGCGCTTGGGAATCTAGCACCGAACGCTACCAAACACATACGTCGGAAATACGCGCTAGAGAGTCTAGCACTGAACTCTTGCAGCGGCTTACTGCGCAGAGACAACGAGCATCCGCATCTAGATTGCATAATAACTGCCCATGGTAATAGATCGGCCTTCAACTATGATCCAAATTTTGATTACGGTCAGCAGAGAAATAAGCAAATTGGGCACATGAATGAAACATGCTCTAAACGTTTCGTAAAAAAATGGAACGATGAATCCAATGGTATATACTGTGCTGCGGAAAAAGTTGTTCTTCCGGAATTCAGGACCCCCCACAAACAATAAAAAATCTATTGACAGGCAGTCATCCATTATCTAGGCATTTTTTGAATAATATACGAAGATAAATACTCTATTCCAGATAACGTAATTCGACGCAAAAGAAATTCGAGAAAACAATTTTATACTTTTAACTTACTTTTAAGATAGAAGGATAGATATACCATCTGATTATCAGTTTACTCCCATCGTCAGGCCAAAATTCCGCAATATTTACAAATTTACTTCATTTCTGATGCCGATAATTACATGCTGTATTAAATAACCACAATGTACACATTCGTAATTTTAAATATGATCTAGAGAATAATTCTCTATTGGGTAATTAAAAATCAGTAATCCACGCCAATCGTACACCACAAAGTCAACATCGAGGGCGATACAATTCGCCTACAGTAAACGAAGTTACTGTTTTATTAGTCGATGATGATAAAGGACCCAGGGATATAGTGCTGCATTGCTAAGATGGTCAACTATAAAGAGTGCCAATATTGCTTCGTGCCTACGATCCTTTACAATATCCTTTCATATTAGTAAAAGGAGATTATGGCTATTATCTGACTATCTCTCAGCAAAATTCAAATAGAAATATAACGGCTTCATGTATGTAATTTTATGCGTACAGATTAATGGCCAGAGTTAACTCTTTTAATACTATATAACATTACAAAGATTTGTTCAGTCAATACTGTGTTGACGTTATGGCTAAAATGATTTCGGAAAAATTAAATTACTTATTCCGAAACCAAAAAATATTGTGAGCTGACGATTATTCAAGATGTTCGGAAACTACGTGTCGAAATTTAAACCACAGCATCTGTGGGCTAACAGAAACAACAAATTCTAGTCACAAAATGTTCGGAAAGGCCATTTAGTATGTTTAAATTGAAGTTGAATTTCGGCAAACTCCGCCGGGTGTCCGCAGCCGTATGTACCTGCGTGCACAAGTTTCATAACAAGAAGGCGAACAGCGGTTGTGCGATATGCAGCCAGCGCTTGCACATAGGCCACGCTTTACAGCCCAAGCTCACTTGCCACTGCGGAGACGCCTGTGTATGGGACAGTCGCAACCCTCACGACCGACAGGCGCAGCCGATTGCCGCGTGCAGCACCACCCGTGGATCAGTTCCCCTTCGTGTTATGCAACGTGATAAACACACAAGTACATATGGCTGCAGACACCCTGCCTCGTATAAGTATGAAAATATAATATTATTTTCATTTAATTTATTCGTACACATATATAGTTATGAAAATGTAAGTATGGAAATATACATTTATCTCAATTTAATTTATACATAGTTATGCATAAGAACAGGTATATAATTATGTAAATATAAAATTATTTTCAATTTAACTTATATGTATATAAATATGTCAATATAAAATTAGTTTCAATTTCATTTATACATGTAGGTATATGTATATAAATGTGTTAATATTATATTATCTTCATTTTAATTTATATGTATATGTATATGTATATATATATATATATATATATATATATATATATATATATATATATATATATATATATATATATTTTATATATGCGTGTGTGTATGTTAATTTTAGATTATTTTCAATTTAATATTTATGTATAGGTATATGTATATAAATATGTAATATTAAATTATTTTCAATTTAATTTTTATGTATAGATATAGGTATATAAGTATACATAGGTATATAAATATAAAATAGTTTTCATTTTAATTTATACATATAGTTATGTACATATAAGTATGGAAATATACATTTATTTGGATTTAATTTATACATAGTTATGTATAATGATAGGTATATAATTATGTAAACATAAAATTTTTTTCTAATTAATTTTTATCTATAGGTATAGATATATAAATATGTTAATATAAATATGTTAAAATTAAATTTTTTCAATTTAATTTATATGTATAGGTATATGTGTATAAATATGTTAATATTAAATTATTCTCAATTTAATTTTTATGTATAGGTATAGGTGTATAAATATGCATAGGTATATAAATATACAAATATAGAATTCTGTCAATTTAATGTATATGTATAGCAATAGGTATATAGCTTATGCATAGCTATATCAATATATAAATATAGAATTTCTCAATTTATATTATACATAATTATGTATATATAGGTATATAATTTAGTACATATAATATTGTGAATATAATAATAATTTAAATGTCTATATATAAGTATGTACATATAAACATGTGAATATAAAATAAATTTTAATGTCTATATATAAGTATGTACATATAAATATAGGAATATAAAATTTAATTTAATGTACATACAAGTGTGTGCACATGAATATGGGAATATATATTTATTAATTTTATTGTGCATAAGTATGAAAATATAAATATAGGAATATAAAATTACTATAAATACGTATATATTAGTTATAAGGGTATATAAAATTTAATTAAATTTATATTTTTAGATCTATACACATGGCGACAAGCATATTTAAATATCATATTATTTTGTAAGTACATGCGTGTTTTGTTCTGTGGCGAACGGGTATTTGGGTTTTCACAGAGTGCTCCCATACCACGAAGATGAATTGCGAATATGAAGGACTGCCTTTTGACCTCTACGAGATGTTGATGTAACCTGCATTATCGCTAACTGGATTGAATTGGATGCTCCATAGCTCCATCGCTCCATCTCTCCATAGCTCCATAGCTCCATCGCTCCATCACTCCATCGCTCCATAGCTCAATCGCTACATCGCTCCATCGCTCCATAGCCCCATCGCTCCATCGTTCTATCGCTCCATAGCTCCATAGCACCATCGCCCCATCACTCAATGGGCCATGGGGCCAATGGGCCAGTCTTGTGAAGGGGGGCCGGTCAAACAACAGGAGTCACTTGTCTACTTTAAGTGTGGCCATAATTTATAGGTGAGCTAAGAACTTGTCTGGGCGAAACTGTTGAAGATATAACTGCATGGTAATGTGATCAAGGAACTAGCATCTAAAGCCCGCCTACCTGCCTGTGTGTAATGTCTCAATGCTCTCATGTGATTGGTTAGATACAATCATGTGGTAACGTGGAGACTGACAGGTCGGTGTCTGCCCAATTTATTATTTGTGCAGTACAATTGGTAAAGTCAATATGACGCCATAGGGCTTGTACACTTGCATATTATAAGCAGCAGGGTGGTAAGCTGAGAGGTTTTGTGTGACAACAACTGTGTGGAAGGTGGATCGTCTCAGATAGCTTCTGCCGCTTCACATAGAATTTTTTCGAGTTTTGGTTTTTAGATCATTCAAGGTAATGAGGTCAAGGTCAAGGTCAAGGTTAGTGTGCATATAATATGACGGTGGTAGTCTGTAATGTATATGGTTTTTGACTTTTATGTATATTTCTCGAGTTTTCTATTTTCAAGGTCCTTCAAGGTCACGGGGTCAAGGTTGAGTTGGTATGCATCTAATGTGGCAGTGGTAGTCTGTAATGTATTATGATTGCTGACTTTTATGTATTTTTCTCGAATTTCGGTTTTATAGGTCATTCAAGGTCATGGGGACAAGGTAAAGGTAGTCTTAATCCAATTTAACGGATGGGAGATGCTTACGAAGATGGTGGTCACTTACCAAGATGGTGGCCTCCAGTAATGTATATACAAATGACAAACGAAAAACAAATATGGCCACCTCCAGTAGCATGTAAACAAAGATGGCTGCCTCCAGTAACTTGTAAACAAATGGCGGACGAAAAAAACAATATGGCTGAATGAGTGTATGTGAGGGGAGCGGGTGCGAGGGAGTAAGTCATCTGCTGGATTCGAACAGAGGTTAGTAATTGGGGGTGTTGAGGATACCTCAGGAAATGTGAAAAAAGGGGAAAATGGCTGCCAGGGTTAAAGACTTTCTAATGATTATAATAGGATTTTGTAAAAATAAGTTTTAAAGCAATTTTTTAATTTCCAAAAAAAAAAATTTAAATTATTTTTTTAATAATAAATTTTTAATAATGTTTTAATCGATTTTTACTTTTTGTGATTTTTTTATTTTTCGTGATTTTTTATTTTACTTTTAATTTTCAGGGTCAAGTTCAGAGGTTAAAGGTCAAGGTCAAATGTACTTATCCTGGTCACCTGTCTGATCCTGGGTCATTGATCTCTGGTACCTGGGTCGCTGATCCCTGTCAGCATTTTGGAAAAAATGGGTAATTTCTAAGGATCCTGTTAATAATTTTTTAATAATTTTTAATAATTTTTAATAATACATCTTTCAGATTTTCTTTAGAATTTTTAAAATTCTTTTTAATTTTTTGAGGAGATTTTGTAATTTTTAAAGGTTTTATTGTGTTTTTTGAGGTCAAGGTCAAGGTCAAAGGTTACACGGGTGAGGGGTAAAAGGTCAATGACATCCAAGATGGCAGTTGGGTGACGTAACAATATGGTGGCTCCCATGGCTCCGGCTCCGATGCCCGAAGCCCTTATTCGTGAACATACATTTTCCTACTACTATAGTTAAAGGCCTAAATTGTGAATATTCGTATCTAATGGTATTTGATATATGACAGGGTTCTTTGTACTGCTGCAAACAGTAAACAAAGAATTTGACATATAAAACGTATAGTTCACATGTCGGTGTTTATGTTAAGGTGTAGCGGAAGTATACGTAATTGGTAACTATAAGTTGAAATTTAGCAGGGCTTCAGAAAAGTATTGATCAAACGTGAATGAGCTATAGGTTCCAAACGTTTATTCGTGTTTATTATTTCGTCTGGCATAATTTCTGAATATGCAAATAACTAATCTGTTTCCGAATATTCAATGGTGCGCCTCTCCTTTATTAACAACCCTGTTGAGTCATTGACCGCTATATGATTTCTACCTTTTATCGATAAAAAATATTTTTACATAGTTTATACCTGGTGTTCGGAGTTTTCCTTGGTGTGCATGAGTTGCCACATAAATATTTGTATGTGCTGTTCACGGTAAAGTGAAGTTCTAGTTACTTTTTCCTTTCCGTCATTTTTTTTTTTTTTTAATTCTTTAACCATCTTTTTACGTAAATATTGCCATGTAAATAATAAACACTGTGTATATTCCACCGCAATCGGAAGTTAACGTCTAAGGCTAACATAAAATAAATTTATTGACTATTATTGCAATTGAGATGGATTTAAAAAGTGCCCACTTTACCGCGAATAGCCTATAACACGTGGTATTGTGTACTCGCGTATTTCGGGGACATTTATTTTTTGTTGCAGGGGGAAACAACGGACGATCGTTACGAAGGTATGACACAGGCTTTGGCCGTTCAAGTGTATGGCACTGGAGGGTGCGTAAGACTTAGCGGAAGCCATCTGGAACACCTGCCGCAGCAAGACGTCGCGTCGGCTAAAATGGCTACCCCGTTCTGTCAAATGGGGCAAACTTCCTACCGACACGCAATACGTACCGAATGAAAATATTTAAAGGCTGTTCACGATAAAGTGAGCACTTTAAAAACCAACCTTTGAAAAAATTCTCTGATCCTACCTGCATGTGTTTCAACAGGCGCGCTGAGTGACATGCGCCCAGTACAGTTGGTAATGACGGACGGAAAGTCATTCCATAACTTAACGTTGAATAAAAACTGATAAGTAAACACTTGTGATAACATAAATTATTTCTTTCACTTTCTGTTTTTTTTATGCATTGAAGTGTAAAAATGAGCAGATTTGAAAAATATTTTCTTTCGTGATTATTTCAGAGTTTCTCTTGACTGACGCATAAATAAAGCGATGAGGCCCATAGCTACGCTAATTTTACATAAGGTGGAAGAATACACAACGTGCATACAAGTAGATCTTAAGCAGGGCTTTCACAAGTGCTCATTTTACCTTGAACAGCATATAGAACAATTTACTGTAATATAATATTTCCACGTGAGAAATTAGAAAACCTGGAGCCTTCTTGACATCTCAATTTACGTTTACAGTTTTAATTACAAGTGGTTCTAATTATTCTATCGGACGCACTGAGTAAGGGACATTATTATAAAATGGTTGCGAAACATTTTTAAGTCATAAAATGTTACATAAAACGATGTTGATTTTTTAAAGATACCTATTCCAACTGATACATGGCTCCCATGAATAATATCATCTTGAGAAGGGATGAACCAAAGTGTGTAATTTTCCCAACACTAAAAAAGATGCTTTACCGTTTTGGGAAAAATATTAAAGGAGACATTTTGTATTGTTTCCGACATCTTATATTTTCAGACTTGAGTGTGGTCAGGCAATACTCAAATTCGACAAAACTTGTAAATATTGAAGCAGTTATTACAAGTCTCTCGCGTGCATTTGTATATTGTTCTTAACACGCCTTATGTACTTTTTGATTTTATTTTTCAAACTAGAGAATTTCAGTAATCGCTATGCAACAACATATATTTTTTTATATTTGAGTTTATTACATATAACTTTATGACTAGTTGCGAAAGTCACAGCACCAGATAAACATTTTCAAGTGCAAATCTGCGTTTCCAGCAATTAAACGGGTAAAATTTAATAGCAGGAATCAACTTTTTGACACTGCTTTGTCACACATCCTTCGTGTTCCTGTGTGGAGGTAGATTTCAAGTCGTTGCTAAACAGTTTTCAATAGTCACAATGTTCTCGCTGAAGTCCACAACATTTTTAATAATAATTCTTAATAGCTTCTTTTGCCTTTATCCACAGCGAATATTATTCTCGTATACAGGCTCCATTTATTTTTAGTTACCTCATCACATTTGTGCCGTTCTGAAAATTTCTTAATTTTTTAAAAATCTTCTTAGAATATTTTTTATTTCAATTTTTTTAGACGCGATGTAAATTGTTTTTAGCCATTTGAGGTACTCTTAGTTAATTAGAGTTGTGGTGTTTTTGATAGCATTTAGATGGAATTATTCAGACTTAATTATTTTCCGGTTCTCCATAGTTTACTTTCTAACTCTCCTAGCCCATGCAGGCAAGGACATCACTCAGCACGTAGCTGTGAGAACGCCCCCGTTTGTAAGGCTTGTTGTCGTATGCCCAGATGCTGGCGTGACTTATGCCCGGTTACACTATCGTGGTTCGAAACTCGATCCGAGATCGCATCTAAGATCGACAGAGAAAACTGTTGCACCATTCCAGTTCAGAGCTGGAATGAAGATCGAGATGAAGTTCATTTCGAACCTCCAAAATTGGTAGTTCTAAATCTCGATCCGAGATCAGCAGCTATCGTCGACAAATGTAGTTTGAAAATACACCAACAGATAGAACTACGTTCGATTGTTTTCTTAGAAAATTAAAACAATATTATACGCACTTGAATATTATTCAGTAAAACTCGTACAACAATAATTCACTTAAAACAGATGAACCATCGGGCATCTAGTTCTATCTATAATATAAATTACGCCTACTTCCATGACGTCATATATTACGAACCAATCGAAAACTCTCTCTCATCCTTAATATCGATCTCTTACTTTGAAACCAAGATCGAAGAATCAGAGACCCAAAATCATGAAATTTCGTTGGCGTAACTCTTTTACATTGGAGCCAAGATTAAACTGGATCATGTTTCGGAACTAGGATCATTCGATCTCGGATCGGGGAAGATTTTGGTGCAACCAGGCATTAGTCACATCGTTTCTTGTTTTCGTTAGCACCGTGTCTTAGCTCTCGTTGAACCGTTTCTCTGTACGGAAAATTTTACGTGGTGTACACAGTCTGTGGGCGTCCCGACAGAAAAAAAATCCTTTTGTACCTTCCGGAGCTGCATTTGTAAATACCAGAGCCATCTATCAGCACATCACTAATATAGATTCCAGTGTATCGTTCCACATGGAATGCATTAGTTCATGCATCTCTGCGAAAGAGTTGCGTTCCCCGAGGCTGCAGATCGACGTGTTTCGCTGCAGGTGAAAGAGATATGTATACTTGTGAATAATGAGCACGAAGTGTGCGTTTTACATCTATTTATAATGCAGAAGAGTCCATTTCATTAATAATATATAGATTTAGCGCAACTTATGCGACAAATGTTTTTTTTTTTTTGACAAGCTGCGGTTTGTGATGTTCAGCTACACGTAGCTTCTACTAGAACCCTCCTCTTGGGGTAAGTTTTACGACAACGGTTTTTGTGTCTCTGCAACGCGTTCGTGATCAGTAATTAAGTAAGTCGTGATTTTGCTTTTTTTTATAAAGGGTTTTACAGTTCCACTTTCACCCCTGTGCTTTCGTTTCGACGTCCGTTCAACTCTTTGCCGTGAACTTTTATTCGTTTTCGACCTTCCGTTTGGGTGCTGGCGAACTGGATTAACTTCTTCGTTTGGACCGCCCGGCATCAATTCCATTTCCAGCGATGTCCGGAGGATATAGGATGAGTTGGCTCAATCAACAGATACTATTCAATTCAGACAACTAGTTATGCTTATAATTTTGTGTCACACGACGGAATATTCATTAGAAATGTTGAACTACTCAAGTAAAAGAGCCAATGTAAAAGTTTTTAGTAATGTAATTTCCGTCAAATATGAGTAAGTAGAGAGATCTGGACGGCCCTTAACCTCGAGGTCTTGAGATCCGATGAGGGTGATTGAGGTCAGTATGGAGCAGCGCCGGAATGAAAGGGCGGGGGAAACGGGAAGTCGCCGAGGAAACCCACCGACCAATGGCATCGTCCGGCACGTTTCTCACATGCGAGAATCCGGGGATTGAACCCGGATGGCCTTGGTGGGAGGCGAGCAGGCTAACCGCTCAGCCACCGTGGCCCCCTCCGTCAATTATGCTCTCAAGTTACTAATGCAAACAGTAGTAAAATGTAAAAGTAAATATTAAAGGAATCGAGTAGTAAGAGGCATCGTTACTCATATCCCGTTTTATAATATTTTTCGCATTTTTTAACCTGTCATAGTTTGCTTCATACAACGATATTATTAGTTTAATAATAAAGATTAACGATGTGCAATTTGACAAAATGTTGTGAAAGCTTTTGTGGTTGCGAATTTCATTCTAAGATACGTTTGTCATAACTCAGACTATTTTATATTTTATTTTAATTCCCGATCAGTTATAATATTGTATTGCGTGTCGTCTGGAACTTATTAATATTATGCCTTTGCCGTAGTCTTTTGTTGAAATTATTTATGTCACACTTTTTTCTATACTGACCTGAAAACCTAGTACAATAATGTGATAATTGTAATAATAAAAGTATGAGTTTTGGCCATCAAAGAATGTTTGAAAATCATGTCTAGCCCTGAAAAGGAGAGACGTTACTCATCACCAATATAGACTTTATTGCATTATTTAGCTGGTGGACATATTTTAACATCGTCTATATAACTCTTTGACTCAGGTTGTTTCGAAGAGCGAAACGGCAGATCCCAGAAGCAACTGTAGTAAGCAGCGTTTGCTGTGACTCCCACGAGTTGTTCTGTTTGCACTCGTTCCTTATAAAGTATGCGCGCGCGCACACACACACACGCGCGCGCGCGCGGAAGACGGAGTAATTTTTTTTCCTCCCAAATGCAGCCGACTTTTATTCCCCCGTAGCGGCAGGGAGGCACGTCAAACGTTGGAAGGTACAAATTAGTTTCTTTGTGCGCCCACTTTATCTTCCGCTCGCGAGCACATCGGCGCCTAACGAGATCACAGCGAGGACGTGGAGGGAGATCGAAAGCGATGGAAGTGAGTCGACGATGGCTGGTGGAAGAGGCGGGAGGGGAGGTAACTCCGTGGAGATGAGCAAGGCGCATCGGAAATAGATGAACAGATAAAACACTGGCACCCCCCCCCCCCCCCAACCCATTTTTCCCCTTGCCCGACACATCACTAAGGATGCTGTAGAAGCAAAAATTTATCATTTTCAACTTACAGACATAGTAACTTACAAGTTGTAATTTGCTTCCAAATAAAACAATGATTCCTTCGTAATTTCATGACCACATTTAAAAATTAAAATTTCAGTTATTTAAAAAAGATGATTCTAATTAAATAAACTAAGAAATATACCAAAAAATAATGACATTTTCGGTTTGTTCAACGGAAGTCATTTTAATAAAATTCGTAGAGAGCACAAACAAAAATATATGGAAATATCTCCATGTATTCAGAACTTCAAAATAAATGGAAATCATGTGTGTCTGGTTATACAGATAGCTACTACATTGATGGCTACTTTTTTTACAATATGTATTACTTTATTATTCTAAGTAAAGACTCCTTTTTTTCTCATAGGTAAAATGGCACGCCGGTAACGTGGAGTTAGCTTGCTTCCTTTCAATAAATACGTATGTAATAGAATCAGGTTATTGAAACCAACATCTGTGTTGAATGTCATGTTAACTATTGTTAATAGAGCAATCGTCGTCAACGTAGTTATTCGAGTTATTGTATCGCATCGCACTTAATCATTATTGTTTTAATTACAATAAATTAAGTATGATACTGGTCTGGCGATTTAATATTTACCCTTTTTGCCGTAGTCGACTGTTGGCAGCTCTCTCGACTGCGGGGTCTCGTCGGGCGCCGAAGGCGGACCACGGGCTGCGGACCTCTCGTCTGGGCGACCTCGTGTAGAGCCTCCGGCAGCTTTTATAGTACCATCCTGTCCTCGTGCTCTATCCCCCGGTATGTGTTGTTAAAAACAAAGCTCTGGTGGCCGAAGTCTCTCCGCGCCTTGCCTCAGCACGACGTTTAGCTACCCTCGCCGGAGCTGGCCCCAACAAGCTCCCTCTCTTAACGAACATCCAGGCGCCCTCGTCTGGAGCAGGAGGTCGAACGTTGCAGCGGATGGGCCGGGTCAGGTCATGTGGTCGGCCCAGGAGGTGGTGTTGCAGTACCTCGGGCGTCCAAGCCCTAGTGGAATCGTGGAGCCCGCTGGAAAGAGTTTTCGTAATGGCATGGATTCAATAGTTGAAAATTCACTGTCTGGGTGATTTCCCCCCTAATTCGTGGATTCCCTAAAGTGGTGCCAGGCACGTAGGGTCGGGCTTGCATTACATCATTGGCAACCTATGGATTACCAATGCTAAACCATTTTTTGTTCGTTTCTTTTTAAAGCCTATATGGCAGATTTAATTATTTATACTTAGTTTTCTTACTGACATATGACATTATTCTTCAAGAAAGTTGTGCTTTTCAAAAGCGAAAGAACCACCAGTTTTACTCCGAGGATAGTTTCGGTTAATTAATAAGTTTCACACTTAATGTTAAAGGGAATATCTTACAATATGTTTGTAATATTTATATACACCACTATTTTATTTACATCTGGTGACATGTTATTCAGAACATAAAAGAATATATCACATGGTATCCTATTATACTCAGTCTTATTATAAGAATGTTGTGTGAAACCTTTTAAATTTATTTACATATACTTGTTCTTAGATTTATTTGTTAATTAAAATTGTGTAAATATGAATAGTTTACTATAATACTTTGATGCTGTAATGTAACAAGATTCAATAATTTCTACTCCTAAAAATGTGTTTTGCCAGCACCTTAACTTAGTTTTCGATCGCTATTGTTTTTGTGTGGGTTCAAAAGGATAGGGAAGGTACTACTCGACTCCGCTTTGAAATTATAACCCTCTTAAACTTAAAACTTTTAATTATGGAACTCGACGTCGAACACGGTAGGTTGGGACTGTAAGTGGATTACTCGTAGAAAACACAACAGTCGACATTAGCCCCGTGATTTCATATCAGTCATTTAAAAATTATCAGACAACATTGTAAGTCCAGTTATATATATATAAAGTGTTTCCTTCTTACAATGTGGTGTAAATCTACAAGATTATACGTAAGTGACAGTCATATTTACAGACAAATTTTTGAAGGTATATACATTTATGACTTTATTCTAACGTAATTGTTGTATAAACAGAAATACTTATTTTATTGGTGCCCCGAACTTAGATTATGGCGACTCTCGCCGTACGACTTGGAATTTGCCATCTAGCGCAATGTGGTACGCAAAAAGGTACTGGGGCCTCTGAGTGCATAAGTGCTGCAGCTGCACTCTACAATTTCTTTGTTGCAACATTATGGTCAGCGCTTTTAACTTTGCCAAGGAGGTAGCGTTGTGTGTCGCAATTGTTCGTTGCGATAGAGAATTTTTGCGCGCGCCCTGAGCTACCGCACACGGATCTGTATAATTATATTGTGAACTTTCTTTGCGTGATATGTGGGAAAGACAAATTATTGCTTATACCGCACTGTCTTCTAAAGTTTTTGCCTCCGAAGTGCCTCAAAGCGCCTGACTGTTAAGTTCTGACACCGTGTTATGGAAGACTGGAAATATTCCTCACTTTCGGAATTGCAAAATGGAGGGGTTTACGCCTATCACTTAGCTGCCCATCTTCGTGGCAATTGCCCAACTTTACAGGTGTTCTACTTGTGCCATGTTACTCATTAATATAGGAATTGTTATTAGCTTGTAGAATATACCTATTAATGCTATTGTTAGAATTATGATGGTCTAAAAGCTGATATAGTTATAATGTTCTTGAGATAGAACAGAGAACACATGTGTCTGATGTACTGCAGACCGAGTTTCGGTGTACATTATAGTAGGGAGATCCGCATGATTTATCTACCACTGGTCATTAACAGTATCGTTTATGGAATAAAAGGAACTTCATTCGCTTGCTTTCAACTGTTGTGCTTCAAATTCGTTGTTTTGCAACCATTGTACTGGCAAGATCGTGTGTGCCTTTCCTAATTTAGGACTCTTAAATATCGCATACGTGTGTGGCTTTAATAATAGTTAGTTTATTGGATGTGATGACATTATTTTCCAAATTATTTTAATTGCAAGGCTAAGTAAGGATTCTACATTAATGAGAAGGGCTTTTATATGTCGGTATGTGAGAATGTCGCAACACCATGTTGCGACATCTCCAAGGAAGGTAATACCATGGTTTCTTTTATTTGACAAGAATACCTCTGCTATAAATTCTTCTGCAATACGTTTAGTTGTTTAGCTGAAATATTGGCGCAAATGCTTAGCGTTTTTGCAGACAGTAGAGTTCCTGATGTTACAAGCCTGGTGGTAGCACTCATCAAAGTTGCTGGTGGTGGCAGGTTGGAGCAGCTGAATAGTGTAGACCAATGCTATGGTCTCTTCGTATGCTATATCAGCAGAAAGTTCATGAAATGTAGATACCACTGTGTATCTTGAATAAACAACAGCAAACCCATACTCAGCTTTCTCATGGCAGAATCCCGTTACCTGTAACACACATGATATTGTTAATGCCTTATATGAGCAATTTTAGTGTTTCTTGTGTTAACTGTGCCTGTTTTAGTTAACCCTCATTTCTTAATTTCAATAGCATTATTCGATGGGCCCAATATGTCGTGTATCCGGTACGGGCTGTGATATCTGAAGGCAAGGGCCTTATACAGCACATGATTTTTCACCCATACGAATTGTCCTATTTTCACTTCATTGTCTCGAAATTTCCTGTCAAAAAGTTCTTTTGTAGTTTTTGGGATTCAAGTAGGGTCACACGAGCCTGTTCATGGGCTGGGTTCAATTGCTCACACTAGTCCTCTGCATGCTGTGAAAATGCATGTGCGACGATGTGACTTGGCTGGACTGCTTCAACACTGTGTAATACAAAAAACGAGGAAAATTTTGTACTCCTATTTATAGTAGAATAATAGTTGAAAACTATATTTGACGTATATGTCCCAGTGTGCTTGGTCCTTATTGGCACATGCTGTGAGTTGCTGTGACAGAACCTTATTAACCTGTTCCATAAGCCCATTACACACTGGGTTATATGCTATCTTTGCAGTTTTTTTTATTTTTAACTTTTGTAAAAGTTCAGCGATATGCTCATTGTTGAAGAATGTTCCCCAGTCAGTTAAGATGGATTTAGGACACCCATATTGCAGAATAACATCCTTGATCAATTTTGCACACATGTTAGCGTCTATAGATTTTACCAGTTTGGCTACCATGTACAACGTGAAAAATTCTGTCATCACTAGGATGTATATTTATTTCCCGATGCCGCCGTTTGTAGTGGTCTTTTTTCATCCAGACCCCAAGAATGGAATAAGGGCGGGCCTTCAATGGAGGCCTATGGGTTTCTGATTACTGTGTTTGACCTTCTGGCACATTGGGCAGTTTTTTGTATAGTTTTCAACATCCTTAGCCATGCTGTCCCAATAGTATTGATTTTTAAATTTTTGTAACATTTTAAACTTGGCGAAAATACCCCCCCACCTAATATAGCATCATGGTGAGCCATAATAATTTATGGTATGTAGTACTGCGGTACTAGAGTTAGATATTTTTCCCTGTTGAAGGGTATGTACTCTCTAATATATATCGCTGTTTCTGGTGACGTCATACCGCCGTGAAAAACGTATATACTTGGGAGTTGCGTTTTGTAGATCTGTGAGGGTGGTTCTGATTTGCCTAGTGTGAGGATCATTGGCGTATTCTGCCAAAACTGGTGACGATTGTACTTGTGTATTAGGTGCCAGGAATAAGTGTGTGTCATATTCGACCTTGATATATTCCTGGTCGTATATGTAGATGGGGTGGTATCGAAATGACAATTTTGCATTTTAAATGGGGGTCGATACAAGTTGACTTAATTTTATTAGCGGGCCATTCCATCATATTTTCAATATTGACTTTATATATGACTGTCGTGATTTTGGCAATTGCTCCAAGGGGTAAATATTCCTCGTTTATGGTTATCTTCGCTACACGACTTTTTCTACAGTAACGATCTCTGGTTTAATAAGTTGTTTGATTTCCTTCCAATTAATTGTTATGTACTTAGCTATATTGTTTTTGAATTCATTGGCCTTGTGCGGATTTTGTAATATTGATTCTCTATTTGAATATGTGTTATGTCAGCCTTACCTGTCATCGAAATTTGGCTCATGGTGACCACTAATGTGTTTAATTTTCCTTTTACTATCTTTGGTCCGAAATCAAACTCATTTAGCACCTTTGCTAATTTTTGTATTCGGACGTTATGTTCGGCCACTGTTTTCAAGTCCCGAAGGCTGGTGTGATCTGTTTCGATTGTGAATTTTCGTCCATATAGATATTGTTTGAAGTAAATTACAAAGTATTTAATGACCAAAAGCTCGTGTTCTGTCGCTGACCATTTCTTTTCATTCAACAAAAGGTTTTTTGTTGCGAATGCGATGGTATTTCGACCTTTGCTATTTGGTATTTCTTGCATCATTACTGCACCTACCGCTGTCTGAGACACGTCACATGCTAGTATTGTATGTCGGTCCTCCTGAAATGGGTGGGCTTAGTAGGGCTGTTTTTAGGTATTCGAACACTAATTGGTGTTGTTCTTCCCATAAGAATGGGGTTGATTCTTTGATTAAGTTGGTAAGGGGTTCGGCTAGTTTGTCATAGTTAAGTATATGCCTTCTAAAGTATGATGCTAATCCCAATAATTTTTGTAACTGTTTAAGGTTCTTTGGTGGTGCCATCTGTTTTATTGCCTCAATTTTATCGGGGTCCGTACATATCCCTTCTGGTGTTATATAGAGCCCTAATATTTTGATCTCTTGTTCCGCAAAGTGACATTTCTTGGTGTTAATTTTTACATTATGTTTACGTAATCTATCAATTACCTTTCGAATATTGTCTATGTGTTCCTGAAAGTTATTGCCTGTAATGAAAATGTCGTCGATGTATGCTACTGCCGTGTTCCAACAGAGGGGCACAAGAATAATTTCCACAAAATTTTGGAAATACTTAGGGCTTTTGGCCAACCCCATAGGCATAAGGGCGCACTCATATAATCCTATGTCATCCACACTAAAAGTGAGTTTTTCTCTGGCTTGTTTCCTTACTGGTTAGCATAAAAACTGCTAAACACATATATGGAAGAAATATACTTTAAATTTTGCAGTGTGTTAATTATATCTTTGGTTCTGGGGATGGGGTATTGAACCTTTTTTAGATGTTGGTTGAGTAGCCTAAATTCTGTTAAGAATCTTATGCTGCCCTGGCATTTCTTTATTACTAGGCTTGGTGCGGTGTATCTGTTGGATCTGTTCCAGTACTTGTTTGTGGATTTATTCTGTACAGCCTTGTATGAACGCATTTGTCAGTTGTTAATTCTAATTTAATCTCATGATCTTTCATTTTGGTTAGTTCAGTTATTTTGCTTGTGAAACAAACTTTGTACGTGTCTAGAACTTCTCTTAATTGTTCTTTCATGTGTGTGGGCAATTTTGGATTTATGTTACCTGTAGCAGTCATATCGCTTAGGGTGTCTAAAGATTCAATTTTGTTAATATAGTATTCGATGCAGTTATTTGCTTCGTAATACAATTGATTTGTGTTTATTGGAATTTCAGTGACACTTTTGTTATATGCATGTACATACATTATATCTTTGGTGAGTACTGGCACTATGTCATATCTTTTAATAAAATATACTCCCAATATAATGTCTCATTTTAAATTGTCTATTAATAGAATGTCTTGGTTTAAGGTGTAGCCTGCTTATTGGGAGCCTATCTGTTTGTATGATTTGTACGGAAAATGGTTGTGGTAAGTCTGTGTTCTGTAATGATCGCTTCTCTGCAGCCTGTATAATTGTGTATGAGACTCTTTTCTGACGTGAATTGGCATAATGCCATAGGTGGGGCGTTTGTGTTGTTTTTGAAAAACTTTTACGTGTGTGTGAGAATCCTTGTGTAACAATCTGTCAGTGTTCGTTTTGGTCAATTCTTGTTGTAGGGTGGCTAATTGACTTTTCAATGTGTGTATCTCTGTCTGAAGTGCGGTATTTTCGGTGTGTTTATTCTGGCTCTCCATGAGTTGGTTGTAATTGTGTATCCCAAACTCAACATTTTTCAGGTTCTGGAGCAGCTGTTCTAGTGTGTCGTTCTGGAGTGGTGTCAGTTTATCTGCAATGTGGGGTAGTGATGATCTGCAAATGATTTTGATGAAGTCGCCCTCCGGCAAGTTAGGCTTGCATTTATTTTTATAAAACGTGAGATTTTGCACATGGTCCTGAGATCTTTGTCCTGTTTTTGTTGTAGAGTAATTTGTTGTATCTTTCAATTTCATTGATGGGTGTGATAAATGATTTTAATTTGATCTTTACCTGCATCCATGTTAACTCTCCTGTGTGAGAGTAATACAAGTTTTTGTATGTTCGTTTATCTGTGCCTCGCAAGTAAAATGTAATCCGCCTGCATTTTTCGATTTCTGACCACCCATTTATTTCACTTGCGGAGTTGTAGGTGTCCAGAAATTCGTGAATGTCAACGTAATTTTCCCCTGTAAATAAGGGAATGGATTCAGAGAACTTGACATTTATTTGAGGTGGCTATTGTGTTTCAGGAGTTGGAGGTAAATTGTGGCATGTCTGTATTTTTATTAGTGTTGAGTGGTTGAGGGGTGTGTGTCGTTTCATCCGCTGCATTTTCATAGTGGTGTTCTGAGTTTTCATTTATGTTAGTGTAGACGTGTTCGGTGGGCGGGATTGAAATTAAAAACGCCTGTGTTGCCTGGAATAATTGTAATGGGTGGGGTCGCTGATACCCGCTCGTGCTAGTTTGGTATAAGGTTTATTCACTGGTGACTGAGAAGGAATAATCAATTGCCGCCTTTTGTTGTGTAGATACTGAGTGTAATATTTCAGGTAGTGTTGTAAGTTGTCTGGTTAATTCGTTTTGTTGTTCGTCTAATGCGTGCTCGGCGTCCTTGTGCCAATTGTTACTGTTTTAATGAATTTTGTTAATTTCTCGGAAGTTGATTTGCCTGGTCTGCTCAGGGCTATATGTTGGATTAGTGTATTTTAATGTTCTCTTAAAATTTAACATGCACACACACAAGCTTCTAGTGTTTACATTCCCCCGATTGCCATGCTATTGTGGACATTTGCAATAAGCGAAAGTTACAATATGGTTACTGTACCTATAATATTATCTGCACTGTTGTTTTCATATTAATCGTTTACAAGCAATCCGATAAACAGCGTTTACATTTACTGTCAAGCATATTGCTGTGACCTCTCCTGAGGAAGCAGGCCATTCATTAACTAGGGGGATTTAGGGCAACTCAAAGGATAAGCACTCGGATACGAAAGGCTAAGTCTATTAAATTCTAATTCTTTACAATTCCACCTCAAGTAGGCGTCTCGATTAACGCTCAGCTGCTACAATAAATCAGCAACAAACAAGAGATATATCTTTACAGTTAAGGTCTCGCAAAGGGGCGCTGAAGCCCTTAATTACTCTCAAGATAGCATAACGTTAATTAAGACAAACTCTGCTCGAAGGGAGCTTAATGCCGTCACGAGTCCCGCGCCCTATCGTGCCTTAAGTCACACTACCAGGGATTTAATATTTGCTCTCTTAACCGTCGTCAACTTTTGGCAGCTCTCTCGACGGCAGGCTCTCGTCGGGCGCCGAAGATGGACCACGGGCTGAGGGTCCTCTCGTCTGGGCGACCTCGCGTAGAGCCTCCGGCAGCTTTTGAGTACCCTCCTGTCCTCGTGCTCTATTTCCCGGTATGTGTTGTTAAAAACAAGGCTCTGGTGGCCGAGGTCGCTCCGTGCCTTGCTTCAGCACGACGCTGAGCTATCCTCACCGGAGCTGGCCCCATCAATGTGTCCATTCATCGCTTTGAAAATATATAAACTTCAGCAGTGTTCGAAGATTACATAGCAAAAACAAATAATAAACTTTGTAAACTCAAGAATGATAACAAACTATGTTTGAGGCGAAATGAGAATTTAATTAATTTTTATGTCTATTAACAACATTTACATCACATCTTATCACATATTTTATTTTCTTTCTGTAGTGTAACTAAAGGTACAATGAAAATGTTGCAAAAATAACAATGGAGTTGTTTACGTTAAATTTCTTCTTGTGTTACAAATTAACAATATGCTCTCTTCTTTTAAATACAACTTAAATCTCTCTTTTCTGGCACTTTTGGCAGTGCCTATACTACCTTAATGAACTCTGCATGTCGTACAGTCTGGTGGAGTATGCGCTATTTGATGCTACTCTATTTATATATTGAGGATGTCCATTAAACTAATCATTCCTTTACATCATGGAATGTTTCATTCTCATCTGGGGTTCTCATATCAGCCCCCAATTATGCCATAACATGGCCCTTGCCACCTCGAGTTTCTTCAACACAATTCTCTTTCCGTTCTGTTATTTAACTTTTTTTTTGCCGTGCCTGAATGCGAACCGGATTCGATTCCGGGCGGGGTTGTTCCCGGATTTTCGCACGCGGTAATCGTGCCGGACGACGACACCGGTCGGCGGGTTTCCTCGGGCATCTCCCGTTTCCCGCACCCTTGGCATTCCGGTGCTACTCTGTACTCACCTCGCTTCACTCTCATTGGCTCTCAAGACAAGTAATCCTCTCCGCTTTTTTGTTGTGCGTTCTCCTTCAACCATCAGCGATGCAGCAGCGAAGAGGTCGGCCCTGGACGCCGAAGGTGCACATTTTCGCCGTGAAGAGAGTGTACTCTGGACGCCCTGGTGCCATATTTATATAACATGGCTGGGGCGGGATTATCGGCCTCACCAACTTGGCCCACCGCATCCTGTGAACGGCCGCGACAACTTCTAACACCCGCCATGATAGGAAGTGGTCCACCCTCCCCTCCCAGCAAAATCGACCGCCCATGGTCCTAACCCCACTCTCTCCCCCTGTGCTTGCCAGTGGCTTAAATAATTACTCGGTATAGCTCCGAAAACCATGCGTGAAACATATCGAAGATGTGCCAACATTACTTCGGGTAATGAAAGTCAATAATGTTTTTTTTTTACAGGAGCTTGTATGCATATTGAATATCGCTCCGAATGAACACGTAAATTTTAAGCATGTATTTTAAAGGGGTATCTGCAAGTCAGTGACAGTGGAGAGAACCAGCTCAAAACGCCAAGACACTGGAATATAGTTTCACAGCTGGCTAGCGAGGAAATTAAAACAAACAAATAGGCCCTAATTTAAGATTTTTAAACACTCGAAACGACGGAAGTTAAGGGTCGGCGTATATCAGAAGCACTCAGTTTATCATAAGTCCCAGGCTTCTAAAATACAAGTATGGTACTGGTGTATTTGACTGTAGAAAAACATAATACTCCTTATTTCATAGATTTATTTAACTCCGCGGTATTATTTTTGTCGGCTTAGCTGTAAGCAGGGAAAAAAATTACTTAAATAATTTTTAAAAAGTGGATTTGATGAATTGTTTTACAGTAATATAAAAATATACAGGGCTTAGTGCAACCTCAGTGATTAGAATGGCTGTCGTTTTTTTTTTGTTCGAGTGAAAACAGACTGGTCTGGTCTTAGTATCAGCTAACACCCGAAATCCATGCGCAGCTAATAGAACGTCATACGACTCTGAGCTTATTTTTACCCTTGCTTTTGGCAGCCCCATGAGGTATACGCCAAATTGTAACAAAATTAGGAACAGACCAATAAACGGTTAAACTTTATTCGCGACTACTTCACACTTTTTGAATCCAACGTTTGAAAAATTACCCCATGTATGACGTGTTCAGTTATTTCCTAAATATGCAATGTATTACAAGCGTTTTATACATCTACCATAAACATATATTATTATTCGTTAAGTTTCACGTATATATTATTTATAAGTTATAATATTTCATTAATAATACGTATGAATACAAACAGTGAGAAAAATGTGTGTTGGTAGTGACTAGTAAGGAATAGTTCTCATGTAAAATGTTATTACAACTGAGTGCACACGAATTCGATGCGTCGTCCTTTGGTGTAACTTACTAGACAAAGATAAGCTTTGGTTGCATGGGGCGAAGGAGTATCGTGGAAGTAGAACTTTAGCAGGATTTCAGAAAAGTGCGAAGTAACCGTTCGCCTCGCTGGACAGCGGCTGCCTGCCAGCAGTGCGTGATAGTTACGTAAAGGGTAGGGGACGAATCCAGCGTCGGAAGACATCGTGCTAGGGAAAGATACGTAACATGACAGATTAAAGCTGAGGTAACCGTCTTTTATCCTGTACTCATGTCCCCTACATTGGTTCGCCCATTGCGAATATAACTGTCAAAATCACTGGTGAGTGTATACGTTTGTAATTCGGTTTTTTTTTTTTTTCAACAGACTCGCCCTTCTATGTGGATAAAACCTTTCATAAAGAAGAATAAATTATATTTGCATTAAAACTAGGAGAGAGTAAGTATAAAAAAGTTTCGAAACTTTTGCGTGCTTACACATTTTTCTAGCGTCAATTACTATCCGCGTTTTTTTGGCACTGTTATTAGCATTTAAGTACCAGATGTAGTAAATCAGGCTGTCGTACTGCGCAGCTGGTACGCTCACTCTATCATATATTTCCCCATGGCTTGACTGGCAGCTGAAAACTGGTGGCGACTGAAAATTCAGAGATTGTTTCACGCATTGAGAAACTTCTCGATCAGAATTAAATAATCCCTGGGCAAACGCACGAGCGGAATCATCTAGGAAATATTTGCGAGGCGTAAGTATCCTACAAAAGGGGATTTTTTTTTTTAAAGATCGTTAATGGTATTGAGTGTTGGGCATATTTGGAGTGCTCCTGGTAGCTCGGCGAGATACTGCGCTTAATGAAAAAGCATGTACAGCGAACTGTGTGCCCGAGTAAATGCGAGGAATCATCTGGGTGATCTCGGATGAGTTCTATGATACACTTAGACGATGGAACGTATAAGTGGGAGTTTCACGAGGTACTAATACAATTGGTACACTCTGACTGCATGAATAATTTCCAATAGGATAGATTTAATTAATTAACTGGTTAACTATACCAAGATGTTAAGTAATGGCTGTGATATTTCACACAAAAGGGAAACGTGGTGGAGCAAATAACGCTACAGGTTATTACAAAAGTCAGCTAAAATGCGCATTTGAACTACGTTACAAAAAAAATAATATTTTGAAACTACTGCCGCGTAAACAGTTAACGCATAAAGGCAGGTAGGGCATAATGTCTCGTCGACAATAAGGTAATCAGAGACGGGGAAAGTTACTCGGAGAAAGAGAAGCCAGGAAGGAATCATCAGCTGGAGTATTCTCGTAAAACCACATGAATTGAAATTAGGATGTAAGGCCCGCTTATCTAGCCCGGGTCCTCCCGAATGCTGGTCCAATATGTAACCACTGAGTCACCTCGCTCGTTGATTAATAACTAAATATTCTTGCAAAGCAGATTACACGAAGGATAATATCACATATCAATGTTATTCTGAAATAACATACTCAATATACGACATATAGTCTATTCGGGTTATCTTCACACTTTTAGAATCAAACCTTTGATAAATAACACCATGAAACTTTTTTTTTATGATTAATAATTTATCCCGTGCGTTTTATACTTCTGTTAAAATAAAAGTTGTTTATTATTAATTAAACCGAAATTTTACTTATATTTTATTTGTAAATGACAACTTACCATTTATAAGTAATATGAATGATAATAGAGAAAATAAGTGTGTTGGTAATGCCTTGTATGATATAATTCTCATGCAAAATTTTACTAACATGAGTGCGCTTGAATACGGTGCGTTTTCCTTTTGGTGTGACTTTATAGATTTGCTTAAGTTTATTTGCATGACATGGAGGAATAACCTGAAAAAATAACTTTGGCAGGACTTCAGATAAGTTGGAACTTACCATGATGTGACTATATCCATTGTTTTTCATTATACAGAGTTCCCCAACCTCGAGAGCGTTCTGGGAATAGTTTATGGCCAGCCTATCGCTCAACAGCCAGAAGAACAGAACAGTGCCAGTCTCTATCCACGCTCGTTAACACTATATGTATGCTAACTACTGTCCAAGTGGTCACAATAATTACTCTAGGACGTAATCCAAGCAAGGCCATAGTTCCCAATCAAATGTGCAGAAGAAAGAACACAAATACAAGTCGGAAGTACGGCGTGCGATCGACAAGCTATATGGTTTATTGTGGAGATTAGTCACTGCCTGTGCACTGGTGACTGTAATGAAACTAATTATATTAATTTGAGAAATACAAAGCTTTGTTGATATTTTAGTCTAATATTGTAAATAAATTAAGAAATTAAATTTGGTTCTGTTAATCGACTAGGACCTCCAACACTTTACTAATCTAGTCACTCCCAAACAGTTGGTTTTTTCCAAAATAAAAAAAAACTGTTTAACATCCTCCGTATACTGCAGAAGTACTGTGAAAGTAATTTCATATAACTTATATTATTTCGTATAGAAATCTTAAGTACTTATCTAAAATCAAATAACTGTTTACTTTATTGTGGGCTTGAGAGGTTCCAGATCAGATATTCGAGTGTTTTAATTTGCCTTTTTTTTTGCACAGTAGTGCATTTATAGAAATATACGTTCGCTACAAAATATTTTCTAAATAAATCCTTCCTGATGTGTTGTAGTGATATATATATATATATATATATATATATATATATTATATATATATATATATATATATATATTATTGGTTGAATAAATGAAATTCTTTGAGATAAGAAATCGTTTTCGCGGTGGCTTCAATCTAAGATTTTGATCACCACACGGCGTTTGGCAGGATTCGGTTGAAAAAGAGCCTGTGGTTCGCCGAAGCAGTGGTTACTGTCATTTTGTGAGCGGCCGTCTTTACTGTGTATGTACGTTTTCACACATAATTTTTCAACATAGCATCCCTACCTTTCAGTAAAACCTAAACTAACATAGGATTGAAGGTGAATGCACACTTTTTTCACGTTATAAACTAACCTACAGTGTTCTTGCAACTTAAATACTCTAGGATAGTTGGTGAATAATAAGGGGTTGGTCACCTGCGGTTGAGCAGCAAGTACAGCCAGGCACACCCGTCTCTGATGACCTCGCTGTCGACGAGACGTTGAGCACACTTACTTACCTACCTACCTACCTACCTACCTGCGGCCAGGCACATGTACTAGGAGAAGGGGGGAGGTTTGCAGGAGTCACACGTCTTCCAAAAGTATATAATACTCTTGAGTAAAACGTACGGAAATGGTAATCAATCAGAAATAAAAGTTGTGTGATAAATAATTTTCAGAGAACAACTGTTGCATTCCTCACGAATTGGTAGCTGCGGTGATCACCCTTACAACAGATCCCTAGGCAACTTTTGACTTCCGTCTTGTTTCTGGTGTTCTTATTATTGCAGTTCAAAAAAATAATAATGAATTTTTTTTTGTATTTGCGTTGCATGCTCTCGTGTAGTGTTTTAATGTTAAACTAATGTTCGTTTGCAGCAGCCACATCCTATGAATAAAAGTTGACCTCCACGGACGTAGCTACAACTTCAAAGAAAACATTTTTAACCCGTGGAGTCTCGTTAGGGCAAGCAAGGGGAGCAGTGCTTGCCCAGACAGTTTCCTGACAATGCTATATTTAAAATAAATATTAAATTCTAACTTATATTTACTTTAAGGTAACTTTTCACTCATGCGGTACACACTCTACTTGGAAAACAATACTGTACGTTATAAGGAAACAAATACTCGCTGGCTAACAAAACCAAGATGTTTGGGAGCGCTGTTTTCAGTAGGTAGGCGGTCGCAATGGTTTCCCAGCCGTCGGAGGGGTGGCAGGGTAAAATGACCGCCCGCGGAGGGGCGGGGGCTTACGGCTGCTTCAACCTGTGTTAGAAGCTACGATGGTAGTGCTTTATTCACCGAACTGATGCGGACATAGCCGTGAAGCTGGCCTAGCCGCAGGCAGTTGGCGTAGCGTAGTTTACAGTAACTATATCGATGCGTGGACAAGTTCACGTGCACAACACGAATCGTATTGGTTTTATTTAATTTAGTTTCGGTGCTGAGAATGTTATAAATATTCGTGCGCGATGTGTACCCTACAAAAAAATTATAAAATTACTGTGTGAGACTGAGAACCGAGTAGATAGAATGAGTGCAACAGAAATATGTGGATGTAAGTGTGGTGTGTGTGGATTACGAGTGAAGCATTTTTCCAGCAGTGCTTTCACCTTTCAGGAAAGATGTGACATCATAAAAGAGCATAGGCTGACACCCGAAATTACGATCATAACAACACTCAAGAAAGGTTATTTTGATCGTAATTTCCAGAAAAAATGTTTGTCAGAAACACTCGTGGTTAGGTGGATGTAACAGCCTAAACAAACTGTTTTGATGGCCATTTATTGTTTTCAAAGGATGTTAACCCATGGACTGCAACTGGGTATTTTGACCTTAACAATCTGTGCAATGCTGTTCAAAAACACAAGCGTTCTGAAGTTCACATAAATTCGTTTTTGTCTCTTAAAGAATTTAGCAAAAATAGAGTTGATTTTGGTCTAGATAGATCCAAACAATTAAGCACACAGCGACATAAAGAAAAATTTAAAGAAACAGGGAAATTTAGAAGCGTTTAAAATATGTTTTTTGTTTCTTGGGTGTACAGGAACCGCCTTTCCGTGGTCATGATGAGACAAAAGAATCAGAAAACTGTGGCAATTATGCTGAGTTATTTGCTTTAATAGGACAAAGATCCGGGTTTGATGAAGGTATCTTTGTAATATTTTTCACTCGAGAAAATATTATGTTAAAAAATATTAATATTTTTACAAGCGGTGTATTTTATATTTAGGTAAGGAAAAAATTTTAATGGCACCAGTTTGCACTTTGAAATCCAAATTTTCCCAGGGAAGGATCACCGGACCGCCCTCATCCCTTATTAGGAACATAAACGCCACTACTGCCCCCTACACACAGTAGCTTTCCCATGAAATTATAGCACGCATTGCTACTGCTTTTAACATATACGTATTTATTGTTTTATTAACTTTGTTCATTTTTACATGGCACTTATATTTAGATTTGTGTAATGTAGAGTATAAAATATCTTGAAAATTGCTGTAATGTGAAACTTTCATAGTTTCACTCCTTCTTCTGTACGCCGTCCCCCCCTCCTCACCTCCGCCTTCTTCAACACACCAAAAGATGACCCTCCCCAAACAAACACAATAATATTTAACAAAATTATATTTTGGAGGCGTCAAAAATATTGCGTAGGTTCCTAGCAACCACTAGCGAGTTGCGATATCAGTTTTCCGTCACTTCCAGCTCCAACGAGGGGTCTTAGAAGAGTATTTCCTGGAGAAAAGTTCAAATTTCCGACGAGTGGGCCGGGGTTATTTGCGCGGAGGTCGCATTGCCTGCGAAGACACCAGCACGGCAAACTGCCGAGCGCGGCCTCCACCCTCTCCACCCCCCTGCTGCAAAGAGCTCCGTGCCCCCTCCCCCTGCAACATCCCCTAGGTCCGCCCCGACTAAGTGGCGTAACGAGAGAGGGTGTTTCTGGCGAGAAGGGCGCTCGCTGTTTGCCCGCAGATTATGGCCGCAAGGGTCGAGGGGAGGGAGACCATCGGCCTCGAAGAGGAGCCGACACAAAGGCAAGAAGGGAGTCAAAGCGCAAACAGCTTTCAGACTTTCGGCAATATTTGTTTGCGGTGGGATTCCCCAGGAGGGAGGGGGTACAATCAGCCTGTGGTCACGTCGGGACCTTCCTCGCACATCCGAAGAACTCTCCTGAACGTTACTGCTACGAGGATACAGGCAGCGAAACTTGACCTATTCAGGGAAGGGAGGAAATCTGGGCGGCGCGTAACATATAGGTCTTGGAAGCCGATGACGGCGAAGAGAGGTGAGTATGTAACAGTGCCGGAATGCAAGGACGGGGGGAAACCCGAGAAAACCCGCCGGCCAGCAACATCGTCCGCCACGATTACCACGTGCGAAAGTCCGGAGGCGGTCCCGCCGGGAAGCGAACTCATATCGCCTTGGTGGGACTGAATAGGTCAAGGGGCTGCCCCTTGAATTATTCAGGCCCAGTGTACACAGTTGTCTGCATTACACACTGGAATGCCACTTTTGACAACTACTTTACACTACGAATAGCCTTGCACTACTTTATTTTTACTGATTTCTGAATGTTGTACTGGCGGGTGCAGTGCTTCAGCGTAAATTGGATTTTTTTTTTTTTCGATTAAACTTGGTCACTAGTAGAGTGGAAACTTTTTAAAATGTGTATTTGTGTAAACAATTAGCACACTTATTCGAACTCACGAGGTTTTTGACAGTTCTACAGGCAAGTATTCTGATCAGGGGTAGGAATTTGAAGATATTTCCTGCGCAGTTGGCACGCTCTCTCTACCTGGATTCTGCCAACGAAACTTAACCTATTCAGATACAGTGCACACAACTTTCTACGAAACACACTGGGATGTTACTCATGGCAGCTACTGTCCTTACGCAGTTCAGTGCCCAATGCTTCTTGTGTGTAACCGATTTAGTTACCCCGCTGCTGTTCTAAGATATGACTTATTCGCATTAATATACGCTAATCACGGCAAACTGAGCATTTCTGAATATCATGCTAAGGATTTACTTTTATACATACTGTGTATCCTTCTACCACGTGTAGAATTAACATTTCCAAGGGACTAATTATTTTATGTATTGGTCAGTGAATTAAAACTGTCAGATTATTATAAAAGTTAACATTAAAAAAATGCTTGTTATGACACTTACAAATACTAAAAAAACTGAAATCAAAATAAATAATTCCATTGTTCGCAAACGTTAATCCAACGCTAAGACATGGAAATTATTTGCGAATTTACCACATCAGTGTATACGTAAAGTGGGAAAGCGCATATGGTAAAGTTATTTCCCTTACATCCATGGTAGCGTTCCTAAGTTTGCTCAGGAAATAGTCAAATGGATAGAGAAGTTCCCAATTTTGTATACTAGTGATAATAAACGGTCCTACATTTGTAGTTCGATGTGTGGTAATATTGCCATACAATGTATAGGTTAAAAGCTTCCATTACAGTTGAGGAAGTTTACCATAAAAGTTTTACAGTGTAGTTTCCTTGCGTCGTTACCAACTGTACCAGGCGTGTGCCAACCAGTGTGCACGTTAAAGTATGTGCAGGTACGGGTAGTGACATTTTCCAAAGGTTGAATTCAAAAGTACTCAATGAACAGTGAAAAGCCTATATAGCAAAACATAAAGCCTACATTCACAAGTGGGAATCGTGCTGGACGATGCCGCTGGTCAGCGGGTTTTCTCCGCCCCCCCCCCCGGCCCTTTAATTCCGGCGCTGCTTCACTTTCACCTCACTTGACCCTCATTGACTCTCAAGAACTTGATGTTAAGAGCCACGCAATTCTATCCACTCTCCATAAAGCCTACAATTCAGTGGTTCTGCTGACGAGACAATTTTTGTGTCCTACACCGCGCACCATTTTTTTAAATTTGAAACACCTAAGAACATGCATTAATGAGCTTCTTAAAGGGTTAAATGATCACATGGATTCGGTGTTTGCGATGGAAATCGTCAGCAAACTTCTTTTGATTCTTTACTGCCACTAAGGAAAAGAGCTATTTATAACCACCAAATTATTGTTTAAAAAGAGATGAGCGTTGCTGATGTCACCAAAAATATAAATTCACTTAAAAATATCTAAAGAGTTATGAAGGTTTTTTTTTCTTTTCACAAACCGAATGCACAGTTTAATTTTTGAAATTTTTGTTGGGAACGGTCCCTGCGACCAACTTAATTGTCTTGATGAATTAACCGCCGTATTTTTTTTTGGCGCTATTTAAAAAAATCTTCTTTCAGTTTTGGTATTGTCTACCTATTATTTTTGTGTTAACAATTTTTATAGTGATGAAATGTAGCGAGATTAAACATTTAATTATTTACACTGAACTGGGAAACGTGAAGTACGAAGAAAGTGAGCTAGAAAAAAATCCTAGAGCACCAACTGAAACAATAAATAATCCTCACTGAAGCGTAACCTTGTCGAACGTTCATGTTTGTTCAAGAAAGTAACGTGTGAGCGATGCTTCTCTGCTTCGGTACAACATAGAAAAACCGAACGATTTACTTGAGGTCTCTACGTCGCGAAATTCGTTACCCGTCTGAAGTCAGTTTTCCCGAGTAGAGATAACATAAAAACTTCATCTGCGACGAACATAAAAATGAAATTAACTGCTTTTATGTACTCAACATTTTCTGTCAGTCTATAAAGTTTTAGTAAAGTGAATTATGTCAGATTATATTAATTTTATTGCATTTCTCTTTTTATATAAAATTATGTACATTTTCAACCGTACGCTAATCGTATTGTAGCGGAAATAACCTAAACTTAAGTTTTATTCCTCATGGCATATTATAATGTTTCAATTTGCGGAGGTAATTCAAAACCTAAGGTGACAAGAACTCTTAAAGTACAACCTTTATTCCATAAGCAGATGTGCTAGTACACAGTATTGTGGAACTAGTATACATTACTTTTCGACAGTCACCACCCTTGTCCAAACGTTTGTTCAAAAGGTGCGCCAAAAGGCATCGATGTCAACATAGAATAAATGTGTGTCCAGTCCCTGAAGCCACATCACGGCGGCTTGCTGTATTTCTGTATCGGTTAAGAATCGCCTACCGCATAGGAGTTTCTTCAATGGTCTGAAGAGATGGAAATGACTGGGTGCCAGGTCGGCGATGTAGGAAGAACGGTCTAGTACCTCTCACCTCAAGCGCTGTAATAATTCATGCGTGTGGTCAGGCGTTGTCGTGCAGCATCACGACTGTCGCGAGAGGTCCAGATCGATTTCTGCAAATTACCTCTCGTAACCAACTTACTGTGTGTCTGTCTGTAACCGTCAGCATTCATTTTCGCTCCCATACTGACAGAAAGGTTTTGTTAAATCAAACAAGATTTGTTTGGTGGAACCAAATTATTTGTTTGTATAGGAGCAGTGAAATATTTTTTTGCTGAGACCAAATTATTTTGTTGTTATCATTTGGTTGGCACAAACTGTAAAATTTGGTTGGTGCAACTAAATATTGGTTTGACTGTATGTGCATTAAACAGTTTGGGCCGATATGAAAATATTTTACATGATCGACCGAGTATCGAACCTACATAATCTGTATCCGCACACTACGCCTTAGTAACCTCAGCTAATTTGACAACTGATAACGGCGGAAGCTTATATAAATATATATATAATTCAAATGTTGGGCAACATGTGAAAACAAATATTTCAAGGTTTATAGCTTTACTTGTCAGTTTCTTGCTGCATTATGTCATTAATGTGTTTAAGCGATTATTAAGTATAAATAGATGCACTAACAAACACGGTTACTATCCTAATTGTCACAAAAAAATACAAACAAACTCTCGAGCATTATTTTCGAACGAAGGCAGTCAAATGAGTAGCCAAACACACACATATATATATATATATATATATATATATATATATATATATATATATATATATATATATACAGAGCTGATTCAACAAAATTTTTAGTTGACAGTCTAATTTATTTTTGGCACAACGCAGAGATTTTGTTAATTCAAACGTATATTTTGTTAGACGAACATAAGTACCGAATTTTGTTACTTTTGAAATTTTATTTGCTGAACAATGTTTTTTTCAGGGTAACTATATATATATATATATATACAAACAAATATTTTCTTTGATTTTTTCCCAATGCATGGTGATGAAATCGACCAGAAGAACGCTTTAGTTGTTCCAAAAGACCACTGCCTTAACTTTCTTGAAAGAAATAGCTGTTCCGAATTTTCTGGAAAGTGGTGAAGTTATACATTTCAATGACATGAATGCTTGCCTCGTCTGCGGTGTCACGTAATTCATCAGCGTTTCATCCTCTGTTCAGAAACGACACTTTCCTTATGAAACCGCATCAAGTGCATGAGAGACAGTTTCATCGTAGTGGCTTTGTGATCTTCTGTAGGTTGCATTGACACCCGGTGTCGGTGGCTCAGCTACTCATGGTCGATACTTTACGCACTACCCATTCAGATGTTGAGTTCCTTAGTAATATCGCCAAATCGAATGCGACGATCGTCCTGAACCAGACCTCCAATACGACGCACGTTTTCATCTGTAGTGGACTTGCTTGGCCAACTAGATCGTTGCTCATCTTGCACTCCTGTCCTGTCTTTAGCGAACGCTGTGCACCTAAGCCACACTTGTTTCCGTGACATGGCATTTGGCACCATCAACTTCAACAAATTGACGACGAATTTCAGCTGGTGGGGTATCCTTTAGATGCAAAAACCTGATCACATTACGCACTTCCCGATTTTACCATGTTTCGGTAAGAGCAGTCTCATTACCTTATATTTAGAGATCTGCAAAATTCGCGTTATTATTTGGGGAAACGTTAAACTTCAAACATGTGTACCTTTTCAATACGTTTGTCATTGGACCATACTTTATGTGACACGCCTTCGGTAACAGCGCCAATAAGTGAACACTTCACAATTGTGTGCCCCAATCACGTGCAGTTCAGTCAGAATGGGAGTGAATTCAGGTTTATGCAGCAGCCAATGGAGAAAAGACTTCGGTGCTAGTGCATACAGTACTGTGAAGTTCAGTTTTATGCCAAATGATAACGCAAATTTTGCATTTCCCTACGTATATTGTACAGAGGTCTGACGCAACGTATGCGCCATCTAACCGCTGTGTGACCAGTTGTGTTCATCTGCGGTGGCTTGGCAGGAAATTCAAACAATAAGAGGAATATAACACTCGTGAGAGATCTTTTAACCAAAAATTTACAAATCAACCTCGTAGGGACCGCGGGGGTGTAGTGGTTAGACCACTCGCCTCCCACCCAAGCGAACAGAGTTCGGTTCCCGGCTGGGTCGGTCCCGCAATTTTGTACGTGGAAATCGTACCGGTCGATGCCGCTGGTGGGTGGGTTTTCTCGGGAGTCTCCCGTTTTCTTTGCCCTTGCATTCCGGCGCTACTCTATAATCACCTCACTTCGCGCGATCATCGGCTTTCAATAACACGATGTTAAGAGCCGCCCAAATCTCTCCACAATCACTCTCCTATATTGCGTTAATATATGTAGTTTGCTTCGGCGTTGGTCATCGACGTCCACTGCCGTATACACCACGTTTCCACTGGCCACTTGCGAAGGTGAATGATTGTAGTAGGTGGCAGGCCCATTGTGACCTCCACGAGATTGTACAAAGCGGGTTGATTGTTAAAGAGGGCTGAGCCATCGGTTGCACAAGGAGAAACGTATCACACAGACGCCATAAAACTTTCACCGCAGACGAAAGCAGTCGAGTAAACAGAAGTAGCGCACGTTTCTTGATAAAGCATGGCGCCAGCGAACTATCTGAGGGGGATGCTGGGAACTACACTCCTGAGAGTAGACCTAGAAACGATTCGTTAAAATCTAAACATGGGACAAACGTCCTCACTAACAAAATAAGACAAAGTTTCGTACGGAGCATCAGGTTTTAGAGCCACACGTTTGAAGTTACTTATCCTGGTAAAGCGGGATGCACATCCGACACTCTTGATTTCCGCGCAGTACAGATTCGAAAATTAGCAAAATAAAAACATTTTGCGAGTACAAAATACTCTGATAGCTTTGCATCACACTCCACCCGTGCTTTGCTTAATGGGAGAGGTCGCAATTGGTTGTTTGACGGCTTACGGTGCAATGGGTTTTGGGTTCGAGTCTCGGGACGTATATTTGCGAGTCTAAGTCGAGTCACCCTGCACAGGAAAATATCACCGATGTCTGAAAGAATTATGCCCTGAGGGGTAAAAAAGGGGTGAAGTTTAAATTCTGTCTTCACATTGCTTCGATTCTAAGACCCAATGGGCGGTGAATTTTCGGCCATAAGGTACTTATGTGGAGAATGTGGCGGACACTGCAGTTGTGTAAGGGTTTCCTCGGGGTTACTCCCCTTCCTCTTCCGTCATCATTCCTCTGGTGTAGTACCCCAACACGTCTACTCTTCCGACTGACAGTGAACGACAAGTGTGTCTCAGCTACACTTGGCACCAGCTTTCTGTCGCCCGTGTCACTGACCCTGCCTGCGGCAGGAACACCAATGCAGTTTTCGTATATTTTGCCACAGAATAACTTTCTGTATCACTCAGCTGGAGATCCTACCATTATACTTTCACATTTTCGGTAACATATAAAAGCATGATTTAAGGTTTTGCAACGAAAAATTGTTTGTGTATATCTGTGCCAGTATCTGTACAACGCTTCGTCATTTTTCGAGGCCTATTGGAATGCGCCTCATTGGCCACTAAGCATTGCAATGTACAGTACCAGCTACAGAAATCTTGCCATGCGTTATGTGCACAATTGTTTACACTGGGTCTAAATGGTTTAAGCTGCCCGCTTGTACTGTAAATATCTGCTATTCGTTCAGAGTTCTACATGAGAGGATATACGAGCGGAGGTCCAATGGAACACGCGAAACTAGCATACACTTTCTAGAAACCTAGACTGGCTTTGGGTTATTACGCCAAATTGTATTGTCTCTACTCATCTAGAATGCGCTCCCCCCCTCCCATCTACAATGGTGCAAAGCGTTTCGTCATTGAGCTCTTAGAGCAGTGGAACAGGATCCTGGCAGATGACGAATTACGCTGCGTATTGTGACAATAAGGTTGGTATTTTTAGTTATTATTTACTAGGTGCTCTGAGCCCCCGTACTACTACTAGGCCTTAGTAGGGAACTGGAAAAAAAAATCGGTCCAAAGTCTGTATGGAGGTATTGCCTTAGTTCACTGCCACTAGTGCCTGGAACCACGATTGTCAATACGTATGGAGCAAACATCAAACAGTTCAGCACTATAGTCGATTCACAGTACCATCACACTTTTGGAATCAATCGTAAGATCACCCCATTTATGAAGTGTTTTGTTGTTTCCTTAGGATGCCACGTGTCACAAGTGTTTTATACTTCTGATAACATAAAATCGTTTTATTTTCAATTAAAATTAAACTTTTAGTTATATTTAATTAGTATATTATAGTACTTTAGTTATAATACAAAGTGAATAAAACAAAGACAAATAGGTGTGTTTGTAATTCATAATATTGTCTATGTGCGGTTTATTTTTCGCACTTTCAGTATCAAACCTTTAACAATTACCCCATGTATGACGTCTTTGGTTGTTTCGAAAATATGTCATGTTTCGCAAGTGTTTTATACAGATGCTCACATAAAAGTCCCTTATTTTTGGTTAACTTATATGTTATTTCCAAATTATAATATTGCATCAATAATTAAGATGAATAACAGCAGAGATAAAAAATTTTTTGTTGGTAATGCCTAGTAAGAAATAGTTCTAATGCAAAATATTAGTACAAGTACGCACTAATGCGGTGTGTGGTCCCTTTGGTGTAGTTGCCTAGACTTAGTTACGTCATGTTTGCATAATACTGAGAGATTACTTGAAGGTAGAAATTTAGCAGAGCTTCAGAAATGTTGGAACAAACCATGACTGGACTGTAACCATACTGTGGCCATTTCGAATAGCCAAATTACATTTCCAACAAGTTAACGCCATGTAAAGGCCATGACCCAGGGCTCTGAATATACATTGAAGTGGATGGACTAAAACAGCCGGCCCAGGGTCCTGACAACCACAGCGAAGCGAGCAATTCCGGGACGAGTTGTAATGCCAGTTGAAATCCACACTACTCATTTGAGAGCAGTCGGTTAAAGATTTACTGGAGCCTAGGATTAAACCGAGGATACCGGAGGTGTACAATCAGAGTATAGTCCACTTATTTTTAATTTATTTCGAGATTTTTTTATCTTTTACATGTTTCAGGAGATATATCGCACGACTTAGTGACAAATATTGACACGCACAAATTTCCACCCATGCCTTACGAGGGTCTCGAACTTGAGACCCCTCGCGTCTTAAGCCGGTACACAACCGACTGCGCTACGAAGGTAGGTAACTACTAAGCCAACCAGAAATCCGCTTTCATCGTTGAACAATATGTGATTGTTGCAGATACGCAGTAATTTCGCTGCTAGTCCAGTTCGTACATCCATTAGCAAAGAATGAAAACTAAAATAATTTAAAACTAATATTTAAAACGTTTAAGATTTCAAATTTTTACACATTTAAAAATAATACTATTATCTCGTTGTTAATATTACAGTACTATTTTAGTTCATGTGTGTATAAAAATGAGCTTTTTTATTGTTAGGATATATTTATATAAATAGTAAAACTAAAAAAAAATAACACTGCGCTCATAAATCAATGGGTTCACTTCGTTCATAGATGGGTTGCAGGGGTTGAGTCAGATTGCAGCGTAAATGTGTCGCAAAGCACCTGTAAATAGGCAACCAGTCAGACACAATAGCAGTGTGTATTGCAGCTCTCGCAAGTAATGCAAATCTTGAGGAGGGACATTTCGTAGTCATACTGGTAATGGGGCAGCACCGGAGACAAGGCACAGCGATCACTCTCACAGGCCGCAGATAGTTTCAAAACACTCGCGATCACGAATTGTGGCGTACAGTTATGTCGTTTTTTTTTTTTTTTTTGGGAAATATTACTTTAAAGCACAACAGTCAGACGCGTTTAGTTTTCGGCGCAAGCAAGTGAAATTCCAGAGCTGCACATCTTCTTTATGATCCTTGTCAGTTCTTACATTTGCAGGCATCCACGGTTGGTTGAGTGTTTTAAAAGGCTCTGCTTGGGGTCTACTTCTCTGTTCTTTTTCTATCCTTCCGAGATGTGTAAAAGTAACAGTGCCAGTGACACGATCACTTCCATCGTGCGTCTATGAAGTAAAAGTGCAAAATCGTTAGCAAAGTAATATTTTTGCTTAAATGCAAGTTCTTCCTCTTAAGAGTATAAAAGAAAAATAACCTATATGAAATAAATTCAAGAACCAAAGAATTAAATATTACACATTAAAAAAAAATTTATAAGTGGGACTAATTTTCCTTTAACACTACCAAACTTACTGCGAGCATATCAGCAAATGTAGCATTTAAAACACTAGGTCCATCCCACAAGCAAAAGAGGCGGTTATGTATTTTACTGGCATCTTCTTAGACATAATTTTAAGCCACTTATGGCATATTAGAGGGTATTCTTTGATGAATCATTGTATTTACATAGTTTATTGCTGTATGCCGTTTACTAATTGTGTGAAAACTAAACAAAATAAAAAGTATCTGGGCCTATGATTATATTAAGTTACTCGTTTCTTGGCAATTCTTCATTAATAATTATTACTCCCATTTGGAAGAGTATACAGTTCGCTCCCTTATTATGGTAAACTGAACCCATACTAGCATGTAACGTAGAATATCGTAAGATTATAATTACTATACTTACATTGACTTCTTAGGTTTTTTAAATACCTTCATAGGTACAATCGAGAAAGTTTTGACATGCGTTGCAATATCTTATATATATATATGAAATATTCTGAAATTGCGAGATTTGCATACGTCTCAACAGACGAATATGGAGCAGTAGTCTACTGCTATAAAAATATTTTTAAGTTATATATCTGTAGATTTAGGCAATAAAAAAAGAAGACAGAAAATTACTCTCGTAATTATAATTGTTACATGGACGCCTGCGGGACGTATCTGAGTTCGTGAGGGATGGAGGTTTTAATAAAAATAAATGAACTAAATTATATTTTTTAATTTAGTTCACACAGCTATTATTTACAGCATTAAATTATTTATCTCCAATATTAATGTTTTTATTTCACAGCGAGCACAATACTTAATGTCTATTTCAACTCTAATTAACGTCCTTCTCTATGTCTTTGATTGGTTATTATCACGTAACTCATACTCATCATTAACACATGTTCAGTCTCTCTGTTGTCATCATTTGTAATGTCTTTCATTCACGCATCCAGTCCACTAGTCCAGCTTACTAGTCGTACTCTTCACCGCTGTGATGTTCACAGTCGCAGATCTCCCACCCGCTGGTCACTTCTCTCGCAGCGTGCTTCTCTTCTCGCTAGTATTACATCGCTAGAGCCCATCCATTCAACAACTGCCAACCTTTTAAGTAAATTAAAAATATTTTCATGATAATTTTTAATATAAAACTTTCATCCATTTCACTAAACTTCCTGTGAACAGAGGTTCTATCATATTATTTATTTCGCATAGGTTATATAATTTTAATGCATAGTACTGTGGTAAACCAGCATAGCTTTACGTTCAAAGAAATCTACGCTTGTGCCGATCAGTCTTACGATCTCAAAGGACCCGAGAGGAAGCATATAAATAGTTCACTGTTGAAACCAAAGTCAAACACGTCACTTTCGGCAGCTGGAGAGATAAAATATAGAGAGTATAAAGGGTGTTGAAGACACGAAGACGAGGAAGCATATATTTTACAGTCGCGGCAGGTCTTTCCCTCGATGAAAGTCACATGATCGACGAGATATGCTGCCCCCCTTCCCCCGCCATCAAAAATTCTCCTTTCTTCACGAAGGACGCCGACGTCTGACGAGATTGCGCCGCCGAAGCCGGGCGAGATTTTTGACCCAGAAAGTCGGGCGGGGATTGGCCAGCCCCAGGAAGTCGTCAACGAGTAACACTTATTTTTTTTTGTTCCCGCGCCATCGCCTCTCGAGCCGCACCGCTTTATAATGATTTTATCGCCGGGAAATTTTCTCAATTTGCATTCATGGCCGGGACCCCGCTTAGGATCGCGCTAAACAGTTTTTTTTTTCTGAGCTTCCTTCCCCCACCACCATCCCTCATTCGCTGTAAAACCTAGTCAACCCCCAACCCTACTACCTAACCCCCTTTTATTTTGTCACGATCTCCCCTGCCGGTGGCGATGCCTCATGGGAGATTTGTTTCATCTGCATGCAAATAAGGGAAGGGCACGTTGAGGTCCTTGCGAGCCGTTCGGCGAGACCGCAATCCCTGTGGTCGCAGAATGCCTCTTTATACAGAAGCGAAACAGACACGCGTGTCTCCAACTCCTGTCGCACACGTCAACCGTAAATGGCATCGCGCCTTGGGAACATGGAGCACATCATCCCCAGTCAGCGAACAGCCTGCTAGGGGCCTGTAGGACCAATTGGAGGCTGTACACTACGCGGCGGAGCCAGTGGCATACAAAACTTCTTCATATATAGCAACACGCCTCAGTTTGTTACACCAAAGCAACGTCTAAAGTTCACTTAACGTGCACATAATTATTTTGTAACCAGCAGCCAGCCACCACTTCGCTCATGTTTTATGGAGTTATTAAAATACATGGTTTGTAAAACTTTTAATTTATTATTGTAAATAGTTTATGTGTTTTTAGTGTTTGGTTTTGGTTAATATGTATTTTTACTATGTTTTCTTTCAAAAACTAGTGTACCTTTATCTATGATGTATAAAAAATAAATGATTATCTAAAAAACTATTGTCGTGTCGACAGTCTGCGACTACCCATGACTAATTGCGACTACCTGCTACTACTTGCGACTACCCGCGAATACCTGTGAATACCTACGACTACCCGTAACTACCTGCGACTACCCGTGACTACCTGCGACTACCCACGACTACCTGCAACTACCCACGACTACTTGCGACTACCTGTGACTACCTGCGACTACCCGTGGCTACCCGTGACGACCTGCGACTACTTGCGGCTACCCATAACTAACTGCAACTACCTGTGACTACCTGCGACTATCCATGACTGCGTGCGATTATGTACGATTTTTTTTAACTCAAATACACAATTTCTTTTAACATGGTTTCAATTTAGCTTAAATACTTGTTTTGCTAGTGCATGCTTAGAAAGCAGCTAAGTAGTTCATTTTTCTCCGACTTAGTTTACAAGTTTTGAAAATAGGCTTTCTTTTTAAAATAATCATAGCCTGTGTCCATATGAAATAATGTAGTTTTCTAACAGTGAAAGAATTATAAGCATCGGCCCTGTGGTTTCCGAGATTAGTCGTTACATATAAACACCCATGGATAACTCACAAGTTTGATTGATAATGAGATGTCACTTTTCTTATAATAGTGTATTCAGTGAAGAAATATTGAATCTTCCATCTAAGGCGTGTATGAACTAAACATTAAAAAAAAATACTTCTTATGACGTCTCTTCAAGACGTGGATACCAACATCGTATTACAAGTGAAATATTCTATTTTTCTCTTCTGCGTATCTTCTTCAAGAGTAAACTATGTTTGAGGGGTGTTTTCAACAAAACAATCAATCCAGTGATAATAGGGTAACATACTAATTTCTATGAACTATTAGCAGTGTAAAGACGACAGCAAATATATTTCAAAACTGCTGGGGGAAAAAAAAATTAGAAATAATTTTCGATAGATTTAGACTTCTATAAAATTTATTTGAGTTCTCATTAGCGCAATAAATTTCCAAATTAACCAAATGGTTAAACCACAGAACCTTTGCCAATTATAGGTAAAATAATATAATTTAGTTAATAACTAAGCACTTCTATGAAAGTTATGAATCTCCGTATTCTCATAAAAGAAAAAGAAAACAACAATATCTCAACTGTATATGACCCAGAAAGTCAGGTGGGGATTGGCCAACGTTATTTTATTGCAGGATGTATCTAAGCTACTGTATCAAACTTCGGGAGGTGAGTCCCATAATATTAAAAAATATTTAAAGAACAGGTTGGTATTCATGGCCCTAATTTTGGCCATGGTTGCCTAATCGCTCTCTGCGCGATGCATGTCTCCTTCCATGAATTCCCATTCTTGTAAGCGTATGGGACTTAACACTTACATTAGGGTAGGTTAGTAAGAAATAATTTATTTCAGAAGTGCTTACTTAACCTTAACCGGCTGTAACATTTGATTTACTGTCGGGCACACAAATACGAAGCGTTATTTTCCCCTCGGTGTAATATTTCGATATCTGCGCATCGGAAGTGAAGGGAAATATGTCACAAAAATTAACATATATAAGAGTGCCACATATTGTCCTTTCCTGCTAGCTAAATCGCTTATTATTACGTATAGTATAAATTGTAGTGCTTTACAACCAGCAAGTAAAGCGAAAAATACAATTAGAAAATGTTAAAACTTCGATTTTGTATACACAGTTCTCTTTACCTCCAATGCACAGGGGGCCACTGTAGTGTAGTGGTTAGACAACTCGCCTCTCACCAAGGCGAACCGGGTTCGATTCCCTGCAGGTTCGCCATCGGACCTTCGCATGTGGTAATAGCACTCGATGCTTACTCGGGGATCTCCCGCTTCCCTCGCCCTTGCGCTCCGGCGCTGCTCCATACTCACCCCGCTTCGCCCTCATAGGCTCTCAAGACCTCGATGTAAAGAGCCGCCCAAATATCTTCACTCACTCAATACACACAGCTATAGTCCATTCACGGTTTCTTCGGCCTTTTTTTTAATCAAACCTTTGAAAAATCTCTCCATGTATGACGTGTTTAGTTATTTCCTAAATACGCCCTGTATCACAAGCATTTCATACTCGTGTTCATAAAATTGACTTTTTTTCTGTTAAATTCAAATGATATTCATATATTTTCAATAAACTATAATTCTTAATTTATAAATAATCTGAATAAAAATCAGGGAGAAAATAGGTATGTTGGTAGCGCCGAGTGAGAAACAGTCATTATATATGGTGCGTTATCCCCCTGGTATAATTCTCCAGGATTAGTTAAGCTTAGTTTGCACGAGGCGGAGGAATATCCTGGAAGTAGAACTTTAGCAAGACTTCAGAAAAAAACTGGAGTAACTGTGAATGGACTATATATTTGTGTACGTCTGCGGAAGGATACGCAGCTTGCAGCCTGGGAATAGTACTTCAGCAGGGCGCCATGAAAGTTGGAGGTAACCATAAAGCAGAAGTACGAACTAAGCAGTAAGTACGGAGGTTGGGGGCAGGGTGCACTGAGTATTTACGAGGACTCGCTGCTGAAGTGTCGAAGTGCTAATCGCAGCGGCTGCCAACCCCTAACGACGACGCGTAGCGGCCAGATAATCAAGTGCTGGAGACCAGGGCGGGCACAGGACCACCACTGCGAAGCTGTTAAGTAGCAACTGAGATTATTACGACGCCTTCCGGCGGTGTAACGCTCGCGGCAACGTCCCCCCACCCCTCATTCGACCAATAACAGCAGGCGACGTCGTAGCCGTCGTTTCGGACGCCGCATGAAGAAATGGGGGTGGGGGGAGGTGGGCTGTTCTGGCGATCGTCCCCGGGTATCTGGTCGTAGTCGAGGACCGACAAATGGCTGTATCTCGTCCCTTGGCCATCGACTTCTTGCCGCATTGTGTGTGTGGAAGCAGGAACTGTCTAGCGAACACTTCTGGACGACCACTTGATGTCGCTTTTCGAATTATTCCACGTACGTGTAAGTGCATATGTTCTTACGTTTAATTGTAATTGTAGTCCATTCACGGTTACTTCACACTTTTCTGAAGCCCAACTGAAGTTCTACTTCCATGATATTCCTCTGCCTTGTCTAAACAAAGCTTAATCAAGCTAAGGTTATTTGTACTCAGGTTAGGAACATAACGAGTTTTCTTGTGGGAGAATTTGGTATAAAGAAAATTTCCACCGATAGGTGCGCAGTGTTCCAAAGTGGTCACATTTAATTCAAATTTTAAGCTACGTGAACAAAAAGATAAAGATTTTACTTGGTTAAAAAGTTATTTTGTGTTTGATTTACGATTATTGCAACTATTTTGTTTTTCAACGTAGAAAATAAAAGAAAATCCGGTACACATGCGACACTAGCGCTTACCTAGTGGCGAAAAATTTTAGTTGCCAAACTATAAAGCATTGAGCTTCCCAGCCTGAGTTGAATAAACCTTAACCGAGCTTACACAACTTCACCAAAGGGACAACGCACCACATCAGTGCGCCCTCAGTGAAATAATGTTTTGCATAATAACTATTTATTACTAGGCATTATCAACACACCTGTTTTCTCACTGTTCTTATTAACGTTAATTATAAATTAAATATTCTATTTTACGGATAAAATGTATGCAACAGTCAAATTTTATCAAAATAAAAGTACTTTTATGTTAAGAGAATAATAAAATACTTGTAATAGACATGTGGCATATTTAATAAACAACCAACTACATCACACCTGCTGTGATTTTTCAAAGGTTAGATTTAAAAAGTGCGAAGAAACTGTGGATAGGCTATACTATTTATATTTATACTAGTCTAAATATATTTCTTAGCCCCAAAACATAAAAAAATCCAGTAGATTAAGCTTCTTGTTGATTAACTCGTCGAGCAACCAGAGCAATAGCAGAATATACAAGTAAGTATTGTCGCAAAGTCTTTAACAATTACTGAAGATTTAATAAGTGTAGCTGTAACTGACAATTAATCGAAATTCATAATTGGGCCACATAGATTGTGCACTGGACAGACGGGTCCCGCCTTAAGTGCGCTGCCTGTCGCTAGAATTACGTTACAGTGTATTTTAATGCTGTTTTTTTATGAAACCACTCAACTGTATACCTTTCTACAGATATACGTAAAGTTGTTGACCACAAAAATATGTTGTTTTATATTTGTACCACATATTGTCCAATTCGTAGAGACATTATCTGTTACTGATTTTTCCTCAGATAAAAATGGTATTATGCAGCATGGTTTTCCAAATAACATATCAAAGTCAAAATTTCTCTGTTTTTGAAATGTACAAATAAAAAAGTCGAATTATTTGCAGAAAATTTAACAAGGGCAAATTAAAGGCTTTGTATTATTATATTTTGAGGCATGCTGAGAAAGGATTATTTTATAACAACTCAGGTGAAGCCACAAATAAAAATATGCGAAAATGTCATTTTCACCAGTTTTTAGAAACTGTGAAATAGTTTTTCTTTGTGCTATTTTATACATGTCTTGAAATAACACTTGGCATCTTTGTTCATTTTCATCTATGTTATTTCTGTATATAAGTTAGTTTTATTTATTTGTGCATTACTAAAACAATAACATTGTAACTTTTACATATAATTATGCGAAAACAATGGGCTCAATTTTTTGTGAGGAAAGTGTACTTAACAGATAATGTCTAAAAGTTAAATGCCATATAGGCCTAATACAAACATAAAGCAAAAAAATGTTTTCGGCCAACGTCCTTGAAGAAAATACAACACAGGGTAGGTAGGAATAACAACTTGAAAACAGCACACACCTTAGAAAAACTATCCCTGAATCCTCAAACATAAAACGACCTTTTCACACCGCTGCATTTCAAAGTATACTGTAACGCACCGTAGCTCGCACCTGCCGCGAGCTCCCGTTATGCGCGGTATGACTCTATGCAGAGAGGGGGGGGGGGGGAGGGTGACCCACCACGATTCTCCCCTCCTGCCAGGCAGCCCACCCGCTGCATCGTCGTGCACTTGCCCCCTCCCCAGGCATGAGGGGAATTGACTGGCATTGGTCATGTAGCTGGTGTCACAGACTCTCCTCCTCCCCCCTGCTGGGGAAGACCGACAAGTGTAGAGGACACGCAAGAATATTCTGGGAATTAGGACCCTCAGCGCAACGCGGCATTTAGAGGAGTTTTTGGGCGATGGCCTACGACATTATAAATATTGTCTACTGGGACTAATTTTTAATTAAATTGATTGTATTAATCTTTTTGATGCAATTGTAAATTGTACTGATTGACTTCATTAATTGTAAATAGTATGTGATGATTTCTTGTTAGAATCTGGGTCGAGAAAATGTTATTTGTAGTTATTGTGAATAAAATTAAGAATTATAATTACTCTTTAATTTAATTAATACCTCTATTCCTTAACGATTCTAGTTCAGCCCACTCACTAAGATAGAAAATGTAACACTGGTTTCAGAAGTGGAATGGAGGCAATTTATTCAAAACAAATAAAATAAAATAATTGCAATCAAGTCTAGAGTGGGATATTTACTGGTAACATAATATTGTAAACATAATAGTTGTAGAAGTAGGTCCGATAAATATTAAGATATCTGAAAATGCTAACCAGGAAATTTTCGGCAGATATGGAAGTCCTCCGCGCCTTTATAAAAGGACTAAGTAGCCGAATCAATAGCGTAAGCGAGAATGTAAATTGTAAAACAGACAGTTTTAATGACAATGTAAATAATCAAATTAGTAGTGTTAGTGAACCTGCAGATAAGAAAATAGTGTAAACGAAAATGTTGATATGGAAATAGACAGTGTAAAGGAATATGCGCATAGAAACATAGACAGTGTAAATGAGATTATAGCCCGAAAGATAGAAGGTGTAAGCAAGTTTGTGAACTATAGAATTGACTTTGTGGACGATAATAGCGACAGTACGAGCTAGAAAATGGACCGTGCGAATGAGAGGACGGACAACAAGAAGGAAAGGATGGACAGTGTTAACGAAAGGATGGATAGTGTTGAGGTAGTAATAAAACACGAGGTGAGCGTCTTCAAGAAGGAATGGCAGGAATTCCTCCAACAGCAGGTATGAAGATATGCAGGGGCTGAGGTGAAGCAAATATCGACCCCCAACGAGCCGGCGAATGTGGACAGCGAGGAGAAAGGTATTGGTTGCCGCCATTGCAGCCATTTCAGAATAAGCCCAGCAGTTTTACAGTTGGGTACGCCTCAGCCAGGGGCGGGTAAAGGCGGCGTCACAAAAACCCCGCCCCTTACAATTGACAGACAACTTGGTGCGAATGTCGGCACCAGTATGAGATTGTTGCAGCCCTGAATGGCTGGACGGAATAGCAGCGGGCGTACTACCTGGCGGCTGTACTGAGGGGACCTGCATTGAGCATACTGCAGTCGCTGCCAGAACGACATCGACTGGAATACTCCGCATTGGCTTTGGCTTTGGGGCTGCTATTTGACGACCGATACCTGCGATACGTCCACCATGCCAATTTGCGAAACCGCACCCAGCGACCAAGAGCTGTGGCAGGACATCATGCAGCTTTTCCACCTGTCTCTGGACGGGTGCCCTGAGGAGGCACGCGACATTATCGGAACCGATTTTTTCGTAGATGCTATTACCGATGCGGATGTGCGCCGAGATGTACTCATGGCATCGCTACATAGCTTGAAGGATACCATAGTCTGTACTAATAAATTCAGATTTTGTCCACCTAAGCGTCGATAATTTTGGGAGTGTGGCCAGACAGGACACTTGAGAATCCAGTGCCTGCAAAATAACTGCAGAACCCAGCAGCCAGACGCGAGTACGGCCGAGAGCTTGCTAAGAAGACTGAAAACGATATTAGAGGATCTTTTGAACTCCGCAGAGGCTGTAACATCTGTCCCTCGTCGACGGGGACGCCAATGCTGGAGTGTAAAGGAGGGACACTTACGAGCCTACTGTCCAGTGAGACCAACCGAGACTAGCCGTCGAGGAACCGGTCAAGGGACAACTGCACGAACATTTGGAACTGACAGTCGCAGTAATTCATAACCAAATCACAGTCTTATCGAAACTACTGGCAACATCCTATCTGAGAGAACGAAGGAAGATCGCTATATGGTGGTAAGAAGAAAAAGGTTACTGAAGTCGGACCGCATAAGAAGTCACCCCGCAGTTAATGCAAACGAGGAAATGAGAGAAGTCCAGTTTGCAAACGAAGCTGCAAGGTGGGACTAAATGAACATGTGACACTGAATTTATTATGAATTTTGTAACTTGCACCTAGTTTGGTGGCAGTAGTCTGTAATGTAATAAATGCTTGCTAACCTTTATAATAATATTTTGTTGGGTTTTTGTTTTCAAGGCCATTCAAGATCATGGGGTCAAGGTCAAGATCATATCCATAAAATATGGTGGTATTAGGCAGTATTGTAATATGCCTGCTGACTTTTATGCATTTTACTCGAGTTTTTGTTTTCAATATCATTCAATGTCATGGGGTTAAGGTCACCTGCATCCAATATGGTGGTAGTCTGTAACATAATATGCTTTTCGACTATAATGTATTTTCTCGAGAATTTATTTTCAATATCATTCAACCTCATGAGGTCAATGTCAAATGTTAAGGTCAAAGTCAAATTTTAAGGTCAAAGGCCAAGGTCAAATTGCAATATCTAAGCTAAATTTCAAATGTCAAGGGCCAAAGACAGATGTCAAAGGCAAAGACCGAAGGTCATGGGTCAGTGTCAATGTCGAAGGTCAAGGTCAAGGGATTATTTCAAGATCAAAGGTCAAGTTCAAACGTCAATTGTCAGGGGTCAAAGGTCAATGTCAAATGGGCACAAGCTTCCAAGATGGCCGCTGGGAGGACATCACAACATGGTGGTCGGTTGCACCTTCCAAGATGACGGTCGCACGAATAAGAGAGCCTAAGATGGTGCAAAGAGTATGGGATCATTCCACATCAATTCAACAGATTTTCAGAAATCTTCCCGGTGAGCGAGTCCGATTTAAATTTTATTTTGCCCAATATAACTAGTGCTGTGTATTAGTGATTCCTATAATTTCAGTGAGATTAGTTAAATATTAGGTGCGAGAAGAATTTTTTAACTCACCAGTGAATGCACTTAAGAAAAAATACTGTTTTTTACTCCCATATTCAAACCCTTATTGCAAAGGAACGAATTATTTCACAACTGCAATAATACCAGTTGTTATAATGTGTTGTCTTGAGAATTTATATTTGTCTTGCAAATAGCACTGAGCTTAACCAGTTTTATATTATATGTTTCTAAAGTTGGTAAGTGTAATGCATTATGTTGGGAATATGTTAACTTTTCCAATTATTTTTTTTCTTATTGCAAAATTTTACTTACCCACGTTCTATGAAGTTTCTGAAAGACCTAAACCAGTTTTAATATTGAAAAAATATAAATATGTAACTAAAGAGCTTTGTTTGTATATCGAAGTTCCAATTTTTGCTTAAATCTTACTCAATTGGTTGTTTTGAACCACCTGTAAATAAAAAGTGACAAGTGATAATACTACAGTATTTTTATATATACTATTTACACTGTTATCTAAAGTATACTAAGCGGGCATTATGTTATTGAGAAGTCGCATAAAGTTATAGAATATTTTCCAGGTGCAGGTTTAGACCCTTGGATAGTGTCTGCTATTCTTTTCCTTAAGCTATGTTGTTTCTGATTACTTAATTTTTATGACTTGCAACCTGCAGTCAAAACTCATGATACATCCATTCTCTTATCATGCCCAGATAGGCCAGACCACCTCCGCATCAAGTTAGTGTGATGCTAGATTAAAACTGTATAGGTATTGTGTACCAGAGTAGTCCATTCCCGACTGGAAGCGACTTATGAAAATCAACCTTTGAAAAAACACTCTAGGCACAACATGTCACCTGTTTTTTCAATAAACTGTATTCCACAAATATATAACACTGTGGTTAGCTTTAAAGTACTGTATTGTTGAATAAATTAACTTTTGCCTTAATATCTTCTATAACTTGTAATATTTATTTCTTTTTTAAATTTGAATTAACAACAGCGAGTGCAGCAACATGTTGGAAACGACCGATAAGAAATAGTTCACAGTTAAAATATTATTTTAACCTAGTTTTTTAGAATACTATTTGTATACTAAACGGTGCCTATCGAAATACTTAAATATTTAAGTAACCCCGATGGTAACATACCTCATTTTTACAGTTTAAAATAACAGCGGAAAATATCGTGAGTAGGCCTAAATGGTACGGTGTTGTTTTATCGAGAGAGAAATCATCTGAAAAACTGTCTTCTGGGCAAGGCTTGTCGCTTTCTCTCCCTTTCTTCGTCTCTTTCAAACTCGGGAAATTTCGCTTCGCTAATTAGCGAGGTAATTATACATGTTTTCAATTGTGGCATATTTCATACCTATTACAGAAAAATAATGATTTCTGAATTTGTAATTTACAACAGAAAAGAGATTTTAATGTTTCAATACTTAATTTAAGATATGTAGATATGATGGCGGGGCAGTTACCAAGTGAAGTTGGCAGACTTGGCGAGCCATGAAATGGCATGTTGCTTTTTGCCAAAAGAAATGTAAATTATTCTTACTCCGAAAAATACTTCAAATCACCACATCACGTTTGTAGATTTCGTGTTTTTTAAACCTACCTAGGCATGTTACGATGTTGAGATAAATTTGTGTTTCCACAGCAGTAATAAATATACTGTGATGCGTGTTTCGTTAATTATTGCATCTGTGAAATGGCGTGCCTTTGTGCATCGTGGTCGATACGCTGGCCCTGTGTGTGCGTGATTTCAAATATTTGATAAGCAATATTTATAAGTTTTAGCTGTGAACTGTTTTTATGACGATGTTAATTATTTATATCCACGTCTGTTTATTTATCACAACGTTGTACCTTTGCCCTAACGGGTTTGAATCACAGTCGTGTAACGTAATTTGCCACAATCCCAGACGAAAAATACTATGTTCAGCCCGATAAATTTCAATAAACCTAATAAACAGTTAGTAGCAATAAATATAAATATGAGCGGAATAAAAGTTATCATAGGCTTATTAGTGTGCATGTTCGCCGCTATATTGTAAAGTTTGTATGACAAAAATGAGAAACACGAGTTGCGTGCTTGAATTCAATGTTCCTTATTCATTTTACTGGTTGTTCCTTCGTTTTAATATTTATTCCAACTGAGGCCATCCTTTTAAAGAAATGACCCAACACATATCAAGAACAAAAGCATAATTAGTACAACCCTTTACCTCGCAGTTGTGACAGTGTTAAATACAGTCACGGCAAAATACTATCGTGCATTACATGTATTGTGCTATGGCGTGGAAAACAAATATGTTAATGTAAAATAATCGTAAGAACTGTCGTCAATTCAGGCATTTTTAAAACGTCATAAAGCTGACCTAAATAATGTTAGAGGCCTAAACTGAATATTCGTACGAAATGGTTTTTGGAATATGACAGAATTCTTTGAAAAGCTGTAAACCGTAAACAACACATTTGACAGGTGTAAAAGTAGAAGTCACTTTTCAATGTTTATTTTTAGGTGTAGCGAAAGTATACGAGCATATGTACACACACAATGGAATGTAAACATTGATTTTGACAGATGGTACATAGCAGTCACATGGCAATGTTTGTTTACATTTGGCGGAATGATACGATACTGGCCTGCAAGTAGATATTTAGCAGGGCTCCGAGAAAGTTGCTTCCAATGGGGAACAGACTATAGCAGTATTCCAGTGTAATGACAGAGTGCTCATCTAGTGCAGCAGCTTTGGACAATTGCAACATACAACATAGGAAGTTATTTGCAAGATGATGCTTGCCATAAAACTGCCTACACAAAACATTGTGGTTTCCATGTTGTAAACAACCTGCCACAATTGGAAAAAGATGTTTTGCTTTGGATGTGTGGAATACAAGATGCCAGTAACACTTTTGTGTCAAAATCTGATGCCATGAACATTTACTTTCATCACTTTCAAGTATTTTGTGTGAAGTACGCTTTTCTGCAAAGAACATGTTACAATCCATTCAGAATACATAAGAAGTCTGTGAAGTGTAGTTTAAAAGATGCTGATATTCCTACAGCTCAAAAAGTGAAGTTGAAATCAGGTGAAGACGTGAAGCCTGAAAAGAAGTTATGTTCCAGGTGTATTACACTTGTAAATAGTCAAGAAATTATCAATAGCATTGATGAAGACTACGACACAAGTGACATAAACACCTTTTAGGAGCTTAATGAAAGTGTAATTTCACTCAGTTGTTCGCCACTCAAACCAACCGGATACATCAGTGAAAGAAATCGACCTTCTTATGGCAGAAGAAAGCTAAAGGAAGCAGAAGAGGCTGTGAAGCACAAAGTCCGAGTAGCATTTGAAATTCCAGAAAAAGAATTAACGAGGTATGTAGAACGATTAAATTTTGTGCTAAATGTTCAAATCTCACAATTATATTAAATTATCTCTGGGCAAAATGTGCTTCATCAACTAGGCAGAAGAAGTTATTCATATTAACTATTGTTCCTGCAAGTTGGTCGATTTCTAAAACTTCTACAGAATGTAACATATCTCTGTATCTACTAAGACAGCCTAGGAAACTCAAGAAAACCAAAGAAGTATTGCCTGATATAGAACAGTGCCGTGTCGGTAAAGTTATCCCTACAGCAATCAAGAATGGAGTGATAAGTTTTTTTGAAGATGATGAGAATAGTATATTGCACCCTGGTAAAAAGGACTATGTGTCTGTGAAGATTAATGGTGAGAAAATACGCAAACAGAAAAGATTATTGTTGTGTAATACTTGATATTTGTACACCTCATTTAAACAACACAACCCTGACGTAAAGATAGGCATACCTAACTTTTTTTTGAGACCAAAATGTATTGTGGCGGTTTCTTCCAGAGGAACACACAATGTGTGTGGTGTGTCAAATTTACAGAATGCTAAACTGATGCTAAGGCCTTGATATTCATGACAATGTGTGCATGGTGCATATATGTGAAAACTGTCCAGGAAAAAACACCTTGAAGAATTTTTGAGAAATTCAGCAACACAACAAATGGACGATGAAGATAACGTAACTTACCAAGAGTGGGTGAAAACTGAATACGTAATGTCACTAATAACAAAGCAGGACACTGTCACTGATTTCATAGAGTCATATTGTGACCAGGTAGACAGACTGACAGTGCACAGTTTCACAAAAACTGCTCAAGCATAATATCTAAAATACTGTAAGGAAAATCTGAATATTGGTGATGTAGTTATTGTACTTGATTTCTCATAAAATTATACTTTTATTGTACAGTACGCTGCTCAACGTTATCATTGAGATAACAGCCAGGCCACTCTTAATACGATAGCTATCTATTTCTGTAGTGAAGTGGGGGAAAATATAAGTGTTTTAAGTATGCGGCGTAAAATTAGTGATGACCTGGGCCATGATAGTGTTGCTGTTCATGCTCACCTGCATTGTGTTATTAACTTCATCGAGGGAAATATTCCAAAAGTAACACATGTCAAATATTTTAGTGATGGGGCAGTCAGCCAATACAAGAACTACAAAAACTTCAAAAAATTTTGCATGCATTACCAGGATTTTGGACTACATGCAGAATGGAATTTGTTTTTGCCACAAGCCATGGCAGAAACATATGTGATGGTATTAGAAGAACTGTTAAGCTTTTAGCAGCAAGAGCTAGTCTGCAGCATCCAATGGATGGCCAAATTCTCACCCCCCCCCCCAATTAGTTGTTGGGATGGGTTCAGGGTAACGTCAAAGGAATTTAATATTTTTTTTTGTGTCGAAGAAAGAAGTTAGAGGCCATGAACCGGGACAATGTGAGAGAATGAAGACAGTAAAGACTGTTGCAGGAACAAGAAGTCACCATTTCTTTCACCATTCAATTGTTGTGAACTCAACATGAGCAGGTTGTCTAGCCCAAACTATCGCTACGAAACAGTGGTGATTGTAGACAGTATTAAACGTGCTATACAGTTTAATAGTGACAGTGTGCAGCCTGGGTGTTGTGTTGCAGTTGCTTATGAATGTAAATGGTATCTTGGCTATGTAGTTATGTGGAGGGTGATGTTTTGTTGAAGTGTATGAGACCAGTAGTCTTTCAAGATCATTTTCATGGCCACAGAGAAAGTATGAGGTATGGATTCCTAATGAACATATTTTGATGACAATACCTGCCCCTATAACAGTCACGGGAAAGCATTATATTATTATAGAATGGACCCTAGAAAATATAGCAAGGTTATGGGATACCTTTATAAAGTCATAAGCTGTACATGCTTGCTGATATTGCATGAAAACTGTAAAGTTTGTGTACAATCTTATGTTCCGTAAAAAGTTTCTGCTACTCAATAACACAATGCCCTTTCAGTATACTTTACGTAAGAGTATAAATAACATACAAAAATACTGCAGTGTTATCACTTGTAACTTTTTATTTACAGGTTGCTCTAAATAGCCAATTTTGCAGGATTTAAGCAAAAATGGAACTTAATAGAAAACAAAGTATGCTATTAAAGCTTTGATCACATATTTTTCTATGTTAGTACTGGTGTATGGGTAAATAATATTTTGAAATAAGGAAAAAAAGTGAAAATTTCACGTTTTTCCAACATAATTCAGTAAATTTGCTAACTTTAGAAACATGTAATATTAAATTGGGGAAGCTCAGCACTATATGCAAGACAAATTAAAATTCACAAGACGACACACTATAAGAACTGATATTATTGCTGTTGTGAAATAATTAGTTTCTATGCAATAAGAGTTTGAATATGGCCATAAAAACTGTATGTTTTCTTAAGTGCATGCATTGGTGAGTTAAAAAATTATCTCGCAGTTAATATTCAAGTAAGCTCTATTAAATTTTAGGAATCACTACTTTATAGTACAAGTAATAATAAATAAAAAACTTGGAGTCGCTCACTGGGAGGCCCTTGTTGAACTGATGTGGAATGACCCTATGGATAAGAGGTGATCTATGGAAACTTAAGTTTTTGAAATAAATTTTCTAATAATTTTTCAATAGAATTTAATAATGCATTTTTATACCTTTTTGAGTATTGATTGGATTTTTATTTTTTGGAAAATATTTGGATTTCTTATGGATTTTTGGAATACTTTGAATTTTTGAGGTTAAAGGTCAGTATCAACACTTAAGGTCAAAGATCAGGGGTCAATGGTCAATGGTCATTGGGCACTGACTTACAAGATGTCCGCTGGGTGACGTCACAACATGGCGGTCGGTTGGCTCCAGCTCCGATGCCAGATGCCGATATGCCCGAATCTCCATTTCCTTTCTACTGGGGTAGTTTTAAGTGGCAGTACAGATAAATTTGAATTGTAGCCATTGTTATTGGTCAGCTTTTAAAGAACGTTCTTAATTTTGGTTTTCAAGGAAGAAGACGGCCATCTTGTTACGCGACGTCAGGCAGCCAGCCCGGGTGGGCTGTGCACTAGGTATTAAATTTTGGTTTTTTCATAGGGAAATCCGAGATCGCACCCCTGAAATTGCAGGCCGTCTTACAGAGACAAATACGCGTGGTGTTTTAAGGTTTAAGTAGACCGGTATTAGCCCCTCCACGTAGCTTTCACAGAGGTTAGCTAGAACTCGTGAGACGTCCGTTAAGGAACTGTATGTTAGCACCGTGACCCGTGTGCTTAAGGGTCCTATGCACTGAAACATTTTCTGCGAAATCGTTGTTTGCCCTGAATGCGTGTCTCGGTAAATAAATGTTTTGGAAATACGAAGTTTTGCCAGAAAGGATAAAAAAAAAAAACTACTGTCTATATCGCCATCATTTCACTTTTATCGTATTAAGTGTATTAATGGAGAAAAAAAATCTTGAAAGTGGTCAAATATCGCATTTTTAAAGCTTGCCAGTGAAGTTTCTTTAAGCGGTAAGAGAAAAGTACGATTATACGCAGGTCGTTTGATCTGCGTACTTTCATCGAGTGTAATAAAACCCTACAGTTACATATCTAGTTTACACAGTAAAGCGTTAGGACGGAAACACTGCACGCCTTGCTCGTAGGAGCGATGAGGCGCTATGCGTGTGTGTTAGTGTCGCCCGTATCGCTCCCTCGCTTCTTGACTTTGAACGCGCAGGTTCATAGGACCCTTAAAAATATGGAAGACGTCACCTAGGGCTGCTGTGCATCCGGAGAGATGCCCCGTCGGAGTACTTGACCATCGGGAACTTCAAGATTCTACGTTTGACTAATTATTTCAGCTAATAAATCACAAATAAAGATTTTCGCCTAACACTGACCTGCTAGACAATTTTTACGTCATCATGTCGATTTCTAGAGTATACCACTTTTCCCAGCATTTTCTGCGGAAAACCTGAACAGAAGCCTTGCTCTGCCGCTAACTAATTGCAAACGTCTTAACTAAAGTAATTATTATTGCTATGAACATTGATTTTTGGCGTGATTTTTAAATATTTTAAGCATTTTAATTTGTAACCATCACGAGGGCACTAGTGTTTAAAAGGCTACTACCCCAAGCGGAATATTTTTATTAAATTGTAAACATTGTTACAGATGGACTGAACACGTGTTAATAATGAGAATGAGTAAACCGACTCTATAACGCTCACTGTTAGATGAAAAGAAGTGGAGACAGATAATTTAATTATATAAATAATAGCTTTGTGAATAAATTAGAAATCAAATTTAGTTCTTTTATTTTTATTAATATATCCACCCTTCACGAACTAAGATACGTCCCTCAGGAGTCATATGTAACAATATTTTCGGAGTCACAAATAATTTGCTAAATTGTAATGCCATCTGTATGAAGAACTTCGTTTTTTTTTTCTGGGAAAAGTTAAGTTATTCTGAGCTCTATTAAACCTCCAGGCATTTTTTTTTTACCACAGTCATCCATTGTTGTCATTTCGTAGTAGTAGCAGGTTTTCTCCTAGTGTTCCTGTTCGTGTATGTGTTTGTTGTGTCCATATAGTATTATTGCTACCAGACTGCTGTGTTGCTGGATGTACAAATGGTACACGTTACGTCAATCGGTAAAACCAAGTGTGTGTGTATTCCTATTTACATTCTACGGGGGGCCGGGCAAAAGTAACTCGTCAGACTGCCTTCAAGCGTCACTACAGTGGATTTGATTTTCAGTTTTCACGCAGTTTTTGAGTTACCAAGGAGTTAAAGTAGCAATAATTCTAATTTTCAATAAGCGCACCAATCTAGTACTCAGTTTGGACGATCGTGAGTGCGCAACTAAGGTTGGTGCTCTACCCATTAAATTCGTTACACGTACTACAGCTGTCGCAACGTCAGTAAAGTTGCGACATGTAGTTAACACCGATATATTAACTGTAGTATCAATCACAGTTTTAATATTATCATATACACGATAAAACTGGTAGCAGTTAAAGTGTCAAGACCGTGCCTAACCCCGCCGCTTCATCGCACCTGCCACTCCATTGTACAGCACTCACAATACTCCACATCGCGAGTGAAACAGCAAACATTTCTTTCCGTTCGTTCAAACTCGTACCCCACATGCGACATCCCCACCCCCTCCAATTTTTCTTCTTACTGCGCCTCTTCTCCCTTCTAAACTCGCACCCCAGTTTTTCGGAGGCCGTATTGTTTTATAACATATTTTTGAGAGGAGCTGCCACTTTATAGGATAAGGACTGTTTGGCTCTCCCTCCAAGTCCTGACATTGTTTTCGCTCAGAGACGAGAAATAAGGGCTGTCTAAGGGGAGGGACGGGGCGGGGCAGAAGGCGAATAAAGCGAGAACGTGAAGGAGCACAGCTGCGAAAGGACAAACTACATTTTCCGAAGACAACAACTGAATTTTTTTTTCTTGCCCTACTCTTGCTGTTCTTCTTTTTTAGTTTCATGAATAGTTCAAAACAAGAATAATGAAAACACGAGAGCAGGTTCCAAGATGATGTGCGCCAAGAATATTTTGTCAGGGAAGCAACTGCTTTTTCTCTTAACTCTCTGCACCGCTCCCGATAAACCCTTATTCAAAAACGCGACTAATATTTGTGCATACTTCCCTCCCTCCCCCGCGTGCATTTTATTTTACGATGTCGCACTGTTATGAGCAATTTATCTAGTGCAGCATCCTGAAAATCAGCTCTTGTAGTACTGTATTAATTTGGGATAATTAATTTTGTAATTTACTCTTTTATATATCGTTACCGGCAATATTGTCACTTTTCATACATTGCCTTGCTTTTGATTTCAGATACGTACATATTGCTTGTATTTAAACTCACAAAATTCTCCGTGAGGGGAAGGGTTATACAGGTTAATTGAGATAGGCAAATAGTGTCACCTAAAATCTAGTAAGTTGGTTCTGATCCCGACAATACTCTTTACAGAAAATGAAACAAAAAATTTTTCCTGTAAGAAAATTAACTTCAGATATCTCATATTTTAAAAAGTTGGCATGATCGTTGTTCGGAGACGTCAATAAAGTAATTTAATGAACAACATTAGATTGAGCACACGCAGAAAGCAACTCAACCACTGCAGTGGCTTATAAGATAAAGTCACTCATTGTACAGGATAAAGAGTAATTCGACCGACAAAATGCGTGAATTGATTCCTTATGCAAAATCAAATGGAAAATATGTAGGACACTTTCTACCTAAATTGAAGCTGAACAGAGGAAATAATCCTTCAAAATAAAGATTTTAAACTGTTTTTTTTTTTTGGCAAAATAACGGAAACGAAGTGAAATTAAAGCATTTCTCCGAGAATCGGCTCTCAAGACCTCGATGTAAAGAGCCGCCCAAATCTCTTCACTCACTCACTCCAAATATCATGAATCGTGCCGGAAGATGTCGCTGTTCGGCGGGTTTTCTCGGGGATTTCCCCCACTTTTGCATTCCAGCACTGCTCCATATTCGCCTCTCTTTACCCTCAGCAACTCTCAAGACCTCGATGTTAAGAGCCCCCCAAATCTCTCCACCCTATACCTCATGGTGTGGGGAACCAACCAATATGACTTCAGGTCACCTCTGGTAGTGATTCGTGGAATCCTGATAGCATATTGGTAAGTCAGTGACATTCTGTGTCTTCGTGTGTTACCCCTCACGATACATCACCCTGGTACAGTATTTCAACAAGACAACGTTCGTCCATACACGGCAATTGCCTGCGTCATGCTAATGCTCTCTTGTGGCTGTCAAGGTCTCCAGATCTGTCTCAGAGAGAACATGTATGGGATCTGCTCGGAAGTTAATTATGACCCCGTGCCGATCTGCAAGATATCGAGGACCACTTAACAACAGTTGTGGGTTGACTTATGCAGAAGAGAGGATAAAGCAGCTGTACAACTACTTTTCCGAACCGAAAAGTTACTACAGCCATCGGACAAGGGACCAGCAGTATGCTTGTACTGCCAGTTCTACTGTCCGTGTAATCAGCTGTTGTAATCATTGCGATAAAGTCGCATGATATTTCAACACGCGCAATCTCATCTCGTTTAAACCACTTCTAGGTGCTTAATTTTTGTACATGATTTGTGTGTAGGTTGCGTCTTACTGCTTACAGTAATTTCTCGTGACCCATCTTATCAGCATTGGACTAATGTCCAGCTTCGTCGTTTGTATTTAAGTTATAATGTATACGTAGAACACAGACAATAATTTCTCCTCCTTGATCGCTTTTTATTACGTATTATTTCTCCCATGAAATACTATGTAGAATTCAAAATTGCATGATAAAATTTTGCTCTTTTATCTGTGAACTTTAATGGCAATTCTGAGTTCATGTAATTATGATGATGTGATTGGACTATGTCAGTTGCTGATTTAATTATTTATTGTTTCAACTTTTTTCGTCGTTCTGTATGCTCTGTTGGTTTATCTATTCTTTTCTCTAGTCATTTTTGTGGGTCCTGTGTTGTCCGTAATGTTGAATTATTTGGTTTTATAATCGGACAAGGAATACTTTTTCCTGACTTGTGTTTCTTTGTGGTTTTTGTCCTATTTTTTGGGTGTGTGGTATTAATTTTTATTGTTCGGTTGCGTACAATGATATTGCCTTTGCACTGTTTTTTTTTCACTCGTGTGTTGTTTTCGTTTTCGTCATCGCGTTGTCTTTTCTTTTGGTTTGCTTTTGTTGTACGTCCTGTTATGCAATAATAAATAGTGCGCCCGTCTTTTAGTCCTGTTAATTACATACGTATATGTTTCCTATCGCCAAGGAAACATCTTTCCTAAGTATCTGTTTGTGGTGTTGTGATAGGTTTTTTCGATTTCTTTTTGTCTTGCTAAGTTATGTGTGGTGTGTGTGTGCGTGCGTGCGGGTGTGGCGCGTGCGTGCAAATTCTATTTTAGTCTCATGGTCGGCAATGGACGCAGTTGAATCACACTATCATGATACAATTTTCCAAAGCTGGCGTTGATAACCATATATTGTCCCGTCCTGGTACAAAGATGATCACGTGCACCGCACAGACAGTGAAGATATCGATATCGTAGGTCATTTCAAAATACTTCACTTCTTGAGGCTTGTTTCGCAAGTAGTTGGTTTTTACAAGAAGTACTTCAAAGTCGTCGCTAACGGCTGCTGGTATGAGACACGATATAAAAATAGCTGCCTCATTTCGGCGCCTGAGATAAAATGTTTAGTTAATAAGGTTTCCTAGCATACTTTTCTCTCCGAGTCCAACCGTTTTCCTCTGCCACCTCCCGACGCGCTACATATTTCACCACTTAAATAATTTCAGTCAGTGGCGAAACATGCATTAAGGCACAGTTCAATGGAAGGGACAAGCATGTAGCAGCCCCTCTTAATACATTTTTGCTTTTCTTATCAATTTAACTTTGCTGGGTTTAAAGCCCAAATTGTATGCTGCATAAAAGATAGGGAGAAGTTTACGACTCACAAGCGAAAATTTATTTAAGGGCTCCCTAGTAAGAAAATTTTAGCCGCATTGACGTAGCTTCCGGACGTAAGGCAGCATTGCGATGGCGATGGAAGATAGCGCAAAGAAGCATCGCGTGTGTTCTGTTCCCTCAGAATTTTAAGCGGTGACTATAGACTGTTCACGGTAAAATTTGAAATTTCTAAACCCCCTGCTTATGATCTACCTGCATTCACGTTGAGTATTCATCCGCCTTATGTCAAATTAACATTGCCACGGGCCTCACCACTTAATTCATGCGTCGGTCAATTGAAAATGAGAAATTATTATATAAGTAAAGACTTTACAAATCTGCTAATTTTTTACACTTCGATGCATTAATAAAACAGAAAGCGAAAGAAATATGTTTAAGTTATCACAAATGGTTACCTAACACTTTTTATTCGACGTTAAAATATGGAACTACTTTCCAGCCATCGTTACCAACTTTACTGGGCAAATGTCAATCAGTGCTCCCGTTAAAAAATATATGTATGCAGAGGCAGTGACTTCATTGTAAGGTTCATTTGTAAAGTGCTAACTTTATAGTGAACAGCCTTTATATGGTTTTAATACAGCAGTCTGTTCAGAAAAGATAAAGCATTGTCGCTGTAGTTTCAAACACTGTTTTACTGAAGAATAAACATGTTAAACAAAGCGCTACTTACAGAAATTTTTTTGCTGACTTTAGCACTTTTCAACTACTAAATTTTTTTTCCATTAGTCAAATTTATAAATTGGCAATTTAATATCGACATTCATTCATTCATGTTCTGAAAAAATATTTTCTTGGAAATATTCCATAGTTAAAAAAAAAAACATTTAATAGGAAAACGTGAGTGAGTGTAGAGATTTGGACGGCTCTTAACATCGAGGGCTTGAGAGCCGATGAGAGTGATTGAGGTGAGTGTGGAGCAGCGCCGGAATGAAAGGGCGGGGGAAACGGGAGATCCCCGAGAAAACTCGCCGGCCAACGGCATCGTCCGGCACGATTCCCACATACAAAAATCAGGAGTGACCCGGCTGGAGATTGAACCCGGAATGCCTTGGTGGGAGGCGAGAAGGCTAACTGCTCAGCCACCGTGGTCCAAATAGAAAACCTTGCTTAAATTGAGATCCTTATGATAACTCTTATCAGAAATACATTTTAACATCTCATTAGAGATAGTATAGTATAGCGTATCGATGCATCTCGATGAAAACAGAACAGTTTCAATGTCCACTCACTCTCACTTGACACCCTCTATTAAATTTAAGGAGAGACAATATACCCACTACCCCCCCCCCCCCCATTTTTTCTCCTCACTTAGTCGTTACACCACACGCAAGCTATCGGATATCGCTGAAGAGTATCACTGGTGAATGCTGGCAATATATCTTGCTGGCCGCTGGGAAGCGCAATGTGTTAAAACTAGAACCATGTTACTGACAACATTGAATTTACTGAGTTTTGTGATAGTCATTCAGGACCAGTAAAATCATATATTGGAGGGTGATTCAAGACATGTGTTCTTGCCACATAGTTTCTAGACACGTTCTCTCGAAATATCGTTGCAGTTGTTCAAATTAATGCAGATGAAAATACGAATATGTCCTAATGGAATTTTCCCGAAAAATCTTTGAAAGAATATCTTAATATCTAATTAATGTCACGATGAAAATATACAGCCTTGCAATCCTGCCATAAAATTTTTTTGTAAATAATATGTCTCTGAAATAAATATTGAAACTGTTTTTAAGAGAATCCTGTTATTATTTAAATGGACTGTATCCACTGCCAAAAAATTAGCCTAAGGACAAAACCATATTTTATTTATATCTGGGTCCTAACATTTGCCCTTCATTTTGTGTAATTTGTTTGGTTCGCGGCTTCTTTTTTCTCTTCTTAAAATTATTTTCAGCAATGGAAACAGGCTGTTTAAATGATCGCGGGAATGTTATACCACAATTTTCGTCCAACATGAAATATAATATTTTAAAGATTTAAATTCAATTATTAATATTCATAACGCGTTAATGAATATCAGTACCAGTAGAAAAATCTGTGATAACTGATAGCTATTCCCTTACTGCTAAAAAATACTGAAGAACTCTTGGGAGACTACTTCTTGCTAGCAGTGTAATGGAAGTCTATTCGCCGTAACTTCACACTTCTTAAATCAAACTTTTGAAAAATCATTCAATGTATGACGTTTTTTTTTTTTTTTCTGAATACGTCTCATATCATCAAAGTTTTATATTTATGTTAACATGAAATATTTTATTATATTTGGTTAAAATAGATTTTTAGGCTCATTTTATTAGATTACACTACTTAATTAATAATTAATGTGGACAAAACCAGTGAGATAATAAGTGTTATGATAATACTCAGTGAGAAATAGTTTTCACGCAAAATATTATTAAGCGTAAGTGCGCAAAAGTAAGAGCGTTGTCCTTTTGGTGTAATTTTCTAGACTCAGGCGAGCTTTGTTCGCACGAGGCGGATCCTGAAACTGGAACCTTAGCAGGACTTCAGAAAAGTTGGAAGTAGTCATTAATGATCTTATACTTTGCAAGCTGGGAATATTATGAGTCGCGGCGCGCGCTCTCTCTCTCTCTCTCTCTCTCTCTCTCTCTCTCTCTACTCACTTTCGTGTGGTGGAGTTTTCGATTCCTGGACCCACATAGATATCTACATAAATCATTGTCAACCTCTCACTCCAAATTCCTTACATTCACGTAGTTATTCCCTTCATATTGGTTTCGGTAACTTTAAATTTAATTAATTTAATTTTAAAACTGTGTACAATATTGCATATACTTGAAATGTAGCAGATGGTTATAAACTACTTATAATTGAAAAACATTTTTAAAAATCGATATTAAAAGAAATTCCCTTGGGCACCTCAAAAATCACATAATAGACTTAACAAATAGCAAATAACTGGCAACAATTATTAAACTAACAATAGAACAATAATACAATAAACTCAACAACAATAATAAAATCAAAATTTCGGCACAACACAACAGCAACGCCAAACACCAACACCAGCACGAACACCGACACAACACGGACATCTCGAGAACACTCCAACCTTCTGTCTCCGATTAGGGAAGACATTTGGGTCGGAACGAGGTGTCTCCGGGTACACACTAGCGAACCGAACACCTAACATCGGCCAACACGTAACAGGCTCGGCTGTGTGGATCATACCGCGAACGTCGTTGCGAACGTGATTTTGTTCCATGTTCGCGATGGGCTCCGATCCACCTGGAGTTGGTTTTAAGCCGGCGCATCAAAGGAATGTTCGGAACGCTGTTACGTACAATGTGTACGATGTGCGTGTTACGAACCGTCCACTCTGCCTCCATAATCGCCGAGCACTCAGCATACAAACTTCGTATATGCTGTTCACGGTAAACTGAGAATTTTTGAAATCCCTGCTTAAGATCTACTTGTAAACCCGTCGTGTACTCCTCCCCCCTATGTAAAAATAACATTGCCATGGGCCTCATCACTTTATTGATGCGTCGGTCAAATGAAACTGCGAAATTATTAGGAAAGTAAGTAATTTACAAATTTGCTCATTTTTACACTTCGATGCATTAAAAACACAGAAAGAGAAAGAAATAATTTTAAGTTATCACAAAACAGTTACCTAACACTTTTTATTTGTCGTTAAGATATGGAACTACTTCCCATCCATCTTTACCAACTTTACTGGGTACATGTTACTTAGTGAGCCCATTAAAATATATGCAGGCAGGTGCAGTAACCTTCTTCTAAAGTTAATTTCAAAGGTGCTCACTTTATCGTGAACAGCCTTTATACAGTATCAGTTGAGAATGGCTGATTGGGATGACGCAAATGTTCTGCAGTTCATCGAGTATTACCGAGAGAAAAGCCCTTTTGTGGGACCCAACAAACAAGGGCCGTTTTAATAAATTAATGAGAAACGACGCATGGGGGGATAAAGTAAAAAAAAAAAAAAACTGAAAAATCTGTTGATGTGTGGAAAAATAAAATGACGTCTTTATTGGCAGCAATGAGGAGGGAGTAAGCAAAAATTAACAAGAGCGTGTCAACTGACAAGGGCGAGATACAGTTTTGTTAATGTTGTTATATTAACTCAGGAGAAGTAATTATTAAACTGAAAGACATTAAATATTTGTTTTCCTTAGATGGTTTATTCTTTTAAACTGAAATAATGGAACTATTTTTTCAGGCGCTGATGATGTTTACAAAACTTCCTGGTATGTATTTGAAAGTGTTCAGTTCCTCTGAGATAAGAACAAATCTCGAGAAACAGCCAGCGCTGTAAGTCAAAATTATAGGTTTTCTTTTAATTAAATTTATTATATCCTTAAACTAACATAACCTCACATTCCATTTTTCTGAATAGTTATGTACCTACATTAGTACCCACTGACGAACGTATGTATCATATGTTCCGAAATGAGGACGTGTTTTATTTGTGTTTTTGTATTTTGAATATCAATACTGTAATGATTTTTCGCAGGCGCTAATGCGGTATTCCTTTTAAGATACGCAACAATTTTAATATAATGTATTTATATATCCCTTTGCTTTTTAATGATATTAGTTATATGAAATAAATATTCTCCTGGTTACAAATTATCCTAAATTAATTGAAAATTAATATTCCTATAAAATAATTATCCTTCATGTAGTTTTATCATTGTTATTGTCATAACATATGAACATAATCATTTGCAATAGCTGTATTTTAATTAAAATAAAATAAATTGAAATATTCCCCTATTTTTTAAACTGTACTGTAGTGCAAAAAAAGTAAAGTAACAGGAATAAATGACTAATGAGACACAATTAATTTAGATTAACACTACAAATTACTTTACGCTTGTTTGACAATATTTTGATAGAATCAAGCAAGTTTATCCTGCCGTCTGACACGACCTTCATTGATAAAATACTCAGCCAGTTCATTTCGAATTATGTGAGCAGCAGTAGGTGATCGGCGAGGAACTTGTCTAATTGAAAGTAATGACGCTCCACTTGGTTGTGCTCTTCAAGCCCCGTGTTGTACGACGCCTTCTACATCCTCGTAATCCAAACTGCCTGGTAGCGTATAAATGTTCCGTGCGTCGCTATTCCTCCTTAGGAAATTGTGGAGATGAGCAGTAGCCAATACAACCAATGTAGCTTTTTCGGGCTCCAAAAGTAGCGGTTTTCGAAGCACGCGAAAAACTGAACAATACCGAAGACATTATGGACTTCTCTTCGTGATCGACAGGTCCTATAGTTGAAAATGCGCTCATTGGATCCTCTATCATGTTTCCCAGAGTACACTTTCATCATATGTATTTGCTTAAGGCAAAAACTTCGTCACCAACAAAGAAGTACAGAAGAGTTGATTGTCTTCTCTCTAAACACTGCGGTTTTGGTAGATTCAGGCTATTTGCCTCCAACATCGCCCAAAGTGTGGTATTTTTTAAAACTCAGCTATCGGATAATCTACCCTGACACCCAACATCGACAAACAAAAACTTGTAGTTGGCGTCAACTAAAGCCAATAAAACTATTCTGAAGAAACCTTTATAATTGTAGAACTCGAAACACGTATTCATTGGAGCTTTCAGTGCTACATGGTTTTCATCTATAGCACCGAGAAGATGAGGATAGTTCCACACGTCTTCAAATCCTTTAGCAATAGCCAACCAAGCATCCTCAGATTTCGGGATCTGGAAAATTAATAATACAGTGTAATATTAGACAGACTATTCTTACGTTTATATGTACACAAAGATTGTCACATATGCTTACATGTACATTGAATTAATCTAAGATTGTCATACATGTTATGCAATTTATCGGTTTGGTTGCATGTCTTTATGATTGTGTACTGTAATTAGACACGACTTGCTGGTTCATTTGTATATACTTTTGTATTAAGGGTACTATTCTTCTATTTGTTTTTCAGATCCAGAGTGAGCAACTACCTGAAACCGTAGAATAGGCGGCCGGTGTTGAAGGGATAGAGCAGTTGACGTTAGAGGAATCGCAAGTGCGAAACGAGACATCCACTTCTCGATTTAAATTACCAAAACCTAAAGCAAAAAAAAAAACCAAGGCTAGAAGACAAACGTTTGGACAAAGTATTTGATTTATTAACTTCAGCTGCCCAAAACTCGTCCAACGACGAGTCAGTGGAGTTCGGGAGGTTTGTGGGTAAAACATTAAGTACTTATGACGTTATGACACGATCCCGTGTTATGCATTCCATAACGGGAATACTACTGGACGCGGATACGGCAATCCATAGACAGCAGTACGCTCAGATTCAGCTGCATGTTCAGTCCATAGGAGCAAGGAGTCTATTTGAAATCACTTCCACATCCGGACCAACACATAACGGCCCATATATTGTCAATCTGCAGTGCCACTTGGCTGGTTTGTATCACTTCAAATTCATCATCACAACACAGTACACTATCTGGTGCCACATCTGATTCCTTCGTAGAGGAATATTCTTTCTGAAACCTCATTTAGTGTGTTACAAGTGTTGCATTTCAAGTTCTCTATTTATTCTAGAAGCTCAATATTATTTGTATTTTTGTAACATTTCTTATACATCTGTATGATATCATTTTTTTATATATTACTAAATGACATAAACTACAGCATTATTTTATTTCCCTGCCCCTGTCCCCTGCATTGAATAAGCTGAAGTATTTTGACAAAAATTAACTAGTCTCGTGTGATATTCATGTGTCTAAAATTGGATACTAAAGAGTGTGCAAGTTAAAAAAATCATTAATATACATACAATTTTAATATTACTTATTTACGCCTAAATATATGTTTGTTTGCCTGAATATTATCTCGAAGTCCCTCAATGATTGTTTTACAAACTTCTGGTACAATTTCACTGATGGCTTGTTTAGAAATCTTGAAGAGATGCTGTAGGCTTGTGTACGAGTCTCCTGAACCTACAAATCTGAGCGTAACTGCAACACTTTCAACAACAGTAATAGAACGTCTCACCTTCGTGTCCCTTTTCGTAATTCTTGCACCCACAATGTTTACTATTCTTTGAAAATCCGTTGCAAACATTCGTGTAAAGTTTTTACACTTACCAGATATTTCTTGGAATTTTAAGTCGGCAAGCAATAAAACGCCGCTGTATTGTTGTCTCCTTTTATACATACAAGCCCGCCACCATCTTCTTTTTCTCTTATTCAATGTCTTCGAGAAGTATAAATTGATATACACATATGCGGCAGCAGCTACTTGCAAGTTCATTGTGTGATGTTACACTGAAATAACGGCCGAACAAACTGGATCTCTGAAATGTTCGTCGCGTTATGTGTTCGCAGCGTAGTCCGACGGAGTGAGCAATAAACAGCTTTGTTACGAGTAGGCCGATATTCGGTGTTCGCGACGGTGTTCGGTTCACTAGTGTGTACCCGGCTTAACGGAAGGAGACAGACACACCGATTTAAAAAAAAATCACAATTGGATAATTTAGAAGCTATAACAAACTTATTTTATTTTATAGCGTAACAAAACATTATTTCAACCTTATTTATAACATTTTAAATGTTATTACCCCAGATTTTTATGTCTGGACGATTTTTACATTTCGACAAAAATTCCCGTTTTAAATATTTATAACCGCGTCCAAGTAATGGCCTTCAGCCGGTGACTGGTGACGTATTCTTCTGTTCTGTGCCAGACAAGCGATCTGTCGCCGTCATAAGAAACTATACGTATGTGCAAAAAATGATATGGTTGTAATGTTTGGCACTCTTGTTTCTAAAACATGAGTTAGTTTTTCTTTAACCGTTCCAAACCACCTTTAATAAATGGTTCTGGTAGTTGCAAATACGAGCATTTTTGGCGCGTGCTGTACTTAAAAATGCGGGAGAACAATGAATTACATTATGTTATATTTCTACGAAATACTTTTCAACGTCTATACATTACTTACAACTAGATTCCAGCCATTAAAAAACCGTTAGACAGTATTTTTTACACAATGGCATGTCAGGATCACAATTTTAATGTTTATGGAACATACAATTGATGAAAACTACCTCACTTATAGAAATGAGATAGTTAATAGTAAAATAAGATATAATAAATTACTTCAAGAAATCTTTAAACTCACGCTATAAAATGTTTTGGTAATTTTTATAAATTTTCAAAAATGGGGTAATTTTGCATTTTTATCTGAACAAATCTTAATATTTTTTATTTGCAGCAGTCTACAGGTTTTTTTGTAAAAAGGTGTTGTTTATCATACCTTAAAACTAATTAAGGCATGACATTTCAGTCACCCTTGTTAAATTTTCTGTAAATATTTTCGTTATTTTATTTGCTCTTCCCAAAAACACTAAAACTAAAATTGTAATTTTTAGTGCCATAATTCAAAATCTTATGCGGTCTAAAAATATGTGTAAGATTATTTTATAGTATGAGACTTATTATAAGTTAGCCGAATGTCTACAATTTGAAGGGTTGCGTACAAATATAAAATAATGAAATTTCTGGTGTCCAATAGCCTTAAGAGGAGTATGTAGCTGCCTTTTCAAGGTTGTGACGTGTTGAACCACGTCGCCAATCGCCCTCGGATAATTATTAATGAACTTTAATAATAAACTATTTAATTAGAGGGCTGGACCACGTCGCCATAATCACCCATTCGAATAATGAGTGTGTTTTGGTTACCTGGCATTTTTAAGACACAATGCCCGACAGGCACGCACATTTAAACACGCTGGTTTTGGCGTTAAAAACTCTAAAAATGACATAAATCTATTGAATAAGCTAACCTGCAATGTTCTCGTCATATTCACGTTACCTTAAAAAGACACTGGAAGACCTGTGGTAACGGAAAACATGTGTTAATGTACGTGCCATCTTTCCACGTGCAGCAACTCGCAGCCACGTCAGACAACTGTGAGCAGTAGGGCGTTTTGACGGTTCGCCACCTGATAGCAGCACCATCGGCAGCCGGCGTTGCTGATTGCTCGCCACCTGTGCGCGCGCAGTACAAAATTGTGACGTTTGGTTATGCAAGTTCCGGCCACTTGGTCAACATGACGCAAGTATTATTGCGTATTTCTATGCTATTGGTAGTTTAATTTTTCAACGATATAGATCCTCCTAGGGAAATTGGTGACCACTGCGTTGGATCACCTTATTTGGCAATATCATCCACCATTGGTCGTAAATCCCACGACCCTTCTAAGGAGTCTTGTAAATTCCACTTAATTCATGGAATCGCGTTATTTTGTGAGAAATATAACCAATCGCTGTGATTGGTGGCGCCATGTGGCGGAACTAGTCCCGGTGCATGCTTCGTTCGGGGTCAGTCAACGACCTCGAGAGGGCATATTTCTACCAGATAAGTAGTATTTTGGATTTGATACATAAATGTAGGCTTTTAAATCTGTAGGACCATTACATCATTTGGAAGTTAGGCGAGGGCCGTGATGGCCGAATTTTTTAGACATTTTAAATTATCACGAAATGTTGGTTTCTCATCTGAGATTTTATAATAAGTAATGTTTCCTTCTCTAACCAGGTTTGCGAACCCTTATAAAAGTCTGTGACCAAGTAATTAATGCAGGAATTTTGGTCGTAAACATTTGTAACACAGAAAATAATGACAAAAGTTGGTCTTAAACTTTTGCAACCAAGTCACGCCTTGTTGAGGTTGTGCTGTTAACTTTTTTTGTAACCAAGTCACGTCTGGCATGGCTATATTTTGGTCAACTTTTGTGGTATTTAATATTTGTTAATTAATGAAAAACTTAACGAAATTTTTGAAATTCTTTGAAAATAGTATTTGCTCGCGGGAGTTAAGGCTGGAAATTGTTCAGTAGTTGCTTCTATCCATTTGGGATCGCGAGCAGATGATGTATATGGGAAAAGTACTGTGTAAAATTTTGAGGTTACGTCATATTCACGTAATGTTGATTCGTTATTAATAAAGATATATGTTTTTTTACCATCTTGGTTTGCCTTGTGTAGGAACAAATATATTCTCTAAAGTACAAAGTAAATGTTGGTACGACAGAATTTAATCCACCATTTTGTGACGATAGTAATTTTGGGGCAAACTTGCCCAGTGTATCTTGTAACGACCTTCTATATTACTAAATGGCCAGTTATTTGCTTAAACACTACTCACATTTTAATGTGAAAAATTAAAGTATTGGTTGGGAAATAGCAAATTAATGTAGCTGAGAAATATTTGTATTCCATTCTTTTTATTGCAACTTGGTGTTTTATGTATATTTTAATTAATTTGGAATTTAAGGGGCAGTGAAGTTCATGTTAGCTTTTATTTATGTAATATTGAAAAAAAATGAAAAGAATAAAGATAATAAAAATAAAAATACAATTACCACACATCCTTGTTTCTGTTATAAGTCGTTTTCACTAGTCAAATCACCCTTACACTGTACAGTTAAATGGTTCCCTTGCATGGCTTTTGCCATTTGGTTCCATGTTGGTTTTGCTATGTTTTTATGCAAATCCGGCCTTGCCACGTCCTTGGCTTAGGACGTAGCACGGTCAGAAGTTCAAGAAGCTAGGAAGCGGTACGGGTGAAACTAACACACATGCCCGTAGCGCCTCGTCGCTCCTACGCGCAAGGCGTGCAGTGTTTCCGTCCGGGCCCTGTACTGTGCAAATTATACGTGTAACAGTGGGAATTTATTACATGCAATGGAAAACCCACATAAACTACGCCCGTGTAGTCTTACTTTTATCTTGCCGCTTAAGGAAACTGCACAGGCGAACTTAAGATGTGATATTTGACCGTTTCGGGATTTTTAAATCTACGAATACACTTAATATCATAAAATAAGGGAAACAATTGCATAGATTATTGTTTTTTTACTGTTTCTGGCAAAAAGTCGTATTTTCAGAACATTTATTTATCAAGATACGCGTATTCGCGCAAACAACAATTTTACAGAAAACACTGAAAAAAATACTGGGAAAATTACGTGACAAGCGTCAGGCAATTTTCGCAAACTTGTGTTGGATACACAGTTTTCCATACGGGTAAGGTAAAGTTACCGCACTTTGGAGTAAAATTCACGTAAGAGCGGAAAATCCGATAAATGGAAGGGAAAATTACTGTACGACGTGTAGATCTCCTCGTCCATTTGTAACTATTGGATAATCCCATTTTATATAGTTTTAAAATATTTTTTAACTTAAAATTAATTTTTATTGTTTAGTCATACAAGCTGTCCAACATGGATCTTTATATGTAACGTATAATTACCACACTCAAGAGTAAAATCCACGTACATAGTTGTGGAAAATCCCATAAACGGATGGGAAAATTAACTTACGCAGCGTTCATGTCTTTAGGATTGTCTCAACAGCTTAGTGGGAGGACGGGTGGAAGAAACAATCCTTTAACACGCTAATATTCACTGCAACAGTCACGCTGTCGTGGTGGTGTAATGGGTAGCGTATCGGCTTGTCGCGATAGAGGACCATGGTTCGCGCTCACCCGCCAGCAAGAGTTGAGGATATTAGAGTTGAAGTAAAAAATTAATAATACTATTATTGTGGGGTATTTTTAATATAATTTTATTATACAATATTGTTAATATTCCCTTACTTGTTTAATATTTTCCCTTGCTTGTTCGGGTTTTCCCCCCACTTTTGTCGGGTACTTTTACGTACGATAAGGGAATAGAACTTTAGTTGTTATGTAAATTAACTTTACATTTTAGAGGTAATTAGTTCTCATACATTTAAGGGAATTTTACCTCGATTTTTTAAAGTGATTATTTTAGTACGTACTCAACTTAAGCTGTTACAGTAATTTTTTAACTATCAGAACCAACGGCTTTGTGCCCAGCTGTAGTGAATTGAATAATACTAAATTTATAACAGTGACACGGTTAAAGAATCGCATTGTGTAACAATGCACTGCATAGTGGAATGGTGAATTACATCGCAGCGACTAGGATCCTAACTTAATTAAATATAAGGTAAACATTTGTAAATACTGAAATTATAACCTTGGCTTTCAGATTTTTGTAATACATATAAGTGCAATAGTTAACAAAATTTATATAGTATTTACATTTCTAAAATGTTTACTATTTTACTTGATCGATGCAAGAATAAAGTGATCAGGGCTACAGCAGAAAAAAAAACGCAATGCATAGATCGTAAGCAGGACTTCCAAAAGTACACAACTTGTTGTGGACTGCCTAAAAAGGCAGCACGTAAATGTGTGGGCTCGGCTCGCCAGCCAGTCGAGAGAGAACTGTGAAACCGCCTGCGATTCGCTACCGGATATCAAAACAGTAAGTGGCGAAATGCAAATAGATTGCCACGGAGAATCAATATCGCCTGTATTAGAGTTCAATATGGCGAGGCCGGGGACAATGGAGATGGCATTAGCGGGCTCTGTTGTTCGCGCAGGCCAATGTTTGCCGGGCTTGGTGGGGAAGCGATGAGGGACGGGTTTGTTAAGGAGGGGGAAGGGGGTAGAGGAAATATTCATGAAGTAGAAAGAGTCATTCCTCTTACTCAGAGTGAATTATTCCGAGCACAGGCCCGCCACACATGGACATTTATCAGCCAGGGCACTGGGGTTGCTATATAGTCCGCTCTTCATTTATCCTCTCTCTCTCTCTTCCTCTGTCTTTCTCTTTCCCTACGCCCACTACGTAACTCCGTCTCTCTTCCTACTTTCCTACGCACGAACTGTAACCCTCTCGCCTGTCCACTTCTTCACTGAAACGCGCACGCCCGGGGGGGGGGGGGGGGGCAATCAACCTTTTCAACATCAAGTGAAGAGCTTGTATTTTTTTTTTTCTGTCAAGTGGACTGCTCCTCTCATACGCGGTACACAACAGTTATCAGATTCTTGGCTTTGCTGTGAAACGAAAAATACTGAGCACCGACAGCTAAAGGCTGTTCATGGTAAATTGAGTACTGTTGAATGCCCTGCCTAAGTTCTCCTTGTGTGCACGGTGTGTATTATTCCGTCGTATTTAAGTTTAACATTGCCGCGGGCTTGTCCTTTTCATTCATGCGACGGTCTAGTGAAACTGTACAATTTTTAGAAATGTTATTTTCCGAATCAGCTAATTAGTACACTTAAAAAAAATTACACAAACTAAAATAAACAATTTCAGTATTCACAAATGTCTACCTAATACTTTTAATTCAACGTTAAAACAAGGAACTTTTTTTTTTCCACTCCATCGTCGTTACCTGGCGCATGACAGGCAGTGTATCCCTTAAAATATACGCAGTGACATTTTAAAATAATTGATTTCAAAAGGAAGTGTAAGTGTGTGTGTGTGTGTGTGTGTGTATATATATATATATGTGTGTGTGTGTGTATATATATATATATATATATATATATATATATATATATATATATATATATATATATATATATATATATATATATATATTTATTTATTTATTTATTTATACACACACAAACATACATATGTGTTTATTTCTTGGCTTTCTGTTTAAAATTTGAATTCTAAATAACGGCTTTAATTTCAGGGTGACACGTTTTGTTAACAAAACGCTTTCACCTGTGCAAATCTCTTTGGATTCTATTAAGTCGAATATTAAATCGAAATTGAACGGCAATCGGCAACGTCCCTAGTTGACGTACATCCGTTAACCTTCTGATCACGAGATTACGGCCTCATACCTCATAAACCACAGTTTTTAAAACTGGCATAAATTAGATATATCTGATAATACGGCAAAAATTCATACTGCAAAGACGAATTTCATTTATAATAAGTAGCCATTTCTCATTATGCATTGCAAACGACACTAAAGTATAACGATTTAATTTGTTGAGTTGAAAAAGTCTTCAGCATTCTGACTACTGCATATACGAGCTAAATGTGTTGTATGTATGGCTAACCGTTTCCGAGGCGTAAGTGTTTTTTTTTTTTGTGGATTCTATCTTCAAATACACAGAAAATATTTAATGTTCTTGCAACAAAAAATAACTACTAAGGCATTTCTGTAAATCGTTATTTTTTAATAAATTTAATAGAGCCTAATGTTGTGACAAAGTTAGCAATGTTAAACATGTACCTACAGAGAGTTATATTACTGTAAAGCAAATACACTGGCGGAAAATGGAAAATAAACACCCCGGAAGCAATAGTCCCACACGAAGTAATGTTTCATTGAATAATAATACAAGTTGTACACTGTATATGATAATGAACGCATTGTCGTACACCTATGGACAGAGGCTACGCAGTGTCTTGAACAACAATGCCAGTAACTTGTGTAACCGCCTTTAGCTAAGATCCAGTCCTGCAGTCGTGCTTAGAGACGATCATAAAGGTGTGTCGGATGTAATCTTGGGGAATAGCGTTCCACGATAATTCAAACTATTGTTCCAATTTGTCGAAGTTTGCTGTAGGTATTGCAGACCACATCAAACTCCGTCCCATTATGCCCCACAAATGTTCAATGCGAGATAGGTCGGGTGATCGTGCTGCCCAGGGCAGTTGACGAACTGCTTCGAGAACGCATTGGGTAACACGAGACGTGCGTGCACGGGCATTGTCCTGTGGAAGAGGACATCTCCTTGGCGTTGTAGGAACGGCAACAAAGTGTGCTATATGATGTTGTGGATGTAGCGTTCACTGTTCAGTGTTCCCTCAACAAACTACAGAGGCGTGCGGTAGTTGCAGGCTATTGCTCCCCAGACCATGGTAACAGGAGTTGGTCCTTTATGTCGGTGCCGTATACACTCTGGTTGTTGCCTCTCTCCTGGTCGACGCCGCACTCGCAAACGACCGTCACCGGCGCTGAATTCAACTCCTCGCCATTCATCCCTCCAGTTGCGTCGTTCGCGACACCATCCGCGGCGGGCTGCACGGTGATGAGGTGTGAGAGGAAGCCTGGTGAGCGGCACACTTGACCGTAGCCCAGCGCCCAGCAAACGGTTGGTGATGGTCCTACCTGGGTGCAATAGTGGCCCTAATCTATGCGGCTGTCACTGTGCTATTACCAAGGGCTGCTCGTCTGATGCGGCGGTCCAGGCGGAATCCGTATGCCGCTGCTATCGGGAACCAAGTTGAAGATCATGTGCACAATTTTTTGGAACACCGGCACCACCAATGATGCACAGCAGACACTTCACTTCCTACGCATTGAGCAATTCTTCGGAAGGACCACCCAGCCTCCCTTAGGCGCACAATACAACCTCGATCAAATACCGTTAATTGTAGGATGTGTGGTCGTCTTTGCCGTCGTGGCATGTCTACAATGCTTACTGCACACAGGCCGATGCTTGAAACAACAGACTACACTTTCATTCAACTACAGAGGTATTGGGCTCAGTGGTGTTAGGGCTAGTATGCAGTTCCTACTCTGGGCACATCGCAGCACTGTTAATCATTTCATGTACTGCGCTCTATCAGTGCCCCATGCTTTAGTGGTGTTAATTTTTTATTTTCCACCAATGAATATGGGAAGAACAAAATACTATGCGATGCTGCGACATTGCATAAATGTCCAACCAACACAGGTTCACGCTGACTTGGCGCTGTAAACTGAAAAGTAGAAGCTAACAACGATAACTTCGTAAAATGAAACCACTGTATTTAACTTTCAAAGCATAGTATGAAAACTAAACATAGTTTAGACCAGCTCTCAAGCCTTGCGTCAATTGTGCATATATTTACAGATCATAAAGTATTTATATGTAACAATAAAATTGCAGTTTTTCGTTTTGTTCTATTGTATACCCATAATGTGAAACATACACACATTCATGTTAAGATAGAGCAGTTGGAAGGGAGTTAGGTTCCATAAAGTGTAGTACGTCAAGCACTGATGATGATGGTGAGGGTTCAGTTTCTCTCCCAATCATTATCTTTTTTTGTAATACATTTTTTTGCTAATATTTTTTTTTGTGACAAAATAATCGCACTTAATTTATTTTACACGGGAAAGTTTTTTAAAGCTAATTAAATACAAGGAAAGTTTTAACACAAATGTTAGCATCAATTCAACACAAAATTAGTAAATACTTTCTATCAACAAAATCATTTACGTGTTGCTTCCTTACAATCTTTACAACTATATAAATGGGCAAGTGTGTTTGTTTGTCGTTCTTTTACGTCAAAACGGAGCAACGGATCGACGTAATTTTTGCACAGATATCGTTGGAGGGCCGGAGAGTGTCATAGGCTACTTTTTATCACAGAAAAATATCTCATTTCCTTCAGGAAAATTCTTATTGTAATTTTATATCATTTCCTTCAGGAAAATTCTTATTGTAATGTTATATAATTTCCTTCAGGAAAATTCTTATTGTACTTTTCCTGTATAAAAATATCATTGTTAAAAATAATTCCGTAATTTCTCCTTCCTTTTTTGTCTATGGGCTGTCTTCCATTCCTTCCCAAGTGTCGAAGTCGCCCAGTGGCTATAACTATTCCAAGTGGGGCAGTAGTGGCTTAGTGGATAGCAATAAATCAAGTGGGGCCGCAGTGGCTCATTGGCTAGAGCGATCCCAAGGAGGGCCACAGTATCCCAGTGGCTAGATAACCCAATAGTGGCGCCGCAGTAGCTCAATGGGTAGAAAACCCAGTAGCGGAACCGCAGTAACTCAGTGGCTAGAGAACCCAATAGTGGGGCCACAGTAGCCCAGTGGCAAGAGAACCCAATAGTGGGGCCGCAGTAACTCAGTGGGTAGAAAACCCAATAGCGGCTTAGTGTTACAAAATTTCATTATTTATTCCTATAAACACATGCGAAGCCGCGGGTAAAAGCTAATAAATATATGAATAAAAAGCGCTTGGGCACTCAAATTGATTATTAAGGTACATCCTCCCAGCAGTCCTGGGTGCTACATGCAGGGTTACAATAAATCTAACTTAATATTAGATAAGCTTTATACTGTAAGTGTGTACTCCGTTTCCGTGCATGAAAATACGACGCGGAAAAAGTCATAACGACATGAAACAGCACAAAAAAACTGACAGGATTCGCCACCCTAATTTTTAGTCCAAATGTATCCTCAGATATATAAAAAGAATGCAGGGCGATATATTTCAGTATGCAATTGTTTGAATATTTTTGAAAATGCATGTATTCGTAAACAATAGGCCTACAACCCCCCAGAGGTACACCTTCCTTAGAAAAAATAATATAATGCATGTTTCCCTTGACTTTTTTAGCATGACAAAGTCTATCAAGTTTTGTCAGTAGAATTCGTATGTTTCCAATTGTATATAAAGTATTTTCATGTGGATAATAACATTAAAATGTTTTTCAGATAGTCTCTAGTTATTTGTTTTGTCTATATCCTGTGCTTGAGTCGTTGGCGAATAAACCCTCCACTGATACCTTGGTACATATTAAAAAAACAGGGAAGTCGACAATATCAAAAGTCACTATGACTACTCGTTCTGAAATTTTTTTTTTTCGTGAACAGCCCTGACATTGTACCACTTTTGAGAAGAGAATCTACTCGAGCCACCTCGTGGAATTGACGTTAAGATGCCGAACGAAGGGAATAAAAGGAACTGGACGGAAAAGGACATATTTTTCTTTTCCTCCTTTATGTCCGCCAACGTCTCCTTTTTTATTTGCCTTCTTCGCAGAGACACGTCGTGTTATCTTTGGCCTCTGTATCTTGTTATTTTTCAACAGAGCAGGAGTATCTGGTTCGGCATGTTTGGAGACTCGGGCCTGAGAAAGACGGTCGAGTTGGAGCGCCAAGTTCTGCGGCTGCCACAAAGCGGTCCACGATATTTTCTTATCAAGTCAGCTCGAAGCGTATTGCGGCTTTGTGTTTTTGCCAACTTAACGTTGCTGAAAGCGGGGACAGGAAAAGTAAGCTTTTCATGAAGACTTCTCGTATAAAATATGGAAGAAAGGAAACAAGTGCTTTATCTTCTGGCAAGTGAGATGACGAAAGAATACTTATGCTAAGAGGGGGTAATAATATGCACATCTAAAAATCACCGTAGGCCTACAGAATTTTGTTTGTTGTAATAAACATGAATTTATAAATGTTTATTGTTCTGAAATTTTTATAAACTCTTCCTAGCAAGAGTCTGAGCTATACATATGCCAAGAACAGATAAACCAGTAAATAAAAACAATATTTTGTCCCTTGACTTTTTAAACTCAATTTATACACACCATATAACACATTTAATATTTACCCCTTGAAACCGCCTTCTTCAATAGGATTGTATAAACTCCAGTTTTCTGTATTATATGTTACAGAAAGTTCTGCAATGGGGAATAAGTATTCGTATCAAACCAAGATTATATTGAAAAATTTATTGTTGCCATATATCACGTTTGGAGTAGTACTCTATCATTGCCTTCTGTTGCGAAAATAATTTTTTCATTTACATATTTTTGTTTATAAAATTTAACTTTAATATAAGTATGCTATATACGATATTTAATTAATAGTGCTGAAGAAAAATAAACTTCAATCTTAGTTGTGAAGTTTCGCAAAGATTGACGATTTTAGCAAGAAACCTGTTTTAGCTGACAAAAAAAAACTTCATGAAACTATACTTACAACGCTGCTATACAGTCTAAAATTTCTAAGGTTTTCAGTGTCTGCAGAAAAGTATTTTATCAACAAGTAAAGCTACTTCTGCGTACCTGCAAGAAGTATAATGTAATTATACTACAAAATATCCTCTTGTGTGCTACAGAATGAGCATTGCTTAAAATTTGATGTATAACTGTGTCGATGGCTTTTGTCAAGTTCGTATCGTTTCAGTTCGTCACTTATTACAGCCAATCAAAATATTTTACCTGAATAATTGCACAATTCAAATTTTTATTTCTAAAACACATTCCTGTAGTCCTATGTTAACATTATTTATATATAATTATTAAAAAGGTAAGTTATTTAATATATAACATGGAAGTATTGTGTGATATCGTTGTTCCTTTAACGCCAGCATATACAAAGCGTAATCATTAAATCGATAATAACTCTTACAGACATATATGTTGTGCGAATGTGGTAAATTATTGTTTTTCTCATCGCTATCTTAATATCAGAACGTACTAGGAACCGACAGCGTTAGCAGGATTCGGAATTCGGGCATGTGTTATTTTTTATCATTAGTAGGATTCTGTATTACTAACATGAGGTGTGTAACTATATGTGTGACTAAGGTGACTTAATTTATACTTAACTAAAAACAGCTATAACCAAGATAAGATATGATACACTTGATTTTCTTAATTTTAATATTTTCTGGTAGTTCACTATTTTGTGAATAAGTTATAAATAACATGAGACAAAAACGTTATATATATATATATATATATATATATATATATATATGTATATATAAATAAAAAATTAATAAATAAAAATATATATATAATTTTAACAAGTGATTCATGTTAAGAACACTGGGATTTGGTGAACAAAGTAAATTTTTTCTGTCGATCACGAATAGATATTTGTTTAAATATACCAAATGAGATACACAAACGAAAATCTAAACATGCGTTTTAAAAGTTGGCAATTCGTCACCCACTCATCCTCATCACACAACGCACTCGCTAAGTCGGCCTTCGCTAAAAAGGGAGACCAAAGTGGTGTAGTATACTCGCCTCCCACCAAGGCGAACCGGGTTCGATTCCCGGAGGGCTTGCTCCCGGATTTCCGCATGTCGGTGGGTTTTCTCGGGGACCTCACTTTTCCCCGCCATTGCGTTCCGGCGCTGCTCCATACTCGCCTCGCTTCACCCTCATCGGCTCTCAAGTCCTCGATGTTAAGAGTCCTTCATCTCTCTTCACTCCACGAGAATGGGTAATCGGACAGTTATATCGAAGGGGATAAAAGAATCGCATAGCTTCAAGTACGCGTATACCACTCATCATGCAAGACTGTGAAAACGCACCAGCAGTAACATCCGCTCGCCCATTTCTAAGGCCATTAGAAAGTTGAGATGGAACTTATTTCATGCGATGCTGGCGACATCACAGGCTAGGCAGGGCGTCAATACGACTGCGGAAGGGGGTGTTGACGGGGTTGAGGGCCGCTTAGGAGGGAGAGGGAGGGGCTGGATTTATCGCCCCATAAAGGGGAACGATTTCGCATTTCCTCAACGTAGTTCTCGAAAGGCGCAATACCTATTAGTTTAAATTGTGATATAAATATCCTGTGAACTGGAACTGTCGCGCGGAGGAAGAATGGACGTCCCGGGCATGGCTGTTTCACCACCCACCTCCACCCCTTCTCTCTCTCTCTCTCTCTCTCTCTCTCTCTCTCTCTCTCTCTCTCTCTCAGCCTACTTTCTGAATCGAATGACGCAGGGGTCAAACTCCGCCGATATCGGACACTATTGAGACGAAGAGAACATTTAGGAATTGGGACCGCTAGGACGCGAGGCGCTGGTGTTCGACTTTCGCCTTTTTTTCTCAGCTGCAAAAAAAAAAGTGGGAGATGAAAACACAGCTTTAACTGTCGAAATCTCTCGAGACTGACTTCATTGGAATGGAGTGGATAGATTTGGGTGGCTCCAAACATCGAGGTCTTGAGAGCCGATGATGGTGAAGCGAGGTGAGTATGGAGCAGCGCTGGAACGCCATGGCCGGGGGAAAGGGAGGTCCCGAGAAAACCCACCGATTAGAGGGATCGTCCGGCACGATTCCCACATTTCCCATTACTTCTCCTCTAGTTCCTGTTTACAAAAAGAGGTAACAAGCAAATTTGGTTATGTGGATTTTTCACTGAGTAAAATACAAATTTTTTTGGAATTTCGAATATATTTTCCTAAAGCGGGATTTGAACTCACGCCAAAAGTTCTATAGCTCGTGACTCTCATCGCTTGCCTACCATAATCTCGTAGAATTAACAGATGCAATCTCGTTATTTTTTTCTGAAAGATACGCACACAAGTTATGTTTCAGTTTCTACTAAGTTGATTACGTGTGTGAAGTGGTTCTTATTGTTACATAGCGCTTGCACTACTTTCTGAAGTTTGAAAGAATTTGTCTAAATGGCGCAGATTTTCTGATTACCTCAGAAACGGCAGTTTTATGGTAATAGCGGCGAAGGACAATTAATTTAGCATCACAATTTTTCATTCCCGTTGCCCGAAACTATGGGAAAGAGTTGAGCAATATTTTGTGTATACGGAGGTCAGTTTCGTATTCCCTCATTGCGAGTCTTCTAATATTTACAACTCATTCGTACCCATATTAATGTACGCAAATCTGTAACAGTGCACGAACAGAGACAAATTGGATTCGTATATTCTCACTGCAGAGAGATAGCGTGTGCACATCCAGATGTAAATGTGACGATGTTGCAAATACCTCTGAAATTCTTCCTCTGGAATTTCGTGAATGTCAAGTTTATTAAATTACAGTACAGTCAAAAGGAGGATCACGTACGAAAAAAATTCACAACAACTGCAAATGAAAATTTATATTACATCAGAACACAATCAGTAGGTGTTCAGCAATAGAAATAATTTCTCTGTGGCAAAAGTATATTAGTCAAGTGTTACAACTCCAAAAGAAATTACAACACAGATCAACTAGTATAAAACCTCTGCTGCACACACAAATAGTTTGCGGATATATATTACAAGGAAATACCGAAACAGTTATTTAGTAAATTAATTTTGTTAAAGTTCGGATTTCGTTTTTAATACGTAAATGTTGGTTCAGTTGTGATATCATTGGTTTTTCCGTCACTACCTTGCGTACTTAATACCCACTTATTATATGAGTCTGAATAAGGGTTCAAAATACGAGGGAGTTGTGGTGGCGAAACGACTATATTCCATTCGCGGTTTCTTCACACTTTTTGAATCAAAGATTTGAAACAATAAAAAAAAACACATATTACGTATCAAAAGCGTTTTATACTTGTTTTAACATAAAAACTCCTTATTTTTGGCTAAATTTAATTTTTCTTATTTTTTATAAATTATAGTATTTAATTTATATCTAACGTGAATAAACACAGAGAGAGAGAGAAAGAGAATGAGAGAGAGTGAGAGAGAAGAGGTATGTTGGTAATGCCTAGTAACACATAGTTCTTATGCAAAATATAATTGCACTGAGAGCGCACGAATGCGGTGCGTTGGTCCTCTGGTGTAATTTTCTAAGCTTCGTTTGTATGAGGCGGAGGAAAGCTCCGCAAGTAGAACTTTAGTAGGGATTTAGAAAAGTTGGAAGTAGGGCCTAACCGTGCATGGCGTACATAGCGGTCGCCTCCCACCAAGGCGAACCGGATTCGATTCCCGATGGTATCTCTCTCGGATTTTCGCACGCGAGAATCGTGCCAGACGATGCCCTGGTCGGCGGGTTTTCTCGGCGGTCTTCCGTATCACCCGCCTTCGCATTCCGGCGCTACTCCATGCTCACCTCGTTTAACTCTCATCGACTCACACGACACCGATGTTAATAGCCACCCAAACCTCTCCACTTCACTCTCCACTCAGAATATAAGGTATAGGCTGTTCACAATACACTGGGCACTTTTGGAAGCCCTTCTTATGATCTACTTGTTTGCGCATTGTGTATCCGTCCACCATATGTAAAATTAACATTGTCATGAGCATTATCAATCTATTCAAGTGTTGACCAAGTAAAATTTAAAATTATTAAGAAAGTTAATATTTTACAAATATGCTCATTTTTACACGTATTATGCATTAAATGACCTGAAAGTGAAATAAACCGTGTCAGTATTCACAAATATTTAACCTTACACTTTTAATTCAGCGGTAAGACGTAGAACTACTTTCCTCTCCGTCGTTGTTAATTTACTGGGCGCGTATCGGGCAGTGTGTCCGTTAAAAGATATGCAAGCATGGGGAAGTCTTTTCTCAAGATTGATTCCGAAAGTGCTCATTTTTCCGCGAACAGCCTATACATAGGGGTACCTGTTTTTTCGCGAAAAGACTCCAGGATAAGTTGTTTTACAACACACTTAAGTTCAGAACCACTTTTGTGATTTGATCATTTGAATTGTTATGCGTATTATCTGTCTGCCCACGAATCACGGACAGACAGTATCGGAGAAAGTTAATTCTGATCGGCTGCCGCCGGTAACAGACTGTCTCCACACAAAGATGAGCTGCCAATAGTCAAACGAAGACTGCAAGTATGCACATAGGATATTGAAGTCCAGCCTCGTCGTAGATCTTTTCGCGAAAAACAGGTGTCGGCACTTATACATATATGATTTCGTAATACTGTATCTGTTGTGTTTCTCGGCCACGAGTAAACACTTTCTCTTAAAAGAAAGTGACTGCCTCGTCGTCTCGGTACGATTACGCAATCTTGGTATAGTCCATTCACTGTTACTTCCAACGTATCTGAAACCCTGCTTAGGTTCTACTAGAAGGATAATCCTCCCCGTCGAGCAAACAAAGCTTAACCAAGTATACAAAATTACACCAAAGGGGTAACGAATCTCATTTGTTCGCACTCAATCTAACAATATTTTGCTTAAAAACTATTCTTACTAGGCAATACCAACACACCTATTTTTACCCTGTTTTTAGTTATATTAATTAGAAATCAAATATAAAACTTTATAGACAAAATATAAGTAAAACTTCATGTTTAAAAAGCTTTTGATACCCGGCATGTTTAATAAACAACCAAGCACGCCATGCACGGGATAATTTTTCAAAAGTTTGATTCATAAAGTGTGAAGCAGTTGCGAATACCCATAAGGACACTCCGTGAGTTTGCGAATAAACAGCGAAATAAAACCAGCCGTCGGTCTCAAACACAGTTCCTAGCACGCAATTGGCTGCTGAAACACACGACTTCGTTTTGTCCCTCCTCGCAAACGACCCGCACTACACTTCAACTCAACTAAAGAGTATGTTTTACGTACCTTTTGGCCATTCGAGGCACAGAAGCAATAAGGGTGATGTTGGCCCTCATAACTATTACCTTGGCACATCTACACGCAAGGTTCTGAAATGGCGTGCAGTGTTCCCGTTGTACCGCTGGAGCTATGGGGCTTAAAACTATGAGCCTATAATTTCATTAGCGCAAAATCTGTAGGTACGTTGAGTGCATGTACATAGACTAGTTTTGAGAGTTTCCGATAAGTACATTCTGCAACAAGGAAGTGTGAAAAAGTCAGTTTCTATCTTTGTATTCTGGAGAGCTCGGAAATAGTGTCTGTATTATGTGCGGTCTCTCTTGAAAGTAGTATTCGCACCTCATGACACGTGTATTTTATTTTCGTAGATCAGAACCAAATACGCTAGAAGGAGAGTACAGGAGAGCTGTATACTCACAACACAGCCGAAAGTACAAAGAGCGACAGTGCTGGTAAAGGCTGTTCACAATAAAGTGAGCACTTTTGAAATCAACGTTAGAAAAATGTCACTGCTTCTTCCTGCATATATTTTAACGAGCGCACTGAGTGACATGCGCCTAACAAAGTTGGCAACGATGGATGGAAAATAGTTCCACATCTTAACGTCAAATAAAACGTGCTAGGTAACCATTTGTGATAACTTAAATTATTTCCTTAATTTTTTTTTTTTATGCAGCGAAGTGTAAATATTACTAGATTTGTAGAATATTTACTTTCCTAATAACTTTACAGTTTCATCTGGCCAACGTATGAAGAAAATGTTGAGGGCGATGCCAATGTTAATTTTACCTAAGGCGGAAGAATACGCAAGGTGTATACAAGTAGATTTTTTAAGTAGGGATTTCATAAGTGCTTATTTTACCGTGAACAGCACGTATCTAGCGGCGCGGCGAGTTGGCCGCATCTTGGTCCCACAGCAGTGCATGCCCTCAGAAAATTTTTTCAACCTAACTCGTCATGGCGAGCAAACTAATAGGCAGAATAGTTTGAAAAAATTAGTGTAGACTCCTCAAAAAATTAATTAAGTAGTAGGCTGCAAATTTTCAAAGACAGTTGCAGTAAAATTTGGCAAAGCGATGTATATTTTTGTTTCAAGAGATAGGTTACGTTTACTGTGTGAAACATCTCGAGAAAAGACCAAATTCTCAAAATTTTTTCAGCCAGAAGGCGATAAGTTTCTTAGTTTTGATTAACAGCTTATTGATTCCTGAAAGCAATGAGTGCGCGAAACACATAAGAGATAACGATGCAATCAATTGCATGGCTTCGTTAAGTTTATACGCATTGTTGCAGAAATATTAACTATCCAGTTTCACGCGTGCGGTTTTAATATTATTTTTTAATCACGTTTACGTTATAATAAATGTGTAATTATAGTAAAGTAACTTCGACACCACTGCACACCCCAAAATAAATTTTAAGGGCATTTCCTGGTGAAAAAATTGTTTACCAAAATTTTCTGTTGTGTTTTTTATTTGGAGAGACGTACTAATATCAAAAATGTATTTATTTTATTTCAGCAGAATACAGCCATATTAATAACGACCCTGGCATATACTGGTACCATATCCAAAACCAATTACCTTCTCTTTACGTGAATACGGTTATGCTATACATAAAATAATAAAGTATTTCAGAGTTAGAAATAGGAAGAATAAGTTGAAAAAAAGCAAAGTACAGAGAATGCCAATTCTATTGACATGCTGTACGTAAACCATAATCAGGCCATTAAAAATTAGCTCAATTCACTGTAATACATTGCATCTGCATTACACATTTTTGACAATTCACTAACACATATTTATACAGCACTGTTTTCAAACACCTTTAGTAATCATGTAAACATGACTTATAAATCTATATGTACAAATAATAAAGAGAATATAATGCACAGTTTCAAATAACATAATTTTAATTCTCTAGAAATTTTTAACGAGGTTAAATCACGGCCATATCACAGACTGCCTTTCACATTTGACTTTTACAAGAAGCTTTAAACTGAAATCACTGTTTAAAAAACTGTGTTATATGTTTACCAAGTATCAGCATAATGATTTAGCAAGACTATCCACTATAGTAATGAACATAGTGAAAAATCACTTAGAAGACTATATGTAACACTAAGTGTTCAACAATGTTTTCATCGTTACCATACTGCCATTATTTTCCTACATAGGGCATATAAGATGTAAGGAAAAAATATACCTCATTAAGTAACAAAAACTCCCTCCGCCCCGCCCCCCTTCCCAAAGATTATTCCTAACGCCCATATAAAACGTACTGCTTACAATTTACATGTGCCTGACTTTTTTTGTTTGTTTTTCTGTACTCTGAATTCTCCGACAGTAGTACTTACACACTTCCCAAAACAATTGATTATGACATTAAAATATTTTATGTAGGCTGTTCACGGTAAAGTGAGCACTTTTTAAGGCCCTCCCAACAGGTATTTATCACAAATAAAAATATTGTATTACAGGCTCATTAGTATATAAAAATCGGCGGGAAGATAGCAATTGGATGACTGGAAGAAATTAGCAGTGCCTTAAATATGATCTCTATACCGCCAATAGCCTACAACAGAAACACAAAAGTGTCCATCACAAATTTAAATTTTAGTGGGTTTCTCAATCATTCCAATAAGTTTTGATTTCACATTGCTGCAATAAATATTTAAGTTATTGGATCCCTGATCCCAAACCAGAAATTTCAGGATGACACTAGAGTTTTGAAGCAAATTAAATGTAAGCATAATGCAACCCAAAATAAATAATTCATCTACAAAAAATTGGCCCTACAGTATTTCGTTCGCCAGTTATTAAGTCGGAATAAAATTTTATCGTGTGCAGTTGTAAACAGTGTGTAGGACATGACAATTTCGTAAATTAGTATTAAAATCAACGGCTGGCAACAATCCATATATAGCAAGATGTATTAACATATCGATGTTATGTGTGAATGTTCATACATCTCAAGGACGTAAAAGTATAGGAACTGCTTTAACAAGTAAAGGATGGAGCGAATATTGTGCTTGCGTGGTAAGAGGTATAGAAAGTGACGTGATGTAGTTAGTAAAGATACTCACATGAGTTCGTCGAAGATTGTGTGATTATTTTGACACTGCCGTTACAGCAATGCTTATTTAGGCTACTTACCTGCATGCAGATTTAAAAGTACTTACTACTAACACTGGATGAAGGATTTTCACCGCTATGGTTACAGCATCTTGCAATCGGATTGCTGTGGCATGGTTATTAATGCTGTTTATATTAATGTTTCTCGAAGAGTAAGCATTTTGCCAGAATCGTACTTTCACCTCTGACTTGGCAACCACCTCTGACTTTGTTCGTGGGTTACCGACTCAAGCGCAACTCGGAACTGTGTGTTTCCCAAGAATCAACACGCAGTCGCAATCAGAATTAGGTCACATTGCGGGTGGCACATTATCACAATTTTGTCCTTCCTTTAAATATTTACCACTATCTATTCAAAAATTGCCTTCATTATTAATTTTTGGATCTGCGATGTTCCGAAGAAAAAAAAACAATACAGATCACAGCATATTATTGTTTTAATGCGAATACAATTTTTCCCTCAGAAATTTTTTTAGCTCGGCGTAGCAAAAAGAGACTGAAGATTAAAAAATAAAATTGTCCTTTTTTTTTTTTAATCCTGCAGATTGCTTTTTTGCGCTGTGATGAAATTGGTTTCAAAGCTTTTCGTCTGCGCGATCGCGGCCGTGCGGTCAAGGCGCAGTCATCACGCCGCGCCACTTGAGTGCAGCACCGTCGTCTTCTCGCGTAAACTAGCTAACTGTCCTGTATTATTTCTTCCAGCGTGTTGTCAGTACATACGACGCACGTAAATTATTTTTGTAGAAAAAAACGTGTTTTTATTCATATTAAATATAAATGAGATAATAAAATATGCAAATGAAGTACAAATAAAAGTTCAGTTTAACCAAAAATGGTATTTTTTCAACTTAAGTATAAAATGGTATTAATACATTACATATTTAGGAAACAGCCAAACAGTTCATGTATTTTTCAAAGGTTTGAGTAAAAAAAATTGGGTTTGGCTTTGTTGGGGACACGGGCGTTTGTTTTGCGTGACACGCTCGGACGTCTTGATGTTTATTTTATGTTCCCGGCACCGCTTCACTTGATCGTATGGGGTTTTATGGATATCACTGGAATGCTTTTGAGATGCTCGTTCCAACTGTATACGATTTCTGTATTTCGACCTGGCTTTTCGACGAGTATAGGTCGAAATTGTGTAAAGTTTTCTTAATTTTTTACATTAAACGCATACAATCTCACCGTAACCACCCTACACAAATTTGTTTATGCGTGCATTCGATTGATCTTGACGAGAGCTGTCGAATGAAACTCAAGCGAGAGCCGTAGCTTCTCCTAGTGAAACGTTATACTACGTGGAGATTATGAGACGCGGCGAAATGAACTCAAAATTGCGCCTCCTTCCCCTCTGCCACGAGCGATGCTTCGCAGTCTTCACACAACGTTACATATTCTTTGGTCCTTTGCCAATCGAGTGGTGTAATTGAATTTTGAATGCAAACTATAGATTCGTAGCTGCAATGCCAAACTGTATCCCCCGATATTGTTATCATCGGATTTTCTGGATTGCCTCCCACTATGGTAGCAAATTCAAAGACGTATTCACGTCAAAAGTGAGAAAATACCGGTGAATATACTATAAATGTACGCGTAGGGAGTGAATATTCCCACCAGTCTCCCGATTGGCGTGCTGCAAGTAATCTACCTACACAGGGGGAAAGCCGCTTCTTATATAGCTCAGCTGGCCTGCTCCAGAAAGTTCTTCGTACCTCAAAGACGACGAGAAAATTCACGCAATGACTATATCCCAAGCCGTTCAATCTTCCACGGACAGGAGCGACACGAGTCCCGACAGTCTTGTAGCGGCACGCGTTACTCTCACGTGACGACCCAACTGTAACTCCTCGCGCTTTTCTTCAGGTACCGGTGATGTTCTTGGAGCACTGTGCTTCGCACTTCCGAGTCGGTGGGCACACGAGAGGGCGCTCAGTGGCTGCATGTATATGATATTCACAGTAAAGTGAACACTTTTTAATTTTTAAGACCCTGTTAAATTTTTCTTCCTGCTCATTTATATCTTCCCACCAATTTTTAATATAAACATTACCATAAGACTAATAAACTCAGTTTATATAGTTCACCAGTCTCAATATAGACTATTCACGTTAAAGTGAGCACTTTTGGAAGCACTCTTATTTGGAATCAATAAATATATTCAATTTTAATTTTAGACTTTAACCTCCGAGTCCGGTGGCATGTACACGAATGTTTATTACATACATGGCAATATTTGCTTAAAAATTTGGTTAAAGGATAAGAAATAGCTAAAAATTAAAAAGAATAACTAGGGCCTCAAAAATGTTCATTTTACCGTGAACAGCCTATAGTTAACATCTGAGGCTGTAATGAAATATTTTTATTGGTGGTTAGTGCTTCCTTGGAGGTCCTTAAAAAGTGCTCACCTTTACCGTGAATAGCCTACAACAGTCGATAAGCAGTTAGAGGATGATACAGTGGTCCGGAAGGAACGATAAGCAAAATGCCATTTTGTGCTTGCCCGTGCAATTGGTTAAAATGTTTTTTACAATCCGACCGTCAAAGTTTTGCCATGGAGTGAAATAAATTTAACTTAGAAGGATATATTTAGAGTCAGTTATACTGCATAAGTATTCCATTGCGTGTAAAAAACGCAAGAAACGAAACAATTTTTAAAAAATTTCTGCCCATATTAGTACTTCTTTTCGGATGTATATTTCAAACAATTTATTCGTCATATTTTCAAGGACTTGCAAATTCATTTCATTTCAGTCTTTTTGTGCAAAATGTCAGCACATTTTAATCAATTTAATTAAGGTTATAAAAAAGAATTATTTTGTTTTCAAATTCCCCCAATTACTTGTAAAGGAAATCTTTTGAATCTTTCAAGTAGCGCGTAGTTATTTGCAATATTGTGTATAGTGGGAAAATTGTATCATGGAATTGATCGAACAAGCGAACGTTTTCTAAGCTCAAAATAATGTAGAATCGAAAATGAAAAGAAGAAAATTTCCCACGCAAAGAAGTTCACGTGTATTTTTCAGGATGTCGTAATGGCTGAGAATATAATTCTGCAGTGAACTTCAGGACCGACGCAGTGGATCATAGCTGCGGCGGCGTCTCTAAGCGAAGTGCCTCAGAAAGTCGACGCCTCCACACGCTCGGCGTCTGGTTGGCTAGCTGCGGGGTTGTTGACGGCATTTCGAGGTCCCCCCCCCCCCCAACCCCGTCAGCCCAGACATATGTCGCGATACAACCACTCCTTTATTTTTATTATCCGTGTTCCTCCTCCCCTCCTTCTCCTTCCCCAGTGACACTGGGCTGGGTAGAAGTTTGTGACTTACTGGCTTCAGCCTGACCGCGATCTCTCTTTCGACCTCTCAGCGGATGGGTTGTCGTGCCTCGAAGGGCGGGGGGAGGGCTAACAATCGAAAAGGACTCAGCTCATCTCCTTTTTACCGCATAATCCTTCTATCCTTCCTCCCACGACTGCCTCTTCCTGTTCGCCGCCTTCGTTCGTGGCCGTTGCGTAAACGGTGCGCGCTAGTGGACGAGAGATAAGTCTGAAAGATGAAAAAAGGGAAAAGAATCAATTCAAAATGTCGCCCTTACTCCCCTTCCGACTGTAAAAAGCAGGCCTACCAATATCTGCGTGAAATGTTTGGCTTCTTCCCCCGCCGTCGAAACGTTTACTATCTGCTGCTCGCAGAATTGCTCCAATTACTCTTGTTTGGCTCACATTCAGCTTTCTCCCAGTAGCCGGAGAAATTGATGACTTTAAGGAAATGCCTTATGTTGATTTAGTCACTGTCGGCTGAGCAATCTTATTAAGAAACGGTTAATCTTATGGGGAGATGTTAAATATTTATTTCGGTTTTAGAAAACCGACTCATGAAAATTTGTAAATCAAAAAATCATACAAAAGAAATAGTAAATTTTTTCAGTCGAAAATTTATTTGTTAATACAATAATAATATTTTGGTGACTCAGAATCGCATACTAATTACATTGCGTTAAAGCTTAAAGGTGATTCCAAGTCAAGTAGATAAAAATATAATATTTATACCTCTAATTTAAATAAAGAACTGAAAAACGCTATGTAGTCCTTGAATAATTACATGAAAATAACTTATATATATTTTCGTAGCCAGGTTTCTACATCTATTATTAATACAAGCGAATTTCAGCTACGGTGGGTTTGATATTCATGATGTGAATGGACGTTCGTTACCAGTTTAAACTCACGGATCTGCCGCTAAATTTAAACCTGAAGAGTTACCTTTTATTTTTAAAATGCATAAAACTTTCAGAGATTCCACGTAATTTCTAAGTAAAACGGAGCATTGCGATGCTATTCCAGTTTCAAAGAATAAGGAAGGGTTACTGTCACATTTGTTAGGTGCAGTACGGCAATCGAATAATTTTTCAATAGGAGACCCATGTCCGTAAAGACATGGTGTGGGGTGTCAAAGTTTGACAACGCTTCGGATGTGGTGATGGATGAACGTACCACACTGTACCACGAAACACAACCAGCCCAGTGACAGCATCACATCGTGCAGTTAATTACAAAATGGGTTCGAATTGTCGACACCCTGTAATGTCTACATCGGCGATGCAGTGATGTGGTTGTGTGCTTGGTAGTTCAGTCGCTGCGTAGATTCGTGCGATGACGTCCTCAGACGCTACAGGAGTCGCATACCCTTCATATCACCCGGAATAAATGAGTCGAGTGGTATCAGGTCTTGTGACCGTGGTGGCCATGGAACGGGTCCCACAGCACCCAAACCTGTTTTTACAGACATGGATCTCTTGAAAAATGATCGGTTCGCACTGCAAAAAAAAATTGGCACGATTCCTAAAAATGTATTTGAATTTTTTTACCCAGAAAATGTATGGCGAATGTGCCATACATAAGTCTTGTAACATTCCAATACATGCATGGAGATTTTCAAATACACAAATGGAAACATTGCCAGACAAACGTATCATAACATTAGCATATGTGTAGAAATCATACCATAAAACTTAAGTATAATTACCAGACATTTGTATGAGAATAATTCCAAACCAGATTATCAGATGTACTAAACTAGTATGGCACCGTTACTAAATACGTGGATGGGAACTATCACGTACCATATTGGCAGCTGTAGTACAAGTGTATACTTACTTTACCAGACTTGTGTATAGGAATCATCACATACCATATTGGCATCTGTAGTACACAAGTATGGTACCATTGCCAGACATGTGTATAGTAACGATCACACACCATATTGGCAGTTGTAACATGCAAGTAAGGTATCTTTACCAAACAAGAATAAGTCAGATTGCACAAATAAATACTTCAGGCAAAAGGTTAGTGACTTCCTGGCAACTGACTGCGAAATCCAGAGCTCGTCAAAAAGTTGTATACATACTACTAAAATTGTCAGAAAAGTGTTAATTATGCTGCATTTTAAAGAAGTATGCAAGTAAAATATTATGCTATAATTTTATTATTTCAATGTTTTAAAATTCATATACTAATGAATATTTATTTTTTATAAAAATTTAAGTATAAGGCTTTGGAAAGCACATACAAATTCACTTGTAAAACTTTTCTGGCTGAAATGGATTTAAAAAAAAACCATTGTAAAAATATTTGAAACATTACTACTAATTTTCATAACAATCAGAACAATTATGGTGTTCTTGCTTCGTATATAAAAAAATGCACTTTCTGAAGCTTATAGAATAAAAAACACGTTTAAATTTTGATTAAAAATACACACTTATTGAGTGATTTTTAAGCAAATAAGTAAATCCTTGCAATAAGTTTTAGAACTACACAAAACATATGCATTCTTATTTCATATGCAACACAAACGGTGCCTTTCTGACAATTTTGGTAGTGAGCTTACTAACAAGTTCTGCATGTTGTACAGTCAGACATAGTGCTTCATTGTATGTCCATCTCCTCCTACCTGAAGCTGCTAAGACTTGGATCTTTAACAATTTTCTATCGCCTTGAGTCAGGCCAAAGTATGAACAGTGACATGCCACTCTCTACTGCTCATGAGTAATTTCACTTGTATACTTAAGAATGAGCCAAGGAATAGGAAGAATTTCCGAGTTCCGTGCCTTAGATATTTAGTTCTGAATTGTGTAAACCCCTTCAAAATTACTGCACACCAACATTTATAGGGTGTCAATCAAATATGATACCTTTACTAGAAATGTATACAGAAATGAAACATACCTCCTCACGAAGATTTTTCCTCAAATTGCATGAATGTCAGATATAGAGGAACGACACCATACTGCTTCAGAGATTATTTATGCTATGTATGTGTTGAAAGTATCGTCAAAATTATATATGTAGGAATAGGAATTTTTTTTAGGAATTATCAATACATGTGTGGCAAAATTTACAAGACCAAAATATAATACTATCTCATTACCAGTTCAGAAGATTATTCTTTCAATAGTTATGATCATGTAGGAACTGTATTTTACATTTAGAAAGCCTAATACGAGTAAATTGGAGGTATAAAAAACACTTTTGACTGAACATTAGTGATTGATTTAGTTAAAACACTATGTAAACTGTTAGTCTAAAAGGAATACATACACAATACAAATTAAAACACAAAATGTCCGCTGAAATTCCATTTGGAATTCCCGAAGTTTTCCTGGTTTTCCAGGAATAATCTCAATATTTTTCCTGGCCTATTTTCAGCCCTGAAACCTTCCAGTGTCATATTTTTCCACCGCTAAGAGAACAATATGCTATCAGTGAAACAAAATTAAATTGTATTGCAACATACCAAGCAAGCAAGGCCAACATTTTGTTCAGCCAATCTATATTTCCCGCGATATACGCTATTGACTTCACACAAAATTAATTTCTTATTTTACACATAGCCCTATGTGACTTGGCAAAAATATATTATTTCCAGTTCACAAATTTAAAAATTGAAATTTTAAACTCCATATGCTTATACTTACATTAGCATGTATTCACACAACTAGTAACTTTTGCAAAGTAGCAAATTATTTACAGTTTCCCTGACCCAGGTGAAAATACTCTGACATTTCTCTGACTTTTCCCTGTCACATGAAATTCCCTGAATTTTCCCTGTCTTCCCTGTGAGTGTACCTCATGTAACAAAGTTAATTAAGCAAAAATAAAGCATACAACTTGGGAGTAACAGTAATTGATATATTTTTTATTACTCTGCAACATTAGTTTCACTTAATTTCGTATAAATTAGTGAATGCATGACACATGATGAAAGGAACTTGTGAACTGTGGAAGGACATAATGTGCAACATATACCAATACATATGTAAAAACTCATTGTAAATTTTCCGCTTTACACAAATACACCACTTGAAGAAAAATATTTTTGTCTACATTGGTAAAATCTCAATTTATCTTTTACTCAGACTTGTTTATGTAACACTTGTTTAGATTTTCCCTGAGTTTGGCATATGAAACATTAAGTATAACGAAATCCATGTTATATTCCCATAAAAAGGGTAGTCTCTCTCCCAATCACATGAAAAATAATAGGAATTGCAAGTACAAACCAAAAATAGAAGCAAATACCACAAATGTATTTGACATACCATGTTTATTACCACAATTTGCAACAACACAAGTATTTTTTTCATTTGGTAAACATAACTATTCACAACAATCAAAAAGAATTTGATTTAGTTTACATATCATCCGTGTAACCTGCAAAAGCAGCCAGTAAAAAAGTCATTATTTTTGTTAACAGCTGAAAATACATTTTGTCCACTGATGTGATGCTTTGAGTTTTCTGAGGCAAGTACAAAATTCTATGTTGCTACTTTGTATTCTTACCCAATGCTATACATTTATATCCAGAAATTGCCTTAAACAAAAGAAACCTACTTAAAGTCAGTGAATAATGTGTATGTTTTATCCTTATTATTACAGCTTAAATAGGGTTGCCAGTTACTCAGAAAGGAAAGTCAGTATACATGTTGGTGACGTTGTTTTTACGAATCATCCTAAATTAATAAGGTCTCATACATGTACTAAACAGGTCCAAAATGTACATTAAAAAATATTTTCTACATTAAAATCAAATTCTCTTCATGAAAATACGTTTTCTGATATGTCTTGGGACTGTGAAAATCAAATTATTTATATACCATGAGTGTGTTTTAAAAGAATAAACATTTATTCTTGAATGGATGCTACAATCCCTAATTTGTAAACACATTAACTTTAGCTAAGTTGCACAGTTGAAAATTAAAAAAATTAGAATATTGAACTGTTGCAGACCAGAACAGTACGCGGAACAATATGAGCAAAATATGAATTGTTCTGGGTAAATCTGTACCTCTGGCAGCACTAATTATAATTAGTTTTGACTGAAAGACCACAAAAACACATCAAATTACGATATATTACTCTCACAACACAACACCTACAGTCTATTCCCGGTTTCTTCACACTTTTTGAATTGAACCTTCGAAAAACCACCCTCAGTATATGTTTGGTTACTCACTAATTAAATTACATATGACAATAATTTTATATATGTGTTAACATAAAATTACATAAAATTGTGTTATTTTTTGTTGTATCAAAATTTTCTGTGTATTTTCTGCCTAGTAAGAAATAGTTCTTCAGCAAAATATTATTACACTTAGTGTGCACGAATGTGGTGGGTTGTCACTTTGGTGTACGTTTTCTATACTTGGTGAAGTTTTGTTTGCACGAGGCAGAACAATAGCTAGAAAGAACTTAAGCAGGGCTTCAGAAAAGCTGGAAGTAACCGTGAATAGACTTTAGTAATAATTAGACAAAAGAGTAAATACTAGCAACAAAAACATATGAGCTAATCCTAATTGGGAAATAACTGATGTGTGTTTTGTGTTTTTGATATTGCAGAGTAAAAATATACATAGGTTTAACCTTTATAATATTGTACACAACTTCAGCTTGAAAATGCAGGGACTCGTATCACCAGTGAACTATTAGCAAAGTATATCCAAATGTCACACTGCACAGTTTGAATCTGGGTGAAGCTGCAGCATTCAAGAACTTGTTGGGGTTACTTGTTTAATGAGTCAAGACTGAAGGTTAACATAAGCACACACAAGTTGTGTAGGTAATTTCTTTACTGTGAATTAAAACATTAAATTACCAACAACTTCATCCCTAAGCAAAGGGATGTTTACAGTGGAATAGATCAACCTATCAAGGGTAGGTTGGGCTTAAGTTCTCTAATAGCTAGGTCATTAGAAACTGAGCAAGTTGCTGAGAGAAGCAGGAACCGGGTAGGAATCTGTCATGTTGTGTACTAAGGAACGAGCCCAGCATTCGCCTGGGGTGATTCTCGGGAAGCATGGGACACTGCAATCAGAATGGCTGAACCAGCAATGAAACCCACATTCTTCTGAATGTCAGTCCAGTGGTTTGCCACTGTGCCCCCTTGCTCATTTACAATCTATCAAACCAATAAAATAGAAGGTACTTAAATAATTAGCCTACTTTCGCAAATACAGTAGTTCTTGGACTAAATAAGTTGATACACAAAGTTTATAAAAAATAATTTTGAATGTTTACACTGTGAAGGAATTCTCTATGATGGGATTCTAGAATATCAGAAAATTAAGGCGTACGAAATGAAGAGAAATTATCATTCTAACTGCCCACAAACTATGTACAACATGACTAATAACATTGTTGCGATAGTCTGTTAACCAATTCTGACTGTACACCATTATCTTGGATATAATCTGTATAAATAAAAAATAAAAAAATGGTTAGCAATAAATGTTCTTGCAGGTTCATAGTATTAAACTTGTGCTGGTAGTATACTGTTACATGCGACAACGACTCCTAAGGCCGTGCCTGAGTTCGTTAGGGATGGAGGTCTTCGTAATAAAAAATAAAAGAAAGAAACTAAATTTGATTTATAATTTATTCACTCTTCAGCTGTGTACAGCACCAATTAGCTGTCCCCACTTTTACTCTTTCTTTTTAACAGTAAGCGCGCAATTTAATGTTTAATTCAACTTTACTTAATACCCTTATTAATGTCCCTCTTGATTAAAGTCAACTAACTCGTACCCATTATTAGCATATTTTCAGTTTATCTGTTTGCATCAGTTGTAATGTCTTTCACTCACACACTTACTCCAATAGTCCAGGCTCCAGCCACGTCCTTCAAAACGTTGACACTCGCAGTCGCCACCTTCCTCTTCCCACAGTTGACCACGCTGCTCGCTCGGAATCCCACCAGTCATCCATTAAGCCACTCCACTCAGAACTGCCTGTCCAAAGGCATGCTGTGAAATTTATAGTCTAGCCGTGACCATCTCGAATGTTCAACACACCACGAGTTGCGCTGAGAAATGAGGTCAGAGTAATCCAGAGCATTCTTCTATAAACGAGAAAACACAGAATGTAATCTTGTCGGCCTCGCTTTGAAACTGATACCTCGCCGCCGTAGGATCGCTTGCCGCTGTTCTCTCACAACGATTCTCCATCATCCTCACTCGCATGCGATGGGCGGGCCAAGGATAGCCGCGCAGACCCGCGACACATAACAATACTTTAATTATTTTGTTACAAAACCTGTTTCCTTAGTTGTGTTATTTGATGTTTAACTGACGTGCAATGATTCGCTAACCAATTCTGAATATCACTGTAACACCCATAAATGTCACAATTCTAAAAAAAATATTACGTCAATTAAGTCAAAATCTGTTGATAAAACTTGTTTGATTAATCTCATGAACAAAACATATATTTAAAACCACTAATAAATGCAAATGTTACATAATGAACAAAGTAATGAGAGAAAACATTTTGGAGTAGTACGTGCTGTTTTATTTCTCGATTCCTTGCTTATCTTTTTTAAGTATTTTTTCATGCTCAGTCCTGTTTTTTTCCATAACCGACAACTGCATAGCAATGGTGAATGTCCAAAAATCTCCATCTTGTAAGTGAAGGAAATGTCGTCTTTACGTGTTATTTGATCGATGATCGACGTATTGTGTAGTATGGTCAGATGACTCACCTCCCACCATGGCAAACAGAATTATTTTTGTTCGGGGCAGCGGGATCCGGGATCGGAGGTGGAAACGTTTATGAAGACAGCGTTGATGACAATTACCATGACGACAGTGTTGAAGAAGTATTTGATGAGAAGGATGATGATTCGCCCGACGTTCCCACACATTTCTCCAACAAATTTCCTGCGACAGATGGAGTGAATATGGCAGAAGGCGTCGAGAATGCTAATTACAATTTTCCCGAAGACCCGAATTAACTTGTTTATAGACCCATGCGTTTGATTAAGCTGCAAAATCGTGGGGATCTTTCACACATTATTGAGATATCTTTAATCATTGATGAACTGAAGGATCTGGGTTATATCAAATGAGACTGTTGGCTACTATCCATGATCTGCAAACATCTCAGAAATGTAAGGATAAGATGTACATAATAATTAGGAGGATAGAATGTATAAAATATGTAAATAAATTAAATTTATATACACGTAGTAATGTGAATAGTTGCTTATAAAGTCCCTTCTGATTCTTTGAAAGACTTATTAGTTCAGTGGTTTAAACAATCGATTGCAAGAGTTTGTTTTAGATAAAGTTTATGCGAGCGTGTGCAGGAGGAGGACTGTGGTTCGATCTGAAGAAGGTATTGTGCCTTACTGAATGTCAAGTCGTGGGGCTACCTGGCCCGCTACAATTCCTGGGTCGCCGAAGTAGACATCGAGTGGTGAACACTGAAGATTGCAATTACTATACATGTGTATATGCATTTTTCAATTGCGTTTTCGTATGTTGCACATTACAGAATTATATTACTTTGTAAAAGCTATGTTGGGTTTGAGTACCCATATTGACCATAAAAACTAGCTGCTTTCATAAAATAAAAATCAAATATGAGCATTTACGTACCTTGTGGGTATGGACCTAGTCGCCATTCGGTACAGGTCGAAAGCACACTTGCCGACAGTAAATTATCTCTGGCGGCTAACGCCTGAAGCATCAGTTACCAGTGCGCCCTTGTGGACGATACCAAAAACAAATGGACAGTAGATGTGGTATGTTGATGAAGGCGACTGGAAGAGAGCTGACTATACAGCCAATAGAAAATTTACGAGGGTCGGACGTGTCTTCGTGCCTCGAGCTTAATAGCTCCACATTTCATCGAACCCCGGACCTCCTGCGTGTGTCTTTTTAAAAAATGTATAGTTTCTCTTAAAATACTTAAAACAAAATTTTGAATTTTTTATGTTTATTATTTTATTTTGGTTTCGAGGGGATCCGAGATCACGGGCACGGGGTCAAGGCTACAGGCTCGATGTCAAGGTGAATGTCACCCAGATCCGATATGACAGTCGGGTGATGTCACAACGCGTGAGCTTGCCGGCACCTGGCTCCCATCCCCCGTCCCCTCTGTGCTCAAACATTTTAAATTCTTTTTTAATTTTGTAGTTTATATTTTGTTTATAATTTTTGCATTATTTTTGGAAGTTTAAAAATTTTTTTTTTTTCGGATAATTTTGCGATTCTTTAGGGTTTAAAGTCATCGTAATCCAAGGTTGTGGACACGTGTGGTCAAGAACAAGGTTTTCCAGATACAATATGGCGTCATAAAAGATTTCGATCGTTCTGTTCCGGCCCTGATCCCGGATTCCGTTGTCCCCGAATCGCTATTTATATTCTATTAGGGTCGCCCCGGATTTTCGAACTTTGAGAAACATGCCAGACATTATCGCTGCGGGTGGGCATTGCCGAAGCTTGCTTACGCTATTTTGCATCGCCATAGCAATGCTTTCTTATAGCCAGATGTGACCTTGAGACTCGTAATATTTTTACTATGGATTCCCTTTAAAAGATGGACGAAGCTAGGCAGAACGTAGGAATGTAGTTTATGACTCAGGACTACAAAGGCGGGTCGATGACAAGATTTTAAGAGCCTTAACTAAAGACTGTACGGTTACGCAAGCACTTACAAAATAAAAGTTTAAGAAAAATCATTTCCCATAACTAATTAAAGCGTGCAATACACAATGGCACGCTGGCTTCCAGTTGAGTTTGCAACGAACTAATAATAATAGTTCTATAAAGTGAGGTTGTAGGTTGTAGTAAGAGCGTAATGTTTAAATTTATAGCCAGTTTGTTAGTATTTTCAGTATTATACACGTTGTATGAATCTTCATTATAGCAAAAATTCTCTTTCCTAACTATTCCACTGTTTTTCTTGGCTGGCACATTAGAAAAATGATCGGGCCCATATAGTCTGTTCATGGTAAAATTGGCACTTTTGAAAGCCCTGCATAAGATCTACTTTTATGTACGCTGTGCAGTCTTTCGCCTTATGTAAAATTAACATTATCATGGGCCTCATCACTTCATTCATGCGTTGATCAAGGGAGACTTTAAAATTAATATAAAAGTAAATATTTTACAAATCTGCTCATTTTTACATTCCGGTGCATTAAACAAAGAGCGAAATTAATAATATAAGTCGACACAAATGGTTCCCTAACACATTTTATTTGACGTAATGATATGGAACTACTTTCCCTCCATCGTTACCAACATCACTGGGCGCATGTCACTCAATGCGCCCATTAAAATAAATGCAGGTAGGATCAATTACTTTTTTCTAAGGTTGATGTTAAAAGTGCTCACTTTATAATGAACAGCCTTTAGCAATGTTAATCTTATATAAGGCGGAAGGATACACATTGAGAAAAGTAGATCTTGAGCAGGGTTTTAAAAACTGCACAGTTGTGAGCAGACTATACTGCGACCTTAACATCCATGGCGTGAAGTGAGATGAAAATTGAACAGCAATAGAATTTAAGAGCGAAAGGAAGAAAGCTACATTGCAAAAAAAAAATCGACCGGCCAACGGAAAAGATGGCCGCGTTTCCCAAACGCGGAAATCCGTGTTCGAAGCCGAACACGGATTTCCGTTGTGAAAGGCCATTTGTGTGCGAACAGTACTTCCGCTGCCCCGTCTAGGTCGTCCCACTTAATAACTCTCATTGTTTATTCGTGAGTGAGTGAAGAGATTTGGGCGGCTCTTAACATCGAGGTCTTTAGAGCCGATGAGGTTGAAGCGAGGTGAGTATGGAGCAGCGTCGGAATGCAAGGGCGGAGGAAACGGGAGATCCCCGAGAAAACCCGCTGACCAGCGGCATCATCCAGCACGATTCACACATGCGAAAATCCGGGGAGCAACCCCGTTGGGAAGCGAATCCGGTTCGACTAGATGGGAGGCGAGTAGTCCAACCACTACACCATCGTGGACCTTATGTTCGCTCGTATTTGGCTGAGTTGTGGTTAGCCTTCTGTAAGTGGCTTTCCATCTCCACTATGCAAGAGATTGTTGAAGCAGTTATTTAATACTCATGACGTCACACAATGTCCTTTCCCCAGCCCAAATTCAGTGCGGAAGAAACTGTGAACAATGAAGTACACTCGTTCCTCACTCTAGCATCCTATCTGGTATAGACCATTCACGTCAATATCAAAACTTTTGAAAACTCTGCTTAAGATCTACTTCCATGTAAGTGTGTATTCTTCGGCCTTATGTAAGATCAACATTGTGTTGGGCCTCATAACTTTATCCATGCTTCGGTGAAGTGAAACTGTGAAATTATTATGAAAGTAAATATTTTACAAATATGATATTTTTTACGCTTTGGCTCATAAAAATAAAACGGAAAGCGAAATAAATAATTTAAGCTATCAGAAATGGTTATCTAACTCTATTTAGTCGACGTTATGATACGGAACTACTTCCCATCCATCGTTACCAACTTTACTAGGCGATGTCGCTCAGTGCGCCAGTTAAAATATATGCATGTAGGGGAGGTGACATTTTTCTCAGGTTGATTTCAAAAGTGCTCACTTTATCATGAAAAGCCTTTAAACACGTTGTTTGACAGTATATCATAAAATTTGCAAGGCTTACCTTTATTTGTGTCTAAAGATGTAAAAATATTTTATGAATTATTCGTAATTGTTACGACCGAAAAATGTATAATATTAACATTATTTGGGTTTGGTATAGTTAATGTATGCACTAGTTACTTAATTGTCTGTTTTTCATGTAACAGTAAAGCTGTACAGCACTGTAAAAAATGTAAAATGCCGAAAAGTTAATATCAAAAGGCCTTAATTTTGAAAATGAAAGAGACAACCACTGTTTGTTTGCCTTTGCCGTCAGGCAAACATTGTCGACAGTTCAGAGAGGGTGTCTATCTCAATTAGCTTAGAGTGCACCGGAGTGTGCCAGAGAAAGAGGGGAGGGAGAGAGAGATAAAGTGAGCACACTGAAACTTAGACACGGCCTTGATATTAAAACTTGTATTCCTCGCTCATTAGTTTCAAATCCTAATTATCCTTTTGTGCTTAAAGTGCAATAACCATTACTATGTGTCGGTTGGTGTTCAAAACATCGTAACTTCAACTGGCAAGAGATGTGAGTTGTGAGACTAGATCCTAGTGAGAGGGAGATTACAGTTTCGTAAATTGCACAGTACATTACAGTGTTTGTTTCGGAGATTAACGTGATGCAAAGAAGTTGTCAAGAACGAAGAGAGAATATCGGGTTGAGTGCATATGACAGGAACGCAGCAACTGTACCATGTGTTCCTACATTGTACTGTTTTTTTTGCTAATAGCGCTACGATTTTAGAACGCTGTGTGTGCAAGTAAGTGTTTTGAAACTCATGTACGCTTCGTTTGGTATTTATATAATATAACTCGAATATATTCAACTCGGTCGAAACACTTCATTCACATACTGTTTTAAGCCTAAACCGAGAACGGCTTCTGATGGACTGTTCTAGTTCTCTGTTCTGTCTGTTCGGCGTGATCGCCGTACATGTGAACCAGGCATAAGCGTGAATCTGATGAAAAGCTAAACGTAAACAAACACGCTCATCATTGTGTCGCCATTGAATTTGACAGCTTAATAGGCTATTTGCGAGTTAAAGATGGCGGCAGTGCACGAGACGAAACACGTTTATGCATTATCTCTAGTCTATGATAAATAACTTTCCTTAGGTAAAAATATATAAAAACGATTTTCCATTGGAACTGGACTTACGTTTCAGAACACTGGCCCACATTTGGGACAGTCCCATTATCTCACCATCTGAGTTGTGCATATCAGCTGTGATATAACCAAAGTCAGCATTTATTTTTATATACTGATTTTAGCCATAAAACAGCCGTAATATGGGGCTACGTATGAATATAAGATGTGTGAGTGTGCGGGTTCTGGATATTTGGGGAGCAAAATTGGCACAAGGGACATTTTATTAATATTGTGAAGGGGAGCTTCCCCCCTCCACCTTGTAGGAGGGGTGGGGCTGACAGATTCCTCCTCCCCCACCCCATGATAGGTGTGCTGTGATTGGTTTATGGGTTACCCTACCCTTGGGAGGTGTCCTGTGATTGGCTGTTGGCTGAGGGGTACCCTTTTGGCTGACAAACCACCCAAGCAACATTTGTGGGTTTTTGTATGACCGCAGATCTGAGGACCTGGTTTGCCGGCACGTCGTCGGATGAACTGCCTTCATATTGGGAGCTCTAGCGACCGGTGCGCGGAGTGAGTCAGTCCATGCATGTAATGAGAGTAAGTACACATGTTCACCCTTCGACTACCAAACCACTACTGATGAGCTTGAAAGGGTAAGAAGTTTGGATGGAAAGGGAAGAGGGCTCGACACCTGAAGAGGGTAAATACGTGTATTAAGTATTCGAGTAACGAATAATTAGGTATAGGTACACATAATAAGTAATTACACAACATCTAAGTATACACTAGCATAGTTAGCAATTGTGCGATGACTGATTATGCACAATGAATAAGTAATTACACATTAAGTATGTGCAACGAGAGACTAATTACATGTTCGCTTACTAGGACTCTCCAATCGCGACTGAGGAGCCCGCGCCGCATACTCCAGCCGGCCCCTCCTGGCACTGCTTGCTCTGCGGCCACAGACTGAGCAACTTACCACGCAGCCGCTTGAGTGCTCCACAGCCCATCATGTGTAACTCCAGCTGCCAGGAAAGCGCGACTCCAGCCACCTGTGGGGGCGGACTGAGTATCTTGTAACATCGCTGCTAGGAGGCAGCACCAAGCTTTGTCTCCAACACCGCCAACATTCTCCACAGATATGAAAAATTAGCTTAGCTTTCGTGTCAAGCCATGTAAGCTCTCTCTTTCTAGCCAACCATGTGGTTTTTCTGGCGTTGTTGTTATGTGCCATCATATACACACATATATTTGTTTTTAAAACATTATTCGTGCAAGTCTTAGTTTGGTTTTTTCTCACGTAACCATATTGCAAACTTCTCACCACACTATTGCTTAGTTGAAAAGTAGTTCAGAAAATTATTATTTAGGGTTAAAAATCCTTCCACAATTATGTTAGTGATAGGTATACTTTTGTCACATAAACATTCTTCGTGTAACCCCCATGTTAATTTTTTTACATCACTTTCTCAGAGATTTTGTGGAGTAAAAATTTAAAATACATTATTGTAGCCTCCGTGTTAATTATACTAAGCCTTTATTTTGGTTCACTCTATAGCTCATGTTATTAATACTAAAAAATATTCATTATTAAAAGAAGAGTGTAAGTGACAGTTATGCTTATTCATGTAAACCTTTTACAGTTTCCCACCCTGTTAATTTTTTTCCAGCACTTTTATTCTCCCACTTTGTAACAGCTTGATTATTTTTTCACTCTATGTCTCCTCTTAGTACTAAAAAAAAAAAAAAAATACTTTTGAAATAAGACTTAAAATTCATCCCATATTGTGGAAACGGCAGACACACATTTCTGGAGAGTCTGAATTATAAGCTACATGTAACCCCCACGTTTGTCACATTTTTCCATCACTTTTATTCCCCCACTTTTTCTCAGTTAAGTTTGTTTCCTTCTATATCTCATCATAATACCTTTAAAAAAATATAGTATTAAAAGAAGATTTTTATGAAGTAATATCGTTTATAGTTTTGAAAATATTCTCCCCAAAACATTGTGCGTTAGGTATGGTTGTACATATTCCCTCCCTGTTGCACGAAATTTAGAAGTTAAGGTAAAAATAAAAAAACAGACACAATTATATATAACAAATTCTTTACTACTCACCATTTTTGTACAAATCCACGAAGACACAAAAATATTAACACACGAAAAATATATTAAAAATGGATTATCCTTTTCGATATATTCTTCTTAAACACTCATATACAAATAAATTTAAACCTTGAAAAAATATATACTTATCTTCTATTTACACACATTCATTGGCATCTAATCTATATACAGTATTTACACTCACATGAGGTAGCACTTTTCTTATTTACGCGTGGAACAGGTTGACGGAGGGGTAAGCCCCCTTTTGCGTTGGAGGCCAAACTTTACAGCCGGAACTCTCCATTGTAAGAGAAATGCATGTCAGTGTATGGTGAGCCAGGAAAGCTATACTTGTTGTTGATTGATTTTGGTGCTGTGGATTTAACCCAGATGTGATAATGTGGTGAACTAGCCTCGCTGGTGGATAGCGTACAGCTTGCGCTGTGGATTTAACTCAGTTGTGATAATGATGATGGTGGAAGGCAAGTATTTGGAGATGCATCTTCGCAGTGATGCGGTCTCCCTTCAAAGCTGGCGCACGGCTGTGCTGCTCTCACGCCTGTGGGGGAAGGTGCTTTCCTCCAATGTTGATGTTTTCTTTAAAGTTATTTGTAGAGTGCAGATATCACCCCAAGGCAATGTCGAAATCCTATCTTTCCAATTATAATGTTTGTCATAATTACTTGACAAGGTGACTTTTGTTACTCCTTTGGTGAAGATGTCGTGGGCATGCTAATGGAAATGAAATTGGATCCCCATAACCCTTGGATTTTGCATTAGTCCTCATACAGGAGTAGATTCTATCCCCTTGCTGTATGCACATACTGTTCATCCAAAACAATGAATGTGTAAAGTTTATGGCATAGGCCTACAAAGTGTGTCATAATGCTACCGGCACGTTCATCCTTCACAGCTCCCGTAATGTCATTATTCACCAAAATGAATTTTTGCGGATTATCTGGCGTATAGTTACATGTGTTAAAATGTCTAGCTAAATCAGGGTAAATGCTCTTGCATACATAACGGAAGTGAATTTCACATATTTAACTGCCTTGATCACAGTATAAGAGATGCAAATAAGGCTGAGGAAATTTTTGCTGCATGTAATTATAATGAAAATCATATGGACAAAGTTTAGACAAGTCTAATATGGCAACACCAGGTGTACAAAGGCTTGTTAAACGTAACAGAGACCTTTAGCATTTAAATCAGGACATTTTTCTAAGGTTGATTTCAAAAGTGCTCATTTTATCGTGAACAGTCTTTAGATATCTCTATGCCAACAAAAGTATACAGCACTTGTAATACATGACAGAATTGGGACACAACAAAAAACGTCACACATAGAGGTGATTTTTCAAAGATTTGATTCACAAAGTGCGAAGACACTGCGAATAAAATATTCTGATTCACGCCGCTATTTCCTACGTCGGCTTCTCGCGGCAACAGCCACATAATTGCTATAGGCAATGTTGCAGGACTGATGCGACTATTTAAAGTTCTGCGCATGCGGGTAATTCAAAATGCAGGTTTTTTTAATGGTTGTGCAATATTGTACAGCGCTGTTGCCAATACTAGAGTTTTTTTTAAATAATATACGAGAATATTAGAGTCGCCAAGCCACTTCCTATTAAGAGCTGTGTAAAAATGGTTTTGGGAGGACTTGACCTGGATGCCTAGGGACCATCCAGGTCATGCCACTGGCAGTGGCATGTGGTGAACTGTTGCAAGGAGAGCTGGCATTAGCTCTGTACTGTACCCCGTTGCCACTAAAACGTAGTTCGATAGCCGACATCACAGGACTTGTGTAATGGGTCATTTGCTGCTTGCTTGTGAGTGATCGGAATGCATTCGGTTTCCCTTGGCTGCAGGGTGGTTACTGGCTCCTGCTGCGTGCACCGATAATGTACAGCAGTGAGCAAGCACCAGCTTAGCTTGCAACAGTTCACCACACGCCGCTGGCCACTGGTCTGAAAGGTGATAACCATCAGGCGAAATAGCGGCTTTGCTCAGTTTAGTGATCTTAAATTTAGTTTCATGAAGTAAATTTTTCATATATCAAATATAAGTTACTGCGGTATCATGGGAAGACGAAGCCAAAAATCTTTTTGAGCCGCCTCACAGTAGAATATTGGCGTGGAATATTTAAATTATTAAAGTTCACACGCATCAAAGTTCACGCCTCACAGCAAGAATCCCTGCAAGAAATAGCAAGATTTATGTTCACAAGTTAGGGACATCAAGGTGTTTTATCAGCACAGGTTTAAGGCAATTTTCTTAGGGTAAAACTTAATTTAATATACCTTGTGACGCCTTGTTCATGTGAAATACTTGCTGCATTTGACAAAAATACTAGGGCCCATATGTTACCTCACGTTTTTACTGTGATGGAGTGGTATACAAATAATGCCATGAAGAATTATATACGTTACGTATTTGTGATAATGATATATTTGTATGAAATTTTGTTAAAGTATGAAATGAAGTAATATTATTACATTTTTTCTTCAGAGAAGGAGGAACATTGATTTTTGTAAAAGAGTGAGAAAAAACAGCCACAGAGGACCTGTACTTTGTATATTTATTCTTTTCAATCAGATAGGATTGCCCGAAATAGAGGGTGGAATCTGACTGGTGGAGCGTTTGTTGTTACTGTTCCTTATTACTTAACGTGTCGAATAACAACGGGCCGGGGTAATCGGCAGCAATTTTCATACGACTCTTTTGTTACAGGTTGTGCTTGTCACATGTTATAAAACATATTTTTCAAGCTTCTTTCAAGTTGCCAGTTCCCAGTCACGCACTCTCAACAGAATAAAAACATATATATTTCCCTCAAGGTAATAAAATCTACAACTGTTCTTGGCCATTTTTAATGCATAAATCTGCTGGCTTATCATCTTTAGTAAACGTACTGGCACTATTTTAAGGTCAACTAGCTACAATGCAAAACTTAAGTATAATAGAAAAATATATAGCAAAGACTGATTACGCCGTTCGTACTGCATTCAAACAGCGCTGTGAATTTTTTGCCGATCAATGTACATAAGAGATTTCAAGAAGATGTCATTTCGGGTAAATTTTACATTACGAAGACAGTAGTTAACGACAATATTGCTAATCATGGCAGTGTGACCAAAAGAAGGACTAAGGAACAATTATCATATAAACGAAAACTTCAAGTTATTTTTACAAAATATTTTAATTTATTTATACTTTTTCCTTGGTGAGAAAACAACGAAAATATCGTATGGCGGTGCAAGACATATGTCACGTTTAAAATAATGAAGAAATACAATTTTGTACATATTACACAGGAATGAAATTTTGGTCAGCACTGTACAATGGGAGGCTCACATAGTGTTCTACCCTGCGGACCTGTTAACACATTCGTAAACCGTGCTACCTTTTTTTATTTGATAATGAGTGATTCACATTAATACAGCTGAGCACATACAACTCATTACACAGTTCCAGAAATATCTTAATGGCAATTTCGGAGAACCGTAAATTAATGAGGTTATAATTAGGATTAATCAAATAGAGTCTCGGATTGAGAAATGAGATTAACATCCGCACTAAACCCGTTTCCTTCGTATGACATCACGGTTAATACATCTCTGAATGAAATCCATTTCCCACCAATTGGTGGGGGAGGGGGGTCCCGAACGAATAACCCGAACATCGAAGTGAAACAAAGATGGCGTAATCAATTCCCACGCATTTGCCCTCGTATAAACCTCCTGGGACGACGATTCAAAACTCCGCAATTTTCATCTCTCCCCTCCCTCCTTGGCATTCCCCATGAGTATTCACGGCCTCCGAAAGAGGGCGGAGCGTAACATTTTCAGAGTAATGTCTATAAACAATTCCGATCACGACTTCCACGGAAAGGACCCTGGAATTTTTTTCCCACCCATGCGGCTGACAGTACGCGGAATTGAAGCGGGTGAAAAAAAAAAAAGGTCTCTAAGGGGTGGAGAGGGGAAGCTATTGACGCCTCGGAGCGGGACAGGGGATGAAGGTCTGCGACCCGGAGTGCTTTAATATTATTCGGCGTTTTATTGATTCCCAGCGATTTCGAGACCAAATTCATTACTCCGCCGGAGAGCGTCGAGGGAGCAAGGCAGACCGCGATTTGCCAGTTCACCAGCAGGCACGACATCTGGGAGAGTGTGTGCTCTTGCAAGTACTGTCGGCGAGGTGATAGCTCGGATATTACGGAATGGAATTATTTCTAACTCTTTCCCCCCCTTCCCCCCTTCACCCTTCTCACGCTCAATTATTAATTTATTTCTTCTGCTCTTGATCATTGTTTCCCGATGTTGTATCTAGGCATTACAGCATATAGATTTCTCTAGAGTAAGTTTCATAAGCCAGAATCTAGCCTCGGCCAGCTCACTGTTTCTTACTTCACATTAAGGGTACTATGTACTGAAACGTTTTCTATGAAATCGTTGTTTGCGTCTAAACGCGCGTGTCTCGGTAAATACATGTTCTGGAAATACTAAATTTTGCTAGAAAGAATAAAAACTATTGTCTATGTCGCTATCTTTTCACTTTTATCATATTGAGTGCATTAATGGAGAAAAAAGTCGAGAAAGTGGTCAAATATCGCATTTTTAAAGCTTGCGTATGCAGTTTCTTTAAGCGGTAAGAGAAAAGAACGATTATACGCAGGCAGTTTGATCTGTGTACTTTCATCGCGTGTAACAAAACCCCACAGTTACAGATCTAGTTTACACAGTAAAGCGTTAGGACGGAAACACTGCACGCCTTGCGCGTAGGAGCAATGAGGCAGTAGGCGTGCGTGTTAGTGTCGCCCGTATCGCTCCCTCGCTTCTTGACTTTGGACGAGCAGCTTCATATTCCTCTTAATCACTCTTGTGTGACGTCGAGGTAAACGGTGCGAAGAGCAACTTGTTTTGAAACCATATACGCGGGGTTCCCGAGGTGAAAGACAACAGTTCTGAAACATCGTCCGTGAGGCCTCTGTCGGCAAGACAGAGATATGAATGCTAGCGTGAGCAGGTAGATGTCAGTGTGGTGGAACCAAAGTGTGCAGTGCTGAGCTCTTCCATAAGAACTCTACAAGTAAGAGAGAGAGGAAGGGGAAGTCACGCGGCAGAGGAGACTGGTCGGTGACTTTACAAGGCTCTTCCAAGCTGGGGGAGGAGATCATTATGTGATTGCACTTGTTAACTGGACTGATGCCCAGGAAACTAACAGCTGTATGTATTATTTAGCTACAATATATCTTCGCTAATTGTCTAAACTCTATATCTGTTTCATTGGACTTAACCTCCACGAAACGACCCTTATACATGTTTTCAAATCCACTTCTTGGCGCAACACCAAGCCCAAATAGTAATCCCTCAGAATCATTAATCCATTTATAGTCGATTCGCGGTTACTTCAGGCTTTTTTAATCAAACCTTTTTTGAAAAACTACTTCATGTTTGAGGTGCTTGGTTCATTCCTATATATATATATATATATATATATATATATATATATATATATATATATAATGTATCACAAACATTTTATACTCGTGGTAACACAAAAGTATCTCATAATTAGCTAAATTTAAGCTTTTCTTATATTTTATACATAAATTGTAATATTTAATTTATAATTAATATGAATAGAAACAGGGAGAAACAAAGTGTGTTGGTAATATCTAGAAATAAATAGTTCTTATGCAAAATATTTTTACACTGGATGTGCGGGAATGCGGCGGGCTGTCCCTTCGGTGTAATTTCCAAGACTCGATTAAGCTTTGTTTCCATAAGGCGGAGGAATATCCTGGAAGCAGAACTTAAGCAGGGCTTCAGAAAAGTTGAAAGTATCCGTCAATGGGTTATATCCCATAATACTGATTTTCAAATAGTGTGTTTCTCTTGGCTGTTGTTTCACAACTTTCGCGTAAAAAAAAACTACGTGATTATTTTCGTTTTACCTTTACAATAATTTAACCAGCTCTAGTGGACAGGTTTTAGTTACTTAACGCTAAATTTAAAAGTTTCCCAATGTTAGTGTGGATAATTGCGCTGGTATCTTGAAGGCATCGCGACGAGACTCAGTCACATTATACCCGACTGTTCAGCTGCGCGAGGGGCCGCAGTGGTACAGTGTTCAGAATACCTGCCTCTCACCAAGGCAAACCAGGTTCGATTCCCGACGGAGTCGTTCCAGGGATTTTCGCATGCGGGAATCGTGCCAGACGATTCAACTACTGGTCGGCGTGTTTCCTCAGGGATCTCCCGCCTCTCCCGCCCTTACATTCCTGTGTTGCTCTATACTCACCTTGCGTCACCCACATCGGCTCTCAAGACCTCGATGTTAAGAGCCGCCAATTCTGTCCACTCCATTTAGCAGCGCGACCCTGAGGAAGTCTCCCGAACCCAGACGACACCAAGAACAGTCCAAAATAAGACGAATTAATTTATAAAATACTTAACAGTTCTATAATACACTTGAGATACAGTGGCGGGCTGCACTCTGGTTGAGGTGGGAGCCGTGACGATACTCAAGCACGTCGTATTTGGCGGTACAACTGTGCAAACCTGAGGCAATCCTCCGCACTCAACCAGCGTCGAGTTAAGTCTCTCTTTGCGGATAATCTGGTAACATAAAACATTCAGTAGATATTTCGCATAACATATACATTGATGACGAGAGCTGAACAATGGATGTACACGATTCTATTCTGTTCTCTACCCTTGAGTGTATAGGGGCGATAGTAACTATGACTCCTACGCATGGCTTGCACATTGGATGGACTGTGGACCGGCCTCAGATGCTCTCATTCAAGGGAGGACTAGGGTGTAAGATCGGGCCACCACAATGTGCGAGCACCCAGTGGGGATACCTATGCTCTTAGGTTAGAGTTACTCCTTCCCTGACTAGAAGATACTGTAAGTATGGGTGACTGTGTGACGTGTAAAAGGTAATGAATCTTAACGACTAGACAACAGTATACAACAATGCCAGACACTAAAATGTAATACAAAATAATAATAATAATAAACTGAGGGAGAAAATGGGTTCTATACAGCTCTGTGTATATGAGGGTGACGTTGCGCCAGCTGTAGTACGTGCAACGAATTTTCCGGGTAGCGTGCAAACCCTAGCTGCGCATCCACGATCGTTAAAACTGAGTACTGAATTGGTATGCTTATTAAAAAAAAAAAAAAAAAACAGAACTATTGCGTCTTTAACTCCTTGATAATACAAAACAGAGTGAGAACTGGAAATTATATACACCTTAGTGACGCTTGAAAGTAGCTTGACGAGTTACTATTGAGTGGCCCCGTCCAGACTCTAAGTTGGAATACACGCACACTTGATCTTATCAATCTGAAGTAACGTATACCATTTGTACATCCAGCAACACAGCAGTCTGGTAGCAGAAATACTTGGGTACAGAATAAACACATACACTAACAGGAACACCGGGAGAAAAAATTTCCTACTGCAACGAAATGACAACAATGGGCGACTGTGTTCGAAAAAATCTGGAAGTTTAATTGAACTCAGAACAGCTTGACTTTTCCCAGAGAACAAAATAATTCACCCAAATGGCAATGCAAATTAGCAAATTATTTGTGGATCCAAAAATATTAACCATATAATTGAAACATTTCAGCTCAGGGTAGTGACCTTTGAAACATTAGTGCCCTCGTGATGGCTAAAAATTAAAATTATTGAAAATGTTCAGAAATCACCCCAACATTCTTAAATATTCCTTCAAAAATAATTTCTTTATATACAACGTTTGTAATCAGCTAGCGGCAAGAGCAACGATTTAGTTCAGGTTTGCAGTAGTAAATGTCAGATAATTCGTGAACGTATGAAAAACAACATGATGGCGTGAAAAATGTTTTAGAACGTCGTATGAATGGTGTTAGGTAAAAAACTTTATTTTAGACTAGCTGTTCCCGCGACTTCCTTCCCGTGGACTTAAGGATTGTTTACATATTTTAAAAATAGAAAAAGAAAATTGAAATAAGGCGCGAATAGTTTTAATCGAAATGTATACATAATAATTTCTATAATCAAAACAAAAATTAAATTTTAAAGTTTTAAACATTAATCAAATAGAATTTACAAATATAATTTTATGTTTAGGTGGAAATTAATGCAGTGCCTGCGAGTTCGTCCGTGTGGACTTTGGTATTTGTTTACATATGTTTAAAATAGAAAATTGGTTTCGCTTAGGTTTTATGGAGTTATTGAAATACATACCTATATAATTGGTTTGAAAGATTTTTACTTTATTATCGGAAATAGTTTTATCGTCGCGTTAGTGTTGGTTGTTTTATAATATGTTATTTTACTATGTTTTTCCAAAAACTAATGTATTGTTTTCTATGATGCATAATTTATCTATGATTATTTAAAAAACTGTTGTTGTTTCGCAATGCATTTTCATAATAACAATACTTTTACAAAAAAAAAAAAGATATGAAAGATAAAGAAAAGCATATAAAAAAATGTATTTATTTCATAACCAACTGAGATATCGTGCTGAAATAAAGAGTAAATTTTAAAGAGAAAAACAAACACAAAGATCTCTGAAAATTTTATCAAAAATCAGTTCAACCGTTTCGGAGCCTATTCTCGACAAACATCCAAACAGACAAAGTTTAACAGTTATTTATGCTTCAAGGTAATTTAAATAGCATATTACACTTAGATATTGGTATTAATTGTTAAATAACAGACAGACACTTCAGTTGTATTAATTAGTATAGATTTCTTAACTGAAATTAGTAGTCCTATGTAGAATTTCAATGATTATGAAGTTCCTGATTATCGGGTACGCCGACGGGGCATCTCTCCGGATACACAGCAGCCCTAGGTAACGCCTTTATAATTTGTAAGCACACGACTAACGGCGCAAACATGCTGTACAGTTCAATGGCACCTTAAAGGACGTCTTAAGAGTTCTAGTTAACCTCTCTGAAAGCTACCCGGCGGGCGCTACTACAGGCCTACTTATTACTTAAAAAGACCTCATGTCTTCATCTCTAGTAGACGGCCTGCAGTTTCAGAGGTGCAAACTCGGACTTCCTTAATAAAAATCTAAATTTATCACTTAGTGCACAGCCCACCCGGTCTGGCTAGCTGATGTCGCGTAACAAGATCTCCGTCTTCTTCCTTGAAAATTGAACCTAAGAATGATGTTTAAGCACTGGACAATCCCGAGGGTTACATTTTCAATTCATTTGGATTGCAACTTAAAACTGCCCCAGCGTTTAAAATTCATCGAGTCATATGGCCTTGTAAGTACACGTACACAATGTATAAATAGAAAGACATATAAATATGTGGCCGAAATAAAAATACAATTAAAAAGCATGGACTCTCTTTCAAAACAAATAAATACGTATTGCCACAAAATAAAGTAAATTATGTGAAAAATAATAATATCGAGTCTATTAAACATCAAATTTACGAGTTAATAATTATTCATTCTTTTAGCTCAAAAAGCGCTAGTTACACAACACATGGAAAGTTTTCAGTTCAAGTTTCCAAAAAGCGGCTTTCTTGTAAAGGTCGTGAGATTCCAGTCCTATGAGACAAAACACGTCGTAGGATTTGTTGCGAAACAGGAGGGGAAATATCCTCATCCGTCGACGTTGCGGTTGACTGGCAATCGTCTGGTGAACCGGCCTTTGATGGATAAGGGATAGTTACCGTAACGGGGCCATTCTGTGTGAGTGCCCTTGAGTACGGGGTAGCACCTGCCCTTCAGGATGCGAGTCATGAAGCCACTTTGCGACGAGATAATTGTTGGGTTGGGATGTTTTGGGGCTATTAGCATCCCTGGTATCAGAAATCAGACATATTCATAGTTGCAGGAAGGGCTAACTAGACATGCGCAAACCAGTAATATATGCTATTCTGCATGAGCCCACGCCTCCTTTATGGTGCCTATGGAAGTCTTGCTGCCGGAGCCAACAAACTTAGGAAACTGCCGGGGATTCACCATGCGTGGTTTTTCAAAACGAGTATCTGCCTCCCAGGCTCAGCTCGAATCACGGGTAAACGTGACGTTTCGGCCTGATGATAAGCTGGTCGGCTCCTTAAGGTACCCGTCTACCTGGCGCTGCAGAGTGCTTGAAAAGGTTATTCCTGCAAAACTATTAAACGTGTGTCTAACGTACTAATCTACGAATATAACACACTCTTAAGACGAGGTATGTGAGTGCCTTCAAGCCGTCGCATGCATTTAAGAAAACACCATTTCATAGTGCATGCTCAATAATTGCTTTAAAAAAACTACTTAAAGGCTCTGCACTGAGCCTTCCGATAGACAGACTTCCCACAAATATAATAATAGGGTCACCGCTGGAAGTCCCATAGGTACACGCAACACGCCGAGGACATTGCGCGACAATCCAGAGCCTTGCGCTTAGCGGCGATGGAGCACATGATGCGCGTGGTAGTATCGCCCTTATTGCTCCCGCGGGAGCCTTAGCAGTCATATCGTTGGAGCTCGAGCATTGGAGTTAAATGTGAATAAATTCAAAAGTATGCAAAAAGGAGGATACGGCTGTAAGAGTCATCGCCTCTGTGGGTCGGCGTACACCCCGACTCGACGCGCAATTGTGCGGGACTTAAGCTTTATGGGACACCAACAAGTGTCAATGGAAAGAAAGCAGGAGAACGCAGTGACCCGGAATAGCCCCATTTGAGGTTCCCTGTAACTCCCGTTGCCAGACTGGGAATGAATTCGTGTTGGCAGAGTTTGGGAAATCGCACCCGAAAAATTCTCCACAAACGTCGTTAAAGAGTGGGTGATTAATGTTAAAATGAAAAGATAAATTATACCTAAAATTGACTACCTCAATGATAATAAACTCTGGGAGACAGTAGAATGGGTACTTAATTTTCATAATGATCCATAATAATAACTCCGACCAAGAGCAGAAATAAGAATAATAATGCTATATTTCGTATGAAGCTAAATAGAGTGAATAAATTTGTATAGTATTCTTATAATTGCATATTATGTAGAAACTCCAGTGATAGCCAATGGCTGGGAGCTCCCATATTTCAGTTATTTTCCCTAGAGTCATGTGCAGCGTGGGAGTATGTCAAATATTCACAGAAGTATCTCGTAAGGGCTTTGCATGCGACGGAGCAGCGGTGGCTCTAGTGGTCAAGGCGCTCGTCTCCAAAAATGGCGACCCAGGTTCGATACCCGGCGGGTTCGCTGCCGGATTTTCGCATACCGGAATCGTACTGGACGATGCCGCATACCGGTAGGTTTTCTCGGGGTAGTCCCGTTTCCCCTGCTCTTGCATTCCAGCGCCACCCCCTTCTAGGGTCTCATTTCATGTCGTGTCCAGGGAGGATGGCACATACGGCACAGCTTGAAAGTTCGTCGTTTCGGAGGATGTCGCCTCGTCCTAAATGCACTCTATACGCATTTTATAATTTTTGCATGTCGCAAACTGTTGTGTTTGCCAGAAACTACCCGCGGTGATCGGGCGCATCTCGGTCCCCGTAAACACTGGCCTCATCGGCGGGTGTTTAGGGGCGTAAACGCCATTCTATAAACCCAGCAAACACAACCTGTCAGCAAAGTGTTGGCAAATTATCGGCCCGATACCGGCACTGTCGGCAACTGTCGTTTATATGCAACAATATAGCCACCTGACAACGGCGTGATGTCTCTTTTGAGACATATTGCTAGCTATCACGATAAAAAAAAATATTATTGTTAAATTATTTAGGATAACAGATGGATATTACCGAAATTATGTCGGCATGATCTCTGACAGCATACATGTTGCCAGCATGTAATAAACTATTCTGAGCCGATTCCGATAGAGTACCTTTGTCTTGTTAGTAAAACTGCAAACCTCTTATTAATTCCGGCCCAGTACAATTTTCGTGACAAGGCTCTTTATCAAAATAAATATATATATATATATATGATGTCTTTTTGTCGACAAACTGTTGAAAAGTGTTTTGAATAGGCAAGAAGCTAACTAGCTGTTAATGGCATGGTGTCGTCTTTTTTTGAGACAGAGTGATAGCCGCAATGATAAAGACAATGGCTTACTGTATTATTCAGGCAGGATAACGGATGGATATAACCGAAATTATGTCGGTATGATATCTCAAACCCAACCTGTCGCCAATATCTCAAATAATATTTTGGGCCGCTTCTGATACAGCATCTTTGTCTTTTGGGAAGGCTGGCCAACGTATTATTTATTCCGGCCCAGTAACGTTTTCGAGAAAATTATTATGTGTATTATAAGTATAGTAAGTAATAAAAGACTATGTTTACTGGATCTACAAAAACACATAACCCACAGTTTTAATAAATGTAAATACAAAGTATAGGCCTACATATTGATTTCCAAAAATTTAGAGATTTCAATATCCAAAAAGTCTACATTTCATGTATATAAAAGATGAGAATGCAATCCCAATTAAGTTTATGAATTTCTGCATATTTACGTACAGCAATTAGTGCTTCGCATTTATGTACATAAATTATTAATAAACTGTACTTAACTGTTTTTTGTTAGTGTCTTTAAATTATAGTTACATTTATATGAATATGTAACATATGTTTAATATAATATGGACCTACATAAATTTTCTGAGTTTCATGTATATTCGTTCATTAACTTTGTTTCTTGCTAATAGAGTTATGGCAGTCTCTATGGTACCCTGTCACTGGTGGTTGCTAGATTATTTCAGTATATGAATTACACTAAAGCACATAACTAAATGCGTATTTTATATGATTATAATTTCGTCTAATGGTTCAAAAGCTTTAGCCAGATACCATAAATACTGTATTTCCTGTGACTTCGTGCTGGGCAGTAAAGAACTTGTTAGGCTTCGTGAAACTGATTTTTGATCATGTGCAAAATTCTTAACATTTGATGCCACAAAATTAATAATTTTATATTTGTACCAAACATTATTCAATTTGTATGCGTTGTATGAAATGTCAAAAATATATTTATTTTTAACAATTATTTATATAAATGGCTTGTTATTTGGGGATTAAATCTGCATCATGTGGTACCCCATAGCAATTGTTTAGTTTGATTTTTTTATTTGTGCAACCATCCGACAGATATATTAAAAATTAACCTCAGACGAAATTAATGTTAGATAAGTGATGTTTTAAATTATATGTTATATATTTTCATGGAATTTATACCTTCTTTTATAATAATTTGTATCATGATATCATGATATATTCAAAATTATTGGATGCATTTAAGACTTTGATCTGTGGAGTATAGGTTAAATGCTAAATTATCAATTCAAGGTGCGAAGGTTCGGATTCCGCATATAGTGTGTGTAAAAGTAAATAAAACGAATACATGAAAAGACAAAAGAGCAATTACTAAAATTTTAAATCTAAACATTAAAGTTTATTGCACTGCCATACTGTTTATTGTCTGGACATCATGCCGCCACAGACCCGTATCCATTGCGACATAAAGCCACCAAAGATCCGACATCGTGGTGACTTCCAGCCTTCACAGGCCCGGTATCGTGGCAACATCCGTCTGCCGCAGACCCGCCAACAGTTAAGAGTAGTAAGGTCAGGAGGATCCTAGGACACTTTTGATTAATAGGATTATCAAATCGATATAAATCCGATAAAATAATTTTGATTGATTGATCCAATTAATTCAATTTAATAATTAAACGATTTTTTGAATTTTTGAATTTTCGTATGAATTCATAAGTGTATATAGTTTGGTGTAATAGTGTGCTAAGGTACTTCATTTTATTCATTAATTTTTATATTTGGAGAGCGACATGATAGGTCCTCACTCTCTGATGAGGTCTGGTGTCGTACTGAAGCGTGGCTGTGTTGGGAAATTGGTGTGTGTTATATATATATATATATATATATATATATATATATATATATATATATATATATATATATATATATATATAGGTATTTTGTAATATTAATTTTTTTGTGTTATTGAGTTCCTTCCTGTATGTGAGGCGACTGAGGGCTAAGACACGTCTGCTTCGACTGCCGTCTAGCAGACGATAGAGGTTATGGCATATTAGTAAATACGTAATGAATTTAATGTAAAGAGACGTGTATACGATTTCCTGTATGCTAGTAATACAATTTACACGAAGGACTCATCGAATGGCAAATACAAATTTCAAAGGAATTACAGACCCCAGCAATCCTGATACAATGTCCTAATTTAATGTGCAAGATGGAAGCAAACGACTTGAATTAAATGGCACTATTGCTAAACACATTAACACCTGATTTGAAAACATGTACCTTAAGATGTTAAATGATTTTAATATACGTCTGTTCGTTTGGGAGGTTGCTATATATATATATACACACACACACACATACGCACATACACACACACACATCTCTTCCCCAACAAAGCCACACCTCATACAACGACAGACCTCAGAGAGTGAGGACGTAACATGATGCTCTCCAAACAAATTAGGACCCTCTACACATATATACCTCTTCCCCAACACATCACTCCTCAGTACAACACCAGACCTCAGAGAGCGAGGAACTATAATGCCGCTCTCCAAAAAAAAAAAAAAAAGTAACTCTTAAACCAAACAATGCATATCAATTTTTAAAAAATTGAAAGATTCCAAATAAAGTTCTGATTAATTAATTAAATTAAATTAATTGGATCAATAAATCAAAACTATTTTATCGGATTAAAATAGGATTAAATGAGTGATCGGATTAACATTGGATCAAGAGTTAATAGAACAATCAATTTGATATCAAATTTATAATCCTATTAATCAAAAGTGGCCTAGGAGCCTCTGCCTCTACTACTGTTAAGTATCCGTTTTGTGTCTTATAGGTACGAAAATTTGGGAGTTAATTATTGCGCACACAACATTCTATGATTACTATCAGGATTTTAATTGCGAATCAAAATTTAAAGTTCCTTAAAGGAGTTGTATCGTAGAAACGTCATCAACTTTTAGTTAATGCGAAAAAAAAGTTACACTTGAAGACACTGCTAGTAATGCCGATTGCCTCAATTAAATGTAAGCTAAATTGGCTGTTACAATTTTTGTTAGGTTAATAACCGTTCGTATTCGCAAATAAAATAAACTGAACAACTGTCTAAAATATCAAATCAAAGTAGCTGAAAGGGATAGTTTCAATTAATTTTTAACACATGTTAAGCAAATGTATATTTTACCGAATTAAGTGTCATACAGGGATTTAAATAAAAGTGTTATATATGGCAAAATATTTTCTAAAAGCTATAACAATAAAAAATAAGAAATAAACTTTTCCTTGGGATAGCTTGTGGCAGTTCATGAAACGTAAATAATTTCGTTTCTCTAATTAGCTGATTTCTAAATTTTGTGTTTCATGGAGATTAAAATAATTTTGACGTGTGATTATTTAACATTTACGGATTATATTTTACTTTGTATGTGATGATAATTTTATCACGTGTAAGGTGTCAAGATTGCATGATAGTAGGTATTAATGCAAAACGATAATTTTTCATATCCATCACTCAATCCCTCGTCGATTAGAGTCTATTCTCGGTTACTTCTGAAATTTCTGAAGCCCTGCTAAAGTTCTACTACAAAAATTTTCCTTCGCCTCGAACAAACAAAGCTTAACCGAGTCTGGAAAATTACACCAAAAGGTTAGTGCCCCGCATTCATGCGCACTCAGTGCAATATTATTTTGCATAAGAAATATCACTTACTAGGTATTACCAACACACATATTTACACATTTTCTCACTGTTTTATCCCTATTAATTATAAATGAAGCATTATAATTTATTGATAAAATACAAATAAAAGTTCAATTTAACCAAAAAAGTTACTTTTATGTTAGAAGTATAAAACGCGTGTGTTGTAATGTGGCGTACGCACGTTAAAATATTCTTAGTTGGAACTTGCTTGAACTGAACAGTTTTAGGTGCTGAGCTATGAAGGTACAAATATTTTCCCCTCACTGAGTGTAATGTGGTGCCCCAGTCGTTGCCGCCGCCGACGTAACGAACTACATATTAGGCGAACAAAGATTGAGCTAGCCCTCAATTGATTGCGAGACTGTTCCCTCGAGTTGGCTTCGTCCCCTTTGATGCAGACGAACCTTTCGCCGTGCGTTGGGAGTGTGTGTCGCACTGGTAGAGGGGGTGAATTTGTGTATACATATACAGGATCATTATAAAGTCCATGGAACATTTCAAAAAATTGGTACACGTGAATGGTTCACAAACATGTAATTATTGACACACTATGTGAAAGACAAACTCTCAGAGTTTATTTTTTTCCAGTCTTCATAAATGTTCCATGTAGCTACCTTTTGTCACACGGCACACATCTAATCTGTAGTCCATTTCTGCCCATGCATGACCCAGCATATCAGGAATGATGGTAAGAATAGCTGCGGTGATGCGGTGTGGCAAGTCATCAAGGTTCTATGGTAGACGTGGATCATAATCTTGATCCTTGACGTAACACCACAAGAGAAAAACCGCAGGGCGTCAAGTCTGGTGACCGTGTTGGCCATCGGAGTAGCGCCTGGTCAGCGGCCGCCACGCGGCCTATCCAGCGATGCGGCATCGTCTCATTCAGGTAACCTCGTACAATAATGTGGAAATGCGGAGGTGCGCCATATTGTTGTAAGATGAAATCCCTGCTATCAGCTTCCAGTTGTGGAACGAGCAACAATTGCAGCATGTCGAGATAGGTCACGCCGTTGACAGTTCTCTCAGCGAAGAAGAGGCAATAAACCAACAGTCTTGTTGGGTATGGCACAGAACACATTGACTCTCGGTGAATCCCAGACGTGCTCGAGAGTTGCATGTGGATTCTCTGTTCCTCACACGCGTGTGTTGTGTCGGTTGACCTACCCTGAAAGATGTAAAGTTGCTTCGTCACTGAAGATTAATTTGGTTCAGAAGTCCTCGTCTTCCAGATGGTTCTGCATATCAATACAGAACTGCAGTCAGAGCAATTTGTCGTCGTGGCTTATGGCTTGCAGGAGCTGCAACTTGTACGGCTTTACTCTTAACGGTTTACGAAGGTTTTTCCACAATGTTGGCTGAGGGATGTTCAATTCCGCACTAGCTCGGTAGATTGAATTTCTGGGACTATGCTGCATCACGTCCCTCACACGCCAGGTCGATCCGAACGTTTTGTTATCGCAGAAACAACCATCCTCCTCGAATTTATTGTAGAACATCACAATGCTCTTTTAAACTGGCGGTGCATTGTGGTACTTGGCACGGAAAGCTCTTTGCACACGCTCTGCCGATTGGCAAGGAGCAAATTCTAGCACACAAAACGCTTTCTCTACTTGGTTCGCTGCCATTACAGCAACTATGGTTACTGGTGCCCCTGTCGTCGGTTTTCACAACTACCCCAGAGAGTTTGTCTTTCACATAGTGTGTCAGTTATTAAATATTTCTGAACCATTCGCATATACTGATTTTTTTAATGTTTCATGGACTTTATAATTATCCCGTATATATCGGGCCTGGCACTTGGAGGTCGCTAACTTCTGTGGGGTCATCGTGAGTCCTTCAGTTCTTATTCCTTGTCGGCATACGTATTTATAGGGCTATGCGGCAACGTGCACCAAGCTAAGCAGTCTGTTTTTTTAATTACCGTTTTTTTTTTCACGGCCTGAGCAGACCAGTAGGATTATTATTGAAAGGGTACCAGACGGTAGACTGGTACGCTCCGCTACCTTGAGGCACCTTTCCCCCTTGAACCCTTTCCTATTTTCCCGTTCTTTTTCTTTATCGAGTTTTTATAGCGGTTTGCAACAAGCCCGAAGCCAAGGCGTACCATTTTAAATTGTAATCCGTTTAATGCTGTTACCTTCGTGTGCGTTGTGCCGTTAATTTTTAATTGCTTTTGGTATAGTTGTGGGCGGGCCAGGAGGGAGTTTTGTTTCCCGCGTATATCTAGTTTGCTTTTGTTCCGTTTGTTTCACCTCTTCCAATCAGTGCACATTAAAGTCATTGAATGTTAAGAACTTTAAATGTTACATATGGGAGTTAAATTAAATTCTTGCGTCTTTTATGTTTTTCGGTTTCTCGGGTAAATCAAACAAAAAATAAAATATTGTACTGTGCCATAGGTTCTACATTGTCTTATTTGCATTACTGTAGAAAAGCTATTGTGGTTTTGTTTATACTTTTATCATACCTGCCTTGTTTTTTACATTCATTTTACCCTTACGTACCGTCACACTCCGTCATACTTGAGTCTGTGTAGGTCATTACGCTTGTAGTCTATCGCGGTTTCGTCACACTTTTTGAATCAAATCTTTGAAAAATCACCCCGTGTATGGTGTGTTTAGTTATTGCCCAAATACGCCATGCAGCACAACCGTTTTATGCCTATGTTAACAAAAAAATGTATTGTATTGTAAATGGCTTTTTAACGTCACCCGGTTATATGATTGATGCTTGGGAGCTTAGCAGGGGATGGCTTACAGACTAACTTATAACCTAACTTAATTAACACGCATGCCTTACCCGAGATTCGAACCCAGAGCCTTCCGCACCCCAGATCGGTGACGAACCAAACGACTGCGCCACGGGAGGTCGGCGCTGAGATAAAAGTATCTTATTTTTTGTTAAATTGATGTTCCATCTATATTTTATTTATAAATGATAATATTTAATTTATAATAAATTCGAATAAAATACTGTGAGAAAACGTCCGCTGGTACCGCCCAGTAAGAAATAATTCTTATGCGAAATATAATTACAGCTGAGTGCGCACGAATTCGGTGCGTTGTCCTTCGGTATGATTTTCTAGACTTAGTTAAGGCTAGTTTACATGAGGGGGAGAAATTTCCTGGCAGTAGAACTTTTACAGTGCTTCAAAAAAGCGTGAAGAAACCGTGGATAGACTATAGATAAGGCTCTGTGCACGTAAATAAAATACGATTTCGGCTAGATTCATTCACTTGGTCAACGACAGCGGCCGCTGCAGAAATAAATCGCGGGCACTCATTCGTGGGTGGCTGCCTCAAGCTCCGGAGTTCCCGCTACATAACCCCTTCCCCCCCCCCCACCCTCAGGGCGGCGCCACCTGGCGAAGCGCTCCCTCCCCGCCTACCACTCTTCTTGGCAAGCAGGGGTGGTCGGGCCAATAAACAACCCCCGCAGGAAGGCGCAGCAGGTGCGGATCCCCCGTAGCCTTCCAAACCCCGGACGCCGCGGGGGACCACTTCGCAACTGCAGAGTGCAACTCTCTTAAGGCGCCGTTCCTTTCTCCTGAGGGGGGAGAAAGAAAGACATAGAGGGCTCTCCTCTCCACTCGGGCAAGCACTGACAGGGCGATAACTTGGTTACATTCACCCGACTGGATGAATGTAACCGGTGACTACAGACTTTCAGGTGCACTGTCCACAGCCAGACCTGGACACGTCGTTTTGCCTTAAATGTAGGCTAAACAAATTTAAAAAAAAAACTTTGTTTGGCAAAATGCCTGTCTGGGAAGAACATAATTTTTTATTTGTAGGCTAAACACTTTACGGGCAAAATGCCTTTTAGACAAAATGCCTAGTGGGGAATTCAACTATATTTTTTTCATTTCTACGCTATATGTCTTATAGGCAGCAAAGAGTTTGTAGGAAAAATTCCTTTTATATGCACACTGCCTATTAGGCTAAAAGTTTTTAGCGAAAAACGACACTCAGGCAAAATGACTGTTAGTAAAATGCCTATAGGCTCAATTCTGTTGGACAAAAAGCATGTTAGGCAAAACGCATTTAGGAAAAACGCCGCATTCCTGGCCAGACAACAATAGTTTTCAACAGAACTAGCACGCAGCCCCGTTGATGATGCCGCTCGACATTTGTTTCGATTTTTTTTTTTACGGCGCATGGTTAAGCACTGAGGTTAAATACGATCATACCATTTGGTATATAATTATTTTTGTTGCCCTGGTGTTTGTATTAAACCGTCGCCAATCCCGCGTCCGTTTTCTTTAGCGGGCAAGGTCGACAAGGACACTATTCGAAATTCATGCTCAGAAAAAAAAAATACATTTTCGTGCGTCCCTTTATGCTCACATCACTGTTGCTGGAAGTGCATTTCTTCTCAAATCTGCAGTCCCCTAATATTTATACTGTCTTTACGTCCGGCAGCAATGTAACACTGCTTGAGCGGCAAGGTAAGTAACTTCCTTTAACCGTGGTGGCAAGGCTTTATCTCTTGCCCTATTTCATAAAAATAGTCCACATTTTTACAGCATGATCAAGAGCTTTCTTTATATTTTCCTATAAAATCGAATTTCGCAACATCAAATAAGAAGGGCTCACATTAGCGAATGAGAACAGTTCTTTTGCTTATTCATAAATGAACAATAGGCAAGCAAGTTTCTGTCAGTTTGCGGGCCGAATTATCAGCCCGGAAAAAGCGGGAAGCATCAATAAGCCGCAGTTAGCAAATAGGTCGCAGTTAGTTCGAGCTTGACTAAAAACTTTAGAAAGCCCTAGAGTCAAATACATAGCTGATATGTCTTCGAGTAGAAGTACGCATCATCATTTCAATGTTAACTTTTTGAACTTTATTGCACGGGCAGATGCAAACTGAATAAATGTTTTCCATACGAAATTGAGATATAACCGTTAGTAGTTAAGTTGAAGTGTCATTGTGACCTTACTTCATACAACTAAGTATATTGCTCCTAGTGCTTCGTCTGTTCATTGTGTAACGCCCGGGAGGGTAGGCAACACTTCTGGCAGCTGTGCCACGTTACATCCGGTTGCTGTGTACAATGCGGCAGACTGTAATTCATTACGGAAGATAATAGTGTACAGTCAAATCTAAGTATGTTCAGATTTTTTGAATCAAACATTTCAAAAATCACCCCATGAATGGCAATTTTGATGGTTTCCTAAACATGTCATGCATCACAAGCGTTTTGTATCTCTATTAACATAAACGTATCTTATTATTTGTTAAAACAAACATTATATTGAATTTTATTTAGTAATTTTAATATTCCATTTACAATTAGTTATGATTAAAAACAGACAGAAATTATGTGAATTTGTAATATTTAGCAAGAAAGATTTCTCATGCAAATGATTTAGCTGAGGGAGCACAAATGCAGAGCACTATTTTCAAAACTAATTTAGGTATGTTTGCACAAGGCGGAGGAATATTCTGTCAGAAGAACTTCAGAAATTGTAAGTTATAATGAATGGACTACAGGAACGCAGAACAGCGACCGCCTGCGTATGTGACGCTGACGGCGGAAGTCTTACTTGCAATATTGTTACTCGTGGATTCCCGTACTGGACACGGGCGCCGTGTTTACCTAGTTACGCGTGATCGCGGCGCTGTGGGGGTGACCTCCCTCGACCCTCCCATCACCCCGGGCAGACCCGCTCACTGCTGCGTCGCTCGCGGCTGGGGAAATTATTGGCAGTCGGCCAGGCTGCCGTCACCGCAACCCCGTTCCCCTTCTTGCAAATCCCCTTTCCTGGAGATGGCGGCGGAGGCGCAACCCGACATGCATAGAAGATTCTGGACCAGAGAGCAGGTAACAGTATGAATACCAGAGCAGCCGAAGATCAGACAGTTTTTGAGGTAGTCGTATGGCTGAAGTGCCGAAAACGGGCAGAGTCTGGTGCAGCGAGTGACACCAGAGGAGTGGACGGACTGCCAGACGAGTGTGTGTGCGGTGTGGACGGACGAAAGGGCGTAGTGTCTGACGAGTAGAGTATTATTATATACGGGGGCGCTCGGAGCGGTCTAAAACATTCCGGACTGATGGAATCTGAACTGAATTAAGGTAGGACTGTATGAATAATATTTACGGACTTTACAGCAAATATGGGAACTGTCAAGTACTGACAAAGAAATTATAAATTTATGCAATAGATTTTGATACACTGTTTACTGGGACTGATTTTAGTTATTAGATTGAATTAGTTTTTTGAAGTAATGGACGATAGAGTAAGTGATAGCAATTTACTATGAGATATTATGTCGGGAGTATTTTGTTTGTAGTGTTAATAGATAAATTAGGAAATACTTATATACTTTTTTTTATTTAATCAAGTTCTCCGTCTCTTAATATACCTAGCTGAGTTTGAGAAAATTTATCAATATTTTGGGTTCGTCTCACACGGTCTAAACTTGCAGACTAAGGGCCGGTATCACAATGTCTGGTTAAAGTATTGGTTATCTGACAACATAATAAATTTGAATATAAGTTTTAATCGTTGGTTTGTCTCATACTGTTTCTCAAAAGTTATATATTAGAAATAATTTTAATACACGAACATAACGTTACATCAATCAAGAATGACTATTTTCTGATCAGCCCTGTAATGGGAACCTAGTTTTGTGTTTAAGGTAATCTTTGGTTACAGGCAAATTAAACATAGGTCATTCTTAACAATACACTGAGAAATAGAAAATGTCTCTAAGGAATGCCTAATTTTTAATCAGACATTAATCGGAACAAAATAATATATTGTAAAACCGGCCCTTGCATATCTGGCGGGGGTAATAGACGTGCTGCACAACGCTTGTACAAGAGCCGATAACATAACAAAACGTAACCACACTGATCGACAATGGCTTGTGTGCAACTCCGATTACTATGTCGTGAAGGGACTGAATGCTGGGTATCCACGGTCCGTCAGAAAACCAATGTCCGTAGAGAGAGAGAGAAAGAGAGAGAGGGAGAGAGAGAGAGCTGATACTCGTCGCAAACAACTCCACCGTCAGAATATGTACTGTAGCACACAGGTTTGAAACATAGTCAACGTGAAAACATGCCGTATCCGTTCCATTTAGTGAAGGTGCGCGCCATTAGACCTGCCAATTTGCCTGTCGTGGACAGTTGGCCGACTGATTTCTACGAAAAACTGTAATCTGTCTTAACAGTTTAACCACATACACTGGACGTCATGCTAAGTCAAATTTCATTTAAGGGTGGTTTAAGGCATATGTTCATGATGATTTGGTGTTTATAGTGTTAGACACAGTATACCAGAATTGGTTAGGTTCAGTTAGGTTAAGTACATTAGATTATATTAAATTTAGTTTATTGTTGTAAAAAACAATATTACTAAAACACGCGTTAAAAGTAATTTTAAGTAGCATTCATTATATTGTTTCCACTTCATAATTTAGTCAATTATGTACTTTGTATTAAGTATAAAAGTGTCTGTTCCTTACATCACTAACTAATATCTTGATTACCATTTATTTCTGGAATCACAATCTAATCGATGAATCACTATTAAATTGATGTTGATACAGGCCTTTTATATTTAAAATCAGCTCTCTTTGACCATGTGTCGGCATACGATAAGCGGCAACCTCTATTTTCTCGCCGTCGCCGGAGGAGTTATTGTTAGGCATTACGTTGCACACCAGACAAGTAACACGGCTCTAGAGTGACGGTGTCTGGACCCGTAGTGCACGTAGCATTCACGACTACCTCCATAACATATCCAGTGCTCAGTAACTCTACATGGAAGTTCCATTTGCTGACCACAATTACCTTATCTCAATCCGTTGAACATTCTGGAGGGGCTCATGCTGAACCTGGCTTACCGAACTTCGGTAGAAATGCAAGAGGATCTTGTCGCACAAATCAGTGGAGACTCTGGCACAATCGTTGACATTCACTGTGTGTTTGGGCCGCTACATCTGATTTACCGTTGTGAGCTGCGTGTGTCACTCATTGAATCCTTAGCGTTGAGACTTCCCTGCAGGTTATTTTAGTAAACCTCTATTTACACAATACCATCTTTGCAGAGTGCTTCAATTGTCCAGAGACAGCAATCAGAATAAATAAATATTTTGAGAGTGTTGCCTACCCGCGCAGGCGTTATGCCGAACCAATTTATAATAGCGCCGTTTTCTCTCGAATGGTTGGCTTGGGAATGTTTCACTGACACGGATTATGTGTTAACTTGAGAGGTGCTAATTAATAACAAATCAACTAAATTAGGTAAAGACAAAGAATAATACTTTTTGCGGTGATAAACTGGGAACCCTAATTTTGCTAACTGAGGAGGATGAAGCTACCAAATAAACTTCAGCGGTTTACATGTTTCTTCAAAGAAAAATGATAAATCTAATATACTAGTTACTTATTTCCATGTGGTTGCTAACATTAAAAAAAAAATTCTAACTTAAAAATGTTTGTTTTACGGCTTACTGCCGTCCTTTGTATTCACATATTTCCTAAGTAATTTTGCATGAGGAATCACAACACTTAGCCTGCCAGTTTAATTCAAACTCATCCTATATAGGGATAAAGGTGAATTTTTTTTTAAAAGATCGTTTATAGAATACTTCATATTTCTCATCCTACCGATCACAATTCGAGACGTTCGATGGTACATTTTGCTGTACTGAAGGAGCAAATATTTTCTCGCTGATGTGAACTAGGATGCGGTTATTTCTTTCAATGACTTCAACTTTTCAACAAAGTTAAAAAAAAATATATTGTTAACGTAAGGACGGTTCCTCACAATGATAAGATTTCGGAACATAGCTGCCTATTATTCTACAAGTACATCCGAGGTATTGAGAACTGTAGTGTATCACAAGTACCACGGTAAGGTAAGATTATAAATAAAAAATAAAATAAAAAAGGAAGTGAAACCCAATTCAAATGAAAAGGCTTGTCGAACCATTCTAAAGTTGCATTAAGTCTTACCGAATGAGGACAACTAAGACGGGAATGTCTGATCGTCAATACATCATGCAAATGTATATCCTCTATCGTCTGCAACCGTACAAGATGTAATACCTGCATGTCTACAACCTGTATAGTAGTGAATTTGTGGAACTGTGCGCAAGTTCCGAAACCAATTCAAAACAAAATAATCACCAATTATTACGGAACCAACAATGAGAAGGACATTTTCTATCTTCGGCAGTGTAACTGTGACGTTTTAAATACGCCACTACTTTTTTACATGCGTTTTCAAATACGACACTAACTTTTTAAAGAATGTCTCGACTATTCCTTTTAATGTGACAGTTTCATTTTTAATTAGATCACCACATTCTATCTCTTATGTATGCCTCTATGATTTTTTTTTTAAATATGCCTCACTCCCAATTTATTACTGTGTCAATATTGATCTATTTTTAAATTATTTTTGAAAGCACGTTTTAAATGTTTTTATCAGTTCTTGCTATAATAAGTATTAAGGTGAATTGTAATTATCTACTCTGAAAATAACTTAAGTTTAATTATTGTCAGTATTCAAGTTAATTGCCTAAATTCAGAGTTTTTTTAAATAAATTGTCTCGTTATTTTTATTACTTTTCCTATGATGGTAATTAATGCCTTTATTCTCTTTTTCAACTATATATATGAGTTATTTGATCAATAATTAAATTTTACTTCCCAATATTTAACTAGAACAGTTTTCATTTTAGTATAAGTAATTGTTAAGTAATCTTTGAATGAATAGTGCAATGGGGGTGAATAACAAGATGGATATTTTTGGAGATTCGCCATTGCGATGCAGATGTCTTTCATGAAAAAAACAGGACTGAGCACGAAAAAATACTTTAAAAAGACAAGCAACCCATGGACGAGGAAATAAATATATGTATACAACACTGAAGATTTCCAAGAGGGAATAGAATAAAAAAAACAGAACAGAAACTAATTATGTGAAATATATGTATATACACATGCCCAACAGATAACACATAGAAACCAACACAGGCAAGAAACCAGCTGACAAAGTTAGAACAACACTAACAAAATAAGTAAGTATAAAATAGGGCACACAACAAAGAAACGCACTAAAACACAGCAGTTAACCAGATACGGCAGAATACAAGTCAGGAATGCTGTAGCGAAGAACATATAGGCACAAAGCCAGAAAACTCCAAGAAGAAATAGAGACAAATGAAACAGGACACGAAGCTAAATGCGGAAAAGTATTTTTCTATATCTCAACATTTGTTTATCTGGCCATATAAGTGAATTTAAGTTCTTATTTTAAGTTATTTCATCATAGTTTGTCAAATTTTATCATTTAATGGATTTTCTTGATGGTTTCATTTCCAATGTTGTTCAAGTTAGTACTTTGAAAGCTTCGTTCTCAATCTCGTTAGCGGCTCCTAGGCCCGCATTTTATACTTTGTTTTTCGTTGTCACCGGACGTCTGCTGCGAAACGTAACACATTCCTTCGTCTCGCCGCTCGTAGCCCCCTTCAAATCGCTCTTTTTTTTCCGTAGCTACTTCCTGTGATCACGCAGTCAGCTCTTGACTTCCTATAAGAAAAACGCAGTATTATCACATGCTATCAACCTTTAGTACAACCTATGCCATATAGCTGTGATTGCTGCACTACACCTCTCTCATGTATTTCTGCTCCACCGTACGTTCTTCTACACTTTTGGCTTTCAGGTTTGCTGCTGTCATGGCGTGGTTGCACCATGCGGCGGCCGTGAACATATTTTCGGGGACTTGAAGTCCTTTCGGTGTGTTTTCCGCACATCCTGACATAACGTAGTGGAGCCTAAAAATATAGTTTTTGTGGTGTGGTGATTTCATTTTTTTAAATTTTACTCTGGTGTTTTTGACTACTTCTTGCAACATGTAAGGATATTTTTATTACCCTCATTGGTGAGTACTGGTCTTATTTTATTACGTTGCATCTATGTGTGCTCAGCTAAATTACTTTTACTAATTATTTTCATTATTTTGTGTTTTTTTTTCTAGAGGGAGTTCCATTCCATGCCACACCATGGCTATTTTCAAGGCTATTTCCATTCTGCATGTCGGTTCTACATTTTACGTCTACGGTTGCGATTCTACATTCAGTACTCCAATATAGTGCAACTTCTCAAGTAATGCGAATTGCTACTTCTCGCACCATGCTGCGGATCTACTTCTCTCCTATTTCTGCGAGTTCTACTTCCCTCAACTCTTCGTTTGCCAGCCAAGTCTAGGGAAATATATTTTAATAAACTTTTAGTATTATAAAATATTTAAGAAAAAATACAGAACTTCTAAATTGTCATGAGAATGTTGTACGAGATATTCTTATTATAATTATTATTTCGTAAAATTGTTACTTTTTTGTTGGTCATATGTAGCTAACTTTATATCGGCTAGATGAATCGAAAAGCCACGTATCATCCACTAAGTATTTTAACTTAATTTATGGCTTAGTGATAAATGTCAAATATATCTTTCATTCAAAAGCCTCCATGTGACATTTTAACCTATCACGGTTGTTTACATGAACTTTCTTGTCTGCACTTTTCAAGATTCTCTTTACAAAATAATGTAATTTTTTTTTTGTTCTTGTGGTAAACCTTATGATATATTATATTGGGGCTATTCTTAAAATTCCCAATCATCTATATTTAAAATTATTGTTACCCCAAAGTATAAGAATATTCGTACTGATTTTTTAATATTATTTTTGCTCTGATATTATGTCAACATATATATAAAATACTACCTATTTACTCAAATTATGGAAACTACTCATTTCCTACCATGTTATATAAACTTTAAAGGATGGATTTAATAAATTTACAAGAAGACTTGTAGTACAACGCCGCAATTAACGTGTTTTTATTCACAATCTCTAGTTGATTTACATCTGGACCCACTATTTATTGTATTGACAAGCAAGTATTAATTAAATCTTGCTTATTTTTATGATAATTATCATCCTTTTGTGCCATGTACGATTTCCAACACTAATGAATTCTTTACGCCACTTCTATATACGTGTGTACGTTTTCCTATTCAGTCCTTAGTATATTTTAATGTAAATATTTAAGTAGTCACGTTATTTAAATATGTTCTGTGGTGAATTTTCTATCCTGGGGCTGATTGACTTTCTTTGTGAAGTGGGCCTACTGTTATCTGCTTCCCTTAATTATCGTGCATCGGCACATAACACGCTTCCAAAATTCGACTGACTTCTTCCAAAGCACCGACTGTATATGGTAGACTCGCCATCCGCAAACTAACATATTAATTTTTGCGTTTAATTTTTCAGCTCGTTAGGAGCAAACTTGGTTTGAATTTCAAAAATGTAGTCACGTCGACTTTTGTCGTCAGTTCTGAGATCTTGTGGGTAAGTAACTATTTGTATTTTACCTTTTAGTTGCAAATGAGAATATGTAACAGATCAAATTAATATCTTTGCCTATGGAATTATACTGAGATATAGCTTACACTATAACATTGCGAGATACACACAAAATGAAGTGCTCGTCAAGGCAGAAACATTGCTAGCTACAAGTGGACGTCGTGTACGCCATTTTCATAAATTAAATCAGAGCTCACAACGTCATCGAATAATTGTTAGTATGTCCGGTGCTTTGTTGTCGAGACTAAGGTTAGGCTGGACTCACAATAGTCCGTCGCATCCGTCAGACGTCCGTCCGTTCGGCGGCCACGCGATTTTCAACCAATCGCGGGTCAACGTATTTTTTTCTATCCGTCCATACGTAAAATATTTTACTAACCTTAACTTTCGACGGACGGACAGATGAGCCACCGCCTTCTGACGACATTCCTTAGACGTGAATACGTCCTCTGAACTAAATTCCAAGACTGTAGATGTGTTTATTTACCTTTGGTGGTATATCCGAGAATTTTAATAGTAAAAAAAAATATATCACGCATAGGCTGTTCACAGTAAAGTGAGCAATTTTTAAGGCCCTGCTAAATTTTTCTTCTTAGGCAATTTCTATCTCTCCGCCACTTTTTAATATAAACATTGGCATGTGACTAATAAACAGAGTGCATACATTTCACCTCTCTCAAAAATTAATGCCCGAGGCTAGAATAGAATACATTTATTAAGGGTTAGTGCCTGTTGGGAGGGCCTTGAGAAGTGCTCACTTTATCGTGAACAACTTATAAAAGAGGATTGACGGACGGCGGATTGTTGTGGACCGCTTTCAACTGAGACGTACGGAAGCGACGGACTTGGATGACTGCCGGACGGACGATTGACGGACGCGACGGAGACTACTGTGAGCCCAGCCTAACGGTTTCACGCGCGACGGACGGAATTGCATCGCGCACGGGACTGCACGATACAATGCACGACTCGCAGTACGCTTCTCGAACCCCTCAGCCATGCGTCGTTCTCAAGTAAATCACCCCTCGCTGACGTTCGCCTTCACGAGCGGGCATTCCTCCGCCATTGTCTTCGGCGTGGTGGCTGGCGGTTTGCGGAGATCTCCTGGCCCCTCTCTCTTCCCGCACCCGTACTGCGCTTAAATGGTTCAGTTACCCCCCCCCCCCCCCCCACTTCACGTCACTTTCCGACCAGACCACGTTCGAGCAGGCGCACAGGTGATTTATCTACCGCGGAGCCGCAGCTCTCGGAGGCTGTGTGCGACTTGCACGCCATAAATACTTCCGCGCGTTCTGAGCGGAACATTCCTCCAGGGCCGTGCTACTGCAGTACGAACCAGGTCACAATCCAGCAGCGGCTCGACACATTTCATATCACCACTCGTTAACCTCACAAAGTCTATATTCGCGAACTAACAGACACCCTACTTTCTCCAGTCCCAATCCAGTCAAAGGAAATTACATTTTGGGGGCTCACCATAATACATAAATAAATAAATAAAAAATATTTAAAAAAAATGCGGACATTTTTCCGTGCACTGGCGAGAGGTGGCAGTTCACAGACAAAAACCCATAACTACAGGCTGTTCACGGTCAACTAAGCACTTTTAAAAGCCCTGCTCAGGATCTACTTGTATCCACATTGTATATTCTTCCACCTCATGTACAATTAACATTGCCACGGGCCTCCTCACTTTATTCCTGCGTTGGTCAAGCGAAACTGTGAAATTATTAATAAAGTTAATATTTTACAAATCGGCTTATTTCTACACTTCGATGTAGTAAAGATAAAGGAAGCGAAAGAAGCAAAATAAGTTATCACAAATGATCACCTAATACTCTTTATTCGGTGTTAAGATATCGTTACCAACTTTACTGGGCGCATGCCACTCAGTGCGCCCGTTAAAATATACGCAGACAGGAGCAGTGAGTTTTTTCTAAAGTTGGTTTCCAAAGTTCTCACTTTTATAGTGAACAGCCTATAAAATGTATTATCTTCCATTGCTTTTTAACTTAAGAAGAACTTTGCCCTGCTATTTTAGATTCTTGATTTTTTTTTTTAGGTGGTTTATATTTTAAAAAAGAAAACTCCGAAAATACTTTTATATCCAACTATAGGCTATTCACGGTAGAGTGAGCACTTTTGAAATCAACTTTTGAACAATGTCACTGATCCTAAAAGCTGTTTTCGGTAAAGTGAGCACTTTGAAAATCAACCTTCAAATAATGTGACTGTCCCTACCGGCGTGTATTTTTAACGAACACACATAGTGGCATTCACACAGTTAAGTTGGTAACAACGGAAGGAAAGTAGTTCCACATTTAGTGTTCGGCAAACATGTGTCAATACTACAGTGATTTACTTTTTTTTCTCAACATAAAAGTTTATGGATTAGAAAATCTGCAAAATACTTACTATTATAATAATTCAACAACTTCATTTTACTGTCGCATGAATAAAGTGATCAGGTCCACGGCAATGTTGATTTTAGATGTGGCGGAAGGATACACAATGTGTTTACAAGAAGATCTTAATCAATGATTTCAAAAGTGCTCATTTTACCGTGAACAACCTATATCTGCGTATAATTTAATGGGCAAACTGCATGGCATGTGCACAGTAAAGTTGGCTACAACGCACAGAAGGAAAGTATTTCAGCGGGTTAGCCTTGAACTAAAAGTGTGAATACTGAAATAATTAATTTTACTTTCGTTTTTTTATGCGTGTGAGTGTAAGAATATAGCACATTTGTAAAATAGTTACATTTCCAATAATTTCATAGTTTCACTCAACTGACGCACGAATAAAGTTATCAGGCCCAAGCCAATATTAATTTCATATCTGGTGGAAGGATACACAACGTGCATACAAGTAGATCATGAGCAGCGCTATCAAAAGTGCTGAGTTTAATGCAAACGGCCTATAGCAATTATCTTTACACAGCAGTACAGACATAACGGCTCTACTACGGATTCGAATTTACGTCTCAATAATGATTTGGTAAAATTTTTGCACAACTAATTTCGTGATTGTAGGTATTTATGAGTTCTTAGTTCAGTCCTTATGACTGCAGTTGGGTATAGAGGTACTTAGGAATTTATTTTTTAAATATACAATCTAGAAAACCAGTAATCTGCTATGGCATGGTAAGGTTCCCTTTAAAATATTTGACACGCCAAACATACTGCGAATACTGAACTAGCCTGGCGATGAAACGGGAATTAACAAAAATGTTCTCAGCGTGTGTAGTTTCCTATGCCGAGGTCCTTTTGAGCGTTTACACCAGAGTCGTGGTCAGCGATGCAGACACATTCTTTTTTTAGTAAAACTGCGATCAGAATATTGTTTTTCGCGGCAATAACTGCGGAAAATTTACCGTTAAAAATACTTGCTGTTTTTACACCTCGAAGGCTCGCCGTTACAATCCACTCATGGTTAATTCCATCTTTCGTGAAGTACTGTACCGATACAGTTATGCGTTTAGGCTCTACCTCCTCTTAGTGTAAACAGAGCTTAACGAAGTCTATGAAATGACACGAAAGGTACAAGGCACCACATTCGTGCGCATAACCTTCTGCGTAAGAAAAATTTTTTACTATAGGCATTACAATTACACCTATTTTCTCCCTGTTTTTAATCAAATAAATCATAAATGAAATATCATAACTGATAGTTAACATATAAGTAAAAGTTCAATTTAACCATTAATAAGTTAACTTTAATATTACATGGAATATTTAGGAAACGACCAAACACATCGTGAGTGGGGTGAATTTTCAAAGGTTGGATTCAAGTGTTTGAAGATACCTCTAATAACCTATGCAATGCATTATCGGCTGTGTACACGCTGCTAACGCAAGGCATCCTCCCCACATCTCCAAAGATTATCAGGAAGTCAACATTCTTATCAGACAATAGGTAGTCACAAAGGTGACGCCACTTGTGTGACTGGCACTGAAAGATAAACATAGTTTGTACAGCCATCGTTATTTTGCAGTACGCTAGTGTCAAGCGCATCTGAACAGCGCCAGTGAAGGTTACTCTGCGCAGGTTATTGCGCACCTTCATTCCAGCAACACTCCCCACAATTTCTCCGACGGAAGTCTCGTTTAGGATCAGGAGAAACATCTAAGATGGGATTATCTCGGCTACTGATTTTCTGTGCGACACATGTACGTGCAGAATGTCACACGTAGTGCACTTTGAAAATGTACACTCTAAATTCTAATCAGCGGGAAATCACTGATTCGCAGTGAAAAGGGCTCCACTTAAAAAAAAAAAAAAAACACACACGCACACACACACACACACACACTGATTGTTTCACTGGAAAAATTACGCTGGTTGAATTAGTGATGTGAAAAATAAATCTCACTGATTCAAAGTGGAGCTATTTTCGCTGCGAATCAGTAGTTTGCCACTGATTCGAATTTAGAGTGTGCATTCATACAAATATAGATATTTTTCTCCAGGGAACCGGTCGTCTCAGTATATTTTAACGCTACGCCAGTGTGTGAAACAGCGATGCTCATGAATGTATGCACCCAATAAAAATATCCGAGAAATGAGATTAAAACATTTCTGTGTAGTGAGAATGTTATAAGCTGTTCACAGTAAAATGAGCACTTTTGAAAGCCCTGCTTAAGATCTGCTCATATAAACGTTGCGTGTTCCTCCGCCTTATCTAAAATTAACATTCCTAAGGGCCTCGTCCCTTTATTCATGCGTCGATCAAATAAAACTGGTCCCAAATCGCTCTCGGCGAGCGAGAAGTCTGGGGACCTTGTTGGCCGAGGAAACGTAAAGACATCACGAAGAAAGGCCAGAGATGGCCATTCTGCGAGACTACAACGAAGTGTTTGCACTGGCGTATGCCCGCGATTGTCCAAACAACCGATTACCTCCACTGCAGGGATCATTAAAACAACAAATTTTACTGCCCAGGAGGTGCAGACAAAATAGACAAGACCTAACCCTTTTCAGGAATGGTGGTGAATTTTGTGGACGTTGCCGAGGAAATGTATTCAATGATCTAAACTGTGCGCGGCAAAAAAAAAAAAAACAGTCCACGTGGGGAGAGACATCATTCGTTCTTGGGGCTATTGTATTCCGCAGTCTTGTCAACAGCAGTTGCACATAACATCAAGCCATGAACACATTTGTAAAGGCTGTTCACGATGAAGTGAGCACTTTTGAAATCAACCCTAGAAAAAAGTCGATATCCCTACCTGCATATATTTTAACGCGCGAACTGAGTGTCATGCGCACAGTAAAGTAAGTAACGACGTTTCGGAAGTAGCGCCATATCTTACCAACGAATAAAAATTGTATGGTAACCATTTGTGACAAATTAAACTATTTATTTCACGTTCAGTTTTTTTTTTTTTTTTTTTTTAACATCGGAGTGTAAAAATGAGCAGATTTGCAAAACACTTTCTATTGTAATAATTTCGCAGTTGCACTTGACCGACGCATGGATAAAGCGACGAGGCCCACGGCATTGTTAATTTTGCATAAGGTGGAAGAATTCATAATGTGCATACAAGTCTATCTTAATCGGGGCTTTCACTAGTACTCATTTTACCGTGAACAGCCTCTGTTGCTCCTGACTTAACAGCAGAGCATGTAGACGGTCAGTCACCTACCTGGCTCTTGAAATACGTTACGGAGTGTTTAAAAAAAAAATGTGTTTTCAAACGAAACTATCAAAGTTGCCCCCAATAGGTTAACATACGAAAAAGAGTAGGGTATATTCTAGGCGACGACGGAATGGTACTTCCACGACATTTCGCACACTGCAATCATTATCTTCAAACCCTCCGACATACTTAAAAATGGATTTTCCAGACTGCTGTATCTCAAAGTATATTGAACGTATACAACCGAAAATATGATGTCATGCAGGGGACTTTGCTGCAGAGTCTGCGCGCTAGTCGAGTTCCATTGCTCGTAGAGGCGATAAAGCTTTACATACTGCGGTCGACGTCATCCTTAGCGATTCATCCGTTTTTGCCTCGCACAAACGTACCCCTCACTAGGCGGACGCCTTAATACAGAAAATCACATAAAGCTACGTGATATGTAGGTACTAAGGTTTATTCTACTCAGGTCGCCCCTAGGTAGGCGCTAGTGTCGCATTTGTACCGCATTTTTCCTATTATCTATGTTTAAAAAACAATTGCTATAGTCATATAACAAATATAAAATATTTTCTATCTAAGTAAAATCTTTATTTGTTATTATTCACGTGGATAAAAATTCTAATTATAAGCGACCTTTTTGGAACACTGCGCACCTAGCGGAGGACCCTATGCCAAACTCTTCTTTAAAGCCTCTGTCACACTGTCAAATCTTCCCGTCAAACTGCTTAAAATAAGTTTTATCAAATAAAGTTGGATATTTATGACGTCATCGAAACGTCATAAACGCCGCCATATTTGACTGAGAAAGTTAGATGGTTCCAGTTTCCATCAAACATTTGAATATTAGATCGGTTATAAAATACCTTTGATGTTTGATAATCTCAGCTAATCGGAATCAAGCACGACAAAAATGGACGTCAAGAAACTTTAATATAACTGACAATTGCTGGAAACGAAGTAAGTATGCTATTTTAAGTGGATATTGTAAATAATATTCCGAACTAAGATGCATTAAATTTCATTGCTGCAGGAAACATCTCATAAATAAAATCTGAATTTAGTGAAGAAGCGAAAATAAATGGCAACTTTCCTTACATTGATGGACCAAAAAAAAAAAAAAAAAAAAAAAAAAAACTCTCGCTATAAAAATTGTTTCAAATAATTATTCCAAATTAGATTTTTTAGTAAAAAACTTGACTGTGTGATACATTTTCAAACACATTCAAAATTATTTGATAAAATTTTTTGGAAGGAAAATTTGATGGCCGTAGCTGTAGGCGAAAATTTGGCAGTGTGACAGGGGCTTAAAAAAACTCGTTTTGTTAGTAGTCTGAGTAGAAATAACCTTACCTGTACCTAAGATCCATTAGTAGATGTTGAGAAAATACGGTGTATTGTCCGCACTTTTCTCACCATGCTGAAAAGCGTACACACATTTATTCGTTCCAGATAAAAAAAATCATTGGAATATGCTAATTACCTGCGTATAATCTCTCACCATTGAACTACTTAATGTCATGGCTAATTTCTGTTTTTAAGGGTAATACTGTTTGAGGGAACACACAGGACACTTGCCACGTCAGGAAAACGTTTTTGTCATAAATTCCAACAAATGGGGAGAGGCTCCGTTTAAGCCTTTAGGATAAAAACGCGCAGGCACATACAGATATGTATTTATTTTATATATATATATATATACGGGACATGCGCACTGCGAACAAAAAAAAGGGGGGGGGGGGGCAAAACGAAAAGTTGTGGCGGAAGCAAGAGGGACGTGAGCGGAAGAAGAGAGGGACGTTCAGCAGGATTTGGGGGGAGGCGTAACACGAGGACAAACTGTAGTGTCTCCAGTTATGACGGGCATTTTTCTTCCGTTCGCGACACCAGCAAACGCTCTCAGCGCCGACTTTCCACTGTTTTATGCACGCTACATTGAATTTTTTTTTCTTTTAGTACCCTCGCAGACCGCACCAGCCATCAGCGGGAAATCTTTTCCCCGGACGATGGGAGGGATATTTTTTTTCAGTCCTTCGAATCCGAAGAGGGAAGTTTTCTCCTCGCAATCCCCCTCTACCACCCCTTTCACACCCCTCCCTTCGCCCTTCTCGTCAGCCTTCGACCCTTCTAGTCATAGTAGAAGGCGTGCGGTCCCGAAGTGTTGGCGCGAAATGGCGCGGAACCGTTTCTCCTTCCTCCCGGGCCCTCGCCGCTACCAACTTTGGCACGGGAAACTTCCCTACCACCAACACTACTTCCATGAAACTTTCTACACTTTTTCCCCTTCCTTTTTCCTTCCAGCCTTCTTCCTCCCTGCCACTTGTTCTTGTATCTACGGCCTCACATTCTCTTTTCCTGCCTCTGATGATTTTTTTTGCACGCTTGACTTCGTTTTGTCTCATTGGAAAACCACTAAAAGATTATCATCATCCAGTACATTTCCCCCAGATCAGCGAAAGTAACAGTTTACGTTATACGATATTAAGTTTCTATATTGACTGCGGATTTCCTAGAAGTTTGAGCTGTTATTAATTTTTCATTAGTTTAACTCGTTAGTTGGAACTAAATATTACACTTTCCACATGAGAAATCATCCGCAATTTCTTCTCCTCTAAGATACATGTTTTTTATTATATGAGCTATTTATTTCTGTGCAACTATTGTTAACTTTTACGATACGTTTTGCAATTTAACTGTTAGAATCTTGACTAGAACTGGTCATTATTATAATTAAGAGGAGTAATAAGTTAAACACCTTATGATACAACTGCAAATTTTCTTGAACAAGAATTAATTTTCAATAGACCTAAATTTGCTTGCTTTGCCGTTCAAAGTATTCATTCCAGGAAAGTATACTACAATGTATGCTCGTATTGGCAGACTTTTATTTAAAAGAGTAGTTCGTGATTTGTTGAGATTCGAGTGCATTTTTTATCGACCAGTATGTGCATTAAAGAAAAATCAACCTCACTGTAATTTACTACTAATTTAGCCTTCTGTAATGCGCGTTTATGTAACGTAATAATTCAATATAGCGTTGGCGCTCGTTTGTGATTATATAGTACTGCATTAAGTGTTATTTTTACTTATTCTTCTGAGATTGAAACGCCAATATTTTTGTCGTGTAAATGCTACACATGTGCCTGAAGTTACTGGCTGAAGTACCAGAAAGTGTTTGTATGTACATGCATTTATATGTATAAATAAATTATATTTAATGGAATGGTCATGAGTAGGGACAGGTGTATTTCGCGAAAATATTTATGGCTATGCTAGACTTCAATATCCTACATCCACAACCACAACTTCCTTTGGTTATTGGCCGCGTGTCTACGTGAGAAGACAGGTTCTTATTTGACTGGCTGGGCCAGTTGTAACAAAGAACTCCATTACTGAAACTCCATGATTCGTGGGCACACATTTGAGGTACTGAGATTAACCCAACCACGAAAGTGTATATGAACAAAAGTGTTTTGTAGTACAACTGGTCCTGAAATCATTTCGCGAAAAGCACCTGCCCTAGTTATGAGGTCAGGAAACAGTGGAAGAAACGATGAACAGATGGTACCTACGACAAAACGGATTGCTGTCCCTATAGTCAAGAGTCTAGATGTGTTACTGGTATACAAATTTGGTTCCTACAACCATATTTTATTCTCATTGCTAACGCGTCTACCTCAATAACAGCATCCACCCTTCAACAAATAATTTCAACCTAGTGTATGTCCCTGCAGGAATTCTCTTCCATTTTTACTTCGACAAGATGGGCAGTGATGTTTTGTAAAGGCTGTTCACGATAAAGTGAGCACTTTTGAAATCAACCTTAGAAAAATGTCGCTGCTTCTACCTGCACATATATTAACGGGCGCACTGAGTGACATTCCCCCAATAATGATGGCAACGATGGATGGAAAGCAGTTCTATAATATATTAACGGGCGCACTGAGTGACATTCCCCCAATAATGATGGCAACGATGGATGGAAAGCAGTTCTATAATATATTAACGGGCGCACTGAGTGACATTCCCCCAATAATGATGGCAACGATGGATGGAAAGCAGTTCTATAATATATTTTATCTCCTTTTTCTCTGTACTGCAAACACTATGAGGCCAATTTTAATTCTCCCCACTCAATAAAATTAAAGAAGGAATAACACCAATGATCAAACGTGGCATGCGGGAGCTTATAGTAAGTTATTGCTAAAATGATGAACCGCTATATGCATGTGTAATAGAAACATTCACTTATAATATGTTAAGTTATTAGTAAACAATTATTTAAGTAATGTTTTCAATTTGTTTTTGTCGCCATATGATATGTTATCTTTTTCAAAAAAGTAATTTTATTTTAGGCTACATGTTTAAAATCTACTCTAATTTCTGAAATGTGTGAAATATAACATTTAAAGACACGATTTATAATTTTTCCTTCAGACCTGACAATCTTAAATTCCAAATAAGTTTCGTACGTCCGCACTTGCTGAAAGTGAGTAGATATAAAGGGCCGATCCTGGCTCACCTCACTTTTTAGGGGCTATTTCGTCTAAAACTACAGCAACAAATGCAGTATACTAAATAGGTTTATTTTGCCTAAAAGTGCAGGAAAAAGTTAAAAACTCAAAATCTGAAATTCGAAGAAAAAACCGTGAAAATCATGAAAAAAAAAAGGCAAAAAATCAAGGTATTTGAGGAGTAAATCTAAGCTCTAAAAGCTCTTTTAAAATGAGCTTTCAAAAACGGGCAATTTTAAGCAAAAAAAAAAACAATAAAATTTTAGCAGATTTAGAAAATGTGCGCACACGATTTGACACAGATAAAACAAACAAAATTATGTAAAAATCAAGAAAATTAAAGGCTGAAACAAGCAAATCAGCTGAAAAGATAATTGATTGAATTTATAATTTCTTTCAACAAAAGTAAAACACCAATAAGACTTATTAAAGTCTACAAATAAAGAGAAATCCGAAGCATAGCCATTACTGAATCCATATTCCCAACCATCACAACAATCCAAACCATAAACATCATCTTTAAAATCAGAAAATTGATTTCATCTTAAATAATTTTTATCGATGGTTAAAATAATTTTGAATTGAGCACGGTCCAATTCTTTATCAGTAAAAGTTTCTATTTTTATAATTTCATATCCAATATCCCAAAAGTCTAAAAGTTATATAATTTGATCCATTTATAATATTAAAAATTTATATATCTTTTATAAAAAAAGTGATACTATAGTCAAAATATTTTTGGATTTATTAAAATCAATATTTTTAATAATAATTTAGGAAGTTGGTTCAAAGATATACGGGTTCCGTTATTTGAAGAAAAATATGTGTTGATTACTAACAATATTTTATGCTTTATTCATTACGGAATTTCAGTATCCGGCATGCCGGATGCTAAAAATACGACAAAAAAAAGATAGTTTATTAGATGAGAAAATTTTAATTAGAATTGTTATTTTACATTCGATCAAATAATTCATCTATATTTCTAAAAATTCGGAAAAAAAATTTAATGCGACCACTCAACTATGAGTCTAAAAAATCGTATTAAAATAGCGAAACAATTTCTAGCTTCTGTAAAATCGTTTACATTATCCATTTAATAAAATAAAAAAATTATTTGTCTTGAGTGATATTTTTTTTCAAATATTCATAAGTTATATTTGGTTGGCTAATTAAATCAACATTATAAACTGTACCAGCTTCGACCATTTTTCTAAAATGAACACTAATTTTTATATTTGTTTTATCTTTATCACTGCTGTTTTTCTATATCGGCAGTCAATAACATATACAGCTATTCGTCCACAAAATGAATAATAATTGATTCGCCATGAAAATTAATTGTTAGCTTATAATAAAATTCATACTTTATATATATATATAGTATCTAACTTTGTTCTTGAATTTCTAAAATCATTAAAAGAAAGAAACATTCTAAGACAAAGATCATTTTCAATATCTTAATTCCAATTTTCTTTTGGAAAAATTTCGTTTCTACCATTTTTAACATAAATATTTCTCATATTACAGTGAATAAACATTGCAGCATGCACATATTTCTAGGCCCGATTTTTTCTATTAGTTTGGAAAACCACAGTTACAAAAACAGGCATGTCAAATTGTAAATTATTAAACTGATCTTTTATATCAAAGTTAAAAACAGTTGTCCCAGCAGGAACTTCTTTTTCTAAAAATTGCCAATACTTAAAACCAATATTAACTTTAGGATTTTTATATATTTTTTCCTTAATTGGAATTGACGCGTTAGCTTCATATTCAACAATATGCCACATAATTTCTCATTTTTCCATACCAATTTTACCTGGATCAGCATAAGTTTTATCATCTGCACTATCTGCATTTTTTGTTTCATAAACAAAAAAACACTATCAGACGAATTTCGGAAAAAAAAAGTGATTTTATAACCACCTTTCCAGTAAACTTCATCATTATCGCGAATAAATCTAAACAAATATCTTAATGGATAAACCATTTCATTTATTTTATCATTACCAACAGATTTTACTCGATATTTATTATCAACATCAGTAGACTCTAAATAATTTTTTTTTCACTTGGTGATCTTAGCAAAATATTCATTATTGCCAAAATTATTCCTGGATTATCAACAGCCTCAATTATCTCTTCATGTTTTGAAATTTCTACTCTAGAAAGCTGAAATGGAATAAAATTAGAACAAACATCAATATTATCTAATTTTTTGTATTTTGCCTCATATCCAACCTTATCTAATTTTAGTAGGATATATTTCTTCCAAAACATAAGCCTTATTTGGAAAAGAAAAGCTATATCCCATTGGAATATCAAATTCTAACCTATTATTGTAAATATTCGAATTCCCCCACATTTGATCAGTTGGGAGAAAAGTTTGTCTCTCAAAACTCTCAATGCTTTTATAACTCATTTATAAGTGTATATATATATATCGAGTTTTTTTTTATAAAATTAATAATGAGAGGTCTAATCATATTATTTCGGAATTTAGAGATGAAAATGACAAACTGATTGATTTTGATGGTGCTGATATTGATGTTGTCTTATTAGATTCGTTATTCTATATTGTATTTTCTCTTTAAACAAACAATTCTTCTAGTCATCAAATGTAATTCGCTTATTAACTGCATATTTTTTCATAACTTTGAATTTTTTATTTTCTTTATCGTCAGCCTTATAAGATTATATTTTTTATCATAAACCAACAAATTCTTTCATTATGATACCATTACATTCATCTTTCATTTTTCCTAAAAAAATTTATTTATTTGATATATGTTACAAATATTCTCATTTGGATAATCTTGTATCAAATTTTTGTATCATCGACTTCATATTTTCATAAAAATCACCTTCTGTTTTTATGTTATAAATGTATGCATCGATATCTTGATAACATAACTCAATTTAATCACTATATCTTGGTTTTATTATGGTATAATGTAAATCATATACTAATTCTTTTGAAATGTCTAAAATTCACATACCCACATAAATTGGTTTATTATATTTTATATTTGTTTTATTCATATGTATAGCTAAAAAAATTTAATTAAATATAGTACCTTTTTTGATATTTGGTTTCGCTACTAATTTTTCACATTTTTCGGCACCTGATAGTAGTTTTATATCAACTCTGTTCCTACTATTTTCCATAGTTTTACCAAACACTGAATTATTTATGAACTTATAAAAATCTTTTTCAAAATCATTGTTAGCATTAGTTCTCACTGCTGTGTTTAAAGCTATATACTTTTTTTTTTTTTTTTTACCGATTTGACTGCTCAAATGCTAATATTCTGTGCATTTTTTAAGTTTTAAGCCATTTGTTGAACATTGTTTTAAATTACGATAGTGAATTACATACATTTCTTTATTATCAAAGTTGTTAATAATTTAGATCAATTATTTTTGGAACTAACTTATTTTCTGGGCAAAATGGATCTTTATGTAAATTATGTAGTTCTTGTGGATATTCTATATCAACTTCTAATATACAGCCATACTCAGAATCACCTTTCATATTTAATATTTTTTTCACTCCAGTAATGTAAATCATATAATGTATAATAAAACCAGGCGAAACAACCATATGGTAAATATCGTGTCATTGCCCAACCATATAAATTATTATCATCAATATATGATAATTTGATTCTTGATTAGCATTATAATCATCTAAATATTTGTTATTAGCTTCAACATATCGCTTACAACATTGTGATATGCCACCTCTAATTTCTTTTTCAATCATTAAAATACTATCATAATTGTGTAATAAATCTAGTGGTTGTTTAGTCATTTTTAACATTGCATCCCACGATAAACCTGGTGCTGCAAAATACCATGCAGGATCTAAATCATAAGAATTTATACATGTATTTCTAAAATTTTCGAATATATATGCTATTAATAATACAACAATTTGTAAATACAAATCATGGCATTCACCAAGATTTTTAATATTAAATTGGTTCCATACGCACTTTGCATGCTCAAAATCAGTGTCAGTTATATCAGATTTATTAAATTTACTGTAAAATTCGCTCTTTGGGGGAAGTTCTGTTTCTTCAAATATTTTCCAAATATCAATATAATCATATGAATAGACACCTTTTTTAATAACTAGGTCTACATGTTCTTTCAGAAAATGTTTATGTGTGTGTTTCATTTGATCTTTACATAAATTAGATGATAATTTATCTAAACTACTAGCCATAAATTTAAATGTGTCTATGAATCACATCTTCAAATTTTCTGTTTTTTTCTCCAAAAATTACAAACTTTTCTTCGTTATTTGCAATTAATTCTATGTTTTTATCATCATATGCTATCTTTTAAATAAATAAATGCTCATCATAGCCTGCTAAATTATGAATATAAATTGGAACATAATTGGGTAATTTTAATTGTAGATTACAATCATTACATACAGGGTTAATGAATTTTCCACTTATATGATCATGATGGTGTAATTTTTTACTGTCCTCTGTATATTCATATCCACATACAGTACATTCATCTGAGTTCCTATATAATATTTTTTCTACTTTTGTTAGTAAATGCATTGGTTCAATTGGTGAATATATTTACCCAATGTTTTTTACTTCTCTTTTTATTGATTGTATAAATTTTTAATGAGTATTTGGACCTCTATATACTACTGGAGGCTTATAACACCATAATTAGATATAATATAATAACAAAAACTAGATGCTTCGTGTGACAGATATTTCATTGTGTGTGATTAGTCATTTAATGTTAAATCAATATTATTTATTTGTTCATTAGTTAGATTATATTGTTCTTAAAGTGTTTCTTTATATCATCCTCTGTTAAAATTGGATATTTTTGAATTAATTAATTTTTTTTTATTTCTCATGGGTTTGGGATTAGTTGTTGATATTTTCTTTAGTATTGATTCAAAATCTGCATATTTGAGAATGGAACCTTTATTGTTTGTTTAAAATTTTTAAATTTTATTTGCTCGCCTTTTGGGGGTAAAATGATTTTTACAGCTTCATTTTTAGAACAATCTTCAGTATGTTTATTTATTTTTTCTTGAGATTAGAAGAATTGAAGACACATATCACATATATAAGTTTTATGTTGTGTATAATTTTTTTGTGCAGAAAGCAGTTTCGATAAATCTTTTATCCGACAATAATGCGAGTTTGTATCGTTTTTGAAATAAAGTAATTATATATGTTTTTCCTTTTAATTTTTTGTGAATTTTAATTGATATACCACAGATTTATCATCAATAGAGTATACATTAATAGATGTATCAATTTGATTTCATATTGTTTGTTTATCATAAATTTTAATAGGCTATACATATTTATCTATTACTTCATCAATATTAAGCGCCGCATTTTTAAATTTAGATACTCTGTCTGATTTTTTTTTCTACTGGAAATAATGCAGATTTTATCGCCCAGAGAAAGCATTTTTGGTCATTATTCTTTACAGTTATGCATGCTTTTTTATTTTTAATCACTTCTGGTAGATCAATATGATCCTTGATAATTTCGTGACAGTGGTAATTTCGTGATAGATATTCACTGAGTTACCGTGAAGAAACCAACAGTCATTTTAGTTCCATATTTTGCCCACAGATAGCAGAAGATGCCACTTTTATAAAAAAATTACACCGAGCTTCCATTTACTGCCGCGATGACTTCAGAAACATATTTGTATAGTTGAAAGCAAATGTTTGTGTAGTTTATGAGAATGCTTCTGTGATGTGTTTTATGAATTAATTATAATACTCATGCAAGAGGTAAGCAAAGCATTTAATATATAATGTAATCGAAACGTAATGTATTAAGGTATTTTAATAAAGAGTTGAAATAATTTTGTTAGTACAATTCGTTATTAAAACCTCTTAGCAAAAGTGTAGAAAATCTTATGTTTATGGAGGACATTTTGTGAATCTTTTAGCACCAGTTTTAATTAAATAAATCTTAATGCTCTGAAAGATGTTATATATATATATATATATATATATATATATATATATATATATATATATATATATATATATATATATATATATTCTGAAAAATTGTGGTTGTCATAAGAATACACATGTCCATTTTTAGCCCGTTACCCACCGTAAATAAAGTATCACGAAATTACCAAGGTATCACAAACCTATAAATTATAATTTTTTAAGTTTTTTGTTTCTATTAGGATGTCGATGAAATACCGCCAATACGAAGGCAGGGACCTATTAACTGCTGCAAAACTAGTTAGAGGGGCAAATTACTCTGTTTATAAAGCATCGAAAGAATGTAATATACCTTGGTCGACCTTGAAATATTTTTTTCAAAGAAATGAAGATGAAGAGAATGTGGAGCAATGTTTGCCCAAACTTGGAAACTCATTTGCTCTTAATGCAGAACAGGAATAACGAATGGTTAAGTACATCATTAGTATGCAGGAGTTAGATTTTGGACTGACCTTAATACAAATTCGAAAGCTTGCATATAAGTTAGCCGATAGGGCTGCATCTGAAAAGAACAATCCCTTCGACATGGAAGAAGAAGCTGCAAGAGAATGGTGGTGGAAAGACTTTAAGAATCGATATGGCCTTTGTCTGAGAGTTCCCGAAAACATTGTTTCTTATCTTTCATCCATGGTCAACCGAACAATTTTGAATGACTTCTACGACAAACTGAAACACCTGCTCGTAAAACTGGGAATTGAAAACCGTCCAGATCTGATCTGGAACTGTGACGAGACAGGTCTCTCCTACTTGGTGAAGCATTCTAAAATCGTCACAGCCATTGGAAAAAAGTATGTATATAAAAAATCATATGCAGATCGTGGGGAAAATCACACTATGCTTGTATGCATCAATGCCAGTGGTCACTGGATACCACCTATAGTAATTTTCAAAGGAATTCGTATGTCTGATGACCTTCATAAAGATAAGTTATCAGGGAAATTAATATAACTTCTGCAAGGGCTGGATGAACAGCGAAATATTCTTAGAGTGGTTCAACCACTTCATTGTTTCCATTCCACCAGCAAGGCCAGTTATCCTCTTTATGAACTCCCATCATTTCATGTTCCAGAGGGTGTTATCTACCTAGCAAAGGCGAGTGAGGTGTTCATTTTGACTTTTCCTTCACATACCACCCGCATGTTGCAACCTCTGGATGTGGATGTTTACCGTCCTTTCAAGCAAGCACGGGGAAAGTCTCTGAGCAACCACATGATGCATAGTCCAGGACAGAAACCTAACAGAAGTGATTTCCATCGGCTGATGAAACCAGCATTCTACTCTGCCTTCAGCCCAGAAACAATCATCTCTAACTTCAGGAAGATGGGTATCTACCCTTTCAATCATTCAGCAGTAACAGTTGACGCCATATAAACCTCTAAGCTGACAGAAAAAAGTAGTGTGTCTACAACTGATGAGCATACAGATAGGCCTAGGCCCAAGAGCCCAACTGAAGAATTTCAGTTCCAGTATTCGAAAGTACCAACAAACGGGGAAATTGCAGGAAAAGAGATGGTAGGGCCAAATGCGTGACCCCAACCGAGAGCCATCAAAGCACCTAAAGAAGCAGAGGTAAGATTCCAAATGTTTTCAGTAGACTTAAGTTAACCTTGGCCTATTGAAAGTAGTTTTTAAAAGTGATTGTTAAAATCTTTATAGTAAAATAATTATCAATACCGGCATACAAGACATTCCTTTGGCCCCAAGCACTTCCAGAACCAAACGTAGGCCTAAAAAGACGATGACTGGGATTGTGCTTCATGCGGCAAGAGTTACAACAATGATGTCCGGAGGAGAAATGGAGCCAAATGGGTACAGCGCAGTTTTTGTTTGGCATGGTACCACACAAACTGCCAACCATAATTTCATGAAGACGACAATGTGTTTATGTGTGATAGATGCCATGCTGGCTCTGACTCGGACTGAGCTCAAATATTTTATACAATGGGAAAAAAAACAGATGTAATTTATACTTCATGCCAATTATCCAGTAGGGTAAAGGTCTAGCTAATAATATATCATGTGTATAAAATAGTGTTTAAGAATTAGATTTCTGCTTGTGAGTTTGTGTGTAAACTTTTGTACGATATCAAAATAATAATGGCAATAGTTTATTAAAATTTTCCTTTTATTTGCTGTGTTTAGAATTTATCACGAACTTACCAAGGCATTATCACGAAATTACCAAGGATATCACGAAATAACCTACATTTGTGTTATGTAAGAAAAACTCTTGATTGCTACCACTTTAATCCATTACATGTAATTCTCGTCTATGTTTTCTTAAAGAGCAATATCGAGTTAATTTAACATGCCAATAAAACAATGTAAACATCAAGTGCAACTACTTATAATTTTCAATAAATTACAATTATCACGAAAATACCACAGTTTACCTATATGATGAGCGAGCCTCTTAGTGGATTATACTTATTTATTGCTAATTGTATTCCAATTATTTTATCTGAGGCCCATCCAGAATATCTTTTTGAAATTCAGATAATTGTGGAAGTATTTCTTGTATTATAAATTTATAAATATTTTAAATATTTACAGCGTTCAATACTGTATAATTGGGTGATTGCAAAGTGAACAGTTGTATTTGATTATTTTCTTGCTTATGAAAATTAGCATATATTTTAACACCTCTAAATATTTTAAGATTATTGTGTATTATCTCAAATATCTCATTTTTTTGCTGAAGTCAAAAAATGAATGTGCTGTCCCAAATTAAAAGTATTTTCAATTTTACATGTTGTTCTCCTACGATTAAAAGCTTTATTAACTAAGTAATTTTTGTTGCTTCGTTTATTGTTTGGTAACAAAATAATTATTATAGAATAGAAATATTTCTGTTATTTCTTTTTTATCTTTGGTATATAATTCAGTAATATTTGCGTCAGCCAAAGGTAAATTTGTTAAATTATTCTTTGTTCTTTCTATCTGCTTTATTTTTCCCCACTTGTCTATAACCAGTGACATAAAAAATGGTATAAGAGTTCTGATTAGATAGTGTTTCCTTAATCTAGTTATATATTCTATTTTAAAACATTTAGCAATATGCTTCAACATCATCATGCACTCGCCATTCAACACAGTTGTTATACAAGCCTTCATTTTTATAGTTGCATTTATAAGAGAGAAAAATTATAAATGAAAAGTAAAAACAGCTATACTGAATTACTGGGAAACAGTATTTAACTTCTTGTTATGACGATAATTCTTCATATAATAACTAAAACTTTTTTACATTTGATTGAATATTTGTCCTTACTATTTTTATAAAGAGAAGATAATTTTATAGTTTTGTTCTCATTACACACTTTACGTGTCTTTGTTGGATAATTATCATGATTTTCATTTAAATTATCTCATACTGAATTTAGTACTTTACAATTTTTATGCTTTTCGAGAGATGTATTATAAACATATTTTTACATTCTCACATTACTCTCTATTTTTAAATTCATAACGACTACTAACATATTCACTCTAACATTTTTTACAGATGTTCAAATGTTTATCTTTTGTATGTTTATGTGGCGCAAAACTTTCAATATGTAATACTTTGCCGCACTCTTTACATCGTTTGCTATTATTTTCCGATTTATTTATGAAGAAAAATATTTTAAAAAGAGAAAAAATATATATTTTTTAATTTCAAAGATTTTGTGATCTGCTCAACAAGTTGAAAAATTAATATCAATTGATTTAAGTATGTGACCTAGAAATTGATAAATAGTATGAAGCTACAGAATTTCAAATTTTAGAATCTAAGTTTGCAAAAAAAATATTTGCATTCAAGATAAAATCACTTTACCAGATCATTATGCAAAGATAATTTATGAAAATAGCTTAAAAATGATGAATGAGTGGTGAGTTTTTATAGTGTATATAGGTTTAACATATATAAAAAATGGAAAATCTGTACATGTTATTGAGTTTAATATTTAAATTCTATCAATTATCTTTTCATCTGACTTGATTTTTTTAACCTTAAATTTGCTTGACATTTGCACAATTTTGCTTGTTTTACCTGTGTCAAAACGTATGCGCTCATTTTTGTAAAACTATTACATTGTTTTTTTTCATAAAAATTGTCCATTTTTGAGAGCTCCTTTTTAAAAATCTTTAGAGCTTAAATTTAACCGTCAAATGCCTCTATTTTGGCTGTTTTTGCATGATTTTCAAGGTTTTTAAATCGATTTTCAGATTTTGAATTTTTTAAAAGTTTTTCCTGTATTTTTAGGCGCAATAACCCTACTTAGTGAACTGCATCTTTTTGTTGTAATTTTTGAAGAAATAACCCTAAAAAGTGAGGTGAGCCATGATCGGCCTTTTATATCTAATAAAGTGTAATGAAACTATTGCTTTCGTTATTTCTTAGATAATAAAAATTGTGCAATACCAACACCGTTGTTTACCAGGAGAAAACCAAACTAGCACTTTATTCTACTTACACCATTGCCTTTTTATATCACAGCAAAATTTCGCATATTGAAAAGTTATTATTATGGTATACTTCCCATTTAAAAAAAATATTTTACACGTACTTAAATAAATACGCTTTTGCATTGTATATAATAGGGCTGATTCAGAAGTCATGCAACCACATTTTATCTCCAGAAAATGACACAACACAGGAAATGTATCATGTACAGTTAAAGTGAACGAAAAGTACCTACATTTTAAAAGTGACACCACATGGGGCATGGATGCAGGAATGCCCGGCAAGGAAGAAAGACAAACATGGTTGCTTGAAATCACCATTTAATTGATATATTCTCTTACAAAATGCATACACTGTTTTGAAAGGATACATATTTATGTGTAAAAGCTGTTTAATAACCTTCACATTTGTATCCGGTGTTGTCAGTAATAGGGCATAGTTCCTCCTGGTGCAGGAGCCAGGAGAGAGATCCGGGATCTGGCCGTAATGGTGAAATATTTTGTTCCAAAAGTCGCTCATTTTCACACAAAACCGTATATTTTACCCCAAAAAAAGCCTTAAGATTTTCCTTTTTTTCCCTAAAATGTCCCGTTTTTCCCATTTGCCAAAAATGACTCCCCAGAAAGGTCCATTTTCAGTTATTTTCTCTGTCAGGGATCAGTTACCAAGCTTGCTCTTGGGGTAAGGACAGCAGGATTTAGGACTGTTGACCTTTAATTCCAAAAATCTAAAATATCATTTTTATTTTTTAAATTTAAATATGTTATTATAATTAAAAAATTCGAAGATATAAGTATCAAGTGTTATATAACACTGGTCTCGTCTTTTCAAGGCACATGCGATCATGATACCATATCGATAATATAAACTAATGCAACGACCACCATTTTGGATTTAAGAGCAAAAAAATAGTTTAGAAAGGAATAAATATACCGCCATAGACATTTTTTATTACATTTTAAGAATTTATTTCAAGTTTTACAATCTCAATATTTTTTGACAATCCCAGACTTAAGTATTTTATTTAGATGTAGGGGCTAATTTCCCATCTTTACTCGTCATCCACTAAACCTAATCACCACACTCTAGTCAACATCATGAAAGGTGTATCTAAGAAATAAAACAAAGGTAACCTTTTTTACACAATATTTATTGTACACATAATAAAATATACACAATCAGCAAAAAGCAATTATTTGTAATAATCTTCAGTGTTCACTGCTCGATGTCTGCCTCGGCGACCCAGGAATTGTAGGAAGGCAGGGAAACCCCACTACTTGATGTAGGCCCTTCCATTATGCAGTTTCAGCACCTTTTCCACCAAAGACACACCTGGAAATTTCGTTGGCTGGATCTCCTTGGTGTAAAAACCACCATGGATGGGTATGTTTTTCAGATATTCGAGATAGTAGGTCCTCGGAGCATATATACATGTACATCGCACACGAAACAGTTTGGGGCTCCAATTCACTGTGAACCCTTTCTCGAAGACACCTTTCTGTTTGGAGATGCACACCAGGTCTCTGATCTTGGCTTTAGGCTTTTGTGGGTCCTTTCTCTTCGGAATAGCATACACAGTCCGAACCAGGGAGTCGTCCTCGACATCTTTGGGCTTCATGCGAGTGGTCGAATGCACTGTAGAATTGTACTCGCGAACGAGTTTCAGCAGTAGCTCAAGCCACTTGTAACTGCCATTTGCTGCGAAATGCTTCCACATCTTGCCCTTCAGAGTCCTGTTGAACCTCTCGACAATTGAAGCTAGAAGATTACTGTATGTGGAATAATGATTTATGTTATGCTTCTTCATCAGGGCCTTGAACTTTGCATTGTAGAATTCTTTGCCCTGGTCGGTTTGCAAATTGGCTGGGATGAATCCTTTTCTCAACACATCTGTGATGGCCTCGGTGATGTCACATGCATTCTTCGACTTGACAGGCCTGGCCCAGGCAAATTTGCTATAGGCATCGATGATGTCCACATGTATTTGTAGCCTTTGTTGACTTGAGCATACAGTATCATCTCGACGAGATCGGCTTGAAACAGATCGTTCATCCCAGAAATCAATACCTTGTGATGGCGGTAGTTCATCCTGGCAGCCACATGCAGTTCATTGGTGATACCCAATCGATTCATTGTATGTAGCCCACCTCCTTAAGTTCTTCTATAATTCACACTATCTCATTGGTGTGGGAGTGATTTCCAACACTTTGTGAAGCAAGCAATAGCTGCAGCCTATAGAGCAGTTCGTTCGGATCATCGCAATACACATAGTCATCATTCTTGCCATTGTCTATCTTATTCATACCTTCGCCGCTTTTCAGTACTAGGCTGCTGAAGAGGCCTGCGAGAATGTCTATTTTTTCGTGGTCTTTGTCCTTATAAGCATCAGCCTTGGGATCGTTATCTTGGTAAAGAGCATGCTTGAGTTCGAGCAAAGTCTTGCATTCCAGCAGGCCAGATTCTATAAAACCCCAGGTCTCCTTGCGAAATAGAAGTTCATATAGATCGGGTGTTCCACGTGTCATGTAATTGCCAACTTGGATGCTCCCACCTGGTAGAAACTCTATTTCATCAGCACCGAGGAACCATTTATCATTGTGCCTGTATACACTGCACGTTGTATCATTATTATGAGATGTGTATGATCATAGGTACCATCGAGCCAGATCATTAGATTTTAGGGCTTTCTTACATACTTTCTACTTGTATGGCCAATCCACATCAGATCCATCGTCCTGATCTGACTGTATTTCATGATGTTTTCGCTTCTTCATAGGCTCAGCAGTATCATCGACTTCATTCTTCATGGTTACAGGTGCTCCATAGCTCTCCCTGAGTACATCGATACGAGTAATGGGCTTCAATATTTCTTCATTTATATGGTCGCGTGAAATTTCGGTTCTCTTGGTGAGCAAATACTTGGAGCGAACATACTGAATCACCCGATGTAATTCGCTGGCAATTTCTAACATCGTACTGAATAAATATTCTCACTGACACCCTCTTTTATAGAATTAGTAGTGAGTCTCTGCCAAAATGATTTCGATCTTGCCCAGGTGTTCGCTGCAGATATCCAATATGTTCTTGCTGTAATTTCGAATATCTGTTTTCATGGCGAGGTGGGAAATCGAGGTAGCAAATGAATGCTTTACGGAATCTTTAGGCACTTTTGCTGTCTCTTCTTTTTGTGCAGATGCCACTTTCAATATGTCAGTAATTTGGCTTTGAACACTCGTTGTGGACTCGTCCATCGCCACCATATCGCAGACGATCTCGGTCTTCACATGATCCATCTTCGCACTAAGCTTGTACAAGTAAGTGCGAAAGAATGTGGTTTGTTCGACCAACATACTGTGTAATTCCGAGATTGGGTCATTACCAGTTAGAGGACGAAATGTTTAGTAGCAGCATCTTCAGAGCATTCGGGTTTGCTAACCTTTCGAATTATTCTTCTACAAGCATCACAAGTTCCATCGTTTCTTGGTGCGAGACAACCTCCATCTTCATCTTTGTCAAGCCGGAGCTTGAGGCTACTCTGCCTGAATTTCGATATGCTGTAACTCATTTTCGGTGGTAGATGATAAACTGATCGGATCCGCATCGGTACCTGCCATTATATAGAGGCCAGTCTCTTAGAATCACTAAAAATCCGTACTTGTCTTTCCAACACAGTGAACACATATCTTTGAATTCTGAAAATGTCATGTCCGTATTGACATGGTCGTCATATGCATGCCGCAAGTTCATATCGTCCATGCGAAACAGCACCAACACATGAGCATTATCGCAAAGCATCTATTTGGGTATGCGCGAATATGTCTGTCCAAGGTACACACATTCTATGCATGCATGTCATCCCATGCTAAAGTACTCTTAAATATGTGTTTGCTTCACGCAGACGATGTCATCAAAGCCAAATATCGAGTTTCACAGTGCTTCGTTCGGAGGTACGGTGGCTTCATTTTCACTGCATGGGAAATAACCCATGCCTTCCATGGCCTACAGAACTCGTGCCGATCGTCAGTATTTCGGTTGCTGCAGCGACTTTGAGTACAGGTACACGTTCTCGAACTGGAAACTGTTGTCTTCTTCCAGAAGGCTCATTAGGACGCATGTCTTGCCACAAACCAATGTTCCCACGATGATACACATCTCTGTATTTGGAAATAGGCTTCCTTGCCACGATTCGTGGGAGATAACTTCATCTTCAACATAAATGCGTATGGGTAGAGTAACATCTTGCTTGACGATCTGTAAACTGTTTTCTTCTGCTTGGTTTGTATCACACATTGAAGGAGGAGGAGAAAGGGGAGGAGAAGGTGGAGGTAGCATAAACAAGCTTCTTGATGACATTAAGCACATTTTAGAATGTCTCTTCAAATTATCACATCGAGAAATCAGCTTCTGGCAGAATTCGCAATGAAATGTCATATTGGAATATGTGATACTTCCATTCTGTTCCAAGTCTAGAATGTTACTGAAACGAAATAGTATAAAAGGAGTGTATTTATACTTTTCTCGCTCAGATCACCGTGATTTCTCGGCGAGGTAAGACAGTAGCTGGAAGCAGGATCGTCGATATGCTGATCAACAGTCTACCGTTCGAACTGCACATTCCAGGATACAAGTTCTGTGGGCCTGGGACTAAGCTAGCCATACGATGTCATGCAGCGATACGGGAATCAATGTGCTGGGTCAGGCGTGCATGCAACACGACATCGCCTATTTACAGTACAAGGATCTGCAAGCTAAGCACCAGGCAGACAAGATACTTGTACAGAAGTTGGATAAAAATAAGAATATCATCAGACACTAGACTCTGAAAAAAATAGCAGCATGGGGCGTTTTCAACATGATGAAGGCTAAAGTGAAGATCGGCATGCGAGTGAAGAGCAAGTGGAAGGTGCAAGTGAACCAAAAAGTTGTGAATAAGGGAAGAAAAGCACGCAAGTCTAAGGAAACATCAACCGGCAGATTTTTCCCATTGCTTTTTCCTGCACTCGGTGTCCTAGCGGGGTCTAATCGGAGCCACAAGTGGTATCGCCCGAGCCGTCAACACATCATCGAACGAACGTAACCAAATGTCCGAAGCCCAAGGCAAAATGCAAACATGGAATATATTGCTATTGGTAAAAAAAAAGCCAAGGTCTCTACCTAAGGCCATACCTAGTACAAAGTGGAAGTGTACAATAGCGATGCAGCAGGAGGTAGCAATAATTAAATCTCTACCGAAACGGTCAGTCACGAACATGGATTTGGAACTGTTTGCACACAAATTGAAAATACCTCATTTTGATGGAGTGTTCATGTGAGATGCTTTACCCCCTAAACCAAAATGTAATGAGTGCACCATAATTAATCTGGAAATAACAGTCGGCCCTGTCACCCACTGGGTAGCATATATACATATATATATATATATATATATATATATATATATATATATATATATATATATATATAAAGGATAAACATGCACCCTATTATGACAGTTTTGGGAATTTGTGTCCTACACCCGAACTGCGACTGTACCTGAAAAAATGAAAACTTACTTACAACTATGAAATGGAGCAGATACCAAACACGTGGGACTGCAGGCACTTATTATGTCTTCGCTTCCTGGTTCGCTCGCACAAGTAATTGTATAAAATGGCTTTACACAGTGAGGAAATCAACAGTCATGTCGATAACGCTTACCTTGAAGGGCCGTAATTCCGAGCTGCATGCTGTACGTTTTCCTCCACTCGACCTGGAGGGGGAAAGGTGCATAGGTTTGGTTCATTTTCAAACCTACAATGCGATATCGAACATTGATGAAAAAACTAGAAGATGTATCTCGTGAAAAGTGGTAATGTCTCCCATGAGGTGTAGTTGCCCATAGGATCTTACGAATTAGACAACATTGCAAGGCACATCGAAGATTCGCTGTCTCCCGACACAGAATTCGAACCATGTGGAAATTCCAATACTCTGAAGAGCATCATCAAATGCAGCATAGATATCGACTTTACGAAACTGGATTCCATCGGATCAATGCTGTGGTTCGAGCCACGCATTTACAAAGCTGGAAAACACATGTTTCGTCGCAGCCTGTAAACATCTTACTGGTCAATGTGATACGAATAGACTGCAATTTGGCGAGTGGTACATACCACAATGGCATGCCAAGTATATGCTGCATGAGTTATCGTAGATGGTTCCTCCAGATTATAAACTGGTCGTGGCACCACAAAGCATCATTTATGTTCCAGTCGTCGTGAAGAGAGCACATGAGGTGGTAGTGACATTCGTCGACCAGTATGGAGAGTTGGTGAACTTTCTAAACAATGAAATCACCCTACGCTTGCATTTGAGAAGATAGGAATAAGATTTACACCGACCAGAAGCTATGAAACCAAGCTGCACATCAAACCGGCAATCAGTAAATCACAGGTCTCCAAACGGTTAACACGTGTAGAAGAGATTTTCCTTTGCAGTATCAGTTACAAGGTCAATTGTCATGGAAGATTTCCTAAACATCGAAGAGCCAGCCGTTTTCGAAGACAGCATAACGAAGGTGGAACTTCATGCATACCAGCCTTTTCTGACCGGGCCATACATACTATCATCGGAAGTTCGGATAGTGGTCCAACACCAGGATATCTCTACTCTTCCTTGCCAGTCTTTCCTGCGAATCAGGGGGACTCTAAAGAAAGAATATGGGTCCAACCAGGCCTCGATGAAAATAACGGGCGATGGAATCGTTCACCTGATCGATCGCATTACCTATTTGCTCAACAGCATCGAGGTGGACAAGTCGCGAGATGTGGGCATAACCTCAGCTATCCAAAATTACCTTTCGCTCACGCCAAGATGACAGGTTGGGGGATCGAAGATGACTACAGTGTTCCTATATACTCTTGAGGGAAGTTCGAAGTGTGCATTCCACTCTCCATGCAGAATTTGCCGAAGACTACAAACGAATTATCTTCAATTCGAAGCAGGAACTGGTGCTGCTCCTAGCCAATATGCATGTGGACACCATCGTGGGTATGGGAGGAAACCTAGAGGCAGTGGAACTGAAACTACATTCTATCGACTGGATGCTGTCTCATGTGCAGTTAAGCACTGCAGAACGCATTCAAATGTTGAAGAATGTGGACGATGGTAAAAACATCGGCGTGGCTTTCAGGTCGTGGAGTCTCTAAGCATACCCTGGATTGCCAGCAAGCCAGTGCCTCAACTGGATGGCGAAGTCCAGCTTTGCTTCTGAGAAACCGACGTAGATCATCGTTCGGCTACAGACTGGAAGGCATTACAATGTGAGAGTGAGCCATTCGCAGTTCGACCCATGTCAAATATAAAATGCGAAAATATATTTGAATAGCGAAATATACCCATATATGGATTTGAACATGGACTTTTAAAATGGACACTACCTGCTGGCATATCAGATGTACGCTCAATTCCAATTATCGTATTACAGACGCACCCAATATACGATATTGAGCCCTGATACTTTCAAGAGATTGGCCCGCTCATGGTATTCGATGTGAGTAAACAGGATGAGTGTATTACCTCCAATGTAATCGACTGCAGAGTCGAATTCACTACACATGGAAATATTCTTGCCAACACGTACGCCTGATACTTCACGACCGCTTTGTATCGTACAATTGCCGAGACAAAACCGTCCAAATACTGTCATGAGCACAGCTGAAAATATATAAATATAATTGCTCACAAAGTAGAACTTTTAAGCCGACCTCGAGCATAGATAGTAGCAAGATGTACTGTAATCTGCAAAACTTCCAGATCCAGAGCGACTACATGCTCAAGGAGGTTGCAGTGTAATATGACGACGATGGTAAGAAGAGCAGTGCAAGTATGGCCGTCATTCGCTGTGCAAGCTGACGAAACGTTATGACGACCAGCACAGACATGTCTGCGACAGGTCAGAACCTGCACTGACATGTCTGTGACAGGCCAGAACCTGCCTGGACACGTTCGTGGATGAACACACAGCTGCTGCACAAATGGTGTGCCTCGTCCTTGGATCGTGAATATGCTGCCTTCGACTAGACACGAAATTGTCGGACTCGAAACAGACTAATAAAAATAATAGTTTTTTTGCTTATTATGTATATTTTATTATGTGTACAATAAATGTTGTGTAAAAAAGTTTGCTGTGGTTTATTTCTTAGGTACACCTTTCATGATGTTGACTAGAGTGTATTGGTTAGGATAGTGGATGTCGAGTAAAGATGGGAAATTAGCCCCTGCATGTAAATATAACACTTAAGTCTGGGGTAGTAAAAAATATTAATGAAAATGTAAAACTAAAATTAATACTAAAAATTTAATTTAAAAATTATTATGACGATATATTTATTCTTTTTTAATAATTTTTTTCGCTCTTAAATCCTACATGGTGATCCTTGCATTGGGTTACATTATCGATATGACATCATGATTGTATGCATCTTGAAAAAACTAGACCAGTGATAAATAACATTTGATATTTATATCTTTGCATTTTTTAATTATAAAAATATATTTAAATTTGAAAAGAAAATAAATTTTTTAGATTTTTGGAATTAAAGATCAAAAGTCTTGAATCCTGCTCTCCTGACCCCAAGCGCAAGTCGGGTCACTGATCCTTGATAGAGTTTGAAGCAAAAATTTCAAGGCGGCCGGAGACCGGTTCCCTCTCCTGGCTCCTGCACCTGGAGGAACTATACAATACTACTGTTGTCCACGGTTCGTTGCCAGCGATGAGGCAGATGGGAAATATCACCGGCTGCATGAGATCTGTCAATGTGCGCCACCTCGATGGGTCATTGATGATGTAAGCTTATGAGTTGAGTTGAAAAATTTGAGGAGCTCTTAACAACGAGGTATTGAGAACCGATGAGTGTGATGAGGTGAGAGCGGAGCAGCGCCGGAATGCAAGGGCGGGGAAAACGAGAGGTCCCCGGGAAAACCCGACGATCAGTGGCATCGTCCGTCACGATTCCCACTTGCGAAAATCCGAGAGTGACCCGGTCGGGGATTGAACTCGGTTCGCCTTATTGGGAGGCGAGCAATCTAACCGCTCGCTCAGACACCGCAGCCGCCTTGGCATCCGATTATGAACCATTAATGAGGTTTTTTTTTTTGTTACATGGGCAAGGTATTCTGTGTTGAAGATGGAACACCAGCAGACCTTGAAACTTCTCGTCAGTGTCTCTCATCCTCCAGTACTCGCGACGCTCTTGGAGCAGACAGCTTCATTCTTTTCATCCGGCGCGATCAGCGCGCGCGCACACACACACACACACACACTCGCCGAGGGGACATAAAGCCCGGCGAAGGCAGTTCCCAGCCCCCGGTATCCCGCGCCGCGCCCTTGTAACGCATAATGAGACAATGACGGCGAGGTGGGATCAATAGACGCAATCTTCACGACCGGGGCTCCCCTGAAAATACTTCCCCGTCCACCCACTGCGCCCTCCCTAAACCCGGAGCGGTGAATCTCTACCGTCATTGAGCTGCCGACCCTGCCGGTGAAAGGGCAGGAAGCTTGTGGAAGGGAATAGTTGCTTGGTGGAGGGATGGCAGGGGTGAAAGCAATAATGGAGAAATCCACCTTGCACTTTCTCGATCCTTTAATTAGTTCGAGGTTAACGTAGTGATTTTGATAGCCTTGCGTAATTTCTATTTCCTACTCACTGTGCAGCCTTCGGCAGCACTTAAAAACCATCATTTCTGTGTGCTGTAAACGGAAGATGAAGTAGAGTACACGTGTCAGTTGCGTAGGTGCCAATCCTCTGTGTTCCAACATTGGCTAATGACACTATAAAAAAAACAACCTGGATAGGACTTGAGGTTAAAACACTGCGTGAAAACACTCTATATAATTGTAGGATTAGAAATATACTTATAACCAGGCTGAAAATATAGAAATGTTAGTATACGAAATTTAGGGACTTCGACTGTATTCGACTCTTCCCTGAACAAAATAGAAACTCTCTCAAGGAGAATGTTTGTAAAATAACTTTACATGCTTTTTCAATTAGCGTAAACAACGACGTGGAGAAAATTTGAAGATGTTTTTTATCGTGTGGTGATATTTATTACAGTTTATTTTTAAAAATGCCCAGTTAACAAAAAACAAATTTTACCGTTTATTCCCCCTGATTTCGGGATTTTCTTAGCTGGTGAAAGCAAAATTGCAAGTTACTCGTTCATGTTTCGGTATTTCCAGAACGTGAAGTGAACGCGCCGAGTCATGTCCTTGTTCTGGCAGGACGAGCGGCAATAAGATGTGTATTATCCCTGCTAGACGTCAAGTGGCAAACACTTATCTTTCTTCAATATGGACTCGGGAACAAACTATTTATATATTTTTGATAAATTTGCGGTTTTCCCAAGCTGATCGGCGACTGTTATCGCATTCCTGGATAAAGCGCGACCTATGTAATCTGATATGGTTCGTTCTTCGTAGAATAGGAGCATATTTAGTGTTCGTGAATCCCATGACCTCATTAAGATATTTATATATCAATTTGGACGAGAAATTTTTTCTTTAGAATACAGCTCGAGCGTCGTATATTCCGTAGAGTTAAAAAAAAGAAGAAAATGCAAACCTACAGAATTCATTTTACTCACCTACTAGGATAACTATGAGAGCAAATAATGTATTATAGTCATGTATTTCTGACAACGTAAATTTTTTTTAATGTTTTCGCGGTGCAATTTACTAACAAAAATGAGTTCACCACTATTGCAGAATAATTTCTCCCAAAGTTGGTAGAAAGCGTCATCAAGGGAGACTGACGTGGTGTACTTCCACGAAGGTGAACCGGAAGTTCGCACCTGGGAATCATGCCGAACGATGCCTCTGTTCAGCGGGTTTTCGCGGGAATATCCATTTTCCTGCTGCCCCTTGTATTCCGACGCTGCTCCATACTCACCTCGCTTCATCCTTATCGGCTCTCAAGACCACGTTGTTGACAGCAGTCCAAAAACTCTCCGCTCCTCCCAATATTTCCCACGCCCACTTCAGGGGACTGCTGCACGAAAGCATTATATTTACCCGATTTTCGTCGTAAGTGGTTTATCGGTGGGTTTGTTGAATGATCTGGCACGACAAGACATGAATAATAATTTGGGACACCGTCTTACACTGTTGGATATTCACTGCTTTTGTTAGCACTAGCTTTCGGAGCACTAACGGAAGATAGCAAATAATATTTTATTTCTTATCTTCCATCAGCGCCCAAGAATCATAAAGGTAGTGAATATCTAACTGTATAAGATATTGAAAATTATTATTTATGCCTTGTCATACAATAGAGTTCGAAAATGTCCTCCTAAAAACAATATATGACAAAAATTTGGTAAACGTACGTTTCTCTGATACAATTTCCCTTTAGGATATGGATGTTCGGTGGTGTTGGACAAGGGAGAGTGAGGAGTGTCTTCTGATAAGTGTTGCTAACTTCAGCTGAATTCGGGCTACATGTAGCTTAATGATGTCATTTAGCTTCTAACAGTATGAGGGTAGCCGAGTGACAGAGTATAGCCGAATTGAGGTTCGTTTTAGTAACTGTTTTTTCGTTGATAAACTCAAGCCGTATAGTCCATTCCCGATTGGAAGCGACATATCAAAATCAACATTTGAAAAAACACTCTAGGCATAACATGTCAACTTGTTTTTTCAATAACCTGTATTCCACAAATACAGGTTAACTGTGGTTAACACTGTGGTTAACTTTGGAGTACTGTATTATTGGATAAATGAAACTTTACCTTAATATCTTCTATAACTTGTAATGTTTATTATTTTTTTTAATATGAATCATCAATAGCGAGAGCAACGGCGTGTTGGCAACAACCGATGAGAAATACTTCGCAGTAAAACTATTATTTTAACCTAGATTTTAGACTACTATTTGTAAATTAAATGGTGCCTATTGAAATATTTTAATATTTAGGTAGCCCCTATAGCAAAATATATAATTTTTATAGTTTACTATAGCAGCGGAAAATGTCGTGAATAGGCCGTAATGGTACGGTGTTGTTTTATCGAGTGAGAAAGCATCTGAAAAATTGTCTGCTGGACGAGGATTGTTGTTCTCTCTCTCTCTTTCTTCGTCTATTTCAAACTCGGGAAATTTCACTTCTCTAGTTAGCAAGGTAATTATATATGTTTTCAATTGTAGCATATTTCATACTTATTACCGCAAAATAACGATTTTTGAATTTGTAATTTACAACTGGAAAGAGCTTTTAATGTCTGAATACTTAATTTAATATATTTAGATATGATGACAGGGCAGAATCAAAGTGAAGTTGGCAGACGTGGTGAGCCATGACATGGCGTGTTGCCTTTTCCCAAACGAAACGTAAATTAATCTTAATCCGAAAAATACTTAAAATTACCACACTTTGTGCCTCGTTTTCGATACGCTGGCCCTGTGTGTGCGAGATTTCAAATATTTGATTAGCACTATTTATACGTTTTAAATGTGAACTGTTTTTATGGCGAAGTAAATTATTTACATCCACGTCTTTTTATTTATCACAACGTTGTACCTTTGCCCTAAGGGGTTTTAAACACATGCGTGTAACGTAATTTACCACAATCCCAGAAGAAAAATACTAAGTTAAGACCGATAAATTTCAATAAACCTAATAAACAGTAAGTAGTAATACATAGAAAAATGAGCGGAATACAAGTGAATATTCGTACGAAATGGTTCTTGAAATAGACCTAAGACAGAATATTTTGAAAAGCTGCAAACAGTAAACAACACATTTGACAGGTATAAAAGTAGAAGTCATAATTTTAATGTTTTTTTTTTTTTTTTTTTTTTAGGTGTAGCGAAAGTATACGAAAATATGTACACACACAATGGAATGTAAACATTAATTTTGACCCATTTTGACCCAGTGTACACAACTGTGTACATTACGTACGTGTAGTAAATTACTGCACACTGCTAATCTCAAAGATCAATGATCTTACCAGGGGGTAAATGATTCGCAAACTGTCTTTCTGGGCTAGGTCACAATTGGTTCATATAACTGTAACTGAAAATATAGCCTACAATTCATCGGCTGTGTTGCGACACAAGTGTTGTGTCGACTTAAGTACAGTACACATCATATTTATTTTGATTTGCAACACCTGAAACCGTAAATTACAATGGGTCTGAAGAGGTCAGTTTTGTTATTTGTAGGCGAATTTCCATGCACGTGAAGCCGATTTACTGATATTTAGGTTGGCAACACTGCAGGGCGGCGTTCTCAAACGTTACTCTACGAGTAATCGTTTCTGCCTGGACGTCCCAAACCACTTTGAGTAGGTGTTTTACTCGCACTTGTCAGTGTCCCAAAACTGCAGAGTAATTACTCTGAGCATCTTGCTAGTGTTTAATTTTTACACGCACTTTTTCAGCCAGTAGGGAAGCTAAACTCAAAATCGCTGACAGTTTAGTAGAATCGAACAAACTGAAAGTAAATGTGCCTATCCTGGTCACAGACAAACACGAAAAAATTAAAAATGAAGAGTGATAAATTTTGTATGTCTGTAAAACTTTACTTGTAGGTTAGGTATAAATGTTGTATCTTTATACGTAATGTTTATGATTGACTTATGGTAAGTAAATCTGTTTATGTATACAACTTTATCTTTTGGTAAAGACAGGATCTGGGAACAGTGATTAATATCTTTAGGATTTACATTGCTTGTTTTATCAGTACATATTTGTTAACAAAGCACGCTATTTACATCATGCTCGTTTCAAAATCTTGTTTATAGTCCATTAAAAGTTACTTCCAACTTTTCTAAAAACCCTGCTAAAGTTCTACTTCCAGGATATTCTTCCGCCTCGTGCAAACAAAGATTAACCAAACCTGGAAAATTACATCCAAGAGGCAACGCACCACATTTTTGCGCACTCATTGTAATACTATTCTGCACAAGAACTATATCTTACTAAAGGCTGTTCACGATAAAGTGAGCACCTTTGAAATCACCCTTACAAAAATTTACTGCCCCTGTCTGCATATATTTTAACGGGCGCACTGAGTGATATTAATCCACTGAAGTTGGTAATAATAGATAGAAAATAGTTACATAACTTAACGTCGCTTAAAACGTGTTAGGTAACCAATTGTAATAAATTAGATTATTCATTTCGTTTTCTGTTTTCTTGAATGCATTGAAGTGTAGAAGTTACAAAATGTATGAAATAGTTTCTTTTCTTAAAATTCCACAGTTTCACTTGACCGGCGCATGAACAAAGTGATGAATCCATTAATAACAATGGAAATTTTACTCATAAGTTGGAGGAATACACAACGTGCATACAAGTAGATCTTTAGCAGGGCTTTCAAACGTGCTCATTTTACCATGGACAGCCTATAGGCATTTCCAACACACCTATATACTCCCTTATTTACCGATATAAATTATAATTGAAATATTATAGTTTATAAATGAAGTATAAAAATAGTCCAGGTTAACAAAAAATTAGGCAAATTTATTCTAACAGAAGTATAAAAGGTTTGTGAAACATGGCATACTTACGAAACAACCAAACACGCTCTAAACGGGGTAATTTTTGTATGGTTCGATTCGAAAATTTTGGAAAAACTGCGAAAAGACTTTACTCTTGCTTTATTCAGCGGTTGTTATCTTTTACTTTACTCTACTATCGCAGTGGCGTTCTGGAACGCAGCCCATGCACTAAAAATGAGGTAGATAGCTTATTCCTCTTCTGCACGTGTAACCAACGTTGACCTACCGCAAAGAAACACAACTGTCAAAGTCACATGTTCAGCAAGGATGAACGAGTTTGTTTATATATCTTAATTTTCGAAAGACTATCACCGTTAAATTAATATTAAAATTTTGGTAATTTGAATTTAATCAAACTGCGTTACATATGGCTCGAGAAAATATGCAAACCTCTCAAAGCACTTGTTTATTAATCAGTGTTCACACCTCAAATTCAATCGATGCCCTTTTTGTTAGAAGTGTAGGCAGAAAAGAAGTTCAATGCTGGGACACGGAGACTGGTTGTGCGCCTACAGCGAAATAGGTCTGCCTCGTCTTTAGTGTTGACGCCGCCGCCCAGTAGGGTAAATGTTCCCTTTTGACGTTCTGTCCACTCGGACGTGTAAACGCGACCCAGCGTCCACAAGATCCTCTTCGCTGGTCTCGCCGCAGAGGCAACAACCAACCTTCGCCGCCCTGCCACAGCGCCCGTGGCCACAGAGTACGTGAGTGTTCAGAGGTGGAACGCTCGCCTGTGCCGCCAGCTCCAGCCGCGGTGATGCAGTAATCAGACTACTCGCCTCCCACGCAGGCGAACCGGGTGCGAGTCCCGGCGGGGTCGCATGTGGGAATAGTGCCGGGCGATGCCGCTGGTCGGCGGGTTTTCTCGCGGACTTCCTGCTTCCCACCCGCCATTGCGTTCCGGCGCTGCTCCGCACTCGCTTTGCTTCGCCCCATCGGCTCTCAAGACGTTGATGTAAAGGTCACTGCCTACCGGCTTGCAGCTGAAAAATTTAAATAGGCAATCCCATGTCAAAGAAATTTATTCTCAGTGCGTTAATTTTAATCATAGGAGTTTCAAATAAAATTTATTCTACACGAATTTTTCAGGGGAATTTCCCTACAGCGGAGATGTTTCCATGACATGTAGAGCCTGTTTGCAAGGAATGTTCAAAATGAATGTTTTGCGGAAAAAAAAAAAAAAAAAAAAAAAAAGTGCGCACTGCATATCGTAAATGAAAATACACGCTCGTAGGAATCTTCACACAAATCTCTCCACACTCCAACCACACGAGCCGGCAGAAAACGGTGACTCTTGGCAGCAAAATGTCGGAACTGCGTCCGCCAGCGAGTGAGCGAAGAGATTTGGGCGGCTCTCAACATCGAGGTCTTGAGAGCCGATTAGGGTGAAATGAGGTGAGTATGAAGCAGCGCCAGAAAGGAGGGACTGAGGGAAGCGGGAGATCCCCCTCATGCGAAAATCCGGGGAGCGACCCCTCCGGGAATTGAACCTAGTTCGCCTATGTGGGAAGCGAGCAATCTAACAACTACACCACCGCGGCCCCTCCGTTCGCCAGCCGGCGCCTTGGTAAGTTATTTGCCATCCGGTGTAACCGGCGAATATTACCCCCAGGCGGATTTTACCCCCAGGTAGGAAAGGACGGACACCCTCGCGATCAAGACAGGAAAAGAACATACTAAGTACATCATTATACCATTGGTGAGATGTCGGCACAGTGGGGTGCCGTACGGAAAGAAAGAGGTGTTCAGAATAGGGGCTTTTCGGAGAAAAATATTTTTTTCCCTCAGAAAGTGTTACAATTCCACGCTAGTAATTACACAGAACACGAAATTACTACGCCTGAAAATATTTTCTGGGGAAACTCCAAGCTTCGCTGATGCGTCACCGCTTCGGAGTCGCCACCTACAAAAAAACAGCCGGCGTGCTTTGAATCACTGTTTTGGGGACTATCTCCCCTGCTGGCGCTGGAACTCTGGCTCGTTGCGTAATTTTTGACTACGCTTGAACAGTAATTTTATTTGCGAGGGGGCAATGCTCGTTCATTAAATTGTTATTGTACCAAGGGGCACATTCTGGCGAGAAAGTGACGAGGGTAAAGCTCTCGGGGTCAACCTATTGTATTGTGGTCAGCCGAGTGTTGTAAACAGTAATATGCTGTTGCCGCGGTTGTCAACGGACCGCCAATGTGCTTTGACACGTGCCGCCACTCAGGCATTCAGGGGGTAAAATCTGCCTGGATACAATTCGCCTACTACACCTGTATGCAGCCCGGCAAACAAAGTACTTAAAACACCGCATTGTAGCCAATCGGAAACCAGGCCCTTTCCAGAGCCCCACGCAGCCTATCTGAAACTACCGTGCCGTTGTGCTTACCCTAACAGCACAGGATGTGCCTGGGATATACCATGTATTTCACGAATAACCTAAACATATCCTGACCATGATATGGATATCCCATGGATACCCCAAAAGTACTTTCACCTTCCCCTTCAGTTTATAATGCAGAATAAAAAAATTTCTTACTAGAAACGAAGGGGTTTTTTTTTTTTCAAGGTGTTTTTTTTTTACTTAAATAGCTATTTGATTTTTAGTGTGGGATATTGAGGATATCCAACGCATGTCCCATGGGTATGCTTCATAGATGTCTTAGAGCTATCCACAACATGATCATTGGGACGACTCAGGGATATCCGTAGTTCGTCCCAGGGATATTACAGGACACCCTACGGATATCCTGCATTCTCAAAAAGATTTATCTCATGGCCGTCCATGAGATAGCCATGTCCTGTTTGGGTACCTGTTCTGAGTCCAATGGCCGAGATCAACGATTTTCTCCTGGAATGAGACAACGGGACAGTTTGAGTGTTAATTATATTGCATTGTGTATTATGCTACTCATGCGCTACTGCAGGCTGTTCGCTGTAAACTGAGGACTTTTGGAAACCCTGCATAAGATCTATTTGTATGAACATTTTGTACTCTTTCGCCACACGTGAAATTAACATTCCCGTACGTCTGATCACGTCATTCATGCGTCGGTCAAGTGAAAATGTGAAATTATTATAAAACTAAGTATATAAAAAAATTTGTTAAATCTTACACCTATATAAATAAAAAAAAAGAAAGCAAACGAAATCATTTCAGTAGGTACCCACATACTTCTACCTGACACTTTTAAAATTCAACTTGAAAATTAGGAACTACTTTTCCATCGTCGTTAGCAACTTTACTGGATGGATAACACTCAGGGTGCCCGTGAAAATGTATGCAGTCTGGGGCAGTGACATTTTCCAAAGTTTAATTTCAAATCACCCAATAACCGTGAACAGCCTATATGAATTTGGGAAAATATTTGTCGTGGGAAACGCTAACACTTTTCTAGACTTCAGCGCAACGTATGGCACACGTGTCTGACATACTGCCCTTTGTAATGGCGATTGTCTATGTGGTCACTAGTATCAAAGGGCCAATATAACAATTCAGGTATTCCAATAGTGAACATTTGTGATTGGCATGCAAACATACAGGCCTGCTTGATCAGCTGTTCGAATGCGTCGCATTTTGCGCAATAGCTGAGCGAGAACTCATACGAGTTTAAACAACATAATCTACGGCGTTTTGTGATAGTCTTATAATAAAAAAAAAAAGTTATTATAATAACAAATCGTGTCTCATGTGATTTGTCTAATTAAAGTAGGCAAACCAACTAATATGACAAACTATTTTGTATTCTTTAAATATGATGATTAAGCATATAAATTGTTGAATACGGCGTTTTATAACGTTTTATTTGTAGCAAATGAAATGTATATAATTTATTATTACTATCGCTTATCTTGAAAGAAGCACTGGAAGAACATTTCGGCGTAAAAACAATATACTTTCGTGATTTAAGCTGTTCTTTCAAAAAGCGTATATATTTATACATTCAGAAAGGAACTACAAACTCGTCGGGGATTTCTGTTGTTTCAGACGTAGATGAATGCCGCATCAATATACCAACATTCTATCGACAAATTATTGGCTCGGCCGGAAACACAAAATAGGCTTCTTAAGCAACGAGAATGAAATCTTTCCGATAGGTTGTCCATCTGTAAATTAGTGTATTTGTAATGCGAGTTGTACAGTGTGCATATTTTTATCTGCTAAACGCAATGTTTTTGCTTTAAACAATAAAAATAAACATAAAACTCTTATGTGCATACCCAGCATTAAATTTAGTGGTCCTGTAGATTTGTAGCACCATTTACCCCTTTCCCTGACCCACTGAATGCTTTTTGACATTATTCAACTGACATAAAAGAGGAAATTAAATCATTAAATTACTCTACAGTTAGCTTTTGAGTAATCGAGATTGTATAACATTTCTAAATTACTATTAACCTTAACTGATAGTAAATATTTTTGGTTAATAAAATTATTCAGCACTGTATGTACGCAAGTGCCAAAACATAATACATAGCTACATCTCAATGATTTTGTATAAAAAAAAAAAAAAACGATAGGCCAAGCATGTATGGTAATTTCTATGTGAGTTATTTATAATTTACTGGATGTATGGATGTTCGTGAACTACTTCATGTGTGTAATATTCGCCCTAATTATGCAAAACACTCGAGTATGACTTCTACTCTGATATAACCACGACAAACATAAGCTACTAGCATAGAAATGTCCCAGGAATCAAATACAAAATTCATATAAAATATTCGAGTTTACAAAAATATGTGTTGTAACCGTCCTTGGACAACATATTAACCAAGTTCACTGGAAAAATTTAATTTGTGAGAAAGTCGCCTTACTATTTTTTTTTTTTTTTTTTTTTGTGAACATGAAATTATCTTGTAGTGATCAGATCACTCAAGTGGTGATAATGGTTACAGTTAAATAATTTGGTTCTCAGAAAAAGTAAATTTGATAGAGCGAATTCACTTAATACATTTGTAGCTGCCAAACAAATTGGTCTCTGAACAAACAAGAATGGTTACTGATAACTAATGAGCCTAATTTCCTCTACATGGGCGCCAAAACATTCTAGTGGGATTCTTAAAAGCTTATATGGGAGGTAGGCGTTGACGTCTCATTGGCATCGATATTAGTATAGAAGAAACCAGAAGCATGTGAATAAGTACCAAGACAATTAAAATACAAGAGGGACTTACTCGGTATTGGAATCGAGAAGAACTTGTAAAATTAACTTAGCGTGCGCAGGGAGTATGCAGTAGTGCAGTGCGAGTGACGGTAGTGATAGCATATTGCTATGGTGTACACTAGCGTGAACCTACCTTTAAACCGACATACTCGCTGAACGCACCGTAGGTAGACACCGCAGTATCCAGGACGATTTGTAAACACCCGCGGCGAGTCGATTTGTAAAATATCCCGTGCGAGGATTTTTTCTTTGGAAGTCTCGGTAATTTTAATTCAACTGTGTTTGAATATATAAATTCATTATGTGCTTACGTTGGCTACATGTTATCCTTCTCTTTATCAGCTTACAAACTAGCTTATTAAATATAATTTATTTTAAGATGAGTAGTAAACAAATTGCCTACAAACATGAGTTGTGTCGGGAATTGAGTCCGCTCTTTTCAGCACCCACAATAAACCATTGGAAAGGAAAAGCAAAACGATAAATATTATATTTATAAGACTTTTAAATTTCCAAAAGTTTATAGTTTAATAACACGCAATTCTTTATAATTAAAGAGAGGACTAAAATAAATAAGAGTATTGAAAAATGTCTTTGATAATTTGCAATTACTTCAATATGCTCAAATTGAAAATAAAAGTGCGTAACTACAGTATTGGTAAAATTAATTCATGAAATAATGGCAGTGGTAGGATGATGTATATTTGAGTGCATCAAGCTGCAGTGTATGGTTCGGTGGCTCGATCTTGACCTCAATTTTTTCCCGTTTTTCTCTATCAAAAATCGCTCATTTTCGCAAAAAATCGTACGTTTTAATCCAAAAATGATTTAAAATTTCCCTTTTTCCCTACAATGTGTAGTAGCAAGCCACCGAAAGGCAAAAACTAGCCGATTTTAACATGTTGGGGAGGGGGCTTCCTTAATGGTTCTAGCCTGCATCGATAAAATAAAAATATTTTTTATAAATTATTATTTTATATTCAAATATATTTTTATAATAAAAAAAATTAAAGCCATAAGCATCAAGCGTTATATATCACCGGACTCGTCTTTCCAAGGCCCATACGATCGTGATGTCATACCACCATACTGCCTTGTTTTTTCATGCTCTATTATTCCATGCTCTCTCTCTTTCTCTCTTTCATTTCTCTTCCATTCTCTCATTCTATCTCCTTCTCTCTTGCCTCTATCATTCAATGTCTTTCTCTCATTCCATCCCTTTCTCTCTTCCATCTCACATTCACTTTCTCTCACTCCATCCCTTTCGCCCTCTCTTTTGTTTCTCTCTCTTGCCACCCTCATTCAATATCTTTCTCTCATTCCACCCCTTTATCTCTCTCTTTCGTTTCTGTCTCCTTCTCTCATTCCATTTCTTGTCTCTCTTGAAATTTACAAAATTTACGCTATTTGAACTAAATAAAACACAGCAAAATATATTTTTGATATATTTTTACTGTAATTTTCAAAGATTGTTTTTCGACATTTATCTCAAATGATAAATGAAACAAATTAAAATAATTCTACTTATTTATTAATGCATTGATTCCTGGATGACTAATTGGCAGGGCTGATTAGCCCAGTGCCTCGCAATCGCTTAAGTTCGCAAGCACTTTTCCCTTACCTGCGCGACGTCTGTTGATGACGTCACTTCACGCCACTATTTGATGATTTCACTCTTGGCGGGTTGCAGCAGGCGCGTCTGCTCCTGCCGGACCTGTCGGCGTGGTTATGCATATGTGATTACAAGGCTAGGCGACAAATGTAAAAATCAATTGAGAAAAGTAAAATATTAAGACAAAATATTCGTTTTCAAAATATAAGGTATTGCAAATCGAATATGTTTTACAAAGTCCTGCCTAGAATGTACTTGACAATAATTTTGATATGCCTTCTCGTGTATGGAAAATTACACCTTTAAATTCGTAAATAAATATATGCACTGATGATTCGCGCACTCTAGCAGGCGATGAAGGAACTATGTAGATGGTAGAATGCAACAAAATGCGTCTAACCGAACATGTATAAGTTATCAGAGGATCAAATGTGACTTATCGAACAAGTGTGAGTAATTGTTCGGACGAATGAGAGACACAAGAGAGAAGGAAAGGGAATGATACAACAAAAATTGAAGAACTCCGAGAAAACCCTCGGAGAAGAAGAGAGAAACGAAAGTGAGAAAGAAAGAGAGACAAGAGAGAGATGGAGATAAAGAGATGGAATGAGATAAATAAAGAGAGGCAAGAGATGGAATGAGAGAAAGATATTGAATGAGGGAGATATGATAGAAGGAGATAGAATGAGAGAATGAAAGAGAGAGAGAGAGAGGGTGGAATAATAGAGCATTAAATACAAGGTAGTATGGTGGTATAACATCAGGGTCGTATGCGCCTTGAAAAGACGAGTCCGCTGATATACAACACTTATTACTTATATATTTAAATTTTTTAATTAAAAAAATATATTAAAATTAAAAAAGTACTTTGTTAAAATAATTTTATTATGATACCACTATCGCATTCGGCTTGAAAATAGGAGTCCGATGAAATACATCACTTAATCCTTATGACTTTAAATTTTTTAATTTTAAAAAATGTATTTAAATTTAAAAAAATTATTTATAAAAAATTATTTTATTTTATCGATGCAAGCTAGAAGCATTAAGGAAGCACCCCAACATCTTAAAATCGGCTGATTTTTGCCTTTCGGGGATTGCTACTACACATTCTGGCACATGGCATTTTGTGAAGGAAAATCGGGAAATTTTTTAGGGAAAAAGTAATTTTTGGAAAAACGGGAAAAAATTGAGGTCAAGGTCGAGCCACCGAACCGCGCACTGCAGCCTGATGCTCTCGAACATAATTATCCTACTACAAATGGCATATTATTTAAGTCTCGCATCGCGTGATTAAATTCAAAACAAAAAAGGTTATGTGTGTATAAATATTGCAATTACATCACCAAACTGTTTTAAAGATTTTTCTTTGAATTTTATGGCCGAGCTCATTTTAATTTCTTTCGTGACGGCTTGCCTGTTACTCTCCGTGACAGATTTTGGCTGATGGTTATTTTGCCTTGCAAATTTCATCTTGAATTCAAGAAATGGATTCGGAGGAAGAAAACTTCTTGTCACATTGAATTCAGCTTATAAAAAATTCGACAGCAATCTTATTCATTCAAACGCTCTTATTATTTCCACTTCAGTGCAATTTCTTATTGTACAGCTCTTGTTTCGGTACTCAAAACTTGTCGTGGTGAAGCTCGGTAACTAAATTTAAACTTCAAAGCTTTTTTTTTTTTTTTAAATTTAATACAGAAGGTTTTCATTGCTTAAAAAATACAGCTTACTATATCACTTGCGGTTGCAGAGAGGTGACAAGTAAAAAAATTGAGTTTTAAAACCATCACAGATAAATGTCTATTTCGTCCCCGTCCCACATTTTTCTCTCCGCAACTGCGTCATAAAACACGCCGTCAGTATTTTTTATATCATACTGCCATCGATAGATGGTGTAAATGAGTTAAATATCGTATTCAAGGTAGAGAAAAATATCTTCGTAGCTTGATAGCTCAGATCAATTGTAACATCTAATACTCGGTCATCATAAAGAACCGAGTGCTAAAGGCTGTTCACGATAAAGTGACCACTTTTGAAATCAATCTTAGAAAAATATCACTGCTACTACATGCATATATTTAAACTGGCGCACTGAGTGACATGCGCCCAGTAAAGTTGGTAACGATGGATGGAAAGTAGTTCCATATCTTAACGTCGAATAAAAAGTGTTAGCTAACCATTTGTGATAACTTAAAATGATTTATTTCGCTGTCTGTTTTTTTTTAATGCATTAAATTGTAAAAATGAACAGATTTGTAAAGTTTTACTTTTTTAATAGTTTCACAGTTTCACTTGTCCGATGCATGAACAAAGTGATGAGGCCCACTGCAATGTCATTTTTACATAAGGCGGAAGTAGATACAACGTGTATACTAGTAGATCTTAAGCAGGGCTTTCAAAAGTGCTCATTTTACCGTGAACAGTCTATACACTTCATCTGTCTGTGTTCACGGGTGTGACCACCGCGCCATTCTGTCGATGACACGGCTGTTCTACAATAGTTCACACGTCGTGTGCCAAACTTAAAAAAAAAAAGTGCTTGTGTCAATGGCATATCTGAAAGTACTCCTCAACAAAAACAAAAAAAAAGTAATAATTAATTTAGCTTGTGTACATAATAAGTTTATTATTCATATCGTCGCTGGTCCGGAGAGTTATTGTCGGTTAAATAAACCACGTAGTTAAGCGATTTGAAAGAGGGAAGTGACATGTTTCACTGGAAAATGGTCAGTTACAGAATAAGTAGTATAATTATCTGCGTTTGGACATAACGGATTCCGGATTCGGAGCTGGAGCCAGGGGCCGCCATTTTGTGACGTCACCCATCCGCCGTCTTTTTAACCTTCTTCCTTACAAATCTCCCATTTAATTAAAAATATCCCTTCTTCTCCATTCGAAAAAAAGGACACCCAGAAATTTCCCATTTTTCCCGGAGCAGATGGAGCTATCAGCCATCGTAGCAACCATATTGGATGCAGGCGACCTTGAATGACCTAGAATACAAAAACTCGAGAAAAATTAACAAAAGTCAACAAGCAGATTACATTACTAACTACTACCGGCATATTAGATGCAGATGACCTTGACCTTGCCCCCATGACTTTGATAGACCTTGAAAACAACAATTCGAGAAAAAATACATAAAGTCAGTAAGCACATTACATTACAGACTACTACCATCATATTGGATACCGACGACCTTGATCTTGACTCCATGACCTTGAATGACTTTGAAAACAAAAACTCGAGAAAATTTATAAAAGTCAGTAAGCATATTAATTAAATTTATCGATTTCACTGCCAAGCAAGCTGTCGGCACTTTCATTTTTGGACATAAAAACCTGTAATTTTCCATCCTATCAAAAAAAATGTTTCCAATCAGCGTTGTAGCAACATGCATGATGGAGGACTTTTGACTACATTCATGATTTATTAAATATGCATTTTTATTAAAAACTTTAAGGCCGATATAAGTATATGACACAAAAATAAAGAAAAAACAATTTTTTAAATAATAATTTATTATTTTGTAATTAAAAATTCAGAAGACAGCAGTTCATCACATCATCTGACATAACACCGATCCTTAAGTTCTCTAATGGTCGAAACCACATCTTCCATGTTCAAATAATCCCCGCGTTTTTGAAGCTCAAGCAATTATCTCTGTCTATCCACAAGTCCATTCGTGTCTTCGGTAAACATATAATCTGTATTCTCCGCGTATTCTGCCTTCTTCACATCACTTGTCGAAGGAAACTCGTTGGGAACGTCGAAGGAATTATCATCGTCTTCACTGCCAACACTGTCGTGATAGTCATCGCCTATACTGTCTTCATGATCGTCCTCATTTGATGTTTCATCATCAGTATCAAGTTTACTTTTCTTTGTAGCAGGAGTTTTATATTTATCAGTAGTTAGAGCTGATGGTCGTTTATTTTGAAGTTCGTCGACGTCACGCATACGCATTGCAAGTGTACATTCCGCACAAACCGACTCAATCATTCCGTCTTTAGTAATAACTGTCTCGACATAATCGTCTGCGGAACAGTACCCAGCAATGTAGCAGGAGGTATTGCCGGCAACACTTGCTGGCTCCCTGTAGACGAACCCTCGCAGATCTCAGTTTGTCACTTCATTGTATCACCTTGCATAAACTGCATGTGGTCATTGTCGTAATGCTTCATTGCGCGGAAAAAATCTCTTCGTAGAGGCCGCTCTCTCATGCCGACAAGCATTGATATTTTTACTGAAGGACCTGTCACAATAACAGCAAAGAAGCCTTGACGAAGTCATCGATAGCAACACTGCTGCAGGTGACCTATCGCATACCAATTTACATCACAATCTGCAAATTACATGGTTAGATATTGGATTCGAACTCACGCCTTTTGGAATAGCAGCCCGACATCTTACTCACTAAACCACTGCAACTTTTTATCGCTGGTGCATAAATAGGCACATATCATTATATTCCAGTTATAATATACTGTGTTATATCTGTCATATATTCAGGTCAGATTTTAATACTCTGAAACCGAATTAAAAACCTGCCAGTTGCACGAATATATTTTCTAAGTAATAACAAATACACAACTAAAGACAGAGAGTTTATTTCTAAAGAAACTTTGTGCTAAAATACTTTAAACATTAAGCAAATGAGATCAATTATATATGTGTTTATTTCGAAAAAAAAGTCATGACTATCCTCTGGTAGCATAGGTTAAACAATTATTATTATTGCTGAACGCCCTTGTAAAACATATTTAAAAATTTACTATCTGAAACAAAAAAACTTACCGAACATAAGTATTTACTCCGAAATAGTTTACAGCAAAAATCTCGCAAATGTTTCCTTACTAATCGTAACAGCAATAGCACCCAGAACATGTGTTCTTAAAGCGGAAATGGCAGTATGCATGCATGCATGGAGGATCGATGAACAGAGAACAAATGCAAACGTGCATGTTCAGCAACGGTATGTATATTATAAAAAGTTTTAAGATTCAAAATATTTGCGTGTGTGTGAAAATATGAATATATTATTTATAATTATATTTTATATTTTGTTTCATCACAATTCATGTCTTAATAACCTTAACTGAATATTTAGTATACATTTAAGTCTAAGGTTGACTATGTGTATCTTATTTAAAATATTCAGGAAAGCGTCTTTTTTTTTTTTCATTATGAACAACTATTCCATAATTTTGACAAATATGTTGGTTATAAAATGTTGGCCCAGCATACAAAATTCATGCCATTTACAACTGTATGTCTACCAACTCTGTCAGCAATCTGTCAACTATGATCATAATAATATAGTTTAAACAAAAATAATATGTATTTTAATTCTAACTGCTAAGCAAACATGAGCAATAATCGATATTTTTTTCATCCCATACACAATATTGAGTATTGCTGGAAATATGATAGTTTCAAAACAATGGCCAAACGGGCCAATAAACTAAATAAATAAAAGTACTAATTACCAACTGTTTGTTTTCCAACATTATCCCAACATAAGACCCAGAAAACATAATTCAAAGAAAAGGGTCAGTTATTGGAAAAACATTTGTACTTCATTAAATACAGGAAAGGGCCATTGTTTTCATTAAGAATAATTATTCCCTAATTTTGACTTAAAATGTGACTATACAGTACTGTCTCAAGATGAAAATACATTCCAATTACCAGCTGTATGTCTGCCAAACCTAAATGCTAAGCAAACATTGAAAGTTTTTTTTTAATTCCACAAATACATGAATTGGGCATTGTTGGAAATATGTTAGTTACACAATGTTGGCCCAACTAAAAAAAAGTACCAATCACCAACTGTTTCGTTTCGAACATTGCCCCACATAAAACCAATCACGCATATTTCAAAGAAAAATGTGCAGTATTGTAAAAAACATTTGCATTTCATAAAATGCAGGAAATGGGCATTGTTTTAATTAAGAATATATATTCCCTAACTTTGCCATAAATTGTTAGTTTTATAATTTTTGTTTAACATAAAAATACATACACATTACTAACCGCATGTGTACCAAGTTGTTGCCTACATTTAGTCAACCATTTTAAAGTTTTCGAAAATTGCTCTTCCGACATGTTCTGACATTTCTTGATATAGTGAGGCGTTTATGTATGTTTTTCTAAGGGATCTCATAAACTTTTCCAGTAGAAATTTTTGGTTGGCATGTTACGTTGGGCGAACTTTGTATTTGTGTATGTTTTCTAACCCAACATATCGCCAAACTTCCCAACTAAATGCCAACCGTTGGGCCAACGTATGTTGCTACTTGCGTCAGGATCATCTTGTATTTCCCTACCTTTCTCATCTGGAACACACATGTCAACGTTTACGTGCCACTAGTGCATAAATCAAAGTGTTTTTAGTAATGTTAGACTAATCATTGGCAACAGGCGGTGCTGTATAGTGCTTGAGTGTATGGATAACCTGCTTTTCAACCATAGCAGCATGCGCATGTTGCCATATATACAGGTTTAAATGTAATAAATTTCATAATAAATTATATATGAAACAGTGTTGCGACTCTAGGATTGCCAATTTATCTTATTACATGTACGTAATGCCAATTATTAGATAAATTCGCATCTATGTGAATTTAATAATACGACTTTGTACATATACGACAGTTGTTTCGTGAACGCTACATGCATTTTCGATGAGTGTGCATGCCGTTGCAACGTCTCAACATCTAGTGACAGAATGGTCTTCTGGTACAACGAGCGAGTTCGAAAACACCGAGTTTCACCCTTGACCAGTCCGTGAAAAATGCGCCGTGGACAAACATGAATCTCAGATGTTCGGGCCAACGTTTCGAACGAGTTGGGCTCAAAATAATGCCCGAATCCTGTTTAGAATCAAAGGAACGATCGAATAAAACTGACCTTGAACATCTCGGCCATGTACTGCTGGAATACGTATGTCATAACAGTACTGAGAATCTAATTGCTTTATGATGGTTGAGGAGGTGTACGTTTTAAATCGACTGGCAAGGGGGAAAAAAACAGTATGTAGACAGGTATCCCAACACTGTAGCATGAGTGGTCGCGTAACACACGGAGGAATTGAATTGTCAGGCATTTGAGGTGTAAAGATATTCATGTGGTTTATTACCAAATTATATTAATCAAGTAACATTGGAATGATGCACGGAACATTCACATTGCTCTGTATTACGTACTGAAGCCAAAAAAATGTGGCATATAGTAATGTGTAAAACTTAATCTAGAATTTTTAACAAGCAAGTACTGTGAAGTTCATGTGTGTCATAAATATGGATTAACCAAAATAAATTCATATGTTTTGTAAATCAGTGGGTTGTAAAGAAAATTGATTGCAACTAGTTTCTAAAACGTACAAATCAAATATTTACTCCCGTATACAGAGTTTGTTGGTATTCTCACAGGACTACAGTGAACAATACATGTACGTTATTCTTAGAATAATATATATGGTTTATTAAATGTACGTTCAATTATGTAGCTATACCTGGATAATGTTAAAAGTGAACGTGTATTTAATCAACTAGTGCATTCAATGCCATGGCATCTTCGTCCAGCTAAGCTGGACTCATAACCATCCGTCGCACCCGTCATTCATCCGTTCGACGGTCACGTGATATTCAACCAATCGTAGGGCACCTTTTCATCTATCCGTCCATCCGTAAAATACTAACCAAACTGTAAATTTCGAAAGACTTACAGATGAGCCACCGCCTTCTGACGACATTTCGTAGACGTGAATACGTGCTTTGGAATAAAATTAGAGGCGGTGGATCTGTGTTTATTAATATTTGGAGGTAAATTCAGGAATTTTAGTTGTAAAAATATTCGGTATAAATTCTTACCACATGAACAAATTATTTTCCCAAGATATTTCTCTCTTGAAAATACATTTCCAATCAAAATATATCTCCAACTAAAGAAGGCGCATTGAAATATTGCCGTGCAGAAGGATTGAAGGACGACGGGTTGTTGTGAGTCCAGCCTTGTATAAATACTGCTTGCGAAATCTATACCCCTGAGTTTTGGTCATCGGCGAAGTTATCAGCGGAGAACAATGAAAATATTGAAATTAAGGCAGGAATAATAGATGGTGGAGGGAGAGAGAAAGTGAAGGAGGGGTAGAAGCCCGCATCGACACATCGGATCGCACAGCCCGCCGCAGTCCACACTCGACCGCGCCCACAGAAAGGTTTCACATTTCCCTCAAAACAGTAATATTGGCGACCTTCGCGGCGCGATATATTCCTATTCACTGGTTGGTTGGAGAGGACCAGGGAGGGGAGGGAAGGTGGGACATGTCCGTTTCCGGCCAGTGCATTGTTTGCCCCAGTGATTCAACCCCAGGATGCCGGCCGTCCACAATTTATCGATTCCTGATTGTTCCCGAACGAGGGTTTTGTGTTTTCCAGGCCTCGCGGCCGATATATAAGAGGAGGGTGATTTTTTTTTCGTCTCTTCCCCCTTTTTTTTTCCCGATCGCCCACATCATTCCCAGCCTCTATTCCTCTCGGTCCAAGGGTGGATGGCTGAAGGAGTGTCGAGAGGGTTGTTGGGGAGGGGGTAGTGTTCGCCGTCCACTGAAAGGCTTCAAGCCACCCTGCACCCCAACCCCCCCACCCTACGACTCATGTTCAATTAAAAAGTGAGCAGCGTGGCCGAGTCGTTGATTCGCTGGAGCGACGCGTCTATTAACACTAGGGCAGATGCTCCCGGCTGCCAATCAGGGACCATTGTGACCGCTGTCTCGGCCAGGGATTCCTCGACCCCTGCAAATACAACTCCCCGTGGAGTGCAATTCAGGGCGCCGGGCCCGATCTCGCCCTACTAATATTTTATACACCCTCCTCATTGTTCCCCGTGGAAAAGCCTTTGATGACCCACCGCTTGCGTGTGTGTGTCCGCTATCATGGTGCATATATCCACTGGCCGAAGATAGACCGTGTATCACTTATGCATTCAGCTGCACTTTTTATCACGGGCGGTTCGAAGTTGGGCAAACACTTTTCGAAAGACTTTTGAAAAAAGAATTCCCCACTCGCAACCACGCGTGTCTTACCGTAAACACATGCTGGGTTACTAGATTATGTTTGTAAAAAATGTAGCCTGGCAGGAAGAAAATAAATGTATAAACATTTAAGAAAATTATTCAATTTAAGATATAATTCGTGTCTATTAAAAAAATATATATATTTTTGGTTTCCAGTCCTGTATAAAAAATCTCTAGGCATGACAATGTTATAACTACTACATACAATCCAAAAATTGCTTTTAAAACAATGGCTACTTATCTAGGACCGCCAGCAAAAGAAAAAAGATCACACTCAGGAATGAGAAAAATGCGTAAAAATTATAGCTGTTCGCAATAGCGAATCTAGTTAAATAATTCTCCCTGCACTATATTTCTTTGATTTTATTAGAGAACATTACAAACATGGCGGAATTTAAGGGGAGGATCGGTGCTACGTTACACATTTTAGAAATTCATCTTATTATTTCTTTATATGTTAATCAAGCCCGAAATCCTTATACTGGAGACCATGATTCTGGCGAAGTTTAACACCAGTGATGTAGGCACAGGAGAGGACATGGGTGGCATGTGACCTACCAGAGCACAATTCGCTGATAATTCTACTTATACGATTTTCATAAATCAGCGACGCGATGTGGCCCGACGAGCTTTAAGCCAATCAGAACTTTGACGCTGTCGACGGGCTCATAGTCTCGATACAGCTCCGGAAACGTTTCATCAAGATAGCGAGGTTAGGGTGGAACACCATCTTGCTTAAAGACAGCTGAGTTCAAAACACCATCCTGAGTAAGCTGTGGTTCTAGGAATTGTTGTAGCATGTACAATGTCCGTGGTTTACCTAGACGCTTCTAAACAACAACTCTTACAGTTATTTTGAATTTGTTCACTAGATTTAGTAGGAGCTGTTTTGCGAAATTATCGTTCGAAATCCTGACGTATGTGTTTATAGGTTAATTCCCGTAATCGAGCGGAAGCAAACTATATACGTCCTTCAACAGCAAGCATTCGTCTTGAACCAAAAATAACATATTGCCGATTTCAGAAAGATGACTTTTGAACCATTGTGTGTTATACGACATTTAAATGAACATACCTAAATCATTTCTAAACGGAGCACGAATAACTGGATAGTAAATTCACTGTAGTGTACAAGAATAATATAACAGTTTGTTTCGATCTCTCCTACATGTTGTTTACTCTACCAGTTCGCGAATTATGTTGGACATGCTATTGTACAGCGCACATTACGCATTAACCGATATTTCGTTCCATTACTATGGCATGTTTAACTTTCGGAATGAGGGTCAATATTAAGAAAAGTTTTTGAAGGTAACTAAGGGTGATAAGCCTTTCTATTAATTTTTTTCATATTAATCAGGAAAAATAGGTAATTACGTTTTAATATACATCAAAACAGACAATTTTTAAAATTAATTACTCCTATAAAATAACTAATGAATCCCCACCAGCCATATTAGCGATGTGATATAAGCAGAATTAGGTGGCCGTAAAGTAATTTGGTATGCAAGCAGTCGCTTTTTTAAACTCCGAGCGATAATTATGAACCTTAAGAGGAATTCATCCCACTATCTTGAAGTATACACAGACAACATACAAAGTTAGGTTAAAATTGGTCGTAGATATGATATTGATGTATAAACTTTTTTTTTTTTTTAACATGGTGGCAGGTTTACAGATTCTGTTTTACGTTTCGTGGGTCAAAGAAGGCATTGGAGTAGCAAATAAATGTGTCCACGCGGAGCCTATTTTATCCACCATATTGTAAGTTAGGGCCACTTATAAAAAATAAACTTTTTGTCATATCTTGGGATATAAGTCGGGTGTACAAATTCCTACCACATTCGGTAACTAGTAGCACTGCGGAAGTCCATGAGAATTAATATTATTTTAGTGTATCTGACACTTATTTTCAAAACGGTAGCCATGTAAACATATTGCAAGATTACATTTTCTTTGGTAGCTATAGTTGCGTACAAAATTTGGTGGTAATCTGTTGACTGGTTGCCGATATGTTACACAAAAACTTAATTTTTTTCTTGTGACACAATCTCACAAAATGGTGTGGCATATATTTATGGTTCTATATAGAGGAAAGTATTCCCATTAATTGTATCAGTATCGTCTTGTTAAGTTTACTTAAAAGAGTAACAATAATGTTATTTATACCCGCTCATTAATTATATAATTGTTCCCTAATGTTATCGATTAATTCATGTTTCTTAGGTACACCAAATATTTGACACGACAGAGCATAGTCAATAACTTCTCAGACATTGAGGAATTATTATACTTTCACCGCTTATAGTGTTTTATAATAAGTAACGGAAACAACCGAGAGTAAAAAGCGATTATGTCATGCGGCGACAACGGACAAAATAAAAAGTAATAAGATTACATCATGTTAGCATTGAAATAAAATAGGGGAATTGCCATTAGCCCTCCATTTTTGAAGATAAGACTAGATAAAAAAAACCAAATTATACATTGTATATCGGAAAATACTCAACCGACACAATTTTTTCATGTAAGTAAAATTATGATAGGCACATATTTAAAAAATGGCAGCCTAAAAATATTTTTTTGTTAATTAGCTATACTTGACATACCAAACTTAATATGCTGTAGGTATCTATTACAGGCAACGGATATTTCAATAAATAGCATTCTATAGTCAGTGCTTTTGTAAGAAAGCGCCCCATTAAAAATAAAGGTTTATATCATATCTCGGGAACAAATAAATCGTCTAATACCAAAGTTGGCAAACAAGTAGTACTAAGACATACCATGTATGTTGGTATGTATTATGTGAGTCAGACCATGTATGTTGGTATGTATTATGTGAGTCAGACAACCATGGAGAGAAAAAAAAAGAGTCTCTGTAATACACATTGTATAGTTGTAATAGATACCACAAGTATACCGATATTAAATTGACATTGGTGACATGGTTTCCTCCATTCAGGATGGTCGGCCTCGGTTCACCCACCTGTTCGTTCAAGCTCTACCAAAGGCTAGTCTCTCACATGTGAGTTACCAGCATTCGTTGCAGCTTTGAATACCCAACTCACTATTCACTAGTGGCGACCATTGCATGTATTTTGTTTATGTCGTAGAATTATGTGATTGCGGGAATTTGCAGCGATTTCAACTACTATTTGGTTTTATTTACCTCTGCGAAAATTAATTATCATATTATATATAATGGTTATAGTTTTTAATTATAAAATATTATTTTACTATAGGTTAGGTGTTCATGATAAAATACGAGTACGGTAAGCACTTGCAATTACAAACTTCATATTAATCATGAATGGTGTCATACAGCATAATAAACATTTCATTCCGTTCTTATGTGAAAGGAAATGAACAGGAAATAATTGTTCAGTAGCGAAGAAATATATGTTAGACGCACGACGGTCTACAATTGAAAGCAATATTTACAGTTTGGGGTTGTAATCTACTGCAAAGGTGACTGTACAAATAATCATTACGTTCAATGTGTCGATTAAAGTGTCATTAATGCTGTGTCCTAACCTAGGAATGCACTTATGTATACACTGAGAAAAAATTGTACAAAATATTTGTTTGGCTAGGGCCAAATATATATTAAATAGCATTAACAAAATATATTGTTGAAGAGACAAAATTTGAAAAGCAACAAAATTACTTTTGTTCGTCTAACAGAATATATGTTTGAATAAACAAATTCTTTGTGTTGGGCCAGAAAAAATTGGACTGTCAACTAAAGACTTTGTTTAATGAACTGTATATAATTGTTTAGCCACTCATTTGACTGCGTTTGCTGGAAAATACAGCTCTAGAGTTCATTTGTATTTTTTTTGTGACAATTAGGATAATAACCGTGTTTGTTAGTGCATCTATTGATGCTTAACAATCGAATAAACACATTAATCAAACGCAACAAGAAAGTGACAAATAAAGCTGTAAAACTTGAAATATTTGTTTGCACACGTTGTCCAATATTTGGAGTATATCTATCTAATAGCTTTCCGGTGTCAACAGTGGTCACATTAGTTGAGATTACTAAGGCATAGTGTGCGATGCAGGAGATATAGGTTCCTAACCCGGTGGAACTTGTAAAATGTTTTTATACCGGCCCAAACGGTTAAATGTACCTGTAACCAAAAAAATATAAGTTCCACCAAACAAATCTTACAATTTGAGGCAACCAAATGAGAACAACATAATAATTTGATTTCAGCAACAAAACATTTCATTGCCCCTATACAAATAAATAATTTGGTTGCACCATACAAATATTGTTTGATTAAAATAAACCATTTTCTCAGTGTATAAGCATGCTCCACTCGGCTCGATATGTGATATATTCTGACAGGCATACTTATTTGCATCCCTTAAAGCAACAAGTTAGCTGGTAAGATTCTGAACAAGCATTTTTACGGAAAAAACATACTGAATATGTGCTGGAACGTAGGCGCATAGATTATTAATTATCAACCAATAGGAGCTGTAGCTGGGAAGCGCATGACAATGAAACTGTTCCTAGTAACCAATCATAGACATTTTTACAAGAAAGCAATGAATATATGTTTGAGTCATTAAACGCGGTTATCGATAATGAACTATTAAAACTGGTAACAACTAAAGACAAATTTCCTCTTAACACTAATATTGGTATGAATAAAAATTAAATGTCGGATTTTGATATGCATGCGCATTGGTGGATATTGTCTGAAAAGTTGGCAGCTGTGTGTGTTTACATTTACACGAATGTAAAACAGCATACCATTGTATATTCTACACCGAAACTTCCGAAAAACGTTGACACTGAGGTGTTTATCATTAATGTTAACACTAATGAACGCATGAAAACTAGATATAACAATGAGAGTCGCAATATTCTACTTCAAACTAGGTACATTACAAAATATAACTATTTTTACACTAAACATCTGTTGAATGCAATGTCTCGGTACCAATCACTAAGAGTCAAGCTAAAGCCGTGTCCGAAAAAATACAAATTAGTTATTTTGTAATTTGTAATTTCGTAGGTTTCAGTCCGGACGTTGTCGACAGTCACTTGTTTAGCACTCGCGGCAACACATTCTGACATTAACGGTGAAAATTTGTATTATATAAATTAAATGCTTAAAATGGACGTAATATTTCTACAATCATCACTGGAATGCTGCAAACATGTTAATAAACAAGAAAATAATATAATATCCAATAACGACATAAATTAAACATGTGTTGCGAAATATATAAACAAAGAACAACATTTACTTGCTTTTTAAAACATGTCTATTGTATTTATGAACAGTTATTTGTTTTAAAAGACGTTTTAAGTACACATTCGCGCATGTGTTTCGAATGTCAAAACCAAACATGGCGCTGATTTTGTAATTTTGTATTTTTGCTAACATCCGCAATATACAAGATACGAAATATCAGTTGACCAAATACGTCACAATGTCTGCATACACAATCGGGTCGCGTGATCATTTTGTCAACACAATCTGCCATTTCAGAAACGGACGTCAAGAGAGACGTAAAAACCCTTTCGACAGATAAGTAAAAATTTCAAAAATTATTGCATGCATTACATTTAATTTAATGAAATAGAATGCTACAGGAGACAGAGTGTTTGGAAAACATGCTCTTAGTTAATAGATTGGAAAGACTAGAAGAGAGGGGGCGGGAGCTTTGTACATTCTTAACTTGATGCCGGCAGTAACCAGAGCGGTTTTTGGGCACCTGTCTGGTGGGAGAAGTGACGCTATTGGGCCTCTTCCCCCCAATCTCTTCTATGAACCTGAGAACTAAAGGAAATGAAGTGAGCTGCCAGTAAGTGTCAGCAGGGCTGGCTCTTACTGGTTTTTACTACAACATTAAAAGACGGCAAGGACCTGTGGATGGAAAGACATATTAAGCTAGCCTAATTGACCTATAATAATATCCTAAATATATCCTAAGGTTGCATATGTCCTTGGGGACATATGTATCTAGAATAATGTTGTGCTACCTCACAACAGCGGCCAATCTTCGTAGCCATAGGCTGTAGTAACAGAACATATTTCGGCCGTATGCTGTAAGTGCACGAAGCTTCGCAAGGATGGATTTGGGGGGGGGGGGGGGGGGAGAAGAGTGACTTATAATTACGGGGAGGTCTCTCACCAATTGAAGCATCGAACCACACGACGCCGCAAACCTCTACCTCTCGGTAGAGGCGGCCATGGACTCAGCTGCAGCACAGGGCCAAGCATACTAGCAACTGGCTGGGATGAGAGGTTAAGTCTATGTTAACCTATAATATCCTAAATAAAAATAAATAAAGTGAAGTAAATAATGTAGGCTGAGCTGTTCCTTCGGGGCTACTCAGGTTAAACAACTGTTTATATATAAAAGGCTGCGCAGGGTCTATAATGATTTGCAAGGCAGTGTGTTACACGCAGGGATAAGGATGTCTGTGGGCTAGAAGCGACTTGGGTCGCTTATATCTCTGGGTCTCATCGATATCATAGTCCCCTATGGTAGCGATGAGAGAACTGGCGTGTTCCTCAAGGGATTGATAAAAGGTTTGTGCCTGCTTGAGAATTACATTTTGCAGCAGTTCTTATTTAAGTTCTGCGTGCAAGTTTCTGATGGGAATGTACCGTGGCGCATGAGAAGCCAATCTGAGGCATTTATTCTGCCCCACTTGTAAGGAAGTGCGAGCACAGTAATCTCACGCAGGGGCTGCATATTTGATAGTGGGTCTAACCAATGATTGGTACATTTGTATACCATTTTTCTGTGACAAACTGGAAATACGATTTAATATTGGACACAAGCGAGATTGCGCTTTGTCTCCGCAAGGCGTCACCATGTCAGCTTACTATCCATAATAAGACCAAGGTGACACGGACTGCGTTTTAAATACAAAAACCAATGCATTTATAATTATGCAGTAGGCGCTTATCTGTCATACGGAAACATGTATTCTGTATTTGCAGTTTTAATTCATGTTTTTATTCTTAATTTCAGCGAATGGAAACAGACAGCAAGCCTGTCATGTTTACTTTTGTTCCTGACATAAACTCGTATAAATACAACCATATTGAAGCAGATTATACTTCAAAGCCGACATTTCCTACCAGAGAAGCTTATCATTTGTGAACAAATATAATCGGTAGCGTGTGCACAAAGACGCCTTTTTCATATTGTTTTATTCTTACATTACTGTAAATAACAGTTCCCCGCCAACAACACCGACTGCTATGTACTGATTAGTCGTAGCCCCAGTTTTATAAATTATATAAATATGACTATTTCTCTCAATGCTTAAGGAAATCCCACTAACGCACACGATCTGATAAGTTCCACTCAGAACCAAAACCTAAGAGAACACACATTCGTTTCTTCCGCACACATCTTAAAGCAAATATAATGCTTACATATTTCTATTGTAAACGCTTTATTTCAGACGTCATAGCTTACGCTGCAATACGGTGTGCAGGTGTGTTTAAAACGGAGTCGAATCAATGCATTTCTCTGTTCATAGTGTGCAGTGGTTACCAATAATAACAGAAATATTATTAAATATCTTGACAGTATCAACATTTTTTCGTGTATTCTGGAATGTTTGTCGTCTCCAAGCCTACAAATATATAATGACAGCAATTTACGAACACTATGTCAAAATTGGAATGATTTGTGTCAGTAGGGCATTCTTGTGTTTTAACTTTTTGGCATATTTACATAATTATAATTTACTTTTCTTTAAAGCATTTATGTTCTCTGTGCCCCATGTTTTGTTGAATGAATAAATATTTTTTTCGTTAACGACCACTCATTTTGTTTGCACGATTATACTATACTAACGAAATATATTTTATAACATGTACTATCATCTTTATACCAAGGAGTGATAATTCATACAGCAAGTGTAGGTTCTATTCGTTTATCGTGCGATTTTTCTCCTTTTTACTAGCATTCCCCTATCTCTTAACAATGTTAATTCTAATATGTTAGTATAATACTAGCAGTATGTAGTGTATCATATTTTCAAAACAGTTTTTCTTCCTATATTTAAAAAGGGTTTATGAAGTTTCTGGTGCCTAAATTCTGCGAGAGGCCTGAGTCGTTTAAGCCGGCCTTACACAATACCCAATTTCTGCTACATTCTATTATACTCATGGGCACAACAGAAGGCATACAATTTTCTATAGCAAAAGGGAAGAAAGAACACATCCGTTCATAACTACACGTTACCTAAAGTGCTAATAGAAAAATGTAAATGGCAGGCAAAACAATTCAAAGGGGATAGGGGTACAGATAAAACCAAATTTTAAATATAGGCGATTGTGGTGAATCCACAACGTACGACGACAGTAGTATAGATATGCCGGTTCGAGCGCAGCCCCAACCATCAGAAAACCAACAGCAAATTGAATGCCCAAACCATTAGAAAACACCAGCTGCCGATTCGAGCGCAGCCGCAAAAAAGTGACTGCTAAAGTTGCGTTATAGTGCAGCTACAAAATGTGACTGCAAAAAGTTGCGTTTGGGAGCAGCCTCCAGTTATCAGAAAACCAACTGCAAATTAAATGCTCTAGCCATCAAAAAACATCAGCTGCCGATTCGAGCGCAACCGCAAAAAAGTGACTGTATAAGTTGTGTTAGAGTGCAGCCGCAAAAAGTGACTGCAAAAAGTTGTGTTTGGATGCAGTTGCAAAAAGGTGCGTTTGGATGCAGTTGCAAAAAGTTGCATTTGGATGCATCCGTAAAAGGTTACGTTTGGGAGCAGTTGCAAAGAGCGGCTCAAGAAAATTTGAATGCGTAAAAAATAAAATATTGTACATAATAAAGATGGAGAAGTTGCTAAATGTATTAAACGGAACCCAACAATTTAAGAAACTTTCCGAACTTGCAATTGGCCAGACCTATCCCATAGACGATGCTGAATGGATACAAAATGGTAATTAATTTTGGAAATTTTAAAATAGCCTTACCAAACATATATCTTCAGATATTCAGCAAAAAAGTTTTAGATGATGTTAATCGTGGTGGTATAAATTTTGCATATAATGGAATGGTGGATTGTGGTGTTAAAAAAAAAGGCATTCTATTTGGTTTTATTATAGAGTAAACGATCGCCGTATTAGACACCAGTTGATTTTTATTTCTGCTCATATCTCTATAAAGTTTTAATGGTTATCCAATCATTAAAACACAATTATCGCTCTGACTTCGGCAATGTGCTACAACATAGTCTTATAAAAAATTTAGACACACATCTCCAAATTCGACAAATTAAAGTAGTCGAAACATTGAGTTTTTTCATTACACTTTCTATAGAAATATTATTCATCTTTATCACACGAAACTTTAATATTTAGAATATGACTACTTCCAACCCAAAAAATATCTATGGCTTCATCTCTAATACCACAGTTCTTTCAGACAAATCAAAGTTAATTAATTTACCTTTTTCATCCTTAATTTCAACTATTATTTCATTAACTTGATTTGTTTGCACTGGAAAAAATAATGGATAAGCTGGTTCGTAATAGATCGTGTCGCCAAATCCAAATGTTGTTCTTGGTTTAAAAGTGGCAATTATGTAAGTTTCTCTATGGTTATTTTCATCATGTTTTAATATGATACCATTTACTATACTACAGTGTATATTTATTGTTTCAAATACAGCAAATTTTGGAATTGTATCGCCATAATGATCCACATTTGCTTTCAGGGTTTTATTTTCAACGAAACCCAAAAGTTTTCATATTAAACACCGTTTTCCAAACTGTAATTTTAGCGTACATTTTACTTTCACTCTGTTATTTTATCCAGCTCGAAAGATATATCATTTTCTTTCCCACCCATTGTTCTACACTAACTGAAAAATTAGCTTTTATAGTTTTTTCAAGAACTTTTAAGCTATATTGATCAACTTGAATATCAATTGCTGATTCCGTATCATTATGACCCACAAAATATAGCTTATTTCTCCCAGAGATAATGTTATGCATTAGACAAGTAGTATAGAACTGAACTAAAGCCAATGAGTGTCCCTCTATCTCTAAAGGGTAGTGTAGTCTCTTCTTCAAGACTGATTTGTTATCTGTTAGTTTGAATACTATACTCATTTATTACATTATTTATAAAATCTATTAATAAATGAGCAAGAAAAATGTAGACTGGGATATTAAAATAAGAATACCAGACAAGACTGTATCAGCAAAAGTCATGGAGAATTATTACCTAATAACAATAGGTGTTTGATTGTGGGTCCTAGTAACTGTGGGAAAACTACACTTATGATAGATAATTTTATAAATGCTCAGGGATGGTTGGACACTGGTATTCTCTATGTATGTTCAAAAAGTCTGGACCAACCAAAATATATCAATTTAAAGAAAGATATAGATGTAGCATCAAAATTATTTAATGAACCAATAGCATACTTCTTTCCATCAAATGAAGAAATGGTTGATGTAAATGAATATCATAAAAAGTCTGTAGTTGTTTTCGATGATATCATACTTGAAAATCAAAATATGGTAAGGGATTATTTTACTCATGGTAGGCATAAAGATATTGATTGCTTCTATTTAGCCCAGACATACTCAAAAGTTCCTAAGCAGCTTATAAGAAACAATGCTAATTTTCTTTGTATATTCAGACAAGGCGATACAAATCTTAAACATATTCATAGTGATTTTGTTGGTGGGGATATGTCATTTGAGAAATTTAGGGATACTTGTTCAAAATGTTGGAATAATGAACATGGTTTTGTTACAATATATATGACTCGTAAGTTAAATAATGGCAAGTACCGTAATAAAATTAATGAATTTTTAAATTCTTAGATTGTAAGTTTTCTTTTTATTGGAAAGACTTCCATTAAAAACTAACATAATCTGATATTTTTAAACGTATTCATATACCATAACTATTTCAATAAACACAATTGTACCTCCGGGTACATTGTGAGCTTTTGGTATTTTAAAATATATCTTATCATCAGGATATACTTCAAAAGTTTTATGCATGTAAATTTTTTTCCGTACATAATAACAGTTGATAACATTTTTATATTTTTTTGGTTTTATTCTTATTTCAATTATAGTTCCATCTCTCATAAAAAATATTCTAATCGTTTATCAAAGTAAAATGCTTTTTCTTTTGAATTGGATTTCCCAACTATATATAAGAATAATGTTAATTCTGTTTTTCTGATAGTACTCTAAATTGATTGTGTCCATAAGTGCATTGAGATATCCCACATGTCTTAGTCTTTTTTGTTCAAAATCTATATTATTATCTACTTCCAAGTATAAGATAGGCTTTATCCAATTATCTTTTATTTCTTATCAGTGTGGTTATAAAGTTGTTGAACTGTGAGTTGGAAACAAAATCATTGGAACTAATCTTCTCATCTTTGTTCATGCGTTCTTTAATTTGATCTTCAATCCAAGAGCCTATTAATGCATTTCCACATATAGCCATTGTTTATTAATAGTGAAATAATTTTTGGAAATTTAAAATTATGTGAAAAGAGATTTAGCACAATTACACACAAATGACCACAAGTTACTTGATTGGAATTTTGAATTCTATCATCGTTATAAAATAGATTACTTCCGAGAAATGCTATTAATTATTGCGGTGGATTTCCGCCAAATGAATCAAAATAATATTTGTAGTTTGCTTTTTTCCAATAGCATACCCAGTATGATCCAGAGTTTGCCGAAACATCTAGATTAACAATCCCACATTCATTATCGAATGGTGTGTTAAGTAGATTATAGATAATAAATACAAACCGAAAATTTTTAATGTATAATTTTTTAACCATTTGATCAATATCAAAGTTACTGGGTGGAGTTATTTTTTTTCTAACATTCTTACCCCACTTAACATTCTTCAATCCCTTGCAGTATTCCTCCATAGCTAAATTATGTCTGCGTTGTTCTTCCAATTCTTGGTTTTTCTTCTTGGCATTAATTGCTGATGTAGCGATAGATGATGCAGCTCCAGCTAATGCTCCTAGAGCTCCCAACACTGCGAAAATTAAGAGTAAAAATCCGCCCTTGGGAACTGTCAAACCATTTCTAGTTTTCATTTCTTTGGACATTTTCTTCAGCTGTGGAACTGAAAATGTGATAGCCATCCCTTTGTCCTCCTCTAGTTTCTTGTTTTCGACACAGTTGGTCTTTTGTTAGGAAAGAAACAACATTCAAACCCTTCAACTCGTCGTTAGGAACTTGAAATACAATGTTTTTTACTTTAATTTATTATAACAAATATTTTGTCATTTTATTTTAATTCTCCAGCCAAGCTTACGTTTAATATGCATTGCAGATCCAGTAACACCAGCCCACAATCTCTCATTGAGACCAGCATCTAAACTTAACAATCTTTTGAACGCTTTCTTTTCTTGTTCTTTGTCAGCTACATGTATTTCAGCTAGATCTTAATGACGATGATAAGCTATATCATGTTCCATTGCAGCTGCATCTAGTGGATTAATGGGTTTATCACCATGCAAAATTCTCTCTTTTAGTCTGGTACCCGGACCTAAGTACTGATAACCAGGTGCATGCAACTCAAAAGGTAGCAAATTTATTATGTCATTGAGTAACAGTTTTCCGTAATGCTCCGACTTCCAAAAAGTATGTGGTATTGTGTTTAACATTCGTGTCAGATATGGTATACCTTTTGGATTATTCACAACAAAGTCACTAAACTTGCTGTTGAGCATATTCATTGTTTCAACTTTTTCATTGTAATAGTTATCATTTACAGCATTATTTTCGCCATAAATAACAAGAAGTCGATCAATAAGCATCCTAACATCATCCATCCATATGTATTCTTTGGGGTAGCCTGTATATTTTTTTTATACATTTCCCCTTTTTAGGTGAGGGACATTTCTTTTTAATAAATAGGTTTAACAATAGTTTTCCATTTATTCCCTTTACTCGATTTGGGTTTTCCCAAGTTTGGATAATTGTTTTGAAAAAATGTGTTCGTATCTGCTAGGATATGACTATAGTGTTCATAGCCGGTTGCAGTGTAGTTGCTTTCTGTTACTTTCTTACTAGTTAGTAATTTTGTTAAAAAAAAAAAAAACGGTTAGAGCGTTTGTTTGGCCTTTTACAGTAAATTTGTCATTGATGAATGTTACTTCGCTATCACCAATATACAATCTACCTTAATCAACCTTTAGCCCAAAAACATCGTATTTACAGTCAATTAAGAAATCAGCCACTTTCTTATCAATAAATGTTGTTTTGTAGTTAGTTAACTGTCGGATATGTACACTTCATCATAGCGGTCATCGTCATCGTCAATGTATTTAATGGCATCATTATAGCGTTCATGGCCATAGCGTTCCTCATCATCGTCTATACATTTAACACCATCGTTATAGCATTCAATGCCATAGCGTTCATCATCATAGCATTCATCACCATATCGTTCATCTTCATAGCGTTCATCGCTATAGCGTTCATCGGTGCCTGTTTTACCAAACCATTTTCTTTCAAAAGATGTTTCTGGTGGTGTCTGTGGGTAGTCTAAATTCTTAACAGCAAGTGGCACAAGTTATTTTATTAAGTTCATATTCTCATTTGTTCGGAATCAGAATCAGCATACTTCCAAATGCCGGGGATAGAACTAGGTAAATATGTTAGGAAAGACAAGCTTAACGAAATTACCTATCCATTAAGATATTTGTTTGGGTTTATGAGAGATTGTAGTGAAATATTCTGGAAAGGTGGGTACAAGATCACATTCATTCGAAATTCTAGTGACGAAGTTTTGCTTTACAAAATGCCTCCAAAGAAAGCCAATGGATCTGATGATATAGATAATACACCAGATGCTGGTAAAATTGTTATTGAGAACTTGGAAATTCTGTGGCCAATTGTTGAATAAGATCCTATTTATGGAGACGAAATTAAAGCAATATCATACAAACACCCCCAAATTAAAATTAGTTTTAATTATTGGCAGTATCTTGAAAAACCAGTACCTACTAATGCAAACTCATTTCAGTTTGATATAAAAGATCAGTTCAATTCAATCCAATTCGATATGCCAGACTTTGTCGTTGTTGGTTTTCAGCCTAGCAGAAAAGAAGATCCTGGGCAATTCACACACGGTTCAATGTTTGACTCTTTTTTCGTCAAAAATGTTTCTATTAAGAATGGACGGAATGAAGTGTTTCCCAGAGAGAATTGGAATTTAGACATTGATGATAATATTTCCGATAATATGTATATTACTTACAACGATTTTAGAAATTCAAAGACTAAACTAGATACCCCTTATCGTAATAATGAACTGTGCTTCAACTCTGCATCATTTATTGGGAGAAGGCCATTGTATGTTATTGATTGTTCTTACAGAAAAACAGCTGTTATAAAATATCGAACTAATCTGAAACTTACAATTGATTTTAATAAACCAATATCAGCTTCAACTATTTGTAATGTGGTACTTGTAAGCCAATGAAACCTAATTTATGATGTTAAAAGTGAAAGAATCACCGAAGTTCAATAGTATGTAAACATTTATGGTTATTAGTTTTTAATGGATTGTTATCCATTAAAAACATTTACTGTTATACAATAGTGCTATAAGAGTGTTTATAATGGGCTAAGAAATAAATATGGCATGTTGATGTGCGCTCGGCAAGGGTCGCGATTCGTTAGCCTTTATATCATAATAGAATTGCTTATTTAACAAGAGGAGCAACAGAATAACCATTCAAAGGCTTTTCATGTATATTGCAATGGGTAGCTGTATCATAAACAATTTGTTCTTTCTGAGTTAGTGGAAGCATTGGTTTTTCATTTGTGTATATATCACCAATAGACTTTGCTTCTTCCATTAGCATTTTAACGAACACAGTAGATGCATCAGGCCCTTCATAAATTACTGGCAGTTTATAGTGTCCATGTTCGTATTTTATATAGTAACAGAAGCTAATAGGCTCGTGTTTTTGGTATGGTTTTGTGTAAGATTCGTCGGGGTTTGGTTGGCACGTTTCGATTTTAGTCAAAAAACATTCAAAACCAGCATATATCACAAACAGAACTCTCAAAGAATGATTTTTTTTTTTTAATTTTTAATATGTCATTTTTTCCTTTAGATGGTACTTCAACTCTAACACCATCGTGATCTCGACAGTCTTGTTAGTGATCTTTTATTTTATTTAAAGAGTAGAAATGTTGCAAACATCTATCACCTATAAATATTTTGTGACTATTTTTCGTTACTTGTGATGCGACAAGTCTCGAAAGACTTTTTACCCAGCAGTAGTGGTCGTTCCTTTTGTCTTTGATATAGAGTAGGTTTATGTACTTATCCGTCTTATTTTTTGTTATTTTTAATGGACAGATTATATATTTCTTACCGCCATCTTCTTCTTTGTATGTGTAAACATTAATAGAAATTCCACTTCTCTTCTCAAAGGTTGGGATGCTATCCAATTTCATTGGGAATTCCAAACCCTTAAGTGAATCATCAAACTCATGTTCGTAAGCTTTGTATTTATTCACTCTTTGAGGGTCTTTTTTTACTTGATGCAACGCAGATAGAACAGACCACAAAAAACATTTTTGATCATCGTTCTTAACATTAATTTCCGCCTGCTTAGTTTTGATTTTTTCTGGGAGATAAACATAAGAACTGGCCTTGAATGGTACATATTTATTTATTCGCACTTCTAATTTAAATATTCTGTCGAGTACCCACTGAGATCCCTTTGCTTCGAATGCCCCCCTCTAAGCTATGATTTTCTATATGCTGTTGGTATAATATTCTTCCAGATTAGTCGACTTCACTATAATTTCGTTCTTTGTTTTAAAGGAGCTTTCTACATATTCAATATTCTCACCACTTCCCCTTTTGTAGTCAGTGAAGAATTTCATGTTCACTTTGAATGATTTTGAATTCTTACTAATTAGCCCTGTGACAGTTTCTTTTACATCATTTAGGAAATGCTTTGGGTCTTTGTATGCATTCACATTCTTTACAGCATAAGTCTTGACCCTACTTTGGAATGCTGTTTCTATTTCTTCTACACTGAATATGGGTGTGTACTTATGAATTTTACTTCTCAAGTCACTTCTTATGAGAGATGGTTTGTAATAGTGGCTACACGTTTCACATTTCCTTGTTTCTCTCATGGGAACTTCTGTTTTGATATTAAGTGTTGTGGCACTTTAAAAATTTCCCATGAATTTGTTGGTTCATGTGATTTATTACATATTGGTGTAAGACCTTTGTGCAATCTACTTTTTAGATGGCTTCTTATGAGAGAGGGTTTGTAAAGTGTTTACAAGTGTCACACTTGACATACTTCTCTTTAGATTTATTTTTCTTTCTTTCCGCAAAGACACCTTTCTTAGACTTATATTCCTTCCAAACATTACCAGATGTGTTAACCTTTTTCATTGCCATGGTCGTTGTCATGTTAGACATTGGTTGATTTTTATTTGCACTCATTTATTATGTACAATATTTTATTTTTTACGCATTCAAATTTCTTGAGCCACTCTTTTTTGCAATCGTTCAGTTTGGCCGAATTAAACGTCTGGCCCCAGATGGACGAATCTTTTTCGCCTTCACACGGTGCTATAACACGATGTTCGTACAGTAAGTTTTGTTGCTATGAGCATGAAGTCAGAGCGATAATTGTGTTTTAATGACTGGATAACCATTAAAACTTTATAGAGATATAAGCAGAAATAAAAATCAACTGGTGTCTAATACGGCCATTGTTTACTCTTTAATAAAACGAAATAGAATGCCACCATTCCATCAAATGCAAAATTTATACCACCACAATTAACATCATCTAAAACTTTTTCGCTGAGAATCTGAAGATATCTGTCTGGTGAGGTTACTTTAAAATTCCCATAATTAATTACGACTTTGTATCCATACCGTGTATCAGATATTTCAGCATGGTCTATGGGATAGGTCTGTACGAGTGTAAGTTCGGAAAGTTTCTTAAATTGTTGGGTTCCGTTTAATATATTTAGCAACTGGTCCATCTTTATTATGGACAATATTTTATTTTTTTTTACATATTCAAATTTCTTGAGCCACTCTTTGCAACTTTTTGTAGCCACTTTTTGTGATTGCACTCTAACGCAACTTTTTGCGGTTGTACTCTAATTCAACTTTTCAGTCACTTTTTTGCGGCTGCGCTCGAATCGGCAGCTGATGTTTTGGATCGGGAAAACAAACGGTAATTTTTTCTGATGGTTTTATGATGGTTTGGGCATTCAATTTGCTGTTGGTTTTCTGATGGTTGGGGCTGCGCTCGAACCAGCATTTCTATACTACTGATGATTTTCCCTTTTTCCCCTGAAGTCTACATTGGTTAAGGTTTTAAGGTACGTGTACTATTAATGCATGGCAAATCATGTGAGTAACGGCACTGCTTATGTATGGAAAACAAGGTACTGTATTCACATTTATGTAGGACAGACATAATTCATTAACACATTGACGTATTATTTAAACAAGGGCGTAGCTAGGAATGTTCTCGGAGGGGGGAGGAGGGATTTTATATTTATATTTTCGAACAAAACACAAAACCTGTATTATTACATATTTATAGTTGCATAGCTATTTATAATAAATGGGTTCATGTACAGATATGGAACCACAAAATGCTATAAACATTCTTCATGCTCAAGGAAGATCACATATTCTTTGATTAAAAATTAATTAAAATTTGTCATTTTATTTTCATTTTGGTGGGTCGATATGTCCCAATATATCACCCACCATCCAGCCAACTTCTCTGTTTCTAAATTCGTATCTTTAATGAGCATAATAATCAATCATTATGCTCTCCATAACTAAACAAACTTGTACGATTATAAGGCCAAAAGAAGACAAAACTGTTACAATCATAAAATTAAGGCTCTCATGAGTGCCTGTTAACATTACTCACGCAACACAGCTCAAATGATCTACTTTCGAAATCAATCGATGTGATTAACAAACAACCACTGCTCGTCGATCGTACTGTGCTGGTACTTCCGTATTATTACTTTTAGACAAAGATTTCTGGACATAAACATTTTCCAACAATAAAATACGTTATAAACAGCCATCAGGTGTCACATTAAAATACTCGCTATCCGTCGGAGATTTGAACTCTAAAACCTAAGATTTCGTGGCACAGACCTGCGCACTAACTCACTGAGCTACACAAGCCACTACAGTACACATGTGTGATAAGGGAATGTATATATATATATATATATATATATATGTATATATATATATATATATATATATATAGAAAATAAATCCACAGTTATTGCATATTTATAAAGATTTATTCTTTTATTGTGACCGTGTGAGTAATATGCAACTTTTCCCATGACTTATGAGTAAATTAAGTTTCATTTTGTACATACATATGTTTTACAGAACTTGTAATCTTTTAGTAGACGGGCATATATGGCTTGTATTAGGAACGCGAGTGTCAGCTTATGGGTATAGCAGACATTCAGAACACTTTCTACTGTTGCGGAGTTGGGACTGAGGGTGACAGAGATGGAGTATGTGTGAGACAGAGAGTAGATGTCATTGAGTCAATACCGCCGACATTCCCCACGCACACGCCACGAAAATCGACTAGTGCGACGTGGTGTTCAACACACGAACTACAGATTCTTACTTGCTGGAGTGGTCAGAAAATTTAACCTGGGGAAGTCCACTCTAGGAATATCTTTACTCAATGGTACAATGCTGGAAGGCCTGTTACTCGGAAACTATCGACTTTAGGACATTTGTTCATAGATACACTTTGTTTTATTTGGGTCTACTATCAACTAACCAATTACTTCCCACATATTTGGGGATATCCTGTAGTTATGAGGTCAGGCCCATGGCAATGTTTAATCTTACAAATGACAAAACGATGCAAAATGAGAAGCAAATTATAACCTAAGCAAGCCTTTCAAATGAGCTCAATTATGAATAGCTTATAGCAATAAATATTAATATCCTTGTGCTGTGTGTCGGATAACTATCTTGGATGCCTGTCTGCCCCATCACAATCCCGTCACTAATGAAGGATAAATAGCTTTTCTTTAGGCTATTGGTTCCACATTAGAAAGTATTGTGTTTGAACTCTTGTAAACTACCGAGGAGTTTATTATTGTATCTTCGTATACACCCAGAGTAATTGTGTTATGAATGTTCTAGTAATAAATGTGGACTATGCAACTTATGGCCTAAAAAAAAAGAACAACTATTCAATTCGTTTTCATCATAATACATAATACATTTTTATACAAAATATTATAAAATGATGGAGAATCAAAATGTATGTAAGTTTACTGATATATATTTCAAACTACGAATTAATTTTTACCTTGATAATCTATAATGCCTAAATTAAAAAAAATTTAACAAAATATGTTTGATTTTGTACATATATTTGAATCATACTGAAATTAAAAACTTATATGAAAATATATTTTCTAACCACTACTGTCAAGTAAAAATTAGACCTAAGTACGGAAGGAAGAACATTTCAATGCTAATTACACCTAAAGCACATTACATCAAATGTCTGCAAATCTGGTGAAATAATTTAAAAAACGGCGAGAGCTCTTTTCACATGTTGTTATTGCACAATTGTTTATAGCAATAAACAAATATCAAGTAACACTGAAAAATTTCCAACATTTCATATGATGCAGTGGCATATTAGGCACACTAATAGCATTGTATCTATTATATGATACACAGTATTAATAATTTGCACTATAAATTTTAAGCACCAGTTTATTTGCGGTAAATAGTTGAGATAGGATATCTTATAACAATTTTATTTTACCTGTTAAATCCTAATATGTAAAATTATTTTCTGGAGTTGAGTAAATATCGTGGTTTTCAGATCAATCCACACAAAAGAATCACTTCAATAAACACCTGAAAAAAATTATTGATACCATTGCTAAGAAATATATTAAATCGAAAGTTTAACTGAAAATTTATTTAGAATAAACGTATATAACAATTATTCCCATATAATTATTATAGATACACAATAAGAATAATAAATATTTTAGTTACAAAAATCTGTGTCTTCGTATACCGAAGCAAAACAGGAAACAGAGTTTGTCGAGTGTCAGATAGCAGTCATTCTATTACTGCTAATAATGACCATCAGAATGAAACACTTGGTGGTAGATGTCAAAAGCTAGGCCTCATTAAAAAAAGAAAGCTGGTTTTCCTGTTGGTGGAGATCCAGATGGTGGAGAATCAGAAGGTGGAGATCCAGATGGCGAAGAACCAGATGGTGGTGCTGGTGGAGAGCCGGATGGTGTTGCCGGTGGAGAGCTGGCCCTCACATCAGCAAAGTAACCTGGTTTTCCAATTGGTGGGGAGCCAGAAGGTGGTGATCCAGATGGTGGAGAACCAAATGGTGGTGATGGTGGAGAGCCAGAAGGTGGGGATCCAGTTGGTGGAGAGCCAGATGGTGGAGAACCAGAAGGTGGAGAGCCAGACGGTGGAGAGCCAGATGGTGGAATGCCTGGCGGTAACTCAGATTCATGTGCAGCTCCTCCTTTTTCCAGGAATTCAAATATCGAGAAAAATGATCCTTCGGTGTTCTGAAGTGCAAGTATTACAACTACAGAAACTGCCAGCACCTTCATGTTTCTCCTGGAACATTGTAATGAAAATCAAATGCCATTAATAATACGAATCAATATTAGTTTGTTACATTTCATACATTTATTTGCCTTGCTCAATTCAATTCATTTTTAGAATACTATTATTACAAAGTATTTTTCGGAACTACCAAATTTTATGTGTCTTTTGTCATGCGAAATGGCTGCATTCAAAATTAACTTCGTTGATTTGTGGAGTGAGGTAGTGCATTAATATAGTAGCTCAAAAGCAATTTGAAATTAAAAGAAGATAGCAGGATTCTGCATAATTTTTTTTCATTAAAATATTTATGAATAATTGAAATTCTTATAGTCCAAGTTCATTATAATTCAATCGTAATTGCACAGGTTTGAACTGATGAGATTTAATGTGTGTTTGTGGTTATATATTACATTCATCCTTCTGTGTCCATGTATATTTATTTTTTACTATAATTTTTATTCCTAAAGATTTACTTAAAAAAATTTAAATAACCCTTCTAAAACTTTTATGTGGTTATTATTTCAGTATCCGTATTTCAAATAACGTAAACTTGAACTTTATGCTCCTTTGAAGCTTAGATAATATATCAGGAATGAAGCGTTTTAGCACCGAATAATGATTAGTACGTAAAATAAAATATAAATAACACCTGGTCTTTTTTTTTAGTTAATTGTTTTTAAATAATTGTAATCTACAAAATTTTAATTTGTTCTTTCTTACTTGCTAATCGAGAAATTTCGAAAAATGTTTTTATTATCATGATACTATAGTTTATAAATGGATTCCTGATTATGCGCGGAGACATTTTCAGTTTCCTTATAGGTTTACAGTGAAATAACTTATCATATAGTCATTTGCCGAGACATAATTCAAAGGTACTTAATTGTAAAATCATAAAAGAGTGACATCAATGGAAAAATTACATAGTAATACAAAAAGTGTTCCATCCAACCAGAAGAATGTATGAAGCGAGATGAGATAGGAGTGGAGCACTTACGAAATGGATAACTGGGAAGAAACGAGAAAACCCCGATAAATATTTAAGAAAATAGAAGCTAGGGGAGAAAAACCCGCTCAGGCAACGAACTGCTGCCGCACGCGCCGGCTAAATGACCTTACTGGGCAGTAACACGGCGCGAAGTCCGTTCACCATTCAGCGCATGCCGGGCGGCAGCACAGCCAATAGGAAATGTTTCGCGTCACACGACACCCAGTGAGACGCAAGGTGCGTTTCCAAAGCCGCGTGCCGCCAATCAGAAACCGGATATGCCTGCAGTACAGAAAACTCCCCGCCATTTTACTTTTGAATACTTCTCGATTCTATGTCCAGGCCACAGCGTAGGTAAGTACACAAATACGAAGTGGCGTGGCGGGTCCTCTGATGTGGCCGTACCCATTCTCTGATCGGCTGCGCAAGGCTCTGGGAACGAGCTATGGGTGTTACTGGCTACTGGATGCTGGCGAGAAGGTTGCCAGGTGTCGAATGGCGAATGGCATTGCAACATTTTGCTGGCCAGTGACGCCAATTTTCTGGTGTTTGGGGCTGGAGATCGCAGTGTATGTTCTATTAGCGGTTTCTTCGCACTATTTGAACCAAACATTTGAAAAATAACCCAAGTATTATGTGTTTGGTTGTTTCCTAAATATGTCACGCATTGCAAGCGTTTCATTTCTACGTTAACATGAAACGACCTTAGTAGTAGTTAATTTGAACTAACACTTATATTCTATCTATAAATTATAATCAATATGAATAGAACAGGAATCAAATAAGTTTGTTGGCAACTTCCAGTAAGAAATATTTCTCATGCAAAATTTCATTACATTGAGTGAATACGAATCCGGTGAATTGTCACTTTAGTGTAATTTTCTATACTCAGTTAAGCTATGTTTGCATGAAGTGGAGGAATTTCCTGCAAGTAGAGCATTTTCAGGTCTTCAGAAAAGTGAGAAGTATCCGTGAATGTACTATAAAAGCTGCTGTTTTTCCTCTGTGTTCTTGAGTGCTCTGCGACCGAGCAGTGTCCGCCATCTTCACCCTCTACCCCATGACAATCTTCACCCACCAGGACCTGGGATCGAACATGCGACCCTAGTTGTAAAAGGCTTTGGTCGACCGCGGGTCTACAAACTGCTACAAGGGTCAGCGTTAACAATGACTGACAATGTCACACGAGAACATAGCTTAGAAATTGATTACACGGCAAGAAATATTTCCTTCCGTGTGTTAACGTGGAAGTACATAATACCCTTAGAGTAATATACATAGAAACATAATAAACATACTTTTTCTTTCAGATTAAATACTATTTATATGACGCTGCTGCAACTGAAGTAAAGAATTATTTTGAGCGCGTTCTATTAAGGAAATGTCAAATACGAGTGTGTGCACGTGACATTAGCATGGAAGTATTTTAAACAAGTTATCTTACTTTGAAATTTACCCAATACTTGTCGAGACTGTAACAATCGAAAAGTTTATCATTATACTAGATTAGCGTAAATTACAGCAATAACTTCACACATTGTTATTTCGCGTTTAAAATGTCTTATGTTAACGTTTTAGCACACTTCGATTAACGATACAAACTCAACGTAAATATAAGTTTGTTATATTAATTTATTTTTAACGTCAGCTGCAAAACGAATTAATTTTTTCATATTAATGCTTCTCTCCCCGGTTTTTTGTCAGTATACTAATCGATGATAGAGGGGAAGACTTACATTCCAGAACTTATAGCTGGCAATAAATTACTGACATCAAAATAATTAGTTTATCGTACTTTCTCCTATGCTCTCACTTTCAAGTCATTTTATTGATATGGCTCGGAGAGTGTCGAGTTGTATTCCCAACACAATAAGTGCAAATGTCATGTTTGTTTTGTGCACTAGTTTACGGTAGTTTTCTCATCGCTCAAGAAAATACTTAGTAAGTGGGGGCGGGGTATGTTCCAGTATCCATTGAAATACGTTATGAGTATTTGAAACAATATAAAATAATTACATTTTCTGATACTTTCGCGAGAAACTGTGAATCATTTAATAAATAATGTATTATTGACTAAAATACACCAATTTTTTTATCTCTAACTGTCGTTACACCCAATAACATTAAATATTTAATAAGAAGCTTTTCCAACAAAAAATGTTCATTACATAGGATGAAAAAAATTATGAAATGAAAAATATTATTGTGAATCAAATATTTAATTGTTTAAGCCTACGTACATATATTCTCAGTTTGTTCGGCAAGATCTTTTAAGAGCTACGTTTTTCAAAATCTTACCGTAGTATGATTGTCTTGAGAAAATTTTGCAAAATTCTAAAATAGGTTAAGAAAAGTTTAAAAAATCGGTTAGCGGTAAGTGATCTCGTAAGCTCTTGACCATAAAGGAGCGTACGCTAAAAATGACACACTCGTTTGACCTGCTTATTAATTTAGACTAAAAAAAATCGTTACTAGGAGCAAACGCCTTCGCACGGAGTAGTCCTTGGATATCATCCCAAAAAAATTGTTTAATTTATAATGAATCAATTTTCGAGATATTAATATTTTGATGCCACAACTACTTACGTTGGGAAACACGTGATACTCATAACTTGTTTATTATAAAATGGCGTTTACTCAGGGGCAGCATGTCTTCAGTAACAGACCCAAGTGTTTTTGTGTTGTCAGCACAATCGAGCTTACGCACATTACAAATGGCTTCTCAATTTTCCTGAGATTCACACATTCAGAAGAACGCCACACTCTCTCGACATGCATAATCATATCCGTGATGCTATGATCGTGAAGACGCCGTAAAAGGCATTTCTATGTAAAAAGCAGCTGTTCCTCCTCCAGGCATGCTTACGGCTTGGTAAGGTATTTCGTCGTAATATATGAGAAGTGGCAAATGTTTATGAACTGTCATGTAGGAAATATTCAGCCAGGTATTCTAAGGTGGGGACAGTGAACGGAATTCGTCAGTGAACATAACTGAATATCTGAAACCCAAAAATTTGGGGGAAAAATTATTTACCTTCCTTTTCCCCGCCCTTTATTTTGGGGACAAATTCATGCACCTAGATTGTACCCTACCCATTTGAGATGCCGTGGGACTTAAATTAATTTCATATAAATCAATTTAAATCGATAGGTTTTTGTAATCAAAAGCAGGAAAACCAAAATAATGCCAAATCCTAGAGTGTAGATAACTGATTTTGTTAACTTGTTTGCTAAATCCGTGCGTTTAATTTTCATATCATTCTGCGCCGCAATCACATATAAATATTTACAGAGTTCTGAACATCTTGGCATAAGCTCATTACTATTCTAAAACAATAGCTCACTAATTTATTAAAAACAATTACCTTGGATTACCCTTTCTGTGTTTTTGTATTAGTTTCCATGAAATATGAAAATTAAATTTACCTCTGTATTGTTAATGTATGTCTCCTCAAGCACTATCGATAGAAAAATACTCGCTGTACAATAAATTGCAAGAAATCACTGCCAGAAATTTTCGCCTCCGTTCTCGATAAAAATTTTTGCCATAGGAAAATTGTTGTGTCTGCGGACCATGTAACTTCCTTCCGTGAATTTTGAAAATCAGTAACAATACGCAGTTTTATGATAATTGCCGTAAATATTTGGTAGATATTTAGGGCATCGTCATATTCCAAGCATGAAAGTATTTCTCACAATTTCTCACCAACTGCGGCTTAAGTATTAATAAATTCTGGATACGTGAGAGGAATATAGCATCTTCTTTAGCCATTGTCTAATACATAGATGTAAGATCTACAAAGTTTTTCACTATCGCACACATACAAATCTATGCAATACATATTTTTGATAGATGTAAGTAGACGCATATTTTGAGGGTAAAAAACATCAAGGGCACTATTATATTACACCATTCAGAACAACTATCCACTAGGTAGGGCGAAGCTTGTAGAGTATATAGTTTTGTTACATCAAGTTTAATTTAACAAGCCAGGACATTATCTGTACTGATCTCACAAAGAGCTCATAACGGGCTTGCATATGTGAACAAACTTGAATTATTAACGTGTCTAACAGTTTATCTTTAATTTCTGCATGAACCGATGTTGTTTAGATAATTTTTTTATATGTCTTTTCTTTATAGGGTGCTTGAAGGTAAATTAAAAACACCATGTATGCCAGTGCTTGACAATGCTTCTTTTGTTATAAATTGAATATGTTTGACTAATTCCAATACTGTAGCAGAAATGCTGATAGCCGTCATAAAATATTTGTACTGTTCTATATAGAGCTCGAGCTCTCAGGAAGTTTTTTAAATAAAATAAATGAATATACCATAGTCGCTTCGGTAGACTAAATTGGAAATGTCGTTTTCATCGGAAGCCAGATTCTTGCAAAGCCATTGCCACAAAAAAATAATAGGAAAGTCGATTAAATAACCAGGGCAAATCAAGTCAATTTATGAAGTGAGACTCACGCACCAAACAAATGTGTTGGTACTCAATTAAAAAAGGTAACAGTCGATCGAAAACTAAACTTTCCATGTGTATAGAAACTGGAGTTGCTGTTTCTCAACTAAACAGCCTCATGCAACCACCACAGTTTTGGAACACAGGATGATTGGTAGTGCATCTGGCGAAAGCCACACCATCAGTCGTATGCTAGATGTATGGTTATGGTTAAGTAATATCTGTGTATTGCGCTAAGTAAGCACAAGAGCCAACTTTGGTGTTGGATTTAATGGTACTTTCAGAATATACTAATTCTGTTCACTTTGAATCCATGTAAACAAATTCATCCCATCTATCATCAATTACTAATTTCTAAAATAATTTAATATTTTAATGTTTGAATACTCATCCTCCGAGAACGATAGACGTAAAATATATTATATTTGGTATACGCAGGAAGAACTTTGTTTTTTTGAATAAGTGGTTGAAGTAATATTAAAGAATACTCCACTATGAGAGATTTCAAATTGGGTTCTGTAGATAATTATAACCATCCTTGGCATGTGCAAGTTTTAATACACAGACTGGCTCATTCGAAAAAAAAACCTACTGAAAAAACTTAAACTTATGTCATGGTAACTCTCCAAATAATTTTTGGGTGGCTGTAAAATTGTATCAGGTATTCATTGTATTCGTAAAGAATTGGATTACATCATATCTCCACCAATAAAATGTTTGTCTTCCTTGTGATTCTTCCTCGTGATACAGCAACAGAACACTAACATACATCTATCTCATTTCCGTAACACATCAAGAAGTTAAAAAAATTTGAAGACGTTTCCGAAAATACTAAGTTCTGTGCAAAACTTATCCATAAGTAAAAAGGATTAAACTGTACCAGAAAAGAGGAGATTCGTGAATTTTTAAGATGGCAAAATCATTCCAGTAACACTTTCATTCAAAAAACCATACTTTGCGCTAGATATTCGCCATGATATCTCATTCGAAAGATGCGGAATTACTTCTGAAATTTATAGTCACGATAATGAAATTTTTTTTTTTTCTTTATGTTACACGTGTGTATCACACATTATGCAAAAAATATTCTAGTTGCCAATAATGAGTCAAATTGAGCGTGCAATAGTGAAATAATTTTTTACTATTGAAAATTTATTTTAATTAAGAAATTTTCATTTTACTACCCATGTAGCAAGCCACAGTCGGCCGACTGTAGTTCTACTGCTGGCACTGCTGGATGACTGCTGGCACTGAAAACTTATGGGTTTACACTAATGACCCTGTTATGGCTGACTGCTGGCAACAGGACACTTGGAATGCCATTTATGGCCCACTGATGGAATGTTGATGGAAATGAAACTGATGACTCAGAGTAGGTGAACTATAACTGGCCCATAAATGGCATACCAACTGTATTCCAGCATTAGCCTGACATAACCTATACTTTTGTTGGTCAATATAATGGGTAACAATCTATAGGTCATTTGATTCCTGTAAAGTGGTACATCGATGGACCATTGCTGGTGCAGTTTGGCTTATTATGGGCATTTTTATGGCTCCCACTTTTTGCATATAGCTTCTTCAAAATACACATACACGTATAAGTATATAAGTGTGTCTTATATAATTATAGATTATTTTTAAATATATAGTGTTGGAAATATCTAACACAAAATGCTGTAAATACAGTGATTGGTATCGAATAATTTGACATATATAATGTTTTTTATGTATGACTCCATATAAACAAATTTATAAGTTAAAAAAAATATATAAACATGTTTATAAAATAAACATTGAAGGGCTTGTGTTGTTTCACATCACTAAAATATTCATTACTGGCGTAAATAGCATCCAGGTGACATACATACTGCAAAAGATTACATTAAATGTAAGTTTTTGGGTTAATATCGCAATTCATGTAGAGAGATTTCTCTCAACGACAGTATTTATTTTATCTGCATCTTTTTAAAAAAATTATTTGTTCGCATGGTGAATTTTAAGGCTATGGAATAACTGGCGTAATTTATATTATACTAGTGTTTGTTACTAATTCAAGTCCAAATATATTCTATATTAATTCATCCAAACATAATAATACACAATGGAGTAATTGTTAGCAAGCTGGACTGGCACTGCAAGGATCGTAGGTTTGATCATCTTCTCCTGCAATGGTAAGAATAATATTTCCATGCCATATAATGTGTTTAATAGTGAAGTAAAAGGAATTTAATCCAAAATAAAGTTGATATTGATGGTTAAAATAACTATTTTTAAAGGATACAGTTAGGCATGGTGAACGCATGGCTAGCCATCAGTGGCCCATCTGATGGCTGTGAAATGGTACACCGATGGGCCATTGCTGTTGTAAGCTTATGGGCATGCCAGCTGTTGGCCAACTTTTTGCCGGCTTAGCATACGACATAGGTAATTATCACAATACACAGAAATTCTGGTTTTATGAAAATAAATAAATTTTAATGCTATTAGATTTTTTAACTGGCTTTCTTATAGAAAACGAATAGCTGTATTTCAAAGCATACTAGCTGAACTACCCAGCTTTTCCCAGGTATAATTAGGCAGTGACACATACGCAAATCCATGTTAAAGGTTTCGGGCCCAATGGAGGTACGTATATGCACGACCACGTTATAGAAGTTTCCGGCCTAATGGGGAAAGGATCCGATCTTAGCTTATATAGTATTTTATGCTGGATAATGATAGGCATAACTGCCAAATTTGGCTCAGATCTGTCTAACGTTGCTGGATAGAGATACAATAACCCATTGTAAGGGGGTTTAGGGGGTTTTGGGCTCAGTAGGGGACCGGAACCCATTTTGACCAACATAATATTTTATGTAGATGACTGAAGTTTATTCATACCAAATTTGGCCCATATCCGTCGAACAGTGTAGAAATAGCCCAACGAAATACGACGAGAAGGGGGGGGGGGGGGGAGGACACAGAGCTTCGTTTCAGTGAAGAATACGATGGCGATACGCATAAGACTCTTATCCGATGAAGAGGCTGACACGATTCCGTTCGTCGAGCGGACCACAACTTGTCGCAGCCTGCCATACGAGGTAAAGACAAGCTCACCGGATAATGGCAGGGAAGGACAGTGGATAAAAACAAAGTATAAAGAAACAGTGTTTCAAACAGAGTAACATAGTGTGAATAAATGTATAGTTTGCCAATTCTATTTTTTGTCCCATGGTGTGTGTCAATGTGTGAAACAAAAGAAAAAACAGCAAGGGATTTTTCATACAAATCTTTGTGTCTTAAATAGATCTTGCTTATCTATGTTTGAATAATGCAAAAATATGATGCAACATAAATGCAGAAAAACTAAAATGACATTTTAAAATTTTTTTTTTCCTGTCAATGCAAACTGATATTGCTTAACATGTATGTAAAAATACAATAAAAGAGTTTAATAAGTCAAATATGTGTATAATTTTCAAACAATTTTAACTTTTATTTTATTGTTTGTCATGTACCCCATCAATTCAGAGAAAAGGTAATATGAAGTGTAGTGGTGAAAAAACTTGGTAAACATTGTTTTTCAAAACAGAAAAAAGAAACTAATACAATGAGATAAATTATTTTTAAAAAAAATTTCTGAATAAAATATCTATATGGTTTAGGTTTCTGCGGTTTCTGGTAACTGGAGTCTGCATGCGTACATGCTTCCAGGCTGTTTTCACAATTTCCATAGTGTCGGATGACCATGAAGTCTGCACATAGCAATGTTAGAATTTTTACAGGCTTGCACCTGCATGGTGTCAGGTAACTGGAGTTAACTAAAGATGAATAAGAGACTGAGTCAACAGGCTTCACGAGCAAGCACAGGCCCATCCAGAATTATGTTGGCGTAGGAAAGACATTGGAGAGGGGGAAGCTGATATAATAGTGGAGGAGAAGGCTTGTAGTATAAGTTTCATCACATCATGTCTGCACAGTTCCGACCTGCAGATGTAGCAGTTTACTCCGATATTACCATGGGCTACCACCGTGTGCATTTCAAGCCAGCCTGACTCCCAGAGAAAGTACAAGCTTTCAAAGTATATTAACATTGCATCAGTATAAATAAAGATTTTTTTAGCTTGGTTCCAGTACCATTCTTCTTTATTACCTGCCCAGAGTACCACCTCTGGCCAGACTCGAAGCTATCCTGCATTACCAGTCAACTGATAAGTCAAGCAAAATTCGAATGTCTATGTCAAGTTTAGGGTCATAGTAAAATTGTATATAAATGCAGAAGACCAGACAGCTACAAGATTACTTGGTGGTCCAAGTAGTGCGATGGAGAATGTTACACCGCCATTTAGAACCTTGGCAGAAAAACTTGGGAGACTATGTGCACCCCATTTATCTGCGATTTGAATGCTACATTCGTTCTCTGAGCAAGTTTTCTTCTGCCTAGTCTGCGGTCAGCAGCAGTAAACCAGTCCAGCAGTTAGCCAGCCCAGCAACCATTGACCATAGATACGATGGTGACAAACCATTTTCTGAAGACTGCGATAAAGATGAAGGAGTATTCCTGTTGCCTGATCCTACTAGCACCGAGTCAGCACCATGCATGTTGTAAAACCCCAGTACTTTCTACGACTATGTGTGCGAAGGCTTACATTGTGTGGAGTTTAATATATTTGTTTTTAATGAGTGTGGTGATATTTACAGCTCAATATACTTTGAAATGTGTACTGAGAACGTACATTTCCATCTACAGTGGAATGAATTTTCACCATACGAAACCTCCAGAGTAGTGTGAAGCTTCGTGTGCGAAGATGGTAATTGTGCTGTTCATCTCTGTGCTCCGCAGCTAGCACCTTGTAATGCGATGCCTGGTGACCCGAAGTACATTAAGTACAGAAAATCATACGATGGTAAACAACACGAACCAAGAACCACAGCTTATGTACTCAAGCAGCAGTTATGCTAGTAGTGACTCCATATACAGTGACACATCCTCAAGTGAATACACCAGCTGCAGTGACACCCTGTGGACCTTACATGTTTATCCACACAGAATATGATTCTGTTCCCTTCGAAACATTAATAGATTCTGACATGCCGACTTCATGTGTACGAAAAGTAGTAAAACAATTTTACCACACATGTTTTAAGTTCTTTATTTGTAAAAATGTGAATAAATGTATGTACATATATGAGAAAATTTATTTCTTAAAATAACCCATGTGCCATTATATTAAAAACTGGTACACACTCAAGAGTGATATGCAAAGAAAGTTTACCTAGTGAGCAATATTGGAAGGTGTTAAAATTACATAAATTTTAGAGGCTGATAGACACAAAGTCATTACCGCACTTCTCATACCAGTCGATACCAAACACAAGCTTTGTTACATAACCACACCGAACCTATATGCACCTTAATTCCCAAGTGAAAACTGGCCTAAACACTTGCATAAAAAATAATCCCTTCATTCCATTCATTCGCCACTTACAACTCAGTCAATTTTAATCGACTCGAATATGACATAATATTTTTAATCGAACTATACTCCACCTACTGCATGCACTCATGTACATTTATTTTAAAACAGACTCTCAAACACCACCAAATTAATAAATCTTTCAGAAAAGCAGATCCACATTAATATGTATAATACATTTTATTTGTTTACTTATTATAAACAATCCTATTTTTTTAAATTATATTTTACATTCGATCTCTACATTTCTCAGATATTTGCAGATCATGGATAGTAGCTAACATTCTCATCTGATGTAAACCCAATTCTTCAGTTCTTCAATGATTGAAAATATTTCAACAATGTGTGATATATCAATGCATTTTCACCGCTCTGCACCTGCACAGAGCTATTCTCCAACCCAATATTGTGTATAAGGATGGACGAGAATAAAATGAAAGCAAAGTGAGGTAAACTGGCATTTACTTAAAAACAATACATGTACATAAGAATATATATATATCATCTTATATTTTTAAAACATTGATAAGTTCTATTTCATAATGTCCTTCTCATCGACCCAGAAGTCGTCACATTTCGTGTGTCTGAACCACCTCATATACACATGTCCATTATGCTGTTTCAGCACCTTTTCCATCAAATAAACATAGGTTAACTTCATAGGCTGTATCTGCTATACATAAAAAAATCCGACGATAGGTTCGCCTCTTAGGTCCTCCAGGTAATACATGATCAGGTACTAATGTCGTATGCGAACCAACTTGTTCAATTATGTCGACCAGTTGGGACTATAGACTTAGTGAAAACGCCACACTGTTTGAAGATGCGCACTAGGTCACAGATCTTGGCTTTAGGCTTGTGTAGGTACCTCCTCGCTGGAATAGCATGAACGGACCGAATAAGGGAGTCTTCCTCAACATATTCGGGCTTCATGCGAGTGGAAGAATTATACTAATGAACAAGTTTAGGCAGTAGCTCAAGCAACATGTAGTTTCCATTCGCCGTAAAATGTCTTCGCAATTTGGTTTTTAGAGTCCAGTGAAAATACTTGACGATGCTAGCCTTGAGTCCAGAGTATATGGAATAGTGATTTATGCCATACATTTTCATCAGAGCACGGAAAGTAGCATTAAATTATTCTTTGCCATAGTCAGTGTGGAGATTTTTCAGTATGTGTCCTTCACTCAACACATCTACCATTGCCTCGGTGACGTCACGTGCATTCTTTGACTTGAGTGATTTGGCCCAGGCATACTTGGAAAACATGTATTTTATGGTCAAAATGTAATGGTGGCCTTTACTCGCGCGAGCAAAGTGTTGCATTTTGATCACATTGGGTTGTAAAGTATCGTCCAGCCCTTTCATGATCTACTCTCTCCGAAGATAATTCCTTTTGACCGACTTGTACGATTCCCTGGAAACGGCATATCTCATTATCGCATGATGTAGCCAGCTTCGACGAGTTCTTCGATGATGGATATAATCTCGTTGGTGTGCGACTGGTTGTCCACAGACTGCGAAGCAACCAGTTGCCGTAGTCTATCGACTAGTTCATTCGGATCATCCCTAAACACATAGTCTATCTTGCATATGGCATTAATCTTCTGCAGCAGCAGACTCGATCCAATAGCTTCAGCCAACCATGGAAAAAGTCCCACTATAATGCCGAATTTCGCATGAGCTATGTCCTTAAATTGCTGCATTGAGGGGTTATCATTCGCATGAGCATGACTAGGCATATCAGGGGGCAGTACTTGTGGAAATCTGATTCAGTGTAGTGTCCAGGATGTCTACAAATCAAAAGTTCGCACAGACCATGTGTCATTTTCACCTTGTGCTTGCAGATCTGCATCACATCACCTAGAAAAATACCACTTCCTTGATTCTGAGAAACTATTGTTCATCATGATATCGTAGGTCGCATGTCTTGTCGCTGTTCCAATCGGAGTAGAAAGCGATGTTGCGCCCGATCAGGGTGCCTACCTCGGATCCATGCTTTCATGTTTGTTTCCATCCCCATGCATTCAGCAAATTGATCAGGGGCAGATGTCTCCATCACTGGTGATGACCCCTTCCGATTTGGATAATTCTGGACTTCTTTTCCATTTACATGTCGGAGTCAGTCCTTCTCCTTGATTTCGTGTTTTATATCCAGTCAAGGCAAAGTTTCCTCCTGGCATTGTCGACCAAGTTCATCGAGACGGCTGGTTATCTGCTTGTAAGCCTCTTCCTTTCGATTCTCGAGAGCTAGTTTGTAACTTTTCATGAGTAGATATTTTGCGCCAACAGCTTTGATGGCCCACTGCAGCCCAGTTGTCAGTTTGGTTCGGTTTGTCATTAGTCATAGAATGGAAAAAACACACAACTACAAAGTATATGTACATATTCACTCTCGAGTTGAGAGAAAAGTGAATTTTCGATCATTTCCAGTTGGTTGATTCATGCATCCAGCAACTTCTTGCTATGCCTCGCAACATCGGTTTTGGCAGCCATTTGGGCAATGGGGGCGAAGAAAACAATAATAAATTTCAAGAGGAGAGGGTAAAGAAAGATGGGCGGATTACTTCATGCCTTGATACCTACAATTAGTGCACTGGCTGGTATCACTGGAGCCGAAACGAATATCGTAAGCACAGTGAAACAAGCCTTGAATGATCGAAAACAGTTAGAGGAAAACCGCTGCCATGACTGTAAACTGGAAGCTAACACGATGAGTAAAAAAACAGCCAACAACTTTACATATGATGTCCCCCTAACGAGGAAGAGGTGCGAGGAATATCAAGAGTCGCAGCTGGAAAAGGTACTAATGAAGTCTCCAGAGAAACAACTGCACACGAAAATGTATTTGGAACTGTTTGCATGCAAAAAAAAAACACCTAATTTTTGTGTTTTGTTCATGCGAGATGCTTTGCCCTCTAAACGCAATAGACATGAATGTGCCATAATTAATCTGCACATGACAACCAGGCCCGGCACACACTGGGTAATGTATGTCAACCATGGCAAACATGGGGTATATTATGACAGTTTTAGGAATTTGTATCCTCCACCCGAACTGTGACTGTACCTGGAAAACAACAAACTGGCTTACAACTCTGTGATGGAGCAGATGCCGAACTCGTGGAACTGTGGACACTTGTGTCTTTGTTTCTGGTGTGATGGAATAAAAATCAACTGTAGGCGAATAATTATCTGTTAACATTTTACATAAAAGGTGTTTGCACCGATATTCTCCAGTCAGTATTTCGGTGTCCATCATTCTAAGTGGTAAGACGTCCGAGCTAAGGACGGCATTTTACCCACCGTTCAAGCTGGAAGGTGAGATGGTCGTTGGGCTAACAAATTTTCAGACTTACAACTCCATATCCAACATAGAAGAAAATGTGAATTCTTCATTCTGGCACATACTGGCAAGAGATGTGAAGGAAATCAGCATTATCACCGGCACATATGAACTGAAGGCATCGCCAATTACATAAATAAATCTGTGCCATCGGGCATGACTTTCGAACTACACAGTAATCCAAATATACCGAAGGCAGAAAAATTTGCAGTGCCGATATCGATTTCACCGAACCACATACCATCGGGTCAATGCTGGGGTTTGAGACACGGATCTATGAAGCTGGTAAAATGCACGAATCGTCACAGTCTGTGAACATATTTCCAGTGAACGTTAAGTCCATAAATTGTAATTTGGCGAGTGGCTGCTACCTCAATTGCATCAATTGTAAAACCAGCAATATACTGGTGGCCCCTCGAGGTTATAAACTGGTCGAAGTTCTGAAATGCATATTTTACGTTCCCATAATTGTGAAGAGCGTACATGAAGGGGTCGTATCAATCGTCGATCAGGAATATAAGGAGATAGATTTCAGAAATGAAGAAATCACTGTTTGCTTGCACTTGAAACGATGGGATTGAGTTTCGCTAGGCATACCATGTATAAAGTCGAGCGCAGCACGAAACCCGGAACCAGTAGGGCCCAAGACACTGGTGTGCTAACACATGTCAACAAACAGTTTCTACGTAGCCTAGGGTTGAAAGTGAACAGGTATGGAAGACAACAACATATTGAATGTAACCCAGCAGGCAGAATTCGACAACAGTATCGACAAGTTTGAGTTGCATTGCTACCAGCCATATCTGACCAGCCCCTACGCCCTCGGATGTGAGGATTGAATGCCGATAGAGCATCAAGATATTTACACCTTGCCTTCGGAATCATTCCTGCGCATCCAAGGTATGCCCACAAAAGAGGATGGGACCCACCCAACCACCACCGCGTTCGTTTGCAACAGTATACTCCACATTTTTGAGTCAGTAATATATGAACTGAACTGTGTTACTATTGACGAAACGTAGGATTTGGGCATAACCATCACCATAAAAACTACCTCTCGCGCACGCCCTTACAATCTCGACATGGTAAAAATGGCAGGCTGGGGAATAGAAGATGGCTAAAAAGTTTCCATCTTCGCAGAAGGCAAGTTTGAGGTGAGCATGCCACTATATATTCTACTTGGTTTCGCCAAAGACTATAGGAAGATAATAAAAGTAGTCTGCAAGTACTGGTGAAAATGCTCGCCACCTCACATCTGGATGCAGTGTTAGGAGCCAGAGAAAACCAGCAGCCCATGGCTGTAACACTGAACAACATGGAGAAGTTCATTCTCTGCATGACTCCGAACACCCATGAACGCATGAAGCTGAACTATGCCAAGAAAGTAAAAATCATCGACATAACCTTCAGCAGTTGGAGTTTGGTTACATGACCGATACTGTCATCCACCACGAGAAACTACTGGGTCGTGAAGACTTATTCAAGCACAGAAAAACCTCATTACGTCGTAGTGGCATCTCAAACGAACAAGCAACACAATATCTCGGCACACAAAGTGATCTTCGACCACTGCAACGTCCAGAATGTAAAAATAATTTTTTATATAGCGAAAGCTATCCGTACATGGAGTTGAACACCTCATTCGACCAAGAAGGACTTTCATTGCAGTATCATCTGTACACTCAGTTCCAAGCCTTCTACTATGGTCGCGAGTCCTATGTCGTCCTGAGCCCAGAAATATTCTATGAAACAGTACCATTGCTGCTCTTCGACATGTCCAAACCAAACGAGCGAGTTCAAAATGTCATGGTGAATTGTCGTTTAGAAATTATTTCCAAGGAAAACGTGCCTGCAACACTGCTGCATACAGTTTTATTTTGCACGACAGAGTAGTGAGCTACGAATACTTTTCGGCGCTAGTGAAAATGGTGAACTAAGTACATATAAACGGGATGATCACTGCTTCTTACCTCAGTTTGTATCAGGATATACTGCAATTTGCATGGAATCCAGAGCCAGAGAGGCTATGTGCTCAAAAAAATAGCGGTGACCTATGACGATGATGGGAAACCACACAAGCGCTCCTTTCACTCTTCTTATTGGTGGAATCTCTTGGACGATAAAAGCAATAAAATGAACGACTGGCTGATCAAGTACCACCATGGACTGGAGTGGGACGAAGGCAATATTCTGTAACACCAAGTGGGAAACATGCTGCGCGACCTACTGATAAAAGGGCCGGTTTACGTAACAGGGTCCGAAAAGAAAAAAATGGCTGGGCTACTTGTGAAAAAACGAAGTTGAAATCATCGATGTGCAGTGCGAGTATGGCTGTCCTTCGCTGCGCAAGCTGGCGAAACTTTATGACGACCAGCGCCGGCATGTCTGCGACAGGTCAGAACCTGTCTGTATATGCGCATGGAGAAATACACAGCTGCTGCACAAATGGTGTGCCTCGTCCTTGGACCGTAATCAGCAAGTTACTATTAGACACGAAGTCACCCGAAATGTAAGAGTAGTTTAGTTTCCGTGTGGTGGCACACCTGATCATCCATATTATATATAAGTGAGAACAATCGATGTGCTCATTTCATCGTTGCCTATAGGTCTGATATCACCATCACTCAATTCTTTCCTACGAACAGTTATTTAAATGCCAAGCCTGACTATGGCAGCATAAAATAAAGTTTCATTGCAGAAGATGGATATATGCGCACATAAACCGAGATCTGCGATGGTAGCGGCAAGCAGTATTGACGTTTCGTGCACTATTCAGTCGTCTACGAGCCAACGCAGTTTTAATTTGACTGTCAGGGACCATCGGCCTGCATCGTGTTCCACATGACGCCGCAGACGCAGCTGTCCTTCACCACCGACCAAATCATCGCCTCGGTCCAGATGCCTGCTACCATCTACGCATCAAACTGTGCCGTGGAGCTGCCCCAGGCAGGGTACGAAACTTCCCAGCATCCCGGGTCCAAGAAGAATGCTGCCAGCCAGACGACCAGATATCGCCGAGTACTGCATCGGCGCCAGAAACTCGTGACGGTATACACCACGGATGTTTTTGCCTCCATCTTGGAAAACGAACCTGCGCCTACTCGTCGACACTGTCCAGCAGTGTCTATTCCTGGGTCTGTAAATGCCGGACCTGTTGTTGGCGGTGGTCCCACCAATGGCGAGGCAGACGTGGTGGAGCCAACTGTTAAAGGCGTGCAAGATCTGCAGTGTGGCTATGATGAGGCGGATGATCATCTGGGAAATGGGAGTATGAGTGGTCGAGACAATGGACATAGTCATGATCCTGGGACTGGTGTTGCCTTTTGCAAGAAGTTAATGCTTAACATCATTCGAAAACTGCTTAGCCTTGCATGTGACAGTCTACTATAATAGTAACTTACAGTGTGTATATATTTTTTTCAGTTAACCAGAGACATAAAATATATGGAATAGTTACAATTTCGAAAAAGTAAGATTGTCTATGCTTTTATTTTGTGTTTTGTATTGACTGTATACTAAATCAGAAGTGTATGGAAATTTATTTGATGGTTTTATTAACTTTTCCCTTTTGTGTGTGACTAAAATAAATTTTCAATAAACAAATTTCTTTAATAACTTACTAATAAGATACAAATATTATATAAATGAATAAACGATAGTATATTCTGGGGCCGCTCCGGGATTTTCGCCCTTGAGAATCGAGCAGGACAATGCCGCAGATCGGCGGTTTTTCTCGGTGATCTACAGTTTCCCCGCGCCTTCATTCCGGTTCTACATCATACTCATCTCAATCATCGGATTTCTTGACAAGGGGAGAGAAATCGTTGTGTTGTTACCAGCGTTTAAAATTTTTTTCTGCAATCATTATCCAAGTATGTTCTTTCTTTTTTTATCATTCAGAGTATTGAATAACTGTCAAGAAAGGAATGTTGATTTTTTTATTTACCATTTGGAATAGGTCGGAATTAATTATTGAAGAATGAGGATTTTCTGAGAATTACTACAGATGCGATAGTAGTACGCCTAATAAAATGTAATTAAATAATGTTCATTGCCCTAACGAAGTTACATTTTCAACATTAATCTCAAACATAAGTAATGGAATAATGAATAATTCTGAGATGACTCCCCTTCAAACAAGTAACATGAATCGTTTAAAAAAAGAAGTGACTCGGAGTCAAAGTGCTTTAAAATAAAAGGGTCGTGAATTTTTTCCGCGTGATAAATATTTGACCTATATATCATATGTGGAATAGCAATTCACCTGTTGATGTTCCTGACCAGGAAGCGAACAGCTAGGTACAGTCGTGAAAATACACCAGCTCTGCTTGTAAACAGCTGTCAGTCGCTAGTGCAGGAATACAATCTTGCAGGAATACTTACAGGCTGTTCGCGAAACACTCTTTTTTAAAGCCCTGCTTAAGATCGAATTTTGTATTCTTCCACCATACAGCATTGAAATGTGCCTACGATCTTTATTCATGCTGCCGGTCAAATTAAAGCAGGAAATTGTTAGCCAAGTAAATATTTTTACAAATTTGCAAATTTTTTACAAATTCTTATTTGAATAGCAGGTGGGTTTTTTAGGCGAGCTTCCATTTCCCTTTATTCCGGCGCCGCTCTATATTCATCTCGCTTCACCCTCATCGGCACATGATGTTAAGAGACGTCCAAATATCTTTATACGTATTTTCTAGTATTTTTTAAAATTATTAATTATAAGTTTTAATGTTTTTGCTAATCCTTTCTTATACACATAATTTTATAGTTTCAGGTGTTGCTGTACTTGTTTTGTTGTCACTGTCTGGCTTCCGTAATATGAATCAATTACGACCTAGACAAGTAAGGCTGTTTGCGAATCATTTACCCTCATTACAGACCAAATTTTGCCTAAACGTGCGTAATTGATCACAATTGTGTTCACTGAGTCTGAATGTATTAAGCATTCCGAAGGCTTCTGTAATATTATTTTATGTGAAAAAAAGTAATGAAACGTTAATTGAAATATGATTTGCTTTCTCCGGCCTGGAAGCAAACCCAAGTGTTCGCTAACACATAGAACATTGTTTTGAAAACCAAATAATTGTTTTTATACACTGGAATTAATATATGAGAGTCATTGACTGCGCGAAGGAAAGATTTGACCTGTTCGCGCGAAATAATAAAACATCTTTTTGAAAAATGCATGCCATACATTTTGCATACGTCAAGACTTAAAAAAATTCACAATGCAGGCCTTTTCACAGCCTAAGGCACGCATATGTTCCCATGATTTCTAACGCCTCTACAGTATGCATGATAACTCGTTTATATTACGCGCGTGCTTTTACGGTCCTACCTAACCAGTGAACTATACTGTTTGTGAATAAATTAGAATATAAAATTTTACGTGTGCATAATTTGTTTGAATGCGAGAAAAATTAATACTAATGGCAGAATACGAATAGCTCACGCTTTTGAAGGTATTCAGCATAGACTAAAATTAATTTATTTTTTCAAGACTGTTCGAGCTTAATACATTCCTACCCCTTAGTATTTAAAAGAAGAATCTGGATGGAGGTATCGCTAGACGGATGCCACGTATAAAATAGTATTTAAAACATTCTACATACATAGCCAGTACAACAGTAAATATTAAATGTACTTGCGAACTCGTAACTAATATTTATAGCGTGCGTGCATACTCAAGTGTAATTTTTTACAGTAAATTGCATAAATAATTGTGTATTTTAAGCGAACATACTCCAGGCGCAACAGTAATATTTTTTTCTCGTTATTTCAATCACGCATCTGTACATACATGTGTCCACACATTTCTAGAACGTCGAACCCGTATCGCTGTGCATGCAGGACCGCGAGCTTCGACGCCTACATGTGATAGCTCTTATTAGGCACGTTATATTTTCCTTCACCATGCATGAGTACGTTCATAAGCCAAATTGAATATGTTTTGAGTGAGACGGCACAACCGAATACACGTGGCGTGGTTTTATTGGTTTTCCAACGCTTCTCGTTCACATACTTTTTGTGCAAGGCTAGCAATGGAATGGCACGAGTACTGTTTCCAATACTCATTGAATGCTTATATGGACTAGAAGCTCAGTCGTCTGTCACGTGAAATAATTTAACATAATTTTTTATTCTGGATAGGAGGGTAATTGAGTACAGCCTCTACCTGCGTGTGCGTGACTTCCTGAGGTCGGCTCCCGGCGCTGGCACGCACGCTGCGTTACTTGTGCTGCCCCGCAGAGATAACGCACGCGTGGTGTCTGTTGTCTCCTCGCGTGACGAAGCCCTGCGGTCCCACGCCGCGACGCTAAAAGGTTGCCGTTGCGGAGTCGAAGTTCGCAGACGCGGCGCGGGAGCCTCAGCAGTGCGGCCTCGAAGCCCTTTGCATTCTTGACACTCGCTCTACCAGGACAGCGAATATCTCGAGATTAATAACTGCTTTCAGAAAACTTCAAATGAAAAACACACGAAGACACTCTCGGCCATTATTATTTTCCTATGGAAGCCTACATACTTACTCATTGTTCACGGTAGAATGCCAATGTTTAATATATTTTATAAACTCAAAATTGTATTGTAACTATCTTACAAATAAAAAATGTAGTTTTAACAATGTTCTTATTTAAATAATAGTTAGCGCTACATGTTGCTGGGAAGAAGCACGGAGAGGCACGCTTGCCTGTGATGTGAACCGATGCGGTTGCCCCAAATACACCTGGTATTTCTCCTACTCCTACACAGTTAATGAATTGTGAAATTTGGGGGTGGGGGGGGAGGAGTCAGCCAATAAAAATGCCTGGCCAAAAACCGTTACCTTATATTACACATAGTTAGTTTCTGAAAAAAAAAAAAAAAAAAGAGTCTGTTCACGGTAAAGCGAGCACTTTTGACGCCCTAGTACTTTTTTCTTTCAGCCATATTTTATACTACAACCATCTTTTAAAATAAATATTGCCATATAAGTAATAGACGCAGTGTGCACATTCCACTTCACTCTGGAGTTAACGTCTAAGGCTGCAATAAAATATATTTTTTTACTATTATTCTAAACCAGAGGGCTTTCAAAAGTGCTCACTTTACCGTGAACAGCCTATAAGACTGGAAGGAGGTGAAGTTGGCCAGTAAAAATGCTATGGTAATTAGAGGTACTATATTCCTTAGATCACTCCGCGCCCATTCGCCATTTGGCTGGATTATATTAAGGAGATAGCGTACTGAAATCTCTCACTCTGATATCAGCATTTGTCGTCTGCATATCCGAGTACCCTTCTGCTTCGTCGCCATCTTGCATTTTGTGAGAGATTTTGAGGAATCACGGTCGGCTTCCAGTGAATGAGCGAGTGAAGAGATTTGGACGGCTCTTAACGGCAAAGTCTTGAGAGCCGATGAGGGTGATTGAAGTGAATATGCAGCAGCGCTGGAATGAAGGGGTGGAGGAAACGGGAGATCTCCGAGAAAATCCGCCGACCAACGGCATCGTCCGACACGCTTCCCACTTGCGAAAATCCGGTGACCCGGCCGGTGATTGAACCAGGTTCGACTTGGTCATGGTGGCCTGCCAGTTTTGCGCTCGTTAGGATATGTTATGTTCTGAAGTAAACTTTTATTAATTAGTTAAATTAATTTTCTTTGCTAGTGAGCTCTTAAATTTCAAAATAAATAACTGATTGTTAATTTGTTTGACCACGAGTTCTTAAATTTTTTTTAAATTAAAGTTTTTATGCAAACGATTTTAAAATGAAATTGTTTTGCGTACGTATTACAATGCAAAGTTATTAACGACGTTTATTTTATTTTGTGCAGTGATTGGCAGTCAGTGCGTCAATTCCCCTCTTCACAGGTTCGTGCTTGGCCTGTCCGGAGCAAGACAGCATCGACTGTCAGTTCTCGCGTGTTGCGAATTATTCTGAAAGTATGTTCTTGCCACCTGAAAGATAACATGTTCCATCACTGCTTAAGGTAGCAGGATTAGACAGGTTTGGTAGACTCCAGGACAACAGGCTTCAGGCAGAAGATCTGAGGATCTGACCTTGACCTAAATATTTCCCATTCCCCCCCCCCCCCCCAAAACCTCTCATTTTCACTCAAAATCGTACGTTTTAACACAAAAATGCATTAACATTTCCCCTTTTCCCTTACAAATCTCCCGTTTTTCCATAAAAAAATTTCCCGATTTGCCCTAAGAAAAGAAGAATCTGCACCGAAACCGCAGAAAGGCAAAAACGAGCCAATTTAATATTTTGGTTTGCTTCCTATTCCTTTTAGACCAAAACAATGCGGTATCTGAGAAATCGATAAAATAAAATAAATTTAATAATTATTTATAAAATAAGGTATAATTTTATAATTAAATATTTTAGAGATGTAAGTATTAAATGTTAAAAATCACCGAACTCGTATTTTCAAGGCGCATTCGATCATTATGTCATAGCAAAATTATTTTAAAATTATTAATTTTTAATTTCAATATATTTTAATAATTAAAAAATTTAAGACGTAATTATTAAGTGTTATATACAATAGGACTCGTATTTTCAAGGTGCATACGGTCATGATGCCGTACCACCATTCTGTCTCTATTTTTTATTCTCTATCATTCCGTGTTGTTTCTCTTTCTCTCTTGTCTCATTCAATCTCTTTCTCTCTCACTCTCTTTCTCTCTTTCGTTTCTCTCTTGTCTCTCTATCATTCCATAGGATTTCTCGGAGTCCTCCCATTTTTTCTCTCTTTCCTTTCTCTCTTTCTCTCGTCCTTTCTCTCTTCATCTCTTTCCTTTCTCTCTTGTCTATATCTTTCCTTTCTTCCGTGTCTTTTTTAATATTTCAATTAGTCGTATTTGCTCCAATGATTACTCACACTTGTCCGACACCACCATCTACATAGTTCCTTCATCGCCTGCCAGAGTGCATGAGTCAGCAGTGTATATATTTATTTGTGAATTTAAATATGCAATTTTCCAAACACGAGTAGGTATAGAAATTTATTGTAAAGTATATTCCAGGCAGGACTTTGTAAAAATGATTTGAATTATAATAATTTATTTTTTTTAGCATCGATATCATTTATAATATTTTACTTTATTCGATTTTTTTTTGTACGAAAATCAAGTCGTCTAGCCTTGTAACCCTCGCACCATGCAGGCACACATCGACAGATTTACCAGTCAGCCGTGCCAGCTGTGACATGTGCAGTGACGCTGGTCGGAACCGCGGGGGGAAGAGGGACAAAGTGTAAGTGACCCCGAGACAAGCGCGCGCGAACCAACGACATAGATATACATAAACTGCTAGTAGGACGATATCTTTGACTCCTATTGAAACACCCTGGAAGCCATGTTTGTGACGTAATTTTATGACTTTGTGGGAAGAACAACGCTGAGTTCCAAGCATCTAGCATCAGTGTTTTAAGAAATGACTTATTTTCGTGTAATAAATATGTTGCTAAGGAATATAAAATGCTGGGAGTGGGTACTTTAGACTATGGCTAGATTTTTGTGTTTGTCTACAAGTGATCAAAATGCCAAATTCTTGTGTGGCATACAATTGCACGAACAGAGCTGCACGCGGATCTGGAATATCTCTCTACAAGTAAGTTACGACCTGTATATGTGACTAATATGTATTGCAGTATGACCTAACACCTAATTTCTGGCGTAGTGTAATAGCAACTTCGTGGTACACTGTTCTCTGTTAATTAGGTAGGTCCTCGTATCTGCAAACTTATTTGTTGTCCATTAATTTAATAATAGTATATTAATATTTATTGGTAATTATACCAGGAGCATATCTGAAGTCAAGGTTTACAATACAAACCAAAGATACGTATTGCTACTACTATTCAATTCATCCTAAAGTATAATTTTAAAATAGTCCACTTCCATTTAATTTTGTGTTGGCATGTAAGGTTAATCATAGTTTGCGGTTGTGCCTTTTGCTTTATTTCCTTCGTATTTTTTGTCACGTTGATGAGTGGCAACGTTAGAAAGAAAATTAAATGTCACACTGAAACTACATTACAGTATTTAACCATTTCTCTACCGGCGTAAGTTTAACACTACTGCAATTTAAATAACCGTAAGCATAACTAAGAGCTAAACATATTCTTTGTAGTGGTGCATGCTGTAATAATGCATAACCATTTCCAGTGCACCATAGTGTAGTAAGTTGGGTAAGATCTGATTCAACCTTTGGCAAGAATGTGTGCATAGTGTTGGGACCACAAATAGTACACCGACTGAATGGAAATGTAAAGTGCACACTCGTCAATCCAGGCCGTGTGCGAACCACACTCAAGGAGAGGGGAGTTGTGGAGGTCCGGTCCAGCAACAGCCAACCTACATCAGAGGAGGAGATCGTTGAATAAATAGAACTGCAAAACCACCCGCTGCCTCCCGATACTCTCTACGGTCCAATATCGGCAGCTTCGGACAAGGTGTCGACGATCAGAAGACGCATCCAGAGGTGATATCGACGCGAGGTGCCGCTTGTCACTGTGTCACAGATCTGCTGGTCCAGATTCTAAACCAGGCCGCTATCTTCCACGTCAAGAGACGTCCTTTCACCACCTCATCTCCACTACATGGCATCAGGAGGACCCAGAGAAGCTTGGTCGATCCAATCTGAGGCAATGGTAGGTGTGCAATGGTAGGTGTGCTTCCAGTAGGGTGCAAGGTAGAGCGATACGGAAGTAACGCGATTAAAGTAAATGATAAAGTCTATTATTTGCACGACAACAATGTATAAATATATTTTTATATTGTTTGTATATCAGTCTATTGTGAAATGAAATTGTATCTCAATAAATCGTTGTTTGTACTGTACGCTGTGTTAATAATTACAGTATTATTAGAACTCCCGAAATCAATCCCAGTGGAGTACAGACATACTAAAGTGAGATTAAATGAGGTGTTCCTAGAGTTGTGAAGGAGAGTAAGGTGTAAGTACCTCTTGCATCAGTTAAAGCTGGGACACGTTGGTCGTCTTGTGTCAGCCAGGCTTGGAGTAGTCACCAGTCTTAGAATTTATTATACCCAGTTATCAAGTAGGAAAGGTATTCGGCTGACTAGGCGAATGCAACGACTGGTGGAGGCTCCTTCAGCTTCAGGTTCCACCACGTTTTTTTTTTTTTTTTTTAGCAGTTGCCCGAGAGCAACTGGTAGAGTCGCCGGTTTTTCCGGTCCTCTTTTGTTAGCTTTGCGAATTAGCAGTTTGAGTTTTACCTTGTAAGTGAGAGTTAGCGGCATTATAAAGGTGTAGTGCAATTTGTATAGGGACTTAAGGTTAGGACATAGTAGGAGTCACGTGAGGCGTAGCAAGTTAATAGTTTGCTTAGTAAGTAACTTGTGTGTTGACGTGGTGTTGTGTATGATTAGTTGCGTCAAAAGCATTTGCGAAGACAGCGCGCAGCATAGCCAAGCCAGGGTGAATATTATCTTTCTATATGCACAGATACAGAAACCATAGTCATCTGCAGGCGCGTGTAGACGGCCTTGATACGTAGCGCTACGCAGCACGTACCGCGCAGCCAGTGCAGCGCTAGGCTCTCATCTTGCACTCATTCTTTGTAGTAGAACTAGTGGTATACTGTTTTGCTTCCTAGTGTAATTAATGCATGACTGTACAACGGAACCGTTTTGGTAGAGCATAACAAAGTCTCCTATTGTAATTGGGTTGTGTGTAGTTCGGAGCAAAAAGTAGTGTGCTTGTAGCTAGTGCTATAGTATGAGTCATCACATGCGCGTTTTGTGCCACATTAATAATTGTAGGTAACGATCTACGTCAGGGCGAGTTACACACGTTTATCACCCATGTCATAGCGTGGCACATGGAAACACGTAGCAAGAAAGGTGAGTCTTCCGTGAAAAAGCTCTTCAAGCAGGTTTTGTTAGACACATCAGAAGCGGAGCAGATCCTTAAAGAGAAGAAACTCGAGCGTCAACATACAAGCTAATCCGGGCTTTTAGGAACGTCAAGTAGTCAGAATCTCACGCTCGACTATTAATTTCAAACAAGTCCGGAGACCGCGTCGTCACAGACAATATACGACAAGCCAATCATACACGACGAGGACAGCTATTTGTTACCCACTGCACACGTGCAATCACAAACAGATCACGTCTATTATAACTTTATCGTTATAATTAAGCGGTAGCCACAGTGCCCAACATCCCCGATGCGGACCGTTTCCACACGGAAATTGCGAAACTGAAGGAGGAAATAGGGAAACTTACGATTCAAAACCAAAAGTCGCAGGACACGATACAGTCGACTGGGGATAGTAACCAAGGCGCAGATAGAGGTAGGAATTATCGCCAGTACGTGAGCCGACCCCACAGACCGAATACGAACAACCAGTCTTTCCCTAGAAACAGGTTTGCGTAGAACCAAAGGAAGCAGAATATGACGCAGCCTATAGTCATAATGAAGAATGTTCCGGCGTAGAACACAGGGGAAACATCCATCAACAACGTCAATTTCGGCAAAGCTACCGAAATTTCGGACTTAGAGACGGGTACGGATCACGCGCAGAAGACGCGCACACACGTGATCAGAGACAGTTCCAGGACGGCCGATGGAGTTATTTTCGAGGTAGTAACAGACGTTTCCGTCTCGGCAGTGGATCGTAGCCGCCAAAGAACTAGTTGACAAGGGGGCAAGTCGCATTTACCCCGCTGAGGAACAAACGCGGACTCAAAACGCCTGCAGGACGATTTTCAACAAAGTCGTCAAAGTCATCATTGCTATTTAAAAAATAAGCTAGCTTTTCCTTAAAAATGTTGCATATTTCATCAAAGTCCTTTTGTAACTGAATATATTTGGGTTCATTTAAACTTTTTGAGCAAACATACAATTTATTAAAATGTAACCATCATGCCTCATGAATATATAATTAATCAATGAGTTGGTTTTCTCGCCATTACTATTGCTGACGATAATTACTCTTATATTGTCAGGCAAAAGTTCGCCATTCATTTTATATTTTTAATTTTGTTTGTAAATTAAAACACTGACACCCCAATTAACTTTTTTAATTTATAGCATTTTTTGTAATAAATGGACAATAAAATTGTCAAGTTAACAAATAATAGAGGCGAAAGGCGCTCGCAAAATGCCGCATAGTGAAATTTCGCAGGAGGCGCCGATTCGCTACAAAGGTGACGAAGAAAAAATTGTGTGCGCATTGTGTTTTTACGAAGAACATAAAGCTCGCCACTGCGCACTCTTTCCGAACCTAGAATTCGACTTCGCAACTGACATCGTGGCAAGATTCCAGTGTTTTAAGAACAAATTCGAGCCGAGGCCAATCAAGCTTTGCATCAGCACTGACCCCGCCGCCACAGTCACTGACACAGCCGCCACAGTCGCTGACACAGCCGCCACAGTCGCTGACACTAATGCAGTCACTCCCGCTCCGGAACGTCATGTCGGCGATGATGATATCGCACATCGTGCACACAAGCTGAGCCGAACTAAGTTCCACAAATCACAGCGAGGTGCGGTGACACTTGAATATCAGTTAGCTTCAGCACATGCATCGACACCGTGAATTAAGGTAAAAATATGCGGTAGGCAATTCAAAGCGCTCATCGACACAGGATGTTTGCGAAGCTGCCTAGCATCGACATTGTTCTCCAAACAGAAATTAGCACCAATAACAGAGACGTTCACACTCGTAGGCGTGACCGAAGAGTTAAACCTCCGAAGTTTAGATCAAAAGTCAATCTGAGTATATCAGGCCATGTGTACCCACAGGAGTTTTTGGTTATCGACAACCTTAAGATGGGCATAATATTAGGTGTCGATTTTCTTAAGTAATACGACGTCATTTCCTTTTTAAACAACAATATACTTTTTATAAATGGCAATGATTTAGACAAAATCTTTCAAGTTCCCATTTATTCGTCGCTTATCGACAACGAGAATGCAGGGACAATACAATATTGCATCAATATATTGGAAACCATAAAAACAGGCAGGGAAGATAGAACTTTACCAAAAATTAATCCTCAGCTAGAAAGTAAAAAACAGCAAGTCATTAAGGACGCAATTAGCTAATATCAGGACAGATTTGCGTATTCCAAATTCCAGCTTAAAGAAGCCAGGAATTATAGCATCAAATTAGATTTGACTTCAGCTAAGCCTATTGTGACTCGACCTTAGTGTATCAGTCCTAAGGTTAGACAGGAACCACTAGAACCACTAGAACAGATACACAATATGCAGAAAGTTGGAATTATACAGAAACCGGATTCTCCATTTTGTGCGCCAAATTCAGTCGTAAGAAAAAAATCAGGCGATATTCGGTTTCTCACCATCTTCCGCAATCTTAATCAATATGTAAAGTGTATTCAGTACCCATTTCCGGGTGCTGAAAACATCTTGAACCTTTTACAAAACTCAAAGTGCATAACCAGTCTAGACCTCTTTTCAGGGTTCTATTCCATCCCAGTACGCAAGCAAGATAGTCATAAGCTAGCCTTTAGCATCGGCAGAGTTGGGTTATTTTCCTACAATCATCTCCCTATGGGCCTTTCCTGTTCGCCTCATCATTTTAAGCAGCTTATGGATATTTTGCTAGTACCTTTACGTTGAAATATGACGATAGTCTATATCGACGATATATTTATAGTAGGTAATTAGTTTTCTGAACATGTTAATAACATCAAAAAAGTATTTGATAAAATAACCAAATTCAACGTGAAAGTTAATGCAAAGTGTGTTGTTCTGCTGTTCGTTAAGGCCTACCCACAACTGCAAACTTTTATATGCACACACTAGACGGTGCAATCTATCACATTTTGTTATAAATCTCATTTTGTTGGATGTGTGGTATAGGCCCTTCTTCGACCACCCAATGTACAGTAGCCAGGTATACAATTTGGCATCAATAAGACCTCTTTAATACCTCAGAGAAATGCAAGCCCTTAAGTACTCTAAATAATATTTCACTTGCATACTATTCACTTTTTCAAACAAAGTGGTTGACATCTAGCAGCGGAAATGTGTAGTACTGTAGCGAGTATTAACAGTTGCCTTTGCTGATATGATTTACTGACATTGCATAAATGTTTTTTCCACATAAATCAAGTACCTTGCATGAACAAATATAATTCAGTTCTGCTGTGTGATATCAAACAAATACCTTATAAAGAATTTATATCAAGGCAGGGTATGGTGTGTCTGTGCACAACGGAATGTGATATAAAATGCTGGTGATGTGTGTGCTTGGAATTGGGTAATGATAATTCTACAAGCTTTAGATTTAAAAAATTACGTATAATTGAATTTATAACTGCTGGCAAACAAAACAATCTATTGTAATCAATAATTAACAACTTACAGCTGTGGTATTGATGAACAAAAGTAATATATAGCCTAAATAATGACAAACTACTAGAAAAGTTTAAACAGTAGCATTCTCAATGCACAGGCAGAAGAAAATAAATAAATTATTTTCTTGTAAACAGAAATATAAATCTACAGTACGAGTTCTGTATGGCTACATTGATTGCTTTGGCAAACAGGTAGCTAGATTTATGTGTAGAACAACCTAGTAAATACTTAAATACTGTATACAAATTATTTTTACGGTAATTATGCAGCAGAGGGGTAATTTTTTCTAAAAGTAGGAGTATTAATACAAAGAGATTGTGCGGAGGATTATTAAAAACATGAAAATGCTGGGGTAGAAACCTAATTATAAAATTAAATTTAAATTGAATGAAAAACATAAAAGCTTAGAAACGTATTGGTAGTAAACAAGTAAAATTTGACACCTAACAACTCACTTCAGTGCACTCTATAAACCCGAAAATGCCAACTCACTTCAGTGCACGCTATAAACCCGAAAATGCATGCTAACATTTTTTTTTTTTTCACATAATATATGTAGTTCTTCATAATTACCGAGTTACATACGCACCTGCCAATGAAAACACACATATTGTAATATGTTCTAATGAATACTGATATAGTTACTCGGTGCAGAGCCTTATTAATTTCATTTGAAATCTGCTAATAAATCACTCATTATACCCACTATAACCACCATTTCTGTAGAAATGGGGCTGCGCTCAAGATGCACGAAAACATGAATACCTACAAGCTTTAATCTAAATGTAAAGTGAAACGCCATGAATTGGTGTAAAATAAACATAATTTAGTTGAGACCTCAGAATGTTAACAGCAGAGTAAGTTTTTAAAAATCTAAAATAAATAATAAAAAAACTACTACCAACTGTAATATTATATATTTTGGAATTTTTCAATAGGGTAACCACTACTTTTTTGCTACTCAATATGCAATGCGTGTCATCATCTGTTAAGCAATGTGACTTTGCAGATTACAGTTACCTTAATAGGTACTGTGCACAGAGAACTCTGGAAATCCAAGATTGCATAAAATAAATACCCTTTCTTCTTAAAATATTTTAGGTTGCGAATAAGATCCAGTGATTACAAATTATTAACTAAAACACAACAGCACTGTGTGAACCGTCAGGGCACAGGCCTCGTGGACCTTCGGCAAGAAGAATATATACAGCAGCGTGGGCACAGACCTTCTGTGCCCCAAAGCAGCGAGGAAAAATATTGTCCGAACCTAAAGTAAAGAGACAGTATTCGCAGCCTAATGGTACATAAATTTCGACCAAATAATGTTCATTTGACACTTTAAGTATGAAAGAAAGATCTATAAACTAGTACTTGTTTGCTGGATTATGTTAAATTTTATTTGGGAGGGCATATGCCCCATTGACAAGAGCCGCCCTTGCTTTGTTATATATGTATGCATGTATGTAAGTGATTCTGGCACAACTTCCTCAGTTCCCTTATTATTTGGACAAACTATACGGTAGCCTTATTTTAACAACTTAAAAAGGTTAGCTTAATAATGTGCATTATGGAGGTTCACCATACCACATTAGACAACTAAAACACCACAATATCACAGAGGTCTGTTTTATTACATTTTTTATTAGTTCAGTTATATATATATATATATATATATATATATATATATATATATATATATATATATATATATATATATATATATATATATATATAGTAATTTGTAGATAGAAAGTTTTGCTTTTTTTGGTATCCTCTGTGTCAACTAAAGTAAAAATTGACAATGCATATGGTCCTATGTAGTTACAGTGTTCCTCAAACTACTTAGGGAGCATAAAGTTGTACTTTAGAGACAGTATATAACTAGAATGTTAAGGTATTATGTGCTTACGCAATAAAATTATTGTTTACTGTCTTGGGTTCAATTACTGTTTGTGACATGTATGGTACTTGGTGTAACTTTGATGAGATATGAAAAATTTTCTGTTGACTTCATCACCCAGGATAAGGAACAGGATAAGGGATAGTGTAGACAAGTGCAAGCAAGTGTTCAGGGTAGTGACATTTTCGCTTAGAATGTCGAAACACCAATACCCTTTCAAATTCACACAAACTCTCATCAAACACATTCCTCTTTAAATATATGTGTAGGATCAACCAAAGAAAAATTACCAATTATCGCAGAACTACTAGGAATCAATAAGCCGTGTTTGATTTCAATCTGATTTAATTTATTAATATTTATTAGCAGAAAATAATTGCAAAAATTTAGTTAGAAAAAATTTAATGCTGATTATTTTTGCAAATTAAATTAAAATCTCAAATATTAACTGTATTATTTAACTGGAGGCTTATGTCTTAAATAATTAACCATCCTTAAAATAATTTTAGTTATGTACAGTACTGGCATTTTTATTTGCTTTCTGTTTTATTCCAAGGAGTGTGAGTTTCAATCAATAATTCTCAAGTTTTGAAAATAATGCAACTGTAAATTTCACCCAATAAGTTGACAATGCGTAAATTAATAATTGTTTATAAGTTTCTTATAAGTTGCCATCATTTTTTTTACTCATTGCTAAGAACTGTGGATATTCCCTATTTTCTGAAGGAAAAAAAATGTTTTAAATGTTACAAAACTACAAGAATTTAACAATGATTCTAATAAGAAATGCCTACTGCAAAATTTTAACCATCAAAAGGCTCAGATCACAGTCTGCTGTGACCAGATGGTATCCAATCCTTCCTTTGCACTGCACATATCCACCTTCTCAAAAGGCTCAGATCACAGTCTGCTGTGACCGGATGGCATCCAATCCTTTCTTTGCACTACACATATCCACCTTCTCAAAATGTCTGGACATTATGGAAATCTGAAGTTACAGATACGATCATACAACTTTAAGATGATTAGTGTTGAATTTCTAAAATAAGAATCTGGTACAACGTAAGTTGCTACAAAATGTGCTACAATAACACTAACTTGTCCAAATATGACAGAATTACATGTGTCTGGCGAGTTGTGTCAAAATATTTAATACCGATATTTGGAATAAAAATAAACTATGCTGATACTGAAAGACTAACAGACTGCCCATGGAATCTACTACAATCCAGTTTCAAACACCACTTGCGGCCATCTGCAACTCTTTTTTAATTATCTTATTGTGTTTTGCGGAGATGATAAAATGTTTCTTACACTTAACCCCTTTGTTACTGGCATGGACCTGTGCATTAGTATCACGAGATGAATTGTGTCTACTTAGACTTCTTGGCAGCTCATCTTCATTTTCTTCCCTAGAAAATTTCGAGTCTGGATGCCCATACTCCACCAGTCCATCCATGGTAAAGGCCATTCTACGATTGAAATAAACAAACCCATTACCACAGCTTTAATAAAATCCCCTATATATATTCTTCTTTTGATTTATAATCGTCTTCCCAAGGACTAGTTTTTAAATTTATTTTCATAAATGTTTCAATGTGATTTCTGAACATGTTATTACTTTTTTGTTCGAAATGCCAAACTTCGTGAATTTTAAGTAATTTGGAACCTTTTCCAATAACTTTATTTAATTATAAAGTAGTCCATGTACCATTTAATGCTCTTTCTTCATCACTGTGTTTACATACTTTTGTTTTCTCTACAACACATTTTCAACATAAAGTAAACAATAGTTCCTCTTGTTTAAATGCAAGTACTGGATGATATAAGTTTTGTGGTGGTAAAACTTTAGATTTTATCAATCCAAACCAATTTTCGTTGTAATTTTTAGGGTTATATATTTTAATAGGATGTCCAACAGGATAAAAATCATAAAACATCACTGTTGGATATAAACTACACATATCTGGATTTAAAATATGTGCAAAGTTTATATGTTTTAACCATGAACTGATGTTATGATGAAGTTAATTCTTTGTATTCACATCTGTTTATCACAACGTTGTACCTTCGCGCTAGGTGTTTGAAATAAAGTTGTGTAACGAGCTTACATTTCTGTTTAATTTGAATGTCTGCCACAATCCCAAAAAAAAAAAATACTAAGCCCAACCAGATAAATTAAAATAAATAATAAAATAAATGTTCAAACCAGTAAGTACCAACGCATGTAAATATTAGAGGAATAAATGTTACAGTAGGCCTATGTATTTGCATGTTCACCACTATTTTTTACATTTGTCGATGCTACGTACAATAAATAAGCGGCACGATTTGCGTGTTTGAATTTACCGTGTCGTTTCGTTGGACTGGTTGTCTCTTCGTTTCAATTTCTATTCCAAACACGTATTAATAACAACAGGTTAAATACTACTGTTGTTTCTGCCACAGTTGTAACAAACACCGTCGTGGCTAAACATTAATGCGTATTATGTGTAACGTGCTATATCGTCTGTAACAAATAGTTATAAAGCTTGCCTAATATATTGTTATAGGCCTAAGTTGTGGACATTCTTAGGAAACATGACAGCATTCTTTGAATAGCTGTAAACAGCAATCAATGCATTTGACAGTTATAAAAGTAGAAGTCACATGGCAGTGTTTATGTTTACGTGTAGCGGAAGGACACGTAATCAGTAACCAAAAGGAAAATTTAGGTGGGCTTCAGAAAAGGCATTTTTCTTTATGTTAATAAATGTTGAATTTATAAATAAAACAAAATGGAATCACTTATCAAGAAGTTAAACAATTCATATGAATTGACTAAACTACAAGATCTCGAAATTAATCAATGCTATGCTGCTACAGAATTTCAAATTTATGAATCTAAGTTAGGTAAAAAATTAATTGTATTCTAGATGGCAAGTATAAAATTACATTACCAAATCTCTATGTAAATATGTTATATAAAAATGCTTTAAAATTAATAAATGAGAAACAATTTTTATAGAATATAAAGGTTTGAAAGAAATGAAAATGGGAACACTATGCACGAAATAGAATTCTCTTAAAATATATAAGTTCTATTAATTCGAATCTATCAATTATTTTTTTTTTTCATTTTGATTTTTGACTTAAAATTGATCCACTTAAATTTGCTTGATTTAACTTTTATTTTTGGTCTAAATTTGATTGATTTGCTACGTAAGCGACTGATTTTGCTTAATTTTTGTGCAAAAAATGGATTGTCCTCAACCCACTCATATACTACTACTATATAAGCCAAGATCAGCTCCGGTCCCCATTAGGCTGGAAACCTCTAAACGTGGTCGTGTATCTAAGGACTTCCATTAGGCACGATACTCTTAACACGGGTTTGCATATATCTCAATGCCTTCTTATACCTGGGCAAAGCTAGGTAGTTCAGCTAGTATGTTATGAATTACAGCTATCAGTTTTCTAGAAGAAAGCTAGTTAAAAAATTTAATGGCATTAAAATTTTTCTATTTTCAAAAAAATCAGAATTTCTGCGTATTTTGATAACTAATGTAAACAAAATCTCCTGCATAAAGTAAATGTTCAATAGTAACAAATTATTTCACTCTTTCACTCTCACTTTGATTCATTACTGGCAACTGGAATGTTTTGTGCAAAATGTGTGTTACACAGTTGGAACATAATGCAAAATAGATATTTCATAATTGTGACTGTAAATTTTAAGGTAATTCCTCGTCGTTTCAATAAGACATCATGGCGCATATATCTATCACAAAGTATGTTTTTTTGAATGTAAGTGTTGCTGTGATTATTTTGCCATCTGACAATTCATGAATCTCTTCTTTTTCACAGTTTAAAGCTCTTTACTTATGAATCAGATTTTCACAGAACTTGGTATTTTCGGAAAGTTTTTGAAAATGTTTTCAACTTTGTGATGTGTTACTGAAATGAACTAGTATTTTGAATGTTCGTATTCTGTTGATGTATCACAAGGAAGAATGAGAAGGAAGTCAAACATTTTCTTGGTGGAGATATGATGCAATATAATTTTTTAGAATACCATGAATACGTGGACATTTTTTGCAACCAACCATAAATTATTTAGAGAGTTACTATGACATAAGTTCAAGTTTTTTCAGTGTGTATTTTTTTGAATAAGCCAGTCTGTGTATTGAAATGGGTACATGCCAAAGGTGGATTATCATTATCTCCAGAACCCAGAGTGTAGTCTACATCACTAATAAAGACATCTAAAATATCTCATAGTGGAGTATTTTTTAATATTAATTCAACTGCTTTTTCAAAAAACAAGTTTTTCCAACGTATATAATTTGTAATGACTCTTTCCTTTTTCTGTTCAGAGAATGAGTATTCAAACAATCAAATGTGAAATAATTGTATAAATTCGTAATGGATGTTAGGTGGGGTGAATTTAAGTTTAAATATATTCAAAGTGAACCGAATGGATGTATTCAGAAAGTACAAATAAATCTAAATAACCAAAGTTGGCCCTTATGCTTGCCTTGCACAAGACACAGATATTATTTAACCATAAATCTAGTATACGGCTAATGATGTGGCTTTCGCCAGACACACTACCAATCATCCTGTGTTAAAAAACTGTGGTGGTTGCATGAGGCTGTTTAGTTGAGAAACAGCAACTCCATTTTCTATACACATGGAAAGTTTAGTTTTCGATCGACTGGTACCTTTTTTAACTAAGGGTCAACACATTTATTTGGTGCGTGAGTCTCACTTCATAAATTGACTAGATTTGCACTTCTTATTTTATTGACATTCTTATTATATTTTTGGCTTCTGATGAAAATGTCACATCTAATTTAGTCTAGCGAAGTTAACATGGTATTTTTTATTTATTTAATTTTATTAGATTTCCTGAGAGCTCTGGGCTCTATGTAGAACAGTACAGAAATACTACGGCGGCTATCAACATTTCTGCATACAGTATTGGAGTTAGCCAAACTTACTCAATATACAACAAACCAAGCATTGTCAAGCACTGGCATACATGGTATTTTACATTTACCTTCAAGAACCGCGTAAAGTAAGGAGACATTAAAAATTGTCTAAACAACACCAGTATGTAGAGAAATCGAAGATAAACAATTGCGTGCGTTAATAATTCAAATTTGTTCACATATGCAAGCCCGTTATGAGCTCCTTGTGAGATCAGTACAGATAATGTCCTGGCTTGTTAAATTAAACTTTATAACAACAGAACTATATACACTTCAAGCTTCGCACTACCTAGTGGTTAGTTGTTTTTAATGGTGTACTATAATCGTGCCGTTGATGTCTTTTACCCTCGAAATATGCGTGTACTTACATCTATCAATGATATATACCGCGTAGATTTATATGTGTGCGATAGTGAAAAACTCGGTATATCTTACATCTATGTATTTGACAATGGCTAAAGAAGAAGCTATCTTCCTCTCACGAATTGAAAATTTATTAATACTTAAGCCGCAGTGTGTGAGAAATTGTGAGAATATTTTCATGCTCGGAATATAATGATGCTCCTAAATACCTGCCAAACATTTATGGCAACTACCAGAATTTGTTGCATATTGTTACTGATTTTCAAAATTCACGGTAGGAGTTTACCTGGTCTGCAGACAATCATTTTCCTATTACAAAAATGTTAGCGAGAACGGAGTCGAAAATTTCTGGCAGTGGTTTCTTGCAATTTATTGTACAGCGAGTATTTTACTATCAATAGTGCTTGAGGAGACATACTTTAACACTACAGAGGTAAATTTAATTTTCATATTTCATGGAAACTTATACAGAAAAACACAGCAAGGACAATCCAAGATAATTGTTTTTAGTAAATTAGTGAGCTATTACATTAGCAGAGTAATGAGTTTATGCCGAGCTCTTTACAGTGCTGTAAATATTTATATGTCATTGCGGCACAGGATGTTGTGAAAATAAAACTCACAGATTTAGCAAAAAAGTTGACAAAAACAGTTATCTACGATCTAGTATTTTACGTTTATTAGTTCTTCAACTTCTGATTACAAGAACCTACAGACTTAAATTAATATATATGAAATTAATTAATGTCCTACGGCCTCTTAAATGGGAGGGTACAATCCTAAGTGCATGAATATGTACCCTAAATAAAGAGTGGGGAAAGGGAAGGGAATAAATGTTTCCCCTAATCTTTTAGATGATTTGATGACAGATTTTCAATTATCTTCACTGACAAATTCCGTTTAATGTCCACGCCTTAGAATACCTGGCTGGATATTTCCTACATGACAGCTCATAAACATTTGCCGCTGGTCACAGATTAAGATTAACTACCTTAACGTGCCGTAAACATGCTCGGGGAGCAACACCTGCCTTCAAAATAGAAATGCCTTCTATGACGTCTTCACGATCATAGCATCACGGATATGATTATGCATGTGCGAATCTCAGGAAAATTGAGAAAGCTATTTGTGATGTGCGTAAGCTCGATTGTACTGACAACACAAAAACTCTTGGGTTTGTTACTGAAGACGTGCTGCCCCTGAGTGAGCGTCAGTTTAAAATACCAAACAAATCATGAATATAACGTGTATCCCAAAGAAGCTATTTAAGTCATCAAAATATTAATACATGAGAAAATTGTTTCATTATTACTTAAACAAATATTTTTTTAGAGATGACATCCACTGATTACTATGTGCAAAGGCGATTGTTTTTGTCACTTTTTTTATTTTAAATTAATAAGCAAGTCACACGAGTGTGTCATTTTAGTCTACATCCCTTTATGATCAAAGGCTTATGAGTTCAATCACCGTTAACTGATTTTTAAAACGTTTCTTAACTCTTTTAAGAATTGTACAATATTTTCTCGAAATATTCGTGCTACGGTATGTTTTTGAAAGACACTAGCACTTAAAAGAATTTGCTGAACTAATTGAGAAGATATGTGAAATGATAAATAACTGATTCACAATTACATTTTTCATTTTATAAATGTTTTCTCTGTATTTAATGGAATTTTTTTATTCTTGATCTTGCTTTAAAAATGGTATTTTACGATATTTCCTAAACAGAAACACATTTAGTCAAAACTAATTGGTATGAGATAGAACATAATTTATTTCAAAATAGAAAAAGTCACAATTTTTCCGGAAAGGTTTCTCAATTAAACGAACTATCCAGTAAATTTAAAAGTAACATTTTATCCAATACATTCAACATTTGACCCACAAATGTATTAACTTTCTAAACTTTAACCAATTTTCTTAACATGTTGTTTTATTTGTTGAAAGTGAGTATTTTACTCACTATTTTATGGTATAGGGTGTAACGATGGTAGCTGATAAAAAAATTATATTGTAAGTTTAGTACAATAGTTAACTTATCATTTATTATATGATAAGCAGTTACGCAAGTAACCATCAGAAAATGGAGTTTCTTTATATTGTTTGAAATACTCATGCCGTATTTCGATGGATGCCGGAATATAACCCGCCACCACCCCCTAAGTATTTTATCGAGCAATGAGGAAACTACCAAAACTAGTGCACCAAACAAACATAGCATTTGCATTTACTGAGTTGGAAATAAAACTCCACACTCCCCGAGCCATGCTAATAAAATCACTTAAAAGCCATAGCATAGGAGAAAGTACGATAAGCTAATTATTTTGGTGTCAATAATTTCTTGACGGTTGTAAGCTCTGGTATTTGACCCTTTCTCTGCCTCACCGATTAGCAGAATGACGAAGATAGCGACCTTCGAGGTGGCACAATTGTAACTCATTGGACTCGCATTCGGGAGAACCCGGGTTCGATCCCCGGTCCGACCGTTCTGATCTCGGTTTTCCGTAGTTTCCCGAAATCGCTCCAGCCGAATCCCTCCTACCTGACCAAACTGCACCGTCTCTAATGAATTCGCTTTCGACGAGACGTTAAGCTCCACTACCTACCTAAAATAATGATAAATTTTTCGATTCCTACACTCTTGACAAGTAACGGGGAGATCTCTAAGAATGATAAATCGAAAAAAAAATCCCAATGCCAAAATCACGTGCACACACTCGTATAAGATAATAAAGAGAAATCGAACCACCTGCCAAGGTTTTCCCCAAACAGTTATCTTTTGCCGATGTTGATATGGAAGACGTAATATCTGGCGGTCAGAATCTACTATATATACAGCACGCTGATCAAAGCAAACATGTCAATCGCCAGAGTGGCACAAACCTTCCAGTCAAAGGTAATAAGCAGTACCTCACAAGGGCTGCTTTCTTCAGTAGTAATATGTTACTTTGGATAGTTTACTGTAGTTTCAGTATTTCGTGACTTCTTTGCACGCCTGTCAAAAGTATTGATTTTTTAAACACGTAAATTTCATAATCTGAGACTGGAAATTAATTTTCTATTCATTGACCTTGTGAAACGTATGGTAATATGAACCTCTACTTAATTATGATTCCCAATATTTAGAGTTTAGACTACGTTGAGTTTAACGAAATGTTTGGCGCGAGTAATAATAAATCATAGCTTCGACATTTCCTTAATATAATGCACTCGAAATGATTCTTTACTTCAGTTGCCACAGCCTCTTAAAAATATTATTTAATCTGAAAGAAAACGTATGTTTAATATGTTTTTATGTATTTTACTGTAAGGGCATTATGTACTCCCACGTAAACACAAGGACAAGCCGTCGCTGAAGAATGAAAACATTTTCTTGCCGTGTAATCAATTTCTAAGCTTTGTTCTCGTGTGACATTGTCAGTCATTGTTAACGCTGACCCTTGTAGCAGTTTATAGACCCGCGGTCGACCTAAGCCTTTTACAACTAGGGTCGCATGTTCGATCCCAGGTCCTGGTGGGTGAAGATTGTCATGGGGTAGAGGGTGAAGATGGCGGACACTGCTCGGTCACAGTGCACTTAAGAACAAAGGGGAAAACATTAGCTAATACAGTACATTCATGGTTACTTCCTAATATCCTGAAGCCCTGCTAAAGTTCTGCTTATAGGATATTCCTCCAACTCGTGCAAACAAAGCTTACCGAGTACAGAAAATTACACTTAAGGGACAACACAGCGGGTTCGTGCGCATTCAATGTGTTGTTATTTTACATGGGAACTGTTTATTACTAGGCGTTACCAACTCACGTATTTTATCCCTTATTTATTAATATTAATAATTAACGAAATATTATAATTTATTGATGGAATATAAGTATTTGTTCAGTTTAACTAATAATTATGAATCTAAGTTAGGTAAAAAATTAATTGTATTCTAGATGGCAAGTATAAAATTTCATTACCAAATCTCTATGTAAATATGTTATATAAAAATGCTTTAAAATTAATAAATGAGAAACAAGTTTTTATAGAATATAAAGGTTTGAAAGAAATGAAAATGGGAACACTATGCACGAAATAGAATTCTCTTAAAATATATAAGTTCTATATTATGTTAATGCATGTATGAAACACCAGAAATACATGACATATTTAGGAAACAATCAAACACTTAGCACATGGGGTGATTTTTCAAATGTTTGGTTCAAAAAGTGCGAGGAAACCGCGAATAGAACATACACTGCGATCTCCAGCCGCAAACACCAGCAAATCGGCTTCACTGGCCAGCATAGTGTTGCAACGCCATTCGCCAGTCGACGCCTGGTAACCTTCTCGCCAGCATCCAGTAGCCAGTAACACCCAAAGCTCGTTCCTAGAGCTTTGCGCAACCAATCAGAGAAAGGGTATGACGACATCAGAATTCCCGCCATGCCACTTCGTCGCTGGGTACTAATCTGCTTTGTGGCCTGGACATAGAATTGAGAAGTACACAGAAGTAAGATGGAGGGGCGTTTTCTTTAAGGCCATATTCCTCATTTTTTGGAATTTGGTTACCTGAGAGAAGTTTCGAAAAATGTCTCCCTCAGTGCAGTTGTTAGTTATCAAATCATTATAGTTTTCAAAATATAACTTTCAAATTCTGACACAAGTGTGTTATAGGGAGGTTCCAAAAGTTGAATTAGTTTCTAAGCGCAGTATACTGCATTTGTGTTACAAGCTACCAAAGGAACAAAAACAACTTTTCCTCTACAGTTAATGGTTTAAACTATTTATTAAATTAATGTTAACAGTTTCGCTTGAATGAACAAAAATATATTTACGACAAGCCTGACCAATATTTTCAGCAAAATTCAGAGTGCCAATACGCACTCACCTGTTTATAAATCGCACTCAAACTGAATCAATATATTCTGCACACCATACAGATTGCATTAAATGCAATTTGATTGGAAAAAAATATGTACGAGCAAAGTCTAGTATTCTGCAGAATTCGAGAAATTGAGACTTTTGAGTGTTATGTTTTGAAAAAATGTGATCGGTCTTCGCGCCGTGTTACTGCCCAGTAAGGTGATTTAGCCGGCGCGTGCGGCAGCAGTTCGCTGCCCGAGCGGGTTTTTCTCTCCTCGCTTCTGTTTTCTTAGAAATGTATTATGGTTTTGTCGTTTCTTCCCACATATTCATTTCGAAAGTGCTCCACGCCTATCTCATCTCTCTTCACACATTCTTCTGGTTAGCTGGAACGACAGACAATAATGTCACTCGGGTTAGACAGGCGACTTCCTGCTAAACCTAGACTTCTGTCATACACATTGTCAATGGAAAAAAAAAAAAAAAAAAAAAAACTCTTTTCATTTTTTACTCGTGGTATTGTTATGATGAACAGTTGATTAATTTTTATATCACTATTTAATTATTTTCCATAGATATTACTCTTTTATTATTAGGATTTAGTATCTCTGAGTTATATCTCGGCAAATGACTAGACAAGTCCATTAATGGTTAACTTCTAAAGAAACATTTAATGTCTCAGTGCATAAAGACAAATTATAATACTTTAATAATAAAAACATATTTCGAAATTTCTCAATTAGCAAGTAAGAAAAAGAAATCAAAATTTTATTGATTAGGATTATTTTTATGTATTTAACTAGAATGAAAAAATTGGGACAAAAATTTTTTTATATTAAAATTTTACGTACTAATCATAATTGAGTGCTAAAACGCTTCATTTAATTCAAAATAACTAAGTTGCAAATGAGCATGAAATGCAATATTAAGTTATTTGAAATAATAATACTAAAATAATAACAACATAAAACTTTTAGTCGCGTTATTAAAATTTTTCAAGTGAATATTTTGGAATATGGTGATTAAAATTAGTATACATGGAATCAGAAGGATTATGTTTAAAAAAAAAAACACGAAATGATATGAAGTATTAGCAGCTTAAAGATGTGCAGTTACAATTGCATGATTATGAACTTGGACGATAAATATTTCAATTGTTCGTAAATACAGGATTGAACAAAATGTAAACAGGATTCGGTGTATTTTTATTCAGAATCAGATAAATTTTGCGATATTACGTGAATACACTAGCTCAGTAAACAAATTTTGGAAGTTTATTTTGCATGCAGCCTTATCGCACTACACAAAAATCATTAAATTTAATAGTTCCGAAAAGCCATTGTACGTGTTTTCCAAAAATGATTTCAATAGAGCCAGCCAAATAAATGTATGAACTGTTATGTACTAATACTGATTCATTTGATTAATTATATATGATTATCATTAAATTGTTCCAGGAAACAAGATGAAGGTGATCGCAGTTACTTTGGCTGTAATACTTGCACTTCAATTCACCGAAGGATCATTTTTCTCCAAATTTGAATTTCGTGAACATGAATCAGCTGCATCTCCATCTGGGTCACCACCATCAGGAACACCACCATCTGGTTCTCCACCTTCTGGCTCTCCACCCTCTGGCACTCCACCATCTGGATCTCCACCAACTGGAAAACCAGGGTACTTTGCTGATGTGAGGGCCAGCTCTCCACCAACACCACCATCTGGTACTCCACCTTCTGGCTCTCCACCCTCTGGCACTCCACCATCTGGATCTCCACCAACTGGAAAACCAGGGTACTTTGCTGATGTGAGGGCCAGCTCTCCACCAACACCACCATCTGGTACTCCACCTTCTGGCTCTCCACCCTCTGGCACTCCACCATCTGGATCTCCACCAACTGGAAAACCAGGGTACTTTGCTGATGTGAGGGCCAGCTCTCCACCAACACCACCATCTGGAACTCCACCTTCTGGCTCTCCACCTTCTGGATCTCCACCAACTGGAAAACCAGGGTACTTTGCTGATGTGAGGGCCAGCTCTCCACCAACACCTCCATCTGGTTCTCCACCATCTGGAACTCCACCTTCTGGCACTCCACCATCTGGATCTCCACCAACTGGAAAACCAAGGTACTTTGCTGATGTGAGGGCCAGCTCTCCACCAACCCCACCATCTGGTTCTCCACCATCTGGAACTCCACCTTCTGGCACTCCACCATCTGGATCTCCACCAACTGGAAAACCAGGGTACTTTGCTGATGTGAGGGCCAGCTCTCCACCAATACCACCATCTGGTTCTCCACCATCTGGAACTCCGCCTTCTGGCACTCCACCTTCTGGATCTCCACCAACACTAAAACCAGGGTACTTTGCTGATGTGAGGGCCAGCTCTCCACCAACACCACCATCTGGAACTCCACCTTCTGGCTCTCCACCTTCTGGATCTCCACCAACTGGAAAACCAGGGTACTTTGCTGATGTGAGGGCCAGCTCTCCACCAACACCTCCATCTGGTTCTCCACCATCTGGAACTCCACCTTCTGGCACTCCACCATCTGGTTCTCCACCATCTGGAACTCCACCTTCTGGCACTCCACCTTCTGGATCTCCACCAACTGGAAAACCTGCTTTCTTTGCTTAGTGATCGCTAGTTTTTGACATCTGTCTTCAACCGTTTAATTCTGATGGTCTTTTTTTAGCGAACATGGACTGGTCGCTATCTGGCACTCGAAAAGCTGTGTTTTCTGTTTTACTCCGGCATACGAAGAATTGCAGTTTTTTGTAACTATAATATTTATTATTCTCATTGTGTAACTACAATAATTGTATCGAAAGAATTTTCATACCTGTCTATTATAAATAAACTTTTCAGATAAATTGTCGACTTACTATCATTAACTAACAATGGAATTAACATCTTTTTCATGTGTCGTCTAAAGAGATTCTTTGGTTGGGACTGATCTCACAACCATGTTATTTTCTCAACTCCAGGAAATAATTTTTCATATTTGGACTTAACGGATTAAGTAAAATAGTTTTAATATATCCGAACTCACATTCTTTCTGCAACAGAACTGTTTCATGAAATTAAACTTGCAAATTATTAGTACTGTGCATTATAAATAGATGCAAAGGCATTAATTTGCCTTTTGTATAACTGTATCGTATCAAACTTTACAATAATTACAGTGATAATTTGTCTTTGTTTATTGTTATAAACAATTGTGTCGTAACGAATAGTTCTCGTTGTGTTTAAGTTAATTCGCAAGACTTGAAGGCAATTGATATATTTTCTTAGTCATAATTAGTAGTAAATGTTCTTCCTTCTGTCTATTAATTATGGTGCTAAGCTTATGTGATTTCTTTCCAATATATGTGATCGTATTGTGTGTAAATAAATTTGTCGTCATATAAAAACTCACTTCTGGATGGTAATTTTCTAATGAAATATCTGTTTCAGACATTAACCGAATTTCGTCAGTAAATAATTGTAGTTTGAAAATATCTTGTCACCAAAGTTTTACATTTAAGTACGATTCAAAAATATCTACATGATCAAACATATTTCGATAAGATTTTTTAACTTTAAATATTATAGATTATTTAGGTGAAAATTAATTCATCGTTTGAAATAGATATCAGTAAACTTACCCCCAATTTTTGGTTTTCCAGTATTTTAAATTTTTCACAAAAATGTATTGTGGTATAAAGTAATTGAATAGTTTTTCTTTTTATTTGTTTGGTCGTAAGTTGCAGAGTCCACACTTATTACTAGAATATTCATAACACCATCATTCAGGGTTTATGCAAACACACAATACTAAATTCCAGGGTACTTTACAAGAGGTCAAACGGAATACTTTTTAATGTGGTATCAGTAGTCTAACTGAAAGCTTTTTATCCTTTATTAGTGACAGGAATGTGCAGGGGCAGACAGGCGTTCAAGATAGTTATCGGACACAGAGCGCAATGACATTACTATTTATTGCTACAGGCTGTTCATAATTGAGTGCATTTGAAAACCTTGCTTAGGTTATTCTTTTCCTTTAATTTTGCATCGTTCTGCCATTTGTAAGATTAACATTGCCATGGGCCTGATCTGATAACTACAAGTTGTTTCCAAATACATGGGAAGTAATCGAGAAATTGATAGTACACCCCAAAACAACACAAAATGTCTCGGTGAACAGATGTCACAAAGTCGATAGTTTACTAGTTACAGACCTTCTTACATTATACCACATGTATTGGCTATAGTCTTTCTTTTATGAGGTGTGCCTGCTAATCTGATCAGCTGAGTATCCTAAACAGAGTGGTGCGCCTAATGTGGGCACCCCAAAATTTCCAGAACAGTTGTAGATCACGATATGAAGTTTTCACTAAACGAAATTATGTATGGGGGCAAGTTATTTGCCGCAAAGTTATTATGCATAACACCTGCATGGACAGAAATAATTAAACTAAATATGATTTTTCCTTATAAACATTCAATTTTTTTCAACGTCATATGAAAGTACGTGCAAAGAGGAATTCATGGTTATTGAATATGCAATGGAAATTAACACAGAAACGCCCAGCAATAATGTGCAAATATGATTAAGTTATATGAACCGGTAGTATGAAGCAGCGGACCTGTGCTCACAGCTATAAGCAAGCAACACCTGCCGTAACTTCAGGCCGCTCGTCACTCGCTACATGTGCGTTTACAGATGTGTATTGCTGTCGATGGTAAACAAATGGAGCACATGTTGTGAAAATACCTAATGTGAAACGTTTCAATTATAACTGTGCTCTTCTGTATTATGCATGCGGATGCGATTGTATTTCTCCTTAGGTTGGTTTTTTTTTCTGTTTTTGTTGTGCATCTGTACGCACTTGTTACCGAGTACAGTTAATGGCTAGGATACAAATATCCTGAATTATGTTGGTATCTGAATAAAATGCAAAATACTGGTATTAGACTTGAGAATGTGGACCGTGGGGCTCCTGCGATACAATTTATTCAAAATACCGGCCTTCCTCCTCCCAACTCCAGTTTCCCCACCACTTTCCCTGCCCCTCCTCCTGTGTTGTGACAGGTTGACGGGTTTCCTCCACCCCTTAACACGGTGCTGTGATTGGTTGATAGGTTCCCTGTTCCTTGTAGGTGCACTGTGATTTGCTGACAGGTTTCCCTCCAGCGAGGGAGGTCTGGTATGTAAGTTTATGCTCCCCTCCTCTGTGAGGTGTGGTGTGATACCCCCTCTTATCAACCTCCACCCCCTGTGGACGTATCGCAGATGTGAGGATCTGGTTTACTGGCATGTAGTGGGATGATGTGCCACCATATTGGGAGTTCTAGTGACCTGTACGCTGAGTGGATTAGTCAGGAGTATACATGTTCAATCATCGGCTGCCGAACCACTATTGACGACATTGGGAGGGGTGATATGTGTGGTTCGACCCCCGACGAGTGTAAATACATGTATTCCTATATTTAATTATGTTATTAGAATTATTTATTCGTGCAATGAATAATAATAAGTACACGCCTGCAAAATTAGCAATTGCACAATAATTTATTACATGCAATAAGAGAGCGAGTACACATCCTCTCCCTAGCACTGCCCACTCAAGACTAAGATCCGATCACTAGCATTCTTAGAGTATACCCTGCCAACCATATTGGAATGCGTCCAAGCCTCACAGCCCAGCAGACACAAGCATCCAAGCAGCTCCGCTACAGTCTCCAATCAGCGCACGATTCATCACTTGGGGGACACTAGGGCTTATTATAGGAAAATTCTACAGGGCTAACCACCATATTGTTTATCATTTATGTGTAAGGAGAAAACATATTTATAAAATTCGTAGCATAAGTTAAGAAAGATTCGGATCTTGGGAGCTGCATAGCCAGTGTGACATGCTGCATAGGCCCTATATGTATTTGTAATGGTAAATATCGGTTTAAAAATGTTACTTAATATAAATTTCACACTTTCCCATGACAGCTGGTAACATTTAAAAAAAGGAAATATTCTCATGTTGGTTCATGGATTTGAATATGGAAAGTTTTGATTCGAAGTCGGGAATTCTAACCACTTGGCTACCAATCTCAGGCTTAAAGAAGTGATTAATGTTATATATATTAGTACTACAAATGGAAGTGAAGAATTACCTCATGCAATTAATTACATAAATATTTCTAATGTTTGTTATTCGAATATAACTTGCGAACTCTTAGGAGACAAACAGTATCGCGAAAATTTTAGTCTGCAAGTAACATTTCTAGCTCTGTATGTTTAGGAGCTATATAACCATATTAATAAGCATAAAAAAATGTTTTAATTTTTTTACGAGATTTGTTTATAACAGACTGGTTACAGTAGAGGATGATAATAAGAGAATAAAAACTGTATTTATTATTCGATTTTAAAATCTACTTAATTTTTTTTAAGTTGTACTGAAATTGTATGTAGAGTACAGCAAAAAAGTTCTCTCAACTTCATTTCAGGACTTCTCTCTTCAAGCCAAAATATTATACAACCTTAATTATTTATTTCCTCGACTATTTTTTGTAGGATTAACTATTCTGTTCGGATTTTATTCAATGTATTTATATGTGACTAAACCAAGGACAATTATATTCTCTACATATCAGGCAAGGTACAGCACCAGCGAGAAACTAAATACTTTTTTTATTTATGTCATATTTATATTATCATACTTCAAACTACAAACATAAAAAAAACCTTAAATTTTTCCACACCCTTACACCAGCATGCTCAATTTTCACTTAGGAGATATAATCTGCTTATACACAGCTCAAGGCAGTCTACACGAGCAAGCGTCCAACCAGAACCCTTGTCCATATATTCTTCTTCTTCACGACAAAGTTTTTCTTTCAAGGCCTCTGCAGTCCTTGGGATACTATCAAAATTGTACAGTGCTTGATTCGCAGTCTTGAATGCTCGGCGACTGATGGCTTCATCCAGAGACTGAGACTTTTCGAAGGTACACACCAATCATACATTTTATTTTGTGGCACCTTCTCAACTTCTTCTGTAAATTGATTGAATAACAATTGCTTAATATTGTCAAGGTATGGGCATATATGTTTCGTACCTACAAAGTTATTTTCAATCACATAATCCTTTAAAGGGCCCTTGAATACCGACTGTTTGAGGTAGAATCCATTCGATGTGATGTCACCAACAGCTAGTACATGTCGTTTCATAGCTGCTGTAACTCGGCCTTTTTAGTTTTTAATGTCTCTTCTGCGTATCGCCGTGTTTGAATAGATTTTTGCACTTCATACAACGCTGCATAGCACAGGAAGGTCCCTTACACAAGTACAGGGCAAGTCCTTTAAAAGAGGCCCTGTGGGACATTAAATCCGACAATAACGAACGCAGTGAATTCGTAACAATGTAAGACTGTGATATTTAAGTCTTGTCGAGCAGAACATTTCGAAAAATCCTCTGAAACAAGTTGTGAAAAAATTATGTAAATATATGGTTTTCGTGCACCATTGCCCGAAATTCTCTCCATTCGTCCGTCAAAACCTTGGCAGGTTTTAACTTTTGATGGACCAACGGATTAAATTACAGCCTTATAAACTTGCACGTTTTCTTACTCGTTCATCCCGAGTTATTTATAATGCTGCGTGGTGTGTGCAGTGTTTGGTTTCGGTTGTCTTTTATTTTCATATGTTTGCTTATGTAACGGTATAATGAATTATCTTTCCTGAAGATTGTAACATTTGGAAACACGAGCTCATTTTATGAAATAGTAAATATAATAAAATCAAGCTTTATATGTTATCAAAATTTTTTATTTCACTACTAAAATTATGACTAAGAAAATATATCAATTGCCTGCAAGTCTTGCGAATTAACTTAAACACAACGAGAACTATTCGTTACGACACAATTGTTTATAACAATAAACAAAGACAAATTATCACTGTAATTATTGTAAAGTTTGATACGATACAGTTATACAAAAGGCAAATTAATGCCTTTGCATCTATTTATAATGCACAGTACTAATAATTTGCAAGTTTAATTTCATGAAACAGTTCTGTTGCAGAAAGAATGTGAGTTCGGATATATTAAAACTATTTTACTTAATCCGTTAAGTCCAAATATGAAAAATTATTTCCTGGAGTTGAGAAAATAACAAGGTTGTGAGATCAGTCCCAACCAACGAATCTCTTTAGACGACACATGAAAAAGATGTTAAATCCATTGTTAGTTAATGATAGTAAGTCGACAATTTATCTGAAAAGTTTATTTATAATAGACAGGTATGAAAATTCTTTCGATACAATTATTGTAGTTACACAATAGGAATAATAAATATTTTAGTTACAAAAAACTGCAATTCTTCGTATGCCGGAGTAAAACAGAAAACACAGCTTTTCGAGTGCCAGATAGCGACCAGTCCATGTTCGCTAAAAAAAGACCATCAGAATTAAACGGTTGAAGACAGATGTCAAAAACTAGCGATCACTAAGCAAAGAAAGCAGGTTTTCCAGTTGGTGGAGATCCAGAAGGTGGAGTGCCAGAAGGTGGAGTTCCAGATGGTGGAGAACCAGATGGTGGTGATGGTGGAGTGCTGGCCCTCACATCAGCAAAGTACCCTGGTTTTCCAGTTGGTGGAGATCCAGATGGTGGAGTGCCAGAAGGTGGAGTTCCAGATGGTGGAGAACCAGATGGTGGTGTTGGTGGAGAGCTGGCCCTCACATCAGCAAAGTACCCTGGTTTTCCAGTTGGTGGAGATCCAGATGGTGGAGTGCCAGAAGGTGGAGTTCCAGATGGTGGAGAACCAGATGGTGGTGTTGGTGGAGAGCTGGCCCTCACATCAGCAAAGTACCCTGGTTTTCCAGTTGGTGGAGATCCAGATGGTGGAGTGCCAGAAGGTGGAGTTCCAGATGGTGGAGAACCAGATGGTGGTGTTGGTGGAGAGCTGGCCCTCACATCAGCAAAGTACCCTGGTTTTCCAGTTGGTGGAGATCCAGAAGGTGGAGAGCCAGAAGGTGGAGTTCCAGATGGTGGAGAACCAGATGGTGGTGATGGTGGAGTGCTGGCCCTCACATCAGCAAAGTACCCTGGTTTTCCAGTTGGTGGAGATCCAGATGGTGGAGTGCCAGAAGGTGGAGTTCCAGATGGTGGAGAACCAGATGGTGGTGTTGGTGGAGAGCTGGCCCTCACATCAGCAAAGTACCCTGGTTTTCCAGTTGGTGGAGATCCAGATGGTGGAGTGCCAGAAGGTGGAGTTCCAGATGGTGGAGAACCAGATGGTGGTGTTGGTGGAGAGCTGGCCCTCACATCAGCAAAGTACCCTGGTTTTCCAGTTGGTGGAGATCCAGATGGTGGAGTGCCAGAAGGTGGAGTTCCAGATGGTGGAGAACCAGATGGTGGTGTTGGTGGAGAGCTGGCCCTCACATCAGCAAAGTACCCTGGTTTTCCAGTTGGTGGAGATCCAGAAGGTGGAGAGCCAGAAGGTGGAGTTCCAGATGGTGGAGAACCAGATGGTGGTGATGGTGGAGAGCTGGCCCTCACATCAGCAAAGTACCCTGGTTTTCCAGTTGGTGGAGATCCAGATGGTGGAGTGCCAGAGGGTGGAGAGCCAGAAGGTGGAGTACCAGATGGTGGTGTTCCTGATGGTGGTGACCCAGATGGAGATGCAGCTGATTCATGTTCACGAAATTCAAATTTGGAGAAAAATGATCCTTCGGTGAATTGAAGTGCAAGTATTACAGCCAAAGTAACTGCGATCACCTTCATCTTGTTTCCTGGAACAATTTAATGATAATCATATATAATTAATCAAATGAATCAGTATTAGTACATAACAGTTCATACATTTATTTGGCTGGCTCTATTGAAATCATTTTTGGAAAACACGTACAATGGCTTTTCGGAACTATTAAATTTAATGATTTTTGTGTAGTGCGATAAGGCTGCATGCAAAATAAACTTCCAAAATTTGTTTACTGAGCTAGTGTATTCACGTAATATCGCAAAATTTATCTGATTCTGAATAAAAATACACCGAATCCTGTTTACATTTTGTTCAATCCTGTATTTACGAACAATTGAAATATTTATCTTCCAAGTTCATAATCATGCAATTGTAACTGCACATCTTTAAGCTGCTAATACTTCATATCATTTCGTGTTTTTTTTTTTAAACATAATCCTTCTGATTCCATGTATACTAATTTTAATCACCATATTCCAAAATATTCACTTGAAAAATTTTAATAACGCGACTAAAAGTTTTATGTTGTTATTATTTTAGTATTATTATTTCAAATAACTTAATATTGCATTTCATGCTCATTTGCAACTTAGTTATTTTGAATTAAATGAAGCGTTTTAGCACTCAATTATGATTAGTACGTAAAATTTTAATATAAAAAAATTTTTGTCCCAATTTTTTCATTCTAGTTAAATACATAAAAATAATCCTAATCAATAAAATTTTGATTTCTTTTTCTTACTTGCTAATTGAGAAATTTCGAAATATGTTTTTATTATTAAAGTATTATAATTTGTCTTTATGCACTGAGACATTAAATGTTTCTTTAGAAGTTAACCATTAATGGACTTGTCTAGTCATTTGCCGAGATATAACTCAGAGATACTAAATCCTAATAATAAAAGAGTAATATCTATGGAAAATAATTAAATAGTGATATAAAAATTAATCAACTGTTCATCATAACAATACCACGAGTAAAAAATGAAAAGAGTTTTTTTTTTTTTTTTTTTTTTTTCCATTGACAATGTGTATGACAGAAGTCTAGGTTTAGCAGGAAGTCGCCTGTCTAACCCGAGTGACATTATTGTCTGTCGTTCCAGCTAACCAGAAGAATGTGTGAAGAGAGATGAGATAGGCGTGGAGCACTTTCGAAATGAATATGTGGGAAGAAACGACAAAACCATAATAAATTTCTAAGAAAACAGAAGCGAGGAGAGAAAAACCCGCTCGGGCAGCGAACTGCTGCCGCACGCGCCGGCTAAATCACCTTACTGGGCAGTAACACGGCGCGAAGACCGATCACATTTTTTCAAAACATAACACTCAAAAGTCTCAATTTCTCGAATTCTGCAGAATACTAGACTTTGCTCGTACATATTTTTTTCCAATCAAATTGCATTTAATGCAATCTGTATGGTGTGCAGAATATATTGATTCAGTTTGAGTGCGATTTATAAACAGGTGAGTGCGTATTGGCACTCTGAATTTTGCTGAAAATATTGGTCAGGCTTGTCGTAAATATATTTTTGTTCATTCAAGCGAAACTGTTAACATTAATTTAATAAATAGTTTAAACCATTAACTGTAGAGGAAAAGTTGTTTTTGTTCCTTTGGTAGCTTGTAACACAAATGCAGTATACTGCGCTTAGAAACTAATTCAACTTTTGGAACCTCCCTATAACACACTTGTGTCAGAATTTGAAAGTTATATTTTGAAAACTATAATGATTTGATAACTAACAACTGCACTGAGGGAGACATTTTTCGAAACTTCTCTCAGGTAACCAAATTCCAAAAAATGAGGAATATGGCCTTAAAGAAAACGCCCCTCCATCTTACTTCTGTGTACTTCTCAATTCTATGTCCAGGCCACAAAGCAGATTAGTACCCAGCGACGAAGTGGCATGGCGGGAATTCTGATGTCGTCATACCCTTTCTCTGATTGGTTGCGCAAAGCTCTAGGAACGAGCTTTGGGTGTTACTGGCTACTGGATGCTGGCGAGAAGGTTACCAGGCGTCGACTGGCGAATGGCGTTGCAACACTATGCTGGCCAGTGAAGCCGATTTGCTGGTGTTTGCGGCTGGAGATCGCAGTGTATGTTCTATTCGCGGTTTCCTCGCACTTTTTGAACCAAACATTTGAAAAATCACCCCATGTGCTAAGTGTTTGATTGTTTCCTAAATATGTCATGTATTTCTGGTGTTTCATACATGCATTAACATAATATAGAACTTATATATTTTAAGAGAATTCTATTTCGTGCATAGTGTTCCCATTTTCATTTCTTTCAAACCTTTATATTCTATAAAAACTTGTTTCTCATTTATTAATTTTAAAGCATTTTTATATAACATATTTACATAGAGATTTGGTAATGAAATTTTATACTTGCCATCTAGAATACAATTAATTTTTTACCTAACTTAGATTCATAATTATTAGTTAAACTGAACAAATACTTATATTCCATCAATAAATTATAATATTTCGTTAATTATTAATATTAATAAATAAGGGATAAAATACGTGAGTTGGTAACGCCTAGTAATAAACAGTTCCCATGTAAAATAACAACACATTGAATGCGCACGAACCCGCTGTGTTGTCCCTTAAGTGTAATTTTCTGTACTCGGTAAGCTTTGTTTGCACGAGGTGGAGGAATATCCTGGAAGCAGAACTTTAGCAGGGCTTCAGGATATTACGAAGTAACCATGAATGTACTGTATTAGATAATGTTTTCCCCTTTGTTCTTAAGTGCACTGTGACCGAGCAGTGTCCGCCATCTTCACCCTCTACCCCATGACAATCTTCACCCACCAGGACCTGGGATCGAACATGAGACCCTAGTTGTAAAAGGCTTAGGTCGACCGCGGGTCTATAAACTGCTACAAGGGTCAGCGTTAACAATGACTGACAATGTCACACGAGAACAAAGCTTAGAAATTGATTACACGGCAAGAAAATGTTTTCATTCTTCAGCGACGGCTTGTCCTTGTATTTACGTGGAAGTACATAATGCCCTTACAGTAAAATACATAAAAACATATTAAACATACGTTTTCTTTCAGATTAAATAATATTTTTAAGAGGCTGTGGCAACTGAAGTAAAGAATCATTTCGAGTGCATTATATTAAGGAAATGTCGAAGCTATGATTTATTATTACTCGCGCCAAACATTTCGTTAAACTCAACGTAGTCTAAACTCTAAATATTGGGAATCATAATTAAGTAGAGGTTCATATTACCATACGTTTCACAAGGTCAATGAATAGAAAATTAATTTCCATTCTCAGATTATGAAATTTACGTGTTTAAAAAATCAATACTTTTGACAGGCGTGCAAAGAAGTCACGAAATACTGAAACTACAGTAAACTATCCAAAGTAACATATTACTACTGAAGAAAGCAGCCCTTGTGAGGTACTGCTTATTACCTTTGACTGGAAGGTTTGTGCCACTCTGGCGATTGACATGTTTGTTTTGATCAGCGTGCTGTATATATAGTAGATTCTGACCGCCAGATATTACGTCTTCCATATCAACATCGGCAAAAGATAACTGTTTGGGGAAAACCTTGGCAGGTGGTTCGATTTCTCTTTATTATCTTATACGAGTGTGTGCACGTGATTTTGGCATTGGGATAAAGAAGCATATTATGATGCAGACAGTGCAGTTTACATTGATTTTGGCACAAATACTGTTAAAACAGGCTGCATGCTTGGTGAATGGACAGAAAAATTTCGAAAAAATGATCATGGTATAAAGTGGATAGTACAGGGACAAATAGCTGTGGTTGTGAAACTTTTTTAAGGAAACATGTTACAAAAATTTAAGGATTCACTCTAAATTACAAAAATTCATTACTATTAAACATGAAACCATTGGGTGAATTGGTACAAAAAACTAAGAAAAATTTGATTATAAAAACATATTATTACAAGAGATAAGAAAACAAAAAAATTGGTGAATAAGTTTATGGCAAAACAATTTAATTTTAACTATGACAAATGACAAATGTTTTTGAATGCAAAAGATGATATCATAGACACATTACCATGGGGTTACTAAACAAATAATTATATATTTTATTTTATTATATTTCTATATTATAATTTTTAACATCTCTAATTTCCAAAACAATATCGATATCGTTACATCAAAATGAATCAGTTTACCATTTTCATCCCTTATTTATAAAACAATATAATTAAACCACTCATTAATTTGATTTAAAAAAATTGAATATGCGAGCTTGTGAACAACAGAATCCCTAAAACCAAACATTGTTTTTGGTGGAAAACTAGCAAATTATATCTGCTTCTAAATTATTAGATTCATCATATTTTATGAACATACCATATGCCAAATTACAGTGAACATTTATTGTTTTAATGGATTAAAATAGGGTAGTTTAGCACCTAAAACAATTGTCTTTTTCGATAGTCATATCTCTTCAAAACCAAGAATATTGGAAAATCTACCATCAAATTTAATATCAAACTTAGATTTAATAGATGTTCTGTTCTTCGCGTTGTCTGCTGTTCATTCAATTTTTTTAGTTGAAAATAGTTCAATTGAATTTGTAGTTTCTCTAGGAATTGTGATGACTTCATTTTTATCAACAATAGTACTCAATTTTTTAATTGTTATTATAGTATTGTGTTCTACATTAGGAGTTAATTTTTTTTAATGAAAACTAACTCAAACAATCGATTTATCTTTATGAATAATTTCATAATGAATTTCTTCTTAGGAATATAACTATTATTTGTTAACTTGACAATTTTATTGTCCATTTATTACAAAAAATGCTATAAATTAAAAAAGTTAATTGGGGTGTCAGTGTTTTAATTTACAAACAAAATTAAAAATATAAAATGAATGGCGAACTTTTGCCTGACAATATAAGAGTAATTATCGTCAGCCCTAGTAATGGCGAGAAAACCAACTCATTGATTAATTATATATTCATGAGGCATGATGGTTACATTTTTATAAATTGTATGTTTGCTCAAAAAGTTTAAATGAACCCAAATATATTCAGTTACAAAAGGACTTTGATGAAATATTCAACATTTTTAAGGAAAAGCTAGCTTATTTTTTATATAGCAATGATGAAATGATTCTTTTAGACCACTGTGAAAATAATTCTCTAGTTGTATTTGACTATGTCATTTTAGAGAAACAAGATGTTATCCGCAAGTACTTTACTATGGGAAGGCATAAAAATATTTATCTATTTTGTTAGGCACAAACAATACTTCATTGCTGAAAACAAATTAAAAATATTCTGGGAAGATTTACTAAGCAGATTAGAATAAGGCAACACAACCCGTGAAAGTTTTCAGGAGAAACAAAACAATTATTAGATTAGAAAGAATGTAAAAAAAACCAGTTAACCATAGCAATTCAAAAACTATAATTACATATAATTCATTTGAGTTTGTTTCATATATTATGTAAAAATTTACAAAACATATGTTTTATTAATTCAAGAGTTGTATGAATTATCAAATCCTAACCATTTTAAATCAATTTTATCACCTTTGGTTTTTAAAACTTTTTCAACCAAATATTCAAGATAGATAGTTTTCATAATTTTGTATTCATAAAAACTATATTTTATATCTTCTACATAGGCATCTTTCAGTTTGTAAGTGGGTACATCATAATTTAAAACTTAAAAAATAGTAGACAATTCTGGTGTCCAATTAGGAGTACAATCCTTTTCAAAAAATCGTTTATTTTCGCTCACACGGATAATATCGCCAACTTTCATATTTAGGTTCAGTAAATATATTCGCAAAATCTTGTTGTCTGGAATTTTTTTCATTTTTCTAATTAACTTCCATTGGCTTGGTATTGTACTCCTTTACTAAATCATATAATATATTTTCCCAGTCATAATTGTCATTTAAAGCAAATTTTTTCCACATTTATTCTTCATTGTACAATTATAACTTTCTACAACACTGGCTCTAAGTTCACTGAATGTAGAATAGTGATTCGTGTTATATTTATGCATAACTTCATTAAATGTTTTGTTATAAAATTCTGAACCAGCATTGCTTTAAATTTAAGTGGTTTTCTTTTTATCAATATACATACTAAAGCATTTGCTACATTTTTAGCTGTTTTATCTTTTATTGGCTTTGCAAATGCATATTTTGAAGAAAAAAAGTTGATAATTGTCATAATACACTTATTCCATTATTTATAAGTGAAATGCCTTTTAAATTACCAGTGTACATTTCTACAAGTTCAAATTGCCATAAATCTTCAATTCCATATGTTATTTCTTTTCTGTTGGAAAATTTCTTCTTGCTGGTATATATAATTCATTGATTATTCCTTCTCTTACATTAGGCCAGATTTTTTTAAATGTTGATTAATTAGAATTACATACTGAACATTTACTTTTATGAACTATTCGTCCATTTTAGTATTTTAATTTTTATATTGTTATTTTTGTAACTTTCTTACACTTCAAGCACCAAGTATTTTCTATTTAATAGTAGAAAAGTGTTTCATCTTTATATTTCAGGAATAATACTATTGTGGTCATCAATCCATCATCATAACTAACTATTTAATTTTTGTGTTTTTAAAAGATAAAATATCAAAAGGTTTACTATAATCGATTTTTTAGAATCATAAATAACAGTCACAGTATCGTCAGGTAAATTGAGATTAACAGTTATTATTTTATAAACAGTACAATCCATCAAAAAACTAAAGAAAATCTTATCATTATCTAGGTGAAAAATATTATTATTTTTATCTCACTTTGCAGGGAAATAAAATATATCAGACCTTTCTTCCTTGCATTTCTCAACTTTTGATTTAACAAGTGTATCACAATAATTCAAAACTGACTGATTTAAATTTCGTAATTTATCAGCTATTTCTTTATCGAAAAATATTTTATTGACTGCATCTTTAGCATCTATAGGATGAACCATATTATTAATTCTACGATTTTGAAGACAAACGTAACCTGTTGTATAAACAAAAACTTTTCTTAGTTGATCTTGTAGAGCAGTAACAATAATATTGCATTTTGAATCTACACATGTTTTTAATTTAATTAGCATTAGTGTTAAAGTTTTTATTTCAAAATTTTATTAATGGTGTCATTCATTAACAAAGAAATTATATCATTAAACTTAAAACCATTCGAAAAAGGGAATAATAAAATAAAATCATAGATGTTCACATATAACTGAATTAAAATCCAGAACTCGATCATCAATGTAATAAACATTTATATTTTGAAGTAATTAGTTAAATTAGTAGTAATATTACCTCCAAATGAATGAAAATAGTAAAAATTATTAGTTTCTTTAAAATAACAAACCCAATGAGTACCCAGAATTGTTGAAATGTCGAAATTTCCCACAGCACATTCGTTTTTGTGCATTATATTTGGTAATTCGTTAATCATATAAGCATTCACGGAATTTTTTTATTTCATATTTTTACATAATTTTTAATATCGATATTAGATAATGGGGATATATTTAATTTTTAGGTCGTCCTCTTTTTTTTGCAACTATACCACTTCCTGCTTTATTTTCCATTGTCAAATTATGTCTCTGTTGTTCTTCTAATTCATTATTATTTTTTCTAGTTTGTTCAACAGATTTATAAATTGCAGCAGCTCCTTCTGCTAAAGCACTAAGTGCACCTAAAATTGAAAATAAAATTGGTAAAAATCCCCCATAATTTAATCCATTTCCTGTTTTTCTTTTATTATTATCATTTTTGACTGCTGGAAGTCAAAATTAACAAGAAAACTCTACCTTCTTTGAATTTTTTAATTTCTTTCTGATGTTAGTCTTTTGTTAAAAAAAATTGTCTATACCCAAATCTCTCAATTGATCAATGGGTGTATCGAAAGTTAAGCTTTCTATCTTTATTTATAATTTAAAAATATTTATAATTTAATATATTTTAACTCCCCAACATAATTTTCTTTTTGTAAACATTGTTGTAGCAACAGCAGCAGATGCAATTTTTTCTCCAATTGGAGTATTTTTATCTAACATAATTTCTTTTACTTCTTTTTGTAAAATTTTATCAGTTTCTTGTCTAGTTTCTAATTCTTCGTGATCTCTATAAGCATTATCGTGACATTTACAGGCTTCATCTTGTTTATTTATGCCATTTTCACCTCTTTCTAGTCTTTCGTTTAATTTTGTAAATGGACCACAATAATTATAACCAGGCAAATGCATTTCGGGTAAATTTAAATTGTTTAATGCCCAGTTTATAATACCCTTACCATGATGTTCAGTATTTCAAAATGAATGTGGAATTAAGTTTAAAACTCTTATAAGATAAGAAATTCCTTTTGGATTATTAATAACAAAATCAAAAATTTACTGTTAAAAATATTCATTTTGATTATGTTTTCATTGCAATTTTCTTTATTTCCAGCAATTTTTTCACCATGTTTAACTAATAATGCATCAATTAAATTTCTAACATCATTCACACAAATATGTTCTTTTATCAAAACATTCTATTTTTCATACCTTCTCCAGATCTAGCAGAATTTAGGGAAATAATTATTTCAGGTGTGTTTGGGGCTAATTTTGAATGTGATTTATATATATATATATATATATATATCATAAATTGGACTAATTATATTATTATATGTCCAGTCAATACTTAATTAATTTGGATTATTCCTTTCTTATTAGGAACATATTTTTGAAATGCAGCATTGGTTAATAAAACAATTTCTGTGTAATTTTTAAGGTCATTATCATTGCAATTGTCCGCAAGTTCTTCATAGTTACTTTTTGTTGTCAATTTAGAAAGTCCTTCTGTTAATTCATATTCTTTATCTTTGACAAATAATATATCACCATCTATCTCTACTTGTGTATCAATTTTTTTTTTAATTTTGGCCCTCTCCTCGTAAATCGTATTTTTCTTTAATGTTATTAATATCTCCAGAAATATATTATCCGAGTCTTAATAATTAAGTCTTTCAATGGTGTTATACCCAAATTTGGAGGTCAGTCTTTAGCAAATAAGTCTCTTTCATGAGACGTTTCTTGAGGAGTGGGTGGATAATCTAAATTTTTTACTGCAACAGAAACTAGTGTTGTTAAGAAATTTTTATTTTCTTCACTTAATTTTTCTACCTTTTTACCTATAGCTTGTGATTCGCGAATTAAGGGTAGATCTTTCTTCTTGTTACTTCCATATTCCGCTTCATGATTAATTTTAAAATTTTTGTACCTCTCAATGAGTAATTTAATTAGAGAAACATCCTTTGATTCTGTCATTTATATATATATATATTTTCTTTCTAAATGAGTTATAAAAGTATTGGACCTTTTGACAGACAAACGTTTCCCCCAACAGATCAACATAGGGGGAATTTAAATGTTTACAATAATAGAATTAAATTTCATATTCCTACGGGAGATGGCTTTTATTTTCCAAATGATGGTTATATTTATGAGCTATATAGATTACTAAAAAGAGATAAAGAAGGAAATGAGGCAAAATATGCAAAATTAGATAATGTCGATATTTGTTCGAACTTTTTTCCTTTTCAGTTTTCTAGAGTAGAAATTTCAAAACATGGAAATATTATTGAAGCTGTTGATAATCCAGGTATAACATCAACAACAATGAATGCTTTATTAAGATCACCAACTGAACAAAAATTTAACACAGCAATTACAATTAAAGAAAAAATATACAAACATGCTAAAATACCTATTAGTTTTGATTATTGGCAATTTTTAGAAAAAGAAGTCCCTGCTGGAACAACTGTTTTTAACTGGGATATAAAAGATCAGTTTACTAATTTACACTTTGACATGCCCGATTTTGTAATTCTTGGTTTTCAAACTAATAGAATAGATCGTGCTAAACAGTATGTCCACGCTCCTATATTTGACCATTGTAATGAAAAGAAATTTTATGTTAAAAATGGTAGAAATTAAATTTTTCCAAAAGAAAATTGGAATCAAGATATTTAAAATGGTCTTTGTGATAAAATGTGTAACACCCATGAAAATAGGGTTTTTAAGCATATAATTAACTCATATTATTTTTTCTGTTCTTATTACTACACATATTGTCATGTAACAGTTCATGTAATATTTTTTCACACATGTCACTTATATGAATCAACTGCCTGTGTAAGTTTTATTTATTTTTTTTAACATGTAAGATTTCTAAAACTTAGATGTATGGTGGCAATAATAATTATGTGTAATTTTGACAGGTTAATTCATTTTTCATTGAGTATTTATTTTTATATAATTAATATTTATTTTTGGTGTGATCTCAATTCTGTAAGTCTTTCTATTTTTTTTATCGTATTATATCTCAGTTCCGAGATCCCGTATTCTTTGACATTTCTTCATTTAGGTCGTTAGAAGTGGTTCATGTGGGTGGTTTGAATAGTTTTAATCCCAATTGGCCCGCAGCTTTAAATCCTGATTGTTGATTGGCTGGCGCTACAGGCCTCCTTAATCTAGCGTCAGCCTGCAGATACTAACGCTCTCTTCGCTAGCAGCCTCCAACGACGTCATACGTAGGGCAGGACCTCCCGTCTGAAGTGGACGGAGAGATAAGACTTTAAATTAGTTTTAGGGTGTGCAGAAGTGTCCCTGAACCAACTTTTAAGTAAACTTGTAACCAGCAATGGAGCTTGTGTCAATGGTCGCCCATTCGCGAGGTTAAGTGGTCAGGAGCTAGATAGTTTAAACACGCCGTCTACGTACGTGTAGAGCGGAGCTCCACGTATCTCCACCTTAATCCTGCTACGCCAAATCCTGCAAGAGCATCCTACCTTCAATCCGCTTGGAGATTAAAAGGTAAGTCCTACCAAAAAGATCTGACATTTTCATCTGGACCTAATTTTATTTACAGTTTGATTCAGCTCGATGTCCGTTAGCATCAGTACACAAGCGACACCATCTTGACTTTTATAAATACGTAAATTTCCAACACACATACGCCCACTCCAAAAACCTGTGATAAGAGTAGTTTCTATCAGAGCTAGGCTGTTTAGTGAGAGCACAATTTGTTTTATCGTAATATTTACTTCAGAGAACCGTTTAATTAATTTGATTTTGAAACCAGTATATTCAGACTCTGACAAGCTATGTCACGTAACCGTAAAAAGGTTCAAGTAGGCTAGGCATGGCCACTATTAGCGTTGTTAGGGTAGGGTGTTGTCTTTATAGTTTTTCTCATATTGCAGTCAGGGTTTTTAATTATTTCTGTTTTAAACAATTACAATAAAAAAAGGAAATGAAAAGTAAAAAAAACGTATTCAAAGGGCGTATCCGTTTTGTCGTTTTCTCTACTGTAGTGTCAAGTTAAACTATTTCTTACCCAGGATCTTACATATGTGTTTACTAGAGTTTTCAGTTGTCTGCCTTATTTTGACGTACGTGCATAACGGTGTACGTGCCAAATGCTAGTTTCTAGAGGGTGCTGATGGTAATCAACTTGTTCCCCTACCGGCCCAGGACTGCACCGGGCAATTATATAGGGGCAGCCTAGGTAAGATCACATCCTTTCCCACTGATTTATTGCAAGTCATCTGTGCAACCTGGTCACTAAGTGTTATGTGTGTTGTCCCATTGTTGCGTATGCAAATTCTACACTATACACAGCTCGAATCTATTTGAATATAATATGATTATATCTCATATTGGCTATCGCAACGAGGCGGCCTTGTATGTGTTCTTCACAGCTCCCTACACACTATATTATGTATTTATATGAAATATAAGTTACATTTCAAATGTTCCTTGCTTATAGTGATTTTAGAAATTCAAAAACACAACTAGCTACTATATGTAGAAATAATGAATTTTATTATAAAACAACTGTAAACTTCGAAAGCAATATCAATTATTACAAATTTTTTGGGCGAAGCCCATTGCATATTATTGATTGCTTATAAATACAAACAACTGCAGTTAAAGAAAAACGAAATATAAAAATTAGTGTAGATTTTAATAAAGCTGTTGGAGCAAATACAATTTGCAATGCTGTTCTAATTAGTCAAAGAAATGAAACATGATTATTTTAAAGAGAGAATTACTGAAGATATATAAATTTTTTTAATTAATAAATGGAGGATGTAAACGATTTTACAGAAACAACAAAATGTTTCCATGATTTTAAAAATAATTTCAGTCGTTTATTTAAGTTGATTAGTCGAATAAAAAAACATATTGTAAAACTTAAATTAGATTTTTCTTTCTCTTGGTAATTTTTTTCTTTATAAATAAAAATGGAATCGAATGTGTTACCTTGTAACCTGACTAACATTTTAAAAGCTGGCAATGTTTCAAATACTCCATCCTATAACTTACAAAATGCTCCTGACGATCTCAAAGATGTAGTTCTCAAATTTCATCGAAAACTACAAAACTTGCAATTATTGCTCTTAGAAATCAGTCGCGATGAGAAAGAACTTCGAGAAATAGGTGACGAACTTGAGTAGATAGAAGATGTGTTTAAAAAGTTATCAGAGCTTCGTATATAAAATATAATGAATAAAACATAATATTTCATTTGATTTTTGGCTTAATTTTGCTTAAATTTATTTTGTTTATTTTTTGCTTGATTTAACTTGCATTTTTTTGCTCTAAATTTGATTTGCTGCGTAAGCAACTGATTTTGCTTAATTTTTGCGCAAAATATAATGTTCACTATTCGATCACGATTTTGCGTAATTTGTATTTTGTAACATTTTTTATTTTATGTCTTTGTTATTTATAACTGATTTTGGAGGTAAAAAGCATGAAATTCGAGGAAAAATCGAGGATTTTAGGGCAAAAAATGGATTGTCCTCAACCTACCCCTATATTACTTACAGTATTACTTACTTTAAGTTTGATAATGAAAGGCATACCTGCCAAATTTGGCTCAGATCCGTCTAACGGTGTTGAACAGGATACATTGCCCTATTGCAAAGGTTTAGGTTGTGTTGGGTTCAGTGGGTGGCTGGAGTCAATTTTGGCCTATACAGGATGTTAAGTTGGGTACGGACTGTCATCCATGCAAAATGTTGTCCAAATCAGTAGAAAGATGTAGAGATGAGATAACACGATACCCTTTGATAGATTGTGGTGTTTTTATGTCTAATTGCGGAGGATAGCCAATTTTTGTGTACACGGTATTTTAAGATGGGTACTAAAGAATACCTATATTTGGACGATGTCCGTCGAACGGTGTATAACTCAGATACAGGACCTCTTTTAGAGGTTTTGTGGGATTTGGGCTTTGTGGATGTTTGGCCTACACGGCATTTTGATTTGGCTACAAAAGAGTTTCCCCGCCAAGTTTGGCCCAGATCCTCCGAACAAAGTGGAATTGGGAGAATGTTTTAGGGTTTTCGGGCCCAATTGTGAGCCAATACCATTTTGGTTTACACGGTATTTTAAGTTAGATACAGAAGGGCATCCTTGCTAAATTTGGTTCATATCAGTCGAACAGCGTAGAATTGAGACTAACTGCCTCGATTTAGGGGGATTTGGGCCCTAATAGGGGGGGGGGCAGGCTGAGCTCATTTAATCAACACAATATCGCAAACGTTTATCTCGAAAAGTAACCATGAAGAATTTTGCATCGAGAGATAAAGTTATGCTTTCTCACTGCGTGTGTAATCTAGTAAGCTAACCGAAAATAGTGCAGGATCAAGATACGGTACTTCGCACAGTTGAAACGGAAATTTTATGAAACACAGATCTAAAAATGAACCGTAATTTATTCACCGAACAAAAGAGTCCAATTAGCAGTATGTAAATAATTAAGCTGCATTTTCTGCTAGTCCGGCCATTGCCCCCATCATTCCTTTATTAGTGTAACTACGACAGCACAGTACCGCACTGTGAAACAATGACATATTTTTCTATGATATATATTAGTAGTCAAACTGGCAGTGATCACAATATCTGCATAACTGACGAGAAAATTAATCTTGTATTGAGAGATGATAATTATTGCTACATCTACGTGGATACCTGGTAAGCGAAATACATCCAGCCATCTTGAAGTAAACTTTCTGTAAAACCATCTGTTGCATAAAACTATAGAAAAAATATCTGCAAAAATTTGGTACTGAGATCGGAGGATGCAATTAATTTAGCTTCGAAACTCTGCCTTTTGGTTTGAAAAATGCTCATTCAGATTGCTACTGTGCATGAACCATGAACACTGGCTCATTAAATAAGGGGGAGGGGAAAGGGTGCAAGAGGACCGTAAACCCCCTTTCCCCCTCCCCTTTATTAATTCAAACAGCAGAGACGTTGACTCCCCGAGTTAATAAATTGGTTGGTCATTAATAAAATTTGCAATAAGTTTTTAAAACTTATAGTATACTGCTTGCTTCACCCTTTTCTAAATATAATTTGTTTATAGGTATTTACACAACAAGAAGTTGCAGATATACGGTAACTAATGAGCCTGCATTCGTCTTCATAAACGCAAATTATTTTGATAAAATTCTTGAAAGCTTAGATGGTAGGTAAGTATTGATATCTTGTTGACAAATATATCATTAGAGGCCGAGCCAGAAACATATACAACACTAGTGAGACAATTACAAAAAAAAAAACACGCACTGTGCTCGGGACACGAACTCAGAACTTCTCGCGCCGTGAGGTGGCATGGAACCAGCTGCATTCCGTGTGTAGAATTAGGAGCATAAACTTCGGTTGTAATCAGTCTAAAGTTTTTGGTAAACGAGGTTTACAAACAGGAAATATTTAAAAGGCCATCGTGTGATTTAAGTAACACAATTTATTTTAAAAATTGAGTTTACTTGACCTACTGTATCATTATTTGTGTGCACAATTAGCTGGGAATTACTTGACTGCTTCCAAAATAGAGTATACATGTTGCATTTTCTTACCTGGCACGCTTACATAACTGCGGAGAAAAGAGGCCCTTATGTATTTGATGCTTCCGACGGACGTTGTCGGCATAAAGTGTTTGATTTAATTTTTTTACTAAGTTTAATATATGTAGCATATTAATATAAATAATATGTATTGCCACCATTAAAAAAAATGTCTGGCCCACTTCAAAACATGGACGTTTACAGGACATACTGTGGCACTGCCTGCTTGCATAATTTTGTCGGAATCGGTTGATTGGTCTACAAGATATGGCATAAAAGCTCCATTTTCGAATATGGTTCTCTCTTAACAAATAATGCGGATAAAATTCTATCTATTATGACATTTTATGTTCGTCAGATACTGTCGAAATATAAATTTAATTTTAAAATATTTGGGACATATGGTAAACGAGCTTAAATATATACAAAAGTATAACTTGTCGCCAGACATTTGGTGAGAATCTGTTGATTTTTTTCCCCTAGATGACATACACAGTTTATTTAGTCATATTATGGCACTGTCTTACAAAAAGGCTACAAAAGAGACTGTGAAGACATATTTGACGGTTTTAACATAAACTGCCAAAATACAAAGTTAAGTTAGAAATTGTTTCATGGTTTCGTAGATATAGTGTACTAAGCTAAACTATTTATATGACCGCCATTTTGAAAATATCTCACCCACTTTATATATATGCATGTGTGCTTGTGAGTGTGTGTTACCATAGTATTACTTGTCTGGCAAATTTGGTAGGAATCTGTTGGATGTTTTCCGAGATCCGAGAAATATTATAAATGCGAAAGTTTGTATGTTTGTTACTCAATCACGTCGTAACGTTTCAACGGATTTGGACAAAATTATGGTAAAGGGATGTATTATAACCTGAATTAGCACATAGCGTATTCCTCATCCCAGAAAAACGAACAGTTTCTTAGAAAATGTATTTAAAAAATTCCGCCAACCATCGAGATAGAGCACTTGGACATAAAAATAATTTTTTTTATTTTTCACGCGGATAAAGCCGCGGGTAACAGCTAGTAAGAAATAAAAATATTGTGTTTTAATTTAATGTTATCTTAGAAAATGCCGTACAAAAAAGGCTACGTATTGGTATACTTGATGCTTGTGATAGATATTTCCAGCACACCAAGTTTGGTCGAAAGTTGCTACACGGTAAAAAAAACATAGGAAAATAATCTAAAATAGTTATATGTCTGGCGTTTCTGAAATAAGTTCCGTATCGATTTTATCCACTTACGTGTACATAATCGATTACAATTATACTTAAGCTCCAAGTTTGGGCGTGAGTCGGTTGAGTAGTGTCCGATATATAACTTAAAAGCTTACTTTTTTCATGTTATGCCTTTTTCCAAAACGGCAGACCCATAACAATATCCTCCCATAAATTCAATGCTTATATGATACTCTCACAATATACCAACTTTGGCTTGAATCGCTTAATTGATTTCTGAAGTATGTCATAGCACCCTAAATTTTAATATGGACGTCATTTTGAAAGTAAATATTGATCGCTGTCGAAAACATAGTCGAGTGTCGTTACAAAATTATATATCTAAGTGTACTGAGTTTGGTGAAATTAGGTTCACGGTGTCAAATGATTTCGGAAGACAAACACACGACCGTAGACATACACACATACACACACACACACACATAGACACATAGACACACTTACAAACGTAAAAACACAGAGCCAGGAACGTTACAAGTATCCGTGCAAAATTATTAAAGCGCAAAGAATCAAATAATCAATGTTGATCAAGTGAAAACTGTATTTTACTGAATGATGTTCGATTCTAAGTGAAGTGATCATGAACTGAGCTTGATAATAGTCATCATGCGTGATCAGGTTCGTGCTTCAATCTTTAAATTTGTAGTTCTTTTGATATGTTTGGAAAGCAAGGTAGGAAATTCATTAGAAATCAGGTGATCATTGTTGATCATGTAAAATATTTATTTTACTGAATGATTATCAATCTTGAACGTGGAGGTCAGAAAGTAAGGGAAGTTATAAATCACGCAATTTATTATGTTGGTTTGCAAACATTTGGTGCAACTTAATGTATTCCTAAACAGAAGTTGGCAAGACATATGATAACACCTTCAGGCTTTCCCGCACATAGAAATGCCCAAAATAACCGTTGTTTTTGTGTAAGAGTATAAAAGTAATTATTTGAGCACAAAAATTTTCGAAAATTGGTATTGTTTGTAATTAGTAATTTAGTATGATCATAAAATATTTGAAATGTATGTTGTCATATATCTGAAACTTTTCTACTGAAATTGTTTACAGAAAATTGAATAATTGCTCCATAGTGATAATTGAGTTTTAAGTGATTACAATCCAGTGATAACACATTTTCACAACATTTGTCCGGTGGTTAAAAAGTTATTAGGAGGGATACATAGGTAACCCAAGAAGACATTCGCATGATTGTAAAAGTTTATCTTTCCAAGGAAAGTAAGCTTGGAACATCAATATTTCAATATAAATTAGTTTAATTATATATTTAAAATCTTGGCCCACATTAAATAAGTGTTACATGTGTGCATAACTGCATGCACAGATATACCACGCACTATATCTATGTATGATAGAAAAAGGAAGTTGTCAGAGTAAGTTTGACACTTGTCATTCTTCTGGAAACAATAAGATGAAAGCTAGTATGTACTACATTAATACTGCTCTACCACTTCTTAGGTGTAAAATATTTTAACTATAGCTCAGCGTTGTTTTGGTGGCTGGAATCTTATTTCAACCTAACCTGGAGAGGTTGTCATATTTTCGTCATGGAAATTTGGCCCCCAAGCTGACTAAATTAGCCCTTTATTGAATTTCCAAGAGACATCATTAGTATTGCGACGAAGCATGAAGTAAAGTTCATGAAGTCAAATCAACATTTGAGATACATTATGCTATTACGAGAAGCCTAGGGATTATTACAAAATAAAACTGTCTGTTGGATGAAACAATAAAAATTAATTTACTCGAAATAAAGCAAGCAATTGTGTGAGCTGAGTAGTAATACATAGCACGCAGGACTTAAAATATATGTTGCCCATTCCACCAATCCTTATTCACTCTCACTGTTATTAGTCTACAAAGTACAAACACTTCAAGTTTGGTGTTACCCTGCCACGGTTAATTATTGGTAAAATTGCTTAAGGTACATCACCAACTAAGTCACGATACCACATAGATAAGCTGAAATTTTTGGCGCTGGTTTCTGCCTCAGAACATTTCAAACCCTATTATCTTCTTGAAGCCCGCTACGTGGTATCTGTAAACGTTGATAATATGATTGGTTTTGTATTAAGTGAACGTAAATAATGAGTTGCACAAAAAACAGTTTGAACTTTGCGCACATCAAATTTCCAAGCCAGAAAAACTTTTCTAGCTGCGTAAATTAAAAAAAAAACCCAACAATCTTATCGTTAAAAACACAATAGTTTTAAACGGCTCAAGAGAACTGTTTGTTTTCTGTCCTTGAAGTAGAACCATACTAGTTAAACTGCTACAGCTCCTACCGTTATCAAAACGACATAAAATACTCACACGTCGATGGATTCCACTTGAAGATAGCAAATGAAGGTCTTTTTGACTCATAACTGTCTGAAAGTCAAGGACAATTTTTTTTTTTATCAAGCAGACTACATACACGGCGAAAGGTCTAATTGGCCAATTCGTGGAGAAGTCAGCACCTTTTATCTGTTGCAATTAATTTGTCAACTTACCGAACTGGTTATAAGTGGTACAAAAAGAGCTATGCGATGGCATTTCCTATTCCGCAAGTTATTTGGTGTTTTAAAGGCTTCCTTTGTCCAGAATAGTTCAAATATCAATCTACGGTGATGCACCGGTTCACCGAGTTACATAAAATTCTACAAGTGTTCTCCGAATAAACACAGGTTTTATAAATCTATGATACTTATAATCGCCTGCTCTTGCCACTAAATTGGGAACGTCTATTCACAGTATCTTAATGCTTTTTTTTTTAATAAAATCTTCGAAAAACCACTCCATTTAAGGCATATTTGGTTGTTTCCTAAACGTAAATCAGAAACGTGTTATACCTGCATTAACAATAAAATACCTCCATTTTCAGTCAAGTAATATTTTCTCTTACATTTTTAAATTATAATATTTTGCGGTAGTGAAATTTAATTTAAAACTGAGATAAAAGAGGTACGTCGGTAATGGATAGTGAGGAATGGTTCCAATGCAAATTTTTTTAAAAAATATAGTTTTATTGCGTAATCTATACTACTAAATAAAATAGAGGTCTCTGTCAGTGATTTTCAAATTTTTCTATTTTAATTATTTTTTCGTATAGTATAATTGATAACTAAGCCATATCTAATGTTAATTTTTTTCGTGTCTGTCTGTCTGTCCGAACGGATTTAACTCGAAACTACATACCGTATTGACATCATTTTACACAGTATATTGAAAATAACTTCAGGACCAACTTAGTCATTGTTTCATCGCGATATCTCAAACGGTTCCGAAAAAATAATGATCTGGAATATAAAAAGGTACTGGACTAAGCTTTTCTTAGGATTACTGCATAAAAATGGCATTGTTAAAAGTTTAAAAAATTTTCGTTATTTCTCCTTTCTTTTTTATCTTTGGGCTGTAAACCTTACCTTCCAAAAAGCCGTAGTGGCCATGTATATATATATACATATATATTATATATATATCAAGTGGGGCCGCAGTAGCTCAGTGGCTAGAGCACCCAATAAGGTGCCGCAGAAGCTCAGTGACTAGAGCACCCAATAAGGTGCCGCAGAAGCTCAGGGGCTAGAGAACCCAATAGTCGGGCCGCAGTTGGTCAGGGGCTAGAGCACCCAATAGTGGGGCCGCAGTAGCTCAGAGACTAGAACACCCAATAACGGGGCCGCAGTGGCTCAGGGGCTAAAGAACCCAATAGTGGGGCCGCAGTAGCTCAGTGGAACAGCACCCAATAGTGGGGCCACAGCTGGTCAGGGGCTAGAGCACCAAACAGTGTGGCCGTAGTAGCTCAGTGGCTAGAACACCCAATAACGGGACCGCAGTGGCTCAGGGGCTAGAGAACCCAATAGTGGGGCCGCAGCTGGTCAGGGGCTAGAGCACCCAATAGTGGGGCCACAGTCTCTCAATGGGTAGAGCACCCAATAGTGGGGCCGCAGAAACTCAGTGGGTAGAGAACCCAATAGTGGGGCCGCAGTAGCCTAGTGGCTAGAGAACCCAATAGTGGTGAGGCAGCTGATCAGGGGCTAGAGCACCCAGTAGTAAGGCCGCAGTAGTTCAGTGGGTAGAGAACCCAATAGTGGGGCCACAGTAGCCCAATGGCTAGAGCACCCAATAGTGTGGCCGCAGCTGGTCAGGAGCTAGAGCACCCAATAGTAGGGCCGCAGTATCTCAGTGACTAGAGCACCCAAAAAGGGGGCCGCAGTAACTCAGTGGCTAGAGAATCCAATAAAAAAAGTGACTAGATCAATTCAAAGTCCTAAATATCATGCTAACATAAAACATGTGTGAAGTGATGGCAGTGTGTAATTTATTAACTCCATTAAACCTGAAAGAAGAAATATTTATATTTTAACCATAAATCCTTAGTGAAACTATGGTGGGCTTTATTTTAATAACTTAAAAAAGACAATCATGCGACTGAAGTCGCATGGTTCAGCTAATTTGTACAATAAAAGTTTCTTACCGTTATATTTAGGTTTTCAGGAACGTATTGTTGGAAACACATCCTACTGCTGTGAGTAAAAATATTTATTTTTGATTGTCTATCCAGCGCACAAACACGGTGAAATGTGTTCTCCCTGACTAATTGTCCGGACGTGTGCACATCTTGTTTACACGTGGCGGAAAGATGCGTGGTAAGTCCCCCAAAGGCAGAAGGGATAAAAATTAATAGAGGAAAGCAAAGCAAACAGTCGTTTCCTGAATCTGATTGACCGACGCTATGTTACCTTTACATTATGTTAAAGTTGCTTGAACTGCTGCATGACGTAATGGTAGCGCAAAGTTAACGCAGCTAGCTCCAAGCTAAATTCAATGCGAAATGGCCTCTATCCGCAGTTAATACAATATATCGTATAGAATAAACGCGTAATGATTAGCATTAAGAAAACTTCCTACTTGGCATATAAGGAAGCATTTACAATAGCCCGACGCTACCGTCCGTCATACGTTGGTCCATCTCCCAGCCGAGCGATTTACAACCAAACTTCGTACGTTCATTGCTACAAACTAATAAAAACAAAACTGTTTACAAATAGGAAAAAATTCTCTATAAAAAGTGAAAATCTTTTGCGTTATTGTATTTCTATGTGCTTAAACCAACCATACACGTAAGTAACGGAAATTAATCGATGTAAAAAAATTTAAATAGCATATAAAGCATACATTTATTATTTTTACTATTGCACAAAAGGAGCTCGTGTTTCCAAACGTAATTATCTATTAATATTCATGAAATATTTAACTTATATTCATTTTACAGTTACATAGCCAAACATGAAAACAAAAGACAGCCATAACAAAACATTGCACACACTACACAGCCTTGTAAAGAACTCTGGATGAACGAATAACAAACTGTGCAAGTTTAGAAGGTTATAATATCACCCGTTCGTCCGTCAAAAGTTAGAGCTTGCCCAGGTTTTGACGGGCAGACGGACAGACGGATAGAATTAATGGCCACCTCTGTTTGGCTGTTGGTTACGTGATTGACGGATGGATGACGGACGGACGGACGGACATGACGGGTCGTTGTAAATCCTGCCTAAGTCTCATTGCAAACAGTCGTGCCTATTTTAATTTAAAAAAAAAAACTACGGAACAGTTCAATGAAAATCTTTCTTCACGCCAGAAATGAAAGTCAATATTTTTATTGTTTCCAAGTTATAAATTCGGTTATAGGACCATAAACTTGGTAATTGAAAAAGTTTCCAAGACAGAAAAATATCACTGTAAGTAATCCTCTATCTACCATAAGCGTCACAAAATTCACTTATAATTGAGTACATAAACGTTATTACACATTAGTCAGTCACTGCACCTCACAATTTATTGTTCACGGGAAAATTCAGTCAGTTCACAGAGCAAGATGATGCTGTTGAAAATTCACATGTATAGTCAATTCACGGTCACTCCCAACTTTCCTGAAGCCCTGCGTAAAGTTATACTTGCCGGATATTCCTCCGCCTAATGCAAACAAAGCTTAACTAAATATAAGAAATCACACTAGACGGAGAGTGCACCGCATTCGTACGCAATCACTTAAATAATATTTAACATGAAAACTATTTGTTGCTAGGCTTAACCAAGACAGCTATATCTACCTGTTTTTATTCATATTAAATATATGAGAAATATTATACCTTATAGGTAATATACGGGTAAATTTCCAGATTAACCAAAAATTAGATACTTTCACGTAACAAAGCATAAAACTATTGATACATGACGTATTTAGGAAAGAAGGAAAGACGACATACATGGGGTGATTTTACAAATGTTTAACTCATAAAGTGTGAAGGTACCACGAACATACTATAAACAAACACGTTCAATCACGGCTGACCATGTGACTTGAAATAGCGCTCTGACGATGGGCGAGTCAATTTTGCGGAGATGCGCAAGAGACAGAAATCGGTCTATCTCTTCTTTAGTATATGATCAAAACAGTATCATCGTCCAGTGGGACGTCGTTCTACCCACCCAGTCACCACGGGCTCCTACAGGAACTCCAACAAGAACACTTTTCCCCAACCAGTTAGACTTTTTTATCCTTGCGGATTTCAGGGTCCCGCCGAGAGTCTCCTAGTTTACATAATGACGTCATTAGCCTCCCCTCCTCGGTGCGATTCTGTAATCGAGTCCCAGCGGCCTCGACATTCATTAGGCCGTTACGAGATCCCAGGACCAATAAAAACCCCCGATACACAATTAAAACAAACGGCAGAGCTGCGAGGAGACCGAACGAAGGAACAGGGAACGACATAAATTACAAGATTTGCGTTTTAATTCGACCGGGCGCAAGGGAAGCGGCCGGAGGGAAATTTTTGAAGGGTTTTCGCAGGGGAGGAAAGGAGAAATTAATTTGGACTTGAGGAAAGATTTATTCGAAGCGAAATTCCGCGTTCTGGCTAAGAGAAGAAAACTTAGCGACAATTAATTTTAAATATATATATATAGGTCTATTGTAGGGTGATTCTCAATTAGACCGACAAACTTCAGGAGGTGATTCCTTATGAAAAAGTAAAAGGAAAACATATGTGACACTTTATACCTAAACCGAATATTAAGGGAGGTATGAGCCCTTAAAAGGAAAAAAAAAAAACAGATTTTAAGCCATACTTGTGCGAAATATCGGCTCTTACGTTGAAGGTCCCGATAACATACAATAATGTTCCCAGAGTTATCATTGTATATTACTTCGTTACCGATATTTAGCACAAATGCGGTTTAAAACCCTGATTTTTTAAGGGCTCGTACCTCCCTTAATATTCGATTTAGGTATAAAGTGTCACATATGTTTTCCTTTTACATTTTCATGAAGAATTGCCTCCCGAAGTACGTCGGTCTAATTGCGAATCATTCTGTATAGTGGAATAAATTCCTTCTGTTCGCCAAATGACGAACATCAAAAAGAGTTTACACCTTATCTCAGCTATTTTCATCTGGCTTGTCTGTAACATGTCTGATAACGTTTGAACATAACATGATCACGACCGTTTAATACAACGCAAAAACGGCAACTAATGACACGCGTATGTAAAGTTGCCGTAATGTCGCAGCGAAACTAATAGAAACCTGTTTTGTGATTTCCAGTTCAGTACTCTAAATTCTGGTTATTTGCTGCTTACATATGTCCTATGTATGAAAACGAAGGTTAGGTCAGGTATTAAGTGGATACTTCACTGTTCTGATAACGTTCTCAACAGCTATGAGGTGTAAAATGACATACAACTGCTGATTATCACAAGAGCTTACATAAGTAAACCTACACTTTAAAAGGCCTTGAGACATCCATCACAGCTAGTGAACTCTGGTTTACTGTCGCCAAAAGAACAAATTTTATGAAATTTTAATAACAGCTGATTTTGAAGACTGCAGTTACGCACTTATTTATTTTTTCCAACGCTGGTTTCTAAATACCTTCCATAGTAAAGTAACTTATTTAGAGTTGGCTTATAGGCCTACTCAATGCACTCTTTAAACAACATATTATATTGACAATACCGTGTGCGTAGATTAAAACGTTAATAAAATGTAACTTTGGCCAACGCCAAAGATGATCGGTTTCATATCGCGTATGAAATTATTAACATCATTTTTAAAATAGCGAAAAGTAATTAAAAATAATTTTTCTCTACTTATTAGAATGCAAGTGCAGACAGGCCATAATCATTCAATAATTTTAAATACGTGAGTTCTTTATGCCTAAAACATGGAAGAAAGAGTCCATGATATATTTCCCTCTTAAAAATTTCTCAAGTTAAAAATGTTTGTTCACGAACGTGAGAGTTTGAAATTTACACTAACGGTTTTTTTTGCCAGCAAAATATTTTAAATCGCCTGAAAAAGTAATGAATTCAAAATGAAATAAATGTATGGAAATAATATCGGCACTTTATATTAAAGCTATGAAACTATCAATGTCCCTAGAAGCAGGAGTATAAAATATTGGCTGTCAAATTTTCAATTATTCACTTTCGAAATGGCCCAGTTTTAGTTAACAAAGTGGTTAGGAGGGGGGGGGGGAGAAAAAAAAACGAAAATGCATTTCCTCGAGCTGATTCGGGAGTGATGTATTTCGAACGCAGAGCAAAAAAAAAAAAACGGGACGAAGAAAGAAGAAATATGCGTTCCCTGCCCGTATGGTAGCAAGCGCTTTCGCTCGGAGGAAAAAAAAATGTAATCGAAACACTCCTAAATAAGACACGTAATGTTGGGAATGTATATTCCGCTCCCTTCCGTGTACGGAGTCGGCCGCCTAAATCCTTGCGCGATGTGACGCAATTAAGTCTGTGACAGTCCTGGGGAGTGGGCAAAGCGAACCGGTAATTCCCACGCCATACGTACGTTGGATTTGTCGGCTCGCTTGCTACGCAGAGGGCAGACGTAATCGTAAATCATACTTTCCCGGCGTAGGAAAGCGTAAAAAAAAAAAAAAAAAAAATTATAATTTCCTGAAGGATCGCTCTCAGCCGTATTCTATGTGGGCGCAAGGGGAAAGTTATACCGGTGGAGAGCGTGTGAAAACGAAACTTCGAGTGGTGTAGGGGCCGCGGTGTTCTGGTGGTTAGACTACTTGCATTCTATCAAGGCGAACCGGGTTCGAACCCTGGCGGGGTCCCCCGCCCCTTCCTCCAGATTTTTTCGCATGTTGGAATCGTGCCACGGACGATGCCGCTGGTCGGCGGGTTTTCTCGGGATCTCCCGTTTCACCCACACCTTCATTCCGGTGCTGCTCCATGCTCACCTCGCTTCACTCTCCTGGCTCTCAAGGTCTCGATGTTAAGAGCCGCCCAAATCTCTTCACTCGTTCAAGTGGTGCCTAACTGTATACGAGCATTTTTTTTCGGTCAGAGGATTGCGTGTACATTTACAATGAATGTAAATATAGGTGCCAAGGAGTCAGTTTCTAAATCGAACTTCTTATAAGGAATCACTGCCTGTAACTACAATTTCGGTGTTAATTATTACAATTCTGAATTAATAAAATAGTGGGTGCCATGTAATTATCGTACAGAATTCGAAACCCCAAGCTGAGGTCGAAAAGTTTCAAGTGAATAGTTTTCCAATAAAGAGCTGAAGATTTCAAACTGTCGCAGTTACATCCCTGTCAGCTTTGCAATCTGTCACGAATAAACGTGATGTAAAACACCAAATGTTCACAAATGTAAGATTTTGATTCAAGAAATTACTGTTATATTAACAGAATTCGTTGTTTCATCAATCTCGAAATATTTTGAAACAATTTCATGTAAAGATCTCAGTTTTTAAGGACGCTAATTTATTTTAATAAACGCGTACATTCATGTTTTATTTCTCTTGTCGCATAAGCAATCACTACCTAACGTTTCATCTGGAGTGTTGGGATAATCGCGTTTTAGACAGGCCGTGTTTCAACTCGTTTGATTTTGGTATTTTCTAATTTGCGTTTCGATTTTTGTAAGGTTTTGACTGGAAACCATGACAGTCAACATGCAATGCTACTGTCAGTGGTAAACCACGACTTCGTTGGCACTATATAAATGTTGAATAATTACTTGACAACCCAATACTCCAGACTCGGGCGGGCCATTCTGGATTAATCTGCACTGTTAGTAAAAATTATCCTTCATTTTACTGGAAAGTGCTGGTAAAAATGTATCCAGAAGTGTCTGTAAACTCTCCGTAAAATTACGGGCACATTGATTTTCAGAAACAGGCTTTCCGTCAATTTCACGAAACCTCTCCGTTAGTTTCCAAATTAGTTTTCTGTACTTTCCGTTTAAAATAAAAACAGATAATGAAATTGTCTTTCATTTTCATTATGTCGGTGTTCTATCGTGTATGAAAATGATACTTAAAAAATTAAAATTACTAATCCACGACTCTAACAATTCACCTACAACTCTAACTCGATAATTGTGGTATAACTTTTACATTTGTATTCAAAATAAAAACGCAAACGTTCAGTTTCCATTAAATTAAGTTTAATTTTAGTGTTACCAAATGTTACAGACGCCTGATGATATTTTTTAATGTTTGAAAGAATAGGTCATAGTCACGTGGATAACCTTAACTGCCACAGAGACGATAATTTCCTTATTACAGTGGCGAAGAAATATTCGTGTAGAATCGACATTGTTCGTCCCCGTAACTCGAAGCCAAAGGGAATACGGAGACGTTCCGTATTTTGTATTTACGGACTTAACTCCGTTTTTCGTCTTTACGGATTGCCTTTCCTTATATACACTGTACATCTCCGTAAAACATTCCGTAAATATACGGAAATTTTTAAGAGTGTGCTGATTTTTACTTCGTATCCCACTGCTGTGATTTGACTCTCATTCTTTCTCTCACAGACTCTCTGTCTCCCCCTTCTTTCTCTCACGCAGGTTAGATAAGCTCCCCGGAGAAATTCCGCTTATCAAGAAGTCGCTGCTGCGAAGACATTTTTGGCAGGTGTAATAGCTGTCGTTGGGTTGGTAACAGCTGACGAAATCCCACAAGGCGACCGCTTACTTCAGTGACGGCACTCGAGAAAGTTTAGGCCGATATTCAATTCGAATATTTCAGAATCTCTCACTTCCCCGCCTCTTCCCCCTGTTTCCGTAATAACCCCGTAACAGAAACTCGATTCGCCCGCCAAAGGGAGGAAAAAATGAAATAAGAGACTGAAATTCCGTTTCCGCGCAAATTTCTCTTCTATACGTAAAATGCTCGTTTCTTGCAATTTTTTTCCCCTCATTATATATGGATGACTCCCAAGATGGGATTGAAATCTTCTCTTCACTTAAATCGTTATCCAACTTCCTTCCCTCTTTATGCCATCCAGCTCTCTGTTTATCTTAACGAGTTTCTTTGGTTTTGTGTGTGAGGCGCTTATAGCACCTTATTCTATGCAATCCGCTTACACAAACACCGTGTTTGTAACTGCGTAAGAAGGGACCAACACGCTGCTGCAAAAGTTAATGTAAGAAAATGCGTGCGATACGACGTTCTCGCTCGTTCGTGACAAATGCTGATAATACATTTCCGCGCAAAATTAAAGTGACGTTTATGACAACGCCACATAAGCAGTGCTTAGAAAAAACTTAAACTTTAATTATTTTCCGAAAGTATTTGGAAGAGCTTTCGCTATAACGAGCTCAAGATATTACGTATACTTATGTCCTTACGAGATTTATTTACCAAATAATAACTCCTGAATTTCTAAGCGTTTTCGTATCATATTAAGATTAATGACAGTGCTTAAATTAAAACATTTATCTTACGAAAAATTTAGATATTATATGAAAAGTCATACAACTGAAGGCATTTCTTTTTTTAATCGTCACGAATGTTAGTAGAGGAAGTAAGTATGTTCTGTAACATTTGCACCTGTTTCGTCACTACATTTAACGGTTCGCCATTTCGTTTTCTTCCTCCTTACTCACTCATTCCTACATACCCAAAATGGAAAAAGAATCATATTGTCGTTTAAAAATTAAGATTCGGTTAGACGATGCAAGCTATTGGCACTATTTTGCACATTGCATCATTTCTCTCCTGGTATGGTTTAACCGTTATTTTTTGCGACCTGTTCTTAAGTCCAGATATCATATACACACGATCCCGCCCACGAATTGATATCTGATGGACTCCTGAATTACATCTGTAATGTTTATACTGTTTCCATCCTTATGTACTAGCACTCCCTCCAAGTACTTGAAGATAGCATCTCTTCTGCTCCTGATGTTGACGCCCCATGTCTCTGACGGCGGATGGAAAAAAAATTTGGTATACAAACATCGGAAGAAAGGAAGGCTGTTCCAGGTAAAATGAGTGCTTTTGAAAGCCCTGTTTAGTATCTGCTTGTATGTAAGTTGTGCCTTCTTCCGCCTTGTGTAAAATTAACGTTGTTATTGGCCTCATCACTTTATTTGTGCATCGTTTAAGTGAGATTGTGAAATTATTATAAAAGTAAATATTTCAGAAATCTGTTCTTTTGAACATTAACAAAACACAAAACGAAAGAAATAATTTAAGTAATCACAAATACTTGCATAACAGTTTTAATTCGACAATAAGGTATGGAACTATTTTCCATCCATCATTACCAACTTTACTGGGCTCATGTCACATAGTGAGCCCATTATAATATATACAGTCAGGGGCAGTGACTTTTTTCTAAGGTTGATTTCAAAAGTTCTCACTTTATCGTGAATAGCCTTGAACAAACTTCTTGCAGTGCTGCTAATGCTACAAAAAGCTTATTTTGGGTGCAAGTAAACTACTTATTTTTATTATATACTTTGGGACAAATTCGAATATAAAATATAGTGCGAATAGTAGTGGAGTGGAGAGATTTGGGTGGCTCTTAACATCGAGATCTTGAGACCCGATGTGATTGAAGTGAGAAGAGAGTGGAGCAGCACCGGAATGCAATAACGGGGGAAATAGGAGATCCCCGAGGAAACCCACCGACCAGCGGCATCGTCCAGCACGATTCCCACGTGCGAAAACCCAGAAGCGACCTCGCTTGGAATCGAGCCCGGTTCACCAAGGCGGGAGGCGAGTACTATAACCACTACACCACCGCGACCCCTGTGGATACTAGTTTGCGACATTTAGATGCCACTATTTTAATTCGTCAGAGCTTGCTTCAGCATGAGCTGAGAGTGATCACTTGGCAAGCTAATCAACGCTTTAACAGGTCTGCTGACGAATGAGAACGTGTATAAATACCCCATTTGCGTGTCTGTGTAAGAGACAGGCGTGGGTTTTTACGCGAATTCGTCTACGTTAGCGGAGAGTATGTTCTTCGGACACGGGAAATAAATGAAAGTAACTAAGCGCATAATTGGCATTTGTGTCTTAAAGTCGAGAGAGTTAAACGAAATACTTCGTTTGGCGCCGAAAATCAGTGCGCCGGCGCACCGCAGTCGCGAGATAAGTTTCCCGGATATTTCCTCGTACTCCCAAACTTGCCGCCTGTTGTCGCGGGCCCTCACCTAAGCCTCACGAATGCGCGGCGTCGACCCATAAGGTCACGCTTGCGTCGGTGTCGTACAAGCGGTAAATTTCAGTCGTGTTATTATAATCCATTCACGGTTACTTCACACTTTTCTGAAGCCCTGCCAAAGTTCTACTCCCGCGATATTTCTCCGCCTCGTACAAACCATACTTGTCTAAGTCTAGAAAATTTCGCGAAAGGGCAAGGCACCGAATTCGTGCGCATCCAGTTGCAATAATATTTTGTATGGGAACTATTTCTTACTAGGCGCTACCAATATACATTTTTTTCCCGCTGTTTATCTTCATATTAATTATACATGGAATATTATAATTTACAGGTAAAATATAAGTATAACTTCAATATAGCTAAAAATAAGATACTTTTATGTTAACAGAGGCATAAAACAATTGTGATACATGGTATATTTAGGAAATAACTAAACACGCCATACATGGTGGGATTTTTCGCAGGTTTGATTTTAAAATTTTGAAGAAACCGTGAATATACTATAGTCACGACCTCGGCCGTAGAAGACAGGTTTGGACACTCGCCTATCTAACAATGTTAACGAATTGATCGCCTTATTGACTGATTTAGTTCATGCAGTAGCCGCCGCAGAGCACTGCAAGCAAACTAGTGATGTTAGCGCTCCTGGTACAGGGATAACCCCATAGAGATATGAACGTCATTTTCCCATTTTAAGAAAAGATTGCAATTCCTCTCCCTATGCTAGCCATGGCAAACAGCATTACTTCGGTAGTAGCGTTCTGTGGCTGGGTTCATGAAATAAATGAGTTAATAAGGGCGTCAACTTCTCAAGCTAGTGTCCAGACCTGTGTTCTACGGCCGTGGTCACGACATTATGGTGTCGGGATGGATCACCTTGCAAACGTTACATTGTCGTTCCCGTGATCTTACCCCTCGTGTCGGTCTGCTTTTAGAATGTATTCCCAGAAACAACACACGATGTCGTGGGACAATATTATATCTTACCAGTCTTGGTCTTGTTCTCTTCGTCAGATACTGTATATAATGGCTTATGATTCCTTACAACAGTCTGGAATTTCAACACTGCTGCCAACAGGCGGATAAGCACACTGTGCGAGCTACCACTGAAAAATGGGGTGTGGCTGTGTTGGGGACACGACCGTTTGTTTTTACGTTAACGCGCTCGGATGCCTTGATATTTTTTTACGTTCCCGGCAGCGCTTCACTCGATCATATGGGCTTTTATGGGTATCACTGTATTGCTTTTGAGATGCTGCTCTTTCCAACCGTATATGATTTCTGTATTTCGACTTAGCTTGTTGACGAATATAGACAGACATTGTGTTAAGTTTTCTTAATTTTTTACATTAAGCTCTTACAATCTCACCATAACCACGCCACACAAATGTTTTTATACACGCAATATATTGATATTGACGAGAGCTGGCGATTGGAACTTAAACTTGCATCGTAGCTCCTACTAGTCAAAAATTAAACTACGTGGAAGTTATGAGACGCAACGAAACGAACTCAAAATTGCGCCCCCCCCCCCCCCTTTACGCTCGATGCTTCGCAGTCCTCACTCGACATAAAATATTCTTTTGATCCTTTGGCAATCAAGTGGTGTGTAATTGAATTTTTAATGTAGACGATAGATTCGGAGCTGAAATACCAAACTGTATCCCTCAATTTTATCATTGGATTTTCTGCATTGCCTCTACTATGGTCGCAAATTTAAAGGCGTATTCACGTAAAAAAATTTCTAGCCCACTTCCTAAACTGTAGCAAAAATGTTTAACCTACACATTGTGTAGGAATGTTCAGCTTCGATACTGTACAGAACCTTTCAGGAACTCAATGCCCAATCTTCAGACATAGCTTCTTGCGAATAATAATAATACAAAAACCCCATACGCTTATATCCAGAAAAGTATTTTTATATCAAATAACTGTGTTCAAAGGTGCGACGTACAACGCCTGGAGAACACAGCGGTGCGATCACGCGTGTAGACAAGTTGCATAGGAAGCAGGCGCTCGACACTGCGAATGTCATAATTCGGTGTCACGTTCCTACGGTCTATGCAACTTGTCCTATATACATGATCGCACAGCCTTGTTTTGCAGGCGTTGTGCGCCATAACTTTGACTCACAGTTATTATATATAAAAATACTTTTCCGGATATAAGCGTATAGGGATTTGGTACTACTATTGGTTCAAAGAAACAATGTCTGGAGTTCGGGCACTGAGATTCCGAACATTCTATACACTGTTGTGAACTTCCCTAAGCATTTGACTCTTTCACAGCCAATAAGAGGAACACGCTGTCATGGATGTATGAGGAAAAAAAATTACCGGCAGTGCTTCCGTACTTCAGTCTGTTCATTGTGAGCTGAGAACTTTTGAAAGCCCTGCTTAAGATCTATCTACATGCACATAGTGTATTCTTCCAACCTAAGTAAAATTAACATTACCATGGGCCTGATCAGTTTTATCCATGCGTCGGTCAAGTGAAGCTGTGAAATAATTAGCATTTATATTTGAATACTTTCTCATTCTTACGCTATATGCATAAAAAGCGGGAATAAAAGAAATAATTTCAGTATTCAAAAAGTTAACCTAACACTTTTAATTCGACACTAAGGCGTGGAATTACTTTCCCTCTCTGTCGTTGCCAACTTGACTAGGCGCCTGCCAGTCAATCTTCTCGTTAAAAATATACACGGGGGGAGGGGGGGCAGTAATATTTTTCAAAGGTTTATTTCAAAAGTGATCACTTTAGAATGAACAGCCTCTATACGTATACACTGAAATAACATTTGACCATGTTCACGGAATTTGTTCTCCATGAATGTACCTAAGTAATCTAAAAGCAAAATATAGGGGCATAGAAAATTGTTGTTTACCTTTTCTGGAAAGATAAAAGTCTTATTTAGAAAATTAATTTACCAAGATAGGCGTATTCGCGCAAACCAACCAACGATTTCAAAAAAGGTTTCAGTACAAACTTCTCCTAACCGTTGAACCTAACGCCCTTGCATTGCTCTCAAAATGTCATAACGTTCGACTAAGCTTCAGCAGCGGGAAATCTGCACCCCTCAACAAGGCCTACGACTCTCTCTCTCTCTCTCTCTCTCTCTCTCTCTCTCTCTCTCTCTCTCTCTCTCTCTCTCTCTCTCTCTCTCTCTCTCTCTCTCTCTCGCACTGACGAGTTGAGATGGCCGTACGACGTGGCGCAGTAATGAGTAACATAATGGACTTGCATTCCAGGAGACCTGTGTTCAATTCCCGGCCCAGCAATCCTGACTTCTGTTATCCATGGTTCTTCCTAAATCGTCCCGGCTGAATGCTGGAATGATTTCTTACGGAACGGCACGGCCGATTCCTCCCCCGTTCTTGCTTCTCTGTGCAATTTGCTCCGTCTCTAATGATCTCGCTGCAGACGAGACGTTAACGGCCTGACGTCCCTAGTTGTCATTAAGGTCTCACTATAAGTAGCTGTGTCATTTCCAAACTATACGTAGTATGAAACAAAGTCGCCCGGCCGCGTGTGTCTGTGTATTCGACTAAGGATTCTAAACTACTTGATAGATTTTCATGATGTTCTTGCCATCATTTATAGAATTTCTTGAGGAAGGTTTATGTACATAATATATTAATATTTATGTAAGGATAATACAGAAATGCCAATGTTTTATAATCAAGTCGGAAAAAGCCGCTTTTCGGGTGCTTACATGGCTTACGCTGACTAAATCATAAGTGATACACCAACTTAATGCACTACAGAGTTTTGGGTCTCAAAAAGGTCTACAAAAAGTCAGCGACGGCATATGTTAATATTTTAAGGACGACCTACAGTAACCATTTTTGTCTTTTCGGGGTTCACTTACGAAGAATTTGTGAACAACACAGTATTAATCCTATGTTAGATACCTCAAGCATTTAGTTTATGTACGTGTTGAAAACCTAAACAACGCCATATTTATAAATCACGCCCGAGCGAGGCCGGGGCGGGTCGCTAGTTTTTTTAAAATAAACTACAGAATATTTCAATGCATAATTCAGTGCATAAGGCGTGAAATATAAATGAAAAGAAAACTCTGCGTTACTAATAAACTGGTCACATTATCACGAATCTTAAAGAAAAATCATGAATTATGAGAAATCTTTCTCGATGCGGGTTTGTTTTCATTCTTTACTTAACGATAAATGTACTTATGACGTTTATAGGTACATGAAAATTGTTCGTAAAAAAACTCTTTTTTTTATAAAATGTCACAACGGAGTGTAGTTTGTAAGGAATTTGAATGGCGAGTCAATAAAGAGGAAGATAAAGCGCAGAACTAAGAAGCTGAAATAAAAGTTTCTTATTTCAAACGTCTGTCTTTTTCCCGCCGTCAAATGAAAATGTCTGGAGAGGAACTAGCTGCAAGAATTTTTTTTTTATTTTTCCTTTTTGTCAGAACTCAAAGTACGCAGTAATGATAACACTTTATCAGTCTCTTGTGTCGCAAGCGATGTCTTCCTCTCAAATAATTTTACTCAATACTTAACACAATTTTAGCACAACTTTTTTTTTTAACTCTACCGACCTAATTCGCTTAAAATTTTCGTACTGAGATTTAAATTTGGATGAATGGCCGAGTGTTTATTTTCTACTGGGTCGTTTTATTAACTGCGTACTGTATTGATTACCAACGTTTGTTGTGGGACTGCGGTGGTGTAGTGGGGTCAGATTACCCCCCCCCCCCCTTTTTCCCTAGGCGAACTGGGTTCGATTCCCGGCGGGGCCACCCCCGGATTTTCGCGTGTGGGAATCGTGCCGGACTATGCCTCTGGGTCGGCAGGTTTTCTTGGGGAGCTCCCAATTTCCAGCGCAGCTCCATACCCGCCTCGCTTCGCCCTCATCGGTTCCCAAAACCTCGATGCTAAGGGCCTCTCAGATCTTTTCACTCACTCACTCACTCACCGACGTTTTTCGATGACGTGAGGGACCCTTAAGAGTACGTGGGCCCGAGAATTGCTTTCACGTTCTTGGCACAGCGATGCGGGCGACAAAAAGGCGCTCGCCCAGCGTCCCATCGCCCATACGCGCAAGGCGCTGAACCTGCATGCAGAGCTTCAGTCGTCACGATTTCCTGCGTGAATTACATATGTAACAGTGGGACTTCATTGCATGCGATGGTAGCCTACAGATGTAACTACGACTGTATGGTTTCACTTCTCTCCTACTTCTTAAGAAAACTGCACAGGCAAACTCTAAAATGCGATTTTTTGACATGTATACGTCTTTAAATTTGCAACCTAAGTGGGAGGCAGTCCACAAGATGCGATGATAATAAAATCGGGGAATACAGTTTGGCATTGCAGCTCCGAATCTGTTGATGAATCAGTGGAAAATGTCACTGAATCAATAAGTGTAGGAAAACCGGCATTTCTTCACTAATTCGTCATTTTAACTGACTGAAGAGACTGTTGAATATACAGGCTCTGTTTACTGATTTTAACAGTGCAATTCTCGCTGATTGAAAATTATAATGTGGAGTGGTTTCGTACAAAAAATGGAAAACCGAAATAAGGACGGTCGGACTAGTCACCGAACCTGGGTCCTCCTGAATGAATGTCGGTTGTGACGCTACTGCGCCACCGCTTTCTCGGTCTTCCCTTTCAATAAGGTGGCTTGAATAACAACCTTAGCCGCCAACAGGTGTTGCTGAGCAACATCGCTCTAAGTAGCAAAATGGTCGATTGGTAGCCCTTCAACTGAACGTTTACGGCGATAATTTTGCAGGACGCCCCGTACCTACGTTTGATTCAAAATATTGTATTACGATTCGATGTGTGAACGTGACCATTGAAAGCCTTTCGGGATACAAAATAGGGACTGTCGAAATCATTAATAATTACTACTTATTTAGATAGTGTACCGTTTGACAAATAAGCATTGAACTCGGGAAAATAGATTTACCTTGTAATGTAATGCGAAACTAGTTCTCTTGTAAGAAAAACATCTGATTAACGGTACTACGTTCGATTATAAAATGTAATAAACTCTCAATGAATATAGAAACTTTTATAACATAAAAATAATCCTTCCATAGTAGGAACTGTAAGTTAACAAGCATTACACATGGTTTTTTAATAGAGATAACGAAAAATTTACTAATCATACATGAATATATACTTTTTAAAGTCTAAAATACTGACGCAATTACGTTTGTTAACCTCCCACCTGTTAATTATTTTCAAGAAAACTCCCGACAAATCCAGTTCAGGCTATACCGGCCAGATCCGTTATTTGTGTGATGTGAAGTTACTTAAAAATAGTAAGATATTAAGGGGTAGGGGTCGATTTATGTATTGCTAAACACAGTTAAGTAATTTATAAAGGCCACATTAGCTTGTGCACGACACGAAGTCATAACATTCGACAGGTGATATGATATTCAAAAATAAAGTGGTAAGACTTTATTGTAAATAACACCTGGAAACTTACTGATAGACGAAGTAGATACTGTAGCCTGCCAAACCCAATTTAATAATTCACATGACAATCCGGAAAAAAAAAAAAAAAATTGAAAATGTAAAATCCTCATAACAGTTTGGAAATCTTCGTCCAGTATCTAAGTGTTTTGGCAAGATTTCGAAGGCATTGTCTTGAAGATAGAGTGTAGATTATTTTTAAGAAGTTTTTCTTAGTATTTAGGTAATGTGATATACAATATAACGCTAAGATTCGAAAGGTTTTGTGGACTGGATAACAGCTGCTGTTGTGAGCAAAATTCCGCTCGTCGCGACAAGCAAACGACTTCATTTCTCGGGTCTTTCGTCTTCGTGGCAATTCGCGATAAACTTATAGGTTGATGGTCGGCCCTTTAATTCCAAAGCCGGGAGAAAGGAACGTTTCGGAAAACATGTTTACAATCCCAGGGAATTTCGTCGCTGGCAGTAAATATACATATACTGTACAAGCTGTAACCCATCTCCTCTTTCCCCTTGCCCTTCGCAGCGTAAGTCTCTTCGAGCGGGTTTTATGGCAGAAAGCTGGTCCACGCCGCGTCGTGCAAATGGACCCCAACATAATTTTATTTTATTTTTGTCTTTGTTTTTTTTTAAGCCTAATCTGTTCTGCTCTGGTCGCTCCCTCCCTCCACTACTTGCCCCCTTCTAACTTCGCAGGCAGAAACTCCGAAGGCGGCATTGCCCCGACTCTCGCTTTGGCGGAGCTAAACCTGTAAACCCGGAAATAAAAGGAAACAAAAGGACGTCAAAGGACTAGGAGGGGGGATGAAGAGAGGAATAAGAATCTCCAACTACGCCAGAAGAAACAGGAAGAAAAAAATATTCGCGGGGGCAGCCAAGTGAGAGGATGGATGTGAGAAACGCTCGAAAAAGAGAAAGAGGGCGGGGGAAAAATAATTTAATGTCTAAGAAGCTTAACGCGACTTTATCTCCGTATTTCTGTATGAATGGGATAACTTGGCCTTTTCGGTCTCGCATGGCGAAGGGGAAGATGTTAATAAAGAAGAGGGAATTTCTTACGGGAAATGTGAAGGAAAGGCCGCGGCGTGTGGTGGCACCTCTGAGTGGATCTGTGACGACCCCGACCCTGAGGCGGCGTCTGTCGCCAACACCAAACCAGAGTTTTCTCAAGTTCCCTATCTTCCCGCTAGCAGCACTGCGCCGCTTCTACTCTCTTCGGGCATATACGTGATGTGTCAATTTACGTGGCAAGTTACCAGGGCGTGGACACACCGAATCATTGAGTTAGGGCCGCGGTGGTGTAGTGTCCAGACTACTCGCATCCCACCCACGCGAACCGGGTTTGATTCCCGGCGGGGTCGTTTCCGGATTTTCGCACATGGGATTCTGCTGGACGATGTCGGTGGTCGGTGGGTTTTCTCGGGGCTATCCCATTTCCGCGGCCATTTCGTTCATTGTCGCTCCGTACTCACCTCACTCCACCCTCATGGGCTCTCGAGACCTCGATGTTAAGAGTCGTCTAAATCCCTTCACTCACTCACCCACTCACCCGAATCATTTAAGAGTTGGAAGGAAGTCCAAGTGTAGCAAGTGTTTCCTAGACAGAACACGTCCTTGATAATTTTCGAGCGTAAGCGAACAATATTTTGGCGCCTCTCCCTTGCAATAAAGATGTTATCAAACTGATATGCAGGTATAATTCTTACTTTGTGGAATGTTGGTATGTGAGGTTCCAGTAATTTAATACAGTAATTGTACTTACGTCTTAAACCTACTTTATTATAATTAAAACAACTTTAAATCATCACGAAACTAGATAGTTACAAAGCAGTAACTACACATTTACTTCCATGCCACACGCCCGTCCAGCACTCCGCGAGTTTGACGGAAACTGCAGTTAAGTGCGTTTTGTACGAAACGGACGAGCCCATTAATGTTTGAAAGGGGTGTGTTCTGCTCCTAACGATGTGGGTGGGAGGAGGAGACAGAAGTCACATTCCATGCATCCATAGCCCCTTCGTTTCGTACAACACAACAACGGGACTTGTTTATTTTTGTAAATTTAATTATAGTGAATTTAGAGAGTGTGTTTTGGTACAATTATTTCAGTATTATCAAGAAATTATAATTTAAGTATTTTAAAAAAATTGCACACTTAATTTTTTTTTTTTTTTTTTCTCCACTTGATCGATATCTACTTAAATTGTTTCACGACACCTTCGGCACCTCCTTTCGCTTGGCTTCTCTACGCGGTTGCTTCATGTAAGCCCCACAAGTCCTGGCGGCTCGCCTCCCTAAATGCTTGTGCTTGGCCCAACGGAACAGACAAGTCTGTGGCAGCTGACATTAGTGACGGCCCGGAGATGTACAAACTGTTTCAAAAACATTCGGCGCGCATCACCAAACGCGTAACTGTTTGTACTGAGACTAATGTTTTTGGCACGGCATCAGGCTGCACGCGCAGCTATCTCTCCCTTCGCCGGTCGCACCCTGCTTAACGTAAATTCGCCCGCCAGCACTTGTGGCGCTAACATACTTCCCTTACATCAAGGAAGGGATGGGCCAAATAGTAACTTTTATGTAACAACAGGTTATTTTTATAACAGGTTACTGTAAAACATTTTTCGCCTGTACCAGCGTTCCAAAAAATTATGCGCACAGTTGCAAGCCAAGACGTTGCATAAAGTAACTTTCACGCATGTGTAGTGTTAAGTTACCTTTTGTGGTGGGGGAAATTAAACAATTGCAACCCAGACGTTCCAGAAAATATTTTTTACGCGTGTGAAGTAGTCAAGCGTTGATTAAGTTAGGCAGTCCAAGACGTTCCAGAAATAACGGTATAACCAATGGAACATGTTACTCATGTACACGTTACCAAATTGTAACAGTCTATTATAACCATTATGTTAAATAACGCCCATCTCTTCATCAAGGACCGGCCCTGGTGGGTCATTGAGTAAAGATATGCCTACCTGGAGTGGATTTCCCCATGTTAAAGTTTCTGATCACTCCAACAGGTCAGAAACTGTAGTTCGTGATATTAACACCACGTAGCGCTACTCCATTTTCGTGGCAGGTGCGTGGGGAAGTCGGCAGCGTTTCTATTGTGACATCTACCCTCTCTCACTCATACACTATCTCTATCGCTCCCAGACCAAACTCCACACCAGTTTAACGTGATCTGAATGTTTGCTATAGCCACGAAGCTGGGACAGACAGGAGTAATTATCTCAAGCGGCATATGTCCGTTTACGAAAATATTACGGGTTCTGTAAAACGTACTGTTACATGTCGCTGGTACGCGTTGCGCGAGCGAGTGAAGAGAAAGACAGAGAGTCATTATATGATAACGATGGCAGCGATGGTGGCCGCTTATCAGTTACAAAAGGCGAGCCGACACTATAGTATCTTTTGCGTCACAATGCTGCTGTTACTGGTTGCATTGATTTCTGCGCTTATGTAAAGAGTGCTCTGGATTACTGACCTCGTTATCTCAGCGCGACTCGGGGTGCGTTGGACATTCCATATGGCCAGGACTCATGCTATAAATATTGCGACAGGCCTCCGGGCCGAGTTGGAGTTGAGTGAATGAGTGACTGAGTTTCGAGCGATATAAGAATGAGCGGCGAGAGACGTGACGAGAGGAAGGGAAGTCTGCGAACTGCGAGTATCAAGCAGTGAAGGACGCGGCTGGCAGGCTGCACTATTTGACCAGATGCGTGAGTGGAAGACAGTATAAATGATGGCAACAGATAGACTGAGCACGTTGTAATGAGTATGAGTTAATTGACTGTAACCAACAGAGACAGTTAAGAAAGACTTGATTAGAGTTGAAATAGACATTCAGTTCTGCACTCACTGTTAAATAAAAAGAGTTAAAGTGGAAAAAGATAATTTAGTGCCGTAAATAAAAGCGGAGTGAATACATTAGAAATCAAATTTAGTGCCTTTTATTTTTTTATTAAGACTTCCATCCCTCACGAACATGAATACGCCCCTCAGGCGTCCGCACGTAACAGTATGTATGTACATACAAAATGGAACTTAATGTGCGCTTTAAGTAACGTGAAACGTTGAAAATTACTCACACAATCATAAAAACACAATAAACACAGCAGTATAAAATACACGATAATTATTATGTATTTGTATAATGTATACTACGGGTCCAGCCCGTGACTTTTTTTAGTATTGTCGCGTGCCTAGAATAATTAACATGTTACAAATATTGGTTATCATACAAAGACAAAAAACACATTGCATAGATATATGTAGGTAATAATGAAAAGATGTGAAATTAACTCAACATTGAAACCACTGCAGCCCCATTTGATATATATATATAATATATATATATATATACATATATATATATATATATATATATATATATATATATCCACTTGCCCACTGTGGCCCCACTTGATACATTTCTATCCACTAAACCACTGTGGCCCCACTTGGAATCGCTCTATCCACTGAGCCACTGTGGTCCCACTTGGCTACTCTCCATTCACTGAGCCACTGCGGCCAATATCGATTGGTTTTTAAAGTAGATAATATGAGCTGTGTAGCATGCGTGAGTAATATTAACAGGCACATATAAAAGCCTTGTGTTTAATATTGTGATAGTTTTGCCTTCTTTTGGCCTTCTCACATAAAAGTTTGTTTAATTATGGAAAACACAAGATTAGTTATTATGCTTGTTCATTAAAGATAGATATGTAAATATAGTGGGAAGCCGGGGGGGGGGGGTGTTATATCGGATCATATTCACGCCCCTCCCCCCGAAAAGTAATTACAATATTCAAATCTAAAATTTGAAAACAAAATGATTTTTTTTTTATTTTACTGTAAAAAATGTGTGATCCCCCTTGAATTTGAAGGACGTTTATAGCACGTTGTGGTTTCATATCTCTATATTAGCCCATTGATTATATATACATTTAGCTATTAATTTGTAATATTATAGCATTCATATTTTTTTTTTAAATATAGATATGAAATGTATCTCCCCCCCCCCCCCCCCCAGTATGATGTAAAATCCTGGCTACGCTCCTGTTTAAATAATTTGCTCATGTTTTAAGAGTGGCGTTTTAAGAGTCCGTTGTACATATATGTGAATACAGTACCATGTTTTACATAGATAAGCAGTGCCGTTACTCATATGATTTTCCATACATTAACATTAATCGTACTTAGAAACCTAAATAAATGCAGTCGTCAGGGTATAGAAACAATCTTCGTACTTTTTGGATGCACCACACATCGCCTACATATATAACTTGATTGCATCTGTACTCCTGTCCCCCTGCGAGTTCTTTTACCTGCCCTTTACAGTTTTTTGCTGTCACTTTAGGTAACGTGTGGGTATGAACTGAAGCGTTCTTTCTTCTCTTCTGCTACAGAAACTTTTATGCCTTCTGTTGTGCTCATGGCTATAGAAGGTAGCAGAAATTGAATATCGTGTAGTGCTGGCTTAAATGACTCACGCTTTTCGCAGAATTTAGGCACCGGAAACTTCATAAAGCTCTTTTTAAATATCGGAATAAATATTGTTTTGAAAATATAATACACTTCATACTTCTAGTATCTTACTAACATATTAAAATTAACACTTCTAAGTGGTGCGGGAATGCTAGTAAAGAGGAGAAAATACCTACGATGAACGAATCGAAACTAAATTGCAGTATAAATTAACATTCCTCGTTATGAAGATCATCTTACATGATATAAAATATATTTCGCTATTATAGTATGCTCATGCAATCAAAATGAGTGGTCGTTAATGAAAAAAGTATTCATTCATCCAAAGAAACATGGGGCACAGAGAACATAACTACTTCCAGGAAAAGTAAATTATAATTTTGTAAATATGCCACAAAGTTAACACACAAATAATTCAAAATTTTACATATTGTTCGCAAATTTATTATCATTATCCCTTTGTCGGCTAGGAGACGACAAACATTCCCGAATACATGAAATAATGTTGACACGGTGACGATATTTTCAAATAATTTCTGTTCTTCTTGGCAACAACTGTATACTATGAACTGAGAAATTATTTGATTCGGCTGCGTTTAAACACACCTGCACGCTTTAATTAAACGTAAGCTGCGAAGTGTGAAGTAAAGTTGTGTTTACGATAGAACACTTAAGGGTTAAATTATATTGTGATAAGTGAAACTTGTGAAGTGACGGCCGCTCAGAATACAGCAGACGGTGTTGTTGGCGGGAAACGTTTATTTACAGTAATGTATCTATAACCGGTATTAAAAATATTGTGTGTGTGTGTGTGAGCGCACACACACACACACACACACAAACGTTAACGATTATATTTGTTCACAAAAATAAGCTTCTCTGATAGAAAATGTCAGCTTTGAAGTGTAATCTAAAATATGGTTGTGATAAACAAAGTTAGATTAGGCACGAAGGTATACATAACAGGCTTGCTGCCTGTTTCCGTCGGCTAGATGGGAAACTGTAAATACAGAAGACGTGTTTTCGTATGACAGATACTCTCTTACTGCATAGTTCTTAACGCATAATTATTTTACTGTAAACTTTGCTTAACTGTTGGCGATTCGCACCGATTCATTGTGTTCAACCGCGGTTTGGTGTAGAAATAGCGTAACTGGCAGCGGTAGTTAGGCAAGTCTCAGCGCGGGGCAGTGACGTAGATTCACCGAACGCGGGTTAACTTTGACCGGGTATGTTATCGAACGGGCAGAGTAAATGTTTTTCCGTAACCCGTTTATGGCGACAGTGTACCCGAAGTTATTGAATTGTATAGTCTATTCACAGTATCTTCATAATTTAAAGCTTTGAAAAATTTGCCCCATATATGATGTGGTTGTTTCCTAAATACGTCATGTATTACAAGCGTTTTATACTTTCGTTAACATAAAAATAACCTTATTTAGGTTCAATTAAACTTTCACTCATACATTATTTATAAATTAAAATACGTAATTTATAATCAATATGAATAAGGCATATAGGATACACGTGTTTTTGTAATACCTAGTAAAGGCTATTCACGGTAAAGTGAGCACTTTTGAAAGCCTGCTTAAGATCCACTTGTATGCACGTTGTGTATTCTTCCGTCTTATTTAACATTAACACTGCCATGGACTTATAACTTTATTCATGCGTCGATGAAGTGAAACTTTGAATTTATTATTGAAGTAAATATTTTACAAATTTGCTCACTTTTACACTTCGATACATAAAAAAAAGTAAAAAACAAAAGAATTAATTTAAGTTGTTACAAATGGTTACCTAACACTTTTAATTTGATATTAAGTTACTCAACTATTTTTCATCCATCGTTACCATCTTTACTGAGTGTTTGCACCAAGTGCACCCCTTACAATATATGCAGGCAGAGGCAGTGACTCTTTTCTAAGATTGATTTCAAAAGTGCTCACTTTAACGTGAACAGCCTTTAAGACATTGTTCTCGTGAAAAATCCTATTAAACGTCGCATAAATATGTTACGTTGTCCCTTTGGTGTAATTTTCTAGACTTTGTTCAGCTTTGTTCGCATGAGGTGGAGGAATATCCTGGAAGTAGAAATTTAGCAGGGCTTCAGAGAAGTTGTGAGTAAGGACAAATGGACTATAATAGCAACAACCCATGAGACTAATTATGAAATAAATTCATTTGCGTAAAATAAAAACAAGTTCTAGCTGAGCTGACATGTTTTGGTCTTCATTTGAGTGCGAGTTATTGACCGCTGAGGGACACGGCAGTACCCCGAGGAAACCCCCGAGGCATGAGTAACATTCAGCACGTTTCACAGGCCCGAAAAATATCTACCGGGAATCGAAACCGGTCCGCCTTATTGTGAGGCTAGTAGTCTTGACTACTTCATTACCGCGGCCCCATGAACTCGGGTAGGGTTGCCAATTGTTAAAATCCGTTTTTAGCAGGCTTACTATTTCTAATGTGCAAAAATCATTTGCATATATCACTCAGCATTTTCTACGAACATATACGACATAACAACATTACTTGTCTGCAGAAAATCCACATCTGGCAGTTGTGTTGCTTCAATTAATAGGCCTAGTTTTCCATCATTTTGTATTCTTACAAAAATTATGTCATTAAGTTATAGTAGCAGCGTAAAAGTAACTGTAATAGCGGAAATATAAAAAATACTGAGATATTGGATGTATGACGTTTCGTTCGATGTCCATAGGGGACCATTCCTTTAGTCACGTGATAGAGGAAAACCCGTAAAATATTGGACATTGGGCAGTCCTCCCAAGTTTGCTTTGGTTTCGCCGATCAACTGCTGAGAAGTGAGTTTCCGTTGCTTTTGAAATTTATCTGTTCTGATTATGCCACTTTTTTCGGCAAAGTTTGTTTTCCTTCGTAGATCTTTCTATTACCTCAAATAACATAATTTCTGATTGTAGGTACAGTAATCTGGCAGATTCCCAGATTTCCAGAATTGAACACATACATGCCATATATGGGCTGTCGTTCCTTGCTTTGTATAAACATATTTTATGTTCACAATAAAAAAAAAATTATTTATTTTTCCAGCGAAGAGAAACATGCGGTCTTGGTCATCAGTTGTTACAAGGTGAAGAGCATGGAAAGAAGAAATTGATTTTTGGTCAAAACGTTGGCTGCAATAACGCGACGAATTATTTAAAAGACTCGCCTTCACACTTTTTGCAGAAATCCTTTGTTTTCACATCATAACTTCGGATTCATTGTAATTTTTGACAATGTACGATAATAGAAAATTTTCCATTTACGAGTTGTTTAATATTTTTGTGCGTCATTTTAATTGTGCGTTCTCTATTTGTTGTAAAAAAAGCGATAAATTATTAATTAAAATATGTTCTCGACTTTTTACAACAAGCCAGGTTAACACACGATTAATGTTACGCATAAAAATATTAAACTACTTAAAAAATGTAGATTTTTCTATGATCGTACATTGTTATAAATTATTATGAATCCGAAATTATGACGCGAAAACGAAGTATTTCGGCAAAAAGGGCCAATCCGAGGCAAATCTTTAGTTGATACTTGAATTTATTTACATTTTAACTGAATGAGTATTTCCTCCTTCGTACAGCTTCAACAAAACCACCCATTTTCAAAGAAGCTGCTTCCCTATCTTCTAACGAACTAACAATTTACATAAAGTGATGGGGGCCGCAGTGCGCAGTGTTTAGAGCGCCCGCCTTCCAAGAGCGAACGAGGTTCGATTCCTGGCGGGGTCACTTCTGGATTTTAGCACATGGTAATCGTGCCGGACGATGCCGCTGGTCGGTGGGTTTCCTCGGAGATCTCCCTCCCCCCCCCCCGCCCTTGCATTCCTCACTTGGCCCTTATTGGCTCGCAAGACGCCGATGTTAAGAGCCGCATAAACCTTTATACTCCACTAGACAAGTTTCTTAGATAGAGCAAAATAAGTTAATATGTTTTATAGCCACCATTTTGAAAATAAATATCTTGCACAATCTATACATAGTATAAAAGGAAGTCCCTGGCGCATCTGTCTGTCTGTATGACTGCGCCAATCTCGAGAACCACTTAACGGATTTAGATGCAGTTTTTACCGTTATGATCTGCATTTATCGAGGAAGGTTTGTATATATTATAAATTGCCCTAGCACGTATATAAACTGATCATAACGGTATTACTGAAACAAATCGGGACAAAAGTTTGCCTCCAGCGCGCTGTCATGGAATACGCTGTCTAATCCTTTAGAGATATATCAAAATCATGCACGAAAGAATTTTGTAAATTTAAATGATTTACAAAAAATTCGCTGGTATAATATATCTATCTTTAACAGATAAGTTGTAATGAGTGTATATACAATTTAAATTACGCAATAAAATCAAACGTAAAATTCACTCTCTTTCCTATTTATAAAGAACTTTATCTTTAACAGAATAAATTAATTCATAATTAAAACGTTTAATGTAGATAATAAATGTCCTTTGCATCATACAATTATGGTAAAAAATTTAAAAGTCATGAAATGTTTTGTAAAAGAATAATTTATAAAATCGAGACACCCGTGCACGGGCCTATACGAGGGCAGTGGTGGCGGTGCGGGGTGTGGTGATGTAGTGGCAAGAGAGGCGCAAGGGTAGAAGGCGAGTGAAGAGATTTGGACGGCTCTTAACATCTTGGTCTTGAGAGTCGATGAGAGTGATTGAGGTGAGAATGGAGCGGCGCCGAAATAAAAAGGCGGGGGAAACAGGAGATCCCCGAGAAAACCCGCCGACCAGCGACATCGCCCGGCACGATTCCCACTAGCAAAAATCTGGTAATCCAGCCGGGGATTTAACCCGGTTCGCCCTGGTGGGAGGCGAGCAGGCTAACCACTCAGCCACCGTGGCCCCAAGGGGAGAAGGCGTGCGAGGCGAGCGTGCGGCCTCGCGCACCTCGGCAGGCAAAAAAATATTAAATTGAACCCTGGCGAATCCGGGCTGGATCGCTAGTTCTAACATATAAATTACTGTGGCCTGCCACAGTACAACTTCTTCGACAAATTTGGAAGAAACTGGTTGACTGTTTCCCGAGATAATTACCCAAAACTTATTTTATTCATGCGGCGCAATTTTACGAAATGGCGGAGGAATAAGGCGCTGTACAGACAAATTTGATTTATTTAATAGATATTGCTAGCATACAAAGTTAAGTTGAAATTGGTTTCGTAGTTTCATGGACATCACATACCTAGTTAAAATGTTTAAATGGCCGCCATTTTATAGTAAGTGTCTGGTCTTACTTCAAACATATCAGCTTACATGGCCTGCCATAGCGCTACTTGTTTGCCAAATTTGGTAGGAATCTGTTGTTTTTGTCCAGAGAAATGGCATACAAATTCTAATGTCAAGTCCTGCTTTCTTGCAAAATTGTGACCGAGGAAGATTTCGTGTTGCCACATTTGATGGTTGTAATATATAATGTTGGCATACAAAATTATGTTGGTATTAATTTCATAGTTTCTAAGATATAACACACAATGCTAAAACAGCTATATGGCCACAATTTTGAAATAGGTGTCTGAAATTCTTTTAAAAATGCATGTTTACATCACCTGCTGCAATACTACATGTTTTAAAATCCGGTAGGAATCGGTCAATTGTTTCCTGAGATATTATATGAAAACTTTATAAATACATGCACCACTAGCTTGCAAAATGGTGTACAAAAGTGTTTAATTTGGCATATATTATACTTGTAACTGATACTGTAAGCATACAAAATTTGGTAGAAATTGGCCAAACGGTATGGTAGTTACAACAAAAAAATTTGTATTATCACCATTTTGAAAATAAGATCCCAATAAAATTTTAATATCATACGTTTACATGGCCTTCCAAAATATTATTTAGGTGCCAAATTTGGAGAAAAATATTTGAGATGTTTTCGAGGTAAAACATTAAAGCTTTTTTTTCCATCTCATAGCTTTCTAAATAGCTTACTAACATCTCTAAATTAATTACTTCCGCGATGCGACGCCAAAATTAAATTTGGTTTACATCGGTTGAACGGTTACCGAAATATGACATAACTTTAAATTATAAAATTTGCCGCCATTTTGAAAGTAACTGCTGAGCGTGGTCGAAAATTATTGAAGTCGGGTGTCATTACTAAATATTATGTGTGTTCAAAGTTTGGTGAAATTTCGTTGGTTCGTGGATTTAAAAATAGAAATGGATGGGCACACATATGCGTGCGCACGCACACACACGCACACACACACACAAATACACACACATGTAGACAGGAAAAGGATCTCATTAGCATTTCTTCCCTTCGGAAATAAGGCTAAAAACTCATCGAAAGCAATTTGCATATTTGTTTACATTACCGAGTTATACAAAACTTTTAAATTCTTTGTGATGTGATCATGTCTTCCCTCTTAAGAGTACTACATATTCAAATTAAATTATGTGTACTGAGAGAGATCATGTACACCTAAATAAAGCTCCTGGTGTGGATGGGTGAGTACTACATGGGGACTTTCTACATGACGCAATCTCTCTTCCCAACCTCCACATTGTAGCCAACTAGCTATGCCCTTTGCTCCCATTCACTATGATCCAATAGCAACAACTTAGGCCATGTCTCAATTGACCCAGAGAGTGCTCTCTCGTGCTCTCTCTCACTCAAATAATGACGTCGCAGAGAACACACTCTGGTCACCTCAATTAATCAGAGCGCGTGAAACGGTGAGAGCACAGAGATAGTACAAAGTTGCACTCTTACTGGCTTGCTATCACTCACCGAACATGTGCCATATTTGTTTACAGTGTTTCAGTATTTGAAAGAATATATAGTAGCTCTCCAGGCCAAAAGCGTTTTAACCTTTTTCCTGCAAGATGGTTTTAAATTTAGTTGGTAATCAAAATAACTTGCAAAATAATTATTTATAGCTGTATTGACATTCGGTTCTGTGAAAGCGTGCTCGCTTGAAAGAAATCTTTATAACACAGTCCCTGGTCATAACTCCTGTAGGGATTTTGAGGTGGACGAGTTTTCTCACTGGATACTGTTAGGGCATGCTTAAAGAAAGTAAAAAATCTTGAGTAGACTTTTGTGAAGTGGTACAAATTTTTATATGGCGCCAATTGAAATTTGTTGATATGAGTTGTGTAAAGTAAGGGAAAAACATTTTAATTTTTTTTGTTGAGTGATATGTTATAAATTATATGATATTTGGAATACTAATAAAATTTCCCACAGAATGGCTATACTTTATAACTTATCTGACGTAGTTATATAGTTATTTCCATTTTATATATACATATATTTGGTGGCTTGGATGGCAAATTATTTCTTATATCATACATTTTCAGCAGTTAATAATAACATTTGTGGATGTTGATTTGTAATAATGGCGACATTGTTATGTGTGTTTCAGATTAATGTATGACAGCTTAGGTGCGACATACATGGCAGATAGTCATGGAGTACAGTTATGCAATAATGCACGCACTTTTAATAACACAGATGTTACAAAGTGTAGAATATGCCAGAAACCAAAAAAAAAACCAGGAACCAGAATAACTACATCAATTGAGGGAAGACAGAAAGTATATTCAGCAGAAAAAATCTGTGGTGACATAGTTCTAGAACGAATTGATTCACTTGGTCCAGGTGTAGAATATGCGTATCATTGTATTAATGACTGCTATAAGTAATACACATTAAAGAAAACTCTAAAAATCCTTAAAAAAATCATGCTGTCAATGATATATTGCAAGAGGACGAAACTCAAGATTCACTGCAAGATCCTATACCACCAAAAAGGTTAAGAGCTGATGTATCTTCTAGAACTCCACCTTCTTCAAGAGTTAGTCCCAGTGAGCTGGTTTGCATTTTGTGTTGTTTCCAGACACACAATCGTGTAAAAGAGAAACACCGCATCGGTGAAACAACAAGAGCATTGACTTTTCTCAAAGCAGCCATTTATTTCAAAGATTATGTTTACAAGAGGGCCTGTGATCTCGAAGAAGAGTCAGCTGTGTTTGGGGCTCACTTATATTATCATAAGTTGTGTCTTGAAACATGCCTACAAAAGTACAAGAAAAAAAGTTTGAAAGGTGAAAATGAAAAGGGAACATTATCAGATAAGGCAAAAGTAATGGAGAATGCGAAACCTCTCGTTCAAAGTTTATTGCACAGTCGCTATGGTCGGTCTATAACTTAGTGAAATCTGCGATTTTGTCAACAGAGAGTCAGGAAAACCTCTAATGGCAAATAAAGAAGCAAAACTCTACTTGTTAAAATTATTTGGTGACAAAATAATGTTTGCCAAGCAAGTCAGCAGAATCTTCCATTACTTGTTTACTGCGCAAAACCAACAGCAGATTAAATAGCAAGCAAACTGCGATCTGCTGATGTTTTTAAGGATGCTGGTCAGCAGATAAGAAAGGCACTTCTGGAAGTTGACTTTAAACTCCAACATGAATTTTGTGATGCACATCAGCTTAGAAATTCTTGGGGAACAACACGAATGCCACAACCAGTGACTGATTTCTTATCCCACTTGCTTTTTTATAGACAAGTTAACAATTGAATCCTTTGTAACAGATCAGAATGAAGCAGAAGATATCCTAAATGATAACCCATGCTTTGGAATAGAAGATGACAGTAATGATGAATTACTCTCACACAAGTCACTATCTCTTACATCCTTGAGGCTTAAAACACTTTTCCATATTATTTTCTACAATGGAGAAAGAAGACTACACTGCATTTGATGACCACTAACTCTATCCATGAGAAATGCAGGAGCAGACAACTGATTATATGCATGAATAAAATTGGAGTTTCCGTTGGCTGTAATGAACTCATGGAAGTAAGGAGAAATCTAGCACTATACACTTGCCTGCATGCTCAGAAAGTGTGGCTCTGCCAAGTAACTTCTCAGAAAGTAGTTTTACAATTTGAGCTATGGATAACTTCGATCACGAGGAAGCCCACACTTTCTGGAATGCAAGGAACTCATGATACTGTAATGGTTCTTTGCCAAAAAATACCGCGGTCAGTGCCAATGAAACAAAAAATCTCACAAACTATTGAAGGGAAGCCCTTAAGTTCTGGTTTACTACCATGCCAACAGCTCAGACATTTTCAGAAGCATTCAACAGCTGTAGTTGTCCCTCCAGGACTAGTGATTGCTGAAGATCTTTACAACACATCATGTACTGAAATCAAACAAGAGGAAAAAATAATTAGTATGATGCAGGCTGTAAGGGACCTAAATAATCAGGAATCATTGGCTTGGGCAGCTACACGTGCCATTGTCTCGAAAGCTAATGTACTTCTCCAACACGCTGGCTTTCTTTCAGTACTGCCATACCCAGTTACTGTGTATGATAGTTTATACTTAGCCATGAAGAACTTACAAAGTTTGCTAATTCATCTGCAGCAATCAGCCCTCCCAGTTACATGTAATGAAGAGGTATGTCACATTGCTGTTGAAATACAAATATGTTGTAGCGGTTTTCCCAACATCGTGCTTCTTATGGGATCTTTTCACTTGACAAAGATAGTTATAGCATGCATTGGAAAGTATGTAGAAGGAAGTGGTTTGGAAAATGTTCTTATCGAGAACTCTGTGTTTGGTCCAAAAGTGATGGGAAGTGTCTTTAGAGGAAGCAATTATGCGCGATCTGTTAAATGATTGTTTATGTTAGCTGAAGTAATAGAAAAGGCTCAAGTGTAAAGCATTTATGAGTGAGGCTGGAAGTATGTCGGAAGTACCTGACCGAATTGTTGACAACTTGACAACTTTGTTAGTGCCATGCTAAGTAGGTAGAGGGTGTATGCTCAATCACAGTTCGAAGACCTCTGAAGAAAATCAAAAGACATTATAAGAGATTTTGATAACTTCGCCCAAAACATGAGTGCATGCTCTGAGCAGTGCAAATACCTTGATGGATTTCTTGTCCTACTTTATATTCTTAAGTGCCTCATTCGAGTTGACAGGGAGGGAGACTGGAATCTATATCTGCAGACTGTGCAACAACTTCTGCCAGTTTTCTGTGTGTTTGGCAGAGTGAACTACCTGAGAAGGACATCGCTGTACCTTGGAAAAACGAGGGACCTAGAGAGATTCCACCCAGAAATTCATCAAAAGTTCATGGTTGGCCACTTTGTAGTTCGTAGAACATTGGGGAAGTTTAATGGAAAATGGGTTGACTTGGCTCTTGAGCAAACAATTAACAGGTCAAAGAAGTCACCTGGTGGGGTAATAGGTCAAACTAAGCAGAAATACTATGTAGAAGAGTGGGAACTCATATATAATGGAATCCTTGCCATTCGAAATGTGTTCCAGGATTTTCTGAACATTTTGCAAGTTGATAACGAGCTTAAAATTCACCATGAGTTAAGTGGTTCACTCAGAAATGAAATAGAAACAAATATTAAGGAAATGCTGGCTTATGTGGAGGCACGGGAGAACCCATTTTTAAATGGAGGCCAGGTCAGGCTTCATAATCTATTGACTAATGAGTGTGTTCCAACTTCCAAAACCAAAAAGATTCTAGATTTTTGCAGCATTGGAGAAGTATCCTATGTTAAATTCAAAGAAGAACGATATTTGACCAAGTCAAAACTTTTATCAGCCACAATTCATAAACAGAAGCTACACACATTCAAAAGTGCCTTACTTTCTACCAAATGCCAATCTATTTCGTCCCTTACTCGATCTATAAGTGCAGTGAAAGAACTCATGCAAGCTCAAAGGATCATTGACATAGCTAAGGAAAGAGGAATGTTGATTAAAGAAATACTATGCTATGACGTTTCTTATAAATCATTGCTACTGAATCATCACGGTGTGCCGGCAAACCTGTCAAATCTGAGCTTTCGCGTGAATTAACAAACAAGCTTGAACTCACAGATTTCAACTTCCAAAAAAAAATGACCTTTCAACGTGTGTTGCTGTTGATGTAATGAATCAAATAAGCAGAATTCCAACCAAAGGGTTTGTCACATTTAGTGAATTGTTTAGTGCACTGTTAGCTTTTGTCAACAGTGTTTGGACTACATATTTGATAGTTATCTTCCTTCATCCATAAAAAAATGCTGAGAAAAATAGAAGATCTACAACTGAACCTCCGCCTCTAACATCAATAATTCCTGACACAAAGCTGCCTGTGCAAATGGATCGATTCTGGGCTTCAGTTAAAAATAAAATATTGTTCCGGGATTCCCTGAGAAACTTTCTAAAGAAGCAATCAGCCACCCAACAACATGAAACTATCTTGAGTGGCCGGCTCCATGAAAGTGGACCTTCTCCAGCAATGTCTGTAAATGTTAGAGACATGTGCACTGTGGAGAAAAATTTAAATAAACATATTGAAGAAGCAAATTTACGCCTCATCCCACACATTCATCATGCAGCAAAACATGGAATCAAATGTGTAGTTGTTCTTTCAAATGATACAGATGGTCTAGTGTTGCTGATTCACTTTTTTAATGTCTTGCATGAAAATGGATTTTCCGAGGTGTGTTTGAGAACATCTGCTGCAAATGTTATCCCTGTTCACACATTCTCGAGAAAAATTGGTCCACTGTGTAACGTCATTCTTGCATCTCATTTTCTCACTGGATCTGATGTGGCAAGTAAGGTAGGTAGCAAAGCATTCTCACTAAAAGTTCAGCCTGAGAAATACCTGCAACTTTTTGGTCGTCATATACCCCCAGATAACAAAACATTTCTAATTGCCGAAGATTATTTGATCCATGAGCTTAAACCAGGAACTAAATGCAACACTTTCGAGAGCTACGGAGCGAAATAATAACACAAGGAAAGCCACCTAATTTGTTGGCATTGCCATGTACATCATCTGCACTACAAGGACACTTACAGAGATCATTCTATGTGACTTTTACATGTGCTTCAGCGTTAAGCATGGATTCTTTGTTAGTGCATACTCATTATGGATGGCTAATGAACGACGAATTTTCATATATGATGCCAGATCCATGCATTGATGAACTTTCTGAACATATAGTGTCTATATGTGACTGCAAAATATGTAGCACACAACGATGCCAATGCCGTGGACATGGCATAGCTTGTGTATCGTTCTGAAGATGTCAAGACATGTGCAAAACTTCTATTACTACTGGTTAAGACTTTTAACTTTTCTTTTCGTGGTATTTTTGATATCACATACATTCGTATTATTTCACGAGTAGCATTATATAATATCATTGTACTCATGAACTCGTGATGAATTAACTAAGGGTTGTTATATTCAAGTGTTTGCTACTTTTGTTTGAATAACTTATGAGCTATAAATCACTATAATTTTATGTGCAAATTTAATATTTGTTTAATTTAAATTTATCACTTTCTAAAACGCTTTCAATATTTGGGATGTATTATTTGTTTTCAAGAAAACACCATGATATAATTGAAAATAACTCATTTTATTTAAAAAATGCAATTCCATGAAATATTGCTGTCGGAAAGGTACAAATTGTACGATTACATGCGGTTACTTCTCAGGAATCCAAATATGATATCATATACAGACAAATATTCCTACAATATATATACTAATATAAAAACTGTTCCATTGAGCAAATCAAATCAGCAAAACTCAATATGGCGTCATATAAAACATTTGTACCACTTTATAAAAGTCTACCCAAGATTTTTTACTTCCTTTAAGCATGCCCTAACAGAAACCAGTGAGAAAACTCTCCCACCTCGAAATCCCTACGGGACTTATGACCAGTGACTGGACTATAAAAATTGAGACAAAGCTTAAGAACTTTGTGTTGTCTGCAAAGAAAATTTGAATGCCAAGGACACATCACCATGGAGTAGCTCACAAAGTGCATCTTAAAGGAAGCAAACGATCATACTGCAACTTATTTTGTAGCATATATAGCAAACATCAACATTAATAAGCTCAGTGAACCAAGTTATCTGAAAAATAGCATTAAAATTCCATATAATTTTATAGTTACTACTGTTGTCGCCAAGAGTCGTGATGGCTTGGTGCGCGGGGGTGAGGAAGGCCCAAGTCAAGGGGGGTTAGGGGTTTAGGAAGAAAGTGGCCTCGTCTCCACGCCGTGCTACCTGTCGTACAAAACACATTGCCCCTTGTTCCTCGCAGTAGTGACGGACTGTGGACAATGGCGAGTATCACGCGGCCCATTAGGTATAAACAAGTTATACACACCGATAAAAGAGAAATCATTAGGAGTGGTGTAGAAGTTGTGATAGAGAGGCAAGGAATAAATATTTGTTTGTTCTTATCAACAAAGCTACAGAGAGAGCGGCAAAGTACACGGGAGTAAGTAAGGCGTATATCGAAAGAATTCGCAAACAAAGCAGAGAGAGACCTGGCGAGCCTCCAACAACTCCAGGAAAGCGAAGGCAATAACACAATGCTTACATGTTCACCGACTATTAAGGGTTCCGACTACCTGCAATTATTTTGTGCAATCGAGTCCTCAAAACGGACGGACTCTAAGGCGAACTCTTGCTCACTTCTCAATAGCTTCGTCACCTGTACCCACAAGGCGCTCAACTAGCATGCTGTCTCTCTGCCAGCGACTCGCCTACATATGACTTTCAGCAGTGAACATATTTATTTTGAAGGCACTCTAAAACGAAAGAAGTACGATATGTTTCTGAAAGCACCCGTTTTAGCCATTCTTATGCCAAAAAATAATTCTTGGAATTTCAATGAAAACATGGTGTTTAGACGCCACTACAAAATATCCAGCTGTTTTGGAATCATGTATTTTGTACCAAACCCTTGTAATGCACTTCATGCGCCAGCTAGTCGGAGCCCTTATTAGATCTGCAGTGTGATGAATTTGTATTAATTTTTAGTCACTTTGACAGGTGAAGATTAGTACCTCACGTAACAGCATCAAAGGCAAGGTTTATTTTCGTAACTGAACATGTATGCTTTTAAAATATTGCACCGATAGTAAAGATTCATCAGTGACTTTTCAGTAATATGCAAGGATTATTTTCAGTCAAACAAACCATTCAACAGATTTTATTTAAAAATTGTAAATTTGGCGCAGTCCTAGAATTTAACTGCAATTTGTAATATACATGTTGAAACTACTCGTTATTGTATTTCAATATTAGAAGTTTCTGTTAAAATTTACTAAATATGTAAATTTTTATATTAATTTTAATTGCGCAATCGGCAGTCCAACGCACACGCACGCACACACACACACACACACACACACACACACACACACACACACACACACACACACATATATATATATATATATATATATATATATATATATAAAGGGGCGTGTGATGTCGAAGCTCGGAGTACCTCATGCTCTATCATTCCGATCGGCCAACGGCCATCTTTTCACATTTTTCCTTCAAAATTTCTCTTTTTCCTCAAAATTGACTAAATTTCCCTAAATAATGTCCCTTTTTCTTAACAATGTTTCTTTTTTCTCTAAACATTTCCCATTTTTCCCAGAGTAGGAGACGTGGACTCGTGACTCAGAAGAGGCGGATTTGCGACTCCGAGCCAGGAGAGCAAGACTCAGGACTCAGGACCCTTGACCTTTTATCTTTGACTCCAAAAATCCAAAACTCGAGAAAAAATTCATAAAAGTCAACAAGCATATTTCATTACTGGGTACTACCACCATATTGGATGCAGGTTCCCGTGACCTTGGCCCCATGACTTAAATGACCTTGAAAACAAAAGCTAGAGGAAAAAATTATAGAAGTCAACAATCGTATTACATTACTGACAACTACCGTCATATTGGATGTAGAAAACCTTAATCGTGACCCTGTGACCTTAAACCCAAGAAATAAAAATCCTAAAACAATATAAAATATATGCATCTCAATACATGCAACTTTGTTAAAGGTTGTAGTCTTTTATGGATCTCGATAGTCACACTTGTGTTGTCTTTCTGCGAAAATATCGTAACATTTACTACACCGACACACTGTTTAGGGCGGGTCATGAAGGTAACTACAGTTTTGAGGACATGTGCCGAAGTCACAAGAGACCTGCTTGTAGTAAACCTGGTTCTGATGAAAAATGCACTTCACCTTTACATATATTTGCATTGCTAAGTAAACTGTCGCTACTTCTGAATTCAATATGGCAGTAGTTGTCAGTAACGTAATATGCTTGTTGAGTTTTATGCATTTTTTCGAGCTTTGTTTACGAGGTCATTTAAAGTCACGGATTCAAGGTCAAGGTTACCTGCGCCCAATATTGTGGCAGTAGTCGTAACGCAATATGATTGTTGACTTAAGAATTTTTTCTCTAGTTTTGTTTTCAAGGTCATGGGGTAAAGCTCAAGGTCACCTACATACAATATGGCGGTAGTAGTCAGTAAAGTAATATGCATTCTGACTTGTATTCATTTTTAGAGTTTTTGTTTTCAAGGTCATTCATGGTCATGGGGTCAAGGTCACCTGCATCAAATGTGAAGGTATTAGTGACCGTAATATGCTCGTTGACTTTTATGAAATTTTTCTCGAGCTTTGCTTTCAATGACATACAAGGTCACGGAGTCAAGGTCACCATCACCTGCATCCAATGTGGCGGTAGTAGTCAGCAACATAATATTCTCGTTGACTTTTATGAGTTTTTCGCGATTTAAAAATTTTTTTTATGGGAAAAAAGGGACGTTTTAAGGGAAAATAGAAATTAGAAAAGAGGAAATTTAGAGGGGAAAAAGGGAAATTTTTAGGGATAAAAAGGAAATTGTTAGGGATAAATGGTGGCAGTGGGACTAGCCTTTTAAATAAATTTTTACTAACTTTTTAAATAAATTTTTATTACTTTTTAAAAACAATTTTTTTTTATTTTAAAGATTTCTTTTGGGGTGAACGTAAACTTCCGAGTGCAGTGGAATATACACACGCTGTTTATTACTTACAAGGCAATATTTATTTAGAAATGTGTTTGAGGGATTAAAGATTGGAAGCAAAAAGTTTCTAGGGCCTCAAAAGTGTTCACTTTACCGTGAACAGCATTTACACATATTAAACAAAGAAATATGGTAGTAAATTCGAGTATTTCAAAGAGAATATGTTCAGAGATAAGTAAAATTCGTTCATTCTTTCATTTACTTACTGTCTAGAAACTTTGCGACGTGATTTACCGGTTTATATATTTATATTGTGTATAGTGAACCTTAAAAAAATTGCCTAAAAAGAAGTTTATGTAAATATTTTTGTCATTTCAGGCTAAAAAAAAAAAAAAAAACTATGAAAATTGTTATCGATAGCTATGACAGGCGTGTGATAAGGGACACTATTAGAGACATATATTGTCAAGAAAATCGTACCAACTGTAGGCAAACTAATGCCATTTCTGCGTGGAAAGATTGGGAGTAATTGGAGTCAGTCGTCTCTACGAAGACTGCTCAAAGACATGGGCTTCTTGTGGAAAAGATCACAAAAGAAATGGGTGTTTCTTGTTGAAAGAGCTAACACCGTCGTGTGGCGTTCTAAGTATTTGACAACAATGAAACAGCTGAGAAGAGAATGCAGACACATATTTTACATTGACTAAACGTGGATTGACACTAATTTTACATTTAAGAAGTGTTGGCAAAAGAAAGGTGACATTGAAGGATTGGTAGAAAGTGGTAATGCAGTAAACAGACTTATTGCTGTGCATATCGGGTCGCAAGAAGGCTTTCTTCCAGGTGGGCAGTTAATTTACAAAGCAAATTTGACGACAGGTGATTATCACGGGCAGATGAATGCCCTGAATTTTGAGAAGTGGATTTCGCAGCAAGTTTGACCAAATCTGCCACCAAATTCCGTGATAGTTATGAACAATGCACCATATCATTCGAAGCAAGTAGAAAGGCCACCGTCAAAATATGACGCGGAGAAAAAATCGTGGCGTGGCTACAGGAGAAAAGGGATCTCTTGCGAAGAAACAATAAGAAAAGCTACTCTCATTGAATTGCTTGAAAACCATCGACCAGGAGAGAAAGTACTCGCGGTTGACAGGGTATTCCAGCAACATGCCCATACTGTACTTAGATTGCCCCCTTATATGTGCGATTTCAATGCCATAGAACTAGCCTGGGCTAAGATTAAACGTCTTATCAGAGCTCACAACTCGACTGGAGATATATCACTGCAAGTCTTACAGATGCTAACAACAGAAGCCGTAGAAGCAGTAACAAAGGAAGACTGGGTGGAATATTGCAGACACGTTGCAGGAATTGAAGAAGAGTACTGGAAGAACGGCTGCCTCATGGAGTTAGCAGTAGATGAATTCTTAATCAAATTGGATAGTGACAGTGACGACACAGATTATGAAACCAAAAAAATTCACACCATGATAGCTGCAGTGAGCAAGAAATATTTAGTGAATGTGATGGTGACATCTCTTGCTTAGCTCAGCCATTGTAAATATTAAAACTAGATTATATCTTACTGATACATGTACTGTACAGTGTCATTTATTTGTTTTGCTTAATCACTTTTTAATTAGTGAGCTAGGAATAGTTTTACTTTTCCGTAAGCTTCCTCACCAAAAGTGAATAAACATTGCTAACAATGCTATGTTTAGTCATATTCGTAGTATGTGGTATCATTTTGTAAAATTTCTATTCACTTTTATTTGTTCTTATACTGTTAGTTACATTATTTTTACTTATACTATTACATAAATCCTTTTTTGTCGAAGCAACTGGAATCATGAATGTCACGTGGTGTTATTTGAACAATTAATAGTTTTAATTCTGAATACTTGTAAATAAGTAAATTTAAGCTGAATACTTAAGTATATTTTCCCTTATTTTGACTTTTTGTTCCCCACACACCATGATCTTGGTAACACTGTTCATTCTTATAGTCACTGTGTACCGTAACATTATACGTTCACATCTTGTTCAGTAATAATTCGTTACAACTGAATACTTGTACCTAAGTCATCTTGGGTCATTTATTGTTAAGTATTATTACAATGTCCTAAAAATATACTATCAAACTGTGTTCAATTGGTAATTACTTTAAATTATAATACTTGTAAATTGGTGGTTGTTAACTGATTGTCACTGCAATTTTTAAATTTTGTGTTATTTAGACTAATGATTTCTTTTTTCTTATTCATCGTCCACTGTCTATTAAATCTATGGTGAGTAATTTTAAAGCTTTCTAGTGTAACACATGTAAATTAGTGTTGTTAACTATTCATGTTACTGACTCTGGCGAACAAATATGTTAACTAACTTCGTAACGATATGTCTATAGATTGCATCATCAACCCCTGCTATCCATACTTTCACACAATTGTCTCACTTACTGGTTTTTAATCTTAATGCGTAATTTAAATAAAATCAAGCAATTACAGTGAAAATATTTTATTTATGTTAAATTGCTTTTTGTTGATAGCACTTGATATTCAATACGATATGTTGCCAAACTGAGCAAAATTGTCTTATTCATTTCTAGTACTGACTATGATAGTAATGTTATCCCCACTCGCCTTTGTAATAATTTCGTCTTAATGCCAAATGCAATGTTTAAAGACGTGTAGCTGAAAAAATTAATACATCCACGCTTTGTCCGGGACTTGAACCCAGAACATCTAGTACCGTATACGCTGTCGCGCAACAAAATGTGCTACAAAACAAAAGTGTCAGCGATAGACGCGTTGATGTACTTTTCAAACACTTATGTTTGAAGTGGTCAGTGTAATGTTTGCAGGATGCATAGTACATCGTTCAACGGTACACTTTGCCGTCGAAGGGTGGGTCGTGACAGGCCAAGCCTTCCGAGGGGAGCGGGAGGTAAACTAGGACCTGGGGGTCCAGCCCTCACAACGTTAGACGCGAACAGTACTGCCACAAGTCATTTCACAATCCACTAGGGCTGTCCGATATCAAAATGCAATATCAGTATTTTTCAAAAGAGTTACTCGGTATTTTCGATGTAGCGATATCGAAATTGTCTATAATATGGAAATTATCGATACCATAAATTATAGATAATACCGAAAGTATTAGCTAATACGAAAATAATTGACAATACTGAAATAATTGATAATACCAAAATCGTCCAAAAATGGAATTCATTTATACAGTTTTATCGTTAATACCGTTACCGTCAGTATCAGAATCATTTATATTCCAGTATCGTTGAAAATATTCGTGTCTTTTGACTTCTGATATCACTGAGAACATTTATGTGATCAATACAGGCGGTTCAAGATAAATTGAGCACTTTTTAAGGACCCCCCAACAGACATTAAGGGCTAGTAAATATAATTTATTCCAGCCTCAGGCATTAAATTTTAATGGTGGTGAAATATATACACTGTATTTATTGGTCACATTGCAATGTTTATATTAAAAGCAGCACGAAGATGGAAATTGGATGTAAGGAAAAATTTATAAGGGCCTTAAAAAGTGCTCACTATACCGTGAACGTCTATCAAAAATTGTCATCTATCAGCGACATCCGTACCACACAATGTAACACAAAATTATGCCGATACAATCTTAGTCCACATCACCAAAATGAATTATGTATATTATTAATAGTGCAATTCTGTATAAATAAAGATATTTATAACACACACATCATTGGTGTTTTTGATAGTACTGATGCATCAGGGTAGAATGTTATGGGTTGATGGTTCTTGAATGAGAGCATAAAAGAGTGACAATGTAGTCACTCCAAAAACCACTGACATAAACACGTTTTACTGCCTCATTTATCTACAATTAAATGTGACACAGCTCGGAGAATACAGTATACCTACAATTCAAGCAGCGCCCACTCCACTTGTAAAAATCAACAAGACACTACTGTACTGTACAGTCGACGTATTGCTTAGTCAAAAAAACCATACAAAAGTAAAATTACATTGTAATATGTGTGTATCTATATGTATGTACATGTGACAAGACTGTTGGTAATATACATTTGCTGAAAATATAAAGAGATAAATTTATGTCATAGCATTATGCAGTGGAAATATTAAACAATATTTTTAACTAACCCAAGTTCTTATCCTTGGCTTAAAAACAAATGAATCGCTAATTCTATGAAATAATAACTCTTTTTTTTTCAATTAAAATAATGGCTTCTTCTTCCTGCCTATATGATTGTCTGTGGCGTTTGCCTATATACGTTACCCCTAAAACTTGTGATTCTATCTACCGAATTACAGCAAACTTGCTACTCTCATACACAGTTGTAGACATCCAGAACTCGAATCGAAGTTATCACAGTGTGAGGCGATACACTTATAGTACACAGTAACCACACCTGCATTTTTAAGTTTTCGACAATGCCGTGTACTTATTTTCAAAATCGCTTTTCATGTTCAAGCTTATTCGAGGTTTAAAATGTATACCGATTTTGATTTCATGAAGCAGCATGTGTTCCAGGTCAACATATTAGGTGAAATTTCGAGTATTTATGAGACACGAAACTACATTTAAACACAGCAGAAATAAATTGCAAACAATGCCACCTAACTCAGAACACGTATAAAAATGTTTTATTTATGACGTTAATGAATACTTTATTTCATCTATTGCTACCTGAAAATACGCTTCCTCCAAATTGAGCACGGTGAACAGTTGTCCTCCCTCCAGAACTGCTAATGCCTCGTTCACTGTAGGCAGTGGATACACACATGTGGCACATACACGGTTTACTGTACCCTTATAATTCTCACACAGCAAAATTGAGCCATCATTTTTAATATGGGTACTAAAGGTTTTGCCCATTCTGAAAAATTTACAGGTTTTCATAAACCCCCGCTATACCAATTTCTCTATTTCCTGACTTACCTTGTCTCTCAATTCTAGGGGAACTGGCTAGCCCTTTAAAAAATAAGAGATGCAGTCTAGCGGGACTTTAATGGTGACCTATGAACCCACATATTTTCCCAGTTCACCCGCTTTAAACATTGTTGGGAACTCTCTAACAAGCCAGTCTACCAAGTTTATCAGAACTTTGTTTAACCTAATTAATTAATTCCCAATTGGCTCGAAGCAGTCACATCCCAACAAGTTTGGTCCTCGTAATTGCACCACAACTAACTATAGCATAACTGCCTTACGCCCCTTAAGTTGCACTGCAACTTCCTTGCTCCAACACGTCTAAATGTTCACTGGACCATATATGCAAAACCATGTTTCCCTTTTTCAAATGTGGCTCAATGGGCCACAGAAACTTGTATCTGTGCAAGCTGATAATGGAACGGCCTGCCCCAGTGTCGACTTCCATGCTCACTGGTAGTTCATTCAACAGCACTTCGATGCACAATGACTCCCTACGTGCTTGCGCCTGCATACTGTACAAAGTGTATTCTGAACCTACACCGCCTGCAACGTCCACCTCAAAATTCCGCACTTCCTGTGTGGCACCAGTTCGCTCCAAGTCCCTCGTACTCGAACCTGCCTGCTGTTTTTTTTTCTTTTTGTTATGCATACCCGCTCAAGGTGTCCTTCATTTTTGCAAAAATTTGCACACTGTATTTGCATGCCAGAATTTATCGATTGCATGGTTACCATTGCACCGCCAACATAGCTGATTCGCTTCCCTTATTTACTTCCTTTGTATGTCAACTGATAAAATGTTCGACTTTACCGATCCTCCACCGTTCACATTTCTCACGATGGCATTGTTCATTTTGTGCATATATTCCTCCGCCAATTTACTACCTCAAAAGTCCACCGTGTTCCTTCCTGCCGCTTCCGTTGCCATCGCGGCGTCCACTGCCTCTTGTAAAGTCAGTTTATCCTTAACGAGTAGAGCCTGTTGTACAGCTTTGTCCCGTACTCCGCAAACCAGGCGGGCTCGTAACATGCGATCCAAATTTGGAAAATTGCAGTGTGTGCTTAGCGTCGCAACTCTGCAATATACACAGCAATTGTTTCCCTTGTTTTTTATCACGCTTCAGGAACTTAAAAGTTTCCACGATTTCACTGGGCTTCAGGTGGAAGTGATTCGTTAACCTTATGAACACTTCTGCCAGAGGTACTGCATCGATATATTTGTGTGACTATAACGACGTCACCAAACTGCAAAACTCTGGTCCACATACCATATCAAACACCACTCACTTAGCTTCGCTATTTTTGATGTTGTTCGCGATACAAAATAACTGTAGAGGTTCACTATACGAGTTCCACGACTCCTTCTTTGGGGTACACTCGTCTATAGCTTCAATTGGTGATATTTTTTGTGGACCATGGACAACATGCACTATTTTAAACCTCGTCGCCAACTGTTACGTGCCACAATGCGTGCACGTCGCCATGTCTGCCACCCGGCTACTGGCTTTAGTGTTTGTTTATATTTGGCTGCTAGTGTTGCCAACCTACACAACTAGCATACCTACTAAATAACCTAATTATAGATAAACACAATACATAACACTCGCCTTGCAGTATACTGTATTAGACTGCACACAGATAACTGATTGAGTAGTCGCCATGTCATGCGTGTTCCTTTGTTTCGTCTCCGCCCAACCTCTGTGAAATGGGGTATGCAACTCTGGGTACCTGCACTGTTTATATCACCTCTAAATCAAATGCAGACTATCAACGCTATACTGTACTGTACCATGCAGGGCAATCATGCCACAAGGCATCATATAACAGGTCTTCATGAAACTTTACAAGTCCCAATGTCTGTGGCACTTTTTAACGATCTGTTGATTTAACCGGTAAATAGTTATACATTTATGAATAGTGCTTGACTAGCTTCAATGAACATTTGACAAATATATACATGGTGCCATTTAAAAAAAACTGATGTTAGTACTTGTATCTCACTAATAAAGAATGATATAAGGCTGACTCCCCAGCAGTATTATTTCCCCCTTCGAGTTATACAATTTTTTATGAAACACACTTTCATTTGGAGCCCTGGTACAGAGTTATTGTGGGTGGTCAAGATAAATGGGACAGCCTGTATTTAGTATGTGAAGTGTTTTTGTACTTTGTTGTTTTCTACCTTAGTATACAAAAACTTATTTACCTACTATCCATAATTTTTAGTATCCGAAATCGGTCTCCTTCTCTTTGTTTCGGATGACAGAGGATGTACTGTAGAATTTTATGACACTATGTGATATAGTCTCGACAACGAATGGTCTCGACAGTTGAGAAGCCTACCTAATTGGATGCTGGTCCTTGTAGTGTAGTGTAGATCATTAAAGGTACTTCCTATGCGACGTCCCAAATGTAAGACACTGTGATTGAAAGGGTAAGCTGGAAGGGCAAAACATCAAATAAAATTAGATCTGGCATGTGAGGGGCCTGCCCATAATGAGTGTATAGGCTGCTCATAGTTTAATTAATTACTTTTGAAACCAACTTTTGAAAATTATCACTACCTTCAATGAGCACACACTGACTGGCATGCGCCCAGTAAAGTTGGCAACAATAGAAAGGAAGTAGTTCCATTTCTTAGTGTTGAACCAAATACCCCAAATTTCAACACCAGGCTTTCAGCATCCATATTGGAAACAATGCGATCAGCAACCCTAGTGGAGCGTAGTTGGATGCACATGTGTACCGGTTATTTGTTTACACTGGGCAATGTAGAATAATTGGAGAAAACCAATGTCAATCTTATAAAATTAACATTTACCAATGGCCTAGGTATATGGTGTTTGAAAGACAACACATACAGTTTTCAGCTGTAACAACTACAGAATTGAGAAGAATGCTAAATCTTATTGTCTTTCCCCAAACATGACACGTGTTCTCTTCTCTGTATGCGTATCGTAGTCTTAATAAAAATATATTCCTTGCATCAATATCACTGTTAAAGTGATTTGCTTGATTTTTATCTTTCATTTTTTTCAGTAATCCTGTTATTATGTCTGGTAAACAATAGCGATTGGTTTTTTGTGCAAAAATATTAATAAAATATGAATGGTTTACAAGCTTAAACCACTGAATGTCACATTATCATTGTCTGTAGAAACAATCATTTGCATCATAAAAAACTGAAGAACGACTACTTTTGTCCCAGGTTCTTGGTAAATGAAACACAGACTTGGTACTGTATGGTTTTAGCTTTAAAAACTTGAAATCCAAACCAAAGTGAAATACAGTAATTTTGTTCATGACTAAAATAACACATGGGCATGTATGAAGACTAGAAGCTCTCTTGAAGTAAAGGTTTACAATACAAAATAATGATATGTACAGATGTGTGATGGCCTGTCGACTGGGAGGACACAGTATCAAGTGGAGTTAAGTTTTTGGTGGGCACTAAATCAGTCGCACCCTACTCTGGCTGGGTTCCTAGGGTAATTTTGTCCGTGTGTGGCACTTGGGAGAACCCTGTGTAAAGAACTGGCCAGATAGCTTTGCGGCAGGTACAAACTCGGGTTCTGGCATTGTAAGCTTCCGCTTCAGGCTCGAGACTTTGGGCGGTATACCCGAGCGACATGTGTGGCTTGTGCTAGGTCCGGTCTGTGGCTGAACAATTATGCGTGGAGGTGCAGTAGGTACTGGAGGATGGTGGACAAGTGTATGGTGTTTTATTAGTGAGGAAAGAGCAACTGATGTGAGATATGCGATAGGATCTATAGGTGGTTGGTCTGGCTGGCTGAGGTACTAAACGAGCCACAGGTGTACCTTCTATCTCGAGCGTTTGGGACTCTGGAACAGATTCTTTGGTATCACTGGAACGATGGGCACCTAAAGATGGCGCAGTGCCTGCGCCTGTTCCTTGGGTGTGAGCTGTCCTATGCAGGCGACTAAGGTGAGAAACAACTTTTGTAGACACCTGGAGGCAATCAGCACCGACTTTGCTTTCTCTTGGAGTCCACTACATCGGGAAGAAGGCATCCGCAGTACACAACACTCACTCACGTCCTTAAGGCCACGTGAGCAGCTGCCAACTGAGCGGTCACCCTATTTAAATGCTCAGTGCCTAAATGCAGTGAACAACAAAAATCAGGCCTCACCATCTGCAGTCCCTACATGTAGGTGTATGCTTCAGCCGATTTTCTCAATCCACAGAACACCCCTTTCAGAACTGAAAGTGTGGTGGGAAATTCCGAGCATCGAACTGACAAGCTGGTCTGAAGGCAAAGTAACTGTGTGCGGGCTCTACTGTTCTGCCCACTGGAGTATGCAGAAAGGCTGGCCATTGTGAGTGTTTATGGGTAGCAAAGTATGTCTTGGCTCGATTGAGTATAGTTCCTGGGATCACCTGCGTTTCTCTCAAGGAACGAGGACAACTTGGAAAGGTGATATGTCTACAGGAATGTGGTACTCAGGGATTGGTTGACACAATGTTTATTCTGTGTGATTGGAAGTAAACATGTTGTGATGCACTACCTCCTACATATAGCAATAGCTAAGTCTACACAAGCCAGGCAGAGGAGACCTGGTCCTAAACTAAATGGGTGGGGTAGCTGAGCACTGTGAAAACATCTAATATGTTTACTAGAACTTCCTAACTATTGTTGCCCAGAAGAGGCCACAGTGTCTAGTGTGTAGACGACTTGGCATACATTTCTTCGACACGGTGCTGGGATTACTAAGCAGAGCATGGAAGTAGTACGAGGATTAGGCATTTCTTTGGCACTGATAGTGTGGTGAAGAGGGGAAGGTATAACGAGGAGCTAAGTAGATGTCAGGCAGCTAGCACTGTTGAAATGTTGAAGCGAGTGTAAGTGATGGTTTAAAGTGCAATCTGGTTAGTTCCTACAGCTAGTAAGGTGAAAAACTGAAGACTGATCCTGAGTCGAATTCTAACTCTCCTTTTATACTCTGCCAAGTGGCTCTGTGCACTGCATACCCCCCACTGATGTTCTTGACCTAGGAGTGCCGAAGAATCAGCTGGCTGGAAGGTCACGTGATGAGTGCAGTTGCGATAGAAACACACTTTTATGTAGTTTCTTAACTTTGGCAGCAGCAGAAATCTTCTGTCTCTGTTGCATACAAAGGGGTTGTCGGTCTCTTCTTGCTTATAAGGATAGGATTGCAACTGTGCAAGGTTGCGATGGCATTTTGTCGTATTTTATTTGTCATGGGCTCTTCATGTCGCATTGCTTTATTTATTTTTGTGAGTGTTATAACCTGCGTGGGGAAACCGAGTGGTGTGCCACGACCCTCATTTCATTAAAGTGTGCGGTCATACAGAATGAACTTAAAGGTTTGAGCATGTACAATCATCACAGCTGGGCTGTTGAAAAAAAATAAAGCAAAATACATAGAGGACTGCACGCGAACTAGAAACGATCACTGAGAGAAATAATAAAATTAGGATTGTTGCAAGCAATTAGTTATTGAATGAATAATAAAATGCCACAAAACACTCCACTCGTGCGGTCATGTCAGCTATGCTCTGCTGTGGCTGCCTGTTGCAGAAATATGAGAGAGAGAGAGAGAGAGAGAGAAAGAGAGAGAGAGAGAGAGAGAGAGAGAGAGAGAGAGAGAGAGAGAGAGAGCACAACATACCCTCAAAACTCAAGTTTTTACAACAGTGTTTTTCGTCTCTCAAACATTTTTCTTTTGTTGGTTTATAGAGTCTTTTAGGTTGCTGGCTGAAAATGATTTTACAAATAATTACTGACTTTTGGTTAAATCTGTAATCATTTAAAAGGTATTTAAGCACATTGAATTGACACAATTTCAAAATACTTTTAAGAAAATTGTGTTATTTTCTGGTATGTTCACTTTTAAAAATTCTTTTAAAGTTCTTTATAGAAAATGTAAAAAAGTAATTTACACATTTCAATAGGACTCGAGAAAAACTAAGGTATGTTGCAACTCTTTAAAGTCTTTAACTGACAACATACCAACCTGTTTTACTTTCTGTATTTACAACATTATTTGCACTCTGCATCTTGATGATTCCACACATATGACATCTTCTTACCACTGAGAGTATAAACGGAATTCGTCACATGTCTCAAAGTTCACGTGTCACAAGTCTGTATGGCTATTCACAAGCCATATTAAACAGAAAGTTAGTTAATTGACGGAATGCAGGAGTAGCTAACATAGCTACAACTAAGGTGCTTGTCTTATCACCATCTTAATGAGAGAAAATTGTGCTAAAATAATCTGGATAGTATCTGGTGACTAAGTTCGTTCACTGATTACGTAGCACAATTGCTCACTGTTGTGGCATTCTTGATTTCTTGGCTGGCCACCCCCGCATCCTCGGAGGTGTATAAGGAGAGTTCGGCCACATAAAGCAGGCTGGGGTCCACCATGGAGTTTCCTTGTAATAGCCTGCAGCCAGGTGGGTCTGGCAGGTTCGAGAGTAGTGTATGGGCTGCGCGGCTTACCACCACAGTTTCTGGATCCACCACAACTAGGGCTGGATCAGCATCGTTGTAGGCACTGCCATCTGACTGGCTTTGGCAGTCGATCCCTCTCTTCCTCCAAGGCTAAGGGCCTGGGCTGCTTGCGGCAGTCTCGGCAGGTGGTTCGGGTGGTGCTCCCACATCTTGAAATGCAAGAGTCGGAACCTTGACCAGGTACTGGGCTTCGGGTTTAATTACGACTTCGCTGGTGTTCCTCGTTTATCTATATGTTTGGTCACGCCCTGTGTGCTACCTTGACAGGGTACCAGGGAGGTACTGGCTCAGTTGGCACTGTCGGCTGGCTGCATACCCCTGCAATGGCCTCCTCCCCTCCAGGAGTAGGCGCAGTTGGTATTCATGGAACTGAATCAATGACCAGCATCCCGCCAGGGGCGTCCTTCTGCATGGGCCGGATGCCTCGGGAACATACCACGGTGTTGGGTGACACGGGTGACTTGCAAATATCCTGAGACATAATAACAGTAGTGCATTGTATTAAGTTTAGTTTACAAAGCTCGCTCAGGTAAGCGGCCATCACAGCAGGGGAGATGGCCATCTCTGCATCTTCTTCCCATCCAGGAAGAGTGGTCCGCATGGCGACATTGGCAGCCTGTAATCAGTCGTGACAATAACTATTGGATTAGGTATTACCTTCTCTGCATCTGGCAGCGATGGAGGCTGGAAGCAGGGAACCTCGGGTTTGAGCATCGACTCCTCTACTAGGATGGCCGCACGATCCTAAGCGATCGTGGTCGAAGGTACCAGCTGACCTGAGGCCTGGAGGGCAGCATTCGTAGGGATGGCAGTTCTGGTGGAAGCTCTGCGGCTACAGCGATGTCGTCCGACATGGTAGGCATCATATTGAGTGGGTTGACCAGTGCGAGGGGAACTGACTGAGTCCGTCAGGGTGAAACTGGAGGTTTCGCTGGCTCTTCGAATGTGCTAGATGCAAAGGATCTCTGGGCGGTGGTGATCCCTGAATACTAAAGACGTCTCAGATGACAATACAGTGGAATCCTCCAGGATACTTCAGCGGTGCTGCAAGTTCACTTCCCGGGTCAGTCAGTGAACTTCCGGTTGACTGTGAGGGCGTAGTCGATAGTGACCATTCTGACTCCTTGGTTCTTAGCTTGGGGAAGGCTAACCTGGTTGGCACAGCAAATATGGAACCCATCGCTGGTTTCTCTGTCCCGTCCGTCTTTGTAGGCTGCAGACATCCATGCTTCCTTACAAGAGGTGGGTTCAGACAGTTTCTCGACGTCGTCCGGCATGTCAGAAATCGGCGATGCAGATATGGGTTGGACAGGTTCCGAAGCAATATCCTGGAAGGGCCGCATCTGTCCCCTGGACACTTTGTGTATGCGACCTCAGCGGTCTTCTGTCCAGTTTACATTGTCCTGGCGTCCGATAAACTTGTATGGGCCCTCCCATTTTCCAGCGAGTCCCATGCTAAATTGATTGTTGCCTCAACTGAAGAGGTGGCTGCCGAGTACGATTGCTCTCATTTCGAAGGCTCAAACTTCAGTACAAGGTGGCTGATATTTCATAATGATCTATGACTCTTGGCTTTCCCTGGCATTGTCTATCCATTGCAGCATGGCTAAACATGACACTTCCGGATGGGGTCTTTCTGTGGGTTCATGCTCCCTCTGTCAGTCTCCAGGATACCATAAAATATGGCTCAAAGGGAGTTGACTAGGGCTTTTATTGATGGCTTCGTTCTTACGGTGATGCAAAGAAATGACGATTCTTGGGATGTGGCAGTCCTAGTATCTCTGGACTTTTCTGATACTGAGGCATAGGTTCTTCTTGAGTTCCTGGTTTCGGCGCTCAGTAGGATTGCCTTGGGAGTGTTAGGGTGGAGTTGTCCACATCTCTACTCCCCATTCTTGACATGCAAGCAGCCACTTTTCACTAGCGAACTGGGTACTATTGTCAGTCAAGATGCTCTGTGGGTATCCTCAGCATGGGGAAATTTCTTGGATTAATTTTTCGATTATATGATATGCCTCTTGGCTCGGTATTGGGAAGGCTTCTACCCAGCTTGAGAACAAGTCTGTTATGACCAACAAGTACATATTCCCCTTGGTGCTACTGGGATAGGGTCCCATAAAGTCAGCCGCTATTTGTTTTCACAGGGTATGTGGTTTCCATAGTTTGGTTGTAAGTCACCTGGCAGGGTAAGCTTTGTACTGACAGCATGTGGTGCACTTGCTGACGTGCTTGTGGGCATCTCGGTTTATGCCATCCCAGATGTAACTGGTTCTGATTTTGGCGAGGGTTTTCTTGGTACCAGGGTCTCCTGCTTTGCGATGATCGTGGAAGTGCCGGTATAGGTAACCACACAGTACCTTTGGTATCCAGATCTTCCACTTGGCTTCTGGGTGGTTGTGTTGAGATCAAACTACGTTATCGCATAGTTTGAAGTGCTGTGGGTATTTGCGTAGAAGTTCCTTGGTTCCTGTTGCTGGTGGTGTTCAATCTGGTTTCAGCTGATCTGAAGTTGCAGGAGCCGGATCTGTTCTTTGGGATTGTAATGCCGCAGAATGTGGTCTACATCTTCGTCTTACTTTGCCTCTTTGGTTAGGTATGGTTGCTGGGACAGCACGCCTGGGAAGTCGTTGTCTTTGCCAGCACAGTGTTGAACTTCAAAGTCGAACTTGGAGAGGAGGTCTCATCGTCCAAGCTTGGCTTTACTATTGCGTGACTCCCTCAACCATTTGAGTGGTTTACTATCTGTCCTTAAGAGGAAATGGGTTCCTTCCAGATAGTAGCGGAATTTCTGGATTGCCCAAATCATGGCAAACATTCCTGTTCATTAATGTGGTATTTTTGTTCGGCTGTGTTTAGTCTTGTGCTGGTATAGGCTATCACAAGAGGCTTGCCATCCAGGTCCTCCTGATACAACACGTCACCCAGGTCGTTTTGGCATGTATCTGTCTGCAGAAGGAAGGGTGCCTTTCCTTATGCTCGATGCAGATAGAGGATATGTTGGAAGCTGCTTTTGAGGGCCTCGAATGCAGCATGGTGTTCTGCCATCCACTGCCATTGTGCTTCTTTTTCCAACGATGGGTGGAGTGGTGCCATTAGGTATGTGATGTTGGGCACGAAGTCTCGGAGCTGGTTGCACAGTCCTAGAAAATGTTGGAGCTGTGTCTTTGTGTGTGGTTCCTCTGTCTCCTGTATAGCCCTAATGGATCAGTCTTATGGAAAGTTGACTTCATGGGACACAACATGGCCGAGGCACTCAATTGACATCTTGCTGAAGTGGCTTCTCGAAAGTTTCGCGATGAGTCCGTGCAGTCCTAGTCATTCCAACACACACTATAGGTGCGTCAAATGCTCTTCCCAAGATTTGGAATATACCATCACGTCGTCTAAGTAGGCGAAGCAAAACTGTCAAATGTAGCCTGTTAGAACTTCGGCAGGCACGAGTCGTTGAAAAGTGGCGGGTGTGTTCTTAAGTATAAACGTCATGACCCTTAATTGGAGTGTCTCTCCTTCTGGGGACATGAACGCAGTGTACTTTACGACTGTCTGGATGCACTGTTATTTACCAATAGCCTGACTGCATATACAAGTTGCTGAAGATCTTCGCCTCGCCTATGTCGCATAGCACGTGCACTAGGTCAAGGGCAGGTGGAGGAATTGGTAGTGTCGCATTGTTAAAGGCCTTGTAGTTGATATAAAACGTCACCTATCCGGCCTTCTTGGGTACGAGTACGGCGATGGAGTTATAGGGAGAGTTCAAGGACTCGACAATTACCTGGTGTTTCATTTCCTTCAGCTGTTCCATGATTCCATTATTATGTGATGGCACCTAGTGGAGACATTGTATGGCCGATTATATATAGGTGCCACGGTATTCAATAATATTTCATGTTGGAAGGTGCGGGTATGACACAGTGTTCCCCCATATCCAAAAGCCCCAGCATGTTCGTCGAGTACTCACTTCGATTGTTGGAATTGCATATCCATAAGTTTGTGGTGGATCTCCCCTTCACATATAGCTGGTGGCTTCTGTTGGTTGGTTCGATGCTCCCAGTACAAGGCGATGCTGCGGTTGTCACCCAGGTATACTTTCCTTTGCCCACTGTCAATTATACATTGCTGCTGTTTAAGCCAAGGATGGCTTAGTATCAGATCCTCCTGGATGTCGGATAACTCGACAAACTCCGCTTGTATCTTGAGTTGGTGAAGTTCAATAGTGAGTATTATATGGCTGTCGACGGTGAGAGTGCAGTCCAGCTTCACCATTCTCACAGTTTTGGTCTGAGAGTGCAGGTAGGCCCTCTGGTGTGCACTGAGATTGTCTCGTCGGGCGAAATTACCGAAGGCAACAAAATCAAGCAGCGCTATCACTTGTTTTCCGTTAACTTGAACTTCGATTTGAGGGGCTTCAGGTATCTTCGTTTCCTCGTCTGAGATTCATGGTTTGTTAATCTTGGCCGATGGGGTCGCCCCTGTTGACGTGCTGGTGGTGACATTTCCTTTCAGTGGTGTACTCATCGGATCCGACTCAAATGGGGTGAGTTGTGGTGCACAGTTTGCATCACCTTTGTCTCTTCACTCGTATTTTGGCACGAGCTGCTGCAGGCAACCCTAGTTGTAATGGTACTTTGGAGAGTACCAACACTGGGGCAACCTGGCACTGACCGTGCGGGTGGCAGTGGCTTGCGGCGAGTTTCAGATGATTTATCTGTTTCCGCTGCTTCGTAGACTTGGGCTGATCAAGGAGAGCCTGTACTTGGAAGTTGCGCTCGGCTTCCCGTGCATGTTCTACGATTTCGTTCACTTTAAGTGGCTTAGGGATGAGGATATTAAGTAGGCATGGCAGCAGCAGACGTGTTATGTGCTGCACACAGTTTTCTTCATCTCCCTCATGAAAGATCCTTCGGTACATTTGCACCTTTCTGCGGGCATAGATTTCGACCTCCTCTCCTGGTGATAGTGTGTGGCTGTAGAATTTGAGTAGTAGTAGGAAAAGGGGGCTTGAGGTACAAGGGGTGGGGCGTCGAAGCTGGAGCCAGGGAAGCCGCCATCTTGTCACACCACTCGACCACCATCTTGGATGTCAATGACCTTTTACCCCTGACCCGTGTGACTTTTAACCTTGACCCCAGGTACCTTTGACCTCAAATACTACTAATAAACCTTTATTAAAAAAATCCGAATAACCCTCGAGAAATTCCAGAAAATTCTAAAAAAAAAAAAAAAAAAAGTAAATCGAAAAAAAAATTTATTATTAAAAATCATTAAATAATTACTTCAATATTATTAAAAGAATCCTCAGAAATACCAATTTTTTTCAAGAAATGCTGATAGGGATCAGCGACTCTAGTGGCAGGGATCAGTGACTCCGAGCCAGGTGACGGGGATCGGGGACCTATGACCTTTAAAATTAAAAAATTCTAAAAAAATTTATAACGAAAAAAATTTACCCAATCGTTTAAAATTTTAAAAAATTGTTAGAAATTTATTTTTATAAAACTTTATTTTAAAATTTGTAAATTAAAAAATATTTAACCCCGTCGGCCATTTTTCCCTTTACGCCTCGAAATTTCCCCTTTTCCATAAAAAATATCCCTTAAATTTTTTTAGAAAAAATGTAAAATTAAAATACTTACATTTCCTGAGGTCTCCCCGACATATCACCAATTACTCACCTCTGTTCGAATCCAGCAGACGACTGACTCCCTCGCCTCCACTCCCCTCACATATGCTCATTCCGCCATCTTTGTTTATGTTACTGGATACCACCATATTTGTTTTCCATTCGTAATTTGTTTACATGATACTGGTGGCAGCCATCTTTGTTTATGTCATTGGAGGCCAACATATTAGGTTTTCGTTCATCATTTGTTTAAATATTACTGGAGGCAGCCATCTTTGTTTATGTTATTGGGGGCCACCAGATTTGTTTTTCGTTTGTCATTTGTTTATACATTACTGGAGGCCGCCATATTGGTAGGTAACAGCTATTGCAGTTTTTCATCCTATGTTTAAAAACGTTTTTTTTTTTCTTTCGAATAAATGGTACAGCTACATCTATGATGCATTACTGACTACATGCTTAATTTATTAAATATTTTAAATACACATTGTTGTAATTAAAAACTTAAAGACCAACCGGAGGATACAACACACAAAAATAAAGAAAAACAAATAATTTTATAATAATTTATTATTTTGTACATACATTTTAAGAAGAAAGCACTTCATCACATCATCTGATATAACCCCGATTCTTAAGTGCTCTTAAGATCGAGTAATCCCCACGTTGTTCACTACCAAGCAAATATTTAAGTCTGTTGGGATCTTCGGTAAACATATTGTCAATATACTCGATGTCTTCTGCCTTCTTCACATCAATTGTGGAAGGAAACTCGTTGGGGATATGTGCAGAACCGTCGAGGGAATAATCATCGTCTTCAACACTATCACTGTCATCATAGTCACCATCAATGCTATCTTTATGATCAACTTCACTTCCTGCTGTATCCTCAATATCAAGTTTACTATTCTGTGTAGCAGGAGTTGTATGTTCATGAGCATTTAGAGCTGATGAACGTTTATTTTTAAGTTTTTCGACTTCACACGAACATCTTGCAATTATACCTCCCGCATAAACCGACTGTACTGCACTCATACCACCTTTAGCATTAACTGTGACATTATATTCATCTGTGGAAACGGTACCCATCGATATAGCAGGATGTATTGATGACATCACTTACTGTTTACCAGTAGACAAACCCTCTCGACAGATAGCGATGAACTAATCGAACCCACACCTGCATCTTTCCCTATGTAGCAGACAGTCCATAACGGTAGTCAAAAATCCACATTTCTCTTTCCAGCACAAGGCACACGTATCTTTGAAATCTGATAGAATCATGTCCATATTAACATGGTCATCGTAAATGTGGCGTAAATTCGTATCGCCCATGCGAAACAGCACCAACATGTTCGCGTTGTCGCGAAGCATCTATTTTGGTATGTGCGAATAAGTCTCGCCGAGGTACACACAGTCCACTTTCGCGTGTCGACCCATGCTAAAGTATTCTTGAATACAAGTTTGTTTCTCGCAGGCAATGTCGTCGAAGACAAATATCGAATTTCGAAGTGCTTCGTTCGGAGGTACGAAGGCTTCGTTATCACTGCATGGGAAATAACCCATGCCTTCCATGGCCTGCAGTACTCGTGCCAATCGCCGATATTTCATTTGCTGGAGCGATTTCGAATAAACATACACATTTGAACCGAAGCCATTCGGTTCTTCCAGCAGGCTCAGTAGGACGCACATGTTGCCACAATCCGATGACCCCGCGATGATGCACCTCATGTATTCGGAAATACGTTACCATATCGCGATTCGTGGGAGATAGCTTCATCATCAGCATGAATGTGTATGGGTAAAGTAACATCTTGCATTATAATACGTATGTTACCACTACTATCTTGCAGTGAGTGCGGTGCTGGTTGTAGTTGCAGAGAACCAGTGCTACAAATTTTAGAATGCCTCTTCAAAATATATTTCTGTGTAAACTGTCTCTGGTAGAAATCGCAATGAAATGATATTCTTGAAGTTTTCATCCTACAGGTCTTTTTCCCATGTCGACGCACGCTGCACAGAGCTGTAAATGCTTTACCACAGAAGCAACTAAGCAGATGCATAATTGGCATTTGTATGTCCGTATTGTTCCAAGTCTGAAATGACACTGAAGCGAAAAAGTGCATAGGAAAATTTATCCACAAAAAAATGAAAATCTTTTGCGGTATTGTGTTTCTAAGTACTAAAACCAACCATACACGTACCTAACGGAAATTAATCGATGTAAAAAAAATTCTTCATAGCAGCATAATTTTATTATTTTTACTATTACAAAAAAGGAGCTCGTGTTTCCGAACGTAACTATCAATTATTTTTCACGAAAAATGTAACTTAAATTTATTTTACAGTTACATAAACAAACATGTCGAAAAAAAAAAACTGCACACACTACACAGCCTTGTAAGAATTCGGGATGAGCGAGTATCAAAACGTCCAGGTTTAAAAGGCTGAAATTTCATCCGTTCGTCCGTCGGAAGCTAAAGCTTACAAACATTTTGGCTAACGGACATGACGGGTCGTGGTAAATCCTGCTTTAGCGATTATGCAGGTCACAGTCCCATGGTCGCCGATGTGATAAGAGAGTGCTCTGAATTCGGAACTCATTTTCCCGACAAGGGAGTACTCTGAGAAAACCCAGCAGATCACACGCAGGTACTTAACATGTTACTTAAATATACTTCTAGGCATACGTAAATATATGTTTACATGCTCTTTGAGCCACGAATGACTCGAGAGTTTTGTTTCCAACATGACCATCTCCTTTATACATATTTAATGTCAATATAGTAAATGGTGTCTGGTAGATAGATTTAAATCCCATTTTAGTTATTCCCTCTCTTTACATTACACAAGTTCTCTGTTCTGATACAGTTTTATATTTATTTATCCCTTATTGTAGGGTACATTTTTGTTTATTGCATCTACAATATTGGATATGGTTAATTTACCAGTGGTACATAAGTATAACAAAGAAATTAAAATTTTTTACTGCATTGTCTGCTCTGGACAATCGAGTATTTTAGAAACTTTTCAGAAGAAAAAAATGGAGGCAGGAGATATTTCTGGGTAATTTTATTCCCCATCTACAAATATTGTTTTTCACCTTTCTCCAAAAGTGTAGTCAGTAGCCACAATTCTAATTCAGCCCAATATATTTAAAAAAATTTTAAATACACTTTTAGGGATGATGTAACCACCCTATGGTTAGGTTTAAATCTATGAAAATTTATTTACCAGCTTTTTAGGTTACTTTGGGTAGTTTAATTAGATTAAGATACATTGTTGAACTACATTGGGTGAAAGACACATGCACCGCAATTATATTGATAATAAGCGCATGTGTACTAACCACTGCCAAAGTGGTCCACAAACACACTTGTGACAAAATTTCTTTGTTATTATCTACCAACTTGTGCAATTATGATTTTTAGTGTGAAATTCTTCTCTGGATACATAAAAAAAGTTCTGTTTCATATCTCCGACCCATGTTGCAGAAACTTGACAAACACCCCTCTAAGAAAAAGCATTTTTGCTAGCAGCAGTTTATTCAGCTAAACCTGCAATTCTTGTTAACAGATTTCCCTTGAGCAAAATACCTTACACTTTATAATTCTTGTAGGCCTACATGAATATTATATATTAAATGAAAAATTGTGTTGGACACTTGCCTTTGCAGCAGAGCTCATGTCACAGGAAACTAGAACTACACATAAGAACATGCAGACACAGAAAACCAACCAAGAATAGTTATCAACAGGTAGGCCTACGTGAAGCACACAGAACTCTGAACAAGGAATTCAATTAGTAAGCAGCAAATTACAGAAAGAAAAAACTAATCATGGACACAACAAAAACAGACAAACACAGTTGCCTTCTTGCAACTAAAAGATTACTTCCACAGAATTCTGTAGTGGTCATGTACCTGTTGACAACTATTTTGACTTTGTGTTTTTGTATGTGTAATTCTAGTTTTTTTGCAACCTAAACTCTGCTACAACAATGTATATCCAAAACAAATTTATTATTTGTTTTTCATATGTCACTACTGCAGACTTTGCAAATAGTCGAAACTATGGATGATTATGTCACTGTTGTAAACATTATCATCAGCATGTCGACGTACTTACCAATGTTTTGAAATCGAGTACCTAGGTCTACTGCAAAAGTTTTCAAATGCCACTTCCAGGAATATATGATTTCTCTATAATTTAATATTTTTTCTGTATTCTGGTCTGTAGATCAATTTTGTATGTATACATGTATGTTGGTACATTGCAACCTATTATATTTGACAACTTCCAGTATGTAGGCTACTGGTGCCTAAGAAAGAAACAAGTATGATTGTGCAGTGCAACGAGTAACAGGTGATGCCGTGCAAAGTGTCACAATGGCAGTGGCCAAGCAGCCACGCGCAGTGATACAAGGAAAGAGTACCACAGTGCTAATATTTTCCTAAAAGACGTAACAAAGCAAGGGTGGTGACGAGAGATCACATGCATGCAAAAGACACCTGTAAATGTTCCACCACCATGCATATTCATCCACACTTCATTTCATGTGTTTTGCAAGGGTAATATGTTAATCAGTATGCACAGAGTTTAATTAGCATGTAAGAGCAGTTTTAAGCAAGAGAGTGTATTGCTTTGCAAATTGCTACGTGACAAAGTAGTTCCAAGTGGCGCATTTGAGCGGCAACGCCGGCACACGCGCAATGTTGGAGCTGCAGTAGACGCGAGAGGCAGGTTGCGTGCACCCTCGGTCCGCGCCCGGGCAGCCCTCATCTTTTGCACTGATCATTTAGCTTCAATAGACGGTTTTAATCAACCAGAATAATTTTGTTTCTGCTGCCCGGGACACCACCACTCACCTTCCCCAGTGTTTGCATCTCCTGGAGAAGCATAACGCACTAATAAGCTACACACGGGCCTTCGCACCATTTTTTATACTGTTTCACTGCTTTGGACCGGTAATCGTACAGTTTGCATTAGTAAAGTGTTGCCCTTGGGGAAAGTGTAATGAGTACCAAATAAATGTCACTACGTTGAAACGAGTGTTTTATTCAGGTAAGCTGCAAGGCACTTCAAAGTACGGACCCTTACAATTCCCTGCAAAATGCACGTATCTCAACTTTCAACTTAAAGAATTATTGCAGTGTTTTCAGGACTTTACAGCATAATATATGGGCATGTGGATAGCCCTGACAATTCACCGTGTATGATGTGCATCAGTTATAACAGAATTCTACAGAGGAGTGTGGCAACACAGGTGAGAGGATTACAGCCAATGGTCATCGGCCAGCAGCTCTACCAACACATCACGGCATTATGTCTGGATAATACCTGGCGCCTAGGTAACCAAACCTATTTTCAACAAAGCACCTCATTTCAGACCTAACCACTCCTCAAAATTCAATTTACCACTTGACCACAGTCAATAAGCTGGTGGATAATTATATTAACTGTTGCAATCATGTTTTTAAATTCAACCTTTGTAATTGACTCTACCCATTGAAGAAATGAGTTTCCTCCCTTCCTAGGGGGGGGGGGGGGGGGCGAAGCTGCAGTAGGCGTAGTAGGATGCTTGCTTTCCATCAAAGTAATTCATGTTGGTTTCCCTGTGAGGTTAATCACAGATTTTCGCATATAGGAATTGTGCTGATTGATGCTACTGACTGGCATGTTTTTTTGAGGTTGTCCTATTTTCCCCACCCTTCCATTTAAATGCTGCTCCATATATGTCATATTTCATCCTCATTGGCTTTCAACACCTCGGTTGTTACAAACCACCTAAACCTCTTTCAACTCCTCCCTTCTTAAGACGACGGAGGCAATGGTGGTACAGCGGCTAGAGTATTCCTGTTTCACAAAGCACATACCCATTTATCATCATCAAAATTGAAATAAGCGTATGTCTAAATAGTTGCCCTCAAATTTGAATTTTAAAAATCCTTAAGAAGGGTGAAATAGATTTTAAAGAAAATCATGCAATGTTTTTCAATTTTGCAGATGGTGTAGTTACATGAAAAAATTGGCTTTACCTAAGTTTTCTTTAATTTGACTTCCTGTGGAAAACTATAAAATGTATAAATATTTGTCATTTACTGTAATGATTACAGCCAACCGTTAAATACATCACCATCTAAACACACACGTAAACTTTATTTATTTAATTTGATATCTTGTCAACAGCAGGTGCAATAGAGAATGGTAAACCAAGAACACAAGAAAGGAATTGGTCAAATTGTCTTTATTGAGTCACCCTAGAAATTGCATGGAGTGAGTTCGAGAAACCATGGAAATTGCAAATCAAGAAGGCTACATTCAATAGCTATTAAAAATATGAGAACTGATTTGGTTAGGTCTATATTCTTGTGTTGATAAACAGCTGATTACTTGTTTGTCATTGCAACTCTGCTAACTTGGGGAGAAAAAAATTGTAAGAGTGGAGTTTTTATAAAGTGGAACATGCTTGGATCAGTTGTTCATTTTTTTTACCTTCACTCTAAAAACTTTCACAGACTTATATACTAATAAATGAATTCCGTAAACTCCTACACTGAAATAGCAAAACAGCATTTCGAAAAATACGTATCTGCAGTTTTATAGAAGTACCTGTACCTCTTTAATGAGTCCGCAAATTACAGGTTAGACCTTAAATTCACAGCAGGTTAGTAATCGCAACCAAACTAGCAAAAATTAAACACACAGCAATTGTTAATTTACAAACTTACGCAGATAACATATCCCTATACACAAAATAATTGTGCGATAGCTTTCCCGAATGTATCCACGGTATGTACAAATGCACTAAACACTGTTACTTTCGAGAATATGCACCTCTGGACTCGCATGGCCCAGTTCGTACGCATTTTCATACATTAATAATAGATTACAGTTTTAAGGTGTGTACATGACAAATTCACATTTCACAAACACAAGAATAACACAGATTTAGAGAAAAATTCAGAACAACTCGCAAGGCTATTCAATGAAAACAAAAGTTGTCTCTCTCCAGCATGGGGCTGCTTCACTTGTAACGCACTTTCAGATGACTTCAACAGCGTATTATATTCCGATTTTAGTACGGTTGAAAATTTATCATACCCTTTAAAAGCTCCTATAATAGTCAAAACATTATTTGGTGGCATATTTTCAAGGCAAATATATATTGAATAGGAAGCAAATCAACCAAAACACAGTATGCATTTCTATTTAAAAGTAAATAATTCATAACTTCACATATTTAATGGAGAAATTTATAGTTCGTTAGCTGAAACACACACACACGCTTTATATATATTACCATTAAGGTAAAAAAGGATTGTATCTTAATTTATGCAGATTTTAATAATTTTCAAAACACACGTGAAAGATAGGCAGAAACAATGTTTTTGGCTACCACTGATCGAGTGACCTTTTTACCGGAAAACTACGATCTAACTACAAGATGTAAACTGGCTTCACTTGTTAACACTGCACGGTATAGGACATAGCCACCGTAAGTTTTAGCAATGTGAATAGATAAACTATCTGTGAAGCTGTGAGTTTGTATTTCTTTTTAACACGACTGTTACATTACACTGTGTATAGTTCACAGTTAACTCTGCACTTTGAGAAATAAACTTTTGAAAATCATCTCTGCCCCTACTTACAAGTAGGTTGATGGGCACACAGACTGGCAGTGCACAATAAGTTCATAATGATCGAGGGGAAAATACAGTAGTTGAGTGGAAACATTTGGGCGGCTCTTAACGAGGCCTTGAGAACCAGTGCGAGTGAAGTGAGGTGACAATGAAGCAGCTCCGGAATTCAATGGTGGGGGAAATGGGAGAACCCCGAGAAAACACGCCAACCAGCAGCAGCATCATCTGGCAAGATTCCCACTTGCGAAAATCCGGGAGTGGCACGGCCAAGGAAGGGGAAAGTACATAGTTCAACATGTCTCAATGTTGCATTAAAAGTATTATGTAAACATTTGTGAATACTGAAATAATTTCTGTAGCTCAGTTTTTGTAAGTGTAAGAATGAGCGAATTCATAAAATATTTACTTTCAAATAATTTCACAGTCTCACTTGACATGCATGAATAAAGTAATCAGGCCCATAACAATGTAAATTTCACATATGATAGAAGAACACACAGTGTCTCCAAAGCAGATATTAAGTAGAACTATCAGAAGTAGGTATAAGTTTAAAATGAACAACCTATACTAAATTGCATTTTCTAAACTAACCGATAGACTATTAAGCAGGGCCACCAATACTAAAAATACAGTAAGTACACAAAATGCTAGGCTTAGTAAAGGTAGTGGGAGGAGGCTTCTGTCACAAATTGTTGAAAGGGGTGAAGTGTCACATAGGCGAAAAATTGAGAAAACAGGCATGGAAAACTAAATGTAAGATAAGAGGTAATTGCAAGTAGTTACCATTCTTTGAAGTATAACCATATTTATTCTTGAAGTTGTGTTTATTAAATAATGTTATGCACATAGTACTTAAAACTAGTTTTGCCCTTAATGTTGGGGGGGGGGGGGGGGGGGGAAGGACAAGAGGGAAGGTGAAATGTTATATATTCACCCTCCACAATTTGTACGCTATGCATGGCCCTGAGTACACACATGTAGTTACAACCAAATGTAATGTATTGTGCAGTATACATAAATCTTAAGGTAATGGGAGTTTAAAAGAATAAATTTTAATGTATAGTCCATTTTACGGTTTTTTCGGATGTTTTTAAACAAACCTTTGAAAAATCAACCTAGGAGTAACTTGTCAACCTGTTTATCATATAACTTGTAAACTATAAATATATAACACAGTGATTAACAATAAGTATTATATTTCTTAATAAATGAAACTTCAATTTAGTATCTTCTATAACTTTAATATTTACTCTGTATTCAATACGAATTAAAAACAGTTAGAGCAGTTATGTGTTAGCAACGGTTGTAAGAAAAATTTTAGTTAAAATATTGCTTTAACCAATTTTTTTGTACACTATTTGTAAATTAAACTTTGCCTATTGAAATATATAAATTTTAAGGTTGCACTGATAGAAACATATGTCGTCGTTGCAGTTAAAAGTTTCAACACAATTTACGGTGCATAGGCCTAGGGAGATGGTGTTTTTATTTTCCTTCCAAAGAAGAAACGTGAATATGCAGGAGACATAACAAAGCATGTTTCTTTTTACTGAACAAAGTGTTTTTTACCTACAAAAAATACTTTTCCACATTAAGTTTGTACATGTTTTTTTTAAACCTACCTATGCAAGTTACGATGCGTTAAATCTGTGATTCCACTGCAGGAATAATATACTGTAACGTGTCATGACAGCTGCGTGTGAAAGGATATTGTTGCGAATGCTGGGCCAGTGTGTGTGAATGCAATTAATAGATGTGTAAAATTTATTCACTTTAACCGTGAACTGTTTTTATGATGAAAATTGTATTAGAAAGTCAAGTTATTTTATTTATCACAGTTTTGTAACTTTGCCTAGGTGTTTGAAACACAATTGTGTAATGTGCTTATGTTTCTGTGATTTCAATGTTTGCCACAATACCAAGAAATTATTAACTAAGCCCAGCCAGAATATTTTAAATAAATAATTAAATAAACATAAAAAAACTAAGACCTACAAAAATAAATATAACCGGAATAAAAGTTACTGTAGGTATATTTGTCTGCATGCTCATCACTATTTTATAAGTTTGTCACTGCTAGGTACAAAAAATAAGTGACAAGTTATTGTCTGTTTCGTTGGCCCGGTCGCTCCTTCGTTTTAATATTCATTCCAACTGAAGCCGTATTTTAAACAAAATAACCCAACAATTATCAATAACAAGAGGTTAAATACTTCTGTCCTTTCCCCCACAGTTGCAAAAGGGTTAAACACAGCTGCTGCAAGTATATTAACATCTATTATGTGTAATGTACTATATTGTGTATCACATAAATACAGTATGTTAACAAATATGTAAAATAATAACTGTAAGAACTATTGTCAATACAGATATTGTTAAAGTCATAAAGCTGACCTAAATACAGTTATATGCCTAAATTGTGAACAATTGTACGTAGTGGTTTTTGAAATATGACAGAATTCTTTGAACAGCTGTAAACAGTAAACAAAGCATTTGACAGTTAAAACATAGAAGTCACATGACACTGTTTATGTTTAGGCCCTTTCCACGAGGCATATCGCCAAAGACACGTACTATATCCATCATGCAGCGTCAATGCGTATGCACTTGGTGGTTTACACATGAAGCGTACTACACGAGTATAAAATACCGGCTGCCGCCTCTTCAGCTGGAAGAATACCATCTAGTGAGGAAGATACAATTGTGTACTACTACATTCACTGACGCAGAAGAAAACTACGATGATGTTGGGTGCATCCTTATGTTGAACAAAACATCAATAAAAGATTGTTTATCGGCGCAAGAGAACTGTCAGAAAATGACATGAAATTTCAAACGTTTTATAGGAGGGAAAATAAAAAAATCAAGAACTTCCTCATATTCAAAAACAAAACACCAATATGCGGGAATGTGTGAGTCCAGCAGAAAGAATTTTGATAACTCTGAGGTAAGTCACAAATATATAGTCAGGAATTATAACATGGACAATGTTTACAACAGATTTTAAATTGATACAGCAAGTAAGCAAAACTTCTACATTACTCAGAGTTCTACAATTTGCAATGTTTTATGATTACTATAAAGTAGGAATTACAAATGGATATCTACACACACATTAAAATGATATTGCACTACAACACACATGATTATCTCGCAGTTTTATGTCTTTCATGTTCAATATTTCAAAATAACACTGTTCTCATCAATGACGAATAATAAAATGTTACGAACAGATATAGGTAAAAATAAAACGTATTTGAAGTACATTAGCTATATTTAGAAGGGATGCGTGCTATCAAACAGTGGCAAAGATACAGTCAGTCTGTGAAACTTACATTGGGTGTATCTGTTGTGTAATTTGGCCTTTGTTCAATGATAAGAGTAATTAACAGATGACGAACCAAAAGATTGATGTGGAGAGTATGTACATGATACAGGTGAAGGTGTAGTTGCAAAGCCTATGCCACATGTCATTGACGGCGTGAATTATGTTTGTTGTGAGAGACCTTTTGTTACACACATTTGATGTATTAGCAAATCTTCAAGTAATAGCAGCATTTTAATTTTGAACTGTCTTAAATTAGTATCAGATAATGCAGAAACATCTGGCAGCAAACTGCGAAGAAACATTCTACGGTGATCATTGCAGTTTGAATTTTCATTCTTCTTTTTAAAATACTGCATGAACACCTCATCAACATCATCTGATCGACGTTTAGAATTTCTTTGTTTTTTTACATTTGCAAACGTGTCTGGATTTACAGCCTTTTTCTCTGTTACGTCTGTTGGTTCTATTAATTGCGTTTCAATGGGTTGTACATCATCTTCACTTGTTTCCTAAAGTGAAATGTTAGATGATTGTTGTTGGTGAGAGTGTTGCACAGGTCGTACATCAGGTAGAACAAACTGCATGTCATTCAGGTAAGACGGTTTCTTTGCTTTAGCAGAAGATCCACTTGGCGGAGCTTTGAGAGATCTAACTAATGCATTCAGAATATTCTTCCCCTTCTCTTTGCAATCAGCCTCTGCAAATATAATGCTTTTATTAAAAATGTTATAAGTATACATTAACCCAGGGCGTAATCCAAATTGACGAGGGGGGGGGGGGAGGGGGGTGTTTGTGGGTAAGAACATCCCTCCCTTTTCCTACTCAATTAGCTACCACATTATATAAAATTAATAATTAAACATATCAATATTACGTTGGAATACTCAAGTGGCAGTGTTTATAGAGAACAGGAAATAGTTAATGTTTAGGAAATAATATAATCTGCAGACTAGAAAAGCACATGTGGCCCTAAATACACGACTCTTACTTACACAACAGAGCTATTGGTTACGTAAAACAAAACATTCACTAATAATGTGGAATATTTCATTGTTATCCACTTTCAATTGGGGGCCACGGTGGCTGAGCGCGGTTAGCCTGCTCATCTCCCACCAAGGCGATCCGGGTTTAATCCCCGGCCAGTTCACTACGGATTTTCGCATGCGGGAATCGTGCGGGATGATCCCGTTGGGAGGCGGGTTTTTTCAGGGATATCCCGTTCCCATTTATCTTTCATTCCGGTGCTGCTCCATACTCACCTCAATCACCTTCATCTGCTCTCAAGACCTCGATGTTAAGAGCCATCCAGATCTCTTCATTCACTCACTTTCAATTGAAGACAAAAATCAATCATAATTATGATGAGTGTTTGCGAGAACAAAATTACAATCGTGAAATTAAGTCATCTTATAGCATGAAAAATCAAATATTAAAATATTAAAGCCACTCATTTATCAATCGACGTTACTTGTAAAGCCCATTGTTAAAATCAAAAATCCACAGTCTCCTAAGCTTTGAGAACTGTCAAATAAAAGTCCATAGATCAATGTATCTTAGCAGAAATAAAATGATTTAGAACAAAATACATCTCTTCATATACCCACAATACATTTAAATTGGTTGGTGGCAAAATAAATAAATACTTGGGTATTACTAATCAACAATGTGAATGGAAAAAGTGAAAAATAATAGGTATTTTATGTGTTCTTGCCAACGGTTTCACACCGGAAAAAGTTTTCTAGTAAAGGACTCAAAGCAATTTTGTATTATTAGTAAACGTCGCTACATATATACAAGAAGATGGTCTTATGTTTCAGGTACTTGGCTACAGGTTGCAAGTTTACTTCAATTGGTATACATTTTGCAAGAGGAACATTAACTATAGCAGCAATTGTAGAGGAAACTACCAATGCAATTTGGGATTCTTTAAAAACAACATGCATACCATTACCCAAGATAGACGACTGGAAAAATAACGCTGCTAGATATTATTGGCCGTGGTACCTATCAAATTGTGTAGGTGCTATAAACGGCAAGCACATCCAAATCCAAAAATTACCAAATTCTGGGTCTGCGAACTATAACTACAAGAATTATCATTCTGTTTGTTGCAATGCAGATGGTTACTTCACGATGATGGATTGTTGATTTACTGGCAGAACCAGCGCTGGTGGTATATTTCGTGTGTCAACAATTGGACGTTTGTTGGAAAGTGCCAATATGAGTATTCCACCTGCATGTCTACTTCCTCACGACGAAGGCAGAAATGAATTTCCCTACTACTATGTTGCAGACAATGCGTTTCTCCTCCAAGATGCAATGTGATGAGGCCGTACCCTGAAAGAAACATCACCGACAAGATATGGATTTTCAATTATCAACCAAGTCATGGCAGAAAAAACTGTAGAATGCACATTTAGGATGATAATGCAAAAATTTCTAATTTTCCTAGCACCCATCTGGCATTACAAATATGACACCATCATTTCAATAATAATAAAATGTGCTTGTGTACTTCATTTCATATGAAGAAGGGATGGTGTATCCTACACAGTTCACAATACCGAAGAGAATCAAACTTTGCCTCTGAGAAATATGACCATTGTCGAGGAAAACGTCAACATAGACACATCGCCACCTCACGTGCGTGAATATCTGGCCCATTACGTTGTTAAACCAAGAAATGCACTAACGTAGTTTTGGAATTACTGCATTTATGATAATTAAAGTTGTGTACGAAATGATCCTAATAGTGGAAAATGCATATCATTTAAGTAATGATGCTTTCCATGCTAGTGGGAAATTAACATAATTGTGACAACAATCTATTTTGACAGATGATGCTTTCTGCATTCCCATGAAAAAATTATTAGTTGTCACGCTAATGTTTGAATATTAACAGATATAATACATTGTTAGCTGGTATAAAAAGAGTGCTAGGTCATTCATTAATAATTCGTCACCAATGAAATGCTTCAGTGTTTCCTTCCATTACATATAGCTTAATGTAATTTTGTTTACGTTATAGTACAATGTATTTTAAGGCTTTCATAAAACACTCAAAGTGTCATTTCTGGAAAGAGTGGATTGTGCTCTTTCCTAGCACGATCTCTTCATTTCTAAAAACATGTGCATAAATAACACTACGTATTATTTATAGTAAAGACAGTGCAATGTATTTCTTATATTTCTGAACAGATTTTTTTCTACACACTCATAATTATAATACCTAACAATTAAATAACTATTAAATATTTCTATTTGTACATACCGGTCCAATTCATTCGCAGGCCTATCTTGCTCCATGTTTTTTGTTACATCCTTCCTCGAATATTCTGTTAATGTATAATCATACAGAAACTGGTGTTTTTCAATGATTTGTAAGAATTATATTACAACATTTTCACTCATTTTATACCACTCGCACTTTTGTCACCTCGCTCGTATGCCTAGCAACTGATATTGCTATAAGCCTCTTGTCATGCAGCTTTCATGTTTTGACGAAAGCGTTACGGTGACGAGTCACGTGGAGACATGTATTGAACATGGGTGGCTGCACACAAGCCTACAGTTAGCGATGTATGTCATGTCTATGATGATACGCTTCCATGAAGCCTCGTGTGGAAAGGGCCTTACTGTAGCAGAAGGATATGTAATCAGTAACCAACAGTAGAATTTTAGCAGGGCTTAAGAAAAGTGTGAAGTAATCATGATTGGCCTATACAGATTTCTTCTCAAGTAAAATTCAAAACTTTTAAACTAAATTGATCTTCCCACATGGCAGTTTGCAACAGAGTAATACAGTTTTGCAAGTAAATCATAATTAGGGTAAATTTTGACATGTGATATACCGGGAATCTATACTCACTATAGTGTCTTCGTAGTGGGAGTCCGGGTCTTTTGTCTAGACATTGTGCCAGGTGCTTCTGTGTGTGCAAGGGGGTTCAGTTTTGTTTGGGTACTAGCGCCTTCCTGTTGAACAAAACTAGCAATTTGGCTGTGCCGCAGGGCAGAAAATTGGGTGTGGACAACACAATTCTGCATCTGGGTGCCACTACTGCCTAAGATATACCTGGGCGATGTTTTGATGGAGCAGCACTTGAGGAAGGTGTGGCTGTTGCTGGCATAGACTTATGGCTGACAGTGACTGGTGGTTTTAGCAGAGGTGTGGGACGCAAGATAGCAGGCAGTAAGTAGACTACTACTGGTGTTATAGGTTTGTCAGGCTGACTCAGATACTCTGCGATCCACCACGGGTACTCAAATGGGCCGGTGTTCTCAAAGGTGGTGTGAAGAGGTCGCTGGGCACTTGAACTTTCACAGGGTTTCGCAAATGGTGTAGCACACACACATGTTCTTGAAGTGACAAACTAGCTAGCTGCTAACCAGGGAAGACTGATATTCATGTGCTCTATCTGATGCTAAGAGTGTCTGCCTAACTCCTTCCTTCAAGCTATTCCTCTGAGCATAGGGCATGGAGAATTGGAACTTGCCCTCCTACTAGTGCACCACCCCTGCAGGTTCCTTGTGCAGTTATACATGTGTGGCACCACATGCGGCAGTGGATAGGCTGACACCCTATTTCCACGTTTGGCAGAAACTGTGGGGCACGAGGGAAGTCAGACCACACCTTTTCCAGATACGCACATGGGTGTATGGTCCTGTCACAGTCTTCCGAAACTAGCGGACATAAGTCTCTCTCAGTGGAGCCTGCTCAAAAGAGGCCAGTGAATACCAGGTCCACAAGCTGTTGCCAGGAAAGTATACCTGTGTGACTCCTCCTTTCCATTGATCCCGTGGGGTTGAGGGAAAGGGCTGCCAAAACTAGCGTGTGTTTTGGGTAGAAAAATAGTGTTAGGGTTGTTCAAGTAAAATACCCAAGGATCACCTGCAAAACTGTTACACGAGGGTAACTACGAAAATGGTGCTAAGACTACAAGGTAAGAACTCAAAGCAAAAGTTGACCCACATTTTATTTTATTTAACGGAAATAAACATATGGTAAATGCACTCTAGCTCCTGGTCAGCAGCGGAAATTTCAGCTGGAAAGCTATAAGTGCAAGTTATGATGGATGGTAGAGGCGACCAGCAACACAAAAAAAGGGAATGTGGCATGAGATGCTGTAGTCTAGGCCATAAACTCATGCAGTGTTGTACGAACGTAGTATATGACACGACAACGTGATCGCTGACACGTAACAGGATGACTAAGCAAGGAATGTGACAGGCTTTAGCCTTGAAAAAGACTTTAAGGTAGGGTCCTCTACAGATACGTCCATAACTGTAGGATTTTACAGGGTTTGTGGGGTACATAGTGGGAGAGCTGCTGACTAATATAACCTAACCCTATTGAAGAAGTAGCTTAAGCGATGAATGGGGTGTTGTCCTGAGCAACGAATGCTAGAACGAATATAGGACGGGTGAATCGTGAGTTGCCAGTGCTCAAAAGAGTTGAAATCCATCTTGTCAGGTTTGAACGGCGAACACTAGAAATGAAGACTGCTGTGGAGACGCGGCAGAAGTCCACAAGTCACATGCGAAGGAAAAAGAAGTGACTGTGGATTTGCTAACTGCTTAAACTATGTGATCGGAAATTGTTGCCTTCATTTTTCGATACATAAGTTGAATATTATCCTCCTTGAAAATTTATTCCTGGACGGAACTGAATAACGTGGTTGGGCCACCTCGAGTACTTCATATAATTTTTTGTTTTCAATGACACTATATGGTAACATGGCACTAGCTTTCCATTCCTCTATATTATGTTATTTTCATAGACCTTTCATGAGTAGATGGCCACTTATAAGTGTCATCTAAGTGAAGCTGTTTTTGTTTTGGTTCTGCTGCTTCATTTGGGATGTCAGTTTGAATGCCCCTGCCTGCTTTCCGTGTTTTTTCCATGTTATCAAATTCACTTTTGAACACAGGATGTTGAGAAATGTGTCTTAGAAGGCCACTGCCAAAATTTGTTTTCAATACTTTACAGCAAGCCTTGCATTTTGCTGACAAATTGTCTGACATTTTTCCGTAAAAATGCCAAATAGGCACTTTGAATTTCTCACCAGTATTTTTTATATCCATGTTGCTTCTAATGAACTATATAAACAAACTAAACTGTAGTGTGAGTATATAAAACATTAAAAACAAACATAAATAAAATAATGTTAGTACCAAATTAGTGTCTCATAGGTATAGGTTACCGTACTACAAATGACACAGAATTTAAACTTTTATTTAAAACTACAAGTTTATTGATAAAAAGTAATATCTGAATGAAAATTTAATTGTGTTATATCATGCAAACTCATGTACGGGTAATTAGCAAAATAAAAACACAAGCAGTACTCTTCCTAACAACAGCTATCATTAGGCAACATTCTACGTCATGTAACATGCTGGCCAATAACGTACCACCTTAGATGAAGATTGTCGCGTTCAGCAACTGTTCAGCCGTGTAACCTAAAAGAACAAGAAGCATGTGGCTGTAGAAATGCACGATCACTCCGATTTTGATAAGCTTACGTTGAAATGCAGTTGCATCACCACCAATTTAAATGTAATTTTACAATACGTTTGATATGCCTTTCGACCCGCAATGGAATTATTCGGTGGCGTTTCTAAGAAGTTCTCGAAAATAAACAAAGTTAAGAGTGCGTGAAAATAAAAGACCCACTTCATAGCCATCTTGATTCTTAAACAAAGTGGGCTTAAAATACCAAATATTACTTTCTTAATGCTTGTAAGCAGTGTGCATTAATTCAGCCGCTAAAATATGTGCAGAGAAAAGTATTTATTCACGCACGACTGAACACCATTATATCAACAAAATTACTTTTTTTTTTTTTTTTTTTTTAAATATATAGGGCCCACTTCACGTTTCTAAAACAATTTTGCGATGGACGGCAGAAAAAATACCATTTATTATGTGGAATTAGCAGTTATTTATTTCAAGAAGATACACCGAAGTTTGTTTACATACGATGGCCGGTGGCAAACTTCCTGTGCATTATATTTACATGAAACCATTAATACTCATCGGTACGTAGACTTGCATTTATTTATTATTTACTTATGCTGGCAAGATTCGGGCCATGTAGGCCCTCTCTTACATGTGTGTTGCAGAACACAGAAAAAATAGCAAAATAGCTTAAATAATTAATATCCAGAAAAATTTACAGGAAAATAATTTCCCGCCTGACCTTTTTAGAAAATATATTACCAGAATTTTTCCAGAAAAGTTAGGATCCTACCTAGCTCTACTAAAAAACTGTACCAACTTTTTAATTAAAGGGTTGTATCACACTGTTTAAATTGTGCCAATAAGAAACTTTTCTCTTCATCTCAAGCAATGTGCTGTCCTTAAATGCCTACGCATACCACCCTTGTGAGAAAATTTTGTAGAGCACAACGAACATGAGAATGGCTTCTCCCCAGTATGTTTCCTCATATGCATATACACATGACATCTTTGAGTAAATTTTGCAGCACATAATGCACATGAGAATGGCTTTTCACCTGTATGTACCCTCACATGTATCTCTAAAGAATCTTTTCGACAAAACTTCAAAGAACATAACGAACATGTGTATGGCTTCTCACCAGTGTGTTTTTTCTTATGTTCTACCAAGTTGCCCCTACAGGTGAATTTTGCATGACATAATGCACATGAGAATGGTTTTTCACCAGTGTGTGTCCTCACATGTTTCTCCAAACAATCTTTTCGATTGAATGCCTTAAGGCAGAACAAACACGAGAATGGCTTCTCACCAGTGTGTATTCTCATGTGTAACTTTAAACCACCATTAAAACTGAATGTAGCTGAACACAGAGAGCATGAAAAACGTTTCTGACTCCTGTCTATACCACTTTTATCCTCAACATTATCAGACGGACAAGTTTTGTAGGATACTAATTGTGATGGTTGAAAATAATTCTTTCTGAAAGTTGATGATGATATCTCCAACTGGGTTGGAAAACCTGAGCTAGAAGATGACAGGGTTAATACATCTTTAAGTCTGGATAGTTTGGCATCTTCTTCAAACAAGGTGCAAACTCCCCCTTTCTGTAGCAATTCATTACTTCTTGCAATCACTGCAAAAAACATGAGAAAATTAGCATATGAATTCACATGTATTCCACAAAAAATTTAATTTGTACTTATAATTACATAATACATTCATAAATAGCAATCAAAATAAAAAAAATTAATGTAAAGCTCAACTTATTAAAAATTATATTTTATAGATACTATTGTGCAATCTCTGTTTTCTAAACCTGACAAGACATGCACACTACGGATTATGTGATAAGCTATAATTTCTGAGGTTCTGTTGGTCTTTCCAACCTTACCATTCATAACAGTGGAATGTAAAACTAAAACTTTAACTTTATGAACCTTGACAGCAAGCATATATTCACTTATGTTCCAGGTATATAAGCTTTACTACATGCAGTCCACGACAACACACACACTGAAGCAACGAAGATACACTGAAAGGGCTATAACAGATGAGCATTAAGAACGCAGTGGGAGACATGCAACTGGTTACATGCTAGAACGTAACACATGTGGTAAAATGCTACAAACTAAACTAACGTTTTACACATGCTTGTGATGTCATCAGTAGCAAGTCAGGTGGGTGGTAAACAACATGTCGCATTTTATGCCAATTTGCTGCGCAGTGGCAAACTACTTTCCACGTGCCCACTGAATAGACTCCACGAATTGGACAGCTCCAGACACGTAAAAATAATTAACGCGATTAATTATGAATTGTACTGCCACCCCAGAATCCGGCATGTGAGCGCCACACTTGTTAGCCAAGATTGTTTTACCCGACAGACCACTACCATAAGATTATCTAAGAAGGAAGTTTAAACCAATACCACAGGATTGCAGCACCTCTGCTGCCCTGTGACGTCACAACCCGTCAGCCTCAAACCAAGCTGGTAAATTTGTCATCGACTCGGAGCAGGGAGAAAAGAAATGTGCGGCGGCACCGCAATACTGATAAACCAACCCCTGCGATGAAAGGCTACGCTACACTGCACCCCTGGAAGATCGCTGATCAAGGGATTTCGACTATACAAGGAGGCACGAACATGACTCTCGCCAGAGACGTCGGGCTCGCCGGCCGCATAGGTCAGCGAGCACTTCCTGGGTACCTCCCAAGACCTAATTCTTTCTCCTACAACCTGCAATAACTCCAGCAGCTTGGAAAGGCTTCAACCTCCAGCAGCTTGCAGAAGGCTAAACCACTTCCTGCAACAGAAGACTGCACGTCATTCCAGAGGTATCTCGACGTCCCCTACCCTGCAACCCCTAATACTTCAGTTAAATTCCTTGACTCCAAGGTAGCAGGTCGTCATGACGTTTTCCCTTCAGGATAAATTCCCCTGGCGTGGTTACGCTGTAAAGAGCGTAGTTTTACGTATGTTTGCAACGAGAATAATTTTTATTTTATTCTTTTACCAGGCTCACCTTCACCTGTATCTAATTAACACAATTAATCAATTATTAGTTAGCCTGTATTAATCCAACCAGGACTTCCCAATTTCATAATTCGTAATAATAAATATTACATTAGTTTGGAATTGTCGTATACCTTCCTTTTAATTGAAGTTAATGGTTCACTTGAGTTAATATAATTCTGACAGTGAAAGTTATTGCATCGTAACCCCACTGAGAATTAGTCGTGAGGCATGCCAAACTCCACAGGAAATGGGGCTTGAACAAGGCTTTGAGTCCGAAAAGACATACAGCGGCTCCTGGGTTTCCGGTGCTACCTCGCCTAACCTCGGTGGTGTCCTAATACCGGACTAATTATCTATACGTCAGGCCCTTGGGTGTGTTTGAATAAGACATACCACCAGGACTGCACATCTGCAGAAAGGTCAGAAGGCTGGTCTAGATGCACAGTAAGAAGGGTGGTAATCAGAGCCGTAACTAATGCAGAGAGCTACGAGCATTGCAGAGATTAAATAACGCTCAGGTTGACACAGAAATTGAGTGTGAGGACACCCCCCATCCGCGGAGCCAGAGTTTAGACCTCGGCTCATTTCACCGTTTATACCACTTGCCCATGAATCAGAGCTCGACGCCTATTTAGGTGCTTGTTGGCCATGGCTAGAACAGGAATCTGTCAGTCACCCCCAGCCGGAGACGCCTTCACCTGTAGTAGACGTAACCCCACCTAAGGTTGACCAGAGGAAAGACATACAGAATATGTGCACTGTCCACTTGGCTTCTGGGAAGATTGTCAGGGTTCGACTACCACCGAAAGTTACCCCAAAACCTCAAGTAGGACCTTCTCCCATGAACTACATCCCCACATATCGGCCTACGGGGCCTCAGCGGATAGCACCAATCTTTCTGGTACGATCATACACCCCCATTATCATTATTGATTAATCCACCTCACTACTAATACCCCGGGATAGCTGGCATCCTGTATCTTGGCAACTCTAGCAGTGAGTAAGGGAAATATCTGTAAGATTCCCTATGCGCAACTGCATCCATACTATGGCCTGAACGCGTACCCAGTAAGGATGGGCTCCTGTGCGGGAACGAACCCTGGACACCCCTGAAACGGACGAAGCATCCCCCTCCGACCCGTGACAGTACATCACCATCACCGGACTCGGGAAGGGTAGACACTCCTCCTCCCCTGTCCAACCGCACGTACCCGAGGGAGAACTTGCCAAGAAAGTTATCAACTACTAAGAGACCCCAATTACGCACAGTCTGAGTTCATTCAGACCCCGCCGGACACCACCAAGTGTCCACCCAGAGCAACTGTGGCATAACCCAGCTGATAGATCGTCAACAGTGAGTCTACGCTAGTGGAGGCATGTGAACCTCCAGCCACCCCCAAGAGTACGGCAGATAAGTCGAAAACCTGCCCTTGGACCCCTTCTTGCCCCCTGGCTGTTGTCAGGAAACTCTCGAGGTGTCACGCCCACATGGTGAACACATCTCCCCGGCCTCCCCTTCCCACAGCAGAAGTGCTCACCCCAGACGATAACCTGGACGTGGCTGCGTACCCGTTCCCGCCAGAATCTGTCCTGGCAACACCACCCCCAGAGATGGTGGAACCCCTCCAGAATAGCAAAAATAGGTCACGTGCCCTGCTGCACTACCCATCCTACCCATTGACCCAGCAAAGAATAGAGAGTGGAGAGTGAAGGATGAAAGACTAACACAGCCTTCAACAATGGTGGATATGTCGGTCAACATGGCGAACAACGTCAGTGAATCACAGAGAAAGGCTGGAGAGGAAAAGAGACAAGACGCGTGGGCCGAACAGCCAGTAAACACATTTTACCGGATGGCCGTGAGCGTTGCGCCTGCCCACGCAACCCCTCCACAGCCTAGAGCGGACAGTTTACGTGAACACCGTGCACCGGTAACCCGCGCAGCTGCCGCACGGGGATCGTCATCCCACCGTCACGAGGACCACAACAGTTGTTCCTGAAGCAGACACTACCAGCCTCCCGGCCGTTGTTCACAAAGCAGACGCCACCAGTATCCTGGCCGTATCTAAGCAGCCACCTACCACTGTTACCACGTCACAAGCAACACCACTGCGTGCAAGACGCACCCACCACATCCCGGATGCTACAGAGAGACACCATGGAGCGGTGGGCCCCCACTGCAGCTCCCTGCAAACGAGGACGCCCGCTGAAGCGACGCATCACCAAGCGCCAACGTCCAGCACCACCAACATCTGCCAGATGCCAGGTACTCACTCTGACCCCTCGTCAGAACTCTTTAGAAAGAGTCAAAGAAGTAGGGAGTGATAGTGATAGACACATTAAAACATAGAATAATGAGAGTGCAAGTGCTCGTTAGATACCTTAGTAGGGAAGGTTAGGTGATGAAAGACGTCCCATGCCAAAATCCTAACCTGATAAGAGTAGGTAGTGCGACGAAAAGTAATTAGTAATCTCCCCCCCCCCCCCCCCCCCCCAACACCAACCCAAAAGAGTAATTCTGTAAAGCCATGCATGTCTGTAACTCAGTTAAGATATTTTCTCAAAGGTTGAGAATTCAGGAATCGCATTGGTAGGAACCGAGGTCCCACATATTAATATGTGCCAAAATTAATGTAGACTACCTCCTATCAATGGGCACCAGAGAGTAAAAATAACAAAATAATTTTTTACTACAAGAATTTGGTTCCTGGTTTGCCTACGGAGGAAAAGTAACATAGAATTTAACCCACAAACAGACTGGAAAGTTAATGTTTGCATTACACCAAAATTCCTCTAAGTACTCACACAATGTAAGCACAGTAAAGAAACTGGAGAATTTTGGTTATTGTTATTTGGGAAATCTAGAACGACGAAATTAACGTAACACCACAGAATTCCGTGAGCACTCATAGGAAGCGTGAACACGAACTGAGGCCTATCAGCAGGCCCTCGAACATAAAGCGATGTAACCCTTGTCATTTCTCGCAATGCGACACTGGGCGACTTTGCTTAGATAACCCCTGTAACCTTGAGTAAGAGCATAAGGTGAGAGCTCGCTGTGAGTATGCCGTAACCGCTGCCCAGGAAATTCCCAGCCTTCATAAAATTGTAAGTGCGAAAGAACAAATAGCGCCAGTGAGACGCTACCCAAAGAAACTTGCATAGACGTAGTAATAATGCAAAGTGCAATTTGTGTGTAGAGAACGTGTATCCAGAAAACCCTTGTAAGAATGAAAATTAGTTTGTCAGATCGAATAAATTGTGTTAGCATTGAGAGTAGAAAACGTAGAAGTAATGTACGCCGCTATCAGTACAGCAAAAGAATCACGTCTACTTAGAACAAGTCAGACAACCCATATATTTTAAAATAGAGAGAAATTTGTTTTCACCCCAAGTTAACAAAGCTTTAAGCAAAGTGTGTAAAATGTAATATTTACTACACTAAACCAGTAGAATTACCTGAGAGTAATCGCATGCCCCAGTGTACTTGTTTAGAAAACATGTATCAGGAAGTAAGAATTGTAACCCATGTAAACTCAAAGTAGAAATTTAAAATTTCGTAGTTAGGCATAGTTGATCAAAGGTAAAAAAAATCCTCTCACCGCAGTTACGTAATGTACCATTAGAGAGAAATAATTTGTGTTAGTCTAGTTATTGTTTCTTTGCTTGAGAGAAGTTGAGAACGCCCCGTAAACACGTAAATTTTTATGCTAGTGAAAACCTTTTGTTCAGTAAGCAATTGAGGCCAGTGCCAAAAATATTACGTAACCCTCTGACAGTAGTACAGAAAACGAGAGAGAAGTAAATTAAGTGTATGTACCCTAGGATGTAAAGAGTGATAAGAAATAATAACCAATGTTTAACCACTATCAAGTAACTGTAAGGAGAATGGAAAATGTAAGACTCGTGTCCAGCAAATAGCTGTAACACTAAACTTAAGAATTCCCATACAAATGGTAAGCCAAAATGTCACAGCGCTGTCTGAAAAGCAGACCAGTTAAAATTATCCGGCAGGAGCCACTGTAACTTTCCCTGTTGCCAATCTTTGCGAGTGGGATTATTTATCAAATTTGTTAGCTACCATTTTTATTCTCGAGGACACAGATAAATGTAACGAACCTAGAAATCTCTGGTGCAATCCAAATATTGTACAACCCGCTGTTTAAAGAATTTTCAATCAGTTCTTGGTTTGTGAATTACCCTCGAACTAGGAAGGTCAAGGTTCAAAAGAAATGACCTGCTCCCATATGCTTCCTTCCCACAAAACTCTCCCACTCTCCTCCCTTGCTGAGAAAATGAAGAAATGACAAGAAGGCAGTCCAGCAGACAAAACGAGACCAACTCCACTAGGTGCCGCCCGAACCGCCACAGAGAGAGGGAGAGGGAGAGTGAGGGGGAAAGGGGGAGAGGGAGGAAGAGGAGAGAGGAGAGAGGGAGAGAGGAGAGAGAGGGAGAGAGAGAGAGGGAGAGAGAGAGAGGAGAGAGAGGGGGAGAGAGAGGGGGAGAGAGGGAGAGAGAGAGAGGGAGAGAGAGAGAGGGAGAGAGAGAGAAGAGGGGGGAGAGAGAGGGGGGGGAGAGAGAGGGGAGAGAGGGGTGGAGAGAGAGGGGGAGAGGAGAGGGGGAAAGAGAGGGGGGGGAGAGAGGGGGAGAGAGAGGGAGAAAGAGAGGGAGGGAGGGAGGGAGGGAGGGAGGAGAGGGAGGGGAGGGAGGAGAGAGAGACACCATTAACCCACTGATAGTAAACAGATGCCACGTGACCCATTTACGGACGTGCTCAACCCGAGTGCGACTGGGGCAATCACCCTACACCTGAAACAAAAGTGGTCTCATTTGAGATGGATCTCCGTCGCTTCAGGAGGTGGCCGATTGACGCATGCCACATCGCTGCACAGCGTGTTTGCGCACACTACGGGCGACTTCGCCCCATAAACGAGCAAGCAAGAGTTCGGGGCAAGTCACAAATAGTGGCAAACTACTTTTCACATGCCCACTGAATAGACTCCACGCACAACAGCTTCAGACACGTAAAAATAATTTACACGATTAATTATGAATTGTACTGCCCGCCCAGAATCCGGCATGTGAGTGCCACCCCTGTTACCCAAGATTGTTTTACCAGACGGACCACTACCCAGATATTATCTTAGCAGGAAGTTTAAACCGATACCACAGAATTGCAATACCTCTGGTGCCCTGTGACATCACAATCCGCCAGCCTCAGACAGAGGTGGTACATTTGTCGTCGCCTCGAAGCAGAGATATAACGGTGCTGCTGCAACCCTGATAAACCAACCCCTGCGATGAAATGCTACGTTACCCTCCACCCCCGGAAGAGATAGCTGATCAAGAGTTTTTCGACTGTATAAGGAGGCACGAGCATGCCTCTCGCCAGAGACGCCAGGCTCACCAGCCGCATAGGTCAGGAGCACTCCCTGGATACCTCCAAAGACCTCTTTCTCTCCTCTCCTACAGCCTGCAACTGCTCCAGCCTCTCCAGCAGCTTCCAGAAGGCTCAACCACTTCCTGCAACAGAAAATTGCATGTCGTTCCAGAGGTAAATCGACATCCCTTACCCTGTAACCCCTTTTAACTCAGTCAAATTCCTTGACTCCATGGTAGCAGGTTGTCGCGATGTCTTCCCTTCTGGTTCACTCGAGTTAATATAATTCTGACAGAGAAAGTTATTGCATCAAAACCCCGCTGAGAATTAGTCGTGAGGCATGCCGAACTCCACAAGAAATGGGGCTTGAACAAGGCTTTGAGTCCGAAAAGAAATACCGCTGCTCCTGGGTTTCCGTTGCTCTCTCACCTAACCTCGGTGGTGTTCTAATACCAGACTGCATATCTATACGTCAGGGCCTTGGTGTGTGTTTGAATAAGAGACACCCGCAGGAATGCACGTCTGCGGAAAGGTCAGAAGGCTGGTCTAGATGCGGAGTAAGAAAGGTGGTCTTCAGAGCCGTAACCGGCGTAAAGTGAGACAAGCATTACAGAGATTAAATAATGCTCAGGTGGACACAGAAATCGAGTGTGAGGACACGCCTCCATCTGCAGAGCCTGAGATTAAACCTTGGCTCATTTCACTGTTTACACCCCTTGCCCATGAATCAGAGCTCAGCGCCTATTTAGGTGCTTGTTGGCCGTGGTTAGAACAGGAACCCATCAGTTACCTTCGCCCGTAGTAGCCATAACCCCACCTAAGGTTGACCAGAGGAAAGACATACAGAATATGTGCACTGTACACTTGGCTTCCAGGAAGATTGTTAGGGTTAGACTACCACCCGTCGGCCTACATGGCCACAGCGGATAGCACCAATCCCTCCAGTAGGATCATACACCCCCATTATCATTACTGATTAATCCACCTCACAAATCACACCCCGGGGTAGCTGGCATCCTTTATCTTGGCAACTCTAGCAGTGAGGAAAATCATTAGCTCTGGACGGGAAACGATCATGGGTCGACTCACTCTGGGGTTCGACTCCCCTCCTCTAAGACGGTATACTCCCCCTAAGCAGCCCTCCATAGAACCTACCACGACCCACCGAGCTAGAGTAGCAACCAAAGCACCGTGGTAGGGTCATCTGCTGGTCATCGGGAGGGTAGTCAGTGCTCTAACCACTTACCCGAGAGGAGGATGCACGTCACATTGAACATACACACATCCCAACTTTCAGCCAAAATATAAGAGTGGCTCACCCGATGCGTATTTTCAAGTCAGTCGCCTCCATGCTGTGTCAAAAAATGTCATTCAGTCGCTCATCAATTTTGACATAGGGAAATTAATCTGAGTAGTTGAAAAACAGCTGATCAAAACTACCTACAGTAGTATGAAATAAATTTTTATGATTATTACCTGGGAATTACCAAGTTTTAAATGGAATAAGTATAGTCAATACTAAAAAGTCTGATAGATAAAATTACATGCAACTACAGTAGTAAAATGCTTTTTTTTAAGTTCTGTAAACAATATACAGAAAAGTCACATACATATTTGCGCAATTTCCATTTCATTACTGTCTGTCAGTCTGCTTAATTTACTTGAATTACATTTTGCTTGTCCCATTTCAACCCCAGTTTCTTGTCTGTATGTCTATTTTAATGTCCCAACAAGAGGCTGTCATGTGTGCATTTGTTCGCCCTCCATCCTTCAGGCGGGAGAATGTTTCCACGCGCAATGTAACTATAGACTGTTCAGGGTAAAGTGAGCACTTTTGAAGCCCTACATACATTTTCCTTTCAGCCATTTTTTATCCTGTAATTACCTTTTTACATAAATATTGCTGTATAAGTAACACACACAATGTATATACTTTCCACCGCACCCAAAAGTTAACGCTTAGGGCTACAATAAAATATGTTTATTGAATATTATTCCAAATGAGACGACTTTCAAAAGTGCTTGCTTTACCGTGAATAGCCTCAGTATTTGTTCTGCCACTGTGCTCTCCCTTCCCTGCCTTCTCACATTGCTTATGTTAAGACTTAAGATTTCTCTTGGGTTTTGAGTACTGTTTGTTGCCAAATTATTACACTTAGTTATATTGCACATACTGTCAGCATTGGAAACCTGGGGTGCAGAACTTCCACGCTAAGAGCGTTTGAGTAGGCTGTGACACTCTGTGATTGGGCAGTGTCTCTGGCGGCGCCAAATTCAAACAGGTGCGCTCTTTTGCTGGCGAGTGCACTGAAGTAAATAACTTCGGTGTGGGATGGGCAATAATGTGACAGTTTTCTACATATGCAGGGGAGCAGTACAAGCTAGGAGCACGGGGTTGAAGTGTGTTGAGGCTCTGTCAACATCGTGGAGTTCCCAGTGTCCTGCTTCCAGTACTGAGGGCTCGACTTGCCCATGAAACCAACCATCTCGGATGGAGCAAAGTCGTGATTCTGTAGTATGCTCTATTTAGCGCGGATTTTGTCATACGTCAAGGTCCTTGCCTAACCCATGTTCTTCACGATACTGGCATCACTATATAAAACCTCTATTTTTGTTACTTTGAAAACCACTTCTGGTAAAGCTTATTATTCCAAACTAGGATTTATAATTAACCTCCCCAAACGTTGATTCAATCTCAACAGCAAAACAGAAGGACCACGCGCCAGCCAGTCATGCATCAAAGAGTAACCATTTTATTTCAAATAAAATAACAAAGACATATGTTGAAACTTCTACATAATGTGTATTCTCTTTGATCAGTTATCTTACAAAAACATTTGGAATATATTTAACTAAAAGAAACAAAATTTTTAGTGATAAAATCCAGTATTTTTTTAAATTTAGCTTTATTGTGTAACCTAACTTAAATTTCAGTGTTATGCAGTGCACCAACATGCACTTCAGTTTTAACCCTGTCCACCATGTAATCTTGCCTCTAGGTATAACAATATCAAGGCTCCCACCTACCTAGAGCTTTACTCAGTGTTTGAGGATGTGAAGCGTGAGGGGTGATAAGGGTGAGATTGCCACACATACCAACTGCTCCAGCACCGCTAAGTGCAAGGCTCTGAATTGGTATGCAGTGGACTTTCAGCTGTGACTCTATTACTTTACAGGCGGAAAGTCTGTCGGAAGGTTCAATGCAGAGCCCTTGAGTAGTTCTGTATGTATCTTATTGGAATATTTTTAGATATACAGCATTTTGAAAAAGAAATTTTTAGACATTTTGGACTACTCTGAAATAGATTTTTACAATTGGATGACATCTCAAAAGCACCCAACAGCCCTAAGTTGAATTGTGTATTCTTTTCATAGATGAGCACATTGGACAGACCTTGGGAAAAATTGTATCTCAAACACTGTGCAAAACAGTTACAGCTCTAGGAAGACAGGAACCTTAAAAGAGATAAATTAAACACCTGTGGAAGCATCTCCTGAAAACATCAGGCTATCTTCAAATGTTATCTCCTCCTTCACCAGCATACTGTTCCCTGCCACAGTCTCGGCTGGGACACATGTGGTTCCAAGACAGGGATCCACACCCTCTCTGTATGCATCATCCTCCCACTGCAACAGTCAACATGCACTTCAGCAACACACGTCTTCACAACTAGGAGAAATACAACCAGCAGACTTCGCCATTTCACACAGTAAAATATTTCACTGAATTCAATACAGTGCATTCAAGTTAATGAAAAAAAGAAATATGTTTCACGCACACACCAAAGAAATTTGTTCAATAAAAATTGAATAGGAAACTTGAAAGCTTATATAGACACTTCAAACCATAGTCCACTCGTGGTTACTTCCAACTTTTCTGAACCCCTGCTATAGTTCTACTTCCAGGATATTCCTCCGCATCATGCAAACAAAGCTTAACCAAGTCTAGGAAATTACACCAAATTGACAGCACACCTCATTCATGCACTCTCAGGGGAATTACATTTTGCATAAAAACTATTTCTTACTATAGTCCATTCCCGACTGAAAGAGACTTTTGAAAACGAACCTTTGAAATAACACCCCAGGTGTAACATGTCAAATTGTTTTGTCAGTAACTGGTATTCCACAAATATATAACACTTTAAAGTACTGTATTCGTGAATAAATGAAACTGTAACTTAGTTTCTTCTATAACTTATAATATTAATTTTGTACTAAATATGAATTAGAAACAGTGAGAGCAGTAACATGTTGGCAACGGCCGGTAAGAAATAGTTTATTTTAACCTAGTTATTTATTATGCTATTTGTAAATTAATCGTTGCCTATTAAAATATTTAGGTAGCTCCGGATGGCAAATATTTCATTTTCAAAGTTTAAAATAACAGCGCGAAATATTGTGGGTAAGCCGTACTGACACTGTGTTTGTTTTATTGACTGAAGAAGTAACTGTCGGCTGGACGGAGCTTGTCACTCTCACACTCAGGAAGTTTTGTATGGCTAGTAAGCCCATATTATACATGTTTTTTCAATTGTAGCATATTTCATACTTATTACAGCACAATAATGATCTTATAATGTGTAATTTATTACTGAAAAGAGATTTTAATGTTTGAATACTCATTTTAATATATTTAGAAAATGATGGCACGATGGGGGTACCATCTGAAGTCGGCATGGCGTGTTTCTTTTTGCCAAATCAAGCATAAATTATTCTTACTCCGAAAAATACTTCAAATTACCACATCACATTTGTAGACGTTGTGTTTTACAAACCTACCTCAGGGTGTCTACCAGATCTAAGAAACAAAATTCCCTAATTTTTCCAGGTTTTCCAGGAATACAGATATATTTTTTCAGATTTTTTAAAACACAGAATTCGACCAGACTGTAAAAATACACATATTATATTGGTGAAAAACTATAATTAGCAATACAGACGTACAATAACACATGTGTTTTACTAAATCGGATATTAGAACACACTTTAAAAAGAATACAAAACCCTAATAATACATAACTACATAAATCATGCCAAAAATAAGCTCACTCATTCAAATATTACCAAAAGAGTAATATGTACATCAGCTTACTTTACAATGTAGGCAAGTCGGATTAATTTTGCGATGTTTATATGAAGCTGATTTTAATATGAACCAAAATTACAATACATTTCAAAATAGTGTCTAGTAAGTGCACTACAAAAATAATACATGCCAAAATAATTTCGCCATACCTAGTAATACCAATCTCGACAATCATATGAAGTTAACAATGACAATAAAAATATGGTGAACAGAACTTTGGCAATAAAACACATATTACATTAAAAAAAACATTACACAGAGAAAAATCAATAATAAAGATACAAAAAAGTTACCTGTCACAATATCCGACACAAACTGTTATAAAAAAAATAGTCAAAAGGCAGCTACATTCAATTACGCAGTTACTAAACTTTTGCATCTATAGTACTACGCACCAACTCCAACACTCGAGCCTTTTTATTCTGTAATTCTTTAATTTACTTTTGAACTCTTCTTTTTTCTGCCTTTCGCTTATCTGCCTTTTTTTTTTTTTTTTTTTTTGCAAAGCTTCTTCATGCCTCCTACAACTGGCATTTCTTACATACTGCAACATGGACTTAGTGATATCAACATGCTCTAAACCTTCACAATGATGAACATAGTCGTACACTTTTGTCTGTGCAATCAAGGATTGTTCCTGCAAGTTTTCAGTCAGCAGATTACAATTTCGCGAAACTCCTCATTCTAAAGTGGCATTTCCATGGGAAAGTGTAAACATATCTTTCACAAACTTTAGGAGGCCACTTTTAGCTAAAAATGAATGTGCCTTAAGAATGTGAAGCCACAAGTGATCAAGGCATCCTTCTCGAGAAAAAGATGAAAGAAAGACTTTAGAATCTTCCGAGGAACAAACCAACTCATGTGTTTGCTCAATTATATCAGCTCCTGGTCCTGACAACCACCAATTTGAAGACAACTTCAAGCACTGTTTCCTCAGCTGTGTATTTAAGGCCACAGATGGACACGAGCAGAAAATTCCCTTAGCCAGTTTGTACTTCAGGGGGCTGTTGTCTTTAAGTTTTATTACAATCACCTTTAGACATCACCGGACATAATTTTTTAATATCATGACAGCCTTGTTTTTCTTTTTTGATGACATGGCATACTGCACAACCTAACCTAATGTTATTTACTGTCAGTAAGTTATCCTGGTGATCTAAACCTAATTGAGACACATTCTGTTTCTACTTAAAGCTCTGCAGTACCTCTGATTTCATAAATTTTTTCCACCAGTGCTAATAAAATGTCTTCCAGTGAATCATTCAGAAAAGGCACCATGGGTGCTTCACTTTGAAATATTTCCAGCTCTGATGCCAAAGAGTAGAATAAAGTCAATTTTACCTCCAGAAGAAACAGACATTTCTTTAACAAATTTTGAAGGTGAAGCAAGATTTTCATGGTATGTTCAGCAACTTCCAGATTTTCTAGCCATCTTATAGCCCAAAACTTCTTGGGAAAAAGCTCTGACCCCTGTGATTTGAACATAATCTGCCCTCCTCGTAGGTACATTTTTTAAACAAATAGTAACAATGTCTCAAAAAACTTATAATTTCCCATTTAGTATCCTTAGGATCAAATTTCTGTACACTAATGAAACGAACATAAATAACAGGCATTTGCGAAAACTAACCTGACAGAATTAACAGAGTTAACTTGCTCACATGACGAGTTTAACTAATCACCACAGGGTTACCAGATAATTGGTGAACGGTTCAGAGTTGTTTGATGGCAGTAAAAGACCAATGTTTAAATGTAAATTCCATGAATGACTGTGAATATTAACAAACGACAGAATAGTGACACAATCACTTTGAAAACACCTCCAACATTTTCATTGAGAAAACAGGATAGTTACCGGTATCGTGCACACCCATGTAACAACTCACTGCCAACTTCTGTTAATTAAAATTCCCTGATTTTTCCAGGTTTTCCAAGGGTGGTAGACACCCTGCTACCTAGGCAAGTTACGATGTTGTGATAAATCTGTGTTTCTACAGAAATAATAAATATACTGTTGTGTGTGTTTCATTAACCACTGCATGTGATTGTGTGAAGGGTGTGGCGTTGGCCTGTGTGTGTGATTTCAAATATCTGATGTGCACTGTTTATACATTTTAACTGTGAACTGTTTTATGATGGAGTAAATTATTTACATCCACGTCTGTTTACTTATCACAACATTGTAACTTTGCTCTAGGTGTTTGAAACACAGTCGTGTATCGTGATTTGCTACAATCCCAACAAAATACTAAGCCCAGCTAAATAAATTTCAAGAAACCTCATAAACAATAAGTAGCAATACATAAAAATATGAGCGGGATAAAAGTTACGGTAGGCTTATCTGTGTGCCTGTTCACCGCTATCTTTTAAGTTTGTATGACAAAAAATAAGCAGTACAAGTTGCGTGCTTGAATTTAATGTGTCTTTTTCGTTGGACTGGTTGTTCCTTTGTTCTACTATTTGTTCCAACTGAGGACGTCCTTTTAAAGAAATAAACCAACACATATCAATAACCAAAGGTTAAATACTACAGTTCTTTACCCCACAGTAAGTAGATATTTAGCAGGGCTTCGAGAAAGTATTCAAGTCGGGAATGGACTATAGGCAGTACGAATCCACCTATTATCTTACAGTTCTTAGTCTCATTAATTATTAATTAAATATTAGAATTCATAGACATTTAAGAAAGAACCAAAAAGTAAGGTTTGATTCAAAATGTGTTAAGAAACAGTGAATGGACTTAATAAACCTTGAACTATTTTAGTAACAAAATCATAGTACACAAAGTTTTGAAAACAGCAGATAATCAAACATTGTATGACCCTTTAGCTGCTTTAAACTTAAAAAAAAGTGCTTCATAATAAAACCAAACATGGATAGGAAACCACGGGAAATAAATCATTTACAGGCTACAGTTGCTTGTAACATACTGGTGTACTTCAGATTAAGAACTACCACTTTTTCGTCAAACTTCATTAATGGTTTATTTATACGCCTTAGTAAGAAAATTGCACATAAGTAGCTCCTTGACTGATTGAATCTATTTTCTATACAGATTCCTAATTATGTTCAACAAACATTATTGATAAATAAGGACATTAATTATCATGAAATGAGGCATAATAAGGATATAGTCTAATCAAACCATCATAATAACATGAAATCACCATTACCATTAAACTTAAAAGACAAAATGATATTCATGTTAACCGAACAAATAAGTCTGAAAAGTCATTTTAATTCAGCCATAAAATCTATAAATAAACTACCCACTACATTGCAACAGTTTTTAAAAACAAACCAGTTTTCTGTTTACAACAAATATCTAAAAAATATCTACTGACAAATATACACATATGTAAAGTAAACAGTATTCTTGAATTACCATTCAAGTATTTTGTGTTTATGCAACAATGAAATATTTTATTTTGTTATTTTTTAAACTTCATTTTTATTGTCACATTTCGCCCAGAACCATTCATGGATGAAAAACTGAGTTCAAGAAAATATAAAACATGTCTAAATTAAATCTGTAAAGAAAATTAATGATTCAATTTACTGAAAGGCAAAATGACCAATTGTGATGTCAACAGTGATGTTAGATGTTGTTTACGGAATTTAATTCAATAAAAATGGGATGTAATACGATTGTGTGAAATGGCTTTTACATAACACCTCGTTACCTAGGTAATGACAAGTGAGGCACAAGAACTTAAGCCCCTATGGAACTATTTCTTGGAAGAGATGATGGGGGGCTCAGGAAATCATGCTGATTTCTTCGAGATTTTTATTTAAACTGCTTTAACTGTCACTATTAGCACTTGAGATTTACTAATATTATTGATTTAAATGCTGTGTCACATAATTGTATTTATTTATGGTATTCATGAATCGAAAATAAATTTAGGCTGAATGCACATCTAAGTATAACAATATATAGTAGAACCCTTATACAACACTTTTCACACGACCCAAGAAATGTCTGCCTTATATAAGGGAAGAATATATAAGAAGGTAATTTTGTATTAAAGAAAATGTTTGTGGACCAAGAGAAAGCAGCTTATTAAGCAGAAAAATGTTATAAGAGGGGATGTTATAACAGGGTTCAACCATAATTAAGAGAATTGCTAATTGATATCACAGTTTGAAATACAATCATATTCTGATATGTATCTAAAAATGTGTGTTCACTATTTGTCACATGTTCTGACTTCTGGTCCTCCACAACAAATACTAAGTTTTCCCACTCCCACCACAAGTCCCCAGGAAAAATATGAAAGTCAGTGCAAGTGCATAATTTGAATTGGAAATTCTTTAGACTTCAGCCACTACTCATGGGTGTCTACAGGATTTTTTTCCAAAAGGTGGAGGGGGCATAGGAATCATAATGTGTTTTCTTTAGATAATATGGCAAGAATAGGCAACTAAGCTACTAATTGCACTTTAAAAAGAAGACAAAAATACATTTGTGTTCATTGATCATTGGCCTGTTGTTATATTGTGTGATATGTAACTTCAAATGTTTGAATTTGGTGCCTGCCACCACAAGCACCAAGATGGCAGTCAACATTCAGTGCCATCTGTGGACAAGTTGAGAAGTTAATTACTGTTCCATGTGCTGTGAAACTTAAAATCTGCTTGTTCAATGCTGTCAGTATCGCAAGTAACGAACTTCACGATTCACTGTGAACCATTTGAGGTTATGTATGTGGACAATCAATAACTATTGTGCTAAATTTATGCTGGTCAGTTAAGTGTCGATTCACAGTGTGACTTACAACTGCTTAAAATGTCACATAAACTGAAGATACGTTTGCACCTCATGAAGTGCTTCATAAACAGACTTCTAATGCTTGCTGATGAAGTTTGGAATAATTTGAATCTGCTGGAGTGTTCAACAAACGTGTTATGACTTAAAACTGAAGGCGGACTTTGTGGCAAGCCATTTGCAGCTTGCAGTTCAAGACTCTGAAAGAGACTCCATAGCACAGTCTGAAGCCAGCGGCCGGGAGCTAGAAGAGTCTGAAGCATGTTGCTTTCTTGTTTATTTACGAAACAATTATAACTCGTCAACCTCACATATTTCTACGTAACATGAGGATATCTTTCACCAGCAATATCTTTCACCAGTGTTCTTAGATTGCCAGTACCTTGGAAGGTGATTCTAAACTCATGAATATAAAGTTGCGAAAGCTGTCAAGAAGCACCCCCCCCCCCCCCCCCCCTCGTACAAGCTGAAAACCACCAAGACGCCAATTGTGAAACATCATCACACCTCACATGTCAGCCTCCCCGAAGTGCGATGACTCGCTAGGACGAAGCGCCCCACACTCTGTCACGAGCCACCACATTTGCCACAAGCGCCCCACAACTGTCATCCAGAATAAAGGAAGCCGAGCGCACTATATAAGGCTGTGCACGCCTAATGTCGGGAGTTATTCCCTTCTCCAGTACCTTGCCTCAACACTTCATGTGCTGGGGCTCTCTACTGACTGCCAGGTCTTCTAGATCTTCAGCAGCAACGACCAGTTACCAGAGGCTTTTGCAGCCTCTACCACTAGCTACCAGAAGCTCCATTGGTGTCGACCACCATCTGCATTTTCCAGGCGCTCTCCTTCAGTAAAGCCTGCAGATACCATTACACCTCCCATTGCCACCTCCTGGTTCAGCAGCCACCTCTATTTGCTGGTAGAGGAAACTACACCCACTGCCCTTAAAAGTAGTGGTCCCCTTTTTGTAAAGTCTCTTCTAGACGTCCCTTTGTTAGAGTAGCTGCAACCTAGTTATTTTCATAGCCGTCACAAGTCATTCACCATCTTGTTTAGTCTAGGAGCAGGTCTCACCTACACCTGTTTACCATAGGTTACTTCCATATCACACACATAACTGTATTTATTATCCTTAATAAATACATTTTGTTCCCATCACTGAGTATTTCTATTCTAGAGGTATTTCCTATGATCACTAGAAAATATATTATCGTATGACGTCAACCAAGACCGGGTGTTGTTGCAGGACTGCAGATTCCCTTCAGGAAGCTGTACATCACACACACAAATGCATGCACACACATGCACATCAACAGCCACCCAATTCAGACACTTTGGTGCATAGAAAGGTGGAGCCACAACCACTAGATACACATCCACGAGGGGCGAGACAGTCAGCTCAGGTTTTACTGCTACCGGAGCACTTATGGTGCTGGAATAAGTATTTGCCTGGGTCTGAAGGCCTAACCCTGTCGCGACCCTAGGTTTGTGCGCCAGTGGTGTGGAACGGATTGGGGATCGCGCTGGTGCCGTCAACCACTATTGACTTTACACTTAGCTAGTAATCTGTCTCGAGTTCATGTTGATCGATAGTGTACTTAAAGTGTCGACAAGACCTCTGTGCTTTTTGAGAAAAAGGCACAACTCACAGACGGAGGAGCAAAAGACGGCCTATACTGCAACCGCCAAATGAGTGTGTATATCTGACCCCTCTGCACTTAGCAGACAAATGTAGAGAGCTCAGGCCTCCATCAACTGGAGAGGCCTTCCTCTCCAGTTTACACATTAGTTTATTTCCCTGCACACATTTGCCTAACATATGATTACCATCCCAGTGTCCGTGCTCTGTTAGTGGGCGGACACACCAGGTACGGGGTAGTCAACCCCTTGTTCTGGCACAGTGAAGCAGCAGAGTGGAATCAACAGTACTGTGTTGGTCAGCACAGTACAACCATACGCCACCCCTCTCCAAGAGTCGACATTTCCAGCTAGCAAGCAACAGCTTCCACTTCAGTGACCAAAGCAGTCCCTGGTAAAAGAGGTATATCAACAACCCTGCACTGGGAAAATATCATGTATGCTGTATACAAACAGGTTGTATTCTATCTCTGAAATCATGGCTTATAAAATGTCACAATTGACCAACTACCATACAGCATCCTCCAGCTCTACCATCCCCTCACAGCAAAGATACGACTACCAACCTGTCACACTCAATACAAACAAGCCTGTACTTACTTCATACTCTACCTTCTCCTTGATTGTGAAGGAAACTCCACAAGGTTCACACTTCATTGACTCTTGCTTTATACAGCCATATTCCTTCATCACCTGAAAAAATTCACTTAGTATACAATGTACGGTGTCCTATGTACAAATTACAACAATAAGCATTTGATATTCTTATTTTATGGGTGGCTACACAAAACAAACTAAATCCCCTGACTTTTCCAGGTTTTCCTGTCACCATCATATTTTTTTCTGTAACCTATACCAGAGCAAAAAAATTAAATATTTTTAGATACAGTATTTTATTCAATTAAAGCCTTGTACTTCAAGAAAATTTTTTTTTTAATGAAATTATATTTTGTACTAGCAAATATAAATTAAATTACATAAAATACAACATGTTCTATAAAAAATATAGAAACAATACAACCACACATGACACTTATTAAGTCCACAAAAATGTCCCATGTTTTGCAAATTGTCACGTCAAAGTACCCATAAGTAGCCTTTCAAAGTCTGGTCTAAAATGCCACAAAAACCAACACTCCAAATCAAAAACCAGCGTTCCAGAGTACAAAGTACAGTATTGTACAGCATAGGACCAAAGCACAATGTAATACATGTAAGATGATTTTTGTAACAAACATGAAATACATAAAGGTATTACCGAATACTATCTTTTATAGTTTGCACATTCTCAAATAGAATTTCTCAATCTCAGACATGATAAATATGGATAACCATTACATACAAAATGAAAGAATTATAAAAACAAGGATAAACATAAAGCAAGGCGACACAGTCAATTAATTTTAGCTGCACTTTATATGCTATTGCAAACATAATAAACAAATGAAATAGGTCTACACCACTTGCAGTGCAGTGCATGAAGATTTAGCATATTCTCCTTTCACAGAGAAACTAATGATGGAGCATATAACATCTTTGAATAGAGGATTAAAAAATTTAACACGCACAAAAATTCCCTGACATTTCCCTCTTTTTGAGGTTTTCCCTGTCTGTGGCTATCCTATATTTTGAGATATAAAACCAAAATGGTCATGTTTTATAAATACAAATGGGAGCACAAGGACAACAAACATCAGAAGATTAAATGCATGCCTTTTGATGCTGTGAATCCTTGATGAGCCCAGACTTTTATTCAGAACATGAAATTTTCCAGCAACCATAACTTTGGATAAAAAACTCAAATATTGTAGGGAATTCTGAAAATATTCCAAAAACACTTAAATATTGGAAGAAGGGAATAGGAGTGGAGAGAGGGAAGACAGAGAAACAGGACGAAGCAGGGAGGGAGGAGTGAGAAAAGGAAGAGAGAGGGAGTAGAGGAAGGAAAAGGGAATCAGAGGTAGATAAGGCCATTCATGGACAATCACGGACGGACACACATGCATGCGTGGACACCAGTGGCATCTCGTTAGGGCAAGAAAGACACGCAGTGCTTGTCCAGAGTTTCCTGACAATGTTATATTTAAAATAAATATTAAATTCTAACGTGTATTTACTTTAAGGTAACTTTTCACTCATGCGGTACACATTCTACTTGGGAAACAATACTGTACATTATTAGGAAACAAACTCGTTGGCTAGCAAAGCCTAGATGTTTGGAAGCGCTGTAAGTAATGCTTTCAGCAGGGAGGCGGTTGCAATGGTTTCCCAGCCACCGGAGGTGTGGCAGGGTAGGAAGACAACCCAGAGAGGGGCCGGGACTTAAGACTTCGTCAACCTATGTTGGAAGCTACGATGATAGTGCTTTTTTCACCAAACTGATGCGGACATAGGCGAAGCTGGCCTAGCCGCAGGCAGTTGGCGTGGTGTAGTTTAAAGTAACTAGATTGACGCGTGGACAAGTTCACGTGCACAACACGAATCGTATTGGTTTTATTTAATTTAGTTTCGGTGCTGAGAATGTTATACATATTCGTGCGCGATGTATACCCTACATAAAAATTATAAAATTACTGTGTGACTGAGAACAGAGTACATAGAATGAGTGCAACAGAAACATGTGGATGTAAGTGTGGTGTGTGTGGATTACGAGTAAAGCATTTTTCCAGCAGTGCTTTCACTTTTCAGGAAAGATGTGACATCATAAAAGAGGGGAGGCCAACACCTCAACTTACGATCACGACAACACGCAAGAAAGGTAATTTTGTATGACATTTCCAAAAAAATGTTTATCGGAAACACTCATGGTTAGCTGGATGTAACAGCCTAAACAAACTGTTTTGCTGGCTATGTTTATTGTTTTCAAAGGATGTTAATACGTGGACTGAAACTGGGTATTGTGACCTTAACAATCTGTGCAATGCTGTTCAAATAAATTAGTTTTTGTCTCTTAAAGAATTTGGTAAAAATAGAGTCGATTTTGGTCTACATAGATCTAAACAATTAAGCACACGACATAATGAAAAAGTTAAAAGAAACAGAAATTTTGAAGCATATAAATGTTGTTTGTTTCTTGCGTGTACAGGAACTGCCTTTCTGTGGTCATGATGAGACACAAGAATCAGAAAACTGTGACAATTATGTTGAGTTACTTGCTTTAATTGCAACTTATGATCCAGTATTGTTGCAGCACCTTGAAATGTCCACAGTATTTTCTGGTCTCTCATGCAATATCCAGAACAACATAATAGAATCCATTCAAAATATTGAATTAGCTGAAATTAAAAATGAAATTGAAAAATCAGTTTTTGTTTCAATTTTACTTGATGAGACGTCGGACAGTGACAAACTTTCTCAGTTATCCACCGTTTTTCGATTTGTAAAGAGTGATGGAGAGATTAATGAACAGTACCAAAAATTCACAACAGAAACCCCAACAAAAACATTTCAGTGGTTTCTGTTGTGTGGAATTATCATTCTAACGTATTTTTGGTGGTTTCTGTTGTTTTCCATTGGGGACCCAACAGCTTTATTGGATTTCAGTGGTTTCTGTTGTATACAAATTTAGTGGACAGAGAACAATTCAGTGGTTTCTGTTGGTTCCTGTTGTCTGAAAACACTGGGACCATTAGTTTTAATTGTTGTCTATAGGGGTACAACTTCTAGTGGATTAGGTTGGTTTCTGTTATAAATTCATCTGTTGGTTTCTGTTGTATTTGAGTGGTTTCCATTGTCTTAAGACTGTTGGTTTCTATTGTGCTCTAGCCAGTTGGTTTATGTTAGAACAAAAAACGGAACACCCAATATTCAACAGAATAAACATCACTGACCTTTTTACACACAACCTTGGTAACAAGACATAATGAAGTAGTAAAAATACATAGACAAAAACATACCACTAAAAGGAAATAGCAATGGTGCCAATGTACACAATAAAAAATATGTTATCAAGAAATAATGTTTCAGGAACAAGTCACAATATGTAAAATTGCAGTTGATTAATATTTCAAACAGTTTCTGTTGTATTCAAGTGTTTTTTTTTTTTTTTTTTTTTTAATTTATGTCATGTTTCATTTGTTTCTGTTGGGCTGTAATCATTTGGTTTATGATGTATTCTAGAGGTTCTCATTAGTTTATTGTTTTTTGGTTCCTATAGTGCTGCAGTGAGTTTGTTTCTGTTGTGTTATAATGGTTTTCATTGGTTACTGTTACATTTTGTTGGTTTCCATTGGTTTTTGTTGTGTTTTGTTGGTTTGTGTCATATTTTGGTAGATTTAATGGGCTTACGTTGTATTTTCTTGTTTCTATTGTGCTGTGAACGGTTGATCTCTCTTGTGTTCTAGTAGTTTACATTGGTGCCTGTTGCATTTTGTTGGTTTGTGTTGTACTGCGCTAGTTGGTTCTTCTTGTATTCTAGCTGGTTAAATTGTTTTACATTATGTATTATTATTTTCTATTGTGTTTTGTTGGTTTTTATTGTTGTAAACTACATTGGTTTCTGTTGTAGTCTAGTGATTTCCAGTTTTTTTGTGTTCTAAGAAGCAATATACTTTATTTTTTGTTGTATTTTAGTGGTTTTATTATTTATGTTGTCTTATTGGTTTCTGTTGTGCTGAAGTAACCTTAAATGTTTTCAATAAGGTTTTTTTTTTTTTATGTTCTGTTGTTCTATGTTGTGTTTTGTTGTATTCTGCTGGTTTCTGTTGTCTTTTGTTGGTTGCAATTGTGTTCTGTTGATTTTGGTTGTTCTGTTGGTTTATGTTGTGTTTTGCTGATTTCTGTTGTCTTTTGTTGGTTTCAGTTTGTTTTGTTGGTTGCAATTGTGTTCTGTTGGTCATGATTGTATTCTGTTTGTTTCTGTTGTGTTCTGTTAGTTTTTCATTATATTATGTTGGTTTCTGTTGTGTTCTGTTTGTTTTTTTCTGCTGAGTTTCATTGGTTCCTGTTGTGTTTCGTTGCTATCTGTTATGTCAGTCTTTTGGATTCTTTTGTATTCAGTTTGTTTAAATTGAATTCTGTTGTGTTTTCTTGGCTTGTATTGTACTGAACTCAATTTGTTTCTGTTGTATTATAGTAGTTTCCATTGGATTTTGTTGTGCTGTAGCATGATTTTTCTGTGATATTCTAATGGATTCCATTTGTTTCTCGTGTGTTCCATTGACGTCTCGGGTTTTTTGTTGTATTCTAGTGGAGCGCAGTGGTTTCTGTTGTGCTATTTTTTGCGTTATTTTGTATTCTGATTGTTTAATTGGATTTGGTGTGTTTTGTTGGTGTCTGTTGTATTTTAATGGTTTCTGTTGAATTTAAGTGGTTTCTGTTATATTTTTGTGTTATCTATTGATTTGTGTTTTGCTATATTTTGTTAGCATCTAGTTTAAATTTATTGTTTATAATTCCTTTCTACTGTGTTTTGTTGGTTTCTGTGGTATTGTATCTGTATACTTTTGTTGCTTTTCCTATGATCTCTATTAGATTAATCAAAGTTTTGTTGGTTTCTTTTCAATTTCCTGATGTTTCCATGGTTTTCTGTTGTGATGTGTTAGTTTTCATTGTATTTAAAACTGTCTGTTTCTGATAAAATTAATATTATTACCTTAGTTTCTATTGTCATTTGTGATTTTCTGTTGTATTTCTAGTGGTTTCCTGAATACAATCAGAACAAATAAACACAGCATAAACAAACAAAACACAACAGAAACTAAGGGATACAGTACTATTACTTCACAAACCAACAGGACATGTACACTAAAACCGAACAGAATACAACATAAAACAATGGAAACTATAACAGATTTCAATAGAACAGAAACAAACAAAATTCAACATAATAATCAAAAACCAATTGATGGGCTTGCAGCAAGAAGGAGGCAGTTCCATATTTTTGTCAAAACCAGTTAAGTGCATTACAACCATATACAAACATTCGGGCAACATTGTGGCCAGAGCTACCCCGCACACTTTTCCACAGATGTTTGATAGAACATAAATGTATCTCTTGAAGGTATTCCATCTTGCACCAATGTATGATACAGGATGGGGTTAGCTCCTGGAGTTGCCTCAATACTGCTGCAAAGGTGTGAGCATTATTCTTCTACATGTTCTACATGCTGTATTGCAGTATATACCGTACTTAGGTATTGAGTATGCTCGTACAATATGCTATTTGACGAGACGTTCCCACCTGAAGTACAATACACTTATTCGTGTGTGTTTTGACCTATTGATTCATGTCTTGTCAATGGTAATAGTCTAATATCTTTGGAACATCCCTTTCAATTACTACATTGACTATGAATGTCACTTGTTTTGTTTGTTCCCAGAAAATATATTAGTACCTGGCTATGTGTATAAATGTTTCTGAGGGCAATACATAAGAGAAACACTAGTTGGTAACACTAGATAACAGTGTAAATGCTCATGTCAACATCGTCAATGTCATATTTACAAAGAGCTATAATCAGTTATACTACAGTAGGTTAAATAACATGTCGATGAGTGAATAGGATATAATATGTATATGTGAGGAAGGTTCTAATCAACATCTAACGGGGTCTGGTCGCTGGCGAGGGGCAAAGTACACCAGATTTGAGAGAAACCTTGGTTCATGGCTAGAAATTTGATGAAAAGTTACGAAATAAGTTATTAATGTCCATTGGTCACCAGCTCATCTATTCACGGGTGAACACATGGACTCATAATAATTCTCAGGGCAGTAGCAGGTTGACAGCCACGTGGCAATACCCTCACAAGCTCACGTTTATGCAGAAAGAAATTCAGATTAACACAGTCCATACACTCGAACACATGGTCACCTGAAGTGGGCCAGATTTAGAACGTACAAAGTTTATGAATAAATAACACAGAGATTAGGATCCCGAATGGCCATACTAAGCAGAGAAGTGATACACTTACGCAATACAGCTATTCTACCCTTAAAGGGGCCTGGCATTTAGGTTTACCATAGGCAGAAGTGGCAAAAAGTACTGTTAAGAACGTGGTAGAATTACTGTGTTAAAATTTCTGGGGTTAAGAGTTTGATGGAGATAAGAGTACAAGCGCGAGAGGAGCAAACACAAGAAAAGGTTCCAGAAAAATGAAAACTTGCTATTACAGCTAAGTGATGGAACGACAGAGGTTGAAGGCTCCAGCGACGCAACACGCGTGTACTCCCGATGGCCCGCTGATCAAGACTGAATATGGTGGCTAAGACATCCGGCTACCTCGCCCAAGATCTCCCGCCAACATAGGGAGGGAAATTAGTTTAAAATACATTACACAAAATGTACATACGAAAACACTGGAAAGTACATGAATAACACTAATACCAACAAGTAATAGTCGTCACATTAAGTACCAAAGTTCATATATGCACTTCGTGTTGGAAAACAGTAATTAATAAAACAAGCCACCAAGGCATGTAGAAATTATTAATAGAATTGAAAAAGTATTTTACATTTACACCGACACTCAAAATCCCCTTTCATTAAATTATGGAAATAATTTAATACAAAACAAAAGATTTTAGCGACGGGCAAGTGGCATGGCGGACGCTGAAACTACCAATATCTTTAACGTTACAATTAAATACATTTCAAGATAATAAAATATGCCCTTTTAAAACAAACAAAACATAGCATAAACACTGGAAAACTACGTTAGGATTTATAAGTGTTCTACATTCAAGTTTAGTATCAAAAAATAACCCATATGGCTTCGCACTCCTAGACTGTTACCCTGTTACCTCACTTAGTGGGAGCAAAAAGGAGATAACACTTTCTGTTACAAATTTTAGACTCTGCTTTCAGGGGCACAGATTAAAATTTGGGATATATACACAGGGTTGAGTTTACTCTAGGAACAAGAGGTCTGGTGGGAAGTGATCAGGTTCAAATACCCATTCCTGCAAGAACGATAACTGTGACCCACACATGAGGCGCACGGCCGTGCATACCTGGTGCACAAGCAGAGCATCAGCGGGCTGACTCCCGAGCGGGACAGTGATGGCAATGTAAAATGATCCCCCCTCCGGAAACCGCTGGAGAGGTGCGGTGACCTCCCTCGTAGCACTGACTACGCTGAAGTGCAGCAGGATGTGGGGGCGGCGCAAGGGGCACAACTCGTTACTGGGAGAGGGGGGTGGCACCTCCCTCACAAGTCATCTGCAATGTTGCAGAGTCGTTGAGGTTATGTATGTCTCTAAACTCTATGATGTAAAATAATGGATGGAATCATAAGCACAAAATACATACAAGAAGAAAATTTTCCACACAAATTTGATGCAGTTTGAAGATACACAACACAAACCCTACATGATATTGAGCGATAACCAGAATATTAATGGCAAAGCACAGAAGTAATCAAATTAAGTGTTTATATGTTGTAAAGGACATGTAAACAATGAGGTACAGGTGAATGTAAACATCAGCACATCAGACGAAGTGAACACTGACATGTAAATGAACACTGGTGGTGGCAAATGCAGACAACAGAACAACTCTATGAACAAGTAAGCAAATCAAGTGTTTACATGGTGCAGATAAATTTAAACAATGAGGCAGAGGTAGAAGTAAACAACAGCTGATCAGATGAAGTGAACACTGGCATGTTGATGGATGCGCCGCCCCTACTAATAAACAACTTTGATTAAGACTCATCGCTAAGGTTCCTACTTCCACTGCTACAGACGTAAGAAATACGTACAGAGAATTTTCGGCTGCATACTCTACCAGGTAATAAGAACTTATAAGTGAATTCTCGTCACCTGAAGGTTATGCAACCTGGACCTCGGCCAAGGCCGAGCGCCACCGACGACGCACGGAGCAGAAACGGTGACCAGAGTTTTTCGACTCCCATGCCAACCAGGGCAGGATACTCGCCCTCCCTGCAGCCCGCACCGGCAGCCTACAAGCTTCACCTATATAAGTCCGGACGCTGCCGAGCTCGGGCATCGTTCTTGTTTCTTCTTTCATGATATCCCCGAGCATTTCCTAGTGCTGGGACCTGCAGAGAACTTCTAAGCTTTGAGTACGTCCCCAGTGGCTACTTCACCATCGACGATCAGTCAACACGACAACCAACTAACATGCTCAGCAATACGTATTCAATTCACTGTCTCCTCTAGACACCTTTACTAGAACAGTTTACAAGTTTATATATATATATATATATATATATATATATATATATAATTATATATATATATATATATATTATATATTATATATATATTACCATCTAGATTTATCTTTCCCCTTTACAAACTAGAACAAGGTCGCCTAAACCTGGCCAGCGTACTTTCCTTCAGCAGTCTACTGCTTGGTAGGAGGTAGCACATGTCACATGTTTATTGACTCCTCAATAAACATAGTTTGTTTCCTATAATTCAGCTTTTTCTTTCATAGAGATTCTTACTGCTCTAGAACAGTTTACGACGTGCACCACTGACAGGAACTGGGACTTTTTATATAACCAAATTAGCTTTTACTACGGGCGCTCTTCAGGAGCCCATCAGTTTTCTCACACACCCATTAGATGGCCATCTGTTGCTTTACAACTGTCAGAGCACTGTCTAGTGCTGGCAGAGAGGAACAGAGGAGCCACAATCACCAGCAATACCTTCATTCAAGGAGAGGCAACAAACCCAGGTTACTTCTTTACACCAGAGCACTGTTACTGCTGGGGTAGCTGTAACTCAAGTCCTGCTGCTCGTTCGGGTATGAATGCACATCCAGTGGAGGCATTGGTGACCCACACAGCCCCCGTCTCTGATCAGCCCGCATAGCGTAGGGGATCAGTGCCAACTATTACAGAGCCTGCGTCAGCAAGCAAAACTGGACATACACTCTATAAAGTTGTTCTTCGGTAGGGTGCACCCCGTATATTGAAAGCAGCGACTCTATGCCCTACCAGGCGAGGAAGGCAAAAAGCGTAGGGAACAAAATGCAGTGTTCCTTGCCGCTATACAGTCGAGTACACTACCTCGTCCTACGGAGGAAAGGCAGGTGGAGCGGGAAGACGCCGCCCAATTTAGACACCAAGAAGTTACCCCTGCTCCGGAACTTGTAATATATTTGTCGCCTTGCTTGCGCATCCATCCACTGTGCCACCCTGTGGTAAGAGGGTTGTTAAACCATACAGAGACAGGGTACAGCTGGGAAAATCAGAACTTCTGGAGCCATGAAGCCTACAACTGGAATAGCCACTTCTGAGTGAATTGAGCTCGCCATTACTGGGTGAAACTCGGATCAACCACAACACCCAAGACAACAGCATAAGTAAGTTGTAACCAACACTCCTCGCCTCCCGCCTTGTAACCCGAGCCAATCACCCCACTTTTGGTCTAGCGGAAAATCCTTGACCAACGTGCCTGTCAGTCTAACCGAGCACGTGTCAATGTAAAAAAACCCTGGTGGCAATAAACATAAATGAATGGAACACAATATGAACAAGTGAACATCACAGCGATCTGACAGGCAGTGAAATAGACACTGAAGCTTACCCTGACAAGGATGGCAGAACAAACTAACCAGTGGCAGACATTACTACAGGTAACACTGACATGTAAATAGACACTTGAGATGGAAAACGTAAACAATTGAACACAATATGAACAAGTAAATATCACACTTGTCAGAATTACGATGATGTAAACAGTGAACTGCACCTTGGCAAGGTTCGCAAAACATACTGATTGATAATGTGCGTGTCTTGACTGGCTGTCACTTGTGATTGAGGCTGGATGTGCAACGATTTATGAGAATGATAATGGGTGCAGTAACTCTTGGTACCCAGTAGTGAACTTTACGTGCAGAGAGGGGACTGCTCTACCCACCGAATTATGTATGTGTACATTGGTGTTGATAAGGGTGTCAGATGCAGAGGGGGGTTAGACATACCCACCAATTATCTCTTAAATCCGACCCTGAGTGAATGAGCGAATGAATTGGCATTGGATGTATAGCACTTGCGAAGTAACATCAGGATAATCATACAAATGACACTACTGATGCAAGACAGGCACTTGCAGTAGAATGAAGTGGCGATGAGTGAAGCACACACAATTTAAGTTTACGAAACATGTTGCAAAACCATAACAAACATGGTGAATAATGAACGAATAAAAATACCAAGCGATTATGCTCATTATTGAAACAACGAATAAATATAGCTTGGGAAATGTGAGACAATGATGACTAGAAATGTAAACAATGAACGATGTTGCAAGTGAAACTTAAGTGTCATGTTGACTAGGTGCTGACATGCTGCAACTAACCTTTGTGAAGTTGATAGTTCGTGCTTTGGTCTCATTGCACAAACGGTGTGGACAGGTGTTATCTTGTTGGATGTAATTGCTGGGTGAACAGCACACTTTCCTCTCGATGTAAGCGATGGCAGGTGGATGCTTGCAGGTTAAACATTGCATTGGGTCCAGTGTCGCAGTTCTTCCACACTTCCTGCATCTTGTCTGCGGGCCCACATGGTTGATGGAAAGTTGTTCGCGGGCCCACATGCACGAGGGGTTCCTGCCTGGAGAAGGGGGACGGGGGAGGGGGTTGGTGATGGTCATTAGCGGACATCCGAAACGGACCTTGCAAGCAAGCACGCTAGGCAGCAGGCACACGGTGATGTCATGTGAAATTCCCGCAGCACATGGTGACATCATGGGTAGCTCCAGCCCTTTGGACAAGGGATGGTTGCTACGCACACAATATGGTGGCCGTTTCACTGTTACAGCATGTTTTCCCAATACAAGAGCGATTTTCCCGAACACGATAATCTCGCCACGTACACTTTCCGCGCATTGTGCGTATTTAAGCCACCCAATTTGCAGTGCCATATAACAAGGGGAAAATGTCAGTTGCATTGTACTTTCGGTCCAACAATTGCCACATATGCTGGGTGCTTAACGTGGCCAGGTTGCTGGTAAGGGGCAAAGTACGCCAGATTTGAGATAAATTCTGGTACATGGCTAGAAATTTGATAATACACATACACAATACAGCTACCCTAGACTTGAGCGGGCATGACATTTAGGACTGCCCTAGGCAGAAGCGGCAAAAAGTACTGTTAAGCATGTAGTAGAATGACGGTGTTAAAATCTCCGGGGCCACGAGTCTGACGAAGATATGAGTACGAGTGTGGGAGGAGCAAACACAAGAAAATGTTCCAGAATAATTAAAACTTACTATCGCAGCTAAGTGACGGAACAAAAGAGATTGAAGGATCCCGTGACGCGACACATGTGTCTTCTCTATGGCCCGCTGATCATGACTGAAGAAGGTGGCTAAGACATCCGGCTACCTCGCCTGCGATTTCCCACCAACATCGACAAGGAAATTATTTAAAAATACATTTAATGAAATGTACATACAGAAAAACTGGAAAGTACATGAATATCACTGCAGAAATTTGTGCACTAATTCCGACAAGTAATATTCATTACAGTAAGTCTTAGATTCCATACATGCAATTCATGTCGGAAAATTGTAATTAATTAAACAAGCCAGAATGGACCAGCAAGACATGTAGAAATGGGCACACATTAAAATTGCACTATACACATATGGCTGAGTTTACTTTTGGAACAAGGGGTCTGGTGGGTTGTGATCTGGTTCAAAGTCACATTTCTGTATGAACAATGATGGTGACCCGTACACGAGGCACACGGTCGTGCGTACGTGATGCACCAGCAGAGCATCAGTGGGATGACTACTCCCGAGTGTGACAGTGAGGGCGACATCAGATCATAAAATGAGGACGGTACTATGCATTGCAGAACGGGAATGAAGCGTCAGAAAGTGGTTGCGAGCATCAGGTGAAACATATATATCTTCACGAAAGAAAGCTGTATCAGCTTGAACTATACGAAGGACTGCAAATGCAAGTATAAATGTTATATCAAATTCAACATGGATGAAAAACAGAATGTACAAAAAAATTAAATAAGATCGGAGACTAAGATAAGTACTTGGCAGGCTTAACCGACGTAAAAACAATACAGTGCAGATAAATTAAAAATGGACTACATAAACAACGCAATGCGTCTAACCTATAGTTAAGATTTGCTTTGGTAGCAGGAGCTTTGAGGTATGTAAACAAGCATTTGCATCTCTCCATGGAATTTCCCGTAAATGAGTGGAACATACTGACAGGAGCCAAAATGAAAATGGAGCAACAACTCCTAGGAATGATTAGAGACGATGAAATTACAATCGATCTAATGCTGTTCCCCAAGAAATAGTCGAAAAAGTACACAACCACAAACAGTTTTCCAGGTAGGGAGTCCCACTACAGTAGGGAAGATGATAATGCAAGAAAGCATCTTAACAGCGAGCTCTCTATAAAAAAAATGCACTAGTTGTATTTGCAGCAAAATGAAACTGATGTTTACAAACATATTTGTGAATGCAATGGGAAGCCTATTGTGATACCTGTTATCAGTTATGACTTATATTTCCGCAACTTAAAAGCGAATTTCACAATAGGTTTTGGACATCCAAGGACAGATACATGTCAAGTCTGCGACAATATATCTAAAGAACAAATTCTGTGAATGAGTCACAAGAAAAACGTAGAGAGATAAATATGCGGAAAAACCAGCATCTTACAAAGGCTGAATCATTTTATTCAGACCATAGAGATAAATGAAAATTGGCAAGGGAAAACTATGAAACAGAAACACTTTCCTTTGACTACCAGCAAAACCTTCCTCTGCCAAAGGTACCTTCCTAAGATGTGTTCTACAAAAGGCAGTGCTGGACGTATAACTTCTGTATCACATCAGTAAAAACAGGCCAAAATCACTTTTATCTGTATGAAAAAACTACTGGCAAGAAAAAACTGCAAATGAATCGATCAGTTTCACACATCACTATTCAACACATGTTTTAGATTCAAAAGTGAAGATTCTTTACTAGTTCTCGGATAATTGTGTTTCACAAAACAAGAATCCGTTCTTGTTTTCACTTATCAAGCAAGGAAAGTTGTAGAAGCATCCACCATTACCTGGAACCTGGCCACAGCTTTTTGCCTTGCGATAGGACATTTTGTGTAATAGAGAAGAATTTCAATAAAAAAGAAAGAGTATCCTTGCCTAGTGAATAAGTAATTCTCATAAAACAGACATCCAAAAAATTTGTTGTAAAGGTTAACAGAACCTTTATTATGGACTTTGTGAATTATCTTGAGGTGTCATTTTTAAAGACACCTAAATGTGTATCTATCAAGAAGACTAAAAAGTTTGCAATCACCAAATATTGCCTGTTTTGTATGAAAAAGAACTGGTTTGTGACTCCAGCTCTATGCAGTGCAGTGTTTTTGTGAACTCGTATCTTCGTACAAGTACATGTGATGAAAGCTACGAGTGGAGCACCTGCATTCCCTACCAGACCAGTGTACAGCAATTCTTTAAGGCTGAAAAGGAGAAAACACACACATGTAATGGAACTGGCAGGAAAAATTTGTTGGGCAAAAATAAATGTGGTTCAACAATGGACTGAAAACACAGGATACACATGAAGGTGAAAATGAGGAAGACTAGTAGTACTGTTTATGTGATACTGATATTGGACATGTTGACATTAGCAAATTGATATTAGAATATTATGAAATGTAAACAAATTAATGAATATGTTGCCAATATTAAGTATGTGGTGTTCAGAAATGATGCAACATTACGTTACGAATAAATAGAAGACTACAAATAAAGTACCTTTAAAATTACAGACAATACTGGGACTGCATCAGAAAACAACAAAATGAAACGTGACAAAATCCCAGAAATACAAAAGAAACCAAAGGACACCATCAGAAATAAAACAGAAAACCACAAAACACAACAGAAACCAAGATAAATCACTGTGAATGCATCTGAATTCAATAGTATGAAAGGCAACAAAAAACCACTAAATATACAACAGAAAACCACAAAAAAAAAAAAAAAAAAAAAAAACCAATTGAAATCACTGGGACTACATCAGAATACAACAGAATGAAATGTAACACAGATGACGCCGGCTAAAAGCCAGCAGTAAGCAGACCAAGAGGCCACTCACCGCCCTCAATAACACGTGGCAGTAAGCACGTGGTGCAGTACTGCTGCACACTTTCCCAAAACGGGATACTTATTGTTTCCAGTGTGCTGTGTCTTTTCTTTCAGGGTCTAAAATTGTTTGCAAAATGTGATAAGTTTCTTTTCAGGGTTGTGTAATATTGTCATATTTAAATTCAAAGTGCACGCAGCGCCGAAGATCTGGACAGTATCATTCAGGCTAGGATGCATTTCAAAGACATTGAAAAAATAACAAAATTGCAGCCTTAAAATTCTATTTGTAAAACTGTATTGAAATTGTGATTGTGCCATTTTATTTCAATACAATAATTTTTACTCTGCGTGCATAGCACTTCCGCTTGTGTGAACCTCGTAGACAGCCATGGTAGGTCAGCGCGACCCCTGCCTCCAGGCAGTCGTCCTAGGAGAGCTGGCGAGATAAGACGGTCACACGCATTTCATATTTTTACACAGAGTTAGACTTCCATAGTTTCATGTAGTATACCGGTTAACCTTTGCTTTGCATATGTTTTACTAGACATCCCCGGCATAAGGCTATCTGCTTAAATAATTATTTATCGCCCTTGTGGCTTTTTGAAACTTAAACGCGATGCGAGGAGATAATGTCGGAGAGGCCATACAGCCTGCACAGCTTGTGAATCAGGCACCATCCGCCCATGTTAAGTGTTTTTTCTTGCAACTTCTACTTAATTGCGACAAGCAATGTTCGGGGTAATATCTGCATGTGCTTATTTCAGGGTTTTTGTCATGTTTAATTGTTTTACAGCAACATCGCCCACTGTGACATGGTTAGCTACCACCAAGTCCGTATCTGCATCATCCACACGTTTAGAGGGCTAATTCTTGTAATATCCTGTGCACCGTAACTGATCTCCAGTTATATGTATTGTTTTCATACAGGGTTCTTGTATTTTTTATGTTTGATGCTTTTTGTGCACAACCACGCTGTCACTTAATATGTTGGGATTTTCCAGCCACGAGCGATAAGAGCTTTTGTATGCTCGCATATTGAAGGGTGTAATTTACCCACACTGCAATCACTTTGTCCAGGAACAATTGACCAAATCTCACGAGAAATAATGCATTTTACATCTGCACACGTGGACCGCTAAGAACTTCATCCAGCGGCATCTGCACCATCTAATACTGGTTTCACGCATCTGCATGTTTATTCTGCTTATTCATGTCATGCCCCATGTTCACCCAGTGATATTTACGTATTTTTGTACGGCGGTATTATTTTCCATCCTAACCCGCTATGTGTATTGACCATCGCCACACATCACATGGTTTGGGGACATGTCCCGATGAGTAGGAGTTAGTGACACGGATAAACGCACGTGGTATTGTTCATTTTCATACTCCATGTCCTGTCTCCAGGAAAAATCATTAATCCACCCTAGCGGCTATAGATCCCTTTCCTTGTGGAGACTGTCTTCTCAGGCACCGCGGAGAAATCATCCAGCTAGGAGTGCGCAAGTTCAGTAACGTGCTGGGGGAATCACCCATCGGAACTGGCTAGTCAAGTCCAAGGTTACCATAAAACTCATTTTGGCACGAGACGTTACTTGGCTAAATAACCAAATCTTACCAGTGTTAACTTATGTATTCGTGTAGTGTCAGAACCCCGCTTACCTCCAGTTATTCAAAGTGCAATGTTTAGTATTGAAAGTGTTTTGTACGTACGCACAGGTGAGATGAACACACTGAACCCACAGCATCCCTGAGTTTCAAAGTGCAGTGTCTGGGAAACACAGCTGGCGCCCATCTACCAGTAAGTAAACAGTGTATTCGTTCGTCTTCGTGTCTCACCTGACTGCGTCACAGAAAACAATGGAAATGATTATAAACTAACAGAAAACCACAAAACATCTAAGAAACCAATATAAATTACTGGGATTACATAATGAATACAGAATGAAATGTGACATAAACAAATAAAATACAACCTAACCAATAGAAACAACTACAAATAAAACAAGAAAACCACAAAACATACCAGAAACCATTAGCAATTACTGGGACATCAGGATACAACAGAATGGAATGTGACAGAAACCAACAAAATTCAACAGAACCCAATGGAAACCACTAGAAATACAACAGAAAACCACAAAACACACGAGAAACAAATAGAAATTACTGGGACTACATCAGAATACAACAGAATGAAATGCAACAGAAAACACTAAAAACAAAACAGAAAACCATAAAGCACACAGAAACCAATGGAAAACACTGGGGCGACATAATATAAGAGAATGAAATGAAGCCAACAAAGTACAACAGAAACTAATGTGTGCTACTAGTTCAAAAACTCTGCACTAAGAGTTTACTCAAAATATTTTTAATGGGATAATTAAGTGTATAATTTCTCTCCAAATAAAAATCTTTAGTAATATTTTTTTTGGTTAGTATTTAATAGAATTCTATTAAAATTTTTGAATAATTTAATATTCTAACATATATTATTTTCTGCATACATTTGGAAATGCAAAATAACAGATAATAACAGAAAGAATTAGAAACCAATGAAAACCACTGGTAATACAACAGAAACCAACAAGTTGTAAGAACAGACAGCTCCAAAGCCCAGCACACACAAATGTAACATACTAGAATACAACAGAAACCATTTAACTACAACACAATAGAAACCAACTTGAAACCAATGTAAAACGCTACAATACACCTAACAGACTATAGTGTAATAGAAACCATCACAACACAATAAAAACCAATGGAAACTACTCAGTTACAACAAAAAAACAGCATACAGCAACCCAACAGAACGCAATGGAAAGAGGCCAAATCCCACATTACAAGAGACACCAACAGAAAATTTCTGTTGTGTTTTCTGTTGGTATCTGTTGTAAATTTTTGGTAGGGCTTTGAATTAAAAGAGCTAGGCAGATATTTGTGAATACTCAAATTATTTCAGTAACTGTCTGTTTTAGTTTTAATGCATGTATGTGTAGGAATTACCAAATTTGTAATATTTACTTTTCTAAAAAATTTCACTGTTCCACTTGACCATCCCGTGAATAATGTAACCAGGCCCGTAACAATGCTGATTTTACATACTGTGGAAGAATACACAATTTGTATATAAGTATATCTCAATCAGGGCTTTCAAAAGTGCTCAGTTTACCATGAACAGTCTATATGCATCCGGCAATGTCAATTTTATGTAGGTATGGCACAAGGATACAAACTGAGAAGAGATTAAACGGTAATAAGCCTATTTCAGAAATATAATCACTCAAGGATCGTAACATAAACTCAAGTTATAGAATAGGACCTCTGTTAATTGCTGGAGTTATCATCAGTGGAGCACACCAGTTTGTTCTTTTGTCCATAATCCCAAGTTGTGCTGAAACACATTGCCACCATGCAAACACGTTACCACCGACACAAAACCATAAACTTACCTGATTATTACCTCCATGAGTATCACACAGAGCAGTTGGCTGGCACGAGTCTTCTATGATTCCATCAAATATGTCAATTTCCTCCTTGATCTTGACCTACAAGAATAACAGCAGTGAATACAATATGCACTGGTAAATTTGGTTAGCTAAAATTTCTATGAATCTTTTTGAGATGCCTACATAAAAACACAAGACATACTCTAAATTTTGGATAATACTTTCTGCAGCTACCTTTATAATGGTTATGTTAAAAAAATTCACAATTTTGCTGTACAAGTCACCCTACTCCTTGGACATCAGCATCTCTCTGTATTGATTTTTAACACGTGGAAAATGTGCATAGTTTCTTTAACTTACACCTTGGAATTCTGGCAGAATCACTGTGATTTGCCGCTGCTGCCTTATTCCTGTTCAATGTTCCATTATTTGGAGTAACAATGTTGGAATATCAGATTTTCCTGCAACTGTTGCTTTCAAACATTTCATATCTACACCCCAGGAAGATACAGCGGAAAAGAAAATAGGAAATTTCTGTACAGCACTTTATACTATCCTTCACCATGTTCCAAATGTGCACCAATTTCCCTCTTTCACTTTATACTTGGTTAGTGTTGGTTTTGCTACCCCACAACAACTGTTCATTCCTCCATCAAAAATCCCTATTATGATAGTCACCCACTTTTAATACTGCAGGGGTCGCAGTGGTACGATGGTCAGACTCAGCGCCTCCCTCCCAGGCGAACCGGCAGGGTCCCTCCAAGACTTTCACACTGGGAATTGTGTTGTGTGATGCTGCTGGTAGGCACGTTTACAAGGATCTCCCATTTATCCTAACCCTGCATCCTTGTGCTGCTCCATCATCCCCTCGATTCACCCTCATTGATTTTTGAGTCCTGGCTACTAAGAATCATCCAAACCCCTCCACTGCATTTACCACCGCATAACATTGTTTAGTGTTGCCACCCATGAACATTTCTGCCTCACATTTTCTTTCATTTCTTCCTTCTGCACAGGCATACGTGTCTGCTTCTAACATTTTGTCACTGTTGCCTTGTGGACTAGTGGTAGATCAAAAGTGATTTCAAAGTTCACTTATCAAAAATTAAAATTGAAAGGGTATAAAATGTATGGACATGTAGAATGTGTGTAAGGTATGGAGCATCCCTAAACATCAATAAACCAAATTTGTGATGGAATGTACTAACAATGCTGAGTACATAATATGTACTCAACTGCCCTCATTGACTGTAAAGATCTCATTGTAAAGAGCCACTCAACTCTATTCACTCACTCACTAGAGAACATATTAATATTTTATAAATAAATTCCTGCCATTTTGCAAACAGGAAATAACACACAGTGAAAATTAGATTCAAAAGTATATGTAGGGTAGGAAGAATCAATAAAATTCCATAAATCATACTGAGTTAATATTTATTATAGTAGTTGTAGTACTACAATCCAAATACCCATGCACACATACTCACCTTTAATGCACTCAAAGTAGTCCACCCATAGCATCCACAACATTATGTCAAATATGCGAGAGGCAAAGAATACCATCTGCATCACTATGTGTGGTTGTCATATATTGTTGCACAGAATTCACAATGTCATGTTTTGTGGAGAATTACTATACTTTTCAAAAGATTAGGACTTGTCTCCTTAATGACGTGACATACCTGTCTCTGCATGTAGTAGGTTACTGTCACTGTTGTGCAATGTGCAATTAAGCGACACACAAGCACTCCTCTGACATACACAACAATAATGATTACCTTCATAAGAAAACAGTTTAGATGAAACTTCTTACTTTGTTGTGCTCTTGCATGTTGTCACTCCACTGATTAATGTTTGAGCTCTGGTTCAAAATTCATACATGGTAATGAGTCTTGAAAGAAAATGGTCTCCCTCCTGCTGGTAAAGCCCCATGTGGTCACAGCAAATTGTACACTGTGCCCACTTTTGAACCCTAGTGGGTGCATGTGGCACACACTTAAATGCCATCTTTATGCAGATGAAGGTTATCCCATAAAATCCCATGGATGATTCTCTAACAAACTGTTCCTTTGTTAAATAGAAGTACTGAAAGTGTAAAAAAAAAGTGAATGGAAATTAAAATTGCACGTGGGAGCCAAGAGCAGACATTGTGTAACGTGACATATAGGACAGTACAAACATCATACACCCTTTAAAATGCTATCAATACACAAGCCCTACAAACACTCATAGAACAAATACAAAACTCTTTAAAATAAATTTTCTATTTGGAATATCACAAGGAGAAAAAGCAACAATTTTAATTGAATAAAACTAATGATGCAGTGAACACACAAAATCATTGTGAATAAAATGAAATTATGATGCTGCTCATTTAATTCAGGGTCTAAAGACATGAAACGTTTCTGTGATATCTACATCCTTCCTTACAAAGTTTGATGCAGGATAGTATGCTGAGAAGGTGGGCATTGTCAGTGGTGTTATTCCCAGCATCAGAAAAGCTTCACATCTCCGGTGGTGTCAGCGACTTCAAAGCATTCAAAAAATGAACATTTCAGGCATCTCATGGGATCTCTTCAAAGATCCACACCCCCTAACAACTTTACAAACATTCCCTGGTCCTGCATACAGATCTATCCTACTTTAGGAAGAAATATGTAGTCATTTTTGACAAGCAAAAGGCCTTTGACATGTCTGGCTTTTTTGAAGTAAGGACCAAGAGTGTTCTAAAACATCACCTAAAGCCTATTGTAATAAGAGCTTAAATGTTGCCCTAGGCACCTAAATAAATAAACACAGTTTCAAAGAAAATTTATCAAATTATTCCTGTAAACGGAAGGATGGCCTAACCTTAATTTACAGATATTTAAATATAAAAACAAAGCTAAAAAATCAGAAATGTAAAAAAAAATATGTAACTCAAATAAAATTTATGTTAATAAAAATAATTTAAATTCAAATTCCATACCATAATAATTATAAACAAAACTATACATTACCTGTAATATTACTATTATATTACAATTCATTCCTCAATGACCCTTCTTGCTTGTAACTCAAGCAGCATCCATCTTCTCTCGGTTTTCTCGAGGCACTCAATTACTACACCTAAAATGGTGGTCTGCACAGTCACAAGTCATCGTGCCCATTGCCAGTAACTGGTTGCTTCCCATCCTCACTCAAAAGCTGCTAAGAGCTTAAAAATTTCTTTCAGCTATTTGTGTAATATAAAAATTGCCATGCATTTAATAAACACAGTGATTAACTTTATAGTTCTCAAAAGTTAACTGAGGTCACAGTAAAATATATTTTTTTTATTATTATGCCTGCTGGGAGGGTACTGAAAAGTGCTCACTTTACCATGAATAGTCTATACCCATCTTGCAACAGTTCAGCAAGCAAGAACATTATTCTCCATAGCCTCTAACAGCTCCCTGTGGCATTCTCTCCTGTAGATTCATTGTTTTAACATAACAGCTTTGTTAAAGTTGGGTCATATCCATTCTGCACTGCGGTTGACTCACACTGACTAAATGTCACACTCTGTGTAATAACCTTCCTTCAAACTGTCTTCTAGTGATGCAACCACATATTATGGATGCCAGGTTAACTGAGGATGGGAACATATGAATTCCCATGAGACCATCACATAGTTTTGAAGGAAAACACAATTACCCTTCAATCTGCTATCCATTGTTCAAAAAATATTCTATAAAACACTGAAAACAAAGTGAAATATTATTTTGTATTGAGCCAGCTGTTTTATACTGTAACAAAGGAAGTAAAACAGTAAGTTGCAGAAACAAATCAAGCATGAAAAAGCTGTAAAGGATTTTCATCGTTAATTAAGCACTTTTGAAATCAACCTTTGAAAAATGTCACTGTCCCAGCCTCTACGCGTTTCAAAGGGCACAATTAGTAACATACGCCCAGTACAGGTGGTCTTGATGGAGTTTAATTTAGTTTGGTAAATGCTTGTTTATAATAAAATTAGTATTATTTTTTACTTCCTGCTCTTTTAATTAATATTACTATAAGAACAAGCAAATTTATGGAAATATTTACTTTTCTAATAATTTGACAGTTTCCCTTGACTGACCCATGAACAAAGTCATCAGTCCAACGGCAATGTTAATGGCACATATGGTTGAAGAGTTAAAAAATGTGCCTACAAGTAGCCTATATCAAGCAGGTCTTTCAGAAGTGCTCATTTGACCATGACCAACCTATAGTACCTAATGTGTCTACTTTCCCTTCTGTTACACTCCCCTACTGGATCTTGCACCAACCTGCAACTAGCAACTCGGCACACCTGTATGCAACAACATGTACTCACCAGTAACTCATCCTTTGCTTCCTCCTGAGCTGTCAGCAATACCTGCTCAAAGGGTTTTGCCGGAATCTTCGTATCTACATCCTCCACGAGACCAGCATCACTGCTACCCATGGTCTGCACAAAGAACATATGCTGCGTTAGGGTCATTCCACAACACATAGTGAAACTTCTTTACATCAACCCCGTTTAAAGCGACCGTCTTCCTATAACTAGTTTTTGAGGAACCGCAAAAAAAAAAATTTGGGTTGTAAAAGTTAAAAATTTTAGGGAAATCTGGTGAAATATAAATTTGTTGCCCTTTTTTTGGTTGCATTGCATTGCATTTCTCTTGGTGAGAGCTGTACGGGACCAAGCCCACTAATATATAAAAAAAATACTACTTCCTAGGCCGCCAGTGCTGACCAACACCTATAAACTTCGCCCACTCTTCAGGCAGCCAAATGTTTCTTCGTGCAATGTGACCATCCTGTGCTTGTCCTGCAACTGTGCTCTCACTCTCTTTTCTCACTTAAAATGCATTATTATAACTCTGATTTCTCTTGGGTTTTGAATACTGTTTTATGACGTCATATTAGGCATAGTTGTTTTGGACATGCCATCAGACACATGGACCTTGCATATCGACTCATATATACCACTTTGGACTGCAAAACCACCGGAAGTCTTCCTCCCCATTGTGGCCTCCACTTCTCCGGCAGTCAATCACACTTGACGAGAGCTAGATACATTCTCGCTTCCTCACTATCAGCCATCTCCCCCTAAACATCCACCCCGTTACTGGGTTCGTCTCTTGGAAATGATCAGATATAACAGACAGATGTGACCTTCAGTGTGGTCATACCATCACTTGTAATTAGAGATTCAGTAACCTGGGTTTCAGAAAGTGGTGTTTGTGTGTGGTATACATAACGAAGCATTTATTTCATTTGTAAATATGGTGAAAAAAGGTAAGCTTTTTCCTATGTTACAGTTTCTCTAATTGTTTAGCAACAAGGAAGGTTGTACATATGCTTCTGTGGCATCATTTTATTTTAGAGGCATCCAACTACTTAAGTAAATGAACATTCCATGCAAAATTGTGTAGATTTTATGCCAGGGGCAATTAAATATAGACTTAAGATACACTGTATTTTCTTGCTCCACTGAATGTTTTTAACATTTTTAGTGACAAGGTGGGCTATGCGTAAGCATCTTGGGTATCACTTTGTTTCAGAATACCTTTTGCCTATTAAAATGAATATATATTTAATTTTTAAAATGTGTCATTTTTGCACTGCAGACAATTGAACACTTTCATGCAAAAAATTGCAAATTTTGATGTAGAGGGGTTGGCGGTGGGTCAAAATCAGTTCAAAATTTTCCAAACTATCTATAGCAACCAACCTATCATGATGACCTAATTTTTGGAAACTGTTAAAGGTAGTTTTGGCAACAGTGTACTGTAATTACAAATACATATTGCCTCACCAATTTTTATTTTCCTGAAACTTTGACAAAGCTTCCAATTACCCTTCCTAGGCAAAACCCCACATTTTTAGACTTCTTCAAATAAATTATTCCTGAGAGACAATTATCTATTCAACGGATGGTATAAAATTACCACTTTGGGGTTATTTTTATTGGCCATAACTATTTTTTACTACAAATAACATTATAACAACATTAATTAGAATTTATAAGCAATGTTTAACTTTTTTTAAGAGTTTTGTAAAAAATTACATACATACATACATACAAACATACATACATACATACTCGCAATTAGGCTACCCAACCAACTCCTTTTCCACTCCCTTCCTGAACTTACCAACCCTCTCACAGATACCAATTCCTCCCTCAACACATTCCATTCCCTCACAGACCTCACAAGCATGAACGGCCTACCCTGCTCCGTTCTCCTCCAATGTTAAAATATCCTTCTGACTTGTGTCCACCATGAGATAAAACTCAGAATTTTAAAAATAAAGAGAAATTTATAAAAACTCATTTTGCAGTGATCAAGGTAAACATTGAGAGGGGGGGGGGGGGGGGGAAAGAAAAAACCTGTTGACCAGCTGATTTCAAATTGATTGCATACCAAATACTTTACACTTGGATACAAGACACATCACACATATCTCTTGTAACCTGAGTTGTCACAACAGGTCCTTTTGGTGGACAACACACATCCCGCCTTGTCGGGTGTGTTGTTGGGAAGCCAGCAGTGACCAGAATCCAAACTCAGCAGCACATTAAGCAAAGAGCTAATTGGGTGCAAGGGCCAGTTTTGCCATCTGTAGGATACACATTGATAGGCTGGGAGTTGGTAAGCATTCGCAGACACCTTCTCACTCACTCCTTGCTTGTCCTGATTGGGTGTATAAAATACAGGACAGGCAGATGTCCTGGCCATCTAATGTTTTGGCACCAGTCAGTGTCGACGCAATGCTACTCAGTGTGAGATGGTAGTTGAACCGCCAGCGTAAAAGGTTGTGTAGGAGTCGTTTGGTTGTCTGCCATGGAAAGAGGTTGATGTTATGCACAGAATTTTGGATGGGAGGAAACTTTTGAAGCAGTTTACTCTCCCCATCAACCCTTCAGTGAGGAGGGGAACCAGACCCCTCAAGCGATAAGGAGGCCACACATCGACCACAGCAGCTGAAGTACAACTCCAACAGCGGCGTCCCGAACCAAAGGTACTGACCACAGTGCATTGAGCATTTTGGATGGAATCGGCACAGCTCCCGAAGAGTTCACATCTCCTTGGAAATGGTAAACTGATCACAACAGGACCTACCATGTCCATAAGTAGGCGAATAACAAAAATACTGAAGAGAACTAGATGAATGAAGAAGAGTACAGCATACATTTGTTAGCACCTTTTGTGAGATCTGTTCAACAGCCAGGGTTATCATTATTACATTTGAAGATTCCCGGACATATCCCTGCTTTCCAGGGGAAAGAAAATATATTTTTCCCTGAACTTCTTTAATGTATTTTTCTATGATGAGATACTCCTTAACATTATAGCACACTTTTATACCAAAAATAACTACTCTGATCTTACAACACAATGCACCTGAACAAAAAAAATCATGTAAACAGTAAGCTGCAAAGAAACAATTTCTTCCACCATCATCAAAACTTTACTTTTTACAGTTCTAGCAGTTTTCACACATAGTGGATCAAAGGTAAATAAAAGCCCCATTTGATTATAGATTTCATAATCACTCTCTCCACTGCAATTATACTTGGGCGTATTACTGATGAAAGTAATAATCCAATTGAAAAAAGTTTTCACCTTAACTAAAGTGTAACTACACTGCTAGACTATACTGTAAATGCACCATAATGTGGTTGCAACATGCCACAAGCCAAAAACACATAGCAATGTAGAAATTTGGCATGCTAATAAAATACTCATATGAAGTTCAAATCGACGAGCACCACAAAACTACTTATTCAATTCAAAAAAATTTTCTTGTAAATAAATTTCCTCCTGATATTTGCCTGTTTTCCAGGATTTTCAAACAAATGGCAACTATGGACAGTGTAGCTGTTGGAAACATTTGCCATAGGAACTAAATCTCAAGATTACAGTGTGTAATGTAATGGGCATTTACTATCCCTTTCTAATGCACCATTTTCACCATTAGCTTTATTACTAAGGTTATTATAACATTCTGAATTGAAAATTTTGGGAATAGGACATTCATTTGTGGTAGAACATTAAAAGGTGTAATGAATGAGATTAATTTCACATCACAAAACCCATTTTAATTTTAAAAAAAAACAGCAGTTATATATTTTTTAAGTAACTTGTTACCACATTGAAAACCTCAAGATACATCTGCCTCCGTCGGATGAGACACGAGACGAACGATGACACAAATACTTACTGGTAATTTGGGCGCCAGCGGTGTTTCCCAATCACCGCACTATTGAGACTTAGAGTTCTCAGGGATGATGTGGGGTCTGGGTGTCCGTCTTACCCGTGCGTACTTACAAACACATAGGCAATACTAAAATTTTAATAAAAATCACTGAAATAAACAATTGATAAAACATATGTGGCTAGGACACTGTCACTACTGAATAAAATAATTGAGTTTACTGTAAACTTGTTTTTATTGATATTGTTCGTACACATCAACGTGTCAATGAAATGATTATCTCGGTCATGACTAGCCAATTCCGCTTGGGTGCTCCCCAGACCGTAATTAATCTAGCGCACGCCTAAATGGAGGATCTCACCGAGGTGCACGAAAGCACAGCCTTCACAAGGAAAGAGGGCAGACAGCCGCTATGGTGGACTGACGGTTTGTCCCCGAAGACAGAACACTGTGAATTACAAATGAAAATCCTTAATACACATTAACACGAGTGATCACTCGGCATCACTAACACAAACTCGTCGGGGCTCGCCCTCCAGCATGTGGTTAGTGTGGTGACGGCCTATACACAGAGCCAGCTAGGACGGGAATTATTGCACCATACACTAACTACCCAATTACATAGACCCTTGAATGATACATGAAATAAGATGGGACACGAGATGAATATTCACAATAAACACACACGTGTGAAAACAAGCTTAGGTAATGCGGATGCTGCTGGATGAAGTTCATAGCAGACCACGTGGTGCAGGTGAAATTGCAATATTTCTGCATGGAAACGGCAAACTAAACTCAGATACATTATTATTTGTGTTGAGCAAGTGATTCTCTTTACGATTAGCGTTGTTACAGGCTTGTAACATGCCTGATGGCAGTGAAATCAAACATTACTGTGACCGCGTGGTCAAATACAAAAAGCATCAATTTACGTAAAAAATACATTGAACCCTGAATGAAACTGACATAGAACCCTGAAATAAATGATTGTACATACAATGTTATACAAATAAGCTCTTAAAACGCAATTATGGCGTATATAAAGACTTGGCTTCAGTCGGCCACGTGGTTATACGTGATGTTGCCGTATAATATTCAAACACGAAAATTACCCTCAAATACATACATAAAAATAAAGTTCTTAAAATTGTGTTTAGCAATTATGCAGACGTTACAATGAAATGCCATAAACATAGGCGGATGGCGCCTGATTCAAAATGCGCGGGTCGCGTGACCTCTCAGACATCTTCCTCCTCCTCCTCGATTAAGTTCAAAATTATAGGCCTTTTTGCGCATGTGCGGAACACGTGACACGTCAGCGCAGTCATGGACTCTAGCCCCGCGGGCTGTTAGCCGGCATCACATCATAAAACTTCAAAATTTCTATGACTGAATAATGCTGTATCTTTACATGCTCTTGAAAATGTGTAGCTAGTCTAAACCACCTCAAGGTTTAGAAAATAAATATTCTCATGCCTGAGATATTTATGTTTACAAACTTATACACTGATAAGTTAAACAGTGGCAGACATTATTGCTCTTGAAGTTAAATTGAAGAATGAAATAATATAATATTTTAAGGGGTACATTAATTTACTAAAAAAAATAATTCCACTATTTTGATAGAGACAATTTTGACATACTAGCATGTTCTCTTTTAATAGATTCTAATAAAAGTTTTGCTTCACGAACTAAGAGAAAGATATGGAATGTTTAGTATTATAAACATGTGATATTATAAGCTGTAGTTGTATGGTTCATAAAGTACGCCCTGGCTTCGTGAAAGCACAGACAGCATTGTTGCTATTGAAGAGAGAGTCGAAAGAACTTTAGAAGTGAACGTCAAATTTCATGTATGGATAGGTGCAAAGTGCATGAAGCAGGAAATATTATTGTGAAATATTTGTTTTCAGATTCTAAAAAATGTTAAATTAACGATAAATTATGTGAACCGGTGTAAAATATTAACGTAACAGGTATAAACGTATGTGAATTTCGTGTTTCCTGTAAAAAGTGACATATGTATATGCATAACATAAGAAAACAATGCGTATGTTCAGACCTATTTAAATAAAATATAACAACATTCTGTTTTTGTTATTATTTACCTAAATTTGTTTTAGTTAATGCCAAAGGAAAGAGTAAAATTAAAAGCCATTTATTAACCTTTATTAAAACAAGATTCTTTTATTATATGGAATTAATGTTTCACAAGGTTCTTTTATTGTATGGTACTAATGTTTGCCAACTTTTTCAGCTGCCATGTACCACTCTTTTGTTTTGTTTACTATACAATTAAACATGTGTAATATTTGTGAATAACACCTCTAAAAACTATTTCAATGCTTTACAATTGTAAAGTTGTCTTCATATAAAACCTTGAAATATGGGACACTGCTACGAACCATATCAATAACGTATTAGAGCAGTTCATTTGATACTTTGTCTAAAAGGTTATAGTATGTAGAATTTAGTTCACTGAAAACACCTCTCTATATAAATTCAAACATGGCCAAAGCTATAAAAGGTTTCCACTTCTTCAGCCATTAAAATGCCATTGTGCAAATATTGTGGATAGTCAACAACGACCTCTTCATCAGAGGCTTGTTTTTATTCCTGCAGAACTTTTATCTGCCATAAACTCATTTCCACTTTTTAATAAAGTCCACAATTCACAATAACTTGTGATAAATATGAAACTCAACCCACAACCAAGGCATTTAGATTTGAAACTCACTTTTCCACCAGGTGTAATTCCTATTAAAGAATTAAAGTGTGTAGTACCTTGTAATTAGAGCAAAGAAACACATTTTGATAAAAATATGGTGCACTGCTCAACTTCAATTTCTGTACAATCAATCATCATTCTGCATTTTAGATGCATTCTTTTCAATCACTGCAGGCAGCATTGTTTGTTCAACACTTTCCCTGCAAGGCCAAAATACAAAATGCCATCAACATTAAAATTGTGGTTAAAATGCATGATCATAATGTAACACAGATTTCTGTATGGAAAGTTTGCATTTCATAACAGCACTTTTTGAACATTCACATTCTGTTGTAGGTAATTATGCTTTACTTTTTGTCCTTCGTTTCTAAGCTCTTTGAAACCTTTCAAAAGTAAACATGTTTACTTTTGAAACACATGTGTATATATGTGTATGTTGAACCAGACTATTTTTATAAATTTCTGGAAATATACTGGAGATATAGGCTGGATTAATAGGGTGTCACAACCTTTTGTTTCCAATGAAATGAGCTATGAATATTCTTGATGGTATATTGGTTCACAGTAAACCATCACGACTGAAAATCAAATATTCAGTGATTACTACAACAAATACCCCCTAATAATAATTTATTTTTATTATTTAAATACCACTAACATAATTTGCTTTTGATATTAGTAAATAATTGAGTAGCCAAATATGTAGGCCTAGTACAATATGTTTACACAGCTAACATAATAAGTACTTCAAATTTAATTTATATACCATACATTTTGATATTAAACAGTTAAGTAAAAAAATAGTGTAAGAGAGAGAGAGAGAGAGAGAGAGAGAGAGAGAGAGGAGAGAGAGAGAGAGAGAGAAGAGAGAGAGAGAGAGAGAGGAGAGAGAGAGAGAGAGAGAGAGAGAGAGAGAGAGAGGAGGAGAGAGAGAGAGAGAGGAGAGGAGAGAGAGAGAGAGAGAGAGAGAGAGAGAGAGAGAGAGAGAGAGGAGAGAGAGAGAGAGAGAGAGAGAGAGAGAGAGAGAGAGAGAGGAGAGAGAGAGAGAGAGGAGAGAGAGAGAGAGGAGAGAGAGAGAGAGAGAGAGAGAGAGAGAGAGAGGAGAGAGAGAGAGGAGAGAGAGAGAGGAGAGAGAGAGAGAGAGAGAGAGAGAGAGAGAGAGAGGAGAGAGAGAGAGAGAGAGAGAGGAGAGAGAGAGAGAGAGAGAGAGAGAGGAGAGAGAGGAGAGAGTGAGAGGGAGAGGGAGAAGAGAGATAGAGAGTGATGGATGATGATGTGTGTGTGTGTGTGAGTGTGTGGTAGTTGTAGCTGCAATACTTTTATAAGCAGTGATGGATACATACTTACTTTTGTCTGTGACATTGGCCTCAGTTTGCGTCACTTCGCTTCAATTTTTTTTGTGTTGAAAAGATAAAGCGGTATCTGATACTGTTCTTATGCACTACTGCACCATCATCAACACAGCAATTTACAGTCCCTTTCCACATTTTCAGGCAAACCATGCCCATAAGACATGACAGCTGGCACTTTGAAGCATGTCTGTTGCTACATTCTACAATCAGTTACCACGGACACCACCAGAGTAGTGTGCACAGTGCTTATACCTGCCGAAACATGCACACAAATAAAATAATAACACCAACCATGATATGTTTAAAATTAGCAGAATTAACTATGAAAACAGCTTATAAACAAAGAGTTCTTCAGTTAAGGAGGAATTACCCCCACCATTTTGTATATATGTATATTCCTCCATAACTTATTATCCAAAGCAGTACTTATAAACCAAGCTTGCCAAGGCACCAGGAACAACATTACAGTTATTTCAAAACCCAACTTCTATTTATTACATGATTTGCTTCACATAATTAACTGTAATCCCACATGGATAAATTTGGATACCAATGAAAACAAACTTCAAAATTTTGGCTAGACCGTCCTCTACATTATGTCTAGCTTTGATTTTCAATATGAAGATTTCGGAAAAAAAAAAAAAAAAAAAAAAAACCCACATAGAAGGGACGCTACACATTTAACTGCTCAGACTATTAAAGAAAACTATACACAGTGAAACAAATGTGTACTTAAATCACGTGTTGTGTATTCTAATCCGCCAATAAAGTTAACAATAATATCTCTACTAATATAAAATAATGTTTAAGAATATATGTACGCCTTGAAAAATCATTCTAAACAGAATATGAAACACTAGACTAGGAGTGCCAAACTTACAATAGTGTGCGGGCCAGGAAAGTGAGAGCATAACAAGTTGCTTCTCTTGCTCTCTCCCTCTCCCCCTCTCTCTCTACACACACAAAATCCATTGTGCGTGACTAAACCGTATCATTACTGACAAACCACTGGACCTATTTCAACATATTCACACCATATGTTATTGAGGTGGCCAGTAAGGGTTTTAGTTATGTTTCATTCCGATAGGTAGCGCTGGAGTTTAACTTTTATATTTATGGGCCAATTTTGATGATACTTGTAGGAAATGTTTGTTGATCTATTGAGACCATACTCACACCATATGTTATTGAGATGGCGAGTAAGGTTTTTAGATATATTTCATTTCGATAGGTGGCGCTGGAGTCTAACTTTTATATTCTATTGGCGTATTTTGCTCATACTTGCAGGAATCTAAAAGAAATTGTTTTATTGTGCTTTGCATTCGGTAGGTTAGGTTCCGATAGGTGACCCTTGAGTGTAACTTCTATATTTATGGGCCAATTTTTTAAAATAATTTCAAGAAAATGTTTGTTGATCTAAAAGAAATAGTTTTATTTTCCTTTACATTTTGGACGGTTAGGTTCCAATAGGTGGCGCTGAAGTCTTTTATTTTTATGAACCGATTTTGCTCATACTTGCAGGAATTGTTTGTTGATCTAATAGAGAAAAATGCCAGTGATACCATGGTCAAACATCGGTCGACGTACCAGATGTAATAGAGAGGGTACATTGAGAAGACAAAATAGAACGTGAAAGAGGCGGAACAATGTTTGCGTGTGTGTATGTGTGTCTAGACACACGCACACACTCACTCACTCTCTCCCACACACACACACTCTCTCACACAACTAGATGTGGTACAAATATAACATGCAATGGAAAAAAAGGTAAAATCTGGAAATATGCTGTCATGGAATTATAAAAAAGTAAAGAACTACTGGAAAATTGTTCTGTCTTCTTGGCTACCATATATTCAAAACGTGAAATATATCCCCTTCAAAAGTTAAATACTTTTCACTAAATTTATTGAATGTCTGCCTGTGAGATTAATAACTACTTTGGATTTTCTCTATTAGAAGGAAAAAAACTGCCTGCAGATATAATTTTTAAAATTCATTGAACTGACTGACTGTTCCATTTCCTGTTGTTAAGAGTGGGGCAACTGTGTTGTTAGAGTGGGGCAACTACTCGCGTCCCACCTAGGCGAACTTGGTTCAATACCGGTGGGGTAGCTTCCAGATTTTCGTATGTGGTAATTGTGCCCGACGATGCCGCTGGTCGATGGGTTTTCTCAAGGATCTCCCATTTCCCCTGCCCTTGCATTACTGCACTGCTCCATACTCACCTCACTTCATCCTCATCGGCTCACACGACCTCATGTTAAGAACAGCCCAAACCTCTCCATTCCAGTTGTTGAAGAGTATAATTTCACAATAGATATGCCATGTACCATTTTCACGTTAATATATAGTCCATTCCCCATTGGAAGCAACTTTCTCGGAAGCCTGCTAAATATCTACTTGCAGGCCCGTTTCGTATCCTTCCACCAAATGTAAACAAACATTGCCATGCGACTGCCATGTAGCATCTGTCAAAATCAATGTTTACATTCCATTGTGTGTGTACATATGTTCGTATACTTTCATTACACCTAAAAATAAACATTGAAATGTGACTTCTACTTTTATACCTGTCAAATGTGTTGTTTACTGTTTACAGTTTTTCAAAGAATTCTGTCATATTCCAAAAACCATTTCGTACGAATATTCAGTTTAGGCCTCTAACATTATTTCGGTCAGCTTTATGACATTTTAAAAATGCCTGAATTGAAGACAATTCTTACGGATATTTTACATTCACATATTTGTTTTCCACAACATAGCTCAATACATGTAATGCACGTTAGTATTTTGCTGTGACTTTGTTTAACACTGTTACAACTGCGAGGTATAGGGCTGTACTAATTATCCTTTTTTTAATGATATGTGTTGGGTCATTTCTTTAAAAGGAGGCCTCAGTTGGAATAAATATTAAAACGAAGGAACAACCAGTCAAATGGAAAAGGCACATTGAATTGAAGCACACAACTAGTGTTTCTCATTTTTGTCATACAAACTATAAAAGATAGCTGTGAACATGCATATAATAGGCCTACAATAAATTTTTATTCCGCTCATATTTCTATGTATTTTTACTTACGGTTTACTAGGTTTATTGAAATTTATCAAGCTGAACTTAGTAGTTTTCTTCTGTCTGAGATTGTGGCAAATTACGTTACACGACTGTTTTTCAAACTCCTTAGGGCAAAGGTACAACGTTGTGATAAATAAACAGACGTGGGTGTAAATAATTAACTTTGTCATAAAAACAGTTCACAGTTAAAAAGTATAAATAGTGCTAATCAAATATTTGAAATCACGTACACACAGGGCCAGCGTATCGACCACGATGCACAAAGGCACGTCATTTCACAGAAGCAATAATTAATGAAATAAACATCACAGTATATTTATTACTGGCATGGAAACACAGATTTATCACATCATAACTTGCCTAGGTAGATTAAAAAAACACGTCTACAAACATGATGTGGTAATTTAAAGTATATTTTGGAGTAAGAATAATTTACGTTTTGTTTGGCACGTCCTCAGGGGACGAAGGCAGAGGGTGAAAGTGGGGGAGGCAATATTGGAGTAAGAGGAGGTTACATCAGGGCACAGGGAAGCATGATGGGTGTTTTGTTATTTACCATAATGGTAAATGACATGGGTTTGGGCATTAGGAGAAAAATAAGATTGTTTTCAGACAATTGTGTTGTGTATGCTGAAATGGGAGAGGGGGGCGGAAATTTGCAGGCGGACATTGATAAGATATGGTTGTGGACCAGGAAAAATAAAATGAAGATAAATGTAAGAAAAACTAAGGTAGTGAGGTTCACATGGAAGAAGTTGAGATAAGCAGGGACATGTACAAATGGGAGGGACAAGAGATAGACGAGGCAGCAGAATATAAGTATCTAGGGATTGTACTACAGGGAGACCTCAGGTGGAAAAAAAAAACAGGTAGAGAGGGTGGTTGCAAAGGGAAGAAGGGCTCTGGGTATGCTGGGAAGGGTGCTGAAGGGAGTCAGCTGTGAGGTGAAGGAGACGGCATATGGCACGGCCAATATTAGAATGTGCTGCAGCAGTATGGGACCCGTATGTGGAGGTGCGAGAAATGGAAAAGGTGCAGAGAAAGGCAGCAAAATGGTTGAAGGGTAGGTGGAGAAGGCAGAGGCAGGATGATGATGAAGAAGGGAACGAGAGAGAGAGAGGGGGGGCCCTTCAGAGGGTGTGGAGGAGAACGGAGCGGTGTAGGCAGTCCATGCTTGTGAGGTCTATGAGGGAATGGAATGTGTTGAGGGAGGAATTGGTATCTGTGAGAGGGATTGGTAAATTCATGAAGGGAGTGGAAAAGGAGTTGGTTGGGAGATGGAGAGATGAGAGCTCGCCACCGGGCGGTAGCGTAATTGCGAGTGTATGTATGTATATATATGTAAATACTTGGCGCTTGATAGTCTTTTAGGTTATTTTTTAATAACTTATAGAATTTTCGGGAGTTATTTTTAACAAATTTATCTTATATGTCAAGAAGTCGTGACTTTTCAAAGGATCGTTTAACACGCTTTATTAATCTTGCTGTTTCTTTTCTTTGTTGCTTAAATTGATCAGTGTTCATTCTTTCCAGAGCATTTCCATTTTTTCCATAGTTTTGTTCTTTCTGCTATCGCTTCTTCACAAGTTATATTATTTATTCAGGTAAAATTAGCTACTATAGGAAAATAAAAATGTGAACAAACAGTACTTACCATAAGCTCATCCTTCATTTTATAGGACAACTAGCCGGTCCTCAAGCTCTGCTCATTATCTGTCAATAAATAACAACCAAACTCAGCCGCGGTGAACATGATAGCGACTTTGTGTTGTTTACAAGCTATCTATCTTATCTAAACATTACAAAGGTACGTGGCCTTGGAATTAACAGTACAGCCATACAACCATTCCATTCCTAATGTAAGAAATGTCGAAACAACAAAAACGTGAGTATTGACGGCAGAAAATCATCACAAACTCGTCAAATCCATGATTAGAAGGTCCATTAAACACGCAGAAAAGTCTAAGTGCACAAACACATAGAGACGCTAGGGTTCAAAATTACGAACCTTACACTACATATTTACAAGCATTTACAAGCATGGAGTTAGAAGTATACAGGAGATTGCATTATGTGACGAAGTTGAAGTCGCTGGAGATAGGTGGTTTTACTATGGACTCAATCGGCCATCTTCCCAGTATCCCAAAACATGGTGTTTACTTTAGATAGAATTACGTTAAGAGGAAGGTTACATTCCAAGCATTTCGTGTTGAACAAAGATGCTGATGAATAATAAATATATATTACAATTCACGTGGGGAAGTTTTACTAGTTTATTATTGGCTTGTGTTAGTTGTGCAATCAAATAATTTCCTCATAAAACTACCGATCGTGAGTGTGTGTACTGCGGATCAGTATCGGGGTACGTGCGACAATTTGCACGTGTTTTAAATATAGTGCTCAAATGTCAGGATTTGTGGAAAACTATTTTTTGAATAAATGATTAAATAAAGTATAACAAGCGTTCTACCGTTGTCGTGTAATTTATTGCAGGTTGCGTATCAGTAATGAGTGCAACAAAACGGCGAACAGCAGCCTAGCTGAATTTCTGGAAGGCAAAGTTCACATATTCCGGAGCCACAAATAAATAATGATTTGCTGCCATTTATATTTAAATTCCCAACACTGACAATGACTCGAGAGGTTTGTTTCCAATATGACTTCACCTCCTTTATACATAATTAATGCCAGTATAGTAAATGGTTTCTGGTAAATTAAATAAAATCCCGTTTTAGTTATTCCCTCTCTTTGCATTACATTAGTTCTCTGTTATGATACAGTTTTATACTTATTTATGTGTATGCAGAAGTGGGAAAAAAGGGGCAGGAGGGGAGATAGGTGGATATTGACAAGATATAATTGTGAACCAGGAAAAATAAAATGCAGATACATATAAGAAAAACTAAGGTAGTGAGGTTCACAAGGAAGATGGTTATAAGCAGGGACATATACAGATGGGAGGGATAAGAGATAGATGAAGCAGTAGAATATAAGTATCTAGGGGTTGTACTGCAGGGAGTCCTCAGATGGAAAAATCAGGTAGAGAGGGTGGTTGCAAAGGGAAGAAGGGCTCTGGGTATGCTGGGAAGGGTGCTGAAGGGAGTCAGCTGTGTGGTGAGGGAGAAGGCATATGGCACAATAGTATGGCCAATGTTAGAATATGCGGGCATGATGATGAGAAAGAAGGAAACTGTAGGTAAATGGGGTGGAGCTCATCTAAGGCCAGGATGAAAGTTGAACAGCTAGTCAGGATATACAGAGTAGTGAATGAAGAGGGAGGATGGGGAGGGCTACACTGCAAGCTAAGTATGGGGGTGTTTAGAGGGAGAGGAAACAACAGTGAGAAGCTTCAGAGGGTGTGGAGGAAGGAATTTGTATCTAATCTGTGAGAGGAGTTGGTAAGTTCAAGAAGGGAGTGGAAAAGGAGTTGGTTGGGTGAAGGAGAGGTGGGAGAGCTAGCTACTGGGTGGTAGCCTAATTGCGAGTGTATGTGTTTATTTATTTTATTTATTTACTTATATCCCTTATTGTAGGGTACAATTTTGTTTCTTGCATCTACAATGTTGGACAGGGTTAAGTTATCCTTGGTACATAATGAAAACACAGAAATTTCAATTTTTACTGAATGGTTTGCACTGGACAATCAAATATTTTATAAATGTTTCAGAAGAAATGAAAAAGAGGAGGGACAGGAGACATTTATGTATCATTTTATTCCCTATATCTAAAAAAATTCTGTTACATCTTTCTCCAAATGTGCAATTTAGTACAAAGGGCTGAAGCCCTGGCTACAATCACCGTAAGAATCAACAATAAAAAATTGAATCTACACTTGTATATGGCACCAACTACAACACAACATAACGGCATAAGATAGCGGCCTTCTCGTGGTAGCAGAGTTAAGGGGATTGAATATTTTCAATTCTTTTACGCAGAGTTCTATGCCGGCCAATCATAAGACAACATTTCCAACCATGAGAGTCAGTGCAGTGTAAGCTAATAATAAGCTAATAACAAGAACATAGTTATTAAATGAATTTTGTGGTACAAAGATTTTTGTTTATTTAAATAGTCAACACAATTATTAACGTCTATACCACACTTTAGATATCCCGAAACATAATTCCCGAAAAACTTTTTTCATCGCAATTAGATAAACAAAAATAAATATCAGGTTAGCCAATATACTGTTTGAAAATCTCTGTGATACATGTATAGTCTGTCTTTTTTTTTTGTGCTTATTTCTTGGTAGTAGTTTTCGTAATGTGGTTGTAACCAGTTCATTTTCAAATTTCCATGGTAACGCCACTGTTATTTTGTTACGGGAACACTACGGTGATTGTTGCCTAGGCTTTAGTCAGTCAATAGCCACAATTTAAATTCAGCCCAACATGTTAAAAAAATTTCACATTGGGAGAGAAAACTACAATAGGATATTATTTATATAAATATACTTTTAAGGATAATAAAGGAACCACCCTATGTTAGGTTAAAATGTATGAATACTTATTCACCAGCATTTTAGGTTACTTTGGGTAGTTAAATCAGATTAGGATGCATTGTTGAACTACAATGGGTGAAAGACGCATGCACCACAATGATATTGATATCAAGCGCACGTGTACTAACCACTGCCAAAGTGGTACACACACACACTTGTGACAAAATTTCTTTGGTGTTACCTATCAACTTGTGGAATTATTATTTTTAGTGTAAAATTCTTCCCTGAATAAATTTAAAACTATTCAGTTTCAATATCTCAGAACCACGCTGCAGAAACTTGACAAATAAACACTCCTCTAAGAAAAAGCATTATCGCTGAATAAATTAGGTTCCTCTCGTCCCTTCCCGGGGGGGGGGGGGGGGGGGGGGGAGCTGCAGTGGGCATAGTAACAGGACGCTTGCCTTTCACCAATGTTATCCATGTTGGTTTCCCTGTGAGGTTACTCACAGATTTCCACATATAGTAATTGTGCTGATCGATGCTGCTGGGTGGCATGTTTTCTCCTTTTCCCCACCCTTGCATTTCAATACTACTCCATATCTGCCATATTTCACCCTCATTGGCTCTCAATACCTTGGTTGTTACAAACCACCAAACCTCTCTCAACTCCTCCTGTTTTAAGATGATGGAGGCCATGGTAGTGTAGCGGCTAGAGTATTCTCTGTTTCAAGAAGCACACTTTTTTTTGCATCCTATATACATCCAATACTCTTTGGAAAGGACTTATCATTTCTTTTAAAATTCAATATGGATATTTGCACAGAATTACATTAACATAAAAATATATAACAGATAAATGATATAATTTACACACTTCTTAATTAAAGCTGCTTTACAAACATGTTAAAGACTACATTTGGTTGCGGTACAAGTTGTTACAATTCATGTACAGATAGATATTAAAGTATAAATATGTAAAGTCTACATGAGATTGAAACACAAGGTATTACATGAAGTCTCCTTATATCAGTCTTGTTCTGCATTATAGAAATTTATCTTTATGTAAGTATTCTTCTATGGAATAGAAGGCCTTATTTTAAAAGTATAATTTAACAGCGATTTTTAATTTTTGTAAACTATAAATTTACTTCAAATGACTGGGAAGGTTATTTATTAGTTTTGTCCCAACATAGCATGAATTTGATGTAAATTTTGAGGTTCTATAGGAGAATAGGTGAAGATTATTAGCTTGTCTGGTGTATATCACTATTTTAATGTTTTCCATGTAAAAAAAGAATACTACGGTACATATACATGCATGGAAGAGTGAGAATTTTGTTGTTTGTAAATAGTGGCCTACAATGGCTTCTCTTTCCTTATTACGTATTAATCTCACTATTTTCTTCTGTAATCTAAAAGCCTTTTTCCATTTTGTCGATTTACCCCAAAATATGATTCCATAATTTATTATGGACTGAATATTTGAGAAATAGTATGCAAGTATTGTATTATTATTATTACAATTCTTTTTTAAGGTATGTACTACAAAACACATTGAATTCAATTTTTTTACAGACACTATCGACATGCTCATTCCATGTTAAATTACTGTCTACAGTGAGCCCTAGAAATTTAGTAGCCTGCTATTTACTGTCTGTGACCCGTCTTCTTCTATTGTTGTGCATCTTTTTTTCTGCATTGTATGTTTATTTTTTTGCGTGAAATTAATGAGCACATATTTGTGTACATTTGATATTTATTATACTGGAACCAACTGGATATCTCAGTCACTGTATGTTTTATATTTTCTTCAAGAACAGCATTGTTTGAACTAGTTACCAAAATGTTTGTGTAATCCACAATCATTATAGCTGACCCGTTGGTTATTTGTTATGTAAAATCATTAATAAATATTAAGAATAAAATTGCTCCCAGTATTGATTCCTGTGAAATTTCTACTAGAGTAGTTCTGGTATTGGACATAACTTCTGTAATATGATTTTTTTGACATAATATCTTATGGAGGTGATCTGTGTTTTGTCTTCAAGATATGATTTAAACATATTATTGGTTACACCTCTTACTCTACACTATTAAAGTTTTTGCAATAAAATATTGTGGTTGACACAATCAAACGCTTTTGAAAAATCTGCGAATATACCTGTTGAGAATGTCTTTTATCAAAAGAAGTTAATATTTTTTTCAGTTAAAACTGTAAATAGCTTGTTCTGTAAATCTGCCCTCTACAAAGCAATACTGATGCAATGAAAAAAACCTTGTTTCTTATTAAGAATTGTGTCAGTTTATTTGCTATCAATTTCTCGAAATTTTTTTAAAAGGATGTAAGAAGAGCAATAAATCTATAGTTATCCATAGATGCCTTGTCACTTTTTTATGTAGTGGAACTACTTTTGCATATTTGAGCCTGCCACGAAAAATTCCCTGGGCAAAATATGAATTGAAAATATAGGTCAAAGGCAGTTTTATTAAATAAGATCACTTTTCTTAGCAGTCATAGGTACCTCGTATATTACACAGAGACTTTTTTTGTGAGATTTTTTTTTTTTTTGCATTTACGATGTCTTCTTCAGAGATAGGTGGGAAAAACAGTGTGTTAGCATTCCAAGTGTTAGGTTTTTGGGGTATGTGTGCAGGACAAATATTTGTAGCTCTGTGTTGATTTTGCAATTTTAGTGGGATGTGACGCCGTCGGGTGAGACACGAGACAAACAAATACTTACTGGTAATTTGGGTACCAGCGGTGCTTCCCAATCACCGCTCTATTGAGACTCAGGGTTCTCAGGGATGTTGTGGGTTCTGTGTGTCTGTCTCACCTGTGCGTACTTACAAACCCGTTGGCAATACTAAACTTTTAATAAAATCGCTGAAATAAATAATAGATAAAATATATGTGGCTAGGACACTGTCACTACTGAATAAAAAATTTAGTTCACTGTAGACTTGCTTTTATTGATATTGTTTATACACATCAACGTGCCAATGAAATGGTTATCTCGGTCATGACTAGCCAATTCTGCTTGGGTGTTCCCCAACCCGTAATTAATCTAGCGCACGCCTAAATGGATGATCTCACCGAGGTGCGTGAAAGCACAAGGGAAGAGGGCCAATAGCCGCTAGGGTGGACTGATGGTATTTCCCTGAAGACAGGACACAGTGAATTACAAATGAATACCCTTAATACACATTAACACGAGTGATTACTCGGCATCACTAACACAAACTCGTCGGGGCTCACCCTCCAGCAGGTGGTTAGTGTGGTGATGGCTTATACACAGAGCCGGCTAGGACAGGAGTAATTGCACCGTACACTAATTATACAATTACACAGACCCTTGAATGATACATGAAATAAGATGGGACACGAGATGAATATTCACAATACACACACACATGTGTGAAAACAAGCTTAGGTAATGCGGATGCTGCTGGATGAAGTTCGTAGCAGACCACGTGGTGCAGGTGAAATTGCAATATTTCTGCGTGGAAACTGCAAACTAAATTCAGATAAAATATTATTTGTGTTCAGCAAATGGTTCTCTTTATGATTAACGTTGTTACAGGCTTGTAGCATGCCTGATGGTAAAATCAAACATCTATGTGACCGCGTGGTCAAGTACAAAAATATCAATATACGTGAAAATACATTAAACCCTAAATGAAAAATACATAGAACCCTGAAATAAATGGTTGCACATACAGTGTTATATAAATAAGCTCCTAAAACGCAACGATGGCGTATACAAAGACTTGGTTTCTGTCGGCCACGTGGTTATACGTGATGTTGCCGTAAAATATTGCAATGTGAAAATTACCCTTAAATACATACAGAAAAATAAAGCTCTTAAAAATGTGTGTAGCAATTATGCAGAAGTTACAATGAAATGCCATAAACATAGGCAGATGGCATCTGATTCAAAATGTGCGGATCACGTGATCTCTCCGACATCTTTCTCCTCCTTCTCCTTGATTAAGTTAAAAATGCCACAATGGCGTAAGAAATTAGTAAAGAGGGAGCATAATGATGGGGAAAATGTCTGGCAAAAATGTACACAAGCAAAGATTAACCGGTAAACTACATGGACTATGGAAACCTAAATCAGTGAGCAAAAGTTGTAGTGCGCACTTGACAGTGTCTTACCTCGCCAGCTCTCCTCGACAGACTGTCCAAATACAAGCGTCGCATGGACCTATCATGGCAGTGTACGGGGTTCACATAAGCGGAAGTGCTATGCACGTCGAGTGAAATGTTTTAAAGTGAAAATTAAATTAGACATGGTTTTACATTTATATAATTTTGTTACGAATTTCAATATTATTTTTATGTCTCTTTGCGATCATTTTCATGTCAGAATATTAAGTGTTCTTAATCTCGGCAGCACAGGCACTCTGAATATTCATAACCAAACAATTAAAATTGGTACAAGCACTTTAAAACAGGACATATTAAACACAGTAAAGACAATATAACACATTTTACCCTGAAATGAACATTTATAGGAAAGTTAAAAATTGTCGGCCTCTTTGCGCACGTATGGTACACGTGACACGTGAGCGCTGTCATGGGCTCTAGCACCGCTGGCTGTTAGCAGGCATCAGATATTTGTGAAATAGTCATTAAAACTATTAGATATTTTCTTGCTATTTTCGATTTTGATACTATTTACGTTCAAGGAAATGTTAACATGTCCTTGCCTAGGTTTCAATTTATTATTAATAATGTTACACATTGCTTTTATTTTATTTGAGGAGGCTATTTTTTCCCCATTGTATTTCTGCGTTGCTACTTCAAGTAATTTGTTATATAATTTTTCGTATTGCTTACAGTATAATTTAGTTTTTCCCTTGTGTTCTTAGCATTTGGCGCATTGTTTTTAACCTCTGTCCTGAGACTGTCAGACCATTACTAATGCATTTTATTTTCGAAGTACTGCTACATTTTACAGATTTGAGTGTAAAGGCATGATAAAATGACAAAGAAATTTATTAATAAAACTGTTCCAGGCAATGTTTGGTTCAGTTAATGTATAAATTATGTTTGTTCCGGAAGGTTGTTTGTGGTGGTTGTAAAAAATGATGTTTGTAGTTATTTTGCAGTGTCCATGGTGGTTCTGTAAACATCATCCCATTTTTCATTACAAGTAGGCTTTTAAAAAATTTAACATTTTCATCTAAATATCCATGATTCATCATCAATATTAGAATAAGCTTATGTCCAATTAGTTGCCCTTAAAATTAGAATTTGAAAGATCATTAAGAAGGGTGAAATAGAGTTTTAAAAAAATGTGATGTTTTTCTATTTTGCAGACGGTGTAGTTATAGGAAAAGGTAGGCTTTATCCAAGTTTTCTTTATTTTGACTACCTTTGGAAAATGATAAAATGTATAAACATGTCATTTACTGTAATGATTACAGCCTACCGTTAAATACAAAACCATCTGAATGCACAATTAAACTATATTCATTTAACTTAACATCTTGTTGACAGCAAGGTTCATTAGAGAAAGGTAAACCAAGAACACAATGAAGGGAATACAAGGAAGGAATGGGTCAAATTGTTATTGAGTCACCCCAGAAATTGCATGAAGTGAATTTGAGAAACCATGGCAATGGCAAATCATGACGGCTTCATTCAGTAGCTATTAAAAATATGAGAACTGATTTGGTTGTAGTCCAATATTCTTGTGTTGATAAACAGCTGATTTCTTTTTTGTCACTGCAATTCTGCTGACTTGGGGAGAAAAAAAATTGTAAGAGTGGAGTTATTTATAAGGTGTAGATTTGTATTCGTTTACGTGATGATTTGTCATTACTAACCAATTAATTTCATAAACTCCTACACTGAAATAGCAAATCGGCATTTAGAAAAATACGTATCCGGAGTTTTACAAAAGTCCCTCTATAACAAGTCCGCAACTTGCACGTTAGACCTTAAATTCACGGCACGTTAGTAATCACAACCGCACTTGCAAGAATTAAACACACTGCAATTGTTAACTTACAAACTTACGCAGATAACATATCCATATACACACAATAATTGTGCGATATCTTTCACGAATGTATCCACGGTATATATGAATACACTAAACATTGCAATCACATGGCCCGGCTCGTACGCATTACCGTACATTAATATCACTTTTCGTTGGTCGCCGAATAAATAAAAAATGGATTATACTTTTAAGGCGTGTTTACATGCCAAATTCACATTTCACAAACGCAAGAATAACACAAATTTACAGAATATTCAGAACTAGTGAGTTCATACAGCACTACCCTTCACCCATCTTGCTGCCCTTCTCTGCACATTTTTCAGTTCTCGCACCTCCACCTACCATACAGGTCCCATACTGCTGCAGCATATTCTATCATTGGCCGTACCATTGTCCCATACACCTCCACCTCACAGCTGACTCTTCAGCACCCTTCCCAGCATACCCACAGCCCTTCTTCCCTTTGCAACCACCCTCTCTGCCTGTTTTTTCCATCTGAGGTCTCCCTGCAGTACAATCCCGAGTTACTTATATTCTGCTGCTTCTTCTATCTCTTGTCCCTCCCATCAGTATTTAATAATTTATTCAAAAAATAGTTTTCCACAAATCCTGATATATGAGCACTATATCTAAAGCACGTGCTTATTGTCGCACATAACCCAATACTGGTCCGCAGTACACACACTCACGATCGGTAGTTTTATGAGGAAATTATTTGATAGCATAACTAACACAAGCCAATAATAAACTAGTAAAACTTCCCACGTGAATTGTAATATATATTTATTTATTCATCAGCTTCTTTGTTCATTACGAAATGCTTCGAATATAACCTTTCTCTCGGCATCATTCTAATTTAAACACATGTTTTGTGCTACGGTCAAGAATGCGGCTACAGTCCATAGTATAACCACCTATCTCCAGTGTATTCAGGTACGTCACAACATGCCAATTCCTAAACACTCCTAACTCCTTGACTTGTATTAAGGGTAAAAACAAGGTGATGACGAAGAGATGACTCAATAGATGACAGCAAAAATTTTCCGTGTGAAATGTGATCGTGCTGCGCTCTGCCGGCTTGAGGCGGAGAAACATTTATTTACATTTAACGTCCTGCATTTTGGACTTGAAATTACTTATGTTTTATCTAGTTTTAATGATTTTAGTGATTCGCAGTCATTGAATTACCATGGCAGGTGGCATTTGCGCTGTCTATAATTGTCTCAGTTACACCATTAGTTCTGAAAAATCGATTACATTTTCTGATTTGCTTTTCCGCTAACAAATATCTTTGTAATATTTTTTATATTTCCTGCACATATGACACATCAAACACAAGTTTCCGAAGATTAACATTCATGTTCTGGTATAAACACTTTACTTAAAAAAAACTTACTTTAAAATTGAAAATTAATAAGGGGTTGCGAGCAGACTTCTGCTCCCCCACCTTCATCAGTAGACACTTAAAAAAAAATTAGATTCGTAGATCAAACACTGGACAGTAAAACAAAAATTAAAAAGGCCAGTGGTAAATATTTAGGATTAATAATGTCCTGGCTGTTTGCGACTACAAAGTCGTGTGGATCCTAAACATATAATCAGCACAATAGCAGCTTCGAGACTTTTAGCATTAAATATAGCCTTTTTTTTTTTTTTAAATCTAAACTACTAGACATGCATTAAGACACCTGTACTATAATATAAAATAAAATGACCCAAACAAAATACTTTGTTGGAATACTGCATATCGCGCACAAATGCACTCGTTATGTCCACTGTGCGTATACACAGATTCAAAATTTGTGTGTGTTTGCCACCTCAAGCCGCTATGTTCGCTGCTACTGCTGTTGACATACTCGCCCGTGTTGTTCATATACAGCTGTCCAGCATTAGTCTATATTGTATTTGGTTTTTTTCGATTCACGACTGGAACAGACTTAAAAATAAACATTTGAAAAAACACCCTAGTCAATAAGCAGCATACATAGCTAGTAAAAAAAAAAACCCGCACCCTTCACTTTTTTTTACTAGCTATGCATGCAGTTAATTGCTAGGATGTTTTTTTAAAGGTTGATTTTCATAAGTCTGTTCCAGTGGTGAATAGATTATAGATAAAAATATCTACAAGAAGTTACTTATAACTAATTATTAATACTAATTTTTCCTCTGCAAGCGTCCAAATAACATTTATTGAAATTCTTAAAAGTTTAAATTACACGTAGGTATGGAATCAGATTGACAGCAATGTAATCAGAGGAAAAACCAGAAACTTTTGAAACAGCACAAAGACAAATAAAATATTTAATCGGGGTTTGAATTCAGGAAAACTAGTAAAATTAAACTACTGTGAAATCCACTGCATCACTGAAGTATGATTTGGTGAATAAACTTCAGATGTAATTAGTCTAATGTTTTGAATTAGACGGTTCTCTAACGTAAAGTATTTTGATAAATGATGGCATCCAGGGGGCCGATTAAATAAAAGTAACTAACATTTGCATCGGCACAATGCTATGCAAATAAAACTCTGCTGCACTTGTGCCTATGCCCACAGGTGTAATTAAATACACCTAACGCAAGTGGGCGAGGCACTTTGGTGAGTTTTGATTAAATTAAATTAATTTCTCGGGGAGAAACATTTCGGAAACTGGTGTAATTCCACTCTACTAATTACACAGAACACAAATTTTCTAGGGGCATCAACATTTGACCAATAGAAACCCCAGAAACGATACTGGAGAGGGTTATGAAGATCAGAGAAATTGTGGGGTAAAACGAGTGAAACATATGTACATTATGTAATATTTATTGACGAAAATATGTTAAATTGCAAAATACTGTACAAGTGTAGCCATGCATTATGCACCAAGCCAGAGTCCCAGCCCCAGAAATGGATTCAATCCCCAAAACAGTGATTCTAGGCACGCCAGCAATTCTTTTAGGTGGTGACGCGAAGCGTCATGCATCAGCGACGCTTGGAGTTTCCCCACACATGATTTTCAAGCATAGTCTCCTCGGACTTAATAATACTGTAGAAGTGTAGCCAAACATTTTGCATCGAGCCAGAGTCCCAGCCCCAGCAGGGGAGTAAATCCCCAAAACAGAGATTTAAGGCGTGCCTGCAATTTTTTTTTACTGATGATGCGAAGCGTCGCGCAACAGCGAAGCTTGGAGTTTCCCCATAAATTATTGTCATGTGTAGCCTATTTACACTGAGAAATAATGCGTGTATGTTTTTTTTTTTTTTTTTTGCAATTTAACATATTGTTTTAGTATTTGTAATATTACTGTAATATTGTCTCATAAAAACATGTTCAATTGCAAAAAAATTTAAATCAACATCTCCTAAATTGACGATAGTAGGGGAGGGCCAAGAAGATCTGGAAATTCAGGGGTTGAAGTTTATAATGAAAATGTACGTATTTTGTATTTATTTAACCCCACAATTTCCCTATTCTTCATAGCCTTCCCCACTATTGTATTTGTAGCTTGTACTGGTAATATTCTCTATTTAAAGTCTATTCCCGATTGGAAGAGACTTATGAAAATCAACCTTTGAAGAAAAAAAACACTCTATACAAAACATGTATTTGTGTTTTTTCAATAAACTGTATTCCACAAATATATAACACTATGGTTAACTTTAGAGTGCTGTATTATTGAATAAATGAAACTTTACCTTAATATCTTCAATAACTTGTAATATTTGGCATGGCGTGTTGGCAACAGCCAGTAAGAAATTGTTCACAGTTGAAATATTATTTTAACCTAGTTTTTTAGTATACTATTTGTAAATTAAATGGTTCCTATTGAAATATTTAGGTAGACCCAATGGCAACATATCTCATCTTTAGAGTTAAAATTATCAGCAGAAAATATCGTGAGTAGGCCATAAAAGTACTGTGTTGTTTTATAGAGCGAGAGCTATTTTGAAGCAACTGTCTGCTTAGCGAGCTTTGTCGCTCTCCCTCTCTCTGTTTCACACTCGGGAAGTTTCACTTCGCTAGTATGCGATAAAGTTGTACCTGTTTTCAATTGTAGCATATTTCATACTTATTACAGCAAAATAATAATTTTTGAATTTGTAATTTACAACTGAAAAGAGGTTTTAATGTTTGAATACTTATTTTAATATATTTAGATATTATGGCGAGGCAGAAACAAAGTGAAGTTGGCAGACATGGCAAGCCATGAGATGGCGTTTTGCTGTTTTACCAAACGAAGTGTAAATTATACTTACTCCAAAAAATACTTCAAATTACCATATCACGTTTGTAGACATTGTGGTTTTTTTAACCTACCTAAGCAAGTTACGATGTTGTGATAAATCTGTGGTTCCGCGGCAGTAATAAATATACTGTTACAGTATGTATTGTTTACCGCTGCTGCGTGTGAAATAGTGTGGTGGGACTGGTGATAGTTATCCTGGTTCTGTGTGTATGTGATTTCAAATATTTGATGTGAACTATTTATACATTGTAAATGTGAACTGTTTTTATGACGAAGTTATTTATTTACGTCCACATCTGTTTATTTATAACAACGTTGTACCTTTGCCCTGGGTGTTTGAAACACAGTCGTGTAACGTAATTTACCACCAATCCCAAAAAATAACCAAGCTCAGGCCCAATATATTTCAATAAACCTCAAACACAGTAAGTAGCAATACATATAAATATGAGTGGAATAAAAGTTACGGTAGGTATATGTGAGTGCATGTTCACTGCTATATTTTAAGTTTCTATAACAAAAAATAAGCGTCACAAGTTGCGTGCTTGATTTTAATGTCGCTTTTTCGTTGGACTGTCTATTTCTTCGTTATTCGAACTGAGGCCATCCTTTTAAAGAAACAACCCAACACATATCAATAACAAAAAGTTAAATACTACAGTTCATTACCCTGCAATTGTAACAGTGTTTAGCACAGTTGCTGCAAAATATTAACGTGCATTGCGTGTAATGTGCTATGTCGTGGAAAACAAATATGTTAGTGTAACATAACTGTAAGAACTATCGTTAATTCAGGCATTTTTTAAATGTCGTAAAGCTGACCTGAATAATGTTATAGGCCTAAACTGTGAATATTCCTACGAAATGGTTTTAAAAAAAAAAAGACCTAAGACAGAATTCTTTGGAAAGCTGTAAACAATAAATAACACATTTGACAGGTATAAAAGTAGAAGTCACATTTCAATGTTTATTTTTAGTTGTAGCGAAAGTATTTAAAAACATGTACACACAGTGGCATGTAAACTTTGATTTTGACAGTTGCTACATGGCAGTCACATTGCAATGTTTGTTTACATTTGGCGGACGGATACGAATTGGAACTGCAAGTAGATATTTAGCGAGAAAGTTGCTTCCAGTGGGGAATGGACTATACTTAATTTTTGGTTTAGTTATGTTTGCAATTTAATGTCTTTTCATGAATAAATATTACATTCTTGACATATTTTTCACCCATTTTCCCCCATAATTTCACTGATCTTCATAGCCTCCCCACTATCGTTTTTGGGGTTTCTATTGGTGAAATGTTGATGCCCCTAGTAAATTCTTGTTCTGTGTAATTAGTAGATTGGAATTATACCACTTGCTGAGATTTTTCTTTCAGAAAAGCCCTTATTCTTAAGAATTTCCCACTTCAGAAAGGTATTGTTTGATTGGCGGTCAAGTCGACACAAAATTATTAGGTGAGGCAGATTGGGCAACACGAAAATTCAAGTTGACTGTATTGCTCAAGGCAACTAATCTACTTGGCATTACCAATGGCACCACCCCGCCCCCTGTAAAGGAAGAGAGTAAGCTAGATTATGATAAATGGGCAGAAAAGAACACCAAGCTCAAAGAAGAATTGTAATGAACACTGAAGATTGTGTTCAACAAATTATATTGTGGAAAACATCCTGTGATATCGGGAATCAACTGCATACGGTTTATGAACAAAAAAGTGAATTGTAATTGCATTCAGCACAGCAAAAATACTTTGAAGTAAAATACAAGAAAAACTAAACAATGTCCTAGTATCTCGGGAGAATTTATGTAATTGACATTTGTCTAATGTGCAGGAGGCTGGCAACTAGTGCCAATGTTTTGGTTAATAAGGATATTGGTTAGATGAGGAGCAGTGACTATAGTTTTGGAATCTCGGTGGAGATAATTACCCAGGATGTCAGATCAATATCTGACATCCTGGGTAATTATCTGGTTTGACATTATCGTGAAGTCGGAGAGTAGTTGTGGACTCGTTCCTCAGGGTCGTTCAGCCGACGACCACAGCAAATCCTTCAAGTGCAGTTGTTGTCTCCTCATAGAATAAAAATTAATACTGACTGAATAACTCCCTTACTTGTTGCATTGTGGGATATCCGGTCTCCCCACACGCCCATACGAAGCATTGTTACTTATTGCGCCGACTCGTGACCATTTCAATCACACTTGCAGAATAAGTTACACTTTGTGAAAATGGGCGGGAGATGGTACGTACATTAAATGCCTTGTGGCGACTGGAAATAAACCACATGTGGTAACGCGTCACTGATGCTATTTATTCAGTACATGATTACATTCCTGTCGGGAAAAGATTACATTTGAAGCTGCTTACAAACCCGTCAACTGTGCAAATGACATGTAGTCACATGAATTAATCTAAGTATAATTTAAGCCTACCCAGGCGATGCAAGCCCTGGGTAGGTGGGAGGGTCGATGGAGTCTCGGGCAGCCGAAATACGAAAAGGTTCCAGTTTGCTAAAGTAACTATTGCTGTGAAATGATTAGTCCAACATGGCGATGGCTGCCCGAGTGCGCGAAACACGAGCCCCAATGTGACGCGGCACACACCCTGCACATACGAATGACTACTAACTTTCTCCACGCGGTGTGCCGGCCGGCTTGGCGGACTGGCACCCCACGCTGCACTACTTCCTTGCACACAACATTTGCAAATCGGACCTGTACCCTGCATGCCGGTTGTTACATATTGCTCCTAGAATTAACTCTGTAAATATTATTAATTATACCAAAACATTGCACTGTGTGGATTATGTGGAGTTGAAAGACATGTGAATGAATATTACAGAAAATTACAAAAAGGTACTTCAAAAACACTGAGAGCTTTAGGGCTACGAAGGCAGGCATCTGTATTAGTTGCATCCCCTTGTCCTTTTATTGCACAAATTAATAACAGAAATTTCACTGGGTCTATTTTCGGTTACCTGCGCCACATGCACATGTGTACGCTCACTCTGCTATGCACCTGTATCGTTATTTGCCACTGCACTTGCACTCATAGAGCACGCGCACACACACAGTGTTATGGAATCTGTTTATCATACAGTCAGCTGCTACGTCATTTACTGAGCGATAAGATAAGAGATGCTCCACGAGCCGAGTTCAAAGTGTTGGTTTTCAGTGAGCTTCTCACTTCATTCCAGACGAGATGGCATGGTGGAAAGGGATCACTGAAGTAGAGATGTACGAATACTTTCAGTACTTGCAGGATATATCACCATTGCAGTCAGATAAATATGATTCCTATTCAGACAGCAGTAAGAGCGATGGTGATTTTATAGCTATTGGTGCAGATGAGACAGATTCTAGCAACGATTCTATAGACTTCCAAAAAGAAGGAAAGTTTCCTGTTGTAGCAATCATTTTCAACTGATTCTAGTCCCAGTAATGGCCATAAAAGTTCTGAAAAAAAATGTGCACCCAAAGAACTGAGCAGTGCCAAGAAACACATACTATGCAGCATTCCATTGTTTACTATGTCCAAAGTAAGTACCTATTTTTACAAGTTCATTAGTACTTGCATTTTATATTTTAATTTATTTTTTACCCACATATTCTTTCAATATTATGATCTATTTTTCAGATGAAGCAAACAACAACCTCGTAGGATTAAGGAAATTCACTGAGCTCATCTTCAGTGGTTCTTCAGGCGATGCACCTGCACCTTCCAGTCATCTTGTAATAGAGGAAGAGGTCGTGCAGGACAGTATGGGCCGCAACCTTCAATGCGGCTGCATACTCATCAACACTCTCATGTTGCAGGATATCGACAGGCTGGTGGAGAGAGAGCTGCAGATGGTACTGTGTGGAGTCGCATCACACCAGGCAATAGCCCAGGTAGGTGGAGTGATCACAATGTTTTTCCAGAAGTGTCAGGACCTACAGGACATGTGAAGTGCAATAATGAGAATGGCTCACCAGCAAGTGCATGGCGTATTTTCATTAACGAATAAATTATGTGTCAAATAAAAAAATGCACAGAGAAGGGGGCTCGTTTTATGCTGAAATATGATAACTGGATAGTTTCATTTGAAGAACTGGAAGCATTTATTACAATACTTTATGCGCGAGGAGCATATGGTGCCAATACTATTCGTGTTCTTCAACTGTGGTCTTGCGAATGCAGTCCATTTTTTTTTACCAATACAATGTCCAGGAATATATTCACAGAGATTATGAGATTCTTCTTCTTTGATGAGAAATTCATGCACTCTAGTCGCAAGCACGATGATAAATTTTGTCCTGTATTTGAGATTTGGAAAAAGTTTGTGAACAATTGCATTATCTGTTACAAACCAACAGATAATATAACAATAGATGCACAACTTTTTCCTTCGAATCATCGTTGTCCATTTACACAATATATGCCAATCAAACCAGACAAGTATGGAGTGAAATACTGGCTGGCTGTAGATGCTAAAAATCGATATATTTTTTGAAAGGCTTTCCATATCTTGGTAAAGATACAACCTGGCCTGCTGACAGACCTCTAGGTGAACATGTAGAGCTACGACAGATGGAGCCATTCTTTGATAAGGGAAGAAATGTGACTACAGATAGTTATGTTACCTATGCAAGTCTTGCTAACGAACTGAAGAAAAGAAGAACAAGCCTTGTTGGGGCATTGAATAGAGCCAGACAGGAAGTAACATGCTCTATGAAACATACTCGTGACCCATTACATTCAACTATCCTCCTGAAAAGCAATGATATGGTTCTGTCATCTTACCAAGGAAAGGTGACAAAAAATGTGCTGTTATTGAGTACTCTTTACACTGGGGTAGACACTGATCAGCAGACGGAGAAGCAGATACCAGAAACGATTAAGTTTCAAAATGGCACAAAATGAGTTGATATTGTTGACCAAACGACACATAAATACACTATGATAGCCATGAGCCGCAGGTGGCCAGTCATGTATTTTATAACATCCTTGACTTAGTATGCATCCATGCGTACACAGTCTATAAGGATGTAACAAAAGAGAAGATCAAGGAGAGATTTTATTCTTTCTTTAGCGAAAGAGTTAGCCGGACCATATCTTGCAATACATTCACAAGTTGCAAAGTTCCAAAGTTCTGAGATCTACAAGATGCCTGCAACAACCAATTTGTACAGTACCAAATATCCATGTGTAACAAAAATAAAACCAGAGACAAATGTTCACAGTGTAGGAAACCAGTTTGTGGAGTCCGTACCAGCAGACAAGGAAGAATATGCACAAAATGTGACAAGTAATTCAGAAAAAAAAATTCTTATTGACAGTAATATCCCCTAGAGTTGAACAAAAACATTTAAATCAATATAAATACTTGGAAAATGTAAGTTTTATTACTGTATGCAAAACCATAGTAAATGATTTTCTTATTATTATTATTTGCTATAATTTTTCTTATTGCAAAAGTATTATATAGCATGTATAGATGTTTTCTCAGTAGTAATTTCGCTGTTGAACATTTGATACCTTTCCAAGTGTAATTACTTATAAATTAAAAATGATACGACAATAAAAAACTTATTGCACATTTTATTTCTTGCATATTTTTCTGTGGTGAATTACAAGTGCAAACCGACAACAAATTATTTTTCTTAAAAAAAAATAAAAGCATTCAAAATTTCTACATCGAAAGGGTCCGGTAATGCTAGTACCGCAGTCAACATATCGAACATGTAACTGTTAATCTTGTAAGCAAAAATGTAGTCAACAATTTTGCTTTGAAAGTGTATTATTTGTGTAACAATACTTTGTATATATTTATATTTGACATGTGTAAGTAAGGTATTCTATGTAGTAATTTTTTTGTAGAATGTATGTTATCTTTTCAAGTGTATTAATTTGTAAAGTAAAACTCAAACAAGAATAAAAACTCTGTTCACACATTTCATTTATTTATATGTTTCTGTAGTGAATCTGAAGTGACAATAGGAAAAAGAATATCATTTTCACTAAAAATCTGAAAGCAGTCAAAATGACAGCATTGGTAAGACTAGAGGGTCTTGTAATACCGGTAAGCATAGTATTTAAGTCTCTTTGTTCTGGTGTCAATGAGAGCATGGCAAAATCCAAAATTATATCGAGTCTTCCAAAGCAGTGCAAGCATTTCATATCGGCTTGGGAGTCCATGCCAGCGGAACAGAGGAAGATGGACGAGCTGGCTTCTCGGTTGCTGGTCGAGGAGCAGCGATTCAATGGAAGGGTAGAAGAAGAGGGATCATCCAGTTCCACATAATTCCAGATGGTAAAGGCAGGAAGAAAGTGCTTTACTTGTGGTAAGGTTCGACACTGCAAACAAGAATGTAAGTCTAATTTAAAGTAAAGTGAAAAATACTGATAATAAATTCCAAAGAACAATTAATAAGGGTTAAAATACTGTCAACAGTGCAAAAAGTCAGGGTATAATTTAAATGGATTTTGGTTAAGAAATAAATCAAATGTAGGCCTATCACTAGTAATACATTTCAGTGAGTGTGCCAGTGATGAATGGGTAATGGATAGTGGTGCATCTGAGTACATTTCACATAATAAACATATTTCTATTATTATAAAGAATTCGAATGCTCAAAAGAGATCATATTGGGTGATGGGAAAGTTATTCAAGCTGTTAGTATTTGTGCCCTATTGTTACAAGCCAATAATGGGCATGAATTGTTAGTATGTTTTGTATGTGCCAACTATAAAAGTAAATCTTTTCTCAGTTAGCAAAGCTACAGATAAAGGTTATCATATACAAATGAATAGTGTGCTATGTAGGTTCCTAAAATAAGGTGATGCGAGCTAGCACCCTAGGCCGTTCCCCCCATCTACACAGCTAACAATCATCGGCCACGGGAGTTGCACCAAGAGAGCTGATGCACCCAGCGCACCGTTCCCAGGGTACACACCAAAGGCACAGATGCAGTGAGAGTGTGCAATGTGTAAAAATCTGAATATACAATGTATTCAATATTATGGAAGGCAAGCAAGTACTCAGAGTACATTTTAGTGCAACAAGGAAAATACTCAGAGTGATTTTAAGGATTATGTGTATATTTTATGTGTCTGTTCCTGGACTAAACAAAAGGGTTTTATGTATGTTGTGTCTCAGCTAGACACGTGATTGTTTTTTAAAAGGGTAATAATGTGTTTTGTTTGTTTTTATTGTGTGACTAGTGTTCTGCAATATATTTTGGTTGATGTTCCTTGTTCATAATGCAACGTACACAAGCATTATCATGCATGTCATGCAGAAATATTATGATAAGTTGCTGCGTCCTTAAAATTAATGACTCAGCTTATGTATATTTTTTATAATGTCTTGTGTGTAATTTTAAGAGTGTTTAATGTCAGGTAGTGTAAATACATTTGATGTGCACAGAGCGCACATTGGTTTCAGGCTACAGAAACAGCATTTTACACTCATAGCAGTGGCACAGGGTATAATAAATTATATTGTAATATTCCAGTCTGGGTATCACAAGCCCCTATCGCTTATTTCACAAATAAGTTTTGTATATATAATAAAAGAACTAGTGGACAATACTACACCAGTGGCATGTCAGTATTGTGAGGTTAGGTTGTCATGAACGCCAGCAACTTAACATAAACATTGATCATGCAGGTTTTATAACCCTACTTTTAATCTAAGTATTTAAAAATTGGAAATATGAGAACTTTGATTACGAACACTGTAAATGCACTATGAAAACTAGTGAAGTGTGATATAAAATTCCAAATGGGACCCATGAAAACAGATGATGGAAAGGATATTCTTTATTCAAAGGTGTTAGAAACACTAGAAGAGAAAGATTGGTAGGGGGGTTATCTTTTGATTTGCTGGTCACGCTGGATTTAGTTTGTAACCAGGGAGGTGGGAGGTACCACCCCCTCCCCCGATGGAGGGGAAGATGTGCAATTAGACAATACCCCACCTGTGTCACCAGTTGACACTTGAAACAAAAAGAGAAAGAGAAAAGGAAGAGTTGGTGGAGACTCTCTAGGTGGATAGCCTGCCTCAGGCGATGGTGCTCAGTGGTGCGCCAGAGAGCACACTAGCAGCGCTAAGGCACTGCATCGGTCCATACAATATTCACCACACCCCCCTAATCACCCTCCAAAGGCCTGACTGCCATGTGTAGCACGAGAACTTAAGACTTGATCACCTTGAAGTTTCTTCTTCAGCTTCTAGGTGGTGCATCACTTGAAGGCTTGAGGGAAAGTTGCAGTGTCTAGAGGTGTCTTGAGGTGCTGTGCAATGTGTTACTACAGCCGCCCAACACCGAGCCATCTGGCTATTCCGGTGTACGTTTTGGCTTGTGACTGTGGGCACATAGTGCTTCGCAGGATGTTATATTACAAGTAATGAAATTGGTTCCGGGATGTACTAAATCGCAGTTGTGTCTCCCATGTGTGTGTTAGTGCACTCAGGTGTTACATGTGTTCGTTGTGGGGTGTGTGGCATTAAATTACTATGGTGGCCTGTGCGCCAATAGCGATTTAGGCTGCTTGTACCTCTGGGTTTGGTCGGGGTCATAGTCCCCTAAGGCGCTTGACATATCCTGAAATACTTCAAACAGCATTGGCTGTTGAAGTTCACCATGTAATTCGTGGGTGGGAATATATCTGGGTACATGGGTAGCTATTTTGAGGCATGTATTTTGCACTCACTGTAGTACCACAGCATGCCCAGGCTGGTGCTGCATATAATAGTATAGGACGGATAAGGGATTTGTATATTACAATCCCATTATGCAGTGTGAGGCAACCTCTAGTGTTAAACACTGGGTAGAGGGCCGCGAGGCAGGCTAGGGCTTGCTGGTGCTTGACAGTGGCATGGGAACGCCATGTCCATGGTCACACCGAGGTATTTTACCTCGGTTTTATAAGGAATATTTTTTGCCTGAGGTAGGTGCTTACGTGTAAAAATTACGATATCACATTTGCCGACATTTATCTTAATTCGCCTTTTGGAAAAATATGGCTCGAGTGTTTTTAAGTAGTCTTGGACGTAGCGCACGGCCATGTTCAAGTCACTGGAGCGAGTGTAAAGAACTTTGTCATCTGCATAGACACCAAGTTGGGGAGTCCACACAGTAGGGCGCGGAATATCATGTGTGTATAAATTGAATAACACTGGCCCCAGTATGCTTCCCTGGGGAACACCAGCTTTAATCACTTTATGCTCGAATGTGGTTCCCTCCACAGTAACTGCAAATATGTGTGTTTAAAGATACGAGTGTAGTAACTTGAAATAGTAGTCGGGGAAATTTGTAGCATAAAGTTTGTGTACCACGCCTGCATGAAAAACCCTCTCAAAAGCCTTTTCGACATCTAGGGACACTGCAGCTGTTTAATGTCTCCAGTTGAGAGTTTGAGTTACATACTCTGTTAATCCCTCAAGCTGGTGTTTTGTGGAATGTTTTATATTAAAACCAAACTGTTCATTTGGAATTAAGTGTTCAGCCGCAATGTATTTTTCGAGCCTGTTGAGTATAACTTTCTCACATATTTTTCAGAGTACACTCAGCAGGCTGGTGGGGCGGTAGTTCTGAGGCTGTGTTTTATTTTTCCGGGGCTCTGAGAAGACAATAACATTTGCCACTTTCCATGGAGTAGGGAAGTGCGCGAGATTGAAGCTGCTGTTGAACAGTTCAGCCAGAGCCTCTAGTGTACTGTCTGGTATTTGGCGAAGTGTTAGGGCTTGTATTTAATCAAAGCCAGGGGCCTTGTGGGGCTTCATGCGGCGAATAATACGTTTTATTTAATCCATATGCGTATATTCCGGTTCCGCTGCTGTAGGTTGTTGCAGGCGGAAGGATAGTTCGCGACAAATATGTGTTGTGTTCTGGGGATCATTTGGAACAGCATTGGGCTGGAAGGCCTGTTCTAAATATGAAGGAAGGGCTTCAGCTTTCTGCTGCGGGACGTGGACTACGCCATTTAGTGTTTGTAAACGAGGAACAATATCTCGTTTATTAATGAAAGCCTTGGTAGTTTTCCAAAGGCTATTGTTTGCAATTTTTAGTTGGTATACTTTTTTGTCTCAGTGTCCTACTCGCCAAACGTGTATTTCAGTGTCTATTTGCTCTCGTAATTCATGAACGAGGGTTTTGGTGTGCAAATGTCGGGTGCGCGAGTGACGCCTGCATAATTTTTTTTTTTTTTGAAAAAAATTAAATGTCTTATATAAACTGGAAGTGTGTTTTCATTCTGCTTAATTTGTTTTGTGGAGACAAAGTTGGCAATACCACGCTGCACGCTGCATACACTTGGTAATTGTGTTTACTGTAGTGTCAATTTTCTCAGATGTGTCTAGAGGGAAGGGCAATGTCAACTCTTCCCTCAAATACCTCGAAGCCACGCCAATTCGCGAGTCTAAAGTCTCTAAAAGTACTATTCTGAGTCGTGTCAGTATCTAGTAGTACGAACTCAGCATGAACAGGGTAATGGTCGGATGATAGTTCATGTAGAACAGAACTCAATGGGCGTGCACAGGCCTTTTGTCACCACAATATCCAAAATATCTTTTTGGTGTCTGGGATTAGGGGGGTCGAAGGTCGGCTCTAATGAGGCATGCATGATATAATTGCGACGGTACTGGCGCATAATAAACACATTACCATTTGTTGTACGTGACCTACAATTTAGGACAGCATGTTTCGCATTCAAATCGCTTGCAGCAATGAATGTGGGCATGAAATTTGTAAGTTCGTCCAGGTCAGCCACTGTTAAAGTGCAACCTGGCGGACAGTATATTGCATAGAAAGCTATTTGTTGTGTGCATAGCTTTAATTTAGCCCCTACTGCTTCAAGAGTAGCAAGCTGGGGTCGCTTGGTAGCATTGCCCTTGATAGAATTGTGTACAAAAATAAGTACTCCGCCTCCTTGCTTGTCTTCCGGATCTGTGCGGAAAACAGTATATTCTAGGACTGAAAACCTAACTCGGGGGTTTAAATGGGTCTCATTAATAGCTGCGAGGGGTATTTGGTGCCTGCCTAAATAATCAGTTAGCTCGTGTTGTCGCGAATGCCTCGATCATTCCAGTATAAACACTAATTTATTGTAGCGTACCGATCGTGTGTATAAGGCGCCGCATTAGGCATAATTTTTGGTGCCAGAGTTAGCCACTGTCAGGGTAAAACCTATAGTAGCAGTGGCTATAGTACGAAAATCGGTTGTTGAATCTGCCCAGATCACAATGAGCTGTAACAGATGTTCAAATAAAGTATTAAAGAGGGGGTTTTCCTTTAGTGCATCGCTCCTGTTATGTATTGATGTAATTTCACTGAGTGAAGTTGCCTTTACTTCGGTAGGCTTGCTCTCTGCATATTCGGGAGTTTGTTGTGTGACTGTTACGTGCTCAACTTCCATGTAGAAGACTTGGTCCATAGGAGTTGGCAGAGACATGTTCCGATTGGCCAGAGTTGCTGGCTTAAGCGAGGAGACGGGCGGCAACAATGGTGTGCTCGGTTGTGCTGCAGTGGGCGGAGCAGTTACTGTGCTTGTTGGCACAGAGTTCTGGGACTGTTTGGAAGTCATTTTCTGCGAATAAGGGTTCATTTTCCGTTTAGCAGATGGTTGAGACTGTTTATTTTGGCTGCTCCTCGTCTTGGAGGGGTTTGCCAGGGGAGGATAACTCATTTCGTACTCTTGTTGGTACTGAAGTGTGTTATAATGATTTTGTGTCTAAACTGGCCTGTGTTGTGCGTATTCCGGTACAACATGTTCCGTGGAAGCCTGTTGTTTCTCCCCACAATCGTCCAAGCATTCTCAGAGGCGGCTAGGGCAGAGATAAACTGCTGCTGTGTTTGCCCTTGTGGCAGTGTAATAATCATTCGCACACAGGAAGGCTGCAGACTGTTGCTGCATTTTCCTGCGTTCGTCTTGGGGAAGGCGGCGCAACTTTTCATTTTTGAAAGCCTCGGGGATCTGAATCACTGTGATTGCTTAGATATTTGGCCGCTTGGGGCGTTGGTCTGCAGTAGCTTGTGCTGCAGTGTCGGCCGAGGCTTGGTGCGCCTCGGCTATTTTTCTCTTTTTCCTGCATCTGCTTGACCAACGTGGAGAGGGAGGGAAGGGGCTTGCACATTCGTTAGGGATGGGCAAATAGTAACGATTCGTTTCTTTAGTACTGGTTACTGTGCTGGATCCAAAGTAACGATTACCGTTTCTTGAAAATACTCGTTACTCTAATACCTATTCACCTGTGTGCTGTCTCAGGTTGTTATTGTGTGGACTCGGTAGGATTCGTACAGAAGAACGAAACGAAGATGCACAGTATAAAAGTAACGAGTTCCTGTCCTCAAGCCAGCTTAGCATAGCGTATCGCTGGTTGGAGTGGGAAGATGGAGGGTGGAAAAAACTGTAATGTCTTTTGGAGGGTGGTGTGAACCTTCATTTTGCTCTAATGTTTTTAAATACCTAGTTCAATGTGTCACAAAGTATTTACATTATAAACATTTTTATTCGGATTTATGTGTACACTGAATTAGTACGAAATTGTTATGCATACAACCTCTGGGAATAAAAGTAACCTTTAAAGTGTTACATAAGTGTCTTAGAACGCAAAAAAATGAACAATTTTTACTTTATCACTAAATAAACGTTATGATACAGTTGTTTATGATGATGTACTGCAATAACAAATTATGTGTAAATAAAGAAAATAAAATATGAGAATCCAACAATCATTTTTATAATTTGTTGTTTTTATAGACACTAAAGGATTACATAATCAATCCACGTTGCAATCTGTTAAAAATTAATGCACATTATTAACCTCCCTACTCTATGAGATTAACTTATGCTACAATAAAATAAAATACCCAACATAAATTATGAGTGCAATGACATATCTACGATTCATTATACTAAGTAAAACTCGTGGGTTGAGTCGAGTTTGTTAAGCAAATTTTTTTTTGTGAAAGTATACCTATGCTAAGAGTACGAATATATTATTAACGTGTAACTGGAGTAACTGTTCCTCTGTTCACAGCACACCACTTTTTTTTCAGGTGGTTCGGTAAAATGAAACGAATAACTATGTAACTAGTACAAAGTAATGAGTCTTCAGTTGTGAAGTAACGAAACAGCACAACCCTAACATTCGTGCTTGCCATTGTCGCTATATCTCCTCTAGGGGGCGCTACAGTGAAAGGAGACTCAATTATTCTCCCTTTCTAGCACTATTTCCTTAGAAACGAGCTTTCCCTCGCCAAATCAGCTCCACTGACCACCCTCCTCTACCAGAGTCGGGCAAGGCCAAGCAAAGATGGCCGCCTAGGAGAATTAATTAATACCACCTGGTTTGCTTCGGGACAACAGACCACTGCTTCTTTCTTGTAGCCTACTGCAGTCCTTTCGCCTCGGGACCTCGGTACGAAGTCCAAGTATATTAAACTGCATGAGAAACCATATAATAAATACCTAGTAAAACATAGTACAGAACACTATAACAAAGATAACTTGTTCCATTAGCTCCAATTCAAGAACGAATATTAAAATCAAGTTGCATAAAAATTACCTATAAAGTTTTTATGACCCAGAGGTCTCCTCTGGGTGGAATGCAAATAAATAAACATAATAATATCACTTATCATGAGAAACATATAATACAAACTGACAAATTCTGCATCACTTACCCCTCAGGAACCTGTCACACTGCTAAATTTTACCTTCGACTGTATTTGACATATTTTTTTTGAGGACAAAATTCGGTTATAGAATTTTTCCTTCCAACATATTTTATCAGATAGTCTTGAATGTGGTTGAAAATGTGACACACTGTGAAAATTTTTTTTCATTAGAATATAATTTGAAATATTATAAAAAAATATTTTCATTGTGATATGTTGTTTTTGTTTTTCCATGTGATCCATTACAGGAAGAAATGTATGTATTATTATTTACGAAATTAGCGATAGGTGCTTTCGACATTCAGACTGGAAAATTACACCTTAATTTATTATACACTGCGCCACTGTTACTAATGTAAAACACTTTCTGTAGCCTTAAACCAACGTGCGCTCTATGCACATCAAACATATTTGCACTATCTAACTTTAAATACGCTTAAAAAAAAAAAAAAAAAACACTACAAAAATAACATAAGCTCTGCCATTAATTTTATGGACCGCAATAAATTACCATAATATGTCTGCATGACGTGCTTGATAATGCTCGTTACGTAGCATTTGGAACAAGGTACATCAACCAGAATATATTTCAGAACACTATTCACACAATAACATCAAAAACACATTATTCAAAAATAATTACGCATCTAGCTGACACCACAACAAAAAAATAACCCTTTTCTTTACTCCTGTAACAGACACGTCAAATATACACAAAACCATTAAATTTGAAGTAAAGCATCTGACTATGGAGCTCTGCACCTGACTATACAACATGAAGAATTCATACAAAATGTGTACAGATACCATGAAAAGGCCATAAAAAGTGGTTAATGCTGTATTTGAAAGAGGAATGTATATATTGCGCAACATTATAAAATATTTTATTAAACTACACTTTTAAATGTAAAAAAATGATCGATTCAAATGGTCTGTATTTGTAACAAAATTTAAGCATATTTCCATTCTGGATGCTTCAAGAAGCAGAATTAGGAATAAAATTTTTTAAATGGAATATCGTCATATTGTTTACTATGATGTATAAGAAAATTATAATAATAATTAAGGAAGAATTTTTTAAATTTATATAATGTGCTTCCATTTTTCACAAACATTTATGGCAGAAACTGACGTAAATTATGTTAATTTAAAAAATTAATATTAAACATTATTAACATGATTTTATTATTCATGATCCCAGTACATATCATTACGATATTTAATTTCGTTGATTTTTTTTTGTAAATTATGTTTTCCAAAGCTATCCTAAATGGAACTGAACCTTTTTTTAAATGCCGACTATTTTAATAAATGATTTTTTGTACATCTAAAAAGTATATTTTAGTAAAATATTTTATAATGTTGCAAAATATATTCATTCTTCTTTCATATACAGCATAAATCACACTTTTCTGGAAAATTGTATGGTGTCTGTACTGCTTTTTTTTGTGAGAACTTCACATTGTATAGTCGGATGTTGTGCTCCACAGGCAGTTGCTTTACTTCAACCTTAAAATCATTTTGTGCATTTTGCTTGTTGCACTAAAATACATTCTGGTTACTTGGTTGCCTTCCACAATATTTAATATTTTAGTTACTCTGCTTTTTACACATCGTGCACTTTCACTACATCGGTATCTTTGGTGTGTACACTGGGAACAGTGCGCTAGGTGCATCAGCTCTCACTGTGACAAGTCCCGTGGCAGATGAGTGTTGGTCACGTAGATGGGGAGAACGGCCTAGGGCGCTGGCTCACATCAAATGCCCCCTCCCGCTCGAGGCTATTCACCATCGAAGCTCCATCCCTTTATGACGAACAACACTTTGCCGGTGGTCGTAGCAGGTTGCATGGGCACAAACTGTACCTGTTGGCCGGTCGCAGCTGTTGTTCGGGTTGCTGCTTTTGTTGACATTTTCCCGCCGCTGTGACAGATGCGGTGGACACTGGCATGTGTCCGCAGGCTGTGCACATATTGTGGTGGGCTTTGCGCTTTCTCTTCGAAAGTTTGGGGGGTGGAGAGGCAGGGAAAGTCTCCCTCTAATCCTGTCTCATTGCTGTTGCTGTTAGGCAGGTTGCGTGGGCCTTGGTGGTTCGGTATAAAGGCATCCCTAATGTGCTCGTCTGACACATCTCCTTGCTCTGGTGTAGTCATCCCATCTTCTTCCGCTGCTGAATGCTGAAACACGGTTGAGTTTACAACTCCTTCAGACTCATGGCCCTTTCATGGCCCTCCTGGCTGCCGTAGTCGTCTGCAGGACGCTCCCCCGGATTGTTACTGTCTACGTCGAAATATATAAGTGGCGGGTTATAGTCCTGCTGACTGGTTTTCCCCAAACTGCTGCCCCCTATGGTTGCCATTGTGGACATGTTGACGTTGGGTGTTCCTGTAGTAGGCGCGGCAGGTTCGGTGTTTACATTCCCCGGACGTGTCGTACAGCTACAATGAATCGGTGAGATGCCTGTTCTCCTTTTCGCTTCTTCCGCCTCATCGCTGGATGTTGGTATCACTCTGCTTGTCGTAGCTAACCTTATTGCATCCCTTGGTAGATGTCAGTTCTGCATAAGCTTAATCTCACTTTGTGGCACGATTCACCCATCTGCTGCACAACAATGTGCGGTCTGCTCCATTTTTGTGCGAAACCTGTACAGAAGTTTCTCTGGCCTGCGGATTGTGTATGTGCGGGGACGTAACCTGTTGGCCTACCTGCAGGGGCGGCAGTGGACATGTAGTTCCAGGAAGCCAACAGGCTGTATAACCACATTGGTTTTCCCTTGCTTCCTATATAACATTTTCCCTCTTTTCTTCTCTGCTCACCTCTTTGTTTGGATATGGGCCCATTAAGTCCAATTCCACTGTTTCAAATGGTTCATTGGGCAATCGAGGCTGCTGCTGTTGGTCTCCGTCTCTGCGTCGACTCTTACACTTGTTACATGTTATATACTTTCTTGCGAATTTCTGCACGTGTGCTGACATTCCTGGCCAATGCAAATAACATAAAATATTATGCTTCGTTTTCTCAGCACCCAGATGTCCTGTCAGATTATTGGAGTGTGCGTATTGTAATACTTTCTCACACGCCGACACAGGCAGAAATAACATCCAATTTTCTGAGTTTTTCGAGGAGCGTTATTTCACGCCGCAGTCTGTTACCCACCAAGTTTTTTCAGCGTCCAAACCACAGTCATGCAGTCAAATTGTAGAGTTGGGATACGTGGCATGTTAATTGTTGATCAACACACAGATTTTGTCTAGCAAAGGTGTTACCAGTAAGACGGTGACATCGAGGCATTGTACACTTGTTTCAGCTGCTGTACTCACATTTTTCTGTGGTGGTTCAGGCATTCGAGGTTCATGGTTGTATACAGTCCTGCGTACTTTCTGCCCAAAATATATAAATCTCGCAGCTGGTTCGATCACTGTGTTTTGTGCACACAATTACGGTACTCCGAGGATTATGTCCTCGCAGATGTCATCCCATACAAATTCTGTTGTTACAGTCTCTACATCAACGAACTTTCGTGGATATGGTGACCTCACTCATGACTTCACCTGAATGCTACTGTGTTGCAAGATGAATTTGTTATATTGTTGTTTTGATGGTGGTGACATTTACAACATTTGTTCTGACAAAATTATGCGAAACGGCTGTTTCAATTAAAGCTCGACATGGAATCTGATTTATGAACACAGGTATACAGATGAAATGGTTATCATGACCAATTATTTGAGATTAATAATTTGTTGTGGTGTTAGTTCTGGTTTATTAACCCTTTTACCGGGGTGTGTGACGTCCGGTCGTGCCACCCGTACTTGCAGTTTCCTGCCAGATGTTGTTGTCGGCCCCCTCTTGGATGTGGGTATCTTCCCATGTTGGACAATCATTCTCCCAGTGAGCTATTTCACACCATCTGCAAGGACGTGATGATCGTTGAGGTCCTCCTGAATATCGCGGCGGTACCATACTACTTGTTGGCACTGTAGAATCCATTTTTGAGGCGGTGTTGTGCATCATTGCTCTCGGCTGTGTCTTGATGCTTACATTTTCACTCTGTCCAACTGTCTGTGGTGTTGATATCGTCTGGTCGCGACACGCTTGTACATTGGCACTGTCACGGCACGGCTGAGTGGAAGTGTTCATGATTAACAACAAAACAGTCTGGATGAAGTCGCTCTTGGTTGTGTGTATCGCAGGGGCTGATGTGGCATTGTATTCTGCCCTCGCGAAACTGACTACTACCTCCAGGATATCTTTCAGTTCTGACTCTGGATGGTGTGTCCTGACAAGACTTATCTTTTCTATTGCAAAATTGTATAGGGAATAATCCCCTTGTTCTTCTAGTACTACTTTGCTTTGGGTCCTGAGAGACGTGAAAGCATTAGCAAAATGGTCTTGAAGCTGTATCAAAGTTGATCCCACGTAATGCCGCAGTGTGTGATACCCTTCCACCAGGCTTTGACCCCCCCCCCATGGAAATGCTCACCTACGCAATTAGGCCAATCTTCCTGATCTACGCCGTAATGTCGTAGACGACTTTCACGATCATTCAAAAAGGCACTCGGATCTTCACTAGTCATACTGGAGTAGCTTGGCAGCGATTGGAATTTAGTTGGAGTGTGAAAGTGCCATTCCGAGCCACAGTATCTTGTATTCCACTTTGTGGATCGTGTAGCAGGTACCTCTTGTAACACCGGGGTGGAGTGTACCACCAGCGTTGTTGCAGTTGACAGAATTAGTGAGGGGCGTGGCAATGTCAGCTTTATTTCGCTCTGCTTCTCACATGCGATTTGTTTGAAGATATTGTCTTGTGTTATCAGCTCTGTTGGATGCTGTGTTTCTCTTTTCTGTGGCATTCCCAGGAAATCTGTTGTTGTGGCTCCAGTTCTCAGCTGTTCTCTTTGCATTCTCTCCCGTTCCGACGTCTCTTGATAATATCGAAAATACCGAATAAAATGTTTATTTGTTAGTGTTTCTCTTTCCCACGTGGATATGCATCACTCGTGGTAAATCCCATAGTACTGTCCACATACCAGAGTTGCAGTACCATGTCCATCACATTTTGTTACATTTTCACACTTATACAATTCGTTAAAAAACGAGTTGTTTGTCGTGGCTAGATTTTTGTTTACGGCCGCACACATGCTAGTTGTTGGTGGGTGCACTGGGTTGACAAAACCTTTTGCCTGCAAAGGGTGCAGAAAATATGTGTGTTGACATCCAATTGATTTCCGGGGATAGTGCAAGCAAATAAACTGCCACTAAGTTCCAGGTTAGAAGGTTCCCATACTTGTTGGAGCCGACATAAAGCTACTGGTTCCCATAAACATATTCATCTTCCTGAAAAATGTCAAGAAGCCATGGATTCGGATTTGGGGTGCGACGTAAGCATTTTGCACACAATGCTGTTTGTTCGACATTGGTTGTTCACCAGTTCAAGTATACGGAATCGTGTGTGCGATTCACTTGTGGTCTAGATGACATCTCTCCTCTTGTTTACACTCTTCACCGGACCACGTGGCCTCATCGTCTGCGGCAATTACCCTTGCACGCGTCTCGGTAGAGTTGGTCCTGCCAGATCGATGTGGCCTGTTCGAGGGGGGGGGGTGGTTACAGGTGGCTCACTCCCCTCAGCAAAGAAGATGTACACAAAGATGGTGTCATAAGATGACGCCACAAGGCACTTGCTGTTCCAAGATGGTAGTTCCCTTCACTTACTTGAACAATGTTGAACTTTTGGCGCCAAATGGATTTTCTTGTTTTCCGGCGATTTTCTTGAAGATCTCGTGAGCACATAATTGCACAAAGACACGCGGACAAGGGACAATATAAACTAGGAACAGGAACATTAAAAATTTGTTGGAAAAACATGTTCGTTATATGCATTAAGGGATTCATTGGATGTTTTGTTTCTTTTGTTTATAGTACATTGTTAACCAGTTATCATCTTTCTCATCGCACATCTAGAGTTTTGTCCATTTCATTCATATGTGTTTTCTATTGCAGGGTTTGTTTTGTTAATTTTAATATGTATGTTTAATGATTAGCATGTTGCAAAGCAAGGAGATGCAAGCTGTAGCAAAAATGGCGCTGCATGGCGTGTGGGTAAGCTGCGACTAGCCCGCGCATTAGGCGGGATTGTTTAGTAAGCAAGTAGCATCTGATGGAGGTGGAGTGCGTGCCGTGAGCTCCGGCATTTTCCCACGTCCGCCGGGCAGTCTTCAACTTTTGATATGGACATCCTCTACAATATACTGTAATCTCTTGGTATTGGTACCTTCTGTCTCCTTCACCGCCTGGTAAGCCACCTCCTCTTCCCATGGGATTTGCATTGCCTGGGGAAATCTCAGCTTTCACAGTAATGCATTGTATGTCGTAAGGTTTTTTTTTTTTTTTTTTAACAGTTTCGTCATAGTAGCCATACAAAGCCAGCAAGTGTAATGTCAAGCTCTCCTAGCGGGAGAAGTGGAAAATCATTGGAATAAATATGTCTGTGAACTGAATTACACTATATCTATTTTCGATTGCATTATGTGTGTCAGGGGCAGGCCCTCACAATACCCGCTCAATCCAGCTTAATTCTTTTGCAAGTGTCAGTAAGCTTTGTTCCGAACTTTTTGGGCGTGTGGTTTGCCCTGACAATCCACGTATGTGAGTGTTAAATGTCTAGGCAGTTTTCCAACCAAGATCAACAATGGTACATAGTCGAACGACCAGCTACCATTTAACAAATGGCATCATTCATCTGGAACAGTAATCAAAGGGGCAGAGATCATCAGCTTCATCGGCGAGGAGATTGGTCTGGCCATACAAGCAGCAACCCCTAGGTTCAGAGATTACATGACTACATTGATGTCGTCTGGCGTCAACCAGGTATACTCACATCCTAGACCTCAACTTCACCACCCCAAAATCATTCTTACCCCTTTTCTGCTGTCCGAGAGGTGTCGAAATGGCACCCCCTCTATATGACCAAATCTTCCGCAAGAATTTTTCCTATAAAATTTTTTTTTACAAAAATTTCGTAAATTTTCTTCAAAGTGTTCCTGAACAGTAATATTTCCTGCTTTTTCCTACTCGCAGCGGCGTAAGGACAACAGAAAGGTATATGCAAGGGCAATGGCAGCATCGGGACGCCTTGAGAAAGCTGCATAGATGGTTATGAGGCTTATCAACTATCAGAAAACGATGCAACACCGTAAGCCACACCACGCCGCTTGGAGGGAGACTCAGAGGGAAACAGCGAGAAGGAGAAGTGATGGGGTGGAGGCTACCCCTCTTCCATCCCCCTGTATCCTCTGCACCTAACCCCTAGTGTGCGCCGTGGATTAGCTGAGCATCGGGTCAACAATCCTTGCGCCGGGACGAGCAGTTTAGCCGCAATGCAAGTGGGGAGGGCGATTCCTCTTCCCAACCCCGTGCGACTGCATCGGTACACCTGCATCTTCTGCACACATGGCTATGATTAAATACAATATATGGCTGACAGGATGACTGACCATACCAGCGCTGTGGTGTCCTATATCTTTGTGCCTTATGGTAAATAGTGACCAATCAGAGAATGAAAATCATACATATTGTCAATTCCATCGTAAGACCAGCCTTCCAAACAGCCGCACCGGTGATGTCCATGATACCATAAAAGACATTAGCAGTGAACGTAGGCAGGACAAATAAAATTTTTTAACACAAGTGAAATTCGAAACTGAATATTTCCCAAATTATACATTTCCTAAATACTGTGACAACTTATTGTGTACTGACCAGGGCGCCATTGTTGTTCAGTGTATATAGCGTGACATGAAATATCACTAAGAATATATCAGTGATTCGGAGAAAAATTCATGTGTGGGACTTACATTTACTTGCTTGTTGTGTCATGCAACATCAACAGAATTTAGGTAGGGTGCAAACCGAATGCAAAACGTAACTACAGACACCCCACATGACGAGGTGTCATACTTGTTAGGACTGTGGGACAATGATGTATCAGTTAATGTAAACAGTAACCTATCACAAGTGATAGTGATACGGGACGGTAACAATGTGACAGGTGGAATGGATCAGTGCAGTGGAGGGGAGTGGCAGCAAAGTAGGGGAGGAGAGCAGTGCGAAGCAGGGACACTGTTTGCTCCCGCCACACACGTGGCTAATGTAAACAAAACACCGCCACCCGAACCTACCTCGACACCCGCACCACACACATTCCATCCATCCACACCATTCTTTCCACCATTACAGCACATGTTTTCAATGCCTGTTTACCCATCAATTATACCAACTTACCTGCAAACATTTCCAAATTTCCCACATACCAATCCATATGTGACCAACTGCACAGGGACAATAATACCGCAAACAGCAGGAAACCTAAAATGCGACATGAAGCAGAACTGCTGAGTACAACCTACCTCAACATCCGCGAGGGCCGATCACGGTGAAAACACCACCCAAGTTCCAAACCTTGCCCACGTTCGCTGGGACACCGACGGAAGATGCGGCCGCATTTTTGAAGGATTGCATATCCAGCTTCACCAGGTACGGTGTAAGCAGAGACGAATGGGCCTGCTGTGTCGGAGCTTAACTCCACAGAGATGCATGCTCTTGGTGGACATCTCTCAACCACTACGGGCTTCAGTGGGAGCAGTTTCGTCACTCGTTACAGTGCAAATTTCAAGGGGTCTTCACCTCAGTACATGCCCAGAGCAGACACCTAATCAAAATATTTCACCCATATTTGCCAGAGCGAGAAGTGCTCGAAGTAATCGCAGAGACTGCCAAACTGGAATTCACAACATTCTTAATACCTTTACTTAATGGCACAGTGGCAGATTTAATGCATGCTGCAATCATTTTTGAGAGAAAGCATGACACAAATGCAGTAAAATGGCGGCAAAAGCCAAGTGTAAACAAACACCATTCTGGCATGTCACAAAATGTTTCACAACAGTCACATAGCAGATGCATGAAACAGTGTATAATGGGACACCACATGAAAAAGTGCACCATAAGCAATGACATGGAAATGTGTGCAAACAGGATCTGAAGCAGAGTAGAGTTATGGGGTCCGGTGGTCAGAAACCACCATACCAGAATGTATCAGGTAATGTTAACAATCGACAACGAGGATGGAATCCAGAATATCCACCCCGACATCCGTGAAGGTACTGCCCGAATCAATAATATCACTGAAACAATAAACGTCCGAACAATTCGCCCGAGGCAGATCAGAGAAGCAGCCGAACGTAAGCAAAAGGGAAATGGGTTGCAGGGGTGAAGGGGCTGGACGCTTCCGACACTGCGTCCGCCAGAATTCGGACTACAAATATTAAACCAACTCCACAACAAACCTTAGTACAACAGATCAGTAGCAGTCATGCACCATTTATTTGCATTTTGGTTTCCATCAACTGTCAGTTGTGTCACGTTTTAATTTATACTGCAGCCTCACATAACTTAATACGACTGCACTTTATACACAGGTAAGATGTGATGTCTTCAGTCCATGTGATTCGGTTGGCCACGAATGAGCATTGTAGTATGACCGCAGCACAGGAAGTAGTAACGGTTCAAGTCCATGAGGAAGCATGCGGAGTGCACATACCCACATTTTTTTTTGTTTTCAGCATTCTTTGTATCATTCTTTTCGCAAGTGTTTAGGAGTTCGTTGTAAACATCGTTTCGCAAGTATGAAAGGAGTTAGAGTAGTACCAGCAACATCTATCGTGCAAGTTAATGCCATGTTCATCACTTCACTCCAGAAAATACTATCATCTATAATACCAACATTAGCAAGTATGTGCAGGCTGTACATAGCATGGAGGAGAGCATGTACACAATATTAGCAAGTAAGTACAGGATGTTCATAGTATGCAAGAGGGCGTATACATACCACATTAGTAAGTAAGTGCAAGAAGTGATGCAGGAGTATATGTACAAAGCATGCAAGAGGAGGATGTACATAATCAGCAAGCAAGAGGGGAGAAGTAGCATGTAGTCAGCAAGCAAGTGGGAGGAGAAATATTTACATAATCAGAAAGCAAGAGGGGAGGAGTAGTATGTAAGAGCAAGTGAGCAGGAAGCGCTATATGTAAATAACACGAAGGGCGAGAGAAGGGTGAGTGCCCGAGTGCCACGACTATGATGTTGGTCCCGATGTGTCCCGACCCCATGACGGCGAAGGCCGCGACATGCATGCAGAAGAGCAGGATAGGTCTTGAGGTTTGGCAGCACTTCAGGGGGAGAACCCGCAGAGGACCCACCTGTGTGAGCCAACTTTGGACTATCGCCAGAGGTAGTACAAGGCAGAAATGCTACCGACGAGCCCCAAAGAGAGGAGATTGGGCAGGAGGGTGCATAGGCACCTCAAGTATGTGCAGCAGAAAATGAGGAGAATGTGCAGAAGTCATCCGGCATCAGTATGACCCACAGAGAACCTGTAGCATCCGAATGCAGGAAGAGCAAGCTGAACCAGAGCAAGTAGAACGAGTAGACCAAGAAGGACAGACACACATGTGTGTGCAAGATGAGCTGATGCAGGGACAATTGCAGGAACAAAGTGTTAATGCAGGTGCAAGTGTGTTTACAGGATCTGTGCGCGTGGTCACACCCTGAAACAGCGCACTCCGTGAATAGCAGGGGCGATGAAGGAGTCAGCGAGGGCAGCAAGTGGGAGAGCTCGCTATGCCTTCGGAGGTCACATCGAAGGGCACACCCGCCACAACTGTGTTATCAGTGCCGGCAGCTGTAGTTGCCTAGCAGAAAGGGGCAACCACCGGCAGTGCATCATGTGGCAGGGCCACCGGAGCAGTGGTACCAACTGCGGTCATGCAGGCCTGCCTGCATCTGCAGCTGCTGCCAGTGACACTGGACAGCCTACAAACGGTCTCGAAGGGGGGTGAGGGGTTGTCATATGCCACATTCTCTCATCTCTAAGATATGACGTGTACCATGTGCCCCCATCTTTAGGTCGTTATGCACATTCCATCACATCAGCATCCATGAACCTACACCACCATGAGAGCGATATCAGTACAGCATCCAGCATTCCTGTGTTTGTGTGTGTGAGTTCATGCAGTGTATTAATGTGACAGTTGTTATGTTAGGTTAAATATTTTTCTTTTGTAAGGGTTATGTTGTGTTTCTTGTGAGGGCAGAAAGTGTGGAGGAAGTGTATAGACTTATTGTTTTGCCATGTGCTTGTTTGTTTATATTTTTACCAGATGTCATTGTGTTGTGACATCACGTAACCAGTGAGACATGATATAGAGGTTAGTAGGAGATTGTTATAATTATTTTTACAGTTTTAACATGTTCATTCAAGAGTAACTTAAATTAAGATAAGTTTCATGGGATTAGATTCACGGGAAAATAGAGTCACACTGTGTTATGTATATCTTTCTCAAAATACACCATGCAATGTTTTGACTAATGAAATGAATAGTAAAGTCATGTAGTATTAAGATAAATGGTGCACACATGTCACATACACGATTACTAATTATACGAGAGTTACTGCAAGTGCTACATTGTTATTGTAAATTGTTTATTTATTTTGTGTAACTTTATTATGACCACATGTCGCGTGATAATTTCATAGCCTAAACTCAAAGACTGGCCAACAGGGCCAAGGATCGGAGGCCACGTACAGACTGCAGGGCAAGGGACAGTGTTCGCAGACAATAACAAGCTAGCCCAAATTGCTTGTATTTATGGTAGCATAGTTTTAAAAGTTTTCAAGTAGTGCATTAAAAAGCCCCGAGTGATGCGACACAACACAAATGAATGTGGCGAAAGGCATCGCCATGGACAGACAAACAACACTTGTAAAAATCACATGAAATGCAAAGCGGGACACGCACAATGGAGATGTGGAAATAAACAAACCATGTACTTTAAGAATTATGTTTTATTTTTTCACTGTAGAATTGTCATGTCATGCTCTAAGTTATTTATGGGTTTTAAAAATCATTTGTATGCATTGCCACACCATACAAACTTTGCGAAAGAAAATATATTGAATTAACGGCACTTTGTCGTCTCGGGCAGGAAGCTGGTGTACAGGCGCGAACTCCCACGGCGATAATGGCAGTTGTCATTTCGGTACTTAGTGAGGCGGATGTTGTGTCGGGCCTCTCTTGTCCTACATCAGTTTTACCGGTCATGTAGCATGCAATCCGCAACATTTTTCACTTCTTTTAAGCCTGAAGAGCCCTGTGTAATGAACACACTGGTGATGTAACTTACCGTACATCTTTTGTATGACCACGTGCTAACATTTACAGTATTGGAGCTCGGCGAGTCTAGGGGCGAATAAATCATGTAAGTACCCTCTTTGGGAATTGTATAAATAAGTCATGACGTGAGTTGAAATAACTGTATATGTATTTGTTTATTGGTTAATCGGACCACGTAACCGAGAGCAGGAATTTCACAAAAGAGTGTGTTTATGGCACAGGGTGGCCATAACAACCCTGTATTAGTGGCGTATACGGGTGGCCGACAATCCGTACTAGACCAGGCATAACCGGATTTTAGAGGAAGTCCACCATCATCAATATCAGCCGGCGGCTGATTCAGGATGTGCAGCCACTTTGGGCGATCGGCCGTACGCCCCCGAGATGAAGAGTAATCATGTTCGCAGCTGAGCGGACTGGCATTTTGGGTAATGATTTCATCAAAAAACATTACCTTTCTACATAACCTCAACATTCCTCGCGGACCAGACAGCTCAACCCTGTCAGAATGTTTGTCTCGCTGTGATCTTTAACGCCAGAGCAACAGGGCTGTGCGCTCTACCGACGGGCATAGCATGCGCCCGGTCCAGGAACGATCAGGAGCAGCGCAAGTGCAAGGGGACACTTGTACAGAGCAGATGGTGGTTGCCATGACAACTAGGACACCACGAGCTGGAAGGGCACAAATGAGGCCCAGTAATAACTAAACTTGCAAGTCCAGGGCCTAAGTTGAACAGTGTTCGCTATATGAATTAAATAATTTATTGGTTGTTTTGTTTCTTTTGTTTATAGTACATTGTTAACCTGTTGTCATCCTTATCATCATGCATCTAGTGTTTTGTCCATTTCATTCATATGTGTTTCCTATTACAGTATTTGTTTTGTTAATTTTAATATTAGCATGTTGTAAGGCAAGAAGATGAAAGTTGTAGCAGAAAATAGTGCCACCTGGTGCGTGGGTAAGCTGCGGTGAGCCCACACATCAGGTGAGAGAGTTAAGTAAGTGAGTAGCATTTGACGGAGGTGGAGTTGGTGTTGTGAGCTCCGGAATTTTCCCGTGCTTGAGGGGCGGTCTTCAACTTTTGATATGGACATTCTTTGCAATATACTGTAATCACTTGGGACCTTCTTTCTCTTTCACCACCCAGTAAGCCACCTCCTATTCCAGTGGTTTTTGCACTGCCCCGGAAGTTTCAGCTTTCACAGCAAAGCATTGTGTTTTATAAGATTTTTTTTTGACAGTTTCACCGTAGTGGCTGGTCAAAGCCAGAAATTGTAATGTCAAGTCCTTTCCTAGAGAGAGAAGTGTATATTTATCGGAATAAATATGTCTGTGAACTGGACGACACTGTATTTATTTTCGATTGCATTATGCGTGTCAGGGGACGAGCCCTCACAACACCCGCTCAAACCAGTTTAATCTTTTGCATGTGTCAGTAAGCTTTGTTCCGAACTTTATGTGCATGTGGTTGCCCCTGACAATCCATGTACGCGAGGTTTAAATGTCTAGGCAGTTTTCCCATCAATATAACAATGGTACGTAGTCAACCGACCGTCTACCATTTAACAAATGGCATAATTAATCTGGAGCAGTAATCAATGGAGCAGAGGTCGTCAGCTTCATCGGCGAGGAGATTGGTCAGGGCGTACGGACTGCAACTCTTAGATTAAGAGATTCCATGACTACATTGACGTCGTATTGATGGCATTTGGCGCCAAACCAGTATAATAACATCCTAGTCCTCATCTTCACCGCCCCCAAAATCATTCTTACACCTTTTTCGCCGTCCCAGAGATGTCATGTTATGGAATTTTTACTAATATACAAAAATAATATATAATTATAATAGGAAACTTAAAACATATGCTACATCTTAATAACAAATTTTTTCAACACCTTGGAGCACGACCTGACACTTTTCTTCACAAAATCTAAATGTAGGTATATGTAAAATGAAATAAGTTAGTGTTTTAGGTGCACAAGCAATATCAGAACTCAAAGTATAATTCTACATTACAATATTATTTTTCAAAAATTAACTTTTCCAAAACGATAATTTTTTATAATCAATTTATTATGTTTTCGATTATAAAAGTTAAAGTTTATTAATTAAAATTATTAATATATAATCGATTAATCGTTTATCAACATCGAATATCCCCATCACTGGTATCATATCAGTACCAGTAAAAATATGGATAATAATTCGTAGTTAAGGTTATTTTTGATATTTTTATATGCTGTTATGACTAAAAGTATAAAAGGATTAAAAAATATTACATTGCGGTTTTAAATATTAACTAAGAATTATGGGCGTATATAGATAACATATTGTGATTTAAATAAGACTTTGGTTACAATCTCAAAATAATGAGTTTCACTATCTGCTCCATGGTGCTCCCAGGAAATTTGAGGACTTTTGTAGAGATATTACACGGAACTGAAATGTTATTAATTTAGTAGAATTTACTCCTCACCGAGATTTTAGGCGGTGCCTTTATTGCACATTTCTTCAAACAATACCAACTCTTAAGTCACACTAATCATCATGTGCCTTGTATATTAAAAGGTTAAACAAATGACTGACTGAATAGAATTAGGTGACCTCACCAGCTTACCGCACAAAAAAAAAAACAGAATACAGTAGTTTAACAGTAAATTTTTAGGTAGGTATTAATGAGAACATCTGATGGCTTCGGTGGTCTGTACCATCAGGGGAAAAGGTTATGTGAATTGGATATACATCCAATGCACATCCACTGGTTGAGACTTCTCCGGTCAGGAGTCAGCGCTCAGCGAGAGCTCATAATTGCGGAGTTATGGATCATGGGTCCTAAAGTGGCTTCTTTGATGTTCCACCATCTCTGGTTGCTGTTGCAAATGCTGATGTTAATATAATCCCATGGCCTAGGCTAGTAGCGGGTATTCCAGCTCCCTCTATATGTTTACTCACTCCTGGGAGAATTGTTCTGGGCCATTCTCATTCCCAGCATATTTGAGTAAAAATGTATGAAAATGAGTAAAGAGCTGTTACGCGACTGGAGAAATAAAAGGCTCATTTACATTAAGTCTATTTTATTTCTTTGATTCGCCCGACAGGGGCAATGATATAGATGATCTCCACTATAGCTTGGAGAGCTCTACAATGAAAAAAAAAAAACAGCACAAAGCTTACATGATTTTAGGCTGAAAACTTAAGGTTAGGCCATGTACAAACGGTGCAGACTGTGGAGTAACCCACTCCCCAGCTATGAAAGATAATCTTAAGGTTCCGAATAAAATATAATTACTATTGAGAAACATATGATGATCACACAAAAGATGCTGAGCCAGGGAGGTAGCATACGAACGTCCGCTCCACATGAGTACTACTACGTCACTAACTTGGCGTTGGCAGGGAGCTCACTGAATGGCAGAACTTTCCCACACAAGCATGCAAAAACCTTAAAATCAATAATTGTAATGATGATGAGTGAAATGACTTGTGGCAATGTAACACTGATAGGAAGTGAACATACATGAACACTTTAATTTTATTACTTAACACACACACAAGAAATATTATAAAATATAGAATCACATTATACTTATTTGTAACTGTACTACTTAACCTCAGATTCCGGGTGCTATTTCAAGGTGCTGATAATTTGTTTCTAACTAATAGCCGATGAAACTAATCATGTGCAGAGGTTAATTAACATGTCACCCTTCTTTGACAAATACTTACAGCTAACAACTTAAAGCCCTTCATACTAATAATAATAAAGAGGTGTTAGGCCGCCACAGGCTCAATACGTTAGGCCAACATGGTGATGCCGACCACTGCCCTCCTAGACCATTTGCCCACCGTCCCCAGCTCAGAGCATCAGATATCAGCACTCTACCAGGCATGCAGGCGCACCAGTGCATTTCATGCACCGTTCGAACAGGGAGAGTGAAACATGACATGCTAGTGCAACGAGTGCAGCAGTAGAGTGCAGAGCAGACCAAGTGCCATGTGATCCAGTGCAGAGTGGCCAACGACCAAGTGCACTACTCGTGCACTAATGCATGGAAATAGCACCAGAGTGCAATGTTTCCTAAAGTGTATTAAAAAGGGATGGTCACGCCAGAACACGCGGGCACCTTAACTGACCTAAAAAATTGCATTAAATCCCCCGCGGGCTAGTACAAGTGATTTTTATGTTTTGTTTTCATCTCCACTCTCACATTTTTTCATCCTGATGTCATTACATTAAGTGTTATGCAATGTATTGCAATTGTTTTGATGCACAGTTTTTTCATGTCTGTTATTAAGTAAGTAGGGTGAGGGCAAAGGGTTTTTGTGCAATGTGTTAGAAATTAGATCAATGTGGTTTGCCTGCCCGCCATTGTTGACATGCGCACCATGTTCCATGCTCAGTTCACGCTAAGCATCTAGAGAGGTTGGATATTTGTCTCCGCATTCGTGGTTTGTGCGTGGCAGGTGGCCATCACTTTTTGTTTCACCAATCTTTAGGGTAACAATAGTTAATTAATTTTGGAACAGCTTTCTTTTGCTGCCCGGTATTCCACCTCTCACCTTCCCCAGTGCTAGCATAGCCTGGGGAAGCATAAGTTGTGCAAAGTAATACATTATCTGGCTTCACGCCAATTTTAACAGTGCAACTTATGTCGGCAGGTTGATGCCCGGCAAATTGTATAAAGTTGTTCTCATGAAGAACTTATCAATAAACCCAGTAAAACGATGCAAATTGTGTCACATGTTTTATTCGGTCACCTTCGGGCATTTCATGGTGTGGGCCCTCACCTTCCCGCCAAAAGCATCGCATTTTACAAGTGTAATTGTATAGTTCAGTATGTCAAACGAACGTAAAGCAGTTATGGGTTTGTGGTCAGCCCCAATAGTCCATCGTGTAGTACATGCGTAAAATTGGAATATATGTGAGGAGCAGCAAAGCAGCATGCCAGAAGGATTGCTACCTTTAGTTGTCGGCCCACAATACTGAGACAGAAGAGTCATCTCTCCACAACATCACGGTATTGTTTGCTGTACAATGCCTGGCACCCCAGGTAACTGTATATTTCCAACACAATTTTTCTGGTAAATTACTTTACCGCTCCTCAAAACCTATACAACCCCATCTCATCCACCTCACCACCGCCAATGTCCTACGTCCAACTACAAAACAAAACACTGAAAATGGCACGACACAATTATGAAAATAAGTATTTTATAAACTATATGTTACACGTGCATGTCTCTGGATTAGTGAAATATGTGCAAATATTATGTTGAGCATGCACTGTAGTTATGTTTGTGTGACATAAAATTGTCAATATGAATTTAGCACACCAGTATTGACATAAGACCCTTTTACATATAAATTATTACACACAACAAAATACATGTTAAAATTTGTTTAAAAAAATTACAATTAAACTTACACACATTTCTTTTAAGCACATAGCTCAAAATAAACAACACTTATTTTTTTGTGCACGTAACACAAACGCTACAATAATATGACACTCAATAACAAAAGCTAAACACTGCACATGATAAAAAATAAATTAAAAAGGCCATGAAAATCAAATATAATATAAACAAATAAAACACACTAATGCACTATAGGGATGCAATAATGCACACACGTGGATCACTGGCTAGTAGCTCACCACTACTCTTACTTGGTCGCTAGGTGCATAATGAGTGTTGCTCTGGCGAGTGTGGGGAACAGTCTAGGGGTCACACGTGGTTCCCGTCACATTATTTATTTTTAAAATTTTATTTGTCATTTTTATATTTTTAATAAAATGTTTTTATATACATGCATACCTAATTATATTTGCAATAATCCAATACATAGATTGTTGTCATAATTCGAGGCCTCTACGGAATTTGTTTTGTTCATATATTTTGCTATGAAAAAATACATAGTGCAGGACTTCTGAGCATTAGTTATATTTGGGCATCATTCCAATAAGAGGACAAGTAAAATACTGATGTGTACTGCTTCCCAAATCATTATTTATGGAGGAAATCTCTATATCTGTGTTTTTGGGGCTCTTTGATTGAAAGGGCTCTAAATTAACTGCTAGAAGTAATTCCAAAAAAAAGTTTTGGTATCGAATCATTCACTGATATGATACTGGTTAAGTATCGAAATAAAAGTATCTATTCCAAATACCCATACCGAAATGAAGGTATCGATACCAGTATCATATACATAAATATCGCAACACCTCTAGTTGTGCCGTGTGCCAGGAGCAAGGCAAGGCAGTTCAGTGTAATGCCAAGTGTAACCCCTCTCCAGTCCAGCGGGAAAGTGAGGGGGCGTAATGGGCTACTCGTAAAGAAGTTTTTCCAAGGCGAATAAATTCATTAAGTGAAAAAACCCAGTGAACTTGGGAATGCTAAACGATGCCATTACAAAATATGCATAGTGTTTATTTCGTTAGCAATGTGTACGTTCTTCCCAGCTCTTATTTTCACCCTCATTTCAATCAGTATTCAAAGAATGTGTTGAGTTTTCATGTCAGTTGTAATACAGTGTATTTTATTTTATTTTCATGTTATGCATTGCAAGTGTTTATATTTCGAGCAATTTCAGTAAAGCTTTGGTACAGAAAGTAGGGCACCTGTTGGTTGCATGTCCCCAATCTGGCATCATGCGCATCCTCCGAAAACCAGTTTGCATTTGTGCGCGCTCCAGGTGGATTTTGCTTCACCAACCTCATTAGTTTTCGATCGTTAGTTTTCAATAGTATGTAATATATAGGAAGTCTTGTTCTTCTTATCCAACCAGACACACCATCACTTATCCACCAGTGCTTAAATCGATTGAGGAAGCTTAGATATCAACTGTAATCATATTTTCGGCTTCGCGCCTTTTCACAGTATCGCCATCCTGGTGGGTGGAGGGAGTGGATAGGAGCTACAGCCAAAAAACACTGTAAGTTTTCACCTAGAGTGAAGTGTAATCATTGGGCAAGGGTAAATACATGATTGCTCGCCAACAAAGTGTGTTTTATTCCCAGCACTGCCTTGGGGCATTTTGGGGTACATGTCCCCTATAACCCACTTCATGCAAACCTACATCAACCAGTCAGTGATGAGCATAATTAGAATTAGTTCACATTGTTTGCAGTTTAAGGCATGTGGACTAGCCTTAATAAGCCCACTATACAGCAAATGTAAGTACTTCAAGCAAGGGGCAATCATCATTTTACAACGAGGGATTACATACTTCTGGGTGCATGGCCCGCAGCACCCTGAGATTAACCACTTCAACAGCAGCAACAACTTGACAACAGTGCCTGGTGCCTATTCAGGAATTCCAATCCTTTAATATTTTTCCTTAACAATGTTTTCACTGCCCCTCAAAGTTCATCTTAAATCCAAACTACACAGCCAACCAGCATCAATTCGCACAGCCTTCATTTTGATTAACTAAAAACCAATAAATTTACATGACATATAATGACACGTGTGTGAAAATTTTGGTGGAAATCAGTTGATTGGTCTCTGAGACATGGCAAAAAAAACTTTATTTTTAAACAGGGGTATCTTATGCTGTGTCCGAATTTACCCAAAGTACATACTTATGATTACCTATCCATGGAAGTGATATCGTAAGTGCTGTCCCAATTGCAAGTGAAGTACACACATATACAAGTAATTGAAGATGTATTCTTCTCGCGTACTTGCAGAATATGTGCCGCCATTTTGAGAAGCAATTTGTAGGCTATGACATCTTATGGGCTGATACATCAGGGAAAATATGTTTTGGTGGACAGGATAAATTTATATTGTGAGTTGCCAGACTCGAAGGGCACCAGCTCAAAGAGCAGAGTACTGCTGGGAGTCATGGTGTTGACAGTCCACGTGGACCTCCCTGATGCCCTGCATCTTCCGGAGATGCTGAAACTCTATAACTAAATCCAATAAATACCTGATCTAGTAGGAGGTATTTCAACTCCTTTTATATGCTTTGCTCAGTCCCGACAGATTGTTTTGGCCACCTTCATGCCTTCTTATAAATCTCATGAAAACTGGTAAAGTTGCCTAGAGTCTGTTAAGGAAGAGAGGCACAAAAATTTCTATATCCTCCATTAAAGCGGGAGGGCGCTTACACTGGTAAAAAGGCACGAACACCTACATTATGATTTAAGAGAAAATTTAAGGTCCGGCTGTGTACAAATGGATCACACTGTGGAAAGCGGACGTGTCTTCCTACAACATATCAGTTGTCTGGTAGACAGTAAACAGGAAGGAACTATTGCAACCTTACTCCCCCTCCTCCCCTCTTCAATCCTATATTAAAAAATTAGTATTACATATATACACCTCTTTCCCAACACATCACACCGCGATCCACCACAAGACATCCAAGGGTGAACATCGATGCTGCTGCTCTCCAAAAATATAAATAAATGGCCCTTATTACACATACCAAATATACAATCACACAATAATCTTAAAAATGTAAACATAAAATAATTTTTTAAAATTAATCATTAAATCAATCAATCAAATTTCATCCGATTAATTTTATCGCAATAATATTTGCGGATTTAGATTTTCTTAATCAAATTTCTGTTTGGATTTATTACGTATTAATTACCAGATTAATCTAGTCAATCCATTTCATATCAAATCGATAATCCAATTAATCAAAAATGATCTAGGACCACTTATATCTGTATACTACTGCTGTATTATCACCTGCTTCTCGCTGCCTCTTTTCTCGCTGATACTTCTGCTGCTGCTGCTTCTGCTGTTATTTCTTTTGTAAACAGTAGGCATGACCAACACTTCTGACCCGTGGAGGGGGGGGGGCGGAGCTCTGTAGCACGGCCGCTGGATGTAATGACTCTCGTAGTCGTCTGCAACTCCCTCAGTGTCGTCGTAATTCTGTTCTCGTCGTTTTCGTTCCGGGTCACTGCCCGTACCGGACGTCAGGGTGTGGTCCCCTGTATTGCTGACTCCACCTCCAGTGCTTAAGCCAGGGTGCCTTTTTTGTGGGGTGCAGCCAGTAGACTTAGGGCTACTGCTCGACGTACCTCTGTGTCGGCGATGGCATTGATGAAGAAGTCGACTGCTATGATGTCGCGCGCCTCGTTGGGGCACTGTCCCAGAGATGGGTAGGAGAGCCGCACGATGTTTTGCCATATCTCTTGCAGTGGTTCCCTTGGTCACTGAATGCGGCTTCGCAGTTGGGCATGGTGGACATGTCGTAGGTACCTGTCTCCTAAACGTAGCTCCTAGGCCGATACCAGTGTGGGATACTCTAGTCGATTTCGCTCTGGCAGAGATTATAGTATGCTGATAGCTGGGCCTCTCAGTACAGCCACAAGTCAGTAAGCCCGCTGTTAGGTTGTCCAGCCATTTAGGGTGGTGACTATTTGAAATTGGTGTTGGTACTCCTGCCAATAAGTCTGGCCATCGTAAGGGGCGGGCTTAATTGAGACCCCCTTCCTTACTCCAGGTTGCGCGACCCCAATGCCGCGGATCTTCTTGCTCTCCTCCGAGGTTGCTGTATTGGGCTCGTCTTGCACTGCTTCTTCACTTTTCTCGGCTGCCGATGTGGTGGTACTGAAACTCCGTTGCTGGAGAGATTCATGAAATTCCTTCTCTAATGCGCTAATCTTCTGTCTCAACTCATTCTCGACACTGTCCATTTATCATTCATACTGAACATTATTTCGCTTACACTGTTAATTTTCGTATTCACTAACTCGCTAATGGCTTATATTTTCCTGTCTACATTCTCATTAACAGATTAAGTTTTCCTGTCAACGTTCTAAATAACAGTGTCTCTTTTCTTATGTACTTAAATCACTTACATTAGTTATCTGGGTATTTGCACTCTCATTTACACTTACAATTACTGAACTAATTTATTATTTACAGTTTCATTCACACTTTCTTTTACAGAACAAATTTTAGTAATTACAATTTCATTTACATTTACGTTCACACTACTAACTTGGTAACTTACACTTGTGCTCACACTAACCACCTAGCTACCTAGCCCCTTAATTAATGTTCGCAGTGCCTATAGTTCTGCAAATTTTTCTAGTTAACATTCACAGTGATTGTTGTACAAAACATTCTTAATTTTGCTGCCTACAACTATTACAATAAATCAATTTCTTTGACTATCACTAACTACTTGCCTATTCTTAATTACATTTACAGTTAAATGCCTCCATCCCACTTCTAACACCAGTGTTACATGGGACGCCTGAGGGTCGTATCTGAGTTCGCCATGGATGGAGGTCTTAATAAAACTGAAATAACGAAATTTGATTTCTAGTTTATTCACCTAGCTATTATTTACAACACTGAAACATCTGTCTTCACTATTACTCTTTTTAGTTAGCACACTCTAAATCGGAATCAGTTATTTAGAGTGCAGTGAGCGTAATATTTAATGTCTATTTCAACTCTAATTAACGTACTTCTTAATTGTCTCTATCTGGTTACAGTCAATTAACTGATACTCATTATTAATACTTCTTCAGTCAATCTGTTGCCACCATTTGTAATGTCTTTCCCTCACGCATCTAGTCAAATAGTCCAGCCTGCCAGTCTCATTCTTCATTGCTTGATAATAGAAGTCGCAGATTTCCCTTCCGCTGGTCACTTCTCTCGCTGCTCGTCTTCTATCGCTCGGAACTAGGCCACTCATTCACACATCAACTCCTCGGCTTGGAGGCCTGTCATACTTTTATAACGATCGCCCTGACCATCTGGAAGTTTCAACGCAGCCAGATTCACGCTGAGAGAACGAGGTCAGCAATCCAGAGCATTCTTCAGATAAACGCTGAAATCAATTCAACCAAAGTCAGCAGCTTGCGCCACGAGAAGGATCACCGTCTCAGCTCGCTTTCTGTAACAGATACGTGGCCGCCGGCCTATCGCTCGCCTTTTCATTTAAAACAGTCCTTTGATCTGCTGCTGCCGCTATCGTACAACTGCTGTCCTTCACCTCCACTTGCTCGCGCGGGATGCGAAGGAGAGTGCGAGTAACAGTATATTTTAATATACAGCAGTCTTAACAAAAGACTAGTTTACTTAAAAGGGGGGGGGGGGAATTAAAAATGTATAACTCGCATTATATCCTGGAAGTACAATTTCGCCCTCGTCTGCAGTTTATTTTCGATTCGTAGGTGAACATAGTGAGAGATAACGTTTAGTAGTTTCGATAAAAACCCTTAATGCACATTTTTCAACACAGTTAAATCGTTACGTATTCGACCGCGCTTAACCCTTATATTATGCCGAGCACAGTCGTCTACGTCTGACGTGTTAAAGGATAGGTAAAACATGATCGGTGCTGGCCACGTCCAGAAGCTAGCACCATTACAGACGTCGTCTTTCCCTAGGCAATGCTATTGGTTGGAGTTGACACACCAACTATTACATAACTGGTCGTTTATATTGCCATGGATCTACTGAAACCCCGTCCCATGGGTTCCAGAGTTTCGGTTGCGATGAGAAATATGTAAGTACTCTTCACAATAAAAACAAATTATTCTTTTGCAACATCTGGAACGAAAAATTAATGCAAACGTTAACCCGAAGGGTGGTGCGGTGGCAAAGGTGCATAATAAATAGTCTCGTCAGGATGAACGAATATCTTGGTGGTTAATCACTGGTTTACTATACGCTGTTCACGGTAAAGTGAGCACTTTTGGACACCCTTTCATTTTGAATAATAGTCAATAAATATATTTTACTGTAACCTTAGGCGTTAAATTCCGAGTGCAGTAGAAAATGAACACTTTGTTTATTACTAATATGGCAATATTTATTTAAAAAGGTGGTTATACGATGAACAATGGTTGAAAGAAAAAAGTAACTAGGGCTTCAAAAGTACTCACTTTACCATGAACGGCCTATACCAACATTGTCGCGGTGGTGTAGAGGTCTGGCTACTCGCCTCCCCCAACGCGAACTGGGGCTTCGATTCCCAGCGAGGTCACCACTGTTTTCGCATGTGTAAAACGTGGCGGACGTTGTCCAAGGCAGGCGGATTATCTCGCAGTACTCCCGTTCATGCCCCTCCACCCCGTGCATTCCTCCACTTCTCCATGTTCACCTCATTTCACATTTCACCGCCGCGCGGCGCTCAAAACTTCGCCCTCTAAGTATTGACTGAAAACTCAAATAAATTAATTTATAGGCTGTTCACGAAAAAGTGAGCACGTTTAAAATCAACCTTCAAAAAATGTAGGCCTACTGCTCGCCGTACCTCTGTGTCGGCGATGGCATCGATGAACTTGTATATAGTACAAGTTTTTACTTAACTTCATTTATGTATGTGGGTGGGCGTGTTTAGTGCAAATCTTGCAAGTCGATTTTAAACCACTTCCCGTTATCCAATTGAGTTGAAATTTTGCATACATGAGTAGTTCCGATGACAATACAATGCGAAGGTACTGATAAGCTGATCTGATGATGGAGCCGGAAGTTACAAGCTTTTATGTACCTTCACGTGCATGTATGTTAAACCACTTCCCGTTATCCAATTGAGCTGGATTACGCATACGTGTGTAGTTCTGAAGACAATACAATCTGAAGGTACCACTGAGCTGATCTGATGATGGAGCCAGAAGCTACAATCTTTTATGTACCTTCACGTGTATGTATGGTAAACCACTTCCCGTTATCCAATTGAGCTAGCTGCAGTAATGTTGCCAGACCTCCCAGTCTTTGACTGTCGCCCTTGTGTGGGTGGCACAAGCCTGCCTCGATCAGGCAGGGTGGCGTGGTGCGTCCTATCAGCTGTGCTCGCTCGCACGTGCACACACAGAGTCGAGTTGCGTTTTTATATAGTGTATTAATGATGGTTTTTCATATTACGTACTTAATGAATTTTGTATAAATATTTTAGTATGTTGGCGAAAGTTTATGAGAAACTTCGATGTCTTGTAAATGTTGAGTTACATTATTTTCTCGCCTTACATAGTAAACGTATCCAGTTTGGCCTCGGACTTGTCTCAATGAGTACTTTGGTTGCAGATGGTGACCAGCGTCTGATGAGGTTCTTTAGTATTTAATTCGACAGATGTAGCACTGCACATTTACAGACATTGAGCTTGTCGCGAGATGTGCATTGCCACATAATATAATAACAAAAATAATTGGTGAAACTAAAAAGTGAAAATTAAATAACTGTAAAAATCTTTTAAAACCAAGCTTTTATTTATACATGCATAAAAAAGAGAAAATTAATTATAGTAGTTACACAATTTGTATAACTTGTAAGATGCGGTCGAACAGCCGTAATAAACTTTACTACAAATTAATATGTTTGTGTCAATTTATATGTAGTATATAAAAGTTTGGCGCAATATAGAACGTATACCTCATTTGCGTAACCGTAGCAAGGACATATCTTGCGTAAGACTCTTAACTATTCACAATATAGAACGTATACCACAGTTGTATAAGCGTAGTAAGCACATATATTGCGTAAGGCTCTTGACTATTCACAATATAACACGTATACCTCAGTTGCATAAGCGTAATAAGCACATATATTGCGTAAGGCTCTTGACTATTCACAATATAGAACGTATACCTCAGTTGCATAAGCGTAGTAAGCACATATATTGCGTAAGGCTCTTGACTATTCACAATATAGAACGTATACCTCAGTTTAATAAGCGTAATAAGCACATATGTTGCGTAAGACTCTTCAATAGTCACAAAATAGAACGTATACTTCAGTTGCATAAGCGTAGTAAGGACATATATTGCGTAAGGCACTTGACTCTTCGCGCCAAATTTCTATATACTAAATATAAATTGTCACAAACATATTAATTTGTAGTAAAGTTTATTACGGCTGTTCGACCAGATCTTAAAAGTTCTACAAATTGTGTAACTACTAGATTTATTTTTCTTTTTTGAGTGCATTTATAAATAAATGCTTTGTTTTAAAAGTTTTTTTTACAGTTTTTTTTTACATGTACTTTGAGTGGCATGTACACGGTAAAGTTCGTAACGACTGAGGTATAAATTATTTCAATGCTTTAATTTTGAATTAAACGTCTTAGTTAAACATTTGTGAATTTTCAAAAGATTTATTTTGCTCTCTGTTTATTAATACACGCGTACTTGCAAGAACGAGCAAATTTGCAAAAAATTGTAAACTTTCACTTATGTAATAATTGCACAGTTTTGCCTGTCCGAAGCATTAACAGATTGATCGGGCCCATGGAAATGTTAACTTTACACGTGGCGGAAGACTACACAATATAGATACCAGTAGGTCATAAAAAGTTCTTTCAGAAGTGTTGAGTTTACTGTGAATAACCCATGAAAACACTCGCCAGGAACTACTAGTCTGCTACCATATCCATATAGTCTATACGTAGACATACGAAATATAAAAAGAATAATAGGCGAGACATTCTCGTGGAAATTATTCAGGTAGTTCAGAAAAAAATACTTTTAAAAGCAATCAAATTCACACTCGTTTCTTGCTGCAAGCTTGGGCAGTTCTGAATTTGCCTAAATTAATTTTTTTTGCGCTATAGCTAAATTATAAGAATGATATTAAGGTAAGATTAGCAATAGTATGCGAATACCTGGAGAATATGAAAGTGCTTTTATTTCTAAGCAATGTATGCCACAATCAGGTGTAAGACTTTAGCGCATTCCTTTTATTAGAATCTCATTAGAACGTTGTCGAATCTGCTGACGCCACTTACGAGGAGAAACAGTCTTGGTTTGGATCATCATATACGTAAGCAAGACGTGAAGGTCTGTATTAGTTAAACTTCACGCTGTTGCCCTAAGTTCTTATTGAAACTCTCTATTATCTGAGTATAGGGTTAGCATAAACAACGAAGAGTTAGTATTACGAAATAAATGGTTTGTGGGGGGGGGGGGGGGAGGATAGGCCTACCATATTATTTTTGGAGTCAATGAAATGTAGCAATTCCATTATGATGTTTTACTGAAGCTAAAATATTTCAAATTCAGACATACGATTTCGTTAAAGTATGAATGACGGTGCCTTAGACTAAGCGTTTCTTAAGTTCAGATAAAATTAACTATTGTTTTATTCATATTTCTTGCTGGGTGTTTTTGGCGCCTGATTAACTGTTTCACGCCATATTGCCGCAACTTACCTTCGTCTCGTACTTATTTGGAAATTTAAATGGTAAAATATTAAACTTCATTTTCCCGTGGCGTGAATACAGAATATCTATCGTCACTTAAATGTTTTTAAAATATAAAGTAAAATGTAAAAGCTGCTATCTTGTTAATTAATATTAAAAAACGAATTTAGGTTATCTATAATTTGAGGATGAAAACAAACATTCGAAAGAAAATGTACAAAAATAAATAAAAAGGAAAGTTACGTGAATAGTGTATGATGCAAGTACTGTTAACGTAAAGCTTTTAGACGGCATACAAGGCAACATCAGTTTACGTAAAAGCAGTTTATACACCTGGGAAAAAATATATTACATATTTCCCGTTTTGCAAATCGTTATCTTAACTACATCTGTTCTCCGGGCACTAATTGATGTCCAAAAATAAAACACCTATTTCCTTGTTGAAATAAATGCAGCTGTGTGTTGAAAATGCATTTTTTTTCTTGTTGCGAGGTTTAAACAAATCTCGCAGCGGGTACTGTTGGCAAAGCTCGTTCTTCCTAAAGCGTACCTTGTTTGCGAAAGACTCGATCATTCCCCCGCAGTCTGCAAACTGCTCGTATAACGCCATAACGTCACGGTAAATCAGCCTTAACTCTGATAAAGTAATGTCTCGGTGTTTCCGCCCTCGCACGCTACCACCGACACCATCTGTGCTTCCCGCCCTTCTTCGCAATTCCACCTGCTTCCTCCTCTCGTGCGTTCCTCTTTGTCGTCTCTTCCTCGTCCACTCCCGTTTTTAAAAAGTGAATTTTACTCAACTTTCCGCCGTAAAATACGCCTTTATATTCTCTTATTTTTACCTTCTACCTCTTTAGAACCGGGGGCCCCATCTTTTCTTGAAGATGTGAGTCTCACCATATCCTTTAGTCCTGAAATATCCAATTCAAAAGAGTGCTTTCCATTCCGGGGGAGAGAGAGGGAAACAAGAGTAAAGAAGCACGGGAGGATGAGCGAAGGAAAGAAAGAGTCGAAATGAAAGAAAAGATGGAGCACTTTTTACCACAGTAATATTCAAATGTGTCTTTCCGGGAACTCTTTTTTTTTTTCTCCCTCCGTACCACTCTTAGCTTTATGTTAGTGCTCTCGTAATATGAGTACTTTTTTTTTCATGCAGCAGGAACAATTTTTGATTTCTTTTCCCGCAGCGGAAAATCGCGTGCTACAGCGGAAAGCACGTGGACATACGTCGTGTAATGCAACTCGACTACCTGGGGTCCAGAAGCCAAATAAAGCACGCGTATGCATTATCTTCAGGTTCGTGATTAGCAGCGCGATCAGTTTAGCACTAGAACTGTTTCATTAAGGGCCCCGCCTACCGAGTGTTTGAAGTGCGTCGCAGAATGTTTGAGATATCAAGTTTCTCCACGAAGCTGTTATAGTAAATTCAAGGTTTCTCCGACCTTTTTTAATCAAATCTTTGAAAAATCTTCCCATGTATGACGTGTTAAGTTATTTCCCAAATACGCCCTGTATCACAAGCGTTTTATACTTGTGTCCATAAAAGTTATTTTTTCCCCGTTAAATTGAAATTTATCCATAAATTATAATCCTTCATTTATAAACAATCTGAATAAAAATCAGGGAAAATATAGGTATGTTGGTAGCGCCTAGTAAGAAACAGTTCTTATACAAACTACTGTTACACTGAGTGCGAATGAATGTGGTCCGTTGTCCCTCTGGCGTAATTCTCCATGATTAGTTAAGCTTAGTTTACACGAGGCTGAGGAATATCCTGGAATTAGAACATTAGGAGGGCTTCATAAAAGGCGGAAGTAACCGTGAATGGACTATAAACGCGTGTCCAATGTGCTGATCTACGAAAAGAACACACACATCAGACGAGGGCTGTAGAGAGCTTTCAAGACGCCAGGCACATTTGAAACACCATTTCAGAGTAATCCGAAACGGCTAGAAAATACTTTCAAATCTCTCTATCTGAAAATATATGTGCCAGAAACGTACAAAACGACTTAAGGGCCCTGCATTGAATCTCCGTACAGACTTTCCCCCAGTAAAATAATACGTTCGCCGTTGGAAGTCCCACAGGTACACGGAAGTGCGATGAGAACACTGTACGCCAGTCCAGAGCCTTGCGCTTAGTGGCGAAGGCACACTTGATGTGCGATGCGGTATCGCCCTTATCACTCCCGCGCTTCTCAGTTTCAAACGCGGAAAAAACTCCAGGTTAGGCAAGGGCCTTAACGCGGTTGCCTAGTGCAGGATTGGCCGAGTGAAAGCTTATCGCTTTGCTTATTAAATAATTTTAGGCGTGTCACGCTCACTTTTCACGATTTTTTTTAAATGTCAATTTTTGCCTGGGTCACGTTTTATAAAATAAAATAGTAACATACTTAATACCCGGAAAATTACGTGTAAATAAGGGGACGGTATGGCGGGGGAGGGGGGTGGCGGCGCTTTCACACCGAAGTGAGAATTGGCAAATGGCAAGCGGCAAACGACAGGTGACACACAAGGTGTTTTCAAACCGAAAAGTAAATGTTGCTTGGTTTTCTATTGAATTCGCTGTGAGCGGGACGATGACTTTTTGCTTCAGAGGGCGTGACAGCTGCTATAGAACGTCTCACGCTTAGATTGCAGTGTGCGGTGTAATGGACATTCACTCTCTCTTTCCAATACATGATGTCTGTCATTAAAGCAGTCGTTCCTGCGTGCAATGTTGCCTGATAAAGTTATCTTTCTGCAACTTCGAAAAAGAAAACTATCTACGTTGCTTGCGCGCCGTCCAATCTCAATGATAGGGGTTTCTCACAGGCTTCAGTTTCAAAGGAGCCACTTAACCTTGCGTCGCAGAATTGGATTCCTTTACAAGTTGGCAGGGAGGTAAACAGATAAAAATTATCTTAATCAGGCCGTTTCCTTCACCGCACATTTGTTTCTCAGCTTGCCAGTTACGTCACAAAACTGAATCAATCTGGCAACAGTGAGCACTATAATCCCTGTACTGCAATCTAAGCGTGAGACGGACTATATGTACTGTTCATGTTAAAGTGAGCACGTTTGATGTCCTAAGTTACTTTTCTCCTGTCAGCTATATTTTATTCTTCCACCACTTTTTGAAATAAATATTGCCCTGTAAGTAAGAAGCACAATGCGTATATTTCACCGGACTCGAATGATAACGTCTAAGGCTACAATAAAATGTATTTTTTGACTATTATTCTTAATATGAGAGCTTCAAAAAGAGCTCACTTTACCGTGAATAGCCTATAGTAAAAAATATTGCACAAATGTGTGAAATATTTGTATTTTTATAGAAAAAAATACCCTTGAAATCGCGATTTTTAAATGATGTTCTTATGAAACAGTATGCATTGAATGTATCAAATTTAATACGGCATATATACTGACACCAGTGATCGAAGTATATGATTTCACAGATTGTGAAAGTAGCTAAGAAACGTTAGACAACTAAATAGCTAAAATTAAAATCGTTTCTGTAACCTTCTTTTCTCATTTTCCAACCTTCTACAAAGGCTTCTCCAAAAACGGGTAATTTCCTGCCACCTGGCAATGTCAGCGTCATCTCGTGCCTAAAACATCCACTGCGCTTGCACCACTGAAGAGGCGCACATGGCACGCTCTGAAGGAAAAAAAACTGTCAGCCGATTCCTGAGTGGTATGGAAAATGAGCGAGTGAAGAGATCTGGGTGGCTCTTAATGGCGAGGTCTTGAGAGCCCATGGGGGTGAAGCGAGCTGTGGTGTGGAGCAGCGCCGGAATGAAAGGGCGAGGAGAACGGGAGATCTCCGAGAAAATTCGCCGACCAGCGGCATCATCCAGCGCGATTCCCACATGCGAAAACCAGGGATCGACCCCGCCGGGAATAGAGCCTGGTTCGCCATGGTGGGAGGCGAGTAGTCTAACCACTAAACTACCGCGGCCCCGTCGCGGCATATGGCACGCGACACAAGTCGCGCGTCATGCCATTTTAGTGTGTAAGTATACATTTCTTTATTAATATTAGTTTTCAAGTTGCAGTGTCTTCTTGTCATATCAAGGTGAGACAAGAAAAAAAAATAACAATCGAGAAATCCTCAACATGATTGAGGAAATCCTCAAAATCATAACCGTATATGCGTGTTTTGGGAAGGACGTAACTCTCCCCAACTCAAATAAAACGTTTGAAAATATGCATTTGTTGTATTGAACATTGACCAGAATTCATGTGCCAAACTCCGGGAAGTGATTTCTTAAGAAAAGTAAGGAGGGTTATACTGTACATCGACCACTATCATGTGGTGAATATTAAATTAATGCAAAAAATTTCAGGAAGTACTTGGGATGGAGTGACAAAAACCGGAATCGTGTTTCAAGAAACGGAGATTGTAAATCTGTTAAACTGTGGTTGCTTACGTCGTACCCCTTTATTGTTTAAGTATGGCTAGTCACCATATTTTAGCAGATAACTTTGGAACACTAGGTGGCAATGAAACATTTGAAGGAAACAATTAATCAACATGGTCAAATAAAGGTAAAAGGTCCCCTCGTCCGAACTCGCTCCGGTAGACGGTTTTTGAGAAAACGCTACTCAAAATTTCGAAGATGCGGTGCAGCTCCTGCGGTTTTAGGCAACACTACTGCCACCCACGCCACGCACGTGGCTTGGGAAACTGGCGAGAATGTAACCGCTTCATGGGTGGAGGTGAGCTTGGCTGCTGGGAAGTAAGTATACGCCTTCAGCTGGCCGTGGAAGCATGGGACGTGTTACGCAAGTGGACCCAGCCGACAAGCACCTCGTGTACGGGGCAGCCAACACGAGTGCGAGGCAAGCAGTGAAGCTGTACAGGCTGTGCTACCCAGCAATAATGACGTGGTCAAATGCTGGAACAATACGGACGAGGTGAACGGAGGCATTTGACGAGGACGTGCTTCGCTCTACTACATACTATGTACATGTGTCATGTATTCCTCATATTTGTACTCCATTACTTATTCTCTGCGCTTGTCCTCCCTCAGATTAACCAGTTATTCTATCCACGTAGTTGTAAGCGGGTGGTAGAAGTGTTGCCTACCCTAACAGGGTTACACCACACCTCCGAAACCTTGAGTGGCGTTTCCTAAAAAACGGTTTACCTGAGCGAGTTTGTACAAGAGCTTCTGCCTTAATTTCGCCATGACGAGTATTAATTTTCCTTCAATTTTTCATTACCACCTAGTGTTCCAAATTTACCTGCGAAAATAGGGCAACTGTCCCTACTTAAACAATAAATGTTTACGATGTAAGCAACCACATTTTAACAGATTGCCTTAGCTCCCGCAGTGGTTCTCCTGGTCGCTGGGTGCGGCTTTGTAGCTGTGCATGGTGTTGGTACTCCCACCAAGACGTCTGGCCATCGTAAGAGGCGGGCTTAGTTGAGACCCTCTTCCCCACTCCTGGCTACGTGACACCAAAGCCGCAAAGCTTCTTGATATCCTCCGAGGTCGCTGTGTTCGTGGCGACTTGTACTGCTTCCCCACTTTTCTCGGCTGCAGGTGTGATGGCAGAGGCTCTAGGTTGCTGAACACATTCCTTCATCTGCTTCTCTACTACACTGAGCTTCTGTTTCATTTCATTCTCGACACTGTCCATCCTTTCATTTACACTGTCAATCTTCTAGTCCACATAGCCATCTATTTCATTCACTCACTCGCAAATGCATTATATTTTCCTGTCAATATTTTCTTTTGCTGTGTCTATTTACCTGTCCACATTTTCATTTACAGTGTCAATTTTCCTGTCTACATTCTATATTTTATTATATACTAAATAACTAACATTAGTTATCTGGGTATTAAAATTCTCATTTACACTTTCTATTACTGAACTAACTGGTTATTTACATCTTCTTTCGAGGTATTTACACTTATCTATAGCCTAACATTATTTACAATTAAATTACTCCATCCACTTCTGACATCAGTGTAACATGAATGCCTGAGGGGCTTATCTGAGTTCGTGAGGGATGCAGGTCTTAATAAAATATAAAAGAACCATATTTGACTGCTGGAGGGAAGGCCCCAATGTTCTTACATGTACAGTCAGTGAACCGGATTGGGATACAATACTTGTGGAGGATAGCCTGAATGATGTTCCTTGCCAGATGGTCGTTGACACTGGGGCTACCATAAAATTAGTAAGACCAAACATTCTCGGGCCTTTGCCCTAGCGATCGCCAGACAACAACATGGAACGATCTATTTTTCTACACTAACAGGTGAGACCACACCAGTTAAAGGTAAGATGAAAGTGATCCTGAATCTTGGTGACCTTAGCATAAAGCACGATGTTTACATAGCAGAAATAGAAGATGAATGTAATTTGGTGTTTAATGTGCTACACGGGCTCATGTATCGATACTCGACTTGGTTTGCTACAGGTAGGCAGTTCAGAGTTGATGGAGTCAACATGACATGATTTGTCATCCCTAGTTAGCTGCCCAGTAGTATGTGGTTATCCCACTATGCTGCCAGCTTGTAGTGAAATTATCATTACAGGAAAGTATCAAGGAAAGTTAGTCAGATGCTTGGGTCTAATTGAACCAACAGAGAAGATTGGAGACCTGCCAGGTAAAGTCGTAGCAAGGAATTTGGTCTCTTCTAATTCTGACAGTTTTCCAGTTAGAATGATAATTTTTCCCGATAGTACCATTCGTCTTGAGGAGGGGGTCATGATAGGTGTTTGCAAGCAGGTCACACAGGTATTTCCAAATGATCCAGAAGATCAGAGCGTAAAACATATAGAATGTCATTTACCAGAAGTATTGGTGGAACTGTCAGTAGGAACAAAAGAAAATCTTAACTGGCGACAAGAAAAGGCTGTCTCTGAATTACTCCAGAGAAATAGGTATACCTTTTTGTGTGGGCCAAATTACCTCGGACGGACTAACGTGACCTGTCACCACATAAATGCAGGAGATGCCTGGCCCATAAAGCAGCCACCAAGACGACTGTCACTAGCTTCACATGAGGCAGTTGAAGGAATTCTGAAGGAAATGAGGGATCTAGATGTCATAAAACGATCAATTAGTCCATGGTCATCACCCATTGAACTTGCTAAGGATAAAGATTGCTTGATGAGATTTTGTGTAGATTATCGCCAGCTGAATAATGCAACAAAGAAAGACTCTGTCTCTTATCCGCTTCCAAGTATTGAAGACACATTAAACAGCCTAGCAAGTTCAAAATGGGTTTCTTGTTTGGATATGTAGAGTGGGTACTTGCAGTGCGAGGTGGCCCAGAGGACCAAGAGAAGACTGCATTTTGTGTCCAAGGGAAAGGAACATGACAGTTCAAAGTTATGCCTTTTGGACTATGTAATGCCCCTGCCACCTTCGAATGCCTGATGGAAAAAGTTGTCCCATTAGATATCTGTCAGGTTTACCTAGACGACATTGTTGTGTCAGGAAGGAAATTTTAATAGCACCTATTATCTTTAGACTCTGTATTTGAGAAAGTGGCCACAGCCTCCTTGAAACTGGGTCCTAAAAAGTGTCACCTTTTTCAAAAGAAAATAAATATCTTGGGACATGCAGTGTCGGCCCATGGGATCGAAACAGACCCCGAAAAGACCAAAGCAATAAGAAATTGGCCGATACTAGCTGACAAAACTGAAGTGCTGAGTTTTCTGCGATTATGTGCCTAGTAGCATCGATTTGTGCCTGGGTTCGCCATGATCGCCAAGCCATTACATGAACTGATTGAGGCGAAAAAGGAATTGCATTGGACTAATGAGTGTAAAAATGCTTTTCGTAAGCTAAAGGAAATTCTGATGTCTCCACCTGTCATAGGTTTCCTGAAAAGTGATGCTGATACTAGTGATGTAGGCATTGGTTCTGTGTTATCTCTGGTTCAAGATGGTAAGGCAAGAACACTAGAATACTTGAGTAAGGTATTGCATGAGTCTGAGAGGATTTACTGTGATACATGCAGGAAGCTTCTGGTTATGGCAAAGTAAAGTTCACACTTCCACTTCTACCTCTATGGCAAACATTTTCTTCTATGAACCAACTCTGCTTCAATATGTTGGCTACTAAATTTCAAGAATCCCGAATGTCAAAAAATGGTGGATACAGCATCTTCAAAAATATGACTTTTAAATACGGCACAGATCTGGACACGTCATTGCGAATGCCAGGAAGAAAAATGGTAATGAATTGCTGCAGGTATGGAGGACAAGAATTCAAGGTGTTTTATCTTGTGATTGGTCACATACCTTGAGTGGTAAGGGTATTAGGAAAGATCAACTGAATGATCCCACTCTGCAGCTATTATAAAAGTGAAAAGACACTTGCTGTCGGCCAAAATGGGTAGATATATCTAGTCGGAAAACAGCAGTCAAACCATACTTTGCACAATGGAATTCCCTGCTACAGAAGAATGGCATACTTTACAGAAACTGGGAAAGTAATGAAGAAAAACACACACGCTTACAGTTGGTCCTTCAAGAATGTAGGGTTCCCGAAGTCTTAAAATTAATGCATAATGAGGCAGCCATTGGGCATTTTGGTGTGAATAAGACCCTCGACAGAGTTAGAATGAGATTCTACTGGCTTCATTGTGAGGAGGGTATTGAGTAGTGGTGCTGAATGTAGGACACCTGCATGTCAAGGTATGGGACCTAGGATCAGGGGAAAAGGTCAACTCCAGAAACACAATTTTGTAGTCCCATTCGAAAAAATGGCAGTGCAAATTCTGGATCCTTTTATTGCTACGTAGAGAGGTAATAAGTCTCTACTGGTGTCTAAAGATTATTTTACTAAGTGGCCTGAGGTCATCCTCCTCTCGAAACAGGAAGGACATAATGTGGCTGAGGAACTCATATAACATGATTTATCGAGGTTTGGGATGCTAGTATAACTATGAAAATTCTGGGAATGAAAGAGGCTAAAACTACAGACTTACACTCTCACTCAGATGGAATGGACGAGAGGCTTAAACTATACTCTTGAGCAATACCTGTCGATCTTTGTGGCAGACAACCAAAAGGACTGGGATTCAAAGCTGCTATAGTTTCTTCTTGCTCACCACTCAGAAGTGCACGAGTCCACTAGGGTAACACTATCAAGGATGATGTTTTGAAGAGAGCTACGACTACCCAGTGACCTGCTGTTTGGCTGACAGACAGAAAAGGAAGCTCCAGCTCCTGATTATGCCAGTGATTTACATAACAGACTTGTTGACATTCATGATTTTGCACGACAGCCTCAGAATAAATAGTGACAGTATGATAACGTGGTAAAATAGGAGAATGTTGGGTGAGGTATTTCAAGGAGGACAACTCGTGTGGCTGTACAACCCACAGAGGAGAAAAGGGTACTGCCCGAAACTACAGAAATTTTGGGAAGGCCCCTACAGGATTCCGAAGAAGATCGACGATGAGGTTTTTCGGATTTGTCGTCAAGGTTCTTGGGAGAAGCCGACGGGTGTCCACATAGAATGTCTGGCATTCTACGAAAATCCAGATGTTTCAGTGTCTGTTCGGAACGAACAGACTTGAGGAAGGGGCAGTGTTGCATGTCGCTGCCCGTGTTTCCGTCGCGTGGGAAGGCACCGAGAGCTGGATTTTAAATTTGTAATGTTAGACGAAGCAAGCGGCCTATGATAAAGGTCATTCCCACATATGCCGACAAACTTATCGGAGCTTGTGCCTCGCTGACCCTGAGAAGTTGTATTTTCTCCAGGTATCACGCTGAAATGTCCTTGTCATCATCATTATCTTTCACAGAACAACTTGGATTGTCAAGAATGTTCTAGACTGCACCTACCTCAAGTATAAATAACACATGCGGGCCTCTGAGGGGTGAGAGATTAAGAGCCGAGAGTTTGGCGTCTCGTGTGACCTTAAACGATAGCTGGGCGAATCCGGAGCAGCGAGGGACGACTTCAGCGATATACGAGAGTGCATCAGCGAGCTTGTGTGGAGGGAAGAGTGGGACTAATTTGAGGGACTGTAGACTGGATGCTTAAGGGAAAAGACTTTCAGGATGATGGAAATAGACAGATTTAACTAGACCTGTGGAAATAATTGAAGCAGTTTGTGGGATATTAGCAATAGTAAAGATTGTGATAAAGACTTTAAGTTAAGTGGATATAGGCATTAAATATTGCACTCAATAAGGAATAATAAGTGTAAGGGTGGAGATAGATTGAATCCTGTAAATAACAGATGCATGAATAAATTATAAATAAAATTTAGTTCTTTTATTTTTTATTAAGACTTCCATCCCTCGGGCATTCATGTAACAATACCATAGACTAAAGATGAAGTAGACTGATTTTTGTCTTTTGTGATGGTACTCAACATTAACATAATACCCCACACTAATACATCTGTCAGTCACATGGTCAGCTGTGGTGAATGTGTTAATTTCTTAATCCTCAAAATACAAGTCCCTTTAAATTAATAACATACATCTACAATTTTGAATTGAATCAAATTGCATTAAAATTTGGCTAGAAGTAGACAAACACCTCAAAGCACTTGTTTGTATGAATAGTCTTTTAACCTCAACTACTCCCCACATCGTTTACGTAAGTCGTATTGGCCGAAAATCAGTTCGATGAGGAACACAGGGACTCGTTTAGTGCAGTTAGCATGATCACTTAACCACGTATTCACTCTAAGCGTACACCAGTCTGAAGTCTACAGTACTAAGCAAATGTTTCCGTCAGTATACTGAGGTTCTGCTGATGACTTCATTGCAGAGGTATGAACATTACAAGTAGTAGGGGCGTGCGGGTCCTAATTCACTTTTGATTAACAGGATTATCAAATTGATTGATCGGATTAGAGATTAATCTGATCTTAATCAGATAGAAAATGTTTGTTAATCTGCTAATTTTAATCCGATAAAATGTGGTCAAAGAAAGGTGATCAAAGACATTTCATGGAAAAACTTAGATCAAATTCATTTCATGGGATTTTTTTAAATTTTGTGTGAATTGATAACTGTATAGTTTGGTGTAAGAGTGTGCTAAGGACTTTATTTAATTTATTTTTTATTTTTGGAGACCACAATGGTACATCCTCACACTTGGGACTCTGGTGTTTTAACGAGGTGTGATGTGTTAGGGAAGGGGTTTATCTATGTGTTGAAGGTATTAATTTATTTTTCTTTTTGGGGTTGGGGAGCAGCATGGTAGGTCCTCACCCTTGAAGGTCTGTTGTTTTACTGAGGTGTTGGGGAAGGGGTGTATATATGTATTGTGTAATATTAATTTTTGTATGTTATTGAGGAGGGACTTCCTTCCTGTTTACCATATGTCAGGCGACTGAGGTAGTTGTACATTTTTGCGAAATGAAATTATTAGGAAATACGTAATTAATTAAACAAAAAGAGATATGAATACGATTTACGTGAGTTTCCTAACACATCCTGTATGCTAATAATGCCAAACAAACAGACTGTTGGCAAATAGAAGATATTAAGAATGACTTTTCCAAAATCCAATTAAAATGAATGGAACTAGTTAATAGAATTCAAAATACATATCAATATGTAAATAAATACTACTTGCATTAAACCGATGGTGTTACACACAAGACAAATAAATTAAAATAGATTAAACTGATAATGTTGTACATGACAAAACTATAACGAATAGACCAGAACATGTATATTACCTAAATATATTTCAAACAGCAGAATTAATTATCACAACTACATGACTATTCTGTTGTTCTAGACATGCAAGGACCTCTCCCAAAACATGTACCTTAATTGATTTTTAAAACACATCCACTCAGCTGGGAGGTTGGTGAAGTAATTACTCCAGTATAGGATTTGCGGTGACTTATAAGCTGTGTGTTGGGAACAACCAGAGGCACCATCTGATTGTAGACTAATGTTATGGCAGAACTCCTCTGCATTAAAATAACTAAAAATTATGTCACAAATCAATAAAAATGTCCTGTTTACGAATTCTCCATTTTATATTTCGAATGGAAGGGAATACCAATAGTGTACTAGACATACACACCTCTCCCTCAATGTAAAATGTTTTAAATGAAATTTTTAAAACACAAGCAAGTACTGAATTGCAGGGAAAACACAAACAATTTTCCAATAATAAAACATTTTTTTTAACACAAGCACAGCTGAAAACATATCACAAGGAAAGTTTAAAAATTCTTGTAGTGAACACACGTAGACTAGGTTCAGAAATCTACATTTATGAATCCTAGCCAAATGAAAAATCTCACGGATTATTATTTTAAAAAATAGACACATGCAAACTTCCAAATGAAGGAAATGATTTGCATATTATTCATGTACATTTTAAATTATACCTACAATGAAATGTTTCACACAAAATTTTAAACAACATACAAATATGTTTTGGTTTTCGGAGTGTGTATAAAGTTTGTGCGTTATAGCAGCAGACATCCTCGCGTTGATTCACAGCAGTAATAATTTGTAAGTAAAAATTGTGAATCTTCATTGTGATTTACAATTTATTACATTTTTATAATATTTTTTATTTTTTTATTGCAAGCAAAAGTCGATGCACGCCGTCATTCGGCGATGAAGGGTGAAGGACATCCTGTATTAGCAATAGTCAGCAACCATGCAGGCAGGGCCTCATATACCTGGACGGATAATGGTATAGTCCACTTACCCCTTCCTGGCAAGCTTACCCTGGCTGCCCATTGTGTTCCAACTTTAGATGTGTGGACGGGCTTTTCTACAACACCATCATTGCTTTTCACATTCATTCAAATTATTTTCTGGAGTACTTCTATATTTCCCCAGACTGTCAATTACCAAAGCTCTTACATAATCATTGGTATCTCAAACCCAGAGTTAAACGTTATTTGTTTTAAAAAAATCATAAACAAACAAGTTTTAAAAGTAATATGAAAGAATTTCTTGGTATTGAAACTAGCACTTTGTCATTCAAAAACACTCATCATTTCATCAACCTCATTCACAATCATACAAAGTTTAATAGTGTAAACATATTATACAAAAAAGTGACTTGAGGAATTAAAAATTACTAAATAACAAGCCAAATTACTGCTTCTAACATGGAAAAAATTTTATTTTTTCAAAAAATTATTCTTAAAACTATATATTTACAACTTTATACAGAGATTACAACAAAATTTAATTTTTTTTTACAAATACTTAAAGAAATTCTTATTACTATATTTACAATCTTCATACAAGTTTAAAACCAATTTCATATTTTATCAAATGCAAGTTTATATGTACATCAAAAGCAAGAAATAATATATACAAAAACATTTACCTAAAAAAACTATTTCTTAAAAAAATAGAACAAGTTAATAATATACTTAAAACAAAGACCTAATACAACAGCATTCTTCTTTACATAATACATACAAAAGAAATCTAATAAAGATATTTACAAAAACAGACAAATGATTAAAAATTATGTACAAAATTTACAAACAATCTTGATCGATGTGGAGGTCATCTCTTACCTAAATCTACCTATATGCATTAGCATTGTAAATGATGTCGCACACTTAAGGCTTTCACATGTCATGCCCGGTAATATATGTACCAGACACCTACACATGCCAACGTATGTGTTAAGCTTGGGATGTAAACCTATGAAATGTGTGACTACATTTCCAGCACATTCACCTTCTATAACTCTGGCACGGCCTCTGTTCTTGTGGGATAATCATTGCAAGTTATCGAGTGCATAGTTAGATTATCAAACCATGCTTTAAATTTTGGGTAATTACTGTATAGACATCATAACAAGCTACAGAATAGACCAATGAATTTGTATTACAATAAAGGAGGGGAATGGTTGCGGAGGAAACTTTTACACACTTACTGATAATGAAATTCATACAGGGTTGATTTTGAAAGGTCAAGAATTGCAACACCAGTGTACAAAGGTTTGTTAAAAGTAATAGAACTCTTTGACATCTCGATCAGGACTAGATTTTAATCGATTATCTGCCTTGCCTGGAATGCAGGACGACCTATAAGCTCTGCAGCCCTGTAGATCGTGTCATACCTGGAAACGACTCTTATGTCCCTTTCCCAGCGGACACTCTGCAAAGGTTTTCCATATAAGAAATTATTCATCAACTTGAAAAACAATTTCTCGAATTTGTTCGCAGCCTGAGTAGGCTTCTCAATTTTTAATTCGATGTACGGCTCCATCCATGGCTTCTACTCAAAGCACAGAATTCGATGAACAGAATCATGTTTTAAGCCCGTACATCAAATAGTGCTTCAGTGTTTCCCGGTGTATAACATATTTCTTCTGTGGCGCAAGTGTCAAAAGAAGTTTCCCTGCGAGCTGTTCGGAGGTGGGGCAGTTACTGGGGCCAAAGGCAGGTCTGATAGAGCATTATGGCATTCGCCGGGAAAATACAATTCCACTTCTGCGAAAAAAAACATGTGTCACTGTCATTCATTGTGTTTGCAAAATCCCATGATGAAAATATCTCAGCCTTAACCCCCACAAAATTACCAATCAGAAGCTTGGATCACATTGTGTGACTGTACAGACCATTCACATCGAAATTGCATATATATTTCGATCCCATGCTGGGGTCGTAATCTTCACACATGTAAATATTATTGGCTTCTGCACGCCACCTGGAAATCTGGGCAATGCCACCCCTAAACCCGCATTCAACAAAAAGATACATGTCTGGGTCAGTGTACAACTCTAGCTGTGCACATGACATTGACAATAAAGCATCCCATGAAAGAGACAGAGCTGTGACATACATGGTGGGGTCAAGATCGTAATTAGCCAAACATATAGTTCTGAGATTCTCAAAAACATCCACCTGCAAACAAGTGTTCACCCGTAAATTGTGAATGGCATATTGCAAAAAGTTTACGCAGTTGAATGCATCCCACAAGGTCTTGAGCATGAGTGTAATCCTCATTGTTAATACCTTCACCTTTCATCACATTATTAAATGTGTCCTTTGGTGGGAGTGATCTACACATCAGACTGTCTGGTGACTTAAAGTCATAAGGGAAAACTCCCTTCCATTTTGCCAATTCAAATTGAGTGCTGTCTGGAAACCTCGAGCAGGTGATAATTGCACAGGTTGTAAATTACCTGCCAAAGTATCTAGAGAGGTGCTCATGAACTGGAATGAATCAATAAAACGTTATTTGAAATATTGCACCTTGCATTAAAATCAATCCCACTGGGAATTTGTTAGGTGATACATTTTTATTTCTCTAAGGCCATTTCAATTACCTGGATTTTACCTGGGTTTTCGATTACCACAGTTCCATCAAGTTGTGTTACGTAATGTTTAACCAAAGGCTTTATGAGAAAGTAAGCATCACAATTTTGCAGTTTATGAAAGACAGTGACAAGTTGTCTCTTGGACAGTCTGAAGTTCATGTTGCATTTATTATGTGTGCGACCTCTGATTTCACCTGCCAGATGGTAATGATCGACCACAAAATCATCTGCACCGAGCTTTTCATTACAAATGTGATAACATTTCTGAGCCACCAACCTAGCTTCATCAGCAGGGGTTTGTGGCTTCATTGGAACAATCATGCTGTCAATTCCTGCAACCCACTTTGTTAGTTCATCTAATTTATCAACTAATTGGTACATACTATCAAAACTCACCAACTCAATGTAGTTAGATAAACTTGGATTGTATGAACAAACCAACAAAATGCTACAAGCATATGGAACATGTTTTTGATGGTAATTGTATTACTTGTTTCATCATTAGGCAAGCAAGTAGACTACAGTTTCAGATAACTTTCATTGTTGCAATAGGCGACAAACCCCAGTCTTTACTGTTTGTTGTAATCCTTAAATTTCAAAAACTTGTCTGTCCCAGCAGGGAAACCACTGCGATCAGCTTTTTGTTGCTGGCAAATAATAGTGTGACTTGAGAGTTTCTCCTCAGTTCTGAAATACTGGAGACAATGGTCACAAACAATGTTCCTGTTTTTCTCCTTATTCAAATGTCTACCAACAAGTTTTGACAAATTTCTAATGCATACAAAATGCAAATATGCGGTATTACCACTAGTGCAAATTGACCAAATATTTACATGGTGAGCATAACGTACAGGAGAAATACATATCTGTACAATAACCCATTCTTTTTCGAAGGTTTCGTCAATTATATTGCTATCTTTGTCCACCACACAGTAAACATTGATAGAAATAGAATTGTTCACTTCGAACAGGTGTCGACAGACCTTCAGTATTCAAAACCTCTCGAGGTTTTTGATATGAAGATGCTATGATGGTGTAGTGGAAACACATTCCCTCCAGGCAGTGTACATCAACACAAGCCTTCCTGTCAGCAATAAACTTTGGTAGTTTAGTGTGCACAGCACCTATGGTGAATTCCCTTTATTGTGAAACATGAGTATCCAATTACGATATCAGTTGCAAACTCAAGCCTGAACCACTTGCACTAAACTCCTCAAGACTGCTAGTTAAGTAAGGCTTAATTGTCTCATCATAGATCAAGCCCACATCAGATGAATGAAGGAGAGGGAGGGATTTTCTCTGAAAATAGAAAGTTTCCATAGCATCTTCCTCCACCATGAGGGATTTCAAATAATTACACACTATGGTAATGCAAATTATAATAGGCTGGGGTGATGCCAATACTAAATTTAACAATGGGTCCTTACACCTATAAAAAAATTAGAAAATTCCTCATCAGTATTAACCTTATCTTTAACAATCCATACATTAGTTAGCCTATCCGCAAACACCATGGCCAATGGCTCGTATGTGAGGTCTGGCAAAGGCTCTAATGTAGCTGGAGAATCGAAAAACGAATTATTTTCTGTATCCCTAGATAAAGTTTCTCATACTGACTCGAAAGTGGGCGGTGAGACGGACAGAACACTATCTGAATCAAACAAATTTTCCATGTCAGATAGGAACAAATTGTCTAACAAAACGTGGGCCTTTTGTTGTTTGGGGGATGCAAACATGTTCAGACCTTTTGCTGCTGATGGCCTCTTGTCCGGAGATCACTTAAGTAGAGATCGTCCAGCAAGAGATCGAAACACCTCAGCTTAGGTGAAGCAAACACGCATTGACAGCTTGTGCTAGACTGTCTTTCCTTCTGCTATTCAGACTCTGAATTACTTACGAAAAGATCTTCCAAAAAACTATCAATACTTTGTCGCATATGTTCACTCATTTTTACTCCTTCCTAAAGAATTTATTTTGTTTCCTGATATAAAAATTTCAACACCGCAATAAATGTAAAATGCCTTGTCATACTGACAAAAAGAAAACCACTATGTATTGATTTACAACCATGTGTCGATGTAAACAAAATAGATTTTCTGTTAGTAACATCCTAACCAGAAGGGAAAAAGTGGCTTACAAAATTTACTTGAATAACAGGTTCCCAAACACGTGCCAGTTAAAACTTATGAGCCCGGCAGGAGGGTCGGAAGTGGAATGGTTGGAGTAGAAACCGGATCACAGAGAGGACAGGTGGCATGTGCACTGAAGAGCAGGTCATCACTCCATGCTGGTTGAATAGCAAATGAGGATGTCCGGGCAGGACCCCCTATATATAGGCCAGACACCCTCCCTTATTGCAGAATTTGTATGTTGCAAAAATCTATTTCAATAGAAGAAATAACATAATTTAAAATATTTTTAGGTAAAATTTAACCAAATCTAACCGAATTTACAAAATTAAAAGAGTTATTTCATGACCAAATGCATTTTTAGCTATTAGATTGCACACTTTCAAAATTTATGTGCTATTTGAATTATGTTATTATTTAACAATTTCTTAGAAGTGCTTTTTAACCCTGAATTTGATGCATTTTTACTTCAATTGAAAATATTTTTACATACACGAACAAATTTTTGTTTTGAATATCATTCAATTACATATGTTCAAATGGTTGCAGTTAATCAACACTACATGATTTATTACGTGCTAACAAAAATACTGACCTAAGTGTACTCTTAAAATGAATGCCTGACACACATTTCCTTAAAAACATGTGAATATGCTATGCTATAAGTAATAGAATACACACCCTTTTCAATAAATACATATTGCAAATTGGAGAGAACATTATCCTGAATTAGCCACTTAACATGCATTATGTTGCACATTGATGGGAAAACTAGACTACTAGTTGTAGGTGTCTCTGTCGCAGGTATCCTTCCAACAGATGGTAATTAAATGGCGAGGTCTGGTGAGTTGACAGGCGATTACTCCATTTTCCCGTGCTTCTTCCAATTCTTTGGCATTATCAAGTCTTCTAAAGTAGATGGCTGTTCACTATTGGGGTGGAGATACCTCACAGCACAATCATTACAAGCTATGCCTTCACCAAAATGAGTGCAGAGGCTATTATCAAAAGTGTAGCATAAATGTTCTATATCATTGCATACTTGAAGTTGTAAAACACTGCCATATGGCTTAAAGAAAACTCTTTGGTATCCTATTGGCAGGATCTTGTATATGTCTGTAGGTTTGAAGATGCTAACCATTACTGACAATTTAATACTAATCAATCTCCTTTATATAGCTGTTGTGACATCATTTAAGTGTTCTTACTTAGCCACTCTTTACAGTTCAACAGCTGCAGGGAGTAGTTAATTCTTGGTTTCCTATATACATAAATGCTCCTTGTTACATTGTTCACTCCATACTGTAGGACTAGAACAACAACATTCCTTCTGCATGATGTACTTGATTTTTTTGTATAATACACATTTCGTGATGTGTGCAGCTTGAACTTCAAATGCTAGTTCCCTTTTGCTGCAAGGTAACTTACTGTAAGTACACAAAATTATAAAAAAGGAAAAAACTTCGCCTAAAACAAATGTCGAAAACTTTTAAAGTGTAATCAGGATTGAAAAATGAGAAATGCCAACGTTCTTCTGAATTACACATCTGAATCTACATAGGACTATCTTCTTCTTCTTCAATTCAAAACCACACTCGCCTGTAACCTGGAGTAACACTAGTTAAATGAAGTGATGGGTATAACCTCTTCATTGTAACTGAATCTACGGTGTAATGTTCCTTCTTTTTATTGTTAGTTTTTCTTTTAGTGTGGGAACATATTATTTGTTTTAAGACATCTTGGTTAAATCGAATTTATAGCAACAAACATTGCTCTGCCAAACTTCCCAATCCCATATTCCACAAAGCAACATTTAAATTTGGTTACTTCCTTTCATTTGAGTGGTGTGTTGTGTGTTATTACATGTTTCAGTCCACAAGACAGGGGTGTTTTAGAATCATCTTCTTAAGTTATGTCTTATTTAAGTCCTGGTTCCTTGGTAATTTCTTCACTGACAGTTTTAAAATATAGATTCCCAGGAGAACAGGTTTGTTCACTGTCGGGATGCATGTTGAAAACCAAGCAGCCATCTTGCTCATAACACAATACTTGTTCTTTATAGATATTTCCTACAAAACTTTCTGAAAAGTTCCAGTGCTCATCGCCATTACACATCTGGAATTAGATGTACATGTTGTTTAGAGACTTGAACCATACTCTCTTGTAGCCTTGAGTAACACTTGTATATCAGCTCTGGGTTGAATGTTTCTATTTCAAAATCTTAAGCAGGTATAAACCTGTAACAAACCATTTTTCTAGATTATTATCTTTACATGTAGGTAGGATGTTGATATAAATACTTTCTTAAATCTTTGCTTTTGCATTGTGAACAAAACATTTTTTTCTCACAGTGATTAGTGTTCCAGTATTTTACTATCGAATTAATACTCAAACAGTTGTGATATCTTCTGATGTTTACGACTACTGCATTGGTTAAACTTTCTAAAATTTCCTGCTTTGTTTTTCCAAGTATGTATATGGGATAGTCTTCGAGGAGCACATCATTCACACACTGGAAATGTTCTTTGTAAGCTATATCACCAGAGTCCCATTTTAAATAGCATATTTCATAAGTTTAAGGGCAAAACATCATTTTAATTTCTGGATTTAAAACAAACCAAGGCATCGAAGATTTGAAATTCAATATGTTTGTGTCATTAGCATCAGTTACATATGAAATGATAAGTTCTTTAATTACAAAAGACTATTCTTGATCATTTTCGAATCCTTGTGTGTAGCACATCATTATTCCGTTATTTCTTTTTTACACTCTCAAGTTTTACAATATGTAGAGAAACTATATAAACATTTTACAAGATCTCAGTGGTCGCCTTGGAATACACTTTATCAACCCCAGAATAGTCCATTACTATATTGGGGATAATCCTAGATTCTATTAGCTGTTCCAACATTCGCAACATACAATCCCTCTGCATATGTTGTTGACTGACATCATTAACAAAAGCAGGCATGTCGTATGGACAGTCTTCATTCAGGAGATAAGATACAATATCCCCATATGCTCTTAAATGGTTAAGAAGGAAGGGATAGACCAATTTGATTGAGAACAGTCTAAACTCAACAATGTTTTCACCTGTCCATAAGCTAGAATCACACTGAATACTTCTATGTACTTGTCACAGTTGTTTCAGCAATGCCCTTTGTGCATTATACCTGTTGCGAGATGATGCTGGCACAGAGAGAATTAATACCTGTAGATTATTGATAACTCTCTGTATTGTTGTGGACCCTGACAGCATTCTCGATGTTGAAGGTGCTTTGCATAGCTCTCGATGGTATGGATGCCTGGTGTCATTCTGGATGCCTTGAACATCTTGCATCGTTCTCAGATCTATTGCTGATGCTTAAGTAAGTTTGTAATGTAGACTGGTAATGCACTGCATATACATGCACACAATGTGTCCGTGACTGCTGATGACTTAACCCAGGGAAAAATCAATGTATTCCCTTCTTATATATTAATGGATACAAAATGGCCACCATTTTCTTTTACATTTGCTTAAATATGGGGCTTTTAGAAACTTTTGTTGAATTATCGTGGAACTTGACATATTCCAACACCAATAGAAGTCATTTCAGCTTGGATTCATAGTATTTAATTAATATACCATTGAAATGTAGTTTTCTCAAATAAAAATAAGTTAACATTTGTTCTAATATACACATTTCTGCTATATTTGATAGACAGAATATAAAAAAATCTTGTATGGGAACTTTCCTCTTGTAAAGAAATTCTACATGCAAAATAAGTTTGTTCTCTGCTATGTATAATTATTTGACTACTTATGTTTTCCATACTTAAAATGTATATGTTATGTGTCTCTTAAATCGAATGATATGTGTTTTCAAAACAGTGTTATTTCGATACTTAAATTATATAAAAAAAAAGGCTTTTGACTTGCATAAGATTTATTTAGTGAAAATATCTCTGATGTGAAATTATACTTAGTTTTAGTTTCCTGGATTTCCATAGGATTATAAAAATTAATAACTTTATTGGAAATACCTTAAACTTAAATTTATTGTAAGTTTCCTGGAAAACAGAATAATATTTAAAATTAAAATTTCTTCTAAGTTACTGGATTAACATTCATTTAAACACAATTCTTACTGTTAAAGAAATTAATTTTTTTTCAAGACAGAAAATTGTTTCTTTGATACCAGTGCATGATTTAAAACAAGCCGGTGTCTGAGTCGGATACTTGGCAAACCGTTTTTCTGGACAGGTCAATGCTCCAGTAGAATCCAAAATTCCTGGCCAGAGGGGAGGGAGGTAGGTAGGAAACCAGGCAGGGCCCGAGCTGGTCAAATGCTTTGGAGAAGGGGAGGGAGCTTTTTAACAGGACCTGGCATGCAGCCAGACAGGGTAGAGCTCCCTCACAGTCCAAAGAGTCCATCTTAGTTATTCTTCAACCCTCTCTCTGCATACTTGGATACCTGCCTCTGCTCTAGGAAGTAGCACTTTGCTGTCTTTGTTCGGCAAGCTGGCAGCCTCTCGCCCGACGATAGAGGGGTAGTCGATCAGCAGACTTCAGATCCATTGTACGCCTGACTGCTAGCCGCGATTCTCGTAAAGGGCTTTCTTCAATTATCTGGCAGGTGTTCAAAGCTCTCTTCTAATATTCATATAATGCAGTGCGATATATTTAACCATCACTAATAATATCGGAAAATAAAACTAAATTATGTGTGAATTATGTTTCACAAGTTCCTCTACGAGTGTTAACTACGGGATATAGCTAAACTTTTATTGTGATAATTTTTCTACAAGAGTTGTGTTAAAATTATTCTGACCGATAAACGTTGTTTCTATTCAGACATTTAAGTGTTTATTTTCCTTTGTATGTTGTTTAAAATTGAATATGAAACATTTTGTTGTAGGTATAATTCACAATGAATATGAATAGCATGCAAATGATTTCTTTCATTTGGAAGTTTGCGCGTGTCTCCTATTTTTTTAAAAATAATGTGTGCGATTTTTCATTCGGCTAGGATTCATAAATGTAGATTTCCGAAGCTAGTCTATAAGTATTTGGTATGAGAATTTTTTAACTGTCACTGAAATAAATTTTCAATGGAGCTTGTGTTAAAAAAAAAATATCCCGCAAAAATGGTTAGTGTTTTCCCTATGATTCACTACTTGCTTTCATTTTTAACTTTTTATTTCTAAAATTTTACATTGAGGGAGAGGTGAGTGAGTCTAGTACACTATTGGAATCACCTTCCATTAGAAATATAAACTGGTGAATTCGTAAACAGGACATGTTTATTGATTTTAATTTTTTTATTGCAGAGGAGTTCTGCCATAACATTAGTCTACAATTTGACAGTGCCTCTGGTTGTTCCCAACACATAGCTTATAAGTCGTTACAAATCCTACACTGCAGACATTACTTCATCAACCTCCCAGCTGAGTGGGCATGTATTAAAAACATTTAAGGTTCATGTTTTGGGAGAGGTGCTAATGTGTCTAGTACACCAGGATAGTCACGTAGTTGTGTTAATTTATTCTGCTGTTTGAAATATATTTCGGTAATATACATGTTCTTGTCCATTCGTTATAGTTTTGTAATGTACATAATCAGTTTAATTTATTTTAATTTCTTTGTCTCATGTGTAACATTATCGGTTTAATTCAAATATATATATATATATATACCCTCCCAAACACATCACACCTTATACAACACCAGAGCCCAAAGGGTGAGGACATACCATGGCATTCTGAAAAATAAATAAAATGAAGTCCTTAGCACACTCTTACACAAAACTATACACTTATCAATTTACACAAAACTAAAAAAAATCCCATCCAAGAAATTTGACCTAAATTTTCCTATCAAACTTCTTTGATCATATCTCATCGAAATAAGATTAGCAGATTAACTAACATTATTTTAACGGATTAAGATCGTATTAATCCTTAATCCGATCAATCAATTTGATATCAAGTCAATTTTCCGATTAATTAAAAATGAATGAGGACCCGCATGCCCCTACTACTATTACTCATTCATTACCGGCACATAACGCAGTATCCACATGCGATGAAAGCAGGATGTAATGTTCCAAAAATATATAAATTACCAAATTAAAATATTAAGGATGTGCATATACTCACCACACATTCCAATACAGTGACTATAGGCATAGTTACAGAACAACATGAGTAGGAACCCTCCTCAGGTCCCAATCCTAGTTAATTATACAATTAATTATCGTAGTAATCTACACTGTACCATTATGTACACTAACAGTAGACTTAAAGGAAAGTATAGCCCTTAAGGTGGGACCTTCAGTCTATCATCTCATGGAATCTCAGGTAACAAGAATTGATAAACTTCAAATAAAACTAAGAGGGTTAGGTTAATATTTGCATAAGTATGCATATATTCCGGACAATTACGCATTGTCTTGATAGCCTGTTTCAGGCCGGGGATATTATGAGTGAGTCAGCAAGACATAATGAATAAAAACCTACCACATGTAAATCAATACTGTAATTCACACAGATACAATCTAGTGGATGAGTCATCCTCACAATACTGGAGCCCTAGCTTTGACTACAACACGTAACATAGGGCTCCACATACGAGTACTGATTTTATGCATTTTCTTTGACATACCATCATGCGATAATCTGACCATGGAAAAGTGTGAGGCGTGCGTATTGAGTACAGAAGGGAGATACAGACGGCACACTTAGGTTACTCTGTACTCCTTATTTGCACAGGAATCTGGGGTATAGCCTACTCGCGGTTTCTTCACACTTTTTGAATCTAACCTTTGAAAATTCGCCTCATGTATGGCATGTTTGGTTATTTTCTAAATAGGCCATGTTACACAAGCGTTTTATACTTTCGTTAACATAAAAAAATTACTTATTTTTGGTTAAATTTAACTTTCACTTATATTCTTCAATAAATTTTCTTGTTTAATTTATATTTTAATATGAAGGATAACGGTCAGAAACAGGTGTGTTGATAATGACTAGTAAGAAATAGTTTTTATGCAAAATATTATTACACTGGGTGCGCACAGTATTGGAAGTGTAGCGCCACCACAGTAATCAGGCCAAGAGTAGTGGGTGGTTTAATAATAAGCTACATATTCGGAAAACACACAGCCCAATTTAAGTGTCGGCGGAACAAGGAGCGAGGTCTTACCACTAGCCAGCCGCCGACGGGTCATGATGGGACGACGACAAGTGTATCGACCGCCGTAGTCGCAAAGATGATCAGCCTTCGGCAACATTAAGGTGACGTCATTCCATATATACTTTTAAACTGTTTAGAAATATTTCCTCGTGGCTTTATTACCGAATCCATAAATGCTTAGCTATTGTAACTAAATAGTAAATCATATATTGAGCTCCTCCGAAGTAATTAATTTAACAAAATATAAAACATTACGTTGAGCTATGTACATTTTCATACATGACGTCAAACTAGTATTACGAGTTATTCCACCGAGTTCACTTCCCCCACTTAAACTGGATGGCCACATATGGAACCGTTACACTTGTGGAGGCTAGGGTTTTTCCCCACCTCTTTTTAGCATGCAAAGCTTAGAAGCTCCGCCAATCCCCTTAACAAGTTAAAATTGTAATAAATTTGTTAACTCTGACAAAAGTTAACTTGAATGATAGCAGTTTGTTGCGAGAGATAAATTATACGGTGCGTTGTCCCTTTGGTGTAATTTCCTAGATTCGGTTAAGCTTGGTTTACATAAGGCGGTGGAAAAGCCTGGAAGCAGAAATTTAGCAGTGATTCAGAAAAATTGGAAGTAACCGTGAATGGTCTATAGAGGGCGATGAAGGGAAGGCAAATATAGTACGAAGTTAAACATAGTATAACTATACTCATTTAAATATTACGCATTCCTTCTTACTGCATCAAGTGGAAAAAAAATCCTTTTTTCCTTTGTCGTAAAGTTTCCAGCGTCGAACAGCTTTTGCTGAGGTCTGAACAGAGTCGGAGCAAGTATTTTTGACTGCGGAAGGCCGAGGCTTCTGTACGACACAGCGAGTAGTTCTACCAGAGCCTGCAAGCCTTCCACGCGCTGCCCTCCTGTTTACGTTGGCAAATTAGCGGATGGCCCCTCCGCGAAGTTCTCCTTGCTTGGCAAGTCGCTTCAAGTTCACCTGCAATGTTTGCTTCCGCTTGAAATTTTTGTCTACGGCCCCACGGCCGAACTAATTTCACATTTGCAATCTCTGATGGAGTAAACCCACGCTACTTCGAAAGTTCCGCTTGCTGCCATGATTTTCGTACGTATATTGTAACAGTCTCGTACGGGGACTGATCAAATTATGTGGGGGAAAAGAACTCAAGAGCAAGAACACTGCATCAAGCTATTACGCCACTGTACTAAAACCTGTTAAATGTACTGTATAATAAAATGTTGGTAATGTATTTTTACTCACACTTGTTTACATTATACCAGGGTTGTATGACATTACTTTGATTTAAACATTTTTGCACCATCCAGACCGAGGCAATTATAATATTTACTTGGATCTATTTTTTTTTTTAATGTTGGCTTGTTTACCAATTTTAAACTAGACCACTTTTCACTATTTAAGTTAATTTAACATTTATAAATTTTTCTGTGTTGATTTCCATACTACAGAAGGGAATTGAATTATAATTTTAATCGTTACACTAATTGAGGAAGATTGTACGTTTTATTTATTACTCCTAGGCTGTGCCTGAATATTTTCAGCTATTTTCCCATAGAAAAAGTGAATTGAACTGATTTGTCTGTGCCGACTACGTCAGTGGACGTGACGTCGGGGGCGGAGATTATTATTTGTTGTCCTAGGGGCTTCTGTATGTAAACCCTGGAGAGGTTGCCGGCTACTCGGGACTCTTTTCAAGATGGTCGGACATGCTTAATAGTCTGTTTCCGAACCCGGAGGAAATGCATATATCGTCGCGAGGTTTTCGACTGGAGCTGTTTGCAGAGACGTGCCACGGTGCGATGATGATCCAGAAGGTCCGTTTCTGGAAGATGTATCAGCGATTCCTCTTGTAAGGGAATCTGGCACGTGCGGCCGTCAACCTTCGACTAGATGCTCTCAAGTAAGACTTACCCAACGCACGATGTACAAAAATTAATTCAGTTTAATGAATAACTTAATGGCGTTGCCCAGTTAACTACAGCTTAGTATGGAATATTAAGTTTATGACCTTGTTTAAATACTGCCAAACATTCCAGTGGTACGAGATAATTTGTTCAAGATTTGTGTTCTTTGATAGATTTATCTAGCATGGCAAACGGATACAGAAAATGAAAATTATAAATGCAGTTTACCAATCCGTATTATACCTATATTGGCGGTCTTCATGTAAAATGTCAGAAGGCAATTAATTCATTAAGATGACTACCATACAAAATATATAAAGGTTTTCCTATCATCTGACAGCAGACATTTTGATCATTTGGAAAAATGCGTATAAGAGTAATACGTACGTGAGTGTGGGCATTGAATATTGCCATTAAATCTGAATATAAAACTGTCATTGATAGTATTCTGTTTATGCAGTGAGTAGATATTATTTCAGTGTCTTTCGGTTCTTGTAAATTTTGACTCGAGCAACTATTCATGTTATCAGTTGCATTGAACGTGTGCTTGAAACACATACGAAGTTAGTTTAAATTGTTCTGAAGGTCTTACCTATGTTCTTAAAGGAATTAATGGAAAATATTTGCATATAATGAATATAATAAAGAATTCCTAGCCTATAAAAATCTTAACGGTAATTCCTACCTATTTTATTTGTTATTGTTATCAGATTGAGTCACGACACTACAGCTCCTCTTTGACTGGTGTGTGATTCGAGAAATATACGCATTCTCTTTTATCATTTGTGACCATAATTTCACATTACATATACAAGGTCGACTCTTATTTCTGTTAATTTCAGAATATTTTCATGGACTTGTTTTGCTTTGTACGCGTACTCAGAAAACACAGTACGTTATCCTACCGAATATTCTGAGGCCGTAACTTGTTAGTATATAAATACATGTCTAGCCATAATATTACTTATTAGAATTCCCCACGGTACAACGGTTACTTAATGGTTTGCAATTCGTTTTACATTGCGTTACTTTAATTACTTCGGGGGAGCTCGACTTGAGTTAGTTATTATTAGTTAGATGCTAACACTTTAGTATTTACTTCTTTATAGAGTTATAGAATCTAAACCATGCTTCTATAACCAGTCTAGAAAGGAATCCAAAGTCTGTATGGAACGTCGCTGCCGAAGGCTGACATTCCATCTCGCTACCGCGGGGCGGTCCGAGCTCCCGTTGTCACTCCATCTTGACACGACGGCATCTCGGTGTGTTAAGACCTCGCTCAATTATTTTTCTAATTGCCCTATTACTGAGTGTTAAATGAGAGCCCAGAAGGTGGAACAGTATTTAATGCATCTCAGGGCATGATCCATTACGCCTACAATGATAGGAAAGCACGTAAGGAGACAGGCATCACGGCAGAGAGGGATTGGGCAGCCATGACCTGCAATTGGGGCCATGGCAACCTCTCTAAGTGTACTTATAGCTAAGCTATCACTAGAAGAGACTGGGGAAAAAACGGCATAGACGCCGTAAAAACCCAGTCGACAGAATATAATACAAAATTATTCATTCATTAAACAGAAATGCTACAGGAGGTGTGTTGTGTGTGTGTGTGTGTGTTTAACATGCTCGTGTTAGGAGAGATGAAAACACTAGTACAGAGGGGACGGGAACTATATTTCCTTTCGCCTTGGCAATTGGAGGGAGACACTGGCTTGTAACCAGAGAGGTGCTTGCACGCCTCTCTGGTGGGGGAGGTGGCGCTATTGGGCGTCTAAAAGACCTCGCTCGTAGCTCCGCCTGCCTTAAAGTACGCTCCGTGTTTTTGAAACACGATGCCTATTACTAAAACGCCCGCGGCTCGTGGAATTTTTCCCCGAGCGCTGCGCTGGTCTGCTGCAATATGCTGTTCACGATCATTTGAAAACTTTCGAATTCAACATTTGGAAAATGTCACTGCCTCTACCAGCATATACCTTAACGGGCACACTGGTTGTCAAGTGTCCCGTGAAGTTGGCAATGGCGGAAAGAAAGTGGTTGCACATCTTAACGTTTTCATGCCTTGCCATTATCGGATAAAATTTTTGTATGTAAGTTTTGTATATGTTTTTCTTCCAGAACCATAATTAAGGTGTTTATCAGTCGTATAAATAAGAGAGCAAACACGCCAGAGTATATAAAAAAGAGAATATTTCATCTAAATTTAATTTCATACAAGGCCAAGTACTAAAATTTTCTTTGGAAAAAAAATTAAAATATTTTGATGACCAATTAAAATATACACGCGTATACATGTAATTTAAGGTGTCATGTCGTATATTGTTATACCATACTATTACAACTTCTGTGCACGGAACTTCTGTGTTCATTTATTTGTATGACAGCGGCAATTGAGCAAAAAACTTGTTCAACCCTTAAAAAATGTTACTGACCCCCACTTGCATATATTCGAACGGGCGCACTGAGTGACTTGCCCCCTGTGAAGTTAGTAACGATGAAGGGAGTGTAGTTCCATGTTATAACTTTAACGTAAACGTGTTAGGTAAATATTTGTGAAAAACGAAATTATTTCTTTTGCTTCCTGTTTTTTTAATTTCTCTAAGAATCAGTGTATTTATAAAATATTTACGTTTCTAGTAATTTTATAGTTTCACTTGAGCGACGCACGATTAAAGTGATGAGGCTCTGCCAATGGTAATTTTAATGTGGTGGAAGAATACACAACGTGAATATAAATAGATTTTAAGCAGGGCTTTCAAAGTGCTCAGTTTACCGTGAATAGCATATAAATAAATCATTAAATAAATAAATGCTTTCGTATGCTGGTACACTACGTTTTTCAAAATGGTATTTTAAATAAGATATAATGAAGTTATCAAAATATTATTTTTCTCTCCCGTAAAAAGTTAGACTTGCTGTGATTCTACATATAAACAAATGGTACGGCATTTTTGAAACACTTTGTGAGTGTTAAAAATTCCTTTGGAAATTCTTGAACTAAAGTTAGGGAACATACGTAGGAGACGACAGTACTCTACCTCGTCTTTAGTTTATTGTAGACACGGAATGCACGCTTCATAGGATCCATTTTTCATTATATCGAATTTGACATTCTCCTTCTTTTCTCTTTATTCTTCCCTGAAAGCAGTCGTAGTCGTGTAAGCGTGGCCTCCCCTTATAGAGACGAGGGCGCTTGCGATATGCTTGCAAGCGGACAAGTGTTCTACAAGGGTTAATTACCTAGGTGCTGGTCCTATACGTCAAGGGTAGCTTACATTATGTCAGTTGAATATTTAGCGAAAGTATAGCCTGTACAAGTTATATTTGAAACTTTTTAATTTAGTCTCAAAATATCTTCTGCTCCTGTACACACATATTTTATGTAAAAACCTGCTGGTATAGGCTGTTCACGATAAACTGAGCACTTTCGAAATCCCTGCTTAAGATCTACTTGTATGAACGTTGTGTATTCTTCCACCTTATGTAAAATTAACATTGCCACGGGCCTCATCACTTGATACATGCGTCTTTCAAGCGAAACTGTAAAAATATTATAAAATTAATTATTTTACAAATTTACTCATTTTCACATTTTGATGCATAAAAAAACAGGAAACCAAAGAAATGATTTCTGTCGCAAATTGTTACCCAACACTTTTTATTCGCCGTTAAGACACCAAACTACTTTCCCTCCATCTTTACCAATTTTACCATGCTCACGTTACTCAGTGCGCCGGTTAAAATATACGCAGGCAGGATTAGTGACTTTTTTCTAAGGTTGATTTCAAAACTGCCCACTTTATCATGAACAACCTTTTTCTAACAGTGACAGAAGCATATGAAAATATTAATTGTTCTCAAGTTTACTGTACCATCGAATAGGCGTACTGGGAAAGCGCGAATATAGTCCGTTAACGACTGCTTCCATTTCTTAACGAAGCCGTGCAAAGGTTCTACTTTCAGTCTATTCTTCCATCTGATGCAAACAAAGCTTAAGTCTAGAAAGTTATACCGAAGGGACAACGCACCATATTCGTGCGCACTAAGTTCAATATTTTGGACGCGAACTATTTCTTGATAGGTATTACCAAAACACCAATTTTCTCTGTTTCCATTCGCGGTTAAATTGAACTTTCACATATATTTAATTTATAAGTTATAACAATATTTCACTTCAACAACCAAAGATGCCATACATGGAGCAATTATTCAAAGGTTTGATTCAAAAGTGCAACACTACTGCGAATAGTCTATAATTAAGTTTCTTCTCATAAATATATGGCAGCATTCCTATATTTGCTCTGGTACGAGTCAAATGCATATTACAGTTACCAACTTTTTTATATTCGCAACCTGATGTAACATATGGCAAAAAACTTCAATAAATTTCAGTTTAGGAAGATAACTGAAATATATTTTTACAGTTTAATTTTATACAACTCAGAGTAAAAATTTGGCTAGATAGTAATTTAATTGGGTGTACAAAAATCCCGCAGTTTCACTTGATCACCGCAGGAAAGCTAGTTTTAAGATCGACTGCATTGCTAGTAATTACATGTGGCTGAAGTGTACACACTGGGTTGGAGGACGAAACTCATGTTTTATGTGAAATTTTCCCCGACTACGGCGAAGACAAAAGAAGGGCAATGGTTTTTTTTGCGGGTCTTTATGCATTGGTGTTAGTTAGTTCCACTCTTAGATCCAAAATGGCTGGACCAATTTCGACAAGTGAGTTATCGTTGGATTAGTCTTGACACTCCGGGTGACCTTTTTCAAATCCCAATAATATAGGTATCAAATTAAATTTCCAATACTCTGGCTTAGTATAAACCAAAAAATCAACTATTTGTGATATTAATGTTAAAATATGCATACCACTAGGTGTCCTCAAGTACTTACATTAAAACCTATACCTTACTATTGTTATTTGTTTCTTCATGAATGTCTCTACTTTGTGATAATTTTTATAAATTAAAAACTTTCTCGCTTATTAGTTTAACCTTCTCTCTATAAAGTATTATACACAGCTACAAACGCAAAATGAGATAGAAAACTTTGTATGACCTATGTCCTACAGTAATACAGACCAATTTACATCTTCAGCAAATGTTCTTCAATATTAGCTCACCCGTCACCGTGGACATTAGTGATGAAAGTATTTGTATACGTTTGGTTTTTCAAAAAGACCCACGCTTTTATGTGACCTAAATATTTTGACTTAATTTAATATATTCATTAAAACTATACCGGAGGAAGCGTACAAACGTTCCGGAGCGGGTATTTGCATAAAAAGTTTTCTAGCTTTGAATCCAAGCTACGTATCATTTGATAGTGCTACTGGTATGAACGCAGTTCAATATTGGAACACAGAAAGTGGTTTCTGTGCATCTTGCATGGGCATTCTGTTCCTTTTCCTTCTCAACGACTAAAAATATTCAGGCGGCAGTATCATAAACTACGACAAAACAGAAGAACTTAGGATCGATTTTCGACGGGATCACAATAATTTTTACGTGGGAACCATGACACGTGTTGCCGTTGGCTGTTGGTTTTATTCTCGGGGCAGTTCCGTTTACCCTGCTCTTGTGTTCCGCTACTGCTCCATCTTCGCCTCATTTATCTCTCACCGCCACTAAAGACTTCACCGTTAAGGTTCGAATAAAACCTCTCAACTCAGTCTCACTTGCAATGGCGTCATTGGAGAGCATTGAGGAAAGTAATGGATTGACAATGGTTTCTCTTAAACAAATAGTGAAGCATGTGTTTGTAAATGGATGACCACAGCGTCAGAGTTTGGAGGACTTCAGGTAAAAATTACAATCCCGGTCTCACTTTACCGCAACACACACTATTGCGTGATGGCATGGGGAGTCACCGCATACGGTCGTCATTCACCACTGGTGGCGATACGAGGATCACTGAATGCATGGTGGATCGTTGAATGTATCCTGCGACCTTACTGCTACCTTACATCAAGATGACTCTCGTCTACACAGAGTTCTGGTTTCCCAGCAGTTTCAATATTTCCGTAGTTTGCAGGGTATCCTGATTTCTTGCCCGTCGAAAACTGATGGGCACAGACGGGAGCCCAGTTTTCTCAGTGTCTACCTGTACATGATTTGGACCCTAAGTTGCAACAAATGTGGGGAACGTTGCCGAAGGATAGCATCCGACGTGTGTTTGGGTCCATGCCCGATCGTAACGAGGTGTGTACACATTCACAAAGTGGTCGAATGAGACACCTAAAAGCACCCTTCTTCTGAGCCGCAGTTGGGCGGATGATACTGTCATCACTTGCTCTAAGGATGTTCACACATTTTTTCTAAGTTGTGAGCAAGGAGCACGAGTGGCGCCTGTGTACTTCTCTTTCATGTAAAGGCACAAGCGAAAATGATTCAGCTTGTATAAACTTGCAACTGATAAGCCTGTTGTGTAATATATAACACAATAACAGCCCTGGGATGTGAAATACCAGCAAAGAGATAAGCTAAACAAACAGACAAGAACTCCCATGTACAATGTATTATATCCAATGTTAAATTTCCACTGGGAAATATGCTAAACGCGTCGCATAGTAGTAGCGTGCAACACAGTGCGACGGACAGGTGAGAAATTTTGTAAGTCCGTAATCTTGAAACATAAAATGTTAACCACTGCACCAGTTTCGGTCACAGAAACTTTATTGACATTTGTGCGTTATACATAACCTTCACATGACCAAGAAAATCCAAACTGCCAGTAGAATCAATTAATTTTCTATAAATACATATTTCATCCTTAGGGCAACGTCCAACGTGGTACGAAGACGATACCGCACCAGAAGATATATTAGCCACATAAAGTTAATCGAAATATCCTATAGGACATTTATTCTTCACCTGCTTGAATTTGAGCTTGGTGAAGAAATATGAATTTACAGAAAATTAATTGTTACTACTGGCAATTTGAAAATTCTTGGATATGTAGATATTGTGTATAATGCATTAATGTCAATAAAGTTTGTTTGAACGAAATATGTTCATTTGTTCTTATTATATGATTTAAGGTCTTGGACTTACAAAATTTATCACCTGTCTGTCGCAGTGATAAAGTTGTTGCTGAATCTAACGGTTACTTGTTGGTGCGAAAATTCTTAGGACAATGAGTGTATTTTTCCTATAGTATTCCCCACCATTGCGATTTATGATTATGTATTTAGTTAGGTGACGCAGTTTTATTTATAAATACGAAAATGGTTAAAACAATATATTTTGGGTAATATATATTTTTAGGAGTAAGCGAAAAAGTGTGTTTTTGGCATATTCAATGCATATGAAATTATTTATTTTCATTATAATATAATGTTACACCTACAATCCAAAGCGACATATTCATGACTTATGAACAGCGAATAGGATAAACCATGTTTTAAAAAATGTGATTACAACCTATTTAAGCGAAATATAGCAAAGTTACAGCCCTATTTAAGCTACTGTTTAAAGTCACAAATTTCACTTAAAGACGTTTGTAACTGCATGGCTGCATGCCAAAGATTTTTTTTGTGTATGGTACTGATTCGGTGGCGGCGTATTCTTAGTCATATCAGAAGTTCGGCTCCAGGACTCATTGGTCTAACGTGATCGAGATATTGAAAGGCTAAGCGATCTCAGAGCCACCGAGTACCTTTGAACAGGGGCCTTTGGAGGCTTTGATGTGCCAAACACGCCACTTTCGATATTCCCGTTCTTCTGTGCCTCGACAATAGGTTTACGTGGATTCTTTTACGAATACTTAAGCAAACCACTTCTCACGCAGATTCGTTTTGGAAAAGGAATTCTCTTTTTATAATATTACGTATAAAAATAGAGATTTTGTTCTTTTTAACTACATCTACTTCGTAAATAACTTATACACTCTATTTCGTAGTATAACAATAAGAGCAGAAAATATCTTCTGACTAGTTAAGAAGACTTAATTTAATTTGGATAATTTTATTCTGCAGGAGACAAAGTTATCAGTTCAGTTCTCTACTTTATAGATTTGGACGCCATCAATGAAATTAAGTAATTAGATATCAGTCCCAATAGACAGTGGATCAACCTATTCAATTATTTTGTAATTTATGCATTCATATTTGACAGTTCAAATATTTACAATAAAATCAGTATTACACTTCCATCCAGTCCAATCTCAGTTCAGTCCATGTCCCGCCAGTCGCAATGTTCTAGAGTCCTCCAAGCGCCCTCACGCACAGTAGGCTTCACTCGTGGGTTTGACACCCTCTCGTCCCTTCACGCCTCGAAAATCTCGCCCGACGTCGTCCCGCAATCTCCTGTCATCGTCCACACTTCATTTTGCTCGCGCACACTCACCAGACGGCCTCCGTCAAAGACTGCCGGCCGCTGTATTGCAGCAGTATATATAGTGTCTTAGGCCGTCACCTAGAATCTTCCCCAACTCGCGTGATGCGTCGCGGAGGGCCGAGGAGCCAGCTAGTCCCATCAGAACATTCTTGGGTAGTCGCCAAACGTATCGGAAATTCTAGCAGGCGAGAGGAGGTCGGTGGCGCCAGCAAGTCTTGCCGCTGTCGGTATTCAAGGGATTCCCAGAAGGGAAGCAACAGGCTGCATGTGCGTCGTTCCAGGAAGAGGGGAGGGCGAGGTGGGTCTCCTACCATGGCATGGGGCAGCTGAGTCGGCGCCAGCTGCAGCACGTAACAGTATTATAGAACAAGTAAAGCACGAGGTATTAGGAACATGTGCTAACGTTATTGAAGGATATCCACGATAAAGTGAGCACTTTTGAAATCAACCTTAGAAACTTTCACTGTCCCTGCTTGCATATATTATACCGAGCGCATTGAGTGACATGCGCTCGGTAAAGTTGGTAACGATGGACGGAAAGTAGTTCCATATGTTAACGCAGGATAAAAAGTGTTAGGTAAACATTGTGATAATTTAAATTATTTTTTAAGGCTTTCTGTTTTTTGATGCCTCAGTGCGGAAAAATTGGCAGATTTTTAAAATGTTTACTTTTCTAATAATTTCACAGTTTCACTTGATCGACACGTGAATGAAGTGATGAGGCACATGACAACGTTAATTTTACATAAGTTGGAAGAAAACACAAGTGCATGCAAGTGGATATTAAGCAGGTGTTTCAAAAGTGCTCATTTTACCGTGAACAGCCTGTATGCCTGGTTACGACATACTTCGAACATCATACCGTACACTGACGCCCGGAGCGCCACGACCTAGTTCACGAAACGAACGCATGCGCCGAGTGTCGCCCAGGACTACACTTGCTTTCATTTCCCTGGAACAGCCATTCCACGCAGAGATAACGCCGTTCGCTTTTCGGTAGCGTGTATGCGCGCACGCGTGCGTGAGGAGACGCCTACACATTGCAGCCGGCATTACAACTTGCCGTGGCGCGAACTTGCTCGCGAAATAAAGCGAGGGGGGGGGGGAGGGGCTGGATTGGTGGAAGGAAAGGAGGGGGAGGTGAAAACTGTGGACCGAACTTAAACAATTATTGTCTGGGATACCCAGATAACGGCGTGAATTACTTGGGAAAGGTTCTTTGTGCTCCTCCGATCCTACCCTCCAGCTTACTCCCCCATCTTCCACCCCGAAAAGCTAACCCCCTAACCACCCCTCACGCTGTCCCCCCCTAACTCCGTTTCATTATTTATTATCTTCGGAGTTTACTTGCCGAAACAAAAGCTGGGCCGCGGAGGCATAAAAGAGAAAAATGAACGATATGGGCGGAAAACTTCCCCGCTGAAAATGACTCGGAAATAATGATGACATATCCGAATTAATTCGGCGTGGTAACGGTTGGTTTTGGGATAAAGATGGGGTTAGTGATCTTACAGGAATTGCTCCTTTTTTTTTTTTTTTTTTTTTTTTTTTTTCAAGGAGGTTCATTGAAAACGTGTGGGGCAAAGATACTTGTAAAGGCTGTTCACGGTAAAATGAGCACTTTTGAAAGCCCTGCTTAAGATCTACTTGCATGCACTTTTGTTTTCTTCCACCGTATGTAAAATTGCCATTGCCAAGCGCCTCGTCGCATTCGTCATGCGCCGGTCAAGTAAAACTGTAAAATTATTGGAAAAGTAAATATTTTAAAAAATCTGCTAATTTTTGCACTTCGACGCATTAAAAAAAACAGAAAGCGATAGAAACTGAAATCATTTTTTCTTTCGCATTCTGTTTTTTAATGTACCGGAGTGAAAAATTACCAAATTTGTGAAATGTTTACTTTTCTAATAATTTCACACTTTCACCGTAACGACGCATGAATAAAGTGATGAGGCTCATGACAATATTAGTTTTACATAAGGCAGATGAATACATAACGTGCTTACAAGTAGATCTTAAGCAAGGCTCCAAGAAGTGCTCATTTTACTCGTGGAAAGCCTGTGTCTGCCATCTGTGACTATTTGGTGGGTGATGATCGGCCGTCATTAGGAAACTACGGGGTGCTGTGTTATTAACCAACGAAAGTTTGTTTCCCGTAGATGTTTATAGATTATTTTGACGCAATTATAATGTGTGTATTCACAGGCGTGCCGGGTGTGTCCAGGCTCACCCTAAAGGCCGTGCTACTTTCACCGTAAGAAATAACAATAAAAAATTGAACCCATACTTGTATAAGGGACCAACTACAACACACCATATCGGCGTAAGATGGCTCTGTAACGGCGTAAAGAGTCGAGTTCTACGTCGGCCAGTCACTAGACAACATTTCCAACCACGAGAGTCAGTGCAGTGCAAGCTTATAACAAAAACATAGTTATTAAATGAACTTTTCGGAACAGTTCCGATTTCCATTAATTTAAATAGTCAACGCAATTATTGACATGTATACCGCAATTTAAATATCCCGAAACACGATCACCGCGAATCGTTTTTCATCACAAATAGATAAGCAAAAATTAATATCAGTCTAGCCAACATACTGTTTGTAAATATCCGCGATACATGTATAGTTTATCTTTTCTTTTTAGTGATCGTTTCTCATTGGCCACATAACAGTTTTCTTACTGCTGTTATAGCCAGTACATTTTCATACTTCCACGGCAATGCTACTGTTATTCTGTTACGGGAACGTTACAGTGATTGTTGGCCGGCCATAATAACCAGCATATTTATTATTTTAAAATTGTTGTCTTTGAGATGTATTTGTTATTGCGGAATTACAGCATGCCAAAGAACACGGTGGCCTGTATGAGACATTCTGAGGAATACCGAAACTAATTTGTCCATCCTATTTTTGCATAACTTTTGCGTAATCACTTTTTTTTTACCTTCAAATAAAAAAGAATCTCCGGGGGGAGACCCTCGGACCGCCACTTTTATGTGGCCATCTGCGATTCTTGTGCACTCCTGAATGATGACGGCTGCACATGCCTATGTGTACATTAAGGGTTGCAGACCCCAAACAATTAATAATTTTGCATTTGTAACAAACATTGTTCAACTAGTACGCATTGCATGTGATGACATCTACCCTTACAGTTGCATATAAATTTTGTAAAACTTCGGTACGTATATTGGAAGCTCAGCTAAAGTGGAAGAATACAGAGAGAAAAGCGACAGTTGCCGAGAAAAGAACGGAAGTAGCATAGGCGACTGTCAAAACCCACGGCCAAGAGAATTATATTCCCAAGCAATTCATAAGCCAAAGAAAACTATTCATGGGAAAGCAATATCTTGAAGCTTGGTCGCCGCTTACGAAAGGGGGCCTCTAATGTGGGCGCACTTGAAAACCCCATTTGATGCACCAAGTGGGGTTTTAAGAAATATTTGAACTTTTGCTACTGTATAAAATATTCAGACATGTTGCTTAAATTTTATTTTATTCACAGCAAATTGTTTGACTCGATATAAACAGAAAATAAGTGAGTCGCCTGTACTGAGCAGCAAGCAGAAGGGGATTCCCCCTTCTTCATTGCTGAAGGTGATTCCTCATTCTATAATGCTGAAGTGGAATTTTTGCCAAGCATGGTTACTTAAATAGACCTTAGACTTGCCTTACACTTAACGCAGAGCTTAATGCAGTTCTAGTTAACATCAGAAATACGTCAGCGCCTAAGTGTCAACATTTTTATCTTGCCGTTTTCTTAAAGTGTTACTTCGTTTCTATGTAGCATTTAACATTGTTTTTACAAACATTCCAGTAATAGTGCCTTATTGGACTGAAATGAATACGCTTACACGATAACTATTTCAAAAGCTATTTTAGTTAACGAGAAAAAGTTGTGATATTTAGAGTATTGTAACAAGTGCACTAAGAACAAGAAATTTATAAACTATGGCAGTATTCGTGTATTTGGTAACAAGATATTCGATTCTTGGAAATACATGCATATTATTTCCCACTGAAAGAAATCTAAATTTTTTTACGAAAGTGTATCCCATAAATTTACGTTGAACTAAATAACATATGTTTTTAAAATCCAAACAAATTATAACGCGTAATAACAATATGTACATCAATGAATTATGTTTTCTCCTTAAGTAGACCGATATCAGTCTCGGCATCTGTGGGCGATTTACTATGATATTTACCTCAGTGCGTTATTGTATAAAAATGTGTTTTAATTGGTATTATAAAGAGGACGGTGTAAATAAAGAGAAGAATCTTCGGTACCGTAGAGTTTTGCAATATATCTATTACAATTCCTAAGGAAGCCAACCTATACGGACTATGTTTGATGCGCGTTGTAGTCCTCGCAGCTCAAATCATACGTGTGAGTTTAGATTGCCAACAGCTACCGTCCTTCTATTAAACCTCCTATTTCTGCTGAGAATCTCCTGATACAATAAAAACATAGTAGCTATGGGAGATAACATCTGAACCACCAGAGCGTTTCTTGCCAATGTTGCTGAAGTCACAAATGATATCTTATAATAACAAATTAATATAAGAGAAATGATGGATCGAAACATTAAAACGTTTTAATGTATTTACCACTTCAGAAAATTTATTTTACTACGAAATCTGCATAGAACCTGTTATAAATTATGAAAAAAATTCAATTTTTTTTTTAAATTTTAAAATGTTTAAATAATACATACAGTGAGGAAACAGATAAATATTAGTTTTGATAGCTGTTCACGCAAACTATGCAGTACAAGAATTGACTATTATTTACTTCAAGTGATAACACGTAACTTCAAATAAAGCAGTGTTTTCGCAAAGTAAGAGAAGTTGAGCACGTACCTCTTATCTCAAGTCTAAATCTTCAGTTGGACGACAGTTTTAGCAAACAAAGACACCGGAGAACACTGTTTTCTTTTCACAGTTTACAAACAGGACGTCATCGACTCTCTGCTGGAATGGTAAATTGTGTTCTATCCCCCAATTAAAAAAAAATATATTTTTTTAAAGTACTGAACCAACCTGTAGGGTCGCAAATAGATAACCTTCGCATATGCTAAGAAATAAGTGATGCTATAATTAAAATTAACTATCATTGCTTTCTGGGGATGGGAAAGTAAAGCGAAAAATGGGCGATGTGAAAGTGATTCCAGTTTTAAGTGTACTGGCGGTTAATTACACAACGACTTCCATGTCTTGTGGAACAGGAAGGGAGGTTTGAGAGCGCCTTACATACAAAATCACACCTAATATTACAGCTTATTATGGCTCGTACACCCTCAGCTTACCGTGATACTTATTATCTGAAGGAAACGATTTTGTAATCTCGGCCATCGACAGAACCTGAAGTGAGGACATATAAATTGGGATTTGATTGCTATTGGATGCATGACATCTTAGTTAAATAGTGCCAAAATATATTCACTGTTAGTTATGCACTTTTGAAATCAACCTCTGAAATATGTATCTGCCCCTATACCTGCATGTATGTTATCGGGCGCAATTATTTCAATGCGCCCAGTAAGGTTGGTAACGCCAGAGGAAAAGTGATTCCACGTCTTCACCTTGAATTAAAAGTGCTATGTGAACATTTGTGAATACTGAAATAATTTGTTTTGTTTTATTCTTTTTAAATTCATGTAACTTTACAAATTAGAAAATTGTTAAAATATTTGCTTTTATGATAATTCCACAGTTTTCCTTAACCGACGCTTGAATACAACGATCAGGCCAGTGTAAGTGTTAATTTTACGAATGGTGGAAGATAAGTAGAACTCAAGCAGTGCTTTTAAAAGTGATCAGTTTACTATGAACAGCCTATAGAAAATGGATGGGTCCCTAACAAAGACTATGGCCGATTCCTTCCCATTCCTTCCCCAATACCTCTTCCCTGTGCAATTTGCACCGTCTCTAATTCCCTCACTGTCGACGAGACGTTAAGCCTAACTACCTACCTTACCTACCTATAGAAAAAATTTCAATGTAATTGCTGTGAATGACTTGTAAATAATTACTCAGAAATCTTTATCTTTCTGGGTGTGTCTAATAAAATATGGTCAAACGCAAGCACAAGCACATATGTACACGTGAATGTTGTTTAACTTTTCCTCAGATGAATACGCGAAATTTCAGGATCTCTGATAAGGATCTCTGATAATTAGAGATCCTGAAATTTCACGGATTCATTCAGCAACAAACTATACTTCACAATGCTACACATACTACAGTTTCAGTTGTTCATTGGCTGAAGCTCCAGTTTTACCCTATACCAGGTTTCACGAGATTCGGTCCTTGTTTTGCTACAGAATAGCTATTGACTCAAATTCGTCCAGACTGTGTCTTATAATTTGCGGTCCAATTGGAAAACAAAGCCAAATGAACACGTGTTTCAAATCTAGCTTGTCTTCAATTGAATCCGCGAAATCTTCGGGTTTCTAATAATAATGTGGCGTGGTTCATCTAATTGAGCACTTTTCTCATGAGATTACATTATGCGTAAAGGACTGAACTCGTAAAAAAAAAAAAAACTAATTTATAGTACAAAGTAATATGCATTATATGCAGAAATTTAGATTGAAATATTTAGTGATAGTACAAAAGCGGTTGTAGTGAATGGTGACAGTCTAATTCAACTTACAAATTGATTATATATGTTCCACTTTGATTGATGTTCCTCAGATTCAGTGTTGTGTCGGTTGGTTCTTTTCCGTATAAAGTGGTCCAACGTCAAACATAATTTTTACAATCTCCTTAAATTAAATGTTGATTATATCTTTAACATGATCTCTTAAGATATCGATAAATCGAATACGTAAATTGTAGCGTATTGATGAACATATTTAACACTTTATTCTGCAAAAGTTTTTCTAATCATGCATTGTCGACATTTCTGAGGAATGGGGGGAAAATAACTGTGAACTAACTGGTTCTTGGCTGCTGGGTTGAATATAATAATACAAAAACGCTGCTGGAATGCCTGTTTTGATTGAAGACTGAAGTGAGCGATGTCAGAAAAGGTAATGTTTGTAAGGTGATTGCTAGATTTGTCATCCCCTTACACACTCCATTCAAGTTTCGATGAACAGTAACTTTTTTTGACGATAGGAGATTTTTAAGTAATGTCTGCAAATGTATCGACTTTTCTTAACGAACATGGAAAACGAACCCGAATTCCACGATGAGCTGTAACGCAACACACATCTTTTGTTGCAGAACGTGAAATTACAGTAGTAACAAAACATTTTGCAGGAAACATATGTTCTGTAATTTGAACTTTTCTATGACGCATAATTTTGTGCCTCCCCCCCCCCCCCAAATGGTATGTAACCAATTGCCGCTAGTGTAACATTCTTGCGTGCCTTTACCCAGTTATTAGTTTGTTGTGGTGGTGGGTTGCTTGGCCCGTGGAGTTGTTGAAAGGCTTAACTCAAAATTGACCTTGCCAGAAAGGGTTTAGCACTTAAATGACATGTTGAAAGGTAAACGATGTGTTGTATTTGATGTTCGGAGTGGTTACATAATTAATTCAAAAATAAAAAATGCATCTATGCTTACTTAAATTCCAGATGACGACAGTTATAGATACATAATCATTTTTTCTACCGATATATTCCTAAGGGACTAATAAATACGAATATTATGATATGTCACTCGGTTATATTAGTTTAGTAAAAAAAAATAAAAAATACGTTTTTAACTGACAATTTTTTTAAAATAAAAACATTACATTTTGAATATTTGGTTGTCGTGACTCTCTCAACTAAATCGCCTTTAAAATACGAGTTCGTGAATACATGTATGTTTGAAAATTTTATAATTTAATATACATATACTAATATAAATTGCTAAGTTTTTAAAAATAAAATTACAGTATATAGCTAGTTTTGACTGTACACATTTCTAGGCATGTTTCTTTTATATCTACAGCATTGAAACTTTTATTGGGATCAAAGCTCTCATGGTCAAGAGAGCAAGTAAGAGTAAAGGCGTTGTGGTGGAACTCGGGTTTTTCAGTTCAAAACCATCGAAAAGCAAGGTTTTTTAATATGTACTAATGAATTGCATATATGATGGAGGGAATTGTCTTAAGCTTCCAGCCGATCTCAGAGTTTATAATAACATTTAATAGCATTACCAACAAGCATGAGCGATTCGCTGCTCTCTGGCAGGCATTGCGAGAACTTTTGCGATATCTATCGGCCGATGGCGGCATCAAGAGACATCAGCACTCCTGGTAGGCAACTCTACAACTAATATGGTGGGCTATCTGTCAAGTTTGGAACTGAAGACCTTTCTGGGAAGGAGTGTTGTGGGGAGGATGTTAACCACCTAAAGAGAGGTGGAATATAAGGGGGCGGGTGGGGGTGTATGTATGTGAAGGGGTTGGAGCATGTGGGAGCCGAGTGCGGAGTTAAGTATGGACCAATCACAGAACAGCTGAGTGGTTTGGGTGAAGGGCGTAAGGGATCAGGGTAGATAGCCAGGAGCAGTGAGGAGCGATTGTGGAGCAGATTGTGGAGCCCTACTACTACTGCTCTCATTTTTACTTCCATGCATAGAAAAAAAAAACAGAAAACGGTTGGCTAACACTTCTATGGGACTTTAAGATATGGAACTACTTTTCATCAGGGGGGGGGGGATACCACTCGATGCGCCCGTTAAAATATAAATAGGCAAGGGCAGTGACTTTTTTCTAAGGTTGATTTTAAAAAATGCTCACTTTATCATGAACGGCCTTTGGGTGAATTAGCTCAAAGTACACTATCTACCAAAAAGAATTTGTACACCCGTAAAGATAGGTAATTCAGTACGTCAGTTGACTTGTGTTTCACGACCTTCGGCATAGGACCGCTGGTGTTTGTCCGTGGTAGCATGAACACAGAGGCCTATTGTAACATTCTGGATAGTGAAATGCTCCCAACATGGTGGCGTTTTTTACGGAATAGACCCGTGTTACTTCCAGGATGACGATGCCAGGTGCCATGTTTCAAGGGCTACTATGCAGTGGTACGCCGACAACAATGTTCGCCGATTGTACTGGCTCACCCAGAGCCCCGACCTCAACCATTTAGAGCATCTTTGGGACGAATTGTATTGCCAGGCGAGGACTCGTCAGGCACGGCCAAAATCCATTGCTCAACTCACGGAATGGTTGCAAGAGGAATGGCGACGAATCCCCGTGGATGTCCTGCAAACACTCGCAGAGAGCATACCAGACAGGGTGGTTGCTGTTATAACCGCAAGAGGTGGCCCTACGAGATTCTAGCGGGGTGACAACCACCGAGCAAACATTGTGGACAGGTGCCCAATTACTTTTTGGTAAATAGTCTAAATATCATGTGGTATTTACTTTCAGCCCACAGTGTACAGTGATACTTGTAGTGAATAGCGAATGCCAATTGCGGTATTGGCCGTACAAAGAAGCGTTCGCACTTACCTGAATGACTGAGTGAAGAGATCTGGGCAGCTGTTAACATCGAGGTCTTGAGAGTCTATGAGGGCGAAGAGAGGTAAGTATGGAGCAGCGCAGGGATGCAAGGCCGGGGGAAAATGGATGATCCCCGAAAAAACCCGCTGACCATAAGCATCGTCCGGCACGATTCCCGCTTACAAAAATCCGGGAGCTGCCCCGCCGTGAATCGAATCCAGTTCGCCTAGGTTGGAAAATAGTTTAACCACTACACCACCGCGGCCCCTCCGCACTTACGTCTTGCGATCACCACCGCCGCGACGTCAGAAATACTCCGAAATTTGTTGTACACTAGCGAAAAATAAGGTGTTCATACTCAGTCCGCTTTATACTGCGGCGCACATGACGAATATCGCTTCTCTAAGAACAGAATATTCTGATACGTAATCAGTGGCGAAGCGTCAATGGAAGCTTTGGAAGCGGCACTTCCCTTATATGATGCGGAACAAAATAAAATGTTTTATTTTAATATCATCTGGAAAATGTAACCTTAGCTACAAAAACCACCATGGTATAATGTTATTTTTTCGGAATGAAGTCTGCGACAGCCGTCGACAGTGCGGAATCTTGTCATACGAAATGAAATAGTGAGCAGCACGCCCAGACCCGTATGCGCCCATACGAAGCCACTGTATCGGCTGGAAGCTGCTCCCCTGGCAGCATTTAGCAGTAACTGCGTGTGTATGTGTGTGTGTGTGCCCTCTGGCTCCAATGGGCTGGGCTGGTGCCTCACTCTAGCAAGTAGAAATGGAACTAGAACTCTGCCCGTGGAGATAGTGGTAACTGCTTTGCCTGCAGCGTCCAGTAGTGCAAAAATGAGTAATAAACCGCGGGCGGCGAGCGGCTACAGAAGTGACAATTTTTTATTCGTTTAACAGCATTGAATTAATATTCTGTGGTTTTATTCCCTGCTTATTTGTTCGTTTCGTTAAGTTGAAGAGTATTGTTTTACAAAACCGTAGACTTTTTTTGTGTTAATGTGTGAGCAATGCTTTTGTAGTGTGCCGAGTGCCGGGTTATATCGCAGGCGGGACGCTGCTGTGAAAACGCTTCCACTCAAGGAAAATGGAGAGTAGCGATGTTTCATGTCCTGTCCTGGATTTTCAGGTAACTCTGCGTCTTCGATCTCGGAGGACTCGTGTGTTAGTAATTGTAACTGTATTATAGAAAAACAAAAAAAAAAAAAACACTCCATTCAGTGCTCTTAGTTTTGACCAAAAAAATGAAATAATTCTCACTGGCAGGCCTACTCCTCCTCTAGCTCTAGCCACTAAAATAAAGGCATTCACGCGACATTACCATTCACGCACTTACGAAGACATTTCTTGTTTGTGTGGCTGCAAGAAAATGAAACTTTTTTGTTGGACTTGCTTACTTTTCTCAAAAGAAAAATCGGTGCGGAATGCTTCCGATTTTTGTGATTTAAATAATCTACAGAAAGCAGAAAAGCAGCACAAGTTGTCTCGCAGCCACATTGCGTGCTTAAAAGAATTGAAACAGTTCGGTAAAACACGCATTGAATTTGCAGTTAGCAGTCAGTATCGGCTAATAGATGCATAACGAGAAAGTACGAAAAAAACAGACGGATCGTGGCCATCTATTTAGGGCAGCTTGCTTTTTGGCAAAACAAGAACTAGCTTTTTGCGGTCATGATGAGTCTACTTCATCGCTTAACAAAGGGAACTATATCGAATCCCTTAATGAATTAGCTGAGTATGACAATGAACAATTCACCTTGAAAACTCAACAGTCTTCACAGGTTTATCCAGTGACATCCAGACCGATATTCTGTTTTCGTTGTCTGACTTATTGCTACGTGAAATAAAGAAAGAAATGTTGGAATCAAGTTTCGTGGCACTGATTTTGGACTAGACAACCGACATAGCAGTCAAATCACAGTTATCGTCTGTACTGCGTTATGTTACAAGATATGGGAATGTCGAGGAAAGATTTTAAAATTCATTGATGACAGCGATGATAAGACAGCTAACGACCTTTATCAACATCCTATACAAATATTAAAAGACTTTAAATGTGTTGATAAGTTAGTAGCGCAGACTTAGGACGGAGCTGCAGTGATGGCTGGAGAGCATGGTGGACTGCAGACAAAAATTAGAGCAGTCTGTGATCAAGCTATTTTTGTGCACTGGCCCACAAGTTAAATCTGGTTCTTTCGCAGTCTGTAAGTTACATCAAGCAGTACACTTCATCTATTTTCTTCATCTCACTAACAGTGTTTGGCCGTTTTTTTTAAATCAACAAAGAGGATGCAGGTTTTAGATGCAGAGGTGCAAAAAAGATTTCCCACACTTGTTCCATCTCGTTGGAATTACAGTAGTAAGCTAATGGAAACTGTGTGCGAACACAGAGAAAATATTGGAGAACTCCTAATGCCGGAATCACATAGACCCTACCAACACAGCACGACACGACCAAAAACGCAACCACGACACATTTCAATGTGACTACTTGAATTTACAGCACGACCGAAACTACGCTCTCGGCATTTAACCTAACTATTTAGTAGACGCTGATAGGCTACGTTAGTTTCAAAGGCGGCAAACAAGAGGGAAATTTGTAATACACAATGGTACCAACTGGTATCGCTAATGCATACAAAGGTGAAATTATTATTATTTTTAAGAGTTAGATACAGTAATTTTCAATTTATTTTTCTTCTAGGCTGCGTATTTACCGTTGTAGGGAAATCTTGGAATACGATTTTATTTTGCAAGGTTGTACATTCTGTGCGTCGTGTCACACAACACGACGAAGAATAGAAATCATTTCTAATCCGAAATTGCTGCTCGGACGACAAAATGGGTCGGGCTTACGATGATCTATCTTGTATTTCATTGGCTGTTGTCCGTCGTGTCGTGCGCGTCGGGGCTATGTGATTCCGGCATAAGAGCTATGGTAAGAAATGTTGACTAGTGGGATTCCGAAACACTCTGTTCTGTCCGTGGTCTTTTATCACATTAAAAATACTTCGACTTGAATTTCTTTCTTGTCATATGTTCATACATTTTCCCTCATTCTGATTCAATTTTGCGAATTCTCCAAGCGAAAATCAGTGACATCAATTTCTGTTTGAAGAAAGATTGAAAACTTCAAAAGCTTTCTGAACAATTTGAGAAACGATTTTGAACGAGCGTGGGAAAAAGTTAGTTCCAGTTGTAAATGTGTTTCTCCTACAGCAAAACGCGCTCGCGTAGATTCGTCAGCAGGCGATGATAGGAAGGTTGTTTACAAAAGACTATTTTATCAAATTGTTGATGTCATTATTGTACATGTAACGCAGAGGTTTTCTGAAGTGCCTAAGCTAAAATTTCTAAGTTTGTTGGATAGCAAACTTTTTCTTCAGCATGCACAGAATTTCTCAGAAGATGCTTTTGCATCTCTAAAGGAAAGCTACGGAAAAAAATTTTATCTGCCGAGCTTAAGAAGCGAGTTGCACGTTTTATTCACGGACAGTGACATGCACAAAAGTACTGTTTCAGATCATCACATATATTTAACAGCATCGGGACTAGGTGACGTATTTCCAGAAATACATAAACATTCCAGGCTCATCATGACAATACCAGCTACGAGTGCCTCAGTTGAGAGATCATTTTCTGCTTTAAAGCGGATAAAGAACTACTTGCGTAACAGCCAGCGCCAGGAAAGATTGTCTGCCCTTGCACTGCTCAGCATTGAAAAAAGAATTGTTGCAGAAATTGCGTCATAGGCCATCCTTCAATGATAATGTGATCGACATCTCTGCGGCTAGAAACCGAAGAATTGAGCTGACATATTAAATTTAAGGTAATAATTGACATTCACTTTTTTTTATTAGTTCCTTGTTTCATTTTAAAATGCTTTACCATATGCTGTGTGTTAATGTAGTGTGTACCAGTGCCGGATACAGGACCACATTTTTAGTAGCTTTTACGGACTGGCTATTCACTGTCATTGCTCTAAATGACACGACAGATGGATACAGTTATAAACAGGCGAACATTACTTTTTTGTTTCATATATAACATTCCCACTTGTCAGCTGAAATGCATACACAATAAATTCAAAATTTGGTCCGTTCAGTATGTAGTTATTAATGAAAGTGTGCAGTAACTGTATCTGTAAATAATGAGAGGCGAGAAAATAGGTTGTTAGCCTAATAAGTAAAAAATATAAACGAGACAGGAACACAAATACTGATTGGTTTTTGGTAGAAGAAGAGATGCTTGTTTTCCTGTATCGTTGATATGTTGTAATTAATTGCCTAGTGACGTATGTTCACACCTCTAGTTGTTTACAATAAATGCTATTACGCAGCAGTTTTGTGTCCCTCCTCTGTGTATCGTTATACTCTTGCTTCTCCCGGCACATGGCACAACTTATCTTGTAAGTTTCTTTAGAACATGTAAGCATGAAACATGCAACACGGGCGGGAACGAGTCCAGTAACACCATGTGCAACTTGTGCTTAGACAAACGTGGCTTCAAAAAGTTATGTATCACGCCGAAAATCTTCCGCCGAAAAACCAATGAATATTAGTGTTCCTTTCCTGCCTCATTTATATATTGTAATTAGTAACTTCAGTTGATTATGGTAAATGTAACATTTATTTTTTTAATCGAATAAGTTTATCAATGATCATAATAATGTAGAACATAGCTGACACGGTGTCGGATATAGCATTGATAATGATATTGTCATTAGATGTAGTGGCGTATCTAAATGCAGGTTACTTGGGGTCATTTCGTAACAACATTTGTAATGATTTGGGTGAAAAAAAATTCTAAAAAGAAAGCGAGGTCTTTTACCATAAAATCTAGGTACAAATTATAGTATTTCTGTGTTAAGACAATTTAGCGATTTTTCAATATCAATATTCTGTTGCTTTAAAAAAATATATATTCAAAATATCTGTAAAACCACCGATAGCGTGGCATTAATGCTAGTATTGCAATAATTTGCAATTGCAAGATATAGTTGTAGCTGAAAGTAAACACTTCTTCGAATGACAGTACAATTGATTGTTTTTATTGAACTCTATGAAACAGATATTTTTTAAAATAACAGTGTAGTATGTGTTTAAACATGGACTATTTACTGCCTGTACGGCATCTCTGAAAATTGTGTGATTTTGTAAAACTGTTATCATGTAAAATCTTGAATAGGCCTACATTTTTGTTACATACCTAATTCTATTTACAGTTTACTTTATGCAAGCATTTGCAGTCGTAAAATTATATATTTATGGAGTGTGATGACAGCAAAAATGTTACATCAGTGTTAACACCGTAATTATTTTGACAATTTGTGAAACACAGCTATCAATAAAATTAAAAATTTGGGAATTTAAGTGTTTAAATGATACAGTGAATAAAACAAACCCAGTAAAATGAAGTATTGATTTGATATCATCATATTGCCACTTTTAAGACATAATTCTACATGTACTGTTCTTCAGCTGAATTTATTTTTATAAGCGCTGTTCAACCTATGAAGAATTACCCCCCCCCCCCTTTTTTTCCCCTTCGAAAAAAAATCTGCCTACGCCACTGCCAGCGACCACTACGATGCACTTTTGAGAGGGATCCCTTGGGTTAAAGAATCTATTAGGGAGAATTCAGAACTAGCCTTTGTTAAATACTTCACCCAAACATTTTTTATCTTTTAAACTACCAGCGGTATATTCAATGCTTGGATACTAAAACTTCTCAAATAGCACTATTTTGCACCCTGAAATCCAAATTTTCCCGGGGAAGGGCCCCCGAGCCTCCCGCTTCAATTATGGGGATTGGTCTTCCTTTATAAAATTCCCAATTTGACCCCCCCCCCCCCTTCCCGGCCAAATACATATCCTGGCTACGCCGCTGAGACGTGCCATCTTGGACACACACAATTTGTGTAGCTTCCCTTAATACAAATGTAACACTTAGCCACTATATGTAATATATATATAATGAGCTTGATGGACGCTCTCAACGACCTACAAGATATTTTGTAGGTGGCAAAGGTACACACCCATATTGGTGATAAATGTATACAAGATGTGTATGATTCCCATCACACAATGTATGGACCAAGGCGGTTACTTTTGCGTAGGAACTTAGGTTCGGAAACGTATCGTTTACCAGCGACAAACAAAACACCACCACATCACATGTTGACCTCTCCCACGTTGAAACATACTGAAGCTACGTTGTTTTTCTTCAGGGTCCACTTACAAGAAGGGCTCGATGTGACGACCAGCGTCGTCTAAACAAACACGGTACCTTCGTACCATGTTCTGGTACATATGATCACCAATACCTGGAAGTCTAAGATCCGCCGCAGCCATAATCCGCTCCAGCAGGTCAACCTCTGATTCCACAGCGGTCTCGTAAATGAAGCCCTTAATGTGGTCCACAGGAAGTAGTTTAGCGGAGTCAAATCGGGTGAACGTACAAGCCAAGCGACGGGGTGGATAGGTCGAGGTGACCCGATTGCGTGGCCTGCACGTTCACCCTACTTGACTCTGCTAGACTACTTCCTAAGGCCGCGGTTCGTGAATTAGCACGAAACTTAGTGTTATTCGAATGGGGATAAAGATAATGCCAATCAAGTTAAAAAATATATATATAAATTATTGATACACGAAGTAGAAATTATGCACATTTTAATGATGAAATATAAACGTTAAATACAATCACCCAAGAAGAAAGAAAAAATTAATAATATAGTGTTGTATTAGGTCCATGAAATGACGCCATTTACAGTGTCCTGAGCGTAATTTGTGTGCGATGACCGAAATTAAGTGTTAAAACGATTATTTATTTATCATTGTTTTCGAGCAATGTGTTAATATTAGCTTTGACGTCCAGACCAATAATTTTGTATGATTAAATTTTAATTTTTTTATTTTTGGAGTGAGTTACGACAGGTCACTAAAAGTTTTTTTACTCGTTACGCCAAGTTTACTCTTCAATTCTATATATTGATAATGAACACAGGACTTATTATTTACGACTTTTATACAAAATACACCTGAGATGCTTGGCGACGTAAAGTGTGTAGTTCATGACGAGCGAAGAGAGCGCTCCACATGTACTGATATCGACCATCCCCAAGCCGCCCGGGAGAGCGCGCGCGCGAGAGGATGCCACATCGCCCGCCGCAGATCGTCACTGTAGCGAGTCGCGTGTTTATCTGAGATACGTATAGTTGTTGCTGTAATTTTGTGTATGAAATATTGAAATCAAATTAAACTCTCACCCACTATTTCATTTACTTAGAAAATGAGCGTAAAAATAGCTAACCTATACATGGAGGTTATCAAAAACTTTACAATGTAAGATGATGTTTGGACGATATTTACATACGATTCCACTCCGTATTAAGAAAATAATAAAAGAAGAAACTTTTATTTATCTTATTCCACCCCCTCATCTCCTTTAGAAGCAAAATTAACAAAAAAAAAAAAAAAAAAATCCTGAAATAAATTTATAAACATTTGTATGGGCAGTACTTTAAATTAAAACGAGTGTAATAACATGTAGGGCTCGAGATATATTGCGTAATGTACTGAAACTCATTTTACCCCTTTTTATCACTTTATTGAATGAATCCAAAAAATGCTGAAAATGGGTTTTAAGGTTTTTAAATAGACAATTTTCCTAAGCAAAAAAAAAAAAAAACGCAATAACATATCGGATTTAAGACATATTGAGAGTTTTGTGAAAACTATTTTTACCTATTTTCACCTCACTTGAAACATTAAAAAAAAAAACGTTGCCGGGAATCAAACCCAGACTCCTGGGATGAGAGGTAGCAGCGCTCCATATCCTGGAAGCTGACAAACTGTCAGCATTGTTTGGAATAGGTATAATGATTAGACATGTATGATAAACTAACTTAAGAACGCCATTACTAAATTACGTCCACCTTTTTTTTTGTAATAAGCGTTCCTTGTAAAACATTGCAAAAGTTTATCCTGCTTACAGTAGAAATTTTGTACATATTTATTTTACATTGTATAGAAATTTTTGTGGTCATAGATAATTAATTGACTATGTTACTATCACTAGCTTATTGTAAACAACAAATATTATCCTGAAGGTGTTAGATTCCACCAAACATATATACGTCAGAAAAAAAAATTGCAAATCGTTATATTTTGAACTAGTTCATGTAAAAGAATTAGTTTACAAAGTTAACATCTTGCTTGATTATGATTTCTTTGATATTTACAGTAGAACTGTACATGTTTTCTCATTGCGGTTATTCAGAATTAATCAATATTGTTACGGGACAAATCGCACATCGTCGCTCCAAATGCGGAAAGGCGTGTACCATTTGCCACCATTGTACAGTAGTGTGATGTGAAAGAAATAGTTACTTTTTCTTATTATCCGACCTTCTAAACTAAAACGTCTCGCAACATGAACAAAGTACCGAATACGCAGGGACGAAAGCTCAGAGTAGTGCTAGTCCAAGATTTCCTGCAGCTACAATTATTGTATAAATGTTATTATAAAAAGCATTAATTTCTGGTACATTTTTGTTTATTAAGGTAGCATACACTTTAAACATTAAAAAAAAATTACGGTAACCATAGCATAACTCTGACAACTTGCATGTAACTGAAAGTAGTCTTTAAGTACTCATTGATCGGACTTTTGTAAGTATTTAATAACGTAAGAGCAATAAACTCCGTTGTAATGTACGAGACAGCTTGGAAGTAACATATACGAACAACATTAATTATTTAAAACTGTGCAATAACATGTTTTGAAGACGTTTTACAAAGGTGTTAGCATTCGTCAGTAATTATAAAATGTCACATGTATATATAATTCTCAAAATACCATCTTAGTCATGGAGCAGAGATAAGAGGACAAAATTGGCCATTTTGCATCTGATTACACATTGGCTGAGCATAGCGACCAGCGCGATTATTCTCATTCATGGAAATTTTTCGAGTCGGTGAAATAGCGGTAGTGTGTGCTAACACAGGCTATGTGCTAATGTGAAGAACAGCGTAAGACACGAAATTAGAGAGGAAAACTGGGGCTGAAGATATAAGAGGCGCCTCCAATAACTATGCACTATGCAGTGTAAATTTGACAGTACTTCAATTAATGTTAGTAAATTTCACCCATCGGACAAGAAAATCTCAATGTATTGTCGGCGAGAAGCAGGATAAACATGGAGGAGAGACGGCTGACTGTTAGTGGTACCAAAGGCACTCTGTCGTCCCAACCTGCGTGAATAATGTACATGGTGAGATGAGATGTGGGCGGAGCAGCGGCGAATTGCAAGGGCGGGGAAAACGGGAAATCTCCGTGCAAAATCCGCCAGCTACGGGTGACGTCCGCCGTGTTTCCCACATCCAAACATCCGGTCGAATCCGGATTGGTGCGATGGAAAGTTGGTGTGCCTAACAAAAGTTATTTTATAGTTGGGTCTAAAATTAGGCCCACACCTCCTCGTAACCGTACACCTACGCACCATAAAATCCTGCCCTTGCAGTAGTACAATGTAATATTTTATAGTTGGGTCTAAAATTAGGCCCACACCTCCTCGTAGCCGTACACCTACGCACCATAAAATCCTGCCCTTGCAGTAGTACAATGTAATATTTTTATGTTTTCAACTTTGGTGTGTCTACTTATAGAGATAAGGGCTTTTGAGACAGTAAAATATATTATTTTACACACACACCTACATATATAACTTAAAACCATATCCGAGATATGCCTGTTTGGGTTTGGTGTGACATGTTTGTGCTTTTCTTCATGTGTTGGACATTCAGATGTGTACTTTTTCATATGTATTTTTTATTTACAAAATAATTTGTTTTAATTTGGTTTACTTTTAATGACGAGATGTTTGATTCTTAATACAAATTATTATAATTGGTCTTGAAGTAGTACGTGCGTGTTTTATTCACGCAAACTTGACATAAAACATTGCGTAGCAAAAGTGACGTAAGAATCTACCTTTGTCAAATTGTGTTTGAAGCCCACGAAATTATGGTTTTGCAAAAGCAAAAATTAATTAATTTTCAAACACTAATAAATACATATATTTTGCCACTGTTTCTCATAATTTTATATATATATATAGAGCATTAGAAATGGCGACTCTTTATGACTGTTTAGTATTTATGTGAATGGGAAAAACAAATTAGAAGAGGAATTAATGTAACCACATAACTACACGCGTTTTTTGAAGATACAATTCTCTCTTATACCAAATAAATTTTACGTCAACACGGTAAACTATTATTTCAACATCGAAGTGCCGTATAAAGAACATTCATGACCTCAAGTAATGTGAAATGTGTGCGGAGGAAGTTTCGCAACTGCACACAGACAGCCGCGCTCCTCACAGATGGAGGTGAAGCTCGAGTGCAGGTTACTTTGGCATGGGAAAGTGAAATGACGATAAAAATAACGAAAATGCTAAATATTGCTGTTTTCTTAAAAGAAATCTTCGGCGTAAGCGAACTTGTGGCTACATTTAGAAAATTCATCGTCTTCGGTGGAGGTTGGAGCAAAACCAGCATCTCAGGCCAGTCTGATTACCACTACACACTTTTTTAAATAGAAAATCTTAGATATGTTTACGTAATCAGGACTTAACAGTACGTGAGTGATATGGCCTAGTAATCATAATTAATAAAATAAGAAAACCGCATTCTTCCAAATAAATTTATTTAAAACATTTTAATGACGAAAATATTCGTTGAAAACCTTTCCGTTATTATTAGCTAGCACTTGGAAAATAGTAAATGTTAAAAATCATAAATATAAGAAGAAATTGAAAAAGTAATTGAATTCTGAACGGTCTTTTAACTGCCGCAATTATTAAAATTTTTGTTATATATCAATTTGATTTGATAGATTACCATGTTATGATTGTGCACTGCAATAAAATATTTTCCATAGCTTTTACTGTCGTTTATTGACCATTGACCTGCGTTTTATTTATACAGTAAAATAAAAAATACCTTAATACGTTTGAATAGGTACAAAAAAAATCATCCAACCGAGATTTGAACACGCGAATAAAAAGCTATAGAACCGTGAATAACACAGTGTCGGAAGTTTGCCCCTAAGCTACTGTGCTTCACTGTTAATATGATTTATATTTCCTTAGTTTTGAATAAAGACTAAATAAAGAAAATAGTTACAAAGATAAAAAGATCATAAATCATTTAATTAAACTGAGTACAGCAGCAATAAACTTAAAAAGCAGCGGTATTACTCCGTACACGTACGTAATATTTTCCTGCTATGTAAATAAATTGCAGCGTGCAATTTATGTAACATGTTAAGAATAATACATTTCCCTAACAAAGACACAAATATCTCCTCAAAATTGTCAGGCAATGTCCCCATTATTTTTATAATGTAATTTCAAAATTTTCGAGAAATATAGTGCCTAAAAGGGTGTAAAGAGGCAAATTTGTTTTCGAGGATACCTCGATAGCTCGTAGACTCGATAAGATATCGTTATACTTAGTATAACCATACTTGACGGGCTTCTGCGCTCTGTGAAGTTATCTCTCACAACAAAAATTTGGAGATTACATAACACTTCTTCAAGTTATTATATTACCAAAATTAATTAAATTAGTGAGATTATCATTAGTGTATAATGCACACATATTTTTTTTTGCCGAAGCTGTTGTTCACTGCCTGTATGTAGGAAAAAAATATAAAATAAGGATTACTTTATATACTCGACCTTATTTATACACTACAGAGCGCAATTATTGGGAGCGACACAATGGACATGTGGCAACTGCCGTCGGCCCTGTGGGCGGGCTAAGCGCGGGGCTGTACCACGGTGCTGCATGGCTGGACTTGGCGCTCGGCTCTCTTTCTCTTCTGTGTGAGCTGACAATTCTGTTCTTAATTTTAATTTCTCTTTAGTTACTAATTATATAAATTGCCGTGGACATGTTTTCATTTATAATAAGTCAGTTATATTTGTGCCCGTGTGAGTACCGGCGTGTGCATATGTGTACGTCAGAGACTAAATCAGAGGCAAGTGAAGATGTAAACAATACAGTTTTGGCCATGCATGTATAAATAACTGTACTATTCTTGACCAACAAGTAATAAACAGTTAGAAAATTATGACAAACAAAGGTTTGCAGACGGTTACAATACTTCGAGAAAATAATTTTTAAGCGTCAGTTCAGCTAAGTGAATAATTGGTATTGTTTAGGTATAGTAGAGCATTTTCTATTGAAAACTGAAACGTAAACATTGACTAGTTTAGTGACCCCAAACTACGTGTAGAATTTTGTGTATTCAAACCTGACTTAATTTCATTGCAACGTAAATGCAGAAGAATCGATATCGTAGTGAATATTAAATATTGAAAGAAAAATGTCGTCCTTACTTTTTATTTTATTGTTAATTTATGTATTTATTTATTATATTTCTTCAACTTATGCAGCACACGTCACTGTTTCCGCAAATAGTGCGCACGATTTGTTTGTCTTGTTTGCATGTTATCTAAATTCCTGTACATGTGACCTACATTCATTAGTATACAATCGAAGGGTTGATTTGGATAAGGGCATATCTCCAGAAAAAAATATTTAGAAGAAAAATGTTTTTGTTTCCCAGCCGCAAATAACATAATTTGAAAAGTGCCATTATTTCGCAAATATTAGGTATCATTATCAGAAAAAATGTATAAAATAATAAATAACATCGGTCAAACACATTTCATAAAAAAATTAAAACCACGGCAAACTAATTTTTTCACTAAAATGAGTCGTAATCAAGTTCAACGCTTCAATAAAATTAATTGCATGTCTTAAATTCACTTGTATGTCGTATACAATTAATTATATGTCTTAATATGTCTTAAATTAATTTGCATGTATTATAGAATTATTCGCAAGTCTTCTATTCATTTCCTCGTAACATACATAATTTTTTCATGTGACATAAATTCAATCGTATACGACCTGCATTCATTTCTAGGTGATCTGCATCTAATTGCATGTGCCTTACATACGGTTGCTTATCATCTAGTAATTACTATGTCATCTACTTTCTTCCGCATTTCTATATCTCATCGTCATCCGTAATGTTCGGGGTGTTAGCTGGTCACCGAAAAATTAATTATTTGATATTTTATTGAAATGATGTTCAACCTGTAGACATTACTTACGAGAACTATACGTGTTTATGATATGTGTGTAAATGTATTAATACATACACATACACACAGGGTGATTATTGAGGTGTTACCTCCCCTTACATGGTCTATTCCTCAAGTCATTTGGAGCAAATTATGTAATATGAATGTGGCTCTTAGTCGTAATATTTACCGAATAATTCGAAATATTAGCAACGCATCACAGTGAACAGCTCATGACAGATCTCTACCTGTTTGACTATTGAAGTGAACAGCGCGTCTTTGGCCATCGTAAAGTGTAACTATCTATTTCACTTGTACTGCGTGAACACGTCGCGTTTCTGCTTTATTGTGGTTGTAGCATTTGGTTTTGAGTTATAGTCATTGTGTTACAAAGCCAAGTACATTTCCCACAGAATATACCGATATGGCGTTTGATGCTCAACTGTAACAATAAAGTATGATAATAATAATAATTCTTTTAACTCCTGAAATGGTTATTCGTTATTTCTTCACCGTTCACATTTTTAGAATTACTCTATAAATATTGGGAAGAGGACCAACATTTATATGGCATGTTTTGTTCTAAATGACAATGACTAAGCATTTCTGAGTGGCGAGAACTCCTCGTGAATCAACCTATGTGTCTGTGAGTGTGTGTGTATATATATATATATATATATATATATATATATATATATATATATATATAGGATACACATATATACAAACACAGCATACACTTACGTATTTGTTGTTGGGTATATTTGTATATTTAGTCAGAATTCATTTGATTTTAGGAAGTGTTTTCAACATTTAATTTTCTCAGTTTTACTAGATATGTAGGCTTATGTAACGAAAAATAAACCTTTGATGTATTGAAATGGCTCGCATAAAATATAGCGAAGCAACTTGTTAACGATAGTAAAAAGTTGATTATAGTTTCAGTGTCTTTAGGATAAATATGGTTATGGTGAATAATCCTTGCTGTCTATATGATTTTATTAGAAGATATAGTTACCGAAATATGCATACACACATTGTATTTATGTGAGCTGATATGGAAAGGTGTAAATGTTTTAAAAAGAAAGCTTTATGCACTGTAGAAACCTTTTCAAGATAAATGTTTTGCAGTATAGCATAGGCTTTGTTTTCGCGCTAAGTTTTACAAACCATGACAATATTTAATACTAACGCTGAGGGATATTAATTCTATTAGTCTTGCTAGTCCGGAGTTAAACTTTGTCACGTAATTTATGTTGTCCAATGCCTGCTTCCTTTGCGCATATTGTGAGCGCAATCCGTTACTGATGAGCGCTGAGATCACTGATGGTTTATCAGTGTTCGTCAGTAATAAGAGCGCGGCCAGCAGTGAACAGTAAATATTTTGTCTCTCTTCGGTACGCTTGTCAGTGGTACTCATTAAAATTCGAGATAATGGATTAAATTATCAATACACCTATCTATCTAATCCTGTTTTTCTCTTAATTTAAGAGAGTACTTGCATATAACAAACATAGCGATACTTGTTTTTCTGAAGAAAATAAATTTTTAATAGCATACATTCTGCTTTAAATTTCATTGTCTACTGTTTTTGTGCAGAATTTCAATCTAGACTCTTTTGTATTCAAATTATGCTACTGTACAGACTTACATAAATAACTCTGAGAACCTACATTTGAATGGCTCTCCGATATCTCGTTTCACTGTCATGTACAACCGCTGTAGCTCCAGTAAAATCAGTCTTCAGTAATAATGAATTTGGCGTCATGCGGACCACCATACAGCGGCTTGTAGAAACGAGAGTCAGTGATCATCTGAGAGTATCGAATCGCAATACGTATATCTGCCTCATGCTCGGAATTCTCTATTATCTGTGAAGTTATCACCATTCAGCAAAAAATTAAAGATAATGAAACATATTTTCCTGTTCATTCCGTCACCAGATTGTTAGTCCTAACTATAGTCCATTCACTGTTACTGCCAACTTTTTTTAAAGCGCTGCTATAAAGTTTTGCTTCCCGGATATTCCTCTGCCTCACGCAAATAAAGTTTAATCGGGTGTAGAAAATTACACCAAAGGGACAAATGTAACACATTCGTGTGCACTCAGTGTAATAATATTTTGCATAAGAACCATTTTTACTTGAAAATGCCAACACACCTACTCTATGCCTGTTTATTCATATTAATTATAAATTTAATATTAAAATGTATTGATAAAATATAATTATGTATTCAATTTGAATAAAAAAGGGTATTTTTTATGTAAATCCGAGTATAAAACGCTTGTGATAAATTATATTTAGGTAACAACCGAGCACGTCATATGTGGGGTGATTTTTCAAAGGTTTGATTCGAAAAACGCGATGAAACCGCGAATAAACTATAATCAGAATTTAAAATATAGAAATCTTAGTATTTCGTTTAAAATAAGTTCGTGTTCATGCGTACATAAAACTTGACATTAAACATTGTTAAACGAGATTATTTCTCGTAATAACCTACCTTCATTGTAATTTTTATGAGCAAAATACTTATTGCTATTTGTAAATAAATTGGATATGCCACTTTTTCTCATTTGATTTTCAGTTCTATAATAAATTTTCTCTAAAGAGTATTCATTGGTAATCTGCATTATGTTTTCAGTGTGAACAAATTTTAGTTTGTGTAACTATTTCAATTTTTTTGGTATTAATTTATTTTTATGTGAGGAGAGAAATTAATTTAAATCAGCATTTACAAGACATCGAAGTTTCTCGTAAATTTTCGCCAACATACTATAATATTTCTGCAAAATGCATTAGTTACGTAATATGAGAAAACCCGCATTAATACACTGGATAACGACGCTACAGGACTGTGTATGCGCGTAGGTTCCTGGAAGTAGCTCGGTTTATATACAGGCCTGCGGAGTGGCGGGGGACATCATTTCGAGACCCTCTACCATTTTGTATCTTCAGAATAACGATTTGTAACAATGAACATTCTTATGGCGTGAACCGCACCCTTAAGGATTTGATTTACGAGACCCCTGTGGAATCAGAGGAAGACCTGTTTGCGCGGATTATGGCTGCAGTGGACCTTGGACTTCCAGGTATTGGTGATCGTGTGTACCAGAACATGGTACGTAGGTACCGTGTTTGTGTAGACGACGCTGGTCGTCACATCGAGCCCTTCTTGTAAGTGGGACCTGAATAAAAACAACGTACCTACAGTGTTTTGCAGACGTAGGAGAGGTCAACATGTGATGTGGTGGTGTTTTGTTTGTTGCAAGGAAACGGTACGTTTCCGAACCTAAGTTCCTATGCAAAACGTAACCGTCTTGGTCATCACTACAAGCCCTTATATTGTGTACGGAGAATTTAGACACACTCTATATAGTCTATTCGCGGTTTATTTGTACTTTTTAAATCAAACCTTTGAGAACTCAGCCGAAGCAGGACTTGTTTATTTGTTTCCTACATGTGTTACGTACCACAAGCGTTTTAGGCTATACTTGTGTTAACATATAATTAACTTATTTTTTATTAAGGTCAACATTTATATATTTTATTTACAATTTACAACATTTAATTTATAATTAATACAAATAAAACTGTGAGAAGGTAGGTGTGTTGCAATGCCTAGTAATAGTTCTTATGCAGAATATTATTAAAGTGAATGCGCACCAACGCGGTGCCTTGTTCCTTTGGCGTAATTTTCTAGTCTCGGTTAAGCTTCGTTTGCACCATTCAGAGGAATATCCTGGAAGTAGAACTTTGGCGGGCTTCAGAAAAGCTGGAAGCAACCGTGGATGGTCTATACCCAAAACATATACAGAAATACACGCAAAAACCTGTAGACGACTTAACGAAGGCAACTGTAATGAAGTGATCAGACCTTAGCTGAACGGCCTGCCTGATAACACCTTCAAACATTGAACCATGGCACGAGCGTGATTGCAATAACACCTTGCGAAAGACAGTTGCAGAAACCCCCTCCACCGGCAATAAACGGGGGGCGCAACTATTAAACAACGCTCCCGATATAGGCCAACGTAACACTGGGGGGAGGCGTCTTTTGTCATCGGGGCAGTCGTGGAGATGGCTGTACCCGGCCGTCGTTAACCGCCTTCTAGAATCAACCTCCGGCAACAAGAACAAGGTGGGGACTTTCCAATTTTATTGTAATAGTAGTGGCGTGCGGTAATAAAACTAAGTATAATTAATTTGCATCTTGGTATTCCATTTAAGCTCCCCCGATCAATAGTCCCGTAAATAGTTATTTTATAATCCGTATGTTCAATAAACCCCATCACGTACTGTTGTGCTCTACCTAACTTTTTAAAGGGCTTTTTAACGTCCCCCGGTTTTATGCTTGAAAGCTTGGCAGGGGACAGCTTACAAACTCACTTATAACCTAACTTAAATTAACACCCATGCGTTACCCGAGATTCGAACCCAGAGCCTCCCGCACCCCCGATCGGTGGCGCACTAAACGACTTCGCCACGGGAAGTCAGCCTTTACCTAATTAATACTTATTTTTTAGCTACGTCCATATCCCTTTTCAGGTATGAATTAACTTAAAAGCTATTTCGTAACACAACGCAGACGAACACTGAGGCAGAGACAAACATGCAAGCTCAAAATCAGACGACAAAATGCTAATAAGTAAAATAAAAATTGAATGAACAGTAATTTTAGACACAAATCACTCAGAACTTCCATCGTATGTCGTTGAATACAAATAAATACACGGTAAAATAAATTAAATAGAAAAAGAGCAAAGTCAATGATGGCTGTCAACAGATATGTAAATAAAAAACAGTGAAGTTCTCAGAAAGTAGGCTAATAACTATGGGAACAGTACAAAAAACAGTGAAGTTCTCAGAAAGTAGGCTAATAACTATGGGAACAGTACAAAAAACCAAAACGAGTAATGAAATTTTAGCAACGAAGACGGAATACACATTCATTTATCTGCTAACGTGTTCTGACGTCACTACCTCCCTCTCTTAGCGATCGTTTACTTAATTTCTTCTCTTAATTTCTTCTGCGGAGTTCGTAGTGGTTGTTAGTATTTCTACTGACAGCTATCCTTGGCTCAATTAAATTTAACTTATTCTTAGCAGTATTTTTTGTGTCGTATTCTGGAACTTCTTTGACATAGCTACAGTAAAACTCTTTATGCCTAACTGTGTAGTCAAAAATAACTAATTCAGTCACTCAGCTATACTGCAAAAGTGTTTCGAAGATCACAAGTTCAAAATATTTCCTTGTAGTCCTTATTAACCAAAACAGTATGACATCAAAAAATTAAGCGTTTTCTATTAGCTATTTTTCATATGTATTTACCGTGACACATATAAGTAATTTTATTTTATTTCTCATTTTACTGTTTATTATGACAACAATACGATGGATATTTTTCAATATTTTATTTTTGAGAGTGAGTAATCCCGATTCTATAGATAATTTATTTTGTATTCGGAGGCGATAAGTTACAGAGTCTGAGAGCTAGCTCTCTCGTGATAGGCGGGTTTTTCGACTGCGTCTTTAAGTAAGTAATTTTGAAAAAGTTTAACCAGCCTTCCCTCCCCCCCCCCCCGGTCAGGCAGGACGCCAACCCTGAGGGTTTGACCTGGTAGGGGATTTAATTTTATTATTGTTATATTTTACGAGTCCGCCGTACATAATAGGCTGTCCCGATGCGGCGAAGACGTGTTCGTCGAAGGAGTGAAGAATGCATATTCCGGACGACGCACGCGAGTAATAGTTAGTATACACTTACATGACGTATGGGATGTTCCAACAGGATAATGCGCCGTCTCATCGGGCTGTGGATGCACAGGAATGGTTCGAAGAGCATTCTGGAGAGTTCCAGCGAATGTAGTGGCCAGCATGTTCCCCCGACATGAACCCAATCGAACGTTAGTGGCACATGGTGGAGAGAGCCATTCGAACCCAATATCCTGCACCAATAAATACCCGGTAACTTTGGGCAGCTAATCAAACGGCATGGCTCCATCTCTCCAGAGGTCTTCCGTCCACTTGCGGAGTCCATACCACGTCGAGTTACAGCACTTCTTCGGGCTAGAGGGGTCCCTACACGTCATTAGACAGGTATCCCATGACTTTTGTCATGTCGGTGTATTACCATATGTACTACCGCGTTGAGCGTGTGTGCAGCTGGATCAGTTTTCTGTTCGCTTGGCCAGTGAGCCTTATGCGGAAGACGGCGAGAAGACGATCCCAGCATCCTGGAGGTTGCTAGCTAAGTCAGCGATTTCAAGACCTTCCAGAGCCATAAAGAATTTTGAAGTTACTGATGAAGTCCTTTATAGTTTTCCGAAAGCATAGATATGTTTTCGTGACGACCTTTTTGAGTTTCGGCATTAAACTAATTTAGGCCTACTTATATAATTATACCCATGGGAATTCACAGACTCTACCATGAATTATTTTGAATTGAGACTATATTAATTTTATTTCAACTTCTATGTTATTTGAAATTATTTTGAAAAGAACTGAATTAAGATAATTTCTAAAATGTACGTCACGAGAAAGGCTAGTGATGCTGAGGGCCATTTAAATTACAGATATTATTCTTAATCTGAAATACACACATACACTGTAATTTTCGTTGATTGAAAATTCGCACATTTTGATGATGCATGATTATTTGCTACATCCATAGTTTTCTGATGTCTCAAATATATCTTTTGTCTAAGTAAATAATTATTTTCCTTCAACAAGTCTCTGTGGTCGAATACATTATTTCTTGGTCATTTTTCCTATTGAGTTTGTTATATTAGTTCTAAACGTCCTCCTCTGCTTCAGAGTCCCAGTGTCATATGTTGTGGTTGGTATGGGCTATTCACTGTAACGTGAGCACTTTTAAAAGCCCTCTCATTTGAAATAGTAGTAAATAAATATATTCTATTGTAGCCTTAGGCGTTAACTTCCGAGTGCGGTGGAATATACACACTGTGCTTGTTACTTACATATCAATAATTGTTTAACAAAGTGGTTAAAGGATAAAAAATGGCTGAAAGGGAAAAGTAACTATGGTTTCAAAAGTGCTCACTTTACCGTGAGCAGCCTATAACAACAAGTATAAAGGTAAAAGTTGTGTGCAATCATCCTGTTTTATGGAGCCGTGCAAAATAATTTAAACTCCTAGACAGAAGTTTTAGTCAACGTTATCTTTCACACACAAAAAAAAAGTATAGTTACATCTCATTATTATCATTCGTCATCATTATAACGTGATCTATTACACAATGAAACATATACTTACATCTCATTATATGCCGTTCACAGTAAAATGAGCACTTTTGAAAGCCCTGCTTAAGATCTACTTGTATGCATGTTGTGTATTATTCTGCCTTATGTAAGATTAACATTGTCATGGTCCTCATCACTTAAATCATGCGTTGGTTAGGTGAAACTATACAATTATCTGAAAAGAAAATATTTTAAATCTGTTCATTTTTACACTTCAATGCTTAAATAAAACAGAAAGCGAAATATATAATTTAATTCATCACAAATGTTTATTACCACTTTTATTATTCGACTGTAACATACGGAACTACTTTCCCTCCATCGTTACCAACTTTACTGGGCACATGCCACTCAGGGCGCCCGTTAAAATGTATGCAAGCAGGGGCAGTGACTTTTATCTAAGGTTGATTTCAAAAGTGCTCACTTTATCGTGAACAGCCTTTAACATCATTCATCATCATTATTACAGTATTACTTGTTTCTTGGGATGGCAAAACCGCACAGAAATCAATTGTCAGGTTTTGTGTCACACAGAAATGAATACACCACCACACGAAAAAAGGAACGTTCCATTTAGGTAGCAGTCTAGCGAGTTCACTCGAGGTCCACAGTTATTTTTAACTGGATAAATCGTTATTCATGTACTGTCATTGGTTAATTTAAATAATTTTTGTGAAAAAACCACTTCTTAAAGTCCAATTTTTGCGATGTTTTGTTATCTGAAACTGTGATGTCATTTATTAAAAAGCACAATAACGGGGGAAAAAAATGTTTTGTTGAATATAAATTAGTTTGGGGCAGCCAAATCAATTGCAGGGGCATTTAAATATTTCGTTGTTGACACCAAATTGTACCGGTATTTTTATTTGTTGTCCTTAACATTTAAATTTAGTTATGTTTACGAGAATTTTCATTTTATTGACATATAAAAATAATCACACAAGCGAGATTTAAACCTGGAACCGTACACACTAAAAAAAAATTGTAATTTTTACTGATAAATTCTTTGTAATTTAACAAATGCTTATAACAGTTCACAGATTTTCTTGTAGAAATACTCGTTTGTAATACTATAAGGTCCGTGTTTGTAATAGACCTTAGGAAGTGTTTGTTCTATACTGAGGCGGTGTCATAATTGACAAATTTTGTTATTTCGTTATTTTGTAAATTCGCGATTTGGTAGGTATCAATTTGGACGTTGTCGACAGTCACTTGTCAAGCACTCTCGGCATCACATTATTAAATTAACAGTGCAAAATATTTTTATCTATATTTAATGCTTTAAAGGGACATAATATTACTGCAATCGTCACTGTAATACTAGGAATGCGTTAATAAATAAGAAAAAAAATTAATTGAAAAATAACGTTAAAAAAATTGCGTATATATTTACAAAGCACAATATTTATTTGTTTTTAAAAAACATGCCTAGTGTATTTTATGTACGGTTTTTGTTTTAAAATTTATGTCATTTACGCATTCGCTCATGTGCTTTTTGAGTAAAAACAAACATGGCGCTGATTTTGTGATTTTGTATTTTTGCTAACGTCCGCTAGATACAAAATACGAAATATCAAATCACCAAATACGTTACCATTTTTGTATACAAGATCGGGTCACGTGATCATTTTGTCAAAAAAATCTGCCAATTCGGACACTGCCTGAGCCATATCCACGAGCTTCAGTAAAATGGCGGACACTCAGCAACCTAAACCGAATATAGCTGTTTGTGCAAAAACTATTGGTGATGTAAAGTGTAGTTGTGTGAAAAAAGAAATTTATTGCAAGTTTGAATAACGTAAAACACTTAAAACAACTCAAATAATCATATTAAAACAATTTCAACAAAACGTGACCGTATTATTCATTATTTGTTAGTGTTTACTAGCTACACGGCTCTTAGTACCCCGTTGTTTATAGGCGTCCAATTCTCTTAACTAAACAACTGAACTCTTAAATATAAATACATGTACCTATTCTTTTTTAACCGTATAACTACAATATTATTTTGTATGTACTTGGACGTATATTTTCAGTAAAAATAAACAGTAATACTGTAAGTAAGGTTGGTATTGTGGTTATAATTGTGGTCTAGTAATACAAGGGGCATGAGTTTTAATACCCATGCTGGCGAGGAGTGATTTTTTTTTGTAAATTATATTTTGAATTTTTTTTTCTTGTTCTCTGTTAGTAATTCATCACATTTAGAAGGAAAAAAAAAGTAATTTTAAGTAAACTTCTCAATAATGTCAGTTGTAATACAAGGCTATCATTTGTAATATTACAAAGAAGGATTTTGCAGATTTTACCAGAAAACTGTAGTTTTACAAAGGATTTTCTTGGCAACTGGGTTTCCAAGGATTGTTCTTGTAAAAGTACAAAACATTTTTAGAGTGTAGTGTCTGATGGTTAACATTTGACAATTTCGGCCAACGTAATTACGGAGAGTTTACTGAAGTTTTTACATTTACAGCAAGTCAAATAGCCGATAAATACTTGTACAGATTCTATCATTTGTTTTCTGCCGATATCGTTGAGAAGAGGGACGAGGGACAAGAGCAGACGCGTGGAAAAAACAGTGACCAGTAGAAAGAAATACTCATGCAAATTTATTTGATAAACGCAACTGTATCTTTAACTCGGATAATACGTCAAAAATTAACGGCGCGAAACATGACCTCACAGTATTCATAGATCAATAATTTCAATGTTTTTTTTTTTTAAATCATATGTTCAGAATCAGGGAGATTTTATGAGTTGAGAAACAATAAGATATGTTCCACTGCTTTCTTTTTTACTCGACTACGGCGAAGAAAAGGAAGGGTTATGGTTTTATTAACACGATGTATGTATGTACATTAAATTTCGGATGTTCCACTGTAGCATCACACCTATTGCACCGATTTTAATAAATGAGGTGTCTATCGATTCCTTGTGATAACCCGAGTGTCATAGACTATGACACAATTAAGAAAATTTAAGATGGTAGCTGTGACAAACTAGATGGCACCACAGGTAAAGTTAGTTCGCGCAAGCATTTCATTCGCGGCCTATGGTAGAACGCGTACGTACGAATTAATTTCCCTCCAACTAAACTAGATGGCTTATTTTGGAAGTATGTGTCATTAATGTTTTACGATGATTTCACTGTAAAGTCCCTTACACAATTGAAAACTTTAACATTTGACTTTACGTTTGCTTTCCGACGAGTTGTTTCTTATGGAGCTTGACACAATGGAACTGTCAAAGGTAAAGTCAAGCACTACTTTACGATTTCGAAAAGTTGAAATTTATAGTAAAAGTCAAGCAGCCATTTTACCGAGAATCTAACAGAGGTTATGTGGAAAGTGCGTTATTTTATTGTGGGGCGATTTTAATCTCGGCATATTAAACAAAGCTCGTCTTAAATGAAATAAAGGGCAAAAAATATATAATGACATATTTGATATATGAATTTACATATTTTAATAAAGTAAACAAATGAGTTTTCTGTATTGAAATAAGAATTTTTAATGTAAATTGTAAGTCTATTCTTAAAAAAAAAGGCACGTAAAATGCATTCTTGGATAATATAATTATTTACATAACAAGATACACTTTTTTACGAAGCTTGCAGAACCGATGTTCAATTGCCTTAACTTTGACCTTACAATATTGTATTGTGTATTGATGGTTTCGTCAGAGGAAAGGAAACGTAAAGTCAAGTGCTAAAGTTTTCTATTGTGTAAGGAGCTTAAGTTTAATAATATGTAGGTTAAGCATAATCATTGTCAACCTATATTTGTGAAGTTAGAATTTCAGAGGTATTCAGAAAAATATTTATACAAAATGCCTGTAGGACGTAACATTTTTTTTTTTTTTACTTATTTCAACAAAAAATTGTTATAAAAATAAAGTTATAAAAAACTAAAACCCGACTACTCAAAAGTCAAAAACATGTCTTCAGTTAAGTGTACGAGTATAATCATAAAGCCTTAGCCACGCGTCGTGCGCAAATAGTTAAGAGCCTTACGCAAGATATGTGCTTACAACGCTCATGCATTTGAAATGAAGTATACGTTCTATATTGCTCCAAGCTTTTATATACTAAATATAAATTATACAAAAATACCAATTTATAGTAAAGTTTATTACGTCTGTTCGGCTACGTCTTACAAGTTCTACAGATTATGTAACTACTCCTATAATTATTTTGATATTTTTAGTATATTTTATAAATAAAGACAGGGATTTAAAATGTTTTTACAGTGATTAATCTTTCGTACACTTACTCTAACCTCATTTTAATGAAACTGGAATATATTTTAGTTAGGTAAAGTATTTTATTCATTTAAAGAGCTGGTCTCTTGAAAATTCAAATGTGAACTGACGCGTTCATCACTGTGGATCACATTATTGACAGTTACATTGGTCATGGGATATTTAAAGTTGCGGATATGCGCAGATGACGAAACTCTGTCTACCTCACTTTTAACCTGAAGTCATACTATAGTCTGTCCATGGTATCTTCACGATTTTTGGTTAGTGCCTTTGGTAAAACATCCCATGTAGCCTATGACATGCTTTGTTGTTTCTTAAATAACACATGTATCACAAGCGTTTTATACTTCTGCTAACATAAATGTGGTCAAATCAAACTTTTAGAAACATTTTTATTTATGAATTATAATATAACAGTTAAAAAGTGTATGAACAAAAACAGAGAAAATATGTTTGTTGTTACCGCCTAGTAAGAAATAGTTCTTATTCAAAATATTATCACACTGACTGCACGCGACTGAGGTGCGTTGTCCTTTTGTTGTAAATTTATAGACTTTAATTAACTTTGTTTGCATGAGGGGAAGGAATATCCTGAAAGCAGAAGTTCAGTATGATTTCAGGAAAGTCTGAAGTAACCGTGAATGTACTACATGAATTTTTTTTTGCCGCTGCGGAAAAAAAGGGTGCTGCGTTTTCACTGCATGAGTTAATCTAGCCACAGTTGTCCTAGAGTGGTGAATGTGGCAAGTTATTTGACGTGTCATGTTGTCTAAATTACACATTGTGCGTGTACTTGAAGCGGGGGGGGGGGGGGGGTGTATTATTGCGAGAAAAAAAACGGTAAAACATAAAGACACTGAATTCGTTTCTTTCTCATAACTCGAGGTCAATCCAGTTCTCTTACATGGTTCCGTAGATATCTAACAACGACCTTTCACAGCAATTTATATCCGAATAATAATTTTTCGAAAGCTTTTGCCAAAGTGCTGGTGCCTCGTGAATGCACTTTGTAAATTCATCCACGTCCAACAAGTTTCTTAGCCAAGTACAGCTGAAAACAAAGCACCGCTCTGGCACAAACGCACACACAGTGTGACTGCGTTGTAGTGTGTTTAAAATCCTGGTTTTGTCACGACACTATTGAACGTGCCCCCCAGTATGTTCACCTACGAAAAGACATCATACCCCAGACGAGGAATGGTGCTCGAAAGTCACCACGCGTGCTGTAAATATTTTTTTCGAGCCGTCCAGTGTAGTTAAAGGCGGCTTTATTGGACTGCCGTGTCTTACAACATACTAGCCGGACACGAACCAAACTACGATAGGAGTATATGTTGAACTCTGCTACATACTTCCCACCAATAAAATGATAGTTTCCCCATTAAAAGTCCCATGGGTACACGCAGAACTACAACACTGCACGACAGTTCATAGCCTTGCACTTAGCGGCGATGGCGAACTTGATGCGGCCTCTAAAGCGGAAATAAAAAGATCCACAGAAAGCACAATCTAAGAAAAATCTAAGGAATATCCATTGCAGAAATATGTTTGAAGTGAAATCAAAGGAAAATCTCAGTTTTATTTTAAGGGGCTGACACACCACCCTTGGATAAAAATTCACCCACCTCGAAACATACAAAATTCATAACTATTGAAATAACAGACCGATTTACAAAATTCAAATGCCATTATGTTACAAATTCATGGCGTAATACGTACATGGCAAGTATATTACTTAAATCACAATTTATTGTAACATCAAAGGTTACCTAGAAGAGCCTCAACTTCAGTAAATTTCAGATTCTAAAAATAGACATTACATCATCATTGTCATCTTAACCTTTACGACGCTGGTGCAGGAATGAGGAGGGAATATGAATTATCTCTTCCGCCCCCCCCCCCCATTTTTTTCTCGGTACAAAATATTTAGTATGTGTGTAAGTATATGTAAGTATTTATATATGTGTGTATTATGTGGGATATATTTAAGGAAGCTAATCTAACCCTTTGCTAATATCATAAGGTTACTTGCAATTACTTAATCTTTCGCTGATTTATAAAAATAAATGTTTTAAAAAAATTATTACATCGCAACTAATATAACAAGAAATAATATAATAGAGAATCCGATAAATTCTTTCTATTTATTCTTTATGGATTAAACATTTCATCATGTCCGCGTCCATGCATGTTACCAGTAGTGCCAACGAACTTCCGATAAAGCCAAATTAGATCACTAATCTCGAACTTGATCTTCTTCCAAGAAAAAAGCACGGATGTAGAGTACATACTAATTACAGCATTCTTATCAGTAACACACCATGAATCGACGACAGACGATGATGATGCAATGTCTATTTTTAGAATCTGAAATTCACTGAAGTCGAGGCTCTTATACGTAACTTTTTATGTTATGATAATTTGTGATTTAAGCAATATAGTTGTTATATACGTGTTCTGCCATGAATTTGTAACATAATAGCGTTGAATTTTGTAAATCGGTCAATTATGTCAATAACTATGATTATTTTAAGTTTAGAGATGGGTGACATAACCTCGAAGAGTAATGGAACCCGCGGCGTGGCGTCCTAATATTACAGATGCCGGCCGCGAACATATGGGGCCGCCAACCGGATGTTAGACTTTTCAAGGTCATGGACTTAGAATTTTTTTCTGTAGTAATCTTACTGTACATGTCTGTTTTATTGAATGTATGTATTACGCTTAGAAATTCGTTTGTTGTATAAGCTCAGCGCAATTGTATCAGAATTCACTTAACCAGGGCTGGTCGGGGCGACTTGGCAAGTCTTAAAGACAGCTGCGAGCTTAGATCGTACTTACAATAATGGGTAGGAGGGGGTAGGGGGTTAGCTTCTCTACCCGCCGAGGCCTCCCCCCCTCCCGGGACCCGTACTTCCAACGTTCTGAAGCGCTTGCTCCAGTAATGATGAGCGACGGCAGAATTCACTTTCCTCTGTGTCATTAGAGAAGACAGACCACGTAATACTGCGAAGGCAATACCGTGTTTCTAGGTATTATCCTCGAAAGGCTTATCGAAATATTTCGACGGTAAATGTTGATGCTAGTAAAGTAGATGATTCATGGTGTGTTAAAGTGTTAAGTGTAGAAGAGAGTTACATGCTTGTTTCTTTTTTGTATCGTGCTTACTAACAGACTATTTATAGGTTAAAATCACGTTAATTTGGTTACCTTCAACACCGTCATCGGCAAAAAATAATAATTTTAATGTAAGTACACTGAGGAAAAAGTTCTAACACAGTTATTTTGTACTACAGCTAAAAAATGCTCTTTCTTACCTTTGCAACAATCTCATGTGCGTTGACCTCTGCAGTGATTTTTTCCCACGCTTTATTTTTCATTGCAACGGAATGCGTATCACTCTTCTTAACTTCAATATTTTTACGTTTTGTAATTAACTGGCACAATACATCTTTTTCTTCTGTAGTGATAAAAAATTTGCTGGAAATCATTACATAGTTAAAGATGGCAACAGAAAATAAACCAAACTTCTTCTTTACCTTTTAGTGCCATCATGCTTAGAATTATTTTGTGAATACAAAGCGGTGTAACAGAAGCATTTTTTTTTTTTTTTTTTTTTTCCCCACCATGTGTGTGGTACCACTTCAACTTAAGTTTTTCCCCACCTAAGACATCTTTTTCGGAGAACTGTGCAACACTGAAGAAAAATCTTAGATTTTTCTTAAATTTTACCTTACCTTTACATTTGTCTTAAGATTTTTCTCATGGAATTGTGCAATCGACCCTTAGAGTGGGATGGACCCACGCGTCCATGGTCAAGAAGCGAGGGAGCGATACGGACGACACTAACACGCACTTCTAACGCCCCATCGCTCCTACGTGCAAGACGTGCAGTGTTTCCGTGGTGACGCTGTACTGTGCAAATTAGAATTGTAACTGTGGGGTTTTATCACACGCGATGAAAGCCCGCAGATTGTACTACGCCCGTATTTTTGTACTTTTTTCTTGCCGCTTAACGAAACTGCATACACAAGCTTTAAAAATGCGATATCTGGCCGTTTTCACGAATTTTTTTCTACACTTAATATGAAAAAAGTAAAAAAATTTGGTTTGGCTGTGCTGGGGACACGGCCGTCTGTTTTGCGTGAATACGTCTACGTTAACGCGCTCAGACGCCTTTATGTTTATTTTACGTTCCCGGCACCGCTTCACTCGAGAATATGGAGTTATATGGGTATCACTGGATTGCTTTTGAGATGCTCTTTCCAACCGTATACGATTTCTGTATTTCGACTTGGCTTTTTGACGAGTATAGGCCGACATTGTGTTAAGTTTTCTTAATTTTTTTTTTTACATTAAACTCATACAAGTTCACCATAACCACGCTATACAAATGATTTTATACACGCAATCGATTGACCGTGACGAGAGCTGTCGATTGAAACTCAAACAAGCGTCGTAGCTTCTCCTAGTGAAAAATTATACTACGCGGAATTTATAAGACGCGGTGAAACGAACTCAAAATTGCGGTGCTCCCCCCCCCCTTTTTTTTTTCCAACCACGCGCGATGCTTCGCAGTCCTCACTCAACGTAATATATTCCTTGATCCTTTGGCAATCGAGTAATGTAATTGAATTTTGAATGTAGTCTATAGATTCGGAGCTAAAATGCCAAACTGTATCCCCCGATTTAGTTATCATCGGATTTTCTAGATTGCCTTCCACTATGGCCGCAAATTTAAAAACGTATTCATGTCAGAATAGGGGCATAGATCATTGTTTTTTTTTTTTTTTTTATCATTTCTAATAAAGAGTCGTATTTGCAGAACATTTATTTAACGAGATACGCGTATTCACGCAAAAACAACTATTTCACAAAAAACGCCATCCCACTCATAACTACGCGCTTGCTCATTTGGTTCTGCCACGCAACAGCAGGATGCTGCAGCTTCCGGCGAGTGCGGCAACACCGCAAAAACGTGACAGTCCTCGTTTAGAACGGTGAGCGGTTGGCATCCTGTTATACCGTTCCAGTTCTGCCACAGCGGCAAAAAAAAAAAAATGAAACGGGTGGAGTGACTCCGGTAGTTCGTGGACAGAACAGGACCCGTCATTACGGACGGGGTAACGTGATCGACGGCGGGCGGCAGAGGGTTCGAGTCCCCGCGCGCGGGGCCTGGGGAGAGGCGGCGAAACCACCCTACCCGCTGTTGAATGGGGACGCGCAGTCGTCTGAGAACCGCCGGACGGCAGGCAGGTATAATGGGGGACGTCGGCCGTCGAAGGCGACGCGCGTGTGCGGTCCATTGCGACGACGGGGGGGGGGGGGGGGAGGAGGGTGTTGAGATCATCGACACTTCCGGTGAGAGCGAGGTAGGAGAGGGTGTCAAGGGGAGGGGATTCGGAACGCGACACCGATCGCCAGGAAAAGGACCCGCGCCCCTTCAGGCTCCTTTGTGGCACCACGCCCGGGGACTGGGGGTTCCACGACCTAGTGCGGCGTATGCAGATGACGAGGGGTTTCGGAACACCGCAACAATGCGCCCTCCGCGTCGAGGGATAATGGGGGCGAGACCCCGGAGCGGAGTGTTCTTCGTGGAACGCGCTATTTGCGGGCACAATACGCCGCCTCTCACGCACACTCCGTCCCCTTCTTGATTGACAAATGGTTACAATCCAATCAAATATCGCATAACGAGGGGCGGGAATCGCGTTGCCTGTCGAGAAGCGAGTGTGTATTTACGGAGGGATGTATGAGAGGGAAGGGAGGGTCGAAAAGCTCACACGGGGAAAGGGTTGGGAATGTTTGCATTGATATGCAAAACGAGGCGGTAATAATCTGCCGTGAAGTTGCGGTGTCGCGCGCGTGAGGACGTCTGTGTTCGTGCCGCGGCGTGCGGGGAGGGCAAGATGGCGTCTCACGTCTGGCGGAACGTAGGCTATCTCCGACCCATGCCGCGAGGGTAGGTTCCATGTCTCGTTCTTGCACTCCTACGCGGCCTTCACGATCATTTCCATCTGCATGCTTGTTATTTAGCACCCACCGGGCCTACGAGACCTAGAGTTGAGATGAGTTATGTTGGCGGATCTTAGCGACGACGTTTTGAGAACCGATGAGGGTGAAATGAGGCGAGATTTGCGCAGCGCCGGAATGCAAAGGTTGGGGGAAAACGGGAGACCCCCGAGAAAACCCACCGACCAGCAGCATCGTCCGGCACGATTCCCACTTGCGAAAATCCAGGAGAGACCCGGCAGGTTCGCCTTGGTGGGAGACGAGCAGTCTAACCGCTCAACCACCGCGGCCCCGCAAGGCCTATAAAAACGAATGGTTTTGAACTATTTACCTTGTAAGCATCCCCATTGAGTAAAGCTATAGGCCTACGCTAGAGTGGCCATGGGATAGGAAAAAGTCGGACCAGTTTGATGTGTTAGTTCCGCTAATGATCCAGAGGAGCGCTAGTGTTCTCGACGACGTCATCCGCGCGGTGTTGCCAATTCCGCAGCTGGTAAAAGTATGTTATAACCCTGGTCTCAGCTCACCCACGTGTTCGTTCAAGGTCTGCCAGAGGCGAACCTGTCCCATGCGAGTTACCAGCATTCATTGCAGCTGTGAATACCCAACTCACGATTTGCTAGTGATGACCATGGCATGTGTTTTATTTGTCGTAGGATTATGTGTTTGCGGAGATATGCAGCGATATCAACTACTGTTTGGTTTTATTTACCTCTGCGAAAATTAATTATCATAAATTAATAACTGTCATTTTTTCTACTTATAATCTATTATTTTACTATAGTTTAGGTGTTCATGATAAAATACGAGTTATTTTACTATAGTTTAGGTGTTCATGATAAAATACGAGTACTGTTAGCAGTCACAATTACAAACATCATATTAATCATGAATGATGTCATACATCATAGTAAATTTTTCGTTCCGTTCTTATTTGAAAGGAAATGGACACGAAATAATTGTTCAATAATGGAGAAATATATGTTAGACGCACGACGGTCTACAATTGAACACAATGTATAGTTTGGGTTTGTGATCTACTACATAGGTGACTGTTCGTACAAATTATCAGTAGCCTACGTTTAATATGCTCGATACGTGATACATCCCAATAAACATACTTATTTGCATACTTTACAGCAACTAGTTAGCAAATAAGATTCTGAACAAGGATTCTGACAGAAAACACATACCGAATATGTGTTGGAACGTAGGCGCATAACTTTAGAATTATCAATCCATTAGGAGTTGTAGCTGGAAGCGCATGGTAATGAAAATGTTCCTATTAACCAATCATATACTTTTTACAAGAAAGGAATGAATATATATATATATATATATATATATATATATATATATATATATATATATATATATTTGAGTCAGTAAACGCAGTTATCGATAATGTATCATTAAAACTGGTAACAACTAGAGGCAAATTTCCTTTTTACACTAATATTGGTATGCATGAAAATTAAATGTGGAATTTTGATATAACATCTTCACTCATCTATGTCTTGCGTTATAAAAATATTGGTAGTGTTCTCACTGCTCTGCATATTAACTATAAATTGAATGCCACGCCCGGTTTATAGCAAATCACGAAGAAAACTGGTTGTGTTTATCCCGGCTCGTCAAGATCATTAATGGTTGAAGAGTATACATTGTTAAGAACTATGCTCAGTGGCGTTTCTAGAAATTTAATGCCTCCGTTCCACTCTTTACAAAAAGAAGAAATATTAGGAATAACAATTATGAACTAAATACAAATCGATATTCAAAATAGTAGCTTATAGGCTGTAAGGGCGCGAGACGTACACCCATTCGTTCCCTCGTGTACGTGCGTACGTCATTTCCCGAGACATGTAAAACGTTTACGTACGTAGACGAATGCGAACGCTGTATGAGCACACATCTTATTAAGCATAACACCTTATACACAATGCGGAAAAAGAAATTATTGATCACGTATAAGGCTCAACTCTGCCAGATGTTTGTTTTAAAGCGACATTGCAACTGTCGTCTCTGTAAGATCCAAGTTTACAATAATTATGAGAATTAGTGGATATTGCCTGGAAAATTGGCATCTGTGTATTTACATTTACACGAGTGTAACACAGTACACCACTGTATATTCTACACTGAAACCCCGGACTCATAACAATGCGAAAATGTTGACACTGAAGTGTTTATCAGTAATTACTGGAATGCGGCGAATATGTTAATAAGCAAGACAATAATATATTGTCAGATAATGACTTAAAATAAATCATGTGTTGCGAAGTACATAAACAAAGCACAATACTTCCTTGTTTTTTAAAACATGTGTAGTGTGTTTTATGAACAGTTATTTGGAAAATTAAATACGCATTTGCGCATTTGTTTTGAATGTCAAAACCAACATGGCGCGGTTTTTGTCGTTTTATATTTTTGTTAACATCCGCTGTATACAAGAAACGAAATATCACTTTATCAAATATGTCACAATGTTTGTATAAAACATCGGGTCACATGATAATTTTGTCAAAACAATCTTCCATTTTAGACACGGCCTACGTTTGCAATACAAAAACTAATTCATTTTAGAATTATGCAGTAGGCGACTTATCTGTCATACGGAAACAACGTCTTCTGTATTTTCAGTTTTCCGTCAGTGTTTTAACCAGGGGTCGGACGGCAGAAACCGCGGGCTAACCCTCAAAGTTGAAGCACGTAACCGTAAGAATTTGTATTTACGGTGCAATGTCGTCTGGGAACTTCGGCATGTGTTCGCTCGCGCTTATCGGCTCTCGCTCGCATATCCCGACATGCAGTTGCAATTATAGTGGAAGTACGTCTTAAAATTAATCCTTAAAATTTCAAACTTAAAAATTAACACTCGAAACTTAAGAATTAAAACATAATACTTTAGACTAAATACGTAAGACTTTAGACTTAAGGCCTAAGGCGTAAGACCTACGAAGGACCTAACTGCTCATGGGGGTGGACAGGGTATTGAAAGGCAACCCTCCCCCAAATGTGAAGAAAATCGCTCGAAAAATGTGCCTTCCAGGCCGATTACAGCCAAAGAAAAGGGGAATGGGCAGTTGCCCCTGCCCTCCTCCCACAGGAGGGCTTTTGTAACCAACATAAATAGATGCATGTACACAGACTCCAGGGATAACACCGATAACACTGATTTTGGGAGTCAAATATCCACAAACAACATTTGCGGCCATTGAATAACACCCTTCCCCCCTTTTTTTTGTAAGAAAATTGTCCCAAATCATGCTTAGACCTTCCCCTGCGGACTTACTATCATTTTCCCATACTGGTTTCACCATAAAGAGGCTCAAAAAGGTGAAATATTGGACGCACTACAATCCCACAAAAGGGAAAAACACCCCCCCCCCCTTGCCGCAATAACTCCTCCCAGGGTGGGGGGTACTTTGGGGGGTGGGATTGGGGTGGGGGTTTTAAAGAGGATGGATGGGAGATCAGTGAGGGGGGAGGCCGGCTTGCTCTTTCTCCATTCCGTTTGCCCACAGCAGCCCTCCAAAAACAGTGTTTTTTTTGTGCAAAAACTTCCATTCTTGATTATAGAGTATGATTCTTAATTCCAGTGAATTTAAACAGGCAGCAAGTCTGTCATGTTTACATTTGTTCCTAACACCACCTTGCAAAAACAACCATATTGAAGCAGATCATACTTCAAAGCCGACATTTGCTATTAGAGAAGCTTATTATTTGTGAACAAATATAATCGTCAATATGTGAACATGCACGTCTTTGTCATATTGTTTTATACCTGCATTACTGTCAATAACAGTTTCCCGCCAACAACACCAGACTGCTCTGTACTGATTGGTCGTAGCCTCAATATTTTTTCTAAAGATATAAAATAAAACTATTTATTTTAATGCTTGAGGAAATCCCACCAACGCACACGACTTGATAAGGTTCCACTGGGAACCAAAACGTAAGAGTAAACACATTCGTTTCTTCTGCACACATCTTAACACTTAATATAATGCTTAAATATTTCTATTGTAAATCCAGCTGTACTTTAGACGTCGCATCTTACGCTGCATTACGGACTGCAGGTTTGTATAAACGCAGTCGAATCAATACATTTCTCTGTTCATAATGTGCAGTGTTGTTACCAAGAATAACAGAAATATTATTAAATATCTTTACTGTGTTAAAAGATTATCGTGTATTCTGAAATGTTTGTCGTCTCCTTGCCTACAAATGGAAAATCACAACCATTTACGAACACTATGTACAAATTTGAATAATTTGTGACACGAAGGAATTCTTCTGTGTTAACTTTGTGGAATATTTACATAACTATAATCTACTTTTCTTAAAGTAGTTATGGGGCACACATAACATGTTTTGTGGAATCATTAATTATTATTTTTTGTTAACGAACACTCATTTTGTTTGCACGATTATACTATTCTAGCGAAATATTTTTTGATAACATGTACGGTCATCTTCTTAACAAGGAGTGTTAAGTCACACAACATGTGTAGATTCGATTCGTATATCGTGGGTATTTTCTCCTTTTTACTAGCATTACCCTGCCACTTAAAATGATAATTGTAATATGTTATTATAATACTAGCAGTATGTAGTGTATCATAGTTTCAAAACGGTTTTTCTTCCGATATTTAAAAAGGATTTAAGAAGTTTGTGGTGCCTAAATTCTGCGAGAGGCGTGAGTCGTTTAAGCCGGCCTTCCACGATGCCAAATTTCTGCTACTTTTTATTATACTCATGTGCACAACAGAAGGCATACAAGTTTCTATAGCAGAAGGGAAGAAAAAACGCATCCGTTCATGCCCACAATTGACCTAAAGTGCTAATAGAAACTTGTAAAAGGCAGGCAAACAACTCGCAAGGGACAGAGGTACAAATACAACCAAATTTTACAATTAGGGGCTTTGCGGTGCATCCAAAAGATACAACGATTATTAATTTTTTCCCATGAAGACTGCATTGGTTTAGATTTTAACGTACGAGTACTATTAATGTATGGAATATGATACGAGTAACGGCATTTCTTATATACAATATGGAAAACAAGGGACTGTATTCACATGCATGTACGACGGAGATTTATGCCACTCATTAAAACATTTTCTTAATATATAACAAGGGCGTAGCTAGGAATGTACTCTTTAGGGGGGAGGGAGGGGGAGATTTCATATTTCTATTTTTGAACAAAATATAAAACCTGTATTATTACAGATTTATAGTTACATAATTATTTATAATCGATGGCTTTATGTGCAGATTTGGAACCACACGATGCTATAAACATTCTTCATGTTCAAAGAAGATCACATATTCCTTGAATTAACATGAAATAAAACTTGTCATTTTGTTTTCAAATTTTGTTTTCATGTCTCAAAATATCACTCCCCAGCCCGGCTATGCCTCTGTTTTTAAATGTGTATCTTTAATGATCATAATAATCAATCCTGTGATCTCCGTAATTAAACACGCGTTTACGGTTATACGGCCAAAAGAAGACAGAACTGTTACTATATTAAACTTACGGCTTTCATTTGTGCCTGTGAACATTAATCACGCTATACAAATCAAATTATCTACTTTAGAAACCAATCGATGTGATTAGCAAACAACCACTGCTTGTCGACTGTACTGTGCTGGTACTTCGGTATTATTACTTTTAGGCAAAGATATTCTAGAAATAAACGTTTTCTAATAATAAAATAAGTTATTAACAGCCATAATGTGTCACATAAAAAAATCCACACCCGTCGGAGATATGAACTCTAGAACCTACAATTACGTGCCACAGGCCTGAGAACTAACTCAATGAGCTACACAAACCACTTATAGAGCACCCTTGTGATAAGTTATATTATATATAAAACATAAATCCACAGTTAACGCGTGTTTCGTAAAGTTGTGTTTATTCTTTTATTATGACCGTATGAGTAATATGCAACGTTTCCAATTACTTATGCGTACATTATGTTTCTTGTTCATTCATATGTTATACAGAACTAGTAATATTTTTGTAAACGGATATATACGACGTGAGAAAGAAACTCGGATGTCCGCCATCTTGTCTGTCCTAGCGTGTGGGCATAGAAGACATTCAGAACACTTTCTACTGTTACGGAGTTGGGATTGGGCGGACAGAGATGGAGTATGAGTGAGAGAGAGAGTGTATATGTGGCAACGCCACTGACATTCCCCACGCACACGCCACGATAATAGACTAGCGCGACTTGGTGTTCATCCCTCGAACTATAGATTCTTACCTGCTGGAGTGGTCAGAAAATTAAACCTGGGGAAGTCCACTCTAGGTATATTTTTTCTCAATGGTATCCTCCAGTGACTTATCTTTAAGTTGTGGTATCCCAGGTGATCATTATCGCTACGGCCTCGCGTTTCGTGTGTCATCGAATGTGAATTGGTGGCGGGTTCAAACTAACCGGCAGCTTGACTCGGAGTTTGGGTGTTTCGAAACTCTATATTTCAGGCATCCTCGATCGGCTTAATGCAAAGCCCAGGATGTACGTAGCTTTCAATTATCTCTTTCAGTTCACAACTACTTAGACATAAGTATAACCCAAGTTAATACATCTGTCTCAGGAAACTAGTTAAAATTATAAACAACTATACAAATAATAACCATTTCATATTTTAATTTAAAATATTGTAAAAACCAGAGGAGATTTTATGCCAGTAATTTACATACAGTATGTTTTAAACTTCCCCACAATTTTAGCAATTTCCTTTAAAAGTAGCAAGCAGGATTTTTTAGGGCGTTTTCCTGAAGAAAAACCCTTTTGTGATATCTTATATAGTATCGACCATTTAGACATTTCCTTTAACAATAGTAGTGCAAGAAGGAAAGATTTTTTATTATGGTGTTCTACTCAAGGATAACACTTTCGATATGTCTCCTATAGTTTCAACCACTTAAACCAAACGCATTTATTCCATATGTTTACCGGTTCACTAACTATGAACTCAAGATCACGACAGTAGGGTTAGTTGTGTCTACATTTACATTTACCTCTCAAACAAAAGGTTTGCTTCAGCGAACCGCACTTTGGACCACTGTCGTCATGTGACGATGTGTGACAATTTTATCAATGAGCCTGTAGTGTTACGAATATATTAAAGAAACGATCACCACCCTGCTATGCAATAGAATAAAACAATTCTCTTTAATTTAATTATTTTAACTCTATTGCTATAAATGGAAGAAAAATGAGGTTTGGCTGTGTTGGGGACATGGGGCAGTTTGTTTTGCATGAATACGTCTACGTTGACGCGCTCGGACAGTTTTTTCTTTACGTTCCCGGCACCGCTTCACTCGATCATATGGGGTTTTATACGTATCACTGAATTTCTTTTGAGATACTCTTTCCAACTGTATACGATTTCTGTATTTCGATTAGGCTTTTTGACGAGTATAGGCCGACATTGTATTTAGTTTTCTTATTTTTTTTTACATAAAACTCATACAATTAGACCATAACCACGCCACACAAATGTTTTTATACACGCAATCGATTGATCTTGACGAGAGCTGTCGATTGAAACCTACACGAGCGTCATAGCTTCTCCTAGTCAGAAGTTATAGGCTACCTACTACGCGGAAGTTATGAGACGCGGCGAAATGAACTCAAAATTCCCCCCCCCCCCCTCTTCGACCAAATAGCACGCGATGCTTCGCAGTCCTCAGTCAACGTAACATATTCTTTGATCCTTTGGCAATCTAGTAGTGTAATTTAATTTCGAATGTAGACGGTAGATTCGGAGCTGCAATGCCAAACTGTATCTCCCGATTTTGTTATCATCGGATTTTCTGGATTGCCTCCCACTATGGTTGCAAATTGAAAGACGTATTCACGTCAAAATTCGATTGGCCGTTCAATATGTCCTCTCTTATAAAATTTACACTGGGCGCCTCTTATATAAAAATATTTCCGACTGTATCTCATCTCAGTGTCAAGGGTTCTTCAAAAAAAATTCTCTATGTAGAGTGTTTTGTAATATTAATGTATAGCCTGTTACATAGAAAGATAAGAAAACGTAATATTTAAATACAAAATAACAAATTGTTATATTAGTCTCGGTACAGAGCTTGAGAGTATAATTTCTCACACATAGGTTTCTGTTTCAATGTTTATATCTTCAAAATTGGCTTTATAAAACCAATTTAATTAACATGTATTTCCCTATAGCAAATTCTCAATCAGGCTGTAACAGCCTTAAGTGATACCGCAATAGAACTGGTGATAAAATGAAATATTACTTGGCACACACGCCGTTGCCGAGCAACTGTATGTCGCCAAGGAAGACAAAGACGACGACATTAAAAACATGAACGAGAACAAGCCAAGAGTGGCTGTTGTCGAACAGATGTTTAAAACATGAACATCATCCCACGCGTAATTCAGTTGCCAAACTGAAAGGAAGGAAACAAGTCGAGTAACAAACGAACAGCAACAACGACAAGACATTATATACACATATACACACACGAAACTCTTGACGACCCAACAAAAACAACACGAACGCTGAGGCGAAGACATGTATGTAAGCAGCACAAAACCTGAAGATACAACGAAGGCTACAGCGCGTAAGAAGAGAGACAGTTTCCAGTAGCAACGCTTGGAAAACTGGCATCTGTTCCCGTTTTCAAGCAAATTCCACTTTACACAAAACTACATACGTGTGTGTGTGTGTGTGTGTGTGTGTGTGTATATATATATATATATATATATATATATATATATATATATATATATATATATATATATACCCTATATCATAAATTATTATTTGAGACCTAAAAAATTCGCTTGTTCAATGAACTGCAGGCTAGACTCTACAGTATTATGTACTGTCAAATACCGAGTTGACCAATGTTTAAGATATATATATATATATATATAAACACACGTATTTTGAATTCCAGCTTCTCTCTAAATGAACCCACGATTTCTTCAGTTTTATAATTATTATTTATTAATCAAAATATATATTATTGTATAAATTAATTATATATCAAAATATTATACACATTATAATATGTAAACATACACTCGTTTGTACCGAATTTTTATTATTTTATGTTGTATTTGTTTTTTTTTGGTTGATTTTCTCGTATTCAACTCCGAAAATTGAGAAATTACGACGAATTTATCCGAGTCTACTTAATTGCAACGATACTTTAAAAAATATCAAACTACCGTTTCATATTACCTGCACCTGCACAGGCATGCAGTCTTATTAGATTTATGTTTATAAACGCTTCAGAGTTCCCAGTTACTGGTTGACTGCAGTAAGGTGTCCGATATTTCCTTTGTCGCTGTTCAGAAAGACAATATAAATTGTCTCACAGTAGACAGGCAGCACACAGAAATGGTCTGATCTTAAAACATCGTACCACATTTCCTTGTTGTTTAATAAAAGCTTGAGAATTTAATACATAAAATTTATAATTAGTTGAACACATGAAAAAATAAGACAGACATAAAGTATGCATATAGTTATAATATGCACAATTTGCAAAGTGAGTTTTGTTTAGTTGTACTTCTACTAATCTAATACAATCGGCTTGGAATAAATTACTGGCAGCGAATTCACAACTATAAGTTCTATTTATGGCTCTAATGTGCACTTAAGTTGCGAATTTTATTATTTAAAATTGACGCACAAATACAAAAAATAACGCAAGGAGAAAAACCAAATGTTATTATTATTACTTGAATAAATTTGAAAAGGAATGTTGGTAAACCAAAAATTTCACACAGTTGCTACAGCGCTGCTCGACCGAAGTATTCAAAACCACAGTGCAGAAGCGAGTAAACTACAAAAAAAGATTTAAAAAATTGAAAATTTAAATGAGGGGCTTAAAATTGTGTTCGTGCTCACTGTTGCTTCGCATGTACCTCAAAAGATTTCAACAAATATATTGGAAAAAGAGAGGCATTTTCGTTCGTGTGGAAAAGGATGAAAGTATATAACTAAGCTTTTTTTTGTCCATATTCATTAGGTATATACACATATTTTAAGCGGCCTGTTAGTATTCAACATACAAATAACGCATGAGAGAAAGGCTAATATCAAATATTTTTACAAACTTGCAGAACATGTAATTTTATCGAGTATTCAGACATGCAGATTTTCTGATTATTACAATAATAATTCAACCAGCGATTTAGAAATGTAATTTTTACACATGACAAGAAAAATTTGTATCGCACTCAACACCATTCTTCTTGATGTTTCTGAATAACTAGCAATCGAAAAAACGAAATGTTTTTAGCTAAATATTTTTTGCAAAATATTCAGTGAAAGTGAGTTATTGCTATTTTACTGACAACTTTATTTTGTGGCAGATATCTTGTATACAAGAATTATGTACCATATATGTAATTTACAATTTGTCTCTGTCGATACTTCTTGAAAGAGATAAACTAATGTATTATGCTCATATAGGTTAGTCAAGATTCATGTTTATATAACTGATCAAGAAAATTTTAAACAGTATAATAATTACGGTGCCACACTGCACCTTTAACTGTAAAGTTATTTTAAATTTTAATTTTGTATCGTTTAAAAATATATATGACATAAATTAAGGTCTGGGTGTGCTGATTAGTGTTTGTTAAATAATATTACCGTGTGTTAAGATTGCTTGTTAACCCTTTCAGCCCGACTGATTCAATTGGAATCACTTACTCTCTTAGCTTTCATAGCCCATTCATCGAGTACATTTATACATTGAGTATATGCATTTAGATGTACAATAGAACAATAAATCACAATTCAAAGGAAGTTCAGCATCACACTATCCCAATCACGTCAATTGGAATTATTTCAGAATTCCTAACGTAAAATGTAATTTTATGAAAATATATGTGTACGATTGTTCTATTACAGCTAAAAACTAAATTAATTGAAAGAAATTTTTGTCTTCACTTGGAAAACAAATTCCGGTTGGAAAGGGTTAAATGATTTATGGAATATTTCTTCTACAGTACATGCAATAGTATAATTTTGAACACTTAATTTGTCTTTCGAATATAAATGTGATCTTAATATGTAATTAACTCTTATTCGATATGTATAGGCTATTCACGGTAAAGTGAGCACTTTTGAAAACCCACTCATTTGAAATTATAGTCAATAAATATAATTTATTTTAGCCTTAGATGTTAACTTCCGAGTGCTGTGGAATATACGCACTTGTGTTTACTATTTACATAACAATATTTATTTAAGAAGGTGGTTAAAGGATGAATATAGCCGAAAGAGAAAAGTAACTATGGCCTCAAAAGTTCTCACTTTACCGTGAGCAACCTATAGCTGTTATTTGCGTTCATATTACGAATATTTACTCTAATAAATGTCAAAACTAAGGCTTTCGCAATTTATTTGATCTTCTGGTTTTCTTGCTTTGTATTTACCAGGGTTTAAATTTAGTTTTTATAAGCTCCTATCTTATGGTATCGCAACTACCTCCAAACACAACAAATACAGCATCTTTCACCAAATGTTGACTGTATTTCCTAGTGACCCATTTAACCTATGTCACATCTGCTGTTAGACGCCATTAGTTTTTATGACGTCCATGATTATCGTAGATTGCTTTCTACTAACAATGTGTCCACATTTGGCTCTATTTTATTATGGTACGTAATGGGCATGACAGCTCATTAGCGCTTGCGTTGTTATGATGAATCACACGTCATTATTATGATTTTAAAGACAAAAATAATCAAGTACAGTATTTTGGTGACGCATTCGTAATATTTTATAAGTAAAATAATTTAAAACGTTACAAATATCTTATCACTTGTAAACATCAATAGCATTCCACATTTACAGTGTAAAATGCAGCGTGATTTCGTACAATATTTATGATAATTTTTTTTTCTTAAAGTTGCCAAAACAGTGCATTGCGTAATTCAGTTAACCCTTGCGAAGGCTGTCGCAAATTTACGCTGGTAAGTTATTATAATCTGCACTTCCAGTGCGCTATAATGTTGCAGTCTTATTGAATTATGCAAGGTTGTCAATGATTATCTTCATTGGTATCAAACATAATACAAAAGGCTCAACAGAATTACTATAACGAGTCGGCCGCTATAATGTTTGGCTCTAAGTGCGGCATTCAGATACCAATTTAAAAAATTTATTTATTTATTTTAAATTCCACCTATGTCCAATTAAATAATGCTTAAGATGTGTAAGATGATTGTTTATTCAGGTGGGCTTTAAATTGTAATTTTATTCTTTTACTATGTGAGTTCATGTTGAGAACTAACTTAATAACCGTGTTTGAGCTAATTCAAAAAGTAGAGTATGGCACAAACACGATTTTATGTTGTTATAGCAATCTTTTTACGTGCATTCATTTTGAATTTTTATTTGTCTACTAGTAGTAGACCACTCGGAAATTGAAAAAAATTGAAAATATTTCTTCTTAATTCAGAATTTAAGGCAGTGGGATTTTCTTTTTATTAAAACTTATTTTAACCGAAGTTTTATTTCGGAATATTGTTTCACACATCGGCAACTGAGTTTATTTTTTATGTATAAATCACTCATAATTAAGAGTAGAACTGATGACTACAGACATTTCCTGTTGATTTGTATTTCACGTTGATTACTTGAATTTTAAAAAACATCTTTAACGAATACCGAATGAAACTGAATGAAACCGAATGAAAGACGAAACTGGTAAAATTTGGCCCATGTACCACTAGCAAACATTTCTAGTGAAGATTTAGAGAAACGAAGAAAAGCGTAAGTTTCGCACTGCATTCAGAACTTGCTTCTTAGGTGTTACTAACTAGCAACGGAAGGGGTAATATTTTAGGTTAACCATTTTAGCGCGAAAACACTTTTTTCTCTAACTGCGTTAGTGATGCCTGTACAGGTTTGTTGAAATTATGCTGCAATTGCTGTTCCGAGTTATGTTACAAGATATGTTTTAAATTTTTGTACTGTGCTGATGTCAATTAAAATATTCCCACTGAATGATTAAAGCTTGTTCCGCAATACAGCGATGCGTTTCGATGCGTTCCGATGCGACGCATTATGTTGAGCTGTAGCCAATCAGGATGAAGCAGCATTCCGTCGCGGTGCATCGGCGACGAGTGTGTTACGTGAAATTCTTGCGTTGCGTTTATCGGCGATAATCTGCAACGGAGAAGAACAAGAACAAGTATTTGTGTACAGAGTAAATAAGAATAACAACTATTTGTTTACATTTTGAAGACGACACGCTCGTTTATGCCTTGTTCACCTACTACACGCATGACACGAGTGTGATAGAGTCATTGTTTCTCGTATGTCTTTTGTCATTTTCGTGAGGTCTGAAAAAGAAATTTCTTCTCTGCACCAGCTCACGCGATGTCCGTCGCAGACAGATCTTCGCATAGTCGTTAAACAGTAAGTAATAGCTCGTCGCAGCCCATCGTGTCGTCACGCATCGCTGTATTGTGGAAACAGCATTACAAGATGAAATGAAAATGCCCCAGTTCGCAGTCGTAACCAATGTAATTTTGTTGTGTTTTATGTTTAATTATTCGAGATTTTGTGCATGTTTTCAGTAATTTATCTAAGTATTTTACATATCAGAAGTATTCTAAAAAGTTTCAACTATTCCAGATAAATGCACTTTAGTGGTTTCCTCCATATCTACATTTGGTTCGTATTAGATATTCAAAAGTGTAACGCTTGATAGTTCTATTTGCTAACCCGTTTTGCGGTTAGTTTACAAATAATGTTACTCTGGGCACTGCCACAGCCTAATGATTTGAAAAATATATCATTACTGTGTCACTACTAAGCACTGGATTTCACTGAGTTACTAGTTTCATACAACATAAAACCAAGGGTAAAATATAAATGTTATTTTCTGTTAAAAGTATGGTTTCAAGACAAACCAATAATTAAAAGAAATCAACCACCCCTACGACCTGAAGTCTATTTTTCACAAAAGAAAATTTACAAATTATTTAGGTATTCTGGTTTGTGAACACACACAACATAATTGGAATTTGTTACTAGACGATAAAAGTTGATGTTCGTTGAAATTATATTCAAAATATACTTAACTGGTTGTTGTTTAAGATACATTTTTCTATCAGTGCGTTAAGTCAGTTCAAATAAATCGAAGCAACTGGATTTGATGACTTCCGGAATTCAGATGTTTTCGCAACAGGCACGTAATGAGGCAAACAGTGAAAAATTAACCGTAGTGGGATTTTTAAAGACGTCGAATTACTCCATTGATGGTAGAGAGCGACTAGGCATCTTCCTTTGGTTTGGTGTTTTGAGAGTTAGCAGGCGGGAAAACTTTTATCATTAAATGTTCAGAATCCACAAAACTCTGGAGAATTTCTCTAAAATGGATATCTTACGACTAATGTGAACTGGTATTTCGCTAATAATCTCCTGGGTCTTGTTCTTACATAAATAAATTGACAACAACTTGAACTTTATGGGTTATAAAACATGTTGAAAAACCTTCCATCGTAATTTTTCAAGTGGAGTGGAGAAACTTGGTATGGAGTGTATGGAGCAGCACCATAATTTAAGGACGGGGGAAATGGGAAATCCCCAAGAAAACCCGCCGACCAGCGGCATCGTCCGGCATTGCAAAACTCCGAGGGTGTTCAGCCGGGAATCGAGCCCGGTTCGCCAGGGTTGGGGGCGAGCGTTCTAGCCGTTACGCCACATCGACCCCTTAAGTTTTAGAGGGAAAGGTGTAGAAACAGATGGGATGCTCATCAAAAAGTTTGCCTCGATAAGGAAACGTGTAGCTTCTAAATACATATAAAAAATGCTTGGACTGTAACCCATTGTCAGAGCTGCAGGATTCTGCAATCTGGGCTATTTTTTTTCTATAGCTTGGGAGGCAATCAAAATATCTGTCACTGTTGTTTTACTCTCACCCACATGGTGTCGCAGTCTTCGAAAACTTACTTCGACTTACCGAGTAGAAATGCTATCGCTGTCTCATACTGGCCGGGAATAAGGATTTCAACTCTTATTTTAGTTTTAAGATAGGTTAGAAAAAAAACCTCAGCTCAGTCTACTGCGACTGTTCTTCCAGTATATCATCTAAAGAATGGGACAGATTCTAGGCCCCGAAACGTCGTGAAGACATACATTTATTTTTTGTGGTTCTGTGTATTCTGTTGCTATATCTATTATTTCCTCTGGTTATTTTTTTGTGGTTCCTGTATTATTCGTAGTGTTGATTTATTTGGTTTTATACTCTGACAAAGAATACACTTCCTGAATTGTGTTTCATTGTTTTTTTTTTTTTTTTCGTAATATTTTCGTGTTTGTTTTGTGTTTTTATTGTTCAGCTATGACCACTGATATTGTGTTTTTTTTTATTGCTCTGTTTTGTTCACTTTTGTGGTGCTTTGTTTTCGTCATGGTGTTGTCTTTTTTTTTGGTTTTCTTTTGTTGTCTGTCCTATTTTGTAAAAATAAATTGTTCGTCCATCTTTTTGTCGTTTTAATATTCTATTGACAAGGAAACCGCATTTTCTGATTATCTGCCTGTACTGTTGTAAAGGATTATTCGTTTTTGTCTTGCTGAGTCTGTATGTGTTTATTTAGTCTCATGGTCGGGAAATATATTACATAAATTTTGCTAATGAGATAAGTATATGATTGAAAAGTAAAACACATAAACATTAAGCGTCATTGCCATTAATGATACCTATATAATTAATATTCAAATAACATAAAATTGCTTAAAGTCAACTGACTGATTACAAACGCATAAATATTTTTGTGGGTTTGCTAAGCCGACGATTAAAAAAAAAAAAAAGTAGAATTTTCCCACATAACATGTAAAATAGCAACTGAAAAACATAGCTTCTTAAAAGTCGTCCCGATAGTTGAATTTAGTTGAATTTGAAGAAATAGGCAGGAAGCTCCTATTCTGGACTCGTTTCAATTTTAAAGATGAGCATTGGATTTTAACATGTTTCACACTCTTGTAGATATAAGTCACTTACATTTGTAAGCTTATATATTATGTTTTTCTAACATCTTTGTTGTCAGAGGTAAAAATTAGACTAACCCATGCGTTTAAGATATTTGGAGCGTGTTATTGAAGTAATGTTATTTTAGCAAAATTTTTAAGAAATTAGAACAAATTACTCGAATGATTATTACAGTAACTCGCAGGAACTCGTTAGTCTGCATTGTAGAAATTCTGTTTTATCACTGTCTTTGGTTACAAAACCATAAAAAGACCTCGATAAAATTTTGGGCGAGTTATTGATGTGTTTATGTGTATACATACACATATATATGTGTATGTTTGTTTGTGTACCCATATGTGTGGCATTTGGAAATTTACTGGCATTTGTTGATTCTGAAAAGATGAATATTGCAGTTGGCCGATTATTATTTTTTTCATGGTAGTAAATAATTAATAAAACAGGTATTTACTCAAATTTTACATTACATTCTTCATTAATAACATAGGACCACTCCTCTGATATAAATGGGAATAATTTTTTCCTCTGCTAAATTGTATTTACAATTTATACTTAAATTGGTTCCTTTTCAAAATAATTTTCATTGGAATTACAGTTAAACATTTTTTTATAGAATAAATGTAAAGCGGAAATAAATGTACACATATCTCACTGACGTGAGTTGAATAATAGTATTAGTAATAATGTAAGTCGTAGTCGAGGTAAGACAAGAACAGAGGTAGCTGTAGTGGTAGAAACAGAAGCAGTGTTGTAACTGTAGTGTCAAGTAGTATAAGAAGTGGCCATGCTGAAGCGGTGATAGTCATGCTTAAGTGGTAGTGTATGGAGGAATACTGGAATTTAAAATTATTTTTAAAATGGCAGTAGTAGAGTAGTTCAGTTGGTATTGGTAATACTTTTAGTAGTAGTTGTGGTGGTACCACTAGTAATACCAGTAGTAGTAATGGTCGTTGTGTTGTTGTATTGGACAGTAGCGGGAGTTGCGTTTGTGGGATGGTGGTGACAGTAGCATTTTAATAGTGCTGACAATAATAGATGCACTATCAGTAATGATAATAGTAGGAGAAATAAAATTATCATTGCGCCTTTGAATAATTTTGTTTAAACATGATTTAAACACAACATTGCCTACGTCTCGAAATTTTTTGACATATTATATAACGTAACTAGTCAAGGGTTTGGTTGAAGTACGATGCCAGTTCATGTCTGACAGTAGTAATATTTACCTTCTCAGCTTTTTCATAATTTTAGGTAAATTTTGTTTTATTTTAATTTATGGTTTAAAAAACCTTTACTTCCCAACTTTCAGCTATTTTCAGGGTACTTTTTATATCTTATTATATTAGTGATTGTGACAACGAACAAATGACATGAAAATTTTTGTGACTCTGCTAACTACCTATGCTTTAGAAATTCATGAACTATTCAGTGACCACAAAACACTTTAGTAAATGACAGAAATATACAATTTGTTTTGTGAAGCATTTCTTATTTTGGCGCTGATTACATTTAATAATAACTGTACGTGAACTCTCAAGACCGATCTATCATTAGCCCCCCCCCCCACCTCTTCTTACGAGATATTACTATCATATTTGTAATTTTTTTTCTCAGTTTATTTGTAAGTATCGGTCCACGAGGCAGATGGTTTTTCGTGTAACTTTGCAACATGCTGCATTCCAGTTGAGGTGACGTAACAAAATGCATTTCATCCTGTGTGGCAGCTGGCTAACTATTCATCAATCAGTAAGGTCAAAGCAATTATTAATACTTTGGTTTCTGCAGTGAACGCACCTCAAACTTTGGTTCTCAACTACTGATTTAGCAGTACACCTCTACTGTTCTATAGACCGTATGTAAGGAGATTAAATCATGGCATAAATACAAATCTTAATTAACACGCAGAAAAAACAATGCTTATTTTGAAATCATTTAAGTATATTGCTTTGTAATCACACAGAACTCAGCGTACCCCATAGGAAAAGTTATAGCAGAAGGCCTAAGAGAAATATCACTTTAAAAAATCAATTATATATATGTATGTGTATATATACATATATATACATATATATTATTTAAAAGCATCTGAAAAAATTATATCACTTAAAAAATCTATTATATATATATATGTATGTATATATACACACACATATATTTTATTTAAAAGCATCAGAAAAAATTATTTTGAAAATTTCGAATCTTATTAAATAATTATTATATTGATTTACTGCATCATATCTGTTGTTTTTAAGATGGGCCCTCAAAATGTAAAGCTCCCGAAATTATTTATTTTATTTTATTTTATTGATAATTGTAATGTGTTTGGTCACAATTATTATGATCAAAAACATGACAATTTTTTTAACAATATCTTAATCTTAATTGCATGTGAGTGAGAGTTGAGAAAGGATAAATAAATTATGGATGTCTCAATAACATATAAAACACAACCTGATTCACACACGCTTCAGACTCCTGAGGTAGGCAAATACATCTCAGTAGAAACAAAATAAGTAAACATTTTTAATAAATTGTAAATATACTCATTGTGACAGGTATTAGAATATTTATTGAAAGAGTCCCGTTCATTGGTCCGCACCATAGCATAATTTAGGCACAGGAAGCTTTGCTAAAGCTTAACACATGTATGTGCAGAGGACAGCTTCTATATAGAGACCGAAAATGACGTACAGAATAAGCCGCATGAATGTGATTTTTCAACAAAATTTGGTGATTGCATCTAGAAAATATACGAGATGAAAATAACTGCGACAAATCGCAACTGGAGGTTGTATGAAAAAACATCTGGTAACATGTTCATGGTTTTTGAAGTAAAAGGCTAGATGCGGCTTTTGAAGTCGGAGATGAAACGCGGGTTTATTGCAGATATCACAGAAACTATTTGAATTGGAACAGCAAGTGGCTAGTCAGTGTAACTGGACTTGAAGTGGAGCTACTTCAAAATATGCCATTATCAAATTACATATCGGGAACAATTAGGGTTGCCACTTACTTTGCGTTAGAGTTTGTAGCGCTGACGTATTAATGTTTTGAAACTATGGGTTATAAACCATACTCAAATTACCAGAATATCAGAGTAAACCAAAACATAAAAAAATCACAAGTAAATTCGTTGCTGAAAATCTCGAAGGCTTGCAGAATAGCAACAACACTCATTACATTCACAGTTACATAGAAATGTTAACTTCCCTTACAGTTATCTAACACATTGAATTTATATTATTTTGGCAATGATTATATATAAAGAACTTTTAACTCTAAATACTACTGGTCCTTAAATTTATGTAACAATGTTTTAGCTACAATAGCATATTTGGTTGTAAAGAGTTCCAAAAAAATTAGTACGGGTTTTACCCGAAACCAAACATACCAGACAGTAAACTTCAAAGTGACCATTTTTACTCGGTGTAAGTAAAATTATTAAAATGTAATTGGTTCTAAAATGAAGTACCTTCAGCCAATTTATCTGTTCTCTTCGCTATTCCCAATCTGAAGGTACTCTGTAAGATCTAATCTTGATTTGCCAGAAACATAGATGTATACAAGTAAATATGTTTATGTTGCAAATTATTATTCTCGTTCGAGCACCTTAGTAAATGTTATATTCGTTTCCTTACAAAGCCGACATGGCAACACCATACATTTTTGTTATTACAGTTGTATGTCAAAGTCCGGTAAGGCTTTTAAAAATGCGTGTAGTTAAAAGAAAATTACTCCCATGCAAAGTGTTTTACCGAGATTAAACAGACATGTCTCAACTCCTCTTATTAAGTAAATTTTATTTCAGTGAATTACGATTTGTTACACATATTTAAAAAATATAATGTTCAACTTCAAGTTATGTTAAATGTAGTTTTACAGGAAATATATTTTAAATAAACGCCACACTACTTCTTAACTTCAATGAACAGACCACATATACAATTTCTCTTAAAATCCCAACGCGCATAAAAAATTTTCTAAACTTATCTGATGTAATTTTTCTTGCAGTGAGATTTAAAGACTGTAGGACGCAAACATATACTTTGCGTTTGTTTACTTGGTGTGAAATATCAACATATTTAAAGTGTCTGACCACGGGCGATAATTTTGCGTTTGAGGAAGACTCCGGAAATATTTCAATGCAAAGAGATTGGGCATTACATCATTCAACGTTGTATTAGAACGTTTATTTAAGAAAGTTTTCCGTTCATCGTCCACGCCACCAATGGCGTGATACTGGGTACTATGACGGGTAATTTATATGGTTGTAAACACCGAAGAATACCGTCAAAGAAGTTTCTGTACGAAGCATTTTCCCGCGTAAAGCCAGCTTTGGCTTTTGGTGCGGGGTGTACATGTACTGTGAAAGGGGTTGGAGGGTTGGGAAGGGGAGAGATAATTTGCGTGAATTGTGTTTATGAATACAGCGGAAAAGGAAATTGGAAAAAAAAAAAAAAAAAAAAAAAAAAAAGTTTACTGCATTACTGCACAGCGAAACATTTTGTACCTGTTTGGAGACTAGTTGCCAGAGCGGTTTTTGTAACACTACAGATAAGTCTGAGTAAATTTTACAACACGCTGCTGTAGAATATAGAAGCTATTTTTTAACAAAAGATACAAGCCCGGTAGACTTAATTATTACTATAAACTCTGATATAAACAAGTTCGTACGTTGCATATAACAATACTTCGTAAATCTGCAATATTTCACTTGTAAAAATAGTTCGGAAGTGATATCAGAAGGATTGTTTATAATACCCACGAAAATCCCTATTATATGAAACGCATAAAATATGTTTGAAGAAGTACTCTAAACACTACGTTCAAGATTATCCATACGTAAACGTTACTACATCACTTCAGCAGTACTATAACTTCCTAGATAATACAATTTCGCCAGAAGTTTTTTTAAATCGGCACGGTCTCTCGCGATTTATTTGTGAATATAATTTCTGTAGGTGAGCAACATTAAACATATTATCACTGAGAGTGTATTTGGAAAAAAGAATTTCTAATCGCTTAAAAGTTCTCATTTTACAGTATGTCCCAGAAGGAAGTAATTCATTTAAATTGCGCGTCATTTGAAGATGTGCGTGACATAGTGGGGGAAAAAAGTGCTTCACGGGAAGCAGTCATATTTACTGATTAGTATTTCATTGTGCCGTAGTCAACACGGCAAGTGTCTTCCGTATATCGCACTCAGACCTTCAAATGCCACCGTACAAACTGCAGATCACGTAGTGACTGCAAGAAAATGATAATCACACTCTCCTAAAGTGTTGTAACACAATTCTGGATATTTTAACTAATTATCGGATTGAATTGGACTGGTAAGGGCTTATTAACGTCACCCGGTGTTACGGCTGAAAGCTTACAAGGAGAAAGCTTAAACACTAACTTCTGACATAACTTAAACTAACACCCATGCCTTACCTGGGATTCGAACACAGAATCTACCGCACCCTAGACCGGCAGTCCACCAGCCGACTGTGTCACGGGAGGTCGGCTTCCACTAATTATCGAACTGTTTAGAAAATACTTATAATGCCTTATGAAGCTGATCTTCACGTATCGAGATACGCCAACAAGCAGAACTGTCGTTACTGTAATGAAAGGCAGCCTGAATGGGTGTTCGCCAAACCATTGCACGGCGTTTAGGTAATAGTTTGGTCCGGGGTGTCAGCTTTCGACATCATCGGGCACTACTTTTTTTTTAAAAGAACAATCGAACTCGAACTGTGGGAGTAACGGCAGTTGGTTACTAACATATGCTTACACTAATGGAGTTTCTTAAAGCCGTCAGCAACACCTGCATTTTTCCTTTGAGGAGATTTGAAGTCGAAAGTACGCTTCCAAGCCCCACAGTATCCAACAGCTTGAAAGTACGCTTCCAAGCCCCACAGTATCCAACAGCTTGAAAGTACTCTTCCGAGCCCCACAGTATCCAACAGCTTGAAAGTACGCTTCCAAGCCCCACAGTATCCAACAGCTTGAAAGTACGCTTCCAAGCCCCACAGTATCCAACAGCTTGAAAGTACGCTTCCAAGCCCCACAGTATCCAACAGCTTGAAAGTACGCTTCCAAGCCCCACAGTATCCAACAGCTTGAAAGTACGCTTCCAAGCCCCACAGTATCCAACAGCTTGAAAGTACGCTTCCAAGCCCCACAGTATCCAACAGCTTGAAAGTACGCTTCCAAGCCCCACAGTATCCAACAGCTTGAAAGTACGCTTCCAATACCCACAGTATCCAACAGCTTGAAGGATACACTTTTATTGAAGAGCGAGCGAAATAAACGGTAGCTAGTTTATTGGAGCTTGCCATGTTTGATTTTGTGTACAGGATGAATTAATATGTTCAACGCTAAGGTGGCCACTTAAATTATGTAATTTTTACAAGCTTTTATTTAAATTCTGTTGCTTGTGCGTACGGTAGGTGTCTGTGCGCGGTGTCTGTCAGACGCCCACCGAATCACTTACAATCACGATGTATTTGGTGGACAAGTTGTCGATTACTGGTGGCGTGTAGAGTTCCAGTATTGGCAAGGTCCTCATTTACACACAGTTATGTGTGTGAAAGACCATCCAAACTTTAAAATACAAAAAGGAACTCAATGATCGACCGCGTGTGTGTATGTGAACTAACATTTTAAGATTCCGATCTGCGTGAGCTCGTATTGAAATGTCAAATACATCGACATACACACACGTGTAAGATGAATAACGCATATTCAACATGCCGGTTCAACTTCCCGCGAAAAGATCGCATTGAAATTCGCCTGATTGAAAGCGATACCGTTGACGGACGAGTCTGTATGTATAAATAGTCTACCTATAGTATAATAAAAAGGTGAGAATAAAAAGTAAAAAATAAATTACCCATAAAACAACGTTTTAGAACCAAGCTTTTATGTATAAACGAACTAAAAATATCAAAATAAGTATAGGAGTAGTGCCAGAATTTGTGGAACTTGTAAAACGTGGTCGAACAGCCGCAAAAATACTTTACTAAAAATAATTATTTTTGTATCAATTTATATTTTTATTTAGTATATAAAAGCTTGTCGCAATATAAAACGTATACCTCATTTATGCAAGTGTAGTAAGCACATATCTTGCGTAAGTCTCTTAACTATTTCAGGTCTGAGGAACTAAATCTCTTGCAAATATGGTCTAAGGAGTTTCTAAAAATTACCATATTTTTATTCAAACCTACCGTAGATGAAACGAACTCTTACCGAGTAGTGCCCTCCCCCCGCCCCCCCTCTAACCACTAGATTGAAGCGGATACGTGAGATATGATTTTGAGAATCAATGATAGTTAAGCGCCATGCGCCAAACTAACTCTAAATCGTTTATGAAAACTGCACGCACATGTAAGTGCATTATGCCGGATTCGAACCAAGCATAGTAAGCTTGCATGTAAAGTACTGTACGTCAGTCACAGTGAGGTCAGGATCTGCCTACTGATAAACGTCACAACTCGCCAGCAGCCGGGGTAAGCAGCGTAATTCGACAGTGTGGCCGCGCAAAATTAATGAAACTTCGCGAGTGGCCGCACCAGAGTTCCAATCAGTTGGGTAATCTAGCGCTAATGAATCCGCCGTCAGAGCTGGAATGTTACGCGTGTTCGGTGACGGCTGTATTGGCCAATATCAATACCGAACTCGAAGAATTTAATAATAACATGGATTATAGCTTTGTGATCGAGCGTTCAGAAAACGAACAAAATAACATCAACCGACCAGTTTTCAACTTATAAATGAAGATTGGAATGAACGAATGAGAAATATTACGAGGGGCTCAATAATAATTATAGTCTAGTCCGCGGAAAGTAAGGGGCAGGCTTTGTTTGTAAACCCATGGGGCAAAATTTCTTATGAATATAAACCATTGTTCACCACTGACAAGAAAGAAAAATCAATCATTAAATAAAAAAATAAAAAAAGTATATTGTATATTCAAACAAGGTTCTGAAAATAATTTTCAGTTAAATTATACTTTTTAAAGACTTTAAAATTTTGTCTACCAAATTGAATAATTTACTACTTTAATTACTATGAGTAATAACAGCCCCAATTACTTTTTGTAATTGGGGCTGCTAATTTTTTTTTCGCGTGATTTGAATTCATTTCACTTGGCCTTTACCCATTATCTTAAAGAAATGTAATTACATATTTACGCAGTCTTATAGCTCCAACCAAATGCATACTACTAAAATAATACTGAAAAAAAACCCTGCATATAGCCTTCTTACAGACCACGAAAGTTACTAAAAAGTTCTGAACTTTGCTATAAATGTGGATGGAACGAACTCTCATGAATCTAAGTGTTTGGGTGTAATATGTTCCATGACGGATTACAATAAATAAATTAAAGGTATGTTTTACATACGAGGCTGTTTCCTACGATATTTCTTGGTAAATTTACATATATAAACAAGTCTCCTTACGTTATTATTATAGCTCTTCACGCATAGTATTAAATTATTTTCCAATTTTAATTTTTAGTTGAAACGCAAATCTGTCATATTATTAAGTATCACTTTTTGAATATTTTGTTGAGATGAGTTTAATCTTTGTCTATTGAGAATAGTCAATCAAAAGTGACAATTATTAACCATCGTGTAAATATCTTAAACTGGTGCTTGCGTATTCAGATTGTACCGCACATAATAATATTTATTTACTTCTTGCGAATAGGTATATTAACGACTTAATGTAATGATTGGCGACTTTTGAAAAAACACGTAAGAAACTGCACATGTATTGGCCGGAAGTGGAGATGAAAAACAATAAAAATATATCCATTGGATACTCCCGAGGGTCGTCATGAATGTTGGATGTCAGCTGCGTTACAGCTTAAGGTGGAGATGTCTGCGCCATCTTCAGTTTACATACATTTATCCAGAACTTAAGGGGAATCAGTCCCCACCATCCTGGATTTTTATTTTCTTTTTTCTAAAACCTGCAGTATAGATTTAGTTCAGGCTGTTCACGGTAAAGTGAGCACATTTTAAACCCTTCTCAGTTGGAATAATAGTCAATAAATATATTTTATTTTAGTCTTAGACATACATTTTAACGTGAATAGCCTATACTTAACATTCATTTTGATATCCATAATAATTTTTCCCCGTTTCTCTTGTCACATCTGTAACTATAAACGAGGGTCCCTTCATTATTTAACAATTTTTACCTCATGAGAAAGAAACCGCACAAAACTTAAGAAATTCTGTTAGGTTACCATGTATGCCTTAACAAGCTTTGATTTTAAATACCGAGTCACCAAGTTTGGTTACGAAAAGGCGTAAACAAATCCAAGACGGAGAGAAATCTATCCACATTAACCGAAGACTTCTGCTCGCATGAAGTTTGCTGGCCAGGACTGGTGCAAGAACTAAATATTTTTTTTCGACGTAAATACATCTTCAAAATCAAACCGACATGTGGGTACTTGCCAGGACGGAAAGGGCGATGCACCGTTTGAAGGTCATTATAATCTGACACTATAAATTCATGACTAATAAAACGATAGATATAAACGTGGCCTCGTTCGATAAGGAGTATGATTACGATGGAAGCATGGCTTTGATTTGGTGATGCGTAGGTGGGATCGCGTGGCGGGTGGAGGCAATTTTGAGCGTGCGCGAAAATTTCCGGCCAGTATATCTCCCGACTCCGATGTTCCAGCGCGCTGATTCTGACGCCAAACAAAATATCTCTTCCAGGTATGTCGACTAAAGTCACAAAAGCCAAGTATTCACTTCGATACTTAAATTTAACTCCCATATCCTTAGGAGCGGAGTGGAGAGATTTGAGCGGCTTTATAACGCCGAGGTTCTTGAGAGCCGATGCGGGCGAAGCGAGGCGAGTGTGGAGCAGCGCCGGAATGTAAGGGAGGGGGAAATCTGGAGATCCTCGAGAAAACCCGCCGACCAGTGGCGTCGACCCGCACATGCTAAAATCCGGGAGCGACCCCTCCCGGCAACCGAACCCGGTTCTCCTGGTTGGGAGGCGAGTAGTCTGACCACTACATCAGCGCGGCCCCCATATCCGAAAGGAAACGTCACCCGCTAGAGCAGGCGTATTCGCGTAGAACCCACAGCTGTATGTCTCTGACACAGCCACATCTAATATTATTTCTTTTTTAAGGAAAACAAATGCGGGATCACACAGCCGTATTAAAGGCTGTTCACTATAAAGTAAACACTTTTGAAATCAACCTTTAAAAAATGTCACTGCTCCTACCTGCGTATATTTTAACGGGCGCCCTTAGTGACATGCAGCCAGTATAGTTGATAACGATGGCTGGGAAGTAGTTCCGTATCTTAACGTTGAATAAAAAGTGTTAGGTAACAATTTTTGATAACTTAAATTATTTCTTTCGCTTTCAGTTTTTTTTTTTTTTGCATTGAAGTGAAGAAACTAGCAGGTTGGTAAACAATTTACTTTTCTAATAATTTCACAGTTTCACTTTACCGATGTATGAATAAAGTGACGAGGCCCATGACAATGTTAATCTTACATAAGGCGGAAGAATACACAACGTGCATACAAGTAGATCCTAAGCAAGGCTTTAAAAAGTGCTCATTTTACCGTGAATAGCCTATACGTCGGAAGCTTGATCGCAGCGATACATTGTCAGCCAACGGTCATATCGCCCTATTAACGTGGTGGTCTTCAGCTCACCATGGTTAAACAAAATGGCGGGATCAGCACTTGGATGGGTGACCATCCGAGGAACACCCTTAAACCCCTGTCACACTGCCAAATTTTTAAGTCAAACTGCTTCCAATAAGTTTGGTCTAATAAAATTGGGCAGTTATGACGTCATCGAAACGTCATAAACGCCGCCATGTTTGACTGAGAAAGTTGTATAGCTTCAGTTTACATCAATCGTTCGAAAATTAGACCAGCTCTAAAATTTATTTGATGTTTGACGGTCTCAGCCAGTCAGAATCGTGCACGACAAAAATGGCCGTCAAGAAACTTAAAATAACGCACAGTTGCTGGAAACGGAGTAAATTTTGAAGATAACAATTTATGTAGACGCTGTATGAACATGAATGCTATTTTAAGCGAATATTGCACAAAATATTACGAACTCAGAGGCATTTATTTCATTGTGCAGGGAATATATCTTAAAAATAAAAATTTAATTTAGTAAATAAATGAAAATAAACTACAATATTACCTTCACTTCTTCCTGTAATGGACCGCATGGAAAAACAAAATCAATATCTGACTATGAAAATGATTTTTAAATAATATTTCAAATTAGATTATCTCAAGAAAACAATTTTATAGTGTGACACATTTTCAAACACATTCAAGACAATCTGATAAAATTTGTTGGAAGGAAAAATTTGATGGCAGTATTTTGTCCTCAAATTTTATTGTCAAATATAGCTGAAGGCAAAAACTTGACAGTGTGACAGGAGCTTTAGCCGAAGGCGCACATCAAACACCACGTATAGGCTGCTCATGTTAAAATAAGCACTTTGAAAACCCTGCTTAAGATCTACTTGTATGCACTATGTGTATTCTTCCGCCTTATGTAAAATTAACATTGTCGTGGGCCGCTTCACATTATTCATGCGTCGGTCAAGTGAAACTGTGAAATTATTAGGAAAGTAAACATATTATAAATCTGCAAATTTTTACACGCTGATGCAGAAACAGAAAGCGAAATAAATAATTCGAATCATCACAAATGGTTACCTAACACTTTTTGTTCGATGTTAAGATATGGAACTACATTCCATCCATCGTTACCAACTTTATCGGGCGAAAGTCATTCAGCGCGCCCGTTGAAGTATATGCAGGCATGGGCGGAGGTCTTTTAAATTTTATTTATTTCAAAAGTGCGTACTTTATCGTGAACAGCCTTTAAGCCCACTAAGGTCATCACCAGGTTAGGCATGAAGGCGAGGTCGTGTCGACGAGGTACTCCATCCAACCTGTTCCAGACTGGGGCACCAGGAACAAGCGGCCAGTTACCAGTGTGTTGTTCAGCCCTGAGGGAGTGGACACGATGTGGAAACCGAGGGCGACTCTCACGCAGTCCTGGCCGCCTGATTGAACGAACATTCGAACGGGTAGTTGACCGGCGAGTTGGCTACGACCAGTTTCTCCGGTCGGATTTCAATGGCGGGCGTAACTCTGCAGTCTTGAAGTGGGGGGAGGGGGGATGTTGCGGGTTTGCGAACCAACCCCCTCACAGACGACGACTGTCCTCCTGAAAGAGTCGCGCTCGACGAATGGAGTAACAGAAAGACGTACAGGGCTACACCGCTCGTCACTTCCAAGAGTTTTTTTATAACTTCCCCCACTCCTCTAGAAGTTGGTGGGAGAGGTGAAACAAAATGGCCGTGTATTCTTACCAGTGGGAATACCCTTTTGGTGTTTGTATGGAAGTCTTAGGACGCGTTTACACGGTGATAGTAGCTATCACGAAAGTTTGTGAAAATAACTGCCGCGATAGGTACTGTTTACACTCACGGTCGAGATATGCTGTGATAGTTTACCTCAAAAGGGACAAGTCCGTAAACACTTGTGTAAATACTTTGATAGGCACTACATTTATATCATTTTGTCAACATGTTAGTATTTTTTGGGGCAGTTAAATATCGTAACAGGATATTAAAGACATGTAAATTTATATTTTTTTCCGTGGTTTATTGTACGACGATAAATATTCTGTCAATACTGTCGTGTTATACCTATATGATAGTACACGTTCTGTCATACCGCCATATAGTCTAAGAACAGTGACATATATTAAGAGAAACCAAATAATTCTTTAATGTTACTGTCAAAGTGGACACATGTACAAATTTGTGACCCGCACTATCACGATAGTGGTGTTACACAGTTTACACTACGATAGTTGTATGTTCTGTCACGATGGTTACTATCACTATCTAGCTCGAATGGATGTCGCGATAGTGCTATCGCGACGGTGCGACAGTATCTATAATACAGTTTACACGGCAATAGTAATGCGAGAGTAGCTCTCGCGATAGGAACTATCGTGCTTTACTATCGCCGTGTAAACGCGCCCTTAGGGAACCAATGAATGCCAAGAGATAAGAGAACGTGCAGGCCAAATCGGTATTAGAGGGAATAAGGAGACGTATGTGTGAGCTGTTCATGGGAGAAGAGAACTTATGGAACTCTTTTTTAGTCGTGCTCAGATGTGAATACCGAAAACCTACACGTAGTACCATCAGCTTTGTAGTGGGTTTGTGAGACATGGCCCATCATAAAACGTCTCTCATTAGCCACGCGTATAGCACTTGTGCGTATATTCATGTTGGCAATACTTGCGTAAAGAAGTGCGTGCCAAATAAATTGAAAAATTTAATACTTTCATAAGAAGTTATTAGCAGTGATTTCAAAACATATTGAAGTGTTTTAAAATAAATTTTTAAAAATTTACGACATTTCTAATCTCGCTTGCGGATACACCAAATAGACTTGCGTAGCCTTCTTGAAAAAACAATAGGGCGCTTGAATGAGGGCATTTTAGAAGACCCAGGTTCTCGCAAAAATTGTTCAAGCTCTGCAACCTGACGATGCACGGAATTTTCTGGCGACATATTGCAACGCATTGACGAAGATGACAACTTCCTCAAGCCAGTTGTCTTCAGTGACGAAGCAACATTTCATGTTTCAGGTGTACTGAACCGGCATAATGTTAGGATCTGGGGAATGGAACACCCTCATGAATCACATGAGATTGTGCGTGACAGCCAGAAGGAGAATGTGTGGTGTGGTGTCATGTGCGAACGCATCATTGGCCCATTCTTCTTCACTGAAAAAACTGTCAGAGCCAATGTGTACCTGGGTATGTTAACCGAATTCGTGACCCCGCAACAGGAAGGCATGCAAATCTAATGTCATCTTTCAACACGATGAAGCACCTCCACACTGGGGTTTGACTGTGCATGAATCCTTGAATCAATGGTTTCCTGGACGATGGATTGATAGAGATGGTCCAATTCCTTCGCCACCTCGCTCGCTGGATATCATGTCTCTAGACTTCTTCTTATGGGGTTATGTTAAGGACATCGCGTACACCTAACTGAACTGAAGCAAAGGACTGTTGCAGCCATTGAGACAGTCAACAAGAGAATGCTAGTGCGGACATGGCAGGAGCTGGAGTATCGTTTCGATGTGCTTCGGGCAACAAAGGATGCACATGTAGAGGTTTGCTAAATTTTGTTTACAAACTTTGGGAAACACTATTTCACATGCAAAAAACCGCATACCTCTATCACCTTTACGTAATTTCTCATTAGCACTTGAAATTGTAGTGATAATTTATGAACATCCTGTATTACAAGCTCCTTGTTTCCTTTGTGAAAATAACGCTTATAGCTAGGAAAACCACACAGTTAAAAGCTGAGCTCCACCGAAACTATATGTCAAATAAACCGAATCATGGTCGTGTTACATATTAATTATACTATCAATAAAACGTGTTATAAGAATAAAACACGTGAGAATATCATTTAGCTGCTATTAGGACACGTTTGAATAATTAAATTAGCAAAGAAATATTATGTATGGACTTCAATGGGGGCACTCCCGCCACGTACTAAACAATACGCAAAGCTGTAATGTGCTTTGCATGTATTGAGAATTTATGACTTTTCATAATTTATTTTGCAGGACGTTTGATTTTAAAGTACGATGTGTATCTGCTTAAGAGTTTATATATAAAAATATCCACTTGCTGTAACTACTTATTTTCAGACTACATTAAGAAGGCCTATTTGATATTGCAGTAAACCATCTACTGAAAGTAAAACGCAATATTTAAATACCGTATTTTTATAATAATTGAATAAACTACTTAGAAAAATTTTAAAGTCAACAATTGATATGAAAATTGGTGCTTGACGCTCTCTTGCGCTCTCAATCTGTTTAATTAAACTGAATGCTGACTTGAAGCCTCTAAAGTACAACATAGTTATACGTATTAAAGTATTATAGCTGTGTGCCTACTCACATAGATACGAGGCAGTAAAGGCTTTTCACGATAAAGTGAACAATATTGAAATAAACCTTAGAAAAAAGTCACTGCCCCTGCCTGCACATATTTTAATGGACACACCGAGTGACATGCGCCCAGTAAAGTTGGTAATTATATATGAAAAGTAGTTCCACATCTTAAAGTCGTATAAAGAGCGTTAGGTAACCATTTGTGAAGTCTTAAATCATTTCTTCCACGTTCAGTTTTTTTTAAAGCACGGAAGTTTAAAAATGACCAGTTTTGTATAATAATTACTTTTCTAATAATTCCGCAGTTTCACTTGACCTACGCATGAATAAAGTGGTGTGGCCCGTGGCAATGTTAATTTTACATAACACGGAAAAATTCGCAAAGCGCATACAAGTAGATCTTAAGCAGGGCTTTCAAAAGTGCTCATTTTACAGTGAACAACCTACACGTAGGATTACGCGTGTTATTAACGTAGTCCAGTCAGCCCCAATGTTAGAATTTTTGCATTTTCCGTTTTTCAATGGGTGTTTAAGTAAAAATTACAATTTTGAATACGTTTTTGTTTTCCTGATATTTTCTGAAAATAGAGTAAAGTTATTGAAATAGCCAAATTAATTTTTTAATAGTTATAAACTATCTGTTACTATTAACGAACGTCAACATTTTTTTTGGTAGTGAAATTTCACAATAGGCCTGACGGCTGCTTAAAACCTAAACGACATTTCAAATGTTTTCCTTAAAAGGGCAAATATTATTGCACTGATAATAAAATACTTAGGTGAGTTTGCAAGCACCAGCTAATGAGCATTTGCAATGGTTTGATACACTGAAACAACAACAATATTGCTGTACAGATATCTATTAAAACGTTTCCACTTTGAGAAAACCCCTCTACTCTGCTTGAAACGAAAACGGCTAAAAACAATCGAGGACTCGATAATTTTGTGGTGCTGATGTAGTTTGGTAAGTGAACAAGCTCAAAGATAATTTAGAGGTAAATTTATTTTTGAGCTCATGTATACGTTATTTTTAAATAAAGAAGTCATGTAATTTTAGTAGTATTCACATAGGACAGGAACACATTATGTGTTTTTGTAAATAAGACTACTCGTCTTAGTTCTAACAAATTACCGAAAATTATGGACGGTTGCTATTTTATGAAATAGTTTATGCTTTTTTGAAAGTCACAAAATTTTAGGCGTATTTTATGGAAACTCTTACTCACTTTGTGTTTTTGAGCTACGATGATTTGCGTTTATTATTTAAACTTTATTTCCTTGAAACGTATTTTCATGACTCGAATTTTTGGTGTCTGCTACTGCGAACATTAGGAATTTGGGCACAAATAGTTTTAATGTGGTTTAAGTGACATTTACGAGAAAAAAAAAACAATAATAATGCATTGGCAAATAAATTCTTTCTGCACAAAAATAGTGATATTTCTGTTATTTTGAAAACGATACTTACGCCCTTTTATGGTTAAAATTTCTGTGCCTAGAATCAATTGAAAGCTTTTTGCTTATCGACACGATTGTGTTTTCGTTATACCTATTTGCTGCGTGAATGCTCAGTAAATAATGTATCCTGTAAAAGCTAAGATAAAATTATTACATTATGTGCGAATTTTATGTAGGAAAAAGGCTCTGTAATTTTATTTGTTTGCTTATATTACTTTAGATTTGTGTAATAGGATTTCATGTAATTTATATGATTGTTAGTTTATCTTGAATTATTGTTCCAAATAACAATTAATTTCACCACATCTATTTAATATGGCATGATCAAGACCTTTGGTACGAAACTCCACAGGTCTTACAAATTACTACGAACCATAACTGTAGAATACTTATGGGGCTCCGAAGGCACGGGATTCCAGGGTGGTGGATGTAATTTACCAAAACTGTTGTAGTAGTCTGCAAGTTTGCCACGTTTGGCATAAGTTACCAATTGCATACCGGGTCGGCTATCATGTCCACGTTAATTATGACACATTCGTCATGTTTAGGTTTAGGGGGCAAATAATCTTTCATGAACACTCCGCGAAAATGACGTATCTTCAATTTGCGTGCAAAAAGTTCCAAATCCACGTTCGTGAGCAATCGTTTCGGTAGAAATTTCATTATCGCCTATTCCTGCTGCATCGCTTTTGCACATCTTCTCGTCCTACAGAATATGGCCTTAGGCAGAGAGCTTCGCCGTTTTTTTTTTTCTTTTTACCCATGGCAATGCATTGTGACTTTGGGCCTCCGTCAACGGCTTGCGTTCGTTCGATGCTGTGTTGACAGCTGGGACGATACCACTCGTGGCTCCGATTTGGACCCCAAGGTGTAGGTAAAAGAAGTGGAAAACATTCGCTAATAGATGTTTTGCTGGACTTGCATATTTTTCTTCCCTTTTTCGCCACTTTTCGTTTCACTTGCGCCTTCCGCTTTGCACCCACGCCCAGTTTCACTTTGACCTTCATCACGTTGGAAACGCCCCACGCTTTTTTCTCCGAGACCAGTGTCTGACGATTCTATTATCTCATCGGCTTTTTGGACGACTATCTTGTCTGCCTGGTGCCGTGCTTGTAGATCCTTGTTCAAGGAGTAGGCGCTGTCGTGTTGCTTGCATGCCTTGTTCAGTGCATTAATGCCCATGTAGCAGCTTGCAAGTTTCTTAGCTGTCTTCATTGCTGGCCCTAGGAACCTGTATACGGGAATGTGCAGCTCGAACGGAAGATAATTGATTAGTGTATCGACAATCCCGCTTCCAGATATGGTCGTACCTCTTCGAGACATCACGGTCAACTAAGTGAGAAAAGTATACATACACTCCTTTTGCACATTTTTGTTTCAGTCTCATTGTAGACTTGGAACAGTACGGTTGTATAGTGCTAATGATGCATCTTTTTTTGTCGTTTCTGCGGTACAGCATTTACAGCTTTGCGCAATTTATAACGACATAAAATAACGACCTGCAGAATGAAAACTTCAAGTGTGACTTTTGAATGAAAAATCTGCTCGAGGCAGTTTACTCGAGGGATACTTTAAAGAGATATTCTAAAATTTGCAGCAGTGATTCTATGCAAATACAATTATCTCATAATTCTAATTCTCTGCAAGCTCCACAATCGCTCTACCTGCTTCACATGCTCCACAATTTCCCCACATGCTCCACAACTACTCCACCTGCATCACATACTCCACAACTGCTCCACAATTGCTCCACAAGTTCTGCAATCTTTCTCCACACGATTGTAGTGGCAACATACATATTATCATGCATGATATTGCTCTACCCATATGCATTACTTCTCAAGAAAAAGCTATCCCCCTCGAATCACGATATGGAAGCCTATTTCCGAATACAAGGAGGTGCATATTAATAGGACAATCAAAGTGTGGAAAAACATCTGTCCTACTCAGCCTGCTGGAATAGAAAAATGGTCTTCGATTCGATAATGTGTACCTGTACTCCAAATTGCTGCAGCAACCGAAATACCAGCGAATAGCAGGAGTACAGCAAGCTATAGATGTTGTGGCTTGTTTCCCTTGCAGCGATAATGAAGACGTTGTTCCTCTGAGCGAATCATTGCTAAACTCAGTAGTTATTTTCGATGATGTGGCATGTGAGAAACAGATTCATCCAGGAGTAATTTAGCATGGGACGGCATGAAAACGTGGACTGCGAGTACCTCGGCCCGACTTATTCGCGCATACCCAAACAGCTGCTTCGCGATAATGGTAATGTATTGGTGCTGTTTCGCATGGGCAATATGTATACGACGATCATGTCAATATGGACATGACATTATTGGATTTCAAGAGCCTTTGTTCTTTGTGCTGGAAAGACAAGTATGGGTTTTTGGTGTTCATGAAAGACTGGACTCTATATAATGGCAGGTACATCGTCGACCATAGAGAATGAGTTACAGCGTATCGAAATTCGGGCAGAGTAGCCTAAATCTGTGGCTTGATAAAGATGAAGGTGGAGGTTGTCTCATACCAAGAAATGACATAACATACGATACTGGTAGAAGAACAATTCGAAATTTTGGTGAACACAAATGATCCAAAGATGCGGCTATTAAAAATTTTGTCCTCGAAACTAATAATGGCTTCATCTCGGAATTACGCAAGGTGTTGACTGATCAGAGCAAATTCTTTCGCACTTACTTGCCTGAGCTCGGGGTGTAGATCTTACATGTGCAGAGCGAGATCGTTCGCAATTTGATGTGTTCAAAGGCAAATTACCGACAGACTGAATGTGGCATCGGCACAAAATGATGAGAATCTAAAAGTGCAGAAAGATTCCGTAGCGCATACATTCACTTCCTTGATTTCCCAACATACCATGAAAACTGATATTCAAAACCATTGCAATGTTATATTGGATATCTGCAGCGAATGCCTGGGAAGGATCGAAAATCATTTGTCAGAGACTCACGACTAAATCTATAAAGGAGAGTAACCGTAACCATTTGTATTCAGTAAGATGTCAGACATTGCTAGAGAACTACATCGAGTAAAGCAGTCAGTTCGCTCGAAGTATTTGCTCGCCAAGAAAGTTAGACTTCCGCGCGACCTTATAAATTAAGAAATCTTTTAACTCTTTACTCGCCATATCGATGAACTCAGGGAGAGCGATTGGGCACCCATAGTTGTGAAGACCGGAGTTGGATATACTTAATGAAACTGCGAAGGAAAGGAAACATGACGACATACAAGCGGATTTGGATGAAGGATTGGAGGTGGATTGGCACACAAGAACAAGGTATGGAAGAAAGCCCTGAAATCTAATGATCTGGTTCGACAGTACCTACGATCATACACATCCCATAATAATGATATGACAAATGGTGTATACAGGCAAAATGATAAATGATTCCTAGGTAGTGATGAAATAGAGTATTTACCAAGTGGGATAATCCAAGTAGGCGATTACAAGACACATGGAACACCCGAGTTTTACGAACTTCTATTTCTCGAGGAACCTCAGGGAGTTTACTGAATCCGAACTGCTAGAATACAAGATGTTGCTCGAACTCACACCCGTGCTTTACCAAGCTAACAATCCCAAGACTGGTGATTATAAGAATGAAGATAACAAAAAAAATCGTTATACTCGCAGACCTCTTCAGTGGCCTAGCATTGAAAAGTGGGGATGGTCTGAAGAAGATAGACTGCAAGAACATCGCCAATGTGTTTTCGGAATACCCAAACGAACTAGTTGGTAGACGACGACTATAGTTGCTTCGCAAAGGGTTAAAAATTACTCTCACACCAACAAAATTAATCCATCTTCGAAGAACTGGAGGAGGGAGGCTACATACGATGAGTCGGATGGGAATCTCCCACGAATTGCATGCGGCTGCCAGGCGCAAATACTGCCATCACAAGGTCATGATTTGTGGAATCAACAACCTGTTTCAAGCATTCTTGGACTTGGACACTCTAGACTACCACCCATCACATGGTACCACAGGCCGGGAAGATACCGGTGTCGCATCAGTGGTCGTGGCGAGCAGATATCTGAGTGTTTATTCATAGGAACTACACTAAGGTTTGTCTAAAACCAGCTTGGTGTTATAGCATGTAATTCAATGCATGTAGTTGAATAGTAGCTCATATCTGAACGTAATGTGCCATTAAACTTTCTTATAGTATTTTTTTTGGCACCAGACAATCAGAATGCCATGGAAATAATTGTTCCTGCCAATAATAGAGTTTTTTTCTGTTTCTTGCCATTGCCTTTCCTGTCCAAAAGACAGACATTTTCAAAACTGCAGCATTACTCTGTAATAGCAGCCGCAAATACAAACGAACTAAGTTCAGCATGTTGAAATACGTCAACAAAGTTGCCTCATTTTCACGACACAGTTCAGAAAAACTTAGATTGTCTAAATTATAAACAACAGATGTTTTCTTAAACTGTTTTTTTTTGTCAATGAAACTGTGATATTTTCGTCATTTTTGTTCGAGGACCCTTAATGATAGTTGGCAGTATATCACAAACACAGTTCCATTATGACAATTGTTCTAAATATGAGATTTATTACATGTTATCGTTAGCAAATTTTAATTTACCATGATAAGTAAATTATTATTGCTTATTAGTAAGCGATTCCTGTTTCCTTCAGCATGCGCATGTATGTGGGTGTGACCACCAGTAGCTGGGACTGGCAGGAGCCATGCTACCGTGCAGGGATGTGCGACTTCGCCAGGCCAGCTAAGCTATTTTTGAAACAAACGGTGGAGCTAGCATATAAGACTGAGACAATGGCAGCTCGTGACCATCTTTGATCCAGCGACCCGAGCGACACCTGCAAGAGAGGACCACCAGGCCCCTGGTCCTGTCTACGACGCCGACATCACCCGCCATAAAGGGGGTATTCCCATTGGCGACGACCCATCTATACAGGATAATTATACATATAGCACAGTGCTCAAAGTTGCTGAGACTTAGGTATAGGCTAAGGCGAATTAAGACTCCATCCAAGTCCGAGCACAGACTTAAGCATTGAGCTAGTTAATATAATCTTTGCCTTAGAGATCATTATTGTAAGCTTCGGCAATAAAGAGTAGTGCCTTTGGCGAGAATTGTATTAGAGTTGTTATGAACCAAAGTAGTGTTTTCTATACATGAGTGCCCTTTCCATCTAGCTACCTTAATCCCCCTGATTAATGTGTGACCTGAGATTCCCTCAGGAAACACCACAGAAAATGGTGGAGGCTAGGTTTTTTCCCATTCTTGTTGTGAAATTCAGTCAGAGCGATAATTCAAGTAAATTGTAAAGTTAATTTAAGAGGAATTCTTAAAAACTTTTCCCGCCATCCACCTGCCCACAGGGTACGAATTACCACATAGTTAACAGTAGTAACATTGAAGGCAATCATTCAAAGCAACAGTGTAATGCAATTCAGCAAAATTGCAGCTGCTCGAGAGCATACGAGCAAACCTGCCATGATGCAAATACCTCGGCCATACGAATCGCCCATTGTACTGTAGACTAGTGTGTGTGTGCTCTCTCTTCTTAAAATATTAATGAATGATTAATTCATGGCCGCTTTTCGGACTGTTTGCTTTGCTATACACAAGTTTCTTCATAGGTTGTACAAAAGTGGAAATTAATTTTAATGAATACTTTGTGTGTGCATGTTAGCAATTAAGGCAACACTACAGCACATTCAAACTGATATGCAAACATGATTAAGTAACTTAAGTCTGCGACCAAATCGATCAGACAATTCGTCAAACACACAACTCTTGATTTATGTGATGTCAAGGATGCAATAGAAGCAAAATGTACACAACACCCCGAGTTACCCACACATAACACTGGCTTAATTATATTTGAACACACGTCACCCACACAACAAAATTCTGCACAAGGCTATTCATTTCACAACACTTACCAACCTAGAACAAATTGATATTTGCGACCCCACCAACTCACAACACTTCAGACAAATGAGACATTTTTAATTACAATCCCGAGTACCAATACAGAAACTACAGAACATGAGTACACAAACATTAATGACACCACAGAACACCAATATGTGAATGACACATATGATACACAATTACAGCAACCACCTGATGTACAACAAGCAACTCAGATCAATTTAAAGGCCCCAGTATAGGTCCCCACATTTTCAGGTGAAAATAATGAAAATGTTGATGATTTTCAGGGAACCTACATGGTGAGCAAAATCCATGGGTGGTGCAAAATAGAAAAATGCAAGCGGTTGTCATTTTACTTACAAGGTACTGCTAAGTGGGCATACAAAAACCTATACCACACACACAGGAGAACTCACATGGCACCTCGTTGAAATAAAACTATGCACTACATTTACACCAGTTGATTACACTGAGAGATACTGCCAGCTGCTCCACACAAAAAACCCAACAGGAAAACAAGTGTCGTCAGGTGCACATTGAAACATTAATCTTCTATAAAAACAAGGGCTACCCACACTTGCCAGAGGCCAAATGTATAAAATTGTTTGGAAATCCCTGTTGCCAACAGTTGCTGAGAAACTGATAACACTTGAAAATGACACCCCGATGGAAGTAACACAAAATCTAACTGCGATTGAAACTGGAATGTTAAGATACAGACAAACACAGAAAAATCATAACAAAGACATCGAACATGCCAAACTACAGCAAGAGATTGCAATATTGCGAACAGAATTCCGAAAATTGAAACACCCGGACACCAACACAAAGATGTCAACGCGAAATGCTGGCAAAACACATATAAAAACATTCCAACACCCCACCGACTGAATCACACCAACTTTCAACACAGTAAAACACCACAATGATTTCGAAAAGCACCAAAACTCTTATCAAAAACAAAACAGACACCCTGCACATGGAATTATGTCAATTCACGTAAGGGCAGAGTCAAACACGCAATTACACAGACCCCAGAGAAGGGAATATCACAGAACCTAACCCAACCACAAGAATTTCCCATACACCCAGAACAGGCAGGCAGACCCCTTAGGGGAAAATAGGTGTCAGCAAAGTCTGCAATGCAAAACACGCGGTAAAAACCAGCAAGACAACCCTGTTTCACTGGACGTGAAAGTCACATATATAATTAATGCATGCAAAGCATTATTTGCTAAAAGTGTACCAAATTGTTCCTATGCAGACATTACGTGTTTCAACACCAGAAGCAGAAATTTTGTTCAGCATAGCTAGGCCAAAATGGCGCGGTTATCGAAGCCCCATTCAGGTAACCGTAATAACAAAGTTCAATCATATATCACGTCTCAAGGACTTCCAAGCAAGGCAGAAAAGCAGAACACGGAAGGTATACGCAAAGACACAAGTGTTTACCAACTCCGAGAGGCACCCATACACAAGGAAATGGTCACCCAAGTTGAGCAGGCACCCCAGAAGGAATGAGAAATGCAGCAAAACCATGACATCAGAGGAGCATGTGCGTCCTTCATCGAACCGCAATCGCAGATGGCCTTCACGTGCGCACTCTGTATGTTTACAGGTCACAAGGAGGCCTATTGCCTATTACATCCCAACCAAAACATGGAATTTCAAACAGACATCACTGCACCCTTCCATGAGTTTAAACAGTGCCGTGCTATTGGTGAAACAAAGATCAAGTTGTCACACACGGGAAAGGAAATCATTATAAACACAAAAAAGGAACTCGCTGGCGATGATGACAAGTGTCAGCACAACATGAGCCACCAGCCCTTCTTAAGCTCTACACACAAACAACACACGCTGGTCACCAAGGATTACATGCATTAGTTACATGAAAAAATCAACACCACGTGTCCTTGTGGAGCTTGACAGGAAAGTGTTAAATGCATTGTTGGACACAGGTTGTTCATGCTCCTGTATAGCATCAACATTAGTAACTAAAGAGAAAAGACTTCCGGTTACCGAAACATTTTCTTTAGTAGGAGCCACACAGGATATTGAAGTACTGCAATTTAAAACTAAAGTTAACATTTTCATTTATGGACATGGATGTTTATCTATGCATCCAACAACAATAAAATAATTGATATACCAATCAACACCAACACTATTGAATATTACAGGAGTAATTGGATAGAATATCACATTAAAAGAATAGAGCTACAGATACTCAGCCATCCAATGAAGCGCTTGGCAACATTAACTGTAAATTACCTACTCATCAACAAACGGGATTGAAAGAACTACTTACACAATATAAGGACTGTATTGCTAGTTCAATTAGTGAACTTACAGAAACTAGAGACTATGAATTCAAATGAGAGTTAACTACAGACAAGCCCATTCACACATGCCCTTACCACACTAACCCTAAATTGCATAAGCAAGTACTCACACAAATACGGCAGATGCTAGACTCCTTAAATATAACCCCTTTGGACTCTCCCTATGCTGAACCAAGTTTAGTGATTCCCAAATGGCAAGGAGGCATTCGTTTTCTTACAGATTTCCATCTTTTAAATCAACACTTAAAGAAAGTCCAGTATCCTAGCCCCAGAACAGAGGACATTGTAAATACCCTCCAGAATTCAAAATATATTTCTTCTATAGACATGTTTAGTGGATTTTATGCAATACTGGTACGTCAACAAGACTGAGAAAAATTTGCATTTAGCGTCGATGGCGTCAGTTTGTACGAGTACACTCGTATGCTAATGGGCCTGGCCAATAGTCCTAACTATTTCCAAAATTTTGTCAATAGCATGCTCGGGCCACTATGCTGAAATACTGCCATTGTTTACATCGACGACATATTCACTATAGGAAATACCTTTACCGAACACCTTAATATCATCCAAAAGGTAATGGAGAGACTGTGCAAATATAACATCAACATATATAGCTAAAATTGAAATTTCGTGCAGCAAGAAATTAAGATTGTCATCATGCACATGAATCACACTGCCCACTTCCACCCTGTCTACATACATGAGCAGGAATATATCAAGGTAGACGACAACGCACACTTATTGTTAGCGCCACTCAGTGACAACATAACATCCCCATTTCTCGCCAAATTTGCGAACGACCCTCATATTAAGCAGTTAAAATGAGCACTCACTGACCCAGAGAAAGACACGCTTAAATATCGCAGTCTAGCCAGATGTTACGTCATTTCTGGAAACTGAGAAAATTATATGAAACAACATACACCCCCCAGGGAAAAGAAACTTACTCTTGTATCACAATATTACATTCCAGAAATTATCACAGTCCATCATGATGCTCTACTAGGTCGTGGACATTTCGGGCAATTCAAGACCCTAGAAAAAATCTGCAATGCATACTACTGGTACACCATGAACAAAGACGTGAAAGAGTACATTAAGAACTGTTCTGTTTGTCAACATGTTAAGGCTCCAAATCAGAAACCTATTGGTCAGATGTCACCTATACCACCCCCATCTTCTCGATTCATGGGGGCTAGATGCTAAAGGGCTTTTGCAAACCTCAGCATCTGGAAATAACTACGTTTTGATTATGACTGAATTTTCCACGTGCTATGTGGTAACCCATCCTATAAAATAAATTGATATACTTACTTACGTAAACTTTATAACATATTTAATTTTACAATTTGGTTGCCCTAAATCTATCCTTACTGACAGGGGAACATCCTTCAACAACGAAATGATTGCTAAAATATTCAGAAAATTACAGATAATGAAACTACAGACAACTTTTTATAACCCAACGTGTGATGGTTTAATGGAGCAGGTCTATAAAATTTTATCACAACATCTGACCTCTTGTGCTACTGACGACCCCGCCCAATGGGATGACTATGTTTTCTACATTTTATTTAATTACAACACAATCATCAACCAAAGTACGAAGTTCATCCCCTTTTTCCTTTTTCACGGGGTTGAAGCCACCACATTTTATTAGTCACACCTACTCCCCATGTGCCAACAATTTGTGTGAGTGCTTACAGCAGACACGTAAGCAAGCTTGCATAAACCTTATAATGTCACAGCAAAAGCAGAAGGAATTGTTTGATGCTAAATATCGCCCTAGCAAACTAAAAATTGGCCAATTCGTTTGGATAAAAAACGATGCAAGGCAAAAAGTACTTTCGTTCAAATATCTGGGCCTGTAAAAGCCGCCAACCAGCATAGAAGAATGGTTCTGCAGCGCCTGTGCTGTCAAAAACGCCACAGTCTGCCGGAAAGCGGAAAAAATATGTCAAATTTTTAATGAAACATTCAATTGGTCAATTCTTGTCTGAAATTTCAGTTCCCAAAAGAAATAAATGATCCCTTGCCTTCCTTGGCGACGTCGCAACACGATGTTACGATGTTCTGACCACCCGTTATTTAAAGGCATTATTATCAAATGAGGAAATGCTAGCACTGCAGCTCAATGAGATCCAGGCTTAGGCAAGATTACCCCATATGGCGAGAACGCCATTGACAATAAGTTAAGAAAAAAAATTAAGGGACCCCATGTAAATATGTAATTAAGTGTCATAATTATTATAGGCTGCCAAATGAGCCATTAAATGCAAAGGAAAGTTACAATGGACTTATATGTCACATACATATATTGAAACATTTTATTGTCCTCAGTAATAAGACTGCAATTTTTGTATATCTACCAAGGTAACAACAAACTACTATGTTAATACCATGAAACTATGTTTTTACATTAATTTTGGAGTACGATAGATCAAATCACACTTCGCATAGCAATTTTTAGCTTAATTTATCATACAACTTCCGGCTGTATGACGGATTGTTAACAGATAATTGGTACACCAAAATTTTCCTACATTTCTTACCCTAAGCGGTCGGTGCCAGTGACATTAACTTGTTTCACGCATTTAATTCTAATGGGGTTTAATTAACTTAACCTACAGAGCCGTGCGCACTTCTCTCCTAGATCCACGGTTAACAAGAAACCATAGTGGCCATAATTTAATTCGTGCCGGCACAATAAGACTCTGTTATATGATTTTAATTTAGTTATATGAATTTAATTTAGTGTTAAAAACATTCTTATAATCGCATTTTTCTACGTCGGACCAAAGGTCCAAATGATTAGCTGTTTTTGAACAAAGTTTTGCCTTTAACAACCACACAGTCTTAATAAGAAGTTGTATAATAACTTTACTTTCATACCAAGTATTACACAAGTCAATCACATAAAATTGTGTGTGCCATTTAATGGAAGTGTATAGTAACTTTAAGCAAACTTAGTACTAACGATTCACATTACTCTCTTGTATTAATATAATAATTTCACCCGTAGATATTTTGAAATTTGAATCCAATATTACTTCAATAATTTGGTAATTACAATGTTTATTTATTTCTTTCTATGTCTAGTGGCAAGTTTTTCGAGGTCAGGTGCTCTAAACATATAATTTCAAATTACTCACAGAGATTGGCATCATTCTAACAGCCATAATTGTAACACCATCCCTAGTCTCAGGCAACTGGCCGCCCGCCCTAGGGAGGTTAACAATTAGTGTGTGAAAGGACACTATTCACTTATACCCTGTCGGCTCCCACGAGGAAGACTGACCCCCTCCGGCAGTTCTCTACAACTTCGTACCAGGGGCACTTGGGCTACTCCTTTTTCACAGCGATGTCGCCTAACTGTCTTAGCGACCCAGCCTCACTCGTGCCTTCCCCTCCATCGACCGGCCACCATTCTATCATGCGAGAGCACGCATGAGTCTTGTAGAGACGGGGTCCATGGTGTGACCTCTAGTAGCTGGGGTTGGCAGGAGCCATGCTAGTGCACAGGGCTGCGCGACGTCGCCAAGCCAGCCCAGCTGTTTTGAAAACAACACTCGGAGGGAAGGATGTCGAAACCAGGGATTCTAATATATAAGACTGGGACAATGGCATCTCGTGACCATCTTTGATCCAGTCACCCGATCGACACCTGCGAGAGAGGACTACCCCTGGTCCCATCTACGATGCTGACATCGCCTGCCTTTGAGGGTGTCTTCTCGTTGGTGACGATCCTTCTATACAGGATAATTAAACCTCGAGTAGGGCGCTCAAACTTGCTGAGCCTTAGGGATAGGCGACGGCGAATTAAGATTCCATCAGAGTCCGAACACAGACTTAAGCATTGAGCTAGTTAATATAATATTGTCTTATAGATCATTACTGTAAGCTTCGGCAATAAAGAGTAACACCTTTGGAGAGAATTGTATTAGAGTTTTTGTGAATAAAAATAGTGTTTTCTATACACGAGTGATCTTTCCATCTAGCTACCTTAATCCCCCTGATTAATGCGTGAACTGACCCCCTCAGGAAAGGCCACAGCAATGTGAATAATATAGTAATGATATGCAAGTGATGCACGGCATCCAAGGCTGCACAGCAGCTGACGTGCAATCAAGGTTAGTTCATGTTCACTTGGCTCGCAGGCTGTCAAATCTCGACCCCTGCCCGTCCCCGCAGTTAGGTCCAGGTATCACCTGCACTCTTTGCCTATTATGATAGGTGCATTACGAGCCTGCCCGCGCATCCTAGTGGTTTAATTCACGTAAATTTTTTTTTTCGAAAACAAAAGGTATTAAGATTCTCATTTTTACAAGTTCCTCCCTGGTATGCATTATCACATTATAACAAATAAACTATTAATAGCTAAAAATGTGAATGCAGAGAGGTTTCTGACCTACTATATATTTGAGATTCGTACCAGAGGTCTTGATCATGCCATATTAAGTAGACGTGGTGAAATGAATTATTATTTGTAGCAATAATTCAAAATAAATTAACAATCAAGAAATTACATGAAATACTATGCTACCAGTCTGAAGTAATATAAACAACAAATAAAATTACAAAGACTTTTTCCAACATTAATTTTGCATATATTGTAATAATCTAATCTTACTTTTACAGGACACGTTGTTTACTGCGCTGTCATGCAGTAAATTAAAAGAAAAAAACAGTTTTATGGTTCCCATTGACATAAACGTTTGTCCATTTGTCCGATAAATTAAAAAAAATATTTCACACTATAGCTTACGAATACTGTAAATGAGGTCTGAACCCCAGAGCAAATAATGTCACTTAACGAAAATCGCAGCTATCAGTAGGGATGAAGGCAGGTCCGATGGTTGCTGGTCCATAGTTGCGATAGCCCGCAATCGTAACCTCATCTGCCACCAAGTTTCTAGAGGTGCAGGAGGGAGAGCTGCTGAGGTACATGTCTGTCTAGTCCAAGTGTTCATGATCAACTGAAGATGGTGCAGAGTGTCCAGAGAGATTAATAACGGGGGGCCTGCCTGCCACCCCCCTCCCCCGGGCTCACTGCTATCCTGGGCTGCTTTCGATTGTCAATTTTTTCGGCAATGTAGAAAGATGGTGTCAACTGACTAGTTCCATTCAGATCGAGGGGTCCTACCTGCTTGTAGCTACCCCTCCCACCTCCATCCCTCAGAATCAGCCCGATTCCAGGACGACAACCACTCCCTACCCACCAAGTCGTATTTGCGAGGCTCTGGGAGTAATTAACCCGTCTGCTCGGGATTGTCATTTTTTTAAACTGTGGCAAGATGGCGACAACTGGGTACATGTGTTCATACCACCCCTGCTCTCCTGTAGGCATCTCCTAACCTCCACCCCTCATCCAGAGGGACATGCCCCGAGGTCAACAATCTAGACCATTCCTCCCACCCCTACTGCAGAAACTGTCTTTGTGCAAAAAACCAGTTCTTCTCCAAGGGCACGCATCCCCAGCCCGGAACACTTTTTTTTCTAATATCTCGAGAGCTGGTCTGTCCACACAGCCAGCCCTCGCTGCCAATCCAAGGGCACCCACACACGCCCCCTCCCTTCACCGTCGACCCAGAAAACATCTTTTGTCCAACAACTACTTCCGGGAGTCTCCAACTGCCAGACACCCCTCAAGACAGCAAGTTGGACTCTTCCAAAACGATAACCTGTTTGCAATACTACGTTTTACCCATAACAAAGGGACTCTCCCGAAAATCTGCCCTGCCCATTCTGAGACTTATTTCCCCGACAGTCCCTTCCCCTGACCCACCATACCTGGAGCTGGTCAACAACCTTCAAACCTTTGTGCATAGGAGATGAAATTCTAGCATTTATACTCTCAAGTGTTCGAACGTTTACTGCAAATAAATATATTTAACAACTCCCACAATTTAATTATTGTACATAATGTGTGAGAAAATGTGCAAATACTACCTAATCACGATCCAGGCGAATGAATAATCCATAAAAATTTGTCACAAAATGAATAAATCTAGGAAAGATTCGAGCCCTTTAGCTTCGAGAAGAAAAAAATGACAATACTAAGTTACTTAACACAAATGCAGTTTATCGATCCGAAATAATTTTAACAAAACTCTATCGAAATGTATCGCAGAGAAAGTTAAAAAAAAAAAAATTCTTATAGCGAACACACATAGAAAAGCTTCGGAAAACCATATTTTCGAATCCTAGCCGAATGAGATACGGATTATTTAAATGAAATTTTATATTTGCACAATTTTAAAAATAACAGAAAAGATTTCTACACTATAAGCTATCAAAATAAAATCTTTTACGTACTCCTGTAATTAACACTACCAGAAAAACTGAATTCAAACGTTAATCAATGATTACTACAAAAGGAATAAATTTATTGACATGTGTAAAAATATTCTAACTCCTATAGTATTTTATGTTATGAAGGTTAAATACACGAAAAATGGAAATATTTCGAAAAATACTGCTATGAAGACGGTGACCGAGGTGTGAACACTGGTTAGATATATGATATCACATAGCAAGCATTGCGGGTTGTCGTCGCAGTCAGGGGAAGCATACAGTCAGTACCAGTTTGTAAACAGGATGGGTCACCGCTATATGCTGCCGTGACTTTGTCCATCCTTTTTTTCTTTCCTGTAACAGAGCGCTGGCCGATGAGGGACGATTTCCTTCCTTTGTCAATGGGAAATGCAACACCCTAGTGAACTGTCTTCAAATGATCAGCAAAATTCTCCCTCACGACAAGGACTGGTAGCAATGCTTTATACATGTCCCAGCTGTAGGAATCCTACAAGCTTCATGCAAAATGTCATACATATTTGCTTTCTGAAGAAACACCCAATTAAGTGATTTACACTATAAAGGCAGATATTGAGTAAATAACATATCTAGATGTTTTAAATATCCCGTGGAAACCGTCAGTGTTTGTTAAAACCTATTAATTGTATTTTACATTTGTCTTTAAAACTAGTATACTATAAGTAAATTATTTATTTAATATTGTTTTCTGTTAAGATGCAAATTGTTAACTCATTGCGAATCTCCATAGTCTTTACTATGTTAAGTATTACCGATTTTGCCATTTTTATGTGATATTCACGCAAACTAATTTCACAGCGAGACAGTATTGCTCGCTGTTATGGAAAGTGCTGCGAAAAGTGATTCGCCAGCTCTTGTGAACACACTCGTTAAACCGACTGTAGGAAAAACTACGTATTCAGTTCACACCCTAATATTTATGCTCATTAAAAACATATTAATTAACCAGGTAATATTTGTTTTGTTATGTTGAATATGCTTTTTTTCTTGGATATTTATGTAAAAAAAAGGAGACACCCTCAAATAAATAAATTTTCTTCGCACAAAAAATGTATAAAGTTACGACCACCAGTTGATAAAGTAATTCATTATATTTTATTTTTGCGAAAACATTGACTCACTCATTTCTCTAAGAAATGTGTTTGATAAAATTCCAGATATACAGTTAGGAGATAAATGAAACACGCATTGACATTGAAATACACTTTTAATATATCCCATTTTTCGAACATACAAAATATTTATTTACATATACAAAATCATATTCTTCTTAAAATATCTATTTACATATACAAAAACACTCCATCTTCTTTTCTGGGAACGAGGTTGGAAACATTTGGTTAATGTTGTAGGAAGACGAACTCGTACTCAAATCTGTGTGAAGCTGTTCTTCAGAGCGGATTCTAGAAGAGGCGCTGGGTGTTAGAATTTCAGATAAGTTATTTTAAGACACTATCTGTCAGTTGATTGGTTCACTCTTGATACGACTAGTAGTTGAATTGACTCATAGATGCTGTTGTGCGATTTAAATATTTCATTGGTAGTAATGCATATAGCAGAGCTGAATTTATTATGGTATTAAGTGCAGTGATCCGGGAAAAAATGTAGAGAGGAATTCTATAATATAACACAGGTAAACACCAGCCGAATGAAGTGCTGAAATACATAAAGTGTAAAGTTTGTGGAGGAAATTTGACTTACACATCATACTGATATGAGGCAAGACTTGCAGTTTAGAAGCTCTACACACATTCTGGGTTTCGTGGAACAGGAAATTTATGTATTTCTAATTGTATCAAAAACCTTGTAGCAAAATTTTTTTATCTGTACATCGGAGCGAGTGAAGAGATTTGAGCAGCTCTCGAAAATCAGGTCTTCAGAGTCGATTAAGCTTATTAAACGGACATTATACCTCATGAAAAAATGAGAATAGTCCGCATCACTGTCAAGCCTCTCTAGCCAGTATATCATATGCGAGATTAGATGATGAACTTTCACTGAAGCTGGAGAGTTGGAAATCAAATTACTTTTCATCCCTGAGTTAACATATTATGACTTTTTGGATGTAATTCACTGGGTGGAGCTGGAAATATTAAGTGCGGAGCGAACTGTGGTGTTGTCTTATGAAGTGGAGCAGATTGCAGAGCAGATTGTGGAGCAGACTGGGGAACTGATTGGGGAACTGATTGTGGAGTTAACAGAGGAGCAGATTGTGGAACAGAATATGGAGCAGAATGTGGAGGCGTAGAACCAGTGTAGCAAGTTTTACAATGTCTATTTAAAGCATCACTCCGAGAAAATTTTTCTTGCAGAAATCACACTGACGCTGCTTTCTTGAATTTTTCATTCCACAGCTCATTCTTTCATGTCGTTGTAAGTTCCACAGAACTGTAAATTCTTTATCGCAGAAGCAACACAGCAAAGACATCATTTCTTCCATAGTAGTCAAAGATTAGAATGAAACTGAAAGATCCACACCTTTTATAGGTAGTTATAGGCAAATCCAGGAAGCAATTCGATTACATCATTCATTTTAAACACAATATGTCTGAATTGTAGAAGGTGTTAAACATGCATTTTTTTACCTAAGATGTTTGAATCCTAGAATGTCTGTTTAAATAGTTTTATTATTAAATCACTTTCAAATTACTAAATGCTTATGTAATCATTATCCCACACATAAACCTTTATGTGCAAACACATTTGGATTTGAATGTTAAATGCACACAAACAACATTTACATAACATTTGATTCTCAGAATATGGGAATATTACAATTCATGCATTCATAATGTCAGTGAAGCAGAAAAATTGTTTCAAATTATTTATTTCGATAAATCTGTTTACAGAATACATTTTCTCATCACTGAGTGTTTACAAAAACATTATTTTCATCATATCTTCTCCATGGCAATATTTATAGTATTTTCACGTGTTTGATCACAGCTCGTGTTTGATCGATTTCCACTCCATTTAGCAGATATGCAATTCTGTCGATTAAATGAAGTATTCCATTTCTTACTATTTTTGTAGTTGCTGGATAACTTACATTGGCTGTCTTTTTAATTGTTACTCTAAACCTTAAACTATATTTCTATGGTAAGGTTTAAATATCATGATTTTGTATTGAAATCCTTTTTTCCGAAGGAAACGTTTACGGACCTGCTCGAAATGGTTCATATACATGTATTTCTGCATTGGTGATTGTATCTTCATAGCTGATCAGTTCTTCAACATTAAGTATGTCTTCCATTTATATTAACAGTGTAGTTAATACTTTTCAATGCAATTTGTTGCCTTGTGTTACATTCTGCCAAATCAGGAAAAGTTTCATAAAATTGCGAATACACTTATTCGATGCTCGCTGGTAGACTTGTGTTCGGACACATGTGGTATACAGGACACTTTTTCATATCTGGACAATATATTAAATCATTACATTTTTCACCCTCTAAGGAACATTGGATATTTTTGAAATGAAACAGCCCATCACATATCTCTCAAAAATGATGTATTATTCTGTTAAATAAACAAAATTTATACACACTTGAGTTACCAGGGGTGACAGAGACGTAAATAGCAGTTGGGTGGAAGAAAGACATGTTTACAATAGGAACGTCACAAACATACTAAAACTATTTCTTTCCAAGACAAAGTTGGAATGGTTTACTCCAACATGCAAATAACTTGCCAATATTCAATTTATGTTTGGATTTCTGTATACACGAGCAATTAACTTTGTTCTTGTCTTGTTGATTCATCTTTACAAAGTAGTGGATTACATACAATCAAATACTTTTTATATTAAATTTAACTCATCCTAAATAATGCCATATGACTCGAATAACATCCACAGGTGATTCGGGAGGAGAATCATCATACTCTGTTTCGCCCCTGTCAGACATAATTGTCCAAGTTAGCATTAATTTTGAGTTTTCCTCCGCAGAGAAAAATGTTGTATTAGATCCATATGTTTTACACAATTGTTTGAATGAGGGGCAATTGTATTCTTTTTGAATATCTAATACTTTCCCATTATACAAACTTTCGAAAATGTGTTTTTGCTCAACTCCACCTATATAATATATATATATATATATATATATATATATATATATATATATATATATAATATTATCACAATTATTTAGGCAGTGTTTGCAAATACCTTCAATATTCCCATACTCTATACATCCACTTTCCCATTTTAAACTATGATGATCGTTAGTAACCCATCTATTTGTTTTTTATATTTAGGAGTTAGATATTTCCATTCAAATGGTGATTTGAAGCTGAACACAGTTGTATGTTCTTTTGTATCAGTGATAGCTATTTCTTTAATGATAATTTTTTTCTGCAGACTGCAATCCTTGCACATTGCAAAACATATTATTGTAGCCATGGTTTGATGTGTACTGACTCAATTCATTATTTTCACCAGCTTATCTCTTACATTGTAACTCACTAATCTATCTTGAATTATAAGAGCATAAGCTTGGCTATTTGCTGGAATTGGTGTATTTGCAACAATTTCAATTCATGAATCAATCATGCCATTGGCAATTATGTCACCCTATTTGCTTACATCAAACATTAATAATGTTCCTCTTGTTTTAAATTATTCTGGTTCTAGGATCGGTGATCTGATTTTTTCATAATATATTTGCTGAAACTCTGTGTACATATCATATGATATAAGGAATTCCCCATTGGCAAGTTCATATTTAAATCCATACAGGGTTTAGCTTGACTGTTTAGACACAGTTTAAAATTTATATTATCACAATAATCGAATATTGATCTATCAGCTTTTATATTGTTTTGTCGATTTGTTTGAGAACAAATTACAACATATCTCGGGTTTTCCGACAGAAAACTTGATTTGAAATTCCAAATGATTTTTTGTGATGTTGGCAGTGTTAGGAAAATCTCTAAAGCCCATAATATGATTGTAATGTCTAGATTATTCCCTTTTTCGATAAATTTTAAAAACTTTACACGTTCATGAGTGTTGATTCCAATATGCAGCATCAACCATTCCACACAGCTTAATTCAAATGTTACACGTTCCTCATTATTAGCTGTATCGTAAACAGCATTCAAATGCATATTTCCGTTTAGAATAACTAATTATTTTTTAATGTTACATGTTTGTAATCTTCATCAAAAAAACCATACATAACGGTATACCAACTTCGTATTTTCCACCTGGGTTTATTTGTAGTGTGTTATCACAAGCATTCTTCCACCCAGCCATAAGCCCTGTATAAATATTGTTTACAGTTCCTGAGAGATAATTCTTTATCGTGAAGGTAATCGCAACAGCTCGTGTTTGATCGATTTCCACTCCATTTAGCAGATATGCAATTCTGTCGATTAAATGAAGTATTCCATTTCTTACTATTTTTGTAGTTGCTGGATAACTTACATTGGCTGTCTTTTTAATTGTTACTCTAAACCTTAAACTATATTTCTATGGTAAGGTTTAAATATCATGATTTTGTATTGAAATCCTTTTTTCCGAAGGAAACGTTTACGGACTTGCTCGAAATGGTTCATATATATGTATTTCTGCATTGGTGATTGTATCTTCATAGCTGATCAGTTCTTCAACATTAAGTATGTCTTCCATTTATATTAACAGTGTAGTTAATACTTTTCAATGCAATTTGTTGCCTTGTGTTAACTTCACGAGTATCATATTTGAAGTGAGAATTTTATGCTTGCGTTTATGTCTTTTTATACTTTATTTCTTCGAAATGCATTCCTTAGTGACATAGTTCTTAAAATAACCACCTACTTTACGTCCGAATTTAATATTGTACACAATACCCATTATAATTGTAATGTACAATGAAATGCAACTGTTCATATAGCTTTTTAAAATGTAAACTAACTGTAATTTCTATGTTTCTAAAATTAATAAGTTTACCATCTTGATCGACAATTGTAACAACTATTTCATCAATGTGATTCGCTATTACTGGAAGATATATCAATGTATTAGGATTTCAATTATCTTATATCCTGGAGCTACAGCACACATGAATTCATATATTGTATTTGTCAGCTTTTCATTAAAATATGAACCGCCTACAATATTAACATTTATGCGACATACATTTACCAACAATATAATAATCTGTTTTAATGATTTGTGTAATTGATTAACTGGATATACTACCTGTTCATAACCCAACATATTTGCAATTGAATTGTCTTCCGAGAAATCGAGATTGACGTTACTATACATTGCACTAGTTAACATATTTGGGTTTCTACATAATTCGGAAATGTACATCTTCAGGTAATGCTACTTCAACAAATTTTTCAATGTCACCCAACTCATGAGATCCTACCGGTATCACAATCTTGTATGTTTTTGCACCAATATTAGCCATAAATAATTGGTATGCATATCAATGTTTGGAATGCTGTTCTAAGTAAAGAATTCTATTAGACTTATTTGCCATTCTCCATCTAACTCCAATGCAAGGAAATATACTGCATGCATTTGTGACGAATTACCACTTAATATCAACGTAATTGACATATTAGTAATATGTTTTACAATTACACTAATTTATATACCCTATTTATAGCCAAAAACAAACATAAATGTTCTCAATTTGTTGTATTTGGTAATTGCTCTGTTTTGTAATTATACCTTAATTGCATGTTTTTTAAATAGTTATGTATTTGAATTCGAGGATGTAAATAATTGAAACTGTCATAATACAATGATTGATTTACGTTTTTAATTAATGCAAACCCAATGTGTTCCCTCATTTTCTTTCGAAAGTAAATTAACAATCGTACATTTATGAAGATTTGGTTTCTTTGGTAAATCGTCTGTTTATACACACCAGGGAAATAGGAAATATCCAGTTTCTCTACAAATACATTAATATCTTAGTTTGTTAATGCATGTTTTGGAAAACTATTTAGGACTTTCTGCATTTTTTTTCCACGTTTGGAGTTTTTTTGTCCTTGTCATACTTATTGGGTTTCAAAACATTCCTATACCTTTTGATTTAACTGCTCTACTAATGGCCGAAACCCCTCCGAGGATTGACCTATGTGCTGTTAGTGCTGGAAATAGGAACATAATGTTTCCTGGTTTCTTTGTTTTTCATTTAGTTCTGCATTTTAGGCCCATGTCTCTCTTCACCTTCGCATGCATTAATTTATGAACAACCCAAGCTCCAAGCTTTTCACCTGTAGATGTAGATGGATTCTCCCTTATATTTGCTGCTTTATCGGCTAGAATTGTATCCGCTATGACTTTCTTTCAAATTGTTTGTTCGATCGTAAACTATATTGTGTTCTTTACACATTTTATCCAAAGAGTTTATTCCTTGATTGTTCTGTGCCAAACTTTTGCAAGCTTAGTTCCGGGTCCACAATAATTGTATTTCAGGAAATGGAAATCAAATGGTAATTTATTAATCAATGTATTCAATACACAGAACCTTTTTTTTTATATGTTTAGAATGAGCCATTATTTTCAACTGAATGCAAACCTATATACAGTTCTGAATTTGTAGTTTTACATTAGTATGTTATGTAATACTGCATAAATGAAGGTTATAAAACAAAATGCACATCTTCTGGTAATTGTAATCACGAAAGAAACCGTAATCTAATAGAAACATGGAATTCTTTTACCTCCGTAAGTGTGTTGTATAATATGTGGCCCTTCTTCATTTGGAAAAACTTGTGTTATTCTGTCGCTGTTGGAACATTCAAATGGTATTAGGATTGAAAATGTATGCTTGTTTTATAAAACACTACACAAGAGAAATATCAATGATTAGTGACAGTTTTGCCGTTAATTGGAGGAATGCAATATTTCCCTTTTACTAATAATGAAGATATATAGTGCCTCCTAATGAAACATCACACAACTCCGTATTTATTTTTGATGATGTTTGATGTGAACCACAGGGTGAAATACAGCAATATTTCTGTTTTGGTCGACATTCAATCATTGATTGTTTTTATCTATCATAAAGTTATGCATATATACCAGAACATAAACTATGCGATACTGCAGATATGGTAATAGTGTTTGAAATTGATAATATGAATCTACAACATATTTACAATGCTAATGCTTTAGGTGATATGACATTTACAAAGTTTAAAGATATATGTTTTCAATGCTGGAAAGAAAGTATGGTTTTTTGGGTGATTATACCAACACTTCCTGTATGTTAAGACAGATATAGGTCTGGTTTTGACAATTTTTTACTTCCAGGCGAAGAACAATGTGTATTTCAAAGTTTGGACATAGCGGTATAAAACACAATCATTACAATAGCTGTCTAACTAAAAATCACAATGGGAATTGTGATTTGAACAGACTTGTATTACCTAATATGGGTATGGCTGTGAAAGATACCGATGTTGTAAATAAACATCACATGGAAGACTTAAACACTATTATGCTAAACGCATTTAAATTGCAACCAAACAATATTCAAGAGAAATTAATGGTCAGTTGATTTGAATGATACTATTTATAAAAACATGAGTGTAATTGCAAACATTTTAAGCAATATTAGCACTGCTTTGCAGAGTAATGAATTTAGAATAGAAGAATATTTTAATGCATTTAGTAAGGATTTTAGCAATATGACAAACATAGTTTTTACACACAACTTACAGAAATGCAAGAAAGTTTAAGAGTTGTAATTAATGGAATGCTAATGCTACTATTACAGAACAAATTGAACCACAAATGGAACAAATAACACAATGCATAAGAGATGAATTGATTAATAAAAGATTTGGAATTGTTATGCAAACAGATTTGAGAATCAAAATAATGATTTGGAAACACAAATCAATTATCTTATAAATGATTTGAATGCAAAACTTTAAAAAAATTACATGTTGTTATGAATAAATTCGAAAAGATTGAAAAAGCTCAAAGTAATCGACCTACTACATCAGTTTGAAAAGCAACGACTTAATAAATATATAAATTGATTGAATTTTAATGCAATTTTAATAAAAACTTGTCTGCCTATGCTTTGGAATTACATAACATTATATCTGCTGTGAAAGAGAAATATTTACATGTCAAACGAGCCCATATGGAACGGGATGTTTTAAATGAAGAAATGATTAAACCTGTTACAAGCAGAATGGATAAATTGCATTCTGTGTTGAATAAATTTAAAGAAACAGCTTTGGAAATTAAATTGGAAGAAGATCCTTTAACAAAGAAAAAGAAACTCCTTTCTCAAATTAACACATAGTTATTTATCTTTACATCATTCTTCACCTCTGCGCGATACGATTTTTGGTGTTCATTGCCATGAAAACGGCTGGTTTCTGGGAGATTCGGTAAAATTAAATTTTTTCCTCAAAATAAAATTAAAATAGGTGATTACATAACTGATGTGAGTCAGGGATTGTTTGAATTATTGTTTAAAAATTTTCATTGTTAAAAAATTTTCTGAATGGATATTCCGACACCGATTTACAAAAATATAAACAACTAATTCATGAACGAATGCTTACATTATTCAGGAGATGAAAATCACCCTAAAATACATTTAATAGGAGATGTAGTCGGAAGTGGAATATATAGAGATGAAATTGCCAACCGCTTTTCACCTGTATATTGGAACAATCCTAATGAATTGGTCGACATATTAAAACTTCTAATCACTTTGCGAGAGTCTGGGAATAATTCATATGCAAATGAAACTGTTTCTATTATTGAAGAGTTAACAGAAGGCAGTTATATTACCAATGAAGTTTAGTAAGATTGCTTAAAAGCTTCATGCTCCTGAAAGAATAAGGTAACCTATAAGAAGAGTTATAACTCATGGTATGAATGATATTTTTCAAACTGATTTGTGTGAAATGGCATTGCTTTAAAAATACAATATGGGATACAAATATATAATAACCATAATATACATTCATTCGAAATATGGTTGGGGTATACCTTTGAAAAACAAAACTAGGAAACAGGTTAGCAATGCAATGAAGATTTTTCTGAAAGAGAGAACGTTCAATTCGCTCCAAACTGACAGAGGATCTGAATTTATTTCTACTCCATTGTGGAACCTAATGACTGAATATCGTATTAATCACTATGCAATGTATTCAGAGCTTAAAGCCAGTGTTGTGGAATGTTACAACCAATCGATTAAACAATTAATATATAAACATTTCACACCGACAGGGGACTTACAAATGGGTTGACGTTTTGCCTGAAATAGTTAAATCTCATAATTCCAGATATCATAGAACTATTAAGATGGCTTCTAAAGAAGTCACAGATACTAGTTTAATGAAAAATATTAATAACAATGTTAAAGTTATTGATGAAAGAAAACCAAAGTTCAAAGCTGGGGAATTTATACGTATCTCGAATCAGAAAGGGATCTTTGAGATTAAATTTATGGTGAATAGGTCTTTTAAAATATTTAGAATGATTTTAATTAGACAAACACACCCCAGAATGTATTACGTAGGAACATATGATGGAGAACCAATATTAGGTGGATTTTACGAATATGAACTGCAGAAAGTCAGTTCTCGAAATTAATATTTGGTTGATAAAATCATTAAAAGCAAAAAAGATATGTCCTTGGTTCGATGGAGAGGATTCTCAAAAGCACATGTTTCGTGGGTTAAGAATAAAGATCTTAAAAGATTGTAATACATTGTTTGCAAAAATTTCCAATACTAAATAAAATATTTTTAATAATATTTCCTGTGTTATTTTATTTAATAAACCTCTCGATAGGGGTTGGATGTACAAATTATTGTGTAATCAATATCCTTGTTGATTGGATTATTGTTTCATTGGATTAACATTGGAGCAATAATCCAGTGTGATTAAGTCCTTTTAATTGTGATGTCATTAACATTTAGGTGATAATCCGTTACATTTGATATGTAATTCAATAGGTAAATATCATAGATTCGTTTGATCGGAAATTCACATTTAGTTGTAATTTAGTTGTTTTTGTACGTATTGTAATTCAATATGTTTGGGTGATATTCCATTGTATTAGATTCCTTTTAAATGTGATGTATTTGATTGTTTTTGATGTTACATTTCTTGGAAGCACGATAAATTTTCGTGGAATTTTACAGCTTAAAGGCATTTAACACCAGATTTTTTTAATTCGTTGTTGTAAGTTCCTGGAATTAAAAAATATTTTTTTGCTGAATTTTTCAACTTAAATGCATTTGGGATGCGATTCTATTTTAATGTTATTTAGAATGTGTTTGTAACATGATATATTTGTTGGAGTCTGGATATTGTTTCCCGGAATTCATTTCTGAATTAGATTTCTGTGATATTTCAAGTTTTTTATTTAATGGTGATGTAATTATTTAGTTTATCGGAATACCTTTCTAGATTTCATAACTGTTTGTGCTAGGTTATATTTCCTTCCTTGGAACGATATAATTGTTGGAAATCTATTAGTTTTAAGAAAGCAAAATAGTATTCTGCACACTAAAAACTCTTTGTACAAAAATTGTAATTTTTTTTTACAGTGTAAAATGCATAAATGTTTTTGATGGCATAAACGATTTTTACAGTGTACACTATTTTGATGATTTAAGATCCAACAATTATAAAAAGCACAATTAAGATAAATTTTTTTTTCCTAATAAACAAATAGTTTATAAATCTGATCTTAAAATTCAATGCAATGTTGTAAATGCAGTCCGCTTGCTTTAAACTTGTGAAAGACAGGCAAGGGCAGGTAGATCCTGGAATACATTGAATTGTAAAGTAAAAGCGAGCTACAGGGAGGGCGACACACATCGATAAGTGAAGTTGTGGGCAGGGTGAGGTAGGAGGGAAAGTGTTCAGTCTCCCTCCTGCTGTCACGCATGTGCAGAGGCGAGCACCAGGTTCTACTCATAAAGGGAATGTTGTTGGGCGGGCATGAGAGGGGGAGCGACCGTACGGTGGCGCACCCGAGCACTATCTGTAGCTTAGTGTACTAGATTTCCCATTCTCTCACCCGCTTTGTGCCATGAAAATCTTCTGCGTGAGGACCGGCCAGGGGAGAGTGGCCGTGTATCGTTAGTGGCATACGATGCAGACTGCTATGCTTTTCTTAACCATTCTCTCATTCCTTCGCTTGCTCTGTGCCGGGCACATATCCTGCCTGGTTGCGACACGGTCCGGCCCGGTGCTGCTCCAAATCCGAACTTTTCCCCCTCATCCACTCTTGAGACCAAAGTTTCGCCTGCTCCTGCACACACTCAATTCTTAGCTATCCATTGCCTAGTATTTTCCACGAGACTTTAGAATGACTCGTTCCCATATATTTAGTAAAAACACATCGCGCTTTCTAAAACTACAAGATGCTTTTTAAACACATAAATTATTTGTTTACAATAAATTTGGAAGTAATTATTACTTAACATAGAATAATAAACTTTACCGAGATTATATTTTCCTATATGATAGTACTGTCTAAAAATTCTGGGCTTGGAAAACTACACGTGAAATATGTATTTTTTGCCTGCTAGACAAATAAAAATGTCTTGTTTCAATATTTGTAAAAAAAGTCTTGTATTTGTGTGTGATTTTTTCTAAATCATAGTTTGCTTGATTCAATTATACACTTGTTGAGATTTTAAATCTGGGGATTATCTTGGGATTAAAAAACTTTATTTCAAAGAAACTTTATTTCAGGAATATGTAAATATATGTTTTTTTTTAATTTTGCTGTTCATTAGTCAACCTGTTGTATAAGGTTGAAATGACAGCGAGTCAGGCGAAATATCTCAGGGTATGCATTCAGAGGGCTACGGGCCCAGCAAGCTGATGCAGGGAAGCCAACACTAGAAAAATGCATCCTGAATACTGTTGCAGTGGAGGGGTGCATAGCTGTGAAACAGATACTGCAGGGTCGCCAACTCGCGAAAAAATACAAAAAAGCTTTCTCAGGGCTCAAACTGAAGTGTGGAAAAAAGGATTTTGCAAACACCAGGCTTGATCGATATGGAGCTCTTGAGAAAAGTAGAATTTCTAGACAAGTCTCCTTTTTAGACTAGGGGTGGGAGGAGTGTGTGTACAGGAGCACATCTCTTTGGAGAAGGGGTGGATAGAGGGGGTGCCTACAGGCGATTATGGGCAGGGGGTGGCTTTAAGCAAACAGCCCCTCGACCTGAATGCAAGTAGGAAGTTGTCACCATCTTGAGTCATTTGCTAAAAATGACAATCATGAGCAGATGGGTGAATTACTCGCAGGAACTCACAGACAGGGCTTGAGTGAGAGGGGGCATAAGGGGTGGCTGGTGTCCTAAACTTGGGCCAGTTCTGAGGGCTGGAGGTGGGAGGGGCGGATACAAGCAGGTAGGGCCCCCGATATGAACACAACTAGTTGGTTAATGCCATCTTGTTACATTGCCAAAAGATGACAATCGAGAGCAGCCTGTGGTAGCAGTGGGGTGAGAGATTGGAGTTGGGAGGGGGTGGCAGGCAGGCCCCCTATCTTAAGCTCTCTTGACACTTGGCACCATCTTCAGTTGGTTATGAACACTTGGACTACACAGACATGTACCTCACCAGCTCTCCCTCTCATCTTTACTGCACCTCTAAAAATTTGGCGGCCAACAAGGTTACGATCATGGGTTAGTGCAACTATGGACCAGCGATAATCGCACCTACCTTCCTCTCTACTGCTAGTTGCGACTTTCACTAAGCGGTATTTTCTCAGGGGTTCAAATCTTGTTCATGGTATTCATAAACTATAGTGTGGTATATTTCTTTTAATTATTGGAAAATATAAATTGTCATGTGTTAAGTCAATATTGTGATAAGATTTTCAAATCATGTTTCTGTGTTCGGTAGACGAAACTTTGTAGAAGTTTAAAAATGCCATTTGTGTTAACAATTCATAAACAAAAAAAATTTTCTTTTGTGTACGAATTTTTACACTAATTTGAACACCATTGTCTATTGGGTGTGGTAGATTTGTGTACTCACAGCTCGACATAAGTACTACTCACTCATACATCGAACGGACTTATTTTAATATAATTTGGGTGTAAGATTTTCTATAGTTAATTATGTTCTTGTAGATTACTATAGATTTTACTTATTAGAAGAGATGTATCAATATTGTCTGGTTTAAATTGTATTCAGAGTATTTTTGCTGTAAGATATCATTCACCGGGCTGAATCATGTAAAGTATGTGTTATTTGTATAAGTAAACTTGTTGATGTGTTATTTATTCATACTGGCTAGCTGGATTTTGTTTAAATACAGTGAAACATAGATCATTATACTTGTCTCTCGTGCTATTTATTCATATGTAGAACTCATTTGAAATACCTTTCATTTAAAAACTCTGCCTTGTGTAATTTCGTACTGGCTAGCTGGATTCTGTTTAATTATTTTGCACTTGTCGACACTAGATGTTATTTATGTAGTTAAAATTCTCTCTTATATAAATTATATTTCTAAGATCGAGACTCACATTATATTTAATTCCATACTGGAGTAATTGCACTTATTATTCACATAGTAATTTGAAATTTGCGATTCGATACATGTAATTTATTCATATGTACAACACTCTGAAATTCTCCCGTGTGTTAAATATATTAGTAAAAATCGCCTATTTACCACCAATATCCCTACAAACACATCAAAATTAGAAAAAAAATTACAGTTAGTCCACTCTTGCACACGACTCAACACCTATATAACACATTGCAACCCACTACTCTGGTCAGTCGCGTACAGAACACTACAAAATCAACATCGTACAGAGCTCCTGTTACCCCTTCCCTTACCCAAAAAGAATGAATGAAAATAAAGTACACTTTCCCATACACAAAAAAAAGTTCGGACGAAGAAATATTTTATTGTATTAACACCGGTTTAAGAAATTTTTGATCGGATTAAAATCGGGTTAAAATTTAACCCTTTTGATTAACCCTTTCAACTGATTTGATATCAAAGGGTTAATTCGATGCATTAAAAGTGGGGTAGGACCGGCACGTCCCTACTACTAATATGTTACTCGTAATAAAATAGTGAAAATTTAAAATGGGACGCTCCTCCTTTTCGTTTTTGTTTAATTGGTACAGTTAAGATAGTTAAAACGAATAGTAAGTATGAGTGCACTCTCTTCCCCACAGTATATGCGGTTTAAACCCTAAACATAGCGCTGTTATGATCAAATGAAAACGAAATGAAAGACAAAAAAAAAAAACTGAATGAATACTGAATGTTCATATTACCTCGTAAAATGGTGTTGGAAAGAGAAAAAACCTTTTAGAAAATATTTTGTATTGGTTTTATTAGTTTATTCGTTGCTATTTATCTTGACACACATTGTTTAAACGTTGTTTGACGGCTATTTTTACACTCTGATTAACTGATCCATCAGTCAAAAACAAATCACTGAAAACAGTGAAAATATGACTGATGGATCAGTGGAAAATGTCACTGAATCAACAAGTAAAGAAAATGTGGCATTTTTCACTGATTCGTTAGTTAAATTCACTGAAGTAACCGTTGAATCAGTCAGGCACTGGTGACTTGTTGAAACAGTGAAATTCTCACTGATTCGCATTTAGAGTGCACGCCTAACTATTTGGCTTGCAGTTTTACCTTGAAGTCGAAAGTAATGTTCCTCATAGAATTTTGATGACATGAATACATGCATGGATAGTAATTTGGAGTTGTGGCATAAAGTATTAATTGTGTTGAGTAAAAAAATGTTTAACTACACAATATAAATTAACAATTTTTACAATTATTTTGTTATGATTTTCAAATGTAACTTTTCATCATCGGCACACTTCTTTAATATACTGATATTTCGTATCACAATGAAAAATAATACAAAATTGCAAATCGTAGAATATAATTGTCAACTCTGATTAATTTTATCTTATATTAACAATTATTTTAAGAAAAAAACATTGTACATGAAATGGAATAGCGTGACAACTAATTCGACAGAATGTTTATTTGGCGAGACATAAAATTGATTAACTAACGGAAGTATTTTAAATAATCCTGGGAGCAAATTTTCATTTAAATTGCATTAATGTTTTTATTCAAAATGAAATATAACGTTAAATTTTTTACTGACGTAACCAAATCTGTAATCTTGAACATCATACTTTGTTTACTGATTACATAGTATCATAATGTTGAACGCGTAAGGCCTAGTCTATCTATACGGAAAGCACAATTTTTTATGTGATAATTAAAAAAAAATAGCATGTGTGTGTGTGTTTACGCCTCTTGTTCTAAGGGTCCCTGGGAAGACAATGTGTTCTCCCTGGTAGCATATTCATTTTGAAATAATTGACGGGAACGTCTTTTGACAGCGAGGGATCCGCAAGGACAGAAGAAAATTGCAACTGCATTGTTCTCATTGAGTTATTAAATTGTATCTAAGTTACAGTAAAAATGAGAGCTTAGTGTGTATACACGTTTGCTAAGAACAACTTTTGTTTTTTTTAATTTCTGCCAAGTCAATAAGTTTTTACTTTTGTCAATATTTATTCTCAATTTCTTTTAATTTTTGTTTTTCGACGAAATTAATTCCAATTGTACAACTTGAGTCCTAGGCCTACTCACTATTTATACCCAACGGACGACTTATTAACTACTATTTTAACGAGAGTTTCAAATTGCTTTCCCAAATGTTTAAAAATTTCCTAAAGTTATTTTCATACATAATTATAGTAATTATAGTAATCTTGATGGTTCGCTAAGACTAGTGTCGTTTGTTATTTTATCTAATTATTATTACTTAATTGTTTATGTTTAACTTCACGCCTGGTTTTAATATTCCCAGTTTCTTCGGTAAATTTTTGTATCAATTTCCTTCTTGAGTTCTCTACTTTTTTGTAGTGAATAGACTGTGTGTAGATTGACTGTGGTTATGTTCTTCTTAGGGCCTAGTTACACATCAGGTTAAAAATTAACTTCCAGCAGATGCAAAATAGTGTATTACGACCTCTAGTTTTTGCTAACTAGAACGTTATCAAGGGATTAAACTATCTATCACTTCAAGTGGTAGACAAGCATTTATGTATTTAGATAATCTTCTAAATTATGTATAAAACATCAGGTGGTGGTGTTTAGCTTATATGGATGATGGTTTTGTAGGTTATATAAGAATAAAAATTGAAGATTTTTGATATTTTGAGTATTATGTATATTACTTATGCAAAATGCTTGTAAACCTGGCGAATGTCGATAACGACATAGAAGATTAGTTTAGAAATTTTATTTCTTTAGTTTTGGGAATTTTAGTTTTAATGAATATATATATATATATATATATATATATATATATATATATATATATATTAAGCACTAGGCTTAATGTCATTATGAGGAATCGGATGCCTTGAAATTTGTCAAATAAAATATTTTTCCCTTTCTACTCTTGAAATATAAAAAAAAAATATAATTAACCAATACAGGCACTAACCTCAATCTTGAATGGCAAGAAATGAGCCACATGCATTGCGATAACCTGTCATGAAATTAAGCAAGCTGTGCAAGGGTTGACAGTAATAATTACGAACAAATTTGTTGTTTTCCTCGGCTTATAAAGCACAGTTGGAAATGTGGTTCGTAGTTATTATTTAATTAACATTTGCTAAAGAAAGCATTAACATACACACACACACACACACACACACACATATATATATATATATATATATATATATATATATATATATATATATATATATATATATATATATATATATATATATATATACATATATATATAACAAACACGTATCGCACTCGTTACTGACAACCTAACATAAGCCATAACACCAAATATATGGTGACTTTTATTGCCAACATACACAGTAACGAACCAAAACCTTGGAATACTTATCTAAAGGATAACTTAAGTATTGGAATGCTCATAATACAGGTTACCATCAAATAGTTTATCTATGGAATAGCTATTCCACACATTTATCTAGAGGTCGTTATACAGACCCTAATAGTGATATTTAGGCCGTAGCAATCATGTAATTTTTACGCGCCTATTTCTGGACAAATTCACGCTTCTCTTGAGCAGATTTGACTTTAAATGTATTCGAAGTTTTTGCTTTCAACTATTTCCTGTTGGACGTTTATCTTTTATAGGCATACAGCCTATTTACGGTTCAGCGAACGCTAAGTCCCTGATCAATTTTCCGGTTTAGGCAATTTATATCCATCCGCCACTTTTTAATATACCTAAACATAGTCATATGACTAAAAAACACAGTGCTTACGTTTCACCACTGTAAAAAATTAAGGCTTGAGACTGCAATAAAATACATTCAGTAGTGGTTAATACCTGTTTAAATGGCATTAAAAAGTGTTCACATACCCTGAATAACATATAGTTGTGAGTTAAGTCATAAATGTGGCAAATCCATGTGTAAGAAAAACTACATAATTTTCTTGCGTTTGGTAGTTGTTTGTAACATACCACGGGATAATTATTTTTGCCCTGTCAAGGATGGCACATATGCAAACAGAATATCCCTTTACACATCCAGAATCACCACATTATCCCCCAGTCACCCCACTTGACAATATCTTAAACTCCCGTGGTATAAGGCCGCGGGTAGTCAAGGCGCGCAGGAGGGATTGCCGGTCGACGTTTGTAGGGAGTATTGAGACGTAGAGCCCCATTGTCCGGGTGTCAGGGGTCTGCCCCGCCCCTAGTTCGCACATTGCCGTCGCTGTCAGCGGGTTTTTCTCCGCTGAACAACAGTACACAGTCCTAGTTAAGGTTGAAGTAAAGCAACTGCCTATGGAGTACTGCACGCTACAATACAACGCGAAGAACTCATAAAAAAGAGTAGTACGGACACCATAAAAATTGTCACAGAAGTGCTGTATATGAAAGAAGAATGTACAGTATATATTTTGCAACATTATAAAATATTTTACTATGATATGCTTTTTAAATGTAAAAATATAATCGATTCGATTAGTGTGTATCTTTATATATAAAATCCTTTGTGCGCGACTAAACCGCATCATCACTGACAAACCACTGGACCAATTGTGACCACATTCACACCATATGTTATTGAGGTGGCGAGTAAGGTTTTTAGTTATGTTTCATTCCGATATGTGGTGACGGAGTCTAACTTCTGTATTTATGGGCCTATTTTGCTCTTACTTGCAGAAAATGTTTGTTGATCTAAAAGAGAAAAATGCCAGCAATACCACGGTCAAACATCGGTCGACGTAACCCGACGTAATAGAGAGGGTACATTGAGAAGGCAAAATAGAACGTGAACACGTACTGCACAAACTGAAGATGCATGAACACAAATTCGAGAAGCAAGAGCACGCCAAACAGATTCTAATAAACAATTATGCACAGAAACAACACAGTTCAAACCATAGAAGACACACATCGATCATACGACGCTTTAGTGCTATGAACTTCTATGCGTTGTGCAACAAAAACCGCGTGAAAAATCATTTAATTAGCGGTGTTGAATGTTTAATTGCAGATTTATTATGTCAAATCAATGTAATTATAACATTTAAAATATAATACTTTAATATATAAAAACAATTATCTTTACGAAACACAATACACATGACATTTGCACCAAATTTACTATGACACATAATGGACATGACATTTGCACTTCATGTTTTAAATATGGCATTTACAATTTTAATACAACAGATACCGTTATGTACATATTAATTATGAATTTCAAATTTAAAAAAGAGGCAGAACAACATTCGTCGGGAACAGCTAATTTTCAATAAAATTTAATATCATCTCCATTCTGGATGCTTCGGAAAGCAGAATATGAAAGAAAGTCTTCTTCAAGAAAGATCGTCATAATATTTACTGCGAACATATGTAATAAAATCATAGCAATAACGCAACATATCAATTTTATTATTAACTTTATTTCCGTCAGTCTCAGCCATAAGTGTTTGTGACAAATGGACGTATATAAAAATAATTTAAAAAATTATTTCCTACATTATTATTACTATTTTCTTACACTCAATCATAGTGAGCATTATGACTATATTCCATGACGAATACTTTCTTACAAATTCTGCTTTCTGAAGCATCCAGAATGGATATGCGCTTAAATTTTGTTAATACAGATTATGTTAATGGATTATTTTTTTTAGAATTAAAAAGTATATTTTAGTAAAGTGTTTTATAATGTTTCAAAATATATACGGCCTACATTCTTCTTTCATATATAGCATAAATCACACTTTTCTGATAATTTTCATGGTGTGTGTACTACTTTTTTATGAGTCAGGTGTAGTGCTCCATAGGCAGTTGCTTTACTTTAACCTTAAGGCCTGTCTACAATCGACCGTTCCTGTGGTCGTGGACGTGTCCGAAACTTGGCGTTGTGACGTCACATTGACGCAGTCCGAATATATTATACAAATGCCGTTGTCCGAAGTGAGCTTTCAGAATCTGACACTAAGTCGCAGTAAATTAGGCACATTATTTGTTGTTACGCAGTGATGTTTAAATTTGCTGAGTTATTGATTGTTTAATGTTTACGAAATGGGCGATTAAAATTCTTTTTACAATAAACACCTTAACGGTTTTATTTTTAATAAGTTCGACAACTGACACCAAAATTTTATTTTTTAAACTGTCAGACCGAACGAAGACATTACTAATTATGTATTAGCATTTCAACATATTTCTTTCGAGAAAGCCCACCGCACATCCATTATTTACATTAATAACGCAAACATCCCACTAATGCGCGTGAAAGTATTTGTGAAGTCTTCTTCTTTTTTATCAGTTTAGGACACAACTTGGGACAAAAGTTCAGTTTTCCGAATGCTTCAACCAGGGACTAAGGTTGACTTGGGACACGGCAGCTTGGCACAGCGCCATGACGTCAGAGGGTCACGTGCACCAATCAGCGCATCATTGTCCTAAGGCACAGGTTGGGATAGCGCAATTGTAGACAGGTCTTTACAGACGTGTCCAGTCTTCTCCCACTGTCTTTCCCTGCGTCTGTCTTCTAGTGTTCTTTTAACGCTCTTAGCCTATGATTTTAGATCGTACTAGAACCAATATTTTTTTTCTAGAGTTTGAGAATAGTTTTTCGATATGGTATCAATGATAACTTAACAAAAATATCTATAATTTTTAAAAATTACAACTTTTTTAAAGTTGAATGCGTTATAAAATCAAACTGACGGAAAGGACGATATACAGTTTGCAGGGTGATCCATTCCGACGCTATGCCGTCGCGACTAATAAAGGCTGTTCACAATAAACTGAACACTTTTGAAAGCCCTGCTTAAGGTCTGCTTGTGCACATTGGTTATCATTTGACCATACGTGAAATGAACGTTGCCATAGCCCCGATCACTTTATTCATGTGTCGGTCAAGCGAAGCTATGAATTTATTACAAAAGTAAATTTTTCGATAAATTTGCTGATTTTCCGGCATTATACGCTTTAAAAAAAGAAAACACAAATTATTCAAGTTATTCACGAATATTTGCCTAGACTTTAAATCCAATTTTAAAACGTGGAACTACTTTCTTTCAGTCGTTACCATCTGTACTGGGCGCGTACTAGTCACCGTGCCTGTTCAAAGGCACGCAGGCGCGGTACTTTTTTTTTTTTTTTTTTCAAAGGTTGATTTCAGTTTCAGCTATGAGGAGTGCACAGCTGCACGTTAAAGGTGAAGAAGCGAGGGAGCGATACGGGCAACACTAATGCTGGAATCACAGTAGCGCGACGCGATGGGCGCTACCCAGCCAATCACGATCGAGACTTCCGTGACGTCAACGCGACGAAAATCGGCCGCGCGACAAGATTTCCCAATATAAAATATGTCTAATTTATTCGCGTCGCGGGCGCGACAGGTCTATAAAATTTGTTTAAACTGTCATATTTTTGGTGCTAAAGTTCTACGTGCGCTATTTTTTTTACCGCATTAATAAGCAGAGTAACTCATTTTAATGCCTAGATGTAATTACAACCATATTTTCACGCTCAAAGTACCAGCGGACTGGACAGCAAAATATGAAAATAATGGATGCATTAATGGCCATCGTAAAAGAGGTTAGTAAGTAGTGGCAAGAAACCATTTAAGTATAAAAAATATTTAAAATGTTGATCGCGAGGCGGTAAAATCTAGTGTTCGCATTAACGCGAATTTTCGTTGTCGTGTTGCGCCCTTCGCGTCGCATCTACAACGGTACCTACAACCAATTATGTTTGGAAAATGCAAAGAAAAAATTAATTAATTACCGATTAAATATTCTGACAACACTAATAAGATATTCGTATATTAACCACGATGAGAAAAAAAGGTCACGCACAACGGCCTTCACCGCGCTGGAAACTGGAAACATAAACATGGCTAGCCATTGGCTGAAAACGTTTACTGTTCGTATGTGTCGACATACTCTGTCATAAATGCTAAACATGTTGTTAAAACCCAGTTACTAATAGCCAAGAAAATTTAATATTCATTTGTTCTGTTTTTTTAATGCTTCGGTATGTAAAAATTTGCAGATTTTTAAAATGTTTATTTTTCTAATAATTTCACAGTTTCACTTGACCTACGCATGAATAAAGTTGAGGCCCATGCAATGTTAATTTTACGTAAGGCGGCATAATACAAAATGTGCACACAGGTAGATCTCAAGTAGGGCTTTCAAAAGTGCTCATTTTATCGTGAACAGCCTTTACACTCATTTCATTCAAACATCGCAAAAAAAATATTACCGGCTAGCGAAGGCGAATTCACGTAAAACCCATGGCCATGTGTCCGATACAGCCATAACCCAAATGTTTTTGGGGTAGGGCGGGGCGAGGGGAAATATTAGACTTCTAATTCATGTGAATTTCGAAATGCTATTTTAGCACAAATTGTTTTGTTTCATCTAAAGTGTTTCTGAAGTCTCACAGTTGTCATGCTGGAATGTCTTTGAAATTAGGTACTTTGTGAACGTGCGGTAATTGTTTAACTTTTAAATATTTTGGATTAGAATTTTATCTCAGAAGTTAAAATTAAGACACATGCGTAACCTCATAGAATATTTCCAATAAAATATTCTCACTGCATTCTGATGACATGGAATGTTGCCTGTTGCGATGCGATGTTGCCTAACATAATTTGTTAATTTTTGCTGCTTTTCTTATACTATTATTTAATACCACAACAAAATAAAATTTGACATAAAAAAATGAAGGAAATAATGATTGACTCTTTAAAGACCTTGCACAACTTCCAACTGAATACCTCGTCAAAGGAAATGCAACGCCACGAAAATCTGAAAGTTTGTCACATTTATTCCGATCACGCATAAAACTGTTCTGAACAACAACAGAAATAAATATTTTATACATATTTTTTTTCTTTCAGAAGAAATTTCTAAACTAGATTGAAAGGTAACAATTACGCTATCTCTTTTTCGTCCAATATTTAAGTAGAATAGGTCACTCAGTATTGGACCATACTGAATCTGACACGACCTGGGTAACGCTGCGCCAATCATTGAACACTCCCCAGTTATGTGCCCAAATCACGTGCGATTCATTTAGAAAGGGCGTGGCTTGACATGTACGCAGCAGCCAATGGGAAAACGACGTCGGCTCCGGTACATACAGTACTTTGAAGTGCAGTCTGATGCCAAGTGATAACGCGAATTTCGCACGTCTCTACTTATAATGTATGCCGCGTTTTTATTACATCAAAACATATTTTCAAAATTCTACGGTACATTACAACAGGACTCAATTCCTTTCCCAGTGCAGTTTAATATACGTGGAGAGACAAAGCTTGTATTCTTCGGTATATTTACTCACATGCCATTAACGTATACTATTAAAGTGAAGATTTAACACACATCCAAAAATAAAACGTTTAACAAGTATGATAATGACACTCTGACATGAACTTAACGCTGTCTTAATCGTCCTAAAGCATAATTACGTCCCTAAAAAAATGTTTGAGAAAAGTAGGAATCCTGTTTTTGTCAGAATCTCTTCTAAAAAATGGTTACCACAGCAGCAAATGTTATATATCTTATAACGCCTTGTTTTATTACGAACATATCGAATACGCTCATTAATTACTGGGTAAAACTCTTCAAAATCTGACACTCCGCGATTGTTTACACAAGCCCTCAAGCAAATACGTCTAGAAGAAGAATAGTACTTGCATTGGGGCACCGAAGGAATACGAATAAAAGCAGGGAAATTTACCATACCTTATAGGAAACAAAACAACAAAGAAAGCACTAACAGGCTGGAGTATACAGCATCAGTATTTCAGAGATGTATAAGAGTACATCGTCAACGACGGTAAAAAAAAAATATAGCCAGAACACAGTTTTATTTAAGCTTTCCAAAAAATTACAATCACTAAACTGCTTCTAAGAGACAAGATGGAATGTAACAGTCAGACATTATAAATGAACTTGAAATTTGAAATTTGCAACTGTTTTGAACTGAACCACGAATGGAGTGCAGGTCTGTTTGAGTAAGTGCAGTTCCTGTGTTGTAAATAATAATATATACAATGGAAAACCTATGGTTTAAAGAACTGATCGTAACGTTGGTTCCCAATTCCTTTATTAGGATAATCAATAGCATCCGCAACGTTAATACGTGAAAGATCTACGAAGAAAAATTGTTATGTAATGCACTATTCATGTAGGCGGCCAGGCAACAGTATGCTAGATATTTGCTTATATTGGCAGTTTACTTAGAAATTACATACGTATGTGTTTGAAATGAACTAATGCTTCTGTCGATAATAAAGTTCGAGAAAGAACAAAATATTATGCTAGACTGATTGCTGTTCATGTTTGTGATTACTGAGAGCTGTTGTGCCATGTGGCAATGGAGAGTTTGATAAAATCTGAAGTTCCTTTATAATTATAATTTTTGGAAAGAATTTCAAATACTATGCTTCGTTATAGTAATAGGCTTATTTGAAACTATACTTATTCCAGTATTATCATCCATCCGACAGTACTATTTCGTAACCGAAAACTTTGAGCCACACATTTAAGCGGTGGGACAGATTTGTATTAAAATACAGCATAAATCGCACTTTTATGACAATTTTTATGGTGCCTGTACTACTTTTTTTTTTGTGTGAGTTCTTCACGTTGTAGGCCTATAGTCGGGTGCAGTGCTCCATAGGTAGTTGCTTAGCTTCAGCCTTAAAGTAGCACGACTTATTTATTTGGAAATTGTTAGCATCTTCGCGTATCTGAAATTAAAGTATGAGACCACATGGTTTTTGTGCTGGTATGAGAGCTAAGCTGACCAATTAAAGACTGTATTCCGTTTCTTGCACTTATGCGGTCAGCTGCAACTCCGTTAATTGTGTCGTTACTCGGTGCGTTTCGGCTTCCGCCTACCGGGCACTCGAAATATGTTACATAGTGTTTGAAATATAGTCTATTCGCGGATTTTTCACGCCTTTTGAATAAAACGTTTAAAAAAAGAAACCATGTACGACGTATTTCATTGTTTCCTAAGTATGTCATGAAATCACGAGCGTTATATTTGTGTTAACAAAAAAAAGGACCTAATTTTGGTTGGATTTAAGTTTTACATATATTGTACGTATAAATTATAATATTCCATTTATAGTTAATATGATTAAAGACGGTGTGAAAATGGGCGTGTTGGTAATGCCTATAAATAAATAGTTCTTATGCAAAATATCGTTATTCTGAGTGAGCACAAATGCGATGCGTTGGCCCTGGTGTAATTTTCTAAAGCTTTGTTCGCACGATGCGGAGGAATATTCTGGAAGTAGAAGGAGGAACTTAAGCAGGGCTTCAGAAAAGTTGGGAGTAACCGTGAATGGATTTTACTCGTTATTTTACGAAATGATTGAAAGTGCGTACAACGTGCTGATCTACGACAAGAACACGCACATCATACGAAGGCTGCTGAAAGCTATCAATACGTCACGCACAAACTCAATTTCAGTACACTGCAAAATGGCTGGACCCGGTTTATTCAAAGTAATTTATATAGAAACATACGCGTCAGATACGCACGAAACTACCCAATGACTCTGCACTGAACCTTCCTACAGACTTTTCCAATAATAGAGTCTCCGCGTAAAGTCCCGCAGGTATACGCAGTGTGACGAGAACACTGCGCGTCAGTTCAGAGCCTTGGGCTTAGCGGCGTTAGGGCACTTGATGGGTGAGGCAGTGTCGCTCTTATCGCTTCCGCACCTCTCGGCCTCAAACGAGCAAAAGAAACGCTAGGTGGACAAGGGCCTTAATGGCCGCGCGGGTAATTTGAAAATAAATACGGGGGCAGTACAGCACGTAAACAAACTTCGCACATCTTAAAAACTGCCTTCGCATATTTTATTATTAATGCTTGTTACATGCGTAACGTAGCTTAATCCTACTAAAAACCTACACAAATGTATCTTCGACATACGTGCCTACACTTGTAAAGGACACCGTTGAAGAGCTTTTAGCTTTGTTACCTGACTTGCGGCAAGTTCTTGCCAGCATTTCGCGTCGTGACGTAAGCACACGAAGCATTTGTGCTCCAGACTACATGCGGTTGATGCTCTAGATTGGTTGGCAGTGTGCTGATGTGATAGGTGTAGGCTGTTCACGATAAAGTGAGCACTTTTGAGGCTGTAGTTACTTTTTCCTTTTAGCCGCCTTCAATGCAATAACCACATTTAAAATAAATATTGCCACGTAAGTAATAAACGCAATATGTATATTCCACCGAACTCGGAAGTTAACGTCTAAGGCTAAAATAAAATGTATTTATTGACTATTATTCTAAATGGGAGGTATTTCAAAAGTGTACACTTTACTGTGAATAGCCTATACACTGATGAACCACCAATTATGGGATCGGAGCAACTTCCTTGAGCATATTGCTCATTGTACGAGTAACGGTATATGACCGAAGGATTGTGACAGATTTTTTCTGTTTTTGGGAGGGGGGGGGGGGGGGGTTGGAACGGTTGTTTGAGGTGTCAGAACCCCTTGGCGGTAGGTTCAATTTTTTTTACAAATTCAAATACCCAAATACGACGACGCTGGTGTCAGTATGGACCTACTGCTCAAAACTAAGCGCGCATTTGTGCCAGTTTTGCACTCAGCGCGAAACGTAATGCATGCCCGTGAATAACCTTTTCAAGTTTGCCCTATGCAAATACAGGTGCGAGAGAAAGAGAGAGAGGGAGGATTAGAGGGTCGAGAAGGAGACACTCGCGAGACTCCCTGTATGAATAATAATTATTATTATATCACGCGTGGTCCGCAAATATGGATGGCGCATAATTCCGTCCGTGTATGTGGCGCGCGAACCCTTTACCGGTCCTGATACGTTTTCAATTCGGCTCACCACTTTTGTGTTCTTCATACTTGTTTCAAATCCCCCTTCCATTTTTTTTCCTTTCTGGGCTGCGGAGAGGGGTGGAAAAACGGTGGGGGGGGGGGGGGGGCTCCACTCTTCATCTGACGTCGTTTCTTGTCAAATTCAAATTTTCTGGTGGATGTTTTTTTCCGGGCCGGCTCACAGAGCGGTTGTGCGAGAGTGAATGTGGTGATTTTGGAAAGGGGGGGAGGGGGAGGCTTGAGTGATGGAGCTGAGAAGTTGTTTGGAAACTCAGTGTCGTATTAACATAAACCTCTTTTATGATGGCGAGTGTTGTCTAGTAGATATTCCTTTATGTGGGACGAACAACCCTTCCCCGCCAGGCAATTCTCCTCAAACCCTTCTGGGCTCTGCCTATACCCCGACTTTCTATAACCCTTCCGACGCACCGCCGACAAACTTATTCCACAGCCATTTTTTTCTTTCCTTTCATAATTTTTTAATTTAAGTGAGACGTCCTTCAGTGCCGATCTCCCTCGTACCCGAGTCTGCAGTTCGTCCTCACAACTTCATCATAGAGTGTGAACATAACCATTTAAACGATGACATACTATATTGGACGAAATACGGCGTTTAATATTCATGCACAAAGGGGCAATTACATCTCATAGGACACGCTAGGGCCAGTGAGATTATGACAAATCACTATATAGAACTATTAATTTAGTTAAAAATATAACTATCTACTTCCTTACGAAACACAATCGTTAACGAGTAATATTAATTTTTACGCAGTTCCGTGCAGTTATTTCTGTTGTGAATGCTCGAAAATTTGCGGTAATATTTAACGTATCACCAAATGGGCACGTCATGAGACGTACGATAATCTGGTATTTCTGCAAACTTCTTATTATTTATTTTATTTCCACCGCAAATTTATCTTTTATAGTTACTATTTACATGAAAAATCTATTGGCAGGAATCTTTGTTACATAGTTACCCTTTGTGCTTGTAATTTTCTGCAAATGTTTGTTTATTTTATTGTTTACGTCTTTAATTGCAGTATTAGGGTTGATTATGATCACATATTGAAATATTTTCAGAGTATTGTTAAACTAACTAAATGTTTAATGCTACGTTTTAAGACAGCAATGTTAAACAGATTACTAAAATAAATCTATTTAATTGTAAGCATTGGTCAATAGTTAGCAACGTAGTACAATATATCATATTTTGCAAGGGAATTTTTGGAAGCGCTTCGCCTATTGTGATATGGCCAATTCAAACTGGACTGTGTTAAAAAATATCTCGGTTTTTGAAACTATTAAGTCAGTATCTTGTATCCTGAAGCTTATTGAAAATGTACTCAAAAATTGTTATTTATGTTGGACCCTATAGTCAAGATCTACTCAGGATATTATTTTAGGCCGCCGGTGTGCGCGTGACGCAAGAGAATAATGCCCGAGTAACCAATTAGCAGAAAATGACTATCTGAATTGCTACATGTCCTGTCTTACAGCAATTAAATTGCTATCATTAGCTACTAGAACTTCTTGCTCCGGCAGAGTTACAGTTACAGATAAGTAAAGACTGAAATAAGTTGCAGATGGCAGCAGCTCGATGTAATATGATTTCTCTATCAAGGTCCTCAAGAATTCTACATAACCATTTATCTATAACCTTCCTTGTACGTTTTGTCAACACTTTACTTCAGAAGTAGCGATATAATGCATCTACATAAATATTTTATAAATCAGCTAAGACGAGGCAAGAAAAGGCATTGACTTATTTAGCATATTTCGGATAAAATTTACTTAATTTTCTGCTTGATTTATTGAATTTTTGGTTAGAATTTGATTGATTTGATGCGTTCACTATTCGTGCAGAATTTTTTTGGGGGGCTGAAATCCGACGAAGAAATATTATTTTGGGGTGGAATTGCTTGAAATTCAAGGAAAAATCATGAATTTTGGGTCAAAATTTTGTTTTCACTATTCATGCAGGGTATTTTGAGGGCTGGAATTCGACAAAAAAGCTTGAAATTCGAGGGAAAATCATGGAATTTGGGTTAAAATTTTGCGTCCACTATTCGTGCAGAATTTTTTGGGGGTTGAAATTCGACGAAAAAAAATCTTGATTTAGGGGTGAAATTGCTTGATTTTGTAGTAAAATTGCTTGATTTTTGATGAAAATTGCTTGCTTTTTAAATTGAAAATCCTGCTCGGGCATTTTTGAGAAAGTGATAAATTTACTTGATTTTGGAGTAAATATGTTTGATCTTCGATGAAAATTGCTTGTTTTTAAAATCGCAAATTGGTGGGAAATGGAGCTTCTAGAAACAAAAGAAAATAGCTTGAAAATGGGAAAATTGCTTGAATTCTGAGCTTAAATTTATTGATTTTCGATTAAAGGGGGAGGTGCGCCAGGATCCCCATTATACATCTACTGGCGTATTACTGGTGGAAGGTTAACTGGCCTAACAGCAATACATACACCGAATTTAAAAAGGAATTTGTTGCAAATTTTCGGAACAAAAAATTTAAGGGAATCCAAGAGCTCAGCTCCAAGCGGAAATGTTTGTGCCCGGTAAATGTAAAAAGCTGGAAACCCATCTCTTAGAGATGTATGCTCGATCGCGAAATTTGGATCGACCTATTAGTGACGAAAAATGTATTGCTATGATATTATATCAGCTGCCATACAGATACCATACACACTGGGCAGGTAGATATCTCAGCGACATCGCTTCTTTCAGAGAGAACCTACTAGCCCTTGATCAGATAGAAAGGCTACAGCATCAGCAAAATAAAAGTGATTCTGACTGATTAGGTAATAATGACAGAACGCAGCCTATATAGACCGACAACAGCAAAGAGAGAGCAAGGAAGTCCTCCTAGATATGAGTACAGACCTAGAGTAAAGAATTACTGTACCAAGTCCTACCAACTGCGAAACCAAGGGGGTTGGAACTGGATTTAACAGGCCCTATCATGGAAGGAGGTACCATCAAAGAGGTGGATACCACATAGATGAACGATAGAGAGGTCCAAAAGTAGAACATAGTGTCTGAATCGCATCCTATTGAATCAACCGTGCCACATAGTCCGTCAAACCAGCAAGGCATGACTAATAACCATGATGAGTGTTATTGTCCAATAATGCTGGTCAAATAATGCCAAAATTCCGAGCAGCTGAGGCGGCTGCCAAGCTCAAGATGGAAGGGGGGCAAACTGGAGTGCGGCCAGACTATATAAGAACAGACTGAGCAAGAATGGGGGTCGCCATTACTGTCCGCCTACCACGAGATTCCCTGCGGAGATACCATTGTCCAGGGAAGACGAGTGCTGTCAGCTTCAACTTGGCCTTCCCTGCCGTGCGGGCCTGACCGACCGATTCAGTGCGTGATCTAACAGTGGTGAGTATAAGTGATTAGCGTGGGTAATCGAGTAGTACTATAGCACCCCGCTTCAGCTTGTAGTGCTTATTAATATTATATTGTCCTTCTGATGGAAGAATAATTATTGTTGTATTCAGGGAAATTCAATAAAAAGCTCTAAGTTATATACTTTGATTATTAGCTTATTGATAACCCCATTAGCATAACCAAAATAAAAATATGAAAGTAGAACACTGGTGGAGGCACCTCACGTTTCCACCAATATGCTTACAGTGTTTTCCCCTTGCTACATAGTACTAACACTATAAAATTTCTAATCCTAGTTTACCTGTAGAACACATTCTGCTTAGTTGTGTAAAACAGCTAACACATAACCTAATGCACGGTGTGAGTGTGCAGCATTTACTAACATTTAACAGTGACGTTAAAAAGTTAATGTTCATAAATGTCACATACTGGCAATTAGGAAGTGCACATTATATAGATATATGAGTGCTGAGAAGGACAACACTTTTGCATCATCCACGAAGAAAGCTTTTAAGAGAGCAATAATCGACCTCTCAGAAACTAGAGCAAATACTGAAAACAGACAAAATACCCAAGCAGATAGATTTCACGTGTTAGTACAAAATGCAGATGAGTTGTTGCAGGATAAAAGAAAGAGGTTTAGCCGAGCCAGACAGCGTGCAGTACGAGCAGCCAGGTAGTTTGCAAGCAATGAAAGGATACGAAATGCCAATTCAAGAACATGCTAGCCACATAGGTTTAACAGAGAACGCGTATATCAATACAGGTACCATTCACGAAATTCATTTAAAAGCTCAAAATAAGATGGCTTAAGAACAAGTAAAGGTAGTTTTCTCAGACCCAGTCCAAGTTCCCACATTTTCGGGTAATTCAGATCAGGATATAGACAAATTGTTAGATTCATTTGAAACAGCTAGCCTACTCAATGAATGGAATGATGGTCAGAAATGTGCTAGAATCGAACTATATCTACAGGCAACAGGAAAACACGTATACGAAAATACAGTAACAGAGAATGCACACAATAACCCCACATGGCAGGAGATAGTAAATAGGTTAAGAAAGGTATTCATTGTTCTAGATAAGAAAGGAAAATTTTGGGAATTGCTACACACCAAAAGATAGAAACTAGGGGAAATATGTCAGTCCCATATATAATATTTGCTATATTTGAAACAAAATTGTAGCCTTGAGATGCTAGATAGTGAATTCATAGTAGTTGTATTTAATTAACTCTTACCAAGCCATGCAGATAAAATCCTAGGGCAGCAGAACAACACATTAGAACAGTTAATGAATAATCTACAGAGAGTAGAATTAAGGCATGAAACACTACATCGCATGTCTACTCAAAACTGAGTTGCACATAGAAAACTAAAAACTCCAGACATAAATAGATAAAATCAAAGAGGTTCTAAATATGTTAACCACATCAGAACAGGGGTCACACAACAGAGTAACTCACAAGGATCTGAACAGACCAGTTATAAAGAAAATATCCGAAAAGCAGTCAAAACACAACATAGTGACAATAGAAATAATAGAAGATTTGAAATACAAGGAAATCAAAACACAGCATCTGTAGTAATAATCTAAAGAGAGTATAGGCCAATTTATTATATACGAAAAAGAAATACAGTACAGGACCCAGAAAGACAAGAAACACATAAACAAGGTGGTCGTAAAGGTCCCAAGGCATGCTACGAAAAGGGAAATAATGGCACATATAATAAGATGAAGAAGGCAAATAGGTACCAAGGAAATAAAAGTAAATATAAAAAGGCTGACAAAACTAACAGGTGCCAGGGCGATAGAAATACCAGTTCAAAAAACTAAGTAACCAGGGGGGAAGAGCATGTTACCCTCGTGCAAATAGAAAACAACAAACATCTATCGAGAACAATCAATTTTTTCTGACAAGGAGGGCATTGTTATGGTTAAATAATGCTGATCAATTAATACCAAAGTTCAGAGTGGCTGGGTGGGCCTCCCAACCCAAGGCGGAAGGGGGGCAAACTGGAGCGCGGCCAGACTATATAAGAACGGACCGAGCCAAGCCGGGCGTCGCCATTACTGTCCACCTATCACGAGCTACACTGCAGAGACGCCATTATCCAGGGGAGAGGAGAACTTGGCGTTCCCTGTGGTTGCGGGCCTGACCAACCCGATTCAGTGTGTGATTTAACACTGGTGAGTTTAAGTGATTAGTCTAGGTAGTAGAGTAGTACTATAGCACCCTACTTCAGCTTGTAGAACTTATTGATTTTATACCATCCTTCTGACAGAAGAATAGTTATTGTTGTATTCAGTGAAATTCAATAAAAAGTTCTAATTTGTCTACTTTGTAAATAGCTTATTTCTAACCCCATTAGCATAACCAGAGTAAAATATAAGAAAGTAGCATTCGAGTAACCAGGCAGATCTCTTAATAAGGGCTCAACAGTACCTGGACAGTGCACTATACCAGTGCAAGACAAAATTACTAACCATAACTTTGAAGTAGTGCAGGTAGCTAAAGTAACTGAACAGAATTTTAACCTGCAAAGTAATCCGGGTTTTGCAATACATCCTGGAGAAGGAGATTACTTTGCGAATCTGGAGGCACTAAACCTATGCACACCTGTTTTTGTACCCACATCACCGAGTGGTACATGGAGTAACAACTCCAGCAAAAATAATGGTAATGACACAAGTTAGGACAGGAAATATAACTGGTTAGCAATCCAGCATTTTTGACCCTGATAAACTACCAGTTCCACCAGTTTTAGTGTAACAAACGCAACTTCAAGAGAGGGAAGTGAGAGATGAACTTAAATTGTTGGTAAAGCAGAGTAGTTATGTATAGCAGAACCAGGGACAAACAATAGCCAGGTTCCATCCGCCACATTTGATTCCACGACAAGGACTGGGTCAGGATGCACAAGGTGCTGGCCACCTTCTTGGATTCCGACATCATGCTCTGTCATTCTCAGGGCACTACCTGCATGATGGGAGCAAACTTTTATCCTGGAAAAACCCACACTGTATTGGTGGCACAGTATTTTAGCAAATGGCATAGTACCACTTGCTAAATTTTGATGCTTGGCCACAGGACTCTGCTGCTGCTGGTCAAACTCTGAAAGGGTTTTTATCAAAGGTCAAGGTACTGTTGTGTTACCCCCCTCAACATGGGTGGGTGGTGACAATAAACTATGGCTATCAGTCAACCGACCAGCCAATTGGTTGCGTGTTGCTATAAGTCCTTGGTCGGCTAAGATGGTAGCACATAAAGGAAAAGAACATTACCGGGTGGGGCAGTGGTCAACAACCACTAGCCCCAGCCAGAGGCTAAGCCTCAAGAGGCGGAAAACCTCATGCAAAAGAAATTAACAATGGCAACAACAACAAAGAAAGACCCCTGGTACCTTGTGTACCAAAGAGCACCAAATAAAGTGTTCACCAGACCCGTCATTGAATGGAAAGTATTTATAGCAGAATGCACTCCACTGGCAGGGGTGGAGAAGCAGAAGGCACTATATTATGCAGAGAGGATCCTGGATCCCGAGATTGTTTGGAGTCAGGTGAAGGCCCCAAACAAGTACTAGTCCGATTGGCTCAGGAGAGTACTCCCACTGATATCTCCCACTGATATGAGGTCAGAAGTACAAGGATTTATCCAAGCACTTGCTATGCAAAGAGCCAAAACAGTGCATGTGAGGGCAGCACCAGCACTGAACAAGGGTAGTAGAGAACCAGGACCTTCTCAGGAAGCTGAAACTGAGGTGGGAGGCCCCCTTTAGGAAGCTGAAATAAGTTACGAGACTGTACAGTGTGACTCCTCGCAGGCATTAGAGGAGATCCTAGATTACACAATGGTGATGGATGAGAGAAAATAAAGTGAATAAAGAGTGTGCGAATTTCCTGTCACCGAAAATAATGTGGCTCAAGGCCCTTCTGGATCTACAGGTAAGGCGAAATGCCAAACTGAGTGCAGAAACTAAGGGACTCCATGACTTAAAGAATTTCCTAGACCACCTAGAGTCTGGGCCACAAACAGCCATGGTGCAGGAGAGAAGAGTGGCCCAGCTACAATCCTTTGCAGAAATAGTAGAATATCAGAAAGCACATAAAGAGAGGGGATAGTAGCACCCCAAGAAAATGAGTGACTGTTGGTTCAGGGAGATGCCTTGCTACCAAGAAAACAATTCTGATTTACCATAAAGAGGGCGAGGGTAAGTCAGAAGAAACTAAAGACAATTTGAAGGCACTCGATCCTGTGCAGGAAAGGGCTAAGGTCAGTAATGCGAAAGCAGTGGGTAGAGGTGGAGTACTTTTGGTAGCTGAGGATGAGAAAACTCTCCTCTAGCTTAAAAACAACAAGCATATAGAGGAACTGGGACCTAGGGTGGAGGACCCCAAGAGGTGTGGGTTCAAGATCATTTTTGATGTACCAAGGGCCTATGATGACCTGGAGCTTCTGGAAACCCTGCATATCCAGAACTTTAGGGAATTCCAGATTTCCCAGTAAGAGTTGAAGAAAAACACCACAGTATGTTTCAGGGCAGGATCCAGGGAGAACAAAAAAGGTAAACTTTTTCCTTGAGGTAAACCCAGCACTAATAAAGTTGCTCATTGCCAAAAAACTGCTTGTATATAAGATTCCAAGGGTGTCACATCAAGAATGAAAATGTGAGATGGCGTGCTCTGCTGTGTCGAGAAGGGGCACAAGCATAATGAGTGTAAAAAGAAAGGCAAAGCATACAGTGTTTTAACTACATAAAATACAAGAGAAAATATGTGAACCACTACATGGGATCACTGGAGATCGATAGGACCCAATATGATTATTCGCCTCACACCACTGCTGTTGGGATCAGATAAACCTGCAGAGGAGTACAGTTCCAAACACGGAACTCCATAGGTTTGTGATGGAGCAACAAATTGATATGGTCCTGATTCTGAAACGCTGCCTGCTCAGAGGAAGAATAGCAAGTTTCCAAGGTTATTTCATATTAAACAGAGAAAAACCAGTGTCAGGAATATGCGTATGTAATCCTGATATAAATTACATACCAATGGAAACTCTTTCAAACATGCATCATGGATGTATAAGGGTGGAAATGGGAGGGAGGAGTGTGATGAAGGACAAGGAAAAGCACGTTGTATTTGGCACTGACATCAATGCCAAATAAGAACTCTGGAATTCTCCTGAGACAGACATCATAGGAGAGGAGGTTAACAAATATCTGTAAAGAAGGAACCTGCAGGTTATGAATACACCTGGTCACGAAGCGACATATTTGATGTCTGCCCATGACACGGAATTGTATCTCGATATAACCATGGCGATGCTATGAGCAGCTGATTGTGTTGTGGACTGAAGAGTTTCAGACGAGGTCACTAGCGACGACAAGATGATCCTGTTCACCTTCCTGATGGCCAGTAAGGGAACAATCATACCAGCAAGGCTCAGATATATAACTGCCAAAGATGATTGGCACCTCTTTGACAGAGAACTGCTCAAGGGAATAACAATTTATACACAAAATTGTGAAACAATGGATATACATGAAAGAGCCGAAAAACTGGTAAGGGTGATAATGGATTCCTGTGAGGAAGCAATTCCCCGTGTTTCCAGGAAAGTACCCCATCATCCCTGGTGGGATGACGAGTTAGAGTATTTGCAGAAGACTGTGAAAAACCTCTGGAAAAGGTTTAAAAGAACCTACAGGCTTGATGAAAGTCAGAGAGAGGTCGAGCGGTATAATGTGAGAGGGGACTATCAGTGGAAACTGCGAAATAAAAGACAACATGATTGGAGAGAACTTGTTACGGATAGGGGAAACGAGGACCATGGGGCCTGGTCTGGCGATGGTGGCAGTGAAGATAAATTACTCAGAAGAGCTTCCAGCTCTTGAGGCTGATGGATATCTCCTGCAATCTTTCAAAGAAAATACGAGCCACATGATGAAATTCTTGTTGCTGGAGGATACATGGATAGGTGAAGCCGAATATCACCAAGAAGTACGTGAAATTATGAGACTCTCAATGAATACTGAGAACACTGCACCTTTACCCTTGGAAGAAATAAACTTGACTGTCAGGAAGATAAAGTTTAAGAAAGATCCAGGGCTGGGTGGATTGACAGGAGAAATGCTTCTCAGATCATATCCAAGGATAAAGATTGAGATGTTGGCTTTGTTTAATGACTGACTTTAAATGGCCACTTTCCCTAAGGTGTGGAAGAAAGGACTCATGAAGGTATTATACAAAGGAGGAGGGGAGAAACCCGAGACATGACAAGTCGTATACACCAATTATGCTTTTGTCAGTGATGGGGAAAACACTGAAGTATTTGCTGAACAAAAGACTAATAGAATACCTGAAAGTAGTCCAGGGAATACACCCAAGGCAATACAGCTTCGTCAAGGGTAAAGGCATGGAGAAGGCAGTCATTGGCATGGTTAATCATGTAATAAAATATGATGAAACCTATGTGCTGGTGATATTCTTGGATATATCAGGAGTACTTAACAATGTGTGATGGCTGCAAATTTTGTGGCAACTGTGATTGTTGGAGTGACCTAAGAACATCTACGGGATCATAAAGAGCTTCCTGACAGACAGAACCTGTATACTTGAACTTGGTGACCACAGGGAGGAGAAGGTGCTTAGCAAGGGCTGTCCACAAGGATCAGTATTGGGTCGTATACCGTAGAATGTAATTTTCGAATGACCACTTTGGCTTGCCTCCTAAGTGGCTGTGGGATTTATGGTTATGCTAATGATGGGTTGTCATTGGTATTACCATAGACTATGTGTGAGATCGAGGGAAGGGTAGAGAGTGCTCTGAGAAAGATCAATAAATGGGCTAAGAACTTCAAATTGGAGTTCTCAGTTGAGAAAATTAACAAGATACTGGTAAAGGGAAACATGAAAAGAGTTCCAATATTTAGAATCAATGGATGGGTTGTAAAATTCGTCCACAAAATTAAATATTTGGGAGTGATGTGGGTGACCCATTTCACATTCAATGGCCATGTTCACTATATGGCAAATAAGGCTGTTATGTTTCAGAAACTGAGAACTGTGGCTCGTTCAAACTGGGGTCTCGACTACCAGATGTTAAGACTCATGTATAAATCTGTATTTATGCCTATACTAATGTATGTCTGCAGGGTATGGTATCCAGAGGTTGAAAAGGTTCATGTGAAAAGAAGGGTGCTATGTGCACAAAGGGTGGCACTGTTGGGGATCACCAAGTCCTATAGCACAACTTCGACAGATGCCTTACAAGTTTTGGCTGGAGAAATCTCACTGGACCTCTTGACAATGGAGAGAGATGAAATAGTAAGGAGAAAATGGGTGGAAACGAATCTCCCAGAGAATCAGAAGGCAATAAGAGAGAACTTCCGGGAAAGGCTGTGTATGGGGTGGCTTGACATTGGTCATTACTCCGTGCAGTACTTGACCAGGCATGGGAAGTTTAAGCCGAAATTGTTCTCTATGGGGTAGGTTGAACATCCCAACTGCATGGTGTGTGGGGTACCTGATACCTCTGCCCATGCAGTAGAGTGTCCGAAAATGGAAGACCTATGTTTGGAATTCGAAGAGAAACATGGACCCTTGGACGTCCAGAACATTCTTAGGGATAAGCTATTGGCACCCGAGTTACTATGGTACATATTAATGGGAGGAAAACATAGAGAGAAATTTGACGTCTGGTGGCTGAGCCACAGTCTGAGTGGAGAAATAGGGGCCAGTACGGGTGATGTAAACAGCCAAGATGACTGAACTCGTCTTACCACAAATGCTGGTTTTGAATGAGTGCGGGGGAGCCATCTATCAAAACTAGTACAAGAACAAGAAACAATGGTTCCTGTGCACAGGTAGATGACCAAAACTTATGGACGGTTATGCGGGGGAGAGGGATTAAAAGGGTCCAAAGGCCCCCCTTCTGGCTGCTGCTTGACAGAGGAAAGGAAGTCGGAAGACAGGAACATCGAATACCATCATCCAGGTTGATAATGCGAGTTATCGGCTTAGAAAAAGAAGATCCTGGACAGGATGAGTCAGGGCCACCAGGTGATGAATGGGTTTGTTTATGGAACCCAGTTATATTCATAAGAAAAAGGTTCGTTTAGATGACATGGAATATGGTCAAACGAGTGCGAGACTACAGACGAAGAGCAGCAGTCTGTGCCATGGGCCGAGCCAAGGAAGTGGGAAAGAAGGAAATTGGAGCCCAATAGGACATTCTTATGAAGGAAGTCAACACTGGACAAGAAAGGGAAATCGAAGTGTACAGAGAAGTCTTCCTTCATAAGCAGTTTGTAGGAAGAAACGAGGCAGCCCCTATTTCAGAGAAGATCGTGACTATTGGCTGGCCGGATGGCCAGCCAATGTAAACTGGACAAACTGACCATCCTGATAGCAGCCTTGGTCGTATTTGTCAGGCAGATGGAGGGCGGCGAGAAGATCCTCTTCCCACGAATGGAGGCCGTGGACAGGCTCGTCAACGCCCAGGTAGGTCTGCCCACGGAGAAGGTAGTGCCCCTGAGCTTGCGCAAGGAGTGCTACTGAAGCAGACGAGAGGTTCTCTATGAGATCACACTGAATATCAGTTTGCAGAAACGACAGTATATATACGTACATACATGGCAAACATAATTTACATATGTACATGCATATATATATAGAATATATTTATAAGAAAATGACACATTTAAGAATTGTTAAGTGATTTGCATATTGTACCAATAAAATAAAACGTCATTGAAAAACATGTGACATGGACAACCCCAAAAATCCGATTGTGTCTTTTCCTAGATAAGACTGTCTTGTTCCAGGAAACAACCGATGATGACGACTACAGCGATGGCACCGGAATACGAGTAAGGAGATGGCAGGAGTAAAGCGCCTAAAGATCAAGGACGGGACCTTGGCATGAATTGTATGTTAGTGTGTGTTGAATGTGAACAAAACAATTGACTGCAGTGAGGTGTACTGTCCGTGCGCCACCACTGAAACCGCGTGGTATGAGGAAAGGGGAAGGCAAGACAGTGAGTCACAGTGGGGAGTGAGAAGCTTGGCCACGCATATACTATCCGCAGTAACACATTTAGCTGCGAGTGTTATATCTGTCCTGAAGAAAAACACAGTCGTGCATTCTGAGGGCCGGAGAATCTTAAGTAATATAATTTCAAAGCGTGATGAAGAGGCGAAACAAAAACGTTATGCTTTCACAGCAAACCAGGGGACGGCAAGAGCTGCAGACTACGCTGGAGTGTCGCAGACGTTGATTAAAAAGATACGGAAGGAACAGAAAGAACTAGATAACAGTGGGATGGGCGGTAGCTTGCACACGCCAGGTAAGCAACGGAAAACTAGGCCGGAACATACTGTCGTGAATATTGATGACTTTGATCTATGTGTTTTTCGGCGGACGATTCAGGATTTTCATATTCAGGAAAAAACGTTGTCCCTACCATTGCAAAATTTCTGCCCGTGGTAAAGGAGAAAATAGACCTTCCGTGGTCGCATATTTCATTGCGTAATGTGGTAAAACAAATAGGTTTTCGGCGGAAAAAATCGCAAAGTAATCTAAAGTTTGGTAAATGTTGGCAACATGAAGAACTGTTTGGCATACATGCTAATGTGAATTCGGGTAGCTGATTAATTGTAGTACACGCTGGGGGTATTAACGTAGAAAATCCGGGTTCACCATTAACGACCCCGCTGCCTTGAGGTGAGTGAATGTTTTCTTTGTACGATAGTAGTACAGTAGTATAGCGTGGCCGGCTTATCGTTCCAAGGTCGCATTCCTGCCAGGGTTTCAGAAGTGGCGTGCGGACAGTATACATCGCACTTTGCACCCGGGGGCGAGGAGGAGGGAAATGATTCTAGTTACCGGCCATTCCCCGAATTTAAGTCCCGTACACACTCGAGTGCACTGGGCCACATAAAATTTATAAAGTGCGTGTGCTGTCATGTATAATTTTAACCGCGAAAGAAGGAGAAGCGTAGAACATGGCTGGTATGTGTGAGTAGAATAGTTTGCAGGTTTAACTTAATTTCGGATAGCATGGCGGATTAAAAAAATGTAAATTTCCTGGTGGAAACCTGAGAAAGAAATGAGCCGATTTAGCTTTGTTTATGCTTGGAATGGTTAACCTAAAGTTAGAAAGTTCTATGTAATTTTTTTTTGGTATCGGACACCTAGAGGGGAGGTTTGGTGAGGCCAGCGCCAGTTCCGCTGGGTACTTTGTTATTATGTTCACCCAGCTGCCATCTTGGATTCCGACATCATGCTCTGTTATTCTGGTCACCCAGCTGACATCTTATATGAACCATCTTGGTAGCCAGTATATCGCCATCTTGTTTCTTCCCGCCATTTTGTTTTAGCATCATGTTCTATCATTTCATTATGTTTTCTCATGCTCTGTCATTCCATGATGTTTTTTCATACTCTATCATTCTGTGTTGTCTCTATGATTCCGTGTCTCTCATTCCTTGTTGTATCTTTCATTCCATCTTGGCTTTATCTCATTCCATGTATTTCCTTTCTCTCTTGTCTTCTTCGCCCGCCATCTACACAATGCCTTCATCGCCTGCTAGGGGTGCTAGTGTTGCTCTCACTTGGCCGCCATGTTGGTTATAGAGTTTCCTGCTAGGGGCGCTGTTATTTCAGGGCTCAAAATATCGTTTGGAGGAGGGTAGGATCGAACTGCCGAACCTTGGGTTGGAGCGCAGACACCTTAGACCAATCGGCTATCGGGATATGAGCTGAGCTAAGGGTTTATAAATAAAATTATTGTGTGCGTGTGTGGGAGATGAACAAATATTTTGTCATGGTTAATCTAATGCATATTGATAATTTTGTTATATATGTTTTTTGAATATCCCAGAATTACATACACCAGCAATAAGAATTTTTACATTTAAAGTTTATTTTTCATTAATATTATAAAGGCGTGCCTTAGCAATAAATCACAAATTTTTATAAAAATTTCTATATTCACATATTTTTTTCATTAAAGGCATTAAATTCTTTTTCTTGTGCCGGTCATCCATCCTTTGGTTATGGAACTTAGAATTGATTATGCGAGCATGCATGGAAAGGCAGCTGCCTGACCCTGTCAAATCAATAGTAAATTATTAACATTAGGCATCGATGGATTTATTAATAAAATGAAAATTATTTTCTTTAAATTTATTTTACTATCTGAAAAATGCCCATTTTAAAAAAAAATACAGCTGGCAACATTAAAAAAAAAAATTTCCAATGCAAGGGTGGGTATTCGGACCCTCAACTCCTTAATCAGGGGTTCGGTATGCTAACCACTGTCCTACACCACTGACCACGTACAGCGATGCTTAAATCCTTTAATATGTGCATTCCCTCGTACAATTGTATTAATGTATTTAACATGTTGTTATATATATTTTTTTCATTGAACGCATATGTGGCTCATGACTACATTTACTGGAGAGCTTTATTCAGTTTAAATTTATTATATTTACCAGTTTGAAAACTTTTTTAAAGGCAACTGTTGTATAAAAACCAATTCGCTACTTTCTGTATCTTATATGCATTTTGTTATAAATTTTACTTTCTTATGACCATGATCTTATAGTGTACCTTGACTTGTGTTACCTTGAGCTAAAGCATTATGTAAATAACGTTATTCAAATAAATGTAAATATAGTTGTAACTTTTACTGAGTTATGGCCCGTGACTTCATGTGCACCGTAACATTATTTTGTTACCATCAGCTATAACGTTATGTGAATAATGATATTCACACCAACATAAATATATTAATAACTTTAACTCGGTTACGTGACGTGATGTTATAGTGCACGTAATGTTATAGGCTTATGACATACTGTTTAAGTTCCGTGCTGTATTTACATAAATCATGCAACGAGCCAATTTGTTACTCCGTAAAATAACATTCCTAAGTGTTACTGTAAAGTTATCCACCCTTCGTTCTGCGTTTGTATCGAACCATAACTGGTTCGATATATTATCACCACGAAACCATGTCGCCCTTGCAGATCAGCAACATTTCATTTAAAATTGTAATGAATTCTCTGCGGAGAAAAATGGAATACTGAAGAGCACTTCGGATGAATGAGTAATGCACTTGGATTGCTTGCAAGACGGCGTGGAAAGGGGCATAAATAATTTACGCCAAATGCTGGTTTGCAGCGCCTGTTTCCCGGGGAAGTGTACCATTACAAATAGCAGTAAATATTTTTATGTTCTGAAGAGAAATTGTCCTGTTTACACAAAACGAGAAGCGAAGACTTCGCGTTTATTCCGAACATGCGAAATTTTTATTTACTGCTGTAAAACCAACGTGCGAGAAAAGGACGGCACAAACAGTTTTTAATAAAGAAATAATTATTTAAAAAATGAAAGATAATGTAACCACAGAGAGTACTGTACGAAGAGTAGGTGTTGGAATTAGTGGAACTTGTAACCAGGAAAGGACTAAAATATTGGCCATATGTACGCAACATCTGAGAGGTTGAAACCTAGTCACCGAAAAACTATTTTTTAAGTGGTGCCAGTAATGGTAGTTATGATTATTGTATTCGGGCTGGGAAGCTTAAACTTGGCTACTACGAATTTTTGATCCTAGGTAGCACTTGTGTATATGTACCGAATTCTCTTCATTTTCCATGTAAACAAATAATATAATTGCAATTTTTATAAAAGAAAATATTTTTTGTTTGTATTGTGTTGGAAGCTTTGTGAATAATAAAGGCTGTTCATCGCATGAGAGTGGGAATTTATAACGAAGTATGTCTACAGGTTGTTTAATACTCTGTTGTAAAACTGATTTTTTCCAAACATTCTACAGCACAGTTACTTTAATTAAATGTGACAATAGAATTTTAAAAAATCCTTTCGATTACAGCCATACTCATTTCACTATTAAAATCGCAACAATTTTTTTCTCTAAAATAAAGTATTTACAAAAGATTAATGCCGTAAAAATGTGTATTTTTTATGTTCACGCTTGTTTACAGCACTGGAAAGGAGGGAGGGGAGCGTGAATAGTAGTTAAAAACAAAGTTCCTGTTTAATGTTTTGCCTGTGCAAGTGTATTTCAAAATTCGAGTCATACTTTTATGAAGCCGTGCTAATGTTCTTCTTCTAAGATATTCCTCCGCCTCGTGCAAACTAACCTTAACAAGTCTGGATAATCACACCAGAGGGACAACGTACCACATTCGTGCGCACTCAGTTGTAATGATTTTTGTATAAGAACTGTTTCTCATTAGAAGTTACCAAAATACCTATTTTATCCCGGTTTCTATTCAAATTATTTATCCATAAAGCATTATAATTTATAGATAAGATATTAATGACATTTAAATCTGACAGGGAAAAAAATAACTTTTATGAACACAAGTATAAAATGCTTGTGATACAGGGGGTATTTAGGAAAACTAAGTCATACTAACTAAACAAGTCATACATGGGGAGATTTTTCAAAGGTTTGATTAAAAAAGGCCGAAGAAACTGTGAATGGACTATATCACCAGGTTAAATGCGGCCTTTTTGGAAGACCAGCGCACTTTTCGGGCGAAATTTTCACTATGCCAAACAGTCGAATGCGCAATTGTTCATGTTGTCAACGTCATATATGGGGAGATTTTTCAAAGGTTCGATTCAAAAAGGCCGAAGAAACCGTGAATGGACTATATCACCATGTTAAACGCAGCCTTTTTGGAACACCAGCGCACTTTGCGGGCGAAATTTTCACTATGCGAAACACTCGAACGCGCAATTGTTCATGTTGTCAAAATTGTCAACTTCGAAGTTGTAACAGTCCCCACCATCATATTTGAATACAAATGTAATTAATATTCTAACATTTAAGCCATGTTTTAATCACGGATCACGAATTCAGACGCCGTTATTTACTATACCGTACGTTTATGAACAAATGATAATTAACACCACAGTAGGGTAGATAAGTACAAAGTGAGCATATTTAATCAAGGAACTAATAGTCAAATGTCCATAGCTAACCAGCATCACTCCCAAATATTTAATTTCATGGACCAGTTTTACAACCTATCTATTGGTTCTGACTGTTGAGTTCACTTTACCAGTATCTCTGCAGTTTTCCAAATGGAAAGGAACAATACTTATACACGACATTTTATGCAGTACACAAAGGTTACGTGCTTACGTAAAGGATCATAAAATATCACTCTAAAGGACCATATTTTACGTACAAGTGAAAATGTAGTGTGATACTTGTTATGTGACACGTTGATTCATCGTAATCATGGCCTAACCACGGATTTACGTGTAGTCGAGGAAATATTTGTCAATAACAACTTGGTAATTTTCGAAAATGGGTAATATTTATAGGTTCCTGATATCATAATCTAACTAAGACAGATCTGTAGAGTATAATTACTGATACCAAAGGCTAAACCAAGGAGACGTCGAGACAACTTCTTTCGCTCGGAGGTGCTACGTATCTACAGTTCCTGCAGGACGTGTTACCGGAATACTTGGAGGAAGTTCCTTTAGATGCTCGTGAGGCGATGTGGTTTTAGCAGGACGGGGTCCCACCTCATTTCGCCATTGCGATTCGCCGGCACCTCGACATGCACTTCCCGAACCTGTGGATAGGTAATGGAGGCCACGTAGCATGGCCACCACGCTCACTTGGCATCACACCGCCTGACTTCTGGCTGTGGAGTCACGTCAAATCGATGGTGTATGGCACGCCACTTGACACGAGGAATGGGCTCATTGCGCCGGAAACCTTCGCAACGTGCTGCTTCAGCACCCCACCGCCTGTGTAGCCGACGGTGGATGACAGTTTCAACAGACACTTTGGACAGAGATATCGAACAGACGCACTGTCCCCATGCCTTCAGCACCCCACCGCCTGTGTAGCCGACGGTGGATGACAGTTTCAACAGACACTTTGAACAGAGATATCGAACAGACACACTGTCCCCATGCCTTCAGCCCAAATGTGTAAATGAAGTGTCGTTTCATTGCACTGCCTGTAGCCTAGTTATTGTGACTGCCTATCCGCCCCTGTACATTGTCACTGCCATCAGCGGGCTAACTATGGAAGTTATACCAATTGTTCCTGGATGGAATATGCTCCATTTGTACATATCTACCCTACTTAAGGGTTTATTATCATTTGGCCGAACACCCGGCATGTGAAAAATCTCATATATCAAACTGCCATTTGCTTGCTGCGAGTACTGAAAAACTTAACTAATGCGGAGAACAGTAAAAGTTCAGAAATAGAAACTAGTAAAAGACATGCTCCTCCTTAAAAGTTTTGTACTTTATTGAAAAAAAAATGATATTGATTGGCTGGGGTCTACGAACCGTATTGTTCACAGATCAGACGACAAAAGGGCAAGATATTTTTAATACGTAACAATGAAATTGGTTTCAATCAGTGCTTCGTGAAAATTTAAATATTTCAAAAAGAGATATTTAGTTTACAAATAGCGTAAAAGAATTTAATTTAAAAACATTTAGCGTCTAAACTATTTTTTACTAGCCATTGCCAATGCAGCACTATTGTTGCCGTTTTCATTTTTTTGATTGATTACGAAACGTACTTCGTAGACAACATACACGTGGAAATTTCTTTTGTCAAAATTAGAGTACTTTAATGTCAATAGCAGTATTAAATATCTATTGCATATTACTTGTTAATAACACAGGTAGACATTTCAAACCGGGGGTGATTTTTAATGCTTGTTAAAAAATATATGTGACGATACCGTGAATGGGCTATATTTAATTTACGGACCGTTGACCATGTGGTTTTATAAGTTGAATTTACGGATATAATTTCCTGTTTTGTATTTCTACACTTATTTAATTTACTTTCGTGTTTATGTACGACGTTTTTACTCGTAGATCTCTCAGCTGTGTTGAGGTCCGTCGAGCAACCGCGAATATAAGGAGAGCTGAGATGTGTCTCACACAGGATGGTCGACATTTAGAACACTTATGAAGGGTGATGTGTGCGAATGAGTGTTTTCAGTTCCCATTTCACAGTGGTTATCTCACACCATATCGGTATTTACAGTATCTACACCCGACGGCCTTTTTATTGTACGTAAACTAGGTATGCACGCTAGAAAAACAACACGTTTCGTTGATTCCCGTTTGATTGAAGTAAGAATAAAACCAGTTTTCGTTCAGTTTCATTGTGCATAAACTACGCACGTCACAGACCGTATGCTTGATTGATTTACTTTATTGTGCGTAAACTATGCACGTCAGAATACAACTGTCTGATTAAATGAAATTTCCATTTCGACGATCTGTCCAACGATACCCCTATTCCCATTTGCGATTTCATAGCTTACCCTTCGTACCTCTACCTCCGGTATGATCGCGGGAATGGAATTACTACCAATCGATGATTCACATAGCGTATAGTTATCACAATTTTTCCGCGAACCCCCGGTGTAGTGTTGTTTCTGAGGAAAAGAGTTAATACGGATTCTGTGAATCATCCTGTACTACTAGCGTGCCCTCCATAACGATTTAGCGACTAACATGCGAAGTCATTTGACGGGACAATTTTCACTAATCTACCATAATGTAATATGTTAGGTGTGCGTCCGAAGTAACGTTTGAACCAAAATTACTGGATCGCATATAAATTTCTCTCCTTGTTTAAAACAACAAGTTACTGTATCATGCTTGTCCGAGACTGTGCATGAATTTTACGGTGTCTAAAACTAAATGTGTTCCTCACCAAGTATTTGGTTTCTTAATAGTAGACCTATCTGACAAGCGAATTTCAGGCGAAGTGTTAGTCTGAAGTAAAATTAGTAGATACGTGATACTTCAGAGAAATTTTTAAATTGGGATAGGTGCTATTTTTTACTGTTCAATGTCAACATCAACCACCTCAGTAGTTCATTTGCAAAGCAACCACAACTAAAGATCCAATTTCATAACAATTTGATTACAATTGCAACTCTCTACAACACACCTGATACAGGTAAACAGATTACAATAAATTAATATCAAACATTTGCAGCTGGTGTGCTTAATAATTCAATAGGCGTAATATTACCCTCTGCTAGTAGCAATCATGCACATTCCAAATTATTTACAATCATGTTAAAACTGACTACAGGCAGACTGATCAAAACCCCATGTTTTAATAGATGGGCAAACATAACGCCCTATACAAACTTTAGTACCTTTCGAATACTCTGCAATACAAGCTGTCTTAAAAGTTAATGGGAATTCCATATAAACATGACTGCACAAAACAGGAAAATACAAGATTAATATAGTTAAAAACCCAATAACATTTAATCAGAGGCCAATATGATTACTCACAACAGGAATCCCAGCCCTAAATTCCACCTAAAAATCAGTAAAGTACAGAATGGAACATGTTTCGCAATTTTCAGTCTCGTGTGCACATCAATGCAGGTACATAGTCAGGGTGACGTGTCTTTGACTAGAGTTAGACAATTTAAAGTTACTGCGATTTCGTACATACATGTCGGATTCAAATTCTTCACTACTGTTATTCCCATTTTACACTCAGCGCTACATCACTTTCAAATAGGCGCAGCCGAATCATGAACGAACACCTTAATCCACAAAAAGGGGCACGTTCATTATCAATTAATCCCTATAATATTCATGAGCACATTCATAGAAAACTACGTGACCCCAATATAGTTTTAAAAACACCATATCAATAAAATAGTTACTAACCAATATCAGGTAGTACTTCCCCATTTCATCACTTGCCGAAACCAAGGCGGTCCATTAAAGGGCGAACGAACTTAAAAAATACACTAAAATTTATATATTAAAAACGATTAATATTCGATCGGAGGCACCCCAAACAACATTTAAAAGGGGCCTACCACAGCACCGCTCGATAAAACTGGACAATAACAAAGTAATAAAACGTTTCGATTTCCATCACCGAGTGTGGACAGGTTAATGCGAACAAGTACAAGAAGCTGGGCCAGCCAAACGGGGCAGCGGCTGCAAAATATTCAGCTTAATTAAACTTCTCAAACCTGAGCAAACACTCAGAGAAATGCCGCATACTAAATTACTAGAAATTCCAGCCGACCAGCAAAATCAAGTTCACTAAAACCACGTACCATCTAATGATTAACTGCTGGAAAAATATCACAAATCACGATCAACATTTCACCCCCTATTAAACCTGTCCAACACTCCGAAATGTTGCATTCCCACCTTACTTCACAAAGCCCTGTCAACTAAACATTACGTAAAATCATCGGCCATCCAACAAAGACGCCGAAAAGATATTACAATATTTCAACTATCCATCGTAGCAGTAGGTGGAGCAGACAGCTACCACCGCAGTAGTGATGATGATCCATTCGCCGTCACTGGTGATCAAGAAGTGAAGGCTGGAGGGAATCGTGCCCCTTACACTCGAAGACACAATAACCCCCTCCATTCAGATCAGTGACGTCAAAGGAGGGGTAAGAGGTGAGGAGAATGACAAGGGGAAGGGAGGGGTATTCGAGCCCGCCAAAGTGGAAGTCTGCGCGCTGCGACCGTGGCGGCAAGGGGAACTAATGCCTAGATGGCAGTACTGCTGCAAACAATACTAAAAGGACGTTACAGAAAACATTCGCCGAAAAATATTCTTGTGCTAGTTTAATCTCTAGAACATACGAACATCTTGTGCGCATAGTTCGAAGCCCGTCATTGTTGTCATTTCACCAGAAAAGTAAAATAATTTAATTTATGACCATAACAACTTTTTCTTTGTTCATAACATCACCGATAAAAATATGTGAACATATTTGCTCATACATTTACAAATACGCGAGAGAACGCTTGTGTTCACGTTTTCTCGTTTCACATGTTCTTTTCTCCAATGACAATTTTTTTCTTGCTACAGTATGCAAATCACTTTAAAACCCTAAATGTGTCGTTTTCTTTATATTCATTCTGTACGTACATATACGCATGGTCATATGTAAATAATGTTTGGCATGTACGCACGTAAATCTACTGTCATTTCTACAAATTGATTTCCAGTGTGTTCACTGTCAAGAGTTTCTACCAATGACCTCTATGTTTATGACTCTACATGTTCTCCTGAATTTTTAATATTTTATCAAGTGTTAAAAATGTTGTCATGAAATGTTATGTTCAGTATCAAGAAAGAAAATAAAAACAATTCTGCTCTGAATAAATTATATTTTATTATTTTTCTACAATCAAGTTATTTGTTAGATAATGAAAGAATTGTTGTAGAAGGAAGTGCGACAAATTCTTGTAGCTAAATTAAACCGTAACATATATCACACAACACACATTACATTGCTCATTGCCTACTTAACATGTTATCTTACAGGTTGTTTACGGCCAGTTTAGCACGTTTCAAAGCCCTGCGTGGAATATACATCTCTGTCCAGTTTGTATCCTTCCATCATATGCAAAATTAGTATTGCCATTGGCCTTTTTTCTTTATTCATGTGCCAATAGCGTTACTGTGAAATCTGCGGGATCGTTAAAAATGTAAATGAGTTAACAGTACGGCCACTTTTACTCTTATCTGCATAAAACAGAGAGAAAAAATGTTAAATAAAATGCGTGGTCACGAATGTAAAAGTTACGCTTGGAACACGACGTTAAGGTATGGGACTACTTTTCATTTCTCGCTGCCAACTTAACTGGGAACAAACCAGTCAGCTTGCCGATTAAAACGCATGCTGTTAGGGGCAGGTATTTTCTTTTATCGCAGGTTCATTTCAAAAATGCTCAGTTTACTGTGAACCATCCATACCAGACAGTTAAATGGATTGTTTTGGTAAACGTCATAAAATTAGGCAATTTCGCACATATACTCATGAATGTTTTCTGAAATACGAGCACCTTTGGAGTGGCCAAAGAAAATTTTTCAGCTGCCATCGTGTGATAATGCGTTTCTTAGGGTACATCAAACAGAAGGTAGCTACCAACCGTTATGGCGTAGTTGATACTTAAAAAGAAGCCGTTCAAAATGTATTTGTTTCGCAGTGTTAGGATAATTCTGCATAGCATTTGGAAGCCAGTAATATTCTGCTGTGCGTATAAATAACGGCATGCACACGTACGCGCTGGAATATAATTGTTTTTCAATATCACATCTGATCCATTGTATTGTATTTTAAAGGGCTTTTTAACGTCGGCCGGTTTTATGCTTGAAGGCTTGGTAGGAGACGGCTTACAGACTAACTTATAACCTTAATTAAATTAATGCCCATGCATTGCCCGGGATTCGAACACAGAGCCTCCCGCACCCCAGATCGGCGGCGCGCCAACCAGCTGCGCCACGGGAGCGGGATGTCTACTTACATCTGATCATACGTGGTCTCTGTAAAAGGCTGTTCACGATAAGGTGAGCACTTTTCCTTAGAAAAATGTCATGCTCCTACCTGCATATATTTTAACGGGAGCGCAGAGTGACACCCGCCTAGTAAAGTTAATAACGATAGATGGAAAATAGTTCCATATCTTAACGTCGAATGAAAAGTGCTAGGTAAACAATTGTGATAACTTAAATTATTTCTCTCGCTTTCTGTGTTTTTTTTTAATGCATCGAAGTGCACAATTGAGCAGTTTTTATAGAATATTAACTTATGCATTGATATGAAGACGAATGTGCGCGGAATTCAAACCGGAGTAATGTGACTTTTGGTTAATCCGGTATATCTTGATAGAAACTGCGCTACAAGCCAGACCACATCACTGAGCGAGTATTTATTACTATTTTATTTCCAATTGTATCCTAAATAGATACCAGAGACAGTAAAAGGAAGGGATGCCATCAAACACGTCATTCAGGCTACCAGAAAACGCCACCAGGTGTCGCGAGGGTCACAAAACGAGGGGTAAGAGCTCTCGCTGTCTTTGCGAGGAAGGAGACAGAGTAGAGAAAGGCACAACCGCTAAATGGCAGTAGAAGCAGAACGCAAAGGGGCAGAAGAAAATCAAATGATGACGGGAGTTAGAGGAAGGAAAGTGATAATAATGCAGTATATCCAGCACGGCAACGGAAAAGATCAACGAACGTGTACTGTCGGTGAAGAAATTCGACAAACGTTGGAAAAGACACAGCTGTTGACGCAAGTAGTAGGGGCGTGGGGTCCTACTTGACTTTTGATTTATACGGACTATCGATTTGATATCAAATTGATTGCTCGTACTATTTTTTTAATTCGATATTAATCCGATGAAATTTTTTAATCAGATCCTAATCCGATAAAATGATACGATTCAGTAATCCAATTAATTTAATTAAATTAATTAGTAAAATAAATACATTCTTAATTTTTTTTTGTGAATTGATGAGTGTATAATTTCGTAGTGTAAGAGTGTGCTAAGGTGCTTAATTTCTTATCACTTTTTTTTGGAGAGTGGCAAGATAGGTCCTCGCTATCTGAGGTCTGGTGTTGTCCTGTGAGTGTGTGTGTAGAGGGTCTTAATTTTTTGGAGAGCGGCATGGTACGTCCTCACTCTTGGAGGTCTATCATACTGAGGTGTGGCTGTGTTGGGTACGGGGTGTATATATGCATTGTGTGATATTAATTTTCTATGTTATTGAGTTCCTTCCTGTCTGTCAAGTGACTGAGGGCTAAAACAAATCTGTTTCGACCACCGTCAGGCAAGCGACAGAGGTTATGGCATATTTAATGAAATTATTAGTATATACGTAATGAATGAAACGAAAAGAGATGTGAATACGATTTCTTGTATGCTAGTAATATAATTTAAACAAATGACTCATCGAATCACGAATATAAATTTTAAATGAATTAGAGATCCCAGCTATCCTGGTGTCATAAATAAATCGAGTAACTAATAATAGCTACAATTTCCCTATCAATATATAATTTAAGACAGAATAAATTACACGAGTTGAATTAAACGGCACTCTTCCTAAACACATTGACAAGGGATTTGAAAACACTTATCTTACGGCATTAAATGATTTTGATATACATCCATTCGATTGGGAGGTTGCTGTAGGAATGACATCAGTATAGGATTTGTGGAGACATAAGCTGTGTGTCGGGAGGGAAGTTGATCGTAGGCGACTGAGCTGTATATACGAGAAAAGTGGGAAACATTTCCACGAAATGAAAAGGTTCGGAAATAGGTATCGAAAATAGAGGAGAATGCGACTTTAGTCCAAATACACACAGCTACATGACTATGGCATATGGATAAAAATTATTTTTACGAAACAAATATTTCCCTATAGTAGTCATCTGAGCTTACCTCCCCCCGCAATCCGGCGGTAATCTCCTAGCTTAATGTCCAAGATGGAAGCACATGTTCAAAATATGCAAACTTACTAACAAAGTGTTAAAAAATAATTAACAAAGCCAAAAAGGTATCCTATTTCCCTACCAAGCTAGGTGTTATACATTTAAGCACCTCATCAGCTATCAACACCGAAACACATAGACAAGTAGACACACAAACATTTACTTATTGAAAAACTTTACAAATTGTTAAAAAAATGACCTGTTTATGAATTCACCGGTTTATATAAAGCCTAACGAAATATTTCACTAGAAAGTTTAAACAATGAACAACACATACTGAAAGAAAGAAATTTTTGTTGTACTCTTTGTCACGGCCAATTTTTCGTTTATTTTGCTACTTTCCTCCCGTGTATTGGACTTGTGTTATGTGCAGTACACCATGATAACTGCAATTTATATCACTGTTCGATTAGTTATTTTTGTTATTTTATATAATATTTTTAGGTTGAATTTCGTTGAGTGAGCAACATTTGTTATCGCATATGTCCATTTAAATAACGAATTTAAATCATTTTCGCCATTGCTATTAAATTCTTAGCCTGCATGATTCACGTTTCATACATTCTTTTCAGCTAACATAGATGGGAAAATTCAGCTGAAATATGTATTTTGTACTCTGTTCTGAGTTTAAAAAATGAAAATATAGGGTCTAACAGACAGCACAATGGATACTACAACTTGTTTATAATTGGCCATGTTCCACTGTACAAATTAAATTTTATCTTCGAAAATGATGGACGATGGCGATGATGTGATGATGATGACAATGATGATGATGATAATAATAATAATAATTTGTCACCCTGTCTCTCTTTTTCAGAAATTGTGAATCTTATTTGAACCAGGATGCATAAAGAAAAATAATAATAGTTTAATCAGTATAATTTTGTAGCTACCTTTCATGATAGTTAATGGACATAAGAGAAATGCTTTGGACCAACACTAACGAATGTGTTAATAAGAACAAAAAGGTTTCCTTCAACTTATATTTTCTGCTGCTCTCCATGTAATTTCTGGAATGAAAAATTGGGAAGTAATATTATATTTTTATAAGAAGGATAAAAAATGGAGAGAATAAAAACATTTTTGCTACCCTCTTTTACTCCTGCAGAGTAATATAGGTTTATGGTTTCCATCTGTGAGATTACTGTAGACGTTTCGAAAGAAAAGAGGAACTCTTCTTTTTGCCTCTGTTGAGGGAGCAAGATGGTTGAGTGAGGCGAGGGAGTGATGAAGAGTGGAAGGGGGAGGGGGGAATATATGTGAGGAACAACCTTTTTACGTCTGTCTTTATTCGTCTCTATTTGAAGAGAAGTAGTTTCTCGCTCTAAAAGCTGTTGTGTTACGCGAAACACACAATTTCAGAAAGAGACGGAGGAAGACAGACAAAGGGAGACTATGACGGAGAGCGGACGAAGAAAGAGGATAGAGGGTGAGTTTTGATGAAGAGGAAAGGGGGCAGAGAATTATGGACACGTTTCTCACCTGAAACTCTTTCAGAAACTTTACGTTGTTCGCTTCCCGAGCGAAAGAATTTGTCTCGACTTTGCTTTGGTTTACCCGTCGGTATCAGCACGTATAATCTACAGATCAGTTTTTGTTAGATTATGATACCAGGAACATAGAAATATTACCCATAAAAATTACCAGGTTGTAATTGATAACAATTTCCTTGACCATACGTAAATCCGTGGTTAGGCCGGTATTTCAATGGATTAACGTTGTACGTAACACGTATCATGCTACAATTCCACGTGTACGTGAAATGTAGTCCTTTGGAGTGGTATTTTATGATCCTTTACGTAAGCACATTACGTTTGTGTACTGCATAAAATGTTGTGTATAAATATTGTTGGTTTTAATTTTGAAATATCGAAAATTTATGTTATACGGTCGTATTTGTGCTGTAACATTGACGCGGCTAGAACAATTAGCGAAAGTATGGCGTTCGTGATTTATAAAATCTTTGAAAACATGTAGGAAAGAGTCATAACTTCCAGAACGAAATGTATCTGGGAGATGTAGATATGTTTTTGTGTACATGGGAACAGAACGTATGTAATAAACTTTGATCAGCTGAGAAAATTAAACTGTGTTTCATGAAGCAAGCATACCTACCAAAAATTGCAAACGTAACGGTAAACATTCTACCTTTCATACAAGCATTTTTACACCTCTAATAACCACAATAACAAACTGTAGCAATGTAAAACAATATTTACGAATTAAAAACAAAAAATAATCATAGCCAAATTTCTATTACACTTTAGTGCTCACTTCCAGGAGAAAATTATATATATATATATATATATATATATATATATATATATATATATATATATATATACACGGTACATTAATAATTTAAAACGTGGCAGACGACATCGCGAAAGTAAAAATAACCCCCATGTATAGCAAAGATAACACAAAATCGTCGATATTGTAATTAACTAGCGAGTATGGGAACACGGTATCACGTTCAGATCAAAACTAGACATCGAAAAACAGTCCCGATCACGTGAACGTTACGTTGATACGTATAGCAATAGGTTCCCTTGAAACGTAATAGTCAAGGTGTAACCGGCTTACGTGAACGTCTTACGTGTTATATGTTACGTGAAACGGGAAGAAACCGTAATCCTGACCTTAGGGTGCATTTAATCCTTAAAATTAATTTTCTTCTAATATTTGCGGATCTGCAACGATGAATACATGCGTTAAGTAAATAGCAGTGAGATGTGATAACCCTCCGAGAGATCAAGAATTACTCATAAGACTTAATGGCATTAACTGGTAGGAATTATTTTGCCTGTTCACAGTCGCAATCGTACGTAGCCCTAAAGGAAACACAGACTCACACATCCAATTAATCAACGTCTCGACGCTCAAGCCACTTCTTTACCTTTCGACGTTTTCGCTGGGAATGCTCACTATAGTGCATTCTCGGTTTCTTGCAACTTTTCTGAAGCCATACTAAAGTTATACTTCCATGATATTACTCCACCTCATACAAACAACGCTTTACAAAGTTTACATAATAATACACCAAAGGGACAACGAAACGCATTTGTGCGCTCTCAGTGTAATGCTATTTTTCATAAGCAGTTTTTTTTTTTTTTTTTTACTCGGTACTGCCAACACGCCTATTTTCTTCCTGTTTTTATTCATGTTAAATGTAAATGAAATAATCATAATTTGTAGATAAAATGTAAGTGAAAGTTCAATTGAATGAAAAATAAGGTATTTTTATGTTGACACGAGTATAAAACGTTTGTGACGTGACATATTTAGGAAACAATCATGCACGTCATGCGCGGGGTGATTTTACAAAAGTCTGACTGAAAAAGGGTGGGGATACGGCGAACAGACTACGCTACAGTTTCATTTTCAGTGATATAAATATGCTACTACGGTGAAATAGTAAACTTCAGAGGTGTCATATGTCCCCGTATTACTTGAAAAACTCTGAAAGGGAATAGATTTATGCATGGAAATGACTAATAAAACCCCCATTCAATCATTTACACTCTTGAAAAAAAATGTATGTTAATACTCTCACAGAAATTATAAACATACGTGTAATATATTTAATAATATTTCAGAAATGCACGCACAAAGAAACTTTTCCACAGCAGTAGAATATAAATGATGTGTCGAGTGCAATGACACCCAGCACAGGCGTCATGCCCCGACCGGCCGCTATGTTGTGACGTCACCCAACCGCCATCTTGGATTGCGCAAGTTTCGGTGAACTGCCTCAACTTTATAGAGAGCGCTGTTCTCTATAATGTGTTTGAGAACTGCCATCTCGCCTCCCGAGAGCTTTCGTCTACCTCTCTCCCCTTTCCTTCCGAACTCTTTGGAATTCCTCACCTTTCTGCGCATGCGCGGCCTTCTGAATCCTTATTGGTCTATGTGTAAATCGTACTGAACAGCCTTATCATCAGCGGAAGGCTCTGTCACTTCTACTCTGGTCGCCTGGAAATACCCTTCCGGTGTTCTGCTGCTTTGAGGTCCCTTCAGGATTCTGCCATTTTAATTCAGCACGTTGAGCTGAAGGTTATGAGTGCAGCAGAGACGTTGTGTTTTAAGGTGGGTTCGCCTTTCATGAGATGTAACTTAAAGTGTTGAGTGCTGGTAGATTTCGTGTAGAGCGTTCATGGTTGAGTATTCTAAATTTTGGTTTGGCTGTAATTGTGGTTATTGTATTGGTAAAATTCATTTTTGCGTGACTTGCTAGTAGTGAAACCCTATAACGAAATTCTAGCTGATGGTTTATGGAAGTTTGCATTGATGATTAAAGGTAGTTTTTTTTAATGCGAGTTGCCTGGAAAAGTGATGGCCAGTCAGAAGGGCCCGCATCGACTCGTGTTCTTGGTCTGCTACATGTAACCCACCTTACTTAATTCTAGTCAATTTTATTTATGTCGTTAGTCTCTTGAAATTTAAAAACACTCATGTTTAGTTTCACTCAGAATATTTAATGTATTTGTGAAAGAATAGGCTTCAGTCATTGGAAAGAATGTATGCTTAATTGGTTCTATACTGAACGCCTGGTGCTGGGATGCCTCTTTAATATGTTGTTTTAATATGTTCAAGCTCATGAAAATGCTCTGCTGTTGTATTAGAGTCCTGTCATACTGAATAAAAGCAATTGTGAAAAGAAATAGTTTAATAAATCTTGTGATTACTTCACAGGATGTCGGTGACCTTGACCCATGTTGTTGATTTTGACCCCGTGTCCATTACCTTTGATGACCTCGAACCCAAGTAATTGGAAAAAAATCCCAAAATAATACAAAAAACTTAAAACATTTATAACAAATACCAAAAATTTACTTAAAATATATATTTTACATTTGTAAAAATCATTAGAAATGTTCATAAAAAATTTATTTGAAAAATGTGCATTTATGGATGTACTTCCGCCACCAACTTCGCCAATTTTTTTATTGGTTATTTAATCGGTCAATTACTCGCATTCGCTAATTAGTTGGCAGGCCTCCGTCCCTTCCAGTTACCTTCGTCTACATACTTAATCTACTGACCATTTATTTTTAGTATCTCCGACTAAAGTGCACTGGTAACTCATGTTTCAACTACCAGAGATAATTAAGTCTCGGCAAGAGTGCTATCGACCTCTACCGAATGGTGACGAGGTCATATAAGTTGTCATATTTAATTTATTTATTTATTTTTAAATACAAGTATTTTTATTAATATTTTTTCAATATAAAGTGATTTTTAATAAACAAAACACAATATTGTTTACTTAATATTTATTCTGTAAAGTACGACACGAGTAAACACATAAATGATACATTAATTGCAATATTCGGTGTTCACTGCTCGATCCAGGAATTTTAGTGGGCTGGGAAACCCTTCCAATTGACATACAACAGTCCATAATGTCGTATCAGTACTTTCTCGACCAAATACAGATCTGGAAACTTTATATGCATGATCTCCTCTGCATAGAAATCACCATAGATGGGAACATTATTCAGATCCTTGGAAAGGTAGGTTCTCGGAGCATAGCTACACTTACATCGCACACAAAAGATTTCGTGTCTCCAATTCGCTCTAAATCCTTTCTCGAAATTGATTTTCTGTTTGGAGATGCGCACCAGGTCTCCAACCTTGACTTTAGCCTAGCCTGGGTCCCTCCTCTTCGGAATAACATACCCAGCTCGAAGAATGGTGTCATTCTTGATGCCTTCTGGCTTCATACGCGTGATCGATAGCACTGTAGAGTTATACTAGCATATGAGTTTTGGGAGTATATCTAGCCACTTGTAGTTGCCATTCGCAGCGAAATGCTTCCACATCTTGCCATTAAGAGTCCTGTTGAACATCTAGACAAAAGAAACATTGAGATTGCTGTATATAGAATAATCATTTACATTATGTTTCTTAATCAGGGCCTTGAACTTTGCATTGTAGAATCCCTTGTCCTGGTCGGCTTGTAGATTATCCGGGATGCATCCTTCATGCTACACTTCAGCCATGGCCTCGGTGATATCACGGGCATTATTCGACTTGATAGGCCTGGCCCAGGCGAATTTGCTATACACATCGATGACAGTCAACATGTATTTGTAGTGCTTGTTGACCCAAGCATACAGTATCATCTCCACGAGGTCGGCTTGAAACAGGTCGTTCGTCCCACATATCACGATCTTGTGGCAATGGTAGTTGTGTCTCCATTTGTGTGCAGTTCATTAGAGATTCCCAATCGACTCATCCTATGTAACATCCCTCCTTCCATTCTTCGATGGTTGAGATTTTCTTGTTAGTGTGAGAGTAATTTCCAACCTTTTGTGAAGCAATCAGTAGCCGTAGTCTATCTACCAGCTCATTCTGGTCGTCCCAGAATATGTAGTCGGTGTTCTTGTCATTGTCTATCTTCTTCAGACCATCCCTACTTTTCAGTGCTAGGCCACTGAAACGATCTGCAAGGATGTAGATTTTTTTGTGATCTTCGTCCTTATAATCACCTATCTCAGGATTGTTATCTTCATGAAGTGCATGTGTTAGTTCAAGCAACTTTTTCTATTCAAGCAGGTCGGATTCTTTAAACTCTCTGGGTGCCTTGTGAAATAGAAGTTCGTAAAGCCTGGGGGACCACTTGTCATGTAGCCGCCTACTTGGATAATCCTACTAGGTAGAAACTCTATTTCATTAGCATCAAGGAACCATTTATCATTATGGTTGTATACACCATATGTCGTATCAATATTGAAATATGTGTACAATCGTAGATAGAGACGAACCAGAGCATTGGGTTTGATGACTCTCTTCCGCAACTTTTTCTTGTGTGGCAAATTCGCATCTGATCCATCGCCCTAATCTGTTTGTATATCATTATATTTCTGCTTCTTCGTAGGCTCAGTAGTATAGTTGAGTTTGTTCTTCACGACTATGGGTGTTACATTGCTCTCTCTGAGCACTTCGAGACGAGTTCGAGCGAAATTTTAGACTCTTGGTGAGTAAATGCTTCGAGCGAACAGACTGGATCGTCAGATGTAAGCCACTAGCAATGTCCAGCATCGCACTGAATAAAAATAGTCACTGTTACTTTCTTTAATAGGTCTAGTTTTGAATCTCCACCAAAAACAAATCCTGCTCAGGCATTTGCTGCAGGTGTCCAATATGTCCCTGCTGTGTTTCTGAGTATCAGTTTTCGCGGCAAGACAGAAAATCGAGGCAGCGAATGTACTATCTATGGTATCTTCCTGTCCTTTCAGATTCTCTTTATTTTGCACAGATGCCACATCTGCTCTGTCGGCAATTTGCCTTTGAACACTCATTATGTGCTCGTTCATGGTTTTCATATCACAAACAATCTCGGTCTTTACATGCTCCATCTTCGCCCCAAGCTCGGACAGGTAGTTGCGAAAGAATGTGTTTTGTTTGGTCTACACACTGCGCAATTCCAAACTGATGGCATTAACAGATTCAAGGGCAAATTTCTTAGAAATAGCATCCACGGATCGTTCGGGTTCGCCAACATGTCGAATTATTCTTCTACCGGCATCACAGGTTCCATCGTTTCTTGCACAAGACAACCTCCATCTTCATCTTTGCTGCGACATCAGCACTGTTGTGTTAAGTTAATTAGCACCATATACTTATGTGTGGTGGTGCACTCTTTTCTTGGCTCGGATGCCCTCCTACTTCAAGACTTTTCTCACATCTGCCTTTGTTATTTGTTGTATGATGCCTGTGGTCAGTTTCCTATATACACTTAATAAAGAAGAATTACTGATCTTTTGGTGACTTCGGATTTGAAGCTGACAAGTGCACAGATGTGGCTGAGTTGGCTGAGTTGCATCAGGTCATCTTGGACTTGTGGCATCAGCAGGGTGCAATGGTGCATTCCTCTCAGCATGAGGTCCTAGTGAATGTCACCAACCATCTACCCAAACCTGATAAATTGTCTTTATTGGCATTACAGAATATCTCTCCTTTAACATCCTTGGTTCACATTAGTAATTTGCACTCTTTAATGGCAGTTAGTAAAGTAGCAGGTCTATGTTTATATCCTGAAAAGTTTCATTTAAACTCCATTGCCATAATGTGCGAGGGTTTTATATCTCAGCTACTACGTGAAGAAATCATGTCATTAGAGGGAGGTACAATTGCAGGATTTCAGCATAGTGTAGTAGAGGCCGTGTTTCCCCCTTGTGTAAAGCATAATTCTGAATGCACTTTTGTGTATAGATATCAATGTCTGGGCGAACAGATATACGAACTTGTGGATTCAATATGTGCTAATCATGATGATATGTGTTTTCAAATGAGTGATCACAAATTGTTTAACATAATTATAGATAATCTGTCTCTGCAGGTCCATGCACATTGTAACTTGGTTTCTATGCCTCATAATTTTCGCGAGTTACATCAACTGGCTGTTGAAGTGCAAGGTCATTTCGTTGCCTCTAGTGAATACTGTGCAAGTTTTCCTTTTGTTGTAAATAGTTCGTGGCAATAAATCTGCAACATTTGGGCGAGTCTCTACTATACAGGATGTCGAGCAGTGCTGTGTTACTTTGCAGTGCAGTGATTTGCTCTATTTATGGATATGTTTACATGGAATACAAGCAAGATAGGCGAACAGTGTCTGAAAGGAAATGTTTCAGATGCAGCGAGATTGGACACTTGCATCGGACTTGTTGTAAGGTTGGAAACAAGGTTTGACTGGAATTAGGTATGGGTGTTCAGTCGGGTGAAGATGAAATTACCACTCATGGTTAGGAAGTGTTTTGTGTTAATTGCTTGTGGCGAACATAATTTTTTCGACTGTAGTTGACATGGGGACCACTCACTGTGTCATGAGTAACAATCTTTTGAAAGGCTTTTGGATGTGAACATTGCCACCAAGAAATGTGTTAAGTGCATGACCGAGAAACGTTCCTGCGGGGCGAATGGCGACATCATTAGGAGCAATTACGTTTTGCCCCTGCACTTTACAGTTAGCAGATTGTCTTGGACTTTTCCTTTTTGGGTATTTGCAGGTCTTAGATATGATGCTGATTTAGACCTTGCATTTTTAGGAGAAACAAGGGTATCGGTTAATCTTGACAAGTATTATTTATCTTTTGGTTTTGCTCACAACATCTGAATCGCACCTCAGGTCGATGCTTTGCCGGAAATATTTTTACCTTTTCATGACGATGCTCATGGTTCATTTGAACATTTTCAGAACCAGTTAGATACATTGAGGAAGGAGTTCAGTGATGTCATCATTCCGAAAATAGGGAAATGTAATGTTCTCCCCTACAAGTTCTCAGTTACCGATGACATCCCGGTATGCTATCTGCAATTCAAATGTTCTCTCCCTAAATTGTGGACCTTTAGGGAAATAATATAAAAGTTGTTGGAAACTGGCAATATTGTCCCATCGACATCTGATTATTGCTCTCCTGGTTTTCTGGCACATAAGAGGTATAGTGAAAAATACTCATTGGTCGTAAATCATTCACTAGTGCATAAGAACTTTCATAATGATCCTTTTCCGATGCAAACTATTGGTTGTCCTCTTCAGCACTTAGGTAAAGTCGGCATATTTTCTGTTTTAGATTTTAATAAAAGTTTTCATCAATGATTGTTGGACCCTTCTTGTGGAAAATAGACTGTTTTTTGTATTCTTTGAAGCCAGTTTGAGTTTACGCATAATCCTATGGTCTCAATTTTTGGCAGTCAAGCCATGTCTAGTGTATTAGATTTGTATTGTCGGAATTTTAATTTAAGTTTGTGTTCAGTTGCATTAATTATATCATTGTTTGCAGTGATGATTTGGCATCCCACCTGTCCCATCTGCATCAGGTGTTTCTTAAGATGCTGGAAGTAGGGTTGACTGTCAATCCTCACAAGGTGACCTTAGGGTTTAGTAAGGTCAGATTTTTGGGTTACCTACTCTGTGAAGGTCAATTGAAGATTGATCCTGATCGTGTTGCCTATAATTTGATTTTTCCTCGCTCTAGAACTATGAAGGGAATTAAATTTTTTTTTTTTAGGTTTTTTGGGCTGCTACTCCCAATTTGTTGAACACTTATCTCAATTGGCTTCACCCTTAATTTTTTTTTTAAGAAGGTACCAAGGTTTTCTTGGTGTCAGGAGCAGGGATCGGCCTTTACTATGTTAAAACAAAAGTGGTCCCTCCCTCCAGTAATACATCTACCAGACTTGTCCTGCAGGTTTGTAGTGCAGGTCGATGCGTCGTCGCTGGCTTTAGGTGCTGTTCTGAGTCAGCAGACAATTTTGGGTTTGACTCATATTGCCTGTGCTAGTTGTTACATCACTGAGCTGGAATGCAAGTTTGGTATATATGAGAAGGAAACATTGGCTTGCATATTTGGGTTAGAAAAATTCACATTGTATATAGAGCACAATGAGTTTTATCTGTATACGGATATTCAGGCTTTTAGCTGGGTTTTAACCGCCTTCAACAGCTGGGTATGTTAGGCCGATGTGTCTTGCATTTGTAGTGTTTCCACAATAAAGTCCATCATGTTTGCGGTTCTGATAATCAAGTAGCACACACCCTTTGTAGGATGTACGATCCAGCAGACTTTGAAGTGGAAAATGTTCTTGACACTGAGGGTTCTCTGAGTCTTATACAGGTTTTCCCAGAGTTGTTTTGTAAAATTACGCCAGGTTCACACAAGCTACCCTTTTTGCAATTGGGTTAAAATGGATTTGAATGCTGAAGCAGTGCTTCCGTATGTGGAGGAGAGTGGTGTGTCTTATTTTACTGGGAAAAGCAGGCATGCTCACAAAATTGTTGTTCCAGAATTGCCAAGGCCCTGGTTCTCTCCTATTTTCATGATGCAGCATTTGGCATGCATTTGGGTATCATTAAGACCTTTCATAAGTTCGTGGTTCAATTTGTGTGGCCTACCTTGAAGGGCGATATTTCGGATTTTGTGCAGTCATGTGACATATGTAAGAAGTGCAGACAGGCTCGGTACACCAATGTTGGGCATGTGGTGAGCAGGTTTCACAGGCTCCTTGGAGTATTGTTCACTTAGATATTTTCGGAACCCTGGTAAGATTGAAAAAGGGCAATGTGTGCATTTGCATTTTATTGGGCACATTCACTAAATTTGGTATTCTCTTGCCACACTGTAATATGAAGGATTCATATATAGTGAAAGCATTTACTGATCAGGCCTGAAAAGTTTTTGGTGCCACAGTTGAAATTATTTCCAATAATGCAAAATACTTTACCTCAAATATTTTTAAGAATATATGTTTTCATTGGGCGATTAAACGTTTCACATCTAGCCCTTACTATATGAATGGAAGTCAGGTAAAAGAGCTCAACAAAAATTTTAAGGCCTGTTTAACCATATTTTACAATAAGGACCATGCCAAGTGGGATGGATCAGGACCTAGATCTTGTTAGTATAGATTTTTTAATAGTGCACTCTAAGATTCCACGGGATTTCCACCTTCTCTTTCTTTCCTTGGTCGTCATCTCAGTCTTTCCTTACTGAACAACTGGAATAATCCGCCCTTTCCCTCTACCCTTTGTGACGCTTACCATGATCTTCTGTTAGATGAGGTCCACCATATGCTTGGGGCTGCAAAACTGCAGGTCTTTGCTAAAATGGACCAGGGTAGATTGCCGGTTAATGCCAAGGATGTGGACCTGGTCCTTTGCAAGAATTTTAGCCTGGCAGATTTGGGAAAGGATTTGATGGGGAAGATAGCACACACATTTTGTGGTAACTTTATGATTTCAAAATTTTTATAACCAAATACTGTAAGTCTTGTATCGCCAAGCTCTCGCCTTTCCTTCAGAAAGGCTCATGTATCACAGTTAAAGGCTTATGTGCCTCGTAATTTGTTGTTTTTATTTCATTATGTATATGTGTTTGTGGTTCAGTCTGTTATTTTGTAAGCACACTTTTGTGTCCTTATCTTTGTTTTTTGTTAATTATGTTATTTTATTTTCCTTAGTAATCCTTTTTAACTGGTTTGTTCCTGCCCTCCAACCAAGTTGGCTGAAACCACGCTGCTACGCTGAACTCTACTGTTGAAGAGCTGCTTGAGTCTGCAGACTGAAGAAGTTTAACCCCTGCTGGTTATGCCTACCGCTAAAAAACCCCTGGTGTCTGTGTAATGCTGTTCCTCTGTGCCTGAGAAGAGGCTGGCTCTCTTGGCGCTGAGATGCTTACCGGCTCTTGGTTACCCACCATCTCTGGAGACTGCAAGATAGTGGAGCTGATCAATCTCTCTTGTTGAAGATATGCTCTGTTTCTTCTGTAAACTATGTGTACACTTTACCTTCATTAATTTTGACCTTGAGAGACTAGTCCTTAAGGCAAAGGTTTTGGGCTAAGTGTTACAATGGTAGTAGCATCCAGTATCTGGGTGGTAGTGTACTCTTTGCTTGGTTCAGATCACCTCTTTCCTTCCAATTCTCCCTCCCTGCCTTCCTAAGTCCCCTTCATGCAACGTATTTTTTGATTGATAATGTTAGATTATTTAAGGCCTTGTGTGGCCTGTGTCTACTTTATGCCCTTCAGATTCTGCTACATTCCATTACTTCCCTACGCCTGCAAGATATTTGTTTGTTCCCGATGGCTTAGTTGCACTTCACCTCGGTCAGCTGAGATCAAACACCACTACCTTGTTTTCAAGCTGACGTTCTACTAGTCACACTACAGAGCGAATGGGCACTTAATGAAATACGAGCCATGGAAAACGATAAGTTTGCTGTAGAGATTTTAAATATTTGGTAATTTGTGTAGCAAGTGGTGCCTTACGTCGTGGGTGCAGTAGTGCTAGTCCATTTCAAAAGGTTGATTTTGATTGCCCTTCCAAATTATGTTTCGGCTTAACTATGGTGTAGCGTTTCTGTGTTTCCTTTTTTAACGTGTCATGTTCGTCCTTGTTCACTGCCTAAGTTGAAATAATACTTCTTATTTCACTGTTTCCACGACTTCATCGTTAGGGTGATAATCTTTTAAATAGCATGTTGTTCGTTTTGTAAATTTTCTAATAGTCGAAGCTTTGACAGGTCCCAAACGACTGCCTCCAACCATAACTGTTTCAATTGTTTTTAATATTATTTGATTGTAAATTAGGGCTTTGATGGGTAATACATGCTACCATCCTTTCTGTGGCATTTTAAGTTTAAATGGGTACTGTGAAAAATTCTAAGTCAAGAAGTCAATAAATGAAAATAGTATTTTAGCTGTTATTTTGGCGAAGTAAATTTTGGATCATTGTAGCTTAAATTCTTGTAGTAATGGAGCCAAGATGCATTATATATGTTGTAAATTTTTCCTTTGGTGCTCCAATACTAGTGGTGTGTTTTAATTGATTTGTATCAAATGCATGAATTATTAATGATTTGAAGATAGATCCTAATTGTGGTCACTTTTTATCCACACCCAATATTTATATATGCTAAATTTTATTAGCCTTTTTATGAGTGGTTCGCCATTTACATTTTGTATACTTTCTGAAAACAAAAGCCTTCAAACTTGCCTGTAACTATTTATGAACTTGTCAAGTATCTTGAGGCTATTTTGTCAAAATTTCGATATGCTGCAACTCATTCTCGACATTCGATGTTTAACTGATCGAATCCTTTCGGTACCTACCATTATATAGGGGCCAGTCCTTAACGATCATCAAAAATCCTTTTTATCTTACCAGCACAGGGCACACAGACGTTTGAAATTCGATAATGTCATGCCTGCTTTTACATGATTTTTGTAAACATGATGCAAATTCGTATCGTTCATGCGAAGCAACCATATATTTGCATTGTCACAGAGCAGATGTTTGAGTATGCGAGAATAAGTCTGACCGAGGTACATACAGTCCAACTTTACGTGCCATCCCATGCTAAAGTACTCTTGGATGCACTTTTACTTCTTGTAGTCAATGTAATCAAAGACTAATATCGAGTTTTGAAGAGCTTCACTCGGTGGCACGACTGCTTCATTATCACTACAAGGGCAATAACCCACACGATCCACAGCTAGCAGTACTCGTGCCAGTCGTTGGTATTTAGGTTACTGGAACGATTTTGAATATAGGTACATGTTCTCGAACAGATGACATTTCTCTTCATCTATCAGGCTCAATATGATGTATTTTTCCCGCAATTTGATGGTCCGATTATGATGCAGTGCACCATATTCGGAAATAGGCTTCTAGGCCGTGATTCGTAGAAGATAGCTTCATCTTCAGCATTAACGTGTATGGGTAGAGTAACTTCTTCCTTGATTATATGTATTTTACCATTACTATTTTTCGATGTGTATGGTGTCAACTGCAGTGCTAACTGTGGTGCATGTGATGCTGAATGCAGTGCAGGTGGTGTGTGAGGTGCTAACTGCAGTGCTAACTGTGGTGTGTGAGGTGCTAACTGAAGTGCTAACTGTAGTGAATGCAGTGCTAAGTGCACTGCATGCAGTACTAACTATGGTGCATGCGAGACTAATTGTGGTGCTCATAGTAGTTGCAGAGAACCAGTGCTACAAGTTTTAGAATGTTTCTTCAAAATCTCACTCCATGTATACAGCCTCTGGGAGAGTTTGCACTCAAATACCATACTTGGACTTTTCGTTTTGCAGGTCGTTATTTCATGTCAACACATGCCGTGCAAAACTGTAAATGCTTTGCCACATAATCGATATAGTAGAAGCATGATTAGCACTTTACATATGTACTTTTCCAAAATAGCTAAAAGACTCACATGGTGACACAGGCATCAGTGCACTGGACAAGGTGTGTAAGCAGCACAATATCGCTTACTCCCTAAACAAGGATCTGGAAACCCGAAACCAGACAGACAAGATAGTTGCACAGAAAGCCAACGAGATAAGAAAATCATCAAACAATGGACCCTGAGTAAAAAAAGCAGTGTGGGGCATATCCAATGTGATGAAGGCCAAGATGAAAATGGGAATGGGTATTAAGAGCAAGAGAAATGCACAAGTAAAACTAAAATCTGTGAAAAGGGAAGAAAAGCATTCAAGACAAAGAAAACATCTACTGGCGGAATTTTCCATTGCTTTGGCCTGCACTTCGGGCCCTCGGGGCCCTAATTGATGCCACGAGTGGTATCGTCCGAGCCATCAACACTGCATCGAACGAACAGAAGTAGTTGTCCGAGACCCAAAGACACAATTAAATTATGGAAGCTATCGCCATGCGTTTTGGCCAAGGCCTCTTCCCAATAACATATCCAGTAGGAGGTTGAAATGTGCAAAATTTATGCAGTAGGAAGAGGCTATAATGAAATCTCCACCGAAATGACTGCTCACTAACATGGATTTGGAACTTTATGCAGGCAAATTGAAAATACCTCATTTTATAGGAGTGTTTATGAGAGATGAATTACCACAGATAACAAAATGTAATGTGTGTACCATAATTAATCTGGACACGAAAACCGGGCCTAGTATGCATGGGTGGCTTACATAAAACAAGGCAAACATGGAGACTATTATGACAGTTTTGGTAACTTGTGTCCTCCACCCAAACTGCGATGGTACCTGAAAGGAACAAAGCTGACTTTACACTACAAGAAGGAGCAGATGCAATACACGTGTAACTGTGGACATTTGTGTCTTCGTTTCCTGGTTCGTTCGTACAAGTAATTGTATAACATGGATGTACATCTAAGGGAAACCATCAGTTATGTCGACAACTCTTACCTTGACGGGGCTTAGCTCCAAGCTGCGTGCTGCACACTTCCCACGACTCGACCTGGAGGTGTAATCGTGCATAGGCCTTGCCGATTTTCAAACCTACAACGAGATACCGGAAATCGATGAAAAAACTGATGTACCGTGTAAAAATTGGTAATGTCTCCCACGAGTTAACATTGCCCATAGGCTCTTATGAAATAGACGACTTTGCAAGGTACATTGAAGATTCGCTGTCCCCCGACATGGAATTCGAGCCATGTGGGAATCCCAATACTCTGAATAGTGTCATCAGATGCAGTGAAGATATCAACTTTATGAAACTGGATACTATTGGATTGATGCTGTGGTTCGAGCCACACATCTACGAAGCTGCCAAAAGACATGAGTCGTCATGGCCTGTAAACATTTTGCCAGTCACTGTGGTATGAATAAACTGTAATTTAGCGAGCAGCATACTCCTCAATGGCAGGCCGAGAAATATTCTGCATGAATTTTCGCCTATGGTTCCTACAGGTTTTAAACTGGTCTTAGCACCGCAAAGAATCACTTACATTCCCGTCGTCGCGAAGAGAGCACAAGAGGTGGTCGTGACAGTCGTCGACCAGCACGGAAGGTTGGTGAACTTTTGAAACGAATAAATCACCCTACACTTGCATTAGAGAAGATGGGAATTAGGTTTACAATGGCCAGTAGCAATTAAACCAAGTGCCTTGCAGTATTTGCACTCAGTACATCGCTGGTCTGAAAGGAGTTAACAAATGCCAGCACCAGCGAGATTTTCCTCCATTGTCTCGGCTTCAAAGTCAATCACCATGGATGATTACTAAAGCATCGAAGAGCTGGTCGTTTATGAAGGCAGCATAACGAATGCGGAACTTCGTGCATACCAGACTTTCCTGATTGGATCTACTCAATACTATTGAAAGTTTGGATTGCAGTCCAACACCATGACATCTGCACTCTTCCTTGCCAGTTTTTCCTGCAATTGAGAGGGACTCAGACGAAAGAAGATGGATCAATCCCAGTATCGACGGAAAAAACTAGCATATAATTCTTCACCTGATTGATTACATAACGTATTTTTTCAACAGTGTCGAGGTGTATCAGTCGTATGATGTGGGCATAACCTCATCGATCAAAAATTGCCTTTCGCTCACACCGAATGAGCTGTCTGCGGCCACGATGGGAAGCTGGAGAATAAAAAATGACTACAGTGTTCCTATGTACTTTGAAAGAAAGTTCGAAGTGTGCATCCCGCTCTCCATGCTATTGGGATACATCGAAGAATACAAACGAATTATCTTCAATTCGAAGCAGGACTGGTGCTGCTTCTAGCTAATACGAATGCAGACACCATCGTGGGTACGGGAAGAAACCCGGAGACTGTGGAACTGAAACTATAGTCTATAGAATGGATGCTGCCTCATGTGCAGTTGAGCACTGCAGAATGCATTAATATGTTGAATATGGCAAAAACATCGAGATACACTCTGGATTGCCAGCAAGCCAGCGCATCAACTGTATGGTGAAGTCTAACTTGGCTTCTGAGAAACTGAGGTACATCATCGGTGGGCTACAGACCAGATGACAGCACAATGTGAGAGTGAGTCGTTCGCAGTTTGACACTTGTCAATAGAAAATGTGAAAATATTTTTATAGCGAAAATAACTATATGTTGACATGGACATGAACTTTGAAAATGGGCAGTACATACTAGCATATCAGATTTACTCTCAATTCCAAAATGCATATTTTTGACGCCTCTAACCCACGATACTGAGCCCTGATACTTTCAAGGGTTTAGCTCTGCTCATGGTATTCGATCTAAGTAAACAAGACGAGCGGTTATCTCCAAATTGATCGACTGCAGGGTCGAATTCACTACACATGGAAATATTCCTGCCAACATGTACACATTCTGCCTGATACTTCAGGACCGGTTTGATTCGTACAATTAGCGAGACAAGACCATCAAAATACTGTTTTCAATTACGCAGAGGGTATAAATTTGATGGGCCGTAAACAATATCTGTTTACTCAGCTGCGAGCACATTTAGATTCAAGATGTACTGCAATCTGTAAGGTTTCCAGAGTCAAAATGGCTTCGTGCTTTAGGAGATCGCAGTGTCCTACGACGAGGATGGCAAAACATGCACATGTTCCTTCCGGCTACCTTATTTGAGGAAACTGTTGGACGTGAAGAGCAAGAAAACAAATGCCTGGATAACCAAGTACTACCCCAGACTGAAGTGGGGCGAAGGCACGATTCCACACCATCAGGTGGGAAACGAGCTGCGAGACTTGGTGAAGTAGTTCCCGAAGGCACTCAAGTAGAATGACCTGAGCAGAAAAAATGGCTTAGTGACTTGTGTAAATTTGAAGCGGAAATTATCGACGTGCAGGCCTACAGGTCTTATCGTCACCATGACTACAACATGTCCTACGAACATTTATGCAAGCACCAAGCAAGACTATGGTAGCATGGATAACAGTTTTATCGCGGAATATAGAGATCTGCGCACCTACACCGATACATGCGATGGTAGCCGCAAGCAGCACTGGCGATTCGCATATTTTCCTATCTCTATTAAACAACACAGTTTCAATTAGACTGTCCGGGAGCATCGGCTTGCGTTGGGTTCCACATCACGCCCCAGACGTAACTTCTCTGCAATGTGGACCAAATCATCGCCCCGGTACAGACTCATGCTACCATCCACGCACCAGTCTGTGCCGTGGATTCGCTTCAGGCGGGGTACGAACCATCGGTCCACACCCCCATCAATCTGGGTCCAAGAAGGATGCCACCAGCCAGACGACCAGACGCCGCCGAGTGCATCGCCGATGCTAGGCACTTGTTTCAGTACCCAACACGGATTATTGCCTATGGTTCCAGAGATGTAAATACACACACTCGTCGACGACCAGCAATGTGTGTTCCTAAGGCTGCTGATGGCGATTCTGCAACCTACAGACTTGGTGTCGATGAGCTGTACGTTGGTACTAGTGTCATAGACATCGATCAAAAAGGAGTCAAGTCTACACTGCAATGATAATGTGATGGATAGTAAATAAGATACAAGTACTGCTGCTGATGTGTGCCGAAGGTCTACGTGGATACCCTGTGATTTGTGCGGGCCTTCGTAGAGCACATCTGATTATCGCCATACATTAATTGCTCAGCTTTCTACAAGATACCTAAAAATCATAATTGAAGATCTGCAAATTAAAATAACATCCAAATAGGACTCTGTTCGAAGAAGATTAATAAAATTAAAAATTATTGCATTTTTGCTGATTATGTGTATTTTATTTTGTGGAAAATATTATGTTGTGTTTTATTTATTTTAAAACCCCTCTCCCCCGCTTGACACAAAAAATTCTAATAAAATTAATTGCATGTAAAAATAAATAAACAAATAACATATGACAAAATTTACATGAACTTTTTACCATTTGGTACAGGTCGATAGCACTCTTGTCGATACTTAATTATGTCTGGTGGTTGAAACATGAGTTACCAGTGCTCTCTAGTGGGCGATACAATAGTAAAATAACAGTAGATGTAGTATCATGACGAAGAGGTCTGGAAGGGGTGGAGGGCAGCCAACTAATTAGAGAGGACGAGTAATTGACAGATTAAATAACCAGTAAAAAAGTTGGCAAAGGTAGTGGTGGAGGGATCTCCATAACTGCACATTTTTTAAATAAAATATTGAATAATGAGTTTTAACATTTTTTACAAACTTTAATAATACATTTTTAATAATTTTTTTTAAATATTTGATACATTTTTCAACGTTTTTATAATATGTAATGCCTGGTAAAATACCTCACAAATAATGCATTTTACAGACTGACAAATTGAAATGCTAAAGTCATTTTGTTGGATGTATGGAAATTTAATTTATTATGTTCTATAGTTGTTGATGAGTTTGCATATATTTTTATGGTCGTAATTATTTTTCTTCATTATCAAATTTAATAAGTGTGCTGATTTATTGTAACTCTTTCATATTTCAAACATTTTTTAAAATGCGGTCAAGTATCTGGAAGGCCGTGGGCCGTTGCCAGGGCCAACATGAGATTGTTGATTTGAGACGAAGTAGCCGCCTTGTGATTGGTCAGTTCTTGGCGTCACTTACAACGCATGTTTCTTGTATTGCAGCTAAGTGGCGTCTTATGTGTGGCGCTAGGCGAGGGGTAACTCGTGTTACGTCCTCATAGGGCTTTATTTTGATATTTCTAGGGAAAGTCCGCGAGTGCTGGAATATTATTGTCAGACCACGTAGAAGAATATTCGGGACTGTCACATCAAGAGCAGAAGAAGTTCTGCATAATTATTTCCGTTAATTGTAAATTCAAGTAAGTCTTCCGCGTATCCCGCGTTTAGTACTAAAAGACTTCGACATATCATTATACCAGGACCTGTGAGCCCAAACTAAAGTAGAATTACAGTAAGCTGCCTAGAAGAACTCCAGAGTTTTCTACTACTGTTCTCAACAGGGACCTGCAACATAATTTGTGAGTTAAGGATTTTTATTGAGAAATACTTAGAGCATGAACTTTGTGTAATGATGGCGGACGATTTATTTTTGCTATGTCCATACGCCCACGTCATCTTGTTCGTTTGACTCCTAAGACTTAATTATTTTACTAACACCTACAATCCCCAATTGATAAAGATTTACGCTCCTGCAAGGTGTGAGCATTTATTTGAGTGGATTTTGGAAAGAAGGAACATTTATAATATAATTTTAAATACTTGAAATACCTGATTTAACAAAAATACTAGAACTACCATTTCAAAAGGCGATACTTGCTTAGATTACGGCCAGTTCACACTAGTTTGATATGAATACTGTTAAGACTGATTTTGATGATTGCAAATAATCCAATATTGATTAATTAATATCTGAAATCTTTCTTCCGCTATTTTCTGTTCGATTATTTGCAATAAACACACTTATTTGAATTTTTACCCAATTGAGTACCCTTTCAGTAGACCTTTAGCAAAAGTAGTGTTGAGGTGAGATGTGTGGTTTGTTGAACTATCTGTCATCTAACTGTGTTCCTGTCGCCTACAGTTTAGGCAAATGGTAAGTGTGTTGTGCGAGTGCGGAGCAGCCTAAGGCTGTAAGTTGGTAAGAAAGGTGTCATTTGATTAACCTCCTACATTTGTAAATACTCATCACTCTGATGACAGGTACCCCTCACACCTATACACACTTTAAAAAAAAACTTTCAAGTATTGATAAATAGTACATCTCCCGACACATCACAAATATTTTGGGATTTTTTCGAATTTTTTGGGTTCAATGCCAAGCAAGGTCATGCACACGGGGTCAAGGTCAAGGTCGTCGGCAAAGGTTGGTCATCGACATCCTAGATGGCAGTTGGATGACGTCACAAAATGGCCGCCGACCGATGCTTGATGCCTGTACCGGGTGCTGTTGCGCCCGACTCACAATTTCTACTCTACTCATAGCCATTAACACCTTAATTGTCAAAACTTAAATCCTTGATAACTGACACGCCCATCCACTGCCGAAGTAAGCCGAGCAACTCATTTTAATGGCGCTTGCATGCGTGGGTTGGCACCCAAAACTTTAAACAAACATCACCATCATGCTCTTTAATTTTTTCAGTAGTAAGTCGTCGGGTTGGCTTATGTCAACGCCGTTTCTACTGTAGTCGTGCTGTTTTGGTAACGTCATCATTATGTAGAATTCATAAAATGAACGCATTCCATATCGCTGATTTGATAGTAAAAACTGCCCCTTTGTAATATAAAGGGTATTGTACATTCTAGTATTAGACACATTCACACCAAACATGGGTTGAGTTAGGTCACTCCTATTGATATATAGAAAAAAAATATATATATATGTGCGTGTGTGTGCGCGCGCGTGCTTGTGCGTGTTTGTTAATTTACCATCAAAGAGGTATTTTTGCACGTTTCCTAAACATATCTGTTTATTCTGGAATGCCTCTTAGCTCTTTCTTAACATTTCCTCGTTCATTTATCCTTATATTAAAATAATAAACAGTATGTCGTTTATTCACATGTGTACTTATACCTGTAGCTATTCATACATGTTGTATGTCGTTTGTACTTACTTGCAGTACATCATTATACCCATAATTGTCATTACTTGTATTAGGTCAAACATGTTTTATATGTACGTCAATATAACTGTTATTGTAATTTTTGTGCAATTATACCTGTCATGTAATCGTCATGTTATATTCTTCACATAATTTCACTGCCATGTCATATCTCTCATATCATCTCATTTTCATGTTGTATATCTCTCATGTCACACCATAGTCATGTCATTATATCTTTCGTGTCATTATAAATGTCCTTTTTTCGTATTATATTGCACATGGCTTGCAATCATACCTATCATAATATAATTGTCATCATATGTATCATATGTAGTTGTTTGGGCTCGAGAACAATGTGGGCTGCATTTTAACGAAAAATATTTCGAGTTGCGACATACCGACAAGAAAACAAAGCCGGACTGGTCTTGTAGATTCTTGCAGCGACGCTCCAGGCCGATGGCGCCACCATCGACAGTGTTGCCACAAAGTGGCGGGGAAATTTAAACTAGTTCAAACGGACCTATGGCCCAAACAGTAGCATTTACGTCATTTAACCTTTCATAACTGCCTGTAATATTTGAAATGCCATTTTTTCCTGCAGTATGTCATTTACAGTTAATTCACTGTTACTTCACATTTTTCTGAATCACTGCTAAAGTTATGCTAATAGGATATTCCTCTGTGTCGGGCAAACAAAGCTTAACCGAGTCTTAAATATTATGTCAAAGGTACAACACATTGCATTTGTGCACACTCAGTGTAACAATATTTTGCGTAAGAACTATTTATTAATAGGTATTACAAATCTACCTTTTTTTTTTCTTACTATTTAGTATGCATTAATTGTAGATGGAATTTTATAATTTATAAGTAGTATATAAATATAGTTTCAATTTAACAAATGTAAGGTACTTCTGTGCTAACACGCTCGTTATACACGCCATGTTTAAGAAACAATTATACACGTCATACATGGGGTGATTTTTTTAAAGGTTAGACCCAAAACGTGTGAAGTGGCCGCGAATCAACTATATGTACCTATTGATACCTGTATCTGACCACCATGACCATTCTTCCAGCAATTCTACCCACGCTGCACGCTCAATCGCACAGATACAAAACCGTAATAAGGAATGAAAAGCATTCGGCTATTCCTGGCCGGGAGTGCTCATGTTTTCAGGACGCCGATTACACGCTGTTCGTTGGACGCTTCACCGAGCTGAAGAATTCCCAGTAATATCGAATAGCAGAAAGCGTGGCGAGAATTCGAAATTGCGGAATTCGATATCTGTCTTTTTCTCTTTCTGTTCGCGTACTGGAAATGTTCGTCGATATAAAAGGCTTGGGGGGTGGGGGGAGGGTGATGATGGAGGGGGCGCGGGCAATGTTAAGTTGAAAAGAACCGGAGAGTTCGGTCGTGTACCGAACTTCTACCGAATGCATGCTATAATTTCAGACTTTTAGGAACATTTTCAACGTATAGAGGTTGTGGGATGCTGTTAAAGCGAATGGAGAAATTTTTAAAAAATATTTTATACTGTAGAAAGTTTTGAAATAAAGCAAAGCCGATTTTCGCTTCGCATTAAATTACTGTTTTTTTTATAGTTGAACAAGTTATTTTCTAAAATACTTATAAATCTTATTAGACTTTATTTACGCTGTCAAAGCAACATACAGTTAACCTACCGAAAGTGACATAGTAAAACTTTTGCATTGTTCCTCCATTTGCATTAGCGAATACTATTGCATTAAATTGACTTTATTATAGATTTTAATATTATAAATAACGGAGAATTTGCATAGGTTCTATAAACACAAGTTAAATTGCAAACAAAAGAATTGACAATATGGATGAAAGGAGTGTACCTACATTTATTCTATTTATTTAAAAATTATATAAAAAAAATAGAGTTTGTATTTAAGCAATAAAATATTTAAAAACCACATTTATGCATGTATTACTGGACAAAAGTATTTCATCAGAACTCAATTAGTCATCATGTTCAAGTAGTTTCATAAGAGAAAGGAATATTGACTCACGTGTGTTCTCCGCACAAAATGAAACTGCCTTTAAAGTTCCTGACAATAAATTACATAATTTATTGATTGCCATTATCCTATAATATAAATGCGAGGTTTTATTTTGTCAAATAAACGCAAGAGTGCATCCAAGCAAATATGTGAGATAGATAATATACAAATGCGTATAAAAAATATTATAAACAGAAAACTTCGATATTATGTATTAAGTTGTGATAAGCATGTGCAGTTTGTAGATTAGTAAAAAAATAATATAAAAATGCCGCGACCATTTGACGAAATGCTGCACAAAACAGTGCGATATATGAGATACGCTGTCCTACGTTGGTAACTATTCGGTTATTAAATGTAGAATACCGAAACGTTTTTACTTACCTTGCCTTTTTCACACTAAGAAGTAATTCAATTTTGGTTTGTAAACCATGATGTGTTTAATTTTGGTGATTTTTTTCTGAGTGAAGATACTCTAATGGCTAAGCAGCTTTGACTTTGAAATGCATTTTAAAATCAGGCTCATTATAATTTAACATTTTGCCAGGCAAATAATGCAAATACCAATTATTTCAACATACCAGCAAAGTACAAAACTTATGTGTGTGTCAACGTCAAATAATTAACTGTACAAATATGATCAAAATTAGCTTGTTGTATGTCTACTCCAATATTTGACGGTGCGCCTTGAAATTTTTTCGGAAGTATTAAATAATTTAAATTTTTCTCTCAAGACCCCGCTGTTAAGGACCGCTCAAACCTCTCGTTATAGTTTAATTAAATAAAATTCGTAACAATAAGCTCTTAAGCCATATATGTCTAGAAATATATATTTAAGTTATTGTTAATTATGGAGCTGAATGCTTCCTGTCAAACGCAATCTTTCCAAAAATTAGGAAAACTAAACTTAGCAAAAATTTCGAATTTGATAACTTCGTAGTTTCATTAAGTCTGTAAAGGTGTTCAAACAAATAGGCCTTTAATATTTAAATACTAGGGTGTCTATTTTTATTTTTTGAGAACTTCGTCTCCTTTACATTTCATCCTATATCAGTGTAGTAACTACATAAGGTAGTAAATTATTGATAACATCATAAGCTGATGGAAGGTTTAACCCTTAAGAAAATACGATAATCTCTTCGTTATTAATTTTAAGCCGTAAACCCGTTTCTTTGAAGAATTTCTGGAAGATATAACTTCATCACTATCTCAAACTTACTAATAGAAGTTCGAGAGCTAAAAGTCTTGGAAAATATTTCTTCATTCCAGTAACATAATCAAGAGGGAAACTTAATAAAACGAGGAATCTGTGTCACAGTCGGGATATTCCCCATATTGCTTTTATTTTTTCTCGTTCAGTCGTGCTCCGAAGAGAGACTTTGATCATTATATACACAATTAATTACACGGAATTCTTTTTTGTTTTTCGACATTTACAACACAAACAGAATTTTTAACACAAAAATAATTTTGGAGTTTAATGGTACCTTACCACCGCCCAAAACATACCGTAGGTACATCACGTGTTCACAAAACCGAGCGAGGTGGCACAGTAGTAAAAAACTTTGGACTGGCATTCGGTAAGGCTTGGATTCGAATCCCGGTCCGGCCATTCTGATTTCTGTTTCCCATGGCTTTCCCTAAATCACTCCAGGAAAATGCTGGGATGTTTCATTACTACAGGCAATGGCCGAGTCCTACTTCTCTGAGCAACCTGCTCAGTCTCTAACAACCTCGCGGTCGACGAGACGTTAAGGCTGATGTCGTACTATGCGTTTGTGCCGCTGCGGCTAAACGATATGCAGTTAGACCTGATGGACGCAACACATTGTTGTAAATGCGATGTGTCACACTAGTGAGGCGTTGCAGCACCGACCGGCCGTAACCGCATCGTGCAGCGGCAAGACGGGATAGCCGGACAACAGGAAGGGAAGGAAAACACCTTTAGTTAAATGAGTGCTGTCACACTGTGCGGTAGTGTCGGAGCGTTGTTGCAATTCTCTAGCTTTCTAATAAATAGTTATAATTTGTAATAATGTTTGATATTGATAAATTTATTGGATATTCTATACGAGAAGCCAGCATTGTGGGGCAAAGGTGCGAAGCAGCTAGTATTCGGATAAACAGTACCGGAAAATTGCGTGGATCGAAATTGGGTAAAATATGTACGAAGATTGGTTGGAACTGGAACTAAGAATGATATATGAGAAAGGTAGGTGAGAAAAATATATTACTGTAAGTAGTATAGATGGCGGGATTCTGGCTCACTTTTTCTTTACCGACATCGGGTACATGCGATGAACCTGGAAGGAGTCTCGCTCAGGATAGGAAATTTTGCTGCGTCGCCCTTATCGTCAGTGAATGCGCGAGAGTGTGCCGAGGAGGCGAGACTGCGGGCTCTCGCGCAGCCACTGATGATAAGGGCGACCCAGAAAAATTTCCTATCCTGAGTGAGACCCCTTCCATATTAATCATATATATACACCCGATGTCGATAATTGCGAAATTGAGCTAGAACCCCGCCGCCTATACTACTAATGTAAAAAAATACTAATGTGCCATGAATAAGAAATTTATGAAACAAACGCATTTTTAAATACAATTTTCTATCTCTATACATCGTAAATGAACACAATGAATAAACAATAAGTAGACACACTAGTACTATATGTATTTCAATTTCGTGAACAATATTTATGCTTAAATTAATTTATTGATCAGTTGCCAGTTTGTCTTGGCATGGGTGACGACTATTTATGCTGTTTTGAATGGTCATTTAAAAATAGGGGGTGGGATGAGCACATTATGCACTGCTTAGGAGCCCGGGTGTTCTCTTGGCGGACCTGCTCACCACACCCACCAAAGAATGCTGTAGTTTAGTACATGTGATTCCTTTGAGAAGGCACTGCTCCAGCTCCCGTGAAATAACATGAAAAGTTGTCTCTAACCTGGAAACCTTGTCCAATTATTGAACCACATCTAACATAGTCAACGTCATCAAATGGATTGGTATATGTATCTTCATGGTTAAGACCGTCTTTCCTCCAAACAAAATTGTGGAGAATGGAACAAGCGTACATTATTTCGTCAATAAAATCAGGCTCCACAAAAATAGGTGAATGAAAAACCCGCCATTTGCTCACCCGAACACCAAAAGCACACTCACACAGTGTCTCCACCTTGAAAGTCTGTAATTTAATACTCATTTGCTTGTGCTGAGTTGGCGGGCCAGGTATGGACGTAAAAGGTTTGTGGAAATTTCGAATGCCTGATCCCCAACGAAGACGTAAGGCTGGGGATCTTCGTGGTTCTTTGATAAACAACGAGGAGGTGGTAAATTTAAATTACCAGAATACAGCTATTTTCTTAGCGGACTGTCCGGAAACACCGTGGAGTCACCTACTTTCCCGTATGCACCGACGTCAGTGGCAACGAACACAGATCAGCATCCCCACTTGCCATCAAGATGACAGAAAAATATTTTTGAAGTTGAAGTAATTAGATGATCATCCTCGAGGATTGATGCATCTATAACATTGCCGGCCACTGCACCTACGCAGTTAGGAAAGTTCGTTTTGGCATTAAATTTGTCCGAGATATCCAACCACATAGCTTCTGTTGTTTCAGGCATTTCTATATATTTAAAGTTAGTCCATATCGCTTGCCAGGTTTCCCGAGCCATTACCCCAATTACATTTCTTGCATTGTGGAATTCATATTGAAGACTTGAAAAGGTGCTTCCAGTAGACATGTACCTGCATATAGGAGATGTTAATAGTATGCAAATCATAAACATAGATGTCAGGTGAGCATGGGTGTCGACCAGGTTATTGGATAAAGTAGTGCAGGGGGAGGGGGGCAGAGAGTCGAGTTCTACATTTCTTCAGTTTTTGACTAGCCCAGTAGATATATGTAAGAATTCATACGATAAGTTATCATAGGTATATACTGCGTACATGGATTTAATTTTTGGGATATGAAATATGGGGCGTTGTAACTGCTGTATACGAGCGAACTTAGACATGTATCGACATTATAATTCACTTTCTGCAAAACAATTAAACATGGCAAGAATAAATATTGTATCCCATAGTCCTACCGCTCTCAAACTGGAAAGGGCTCTTCCAGCTACCCAGGGTTAATGTTCGTGCTCTACATTTACACAACAATAACATTGTAACTACACACGTCTTTACAGCTTTCGAAGTACCTTAAAAACCTGCTCGTGTAAATTGTGTTTCATTTCTCTATTAAAGTTTACGAAATGAGAAAGGGGTGCCACATAAGAGAGAATTATAATAAAAATTTTAACTGTGGAAAGAGCAGAGATGTAGCACCGAAAAACAAGTATGTAGGCCTATACGGCGAAGAACACACGTTCCTACAGAATACAGTGCAAAAAAGGAAAACCCGAGGAAACATAGCTGACGAAGAAGAAAATGTGGAGGATAATATGGTGCAAAATGAATCAGATTAAGTGATCACATTAAAAGACAGCTTATCAATGTGGATGTTGCCAGCACAAGGCCATTATGTGAAGTACTACAAACTCGCCACACATCACACAATAAGTCCAATCTATCACCTTTTTAGCGAGAACTGTTAACAAACTTAGAATACAGTAGGAAGAAGGAAGAAGACTATGCAGATAAACAATTTTCCTGTCCCTTCTTCCTCACTTCAAACAACTTAATGAAGACGAAAGAAAAACAATTAAATTAATGACTCAAATTCTTTCAAACATCCTACAGAAAAAAAAACATGTTAACCAACCACCTAGCCTACCAACAGTCTCTCATAGTCAGTCATGCCATTAGTGCTATCCCTCTTACAAATCCTGATATGCAAACTTTTGCCTATGCAAGAACCATTTAATTCTGTCCGCAAAGTAAAACAGCTAGTCAGACTACATCTCCAAGAGACTCTCTCCTTTCGGTTCAATCTGTTTATTCTGAAATCTGATCCTACCGAACTATTGGTTACATAATAATTATCTAATATCAGTTGCCAATAGACATTATTTTGCTATGCACAGTTGCAAACTGGTAGGACTCTTGGTTTAATGATACTTAAGTATTGTTACCTGTGTATTTAAGCTTACTATGTTAGTATGTAACTTAGGATTGTTTATTTCCGATTGTAAGACCAACTACAATGTCATCTAACTGTAAATTTGTTCCTGATATTGTGAGACTATAACTAACTTTTTTATTACAGTCCAAATGCTAAATTTTGACCTATGGTTACTTCCTGTACTTACCTCAGTGTTACTGTTAGACTTTCTTCTTCACTTATTGCGTTCCTAAACTTTGTATGTTTTTTTTTTTGTGATATGTGGTCTCAGTAGTTCGAGGAGTAAATCGAAAGCATTTTTTTGTCATCTGGTAATATCCAAAAATTTATTGTCATGGTTTTGAATATTTTGATAGAACTTCTGAAACCTCTCGCCATACCCCTGTGCAGCATTATAAGTATACACCCAGTATCTGTGACGTGCTGGCTCTCGCAATAATCCCTCCGCTTCAAGTATCGATAACATCGTCAATTTCGACACCATTACTATACGGCACCACCGACTGGTCACCTCACCACACTCACTGCTCGAAGCACACTGCCAAGTTCTTGTCCCGCATATGCATTTCGACAGGAACAATGTGACACCACGAGGTCAACCCATCGAATCGCATCCCATACAAATGTGACATCGGCCTTAGCCCTACCTACCTACCTACTTTTAGTATATTCGCGGTTTCTTCACACTTCGTGGAACAAACCTTCATAATATCACCCCATGTATAACGCGTTTAGTCGCTCCCTCAACATGCAATGTATCACGAGCGTTGAAATTTCTGAAATACACTATGAAATAATATTATTTTTAGTTAAAGTGAAACTTGATTTATATTTTATTAATAAATAATATTTAATTTATAATTAATATGAATAAAACAGTGAAAAATAAGGTATGTTGGTAATTATAGTAAGAAATAGTTATTAGGCAGGTGTAATTTTCAAGATTTTGATAAACTTTATTTGGACGAGGCGGAGGAATATCCTACTACTGTTTTACTCACTGCTTTATCCGCCCAATAAAAGTTGAGTAAGAAATATAGTGGCAAAGTAAAAACAATTACTTCACCATGTAAATATACGCCATGCTTCGCTAATAAATGTGTACTGAGCATAAGAACCACTTTAAAAAGTTTAAAACCGAACACGTTGACAGGAATTCGCCATTTTATCATGCCACGAAGTGAGGCTGAAAATTATTCAAATTGGAACCATTTTCACTGGTTGTTACTGAATCGGCTCCATTGACACTAGTCCATCTTTAGAGTTCACATTTTATGCCAAAATATTTGAGTAAAAAATTGTTAATTTGTAAATAGTAAATAAGCTTATTAAAAAAATAAACAGTAGGTGGATTTCATACTTTCAATCTATATAACTTTATCCGAAACTTGCTTCTTGAATTTTCTAAGCATTCTTACATGGAATGTGTTCATGTTTAATATACATAGAACCTTAAGTGATGTATAGTGATATCAATAAATTTCATATATTTCTGTCTACTAGAAGATTTAAATTTACACAATTTGTTTAGTTTCGTTTCAGTTTACATGTCTCCTGGTATATTCGTATGCATCACAATTTACTACATTATATTCTCTCTCTCACAAATAAAGATTGTTAAAAGTAAAAAAAAAATGATAAGAGTTACATCTTAAGTGATATTTAAATATATCACTACTATATGTTTCATGGTTGGCGAATTTATAAAGACAGTTCTTACCTAAAGAACTTACCAGTGTTTTCAAATATTTTATTGTTATCAAGACTTCTATGCGTCGCTGTAAATTCTCCGTGGATGATTCTCCTAATGATACGCTGAGAGAGAAATGTGTATTCGAGAGGACAAAATGCTTGTTTGTATAAGGTCAAAAATATATTTAGTTGCCCCAACAAAATATCATTTTTTATTAAATAAAACTTGAAAAGCGACAAAATAAAAATTTATTTGTATAACGAATTACACACATGAATGAACAAAACCTCTGTGTTAGGCCAGAAGAAACTAGACTGCCAACAAAATATTTAGTTGTATCAACTGCCTCTGTTTGTTTGGCAACTCATTTCATTGCCTTTGTTCGTAAATACGGATTGAGAGTTTGTTTGTATTTTTTTGACAATCAAGATACCAACACATTTGGTTAGTTCAACTATTGATGCTTAATAATTGTGTTCTGTAGGTCAGTAGTCAAAGTGCTTGACTCAGTGTCGTGGGTTCGAATCCCCCAACCTCCATAAGAATTATTTTTTTTTATGTTAGCAGCTGTCATGTGAAAGTGTGAAATGCACATAATTAAAAAATTTTAAGCTGATTTTGCATTAGAAATAAATTTCCAATATATTTTACTGCATTGTTTTTATATTTCGGCATTTTTAAAACGATAATTTTAAATAAAATAACTAATCAGTTATAAATGCATCGATTCCTAGATGTCACAGAAACAGCAATGAAATCTTGGAGAAGTCATCGATGGCGACACTGCTGTGTATGGCCCATCCAAAGAAGTCGATTGTGTTCCTAACATCATGCCTGAAGAAGTCGATGGTGCAGAAGGTACCATGACTCAAGGAATCAATGGTGCAGTTGGCATCATGCCTGAAGAAGTTGATGACGACACTGCTGTATTTTCTTCATCCGAAGAAGTCGATGACATTCCGAAGAAGTTGGTTAAGTGGTTTTTGAGTTAAATCCGTTCGGACAGACAGATACGAAAAAAATAAACTTTAGGTATGGCTTAGTTATCAATTGTAATATATGAAAAAATAATTAAAAGTGAAAAATTTGAAAATTACAGACTGACACTGCTATTTTATTTAGTAGTGTAGGTTTATTATGACAACAATTGCAGGTCCTGCTTCAGTACCTACAGCAGTACTGCCATCGACTTCTTCGAACATAATGCTGTCAGTGCCAGCGACTTCTTCGGGTGGGTCACTCGTATAAGTGTCTCCATCTACTACTTCGGGAATGTCATCGACTTCTTCGGATGGAGCAGTTACAGCAGTGTCATCAACTTCTTCAGGCTTGATACTGACAGCACCATCAACTTCTTCAGGCATGATGCCGACAGCACGATCAACTTATTCAAGCATGGAGCCCTCAACACCATCGCCTTCATCAGGCATGATTCCGTCAGCACCATCAGCTTATTCAGGCATGGTGCCCTCAACACCATCGCCATCTTCAGGCATGGCGTCGGCAGCACCATCGACATTTTCGAATAAGTCATCTACAGCAGTGTCGCCATCGATGGTGACTCCATCAAGGCTTCGTTGCTGTGACTGTGACAAGATATTTGTCTACAGTCAATGTGGGAGGAAGCATGAAAAAAACTGTGTGCGAAGGGTCCTTCCTGTGCTATACTACGATGTGACAAGTGCAAACATATGTTCAAACATGATGATAGCATAAATAGACATAAGAAGAACTGTAAAGGTGGAGTTCCGGCAGCTGAAAAACGATCTGTACTAGCTGTTGGCGAAACCACATTGAATGTATTCTACGCCAACATTCAGCATTCAAGGGCAATTAAAAATTTTATATGATTGGGAATAATATTCTTGGTACAAAAACATATGTATATACTTTAAACTTACTAAGAAGAGAATAATAAATCAATTAACAGAAAAAGTTGAAGAAGCTCCCATAAAATATGTTTGGCTGGAGTGTGGCAACAAGGGTTCTGGTTGTACACTTGCTAGCATAGACTGTCTTGAGCTGCATATATGTAGATTATATTCACTATGTGAGGCATGTAAGCATTTATATGGTTTCAATTTTTAAAAAATGTTTTATTTATCCTTGATGTTGTGCCTTGTCCTAGCATACCTAATTCCCTGATATAAGGAATATGATAGCCCTGGCTTCCAGATTTGTCATTACATGATGGTACTGTAAGTGGGCATGATGAAAAAATAAATGAATGATGTGTCAAAATATAATGATTTGAAAGTTAGTACCTCAATATTTACTATGTAGTCCCATCACTGGATATGCACAATCAACGATATGGTAATAAAGGGATAATATTGAAATTAACTGTACGGAAACTAAAAATTAACTGCAATCATAACACATTTTAAGCAGGTTGGATGCAACAGACATGAACATATGCTTTTGAAGTGGTAGAATCTTGATTCTGAAACTTGGTGGGAGCGGAGGACGAAGGTTGAGTCGGGCCCAGCCAGACCTGCTTCCGTGCAGTATATGGTGAATAGAGGTCCTACATAAATTTCTGCATGACTTGCGTTGCTCTTATATGCCACAGTTATTTTTCTAGTAAACACAAATGACAAACAAATTTGAAGATTTCGAAGGTTAAAGGTCAATACCATATGGAACAATCAAAGATTGCGGAAGGAATGTAACCCAACATATCGGTTCGAGGGGACAGCATAATCAGCAGGCTACTAAATATGGGTGGAATGACAGACCTTAAATAGAATCTAATATGATGGCTTGGTAACAAAATCAAGAAGGAATGACAGAAAATGAAGGAAAATAACTAAGAAAAACGGAATGAAAGGTGGTGAACATCGCATGATAGAGTATGAAAGAAATGCGTTTTTGACAGCTCGCCTGGTGGCTAAATCGAGAAATTAGTAGCGCTTAGGTGATGAAAATATAATCAAATATGGTGGTTTGCCCTACCTAAAATTTAAAAACACAAATAAATTCAGCTCCCACCTGGTGGCTAAATCGACAGGTTGCTTAGCGACGAAATCGAAAATCAATACACCAGTGCTACACATACGTTGAAAATAGAATCGAATATGGCTGATGCCTGGCAGATAAATATAACACTAACACATCATATGCTTTAAAATTGAATCCGAAATGGTCACCCATAGAGATGCAATCACAGACAAACGAAAAAAAAACAAGATAGCAGTAAGAGCGAATGTGAGACAAATCCCAGCAATGTAAATAAATTATAAAAATTATCGAGATGGCATGACGAACATAGGCGAGTGAGAATGGTATTTCCTCTGGCGGCGAAATAAATATTTGATACACTAGTATCACCTAGTCGAAGAAAAAGTAAACATATGTAATCCAAGGTGGCATGTCGAGCAAAGGTGAGAGGCAAAGAACAGTGATGTAAACAAATGACAAACGAAAATACGAATATGGTGGGTGGAGTGCAAACGATGGTATGAATTTCGCGGAGGTAGGAGGGAGGAGAATGTTAAGACAATTAGAAACATTTGTGGCAGGTCAAATGTGTATGAGTAATCAATTAATAAGAAACACTTGTTGAAGGAGGCGTGAAGGGAACACAAGTAATCAACCACTGACAAATTTTGGTAGATGGAATGGAGGGGAACTGACAAATGACCAATGCGAAACTTTGGCGAGGGTCAGTGATCTGCTGGTATCGTGCTGACGGAGCCTCTGGAAATGCAAGGTTTTTAGTAAATTTTTAAATAATATTTTAATTATTTAAAAAATTTATAGATTTTTATAAACATATATTTTTTGGGACATTTTTGGTACATTTTGGCGATTTTGGCGATTTTTTCGGTACAAGGCCATTCAAAGTTATGTAATGGGGTCAAGGTCAAGATCACTTGGGTCCAATATGGTGGTCTGGTGACATCATAACATGGTGACTGATCGGCTCTGGTCCTCCGTCGCCACTAATCCCAAACATTAAATTTTTTATAATATATTATATATATATACATATTTCAAATACATTTTTGGTAGCATATTATAGTTTTTTTTTTGGGAGTTCTTGTGTTCAAGCTCAAAGGTCACTAGTCTCAAGGTGAAAGGACAAAGTCAAAGTCACCGACATCAAACATGACCGCTAAAATGGTTGACAGAATGAAGATGGCTGATAGCCAGGTCTGACTCCGGACCCTGGACCCTGTGTACCGATTGACATACCCTATGACTAAAAAACCAATATGGCCACAACTGCTCTGCCCTCGAGAAGCGAGACTCCCAAATCCCTCCGATGGATCGAAAGATGCCTTTCTGAGGTTATATTTTGGAAGTGGGTAGATCGGTGCTTTTTTTTAAAGGGATAATACAGTTAATTTTGAGGGTAAAAGAAAATTTCGTGGGGGAAAAAAATCGATTTTGAGGGGGGAAAAGGCATTTTTAAGGAATAAAGGCAAATTCCAAGATGGCGGCGTAGAACCAAACAAATCTTTGATTGCATCAACATGCGTATAAAACAATATTATAACCAGTAAACGTAGATGTTAAGTGCTGAGTTCTGGCGTACATGCACATTTTGCCAATATACAGCAAAAAGCCAGTCTCCTTGTTTTATGAAAATATAAATTATATTAACGTGATTCAAACAAAATATTCCACACAAATTGAAACAAGATTTAAGATGACTTAAATGGGGAAGTGGGATTTAAAGTGTTTCTCTCTAACGCAATGAATAACTTGGAATACACTACTTTGGCTTTTATTAAAGTATAATAATAATATAATATATGACGTTCCAGGAATGGAAAAAAATGAAGGAGCTGCAACAGCAACTTTGCACATACAATATAAAACTTTTCCTGGTAAACTTCCTAAACTGTAAAAGAAGTTATGAACCTATTCACTGTTTGGAAATAATACCACACATCAATCGCAGTTATAGGAAAGTTTAGCGTAACTACTATACAAAGCAGGAACTTCGCTATGCATTTGACAGTTTCCTGAGCAAATGCAGCAACGCTACAACGAATATATAAGGGAGAGAAATTGTCATTCCCGCTTTCTCACTAAGCGTATAATCCATTCTCGGTTACTTCGCCCTTTTCTGAAGCCCTGCTAAAGTTCTACTTCCAGAGTATTCCTCCGCCTCGTGCAAATCAAGCTTAAATAAGTCTGGAAAATTTCGCCAAAGGCCAACGCAACGAATTTCTCGCTAGGCGCTACCAACACAAATGTTTTCGCACTGTTTTTTTAATAATATTTATTTATAAATGAAGCATTATAATTTATAGATAAAATATTTCAATTTAATAAAAAAAAAAAAATGTAACTTTTATGAATACAAGTATAAAACACTTGTAATATACGGCATATGTTAGAAATAACTAAACATGTCATACATGGGGAGATTTTTCAAAGCTTTGATTCAAAAAGGGCGAAGAAACCGCGAATAGACAATATACACTGGTATGGTAAATTTCCGTATAATTTCTTAGAGAGCAAAGTTCACGCAGCGTAGTCGTGGTTCCGATATGCCTGAACGTGCGTAGGAACCGGTTAGCTGTGAACGTAATTCTTGAATGAAGCAGGGAGTAAGTCACAGCTTCTCAGCTGTTCCATTATCTACATCTCGAGGACAGCGGGCGACCACAAATGGTGCAGTATATTTGGCGCAGATATCTCTCTCTCTCTCTCTCTCTCTCTCTCTCTCTCTCTCTCTCTCTCTCTCTGCATGAGTAGGGCCTGTGGGGGAGGGGGGGGGGTGTTTGTCCTTGTGGCCGTGCAGCCAGTAAAACCTAAACCCCCCCCCCCCCCCTACTGCTAAGTCGGCCATATTTATCGGCTCGTGATGTTTTTTAAAAGTTCATCGCCCAGCTGAATTTTATGTGGAGGCATGTGTGTCTCTTCCACCTCGTGACGGACCCGGGCCCCTTCTCATATCAGAGACAGGCTCTAAAAACTCTTCACCCCCAACCGCTGAATGGCACTTTCATTGCTTCCCGTCCCTCCGCCGCTCAATATATATATTTTTTTTCACTCCGGTTCACATTCACCGCACCCGCGGAGCGCGAGTCGGCGTCGTAACGATAAGGCAACTTGACGCGGTTTGTCCAGTTGTCGCTGGTTATTTTCAACGCGTGTTCTTCGGCTCGACTGTCCCCGGCGGTAATAAAAAGCTACGCCTGCAAACTTTTGTTAACTGGACAGTATACTCGGACCAGCAATAAAACGCTTTCCCCGATAAGTGCATTTAGCACGTATTCAAAGTTTGGATCTGCGCTCTTTAGTGTGCGGTTCAGGAACGGACAGTTTAGCGAACAAAGAAACACCTATCTCACCCCCTCCTCCACCTTTTACACTCCCTAATCAACCTTGAAAAAAAAAATACTCGAGGAAGGGTTGTTATAATTTACTCTTGGTTTTTTCACACTTTCTCAATCAAAAATTTGAAAAATCACCCCATGTGTGACGTGTTTGGTTGTTTCCTAAAAAACGTATCTGATTAAAAGCGTTTTATTATCGTGTCAACATAAAAGTATCTTATTTTTATGTAAACAGAAATTTACTTCTGCCAATAAAACACAATATTTAATTAATAATCCATGTGAATAAATACAGGGGGAAAATGGTGTGCTGGTAATTAATACCTAGTAAGAAATAGTCCTTAAGGAAAATGCTATTACACTGAGTGCGCACGAATCCCGTGTAGCGTTCATTTGGTGTAATTTTCTAGACTAGGTTAAGCTTTGTTTGAATGAAGCAGAGGAATTGACTGGAGGTAGAACTTTGGCAGGGCTTCACAAAATTGAAGCTACCGTGAACAACCTATGCCAAATTCTTATAAACTTTCTGGGCTACGAGGTTTTTTAAATCAATATAATCAACCATATCTCTGATTGCTAAATAACACGGCGCTTTGAAAGGATTCTTTCCTGTAAAACTAAAGCAAATCGTCTAGTTATAGGCTGTCCACTCTAAAGTGAGCACATTTGTTGCCTAGTGACTTTTCTTTTCAGCCATTTTTTATCCTTTAACCCCTTTTTAGAAATAATTACCATGTTAGTAATAAATGCAGGATGTATTTTAAATTATGTTACAAACTTTGTGAGGTGATTCCTTGTCGAAAACGAGGCACAGTTCTATAATACGACTTATAGCCTAGCGCAATTCGTAAGGGAGAAATTCGGCCTTGAAAATAGAAATTAAAAATAGTTTTTTTTTTTTTTTTTACAAAATATCGTAAACTACTTTGAAATTAAGTACGATTCTCTGGATACTGTTTTATGCTAACAATATCTGCTATCTGTGAAGAAATTGTTTATAATTCCTACCGCCTTCGTTAAAATAATGGGGGCGGCCACCTCCTTTGGTTTAATTTTCTCTTCCATAAAATTCTTTAGAGGTTTTATGCCATAATTTGTATCAAGAGAGCCCAATGAACAAAAAAGTCGTCTTGTCGCAACACTCTCAGGCGAACCGTTTTCGAGTACAATTGAATAGAATCTTTGTTGCCTACGGAGTAGGCACCCACAATACACAGGCAGTGTGACTGAACGATACGCTAGTTAGCAACAGACGAATAGTGTACACTGTAATGTAAACGTACAAAGCGTCGTGTGCTAAATGTGAGACTGTGTGAGTTATGAACAGGTAAAGAGCGATGCCAAACAATGTGAGAAATACCATGCCCTTGTGAAAAGAATACATAAATTTACGTGCGATTAAACAAGAAACATTCGAATACACCAAGCATCGCTCTTTACCTGTTCATAACTCACACAGTCTCACACTTAACACACGACGCTTTGTACGTTTACATTACAGTGTACACTATTCGTCTGTTGCTAACTAGCATATCGTTCCGTCACACTGCCTGTGTATTGTGGGTGCCTACTCCTTAGGCAACAAAGATTCTATTCAATTGTACTCGAAAACGGTTCGCCTGAGGGTGTTGCAACAAGACGACCTTTTTTGTTCATTGGGCATTCTTGATACAAAATGGGGCATAAAATATCTAAATAGTCTTATAGAAGGATAAATTAAGCCCATAACAGGGTGGCCGCCCCCATTACTTTAATGAAGGCGGAATGTATTCGAAACGATTTCTTCACATATTACAGATCTTGTTAGCATAAAACAGTATCCAGCGAATCGTACTTTATTTCTAAGTAGTTAACGATATTTTGACGAAATACGATATTTAATTTATATTTTCAAGGGCCAATTTCTCCCTTACGATTTACGCTAGGCTGTAAGTCACATTATGTAACTGTACCTCCTTTTCCACAAGGGATCGGATCACAAAGTTTGTAACATACTTTCATATACATCCTGTGTAGTGTGTATATTTCAACGCACTCGGAAGTTAACGTCTAAGGCTAAAATCAAATACATTTATCAACCATTATTCCAATTGAGACGGCTTTCAAAAGTGATCAATTTAGTGTGAATAGCCTGTGTATAATTCTGATAAGTAACACTGAACAATTTAACACTTGCCCTGCGTTTTTTAGAAAGTAATTTGCGTGGTCAGGAATTTCAACAATCCAGATAATTTAGGTGCTAAGTTTGGCAGTGGAACCAGTTTTCTATTCAGTTTGCCAACAATAATTCAGAATATTTGTGTCATATCAATCACTGCAAATTACTTAATTATTTTGTTGATGCGAAGTTCCTTTTCTCTTGTTTTGGAAATATTTACTTGCTTCTATTTTCGAAAAAAAACATAAGTAATTAATACATTTAAAAGAAAAGAGTAACCATCACAATAGAGTATTGTTTTATTTATTAATAAATTATTTTCCCTCTGGGCTTATATATTTCATTGATGATAAAAGAATGTCCTGTATAGTATATTTGTTTCTTTCTTTTGTCCCATGTACGATCACCCAGCATTATTTATTGATTAATACCGCTTCAATTTCTATTTGTTGTTCATGTTGCAGAGTCCTTTGGTAAATCCCTTTAATATTTTATGCCACGTTTTATTGTATTGATTAGTCTTCTGTTTGCCTGTTGTCTTCGTGATGCCGGGACCTACTTTCACCGTATATTTGTTGCCCTTGCCCTTGGCACTTTGCAGCTATTTCCTTCGTTCGTGTGCATGACGCACATTTTTATTCTTTTAACTTTTCAGGTATTTAAGCAAAGTTTCTGTCTTCTGTTACAACAGTTCACCAACATACAGAACTTTTTCGAAAAACAAATGCACTTATTTTTAGGCTGAAATTCAATATTAGAACGCTGTGGGTAATTTACTCCATTCCAAACGATAAGGACGTCTACAAGATGAGCACAATATAAAATTGCACATTTGATTATGCAGTTAAATTTACTATCACTTGAAGCCGACAGAAAAACATTAAACCTAAGCAGGCAATTAAAATTTTTTTGACATTTGAAAAAGAGATGTGACATGTTGAAATGTTACGTAAAAATCTATAATCATATAAGATTTATCCTTCTTGCTTTAAGGGAAATTAATCTCAAATATAAAATAAAAATAAATCGTTTATACTACTAAGGAATTGTGTAGGAACTTACAGGTTGCCACATATAATAAAATTACGATTTCTGTTTTTTTAATTGTAATTGTTATGCACTTCGTACGAAAAAGAGCTTATCAAACGTGAATATAGTCTTAAGACTTCTGTGAACGTGATGTCTATCATATATCCAGCACGAATAAGAATAACTAAAATTTTTGTTTTAAACAATACATGTTAACTACAGGATGTTGCAAAATTGCACGTCAATATTTCGGGGGAACATTTCTCACATCTGGAGGATGAAAAAATATTATATGAACATAGGTCCGCAAACGCTTCGTATTTTTGCTACAGCTCGTAATACATGACGTACAGTGTATTGCCAGCGGGCTGGATCATGTTACTGTGGAATGCCATCGCAGCTGTAATTGGCAGCACCATTACAGCCCCCGAGGAGCACTGATTTGAATCCACTAGACTTTTATTTGTGGTGAAATTTAAAGGCATTTGTGTATGCAACAAGAGTGGACGATGTGGACACCTTTTGTAACCTTATTGTGGCGGGTTGCGAAACACTCAGGAATACTCCAGGGAGTCATCAACGCATTATGTAGACCATGAAACGGCGGGTTGATGCTTGTGTACCTACTGATGGAAAGCATTTTGGGCATTTCCTTTAGTGCCAACGATAAGCTTTCACGCATATGTAACTTATTCCTGTGCGGTTCCTACTGTTCTAGGTGTAGTGTCGTGGCGTGAGGAGTCGTGTATCAAGCAAACGAACGCTGCGATGGCATTCCACAGTAACATGATTCAGCCCACGGGCCATACACTGTACGTTATGTATTACGAGCTGTAGTAAAGAAATGAAGCGTTTGCGGACCTATATTCATACAACATTTTATTCATCCTCCAGACATGAGGAATGTTCCGCCGAAGTAATAACATGCAATTTTGCAACATACTGTATATTTGGCAAGCCTCGTCGTATACAAACGTGCCTCAGGAATCGTGGAGGTCCTGCACGTTATTGAAGTTTCTATATGCACCTGCGAAGGCCGCTTTTTTAAACTGATGAGTTTCTTTGTTTAAGTTATTTTTCAGTTTATGTATTTTGTTTGTTTCATACTGGAATGACGTGAACGAGTATTGCGTTTTTTTTTTTCTTCACTTCATGTGCTGTCAAGAGTAGAAAATGAAATGTAAATTATTTTTATTCATTTTAAAATCCTGAATTGTGATATGTACTAAACATTTTGTTAGCAGCAGGGTTGGAATCACGTATAAATCAGTGAAAATAAAATTCAGTCTTATGAATGTCATCTGGCAGTGATTACCAGTGGTGCAGTTTTCGCTAGTTTTTAATAATGTGGCTACATTTTCACTATTTCACCTATGCATAGAATACGAAAGGTTTGTTTTGCAATATGTACGCCTATATTTGAAATCAAAATTATTTATACAGTTATCTAAGGTATTTTGTCGTAATATGCAGTTCTATCAGAGAAAAAACATTTGCGTGAAAGGTTACACAATCGTAAAACGTTAAAATCACTCATATTCATTTATATGTGTTCATATTCGCTAAGTAACACTTTTATGTAGAAATCATATTTTTTTACATTTTTGCTGCACCAGGAAAATTACATTAATTTTGTACAATTTACTGTGTTTTATGGAAGCCTATTTGATTATATTCAGTTCAATTTGAACTATTTTAAATCGGGAGCGGCTATAGTTAAGTAAAGTGTCATTACAACCAGAAAATATTTGATTAAGCCGACTTGGCCTATATGTTAAAATTCGTAGATTTTTAAAAGCTTTGGTTTTATTTTAACCGTAAATCGCAGCTTACACCAGGGAATTTCTTGTGTTTTATTTTAATATCGAGCTATTTTTTGATTAAGTGGCTTTTCCTTGGGCCAATAAAAATTTTCCGACGCATTGCCGTGGCAGAACTGAAAATAATATTCATGTAAGCCGTCAAGAAGTGTACATACTCATTATTATAATACGTTCTTCAGTGATTCATTTTCAAGAGAAAAATATTGAGAATTCGGTTTCATTTTTGTTTGCAGAGAAAATTTCCGATTTCACAACATCTTATCACCGTAACTCGACAGGAAGTACCTGCGCTGACAGCCGGCTGCCCATTGCATAAACGGCAACATTTTGAGAACACAAACAATTTTTTTAAGGTCCCTTACAACTACATTTTCAAAGATCTAGTCGACGCGGAGTCCATACATACTCGGAATAAAGCCCGTGCAGTTAAATAACTTGCAAATAAATTATTTTTATAACCGAATATACGAATACCAATTAGTGATTTACCTATATCAATATAAAAACAGTTTATACTCTTTAAAGATGTGTTGATATATTTTTAAGAATCCATATTAATTAAATACAAGTAAAATAAACCATCGTGTGTTTCTAACGGTCTAAATGAACACATTCAGTTTAAAGTACTTCAGTTAGTTAATTACTTAGTTGTAAATATTACCTACTCTACTATCATTATTCTACAGTATAATATGTTTCATGACTAGCCTATAACCAAACCCAAAATAGTTAATTTCCGTATTGTATAACCACAAATTAGAATATTTACTCACAACAGCTATATCATGTATCATACCACACAGTTTATTCTAACTGAATAGCTACATTAAAACTGACCGTAGCCCATACACAAATAACCTGATTGTTATCAGAGACAGGAGTTCAAATGGGATGAGTAAAATTAATAGAGTCCGTTACTTCACAGTAAACGTGCAGTATATTTATGCTTAAAATTAAGGGTGCCGAAGAAATGGCGACTACTTACATAAAAAGTAATAATGCAGTCGATCGGACAATTTCGTAAACACTCAAATATAACAGATGGAAAGAACCCGCCTGACTATTTTAAGCTTATCCGTCTACAGACTTTGTTATCGTTTCGTGTAACCCAGTCCTAAATTATGTTTAGTACTGGATGTTAGGAAGGGAAAAAAAGGGATAGTTTGTGATACTACATATTTAGGTTATAAATATTTATTCGCGACAGAGCTGGTCTGCAAATCAGCTGTTTAAGTTTTCTATCTTTGAGGTGAATAAGTCATTAAAATTAGATCGACCCATAAGATAACCAGGATAGTTGCGGCGAATGTAACGTTTGCAGAGTGACCCATTACGAGACCTTAACTCGGCGGCTTACAACACGATTGAAATAAACGTGGTCTCGTTCGATCAAGAATATGACTTCAATGTGAGCATGACCTTGAGATAGTACGGGTGGAGGCCCGCGGTGAGTGGCGAAAATGTTTGGCAGTACATCTCGCGACTCCTATTTGCCTATGAACATAAATGTAGTAGTAGTAGTAGTTTGTGCCACCATAGAAGGTATAGTTTAGACAGTAGAACTACAATCCCCTAGATGTGCGGGGGAACGGTGGTGGATGGAAGGTCAACCGCGCAACTTCCGTACTCCTAGCACCAAGGGCAACTACTGAAGGGTAAAAATACACATGACAAGCCACTTACGTGGTGAGATGCATGTGATAAATTATAAAATAAAATGTTAAAATAACTTGATCCAACAACAGAAGGCCATAGGCCAAAATAAAAATTTACGTAAAATCAGTAAAGTAAAGGATAACGTGTATCCCTGCATTTACCAGAAAGGGTACAGTTGTAGGGGTGGAAATTCACACACGCGTGGTTCAGCCTATGGCTGACGATGTAAAAAAACTGTAAAACTATCCTTTATGTGACGGTTTTTGCCAACACACAGGACGAGGTTTTTGTCTCAGTGCTTCCTGAATGTAGGTGGTCAAGTTGAAAACAGCCGAGAGCCCCCCCCCCCCCCCCAATGGTATCAAAAAGGGATTTGGATTGGTTCCAGTGAAAAGGTTAGATTTATTCGTTGCCTTGGTTTTTATATTATCATTTGCAAAGTTTTACCCCCAATCTCAAAATAATTAATTTTATATAAAAGTATAAACGTTCCAATTTTCCCACCGATTACATTTGGTATAAAAATGATATATAAATATGGTTTTACAAATGATTTACATGATACTTAAGTAAAATGGTGGCAAGGGCCCCCCAAACCCCTTTAAAATGTTGACGGAACGGCAGTTCCTGCCCAAGTGAATACCCTGTGCTGTCTCCCCGAACCCGGGCGAGACATTCCTATTTATATTTTATTTAAAACCATCGAGAACATTACCAAATGATCTTCGCTCCGTCGATATACGGAAGTCCTGGAAGGGTACCCTGGTGGTACGTGACTGGCTGGCGTCACGTGGTCAAGGTGACTTACACAGGAGGGGAAGGCATCCCAAGTTTTCGCGGGCGGCAGAAACCCCGCGGCGCCCACACTTGCTGGTCCGCCCGGCGGAAGTGAGACGAGGAGCTCGTCAAACGAACCCCCGTCGCAGCGATGGTAAGCCGTCCCAAACGGCCAACATTTTCTCAACTTCATATGCCTCCGTCGGTTTTGACTTTCGTTCGATGTGCAGGGATAGCCTTTACATCTTTAAGTCATAAAAGCGAGGTATAGGCTGTTCACGATCGAATGAGCACTTTTGAAAGTGCTACTAAAGATCTACTTGCATGCGCGTTGTGTACTCTTCCGCCTTATGCAAAATTAGCATTGTCATGGACTTCATCACTTTATTCATGTGTCGGTCAAGTTAAAAATGAAATTTTTAGAAAAGCAAATATTTTATAAATCTGCTAATATTTACACTTCGATTCATAAATAAAATACTCAAAGCGAAAAAAAAAAAAAAAAACATTTTATTTATCACAAATGGTTACCTAGCACTTTTCATTTGACGGTAAAACATTGAACTACTTTCCATCCATTGTTACCAACTTTACCGAGCCAATGTCACTCAGTGCGCCCGTTCAAATATATGCATGCAGGGGCAGTGATTTTTTCCTGAGGTCGATTTCAAAAGTGCTCAGTTTATCCTGAAAAGCCTTTATTCACATCGTTAGTTTCATTTCGTTCACGTATCTCAAAGAAATGAACCTAACGCACACGTATTCACGTAGTACCCACGGCAATGTCGCCGACACAGACACGTCGCGCGGCTCTCGCGCGCACACTACATTACGTTCCCACTCCCGCTGGAGTTTGCAACACGCCTGTCCCTGGCTCGTGAAATCAAGAGGTTCAGACTGCGTTGGGGTCGAGCCGGTCTCAACTGCTTCACTCTCGTAACGCCGAGGGAAAACAGAGGTCCGCGCCCTTCCCAGAAGAGCAGCTTGTAACACATCATCCCTTCCTTCCTCTCCCCCGTCAACATCACACACCCGTATATCCGCTACCGAAAGGGGGGAAAAATCCCGTGGGTTGACGCCGCAAGGGCTAAAACTACCCCGTTCCTTGTCTGTAAAAATGGTTTCACCCCCTTCTGTACTGGAAACATATTTTCCCTTTGCGTTTAACGAGGCAGGGGGTGTCGGAGGAAAGAAGATGCAAAGTATGCTGGATGTAAACTGCGTTTCTTTAAACACATACACATATTAAAAAAGTATTGGTTTACATGGAGAATGTTCGTTAAGACAGTCGGCTAGTTATAATACGTTCGTCTATAAGCTGTTCACGTTAAAGTGAGCACTTTTGAGGCCCTAGTAACTTTTTTAATGCAGACAATTTTTATCCTGTAACGACCTTTTAAAATCAATATTGCCATTTAAGTAGTAAACACAGTGTGTATATTCCACCGCTCTTGGAATTTAACGTCTAAGGCTAAAGTAAAATATATTTATTGACTCTTATTCAAAATGAAAGCACTCTCAAAAGAGCTCACTTTACCGTGAATAGCCTATAATCTGCGTTGGTGTTCTTTACAGAGAGGGTGCATTTCATCACATGCTTTGCCTTGGGTGTTGAGTAACCTTATATAGTATATTCGTGGTTTCTTCGCACTTTTCAAACCAAACCTTTAAAAAATCACCCCATACATGACGTGTTTAGTTATTTCCCAAATATGGCATGTATCACAAAAACGTTTTATACCTCGGTTAAGATGAAAGTATTATATTTTTCATTGAAATTTAAGTTTTGGCTTCATTTTATTTATAGAATATATTATTTAATTTGTAATAAATATAAAAAATCAGTGAGAAAACGTTTGTTGATAGCGTCTAGCAAGAAATAGTTCTCATTCAAAATATTATTATAGCTGAATGCACACAAATCCGATGCGTTGTTCTTTGGTGTAATTTTCTATACTTCGTGTATACTAAGCGATTAGCACGATCGCCTCCCACCAAGGCGAACTGGGGTCAATCCCCGGCCGTGTCACCGCTTGTTTGCAAGTGGGAATAGTGCCGGAAGATGCCGCTTGTAGGCGGGTTTTCTCGGGGATCTCTCGTTCCCCCCGCCCTTTCATTCCGGCTCTGCTCCACGTTCACCTCGCTTAATCCTCATCGGCTCTCAAGACCTCGATGTTAAGAGCCACCCAGATCTCTTCACTCACTACGTTTCACTCCCTTAAGGGCAAAGGTGCACGACAATCGTATATTTATATAATTTTTCTCACAGTTTGTTTTACAGGAGATTTTTTCAAAATTTTTGGTTCGACAAGACGTAAATAACAATTTTAAACATCTTATTACATTGTTAAAATCCCCTGCATTCGTCATTCTTGGAGCTCTGATTGAAGATAAGAAAAAAAAATCCCTTTAATTTCTTCCATCAGTGCTCCGAGAACAATGAAGGCAGTGAAAATCTAACAACGTAAAAAGGTGTTGAAAAGTGTTATTTACGTCTTGTCGAGCCAAAAATCTCAATAAACTTTTTGTAAAACTACATTATCGAAAATCGGATAAATATACTGTTTTCATGCACCATTTCCCTCAAGCTGCGTGAAGGTTCCCTTCTCATTTGAACTTCGCCGCAACTCAGAAATCCCTGTGGTGTAAGTTTTTTGAAGGGTGTACAAAAATACATTGTAGGATACCACGAGTGGGGTTGAAAGTTGATAGGTTCAGGCAGGCACTTGAAGGCAAGACTAGAGTGAGGGCGAGGGTGAAATGGGGTCAAGATGTAGCAGAGGCCGAACTCAAGGGCGAGAGGGAAACGGGAATAACTCGAAGAAATCCGCCGGCCGGTGGCAACGTCCGCCACGTTTCCCCACATGCGGAAATCCAGGGGCGGAACAAGCTTATGTATCTGTGTGCTCTTACAGCGATAGTGGGCCGGTAATATGGCATAATAACCATCTTGTTATCCATTCATAGATGAAAATATACTAGACTGAATCTCCACAAAGGAGGGAGCAGTCACAGATTTATGTTTTAATAACACGGGTACTAGGGTAAATAATATGAAATCACGTGTAATAAATATTTTAACAGGCGAGATTTTATGGATATAAATTAAACTGCCAAAACTTTCTTACCTTTGCGTCTAAATACAAGTTGACATGTGTCTCTAGTATGTGCATATCAATTCCTGGTGGTATAAATAATGCATTGTATCTCGTATCATTACAAGGCCGATTTGAAAAGTTATGTAAGACTAATCTTGGCATCGAAAATTGAGAACTTCAAATAGATCCACCGGGGAACATATGCGTAAAAAGGGATGTATAACGTATAAAGCCGATAATTGTAGGAATAGTACCGTGTAAAATAAATGTACGAAAAAAGGAATGGTGTATAAAACAACTAAGGATTATAAAGAACGAGGAAGGAAAACTTTGCGTAGACAGAGGGCAGGACTGTTAAATGAGTGCGGTAATCAGAACATACTGGATGTTCGGGAATTGTTGAGCATAGGGGAACGGGGGGAACGGGGAATGCCTGCCGACACAAATATTTTGATATAAGTAACAAGTGTCCGGAAATGCTCCCTACCGAGCTACAGGCATTCAACGATCCGCACAACGTTTGCATTCGACATGCTGTCTGGGCCAATCACGTGCGAGCCGGAGTGTAGCCGGCCTGCAGGTGGACGGCAGACGACATTCCACAATCCCCGTGCGCGACTGTAAACAGCTGATCGCAGTGCATAAACAAACAAAGAAATGTGAAGCATGGTGCTGTTCGAAGTGACGTGCTCCGACTCGCAGGCAGGTATTACGATGGCTAACCATGTTGTTCTACACTCTTGTCAAAAATACTGTGCGTTTGTCGAACTTCAAGGCAGGCGGCAAGAACTCTCTCATTAAGTCCTCCTCAGTCTCCACAGGCGTTTGATAAACAAGACTTTTGATGTAACACCACAAGGAAAAAAACTAAGGGTTTTAAGTCCAAAAGACGCGTGGAGTGAAAAGGGGGGGGGGGGGTCAAGCTACCAACCTCCTAGCTCTACCCATCATGAGGAGGTGTCATTCAAGTGATCGCAAACATAGCATATTAAGTGGGCGGGGGGTCTTTATGTAACAAACACTGTATATGTTGCCCCACGGCGATCGGCACAACTTCCATCAAAACTGGCTGCACGTCATCCATAAATCACAGGTAAATTTTGCCATTCAGGCGAGGCGGGAAAATGTACAGCCCAATTAGGTGATAATTTAAAAGTCCAGTTCAAATGTTCACCGCGAATTTGTGTTGATATAACACGATGTATTTCATGTGGGTTGTAATCATTCGACACGTGACTGTTTACGGCATTAAACATTCCGTCTCTCGTGAACTTACCCTCATAAAAGTACAAAAAGGGGTTTGCACACGAACTGTAACGTCAGCAGTATAAAAAGGGGCATTCTGGAATACCTGGTTTCTGCCTCGATACACAGGGACACAAAATTGCTTCCTAAGGTTATCGCAGAATTTCCCTTTTCCTCCTTTTTCCCGTCCAAAATGGCCGATTTGAGGAAGAACCATTATTTTCCCCTTTTTACAGCAAAATTTCCCAAATTTCGCTGCCTCCGACAGCGGCCATCTTGGCAGCCAGTGCTAGAAATTGAGTTTGCGCTTTGTGGCTGGGTTTTGCCCAATGTCACTGAATCGGTCAGAGATTAAGAAATTCCTGCCAAATTGAGAAATTATTCCCGGTGGCCATCTTTGTATCGATGACGTATGTCTACTCAGGACAAATGGCGGCCAGCTGAGGATGTCAACCATTTTGGTGGTCAGTAGCAGTGGCGGGGCATCAAGCCATCGTGAACGTTCATTTTCGGACCTCGTGTAACACTGCCCATTCTGAAGTCTGAGTGTGTACATAACACTTGTAAGTATAGTTGGCTGTAATTTCCGAACCGGTTCAGTTATAGTCGTCAAATTCATAACCCAGACATCAACCACAACTGGAAGAATGGTCACGGGGTCAAGTATTCCCTATGTCATCATATAAGCATAGTTGGCTGTAATTTCCGAGCCATTAAGTTATAGTTATCAAATTCATAACATAGTCATCATCCACGACTAGGAGAAGGGCCGAAGCATCAAGTATGCCCTATGTCAACATATAAGCATAGTTGGGTGTAATTTCCGAACCGTTTGAGTTATAGTTTGCCAATTCATAATATAGACATCAACCATAATTTTGATAGATGACTGTAATCAATGAAGCATTTGAAATACAACTACTAAATTAATATTACATGCACAAGCCCCCACCCCCCTCTAAAACGAGAAGGGACATAAAGACATGTCAGCCTCCATGTCTCCCCATTCGTACTCACCTCTCTCCCTTCTCTCATCAGTGCCACCGCCTGGCCACACATGTCCTTGTGCGTTCCCTCACTCTGCATTTCCACCAGTCACATTCCACTCGTTCTCGCTCTCTCTCTCTCTCTCTCTCTCATCTCTTGTCCTTCCCATCCACCTGCCTCCATTACCTCTGACCATACTTTCTCGCACGCTCACCACCGTATGGCCAAGCACCAGCGAATCTCTGGGCGCCGACCCCCGAGCACTCGTGTAACAGAGAGAAGGTGCCCTTTCCAACCCTGGTGCTCAGGATTAACATCCACATGTGATCAGAAATGACGTATGTCTTAATCCCCGTGTCCTCAGAATGACACCAGGTGAGTCAGAATTTCCTATTTGGTGTACTAGTACACTGCTTCTTCCAGCTGTCTGTTAGACATTATAAGAAAAAATTCTACTCACACACCATGTCGCTGGTGACAAGGTTGTGACTGACCAACAAAATGGCACCCACACACCGATGTCTTCGTCATCCGACCATAATAAAGGCCACATCACCACTGAACATCCTTGAGGGTCCGAACGAAGAAGCTACACCACTGCCACAAGGTGGCCATCTTGGCCACACAGGATGCAACCTAACCAGAACAACAATGACCCACCCAGCTTAGGCAGGTGGTCGGTAATGCGATATGTAACTGGCCTGCTCGGAATGCTATAATAAGGAGAGATCAATTCTATTGCCATTATGGTCACACATAAATTTCGAATAACATAAAATATGGTAGCCAAATGCATAACATTATCATCCCCAACTACGAGAGGTGTCGCAGGAACAAGTACACTACATTTGAACTTATAAACATAGTTTGCTGTAAATTCCGAAATACAAAAGATATAGTTGTCAAATTCATAACATAGCCATAACCTAGATTTGTTTCTTACTAGCAGGCTATTACTACAAGTCGTCCTAGCCGACCACCATCTTGCAGCCCCACTGACCATCAAACATACACGGACCTTCAATGTGCATACTTACTTCCAGACAGTCAGGCAGTAACACCGGCCTTACCGCTAGAACGACGAGTCTCTGCTCATACAACACATCATAGAACAATAGGCTTCCTACTACAAAATAAATTAACCCCTACCTTGACTGGTGTAGCAATGAATACTCTTAGGCCACGAGCGCATTTCGTCGTCGTTGTCTACGTCGGCGATGTGACCTCACTGGAAATAGAGACCACAATGACTGGTCCTGCCTTTCTGTGCACAATAGATAGCAACCAATTACTACATCCCCACCACCTCCCTCTTGTCATTGTACTTAGTAGTATACTATTCAAGGAACTAATGCATGTACCCTGAATCATCCTGGAGGTATCACAAGTTCGATTCGCATAGTGACTGAACACTTGTGCAACTAGAGATACTCATTTGCATCACTCTGTATGCTTTCTCATGTCATCTGCTAGAGTGTATGAAAGGGGAAAATATTTACCAACCCGCATGAGCATATTGCACAAGCAAAAGCTAGACAAGACCATACATTGTATGGCAGTCGGCAAAAGCCATGTAATTCCATCACTAATACAAATTGTCAGGTTGGCCGAGTGGCCTAAGGCACCTGATATAAGCTCTGGTTCCAGTAAGAGGGAGCGTGGCTTCGAATCCTCGCACCCGGCACATTTTATTTTTGTACGCTACTCGATCAAATATTGTATTGTAGGTTTGATGATCATTGAGAGCACACGCTGACACATATGCAGAAATTCATCAGTCCCACTGCCCATGAAGAGACTAGCATCACAGTCATACTCCATCTCTGACCTGTTCTCGTGTACCGACCATCTTTACAATTACAGACAGTGATACACCACATAGTTGGCTGTAATTTCCAAACAGTTTGAAATACAACTGACAAAATTTATAACATGAGCCTATACACGCACCAGTATCTCCGACTTGCACTCATGTACCAGAGAAGGTAATTATAACCGAGAGGGTCAGAGAGGGTCAGGAAGGGTAACCCTGCTATGTAATGCAGGACACACACATACACACATCTGCACATACAATATAAATTATCCTAGACCACTTTCCGAAAGACACATACTTGCTTTCCCCAGTCGAGTTTCGCCCGCTAAAGTGCACGGAAGGAAAAAATAGTTATAAACCAAATGGCTAGTAATGAACACATCGCGCAACGTATTTTCATCGCAAATACTTGCAGTGATAGGTCACACACAAACACTGTGACAACCCGAGACACGAACTGAATAAGAAGGTACTGCAAAACACATGTCAACTATGTATTTACTCTACTCTTAGACAATGAAGAGCAGAGGTTTTACCTTAATGAGTATAGTTGTTTCAGAAGATCTAGAGTTCGCGAACACATATCATCGTCGTGAACTGACTGGAAGCAATGACTGCTCTGCCTTTCTGTACATGGAATACATTACCGATTACATGTTCGCCAGCATACAGTCATTTGTCGAAAGGGGAAGCAAGGCCCCACTGTCAAAATGTTACAAATAGATATCATCTACAAGCCCTAGCCATATGATGCAGGCGAAGTGTGTACCCTTCATGCACACAGCAGAAAGTGTTTGAATTAAGACTAAGTTGATCATGTTCGGGTGTAAAACGGCCAATTTCACAGCCAGCAGTCAAGACATGGCAGACTAACATGTTGTGTTCATAGTTATAGTCATACTCTGTCTCTGACTTACACTCATGTACTGAGCCTTTATAATTAAAGAAAGTCAACACTCCTACCAACACTCCTGTACCGACCGAGCCTTTTCAATTACAGACAGTCATACTCTGTCGACCCTGCCTATACTCGAACCTTCGATGCACGTACCAAGCCTTTCCAAATAAATGCAGTCATCCTCTGTCGACACTGCCTGCACTCTAACTTTCAATGAGCATACGCACAGGCAGTTCCCGTCCAGTAGCCCATTAATTCCACTGTGATAACTGCGATGCTATGTGTATGCCTGTAGTAATAAGTTGTGGCAAGTCGTGAACTCAGGTTCCTACAGAAAACTGCTTGCACACTCACTCTTCATTCTCCGCTTCCTTGTTGGTGTGTTACTCATGTTATGTAAGGATGTTGTGTGTGCATAAAACAAGGGTATATATGCATTCACGCGAGCTCTCTGGGTCATTCGCAGTTAGTCTATCGTTGAAGCTCGGACAGACCTGAGAGTGTATCATTTCAGGTCAGCAGTTTGTACCATATCTAACCAAAAGCTTGTCATTGAACACAGTGAAAATTATGGCATGTTGTTCTAGTGGTCAGAAGATTCTATCAGCTATTGTGGCATATGGAAAGCATAACTCACTTGCAGCACTCGACAAAGAAACTGAGCTCGCATAGAGGTCTAAAGAATACCTTTTATCATATGTTCGACATGAAATATGGCATATCTACAAACTTCTACCCACATATCTACAATAGGACGAAGACATATGCGACTCTCTCCCATATACAGAGTGTTTGAAAGGATGTACTACTGTTATGAACACACCACACTCTAGGGATCGGTGTAATGCACACCAGGAAAGTGTTGAAGTAGCATTTAAAAATGATTCCTTCCAATAGGAACTCATGAAGGACAGAGAGAGATGTGTGTATCTGGAGCAGCTGACGAGGTCGTCGTTCTGACACAGGTTCGGCTGACAGTCACCATCAAGCTTGCATTTCTGTCCCTGAGAGCCTTTGGTGTAATGGTAGAGACGTTCTGGCAGGGTGCACTCTCGCAGTTTCTCCTCCTGGCTGAAGTTGACAATGGACGCGAATCTCACAGTAGTAGTTTAACTACCAATATGAGGGTTTTAGTATTGGATTGGCCAGCTCAATTGTCATCCAGATGTCGAAGAATGAACATCAGCTGTGGATAACGGGCTCTCATTCATCGATGGAACAGGAAAGTTATTCGTGTTGATACTGTAAAAAGGTATTTTCTAACAAAACCATCTACAGACAGCATGAAACCGATTGTTATCAGAATGCAGTTTGTATTATGTTCTGATGTGAAAAGTGTAAATCACAATTTGGTCGTCGAAGCCACTTGAAAAGACATCGTGCAACATTTAAGGGTCGTGCTGCACCGCCTGTCAAGCCGTTTCTGAAGATATTACCAGCTCAATATTAGGTTCATTCGGATAGCTTTTTTTTTTTTTTATATCACAGCGACATCCATGAAAATATTTTAACAAGAAATTTACATATGCACACACTGCAACAGACATGAACAAAGTACACATAAGTAGAGTATCATTGGTATGTCATATCAATGTAATAAGTGTCCAAGAATATATGTGTGTGTTGATGCTTTAAAATTACATTTGAAACTATGTAAGTCACAATCAACAATTTAAATAGAAAAAAACATGCTCTTAAGATGATACTAATAGTACCCTCGTTAGGTTGTCATGGAAGTGTGCTATAAAACAGGTCGGAATAGGCTGGTCAGCTCAGTCGCTGTTTAGACCTGGAAGACAGAACATCGGCTATGGGTAATGTGTTTGTATTCGATGTTGGAACAGGAAATTTATTTGTGCTGCTACTGTAAGAATGCCTTTTCTACAATAACCAGCTGCAGAAAACATGAAACCGGGTGTCATCAGAATCTAGAGTGGACTAGGTTCATGTGTGAACAGTGAAAATCACTGTTTGTCGGATATGGCAGCTAGAGACGACATCCTGGGACCTGTAAGGGTCACCCTGCACTGCCTGCCAGGTGCAGATTACCAAATAAACATGCAGGTTCTTCTACACATTTTAAGACTAGTTTGCAATGCTATGCTAGGGAACACGAAAACAGTACTTGTGTGAGGAACGCCATTCATAGGACATATCAATGTGATAAGTGTGGAAGATGGTATGTACACGACGTTGATTTACATAGTCATTTGAAACTATGTAAAGAACAGACAGCTGATAAACAACCACAAGATTATTCATCACCCCCGAAGCTTATTGATGATGGATTTTTCCTGAAGTAATCTGTAGTCATGGGACGTTTTAAAGATTTGTTTGCACCACATATGTCAACTACACCCCATATAGCTATAGTCAAACCACATATTATGTTTGACAGGTCCATTTTGTTCTACTTATCGATAAGTTGGTTTAGTATATCAGGACTCATACTTGTCAGAAAGAGCTAACATTGTGTGGTGTAGTTGACATACTTGGTGCAACCAAATTTGACAAATTCCCATGAATCCAGATCACTTCAGGAAAAATCCATTATTGTTAATCTTCAGAGATTATGAATAATCTTGTGGTTGTTTATCAGCTGTCTGTCCTGTACATAGTTTCAAATGACTATGTAAATCGACATTGTGTACATATCTTCTTCGGCGCTTATCACATTGGTAGGACACATGAATTATACTTTTCTTATATGAACTTTGTGCATTTCTCTTTGCATTATATTATAACACTTCCCTTCCTCCTGAATGCTAATTAACTTTGGTACCCAATGCTCATACTCGAACCAACATCAAACACTTTTGTACTGCAATAGGTGGTAAGGAGTGTCACAGTGTGTGCTCGCGATGGTGGCTAAATAAGCAGGATCATTTATAAATGTAATTTTTAATATAACAAACTTTTAGTATGAGAACACAATACATTTACGCTTACTCAACAATAGGAATACAGTTGCGTTAATTGGATATGCAGAAACAGTAATCGTACAAGATACACAATATATTCGCAGCTAGTTCCCTAACCTTGCTGTAATTAACTTTACAGACCAATGGTTGGCAATGCGAATGATATGTGCAACACAATTTAAGTTTGAACAGTTGGCTGTGGCAGACGCACGCTCAACTGTCGACAATACAGTGTGACGTAAGCCACGCTAGGCGTGCATGTGTTCAGTGATTAATGTCTACCTAATACACTCAAGAATATTGGGATAATCATTGCTGCCTAGTCCAGATAAGTATGCACAGACCTACAGTATGAATTATACAGATTTAAGAATTAAACGGTCAACACATATATACATTCAGTGGCATTTGTAACTTATGTCTATGTAAGTGCGATAGTACTTTGTTTTATAAAAATATACATTGCTTAGAAACTAGTGAACACTTTGAGATATAACATAAAACACGTAAAGGGCAATATTAGACTTATTTTCATTAGTGAATGGTTAAGGTAATAAAATCATACTTCTACCAGGAGGGGCTACCTCATCCCTTACCATAAAATATGTAACTTATACAGAAATCCTTGTAAAAAGGTAAAATCAGTTTGAACTTCAATAACCCACATATAGATAGTCATAAAAATGCATCTTGTGCTATATTATATATATATCTGAAGTCGTGTAACAGTTAAAAACTGTACGCCTAAGCTCAATGACTGTAATATTACTTATAATGGCAGGAGGCATAACATCTTAACCTCAAAATGACAGGAAGTATAACTCAAAATCTGCAGGTCAATAATACAGGACACATATAAATTCTAATATAATCAAACAACTGACATAGATCCTAAAACACCATGCAGATTGGAGCGAAGGTGCTGAAGCACACTTAATTAATGCATGTACGAATAGGGACAACATACCCTGACTGAGCTATAGTAATGTGTAAAATTAAGCTGAATGGAAGCACTCTTTAGCATGCAATATTTGGTAATTCTCTGGTAACATCGTGGAGGCTTCTTAGGCCTCATGGGAAATCCACCTGAAAATCATTGAATTAAAAAATACTAAGAGTAGACACAAAGTAGAATGTGAAGTCCACATTAAAATATGACAAGATATAATTGAACAGCATTATTGCGGCATAAAACACATATGCAAGTTAAGTGAGCCTGCTATAAGGCTTGCTAAATGGTTCATAAAAGGCCTGTAGGTCTAAGCTGTAATTACGTGAAAGCATAGTTAAATATAATGCATTATAAGACAGCTGTGACATGATGTAAAAGGGAAGTTAATTATAAATGATTGTAGTGAAAGGAACATGATAACAGAAGCAAATACAAATCATAAGGAAGGCAGTATCAGTTAAAAGATAAACAAGGTGTCACAGGGGATTATACTGGCAATTGTTTACCTGGCTCTGCATCTCGTGCAAAACAACTCAGTGGGGCACATTAAGGCACATAAGGAGGGTAGATATTTTCATTAACTTGATGTAAAAGGTGGTCACAATGCATGGCAGGAAAAACAGTGAGGCGAGCGTAAAGTAATCAAAATGAGCAGGGTCGAGGAGGGCAAATAGCTGAGGGGATGTGAACGTACCTCTTGTAGTGGTGGGGACAACCTCTTGCAAAATAGGGAACTTGGTATGTTTGATATGCCAGTCAGTATTCAGAGCAGCTGATATGTTGTAGAAATTAATTCCCTCTGGTAGGGACAGTTGGGGAAGGCGGAAAGACTGCTCGAGAGCCAGTGTACCGGAATGACGGTTTGATGGAGAGGGGTGACAGGAGCCCGCACATCACACAGATGTGTGGCATGAATGATGATGCCGGCGGGCATGGTGACCTGGCAACCACATGGAACATGGAGCTCCACAGCTGCTAAGACGTGGGTGGGGATTAGTGTGTCTAGTGATGAGTTCGTACAAATGACCATGGAGTTGGGATGGGGGTTGGTTAAAACAAACTGGTGGGGGAAAATGAAAGTGACTGTAAAAGGAACGGTAGGTGTTGCAAAGTCACTTGCATGATTTGAACAACGAACTGACATCAATCAACAAAATGGCAGCGGTGATACATTTGGCATTGTCGCCAATGCATGTTGTGGCGAGTGTGGAGGTATGCCTTTGTCTAATAACTTCAATGTTCACTTGGAAGAGGGTAGTTATGATTTTGATGATTAAAAGGATATGGAAAATGTCTTTCTTTAGCTACTTCAGAGGCGATTCTAACCCTCTCGCTGAGGTCATGTGCTGAAATGAAATGGGGTTTGACATTGTCCCAGTGTTGTCTAATGTATTTGGCCACTGACACGCTAATTTCGGATGCTTTGTCAGGGTTATGAAAAATGGCTATGGCAAATACCTTAAAAAGCGAAGTGCAATTCAGCATGCAGTCTTTGGCGATGTAGTGGATGTTGTGGACTGTGACAGTTTGTGTAGCGACCCATGGGGCTGTGGGGATGCGACTTAATGTGTCGGGAAGTGTGTTTTATTTACTCTAAACTATATTAATTTGAAAGTCAAATTCGCTTAAGGCGAATGCCATCTTTTGAATGTGTGTGATATTATCCTTCATGCAACATAGATATCTCAGACTGGCATGGTCGGTTTCAATGGTAAATTCTCGCCCATACAAATACAAATACTGACGAAATATGTGCATAAGTATTTAATAGCCAATAGCTCTCTCTCGGTGGTGCTCCAGCACCCCTCCTGAATAGAAAATTTCTTTGATGCAAACACTATGATATTTCTTTGTCGCGAGTGTGGTTCGAATGGGATGAGGGCCCCACCAACTGCAGAGTTACTGGCGTCGCAAGCTAAAATAATCTCACAGCCCTCGTGAAATTTTTGCATTATAGGTGCCTGAAGAATGGCTCGTTTCAAATTTATAAAGGCATTTTGGCATGCTGTTGCCCATTTAAAGGGAGTATTAGGCTTAGTCAACTCAATCAATGGCTGTGCAATAGATGCATAATGAAAAATTTATCGCTGCAGATGGGACGTCATCCCAAGAAAAGTGCAGAGTTGTTTGAGGTTATTAGGGGGAGCCATACTATCGATTGCAGCTACCTTGTTGGAGTTGGTTGACATGCCTTGGGGTGTTGATGATGTGGCCTAAAACTTTAAGTGTCTGTTGGACGAACGAATACTTTTTGGTATTGAGTTTAGCATTGAATTGGTGTAATCTTTCAAAGACTTTGTGGAATTGGCGATATGTTCATCAAAGGTACTACCTAGTATAAAAATATCGTCAGTGTAGGCAATTGCTGCAGTCCATCTCAGGGGGCCTAAAAGGTTGCTGATGAACATTTGAAAGTATTGGGGTGAGGAGCTGAGGCCCATTGGCATTCTTTGATATTCGATTAATCCTACCCCATCAATGCTAAAAGCCAATTTGTGATGATCCTAAGATCGAACAGGGATGCTATAGAAGCCAGAACATAGTCAAGGCTTGTGATGAAAGGGGAATGTTGCAAAGCATTTAAAATGTCCTCAGTATGAGGTAGTGGATATTGCACCCTAGTAAGATGTTGATTAAGTTTTCGACAATCAGTTAAAAAGCAAAGGCTGCCACTTTTTTTGGAGATGACAAAGCTAGGGGCAGAATATGGAGAATCAGTGTATTATAATATCTTGAATTACATGTTTCTGGACAGGAGAATGATTACCATTGACTGAAGGAACCTGAGGGGGTTGATTTTCAAAAGCCTCGATGGCATTGCAACAACTGGTATGTCTGTGCATTGGAAACAATTGGTACTTGTGATTTTATTCTCATTGTGGGCATCGATAAAGAGAATATTGTATTTTAATATAGGGATAGCGTATTTCTTAAGAAAGTCCACACCCAAATTATGTCTTGCTGGAGGTTGTCAAGAACTAAAAATTCCAGTTGATAAGTGTGACCATGGATATTTAAATTTATAGTAGTTTCAAACTTAGGAGGGGGCAAAATTGACGTTGCAGCAACTAATGTAATATTTGTTTTAAGGGGGGGCAGGGGCTTATCTAATAAAATGGTGCTGGCCACACAGCTGCATGAATACCCTGTGTCTACTAACGCATATAATTGTTTGCCCTTAATAGTAACAAGTAAGCATGGCATTGCAGTACTAATAAATTTCAGCTGACATGGTGAAATGGGAGTAGTGCGTGCTCGTTTCAGTGTGTCAATTCGAGGCATGGCTCCGCTCAGAATGTTTCCCAACAAACACTCATCATTGCAGCACCCAGCGCCCTTGTTTGGAAAATATTCGGCATGCACTACAGTGGGAGTCAGAGTGGAGTGGGTCACAAAACGGTATGCGGTGGCAGCTGGAATTTATTCTAAAACCGGCGAAATTGGTCACCAACATCCACGGAAAAAGTAGCATTTTTATTGGGGAAAAGGGGGCACTGACGACTTTCATGTCCTATGTAGAGACACAAAGCACAGGTATCGCTAATGAGGCTACAGGGACCGTGAACTGCCTGCTACATGGTGGGGAATCACTGCAATGTGGCAACATTGCAGTCTCATGCACTGGGGGCTGAAGGTGTGGCAACCGCATCCTGATTTGCACAGGGGGGATTCTGTGCTTACGAGAGTCGCTGCGGCTGGGCTTGGGATGCACTGTTTGATGTGTCGGCATAATGTGTGACCGCTTTACAGATGTCGGTGTGGATAATTGTTTACTTAATGGTTGTGGAACATGAACTTTATTCGACCTGGCAGAAAAATGTGGCCCACAGGATTTAGCAAAATGTATCTGAGAGTGGCAGTCTTGCTCTGTGCTACTATCAACAACATGGCAGGGTGGAGTGATGGGCGACAAAAGAGGACTAAGCTCAAAATTTAACCCTTTGGAATTAAACCGCGCAATTTCCGCATACAACCAACTGGGTACCACTTCGCTGAAAATTGTATTACACGCAGCCCGAACATGGGTGCTTTCACCGTCGGAGATGGTATGTCTTATCCCCTCGTGGGGAAGTTTTTTCACTGATAGTAGGGTGCTTGTGTTCCATAGTATGCATGTGACTAAGGTGTGGGGGCAGGTTTCCCATTGTAGTGAATTGTGTTGGCAGTATTGCAGGGAAAACGATGTGTGTGAGTAACACCACCGCGATAATTACTGAAAGAGTTTAGAGTTTGACGAAATTCACGATACCCGGTGTTGTGGGTGGGGTTTGGTGGGGGATTTGGAGTGGGTTGGTAGTTGTAGTACTGTGTACGACTAGGGTAGGAGGACTTGTACCCAGTTCGGGGTTGTGGAATGCTATAGCGTGGGTTATTCTGACTTTGCGTCAACTGACGTGGGGAGGGTGAGTCACATTGGTAAAGCTAAAGTTGTGCAATATCCTGTTTTAGGGTAGAAATTTCTGCCTCGAGGCACGCGGAATCTGGGTGAGTGGGGGTTTGTGTAACATTTTGTTGGTATTTGAAAATGCCAACTTCAACGTTGCAAATGTTTTCGTGCATTTGTTCGAGTGTGTCGTTTGGAAGTACAATTATCCACAATAGGTTGGAGAATACTTTTCCTAATGACGTTCATGAAATCGGCATCTGTCATGTGGGGGTGATAATGTGCCCTGTAATATTCGAGTGTCTGAATGTGGCGGAGCGTGTCCTCGTCGATGGCTTATTTTTTAGAGTACATTAAATGTTTGACATGCTCGGTCTCAGCCGCACTTGTGAACACATTTACAATCCCAGCCTTTATTTCTGACCACGTGATAGGTTGGGTACGGTGATGGGTTAGATTTTCTTGGTCGTGCTTGGCAGTGTCGTGGAGGGAAAAATCGATTGTGTTTACACTTGTCAGCGTCCGCCTAGCCATTTATGTCGGCGACCTCTTCCAAGGAGTGTAAAAACTCTTGAATATTTTCTCCTTGTTTCCCCGAAAAGGATGGTGGTTTCTCTGGTTGTGTGAAAATGATGTTAAAAGTAGGTGGGTTGTTGGCCATTATGTGTTGTGGTTGATTGTGTATGGTATTAACATATGTGGGGGTGGCGGGTGTTGGTGGAAACAAACATGAAGGGAGGGGAGCAATGCCAATTTCTTCATAAAGGGAAAATCCAAAGAAATCAGTGAGAAGTGCAAGAGATCGTGACAGTGAATTAGGAAGGAATTGAGAGGGGGTGGTGTGTGTCAAGGAGATAGTGCTGTATGGAGCTAGCAAATTATATGTCTAGAGCGTAGTTTTGGATTTGAGTAGTAGTAGGTGTTTTGGTAGTGTGTTGAAGGATGTGTTATCTGTCTCGCTCATCTAACGTGTATTCAAAATCCTTTGTGCAAAGCAAAACTGTTTAAAGAAATTGTGAAACTTTACATTCATATTTCTGGCTGCGTGTTTCCATGTACCATGTAAACTGGGTGATGAAAGTGTATGTTCGTGTGTATGGTGCTGCACACTTTTGTGTAAACTTAAACATAACAAACTACAGGAAAGAAGAGAAAAACACTCTGACAGCTCACAACACAACTGGATTGGTTCAAGCAAACAATTGAACAAAATGTTCGGCATGCATTATAAGCTATATAATTTACAATAATCTAAATAGGTAAAAGAAGCACTCTGAGGGGAATGGGTGGGCGAAAAAGGTAGATCGGCAAGGCTGCTACACAAGCGCTGAGTCATGTGCATGATAACTGACATACGACACATTGGCTTACTGTGGGAGTAGAACAGCTATTGGCATGGGTGGGCAGGGCTCTCTGTTAAAGATGGGGGAAGGCGGCTTACTCTGAAGGGTATTGTATGTTTAAAAATACTAATTATAATGTGTAATGAAACAATAATGAAGTGAGTTGGGAACAGGTGGAGCTTGGTTACAAAGAGGTGGGAATAAAACCATGCCTCCAACAGTGTATCACTTCTCTTCCTCCTGAATACTAATTAAATCTGGTATCCAATAATTTATACTCGAACCAACATCAAACACTGTTATACTGCAATAGGTGGTAAGGGGTGTCACGGGGGGTGCTCGCGATGGTGGCCAATGAAGAAGGATCATTTATGAAAATGATATCTTGATATAACAAACTGTAAGTATGAGAACACAATGCATTTATGCTTACTCAACAATAGGAATACAGTTACGTTAATTGAATACACAGAAACAGTAGTTATACAAGTTACACAATATAATCGCAGCTAGTTCCCTAACCTTGCCATAATTAATTTTACAGTTGGAAGAGGTACGATGGCTCGTTACATGAATGGCTCCATACTGCAAACGCGTTTATGCTCACCCGATGTCTGTAGATCTGGTTGGTCTCAAAGCTCATCTGGCTCTACGGTCGTTTGCTACCATCGTCTTCAGCCTAGTATCTCACTCACAAGTACACAGCATCGATTCTCGGTGCCGTTTGGGGAGGGGAGCATCGCCATGCATGGTCCCTTTCATAACTGGGACAACTGGGGCATATTTATAAATCAACTGCGCTCGGCCACCAACTATACCTGCACGACATTAGGTGGTGTAGCGATGCCAGGTTATCGTTACAGTATGCATATGTAAATGTCTTGTTAAAATATTCGAATGGATGTCATGGCAGTACCAAACAACTGCTTTCCGATGAACCCTTACACTGAACTGGTAATATCTTCAGAAACCGCTTGACAGGTGGTGCAGCGCAACCCTTACTTGTTGCACGATGTCTTTTCAAGTGGCTTCGATGACCAAATTGTGATTTACACTTCTCACATCAGAACATAATACAAACTGCATTTTGATAACTGGCAACATGCTGTCTGTAGGTGGTTTTGTTTGAAAATACCTTTCTACAGTATCAATATGAGAAACTTCCCTTTTCCATCAATGAATAAGGGTCCGTTATCCACAGCCGATGTTAATTTTTCGATGTCTAGATGACAACTGAGCTGGCCAATCCTATACTAAAACCATCATATTGGTAATTTAACTACTACTGTGAGATTCATGTATATCGCCAACTGCAGCCAAGAGGAGGAACTGCGAGAGCGCACCCTGCCGAAATGTCTCTACCATTACACCAAGGGCTCTCAGGGACAGGAATGCTAGCTTGATAGTGACTGTCAGCCGAACCTGTGTCGGAACGATGACCTCATCAGCTGCTCCAGGTACATACCTCTCTCTCTCTGTCCTTCATGAGTTCCATAAGGGAAGGAATCAGTGTTGGCTGCTCCTTCAACACTCTTCCAACGTGCATTACACCAACCCCAAGAGTGTGGTTTGTCCATAACAGTAGTACATCCTTGCAAGCACTCTGTACACAGGAGACAGTAGCATATGTCTTCGTCCTGTTATAGATATGCGGGTAGATATTTGTAGATATACCATATATCATGTCGTGCATTGTCAGAAGGAATTCTTTAGTCAAGTATGCGAGCTCAGTTTCTTTGTCTCGAGTGCTGCAAGTGAGTTATGCTTTCCATATGCCACAATAGCTGATAGAATCTTCTGACCATTGGAACAACATGCCATAATTTTCACTGTGTTCAATGACAAGCTTTTGGTTAGATATGGTACAAACTGCTGAACTGAAATGATACACTCTCAGGTCTGTCCAAGCTCTAATGATAGACTAACTGCGAATGAGCCAGAGAGCTCGTGTGACTGTGTATATACCCTCGATTTATGCACACACATCATCCTTACATAACATGAGTAACACACCAACAAGGAAGCGGAGAATTTAGAGTGAGTGTGCAAGCAGGTGTCTTAGGTACCGGAGTTCGCAACTTGGCACTGCATATTAGTATGGGCATACACACAGCATCGCAGTTATCACAGTGGAATTAATGGGCTGCTGGTTTGAAATTGCTTGTACGTACACTCATTGAAAGTTCGAATGCAGGGATTGTGGACAGAGTATGACTGCATTTATTTGAAAAGGCTTGCAAAACTCATCGAAGGTTCGAGCATAGGCAGGGTCGACAGGGTATGACTGACTGTAATTGAAAAGGCTCGGTCGGTACAGGAGTATTGGTAGGAGTGTTGACTTTCTGTAATTATAAAGGCTCAGTACATGAGTGTGTCAGAGACAGAGTATAACTATAACTACGAACACAACATGTTAGTCTGCCATGACTCGACTGCTGGCTGTGAAATTGGCCATTTTACACTCATGCATGATCAACTTAGTCTTCATTCGAACACTCTCTGCTGTGTGCATTGATGGTACACACTTTGCTTGCATCATATGGTTAGGGCTTGTAGAAGATATCTCTTTGTAACATTTTGGCAGTGGGGTCTTGCTTCCCCCTCCGACGAACGATTGTCTGCTGGCAAACATGCAATCGGTAACGTATTGTGTGTACGGAAAGGCAGGGCAGTCATTGCTTCCAGTGAGTTCAAGACGATGATATATGTTCGCAACCTGCAGGTCTTCTGAAACAACTATACTCATTAAGGTAAAACATCTGCTCTACCTCGTCTAAGAACGGAATACATACATACATAGTTTACACGTGTTTTGATACCTCCTTAATCGGGTAGTGTCTCGAGGTGTCACAGTGTGTGTGTGAGCTATGACTGCAAGTATTTGCGACGAACGTAGATTGCACAATGTGCTCATTACAAGCCATTTGGTTTATAACTAATTTTCTGTTCGTGCACTTTAGCAGGCAAAACTCGACTGGGGAGAGAAATTAGGTGTCTTTAGGGATATGGGTTCGAGACTTGTCACTATGGGTAAAAACATTATCACAATTATCGTAGTGGAACGGCTGAACATGTAATGTGGGTGGAAACCATCTAAGCGCATACATTAGAGGTTCGGGAAGGGCCAACTGCTATTTTTTATAATGCTTGGTACATTATGTAAGTACATATATTGAAGGTTTGGGCAGTGTCGACAGAGCATGGCTGCTTGTAATTGCATAGTTTTGGTACATGAATTGAAGGCTCAGGCAGGGCTGGAAGAGTATGGCTGCCTGTAACTGTAAAAAAGCATCGGTTGGTACACGAGTACAGGTACGGCCATCAGAGTATGATTGTATGTAATTGTAATAGTTCAGTACACGAATGCAGGTCGGGGACAAAGTATGACTCTCATGGTCGCTATATTCTCGTCTTCATAACCAGTGGGAATGACGACGAACGAGTGACTGCGGATGTTTCAATGGGAATCGAACTTTCAATACCTTATTTTTTCAAGGATCATACACCATCGTCGTCAGGCTACATGCAATACTTACTTTCAAGTATGTGCATTTTGACACTGAGTGGTTGCAATGTACTTTCTTGGTCGGTAGTGTATACCATACATGGAAATACAGAGCGATCATTATGCTCTGAGCTTCCACCATGTCTAATTCAATTGCTTTCAGTTGTGTAGAATCATTGATGGTTGAGTATGTGATGTAGATTGAAGTCTAGGTACACGACGAGTGCAGGTCGGCCCTCTGTTGTGGTGGGGTACAGACCACCTGCGAGCATTGAATGTTCAATACGCGAGTGTGGGTAGGAGTATGGCTGTTTTACATTGAAGGTTCGTTATGAGGTATGACTGACTAATTACAAACTTCGTTACGCGAGTGTGTAGGTCGCTGTCTGGAGTGAGTGATGGTTTTGTTTCAGTAGGTTCATAAGGGGGTTGTTTGACCAAAGTGGTCTAGGATAATTTACATTTTATGTGTAGGTGTGTATATGTGTGTGTGTATGGCTCGTATTACAGAGCAGAGTTACCCTTCCTGACCCTCCCTGACCCTCTTGGTTATTATTACCTGCTTCGGTGCACGAGTGCAGATCGAAGATACTGGTGCGTGTACAGGCTCATGTTCAGATTTTTGGTAGTTGTATTTCAAACAGTTCGGAAATTACAGCCAACTATGTGGTGTATCACAGTCTGTAATTGTAAAAAGTATCGATATATTAGTACATGTCAGAGCCAGAGTATGACTGTCATGCTAGTCTCTCTTCATGGGCAGTGGGACTGGCGAATGTCTGCAGGCAGGTCAGCATGTATTCTCAAGTAGGATACAGAAAAATAATGTGTCAAGTGCGGGGATTCGAATGCACGCTCCCTTTTACTGGAACCAGAGCTTATATCATGCACCTTAGGCCAATCGGCCAACCTGACAATTTGTATTAGTGATGGAGTTACATGGCTTTTGACGACTGCCATACGATATATGATCATGTCTAGCCATTGCTTGTGCAATACACATGTGTAGGGTTAGTAGGTACTTTCCCCCTTTCGTACACTAGCAGACGATGTGAGAATGCACACAGAGTGATGCATATGATTATCTCTTATTGCGTGAGTGCCCACTCTCTATGGGAATCGAACCTGCGATACCTCGAGTATGGTTCAGGGTACATGCATTAATTACTTTGAATAGTATACCAGTAAGTACAATGACAAGGGGGAGGTGATGGGGATGTAGTAAATAGTCGCTATCTATCGTGTATGGAAAGGCAGTACCAGTCATTGTGGTCTCCGCTTCCAGCGAGGTCACACCGCCGACGAAGATGACGACGACGAATTATGCTTGTGGCCTACGAGTAATCACTGCTACACCAGTTAGGGTAGGGATTAATTAATTTTGTAATAGGAATCTTATTGTTCTATTATGTGTTTTTGTGTGTGCGGGGACTCGGCTGTCTAGCGATGATTGTGTATGCATTGCGGGTTACATCTCATTACATACATACATCGACGTCTAAGTACACGACACACAATTGCAAGGCCGGTGGTACTGACCGATTGTCTGGAAGTAAGTACGCACATTAAAAGTCCATGTATGTTTGGCAGTCTGTGAGACTGCAAGATGGTGGTCGCCTAGGACGACTTTTAGTAGCAGCATCCTGGTAAGGAACAAACATAGGTGATGGCTATGTTATGAATATGACAACTATATGTAGTTAGGAACTTAGGCATGACTATGATGGCAATGGAATTTATTTCTCCTCATTATTATATTCTGAGCAGGCCGGGCTACACATCGCATTCTTGAGCACCTTCCTAGGCTGGGTGGGTCATCGTTGTTCTGGTCAGGTTGAATCCTGTGTGGCCAAGATGGCTGCCTGGCGGTGGCGGTGGTACTTCATTGTGCGAACTCTCGAGGATGGTCAGTGGTGATGTGGCCTTCGTCGTGGTCGGATGCCGAGGACATCTGTGAGTGTGTGCCGTTTTGGCGGTCAGCCACAACATGGTCACCAGCGACATGGTGTGTGTGAGTATAATTTTTATTTATAATGTCTAACTTGCTGGAGGATGCTGTGTACTAGTATACCAAATATGACATTCTGGCTCTCCTGATATCATGCTGGGTCGGAAAGGGAGTCTTTTCTCTGTTACACAAGTGCTTGGGTGTCAGTGCACAGCAAGTTGCTGGCTCTTGGCCAGGCGGTGGCCAGCGCGAGGAATTATGGTCAGGGTTGATGAAGGCAGGTGGAGAGGTAGGACAAGATATATATATATATATATATATATATATTATATATATATATATATATATATATATATATATATAAGAGAGAGAGAGAGAGAGAGAGAGAGAGAGAGAGAGAGAGAGAGAGGATGAGTGGATTGTGGCCGGAGGTGATGCCGAGGATTGAGTGTACGATGATGTGTGTGGCCAGGGGTCGCGCCGAGGGGACAGGAGAGAGTGGTGAGTACGAATGGGGAGTCATGCAGCCCGACATATGTCCAAATTCCCTTATCATAGTTGGGGGTTTATGCATGTAATACGATTTTGGTAGTTGTATCTTTTACATTTACATACACTCGCAATTAGGCTACCGCCCAGTGGCGAGCTCTCTCAACTCTCCGTCCCCCAACCAACTACTTTCCAACTCCCTTCCTGAATTTACCAACCGCTCTCACAGATACCAATTACTCCCTCGACACATTCCACTCCCTCACAGACCTCACAAGCATGGACTGCCTACCCTGCTCCGTTCTCCTCCACACCCTTTGAAGCTTCTCACTGTTGTTTCCTCTTCCTCTAAACACCCCCTTACTTAGCTTGCAGTGTAGCCCTCCCCATCCTCCCTCTTCATTCACCACCCTATACATCCTGACTAACCGTTCAACTTTCCTTCTGTCCTTCAATGAGCTCCACCCCATTTCTTTCATCATCACTGATGGCCTATAGTTCCCTTCTTCCTCACCATCTTGCCCCTGCCTTCTCCACCTACCCTTCACCCATATTGCTGCCTTTCTCTGCACCTTTTCCAGTTCTCGCACCTCCACCTTCACATACGGGTCCCATACTGCTGCAGCATATTCTAACATTGGCCGTACCATTGTGCCATACGCCTTCTCCTTCACCTTACAGCTGACTCCATTCAGCATCCTTCCCAGCATACCCAGAGCCCTTCTTCCCTTTGCAACCACCCTCTCTACCTGTTTTTTCCACCTGAGGTCTCCCTGCAGTACAATCCCTAGATACTTATATTCTACTGCTTCTTCTATCTCTTGTCCCTCCCATCTATACATGTCCCTGCTTATCATCTTCTTCCTTGTGAACCTCACTACCTTAGTTTCTCTTACATTTATCTTTATTTTATTTTTTCTGGTCCACAACCATATCTTATCAATGTCCGCCTGCAAATTTCCGCCCCCCTCTCCCACCTCAGCATATACAACACAATCGTATGCAAACAATCCGATTTTTCCCCTAATCACCAAACCCATGTCATTTACCAATATGGTAAATAACAAAGGACCCAGCACGCTTCCCTGTGGTACCCCTGATGTAACCTCCTCTTCCTCCGATATTGCCTCCCATACTTTCACCCTCTGCCTTCGCCCCCTGAGAAAGTCCCTTATCCATTCTACTACCCTACTGTCTGGTATCAGCGCCTCTACTTTCCTCATCGATGTCCCATGGGGCACCTTATCGAATGCCTTCTCAAAATCTATGAAGCAGGCATCCACCTGCTTCCCCCCATCAACTACCTGCACCAGATCCTCTAATAACCCCAGCGAGCTGAGTCTCACATGAGTAACCCCTCCTGAAACCATGCTGGCACTCCTCCAATGCTTTGTAAATTACAGTCATCTATCATAGTCGTGGTTAATGTCTATGTTATGAATTTGACATCTATATCATAAATAGTTTGGATATTACAGCCTACTATGCTTATAAGTTGACATAGAGAATACTTTACTCTGTGACCCTTCTCCTAATCGGGGTGGATACCTGTGTACTGAATTTGACAACTACAACTTAAATGCTTTGGAAATTACGAGCTATGATTATATGCTTACATAGGGCATGCTTGACTTCGCGACCCTTCTCCTAGTCGCAAATTGATGGCCATGTTATGAAGTTGATAACTATAACTTAACCGGTTTGGTAATTACAGCCAACTATGCTTACAAGTGTTACACACACACACAGACTTCAGGAGGGGACAGTGTTACACGAGGTTCGAAAATGAACGTTTGCGACGACTTGATACCCTGCTGCCGCTGCTGGCCACCAAAATGGTAGTCCTAAGTAGACATACATCATCGATATAAAGATGGCCGCCTGGAATGATTTCTCAATATGGCAGGAATTTCTCAATCTGCTACTGATTCAGCCATGTTGGGCAAAACTCAGCCACAAAGGGAAAACTCACTTTCCGGGACTGGCTGCCAAGATGGCCGCATTTGGCAGGAGGGAAATTCGGGAAATTTTGCGGTAAAAGGGAAAAAATGACGGTTTTTACCCCATATCGGCCATTTTAGACGGGGAAAAAAGGGAAAATCTGCGATAACCTTAGGAAGCAATTTTGTGTCCCTGTGTCCCGAGTCAGATGCCAGGTGTCCCAGAACGCCTCTTTTTATATTACTAACGACCACATGATATAGAGCCCGCACTTTCTGTAGGCGGTATGGGTGAAACTGTTGCTCACGTAATTCCTCCTAAACTGGACGTGTGTTTGTGTTGGGTTGCGCTGACACCTGATTGTAAACGTCTCCCTCAAAACTGCAGTGTTCTAATACGCCCCATCGCTCCAGCGTTGTGATATTTTGGTCGATGCTGTACTGTGTCGCGTAGGCGTTGAAAGACCCGCACGGACATTTTCATGTTCGGCTGTCGCCTGTCGGCATAACGCTCGGCATAAATTCGCGACGCTTCAACTGTAAATACCGCGCACCTCCTCGTAAACGTCCACCATGTCGGCTAATTCGGCAAATGTTAACGACCGCCATAACCTCACTTATGTACACACACACGCACGCACGCTCTCTCTCTCTCTCTCTCTCTCTCTCTCTCTCTCTCTCTCTCTCCTCTCTCTCTCTCCTCTCTCTCTCTCTCTCTATTCATCACTGACGACAATTGGGGACTGTTGTCTACTGCCACCATGCAGGTCGTTTCGTCTCCACCAACTCCGTACAGCACCTGTGTCATCCACTCGACCCGCATGAGTGGGGCCCAGGCAGCAAGCAAAAGTCATACGGAGCGCGCGACGTTTGATGCCTATGTTGGCTGTTCACAGTAATATGAGCACTTTTAAAAGCCTTATGTAAAATTAACATTTCCATTGGCCTCATCATTTTATTCATGCGGCGGTCAAGTTAAACTGTAATTTTATTAGAAAATTAAATATTTTACAAATCTGCTCTCGTTTTTACAATTAAATTCCTTAAAAAAAAAAAAGTTATCCCAAATGGTTAAAGGTGGTTCACGATAAAGTGAGCGCTTTTGGAATCAACATTATAAAAATGTCCCTGCTTCTACCTCCGTATATTTTAATGGGCGCGCTGAGTGGCATGCGCCCAGTAAAGTTGATAGCGATGGATGGAACGTAGTTCCATATGTTAACATCGAAAAAAAAGTCAGGTAACCATTTGTGATAATTTTTAATAATATCTTTCGTTCTGTTTTTTTTATTTATTTATTTTTAAATAATAGAAGCGTAAAAATAAGCATATTAGTAAAATATTTACTAAAGCAGGGCTTCCAAAAGTGCTCATTTTACCGTGAACAGCCTTTACCTATAACCATTTTAATATGACTAAGATATGGAACTACTTTCCATCAATCGTTACCAACTTTACTGAGCGCATGTCACTCCAGTGCACCCGTTAAAATATATGCAAGCAGGGACAATGACTTTTTGCTAACGTTTAGGTAAGTGTATGTAATAACGCCACGTGTTTTGAAAATTGCATTTTTCTAAAAAATTTAAACATAATTTCAAGTTATTAAAATGAGTATACGTACAACAACAACAAAATCAAATGTATCAGGTGTTTGAATGTACTCCTGAATATTGGTTCCTTGGAATTATAAACAAATAAAAATGAACTTATTGTGGCAATATTGCATTCATGTAGGCTACAAGATAGCTATACAAAATAACAAAGCCTGTACTAGATTTAAACAAATTAAACTTTAAGAAATTGTGTGTTAGTTGTTAAAGAAGGCTTTGATGTTTCCAGAGATTAAGGTATTATTATTATTCTCTGTCATAGTCAGTGCAGATATCGCACCAATCAGTTTTGGCCACTAACACTGCACAACACTTTTCGTGGAACCAACGATTGCATTTTAAGCACTGAATCCGGCTTACATTTTTCCCTGCATCATCAAATTATTATCCACCACAATCTCAACAATCATAGTCTAACCGTGCAGGCACCGTGGCCCTGTTAAGTGATAAAATTATATCTCGAAAACAAAGAGTGAGAATTAAATTTTATGCTGTTACGCAGTATTTCCTCCAACTAACTATGGAATTATTTCTTTAAAAATAGAATGATTCGAAAATTTTATACTGTTAAGCTGAACTATCTCCTAGTAAACTATATTATTTATTAAAAACACATTATGGATAGTAAATGTTATGCTGTTGAGCAGTACTTTCCCATATTAATTATAAACGTATTTCTTAAAAACAAAAACTTAATAATATTTTTTTTGCTGGTGAGCAGTACTTTCCCCATTAACTATAAAATTATTTCTTAAAAACAAAAAATCAATTTTTGCTTTTAAGCTGCTGAGCATGACTTTCCCCTATTAACTATAAAATTATTTCTTAAAAACAAAGAATAAATATTTCATTTTATGCTGTTGAGCAGTACTTTCCCCTATTAAATATATAATTATTTCTTAAAAACAAAGAATGAAATTTCAATTTTCTTCGTAATATTTAGGCTATTAAAATGCGGAATATATATATATATATATATATATATATATATATATATATATATATATATATATATATATATATATTTCGCTAAAAAGCTTAACAAATAACTTTTTTAAATATTGAGTGATTACAAGACCTCTGTACCTACATACTATAGTAATATTTAGCCAGTACCACACTTTTTTTTTGACTGGTGGTATTGCATTCATGAAGTATGGCGTTATTGTATACAGCTGCACTAAATTAATATCTGCCTATGTAACACTCTTACACTTAATATACAAAACGTTTGACGCATCCAGACGTAACATTCTTAATATAAACCGAATAACTTGAAGAAAATGAATATTTCTACTCACTCGGATCAACGGTGTACAGCAAGGATGTGGTTTCTGAAGTGCTGTCCAAATAACGGTGTGACCCACTTATCAAAAGTTTGAACCTCAACTGAAGCCTCACAAAGGGAGGATGAAAACTACCTGGGGCAGGTAGTTGGGAATGCCTGCAAAAACTAGACATACACATAAACAAAAAAAGGTGGCGTTATTGTAGCCATAGCGTTATTACATACCTTTACTCTATTTCAAAAATGATCTTTTTTTTTTTTATCGTGAACAGCATTTAGCTCGGGAGGGCGGCGTTTCAGGAAACACCTTCCTTATAACAAAGTGTTTTTCTCGGTGTGCCCTGCCACCGCTTTAAATTATGCCCAACAATTATCGAACATTCTGTATATATTACCTGGGGCTAGGGGAGACTAAGGCAGGACTTACAACAGCCCGTCGCGTCGCATCCGTCCGTCATACGTACGTCCGTCTCCCAGCCGAGCGATTTACAACCAAACTTCGTACGTCCGTTGTATGTTCATTGCTGCAAACTAATAAAAACAAAACTGTTTATAAATAGGAAAAATATTCTCTATAAGAAGTGAGAAATCTTTTGCAGTATTGTGTTTCTAAATACCCAAAACAACCACACACGTACGCAACGGTTTGGCTCTCAAGACCGCGCTGTGAAGAGCCGCCCAAATATCTTCACTCACGTACGTAACGGAAATAAATCGATGTAAAAAAAATTTTAATAGCACATAAATCATAATTGTATTATTTTTACTATTGCACAAAAGGAGCTTGTGTTTCCAAGCGTAATTGTCAATTAATCTTCAGGAAAAATGTAACTTAATTTCATTTTACAGTTACATGAACAAACATATGAAGACAAAGACAGCCAGAACAAAACATTGGTCACACTGCACAGCCTTGTAAAGAACTCGGAATGAACGAGTAACAAAACGTGCAAGTTTAGAAGGCTGTAATTTCATCCGTTCGTCCGTCAAAAGTTTAAGCTTGCCAGGGTTCTCACGGACGGATAGAATTAATGGCCACTTCTGATTGGCTGTTGGTCACGTGATTGACGGACGGATGGACGGACACGACGGGTCGTTGTAAATCCTGCCTAAGAATACGGTAGAGTAAGGGAACATACCCACTACCACTGACACGCGATGCAAAGCAGATTAAGTTGAATCGGGGTGATGCCAGCTTCTGGGCTGGGCTATCGCATTCCTGCTGGACAACAAAGTGTGAAGTCGTCCAACTCGAGCCACTATCTCATGTCTCCCTCCCCTCCTTCCCACGCCAAGCCGCCCGAAACAGGAGACTGGGCCCTCGCCGCATGTGAAATATGTTTTCCATTACGCGGGGTCGTAAAATCCTTCCTAACCTAGAAATGGCGACCGGAAAAGGTGGAAACAAGTCGTTTTTTTTTACTTCCCCTGCCGCCCCCCGTGAACATTCCCGGCGCTCGTAAAGAACTGTTATTTGCGCGATCAATTTCGTATCCCGAGGGCAGTTCCCTACATTTTAAGCATACCTGACGCAAAATTGTGCGTGTTTTTTACTGTTCTGTATAGAGTTCTCCCCTATTTCAACCCCTCGAGAAAAACATCGCCTCCACTCCAGCTCCTGTCCGCGGCGGTAAACGATGGTAAAAGGGGGAAGGAGGGAGAGACATTTAACTGTTTCCCCGCTGTATTTTACTGTCTCTTTCGGCTGCTTTATGGCTGTAATTCTAATAGAAAAAAGACTTCCGCTCGCATGCGACCTCTTGTCCACCAAGCCCGCAAAATGCGTGACTTATAACGCCTTCCTTACCCTGCTCCTCAAGCACGTGTGACCCTGAACTGGTATAATAAATTAGGAGTGGGCGGCAGTCCCCACTTTCGTCAGTCGCCTTGCCCGTTATTCAAACATTTATTTGGTCGAGTATGGCGACTCTTTGGGACTACGGAAGCAAAGTTTTTCGGAAGGGGGGGGGGGGGGGTGATATGTTGGTGTCGGGAAGAGAAAGAACTATCATAACGTACAGTACGTCTTCATTACGGATAATTCGTGTATTCTATGTGGAATCGTGAAGAGCCCATCCCAGATCATATTACGGCGCGATTCGTGATGGTTGCAATAATCTAGGGCCCGAATCGTTTCCGGCATGCAGCGAATATCGCTGATGCCAAATGTGCTTTTGGAACACGTTGCGTTTTCTATTCATCGTGTGGCCATGCTTTAAGAGTGCGTGGGAGAAAAAAATTTTTACCGTGCACGGGCTGTTGGTGTGGTTCTTGAGTTCCTCGTAGGATAGCGCCACATACGGCTACAACGTACGCAGCGTGATCTATGCGGAGCTACCTTGAACTAACAACACAATTCATACGAGGTTTGTAGTGAGAGTCAGAAGGGGGGAAAGGTGGAGAAAGATGATAGACAGATAACGATATCTGTAGGCAGGTGGCATGCTTGTGATGTGAGTCAGCGAACGGCTTTACGATGAGCAGCTCACATTTATACAACTGAACCAACCAACCTTAGAACTGCTCTATCAATGGCAACTAAGGCCAGTTAGCATGTTAATGTATTGGTTCGTATGTAATCTATTTATACCCTACTAGTGTCTCAGTTTTTTTCATCCAGGAAGTGCCGCTGTGGTGTAGCGGCTAACAGTGCTCGCACAGGTTCAAATCCAGGCGAAGTCAAATCAGAATTTTGTGCATTTTTTAAACGAGGCCGATGTTGCTGTTAGCTAGTAGGCTTTCTTTGAGTCATTGATATCGATCAATAGTTTAAAAAGAAATTCTGGACGGCCTTAAAATACATATTTTGAGCATTGCACTTTTAGACACACTCATAACTGCAAACACTTTACACCTGTGTCCGATTAAACAGTACATTATATGCTACTTCGAAGAAAATGCCTGCTCCTTCTGTGAATTTTTTTAACTACCACGTATTTGTGTAACTCTTTTGCCAATTTAACGCATAACATTTTAAGGCATTTAACACTCTTTAACATGTAGGTAGAAATATATAACAGGTTTCCGCCAAAACTGCATTGTCATACCTGATTAAATGTGGAAAGGTTTTTCTGTTACACTGACTATAAACAGCATTCATATCTATGTCTATAAACATGCTCAGAGCACTTTTTGGACAAACTTATTTCTACCTACTGTACACCTGGACCAAACAAGGTGGCGCAGGTGTAAAACACTGGACTCACTTTCGGGAGGATCTGGTTTTGAATCTCGGTCCGGCTATCCTAATTAGGGTTTTATATGATTTCCCGAAATCGTGGCAGGTGGCAAGTTTTTTGTGATATAAATGGCTTATCAGAAACAATAATTAGATACGGTTACGAGGGCAAGGTAACTGATTATCATAAAATTTAAGTTATTTTTTTTTAATAATCTCATCTTGGTGAAATGTTAGGTTACTTGATATATTTTATATTTAAAATCGTCAATGCCATTTTTTAAGTGCTGACATATTTGTGAACCACCTATTCAAATTAATGTTATTTATTCAGGTTAGTGAATCGTATTGTATAGTTTCTTTTAGTTCATGTTACGTAATGTTGGCTCAACACTCTCCAAGGATTACTTACCTAACGGACGTATTACTATAAATTCCTGAATAAAAAATTATGGTGGAATAGATTAGAACATTAATATTCCGTGTTCAGTTCTCGCGAGACGCTACGTTTTATACGTTAGCCAGATTATATTTAGTAATTAGTGTAGAGTAGATTGCAGATTATAATAAACTGAAGATAATGCTGATTTTACAGAACATCCCAAATTGTGATTAAATACGCAATTGATGCATACTTTTTTTTACAGTCGCGCACTATGATCATGATAATTGTAATTTAAGAAACTATTATTCAAAGTATTTACAATAGGAAGTGTATGAGGGAGAAACGATATTGGGCAGGCAAACACGTTTACGATATACTTCTGTAGTTTATCAGAGAATTGATTTGGCGAAAGACGTGCCATTCATAGCTTCTTTTAGAAGTCATCTGTGAACGCAAGTGCCATTTTTATGACAATGTGATCAACTTTCTGTAGCCATGTTACATTTTTTTATCCAAAAAATAACAAGACGTGCTTCGTTCTAGTGAGCTTTCTGAAAATATTCATACCATAAATGGGGCTCACTTTGTGTCAGGGTGAGTGACTTTATAGCTGTGTTTTTTAGAAAATAGTATTCGATTATCCTTCCATTTCAGCGAACTATTCCAGATATACAGGCTGCCCATAAATTATCACTACAACTTAAAACGATAATAAAAAAATTACCTAATGGTGATAGAGGTATTGCGATTTTTGTATGTGAAAGAGCATTTCCCAAAGTTTTTAAACATAATTTACTAGAACTCTACATGTGCACCCTTTGTTGACCGAAGTAAATAAAAAACGATACCCCAGCTCCTGCCATGTCCGCATTAGCATTCTCTCATCGACAGTATTAATCTGCTACAATCCTTTTTCAGTTCATACAAATTGTTAACAGGTGATTTGTACACGATGTCCATAACATAACCCATACGAAGCAGTCTAGAGACATGATATCCGGTGAGTGTGGTGGCGAAGGAATTGGAACATCTCTGCCAATCGATCGTCCAGGAAACCACTGATACAAGGATTCACGCACAGCCAAACCCCAGTGTGCGGGTGACATTAGGATGACATTAGGTTTGCATGCCTTCCAGTTGCGGGATCACGAGTTCGGTTAACATCTCCAGGTACACATTGGCTGTGATAGTCCATTCGATGAAGAAGAAGCCAATAATGCGATCACGCATGACACCACACCACACATTCACCTTCGGGCTGCCACGCACAATCTCATGTGATTCATGGGGGTGTTATGATCCCCAGATCCTAACATTATGCCATTTCAGTACACCTGAAACATGAAATGCTGCTTCGTCACTGAAGACAACTCGCTTAAGAAAGTTGTCATCTTCGTCAATGCGCTGCAACATTTCGCCATCAAATTCGGTGCATCGTCAGGTTGCAGAGCTTCAACCAGCTGCACTTTGTATGCTTATAGTCGTAACTGCTTGTGTAGAACTTTGTGTACCGTTGATCGGGGTAACTGCAGTTGTCTTGCAGCAGTACGAACCGACTTACCAGGGCTACACACACATGCAGCACTCACGCGGTCAATGTCTTCTGTACTTGTGTGTGGCCAGCCGGCACCCTTCTGATGCAGAACACTGCCAGTTTCCATAATCCTACAGTGCCACTTTCGTATTGTGGATTATGCAGGTGGGCCCTTACCATACCAGGTCCTGTAATTACGTTGAACTTGTGTGTCTGATTTGGTCTCAATAAACCAAACCACACATTGAGCCTTCTATTGTGGAGTGGTCATTTGGGTGAATTAGTAGTCACACCTGAATCAAAAACTAAAATTCATTACAGATCTTTGGGACATGGTCTTTCACTTGAAAAAAAAAACAGCATATCTCTATCACCTTAAGGTGATTTTTTTATTAACATTTGAAGTTGCGATAATTTATAGAGACCCTGTACATTAATAATAAACACACATTTTTTTAATGGCAGGATTTAGGCATGTAGCCTTCTCTTACAGTTAACCACACAATACCACCTCACAATATAACACATGGCTAAGAGTTACAAGTATAGTGAGAACATTACATCCCCCAACAATACACATATTATTACAACTAGCTGCAACGGAGAATGCTGATAGAAAACAATATCAACTTAAAACAAAGCCATAACAATTTAAATGAACTAGTTCCGTTTATTTTCTCTTAAAAAATTAGCAGCAGTCACAGCTTAATCTACCTACCAAAAAGGGTTCTCATAAATTTTATGCATCTACATTAATTCTGACTAGGTAACTTAGATATACAGATGTTGTCCTCACATAACAAGCCCTATGCTCTGTTGTGTGCTAATAAATTGGTTTTATATTTATATCACTAGTATAATGGAATTGCTTTCATCAAAACTGAATTATAATGTATTTTCGTGTGCGTCTTGTTTTTTAGTAGTTTCTTTTTGGCGCAATCGTGATAGTTGTGCATAGTATAATTATGAATAAACGTACGAAAAGATGAGTAAGATCGTTGGTCTCAATGTTTGAAATTATTTGGAATTTAACATTTTGTTTTCTTTCATATGCAGCACACTTAACGTTATCAAATATCACTCAGAAAAATGTTTAACTCAAAATAATAAATAGATCAAAACTATTTAGCTGTATCTTATTTAATATATATATTTTATTATATTATATTCTAGGGGACCCAGCTCGTGACCTTATTTTTTGTATTATCACGGGGCTAGAACAGTTACCATCTTAAAAAACTTGGTTATCATACAAAGACTGAAACTAATATTGCATAGTTATATGTACGTAATAATGAAACTATGTGAAATTAACTCAACCTTGAAGCGACTGTGGCCCATTTAATATTTCTCTATCCAATTGGCCACTGCGGCCCCAATTAACATAGTTCTATCCACTGAGCCACTAAGGTCCCACTTGGAATCGCTCTATCCACTGAGCCACTGTGGCCCCACTTAATTAACTCAACATAGAAGCGAGACATTGTAAAGTAAACAAAAATGATATTCCATTACCTTCATATCTCTATGCAATATTCTCTATGCATAAATATAAAAGGAAATTTAAAAATTAGTTTTTAGGGTAAACGGTAATGACTGCGTAATCTGATCATGCTTAAATTCGAACTTGACCTGTATTTTAACCTGAGGATTCGCTCTGCAAAATTTGAAGAACTTCTGTTGAGTTTCAAGGGATTTAGAGGTATTAAAGACGGACGGATAGACAGAGATCGTCTACTTATTATATAGGATTATAATATTGTCTCATATATTCTGAAAATCAATAATTTTAACTCACATTCGAATATAATAAACGTCGAAACGTATGGTTGTAAGACACGATAACGTTATAGAATGTACTTGAAAATGATAATTCTGCCACTGAAAATATTCTTAGACTTACCGTAAAAGCCAGTAAATTCAAATAATAATTAATTATAGTTCAATCCTTAAACTGAATTTTAAAATAATATTCTCTCAGCGCGGCCAGCTTCGGATGCACGAGAAACTTTATGCCACGGTTACTGTATAGTTGTCTGTTTTGCGGTCACGGACATAAAACTACGTTACTGTCCCAAACTATGGCTTGGATGCCAAAAATGTTACTAAAATATTTCTTACGTCTCCAAAATTTATTTTGATACGTTGACTTCTGGATATCTTGGTTATTCGGGGGTCTAATCAAACGAAAAGTTATTTTACAATTTGCGATATCGGCCCCTACAAACGTCGATATCGAAAAAAAGATTATTTAACACGCCATTTCAGTGAGAATATTTTAGGGCCTCTTCCTAGACTGTACCCAAGGTAATTTTTACACAAATATATGTCTTCAAGGTCCAAATATGTAAGCGATAACACTGACGAATTCTAATATGAAAATTCGGGTCCCAGCGATCTCGAAATCTCCCATAACCGCGGGATGTTCCTAAACGTTATTTCATTTTTTATTTGTTAACTAAAAATCCAAAGAAAACGGTGCTCATAAACATATAAATGCTAAAGCATACAACACGGACTTCACAATATGTTATATAATCATTGAGGTATATTATACCCACGCATGTATTATAGATAGAGGTGGCATCTGCTATAAGAGACTGTAAGAAAGGGTGTGTTCAAGATGGGTCACGTGCCTTAGGAAGATTGCGCAATGGCAAACCTTGTTGGACGCACCTTCGTGACGTCACGCTCCAAGAAGCGAATGGTATGTTCGGAATCTGTCACGTGACTTTAAGAAAACATTGTACCATATTGAACACACTTTTATGACGTCACGCCCCCTCTAGTGTATTATACCTCTATGATATGTTATTAAATAAAACGTGATCATATTAAATTCTGACATTGCAAATCAGTCGCTGGTGTCATGGATAATTACTTTAATATTACAGAATATACATAAAAATTCAGATGAACAGTTACATCATAATTAACATTGTGCGTAGATTCAACTATTCTCTTGATAAAACGATGAATTGTCAAACGTAAACAAATTATTTCATGGTATTTTAATGTCCTTTCAGTGCCACATTAATTAAAATGCACAACAATTAAATAATAATTATAAGTGTGATAACAATGCAGATATTACAAGTTCTCTGTCTCTCGCAGTAAAGAAATAATAAAAAATAACGCAACATCTGCCATAGGACCACACATAGTATTTTTCTCGTATTACAGCATTCTGCCACTGTACTCGACATACTCTCATGACATTAGGTAGTAAACACAGTCCAGTTCAGTCCCACGAAAATAAATATAGTATTTGAATAGTATCCATTTTGTTTACATAATTTCAGGCGCATGATAAGGATCATTTAATTATATTGTTAGACACTCATGAGGAAACTTAACAATTAATAATGTACACGCATTTTATCACAAAATAAACCGATTGGAATAATTAATATATTATATGTTTATAAAATTTATCTTGTTGATAACGTAAAATAAGAAAAGGTTGTATAACAAAATTCTTAAAACATATTAAATGTACATATATATTCAATAACTTATACGAGAAACAAACAAAAGGATGCTGTTTACAGCAATTTTTTCTTGATTTCAAAATCCCACTATCATCTTTTGAATGTCTCCTTTTCTTCAAAACCTGCAGGGCTTCCAGAATATAAAGTGGATCCCGAATTGGCAATGAACGTCGGTGGTTTGCATCGACAAGCGCAGGAAGAAGGCAGTCTACATAGAATCTTTGTAGTTTCGCTTGCATTTCCTCACACCAAAATTTTTCATCTCTATATATTACCTCTACCTTTATCCCCAGCGCTGTCCAGACTCCATAGTAATACTTGTTCCGTTTGGTTATGTGCAGTTGTCCCTGAACTTGAAAGAAATGCTTGTGTTTGGTGTTGATGCCGGTAATTTTAGTTTTGTCTTTGTTTACATCCCAAAATGTTACTTTTCTGGGGGGGGGGGGGGGAAGCTGCTTCTGGGGTGAGATTCTTTACTGAAGAAGGACACTTCACTTCAACTATAGCATCAAAGTCTACTAAACCATCAGGTGTATCACTATGGAATGTCTTCATCGAAAAAAAGACCATATTCTGTTATATTTTCTTTAAGGAAGATCCCAATCTCCGCTAGCGCACCTTTTTCGTGGTCCCTTCCATACTGTAAGGCACCAGAATCAATTTTTGTATACAGTAGCTGCTTTACAAGATTCTGGCAACTTGTTTCTGGCCGTCTGCAACAAACTGTCCCAAAATTTGATGCAGACAACAATTTTCTTCTTTCTTCCAACCAAATTATATATATATATATATATATATATATATATATATATATATATATGTATATATATTATATATAAAAGTACTGTTGCTAGTTCTAGTTCTGCAATGTAGTCTTTTATACAAACCAGAGACTTGAGAAAGTCATGTTTCTCTTCTTTATAAATGGGTTCGGGTAGATCTGGTTTTTGAGCATTAGGCCCATAATGTTTGTCCTGTGCATGACGTGTGTTTGTATACTTATTTTCTCTTATCATGGGCCTGGTCCTCGTGCGACGTTTCTGTATTGAATGCAGTCGACGTATTTCACGTAGTTTGGTGTACTTCCCAGGACTTTTGTCAGCGCGCATTGCCTTGTGGACTAAGGATAGAGGCCCGTGCGTGTTGTGAGACACGAGTGCTGCAGTGCAGCGACCTTGGTAAGTTGGCAACAAGAGAAAAAAATTGTTCGACTATGTTGCTGGTCAAGTTCTTCAACAAACTCCGGCAGTGATCGGCGAGGCCACTAATATTTTTTTGCAGAAGTGTATAGAGCCCTGCTGCTGTAAGTTCTGGTACATAGTTCTCCTCTTTGGCCCTGGATCAAAAATAGCCAATTTCTTTGCAATTCCGGTGTTCCCCAAATATGTTACTGGGAGAGTTAATGAGGTCTTTCTTCAACATTCGTAACTTTGCCATAAGTGGGAGATTTTGTGCTGCTCGGTATTTGGCAGCTTGTTGCACTGCTGTCTTGAATTTTAAAATACTCGCTCCAATTGTCTGGCCTAGTTTCGCATTTCCTAGTTTCCCATTTTTTACTAAATCTTTCAACTTGGTAACATAATTTCTTAGAATGTGGTTCGTACACTGTATCTTCTCCACTGTAAGATCGTCGTATGGTCTTGCTTGCAGAATTTTTGCATAAAGATTTGCATTTCCGTCAGCAATAAGAATCCCATATTTGACCCCATATATTTCCATGCTAGATACAAACCCACCGACGATAATATCAGATTCCATGCTTGAAGAGCTGCCAGTAAAGTTCGTATAACAAGTGTGTTGTTTAACTGCAACACCTGCATTCTCAACTCACTTGCACAAAGTGCAGTACTTATTCCTCCACCCTAGGAAAATTTCTTTTCCAGTTCGAAATCCCACAATAGCTGCCTGAAATGAAAGAAAAATTGACCAAGTGAATATTTATTACAATAAAAGGTACGGTGAGTTAATGATGGATAAAATACAAATTTAATTTAATAGTGTTAGGATAGTTATGAATGGTTAAATATGATAAAATATTAGGCGTATTTTCGTGGTTGAATCGGCAGCAGGTCGTTAGTATGCCGCTTACATCAGTTCGCAACGAAGCGTACGCATCGCGAAAATCCAGGTTGTTTACAAAAACGTCGACTCCGAGAAGGAATTTTTAAATAATATTTGGTCTACAACATGGTCAGATACAGAAAACAGAAAGTGCGGATATGTTCTCTATTTAAAGGCAGAAACTAACTTTTCTCAGTATCTTCAGTTCATTGTTCTTATTATGCTGGAATGACAATTATATTTTCGTCTGTATCTATATAGCCTAGTGAAAAAGGGTTACTATTCATTAGTGAATTCCGGACGATGAAGGGGACCTTCGATTGTATTATCTATACTTGTTTTCTCTCACGGTTTCACAAACAATTCAGTCGTGTGTTATATATGCTAATCTTAGAATTTGTTAGTATCTGTTCTTGAATGGAATTAGCTCTGACACATTTCAGAAATATCTTCCGTGTTCATGGCGAAATCCGGAAACAATTCATCTTAAAACCATAATAATTTCGAAGTCAATAGTTATTCAAAGATACAAGGTGGATAACCAAGCACTAGTTTCGGGCAGTGACGTAATAATATCGAATTTGTATGAATTTTTCGAGGCACACTGAGGTATGGTGAATTGGAGTACGCTATTCAAATATCTGGTCTCCTTGCCACTCTTCCTGCTACCGGACCTTGTAAACGTACTCATGACTTCGTTAGCACGGAATCGCAAACGGCATGAAACTATTTGCAATGAGTTTGCAAACAATGCTGCAATATGAGGTGCTAAACCATCGCGTTTACAGGATTTGCTATCAATTCGCCCGCAAAAATATGCCTACTAACCAGCACTACCAAAAACAGTCACACGGGTAAGAACGAGACCAGTTTTTAGTAAACTTGATCAAACATAATTTAGCATAGCCTTGCATAATAAAAAATTACAAAATGTGGTAAAACATTGGCAAATGTTACCCAAAATTACTCAATGTACCAAAAATCACCAAACAATGGCTGATGTAGCCAAATATTTACTAATGTTTTTGAACTTCGCAAACTGTAACTAAGCACTAGCAAAAATAATCGGCAATGACCAATGTAACAATGCATCTGTAACCTACATGTTCCATCTAACCAGAAGTGGCCGAAATATACTAAACAGTATCGAATCTAATCAAGCGTAGCCACCCATTTGCATGTGACAAAACATTGTTGAACATGGCCAGACATAAAATAATACTATTTCAGAGCTTGTAGTAAAACAAATTAATATATCCAATAAAAGTTACTACAATATGTAGCCATAATTAAGTGTGACATTAAAATGAATATATAAAGATATAACAGTAAGTTATTGATACATATAAGGCTGCGTTACATGCACTCTTAAATAAATAAATGTCTTTCAGAAAGAGTAGATGGGATTTCTAAATAAGCTGAGAAGCAGAAATTGCTTTGGCGGAAAGGAATTTATATTTAAAATGTACTATTGAGAATGAAACGTAAATGCAATAGGTGTATGAAGAAATACGCTATTGACGTTTATGTCCAAGAATCTTACAAGTCAAAATTAAAAGTAAGTTAAGGCAAATATCTCGCTACTGACTAGTGCCTCTTGGAGGCACATTTTCTTGAATTAGAAATAACACAGGGCTTGTAAGATAGCTAGTACGCAAGGAAAAAAATACTATACTGTTTTTATCGATCTCCCTGATAGCCACACGGTTATTTTACCAGGGACAGGATTTTTTGTTGATTTACTCAACAAGTGATACTAACTTAAAGTATAGAATCTTCTGCCGTGTGACTCGTTGTTGTTAATGCTACGAGATCACAAGGAAAGATTATTTCAGTAAATAGTATCGTTTTAAATTGTTTCTGATAAAACATTCCTCAGTAAAATGCTTTAATCTCTGAATTCGCAGCATTGAAATGTCAAGTGAAAAACTCACCACTCCAGACAGAGAACTGTAGTTGTTCCTAAAAGAACACTTAGCCCAGCTGCCATCTGCAACAACTGTTAGAATAGGAACTCCATTTTTGTCCATTTCTCCATTCTCGACAGCTAATTTTGTCTTCTTCTTCAGCAGCGAGCTTCATTTCCTCAAGTGCTGTTCGCTCGAAATCATCAAATACTTTGTCTTGATATCTTGAGAATGCTTTGCCATACTTGGTATATTCATCGCTGATGTCTGTTCAGCTAGGACAGAAAACCCAGATCCTGATGCAACACATCTCAGCAGGTTACACATTCTACATTTGAAGGAAATAACACTTCGTAGACCACGACGAACTTCACGAAAAACAAACATATCGCTAAGTTTGCAACTGAATGGTCCATGATGGTCTAACTTTCTAATTGTGTTTAATAGATTATTGATATCAACAATTCTTCTACCATTGAGTTCTAATGCATTCGTTTTTGCACTAGAACAACCTACTTCCATCACAAGGTTTTCATTATGTAAACTATCACAGCAAATTGATTCAGTGGGTTCTCTTTCTTGATGTATAGTATGCTTATCGTCAAATGTCACTGATTCGTCGGAAATTCTTTAGTGACAAACATAATTTTCTACATCTTGTGATACAGCTATTTCCTTGCTGTCTGCTTCACCGCTAAGGAGAGGCTGTGGCCAGTCAACTTGGTCGGTAGAGCACAGTTTGTTGGTAGGGCATGCCTGTGCCAAGTCGACTTCACCAGTGGAGCATGGCCCTGACAAGTCGACTTCACCAGTGGCGCATGGTTGTGCCAAGTCTACCGGAATTGTGATAGTCGCTTTATATGATCTGATAAAAAAAGACAGACGCAGATTGAATGTATGCTGTAAGCAGGCAGCTATACCTAAATTATAGAAGTGGCATCCATTAATTCAAGCAAATATTCCTGATTTTTCAATCATTTTAATAATTTGGTTCATGACGTTTTTAAAAAAAGAACTGACGGTTAACTTCATTTTGAATACGAGTCATGAGTTGGGACACCCGAATTTCGCGAAAACATTTCCGCAAATGGAGGAATTTCAATACCCTATGGGCATACCAGCAGTTTTGTTTTGCTTATTGGCGGCGTGTATTTGTGACAAAACATTTTCTTACTCCACTGGCCAACCAGAATTAGGTTACTCTAATACTGTACATCTGTGATTCGCGGGCACATGCCTAGGTCGTGTAACACCTAGCTCATCCAATCACGAAAGTGAAACTGAGCTAAAGTGTTAATAAATACAACTGGTCCTGAGATCTTTTCGCGAAATTCGGGTGTCTAGTCATGAGCAATCTGCGAGTAAGTGTTCGTGTGCCTTTAGCAGTTAATTACGTCAAGGGTGCAGCTGACTTACTAATTAGAAGCCGTCTAAGAAAATTAAGAAAAGTATCGACAACTGTGGTTCTCAAATTTTATGAAGATCTTCCAGGTCTTGAATTATTTCGTAGGTGTAAGTTTCAACATGGTTATGAGCAGTACGGTACAAAAACTTCACAGATTTTTAACAAATTTCTAAATTTTCCTGAACAAAATACAACGAAATTTATTTAAAAACAAAGCCCAGGTTTTATTCAAAACAGTGCATGATTTGATAATGAATTAACAATTTGTTGTTAAAACGAGGACCCTATATTCGTAATTTCTGCATTCTCTTTGTTACCGCAGTTTAGCTGCAACTCTAAAATTCTTCGACAAATGCGTTTTGTAGATAGTTCACCAGTCAGCAGCTAGAGCGCTTTCCGTATAGAACACTTGCCCTAGCATGAACACGTTTAAAATAAACCTTTTTAAAAGGTATCTGTGTAAAAATTACATTTAATTGAATCAAGACACAACTTGTATACACTCAGTCAATATTGCAATACATTAGGCAAAGTAACCACATTGCTTGATATTTTATACTCGTTATAAATAACATTGTTTTTTCTATGTTCAGTGGAGTAGAGTGCAGTTGTAGAAAGAACTTGTGTAAAATGAAAATGAAAATAGATTTGCAACTTTTTTACAGTTCACATGGCAGATGCATGGATGTTAGTCACTGTGCCCACACAAAGTTAACAATTACATTTAGCTCTTGAAGTATACAAAATGCACGGAAATAAGACAGCCAGCAGAAGCGTTAAACAAAAATTAATTACAGAACACCGACTTGTTAGGCTTGCGGGACCGTCCCAGAAGGTGAGGTGCTTGAAATTAGATTATATATTACAGGCTTTACTTCCCTAAAGGAGACTTTCCACTGAATCGTGTTCGACGAGCACGACGTAGCTATGTTTACATACCTACCGAGAGTTGAAAGAAGAGAGAGATTATAATGAAAACTCTGCTTGTAAACGGTGGTGAGAGAATTGAGTTAATGGGAGGTTTGGACGGCTCTTAACATCTAAGCTAAGGTCTTTAGAGCCGATAAGAGATGAATGAGGAGGATACGGAGAGCCGCCTTGGAATGCAATGATGAGGAAGAGGGGAAATCGAAGATCTCTGAGAATACCCGTCGACCTACTGCGTCGTCCAGGCCCGCAAGTAACATTTACAGTTAATGAGACTGCTCAGTATCTCTGCTCTGTATCTTTCACCACATGAAAAATTAGTACTGCTGGAATGTGATTCCGACATAGCATCAACTAGTTGTGGCCTCTGATTTTCAATAAATACCTTCTCTCACCCTAAACTGTGTTCCCAATGTAAACGGTCCTGAGTTAGTTACATACCATTTTAAGAGTATTCCAGGTCTAATTAAAGACAATTATCAGCTCTATTCTGTCAGCTTCAAAATACTTTGCCAGAGTTCTCTACGGACACATGAGAGCTATTGTAGCTCTAAATCTAGACTTATAAACGTAGCTTCTCTTGTCTGTTGTCCGAAACACTGTGCAGAAAACCCAAGTAAGTACTGAAATAAAAAGGGTGATTTTATGCTAATGGGAACCAAAAACAGATACAGAGCAGAGCTGAAATGAAGATGCCCGGACAGGGATTCAAATCCCGGCCCTGCAGAATGATAGCTCAGTGTTTACTACTATTACTACTTGCTCGGTCAGTTTGATTTTACTGGTTCAGCTTTCATTAGGATGGAAACAACTAATCAAGCTTAGTCAGTTAACGAAGAAATTAGTTAGAATGTGAATGTTAAATAACGGTATTAATCAGTGTTGTCATTAGATATACATAGGATACATATATACAAATACATACCGTGAGCCAATGATATTAGCTTTAAATGCATTAGTCACATTGTCAATGCCATTTTACACTTGTTTCAATAAAGATGTATGAAAACTCTAACCTACTTGCACAACTACCAAAAATTATAGTTATACATCAAATAAGTTAATTGTTACTAGCAATTCGTCACGTCCACGTATACAATCCAGAAAAAAATGGAATCCTGCTTATAAGCATAGTTTCTAATAAGTATAATTTTATTACATTTCGTTTTTTAATGGTGCAAAAATTTCGCAAATTTACTTTATACGCTCTCAACTATAATTTATTTCTTTTTACTTTGGAATACTGCTGCATTTGTGTAAAATTCAAGCCGCTTAAATCCATGATTAATCAGGCATAAGCAACAGTATTGACATACCTTTAATCTATTTCGAAAATCATCATAAGGAACCACATATTTATGTTATTAAATATTATTTTTACTTACCCTTTTTTTCCCCACCACTCGTAAAGTGATTTCCCTTGGCTTCTTTTCCGCCATGCAGAAATAAGCATGTGTCCTCCATCCCTGCTCTTTTTAAATCGTGTCTTATTACCACCCATCGTGGTGTCTACCGCCAAATTCAAAAGAGTGGTTTCCTGATACTATAAAGTAAACAATGGCGACCTCCAGCACACGCGGCACCTGTGATACATTACTGTAATGAATCATTGTGCGCGGAGAGCCCGTCACCTATGGGTGGACGGGTGAACTACGACGTATCTAATCAGTACCAAATCCCTTGTGAACTGCGTTTTCAAGGCTTGGGGTGTAAGATATTTTACAGCTTGTGTTGCTTCTACATGCATCCTACTATTTTCAACATCATGTACACAAATGTGTTGCAGATTGACACTTTTTAGTTTTCCATTTGCAATGCAAATTTATTAATATTCGTCTATTTAAGTTCGTCGTATAGAAGGCTATGTAATTAGTAAAATAAAACACATTTCGAAATTTCGAGTAATGGCAATCTAAAATCCAACCTTACACAATATCTTAATATTACCCTGATTTCAAAATATGTAATAGTTTTCACAGTATCTCTTGCGCCACGAACGTCGATTTCGAGGGTCGCAGCCACATATCTCACACCCTCTTATGTTAAGCTTGCATTCGGAAGGCATGGGTTTGATACGATCCGAATGGCTACGAAGTAGTTTTTATGCCCACATTCCAGTTGAATGCTGCCAAGTTTCCTTTATTTCAACCTTTCCAACTCCTTATCCATTAGATGAACTTTCTGTTACCTTTAACGTTTAAAAGCAAAATTGTAAGGCTCGTCAAAAGTGCACGTTCGCACTAGCAGTTTCGTTAAATTGTCTCCCTGTTACCCAAATAATAAAACTACTACCTGCAGTTGTAACTACTGTCTGAAATAAGACAAGTTAGTTACAGGCCAAACTTTCCTACCAGATGTCCTCAGTTCTCATATCCTATAAGATAGAGGCGTGTGTCCCATTTTCAAAGCTAAACAACATCGAATTCTAGAACATGAGGAGATCCACCTAAATTGTAACCTTGATAGAAACTAAAGAAAAAAAAACAAGATGTTACTGATGTAACTAATAAGCCTACGTTCCTTAACAAAGGTGCAATTAATTATTAAATACGTTCTTAAAAGCTGAGTTGGTAGGTAGGAATTGACTTATCTTTGAAAGAAATGCCATTATAAATGAAACCACAAACGAATGTAATAGTAGTGAGTCAACTGCAAATACACACATGATTCACTCGGTACTCGAGCCCAGAAAACTTCGCACAGTAAGTTAGCATGCAATGCACTGCATTATGGAGGTTGGATTTGGAGAATCAACTTTGGCTTTAATCAGTCTAACGTTTAGTATAATAGAGTTTACTAACCTAAGATATTTAGACGGCCGTCATTTTGAAAATACGTGATTAGCTATTAAAACATGTATGTTTACATAGTCTACCATAGCGCTAGTTGTGTGAATAAATTCGTGTAAGTCGGTTGTTTAGTCCCTGGCATAAAAAAAAGTATTTTCTTTCATGATGCTATTGTACAAAATTTCCAAATAAGGTGCTCTATGTACGATGCTTCAAATATATATTGTCTACACACAAGATTTGTTTTCAATTTAGTCAAATTGTTCAATATATGTGGGAAACTTAACAAAATCATTTCATATCTCGCCATTTTGAACATCGTTGTCTGACATATTCATATCATGAAGATTTACATGGACTTCTATAGCATTTATGATGTGCACAATTTGATACAAATTAGTTGCCATGATGTTGTTATAGCCACCATTCTGAAAATAATGGTGTCACACTTCAAAAATACATATATTAATATGACCTACCACAGCACATCATATTAGCCAAATTTTGTAAGAATGAGTTGATTGTTTCCTAAGATATAAGATGAAAAATTTATTTATTGGCATGGCGCTATCTTATAAGATGGCGGACAAAAATGCTCCGCTTAGAGACAGTTGATAGTTGTAATATTTACTGCCAGAATATACAGTTAGGTTGGAAATGATTACATAGTTTCGACGATATGGTGTCGAAAGTCCAAAATAACTAAATGTTCGCCAGATTGAAAATGAGTACCTTACGTACATAAAACACGCAATTTGATATCATCTGCCACAGTACTACTTTTTACGTAAATCGTTCAATAGTTTCCCGAAATATGACAAAAACATTCCAAAATGGCTGACAAAGTGGTTATGTCTTGGTATATATGATGCTTGCAGCAAATACATTTAGTATACTAAATGTAAATACTATTAGTATACTAAATGTATTTGCTGCAAGCATCATATATACCAAGACATAACCACTTTTGTCAGCCATTTTGGAATGTTTTCATGTCATATTTCGGGAAACTATTGAACTATTCCCGTAAAATTTCGCATATATATATATATATATATATATATATATATATATATATATATATATATATATATATATATATATATATATATATATATGCCATATATATATATATATATATATATATATATATATATATATGCCATATATATATATATATATATATATATATATATATATATATATATATATATATATATATGCGTATGTGTGTGTGTATCAAAAAACCCCCAAAAAATATGTTTGACCGCCATTTTGAAAATAGGTATCTCATCAAGTTCAAACACTTATGTTTACCTGGGCTATCATAGTTATTACTTGCTTGCCAAATTGGGTAAGAATTTAACAGCTGTCAAGATATAATGTAAAAAATGTATTTTTTATTTAGTACTCTTTTTCAAAATGGCGGTCCAAAAACGATATCCACCTAAAAACTTAATGCTTATTTTATGCTCTGACAGCAGACAAAATTTGGTTGAAATCGGTTGAATGGCTTCCGAGATATGACATATCACCTTAAATTAAAAAAAAAATGGCCACCACATTTAAAGTAAGAGTGTGACGTAGTCGTAAACAATAAAAGTCAGGTGTCATTACTGATTATTATATGTGTACCAAGTTTGGTGAAAGTCGATTGACTCGTTCAACAATTGAAAGGCGCGCGCGCGCACACACACACACACAACACACCAGAAACACAGACACGAAAGTGATCTTATAAGCCCTTCTTTTCTTCGTAGATTAGGCTAATGACCAAAATTTCCTCATTTAGAGAAATAGTGAAACATTTCTGTGATGGAAAAATAAAGTCTGAAAACGTGATTTTAAAATCAGTTCATCCTACTGCGTGATATTGTTAAGTAATCTCAGTCATTTCGCGTTTATTGGTTTCACTTGTGGAAAAATAGCGTAATGTACAGCAAAAGCTTAGTTGGGAGATTTGATTTCTTCTATTCAAGAAAACTGGATATTGCGCCAGTGGTAAGAACGATAACATTGTATATTGAGAATCCGGATTAATTGCGTGTTTTGGAATATCGTGAATCGTAAACGATTATAATGGGCTGAGGCTCACAGCTCGTATACGTTTTGGGACTAGAATAGTCCTGTTTGGCATGTGCGAAATACTGTGACTCAGAGTGACAGTGGTACCTATACCTATGATATTTCATTGTTGTAATGTATGTCTTTTGGATATGAAAATTAAGTGTATTGCTGAAAATGTATTAATAATCATAATACAACAGATATAAAAAGCAAATATCTTCACAAAAGAATATATAAATTAGCAATAAAAAAACTACACATTCTGAGGTCAAGATGTACACCATAGTGAAAATGGTACAGTTTGTATATGTCCTGTCGTTGAATGGCATGTGTAAACAGATAGTGCCTAGTGTGACGACCACAGTTCATATACATCTCCTTAGGTTTATCTGGCATAGATCGAACCAACCTTTCACTGTAAGAGGGTTCAAAATATCTTTCTCCGTTTGAAGGGCAAGTTTGAGGCCATTCTTGTTATATATGGGATGTTTGCGGATGATATATTTTAACACACTCCACAAATTGTCAATGACATTGATATTTGGAGACTGTGGAGGGGTATAGAGTACATGGGAGCAATTATAGGGTAGCCACACGCGTACTTTATGGGCCTTATGTTTCAGGTCGTTGTCCTGGTAGAACATGAAACAACCCACAAGCCTAATTTCTATGCGCTTGGTGTCTGTTCTTTCCTCAAAATGCCCAAATACACGTCCTGATCCATAGTACTATCTATGAAATTGTGTTTCCCCACAATCGAAACAACCATACAACCACATATCATCAGGGACCCACCCCCGTGTTTCACCGTCGGCCGAAGATTTCTTTCAACAAGCTCCGTGTTTGGTTTACACCAGATACAGACATTCCGATCCGATGCAAACACATTTAATTTACTTTTATTGGTAAATATTACTGTTTTCCAGTAGTGAAGAGATTTATCAGTGTGGTCTGTGGCACTCTAGAACCTGAGATGTTTATTCATCATGCTGATTTATGGTTTCGTGCTCGCTAATCGACCATTGAAGTCCTCTCTACGAAGGACTCTCCTCATGGTTCCTGGGTAGGTTTTTATCTATAGACGGCTTCTGCTTCCTTGGCAAGTTTTGGTCCTTTTAACGTGGTATCATCTTTACTTGACGTTGAATCTATCGATCGTCTGATGCAGTGAATATTTTCCTGGATACACGCTTCACTTTGTTTTCTATTCTACTGTAGCCTACTGACGGAAGCGACGAACTATATTATACACAGAAGAATGATTGCGTTTCTTAATATTGCCGACCTCACGCAGAGATTTACCACTTTGGTCATGCAGAATTACCAGCATTCTCACTGCCACAGATGTCTAACCTCTTCCACGTTCCATGTTTATATGCGAGCTTACTTGAATGTAATGCTTGCCGTCATGCACATGTGGTTTAGACTGTGTGTGTCCAACATGGCACGCCTGGTAGGCCATTGGGGAGCATGTATTGGGCGGTGTACCACTTTTACTGTGGCGTTCAATCTGATGTTTTAGTGTTTTCCATTTGATGCAATTATAATGTTAGAAATAATGTCTATATTTGTGGACCCTAAAAACTGGATATTTAATGCTTTAAATAAACTGGGTTACTAGTAATTTTCATTTAGAGGGAATAGTTTATTTCCATTCTAATGTCAATTCGTACTATGTGCACCACTTACACTGTGAGTCACTGTAGCTATTAACGGACCAGCTAGGAAATAGTCCTTACCAAATATAAATTCATCACTAACAAAGTCTCACTCGCAGTTTGAAGTCAAACCCCCGCAACGCAAATTTTGGTGTAGTAGTATGTAGCAATTCAACACTTCGTCCTCCAGTTCTCGCCATCCTGCTACTTTTTCTTCACTTTCAACTGGCAGAGCTTCCCTCCTTCAAGACCCACAATGTTTCCACACTTGCACACATACAGTACTTGGCTACGCCACATATGATTTTTCCCCAGGAAACATACATTTATTTCAATGGCATCTGAAAGTACGTGCAAAGAGGCATTCGGCGACATAGCATATGCAATAGAAAGTAACGCATAAATGCCTAGCAATAATGTGCAAATATGATTACGTTAGGTGGGCCGGTAACATGAAGCAGTGTAGCTGTACTCATAGCTGTAAGTAAGCAACGCCTTCCGTAACTTCAGGTCGTTCGTCGCTTGCTACATGTACGTTTACAGATGTGTATTGCTGTCGGTAGTAAACAAATCAGCACATGCTGTGAAAATACCTAATTCAATTGTAACTGTACTCTTTTTAGTCAGGGGTCCAATGTCACACACAAGGGCCTACTTAAAAATTCGTGCCAAGGCTGATTTCTCAGCTGCACTCGGTTAAATGCATTTCAGAGATCAGTTTTTTACTTGTTGTCCAGTCAGGGGGTCCTTCACTGCAGAGGAGGGCGGATGTGTATCAAAATGGCTGAAGGGCATGACAGTGCGTGCTAAAAACTTCCATATCTCGAAAACCATCAGTTGTAAAAAAAACTCTTTGACCAATAAATGTACAGAATAAAATGAGAAAAATTTTGGTTTAGGTTGAAAATTCGTAAGTCTTGCAGTTGTTTAGTTATAGTGTCTGGATTTTTTTTTTTGTGTTTTATGGTTGGTGTTGTTACGGAGTCGACTCTATATCTTGAAAAATATTTGGTTTATATAATTTTTCTTCGAACAAAAAATGTTGAGAATTTAATTATGAACATTTTATGTATTTGTTAAAAATTACGTAACTGTCGCCATTTTTTAGTTCTAGAGGTCTCAATCTGTTTTTTTTTTTTTTTTTTACTTATATGATATTTTCGTCTTGTCCATTAACCATTGTACGAAATGCAGTCACAAATGTTTTTTTTTGTTGAAGGATTGTTGAAGATGTGAATGATTTACCAAGAAAATGTCTCCAGCCATGGCAGACACGCAAGTAGCAAAAGTGTGTGTTATTTGTAACAGAGTGCAGAAAGACGCCTGGTCCAAAATAAGTGAACAATCGTTATGCAATATTAAAGAGTATTCATCAACGTGGAAGTATGTTGGTCGGCATTTTAAACTGTTTAAACGTATGCAAACTATTAGTTTCTCAGACGAGACACCTATGTATTACCATCGGAAGTGCTACAGTTCATTCTGCCAGAAAGGGAACTTACAGAAAGCTGAGAAACAGAAAGCTAACGAATTGGCCTTGATTTCCAAGAAGAGATGCAGACCAAACGAAAAAGAAGAATCGTGTGAATTACATCCAAGGAGCAGGAAATTGTTTGATGAGAAATTGTGTGTGTTTTGCCAGATATCTGATGCAGAGGTGACTTTTGGTGTCTGTTCTAGTGAAATGGGTAAAAAGTTTCTCGATATAAAATTACGCAGCAAGCATGAGTCAGTGAGAGCTAGATTGTCTTTTCTTCAGGAAAGTAAAGATGCATTTGCCCAGAACCTTAGATGCCATCAAAAGAATAGAAACTCACAACCTAGAAACTGTCAATCAACCTGAACAAGAGGAAACAGTTGATACAGTTGGAAAAGCTGTCTGCAACTTGGAGCTACTAAATATTGTAAAAAAATGGCATAACAACAAAAATTTACACTTCGAAACCACATATGAACAAGAAACACCATACACAAAACTTAAAAGTCACTCCTTTTACAAAGGAGTATTCCTTTCAATGAAGAGAGAAACTTCAAACAATGCCTCAAAGACCTTATGCTAACTACTATACCAGGTATTGATTTTGTGAAGTATGGATCCAAACCTAAAGAAGTTTTCTCCTCTTAAACCATAGGAGAAATTGTTGGAGACAATGGCTGAAAAAATGGCACTGTTTATGAAATGGATGTTATTATAACAGCAGCTGAAATTGTAAGGAAAGAAATCTATCAAATGGAAAATTGAAAATTCAATGGCACTTTCTCCGACTTTAAAAACCGAAAAAAGAAAACTGCAACAACTCATTGAGTGGATTGTTGTAGGTGTGACAGTTGGGTTAAGTGATAAAAGAGATGTTGAGGTGGAGAAGACCACAAAAAACATAGTGCAGCACATCGTATCATCCTTCAAAACCAAACGACAGGCGAAGTATAAATCAGTGGAGTGAGGTAATGTAAGAAAAGAGCAAACACCTCTAAATGTTAGAGTTGCTCTAATGCTTTACCAAAAGAACCAATCAAAAGGTGTTCTAGACACGTTTCACAATTTCAATTTGTCAGCATTATATTCTTATTGTCAGAGAATAACAACACAGAGAGCAAGGGCTGTAATTTCCAATGCAGAAAATGAAACTAATGGCTTTCTTTTACCAACCTTTGTCAAGAAATGCATAAGGCCAATATTTGCTGCTGACAATGTAGATTTAGATGGGGACAAATGTTCATTCCATGGTGCAGATCCAATAATAGCACAGAAACACTGTACTGTACACTGTTCATCGCTCAAAATTGGTTTTGATCGAAAACACTGAAAGTCCCAGATCTTTGCCTCAAAGAATATCTGTGAAATATGAGACATATAAAAGAGCATGTAGTTATCATGTTCAGTATACTACACATAACCAATTTAGGAAAATTCGATCACAGAATTGAGAGTAGTCAGAAGAAGACATCTCTTGTTTATTGGTGATGTTCTCCTGTGTGGAAAAAAAATTGACAGGCACAGTAGATGATTTGGAAGTCTTTGAAAATTGTGAAAATGTAAATGAAGCAGACCAAACTATGATTGCAGATGATGTTACAGAGATATTATTAGCAAATATACCCACATGGGCATCATTTTATTCCCGCATTTCTGAACCAATAGAGAAGTGATGTAGGAATCATTGCACCATTGTATGATCGGAGTCCAACAGATTTACCAGTATTACGAATTATCCTGAGCCACGATCAGAAAATCAACTCACAACAAATAGGTGAAGGAAAGCGACCAATTATTACACTCGATGGAGAGTTGTTTGACCGTAAAGTGAAAATGGAAAACTACAAAGATATTACCATTTTCCGTTACACATTATAATGGCATTACTGAAATGTTTGGCCAAATGCATTGAAGGCAGTGGTATAGATCTTGCATGGGAAATTACTGGGCTGTATGGTCCATCAGTTATACAGCAAATTCTTGAAGGACGTTATGTCTACAGGGGCATAGGAGCACATCATAAAACTTTAGCTGGTGTTTCCACACTATTTGTCAAAGAAGTGATGTCACCAGAAGACAGACAAAGGCATTAATAATGTGATGAATGAACTTAGAAGCACATTCAATAGCAAAGAGAAAGCTGAATTTCTGAAGTATAAATTCTTAGACACACAAGCAAAACTAGAAGAATGTTCAATTTTCAACAAAATTCATTGCAGCTTTTCAAAGGGCGAAGGTGTACATAAATGTCTTATAAATTGTGTGAAACAGGTTATAAATATTTTGACATTTAAATCAGCAACTATAAATGGCTACTGGAAACTGCACTTGGATTCCCTGGATGAAATGTGTCTGTACTTTCATGCACATGCACAACTGAACTATGCAAGATGGGCTCCTCTGCATATTGCCGATATGCGTGAACTAGAAACAGTGGATCCAGAAGCTTTCAATTTTCTGGACGACAGAAACTTTGTTATAAGTAATAGTGATGTCCCATTCACAGCACTCGATCCCGATCATGCCATAGAACAACACATAAAAATGAAAGCAAGAAGAGGTGAATTTGTTGGGATAACTGGAAACCCCAAATCTCTGGGTAAATATTTCTCTATCGCACCTGTATTGATCTCCATTGTTGGAGAATTCAAGGCATATGCAGGAATAGAGAGCACACAGAGATCTTCCCTCCATCACAAGAGTTTTATCAAAGGCGAGAAAAATGTATGCGATGCTGCAAAATTATGCCAAGCTCTTTCAAAGGAGGGAAATCCTTTTTCAAAACAAGCTCTGCACAATTTGATTTCTTCTTCTGTTCCATCACAACCTGTAGCTAATGATATACTAGATCAATACGAAAATGAAAAACCTGTCATTTGATATATTTGTGAATGGCGGACTGATCAACTGGGTTGTTGGGTTGTGGGAGCCACAAAAACGCAATAGGTATTTGTATTTCAAGGAATGTGGAGCTGCACTGAAAACTAAAGTGAAAGGATAATTAGTCAGTTTAAAAGAAGCACGAAACCTCATTGCGAGATTACTTGTGGTAGCTAGGACTTACTCTGATTTAGTTCCAAAGGATATTATTGGCGAATATGAGTTCCATGTTTGTCCACCATCAAATTTCAACTGTGAAGGTTTTAAACACCGAGCAGAAGCTTTGATTGGCTGGTACATTTTTAAAGGATGTGACAACACAGGCAGCTTTGCAACGAAAGGTCTGATTTCTCAGTTCAAAGCTTTTATGGAAAGTGGCCACAATATTTTACAAACATTTTCTTCGTAAGGAACACATACAGAAATACCAGAAGATATCAACACACAAATGGAAAGAAATGTCTGTGGTTTGTACAGACCACGCAAATGTGACATAGAATCTATTCCAGAACCTGGGGGGTACCTTTTTGCCAAATTTGTTAAAGAAGGTAGAGAACTTTCACCCACAATGGGAACATTAATAGCGCACATCAGAAGAGCCTACTACCATTCCATACTGATTAAGACGTCCACTACACCTCAACCAATGGTACCACAACCAACACAGTTCTCTTGGATAGAGAAGGGAGGTGTCTTTGTGCCACAGCACTGCACAATTCCACCAGCGCCTGACGTCATTCTTTCTTTAAGGAAATGTGCACGTTCCACAGGATATAAAACAAGAGTTTGCAGCTGCTGAAGGATTGGTGAAATGTCTTGTACTGATGTGTGTGACTGTGGTGACGTCTGTGAAAATAGAACCCAAAAGTCTGATGCGACTGACGATTCATAAGACTTGTGTTGATTTCAGTGCACGTAAAATGATACCAATTAGTGTTTTTTTTTTTTTTTTTTTTTTTTTTAGTATTTTTACATGGATACGGCATATTTATAACCCGTGTAATTAACACTTACTATGTCCGGTATATATTGTAAACATAATTTGTAACTTTATAATAGTGTGACACTAAGCATACACACATGTATATTCGACTATGCTACATTCATACATCTAATGTCATAGAAATTTTGTATTAAATAATATACTTGCTTAAACTTTATAAGCAACATGGTAGCCTACAACAAGACAAAAATTATTTGAAAAAATCCGAAACAACAAACCGTTTTGAAGGGATAATAAATAGCTTTAACAAAACGCCATCAAATAGAAACCACGACAGATAAAGGCCTCTATAACTCAAAAATTGAGAGACTCGTGTAATTTTTGGTGAAGACAAAATGTGTTCTCCATTAAATTCTCAGCATTTTTTTAAAGTAAAACTCTATACAACATATAGTTTTCACGATGTAATGTTGATTACATAACAACACCAAGCATTAAAAAAAAAACTGATTTCGGTCTCTATAACTAAAAAACGGCCAAACGTACGGATATTCAGCACAAAACAAAATTGTTACTTATTTCATTATACACATTTTTTGTTTAAACCTTTTTTTAATCCAACTAATAGTTTTCGAGTTATGGACGTTGTTCGCGAACGATGACATATCTGCCGCCATTTTGAAACACATCCCCCCTCCTCTGCAGCGAAGGACCTCCTGACTGGACAACAAGTAAAAAACTCATGTGCGACATGCATGTAACCCAGTGCAATTGGGACATCAGACTTCACACAATTTTTAAAGAAAATTACAATCGACCCCTGACTATTTATACTATGCATGGGGATACAATTGCATTTCTCCTTAACTTGGTTTGTTCTATTTTAGTTGTGCATCTGTACGCACTCGACACTCAGTACAGTTAATGACTAGGACTCAAATCTCCTGAATTACGTTTGTTTCTGAATAAATTGTAATGTATTGGTATCAGACTTACACTCACATTGCCGGTCTTCCTTCCGCTGTGGTGGTCTCCTTTGTCCAAGCGCTGTGCTGTATAATACAGGTTGAGCACAGTATTTCCCTGATTACAAGAATTTATTGATAAATAACTATGCTAGATACAGCAATGCGGTTTGTTGCAAATGGTAGATTAACTCGTACAGTTTTTATGGATACACTGCGACATGTGCTCCGTTTGCTGCCCATAGAACGTCTAGGCGATACTCCAATTCGGTCCATATCTTTGCCAAAATCTCTTCCGTCACCGCCTCTACGGCATCTCGTATCCGTTCCCTAAGAGAGTGCACATCAGGAACTGGTGAACGAAACACTTTGTCCTTAACGTAACCCCACAAGAAAAAGTCAAGAGTGATTATGTCCGGTGAACATGGTGGCTATGATGTTGGACTGTATCTACCGATCCATCTGCCTGGAAAGGTTTCATCCAAGAACTGGCGAACAAATAACCCCCAGTGTGGCGGTGCACCATCTTGTTGATACACTACCTATGGTTGATATTCCTGTAACTGAGGTGCAACGTAAAGTTCCAACATGTCCTGGTGAACTGTTGCCATAATGGTGGGCCCAGTGAAAAATAACGGCCCAATAATTTTGTTGTACATTAAGCCATACCACACATATTCATTTTCGGGCTGTCCCTGATATGCTGTACCACGACACATGGGTTCTCCGACCCCCAGATCTGGACATTATCCCCGTTTACTTTCCCAGAGATGTGAAACGTCACTTCATCGGAAAAACAAACTTTATTAAGGTAGTCATTGTCTGCATCGATTCGTTCCAGCATGTCTCTAGCAAACTCAGCACATCTGGGCCTATCATCTGGCTGCAACGCTTGCAGGAGTTCCACTTTGTATGCATGGAAATGCGGCCGTTTGTGAAAAATCTTCACCACAGTGCTATGAGGTATGCCTGTTTCTCTAGAGACGCGACTGGTCTATTTCTGCGGACTGCATAGAACCGCTGTACGCACGATATCAACTGTTTCGTCACTCACCACTGGTCTACCACTTCTTGCCTTGTAACCAACACTGCCAGTCTCTTTGAACTTATCATATCATCCTTTGATGCTCTTCACATATGGCAGATCTCGACCATAGACACCTTGGAACTGTCGTTGAACTGCAATAGGCGACCGTGTGTCATGAAACCACAAAACACATTGCGCTTTCTCCTGCATAGACGCCATTGTGACAGCAGCATTCCTAAATTACGCTACCTGTAACACAAGGGAGAGGACAAAGACATCAGATGCTGTCGGAGCACATGTCGAAGTGTATCCATAAAACTTTGAGTTAAGCTACCATTTGCAACAAACCGCATAGCTGTATCTAACATAGTACTTTAGCAATATAATTTTGTAATCAGGGAAAAATGTTATGCTCACCTGTATGAGGATGAGTCACGGAGTGTGTTGCTTACTTAGAGTACAGGTTTACTGCCCATTGATACCGGCCCACTTAACTTAAATCATATTTGGACACATTATTTCTTGGCGTTTCTATGTTACATTCCATTGCATATGCTATATCACTGAATTCCTCTTTGCAAGTACTTCCAGATGACGTTGAAATTAATGTATGTTTCAAAGGGGCCAATTCATATGTGGTTTAATTATTTCTGTCCATACATGTGTACCCAGTATTCACTTTGTGGCAAATTACTTGCCCCGAACGAAATTTCAGTTAACGAAAATCGCATTTCGTGATCTGCAACCGTTCCAGAAATTTGGGGGGGGGGGGGGGTGTCCACGTTAGGCGGAGCATCATGTATATTCGACTTGTATAAACACGTTTGTATTCATGCACCATACATACAATTAACATTACTATAAACCTAATCACTTTATTGATCAGTCAGTCAATTAAAGCCTTCAAATTATTAGGAAAGTAAATATTTTACATTTCTTATACGCTCTTTAATAAAACACAAAACTAAAGAAATAATTTCAGTGCTGTAAAATTTTTACCTTATACTTTTAATTCAACGCCAAGACACGGAACTACTTTCCCTCCATCATTACCAACTTTACTGGGTGCATGTCAGTAATCACGCCCATTAAAATTTGTGCAGGTAATGACTGTGATATTTTCAAACGTTGGTTTCAAAAGTTCTCAATTAACCATAAACAGCTTATTATAATATCCATACTGTGAAATAGGAATATCGGGCGTAGGTTTGCTTTAGGATCTTTTCGGTGAATTTTGGTGTTGGTCGGCCACCGGTTTAGATAAATCGCGCTCTCTTTTTCAGTGGGGAACTTCTGTCAGGGATGAAAGAAGACAAGCGTATGTTACTGCGGCCCGGGAATTTAAGACTGTTTAGGTGGCTCTTGTGCACAATTAGAAGATGTAATGTCACATAAAAATTTGGAGTGGAATTGTATTGTGCCGCTCTTAAAGAGGCCTTGAGAGCTAATAAGGTGAAGCGATGCGGATAACGGAGCACACCGGAATGCAAGGGCGGGGAAAGCAGGAGATATTCGAGAAAAGCCGTCGAGCAGTGGTATCGTCCACCACGATTCTCACGTGAAAAGAAACGGGAGTGGCCCCGCCAAGAATCGAGCTAGGTTCGCCTTGGTGAAGAGTGAGGGGAAGAGATTTGGGCGTCTCTTAAGGACGCCGTCTGGTTATGGGAATGAAGACACTGACGATGTTTTATTCTATAGCTCTTATTCAAAAAGTATAAAAGATTTTGGATTTTTGTTTGCGCAGTAAAGAAATAAAAGATACATTATATTACTGGCAGGTGCATTTGAGGTGCATTTAACCCGCATATACACTTTTCTGACTTCTACAATTTCACGAAAACGCTCTTTTTCGACGTATTTTTTCGTGCACTAAAAATTATCCGATTTAAATGAAACCAGCAGTCGGGTACGGCTCACGACTTCCTGCATTGGCACATGAATTTTTAATTGGAATGTCACTGCTTAAAATTTCAAATCGCAAAACTAGAAGTACATCGCTACATTGGCGGAATCGCCCACCGTCTTGTGGCGCCCTCAGCGCTACTGGGCCACTTCTCCTCACGTCGTGTCTCTAGGGTGTCAAAGAGAGGGGAGGAAGCCATATCCTCTTAATTACAGGGGTGTACTTATTTTACTTCTGGCATAACCCATCCTAGAAAATCGTTTTACTTAGCTATTGTAAATGTAATCAACCAAATCAGTAATAAAATAAATTGTATTACAATATTTTATTTCATATAGTAGTATAGTTGTTTAAAATAATGTATGTTCATAAATGTTGCACAGTAATCAGCATGTTATGCCTATATTGGTGAGAGTACTTTTTGTTTGCAAAGTGTCTTCTAAGTTTATAAGCATACCGCTAAGTATTGTCTCTGTGTCAAGTGTGCAATGAAAATGATTGATAGTCATAATGAAGCCATAATAAATTAATTTTATTGATATGTTTTGCATGGAAGTATATACTAATATTATACAATTGTTAATTTACTCAATTAAGTTAATATTATAACCAAATCCTTATTTTTCTCTTGAAGAAACAACTCAGTTTGTCGTCCAATACTCCAACCTATACCAATCAGTGAAACAAATGCTTTAGACAGTCTGTCACCAAGGCACTCAAGCCCTTCATAATTAACAGGCGTAACTAATTCATTGACTTTAACAAAAATAATATCGATTGTCTAAAAAAGTAATTCGTTTGGTTTTCAGCTCTTCGATCATTTCAACTCCACACGACTGTCAAAGTCCCAGAGAAAATAATATTGTCCGTCAAACAGATATCACCCAACCAAGTTATTCATCCTGGATCAACAGTACTGAAATCCTTTCAGGAAACAGAATATTGTATCGTACTCCAGTGATTCTTCCGATTTGAGCGGCATTGAACCCTTACATCAAATCCCCATCGAAGAAGGACTAGAAATTAAGAACGATTCTTATTCGTTTGGTGCTGCTGAAGAACATTCACTGACTGGGCGGAGGATATTTGGGATCAACTACTTATTTGACGAAATAAGACGAATAGGGCAATTGATTGTTCATTTGACAATATAAAACTAATCAGGGAGGAAAGAAAATGTATGATAAGTGTGTATTACTTTTAATGCTCAATGTGTGGCATGAAAGATAAATTAGTCTTAGAAAAGCCAAACATCAACTGTATGGACATTAAACCCTGCCAGTATGCTTATGGCAGGACAGAGATTCACCCAAATGACAGAAATCACATCATCGTTTGACATGCCTTGCTCTTATAAAATAATGTTCTACCATTTTGAAAAGGAGCTAAAGTCTGCTATACATGAAATAGTATGGTTGGAAATTGAAGCAGCAGCTAAAGAAGAAGCTCGCTTAGCAATGGCTGCAGGTGTTGTTTATGAAGCATGGATTCCACTAATAGATCTAGTGAAAGATAGAGCATGATATAAGTGGTCATACGGAAATTACAACACCATGTCACCTACATTGTTTCATTATTAAATCGTGTCATTAATATGAAAATAAGCACATTATTTTGTGACTGCACATATTTTTCTTTCAGGCTTGCATTATTGGTGTTCAGACAGACTGTCCCGAGGGCGTGGCAAAGGGGCATAAAAACTTGCCATAAATTCTACCTAAAATACTTGAAAAACCCAATGAGTAAAAACAGTTCCTCAAAGGAGGGCGAAAGCATCCATATCTATCAACTAGTACAAATAGAAAACACATGACTTGATTTCTTTAATTTATTATCAAATAATTTATTTTCAACATTCTGGCACAAAAATATAGTGTGTGTGTGTTTATATATACATAATACATATTTTTATATTTCAAACTCTTAAAATGGCACCATGCAAATATTTTAGGTGCATTAAAAACCTTTGACTAGATATCTGTTTAAAAGTTAGTTATAATATCAAGAACTTTATTTCAAAGATCAATAAAAATTTTCTTTTAGGTTGCCATTCAAAATGGCGATCATTATTGGTATACAGAGAATTCCATAGTAAACTCTTTCGAGAATTCATTCTGGAAGATAACTTTTAGTTTTATTTTTATCTTATAAAATACCTGCAAATTCTAAGATTTGCTGCAGTCCACATGACTACATATTAAGTTACAAGATATTTGAAAGACTTTGAAAGATTAAAAGGAAAAATTTTTAGTTTTACTTTTCCCTATCTGCATTAACACTAAAAATATCAGTAAATTTTTAGAATTATTTTGTGTAGTCCACTTTACTATATTTGAAGTATTTAAATGACTGGACAAATCTTTATGTTTCCAACATAGCTCAATGTATTTCAAAAGATATTTGATTTTTTTAATGTCGCTCTACTGGTGCCAAACATGGCGTAAAAATAACTTAAAAAAAAACTTTAAAAGGTTTTAAACAGACTTACAAAAATCTTAAGATATCTGCTACATGGCTAAACTTCACAATAAAATTATTTTGCCAAAATTTTTGTGTGTATTTAAAAGTTCACCAAATTTCGACTTTGAATATTATTATTATTATTATTTTTTTTATTTTTTATTTTTTAATTTTTTTTTCCCCCCACTTCAGTTACATTATTTCTTTAAAGTGTTTTCTGAAACTCAGCAACCAACAAAAGATTATAACATTTAACTTTAAGTGCCGAAATAATTTTGAAAAATGGACAATTTCAAGTTTTTTTATGCGCTCTTATAACGTATACAACATCTATCATCGGACATAAGATGTCCCTACTTTCGGCCTGATGGGCCATAGTTTCTATTTTTATATAAAATAATTTATCTGGCTACCTATCTTTTCGTTGCAAACCCCGTGCTGTCATTCCCTGCCGAATGAGCCGGTGTATTTATTCTCTGCCGGTGTATTTATACAGACAAGAAATAATAATCTCTAGAGGGGTGGCTGGAAATGAACAGCCAATCCCCGTACAAAGAAGTTTCTAAGCTATTCGGCCACAAATTATTTTCTGTTGCAACTTTCGACCACAGGAAATGATGTCACGCCAGAAACCACGTCACCCAGCGTAGCGCTCAACACGCCACCCGCCGGTGGCGCTCCAAGCGGCAAGGCGTGAACTCCAGTCGTTTGGCATCCCAGTGGCGAGCGGGCCCGCGGTCGTACCACACGTGTCCAATACTCCCGTGCCGGACGCCATTTTCTTGCCCATGCAAGAAAGTTTCGTAAGTTTTTCACCATCATTCACAATCATTTGTAGATTTTCACAGTTTATTTAAACACGGTTTTAGAGGGGAAAGTTTCTCGGCGTCAGGTACGTGTTGCTTAGCAGGTGAAGGTAGTCGAGCAGTCCCTGCTTCAAACGCAGTCAGCCACATCGGCAGACCCTTGGGCAGGGGACAAAAAAGGGAGGGGGGAGGGCAATCAATCATTTTGAGACACCATTTCAAATCAGCGTTATTTAAATGAGCATCAGAAACTTGTATTGTTTCATCTTTGCTCGCTCTAAGACAAAGAACCTAACTGCTAGTGGTCATGTTGTTTATAAATACTTGAATAAATCTGATACATCAATGTAAGCAGATATAATTGTTGAGGGGTACAAGTGCTGTGTGACGATACATGGAGCTAAATATCACCAGCTGATAGATAAGAACATAAAAAGCAAAGTAATTTTTACATTTATTGCTAAACTTTTGTGATTTTTTGAACATAATTTTATTTCTTGTATTATATATAGGCCTGTTTTAAAGGTAAAGCCAGAGTATTGTCCAAATATATATTTCGGTTGCAAAATAATAAAAGATGAAATATTGTATGGCAAGTTCTTTAATAAATGTATCTGTATTTTAGGCGATGGGGATAGCAGTGTCATGCGCCAGCTTGAGAAAGCTAAACCTTACGGTCCTGCATTTGTCATCCAAAAAATAAAGCGTGTTAACCATATATTGTGGAATTATCTGGGATGGTTACAAGATATTTCTTCAAAGACAAAAATGCATCTTGGAGATGTTCTAATGGTGCTTCGGTAAGCACTGTCAGGCCGGCTACAGCATCTTCGTTGTGCCATCACTGGAGCTATCAAATACAGAAAAAGTCAAGTCGGAATAAACGAAGAGCAGCGTATAAGGGAATTACGCAGTTATATTAACAATGGACCATTTCGTGTCTTTGGCGACCATTCGAAGTGTCCTGCAAGAGGATACTTCTGTAATGGTTCCAGAAGTGGAGATAAGTGTATAGTTCCCAATATGAAAAGTGTTGGGATGTGAGATGGAATATTGCCAGCAAATAATGTTGTATCTCATCATTCAGAAAATCTCTTGCAAAATATGACTAAAAACGGGCTGAGTCTTTTAACAACACAGTCGCTAAGTTCGTAGATGGCAAAAGAGTCAACTTTTCGCTACGTTATGAATATCTCACAACAAGAGAATTCTCTGTATGATTTATTGTAACACAGATGACAGCGAACTGGCTGAAAAAAAAACTTACCAAAGCCCTGGCAAATTTACAAAAAAAAAAAAAAAAAACACTGCAGACAAATAAATATTTGGCAGAGAAAAGAAAAAAAGAGGCACTCACAAAACCTGACCAAGAAGGCCAAAAGGAAAATAACTTTTCAGGAGAAGATTCTCACTACGGCAGTTTTCCTCAGACTCCAGACCTCAATCTTGAAGAATACAATAAGAAAAAGGAAGAATTTTAAATTGACTCCAATGTGACAACACAATATTAACATTCAGTCATTACCACAGGACAAAGGCATTGTATGGTTTGGAAACTTGAAAGAGCAAAGCGTCTGACTGCTTCCTTTTCTGGAAAAATATGTCGCATGAGAGCAACGACGCCATGCTCTTAGAATCTATCTTATATTCCGCCTTCTATGGCAACCAGTCAATTGGCTATGGAAATGAAAACGAGTCTAATGCAATAGCACAGCTGGAACAGGAATTTAGCCTAGCAGTCAATTCTTCTGGACTTTTCATTGACAAAGAACTTCCTCTTTTAGCAGCAACGCCTGATGGACTCATTAGTATTGATGGTATTGTTGAAATAAAATGCCCAGCATCTGCCAGGACCATGCATCCGAAGGCTGCAGTTAAGAGCAAGAAATTTAACTTTTGTGAGATGAAAGATGGGGAAATGCATATCAAAAGCAACCATACGTACATGTACTAGGTTCAAGGACAACTCCACATCACAGGTCGCCTATACTGTTTGCTTGTATTGTGAACTCCTAAAGGAATGCTGCTTCAGATGATTAAGAGAGATGAATACTTCTGGGAAAACTTCATGCAAGACAAACTAAGAAATTTCTACATGAATTGTTTACTGCCAGAGTTGGTAGACTGACGATACACGCGCAAATTACCCATAACAGAGAATGTAAACGTTTGATGGGGAAGAAAGTTTTTTGATTGGTAGGATGGTTGGAATAGGTTTCTTAGTAGTGCGTGAATGGAGGGGGGAAGAGCATAAACATGTTAGTCCTAGAGATGTAATTTATGAATGTTGCAGAAATTACTTCTTGAGAGGAATTAAAATGTCGAAAATGATTTTTCGACTGCCTGGCTATGAAAAGTGTTAAAATCGCTGTGCAGCGGGACTGTTGTTTTAAGTGATTTGTATGTGATTTTTCACAGAAGACCTAGATAAGCCAAATATTTTCACATATAACGGAGAGAATTTGCATTATAATATATATATATATATATATATATATATATATATATATATATAATATATATATATAAAGTTACAAGTTGAACCTTAAGTTTGTGTTTTGTAATGCAGTTTTTATACAGTACTACAGAGTTTCCCGAGGTTGTGTAATGGCGGCTAGGAGTCTATGTGCCATTAATGAGACTGAAAACTTGTGTGTGTGCGAGGGTTGGAGAGGGGGGTGGGTACGAAAAATGCAACTTGCATTAAAAAAATCTTTTTTTTTTATTGCTATCAGTACAAATAATAAAGTGCAGGTGTGATACGTTAAGAAAGGGGCAAAATGGTTGTTGCATAGACATACAATTTAATACAAACTATTTTTTTTTTTTTGGCTGTCAAGTCTGAATATCTCGTTTCCTTTATGCACACGTCTAGCATTCACTTAATATTTAAATATCATTCAATTCAGTGTTAACTATGTAGGTATTTTTTAACACATGTCCTATTAGCATTTCTATTGGAAAATTTTAAACACGCCAGAAATTTGCATTGAATTGATATATCACTATGGCTGTACTTTGTTGTACATAGCGAAATTCTGGTTAAGGTGCATTTTTATTTAATTATTTGAGGATTAGACAAATATTGATATAGGCGAAGTTACGGTTGGACACCAATACGCCAGTCACATTTCTGGTGGCATATGTGGGTTAAGCCCTGTTGCCATAGATACATCAGGAAATTCTAAATTGAAAAATGTGTGATTAAAAGAAGAGGGTGTTCTCCCCTTACTCAAAACCGTATAACTTGGACTCCTAATACGCAAGGAAAATAAACTCTTTGTGTATTTTTGTTACTTGTTAAGAACATATTTTTACACATTTTATTTCACAGCACTTTTAATTTAGTGTTAAGATGTTTAAGTCGCTCTTTTCTCGATAGGTGAAGTACGGGGGAATATGCCAGGGAACCAAAATGTATGAAAGCTTTTATGAAAAAATTTCGATAAACGATCTTTGGCTTCATAATAAGTTACATGACTTAGGCACTTGTTTTCGTTCCCATTATAGCTGCTTCATAGGATAAAATTTCTTGTCTCCTTCGTAAGTTGCTAGTAGCAATGCTATTAAGCTCTTGTATTATGTCAAAGTTTAATATGAATGTCTGAGTTTTTGGTTTATTTGTATTTGAATAATGTTTGTTAGAGTATAATTGCTTAACTTTTTTTTATTCAATTTTGGTATAGAGTGATTGTAACGTGGCTAGTTTCGAACTTGCAAATGTATATGGATATAAAAACTTTTGGATACTTCGGGATTAATTAATCAGGCGAAAGTATACATTTTTTTTGTACCAGTTTATGATCATAATCTTGTACAAAGAACAGTTCTGTGTGAACGATGAGCTGTTAAAAAACACGTTTTAGATTGTGGTGACTATTTTGCTTTAGTTTTCATGTGTAGCCTAAATCATGTATCTGAAACTAAAACAACGTGTAAATTATGCTAAGTGAAATTTATAGGTAAAAGGCGGTAAATTAGAACGATATCATTTTTGGTGTGATATGAATTATTTATTTCTCATTTTGGTTTATATGCCGCAAAAATTCACAGCAAAAAAAAAAAAAAAAAAATCTAATGATGTTAACGCATTTGCAGAAAAGTGTTTACTTCAGACCAAAATTTCGTTAACATAAATTGTGGTAATCACTGAATTCTTTACAATATATATGATGTAGTATGTGTATTGCATGTCTTCGAATTTGATTGGACTGTGTCCATTACAACACGAAACTCGATACTGACAAGACAACAAGAGGCCACAGAAGCTCAGAACGCACACAGGATATCCACACTTAATAAACTAGCAAGTAACATATAGCGTAGTAGACAGTAAAGGTTAGTTCACAATTAGAATACATGGCCATAGCGTAAAGGAGGCGTACACAAAACCAGAAATATTGTGCGAACCTAATTCACAATTGACCAGCAATATATTATGTTTAATCAATTAATTATTATGACGAGATCGACATCAGTTGGAAATGTTGATAAATAAATGAGTTAATAATTTTTTTTATGGATTTATAGAGACATGAATTAACCTAAAAGAAGAAACGACGTGTTACATATCCGTACGTTTTACTCCATATGGAATAAACAGGACAAATAAAAAAAATATTAAATAATAATTGGCTTGGAAAAGGTGAATACAGTCGGGATAAAACAGCGAAATTAAACATTTATTTCGAGTGTTTATTGCATTCGCAATGTACTAAAACCATTGTTCTTACCATCATAAGTAAACTTTATTGTCAATTTCATATAAGTGGTCTCAAATTTGACAGACAATGTGACCAACCTACACAATATGTAAACTGTAAATGCTCTCGCTCCTACAGTATTGTATCAGTTAATGAACTGCTGCGGGATCCGTGTTGTTAGGTTGGCTATTTTGATGACGGTTTTGGAAGATAATAGTACTCGGAACTAAAAGTTGTAATATCAAATCTTAATTATACTTACAATATTTATGGTTTAAATTAGGTTTCTAAAGCAATATTAAATTTTCTTGGATATTAGTAACGGGGCTTAAAAAACACATTCAGTATTTATGACAGAGTATGTCGACACATATGAACAGTAAACGTTTCCAGCCAATGGCTAGGCCATGTTTATGTTCCCAGTCCGGTGAAGGCAGTTGTGCGTGCGCTTTTTTTCTCATCGTGTTTATTATACGAATATCGTATTGGTGTTGTCGGAATATTTAATAGGTAATTAATTATTTTTAATTAGCTTTTTCCAAACACAGTTGGTTGTAGGTACCGTTGTAGTGCGTTTTGTTGAGTGAAACGTAATATTAATTGGCACGTCATTAAAACTGCTCGTTCCGCCATTTTCCTAACTGTCTTCCACAATGAAGTTACCCGAATATAATTTCCGTATATAAGTTTAGGTTTCTTTGTATCAGGAAACGTGCGCAATGTTGATTTTACTGAATGATTTTGCAAATAAATTATTTAATGCTAGTGACGAACGAACGTGTTTTTAGTTAAGTGAACTCGCAAGGATTGTCATAGAAAAACACGCGTTCAAGAGGTTACAACACTAAGATTGCGTGTTTTATAAATGTATTTGTAAACCGTTAATATAATTATTGAAATGCACGTCGCCTGAAAAATGCTGCACTTTCCACACTTTTGTAGTGAGTGAATAATATTTGTTTGTCTACATCGTAAATTCGAGTGTAAGGTTAACTTCCGTCAAAGTGTGTGCGTGTATATATTGCTGCATCTGTACGAATACGAACAGCGACTTATGTATCGCGTTTTGTATTTTCATAAAAGTTATAATTTTTGAAGTTAAATAATTTAAATTTTATTTCCATACGAGCAAAATTTTCCACTGCTCCATCAAAACAATATGCATCTCAAAATGCCGGACACACTCATGCCGGATTCTCATAGACCCCCACCAACACAGCACGACACGACCAAAAACGCAACCACGATACATTTCAGTGTAACTACTTGAATTTACAGCAGGTCCGACACCGCACTTTCGTCATTTAACCTAACTATTTAGAAGGCGCTGATAGGCTACGTTAGTATCAAAGGCGGTGAACAAGAGGGAAATTGTAATACATAATGATGACAAATTGGTATCGCTAATGCATACAAAAGTAAAATTATTATTTTTTCGGGTTAGATACAGTAATTTTCAATTATTATTATTATTATTTATTTATTTATTTTTTTTAAGCTGCGTATTTACCATTACAGGGAAAGTTTGCAATACAATTTCATTTTGCAATGTTGTACATTCTGTGCGTCGTGCCGCACGACACGACGAAGAATAAAAATAATTTATAATCCAAAATTGCTGGTCGGACCACAGAATCTTGTATTTTATTGGCTGTTGGCCGTCGTGTCGTGCGCGTTGGGGTCGTGTGATTCCGACATCATAAGAACATCAAAATAATCCTATCTCACGAGAGACGATAAACTAGAGACCCCCTCCCCAACAACTCTGCTCACTTTTTCCTTTTTCCCTCGAAATAAAAAATAAAGACGATACCCTAATTGGGCCCATATTTCATTGCTATGAACATTTATCTGTGTTATTATTGATTGAAAATTAACACACTGGTTTTGGAGGATTTCAAAATGTAAAGCTTAGTGGCCATACAAACTTTTAAGTTGTATCACTTAATTTTTTTTAGTACGTATTTAAAATTTGTCAAGCTTGTTACGCAGGGATACTTGATAGCAAATTAATTTAAAGGTTTTTCCTGTTTTTAAAGGCTGTATTTGAAAGTAACATAATGGCATTAAGGTTTTGGGCATTTTTGTTTTGCAAATTAAAAGCGCTCATATGTTTTTTAACAAGTGTCGGAAGAATAATTCACATAAACAGGATTTGCATTGGAAAGAAAACTTTTCGATAACAAGTAAATTACAACATGCTCATGAAACAAAATTCTTTCAATTTAAGCACCCAACGAAGGTGCTCCAACATCATAAAGATGTGCCTCATGCATCAGCAGGAACTGCAATATACCAAAATTTATCGCTAAGGAAAATGAACTTTATGATGTCTTCCATCTTGGGCAGGTGGAGCATCTTTTTAGTGTGTAAGTAACATGTTCGTTTGATATATTGTTACTGTAGGTTACATCTGCTTCTCTAGAGCGCTTTTTAACATCTCTGAACTGAAATACAGTTTTTCATTATGTACCCGAGAACAAGCCTAGGGCTGTAATCACAATTTTGAGGAGGGAGGTTGTGCGACTGAACTTCAGTGTAAATATCAACACCGAGTTAGTCAGAAATAAGTTTTCATTCACAGCATGGCAATCTGAACACGTAGGTATTTGAGGAAAGTAATTAAAGTTTTTTGTATGTAGGCCTGCAATACTTAACATTTGAGTTACTAAATGAGATTTATTAAAATACTGAAATTAAGTAACATTTGCTTAAATATTATTTTGGCTACCTACATACTTTAACTTCCTGAGAATTATAACCACCATAAAAGTATCAGGCTGTACAGAGTTTGTTGTCATACCATACCACAAAGCTTAATTATGCACTTTTAATGCAATAGTAGGCATAGCCTGTATGTAAGAATGTACACTGTCTTTGAAAGAAGTGTGGGTGGCGGGCGGTATTTAGGTATTGAGCAATCCGGTGGGGTGGGGGGGGAGGGATATTTGGATTGGGGGGGGGCGGGAAATCTTGGTAATTTGTGTTCGTGAACATTATCAATTTATGTTTACAAGAACTTCTCAAGTAAGTGTGACAAGATTAGTTGTCATTAATATATTTCGAGTACTATATATTTAAAAAAAACAGTAAAATATCTTATTTATTTGACAGTAAAAATACAATTTCATTTTCGTGCATCCTGGTAACAAATTTCTGGCACGGTAAAAATTATCGATTTATAGACATTACATGGGCTGTTAGTTATTTACATAAAATATTTATAAACTAAAAAAATGGGATTGTTGCCAACCTGCAACTGTTTGAACAGCCCTTCACAGCTTCTAAAAGTCATTTGGGAGGAGGCACATGCAATTTGTTTACAAAAGCAGGTAGTCATATGTTCGTTTGTTTACAAATAGTGGCAGTCACATGGTGTTTGTTTGCAAACAGTCACATTCAATGATAGTTCAACTGTGGCGAAAGGATACATATCCACCCAGATGTCAGTGGCACTACTTTCCTAGAACTATCAAATTCGAGACCACTTATTTGAAATGAAGTATAGTATGTTAACGTGTTTCATAACTATCATTACAACATATTAAACTATCTGATTTCCACACATTAATCATCGTTAGATAAGTTTGACATAAAGCGAAAGGACACTGCTTTGGATCACCAGCAGAGTGCTGTGTGTGCGTGATACTGTGTAAGCGCTGACGATAGCGAAAATTAATGAAGGCGTGTGCTATCTGCTGAGTGATGCGGGTGAAAACTGTGGGAATGACTGTCGAAGGTTTTTGGAAGGGTGAAGGAGGAGAGCGGCCCTGTGCCAGCGGTATGGATTGGGGGAAGAGATAGTGAGGGGAGAACTGTTTCCGAGATTGTCCGCATATAACATCGGCTAAAGCCACTCCAGCTCATAGCGTAACTGCCAATTTTACTCCAGGCAGACGGCGAGGTCTTGAGAGCAGATGAGGGTGATTGAAGTGAACATGGAGCGGCGCCGGAATGAAGGGTCGGGGGAAACGGGAGATCCCCGAGAAAACCCGCCGACCCACGGCATCACCCGGCACGATTCCCAACTTGCGAAAATCCGGTGACCCGGCCGGGGATTGAACGCGGTTCACCTTGGTGGGAGACGAGCGTGCTAATCGCTCAGTCATCATGGCCCCCTGTTTGCCTTGGTGGAAGACGAGCGTGCTAATCGCTCAGTCATCGTGGCCCCCTGTTTGCCTTGGTGGGAGGCGAGCGTGCTAATCGCTCAGTCATCGTGGCCCCCTGTTTGCCTTGGTGGGAGGCGAGCGTGCTAATCGCTCAGTCATCGTGGCCCCCTGTTTGCCTTGGTGGGAGGCGAGCGTGCTAATCGCTCAGTCACCGTGGCCCCCTGTTTGCCTTGGTGGGAGGCGAGCGTGCTAATCGCTCAGTCACCGTGGCCCCCTGTTTGCCTTGGTGGGAGGCGAGCGTGCTAATCGCTCAGTCACCGTGGCCCCCTGTTTGCCTTGGTGGGAGGCGAGCGTGCTAATCGCTCAGTCACCGTGGCCCCCTGTTTGCCTTGGTGGGAGGCGAGCGTGCTAATCGCTCAGTCATCGTGGCCCCCTGTTTGCCTTGGTGGGAGGCGAGCGTGCTAATCGCTCAGTCACCGTGGCCCCCTGTTTGCCTTGGTGGGAGGCGAGCGTGCTAATCGCTCAGTCACCGTGGCCCCCTGTTTGCCTTGGTGGAAGACGAGCGTGCTAATCGCTCAGTCACCGTGTCCCCTTATTTGCCTTGGTGGAAGACGAGCGTGCTAATCGCTCAGTCACCGTGGCCCCCTGTTTGCCTTGGTGGGAGGCGAGCGTGCTAATCGCTCAGTCACCGTGGCCCCCTGTTTGCCTTGGTGGAAGACGAGCGTGCTAATCGCTCAGTCACCGTGTCCCCTTATTTGCCTTGGTGGGAGGCGAGCGATACAGCCAACCGCGACCCCGGAAAATATTTGTTCAGTAATAACTTTACAAATGAATCTCTTCCCCCTGTCACAACATTGATTTAAAAAGTAGTAGGGTATATTTACAGGAATACAATACAATAATAATGTATGTTACATCTATTAATATCTTCTGAGGATACACGAAAATTTTATGAACTGAAATAGACTGCTCTGACAAACGCATTTTGGGTACCACGGTGGTTCAGCGGTTAGACTTCTCGCCTCTCACCAAGGCGAACCGGGTCCAATCCCCGACCGGGCCACTCCCGGAATCGTGCCGACGTGCCAGAAGATGCCGCTGCTCGGCGGGTTTTCTCAGGGATCTTTTGTTTCTGCCACCCTTGCACTCCGGTGCTGCTCCATTCTCACCTCATTTTAACATCAACGGCTCTCGAGGCCTCGTTGTTTAGAGCTGCCCAAATCTCTCAACCCAACTCGACAAACTCATTGACTGGCGAGATTACACTTCTTCTGGGAGAACCGAGTCTTGTAAGTTTCGCATTTGATTATGAATAGACAGAAATATTATGCTCTTGAAGTCAAGAGGACTTCTGATCGATGCAAGATCTGTCTTCTATAGTCTATTCGTGGTTTCTTCACACTTTCGTATCAAATATTAAAATAATCACCCCATGTATGACATCTGTGATTGTTTGCTAAGGTTGTCATGCATCACAAGTGCTGTATACCTGTGTTACAGTAAAAGTAGCTTATTTTTGGTTAAAAGTGAGCCTTTACAAAAATAATATGTAGTTTATAATCAATATGAATAAAACAGAGAAAATAGGTATGTTGGAAATGCCTGGGAATAAATAGTTCTCATGCGTAATATTATTACACTGAGTGCGTATGAATGCGATGCGCTGTCCTTTTGGAGTAATTTTCTAGACTTGTTTTGTTTTTATGAGGCGGAGGAATATCACGGAAGTATAACTTTAGCAGGGCTACAGAAAAGTTAAAAGTAACAGCGAATGGACTATATCGTGTACAATGTTGTGTATCTAAGTACTAACCAGGAAACACAGTTTCCATTACAAATATTGTGGATCCTCTGCCAAAACCCAAACAGGAAACCGTCACAGATAAGTACACGAGTGTTATATAAGAAAGAAAGTTTGAGAGGAAAGGGAAGGAACATTATGAAAAACTATTTCAACAAAAATATTAATCATCGGTACCGTGAGCGCACGATGAATGCTGATGCCGATACTGGATTACAATTATATGCTGTTCACTGTTAACTTAGCCCTTTTGAAATCGACCTTTGAAAAATGTGTTTGCCTTTACCTGCATGTGTTATAATGAGCACGTGTGGCTGCTAAGCGCCCAGTAAATTTGGCAATGACGGATAGTTCCATCACTTAACGTCAAATTATAAGTGCTAGGTAAATATTTGCGAACACTAAAATTATTTGTTGCTTTCTGTTTTTCTAAAGCATATACGTTTAAGAATCAGCAAATTTGTGATTTGATTTGTTTACGATTATAATAATTTTCAGTTTCTTTTGACCGAAACATTAATAAATAAAGTAATTCGACCCGCGGCAATGTTAATCTCACACGTGGCGGAAGAATGCGCAATGTGTATGCAAGCGATCTTAAGCAGGGCTTACAAAAGTACTCAGTCTATCTTGAATTGACTATGGTAAATTGCACTTACGTGGATCTTCTCACAGTTTTTAATAGATCAGTGACGTGCCGAGGTTCGGCGTCGTGGGGTTAAATCTTATAATATTAATTACACGTATACAGTAAAGTACTAAGTCATGTTCTCAGGAGTCAAGCGAGACGAGGACCAATGACAGACAAGATGGCCGATAGCTATATACATTTGTTGTCTGCTGTCGCAGTGGAAGGCGATGATTTTGCCAGCGTTCTACAGGAGGCGTCAAACACCGTGTGGACCAATGGCTTAAGTTATATAAACATACGTGTTTTCAATTCTAGCTTGTCCCTAAATGAATCCACGAATTATTCCCGTCTCTATTAATAGCCTACCGCAGCTACAGCTACTGCTAAGCACAGTATGGCCAAACACATCTTACCAGAAAATTTCCCCTTTTAACTACAAGTTTCTGATTTACCGCCACACCCCTGTTATGATGATACCGACAATATTTTTACTTGACAGGATGTCTCAAATTATAACGTCGTAGTCCATATCTTACGATCTTTAGCTTGTGTTTTAAGCATACTCTTTGACTTCCTAAAGTATATTTAAACCATTGTGTTCGCACCTTCTCATGCATTAGTTTCTTTTATATTTAGGCTGACCTGCTGTGGCGCAGTCGGTTGGTGCGCTGCCGATCTGCGGTGTGGGATGTTCTGGGTTCGAATCCCAGGTAAGGCATGGGTGGTAGCTCATAAGTTAGTTTAAAATCCGTCCCCTGATAAGCCTTCAGGCATAACATCGGGAGATGTTAATAAACCCTTTTTAATACCCCAATAAAGTTTCATATTCAGTGGATGCCTAGTGAACACTGAAACCTTGTATCAATCATCAGAAGAGAGAATAATTTAAAGTAGAAAAAAATATATCGTAAGGTTATTTTAGAAATATTTGCTCGTTCACAAAAACAATGCAGTTTGGACTGTTGGTTAATACAAAACGCAAATGGAAGCACTTTAAGCACTTTTATTCTGTTATGGCTTCGGGCCAGCCCCGATACCAAAGATCTGCAGCCGTCGGTAGATGGGAGTCAAAACTCAATTCCTTGCCTTCGACTAATCTCCTTCGAAATCCGCTCATTCCACAATCCTTATTTCCGGTCTTCGGGCAGCACAAGGTCGACTTTCGAACAGCCTGCTGCTCCCCCAGGCCCGACAACAGAAATCAGGAATTCCCCACTCCTTTACCTTATCGCTCATACTTATATTCACAGTACAGCCAACATTCCCTCGCAGAGTTCATTTCACCGAGCACATCGGTTTCATTCCGAAAGATTTTCCTAATCCCTTTTTTACACGTGAAATAGGTGAAGAGTTTTACGATGTGCATTCTAGGATGCTTTACCGTCCTCTCTTTCTCCCCGGCTCTTTCTTGGCCCCTCCTTTGCGGCCACTGGTAAAAAAGGACGGAGAAGAAAATGAATAGCTGGAAAGGGAAAAGGCCTGTTAATAAACGAGATTTGTGTATAGCGCATAGTTTCCATATTACAGTTTTTATACCTAACCATCCTTGCATGCGAGATGAGCCAGACATTATACCAACACACCGCCACCAGTTGTTATTTCTTCTGCTCTACCTCCTCTCTCCCCTCCCAACTCCTTCACTCGCCGAAATCTAATGAGAATGTAAAACTCGGCCGATATTGCGTGCGGCCAAGTGGATTCGTGTATGGTCATTACGAGCAACGCCAGAAATTTCGTGCGTGTTAAAAAAATAAAAATAAAGGAAGGGAAGAAATACTGCACGGCTCATGCGCATATGAAAGTTTCTGGTGTGCGTGGAAAGGGGTTTTGCGAGAACTGAGTGCCACAGAGGCTTAGCCCCGACTCGGTTAACTGTAATGACCACAATGCCCAACCTTGCAATAATTTATAATTACACTTCATTTGATTTCTTCCCTGCGGCTTTAGAAAACGACTACATGCTGCACAAACAGAGGCAGAAGTTGGAGGAGATTACACATAGCCTATTTTGATTCTTCACGAGAGGTGGATTGGAAGGGTTTTTAGTTAAATAATTGTACAGATTCGCAAACTGTGGAAATCAAACAAGAATTTCTAGAAAGTGTCTACTTTGTTGCCTTACAGAATCAACGTAGCTACTATTTAGAAATGAAAATTGTTTGCAAAACATAGCCGCATAATTTCTTAGATCTTAGTTACCAGGAAAGGAATAAATCGTAAAATATGCCGTGGTGCAAAATTGTGTGCTACAGTAAAATTTTAAAATTTCTTTGTGTGAAATTTTGTTACACTTTGGAAATAGCCAGGTTAATGAAAGAATGGAAGACTTACTCTGAGTTAAACGAATGAACTGAACTTCTTAATTTACTTATTGCAATAGGCGTAAAATAAACACAGCGTATATTTCCGCAGTATAACTGTAACATACTGTGTTTGACTATAGAAAACAATTAACACGGTAATTTCCACAATAAGAAAATTGTCACTGTAAGAATTAAACAAGGCATATTTACAGAAGTTCCACAGTAAAATATAGACACCAACCATCACACTGATTAATTACCATTAGTGTTCGTTTAAGGACAGCCAGAACATTCCCTGGTTGCCGTATAGTATCACACACTATCACGCACCATCACTGAGGTTGCCTTGATGTCCACTGTCCTTAGCCGCTGCCCGCGTTCCCATGCTGTGACTACCGCCCAGAGTTGCAATGTGATTCTTAGAGCTGCAACCGTACTTTCTAGATAAGTCCTCGTACTTCTAGCGCCCCGATAATGAAGAAACCTTTTCTGGGCTGTCCTCGCGATAGAAAACATTTGCCAGGCTTTCTGGTAAAACGTTACGTGAGCTCTACAGGACAACTCAGGCAGATATCTCTGCAAGAAAATCCTCCCCTCACCCCCCCCCCCCTCGGTCAAACACTACCCTTATGAGCGAGAAGGAGCATATCGCACAGCTAAAATTGTTCATAGACGCACGGGGTACATTGTTAAAGGAAAAAAAGTCCTTCATTTTAGGGAAAAGTTCTCGTAAAATTTATCCAGAAGCGTCCGTAAACTCTCCGTAAAATTACAGACAGGTCGATATTCAAAAATTGACTTTCTCTAATTTCGCGGAACCTCTCCGTTAATTTCCCGGTTAGTTTCCTGTACTTCCAGTACATAATACAAAGAGATAATGGAAATGTCGTCAATTTTCGTTATGTGGGTATTTTATGTTAATGTTAATAATATTATAAATGCAAATGTTTGTATGTTTGTTGGTTACTCAATCACGTCATAACGGCTCGACAGATTTGGATGAAATTTGGTACAGGGGTAGATTATATTCTGGATTAGCACATAGGGTACGTTTCATCCCAGAAAAACCAACGGTTTCTTAGGGAATATATAAAGTATGCCACCAGCCGTGTGAGTAGGCGCTGGTTGGTGGTCTGTTCTTTATATTTTGCACGCGGGTGGAACCGTAGGTAACAGCTATTTGTGTATAAAAATATAATTAGAAAAGTTTAAATATTTTATCCTTAAGCAAGATTTGAACTATAGTCAAAAATTTCCAAGAGCACGATTTTTATCAATCACCTATAACTTTTCATTTCCTCTAGATTAACATACGTGACTCTTTCAGTTTTCATTAAAGTTAGTGTAATTCAAGTGTTGCTAAATGTTACAGACGCCAGATGCTACTTTTTAATGTTTGAAAGAATAGGTCTACGTGGCGTGGATAACCTTAACTGCCGGAGAAACGATAATTGCGTGGTTACAGTGACGGAGAAAGCTTCGTGTGGACTCGGTACAGTTCGTCCACGAAACCCGAAGCCATAGGAAATGCGGAGATTTTACGTATTTTGTATTTACGGACTTAATTCCGTTTTTCGTCATTACGGATTGCGTTTCCGTATATTTACAGTGCGCTTTCGTAAAAATTTCCGTAAATATACGTACATTTTATCAGCGTATTTGTACTATATTTTTTATTATTACATCCCTTAGCAAAATTTTTAAGAAATTTACTTTCATTCAACGTATTAGAATGAAATTCCGTTTTATTGGGAGCAGACTGATATTAACTGGCAATTTGCTATAACATAATAACTTTTAGTGACTGAGAAAAATATGTATGTTTTCAAAATGAAGTAGCTAGGCATAGTTATTCTCTAAACTTTTAAATTTTTTTGTCACTACATTTATTAAAAATAATTATTAATGTTTGAACCAGTCATCCTATTTTGATGGAATTTTCTTTCGTTTAAATTATGTGCATGAAATCGGTATTAAACAACTGAACAATGTGCAAATAAAAAGGAATTTATTTTAAGTTGGCAGAGAAAAATTAGCACATTACTAAACCCCTAAATTATGTGACCCGAAAAATTTCATGTGATATGTTTACATAATACGTAGTAAGTACCGTATGCATGGCAAAAAGTTAAAAGTTAGCGTTTGAATTCGCATCATATGTTCGTACGTCGTGTGACTGAAAGACTGCGCGCTACTGAGTATCTTGCATAGAACCGACAAGATGTATCATTTCCGCGTAGTGTTGCTCTTTTTGCTTCCATTAACGCAATACCTCGAACGCACATGGAAGGCGGGACGCGTAACTCGAAAAAGTCAGTGAAATACTTCCAGTAGACTAAATTCGGTAATGACGATTGAAGGAAAGCAAGTCTTCGTTCTTCACCGTCCTCAGAGATGATCCAGCAATAATTTTAAGCTAAACCCCGTGGCGCGGCATTGAAAGAAAACACCCCCCCCCCCCCTAAGAGTTTCAATAAATATTGTTAATTTAGGATATAACTACGGAAGTGGCAGAAAAGTTTTTAATAAAGAAAATTTGAAGAATATTTCTGTTTAAATTCTGGGTATGTGGATAAGGAAGATTTTTGCTCGCAAACTTAAGTATTTTTCGAGAAAAAGACTGCCATCTAACACATTTGAGTCAAACTGTCACTTTATTTAAGCAACAGAAAATTATCAGAAATAGTGAATGCGTCATTAAAAAAAAACAAAACCACGATTTCACGTTGCGGATCGTTTCGCTGCTGTAGTTCACAAGAGAGATAATTATGCAAACAGTGTTATACAGTATTGTAGATGCAGACAGGATACAAGAACCCATCATTTACAGCACCACACGTGAATGAACCGCATGCCCGGAAGTTTCTTCGTGAGGAATAGCTAAAATTCGTACGGGAAAATGTATAGAACGATCGCTCAAAAGTAAATAACAAGACACAGGAGCGTTAAGATTCCATTGCCTGAAAATGAAGATTTTTGTGTTTCCCCACGCACATGGTCCCTATAATACACTTAGCCCCACTTAGCCTACACTGTACGAATTTAACATCCCCTGCCGCTTTTCCCAACCGCTCCTTTCTTCGAATTCCTGGATTAAGGCCCCTGGGTACGACGGAGCGAACTGCCAAACTAGCTTTACATTTGTGTATTTCCTTGCATGGTTGTTAGGCCCATCTTCCACGATGAGTCCAAGGGCGGGCCGTGTGACACACAATAAGCGCGCGTGAGATAATGGTGCAAGGAGTAAGAGAAAATAGCTCTGTCGATAATGGACTCTTTCCTTACACTACAATTAAGTTGTAGCGGAGACTGTGTATGCCCTGCAAACGTAAAATGCCAAGATGTTTCAGTGATGACTAAACATTTAATTTTTATGTACAATGTCGCAGAAAAAAAGTTGGCGATTTTCGAAAGGAAATCCAAATCTACTTTTAAAACCTTCTGCCAGAAGAGCATCAAAAAAGAAAATTGCACGTGCTTTGTGGGACAATAGAAGGCAACAGCTAGTCCAGTAAGTACACTGTTAAAATATTGTGTTCTATAACATGTAGCCTGGTTTGTATTAATTGTCGGTGATGTAAGCAAGGTAAATAAGAGATTGTATGAGCGAGTGAATAAATTATTTAGTGAACTATATCTGATGGCCTAAGCGAGTGTAGCGCGCATAGCGAGACAGCTCGTACAGCTCGAGTCATATGCGAGATGGCTGTCCTTATCTCTAACCACCCACGGGTTGTTCATATGCTTAAATCATCTTCACAAAAGTAAAGTGGCAAGCGAGTGTAATCGAGTTTTATTTTATCATATTTTCATGCATAAAAGAAAGATTCTTGAATTTGAGCACTACAGTGAATCACAGGCCGCACTCACAGCAGCGTGCTGCTATTTTTATTCATGTTTATAATTAGATTATTATTGTAGTTCAGTCATTGAAATGATAACACCAAGACACGGTGCAACAAAAGAAGAATCGTATAAAAAGTGTTTAATGTTCAATATCCTTCAACACAGTCTCATTGAAAAATGTAGAACTGGCAAATGATAACTTGAGAGTGAAAAGCTCTTAGTCATGTTATGTGTACCTTGCTCGTTCCCTGTGTTATACCCACGTCTACCTACTCATTTACCCTGGAAACTTTACTTTTTAGCTTACAAGATTTTTCCTGCTACATTGCACCACTTAGGGGTGCAATTGTACAAAGTAAAAATAACATACACTTGACACAAACCCTAAATTGCAATATTAAATTTTATTGAACAGATCTATGGCCCTTTTCACAAAAACTCTAATATCACAGTTTCCAATAAATCATGTTCAGTAATACAATAATTGAAAAGAAAACACTATAACACTGATTTCACAATGCAGAGGCAATTTAACGTGTCTCGCCACTTATAACACATTAAGTCGATTCGCCAGTCCTACAATGTTCCAAACTCAGCATTAAAAAGGGATAGAAAGCCCGGCCCAACTCCATTGCAAACCGCTCTTCCACGCATGTAATATTTTTTAATAACCAATTTTCCAACACAAATATAAAAAAACAGTTGTGTTACATCAGCAACCACTGTGGCGAAGTCAGATTACGCTATAATGCGGGGTCCCAGGTTCGAATCCCAGGTAAGGCATGGTTAATATTGGTTGGGTTCGATTCCCGGTTAAACCAAGCTTATTACAAGCTGGGAACGATTCCCGGGTAAGGCATGATTAATATAGGCTGGGTTTGTATCCCGGATAAGACATGGGTTCGATTCCCTGGTAATATGATACAATGTCCTTAAAAATATACACAATATTATAAGAATAAACAATACACTAATGCCCGCATTGCTTGTTACATAATTACAAGTTATATAATAATAATTACGATTAATATATGTTTTAAAAAAAACCATATGTACTGCATTACAAAGACTATTGAGTTCCAGAATCCTATCGCATAATAAAATACGTACAAAAATTCAAATTAAATTAATGGCTAACTTCGAAGAAAGAAATGTGCATATTCCACATTAAAGTATCAACTCAGTAAATAGTAAATGGGAAAAATTCAAAAATGAGGTAATTTGTTAGAAATCTTTTAGTTTCACATCAAAATCACGTAATTCACTAAGGAAATCATATTTACTTTACTAAAATTATGTTTTATTATCAAATCCAGCTAATTGCCTTGTTCATGTAAGTTTCCCAAGGAGGGTAGGGGAGGAGGGTGTCTGCTTATATATACACACTCTGATGCATCGCCCACCTTTCTTGATCCAGTCGCCATGGAGGACAGACCACACCACTACGTGCTTTGCCCCACAGACCACTGCTTGTTACACCCCTGCCGAACTGCCGCTGGCCTGCCGGGACAGGACTAGCCGGTAACTAGCTCTTGCCACATTCATTCACCTGGTCCAGCCTAGGGGTGGGCAGCGTTTGGCCCTGATCGGACTCACTTCTAGCCGACCGCCCAGGCCAGCCTGAGTGAGCGGCATGCCACGACCAGGGGCCTCAGCTGCCTGCTCTCGCCTGCCTGTAGTGGGGTTCAGTTTTCCTTCAAGGAATAACAGCTTCACTACTACACTTAGGTAAGTAAATAGTATTAACATTTAGGGTTTTTTAAAACTTTTCGATATTGTGAAAATAGGTTCAATAACTTTTATGCTTGTTTAACAAATAGTATTTAATAATCATATAATTATTTAAAAAATTGTACGGCTGTTGAGATATTTTTATTGGGAGTATTTTAAACTCTTGTTTTTCATAATTTCGTCAACAATTTAAAATTTTATATCGTGATTTTAATAAAATAGTTTTGCTTTGTTCATTTAAATTCTTTTTTTATAATTTCTTCGACATTTAGAATTCTTAATTAGTTTTTTGCAAATAGTTTCATCTTTTAGAAATTTTATAGTTTTTTCATAATACAGTTTTTTTTTCAGAATAGGATTAAATAGTGTATTGTTAGTGTTATCTAATGTTAATTCGAGGGAGTGTTGTCCTGCTTGTCACGCACTTTCTTTGTGATGTGTTAAATTTTATTAAAATTTACTCAAAATTTTTACGATTTAATTAAACATTTTTTTACAAATTGCTTAAATTTCCTTCGAGTTTGTTAAAATAATTGTAATTTGGTTAGTTTTAAGTATTTGTTAGTAGTTTTAAGTATTTTTTCATGGTTTTAAGTATGTTTACTAGTTTATGCATTTTTAAATAGATTTATGTACTTTTAAGGATGTTTAATAAGGGGGGACTGTTGTGCGCTTTGGTGTGTTTTATAGAGCAGTGAAAACAAAGAAGGAACTATGCCAACTATACCAAGCATGTTTGGAGGGCTATTAGCCCCGCCTGACTCACTGCTCAGAATGAGTTGAATGGTGATGAATGATTGTGTGATTGATGAATGGAACTTGAATAATTATAATAAATAAAATATTTTGATGTGGGATGGGTTGGCTTGGGCATGTAATTTAATTATAAATAGTTTTAATATTTAAAAAAAAGTAGGTGTCTGGCTGTGAGTATCGGTGAGGGGAAAGGTGTCGTAATTAATTTAGTTTTAAGACAGTCTAGGTATAAGTGTGCTTGGAAGTGAATTATGGAACATAGAAACAGACTTGGGAACTAAGCCAGATGCACCTAGCATATTTGGAGGGTGCATAGCCCTGCCCATGTCTATGTTCAGATTGAGTTGATTGGAGATTGAGGAATGGAGCAGAGTATTTCTAACGATTTTGGAATGATTGAAAATAGGTTGTGTATTTGTAATTAGATTATAAATATGTTGTTTAGTTGTAAGAATAAAATTTTTCTAAATGATTTAAGTAATTTGTTTTAAATTAAGTAACTTTAAGAATTTAAAAAATTTATACAAGTGTTTTAAATGTGTAGCAACATTTTAATTCTTCTTGCTTAAAACTATTTTTTTTACATTATATATAAAGTTTTGTTTTAAACAAATCATTTTTGCCAGTTAAAATAAAATAACTTTTTTAATAGTATTAAATGTGTTGTAAACACACAGCTCGCTTGTTTTCAAACACACAATATTTATTTAGAAAACCCAATTGAAACAGATATTTAAAAAAATTTAAAGTAAATTTTCCCTCTGTTTATAGTAAAATATTTCTATGTTTGTATGCTTAATAAACATTAATTTACAGTTACTATACAACTTCATTTCGAGACATTATAATATTTTTTTTCCTCTCTTTCCCCAGATTTATATTTTTGTGGTGTTGAAATTACTGTATTGGGAAACAACATTTGTATTGTGACACAATGAGTGAGGGTGAACATTAAAGGTTTGCTAGTTTCGTGGACAATCTTTTTGTGAGCGTCACAGAGTCTGAATCCGAGTTGAGAATGAAAGAATGCCTAGTACAAGCTGTCAGGACATTGTCATTTCGCCTAAATGGCATTGTTTCGATCTCTTGTTGGACTATCTATTCTTGAGTGATTCAAGCACTGATTCACTCACAGAAAGTCTGTCAGGTGCAACAGATCGGAACACAATTTTTCCCCCATATATGGAAAAGTATGTCTTCTGTTAGACAATTTGTTTTCTATATGACACTGAAAATTCGAGTGATTCGGATAGTGCTTCGCCCATCTCACAGCCGACTTTCGAGTCAATTAGAAAAACTTTGTCTAGGGAAATGGAAAATAATTCGTTTTATGATTCATCTAACTCAGTGGAAACTTCATTGCCTGAATTGAGATATCAAATGTTGGCAACAGTGTTCATGTGTAGAGAGTTAACAATGTCATCATCCCAGTCAATAACATTTAGTGTCAGCATAGCAGTTAAATATTTGAAACCCTTTTTGGTTTAAGAAGGTGCTATACAGACATTTTACTTTCAGAGCAAATCACTTCCCATCCTGCATTCAACCAATATGGGTGAAATATAACACGAGATAATTGTCTGTATCTTGCAAACAGGCTCAAGGAATTTGCATATGGATTTCCACATATCACAGTTTAGAACATTCACTGTCAGTGCTGCTCACACTATGCTCCTCAACTTTATTGCTAATAATAGAACTTGCATTAATGTGCAATGTCCTGAAGAACTGTGGTTCCATCATGTTGTTATATCATTTTTGTTTCCTGCCACACATCATTCCAACAGAATGACTTCATATCCAATGGCTAACTATGTTTTGGTTACCAAAGGTCTGTCGGTTCCTGTAGTGTTACAAGATATTCGAAAGTTTGAGGAGAACAATGGTATTTTTATCAATGTCTATTCTGCAGTATACAAATATATTAATATTATTGACGAAACTGTCGATGAGCAAAAACAGGTATAGGAAATTTGTTTGCAATTTTTGTCTCCAACACTTTAGTAGTGAGGAGAAATTCGAAAACCATAATGATCTCTGTCAGCAACATAAGGCTGTTTCCAGTACTTTCCCTACTGGGGATGACAAGTATTTGAAATTTCAGGGTTACAGCAAACACCAAAGATTGGGTTCCATCGCCTATTACGACACCGAGACAAATTTGAAACCCTTATCCACTTGCCTCCCCAATGATATGAGTAATACAAATCGCATCAAACAACATATCCCATATGCTTGTAGTATTTTGTTGGTTTGTTCGTACAATCCATCATTATCTAACTACTTTGAGTTTGTGAGTGATGGTTGTATGAACCAATTAGCAGATAAATTGGTTGAGTTGACAAAGTGGGTTGCAGGAATATGCCGTGTGATTGTTCCAATAAAGCCAAAAACCCCTGCTGATGAAGCTAGGTTGGCAGCTCAAAAAGTTGTTATATTGGTAAGAAGAACTCGGTACAGATACTGTGATCGACCATGGCCATCTGACCAGGGAAATAAGAGGCCACGCACAAAAATGCAATGTGAACTTCAGACTGTCCAAGAAACAACTTGTTGATTTCTTTCGTAACTTTAAAAACTATGATAATCACATTCTCATGAAGCCATTGACTGAACATAACATAATATAACCCGATGGAACTATGGTAATCGAAAACCCAGATGAAATCGAGATGATTGGAATGACCCTTGAAAAGTACAAGTCCATCACGAAATGTATTCCCAATGGGATTGACTCAAATGGAAAGGTTCAACAATTCAAGTTACATTTCATTGACTCATTCCAGTACATGAGCACCTCGCTGGAAACTCTGGCAAGTAATTTAAAAAAGGCTCGATTAAGTATCACCTGCTCGATGTTTCCAGACAACAGCCAATTTGAAATGGCAAAAAGGAAGGCAGTGTTTCCTTATGAATATGTTAAGTCCGAACACAGTCTGATGTGTACGTCACTCCCACCAAAAGATGCATTTCATAATGTCATGAAAGGCAAAGACATTAGCAATGAAAATTATGCTCCTGCTCAAGCTACATGGGATGTGTTCCAGTGTGCAAACGTGCTGTAGTACGCAATTCAGTATTTAAGGGTAGACACTTGTTTGCTGTCAAACGTGTTTGAAAATTTCAGGATTCTATATTTGGCTCATTACGGTCTTGACTCAGACATGTACATCACAGCTCCCTCTCTTGAATGGGATACTTTATTGTCGATTACAGATGCCGGCTAGAGCTGTTGACTGACCCTGATATGTACCTTTTTGTTGAATGTGGGGTTAGTGGTGAAATTACTACAGGTTTCCAGAAGGCGTGCAGAAGCCAATAACACTTACATAGGTGAAGAGTACGGTCCCAGTGTGACATCGAAATATATGTGATATTTTCACATAAAATGCCTGTACAGTCACACTATGAAGAGTAAGCTTCGTATTGGTAATTTCGTTACATTTACCAAGCCTTTCTACACTGGTGTTGCCATTGTGGATCTTTCAAAATTATCCTTTTAAGAATTTAATTACCAGTACATGTGTCAAAAATGTCCTCCACCAGCCTTGTACCTTCTATACTGTAATACAAATTAATTGATATACGAAATTGTTTTCAGAGATGTTTATGAAGTAATAACCCCAGATTTAAAGACAAGGTTTGATATAGGTAACTATGTGCTCGATAACTCATAAAGATTCTCACCCAAGAATATAGGCCGTACTTGAGTGATGAAGGATGAATGTGCCGGCCACATCATCACACACTTTGTAGGTTTGCATCCTAAGCTTTATGCATACATAGTTTAGAATGAGCAGTGTGTATGTAAGGCAAAGTGTGTGAAATAACGTTCTGAAATCCCTCCATTAAGAAGATTATCGAGATTGCCTCGATAGTAGCACCAGGGTTCTGGGGACCCATTACCAATTCCCTTTTGTGTGGTCACGAGGTTTACACCAAATCCACGATTAAAGTAGTGTTATCTGGTTTATATTATAGGCGCTTCATTGAGACAGATGGAGTATCGACTTCACCCGGGGGAGGGGGGCACTACAGGATCCCACAGTAAATTTTTTCATCCTCAACAACTTTAGTTTCAGTACCGTTCTAAATATAGGGCTGCCACCACCCTCAACACTGTCAGCACCGCACACACTACCACACCCTGCTCTGCACCGCAGTCAGCATCGCAGCTGTCTTTAAATCTACTGCATCGATTCCACATATGTCGTCAATACTACTGCTTTGCCCCAGCTGCAGGGCTTTTAACATTGATACAATAACCCCTGTTGTGTTTATGTCACCCAGGAATTACTCTTTGCAGCATGGGATCACATCATATAAGGATCTACAAAGTGCTATGTGTGTGTGGGGCATCGTGGGTGTTGGTGTGTGTGTTGGCTACTTACCTGGATGTGACACAGAGGACACCAAACATAGTGCCGCAACAGACGACACTCCAAATCGCCAATTGATGTAAATAGTATATAATTTTAGTTTTAATCAATGTAAATTTTAACCTGGTTATGAATTACAAGGACTACAGCTCGGATTGCTTTTTGCTGTAAATAGCATATAATTTTTAGTTTCCACTGTTTGTAAATAATAATGATTTTAAAATGATGTGTGAATGAATGTTTGTATGTATATATATTTTTAAGTGTTTTAGTAATAAGATGTAAATATAATATTAAGGTTTTTTTTTTGTAAATGTAAACTTGTGGATATTTTTTGATAGTTTATGAAAAGTTGTTTAAATGTTTGTGAAAAGTTGTGAATTTAGCTTTAAGGATTATTTTTGAAAAAAAAATTAAACTTATTGTGGCGAAGGAAATAATGTAACTTGTTATTTAATAGTTTGAATTCCTTTTGTCGCAATTTTTAAATATATTTTTGAAATTACTGGAGAATGAATATTTGTGGGTGAGGTGTAATATTTTTACACCAAGTATGGAAATGGAAGTCTTCGAGAAATGAATCAATTCTGAAAGTAAAGGAATAAGGGGAATCTCGAGAAAATCTTGTGAATGAACTCTGAAAGTACTGGAATAGTGAGACAAGCTAGACTATTGCTAATGGGTTGGGAGAACTTCAAGTAAACGGACTCTTGCCCTGCAGAGCAAGGTTAAGGAATGGCGAGCCTCACTAGCTGTCATCAACTTTGTCTTATAATAAACCAAAATACAAAATATAAATAACTCAATTAAATAAAAACTTATAATTTTACTGCAGCACTCAATCAAGACATTAATGTCTGCTGTGAGGAGATGCTATTCTTCAAATATGTGCTGAGATGCATGGTATAAACACTTATTTTTTAAGTATTTAAATGAATTTATTCCAATGACAATTTAAAGAGATCTTATACCATTTGCAAGACTAAGTCTATACTTGCTCCTCCCCTTCCATATCCACACTTATGACTTAACACCACAATCAGCACCTCACATAGCACTTCACACAGAACCTCACATAGTGCCGCACACATCATCTCACATAGCAGTTCGCACAGCACCTGACATAGCACCTCACGCAGCACGTCACACAGCAGCTCACATAGCATCACAATTGCCTCAGCAGGCTCTGCAATCTTGGGAAAGTTAGCATATTCATTCAGTTCTGAAAGGCTTTAGGTGGAAGATTGTTTGTCTTGTTTAACCTGTATTTTGTTGTATGTTCAGAGAGCCAATGAGGGGATCTTTGTCAGGGAGAGGGAGGTGAGTTGTTATTTTATGTTAGTTGGGCATTTGTTTAATTATCAGTTAGTATTTGAAATGGTTTCATTTTGGTTAAAGCAACTTTTTGATAATTCGTACTTATTTCATTTGCTTCGCCAAAATAGTTTGTTCTTTTTATACTATTCGAAGTGTTCTTATGGTTAGTATTTGCTCGATTTGTAAGTTTAAATTAATAGGTCATCTCTTTTCATTAAAAAATATTTACTATTCCGAAAATAACATATTTCTCCCATATCTAAACTAGTTAAATCCTCAGTATGCCTCTAGAGAGCAACCTGCTCATTATTCACATATCAGTGACAAACAAGAAAAATATAAAATGACACTTATGCCACACTAACACCAACATTAACTACTACATAAACAATTACAGCCCACTCCTCTGGTCAGTCGACTGTAAATGGTCACAGAGTACACATCGATCCTGCTCCGCCTGTTACTAAAATAATTCTTTAATATCAAAGAATTCTTTAATATAAAAAATTGGTATCAAACATGATTTCATTTTGATTCATCGGACGTATCGATTTAATTAATCGAATAATATAATTAATCATTCAATTAATCAAACAATTATTTAGTCTCATTTACATATCATAAATTGACACTTATTTCCTTCTTCCAATAAATGCGACTTAGGCCACTCTTGTGCTAGGTGGTCCAAAAGTGGCATGCTCCCTCTACTCAGAGCTATTTTAAAAGTTCTTCTAGTTAATCAATTTTGATACCATAAACATTATCTATATCAAAATATATTCAAATGAATAACCTGTGTGGACTAAATAATTATTTGGTTATCTAGAACATTATATGTTTATTGTTACAGAAGCTGTCGCAGGAAAAATTTCAAGTTAATTCATTACTGACATTAATTCTATTGGCTGTAGGTTAAAAGGGTAGCTTGTTTACCATTCGGTAGAAAATTCGGCTCGGGAGTTTGTAACTTTCGTGAATGGTAAACAATTAAAATGAAGCAAATTTAACAGCAAACTGAAGAGTAAAGGGGTAAAACTTTAAAATGTTTATTACCTTGCATATAATTTCTTCCAAAATATTGATTTAAAACTTTTCTACATCCCTAGTAGTCACTTAGGCCTAAGCCGTGTTTGCTGAGGCATTACTTTCGGATGCAAAAGCTTCGGGTACGAAACTCGATCGTGTTTCAATATTTTTTAAAACCGAAAGTAGCCTACTGATTGTGGTTACCGCCGAGTATGAACAACAGTATAATTTGGTTTCTAAAAAATAGCATTTAATTTCTTCTATACAAATAGTTAACTTGCCTGCGCCAACCAAACTTTGTTCTATTCAACAAAACCTTTTTGTCAGTGCATGAGTTTTGCGCAAGTGTCGAATCAGCACACTGGTTGTCAGAGTCCTTCCCAGCATAAGTTGAAATTTTAATTTACATTTTATTTTTTTTTTATTTTTTTTGTTGCACTCTGAAAGCCATTTATATGTTCGTAGTATAACAAAGAGATAATCAGCAAATGTTGTTAGAAAATTACCGCTTCAAAAAAGTAGACGTATACAAAAAATAAAACCCAAAAAAATATTGCGACAGGCATTACACAACTTGTGTAATTATCAACTTACAACGTCTTACACCTTTAAATATAACCACAATACAAACAGTGACCACACAACCTTAAAACACGCTATAAAATTTAATCATTCATCCATGGAATAGAAAGTGTGTGCAAGTAATAATGTGCATCTAGATTATAATTGCAGTTTTTCTCTAGCCACTTTATTGCACACTGGTGAACAATAAATAGTGCATATGCCCAAGGAACAAATAGAAAATCTCATGTGTAAGTTTCATCACGCGCTGAAGGATCTGGATAACATTCTGCTGTAGCGCTGCGTCAAGATCTCTGCCTAATATCGAAACAATATGATCTCAGCCCGCCGCATAAATCTCAATTCAGACACTGAACAAAGACATGAATCTGCGTCACGCAATCCGTGCGGTGGGTTATTCGCCCGCAACTTAAACTAGGAGCCGCGGTGGTGTAGTGGTTAGGTAATTCGTCTCCCATCTAGGAAAACCGGGCTCGATTCCCGGTGGAGACACTCCCAGATTTTTTGCATGTGGAGATCGTGCCGGATGGTACCACTGGTCGGCGAGTTTTCTCGGGGATCTCCCATTTCCCCCACCCTTTTATTCAAACGTGCTCCATACTGTCCTCGCTTAACCCACATCCGCTCTCAAGACCTCGACATTAAGAGCTCCCAAAATCTCTTTATTCATTAATGCCCGGTTGCACTAACATCTTCCTCGATCCGAGATCAAATGATCCTAGTTCCGTACCAGGATCAAGTTTAATCTTGGTTTCAATGTAAAAGTGTTGCACCAACGAATTTTCATGATTCTGGATCTCCGATTCGGCGATCTTGGTTCCAAAGTGAGAGATCGATATTAAGTATGATACAAATTTTGCTATTGGTTCGTTATATATGACGTCATGGAAGTAGGTGTACTTTTCACTATAGATAGAACTAGATGTGCGATTTTTTATTTGTTTTAAGTGAATTATTATTGTACGAATTTTAATGAATGAGATTCAAGTGCGTATAATGTTTTTTTTTTCTTTCAAGAAAACAATCGGACGTAGTTCTATCTATTGGCGTATTTCCAAACTACATTTTTGATGATAGCTACCGATCTCGGATCGAGTTTTGGGACAGCCAGTTCTGAACTAGAATGGTGCAACAGTTTTCTATGTCGAACTTAGATGCGATCTCGGATCAGGTATTGAACCACGATGGTGCAACAGGTCATTAGTCAACTAAACTGGAACTTTCGGAACTATCTGGACTTCTTTCAACACTGAGGTACTGTGCGACAAAACCAAGTGTAGCCTTGGGTGGAAGTGGTAAGAGAGTTCGTGTTGCGAGATCGCTTGGGGACAGCGTGGGAGAGGTATTAGTAGACAGGTGGGCAGGCCTTCCCTGTACACTTGGTTCAAAATCCAAGAAACAGTCAGTACCAGCTGAGAAAGTTGAACATAATTTACAGGAATCATTATATTTCCTTGCTCCGCTCCAAACATGTTGCCATCAGAGGTGCATTTGGCTTTAGTAAAGTCACTTGTGCTGTCACTGTCGATACCGTTGACGCTACTACTTTGTTGATTCAACAAAATACGAGGAATCTTCTCCTCCATCAGTCTGTTCATCACGCAACAATCGTTTTCCAGTTTTTTTATAGGATCGCATTGTTTTTTTTGCGGATGTGGTGGTTCTACCGCGCTTGATTCAGAACTGGTATTGCTCTTTATTTAACTTGAGCCAGCGCCCTCTAATGTGAGGTGACTGCTTGCTGAACTATATTTATCGCGGCAGCACTTCCTATAAAAGTTTGAGAAACATTATGCACGTGCAGCACTTTCTATATCGTACTGCTACTGTTTAATTTGCGACCGCTCCGCCAGTTTGACCTCAGTTACCTGTCCCTTCTCCTTCCTGCATTTATCTTTGGTTCCCCCACTACCTGTGTGTGTGCACTGAGTAGAAGTTTAAATCGAAATTGTGTCAAGTTTGTTGGTGCCTCGGCCTATTTCTTCTCCTGCAGCTCCCGCAACTTGTAACTTGTTTCTTGGGTCAGTTGGGGATGTCTTCAGCAATATTGTTTGCTATGCGTCGCTTCCGAAGAGGTAGGTTTGAAAGCTGAAGTTCATGCATAATATGGCTTCAGGTTTAATAGTTTCTAATCGGCTGTTGCGGTGGACTGGACTCCAAAATTAACTTGAGTAAGGTTGATGGTTTGGCCAGCTATTATTTTTTTGGAATCTCTGCCTGTCGCGGGAGTCGACTTGTTAGAGAATATGTTCGGTTTGCTTTGCCAAACGAGTCATTAAAGTTTTTACTATCAAAGTTGCTTTGCATTGCCATTTTAATTTATGATTTATGTTGAATACTCCCGGAGTAATTTCCCAGTGTGAGTCCATGGTTGTGAAATGGGGTATATCAATGATTGTGCTGTTTCGGTGTGCCAAATCTTCCTTTGGGATTTGCAGGTTATAGTCGAGGGGATACTTCCCCGATATATTGAGATAAATTTTTTTTTTAGGGTTCAGGACATTTTAAATGGTTCGTTCTGAAATGTTGAGAATGGAGATTATTAAGGACTCGGACCATGATAAGTGAGTTTTGTTGGTCCAAACACTAGAGTAGAGAGTATTTTTAATTTGTGTGAATTTGAGCGTTTTAATAGGATGTGACGGGACCACCTTTGGTAGGATTTGCCTGTGGTTCCATCATTTTCCATTTTTTAAGATTTTCATCTTTCAATGTTGTTTATTGCGGCAACGACCATGCCAGGTTAATGGATCTAATGTTATCGGTCATTTTTATCATTTATAATACTAAGGTGTTTCGATTTATATTTCTGAAAGTATAGCCCTCTGTTAATTTACTAGCAATTTACTCACTTTGTACTGGAGCTCACTTATATTCAGTTTCGAATAAGGTCTGTTAACTATTTCTAGCAACGAAATTATTTATGAAATAAAAGTAAGATGTGCCGATTGTTGGTAGCGCCTAATGCCTGCAAGGAACAAATGGGACACAAGTGTAGTGTCACATCGCATAATTAATAGCATGAAAGTGGGATGTTTGAATGATATTTGAATTAAACATAATTTTTCTTTAAGAAGAATATTTGTGGAGGGCTTATCGCGATGGAAGGTCCGTCGTTGAAAGATATGTTATTTAAAGGGTCAATCACATGTGTAATCTCCTATGTTGTGATTTAAATCAATTTTGTTAAAGTTCGGATATTATTGGTACAATTTGTTGCTTCTCCCTTGGGAACGTAACAAATTAACTGCACTTACTCTAAGTTTCATTTATTGCACATTTCCAATTCTTTTCACTCGTTTTTACATTATCTGCGAACATCCAATTGTTTGTGTTTATTCTCCAATTAAATTGTATACTCTCACTTACAATACTTTGGACTCATTACATAGTATTTATTCTATTTGTATTAATTTTGTATTAAATTTTTACTCATTTGTATGTTTTTATGTGTTTGGATGCAATATGGCTTCTAGAGTTGTTTTGTTGTATACTCTTCATCGTGAGGATCTGCTTGATCCTCGTGGATCATGACGTCACAGTCCCTGCACATGCTACGATGTCTCAACTTCGCTGGCTTGCTGCTGACTTTTGGCGTTTCCGCCCCGTCAAGACCGTTTCCATTGTCGGGAGGTGTCTCTAGTGAATGGGACTAAAGAATCAACTAAAATCTTTAATCAACATTTAACCAATGTTCTATCATTAGTACTAGCAGATCCGTATGCAGTTTTAATATATATTTATTTTAGTTTAAAGTATTTTACATTTACGTCTGTATGATGATAAATCTTTGTTAAGTGCATTATAACCTAGGTGTCAGGAATATGTCCTTCAACTATTGATTAATAAGATTACTGAACCTCAGGGGTCGTTTATCTCGTTTTAATAACAATGTTTTGGAGTACGCAATTCCATCATGTGTTAGACGCACGTGTATTAGGGATACATTACATAGTTTTCAGCAACCTGATGAAAGTTTTCCTGAATTTGTCGAATCGATTTTGGCCCTTATGCGAGCTCTTAGTTTGAATTTGTCTGCTAAGGAGGTCATTGGTATTATTTTGGACAATATAACTCCTAATAATCGCACCTAATGTTATTTGTCAACTGTTCCCAGTTCAATAATTGAACTACGGTGAATGGCGGTAGAAGTTGAAAGCAGGCCGCACGTCGCAAATGAATTTCACTCCATCTATCCGTCCATGAATTTTTCCACTCCTAATTCACAGGCTTCGCGGACAGTCAATACTGCTCATCATGGTGATGCAACTAGACGTTGTGTAAATTGTGCCTGGTTTGGACACATGGGCAGCGAGTGTTCTCGGCCACATGTTTCCGCTGCTTATAGGAAAGGCTTTAGATAATAGTCAAGTCGGGCACATTAGTTCCCACTGTCCATTGAATCTGGAAAATAATTAGCAATGGGTCATTCGTGCGGCATGTCTCGTCGTTCTTTACTTGTGACCAAAAGTCTGCACATTGCACAGTCCAAATTTGCTATTACTGCAGTTTATATACTGCTCTTGTCGAAACTGGTTCAACTCATTATGTTACAAGTTGGTAGTTTTTGAAGCACTTGCTAACCAGTAAAGTTATTACTTCTAGTCGCATTCAAAAATGTGACACCTTAAATATTTTTATTGCAAATGGTGTCGTAGTTTAAAGTACCCATTCAGTTAAGTTACATTTTAAAATTAATTATTTTTCATGGACCTATTCTTTCCGTGTATTACCCTCATGAACTCATCAAATAATGCTGGGTTTGGAATTTTGGGGCATGCTCGTGCAATTATTGATTTTCAAAATTCCATAGAATCTTTCGCTTTTGCCCCTAATATAAAAATTGGTTTTGGCAGGAAAGTTTTTCCTTGTTTTGGTGGAGAGGTAGTTAACCTGGAAAGTGATGAAAATGTGTAAATGTGTGACAAAATTAAAATTTTGTGTGATGGGTTTAGTGATGTCATTACTGATAAATTGGAAAATGCTACATCTTAACCTATAAATTCAGTGTCACCATCAATATTATGGCTCGATACCGGTATTTTAAGTGTCACCCACCCAAGTTACAAGCCTTCCGTGAAATAATAAAAAAAATATTAGATACTGGGGTGATTGTTCCTTCAACATCTGAATATTGTTCCCCAGGTTTCTTGTCCAAAAAGAAAGACAGCGATAAATACAGATCAGTAGTAAATCATTCTCTAATAAACAAAAAATAAACAAGGATCAGTTTCCTTTACCGACGATAAATTGTGCCTTACAACACCTGGGACGAGCCAAAATTTACTCGGTATTAGATCTAAACCACAGTTCCATCAGTGTTTATGGGGTTCCTCTTGTAGGAAGTACACGGAATCAGTATGAGTTTACAAGAACTCCCATGGGGGGCAAATGTTGGCAGTCAAGCACTTTCCTGGGTATTGGACCATGTCTTAGCTGAATATAAACATTAGTTAGTATTTAATTACACCAACAACATAATTGTTTACAGTAATGATCTACCTTCTCATTTAGAACATCTACATGCAGTGTTGCATAAATTTCGGGATGCAGTATTGACGGTTAACCCTAATAAAGTCACCCTGTGTCAGAATAAAGTAAATTTTTTGGGCTATGTCATTTCGGAAGGTAAGTTATTGCTAAATCCTAATAGAGTTGCTACCATTATACACATTCCTCGTTTCCGCACACTTAAGGGTGTTCAAACATTTTTGGATCTTATAGGCTATTATGCTTGTTTCATTTCTCATTTTTCAAAAATGTCTACTCCTTTGAACTTTTTAAAGAAAGGGGTTGCATTCGTATGGGGTCTGGAACAGGAACGCGTATTTTCTCAATTAAATAAAATACTTAGTTCCCCTCCTGTGTTATATATCTCGGATTTTGATCGTTGTTTTGTTGTACAAGTCGACGCTTATTCTATCGCTTTAGGTGCGGCTTTACGTCAGTGGGGGCACGGCGAAATAGTTCCTGTAGCTTCTGCAAGCCGTTTATTATCTGACACTGATTTTAATCTTGGAGTTTATGAGAAGGAGGCATTAAGTTGCCTTTTTGGCCTGGCACGCTTTGCAGCCTATAGTGAACATGCCGAGTTCGACTTGCACACTGACACTCAAGTTCTAAGTTAGGTTTTAAGTCCACCCCCCCCCCCCCCCAACAACTTGGTAAACTGGGTAGATAGGTGCTTAGGCCTTCGCGATTTAATTTCAAGGTCCTCCATGTTCGCGATTGTGACAACCCGGTTGCCGATGCCTTATCTCGGATGCTCGACCCCGAAAATTTTGAACTCATAGATAGTGATCCCCCTGCTAGTCTTAATTTGATACAGTGTTTCCCCGAGTTTTTGTACAGCTACATCAGGCTCAAGCTTTCGATCCCTGGTATCGGGAAATAGCAGGTCAACTGCAATCTGGAGTTTCATGTCCTTATTTTTATCAGGCTGTTTTATTGTATTACACCGGCAAATCTGGACGGGCGCGCAAATTGGTTGTCCCTGAGAGTTTGCGACCTGTTTTGAAATATTTCAATGATTCGCTTTATGGAGGGCATTTTGGGGCAAAGAAGACGTATTCAAAAACTTGGCTCATTTTGTTGGCCCTCCATAAAGGAGGATGTCAGTGCTTATTTTCGCTCGTGCCATGATTGTCAGAGTTGTAAACAGGCTCCCATTACTAGATTTGGTCTTCAGACCACTCTAGCCCCTTGGCAGGTAGTTCATTTAGATATTTTTGTTCTGCTAGTGCGTTCATGTATGGGTAATGTTTGTATTTTGATTATTTTGGACACCTTTAGTAAATTCGTAATTATTCTGTCCTTACATAACATGAAGGCTACATCTATAGTTTAAAGCTTTATCTGAATAGGTCTGCTATCAGGCAACAAAAAACTTTTACATAAAACCTGCTCCCTAACAACAAAGGGGGCTGGGACGCGCTGCTTATCAACCCATTTAGCAACCTCGTGCTTGGCAAGCTCCTAACGCCCAGCCACATCGTCGAGAAGGCGACACGTCTGAGTGAGTGAGATCTAAACTAGGAGAAACAGGAATGTTCCAAATATTTAGTAAAGGATGGGAAAGGTCACAGCTCAAAAAAGTAAGTGAAGGGGAATGACCAGTAGAGTCGTGAACGGCACTATTGAAACCAATGTTCATAAATTCTAAATCAAGATCCCAAAGAGTATTATAAAATACAGTATTATAAAATATTGTAAGTGCTGATATTTTAATTGAAGCATTCGACTTGCTATGTTGAGAATGGAAATTATTAAGGACCCGGACCATGATAAGTGAGATTTGTTGGTCCAAACACTAGAGTATAGAGTATTTTTAATTTTTGTGAATTTGAACTTTTTAGTAGGTCGTGACGGGACCACCTTTGATGGGATTTGTGGGTGGATCCGTCATTTTCAATTGTTTAAAGATATTCATATTTCGATGTTGTTTCTTGCGGCAACGACCATGCCAGGTTAACGGATCTAATGTTGTGGGTAATTTTTATCGTTTGTAATACTAAGGTGTTTAAATTTATGAAAGTATAGCCCTCTGTTAATTTACTAGCAATTTACTCACTTTGTTTGTATTGGAGCTCACTTATACTGAGTTTTGAATAAGGTCTGCAAATTATGGTTGGCAAAGAAATTATTTATTAAAGAGGAGTAGGAGGTGCTGAATGATAGCAGCGCCTAATGCCTGCAAGGATCAAATGGGTTATAAGTGTAGTGTCACGTCGCATAATTAATAGCATGAGAGTGGGGTGTTTGAATGATATTTGTATGAAACATAGTTTTTCTTTAAGAAGAATATTTGTGGGGGGGGGGGGGCTTATTGCGATGGAAAGTCCGTGGTTAAAATATGTGTTATTTAAAGGGTCCATCACTTGTGTAGTGTCATATGTTGTAATTTGAATAAAGCTTGTTGAAGTTAGGACTTTTTTTGTACAATTTGTTTCTTCTCGCTTGGGATCATAACAGTTTTTTCCAGTCTGGTGGTGAAATACTGTCTATTGCTGAATGAGACATGCAGAATGTCCGAATTTGAAATGTTAACTTTTTTTTTAGCACCGCGGGATTTTACCATGCTACAGATGTACTTTATTGGGTTTCGATCACAATGGTATAGCGGTAATCGGATAATCGTGTGTCCTTGGGACGTAAACATTTTATCGACGTTATAAATGGGAGGTTGCTGATGTATCCGAACCTTAAAAAGCAACTTGTATTTTCTCTCGTCGGCAGAAAAAACAGTGTTATTTACCAGCAAATTTCTTATGTTGGTAATAGTAAGGGACATAGTTGGAGGTTTGTTCCCACTCACGCTATGGTATGTATAAGGCCGCTTGCTAGCTACTATGCCATGCTACGGCATGTTCACTCTCTACTATTTTATTTTTCCTCTTAAATTACTTTTTTAGAGATTTAATCTTTTCTTTTTTGCAAAGCCCATTTTTATTTTGCTTCCCTGTTTCTTTTTGGACACTACTTTTGCTTAAAGGTAATCTTTAAATTTATGTGAAACTGATTTTTGATTCTTAATTGACTTGAAACTGAGAAGTAGACCATAGGTTTGGAAACCAATTAATCTTGTGTACCATCTTTTTATTTGTAAATGCCGCAACTGGAGCTGAAAAGAAAAGTTTGGTTTATTATTACCTTCGTTAATATTCCAAACTGTATATCTATTGAGAGGTCTCTACAATATTTTGGTATTTGTCTGCCACTGCGATAGAGAGCAGCACTGGTACTGTAATAAGGCAAGTAACTAACTAGAAACTTTTGTTATATTGTAATTTTGTACAACTATTATTCGCTGTATTTCTGTAATCATTTTTATTAGCCAACTTTATAATTTAAGTGTTTTCTTATTTACGTTTATAATGTTTTAAATCTAAAATATAGTGATGGAATTTTCCACTGCATTTCGTACTCGTGGTATGGTGTTTCGATATTTATTAATTAGCCATAACACGACTTCTGGAACTTTTCCCAAACCACTCCTTGCACAAAGGAATTTGCTTATCCCTTCTTTTTCGTCCCGTTCTTTAATGTTGTGAGTGCGGAATATTTAACCGCTAAGGTTTTCCAACTATTATATAATGTAAGAGTTCTTCACTGCCGCCTCGGTAAGTGGAATATTTGTAACTTTTATTGCCACACCCCTGTTAGTGTCTGTAACGAAAGTTATGGTGTTTTTACATTAATTTTTGCTTGCTATTCCTTAGTGCGGTTCAAGTCTACCCCACGGAAATGTAACCGAGTTCCCATGTGCAGCTGAATCTTACCTGCCTGCCCCTTGCGGCAACATTCTGGACAACATGAGCTAAATTTGCCGAGCTGTGTGTGTCGCTGCCCACACCAATTTTTCAGCCAAATAGAAATAGTCAGATCTTCTAACTTTTGAATGCTGTTTGTGCATGATGTGACGACTGAAATTCTCAACACAGACTAAATTTATTTTTTGTGTTGTACACTGAGTCTGAGTGTAGCATTTTCTGGATAACAATTATAAGCGTTCGTCTTTTTTTTAGTGCAATAGTGTTATATATGCATTAACGAGGCAGCATTTCATTTTAATACAATGTGACAAACCTGAGTTCCAAAAGAAAAAAAAATGAGTTTTCATTTTTTCATGTTATCTTAAATGTTTTCTATTATAGGTTGTTCACGGTAAAGTGAGCACTTTTTATGGCCCTTCTAAATTTTTCCTTTCACAAAATATCCATCTTCCTGCTGCTTTTTAATGTAAACATTGCAATGTGACCAATAAACACAGTATATACATTTCACCACTCTCAAAATATATTGCCTGAAGCTGCAATAAGATATATTTATTAGTGGTTAATGCCTGTTGGGAGGGCCTTTAAAAGTGCTCACTTTACCGCGAAGAGCCTATACAATGTCGAAATATTGTTTAAAAAAGGAAAAAATACAGGGTTCACCCTCCCTATAACTGTCTGAAAATTTCAAGTTACCAAAAATGGAACTAAAATAATAGGGAGAAAAGAATAAACAAAGGGCACTGTAGTGAAACCATGGAGATTAATATTAAAATGCTCTATTGTCACTTGTCATAACTGGTTCATATGAAGCTGTTATTTTTTTTGTTTTAAAAGTTTGTTACTTCACAACTGGTCTGAGCTGTATTGTTTACGCTCTAAGAGAGATGAAATAAAACCTGTTAAGGTTATGTTACTAATTTATTTGTAAAATTTCCCTTTTTAATTAACATCTGATTGGGGTGAAAAATTTGCTTGCAATTTCTTCATACCTAATAACTAAGTATCATATTATGTGTTGTTGGTCAAGTTCATATCTGTGTGTCCGACTTAGCAGCAAGGAGGTGAGTTAGATTTATCTTGGGCTGGGCACTGTGTTTGAATTACATTTTATTCAAACACCAGAGATTTACATTTGAGCGGGAAATTACTTTTCCTTTCATGTTGTCCTCTGGGGCACCTTGGCGCTAGGTTGAGAGTCCCTCACCTGGGGTGTTTTCCGTAAATGAAATTTATTTGGCTGTTTATCTGCTGGGCTCTTAACCTGGGCGCTGCGTGGTGGCTCACTGCTTACTGGAAGGAGACGTGGCAAACTGATGTGCAAGGAGGGGTGGCGTGTGTGAGAGAGAAGGAGAACGTTAAATCACAATTTCCCCGGGGCTTCACTAAAGTTTGTCGAGCTGACTGCAGAACAATATATAACGAAAAGGAAAATTGCCAGGTCACAACATGATAGATAATATTTTTAAAATGGTACGTTGATGTTATGGGAATATGCGTAAGAGGCACATATTCATGAAATTTAGAAACCGCGGTGGCTTGAGTGGTCAGAAGTCAGACTACTCGTCTCGTACCAAGGTGGTTCAGGTTCGAATCCCGGTGGGGTCTCTCCCGGATTTTTGCACGTGCGGGTTTTCTCGGATATCCCCCCCCCCCCCTCAAAAAAAACATTCCAGCGCCGTCCCATAATCACCCCATTTCACTTTCATTGGCTCTCAAGACCTCGATGTTACGAGACGCCCAAACTTCTTCACGAAATTAATTTTGGTCCCACAGTACTGTCCGAAATTAAATTTTTCTAAATTTGTTGAATTTTTTTTGCTCCAAAATCAAAACAATTGATTAAACAGACATCAAGTAAGATGCAAGATCAAATAGATACTCTGCTGCGAAAATTTTAAGAGGAATTCCATGCCGAACCACATGTTTGTAGAATAGAAGTTTGTAGCAACATCATTATGTGCGTGAAGGCTAGATGAAAATGGAAACGTGGTTAATGAGAAAATATATTAACTACATTTGCGTTCGTTCGCTCAGTACGTGAAAATGAAAATAAAACGAAAGGTATTCATTTTATTGAGGAAAAAATTATTATGCTTTGTTTTTCCATTGCAGACTCTGTTTTTTTATGGAGTCGATACCACGTGAGCAATTTTTAATAATAAACGAGTTATTAAAAATATTTGAAGCCATTAATTATACTTGAACGCAGATAATGCTGTTCGATATTATTGCTGCGGTAATTGTAACGTTTTTAATGGCAGCTTTTGCAATAACTGTATTTTTCCAGCCGGCAAAATCGTTGTTCTTTTATCGTTTGCGCTCCAATATTAATTAAATCCGTTTATATTTCTGCATTAATTTATTTCAAATTAATGAAACGTAAGGATATGTCTCAAATAAATCTGTTTGTCAAAACAAATTCTTCGTGAATTTAATGATAATGAGGTGGAAATACAAACCATTTTCGTGTGAATTTTATGAGATATCATATTTATGTTTTGTTACATTTAAATCTATGAGATCTGTTTTTAATTGTGAGTACTTAACTTGCCTCGAAACCAAAATGGCTATCAACTTTCTATAACGACTTTATTTTAGGTTTAGTTTGACTAGTTTACTGACACCAGTGAGATGAAAGAAAATTAATCAGTATTGCCTTCGCTTCTGCTTAAATTTTAAATTATGGACTTATTAATATGACACATTTAAATTAAGTAATGGATAATGGATATTTTTCACCGTTCCATAACAGTTTTAAGATTTTCTGAATAGTAGTCAGTTTCGTACGCGCATTATTAATAGTCACACCTATCTTCCTAAATAAAAACGCCCTTTCTCGCTAGTCCATTTTAATTTCACGTCATTATTTATCATTCATTAAATAATATAAGTATTACGGTTTTAATCATTCCACAGCATTAGAATGCAGAAAATCAGTTTTGACATTATGTAAAAGCTTTGCGAGAAAACGTCTTTCATAAACAGTATTATGAATCATTAAGTAATGTTTATTATGGTTGGTTTCTGTTATTGGCAGGAAAAATACTCAAAAATCAGTAGAATATTTGTACAAGAAAACTAATGAAGTTCCTTGACTCCTTAACAATATGTACATATTTCTGCTAACAAAATTTCTCCTTACATACGTTTTCGTTTGACAGTTGTTTTATTCAATGGTTTACATCGGAGACCATTACACTCGTTACTCTTCCCAAGCCAGGACTTTATTGTGTAACTCCTGGAGAGTTTTGCTTTCCTAGAGGATTGCAGTTTTCTAGTTAATTTACTACGGATACCCTTTATCTCGCACTCCTCCTTTGGCCTGTAGCCCGTTTTATTTCTGTAGTAGGAAACTTGAGGTTCCCACCTGCCTGTATCGTTCTTCTCCTTTTTTTTTTTTTTTTGGCCAATAATCGCGGGAGCTGTAGGGGTTACACTGGCACGCGCTACAACAGCGCCATCGCCGTTGCTCTGAACTGGATTGCAGTGTTCTCATAGTGCTGCGTGCACCTATGGCACTCTCAGCGGCGACCCTATAATTTGATTGGTGGAAAGTCAGGCTCCTATCGTAGTTTATCTCGTGTTGCGATAGTATGTTTTAAGATACGGCAGCCTGAAAGAAATAAGTTTTTAGCTATATATTGGAGTGCTACAAAATAATACATACAGCATGCGTGGTAACTTTAAAGTACCACCCCTTCCTCGTCTGGGGTATGATGTCTTTCTGTAGGCAAACATACTGGGGGCACGTTTAATAGTCTCGTCAAAAACCAAGATCTCAAACACTCTGGATCGCAGTTCAAGCGGCAGGCGGGTGGAATCTTTAAATAGGAACTCTCCTTGGTCAGGTGTTTATACACTTCTCACAGAAGTCTCGTATCCCGTTTCAGGACTTTGTTAGTCAGAGACGAATATTTCACGATTTAAATGCCTGTACTTGAAATGTTTTGTGATAGTTAAAGAATTACATTTGATATAGACACCGATAGCCAAGAAAAACACACCTGGAAGAGAGACAAAATAAGTTTATTTCATAAAAATAAAATATTTTAAAAACCACTGTAAAAACTTATTTTATAAACAGTTAAAATATTCTCTTGTTGTGTCCCAAGTATAATAATTATCGTTTTGTATATAACATTAAGGTAATATATTACAAAAATATGTCTCAATAGAGAATCATGCAACCTGAACAGTTTATAATACTGCATTTTATGACTATACTTACTGCAAAAAACATGGTCTCAATCCTCTAAAATTAAGTTCCTGTTTTTTTAAATTGATAATGAAGCTATGCACTGCCGAAAAAAAATTGCATTGTAAACTAGTAAACCAAGTTTTTTGTAACCTACATTATTGTTATGTATATTATTGTAATAAACATTCTCTTAAATACTTAATTTTGAAAAACTGTTTTGCTCAAGTTATCGAATAAGTTTAGGCAAAAATGTATTTCCTGTTTAATTCCGACTTCATGCGCCGATTTTGAAGTTACGAAGTTTTTCATATAGTGAATTGTACTAAATGCGGACTGAATGAATGAGCGTTATACAAAAAGCAGCCTATTATACCCTTTCTATTTGCTACAGCTTATTGCCTTTGTTTTCCTTGCAAAACAGGCATCTGCGTAGCCTCCCTAGTTAAAGCACACCCCTGTATCTTTCGGTATGTTTGATAACACAATTTTGAATGTAATCATAAGGAATGCGCCCTGCTATAAGCCCTATATTACACATATTAATTTTAATTTGGTAACCGAGGCCAACAATATGTGTAGAGAGAATGTTCTGGTCTCCATCTTGTTTAAAATGGGTCATTCAGTTATTAGATCAGGTAGGCCTAAGCTCTGTCTAAAAAGGTGTTATAATTGTAATTAAGTGAGTTTGACCCCAATCAACATGCTCGTTTTGTGTTGTTAGCCGACAGAGTAATACGAAACTGTCAGAGGAGGGCTTTAGAGCATGGCAACGTCAATAATTCTGCAGATGTGTAAGGTATTTCTATCACCGCCATTCTCAGTGATCGTTGGTCCAGCGACGAAGTGCTAGAGACTTTTGTTGTTAACTGCACACATATTTCAACACTTTCATACTAATCACACAGTGCCTGAGAATAGGAACTCTTATTTAATGTACCTGATTTAACATTGCAAGCCAAGGATAGTTTAAAAGTACAAACGTATAGGCAGATAAATTCAACTGTTAGGTGTGAGTGTGATTACGATTTTAACTTGAACTGAACTTTTTGCACATCAAAACTTTTAAAATTTGGTGTAATATTCTAAGCACTGCATATACAGTTATAATGGTTGCCAAGCACTACACGCGTAATTGCTATTTTGACAGACATACAGAGGTATAAACATAATTTTCTTGTCCAGCTGCTGTGTTTAATTTTTCACATATCCTGGTATCATATTATAAGGTTGGGAGTCTTATTTAAATTGAGAAAAGGCATTCTTTTTGCGTTGAAATTCACTTCAATACTGGACGTCTTTAACTGGAATAAAATACAGGTAGTTAGTTCCCTTGTTTTTCACCAGAGTGTATTTGAAGTGTGGCATATGTATAGCTATATGGGAGCTGTGTTAAGCATGGATATTGAGGAAACATGCTGGTAATATGCAAGTCTGTTGGTGTTTTGTGGTTGTTTTCAGCATATTGCAGTGTGAGTTCTGTATGTTAATTAGCCATATAGTAGAACCAATTATCTGTGATACCTATACTACACAGATTTTCCTAGCTATTACGTGTGGTCTGATAATTACAAATTCAAACCTAACTTTTCACACATATTCCTACACACTTGTTCTAGTATCAGGTAGTCGTGTATATATTTTACAAAATGATTCCCGTACGTGGGGCATAAATAAATAAACAAAATATTATCTCGCTCTCTCTCTCTCTTCTCCTTCATGTATTTTTACACCTGTATGTTTCTTGAATCGCTACGTACATACTACTTGTATGTAGTTATTATATTACGTATAAATAGTGTAGCTAAATATTCATTATTTGTTATGCCATTCTTTGGAAGATTGCGAGAACTTGTCAGCCATTCACACACAGTATTCCTAGAATAATTATAAAAAAATAAGACACGTACAGGTTTGGCGTGGTTATGTAAGAAAGTTTGTGTGTGTGGTATCGGTCGACCTGAGATGTACGGTAATAACTTTGTATTTATCAGCTTCTAATATTTATATTGTTATGAAAGCTTTCAATACTGCTCTCCAGTTAAACTTTCATTACATACCGGTTTTGAATATACTTATGGCACAGGGGTTAGTTTAAGAAATATTTGTGTTTATTTTACACACATACATATATACATTTATTTATGTTTTTTCACAAGAATAAAGAATTATGACATCAGTTACAAATTAGTTTTTACTATTGTACTCTCGTATACGTGAAGTCTACATATCAGTGTCTCTTACTGTTTTGAAGAGAAGAGCATCATCATCTGCGTAGATAAAGATGGCGTACCTATTAGTCTATTGGTCAGACAGTTTTTTGGTACCAAATTGAGGTACCAAGAATCCTTTACATCACTGGTTCCCAATAATCTAGGGATGCCCGAAAAGGCAATCTGGACAACCCTGCCGTAGTAGTAGCTTTCAAAATTGGCGGCCATTTCAAAATGGCTATTAGTCCAATTTCGACAATTATTTTTTTCAAATTAAAGATCTCGGATCGTTCTACGTTGTTTATAAAGATGCTCGTGTTCGTAACTTCGGCCCATTAAAAATTAACTGCAAAAAATAGGTGTTTTAGTGTTTTGGAACACACTTCTTCTCATAACTCAGGAAGAATTTTTTGTAGTATAATAAGAACGATAATTGAGAAAGCTGTATTTGTAATATATTACTATATAAGAGGCACTTCCATCAAAAGACTGGCTGACCACGATGCTGAATTAAATAATGTGGCATTTTATGGACAATGGCACTGAAGCATGTCAATGAGTGCACAGCTGTTACTAAAATTGTTTAATGTTTTTCTTCATTTTGAAATAAATATTTGAATTTGAATATGAATTATCAGTGCATGCACAACATTTTGTTATTTAAACAGTCAGATTGAACTGTTCCCAGAATATAAATATCTCAAAACTGCATATAATGTTGACATGTCCCATATTAAACTTATTGCCAACACATTTATAAGTTGAAAATTGCCAACAGGAAAGTTAACAATAAATACTAATGCACACATAGTTTTAGCATATTGAGTGTCTCTACACAAGTCACAATCCCTAGCAAAACTTTCAAATAGATATTAGTGAAACTGGATTTAATACCAACATCATACAAGTTGTCAACATTTGAAATTCGTTAGTTCTAAGTGCCTATATCACTGTCATCATAATAGTCAACTGTTTCTCCCTCATTTATGCCATATACATTACTGTTGATATTGCTACACCATGAACCGTTGTACTTGCAAGCATCTGTACAATTAATAATATTACTATCACACTCACAACACGTTGTACACACGACTTCCTGCATTCGCATACTATCATGACCAAAATTGTTTGGGGGGAAGGCGTTGGCAATCCTGTTATCCACTGAACTTCAATCACTCCGTCACTTTTAAGAGTCCACCCTAGATTTTGTGTGAAGGTGTGTTCGGCTCACAATCCAGGCTCTTCTTTCCCAAATGGCAGACTGGTAGTTCGCTCTTAAGGCATATTGGTGTAATATGTCTTTGCAAGGAGGAAGAGACGATGATAGAGTTAATCCTCTTTTCACTCTCCAAACATCATAACGCAAATCATTCACATCTACTCTCTCTCTCTCTCTCTCTCTCTCTCTCTCTCTCTCTCTCTCTTTCTCTCTCTCTACGGCAAGCATATTGTCGGCATGTAAATGTTTGCAGGACTTCGAAAAGCTCTTCTAACAATTGCCACTCATCACCTAAACATTTCCTGAACTATTCAGATTCAGTAACCAGTTTAAAACCTTTAATCATACTTTGACGTGAAAATGAATTCACAGTGTCGCATCCTGTAAAGGCGTGTAATCCTGCTAACCCCATAGTCACTGATGAACCTAAATCGCTAGCTATCCTGTTAATCGATATTAATCTTGTCCGATTCTTTGTTCCAACTGCGTGCAAATGTCACATCCAATTTTGCCACAGAAAGCCAAAGAAAGGATGAAAAAATCAGTGTCTTCTGATACAATAATCGCTGATGAATATTGGGATCGTGCAGCATGTTGAGCATACAAAAATATTCGTGTATCTGCCCCATCTTGGCTGCACTGAAGGGATTGCACTTCTTCCACCTGACCTTCAGTTACACAGAAACATTCTTTTTTGTGTTACAAACAACTTATTCGGCTCAATAACTTGTTGCCTGTTCATCTTCCAGTCATCAAAAACCACATCTACCTGGTCCACTTTTACTAGCATGTTGCAAAGCAGTCTTGAAAAGTATCTCTGAGATCTCCGAAAATGCGTGGTTTCTCCATTGATTTTGTGTATTATTGCCATATAATCAATTATAGTTGTAGAATGGTATTTGTTAACACCATCAACTTACGTTAGTGTTTGCAAACAACTGGTGGTCAGCCATAAGTATGGTTTCAATATTACCTCGTGTGGTCTTATTTGGTTTCATGTTACTGAAAGTTTTCAGTTTCATTTTTTTATAGGTCTTTGCCTTTATTCAACCTGCTTTCCACAAATTCGCTGTAAGCTGCTAGTCCCACTTCTTGCGCACAAAGTAGATTTTTTGTGATCTCTTGTGATGCAACAATCCGTGATGATAAACTGACCATATATTTTGTGTTTTCAAGTGGGTTTCGCAATCATTATCGAGCAACTCAACAACAGTTTTTACACAAACTTCATCATTTGTTTTACGGACATTTCCGAAGTCATGATGGTAGCTTTGCTTTTGTGTACCGCCACTTAATTGGCGTGATTGCCTGATACACACACTACGATGTTCAGCTGTCAAATAATGTTTTGACACTGTGCTTGATTTTAAGCATAGTATAAACAAACTAAATTACACACATTAACATAGAATGTAAAACTCGATTCCTGGCTGGTGTAGGTCTGCACACAAGTAGGTGATTACATTACATTATTCAGCATCATATTTGGCTAGTTTTCAGAAGAAAATGCATCTTATACAAAAAAATTTATCTATCTTGATAAATTATAGAAAGTTTTCTATCTTGATATTTTAACAGGATATTCTGCATGATTGAAGAGGTGAAATACGTTCCAAAACACATAAAAAAACCTATTTTTTTGCATTTAACTTTAAACAGGTCAAAGTTACGAACATGAACCTCTTCACAAATCATGTAGAACGACCCTAAATAAAAAAAAAAAAAAACAATTGTCGAAATCGGACTAGTGGGAGCAGAGATATAGTAGATTCCATAATTTCTCCAGCAGCCATATTGAAATGGCCACCATTTTTAAAATATACTCATTTGGGCTGTCCAGATCGCCTTTTCGGCATCCCTAGATTATGGGGACTCACTGATGTAAAGGATTCTTGGTACCTTAATTTTGTACCAAATGGCCATATTTTAGGGCCTGGCCCATGGACTATATGGGGTGGAACTGCTGCTGCTGTAGACACTGGAGGAAGAGTCACTAGTAGCGTACCTGATTCTGGAGTACATATGATGTAGTTATTGGTGTATGAACAGACATTTCTGCATTATTTATCTAATCCAGCTTGAATTGATATGAATGTTTGTGGGGAAAATCTAGCTTCTCGAAGCAGTTTTTGTCTATATACGCCCAAGTATGTTTTACTTTATACTTGTATAATGATGTTTACCATCGCATGATTCTCTGTACTTGATGGCCTTAGTAACTCCAGGCATGGCACATGACGGTGCTAGTTTTGGAACACAGAGACGAATGGGAATGGTGCAATTACTATATTTGCATATGAAGTTGGATACTAGCGTGGCGGTTTCGAATGGTGGATACTCATTCCACTGTAGACGGATATATACGTTCTCAGTACACATTTCAAAGTATATCGAGCTGTAAATATCGCCGCACACATTTTTAAAAGCAATACCTTACTGGAGACAATCTAGGCCTTCACTCACATAGTGTAGCAAGTGCTGGGTTTGTACATTTTGCATGTTGTAGATTCTGTGTTTGTAGGATTCAGCAACAGGAACACTTCATCCGAAAATGGATCGTCATCATCTTAACCAAGCTCTATGTTGGTTGGGCTGGTCAGTGTCAAGAAAAAGTGATACTTGCACTTTCAATAGACAGCCTCGAGGCATGCATTGTGTGTTGTCTTCTGCTGCACGGAGTTTCGCATCACATCTCGTGAAGGTTTCTCGGGTGTTAGTTGGTTGGCAAAAGACTCATTATCCATTGCACAGGCGTCTCTCTGTTGCGTGCATAGGGTATTCGTGCTTAAGTCTCGTTTGCTATACTTCCATGGACGTAACTCTGTCGTTGACAGCTGCATGCATCGAGTAGCAGGGTTCGACTCTCGCTTGCTATAGATCCCAGGTGATGACGTAGGTAGCTTGCATCACAGGCTGAATGCGAAGTGGCATCGTCAGCTTCCAACTTTGCAGTGAATATTTCATAAATTAACTCCTCTCCTTGTATATGTTATGTAAATCCAAGATGGCGGTCGAACACGCGTGTTGGTGGCTTACATACTAAACAGTCAATGGAAAAACATTGGCGGCGATGGGTAGAATTGTTTCATATTATCGATCAACCTTCAGCTGAGTGCTAGTTGTCTTGCAACTGTGTAAATGGTAACTGTGTGATGAGTGCTTGGCAAGTAGTTATATAGTAAATTTTCATTGCATGGTTATGGCTATGGAAATGCATAATGAGTGTTTGCTAATTATTTACATGTGTACATGTGTATTTGTTGGCAATTGTGTATTGAGTACTTGGTAAGTGTATACTTTGTATGTGGGTAGTGAGTTGGTGATTGTTTAATGGTATTTATGCTTTTACTCGTTGCTAATAACACGGTTATGCAAGTTCACCTATATTTATTACACAGTTACATAATACTAAACTTACACATAAACAATGAAAGTGCATTACCCGTTTTTCCCCGAAAACGATCACACTCGACCTGCATTCACATGTCATAGGCCGACCTGCAACAGTCGACACGAGCTAGTGTATCACGTCAATCGAGAAGGAGATACCGAGCAGGTAACAACAACGATGAATGTAAGTGCATTGCCCTCCACGATTGTATTCGCATATTTCTATACATAACCCAGAAATGGTCAGTCCGGGAATCAAACCCGGTATTTCTAAAAATACGTTAATTTCCCTACCTGGGAATCATACTCGAAATTTTTCAAAATGAAAAAATTAAATAGTCTGTCCTGGAATCGAGCCTGGTAGACTCAAAAATATCCAAAATTATATTAAATGCATTGCCTGATAATCCAACTCAAAATTTTCCAAAATTAAAAAAAAATAAGTTGGCTGTTCGGGAATCGAATCTGGTGGATTCGAAAACTTACAAACTTATAGCAAATGCATCGAACTCAAAATTTTCCAAAAATTAATTTCTAATACTCTGTCCGGGAATCGAGCTCAAAATTTACCAAGTCTTGAAAATATTTAATGCGTTGCCATGGAATCGAAGTCAGTATCAATCTGCCCACCGGTCGTCAGAGCTTGAAGGTTAGGAAATAGAAGAAACAAACTTTAAAATATCTTGGTCGGGAATCGAACTCCGTATCGATCCACATTGTGGTTAATAAGAGTCCTCGGGTTAGGAAACAAATAATAAAGATTTTAAATGTCTTGTTCGGGAATCGAAGTCAGTAGCAGTCCAGTCACCGGTTGTCAGAGCTAATCAATATGGCAGATCTTCAAGCCCCAACGTTCGCCAACTGAGATCTCCAGCAGGCCCCCAGGGTGCTGGCGGGGTAGGATGAGGGGGAAAGTTAAAGTGCATTTCCCTTCCATGATTCCTCGGTTGGGATACATCTGCCAGCGAGGTGAAACGACAGTTACTGTCCAGCTATCGGGATATCAATGTGTGGTTGCACAAATACTTATGTACTCACGATTCTATATGTGTGATTGTGTAAGTAAATGCGTTTGCCTCTCCACTCATATTTAGTTGTGAACCTGAGGTCGACATATGATTATACGCCTGCATTTCCTGGAAATTCCCAAAATTCCCAACAATTTCTAAGTCAAAACTTACTCAAATACTCAGTCTGGGAATCGAACCCAAGTCTAAATAAAAAAACTACTAAGTCCAAATACTAAAAATATATTAAGTGCCTTGCCTGAGAATCGAACTCAAACCCAAAATTTCTCAAAAAATATTGTGCCCTGTTCAGGTATCGAACCGGGTAGTTATGCTTGTACTCCTTGCTGATTATATTGTTATGCAAGAGCGTACATTCTTTACATGGTTACAGATACGGGTACTGTTATTCAAGTGCAATTACATAATACAAGAGCATAACCCCCTCCCATTTACACCGACGAGGGGAGACCATCGAGTGCAACAGTCACTGAGCATCATCGTTCGGGAGATGTTGACCATGTAACATCTATGACACGTGTAAGTAAGTGCATGCTCCTCCACGCTTGTGTTTGCATAATTCAATGAATTTCCTGGAAATGGTCAGTCTGGGAATCGAAACCGGTTTTTCCAAAAATACATTAAGTGCCCTTCCTGGGAATCCAACTCAAAATTTTCCAAAATTTAATAATATTAGGTAGTATATCTGGGAAACAAACCTCGTAGACTCAAAAATTACATTAAATGCATTGCCCAATAGTCGAACTCAAAAATTTACAAAAAAAAATTCAAATATTCTGTCTGAAAATCGAACCTGGTAATATTAAAATAATATTTACAAAAATTGCATTCACCGGGAATCGAACCATAAGTACATTTCCCCAGAACGGCATGTGTCAAAATTAGAAATTTCTAAGAATTGCACTCACTGGGCATCGAACCGGAAGTGTAATGAATTGGAAGTGCAAGAAATTGCAATCGAAAGTGCATTACGGAATCTAGGTCACCAGATGTGCAAACGGGGGGAAGGGGGGGGGGGAGTGTTCAAATTTTAAGTTCGTTTCGCCCAGTCTCATAACTTCTACCTAGTATAACTTTTGACAAGGAGGAGCTGCAACGATCGTTTAGGTTTCAATCGACAGCTCTCGTCAAGATCGATCGTTTGCGTGTATAAAAATTTGTGTAGCGTGGTTATGGTGAGATTGTTTCAGTTCAATGTAAAAAATTAAGAAAACTTAACACAATGTTGGCCTATACTCGTCAAAAACCCAAGCCGAGATACAGAAATTGTATACGGTTAGAAAGAGCAACTCAAAGTCAATCCAGTGATACACTTAAAACCCCATACGATCGAGTGAAGCGGTGCCAGGAACGTAAAAAAAAAAACTTCAACGCGTCCGAGCGCGTCAATGTAGACATATTCGCGCAAAACAAACGGCCATGTCCCCAACACAGCCACATCCCATTTTTTTATTTTTATTGTTGGGTTCTTTCAAATTTCGAATTTCAAGGTAAAGGGTCAACTGGGTCAAGGTCATAGGTCAATGCCAAGGTGACATGGATCCAAGATGGTGGTCGGGTAACGTCACAACATGGCGGCCGGCTGCCTCCTATGTTCCTACTCCACAACATACTCAAACATACATAATCATACTACTTAAGCGGTAATGTTTTTGCGTACACTGTTTTTTCCAATGTGTGTATGTTTAAATAAGTTTTCATTTTGGTGATAATCAATAACTTTTTCTGAGATCCATACTCGCTGACAAAATTAATTTTGGTAAAGCTAGTATTAACACAGGACAGAGTTTGTAAGTATTGTTAAGTTAGATAGTGCACTAAAACTCGTTTAAGTAGTATATATTTTTTTGCATATGAGCAAACAAATCCCTTATGATAAACACTGCTCTCTTAGTTGAATTTTAACCTTACAGCAACGTGTAATGTAATTATCATATTGATTTCAAGAGTTTATAGAAACTTCTTAGGAAGTGTTTGACTTTGGAATAGTTATTTATCCAAAACGAAACTGCTGTCCATTCACGGTTACGTCTCACTTTCTGATTCCCTGATAAAGATCCACTTCCAGGATATTCCTCCGCCTGATGCAAACTAAGCTTGACCAAGTCTGGAAAATTACGCGAAAGGGGTAAAGCACCGTAATAATAATTTCCATTATATATATTTCTTAGTAGTCATTACCAACACACCCATTTTCTCAATGCTTTAATTCATTTATCGATTTATAGATATAAATAACATTTCCATTTAACCAAAAATAGGTACTTTAGTATTATCACAAGTATAAAATTCTTGTGATACAGAACATAATTAGGAAACGACCGAACAAACTATGTATGGTGCGATTTTTCAAAGGTTTGATGCGAAAAGTGTGACGAAACCGCAAATAGACTATAGCTTATTTAAACACGCACACAAATTTTATACATATGTGAATATGTAAGTCCTATTTCAAACGTGAAGATGGCCACACTTAGGTAGTAAATATACACACTCTCTCTTTCTCCCTCCCTCTCTATCTTCTTATCTCCATTCCACTTTATCACTCTTTCTCTCTCTCTCTCTGTCTTATGCGTCGCATAATAGCCGAATATATCTTGCAATATGAGGCGGTAACGTCGTAACGTCATTTGCGCGAAGCAGATAAGGACAGCCCCTCCGCCACCTTTGCTACTATTTCAAAGTATTAACTTTCGCACACATTAGAATGAAGATATACAACCAGAAGCAAGAAGACTGCGTCTTAACGGGCTCGTGGCTGGTTGCACTTGATATTCGTACATACTTCACACGCATCTCCGCGCCTCGATGTATTTGGAGGCCAAACATTGTTACAAACGGTAATTTTTAAATGGAAATACTTTCAGAAACTAAACCATAATACATAAAAAATAAGGTAATACATTGAAGATCTTTACCGAACAGCCATGAACATTGCTCGAAACATCAATGATTCCAAGGAAACATTGTGCTGAGCAACTTTACTATTAGGAAAACTACGATTTACAGGCCATTTGAAGTAACACAGTCACGATTTGCCGATAGCAGACTCACATTATAATACTGGAACATGATTTAACATATTCACATAACTCTAGTCAAAACAGGCACCCATAATAAAGTTTGAAATTATTTACAGTAGTACTGGAGCGTCTTGGTTCGAAAATATTAATAGGGATATTAAAGGTTGGTTGTAAATTTTCTTGTTTCCTAAAAATTTTTACTTTACAGTAGTATCGTACCCAATATTGAAAGAGTTTGCTTTGAAAATAAGCTACATGTTAGTTTCCTTTTATGCACATTTCACCAACAGATGGCTTACTTGTTAGACAAATGGAAAATCGCATTTAAATAAATTACTATCTGACTGGGTACAAGAAAATCAACGGATTCAGTCAGTACAGTCGACTGAGATCAAAACTGCAATATGAATACAATTCGGCTTGTTGGCATCGCTTCAAAACAAACAAATGGCGGGGGAAAAAAAACGAACTTAAAAGTCACGAATATTTGATAAAATAGTGAAAGTACGAAAACCTTAGATACAGAGCAAGTTGCTTATAAGACATGCCTATCATCAATATTTAAAATTATTGTGGTTTATGAACCAAATCGCAATTGATAGGTATGACTGGTGAATACGTGGCATCATTTTATTGTTTTCAAGAACCGAAAATTTGAATTTACATTGCATGAATCTTCTCAATAGGATGTCAATTAACTTGCCACATTTAAGGAGTCCTTAAGAACATTAGGTTGCTTTATGGTTAACTGCAGTGAAAATGAAAATGCAATAGAAAAATAACAATTAAAACAAAGGACACGGAAAAAAGACCTTAAAAAAATTGTTCACTGCTGCTGTTGGAACGGTAAAGCTTTAAAGGACACAAAATTACCTTCAGCAATATTATTATTCAGAGGGTTCACAATTAAAGTGACGTCTAATTAGCCCAAGTTTAATTGGCACTCAGGCTTCGTGTGCGCGCAGAAACTTACGGAGGCACTCAACGAAGCGCAAAACACAGACTGCTCACGCTAAGAGAATCTCTTGAATGATGAAGGCAATAATACAAGGAAGAATGAGAAACAAACGAAATGTAAATATTAATTACCACGAGCACACATATTAGGCGCATAATTAGCTCTTAGCGCGGGAAGTGCAGGCAGAACTGTGCTCTTACGGGATAACCCAGGCTTTGACTTTACGGAACTGCTTCTTCGTCGCATTACGGCTCAGAGCGTGGTAAAAACGTGTCGCTTCATGATGCGCTACATTTCGGCGAGGGATGGAATAAAACCCAACTCTCAAAAGCCAGTATTCGCACCAACGCTCGTTTACAAGCACATCAGCTCCCTGAAGAGGAAATGCTGCAACTCAGCATTATATTCCGCGAGTTAAAAAAATAAGAATTAAAGATTGTGGATGTACACCAAGATAAAATGCGTGTTTTACACTACAGAAAACACAGAATAAGGCCTAAAATTACAGACGACAAAAAAAAATTAATTGTTTTCAAAATTTAAGTAATTGAAAAGACGTGGACACAATTCCGGATAGGGAATCGCATCAGTAGTGTTTAAACAAAACGTGGAAAAAAAATCACCGGAAAGAGTAATCAACGAACTGAGGAAAGCATATTCAAATATATGCAAAAATGTCTCCGTGTATAAATATTTATGTCTTTGTGTATGTGTATGTGTATATATATATATATATATATACACACACACATTACAGACATACATACAGGATGATTGGCAGCACCCTATATGACCCCTTTTTCTCGGAAACAACACGACACTGAGGGTTCGCGAAAAAATTGTGATAACTATACCATATATGAATCATCGATTGGTAGTAATTCCATTCCCCTGAAAATACCGGAGGCAGGGGTATAGCTTCGAAACAGCAATTGGGAACAGGGGTCGAACATGGTATCGTTGGACAGATCTAAAAGGAAACCACATTTACTAATAATCAGACGATTGTTTTCTCACGTGCATAGTATATGAACAATAAAATTATTCATCTAAGCATACGAGTAGTAGGAAAATGATGGTTGACACACAAGGGGATGGGGAAGCGGAGCCGGAGCCGGGGGAGCCGCCATGTTGTGATGTCATCTGACCACCATCTTGGACACATATTATCTCGACATGGATTTTGAACCATGACCTTGACCTTTATACAGTGACCTCTGACACCAAACACCCAAAAAATTCCGGAAAAAATCCAAAAAAATTCTGAAAAAAATCCCAAAAATTTGCTAAATTTTTTTTAATAAATCATAAAAATCTATTATATATTTTTTTACTATAAATTGTAAAAAAATTGCATCTAAAATTATTTTAGACTGGTAGCTATTTTCCCTAACAATTTCCCCTTTTCCCTTAAATTTCCGGTGTGTTTTCCCTAAAAAAGAATCTTATTAAAAACCATTAAAAAAATTTATATAGGTATATCTAAAACTTGCATTTCCGGAGGTCCCCCCAGCACCAAGCCCAGAAGACGACTGACTTCCTCACCCCCCCCCCCCCCTCATCAAACTAATACTCATTCCGCCATCTTTATTATTCGTTCGTCATTTGTTTCGAAGGCCGCCATATTGGTAGGCAACCTCCAACTTGGTAGGTGCAACCGACAGCCATCCTTGTAGGCAACTGTCATTTTGGTAGGCAACCATCATCTTGGTAGGCAGCCGCCATCTTGGTAGATGTCACCCATTGGCCATATTGGAAGCCAGGGACCATGACCTTTACCCCATGACCTTGAATGAATAAATGTCAACAAACATATTACATTACAGCTTACTACTGCCATATTCGATGCAGACTACCTCGACCTTGACCCCAAGACTTTGAAAAAACTCGAACAAATATACATACAATTCAAAAAGCATATGACATTACGGACTATAGCCACCATATTAGAAGCATACTAACTCGACCTTGACCCCATGACATTGAATGACCTGAAAAACAGATACTCGAGAAAAATGCATAAAAGTCAGCAAGCCTATTACATTACAGACTACTACCGCCTTATTGGATGCAGACTTACTCGACCTTGACCCCACGACTTTGAATGACTTTGAAAACAAAAAACTCGAGAAAAATACATAGTAGTGAGCAAGTATAATACACTACAGACTACTGCCACCATATTAGATGCAGACTACCTCGACCTTGACCCAGAGGACTTCAAGACCTTGAAAACCAAAACTCGTGAAAAAATACATAATAGTCAGCAAGCATAATACATTACATACTACCATCGTATTATATGCAGGTGACCTCGACCTTGACCCCATGACCTTGAATGAGCCGAGAGGCTTAGTTTGACATCAGCTCCCATGAAAGTTGGATCGTCTCGGCTAGCTTCTGCAGCTTTTCATCTAAGTATTATTCTGCATCGGCGATGTCTTCGGGTACTCCAGAGCTAATGGTAGCTACCACAGTACCATCGAATTCTTCGGGTGGGTCATCTACAGAAGTGCAGCCATCGATGTCTTCAGGCATGACGTTGACTGTGCCATAGACCTCTGTTCCAGCGATAACTGTATGGTCAACCACCTCTGCTAAACCATTCCGGCATTATAAGTGTCGCTTCTGTGGAAAAGTCTTTGCAAGTAGCAGCAGTGCCCGTCGAAATGAGTGACACGGCTGTACAAAGAGCTGAACCTAAATAAAGTACTCGTGTTCAAAGAGTGGTGTGTTGATTTCACGGATGGATGGCCTTAGGGTGCACATGAATATGCGCAAGGGGCTTCCTCCAAGTAACATTGCGCATGGACCTTCACAGGTATCGACGTATGTTGAACTTCCGGACTTTATCAAACACGAATGTGCCATAATCAATACCCACAACTATGACAACAAATGTTTCAAATGGCCAGTGTTGGCTGGATTTGTTAAGTCATCGCATCCACAGCATGTGGACAAGAGGTACGCTGAGGTTGAAGAAAATTTTGATTTTAGCGAACTGGATTTTCCGACTCGTCTACATCAAATAGGGGTATTATGTTTTGGTTCCCAATGTTACTTTTCAGGTTGTGTGCGAAGGTAGGATTTTCTTAAGCGTTGAAATAAATTATTGTATATTACATCTTAAGTAAAAATTTAGATGCTACTACCAATCACTACAGAGAAGACGGTACTATTGGTGGGAAACTGTTATTTACAGTAATGTAAGTATAAAAAAATATTACAAAGGCGTGTGTGTGCACATGTTGATGATTATATTTATTTACAAATAATAAACTCCTCTGACAGAAAATGTCGGCTTTGAAGTAAGATCTGCTTCAATATGGTTATGATAAACGAGGTTATGTTAGAAACAAATTTTATCTTGACAGGCTTGCTGCCGGTTTCCATTAGCTGGAATTAAGAATAAAAATACTAATTGAAAACTGCAAATACAGAAGATGGGTTTCCGTATGAAAGAGAAACGCCAACTGTTTAATTCTAAATGCATTATTTTTTGTTTTGCAAACTTATCTCGATTATTAGCGATTGGCACCGAGTAACTGCATTCAACTGATGTTTAGTGTAGAAATATAGTTATATTTTGTAATGTAGCCTGAAGTATAATGTTGCGACTCTCTTTTTTATTTATAGTTTTCTTGCGTTCGTTAATGTTAACATTACTGATAAAAACTTCAGTGTCAACATTTTTCGCATTATTATGAGTCCGAAATTTCAGTGTAGAATATACAATGGTGTGCTGTGTTACATTAGTGTAAATGTAAACACACACAGCTGTCAGCTTTTCAGACAATAACTACTTATGTACATCAACATTGTAAATTTGATCTTATAGAGAGGACAGCTCTATTGTCGCTTTAAAACAAACATCTGTTAGAGTTGAGCCTTATACGTGATAATTAATGCCCCTTTCACGCAGTATGCATAAGTTTTTCTGCTTAATATGATGCACACTCATACAGCGTCCTCATTCGTCTAAGTACGTAAATGTTGTATATGTCTTGGCAAATGACATACGCAGGTACACAGTGAAACGAATGTGTGTACGTCTTGCTCCTTACAGCCCATAAGCTACTATTTTGAAAGCGATTTATTATATGTAGTTCATTATTGTTATTACTAATATTTGTTTCTTTAAAGTGTGGAATGGAGGCACTAACCTTCGAGAAAAACCAATGAGAAAAGTTTTTAACAAAGTATACTCTTTAACCTTTAATGATCTAGAAGAGCCGGAATAAACATAACCAGTTTTCTTCGTGGTTTGTTAAAAACCTTGCGTGGCAATGAATGCAGAGCAGTGAGAAACTGCCAATATTTTTACAAGGCAAGACATGGATAAGTGCAAACTTTTAGTTTTTATTCGTGTCATTACTAGCACTAGAAAGAATTTTGCCTCTAATTTTTACCAATTTTATTGATACATTATAGAAAACTGCGTTTGCTGCGTCAAATACTTATTACTTGTTCATTCCTTTCTTGAAAACATGTCTATGATTGGTTAATAGGAATACTTTCATTGTCATGTGCTTTCCAACTACAGATCCTAATAAGTTGATAATTTTAAATCTATGCGCCTACGTTCCAGCACGTACTCTGTATGTGTTTTCCGTCAAAATGCTTGTTAATAATATTACCAGCTAACTATTTACTTTAACAGATGCAAAAAGTATGCCTGTCAGAATGTGTCAAGTATCGAGCCAAGTGGAGTACGCGTATATGCATCAGTGAATTCCTAGATTCAGACACAGCTTTATTAACACGTGAATCGACAAAATTAACGTACCAATTATTTAGACGAACTGTCATCTTTGTAGTAGATTACAACCCCAAATTGTAAACATTGCGTCACATTTTATACTGTCGTTACGTCGAACATTATTTCTCTACTAGTGAACAATTATTCCATGTCCATTTCCTTTCACATAATAACGGAATCAAAATTTTTCCAGGATTTATGACATCATTCGTGATTAACATGAAATTCGTAATTGTAAGTCCTAACAGTACTCGCATTTTATCATGATCACCTAAACTATAGTAAAATAATAAATTGGAAATAAAAACAATGACCATGATAATTTATTTTCTCAGAGGTAAATATAGCCAAACCGTAGTTGATATCTCTGCAAATTTCCGCAAATGCATAATTCTACGACAGACACGAAACACGTGCCATGGTCGCCACTAGTCAATCAAGAGTTAGGTGTTCACAGCTACAACGAATGCTGGTAACACGCGTGTGACAGGCTCGCCTTTGTCAGAACTTGAGAGAAAACGTGGGTGAGCCGAGGCCAGGGTGATGACATACGTTTGTCGGCTGCGGAACTGGCAACACCGCACAGATGGCGTCGTCTGCTGCCTGCCACCGCCCAGTCGAGAACACTAGCGCTCCTCTGTATCACGAGAAGAACTAACACACAAAACTGTTCAGACTTTTTCCTATCCCAGGGCCACTGCAGTGTATATCTTTACTCAATTCCATAGCTGAGAGAGCCATATGCTGCTATGATTCCGTCTTTCATGTCTTCTCTCGCTGTTGGACGCACGCAGTAGACGATGTCTTTACATCCCCCCACAAAAAAGAAGTAATTTGGGGACAAGTCTGGAGAACGTGGTGGCTAAGCTACAGGAACCATTCGTCCAATCCACCACCTGAAGAATAACATGTCAGCAACTAGCCGAACTCTGCATGTAAAGTGAGCAGGACAGCCATCCTGTTTAAGCCACAGTGTTAATCGCAGAGTGAGAGGGATATCTTCGATTAGCTGATGCAAATTATTTTGTAGGAAGTCTGCATAAGCTGCACCATTCAATTGCCATTCAAAAAAATATGATCCTATGATACGATGTCCAAGAATGTGGTCTTGAATATGGTCTCGTAAGTCCACGAAATGTTGCAATGGAAAGCACGGTCCTTGCTCAGGTACCAAACGCAGAAATCAGTGCACTTAGTGAAGTCATTATTCTCAAGTTCTTGATGCAGCAGTACTTAGAAAGGATGTAAACGATTATCAGCGAGTATTCTCCATACTGTACTTTAAGACACTCCTGAGTCGCGGACAATACTCCGTGTAGAATCATGAGGATTAACTACCATGGCAGTAAGTACATCAACAGCCCGCTCGTCTTTCGCAGGTTATCTGATGCGATGACGTTTGTTGCATGTCGGTTGCACTAGCCCAGTTTTGGGCCCGCGACATGCAAGGCGCTGGGAGACATTGCACGAGTTATGGACGCACTGTGGGTATATTTCTGCGTACAAACGGGCAGCAGCTGTGCAGTTTCAACGACATTCTCCTAGTAGCATCAGCATGTCAAATGCGTCTTCGTTTGTAAACGGCATTTCATTCAGAAAGCAACACCACAGACAGACAATGTCTGACACTGAAACAACACACACGATTAAAAGTTGCAATGGAAACTGAATGACTCTCTGAATGAACGAACTTTCGTTTGTCAGTTTACTTGCATGAAAAACCTACAGTTCCTGTAAGCGGTGGACGGCGTGTCTGCTTGTCGCGTATTGCCGCATTAGTCTCCGCGTTTGCTTGGAAACAATCTGATTCCTACTGCACGAGTCCATGCAGTAAGGCACACAGGTCACTGCAAGTATCAAAGCGAGTCTCACAAGAAAACCGGAAGTACCGTAATGGTCCAAATTGTGTATCTGACGTGCATTGTTTACGCACAACCAATGATAAGTGGATAAACGTAACTGTTATTACTGGACTGTTTCCGATCGAAAGCGTAGAATAAGTAGCACTATACAGCAAACAGATAAGCCATCTACCACTTACAGGAAATGCAGGTTTTGCATGCAAGTTAACTGACAACATTAAGTTTGTTCATTCAGACAGTAATTTTTTTCACATTGTATGATAGACAGAATCAGAGCAGCATGTGGATCTCTCATCAGCGCTGAAGTCCATCGAGCAACCGTGAATGTAAGATCGAGAGCAGAGTAATGTCTGATACAGGATGGTCGACAACTAGTACACTTGTGAAGAGCGATGTGTGCGAATGAGTGTCCCCAGTTCACATTTCACTGTAGTTCTCTCACACAATGCCGTCCTTTTGATTGTACGTAAACTAGGCATGCACACCAGAAAAACAACATGTTTCGTAGATTTCTTTTTGATTGTACTAATAAAAACACATTTGCGATCAATTTTCATTGTCTATAAACTACACACATTACAAAACATGTCCGTAGATGATTTAATTTACTGTGCGTAAACTATGCACGTCAGAAAAAAGGTGTCTTAGTAAATGTTGTTTTCTTTTGGACGATCTATCCAACGATAACTTATACGACCCACATTTCCATCTGCCATTTCGAAGCTCAGCCCCCATATCCCTACCACCGGTATGTTAGGGAAAATGGGATTACTATAAATCGATGCTTCATATAGGGTATATTTATAAAAAAATTTCGCGAATCCCCGTTGTGTTGTTCCCGAGAAAAAGGAGTGATACGGGCGTTATAAATTATCCTGTATATATGCAACGGAGGTAAGGGGCACTACGTCCATAATTTACAAACTGTTTTGACGTTGTCTTATTTTACTTTTCTCGCTCTTTTCGGTGTGCAAACCACTATATAATATATGGAATAAAAATATATTTATACATTGGGAAAGGGCTCTGTGTGCCACCATATTAATGGGGTAAAGAGAACTCCTGTAAAATTCCATATAAGTGACATAGTACCCTTTACCTCCGATGCACAGATATGTATGTATGTATATACATACACACACTGAAAGAAACTGGGTGATGCAACGAAGACTACGAAATCTAATTTTTTTCTATGTCAAAATATTATCGATGTTTCAGGAACTGGTATATATCCCTGTCTTCAGGTAGAAAGAATTCCACAAGTTTGTAACAATATTTTTTATTCAATTACTAACTCACATCGCATTAATGGTTCTAAATATACCATTTAAATTACAATTCATTTTACAGCCCATTTTTCTGTTTGCTGTGTATGAGGCTACCTTCGAATACTAACAAATTTATTTTCGAATATGTTTGACATATTACAGAATAATTACGAATTTGGCATTCATTGAATTATAAAATGATTCTTCATAAATAGGTAGTATTGAAAATTTAATTCCCAGCACATTATTACTTAGTTTAGGTGTGCAATAACCACCAACTCTTACAGTTATTTGTTAAATAATCATACATCCTTGCGATTCATTTTCCGTATTTCATCTGGAAACGGTAAAATAATAAAGTAAAATGAATCTGAATGCCTAGTTTAGTACCAAGTTTGTGTATAAAATCGAGCAATTCAATATATGAGCACAAAAAGGAGGAGAGCTAATTTTATATTTCAAATACTCAACTGATAACATATAATTTAATTTTTATGATTTTCTTCTGGTTTGTGAAGTTCATAACTTTTAACATGCTGCTAACTTTTTTTAGTATCGGGTATTTTTTAAATATTTAAAAAACTGTATGTATAATGTAAAATTGTTGCACAGGAAATTGTAAACCGGCCTATTGCTGAATTTTGTACGTGCTTGAACTATGTAGTTTGCTAATAGAATTTAATTTTACTAATTATAATATATGAACTATCCTTCTCTATTCAGGTTACAATAAGTATACACTAGTGATGAGCGAGCGGTCTAGGGCTGAGCACAAACACTCAATAAGAAATTTTCTAAGTCAATTTAACACATTAAATCGAATCAAGCATTGAAACTGTTACACTTTTAATTATACATTTACTTACTTGGCGATGCGGCGGAAGACGACATGGGAATTGTTAATATAAAATAAAATGAGAACGTTAATAGATGCAACTACATTCTATAGCAACGGTGATGGAGAGTGGAGTCTCAGCGCAGCTCAGACGAGTCGTCCCAGGCGGTGATGTGCAGTCTCTGGCGTCCTCTGCTGAAGCCTCTCTTCCTCAGGCCGTGCATGGCATAATAAAGCAACATGAGTGTAGTGGGGAGAAGTCTCCCTCCACCAACAATTCGCGCATGAGCAGTCTCTCACCAATGAGAAGTCATGGCGAGAAGTGTCGCCAACCAATGAGAGAGCAAGATTAGGGCATCAACCAATGAACTGGAACTTTGCACACGGCCCCAAAGTGTGGTATTGAACTCATGTGACGGGGGAAATAGTGCGTGATACAGCGCGTGATTCCAGGAGTCATGGGACGAAAATATCGTAAAAAACAGGACGTATTTCCCTACAAACGTGGTTAGCAATCGTAGTCACGTGGTGCTGAAATCACCGCATGCAGTATTAGAGCGGATACAGCTTCGTGTCGCAGGCACCGCAGAACCTGATAAGTTGCGAAAATATTTCGCTAAAATGTTCTCTCTCTGAGCTGGAAAGTATACGGAGTGCCCGCGGCACTACGCACTCTTGTCATTATTATTGTAATAGTAATAGAATTAATTGTATTATTTACTGTATAACAGAAAAAATTTCTAACTAGTTTTATGAAATTAGTGTCATTGATGAATCAAATTTGTATCATATGTATGTATATCACTCTATTATATAATACTTATTTCAAATTTAATAATTAGGTGAGAGCAGTGTAAAGTGGCTATGCTAAGACAAAACGTTATGTAAATCGTATATTGTAAATAAAACCAAAATTGAAAAAATTCCCTTCATACAATACAACTATGGTACAAACAAAAAAAATTTCTTTGTGTATTGCAAATTATTATTTTTGATTGATTTTTAATAAAATTTTATACCAAATTGCCACTTTTCCTACCAACGTCGGGTAAAGTGGCCAGTGACAGGCGATTTTGCCCGACTAAGGTAAAATAAACGCGCAAATTTACATAACAGCAAATACAAAACCATGATGTGTACTTACACTTTGTCAGCAAATATACTGTTTAGGATTAAGAGTTTCTAAGTAAAATATCTTCACTTGACCTGATCTAGACAACATTACTCATAAAGTTTAGCCTGTATAACATAATTTCACTTTGTCAACACACAAACTGTTTAGTGCTTACAGTCATCACATAAAGAGTCTCCATCTTCCTTTTCAAACAGGCGCACAACTCGTGAGCCCATTGGTGGCAGCCAGAACATCTGATCCATACTACATTGGTTTTTAGGTTTCAATATACTTCTTTCCAATATAAGCAATCGGTTTCGTCACTCACTTCATCTTCGTTGAAAAGGCTTTGTGTAGCAATGGCGGGGGATTTTTTCTTAAGTATTTCCGTTCAACTTTTTATTTTTTGGGTTTTAGATTTGTTAGTGTTTCGTGTTGACTTTCGTTTCTTGTTTTCGTTATTTTGTTTTGTTTTATTCATTTTCTTTACTTCCTCAAAAGTTCTGTTTTTCATGAACGGGAAGTAATAAACGCTGCTTTGCCTTTCTTCCGATTAGTATTTCGTTTAGAAATGTTGGGTTTTGCCAAATGTACAATATCTCTTGGAGATACAGTAAATTATGTGCTTTGTTCAGGGCCGGTAAGTTGCCTCTCATATAGATATTTCCTGATGTTTTTGGTATTTTCAGCCCCAGCTGTTCCAGTTTCATAATGGGTCGCTGCATCTTCACCGCCAGCTGCTGCATCTTCACTGTCAGGCGCCACATGTTCACCACCATCCACTGCATGTTCGCTACAAGCCGCTGTATCACATCACCAGCGCCAACAACAAAATAAAAATAAGATCCCACCCCCTCTATACTAGTATCTAGTATTTATCTTCCCACCAATAAAGAGCATGGTTCCTACCTATCTGTCTTCTGTAACATTTTCTATTAATGCATGAGAAAATCTTAATTCTTTCCTGTCGAAAGGGTTTTTACGGTGCCTATGCCGATTTTTCCTTTTCTCTTCTCAGTTATAGGTTACCTATACTTACACTTAGGGAGGTAGTCATGGCCCCAAACGCGGCCATGGCCACCCAATCTCTCTTTACCGCGATGCATGACCCCTTGCATGGATAACCCCCCCCCCCCCCTTCTGTAGGTGTAAGGCTCAGCCTTGAGACGCATCTACCTCCCGTCCATACCTCGGACGTACATCTAACACTTAAAATTAAGGTAGGTTAGGAAAAAAACGCTGTACCACATCCACCATCTACTGTTGCATCTTCTTCACCAGCCATTCTTTTATCACCATCATCCATTGCACAATCTTTACTTATACCTTCTGCAGGATTGCCTTTGGCTACTGAAATAACTGTGAGATCTGCAGCGACAAAATCAGCATCAGAAAATACAAGCGGGTCCAACGAAAAAATTTCACATTTCCGAAATCCATCAGTAACTGTATCTGGCAAAGCTGCTCGTAAAAATTCTCCTCCATGCAGCTTACTTACTTGGAATTGAGTTGCAATCTTCGCAGGATTGTTACGGAGAAACTTCTCGATTGCGTGCACATAAGATGTGTTGAAAGGAGCCATAAACAAGACGTCCAACGGCTGAATTTATGGCTGCAGTGTAGCGGTATACATACGACTGCGGTATGGTTTTTTTCTGCCTTTTTCTATTAAATCTATGTTTGTCGTATGCGTCGTATGTCGCATGCACATCAAGGATGAGTAGGGCCGGGTCTTCAGCTGACGGCTTAGTGTGTTTCAAAAAAATGGTCAAACCATTGTGTAAAAACACGTGTTTGCACCCAACCGCTTTTGTGCCTGCCGCATTGTTTAGTTGAAAACTGCATGATTTCCGTTTAGACTGCGTCACCTATGAAACTTACAACCGCTGTCCAGGCGCAGTTATTTATATCCTAACTCTCGATAGCAAATGTAACTGATAGCATTTGTCGTGAGGCACAGCTATTGTTGAATTGTTGCTGGAAGGCTAGGTACATTTCGTTACCTCTTCATACTCTAAATTCGAGTGTTTGAATAAAATGAGGGGGGAGGGAGATTCGCGGCAAGATACATAACTGCCTATGTTTAGTACTGTGTTTCGACATTTTTCAGCCATCCTGCCAGAAGTGCGAGCTTGCAAGATGCAAGATGGCTGCGTGCATGAAAGCACTGATTGGTAAATGCTGTGATACTTTTTCTACTTTTTTTTTTTCTTTTTTTAATCCAGAAATCTAACTCACGGGGCCGCATTTCCAGCCACCTGCTGCCCCTCTTCGTAAAATATGAGCTGTCCTAACTAGTTTTGCGTGTAGCATACACGAAAATAATACAAATGGAATGCGCGCCATACTTTTCACAGTGTAGATTTAAAAAAAGCCCGAGCGGTACATCGGTTTTTATTATAATTTAGTTTTATGTAAATAAAACCAACTACATAGAGCTAACTACATAGTTCGGGCAAAGTGGCCAGGTGGCTGCAGGCCACTTTGCCCTCTTGGATGCCATTTCACCAAATCTAGCCCAGGTAACAAACTATGGAATCTACTAGATTTTACGACACGTGGTTTATACATTTTTAAACATGTTCTATTAGTGAGACTTATTTATATAAATCAATAGTAATAATCACTTACTTTAAATCATACATGCCTAAAGCCACAAAAAACGTTAATAAAAAAATTAACTTCTACAGCAACCAGCTAGGATGCTCTCAGAACACTAATGACTTACCTTTGAACTGTTTCATATCTTCGCCACTAGACTTTAGCACTCTCCAGCGGAATAATAGCTGATGACCATTTCTCCACACTGGCCACGTTACCACGCTCTCCCATACATATATTTTCAGTTACTAAAGTAACAGTACTTCGATAACACATATTCTGTTCTGAAATGTATAAGTACCAATGCAAATCATTAATACACTCACAGACAATAAAAAGTGAAGCACTCAGAAGGAATAATTCCAACAGAACGTAATTTGATACACTAGTATATCATAGTCGGATGTGTAAATTATTTGAATTACCGTGACCTTTAACGCGTAGAGTGACTAGAGTGCATTAGTGATTTCACCACCGTTACAGCAATAGCGTTATTAGGCGTGAATCGATAGGCGCAATAGAAATAATTAGCGACATAACAGAGTTTGATAGTGGCAACTTTGTGGGTCCGTATGAGGCTTAGTAGACGTAACGTGCAATTGTCATGCGTGTGGGGCATTCTGATGTCAGAGTGGCCCGATGTTGGAAACTAATAGGCACGTGAGGCCACCCATATACGTCGTGAAGATTCCAGTCGACCAAGAAAGACCACAAAATGAGTTGATCGCCGTACTGTGCATAAAGCATTACGAAAATCCATGAAATTGGCGCCTCATATGGGGGCACACAGTTACCGGACATTCTACAACAACCTGTGTTACCCCCGCATCACGTTTAGGTGACCGGATTCAGCCGGACTTCCGAGTTCACCTCGCCATATCTAGGTTGATGTCGACACTGGAGTAAGCACAGCGGCGTTTTGAGGAGAGTCATGACCGAGAGTATTGTTGCGCAATGTTACACCTATCAAACTCTGTTAAATGTAGCTAATACTTTCTACTGCTGCTATCGTCTCACGCCGTATAACGCTATTGTTGTAATCGTGGCATAACCACTACTGCACTTCGGTCGCCGTTTAAACGTTAAATTTCATTGTAAGTCAAATTATTTTACACATCCAAAAATTATATACTAGAGTATCAAATTACTACCAGTTGGGTGAAGAGATTTGGGTGGCTCTTAACAGCGAGGTTTTGAGAGCCGATGAGGGTGATTGAAGTGAATATGGAACGGCGCCGGAATGAGGGGGCGGGGGAAATGGGAGATCCTCGAGAAGACCCGCTGACCAACGGCATCGTCCGGCACGATTCCCGGTTGCGAAAATCCGGTGACCCGGCTGGGGATTGAACCCGGTTTGTTTTGGTGGGAGGCGAGCGTGTTAATCGCTCAGCCACTGCGGCCCCTACTAGTTGGGATCGTTCCTTCCGATTGCTTCAGTTTTTTACTGTCAGTAAGCATATTAATGTTTTATAGTGGCACTTCTATATATATTTTTTAAATAGTGATGGCGCTTGGTGTCTTATCACCTCGGCTCCGTGTTGCTAAGTATGACCTTGTGAGCGAATATGGCAACGCCGAGTGGTAATGGTACAACCTACCGATGTAGTGGAAGACAACACAGAGGCAATCCTCCTGGCATCATGGTATGATCAGACACAGGATGGGACTTCAGTACACCTCTGGCAGTGATTCGGAATCACTGACTGCACAGCGGTACGTCAAGGTCACATTGCATCTTTATTTGTTATTCCTCATAAGTTGGCACTCTGGTACATTCTTTCAACAAGACAACAGTAGTCCACGCTATGCACTTGTGTCTATGGAAAGCTTGCGCCATGGTTTGCCAGCAAGTTTCCCCGATCTGTATACCTTGGAGTGAATAAGGGGTAGAGCGATCATGCCGGCTGCGCAGCAATAGTCTCAGGGCTGGTTTTACCAACAAATCTTAAAATTGAAACGGTACTTAAACACTAAATAAGCTTTCCCTAGCACCTTGTACCGTTTCACCAACTTTAAGCTCTTCTTAAAGTGTTTTAAGCAGCTCTTAGTTCAGGCAGCCGAAATCGGATGCCTAACTCTTTAAGCTCTGCTTAAACAAATTAAAATTAAAATGGCTGCTGCTGAAAAAGTTGTGTGTAGATAACCCCAAATATGTTATATAAATTATTTAGTTTTATAAATTAAATTTTTTATAAATAAAAATAAGAAATTATTTCTTATCAAAATTATTGAGTCTGGGTGCAACTCCTTATTTGCTGAAATAACCTATGACGATGGTTGAAAACAAAACTCGTGGCAAGCATATATTTGTTTATGTGCATTTTCCACGTATTTTCAAGAGGCAAACCCAATATATTATACTTAGGAAATTGAGTGTAAAGGCAGGTAGCTGATTGATAAAATATGATTTTATTGAGTACGCATAAGCTACGGAAGTATTTGAAATAAGTGGAAAAAATGTTTGCCTTCACTACACTGCATAATTTTTACAGCGAAAATGTGTCTTGCATTATGCCTATATGTACGATATGTAGAAATATATGATTACTTTGATTTAATTTGAGACTGGGCATAATACAATGCATTTACACTTACGTTTTACTACACATGACAAATTTGCAGTACAAGTTTTGCCCACATTCGACTTTGTTTTGATTTAGAAAAGTTAACGAGGGTCCAATTAAAGATGTCATACAGGTGTGACGTGATAATTATATTTATTCAAATTCGGACATTGGGTGTCTCTTAATTGCACATGAATATCGTCAATATTTTTATCAACAAACTATCACAATTTCAGAAAGTTCTATTCTGGTTAGTGATGAAAGCCAGCATATTAATTAGCCTTCCTGTCCTCAATGTGGTGATGTATTTTCTTTACAGTGTAATTGCTTGAAATATTATCGGCGAGACATTTCGTAGTGTATAAAAGGACGCATCGTGAATGCTATAAAAAAAACGGATTTCGAAGTTGCCACTAAGGTCATTACTGTCACTGGAAAAGTCTATTAAAAATAAATAACTTCAAACCAAACTTGTACCGAATATTTAAAAAATAGCAGTAATGTCGTACGTAAACAGTTCTATTAAGTAGAAAAATTCGGGATGGCCTTGTATACTGTAGTAAATGTATGCCCAGTGTTGCTTTTTGAGGGCAATGCGATTTTTACATGGAATATAACTTACATTACGTTTAGGGAATATTTAATCAGTGCCTAAACAAGACAACAGTTTCATTTTAAAATTTATCAATAACCTAACATATTATTTTTATAAAGCATTTAATATATAAATGCTTGACGACAGCTACGTAATTATATGTAACGAGTCTAAAACATTACCGGAGTAGATAAAATATAAGACAATTAACATTCTGACTAGTAAAAAACAGCCCATGCCTATATAGACCTTTGTAACGTTTACTGCTAAAAATCACACTTATTGGCACTGATAATCAATAAAAACGAGCTCACAAAACATCACAGAATTGCAACACAACACTGTCACGATAATAAATTAGCCTCGAAAAAAATTAAAAACTTATCTATTCACGTACGTAATTCTAACATAAAATAATTTCGGTACGCGTACTGTAGTTAGTTAAACAATTCGAATACTCACATTTTTATCATTGATTCGTTCAGTCACATGACCACAATGTACCACTGCCAACATGACTTGATTCTTTAAGCAACGTCCAGCTAAGACGCTTTTACAAAAATGAATTTTACAGTAGTGAAACACCTCGACATCCTTAGTCGCATGGTGGAACCTAGTTTATTCCTTGTTGGTAAAACCGGCCCTCAGTGTCCCAACACTGGGCTGCTTTTCTGCCAATACGACTATCGTAAATTATGTGGAAAGGATTTGAGGTTAGTTTACATAAACAAGTGCTTTGAGATGTTTTTACACTTTATCTAAACAATTTGTAACTCAGATCAAACTCAAACTAGTAAAAGTATTTTATTCATATAAGAGCGCTTGTCTTTTGGAAATAAAGATATAAGAATACACGTTCATCACGGTTTTGACAATGTGACTTTAATAGTTGTATTGGTTTTGGGGTAGGTTAATGCTGGGTACATGCAAGTAGACGAATCATTTCTATAGGCTACTCACGGTAAACTGAGCATTTCCGAAAGCCCCGCTGAAGATCTACGCATTATATGAACATAGCGTGTTCTTCCACCATATGTAAATTTAACATTGCTATGGGCCTCATCACTATATTTATGCGCCGGTTAAGTGAGACTGTGGAATTTTTATCAAAGTAAATATTTTACTAATCTACTAATACTTAGTCTTAGCTGCATTAAAAAAATAAAACAGAAAGCACGATAAATAATTTCAGTATTCACAAATATTTTATCTAACACTTTTAATTCAATTAAATATTAATAAATGAAACTACTGTACTCGTTGCCAACTTCACTGGGCGCATGCCGGTCGGTGCGCCCGTTAAAGTATGTGTAGGTAGGGGCAGTGACATTTCTCATTGGTTGATTTTAAAAATGCTCACTTTATCGTAAACAAACTTTACCTCATTTTTAGTCTATGATCTGTCTTCGGCAGAAATTGTGTCGCACAAGATCGAACGTCAGCTCCAACCCGGTGCTGATTCGCAGGATATCGAGGGAGAATGTTACAATCGCCGTGGGTCAGCTTGCCTTAGTAGATGGCACGACGGGTGTATGACCCCCTTCCCAACCGAATAGTTAACACGTATCCAGGTCGAGAGGGTTCGACATCCATTTGACACAGGATCGGATACATACTCGTACTTCCAACTCTTTTGCCCGTGTGATCTGATATTGTAACGACTGCAGTAAAGTCACATAACTACTTGCAGTTTATTTTATTTCCCACCATTACTTCTAGCTGTTTAACGTATTTTTGTCTAAGGGTATACGTTACCCGTCTACAGAGAAACTGCATTTAGTTATAGCGGGGATGTTTATAGCCTCCGTTATAATTGTAAAATACGTGCGTGTATGTGACGATAATCCTAGAGAAAGTTCTGCCCAAAAAAATATTTATTTATAGAGGGTAAATAAATTTAATAATTGTCGCGCGTAAACCCTAGGAAAAGAGACGGGCATATGACGTCATTATCTTTATTTGTGTCCCATTGTCTGTGGTTTTCCACATAAACATGATGGGCATGACTGATTTTGGAAAAAAAGGGGGGAGGGGTGATTTCTCTTGGTACTACTTCCCTTCCCCCTCCAAACATTCCAACATTGTCTTGTTACTACTGCCTCATTCCAGTCGGGCTTCTTTTATGTGTGACGCGCACTTACGGGTTTCAATTATATGGCCTTTACGTGGCAAATTTTTGCCCATGTCCTAGGGAATATCACTGAAGGGCACATATTTTTTGTTCTCTAGTTACCGCGCGAGCACTGTTATACAGACTGAGTAAAAATTTAAAGCTAATATATTTTTAATGCAAACGCACATCACCACGTTAGTACATGTTCTTGTGATACAGCATTTCATAGGTACTTAGGGTATTTAAATTTTGTAGAAAACGCATACACATGAGAGATACCCTTTCTGCGTGTGAGTAAACTTGCGAGCGTGCTTGTGTGTCCTCCACTTAAAGCATTAACGTCTTGCTAATTAATAACTCGCAAATTAGATCAAATTTCATATAAAAGAGTCTAGCAAAAATTCGAAGAAAAAACGAATTTTCGGTTATAATAGACTGAAAATTTTACCACTTTAAATAAGCCTTTAAATCGCTTGCAACAGATAGAAAACTGTCATAAAATCTAAATATTTAAAATTTAAGCTAAAAGACTTTAATTATTTCATGTTTTTCCAACAATTGATACGTGCTGATGTATTGAAATATTAATACAGTATGATAAGACAAGATTGGTCAACATTTCGATTTTAGTAGTATATATGTATATATATATTAATAATATACATTTCCATACTGTTCCTACATAGAGTTCAGAGCTCTTAGGAACACTAATAAAATAAATAAATTTTGTCGTCAACAATAACTTTTGTCAAACCTAGCTCCACAAACATTGGCACATCGCTTAGACCTTACAGACATAAACTGCTAAACTTAAAACATTTCTTTTCTAAATGTAAAATAAAACCTATATTTTTATAAAGGCGATGTTGGCAGGAAATATTCTTTTTAAATTCAAACCATTTTCTCCATTCCAAAATATTTCTGCTTAATTTTTACTCCGATATGTTTACTCATAAATTAAAAATGTTAAACTTAAGTTATTGTCAATAATGACAAAAATTCGAAATAGTCGTCGTATATGGAGTGGACTCCGTCATGTGTGCAAGTATGTGAACAGTTTGTTTATATCTGGTGTAGTTTTCAGCTTTCCTACGCCTTTTTGCCGCTTGAACCCTGTGGGTGCATTTACTTGCCGTGCGTATCTTCAGTGCGGGTGGCATCCTGAAATTGCTAGGGGTTTTGAGACCACCTTGTTTTTAATTGGTGGTTTTATTCGCATTTCTAATGTGTCCGTCAGAAGAAAGGACGCTGAACATTTAAAGACGGCGCTGAGATACTAAAGAGTGCACTGAGAAATGGTCTCAGGAGTGGAGAAGTGCTAGAGAAAGGGGTTTCTGACGAATATATATACGGGTGCGGGGCGAGTCTCTGGGAAGACGTAGCCCCGCCGGAGTGCCGGGAGCTCCATGGCGAGTGGTTCCGATAGAGAGCAGGTGGTCGGTCAGACCAGGAGGCTGGAGGTGTTGCTGCTAGACAAGGTAAGTATTATTCATGAGATGATGATGCTAGTGAGGACTTTGCCCTTATTAAGGAAGGAGTTGAACTTATATAAAATTTGAACATTTTCAAAGCACTAGTGTGTGTGACTTAGAAAAAATTGTGTTCAGGTCAAGTGGTTGACTCTAAATTTTTGCGAGAGTTGTGATTAAGGATCTTTGTAGATTTTTCCCTTTGGTGTTGGACTTAGGATTTTTATATCCACTTCAAATGTGGACTTTTATGTGCGATAGTGCGTCGTGGGACTTCGTTGGTTTTCCACTGGCATAGGGACTTTGAGAAATAAACTGGACGTAGGAATTAGAGCAAGTTTGTGCAGTGGATGGCACAGTATGAACATAGTTTTTGTTACTCGTTCGCCGAATTAAGGAGTCATGCCCATTTTGGAATATTTCCGGGTATTACATTATGTGTTGGATATTACTTTAACGTACTTGATGTAGGAGCTGCGTGCCATTCTTGGAAGGGACAAGGTGGTCAGCGGAACTGTTAGTCTGCAGTATGTAGTCCAAGCCGAGATCTCGGGAGGTGGTGGCCGAGTGAATCTTCAGCTTTGGTTGGGTGTTGGAGAGTGTTGCTGACCTTTTGTGGCTCATGACAAGAAGACTGGCATAGCAAGGAAGACTGAAGGATGGCCGAGTTTTCATGGTATGGTGTTTTCGGGTTGTAGCAGTTAATTGCGGGGTTCGTGACGGAGACAGCGCGTAAGATTGGAGATGCGGGAATAAGGACAGTGTGGCATGGTGTGTGTGTGTGATGTGGCGTGTGTTTTGCTGTTGTGAATGAGTGAACGAGAGTGCTACTGGTATGCTGAGTGTTAATCTGGTGACAATATCCCTGGACTCGAGTTTACCAAGTGTTTTGCGTGAAAGAACTGTGGGTGTATGGAATTGCCAGTACACTACCGGCACGATATCTGTTATGGTGGGGAGCAATAACCCTGGGCATTTGGCTATTGAATGAATTGTGTAAATATGCGATCCTGAGCAATACCGTTACTCTAGGAGTCAAAATAGTTGGGAACAATAACCCCAGGATCAAGGATCTGCATGCCTGGGTATTTGATTGTGGATTGGATGTGCGGTTGTTGGGATGTGAGTGTGTTGGAGATTGCAATTTTCAGGAGCGATATTTTGTGTTGCGATTATAATAGCTTCTGGGACCATTTTGGTGGTCCGACGCTTTCGTTAAATGTAAAGTATATTGAGTATGTATTGTAACAGGAATGAGTGTAAATTTTACCTGATAGAGTGTAATGTCTTAAGTGCCTAATTTGTGATGTAATGTTTTTATTGTAACTTTTAAAGGAGGCACTTAAATGGGAAAGATGTAGTCACTGAGATTGACAGTTTTAAGAGGTTCTGTTCGAAGTTTTGAATAAGTTTTAAATTGAATTGTTGTTCAAAGTGTAGTCTCGAGGTAATTGAGTCTGTGAGTGTTGGAGGAAAGTATTGAAGGTGTAAATAAATTGAGTGTTTGTGAGGTTATGTCAGTGTGGGCATGGAGGTTATGCCAGTGGGCATAGAGGTGATATCAGTGTGGGCATAGAGGTGATGCCAGTGTGGGCATGGATAAGTCTGTGTATTGATTGTGAGTTTTGTAGAGAAAACATGTCGCCAGTATTTTATTGTTGAGTATTTTAATGGATCTGTGTTTTATAATGTTTTTAAAATGTGTTTAAGGAAATTGAGGTTGTTTTACGTCAATTTTGTGGAATTGCAAAGTGTTGCTGAAAGGTTTAAGTAAAAGGAAGTTAAACCGAGTCATTTTTTCCTTGGATATTGAGTGTGTGCCATTTACCTAATCCTGGACGGAGAAAAATTGCATGAGTTAAGCTGTACTCAGCTGTTGTTTAGAAGTTCTGATCAAGTGTTTTGATGTCGGTTTCTTGGTTCCCATCGCTTCCTGATCCTTTAGTGAGACAGGAGTAGAAGGAGGGTTGGGAGAGCTTGTGTGAAGGCACCGGCCACAATACAAATAGTTTATCACATACTTTTTTTTTTTTGTTTCTTTGGTTACTTTGCGACAAATTTTTCGACTTGTCTGAACATTTTACTACTTTTTGTTGATAAATGTTGATTTAATTAATAATAGGAAGTACTGTCATTTCGCCCAAGCATATAATTGGAAAATTCGCTTTAAATTACTACAACGGATGATCTGAGTTCACATTTATTGAATACGAAATAAACCAATTCATTCTCTGACACACTTTCCTCTATAATTAAATTATTTGAAACTAAACGTGTGAAAATATGGGTCAGTTAGGGGTAGTAAATAATTTCAGTTAAATTATTATAACTAGTTTTACGAATTGAGAATGCTTTTATAATAATTGAATTTTATCTTCTGCAATGTACTGTTTGAAGATAAATTAAATATTGAAATGATATTATATACTCATCGTTGAGCGCGTAAAACTTAAACTTACATTGTTGTATTCGACTAGTGACGTGAGGTTTTAACACTGTGTTAAGTCATGCCTTAAACATCCTACCTACTCATAAAATATAAATTACACTATCTTCAGAAATTATGTAATGTCCTGTAAATAAGGAAATTATTATCGTTTCAATAAATAAGTTTTATCTGAACTGCTTTTCTTTTTGGCTAAACAATAGTGTGTTCATTTTGCAAAATACTGCACCGCTGTGTTGTAGCCCACAGAGATTTACGGTTTAACCAAACTAAACATCTGCTGTAATCGTTAAGCGAATTTAATAGGAAAAACTTGTACACACATGAGCTTATTTTATAAGATGCGCAACTTAAATTGCGTGATGCAGACATAGTAAAGCCATTTACTTATAAACAAGAAATAAATATTCTGTTATTAGCAAGGCAAACTGCATTAGCATATTGATGCTAGACAAACCGACACATAGAGAGATATTACTGTATTAAAATATATATTCCCATAAGTATAGAGAAAATGGATTTTTGTGTACAACAATATATTTTGATCACATGCATTGCTAGTTGAAATATTAATAAATTAACCAAGCTTTTAAAAACTGGCTGATAAAAATGAATCATTAGTTCTATGGCACTGACAACATGAATAACCGACTACAATTTAATGTAATTGCCCCAGGTAATTTTCAGCGCACGTGCGGAACAGAGGTAAACTATTTAGTACCTTATCTGGTCGTCAAATACCTGAATACATTCGTTGATACGATCGGGCATGGAATCGAACAAACATCGCCGTATGTTACCGCGCACCAGATTGGCTCGCAGTCGTATAAACTGTAATTTGAATCACGGAAACTTCGACATGGAGGAAGGCGGCGTCCCGTCTGGTCCCACAAATGTTCGATGGGCTAAAAATCTGAACATAGAATTGTTTAAACACTACGTAAATATTGCATGCGTGCGAGCGTTATCTTGCTGAGCACACATGTAACACACGAGGCCTCAAATAGCACATGAGGTTGCAATGGATCTTCATTGTTTAGTTATACATTCAGCGATCGTATTATCACTAGCTTACCAGTGACGAACGACGACGATCAAACGCAGTGGCTCCTCGGACCATCAAGCTACCATGGTGGTAGTTTCCAAAGAAAATTACTACTTTTTACTAAAGTCAATACGTCACCAATTTGTAACCCTCTACGTTACTCTATTGATACTACTGCAGACGAAGGCAACGAAACTGAGGTGTTGATTGCGAGACAGGTTAAGGTCGTCTGGATTTCATATTTCCCCGCGCAAAGTGTTTGTAAATGCTTCTGGTAGAAACTCTGGGCTCTGGTAAAGCTGCGACATGCTATTGGATGGTGGACGAAGAAGTAGCTGTCTGTGTTTATGCCCGTCTAACAATGAAATGGCCATTCCCTCCTTATAGCCTGTCGTCGTCCAGAACTATCACCTGTGTAAGGGTACCCATTTCGAATCCAATGCTCCGAAATCATTCTCACTGTCAAATCCGAGCAGCCCAAATTGTGAGTAACCTCTCATTTTCATAGCTTCCATAAGTGTATGTGACTTTATACATAATGTTTTGAAATTAGTTCAGATATTTTGGGAGATGCATGTGGTTGTCAAGACGAGTGTTTTGATGTGATGATCTTGGTGTCGGAGATGCATCCTTGTGCTACAAAATAAATAAAATTCTGAATGCATAAACTGTAAACTAAGCAATAATTACTATGTTAAGAACATTTAGCATAGTCACTCAGAGTCAGTTGACATCGAAACCGCAAGTACAGTAATACAACAACTGTTCAAAGCGACGGCTGTTCACCTGGTTGCGCGGCGGCATACATTGCACCAGTAAAGACTGTTCACGATAAAGTGAGTACTTTTGAAATCAAGCTTAGAAAAATGTCGCACCGAGTGACATGTGCCAGGTAAAGTTGGTAACGATGGATGGAAAGTTGTTAACGCCGAAAAAAACTGTTAGGTAACCATTTGTGATAATTTAAATTATTCCTTACTCTTTCTGCTTTTTAAAAGCCTCAGTGTGTAAAAAATAGCAGATTTATAAAATGTTTACTTTTTTAATATTTTCACATTTTCACTTGACCGAAGCATGAATAAAGTGATGAAGTCCATGGCAATGATAATTTTACATGAGGCAGGAGAATACACAACGTGCATACAATTAGATCCTGAACAGGACTTTATAAAGTGCTAATTTTATCGTGAACAGCCTATACCACTGTACTCGAAACAGCACATGTGGCAGTAGTGATGATTGTCGTCATCGACTTGACTCTTTACCAGGTGGTTCTTACAGCAGCGCATTACTATTCCAGACTTCCCTGCCATTGTGTAAGGACAGATGTACTGTTTATTCGCGAGGGCATCTCCAACAGTAGCAGTGCGTCTTGTATTTTATTTTATTTGTAGCATAAGGATTCATTTCCGACACTATGTTCTTACATCAAAACATTCGTCTTGATACTCCCTTGCATTCCCCAATATATATGCAGTCATTTCAAAAACACTCTGTATACATGTCTATTGGGTGCAAAATTTGACGTGTAAACGAGAGCTGTTACGTAGCTGACAGCTGCTAATCTGTTATAATGTTACCAGCACATTAGTGTAATTAAAAATTTATTGGCAGAAAACACGGAACAACACTCCAGTTGTCTGTAACGCAGTGTTCAGATTGCCCTCTGTCAGTGAATTATTAGAGTTTCGAGATGTACATTGGTATTACATATAAATGTAAGAAATGTTTCAGTAATATACATGATATTAGGTACCGATCTGATATCTGATAATATTCTGGAATCAATACGCAACATTATTAGCACGACATTATAAAATGTGATACAGAAAAAATCCTTTACTACTAAATAAAAAAAAAAACTCGAGTGGGAGTGTGAACCCAGGGCGAAGCAACACTCTCCGAGTGACGGGCTTTCCAGCTGGGACCCATCATCCCCATAAATGACATGAAGTAAGACCCTAGGATGGAGCGGCGCGGGAATGCAAGGGTGGGGGAAAGCGGGAGTATCCGCCGGCAAGCGGAATCGTCCAGCACGATTCCCACATGCGAGAATCTGGGAGTGAACCCGCCGGTGATCGAGCCCGGATCGCCTTGGTGGGAGGCGAGCGCCCTAGCCACTGCTCTACCGCTACCTCTACTACTGAAATTGATAAACACTTTTGTTTTAAATTTACTATATGTTAAAATTTATACTCAACAAATGGTTGCTTAAATATTTATATTTTATTCCATTTGAATCCATATTAAACTAAAATTAATGCAACATCTAAGAAACCATAAGTTTAGAAAATCAAGTTTCTATATAGGGTTACAAGATACTTCTTGGTTGCGACTATTTTCGTAATGTGTACTTCTTAGCGAATCTGTAAAGTAATGTTTAGAATATAGGAAGTAAATGCTTTATAATTTACATATATATATATTTATTTTTGTGTGTGTGTTAATTTAAAGACGTTTTAATTATACCGAAAACTTAAACAAAAATTTATATGTCTACTTATGTATGTCTTAGGTACTTTTCGATTAGCTTCATGGAATTTATATATATATATATATGTGTGTGTGTGTGTGTGTGTGTGTGTGTGTTTTAATTTGAAGTTGATATTTTAAGTAAATCTGTTTCGTAAAAATTTTGAAAAGTTTTCAAGACTATAGGAAGGCAATATACCACAGGAAATAATTAAAAAATACGTAAATGATATGTAAAATATTTATTTACCTTTTAATAAACAGTAATATGCAGCCCCACATTTTTTTTTTTTTTAGATTTATGATACATTCCGACAATGTTATTTTAGTGCAAATTATTTTATAGTTATGCCAACACAGCCTTTATTGTTCAATATAGTAAATCGTGACTACGACACAAAACAAACGGAAGATAAATTTTATTCAGATTGTTACCCATATTTAATAAACAATTAAAACACCCCAATAATGAATGTTGGTACAACGAATCCTTGAAGTTGAAAGAGACTGGCATCATACTGTGTTCAAATGTGTTTTAAAAAATAACAGTAAACTCCTCTGAAGTAAGAGATTACCAAATGTTTTTTTTTTCCTCATCAGATTTGTGGAATCCGGTTTTATGTCTTAATTTTTTGGCATTGTTTTTCAGATATACAGAAAATATATTCAGAAAAACAAATTAAAAAAATTTTACTTGAAGAAATAATGGAGTTGAGAGAGTAGATTATCTAAATTAAAACACATGAAATATGTCTATCAACAATAGAACATTTTAAATTGTAAGCAATAATATTGAACAGTTTTTCTCATCTTACATTTGTAATAATATCGTAGCAACTCTTGCCTACAGTTCATCATTCTATTCCGAATCAGGAACAATGATTGCATACAAGTTATTGATATAATTGGATTGTTATGCACACGATAAGATGAATGCAATTTTTTGTTACAAATACTTCATTTGTAACGTTAGTGACTCTACAATGCGGACACAGTTTTTAAGCTTTGTCAATTCATGCAAAGTACTATTTGCAAAGTAGGATATTCATATTCAGGATTGCCAAAGTATGCGATGTTAAAGTCTACAACTCGACAAATATGCCTGAAATGAGAAGGAAGGAGCAGAGAAATATAAAAGGAATTCGGAATGAAGCAATTTCGGTTGGAAATGGAGCCCGAAACAGTTGGAGCGGTAAATTTACGGAGAGGAAAGTAAGAAAAGAAAGAAAATAACGTCCATGTTGTATTATTTCGTTCAGATTTCAAACTGGGGAGCGATTACCTTCCCTGATGAAAAAAGATATAAGGATGCCGGTGCGGAGTGGGGGCACGAGGCCTGGTAAGGGATGTAAAGACATTCTTGAAGGAAGAGGCGAGGCGGTATAATGTAAGGAAGAGAACGTAAGTGGAGGAAAGGTAAAGAAAGGAGAATGCCTTGTAGAATACAAATATATTTTCAGTCATCTCTTGAATGAAACCTGTAGCAAATTGAGATGAACATGAAAATAAGTTAGTCCGCGGTGAGCTACGTGAAAACATGTAGGCACATATGAAACATGCATACCCAGAAGATGCTATGTGTGCGTGTATGTGTTTGCTGTACGTTTGAGCGTTGAACATTTACAACAAGGTTTACTTGACGAGGTGAAAATATTTCATGTTTGAAGCAGTTACTTACGTTAATGTAGGCTAATAATTATCAGGTTTGTGGCTCCTCAAACTTTCACACCTAGCGGAAAGGTTACTTCACTACTGGCGCTGAAGTGACTTCTTTAAACGTGAATTACCAACAGCTAGGATGTAAGTACACCCTATAAGTTGTATAGTTGGCACCATTAGCTGTGCAGTAGCTTAGATTCTTGGCGGAATTTATTATTTATTTTTTTTATAAATATCGATAAGTAGGGTACGTGTATTTATGGCTGCTGCTGAACAGTCTGCATAAATAAGTATTTCAAGTTTTACAGACATAAAATTTAATTTCCTGCCGGAAGTTTTTTATTAGACTCTTTATAGCATTAATACGCAACAATAAATGCACAAACAAACAGATTAACTCTCAAGATGTGATTAAATGAGTGGCCAAACAAAAAAATATATATAGTAGATTCAACTAAATATACTGTTTACAGTCTAATGTATTTTCGCCCAATACAGAAGTTTTGTTTATTCAAACTAGTAGTATATTAGATGAACAAAATTAATTTTGTAGCTTTTCAAGTTTTGTTTACTAAACAATTTATTTTGGTGGGCAACCAAATATGTTTGTGGCCCTATACAAACAGGAATTTTGTTGGGGCATATTTGTGGCCATATGCAAACAAATATTTTGTTGGCTCGAACAAACCTTCCTCTCTGTGCAGTTTAACTATGATTCCTATGGCAGCCAACACTGCGGATCATGTTATGCTTGTACGACGCCGGTAGGAGTAGTTTGCATTAAGATCTTGCCTTGTCACGAAGGAGTCTTGCACTGGATGTAGGGAGAATGCCAGGTGTCGATGATTGCAGTAAATCGGTTAATGATAAATTTATTTACGACGTTTTAACTATAGTCAAAATGTGCTCTGTTATCATTAAGTTAGGGTTAATGATATAATCTGTACACTCTTCATGGATTAAATTTAAAGTTCGGCATTTGTGAGATGAAACAGACGTTATAATATTCGGAATTGAACAGCTTTCAGCTTAATTTAAGCTTGAGAGTAGAATGATTTGGGGAAGTCGTTCATAAGGTGCAGTGGGTCCGGCGCTGGCACCGACCACCATGTTGTGACGTCACCCGACCGCCATCTTGGATTTCGGTAAGCTCAACTTTGACACATGACCTTTGACCTTGACCTATTGCCCGTAACCGTAAATGTCCTTGAACTCAAAAATTCCTAGAAAACCTACAAAATTATAAAAAAAATTACATTTATAAAAATTAAAAAAAATACTAAAATAATTTTTGTTGAAAATTATTTAAAGAAGTACATGTAGGAGGTCAAGGGTTCGATGACAGATGGATCAACTAAGCTCCCGACACGACCGACCTTCGTAAGGTCAACTAGGGCCCACCTCATTAGCCATGTAAGATGTCGATGACCTTTACCTTAATGCATAACCTTGATCCCACTACAATGACCTTGAATGACGGTGAACACAAAAATTACCAAAAAAATTTACCAAAACCCATTTTTTTTAGTTTTAATTTTTTTATTCTAGCAAAGTCCCAAAAAATTTTTCGAAACTTAACTCAAGACTGAAGACTCAAGATGCAGGACACAAGACTCAAGACTAGAGATGCAGGGCACAAGACTCAAGACTCAAGATTAAAAACTCAAGATGTAAGATTCAAGACTCAAAACCCAAGATGTAAGACTCAAGACTCAAAACCCAAGCCTCAAGACTCAAAACCCAAGATGCATGACTCATGACTCAAAACCCAAGACTCAAGACTCAATACCCAAGACCCAAGAGTCAAGACCAAATATCCAAGCCTCAAAATTCAAGACTCAAGTCTCAAAACCCAAGATTCAAAACCATTAAACATTAAACAAAATACTTTTACATTACGGGAAAATATTACAAGGGAAATAATACATACTATATCAAACCAGCTAGAACGGTGTTATCGACTGAGTTGCAGCACCCAGGACTTGAAAGAGAATGAACAGTAACAAAAAACATGTATAATAAATGATAACGTAGTGTGCGCGTTCTTTTTCACAAAATTCTGGAATTTTTGAACAGATTGCGAATCAGTCACGTTTATTCCACTGAGTCCTAAGCACATGCGCTGTGTCCGGTTTGTGAGGAATTACACTTGTAGCCTATTATTTCTAGGACATGATTCTGTTAATTTGGAAGACGCAGATATTTCTTATTCGTTTAACTACTCAGCAAGTAGTATGTTTAAAAAAAACAAATGAGTGGATGGTTTTAATTTCAGAAAATTGAAACTGTGAGATTATGTTGTTATAAGTGTAATGGTGTCTGCAGAATTAGCGCGATGAACACTACAATGTTTAATCAAATGCATTGGTTTTTTTTTTTTTTTAGAGTAGGATTCCTATTTTACTTTTCTCAACCGATGTATGTTTTAGTTTACTGAGACGTCTGTCAATTCCCACCAATTTTCAAAACACAAGACCTGTCGAAGTAACTTACCCCACGCAAGTGTAAAAGTGGCAATTTTATATTATATTTGTGGCAAGTTGTGGTGTTACAATTTGCGCAAATATATCAGTGTAGGTCACATTCTGTTCCCAATGTGGGAACATTCGTTTCAACTATGTGAGCCTGAAAAATTATAATTACATTTAAAAAATCTTGCAAATAAAATACAAAAATAAAGAATCCACTTTGGTGGCGTTTACAATGAGTGTGTGACGTTGTATCTGCTGTAATGATCTTTGTTGCAGATGGACCATGGCGTAGTTGTGCTCCCACCAATGACGCTGTTCGAGGCTGACAAGCAATAGACAAACTTTCTTGTCGCTAAGTTACAAGTAGATAGTATACAGATAATTCGTTACAACACTCGACAATAGTCCACACTAAGACTTGTAGGAAAGTTGCAAAAATAAAATAAAATACATTTGGTTCTTTTCACTCCACGCTTCAAAGACCAACGTTTCTTTCACACTGTGGCTTTTAGATAACTCACGCACTGAGCGATTGACATTTTCACATTGTTTCAAGGTTCTGCATCCACTTTCCTGTGTGTTTGATAATCTGGCCTATCACGGCTCCGAACTTTATTTCTTTAAGAATGTAATCAGTTTTTATTCTGCGCTGGATGGACCTTAATAATGCCATCATCCATACATGCCTTTATTCTTTCTGTCTCCCCCACCTGAACGTTCTTCACTTCCAAACCACTGTAAAGGAATCGTCTTAAATTTACATAATTATTAGGCTGTTGCATTTCAGACAGTGATCTATAAGAAGACACAATTAATGGCGACACGATAGCAAGCATAACGCATATAGAATCGTTGTAAATGCTTTTACATCGCTATTAATAATAAGTGATAAGGGCCGCAATTACTATTATTTTCCCAATAGCTGGAATATACGCTGGCTAATGGTGGCAGTTACACAATAACAATTTCCTCAATATTTTTTATGCATCGTACATAGTAAAAAGTTATGGTAACAAGTGGAGCATAACGAGATGTCCTCTGGACATCTATTTTCATGATTTAGCATTTTGTTGGCGACAGGCAGGCATCCTTCTAAGCAAACTTCAAGAGATAGACGAGAAATGTATTCGTGAGAGGAGTGCGTCGTACAAGAAAATTTTTGTCTACCTTTCACTACGAATTTCCTGTATTATCAATAACTTAGGTTTCACATGTGTCATTGGAGAAGATAACTGGCAAAATCATATTATTTTTGCGGTTTCAGCATATACATTCCATTTATTTCGATGGGTAGTAGTACAGGAGCAAATTGCTTTGCAGTATCTACTTAACAAAGACTAAACCTCGTGGCAGGTGAAATTTCCACCTCACAAAACAATGTTTAGGAAATACACTTGAGTAATCTGTTTTCTCATCTGGTGGCAATCTACTACCAGTTATCTAAAATCGCTTCTGCCATTGATTCGTATTTCCAAACTCAGATATTTCTAAATACCATGATTTTCGTTACTTACGTTGTTGGTCGACTTGCACGTGTATTTGTTCTGCAAAGTGATAGTAATCCCACAGCGCCTATCACTGCAATACAGTCACTCTTCAGAGAGAGCGCATAAGAGTCCAGCTGACGAAGATGTCTCTGCGAGTGAGTTACGGAGGAGAAGCTTCGAAACTTATTCGACACTTCCTTCAGCAAACTGACGTTCTAGAACTCAATTTCATAGTGTTTGGATGCTTCGCTGTGAACAATCGTGTCCTGCTATTTCCATAAGCTTCATAGCAACGCACATAGTAGTGATGGTGTAATTCAACAAACATTAAATGTCAAATGTTATGCATAATTAAAGGTATATGCTTCATTAACGAGCACTTGTAGAAACGGTTTTCTTTTAGATTCACGAATTAGCGTTTAGAAGTTCATTGCACACTCATGTTTAAAAGAAAGCTCATGTGTGGTGTTTTTGAACAATGATTTTTTTTTTTAGTTCATTCAGCGATACTGTGGCGTTTTGCTTGTGAACACCCATTTCACGAATAAAATCGGGCAAATAACCAATTATTCACGTAGGTACCCGACGATCGTGCTTGGCGAAGGGACACGCTCAATGCGACGTAAGTCCGGACAGGCGTATTTTATCGCTCAGCTTATGTATTTTTTATGAGCACCGGAACGGTAGCGTATTGTTTGGAACTCATAGAGTACTCATAGAATTTAGCTGGAACAGTACATAACTGTGGGATAAGAAGCAGAGTATTCTAAAACTGTTTTTCGTTATACATTTACCTGAAATTTCACAAAGGAGATGCACTGAACAAAAAATTCGATAGGCCAAAATTTTGCGGGGAATTAGTGTTTTGTCGTAATGCTCGCAGGACTATTAAATTACTGTTGATATTGTGTGGCAAATAAAATAGTTTGGAAGTTTGGAGAAAACATGTGGTTTTATTTTGTACACTAATTTAATGTTGTATGCTAAGTTTTAACAGCGAAATAAAATTGTGAATGGAAAATATAAGAAAATTCTGACAAAATTAATTGAGAATTTTTAAAATCACCCGGTTGTTAATGACAGTTTAATTTACTCAACTTTAATAAAGCTTTGTATAGATAACTAGTTTATATTTTCATGCATATAATCTACATATCACTATACAGATAATATATATTATACATAATTATATAAAGAAATATGTTTATATATATATATATATATATATATATATATATATATATGCACTGTTGCAGAAGAAACTTTTCTTTTCTTTCACCTTGCAAATAAAATCTTCCTGAAAATATTTTCTGCTTGGCAATTACTGTATTGTTGTGACTTCTCTGGCATATTTGCAAAGATAAAAAAAAAATAATAATAATTTCACTGAGAAAAGACCTTTCAGTTTTTTTAAACCATGCGTTTAAAAGAAACGGTCCAGCAACATGTTATTGCAGGACTTTGGGAAATGCTTCATGTGCTTTTATGTAGGAGGACGCAAGTTGGTACATTCCTCGTGTGCCCATGTTCTATTATTGGTGTAAAAAGAACAACAAACATTTTTTTAAAGAGGATATACTTGTTTCACAGACACAAAGTGAGACGACGATGTACGCTACTGGCTTGTGAAATTAACTTAGTTCTCTATCTTCTGGTTGTTTTGAAATCACTTGGCTTATATTTATACTTTGTTGATAAATGGTAATCTGGTCTCTTTCAATACATGGTAAAAATTGAACTATTGACAGTATTTGTACGAGATTTGTTGGCGAAAGAAGCAACAAAGTAATGTTCCTGAACACCATCGATATTAAATGTAAATACTCACTATGAAGATGTCCACTGTTGTACACACTGTAGAAAATCTTCCATATGCAGCAACGAACAACATTGGTACTTCACTATCCTGGATTTGCCCTCAACCATATCCCAGAGTCCTCTGTGCAATAGGAATTCAAGTACTAATAAAATGAGATCCACTGACTGGAGGCGTTGAGACGTGTAATCTTACAAGGGCGACACTTTGATCCCTTTCTTAAGGTTGATGCCCAAACTTCGATGTTCCTTTTAGTAGAGTGCCCATACATAAGAAGAATCATCTATAGCACAATAGCTTCAACACAAGCAATGAATTACTGACTCTTAAGAAATTTCTACATTTATATGTAAATGTATCCTGAACTTGATTCAAAATTTTCACCTGTTGAAACGTAACTATTCCCTTACAAACAAGCACCTCTCATTTGAATATCATCAAAAGGGAATGTAAGAACCAGCAACACCGATGCACTATAGAGTAGATGTAATCATTTCTTGGTCTCTGCTGGTGATATATTTTCTCTCTGACATCACCATACTGTGTTTATCTGGACAGTTGTTAGCTCCCTTTTGTCTATATTTAATATACGAAAAGCAGCAATGTTGTTTTGTTTGTATCAGTTTTTTTCAAGAAAATATAAATAACTACTCTGTATTTAACCCTGATAGTAATGCTGTAAATGTATATTATAGTTGTCTTAAGACCGAGCTTTGGCAATCTCTTCATAAATAGCTTTAACAACCCCTTAATAGCGGTTTGTTATTATTAATAAATCTAGAAGAAATGTAGTACGATACGGTGGCTTGGAAAGTCAAGTGCCAATAAATAACCTGCAGTTATACCAACAAACAATCTTGTTAGGTTAGTAGATGGTAGATGACATCCTACTATAAAAATGTATGGTTTTTGTCTGTAGTTAAAAGCTGCAGAATGAGCAGAACTCTTTTCTTTTGTGTGTGAATTAATTGTATTATGAACAGTACGGGTTTCGTATTATGTCATCCAGTATTACTTTCATAAATTATTTTCGTTGGTTTCGGGCACATACATGCTAGTAAATACGTTACAAACATTTCAATCATTTAAATTTCTCCCTCTTTCTTAACTAAATGAACACTTTACGGGGACAAGAGATTGAACTCCTACCTCAGAAATATACAGTAAGTCTGTCATTCGTTGGGACGTGGGTCCGACTCCCGGTCCGACGATCCTCATTCATGTTTTTTTTATTTTTCCCGGAATCACTTCAGGCGAATGCTGGTATGGTTCTTTTACAACAGGCCATGGGCAATGCCACCCCCGCTCTTGGTTCTCTGGGCAACTTGCCACGTCTCTATTTAACTCGCTGTTGACGAGGCGTTAAGCCCTTCCCACCATCAGCAATATAGACCAGTGTAGCTTATACTACACCAGCTGCGATACCATATATTTTTTTAAAGTTATAATATTTTGCTGTTTTATAAACTGTCTTGATGTAACTTGTGCTTGAATGGAGGCGAGTTTTGTGTTCTTATAATTTAGGATTATAAGTAATATTGAACTAATAAAAAAAATTAAATACGTAAGGGCTTGTTTAGCTTCGTGCATCAAATTTTGGCCCCTGCCTTATCTGTCTACGCCCACCATTCTGTCATTTTACCGACGTTCTTTTTACGTTCAGGCTCTTAAGTTTCTTCGCATATTGGAAGTTCGCGCTTTTTATTTTAATTCTCTCAATGTGCACTTTTAATTATTTTCTCTGTATCGTATTATGAGACTTTTATGACTAATATATTCATCTCTTTAAGGTCACACTCGGTATTAGGTCTTCTTATTGATTTCAGTATAATCATTACATCCACATATCACACTTAATTTTTACCCCAACTATCGGGTTTTCGCTTCCAAATAACAAAGGAAGGATTACCGTAGCCATATATAATTATATCTCCTTTCAGACGGTGATACACAAGAAGTCTTAACACCTATTATATGGCGACACATTATCAATTACTTTAACAGGTAAAATATTGAAAAAAAAAAAAAAACTTTTATTTTGAATTCCAATTGATATCCAACGTTACCACCCATATTTGCCAATGTAAGGAGTCTATGGTGAAACATAGTGGCGGTAGTGAGATAGCAATTTATCGAGCATTTCTTCACACCTACACGGACGACACTTACGGCAACAAGCAGAGCATAACGCGCCCAGAATTGCTTCCATTACCTTAATGAACATTTAATGAAAATCTATGTTGGCTAGAGGTTTCAAAATACAGTTCTCCTTCTCCCCTTGTAGTGTACTGCGAACTACGACAGTGTGTGAAAGATGAAGGCCTTTAGTTCCATATATACACTACATTCAGCCATTAGACCGGTGTTTTATTTCAGTAAGATACTGGGTGTTGCCCCTGTTAAGATGGTGACCGAAGACCTTCGTGACAAGTATAAACTGTCTCCAATATGGCTACTGTACTCGTTGGTGTTTTACACTGCAGAGATGTGGACAAAATACGACACAATACACCTTTCATTGCAGAGACACAAATTTATTGACCCTATATTTAAAATCTTGACAAATTTCCTCTGGAATACAAAGGACTTTACTTTTATTTTGCTTGCTTTAGTATATCGTTGGCGACAGGCAGGAATTCTCCTCGTTAAGTTTCAAGAACTCGACGAGAAATTTCTTCTTGAAAGGAGTGCGTTATACAAGAAAACTGTTGTCTATCTATCTGTACAAATTACCTGCCTTGTCACTATCACTTCAATCCCATTCGTTTCGTATGTGATAACTGCAAACATAAACTAACTGGGAAAAACTTGTTTGTGACTCTATGGCGGCTTATATATTTCATGTACATCGATGGGCAGGAGTACAGGAACAAACTACCTTGCAGTATCTGCTAAAACAAAGCTGAATCTCTTGGTAGATGGCATTTCTGCTACGCAAAACAATGTTCGAGGAGTACACTTGAGTCGTCTGCTTTCTCATCTGATGGAACCTATGATAAGGTGTATGAAATCGCTTATACCATTAATTCTCATTTCCAAAATAAGGTATTTCTTAATATCATGTTCTTTGTTACTTATGCTGTTGGTCACATTGTACAGGTAATAGCACTGCGAAGCGATAGTAATACCACAATGCATGGTCTAATGGATATGTTTAATTTTTTCTACCTGTTCAGTAACTTGTGTAGGATGCTTCTCGTTGTGCATCACTACAACGCTGTCACTCTTCAGAGAGAACGACTCAGAGTCCAGCTGACAAAGTTGTCTCTGCGAGTCAATCACGAGGAAGAAGATTCGAAAATTTTTTGTCAATTCCACCAGCAAACTGATCTTCTCAGGCTCGATTTCGACGTGTATGGATGCTTCAATGTGAACAATCGTGTCCTGCTACCTCCCATTAGCTTGATAGTCACCTATACAGTATTGTTGTTGTAATTTAACATATATTAAATATTGGTTTTAAAGGTAACTTATTATAGATATTCGTATCTGTTTTAGGGTTTATTTGTATATGACAACTAAAATATGCGCATATTTGGGAGATCTATACACAAGTCTATTTTAAATTATTGGCGATATTATTGTATTTTGATTGTAAGCATAAACATTTTGTACAGTCTGTTCGCGGGTTCTTAGCAATTTTAGAATCAAACTTTTGAAAAATCACTCCATGTATGACATAAATTTTTGCTTTCTAAATATGTGATGCACCACAAGCATTTTATACTTGTGTTAACATAAAAATAACATATATTTTATCAAATTGATTTTTACTTATATTGTATCAACAAATTGTAACGTTTCATTTTATATATGAAAAAGGAAAAAAAAACTGACCAACTGACTGGCTGACTAATTGGCATATCAACACCCAGCATCAAGTATTGGCTCTAGAAACACGACATTTTTAGGAAACATTCATTATAAAATGTAGGTAGCCACTAAGTAAGGTTGTTTTTTTTTTTTTTTTTTTTTTTTTTTTCAACTCCTAAAGGGGTGGAATGGGGGTTCACGGTTTGCATGAAGAAAATATATATAGTCTAAACCATTGGTCCCAGAAATATCAAGAGTAGTAGGCATGTACCATTACTGCGATATAAATTACCTTTGACCTTTACCTTTTCACATAGCACTGGCACGTTGTATGCACTTTGCACATGCATCTTACAAATGTATCTTGCACATGCACTAGCGCATGCAGGTTCACATGCAGTTTCACATTCACTCCATCACCCCCCCCCCCCTCATACCCACGGTCATGACCACCAACCTCCCCTGTCCGGATGTGTGATGAGTTGTTTTGGCGGGCGTCTTGGGTTGGGGAGCCGCCAAAGTGGGTAGTTCTGAAGACCGGTGGGTGGATTGGAACTGGGTTCGATTCCCGTACTAGGTAATTTTTTTTTTGCGTGACTGCACAGTTACATTACAAATGTTAACTCTTCGGCAGCTGGAGAGAGAGTGAGGTGTTGCGAATTACACAACACATGTTGACTCCTTGCCTGCTGGAGAGAAACTGACGTGTGGAGTTGCTGGATCTCAAGTCAGGAGATTGGGAGGGGGAAATTCAGTTGCATAGGGAAAAGCTCTTGCATAGGGGAGGGTTTTTTTATATTAATTGTATTATGTAATGAATTACATAATAGTGAAATGAATATTCACAGATTACACACATGCACAATAAATGCATTTCGTAATTAGCTATTATTTAATCGACATGTTGCGTACTCAGCAAATCTGTACACATCCTCTCGCTGGGAGTGCTATCTCTCAAATGAAGTCAATTCAGCAATATCAATGACTTTTTTCCCCTGCTACCATATTGGCTTGCAGCCAGGTGCTAGGGTGTGTAGGTTTAAGGTTTCGGACCTTGGTTCGAGTCCCCTTCAGGTCAGAAATAAATTTTGCATTTATTAATGTAATGACTAAGTATGGGTAAGGGTATGCGTTTAGGTTTTCGGAGCTTGGTTCGACTGCTCCTCAAGGCAAAAAAAAATTTTAATAAATATATTTTAATCCCATAACGACAACATTGAAAGGGAAAGGGGTGAGGGGGGAAGAAGGGAGTCCCTGCCGAGGGTAATTAAATTTTATTTCATACCAAGTACAAATGTTGACTCTTTGCCTGCCGGAGAGAGATGAGATATTGTTGTCCCTTAGATTGTCGCATCCCAAATGACGAAGCTGGAAGAAATAGGGAAGGGGATGATGGTTCGTCAACTGGCTGAGGTGAATGCATGTAGTAAATAATGAATAATTAGATTATTTACTTATGCAATAAAATATTTAAATCATGCAATGGTTAAGTACATACTTGCATAATAACTTTTTAATGCACCGGAAGTCTATTTATGTACTTGCACAACCCCTAATTACACTTCCTGTCGCTAATACCACACATTCTAGACAAACATGTGAATGCATATATCCTTAGAATTTACTCCGACCTGATATAATGGAATTCCATCAGGTACGTACCGGCAACACATCGAGCAAGTCACTGCATATCCTAACAAGTCTGAATGCATCCAAGACCATTTTTAAATAGTTATTTTAGGAAAGGTTTGTTTTGATTGGCTGAAAAATTCTCGCACTCTTCTGAAGAATGGCATAGTTAATTGTTATCTGCGTAGACTAACATTATAACCCATTCAGACCTAGTGTACACAATTGCCTAAATTACGCTCGTGTAGGTAATTTTTGGTCTGTGCTGCACACTGCGGAAGCTCAATCACCAATGATCTTACCTGTTGGTAAATGATTCGCAAACTATCATATTGGCCTAGGTCATAATTGGTTTATGTAACTGTAGCCGAAAACATAGTCTACTGCTCATTGGCTGTAACCACAAAACATGTGTTATGACAGCTTAAGTACTGCACGCACAATAAAATATACTGTTTGCAACTCCTGAAACTGTAAATTAAAGTGGGTCTGAAAGGATTAATAGATAAAACTTCTAAACAACATTTCGACAGAATTTAAAAAAATTAGTCGAGGACGATATGCTATGGATGCAGTATAGGCTTACATCGAGAGTGTTGAGGACTTGTTTCATCACTTATCAAGAGTATATATATATATATACATATACATACAAGTAATGAATAACAAGTGAGAGTATTTGCACATAGTGGAATAACTACACACAACTAGTATCTACATAGTGATTCGAGAACCAGTCATGGTAACTGGATTATTTTAATTGCCTAACAAGTAATGAATAAATATCCACATGCAATAGTATTGGTATAATAAGCTGAAACTAAGTACCCATCGACCAATGAAACACAACTGAAGAGGTTGGAAGACAACTGTAGTATTAAGGAGATAATTTTTGCTTCATATCTCATCAAGTATACTGAGAGTTTATTCACATAAAGAATAAATACACGTAATTAGTATTTATGCAAAGAACAAGCAGAAAAATCATAAGACCTTGGTCAAGTTTTCATCTTTGTCTATCGCAGAATCGATACTGACGACAGCCAATTAGCAATGATGCAGATCACACTACCATGTTCGTCGAAGTCAAAGGCAAGATCTTTTTAATTGCATTTCGTCTTCACGGGTGGGAAGAAAACACATTATATAGAATTATGTATATTCCTATTATTTATATAATTATGTACACCCCTTATAATATATACAATTATATATACCCATCTTATATATAATTATGTATATTCCCTTATGTGTAACTATGTATATTCCTATATTATATATATATAGTGTTTCTTTCTGGGGTAAACATGTATTTGGGTTTTCTCAGATTGCACCCATACTATGAAGATGAAATGCGATTACGAAAAGATCTCGCCTTTGACCTCGATGAAAATGGTAGCACAATCTGCATCATCGCTAACTGGTTGTCGCCAGTGTCGATTCTCTGAGCGACAAAGCTAATGACTTGACCAAGGTCTTATGATTTTCTACGAATTTAAAATTTTCTAAAAAAAAATCGAGTTAATTGTGACATGCAGTTTAGTAATCCCTCTTTTAAATCTCAAGTATGCTACAGTATCGTGGAGATTTAGTCGAAATAATGGCAGTAACCGGGATTATTTCCATGTAATAATTTGATGACAACTACAGACAGGTGTTGTGGTGGTTACAGATCTTTGTTCGGTTCCGTTACACATTATCAGACACTCGATGTTCCATCTTAAAATTTGTTCCCAGTCTTTGTAAGAAGCTAATGTTCCAGGTTCAACTTCGAAGGTGGGTACCGTCCATAGGACTCAATTTATACCATGTATATAATATATTATATAGAAGATGATGCAAAATTGCATGACAATACTTCGGGGAAACATTCCTCACATCTGGGGGATGAAAAAATGTTATATGACCATAGGTCCGTAAACCCTTCGTTTCTTTACTACAACCCGTAATACATAACGTACAGTGTATGGCCCGCGGCCTAGATCTTATGTTATTGAGGAATGCCCTCGCAGCTGTAATTGGCAGCCCTATACCAGCCCCCGAGGAGCCCTGATTAAAATCCACTTGACTTTTCTTTGTGGGGACATTTAAAGGCATTTGCTTATGCAACCCCAGTGGACGATGTGGGCACCCTCCGTAACTGTATTGTGGTGGGTTGCGAAACAATCAGGAATTTTCCAGGGTTTCATCAACGCATCCGGGTGTCCATGTAATGGTGGGTTGTTGTATGTGTTCATGCTGAGGGAGGGCATTTTGAACATTTCGTTCAGTGCCGACGATAAGCTTTCACACATGTGTAACTAATCCTGTGCAGTTGCTACTGTTCTAGTGTAGTGCTGTAGGGTCTGTCGTGTATAGTGCAACTTAACGCTGCCATGACATTCCACAGTATACATTGTACTTTATGTAATATGGGATGTAGTAAATAAACGAAGCATTTGTGGACCTATACTCATATGATATTTTTTCATCTTCCAGATGTGAGGAATGTTTCTCAGAAGTATTGTCAAGCAATTAATTTTACAAAATCCTGTGTGTATATGTATAACCATCCCAGCAAACACGGAAAATACGGGCCGGAATCGGGCCGGTAAAAGCTAGCCGACAAACACAGGCCAGCCGATACCGGCCCGCTTTCTTATGCTGGAATCGGACCGATAAAAATATAGACTGGCGGCTGATTGTTTGCCGACAGTGTAAAAAAATTCACCGTACCGCTACCAGCAAGATACAAAATGTATTCCGGCCCAACATACACGAAAAGTACGAGCCAGAATCGGGCTGTTAAAAGCTAGCCGACAAACTCCAGACAGCCTATACCGGCCCGCTGTCTTATGCCGGAAGCGGCCCGATAGATGTATGGACTGGCGGCTAACTGTTAGCCGACAGTGTCGTACCTGCAATGGCTGGATTTTGTTACGATGCCGGGCCTGCGACCGCTGGATGTCGTTACGAATCCGGGCCTGCGACCGCTGGATGTCGTTACGATGCCGGGCCTGCTACCGCTGGATGTCTCTGTGATGCCGAGTCTGCTACCGCTGGATGTCACTATGATGCTGAGCCTGCGACGGCTGGGTGTCGTTACAATACCGGGCCTGTGACGGCTGTATGTCATTACGATACCGGGCCTGCGGTGGCTGGATGTCATTACGATGCAGGGCCTGTCCAAAAGTTTGTCGGCAAAAATATACCATATTTATATATTATTGTGATAAAGTGCATTGTCTCGAAAACGTAACCGGGCTGGAATCAATATGATAATAGCCAGCTTACCAGCAAGACAAGTATGCCGTATGGGAATCGGCCCAGAAACATTTTTAAGATGCTTGCAACATGTTTGCTCTGCGATACGATGCCGACATATTTTCGGTGATATCCATCTGTTATCCTAAAAAATACAGCGGGCCACTGTCTTTTATCTAACGGCAAACATTTTGTCTCAAAAATCAAGCCATTAACAGCTAGCTATCATCTTGCCTATTCAAAACGCTTTCCAAAAGTTTGTCGGCAAAAATACATCACTATATCTTTATTATGATAAAGAGCCTTGTCTCGAAAACGTTTCCAGGCCGGAATAAATAAGATAATGGCTATCTTACCGAAACGACAAATATGTCGTATGGGAGTCGGCCCAGAAACATTTTTAAGATGCTTGCAAGATGTTACGCAAAAAAGTGGCTCAAAAGGTTGCGTTTGGTTACATTATAGTCTTTGGAAAAAAAGTTGCGTTAAACTTAGCGTTTTAGTGCATCTGCGAAATACGCGTAAATAGTTGCGGTTGAGCACAACGGCAAAAACAAAAGTGACTCAAAAAAATTGAATACGTAAAAAATAAAATATTTTATATAATAAAGATGGTTCAGTTGCTAAATGTGTTAAACGTAACCAAACAATTTAAGAAACTTTCCGAACTTACAGTTGAGCAGTCCTATCCCATAAACAATGGTGAAATAAATGATACACGGTATGGATAAAAAGTGATAATTACTTCTGGAAATTTTAAAGAAAAACCTTACCAGACATATATGTTCAGAAGTTTTAAATGATGTTAATCGTGGAGGTATAAGTTTTGCGTATGATGGAATGGTGGATTGTGGTGTTAAACAAATGTATTCTTCGGCTTTTAAAAGAGTAAATGATCGTAGTCGTATAATTAGACATCAGTAGATTTTTTATTTGTGCTCATATCTCTATAAAGTTTTAATGGTTATCCAATCATTAAAACACAATTATCGCTCTGACTTCGGCAATGTGCTACAACACAGTCTAATTAAAAATGTAGATACATATATCCAAATTCGACATATTAAAGTAGTCGAAACATTGAATTCTTTTTCTAAATCTTTCATTGCACTTTCTATAGAAATATTATTCATCTTTATCACATGAAACCTTAATAGTTTTTAAACTAGTAAAGTTATTATTTATAGAATATGACTACTTCCAACCCAAAGAATACCTATGGTCTCATCTCTAATGCCACTGTTCTTTCGGACAAATCAAAATTAGCTTACCTTTTTTCATCCTTAATTTCAACTATTATTTCATTAACTTGATTTGTTTGCACTGGGAAAAATAATGGATAAGCTGGTTCGTAATAGATCGTGTCGTCAAATCCAAATGTTGTTCTTGGTTTAAAAGTGGTAATTATATTAGTTTCTCTATGATTATATTCATCATGTTGTAATATTATACCATTTACTTTATTACAGTGTATATTTATTGTTTCAAATGGAACAAATTTTGGAATTGTAACCCCATAATGGTCCACATTTGCTTTCAGAGTTTTATTTTCTAGGAAACCCAGAAGTTTTCCTATTGAACCCCGTTTTCCAAAACTTTAATTTAAGTATACATTTTACTTTCATTCTGTTTGTTATTTTATCCAGCTCGAAAGATATATCATTTTCTTTCTCATCCATTGAATCTACGCTAAATGAAAAAATTGTTTTTATGGTTTTTTTTAAGATCTGTTAAGCTATATTGGCCAACTGGAATTTCAACTGCTGATTCCATATCATTCTGGCTCACAAAATATAGCTTATTTTTCCCTGAGATAATTTTATGCATTAGATAAGTAGTGTAGAACTGAACTAAAGCCAATGAGTGGCCCTCTATCTCTACAGGGTAATGTATTCTTTTCTTCAACACTGATTTGTGATCTGTTAGTTTGAATACTTTACTCATTTATTATATTATTAAAAAAATATATTAATAAATGAGCAAGAAAAACATGAAACATGTAGACTGGGATATTAAAATAAGAATACCAGACAAGACTCTATCGACAAAACGTCATGGAGAATTATTACCTAATAATATTCGATGTTTGATAGTGGGTCCTAGTAACTGTGGAAAAACTACACTTATGACATATTTTTTTATATATGCTCAGGGATGGTTGGACTTCGGCACTCTCTATGTATGTTCAAAAAATCCAGACAAACCAAAATATATCAATTTAAAGAAAGATACAGATGTAGCATCAAAATTATTTAATGAAACGATAGCATACTTCTTTCCATCAAATGAAGAAATGGTTGATGTAAATGAATGGCATAAAGAGTCTGTAGTTGTTTTCGATAATATCATACTTGAAAATCTAAATATGGTAAGGGATTACTTTACTCGCGGTAGACACAAATATATTGATTGTTTCTATTTAGCCCAGACATACTCAAAAGTACCTAAGCAGCTCATAAGAGACAATGCCAATTTTCTTTGCATATTCAGACAAGACGATACTAGTCTTAAACATATTCATAGTGATTTTGTTGGTGGTGATATGTCATTTGAGAAATTTAGGGAGACCTGTTCAAAATGTTGGAATAATGAATATGGTTTTGTTACAATAGATATGACTCGTAAGTTTAATAATGGTAGTACCGTAATAAAATTAAAGACTTTTTAAATTCTTAGATTATAAGTAAGTTTTGTTTTTAATGGAAGTGTTTCCATTAAAAACTAACATAATCTGATCTTTTTAAATGTATTCATATACCATAACTATTTAAATAAACACAATTGTACCTTCGGGGACATTGTCGGCTTTTGGTATTTATTAAAAAATATATCATATCATCAGGGTATACTTCAAAAGATTTATACATGTCAATTTTTTTCCGTTCATGGCATAAGTTGATAACACTTTTATATTTTTCTGGTTTTATTATTATTTCAACTATAGTTCATCTTTCATAAAAAAAAATTCTATTTGATTACCAAAATACTTTTTCGTTTGAACTGTATTTCCCAACTAAACGAAGAATGTTAATTCTGTTTTTCTGATAGTACTCTAAATTGACTGTATCCATCGGTGCAATGGGATCTCCCACATGTCTTAGTCTTTTTTGTTCAAAATCTATATTATTATCTACTTCCAAGTAAGTAAGATAGGCTTTATCCAATAATCTTTTATTTCTTGTCAGTGTGGCTATAAAGTCGTTGAACAGTGTGTAGGAAACAAAATCATTAGGATTGATCTTCTCAGTAGTTGTATCATTGTCCGTGTGTTCTTTAATTTGATCTTCAATCCAAGAGCTCATTAATGCATTTCCACATATATCCATTGTTTATTAATAGTGAAATAATTTTTGGAAATGTAAAATTATGTGAAGTGATTTAGCACAATTACACACAAATAACCACAAGTTACTTGATCGAAATTTTTAATTATATCATCGTTATAAAAAATATTACTTCCGAGACATGGTATTAATTGTTGGGGTGGATTGCCACCAAATGAATCAAAATAATATTTGTTGTTTGCTTTTTTCCAATAGCATACCCAGTGTGTACCACAGTTTGTTGAAACATCTAGATTAACAATCCCACATTCATTATCGGATGGCGTGTTAAGTAGCTCCTCGATCATAAATACACCTCGAAAATTTTTTTACCATTTTATCAATATGAAAGTTACTGAGTGGAGTTATTTTTTTTTTTTAACATTCTTACCCCACTTAACGTTTTTCAATCCCTTGCAGTATTCCTCCATCGCTAAATTATGTCTGCGTTGTTCTTCCAATTCTTGGTTTTTCTTCTTAGCATTAATTACTGACATAGCGATAGATGATGTACCACCAGCTTACGCTCCTAGAGCTCCCAATGCTGTGAAAATTAAGGGTAAAAATCCACCCTTGTGAACTGTCAAACCATTTCCAGTTTTCATTTCTTTGGACATTTTCTTAAGTGGTGGAACTGAAATTGTGATAGTCATTCCTTTGTCCTCCTTTAATTTCTTGTTTTTACGTTCCAATTGGTTTTTCGTTAGGAAAGAATCAATATTCAAATCCTTCAACTCCTCGTTAGGAACTTGAAATACAATGTTTTTTACTTTCATTTTTATAACAAATATTTTATCATTTCATTTTAATTCCCCAGCCAAGCTTACGTTTAATATGCATCGCAGATCCAGTAACACCAGCCCACAATCTCTCATTGATATCAGCATCTGAACTTAACAATCTTTTGAACGCTTTCTTTTCTAGTTCTTTGCAGACTACATGCCTTTCAGCTAGATCTTTATGATGATAATAAGCTATATCATGTTCCATTGCAGTCGCATCTAGTGGATTAATGGGTTTGTCACCTCGCTCAATTCTATCTTTTAGTCTGGTGTCCGGACCTAAGTACTGATAACCGGGTGCATTCAACTCAAAAGGTGGTGGATTTATTATGTCATTGAGTAACCCTTTTCCGTGATGCTCCGACTCCCAAAAAGTATGTGGTATTGTGTTTAACATTCGTATCAGATATTGTATACCTCTTGGATTATTCACAACAAAGTCGCTAAACTTGCTGTTGAGCATATTCATTATTCCAACTTTTTCATTGTAATAGTTATCATTTCCAGCATTCTCTTCGCCATAAATAACGAGAAGTCGATCAATAAGTATCCTAACATCATCCATCCATATGTATTCTTTGGGATAGTCTGTATATTTCTTTATACCTTTCCCCTTTTTAGGCGAGAGACGTTTATTTTTAATCGAATAGTAAATAGGTTTAAATATAATTTTTCATTTATTCCCTTTACTCGATTTTGGCGATCCCAAGTTTGGATCATTGTTTTGAAAAACTGAGTTTGTATCTGCTAGGACACAATTATAGCGTTCATAGTCGGTTGCAGTGTAGTTAGTCACTTTCTGTTTCTTTCTTACTAGTTAGTAATTTCATCAAACCGTCAGTTTCAGTGTATGTTCGACCTTTTACAGTAAATTTGTCATTGTTGAATGTCACTTGCTATCACCAATTTACAATCTACCTTCATCAGCCTTTAGTCCAAAAACATCGTATTTGCAGTCAATTAAGAAATCTGCCACTTTCTTATCAATAAATGCTGTTTTGTAGTTAGTAAACTGTGAGATATCAGTTTTCAAACTCCCCAATGCTTTGTCATAGCGTTCATCATCGTCGTCATAGCATTCATCATCATCGTCAATGTGTTTAACGCCATCGTCATAGCGTTCATCGTCATAGCGTTCATCGTCACCGTCAAGGCGTTCATCGGTGTCTGTTTTACCAAACAGTTTTATTTCAAAAGATGTTTATGTTGGTGTCTGTGGGTAGTCTAAATTCTTAACAGCAAATGGAACAAGTTCTTTTATCAAGTTCTTATTCTCATTTGTTACGTGTCCAATTTTTTGTCCCAAATCATCTATCACATATATCAATGGTTGATCGTGTTTTAAATTTTTATCATATTTATCTTGGTGAAATTTGCTAAAAGTTTTAAACTTTTCAATTAGCTGTCTTCTTCTCTCTATATTCTTCTCTATATTGTTTACAATTTTTTGTTGTCTCATTTATTATATAAATAAATAAAATGAACAATGATAACTTAAATGTATACTGTCTCAAATGTATGAAAAAATACACTATGTTCATATGAACTTACAAATAATAACAAAGTAAGAATTAAATGTGTTTGTAGATTTTGTGTTACCAATAACTCGATATTCACTGGTGGGGGTATAAAAAACGATATTGTAAATGTAATTCATAAACTAATGCGAAAAACTTCACCAGAAGAACTGTTCTATCTTTTGGCATCGATGATCTTTGGCAAGCTGATTTAGTTGAGATGAATTCTGGATCTTTAAAAGGTATACACAGAATTAGTAAAGGGTTTAAATATATGTTAACCATGATAGATGTTTTTTCCAAATATGCATGGGCAATACCAATCAAAGATCGCAAACCCATGCATTTACAAACACACGAAGGGAAAGAATTTTACAATAAATCATTTACGGCATTAATGGCCAATAACAACATAACACACTATTCAACATACAGTGAAAAGTAAGCTATCATCATAGAAAGATTTAATAGAACATTGAAGGGGAAAATGATGTGGAAGATATTTACTGTGCAGGGAAACTATAAATGGATTATTATCAACCTGCTCCAAAATTCTCCTCCTCGAACTCGGGTCTGCACACTGTACGCTGACCGCTAGTGTGGGGTCTTGGGACTTGAAAACGAGCATTACTAAATTGATACTGTGTAATAGGGATGGGCCAAACAGTTACTTTCGTGACACATTTTCCGTTGTTCCAGTCCCAAGTAACACACTCCAGTAACATGTTATTTTTGTGACAGGTTACTGTGAAACATTTTTCGCTTGACCCAACGTTCCGGTAAATAGGCCTGCCGGTTACGTTGTTTAATGTTCCAAAGCATGGTGCCTCAAGAAATAGTTATCGCGCATGCGCACAGCTGCAAACACAGACGTTCCAAAAAATAACTTTTTCGCATGCGCACAGTTGCAAGTCAAGACGTTCCAAGAAATAACTTTTACGCATGCACACTGTTGTAGCAAGTTCCAATGAAGACGTTACATACAAAACAGTTGCAACTGTAGTGCTGAATCTGCGTTTCGAAGTTCCAGAACAAGATGTTCCAAAAAAAAGAACGCTTGCGCATGTGCAGTGCTGAATATTATAGTGTGATGGGGAGAGTGAGTTCCAAGCCTAAAACGTTCCAGAAAAATAATTTTCACGAATGCACACTGTGCAGTGTGCAAGTGCTGAGTGGTGCTAGTTTGCGTTACAAAGCATTTTAAAATTAACTGCATGAACCAAGGAATGTGTTACTCACGTACCTTGTTACAGAAACGGAACAGCAATATTTTAATCGCTATTTTAAATAACGCCCATCTCTTCTGTGTAGTTAAAAGGAGGAGCCCGTGATCATGAGCACTCATTTTGACAAACAATGAACCTGTCATGCACAATTGGCGATCAAACGCTACAAATGAACGTTGGTTTGGCGCACGTCATCCAGGATATCGTTCAGCACAGTGGCGTGTAGCAGCACTTTCATTACCATTACATGCACCGCAAACCAAATGCGTGTCTGTAAATTTAACCCAAGAATACTGTTCCATTGTTCGGGCTCTAAAGATACAACTACTGTCTGCTTGTTGTCACAGCACAGACCAGGAATGGTAAGACAGAGTACTGTAATGTACTTTCATCGCTCCGCTCTAAACGAGCGATGAATTACTGCGAGGTGTCACAGCACAGCCATTGATTTCACTCTGACGTCATGGCGTGTTTAACAGAATTTATAATTGGGCCTACGGACGGTTGTTTAACAAAAAATGTTTTTTTATGGTTTCTTATTATCTCTCGAAGTTTGAGTACAAATTTATGCCTCACCAAGGCGTGTGTATGTGTGTGTTTATTCATAGATTATATAAATATAATTTCAGAAAACATAAAACATAAAATATGACTCAACTTTAAGAATGCAATTAGAGCAAACTTTTTCAGAATCAATTTGATTTATTAACGAAAAACTAAAGTTAATACTTTTGTTTCTTTATAGCATGTAATAATTCACCTTTTCTCTAAAAATGAATTTATGATATTTTATTTTCCAACAGTTAAAATCTCCAAGCCGATCTGAACTAATATACTCAATACAACCTTGTAAATATTGGAAAATGTAGCAAGTATAAAGTTTAATTACACTGCGACGTTAAAATTTGCGCAATTTTATATGCGTGTTAGCAACGTCCAGTTCCAATTATATATTCATTATTAATAGAAGAGCCCATAAAAATAATAAATAAAAAACAAAACAATTTAGGAATAAAATAGAAAAATCGACAGCTCAATTTTGTGGCATCTATTATGTCTTTGTAACTTTGTATTTCAGTAAACGGTGATTATCTTCGTTGCTACGATATGCTGTTCACGGTAATGTGAGCACTTTTGAGTTCCTAGTTACTTTTCGCTTTCAGCCATTTTTTCCCCATTAACCACCTTTTTATTGTCATATAAGAAACACAGTGTATATTTTCCACTGCACTCGGAAGTTAACGTCTAAGGCTAACATTAAATATATTTACTGATTATTGTTCCAAATGAGAGGGCTTTCAAAAGTACTCGCATTACCGTGAATATCCTTTAAGGAGCCAAGCCTAATTGTTGCTCATTTAGAAGCTTCCATATACCGACCCAGTTTTAGCTCACATAAACATTGTTCACCCTGAGAAATAGAAAAGGAATAAAACATATAATCAGGTTAGTTTTACTCATTAAAATTTATTCACAACAAAAAATGATATAATTCTTCAAATTATCTTTTCAAAGACTTGGTATCTTCACATTACCGCACCATCCATTTTGTTTCCTCTGTTGATCAAAGTTACATTCGCTCTATGGCTTCTCGAATTTTCACAACAAAAAAAAGGCTATTGCGATATTTGTATTCTGTCATTACATTCTTTGAGTGGTCTTATCAATCTGCCTACTTCTACCTGTATTTATTATTTTTTCGTCTCAATTATTCCTTCTTCACTTCCAAGCAACGAAGGAGAAATTTAAATAATGTATATGATTCTATTGGTCTCCTTCCAGACAGTGAAACCATTATTTGTGTTAGATACATGTCTAAAAATACCTTTGTTTTGGAGCACATTTTATAAAAGGCGGAGTCTCTACTTTTCCCACTGTTAGTCGAAATTACTCTTATGTATGTCGATGGTAGTGGAAAAAAGTCATGCGGCCATTCCTTCGTGTGACATGCATTCGACCGTTACTGTAACTAGCAGAGCAGAACGCGAACAAAATGTTTTCCGTTAACATACTGAATATTAAATGCGAATCGATGTTGACCAGTGTTTTTAAAACTTAATACTTCCTTTTCTTTCAGCGTACTCCGAGAAGAAACACCATGTGCAGGATGAAGATCTTGAGTACCATCGACAAGTTGCATTCTGCCATAAGACCAGTGTTGTGCCTCAGTAAAATGCTTGGTGTGGCTCCAGGCAAGTTGGCGAAAGAAGACCTTCGTGACAAGTACACACTTTCTCCAGCATGGCTACTGTACTCTCTGGTGTTTATCTTTGGTATGGCGTGGGTAAAATTAGACACAATATTCCTCTCATTAAAGATACATACATTTGCGGAATTTACATTTAAATTATTCCGAAATTTTCTCAGAAATGGTGATCATTTGACTTCTATTATCCTTGCTTTAGCGTATCGTTGGCGAAGCGCAGGCATACTCCTCATAAAATTCCAAGTGCTCGATGAGGAGTTGGTTCACCATAGAGCTGCATTATACAAGAAAACGTTTGTATCTTTCGCTACAAATGTTATGTCTTGTCACAAGTAGTTTAATCCCAGTGATTTCGTACTTGGTCATTACAGAAGATAACTGGGAAAACTTTATTACTGGGTAAATATATACCATGCATTTCGATGGACAGCAGTATTAGAGCCAACTACATTGCATTATCTACTGAAACAAAGGCTGTGCCTTTTGGTAGATGGCATTTCTACTGTACCAAACAATATTCAAGAGAAACCCTTCTCTCATCTACTTTCTTATCTGATGACAACCTATGATAAATTATATGAAATACCTTCTACCATTAATTCTCATTTCCGAACTCAGGTGTTCATAAACATCTTGTTTATCCTTACCTACGTTGTTCGTCAACTTACAAAAGTAATTGCGTAGCGAAGTGACAACACTTTCCCAACGCCTCGTCAAATGAACATGTTAACCTTGTGCTTTATTTTCAGCAACTTTTGTAGGATGCTTCTCACGGTGTACCTATCACTGCAACGCAGTCACTCTTCAGAGAGAACGCCTCACAGACCAGCTGATTAATATGGCTCTGCGAGTGAGCCACTAGGGAGAATCTTCGACACTTATTCTTCAGTTCCTTCAGAAAACTGACGTTCTCCAGCTAGATTTCATAGTATATGGCTACTTCACTGTGAACAATCACGTACTGCTATTTTCCATAAGACTAATAGCGACGTATATAGTCGTGTTGTTGCGATGCAATTTATATTAGATGTTATTATAAGAAGGTTTTGAAAAATTACAAGGAAGCGCTAAAATGACTGTATTTCGTAACAACATGGTGTGGATTCAGATACGTGAATGCGTTTATAAAAGTTCGTTGTACAAGAAAATTAACGAAAGCGCAGCTTTGAAAATTGAGGGAAAATATTTGTTATACTTAGCAATATTATGGTGTTTTAATAGCAAGCACTAATGTAACGTATATAAAAGAGAACAGTTAACATGTTTATCTTGTAGGTCTTCGGTGGACGTAGCGGCTGAAGGGACACGCTGGTGTGGCGAATAGACCATGCTGGTGTTTGTTAGCGCCCATCCTGTGCGGTTTTTTTTTTTTTTCACGTTATGAGCTCCGAATAGTTAGCGTGTGTTTCGGAACCCTTAAGATCCTGTAGTGTTTAGTCCGAACTGTACATAAACGTTCTACTTGAGTAGTATGATTTTCTTCGTTCGGGTGCATGGAACATGGTGGAGGTGCAAGATGTTATATCATTTAGTAAAGATGTACCTAGAGTGGACTTCCCCAGGTTAAATTTTCTGACCACTCCAGCAGGTAAGAATCTGTAGTTCGTGGGATGAACACCACGTCGCGCTAGTCCATTTTCGTGGCGTGTACGTGGGGGATGTCGGCGGCGTTGCCACAGTTACATCTACCCTCTGTCTCACTCATACTCCATCTCTGTCACCCCCAGTCCCAACTCCGCAACAGTAGAAAGTGTTCAGAATGTCTGCTATGCCCACAAGCTGGGGCAGACAATATGGCAGACACCTGGGCTCCTAACTCATTTAGTATACATCCGTTTGCGAAAATATAAAAAAAAAGTCCTGAAAAACATATGTATGAACAATATGAAACGTAATGTACGCATAAGTAACGGGGAACGTTGCATATTACTAACCCGGTCATAATCTACCATATAATGAGACGATCTCTGTCGGTCTGTCTGTCTGCCCTTCTTTATACCTCTAAGTTCTTTAAACTCAGCAGAAGTTCTTCAAATTTGCAGAGCGAATCCTCAGGGTAAAATATAGGTCAAGTTCGAATTTCAGCAAGATCAGATTACGCAATCATTACCTTTTACCCTAAAAACTCATTTTAATTACTTTTTTCCTATGAAAGGTTTTGTATCAATACATAGATATTATTGCATAGGGATATAAAGATAATGGAATATAATTTTTGTTTACTTTAAATGTCTCGCTTCAATGTTGAGTTAAGTGGGGCGTTAGTGGCTAAGTGGGTAGAGCGATTCCAAGTGCGGCATTAGTGGCTCAGTGGATAGAGCGATTCCAAGTGGGACCGCAGTGGCTCAGTGGATAGAGAAATATCAAATGGGACAGCAGTCGCTTCAATGTTGAGTTAATTTCACATCATATATCTATGTAATATGATTTTTTTTTCAGTCTTAGTATGATAACCAAATTTTTTAACGTGGTAACTGTTTTAGCCCCGTGACAATACAAAAAAAATCAGGGGTTGGGTTCCCTAGTAAAAGATATAAACACCTTATAAAATACGCGATATCTGTGGATTTATTTTATACATATACATTTTTACACGCGTGCACTGTTTGTGATTTGTGAAGCTAAGTGAGCATTGCCCTACCTCCATAGCTCAGGGGTAGGGTGGCCGACTTGTAATCGGAAGGTCGTGGGGTTCGCGCCCCTGCAGATTTTCAGTTCGATTGTCGCACTGGGAATTTGTCAATAAATAGGGAGATCAACGACTACTACACCAACAAAGGTTTACTACAATGACAAAAAGTAAGTGATTTAGTGCGCAGGTCTGCGCCACATATTGAAAGGTTTTACAGTTGAAATCTCCAACTGGTAACAAATTATTTTATGTTTATAACTTATTTCATTGTTAGAAAATGTTTATTTCCAGAATATCTTTGTCTAAAAGTAGTAACACGCAAGTACCAGCACAGTACAATCAACAAACAGTGGTTATTTGCCAATCACATCGATTGGTTTCTAAAGTAGAGAATTTGAGCTGTAAAGTGTCAGTATTGTTAACAGGCTCACATGAAAGCCTTAAGTTTAATATTGTAACAGTTCTGTCTTCATTGGCCGTAAAACCTTAAAAGCGTGTTTAATTACGTAAAGCACAAGATTGATTATTATGCTCATTAAAGATATGCTTTAAAAACAAGGGCGTAGTCGGGATTGAGGTGGGGGGTGATATATTGGGATATATCCCCCACCGAAATGAAAATAAAATTTTAAACAAAAATTACGAATTTTATTTTATTTTAATTCAAGGCTTCCTTGAATATAATGAATTTTTATACAATTATGTGGTTCCATATCAGTACATGAACCCATTGATTAAAAATAATTATGTTAACTATAAGTTCGTAATAATACAGGTTTTGTATTTTGTTCAAAAATATAAATATGAAAACTCTCTTTCCCTCCCTCCCCCCCCCCTCATCGACCAACCCCAGGAAAACATTCTTAACTACGCCCTTGTTCAACTAATATGCCAATGTTTTAATGAGTGGCGAAATGTCCGTTGTACATATATGTGAATACAGTACCTTGTTTTCTATACATAAGCAATGCTGTTGCTCGTACGATTTTCCATACATTTATAGTACTCGTACGTTAAAACCTAAACCAATGCGGCTTTCAGGGAAAAAAAAAGAAACAATAGTCATACGTTGTGGACGCACCAGAAAGTGCCTAAATACAAAATTTGGCGGCATTTGTACCCTGTCCCCTGCTAGTTGTTTTGCCAACCATTTACTAGGTTCTATTAGCACTTTACGTATTGTTTGAGTATCAACGGATGCGTTATTTCTTCCCTTATGCTATAGAAACTTGGATGCCTGTTCCAATTTTTACATAGTGTTCGTAAATTATTGTCATTTTCCATTGGTAGGCTAGGAGACAGCATACATTCCAGAAAACACGGAAAACTTTTGACACAGTCAAGATATTTCATAATTTCTGATATTCTTGGTAACAACTCTACACTATGAACAGAGAAATGTATTGATTCTACTGCGTTGAAACACACCTGCATGCCATATTGCTTGCAGCGTAAACTGCGACGTCTGAAGTAAAGATGAGTTTACAATAGGAATAGTTAAGCATTATATTATGCGTTAAGTTGTGTGCAGAAGAAACAAATGTGTGTTCTCTTACGTTTTGGTTCCCAGTCGAACTTATCAGGTCGTGTGCGTTGGTGGGATTTCCTTAAGCATTAAAGAAATAGTTGTATTTTACATCTTTAGAAAAAAATTGAGGCTACGATCAATCAATACAGAGCAGTCGGTGTTATTGGCGGTAAACTGTTATTTACAGTAATGTAAGTATAAAACAATATGAAAAAGGCGTGTGAGTGCACATATTGACGACTTTATTTGTTCACCAATAATAAGCGTCTCTGATAGCAAATGTCGACTTTGATATGATCTGCTTCAATATGGTTGTTTTATACGAGGTTATGTTAGGAACAAAAGAAATATGACAGGCTTGCTCCGTGTTTCCATTCGCTGGCATTAAGAAAGATACTCTATAATCAGAAACGGATGTTTTTGCACAAAAAACGCTGTTTTTGGAGGGCCGCTGGGGGCAAACGGTAGGGAGGGGAGGGAAGCCGCCCCCCCCCCCCCTCACTGATCCACCATCCTTCCTCTTTGAAACCCTCAATCACCAAAGTTAGGGGGACAAAGGCGTGTATGTTTTCCGTTTTGTAGGATTGTAGTGCGTCCCATATTTCACCGTTTTGAGCCTCTTTATGGTGAAACCAGTATCGGCAAATGATAGAAGGCCCGCCCCATGGGCACTTAGGCCCTTCGTAGGTCTTACGCCTTAGGTCTTAAGTCTTACATTTTAACTCTTCAGTTTTAAGTCTTAAGTTTTAAGCATTAATTCTTAAGTAGTACTTTCATCATAATTGCAACTGCATGTCGGGATGTGCGAGCGAGCGCAGATAGGCGCGAGCGAGGACGTGCCGAAGTTCCCAGACGTCATTGCACCATAAATACTAATTCGTACGGTTACCTGCTTCATCTATGGTGGCTCAGCCCGCGGTTTCCGTGGGACCGACCCATGGTTAAAACATTAACGGAAAACTGCAAATAAATAATACGTGTTTCTGTACGACGGATAAGCGCCTAGTGCATACATCTGAATGCATTAGTTTTTGAACTGCAAACGTAGGCCGTATCCGAAATGGCAGATTGTGTTGAAAAATTGATCACGTGACCTGATTTTGTATACAAACACTGTGACATATTTGGTAAATTGTTATTTCGTATCTTATATATGGCGGATGTTAGCAAACATACAAAATGACAAAATCAGCTCCATGTGGATTTTGACATTCAAAACACATGCGCGAATGCATACATAAAAGTCTTTTAAATCAAATAACTGTTCATAAAATAATTAGACATGTTTTAAAAGCAAGTAAGTGTTGTGCTTTATTTAATATTTCGCAAAACATGTTTTAATTGTGTCATTCGATATTTTATTATTTATTAACATATTTGCAGCATTCCAGAAATTTTTTTTAGAAATATTACGTCTATTTTAAGCATTTAATTTATATAAAACACATTTTAACTATAAATGTAAGAATGTGTTGCCGCGAGAGCTAAACACGTGACTGTCGAGAACGTCCGGATTGAAACCTACGAAATCGCAAATTACAAAATAAAGAATTGACCTTTCGGACACGGCCTCAGCTTGACCATTTGTGATTGGCACCGAGTTATTGTGTTCAACCGATGTTTAGTGTAGAAACAGTTCTATTTTGTAATGTGCCTAGTCTGAAATATTATATTGCGACTCTCTTTGTTATGTCTAGTTTTATTGATTTCGTTAGTGTTAACATTACTGATAAACACTTCAGTGTCAGCATTTTTCGCTGTGTTATGAGCCCGAGGTTTCAGTTTAGAATATACAATGGTGTACTGTGTTACACTCGTGTAAATGTAACACACACAGATGACAATTTTCCAGACAATATCCACTAATGCTCATAATTATTGTAAACTTGGATCTTACAGAGACGACAGTTGCAATATCGCTTTAAAACAAACATCTGGCAGAGTTGAGCCTTATACGTGATCAATAATTTCTTTTTCCGCATTGTGTATAAGATGTTCTGCTTAATAAGATGTGCGCTCATACAGCGTTCGCATTCGTCTGCATACGTAAACGTTTTACATGTCTCGGGAAATGACGTACGCACGTACACGAGGGAACGAATGGGTGTACGTCTCGCGCCCTTACAGCCTATACGTTTTTATTTTGAATATCGATTTTTATGTAGTTCATAATTGCTGTTCCTAATATTTCTTCGTTTTGTAAAGAGTGGAACGGAGGCATTAAATTTCTAGAAACGCCACTGAGCATAGTTCTTAACAATGTATACTCTTCAACCATTAATGATCTTGACGAGCCGGGATAAACATAACCAGTTTTCTTCGTGATATGTTATAAACCGAGCGTGGCATTCAATTTATAGTTAATATGCAGAGCAGTGAGAACACTACCAATGTTTTTACAAGGCAAGGCATTGATGAGTGAAAATATTATATCAAAATTATTCCATTCATACCAATATTAGTGTTGAAAGGAAATTTGCCTCTAGTTCTTACCAGTTTTAATGATACATTATCGATAACTGCGATTACTGACTAAAATATTCATATATTCATTCATTTCTTGTAAAAATGTATACAATTGGTTAATAGGTACACTTTCATTGTCATGCACTTTCCAGCTACAGCTCCTAATGGGTTGATAATTCTAAATATATGCGCCTACGTTCCGACACATATTCAGTATGTATTTGCCGTCACAATACTTGTTCAAAATCTTATCAGCTAACCAGTTGCTGTAATGTATGCAAATAGGTATGCGTCGGAATGTAACACGTATCGCTTCGAGTGGAGTATGCTTATATACATAATTGCATTCTTAGGTTCGGACACAGTCTTAATGACACTTGAATCGACACATTGAGAGTACTGATTATTTGTACGAATAGTTACTTTTGTAGTAGGTCACAACCCCAAACTGTAAACATTGAGTTCAATTGTAGACCGTCATACGTCTAACATATATTTCTTCACTACTGAACAATTATTTTCTGTCCATTTCCTTTCACATAAGAATGGAATGAAAAGTTTACTATGATGATGTATGACATCATTCATGATTAATATGACGTTTGTAATTGTAAGTGCTAACAGTACTCGCATTTTATCATGAACACTTAAACTGTAGTAAAATATGATATTATAGTTAAAAACAATGACTGTTTATATATTTATGACATATCATTTTCGCATAGATAAATAAAATCAACAGTAGTTGATATCGCTGCTAATTTCCGCAAACACATTATTCTACGACATAAACGAAACACATGTCTTGGTCGGCACTAGTAAATCATGAGTTGGTTACTCAGAGCTGCAACGAAAGCTGATTACTCGCGTGTAACAGGCTTACCTTTGGCAGAACTTGAACGAACACATGGGTTATCCGAGACCAGGGCGCGGTTCGCGGCTGCCGAACTGGCAACACCGCGCGGATGACGTCGTCGAGGACACTAGCCCTCGTCTGAATCATTAGCAGAAGTAACACATACAACAGGAAAGAATTTGTCCTATCCCATGGCCATTCTATTGTATATCTTTACTCAATGGTTATAATCAGTCGGCCACCCGCCCAACTACACCCGCCCTACCTCCTGCACCGTTATTTACCAGAATGTCAAAAATTGCCACTATCGAGTGATATCAGCCAATATGGCAATCATGTAAACAAACACGGCCGCTCTACCACGTGTGTGTACTCACACATGGAATGACGTGACCTTGAATATTTAAAGTGCGAAGTTAACATTCAATTATTTTATAAACAGCAGCAATATAACATTTTTATTTTCTTTGCGTCTTAGAGAAAGGTCTACTCCATAGTCATATTCGCTCACGTACATATGTAGAGGATAGTTGGCTTATTAGCTGTAATGGTAAATTCGTGTTAGAAACACTGTTACCCAACATATTCAGTTGTAAACTGCGTACGGCCGTACGTTTTCTTTTATTTTTAATACAAACTGTTTAAATGTGCAATTATCCTAAAAATGAATTTGTTTTCGCATGGGTTATCTCAGGACAAGAAAATCCGTATTTTACTAGGACAACACTCGGTCCATTCTTCATAGAAAACACGAAGTCTGCTGGCTTAATACAAGTAGGCGTGTTTTGCCATCCACCCCACTTGTCGGATCTCGCTCCAACCAATTTCCATCTCTTCCATCCACTGAAAAACCCTCGTAAGCTGTTAATTCTATAACGACGGCAAAGTACTGACGATACTTACCAACGCGTTCGCATAGACAAGCGTATCGTGTTATAGAGAGGGTGCATTTATGAGCAAAAATTAAGGCTGAAGTGGAGAAATTAATATAACAGCAGATCAGGCTGGCGGAAAATATAGGAAGACCAATCACGAGATTGTCTCGTGTCAGGATGTCCAGACTGGGATTCAAGCCCGGGTCCTCCCGAATGCGAGTTGAGTAGCTTACCACTCAAGCAGCCAATATGAAGTGAGCCATGTGAGAGCGAAGAAGAAACTCTCAAAGCGATGTCCCCAGAGATCGGTCCTAGGACCAATCCTATGGAACATTCTGTTTGAAATACTACTTCGACTGCAGATACCAGAAAATAGAGAGATATGGCTTATGAAGAAAATGCATTGCTCCTGATCCTATCTTGGAGTCGCGCTGAAACAGAGACCAAAGCTGACGAAATACAGAAGAAGTGTGAGAGCTGGAGTAGAAGTGTAATGACACAATCTTCAATTTAAAAGATGAAACAAATGTTATTTAAATGAAGCTTAAAGTGATCGACTTTGATCTGCTTCAAGAAAAAACTACTATGTCTAGAAAGCAAAGTGAAGTACCTCGGTGTGATTTTGTATAGCAAGATTCGCTTCCAAGAACACTTCAGTTATTTGATGGGTAAAGCAGTTAATCTATTCATTAAAATGAGGGCAGTCTTGACATTATAATGGGGATTGGGCTCAAGAGCACGATGACACTGTACAAGAGCGTATTCCTGGGAATCGCCCTATATAGAGCTGCAGTGTAGTATAACAAAGCAAGATTGATACACACTCAGAGATCGTTACTACAAAATCGAAGAGCTATGCTACTACTCGTAACAAAGGCTTTCAGAACAACATCTACTGAGACACTACATGGATCATTATACCAATCCCAATGGATTTGCATGCGGAACAATGAGGACTGCTAACACAAGAAAAATCTAAGATCTATGACAAATATCACAAAGAAAGAAATCAGAAGAGTTACACTGTCCCTCTGGCAGGTAAAGTGAGACAATTCAGAGAAGGGTAGAGCACCTTATAAAACCTTTTCAGATATAATGGTAAGATTTAGCCACCACTGGCCCATTAAAGATCGTATTCTCTCACTGTTACATATTTTACATGAAACTACAATGCTAAATTTCATAGATTTAATTTATTTGACATTCCCTTCTGCCGAATCTGTAAGGTAGAAAGAAGACAAGAATGTCCGGGAGTATAAGATATACAAATATAACGTTTTAGGAAGCCTAAAATATAAGGAAATGAAATAGATATTAGAAATATAACGGCAAATGGAAATCCCGCGAAGACAATAGAAGAGTTTCCAATAAAGATAATTAAACTTCTGGGAGAATTCGAGGAATGGATTGATACTCCTCCATATATAAGAGGCCCCATTGTCATATTAAGGATGAAACTTCTTGCTCGAAAGTGGTACTGTAAAGTGGCATGTAAAATATAACTTGGAAAGTAAAAAACGGAAGGCGGCTGATTACTGGATAGCAGTGACCAAAGCAAATACGCAGATAATGAATCAGGATTCTGAAGACTTAGGCAATGCATAAGGGTTCAGAGTATGACAAGTTTTCAGACTATATGGGGAGGGGATCGGGAAGAAGTCCACAGGCCTCCCTACGGGCTGGCTGGAATTTAAATGTATATAATCCAAGTAGTAGTAGGTTGGAGTCACTAACTTATCATCAGTTTAACAGAATGTCAAGAAATTGATCCCCAAGCCACTAGGGGAGTAAGGGTGGAATGCAGGAAGTCCGAGTCACTTTCACATGCTGGGCAATTAGGTGTATTTAATTTGCTGTCATGTTAAAGTGTAATTCAGAAAGGAGGTAATGGAAATGTAAAAAATCAATAAAAATTGTGATAAAAGAACATCTTGTATCCTGCATTACCTAGAAAGGGCACAGGCACGGAGATTATAAGTACCTGCATGATTGGCCTTTGGCTGACAACAAAAAATACTTGCCTACCTACCGTTATTGTTCAATGTTGTTCACCTTTCCCAAACTCTTACATCTAGATGATATTATGGCCTACTTTGTTCTTATTTGAAAAACTGTTGGGTGGTGTTCCATGTGAAAATATGCCCTGCCCATAAATTTTGCAGACCAGTGTATTACAAAACTCTTTCCTTGGTGAAAAATATATCGAAATAAACTGTGACTACACATTAAAGTAAGTACTGTATATGTGAATTGCAATAAAGTATTCAAGTTTTCCCATCATTCCTATTCAATGAGGCGGAGAACATACTATTGGATATACCCATGCATTTACTTGCTTGTTACAGTAACAAACCAAGCAGAACGCAGCAGAAATATTTTTCAAATACATGCAAATGTGTAATGCGAATCGATACTGGTCGATGTGTCTAGAATATCAATTGCTTTTTCTTTCTCAGTATATCGCGAGTTGCGGTAGTGTTTGGCAGCATGAAGATCTTCAGTTCCATTGACACCTTACATTCAGCCATTAGCCCGGTGTGTTACCTCAGTAAGATGCTGGGCTTGGCTCCTGTCAAGATAATGACTGAAGAACTGCGCCACAAATACAAGCTCTCTCCGGCATGGCTATTGTACTCTCTGATGTTTATCTCTTTCATGGGGAATATTTACCACGTTAAGTTTCTCATTACATGCACACACATCTCCTAGTAAAATATTTGAAATTCTGAGCTTTGTCCATTGGTGTGCAAACCACATGGTATTTATTTTGCTGGCTTTAGCGTATCGTTGGCGACGAGCAGACATCGTCCTCATTAGGTTTCAAGAGATCGATGAGGAATTCATTAGTGATAGGAGTGCAGTGTACAAAAAAACTTTTATCTATCTTTTAGTAAAAATTTTCTTCCTCGCGACAATCACTACAATCCCATTCATTTCAAATCTACTCATGGTAGAAAATAATGGGCAAAACCTGATTATTGCTATGTCAGGATTAATATATCATGTATTTCGATGGACAGCATTACTGGAGCAAACAACCTTACATTAACTACTTAGACAGAGGTTAAGCTTCGTGGTAGATGGCATTTCTGCTGTACCAAACAATACTCTGGAAACCCCTTTGTGTCATTTTCTTTCTCATCTAATGACAACCTACCGCAAATTATTTGATATCGCCTATACTATTAATTCTCATTTCCAAACTCAGGTACTTATTAATATCACGTCCTTTTGTTTACGCTGTTGTTCACATTGCACAGGTGATTGCACTGCAGAGTGAAAGCCATCACACAATGCCTCATCTAATAAAAATATTCTTCTTGTACTTTGTTTTGAGCGACTTCTGTAGGATGCTTTTGATGGTGCGTCACTGCAACGCAGTCACTCTTCAGAGAGAACGACGCAGAGTCCAGTTGACAAAGTTGTCTCTGCGAGTTAGTCAAGAGAGAGGAGGTTCGAAAATTATTCGTCAATTCCTCCAGCAAACTGACGTTCTCAAGCTCTATTTTGAAGTGTATGGATGCTTCGCTGTTAACAATCATGTCCTGCTACCTTCCGCAAGTTTTATAGCGACGTATATAGCAGTGTTGCTGCAATTAAATATATATTAAATTATTTTTTTAAGAAAATGGATTTGCTCTAAACAAATACGTCGATAATGAGTTTATATGTTAAATTATTTTGTTTTAATACTTGTAAACCAATTTTAATCTAAAAAATTTAGGTTTCATGCGAAGATTATAATAAATGATTGAATGTATGTATGGAGTTTTTTATATGTAAATTATTATTTTGGGTTTAGTTGTTTTGCCCTTTGGCATTTAAAATGTAACTAATTTATTCTGCAAGATCTTTTGTTGACGGTTCTCAAAAAACAAACTCACTCGTAAGACTATTTTTTTAGAATAACATATAAAAAGTGTATTAATTCACGGTTTTATAGCCTATGTAAATTTATATTGCCTGTGTGAAATTCCGAATTTTTAAAAACCTGATAAAAGTAAAATGTTTATAAATTATATTTTTTGAGTTAAACTTGGATATGCAAACTAACTCAGACTTTGTGTTATAAAAAGCACCATATCTACAAATCAACGAAGCCCCAAAATAGTAATGCATATATTAATATGTTTTAGGGTGGTGGGTAAATTGGGGGACATTTTAAGAAATAAGTAGAATTTACATGAAATAATAAGTTATCGCTAAATAATATGCTTAGTTTCCTTTACATAAACAGGTATGTAGTTACAACATATATGTTATTTGACGACGTTTTCAGTTTGGTTTAGTAGGTTTTTTAATTTCAAACATCAATCAAGCAGAAGTAACACTAAAATCGGTATGATATGATTTTTAATCGTACTAATTTTGAAAGCAATACTTTCCAAAATGACGTGTAATAGAACTATATTTATGACGAATGTATCGGGTTTCGTTTCGATATTTTATAACGTCTGATATAAAAACTATATCATCCTACCATATTAAAAGATAGCAAAGACTTGACAAGTTACCTCCATCTCGGTCGGTCTAATACTTCCCTCCTCCAAACTCCGTCGACAACCAACTGGTTTAAGTATTTCCCAACTCGTCCAGTCGATCGTATTCTTGGTCTTCCAAGGGGGCGCAGTTTACCTGGTATTCCTTCCATCACTGCTCTGGGTATTGCATCGTCGGGCATCCTTGTCACATGGCCATGATATGGCATATTAAACTGAAATACAGGAGCATCGAAAAGAAAATGGTACAAATTAAAAAAATCATAGCTTCAGAACTATTTGACCGATTTTGTTGGTTGTTACAACAAAATGTTCAGGAACGATAAACGTTTTCTAAAGGGTGTATGACAGTCGCACAATGACTATGAAGAGCGAGCCGGCCATTTGGCATATACTCCAACCTTCCATTGCGATGACGACATTGCAACAGTTGTGGTTCGCAGAGTTCAAGTCTGCAGTGAGTGTCCAATGTTGCTTTGGACAACAGTATCCGGGTATGCACAAAAACCAAAATTCACCATTAGGGCTAAGAACTTTCGAAGAGAAGGCGGGGCAGTTAGGTTATCTTCTGCGCGCAGCCCAGAAAAGTGAATTGTCCATCGCGGTTTGGAGATTGGAGTGAAGTGAGTGAAGAGTGAGTGAGTGAAGAGATTTGGGCGGCTTTGAACAGTGAGGTCTTGAGAGCCGATGAGGGTGATTGGAGTGAATATGGAACAGCGCCAGAATGAAGGGGGGGACGGGATATCCCTGAGAAAACCCGCCGACGAGCGGCATCGTCCGGCACGATTCCCACTTGCGAAAATCCGGGAATGACCCGTTCAGGGATTGAACCCGGTTCGCCTTGGAAGGAGGCGAGCAGACTAACCGCTCAGCCGCCACGGCCCCTTGAAGATTGGAATTCCAAAGTCTACCGAGCAAAGTGTTCTTCATAAAAGTTTTAAATATTATGTATACAAGATTTAACTGAGGCATGATGCACTATTCCTTTATTCCAAAAAATATATTTCACTTTTTCATTTATTAATGTACGTATGAATTTCTGTTTGTGTATCTGTTAGTGCATGCGTATTAAATCATCATAAAAACAGGCAAAGGTTAATTGTTGCGAGGTACACTTAACCAAGTGTAAGTGATCAACAATTCGGTGTTCGTTTCGGCCATCACATTCAATACTCTACTTCTCTTCGTATTCACAGTACTGTATGTGACCAGCCATCTACATTTTTCGAGTTAATGCTCACTTTTGAATAGACACATTTCTGGAAAAAAAAAATTTTAAGTAAAGGTAAACGTGGGTTCCAGTTTTTTGTGATAATTTGATTCATTGTATGTTACGAGTATTATATATATCTAAAATGATTTCAAACAAGAGAAAAATAATGGCTACAAGCATATTTACATGGGTATGTATATTTTGATGTCATTGTTTTAAAGTTCAAGGTAGATAACAGACTTCTGATTCCATTTTTCATGAAAAAAAACGCACTGGTAGAGGTAAACTGATTTTCATAGTTTAGTTTTTTTCTGAGTACCACACTTATTTAATAACTAGATTGAATAAAGTATTAAAGAAGAATATTATTGACTATAATTGCCGATTAATATTTTTTCCTTTATTTATTCAACCCCAGTCTTCATGAAATCAATTATATCCACGCCATATAATTTATCATGACCACTTCCCTTGCGGTTTCGTAAATATCAGATTTCCAATATACTTCCACTGCAAATATTGCCTCAATTTATTTACATCAAGGGTGACGAAGACTTGGCTAAGAATAATGCTTTTGTGTAGGACTTCGTAGATTCAAGTGCTGCTATGTAGGTCGAAGTTAGTGCAGTTATGTATTTGTGTTTTATTCTAGCTGTTAAATGAAAAGCAAATGTTTATTGAAGAGGAAATGTTTTACTGACAAAGTGAGATGACATAGGACGGGTCTTCATGAAGGGGATTTATTGTTCCATGTTCTGATAGGGCCACTATCGCTACTTTTGTATTTGTACTTGGTCGATACACTGTATTTTAATCTGTTTCAGTAACTGGTACACATCGAGCTTAAGACAGAAAATTTGCACCACAGTGGTTGACGAAAGGATAAACAAAAAAATGTACCTGAAAAATAACTCTACTGATAGATCATAGTAGTAGTCATATCGGGAAACGAGCTCGGCACAGGGGATCGGAGAGTGGCTCGGTGTCCCGACCTTGAAATGACCTCGACCTAAAATTTTTCTCGTTTTTTATCCCAATATCACTAATTTTCCACACAAAATCGTACGTACTAGCCCGAAAATGCCTTAAAATTTCGTTTTCTCCTTAAAAATTTCCCATTTTTCCTTAAAACATTTCTCGGTTTTCCTTAAAAAAAATAAAGCACTGAGCCTCTAACGAGCCGCATTTCTGCGAAGACGACCCAATTAAAATGATTTGTGAGGCTCGTTATTCCTTCTAGATCAAACAATGATGTATCTGAGAAATCAGTAAAATAAAATTCCTTTTATTAATTATTATTTTTAATTTATTATATATTTTTATAATTAAAAAAATTTACAGGTGTAAGTATTAAGTGTTATATATCACCGGAATCGTCTTTTCAAGGCGCATACAATAGTGATGTCCTACCATCATTCTGTCTCGTTTTTTCATGCTCTATCATTCCATGTTGTCTCTCTCTTTCACTCTTGTCTGTTTCATTCCATCTCTTTCTCTCATTTAATCTGTTCCTCTCTTTCTCACTCCTTCTCTCTTTCTCACTCTTTCTCTCTTTCCTTTCTCTTTCTTTCCTTCTCGCGTGTTTATCTTCCTCTCTCTCTCTTTCGTTTCTCTCTTGTCTTCCTCTCCACCTCATTCTCTCTTTTCTTTCTCTCTTGACTCTCTCTTTCCTTTCTTTTTATCTCTCACATTCGTTACATTAGCCACATTTTCTCCAATGATTACTCACCCTTGTTCGATACCACCGTCTACAAAGTTCCTTCATCGCCTGCTAGAGTTCGGGAATAGTCTGCGTGTATATTTATTTATGAATTTAAGGATTTAATTTTCCATACAGGAGTAGGTATATAAAAAAATTATTGTGAAGTACTTTCCTTGCAGGGCTTTGTAAAAACGATTCGAATTTCAATACTTTATATTTTTGAAAATCGACATTTTAAAAATGTATTTCACTTGATTGAATTTGTTTTTACATTTGTACGAAAATTAAGTCGACTAGCCTTGTAACGACGCACACATGCACGCACGCATCGACAGGTCCACCAGGCAGGCGTGCCAGCTGTGACATGCGTGTGCAGTGATGTAGGCCGGCACCGTGGGGGGGAAGAGCGGCAATGTGTAAATGGCCCAAGAGACAAATGCGCTCGAACTTAAGCGATCATTCGCGCTGCTGGACCACCTTGCCAATCAGACATCTAGGAATCGATGCATTTATAAATAAGTAGAATTATTTCAATTTATTTTATTTATCATTTGAAAGATGCTGAAAAAATTATTTGAAAAATACAGTAAAATGTATGTTAAATGCATTTGAGATGTAAAAATCTGTTTAAATATTTAAATTATGTAAATGTCACACTTTCCCGTAACAGCTGCTAACATTAAAAAAAAAAAATTCTCATATGGGCATGGAGATTTGAACCCAGGACCTTCGGTTTAGAAGTCAGGCACCACTGAGCTCAGATAGTGCTGAGTGCTTAAATGTTGTATTAAATTCCTTTCGTTACTGTCTAAATAATATGTACATTTGTACACACAAAATTTTATATCTATGTATTTAAATGTTATGTAGCAGGTCGGGCTGTAAACAAACAAATAGTTATAGTCATAGGTGAGTATATTTTGCCATCTCTTAGGGCCAAGCTCACAAATTTTTTCGTTTGCAAGTTACATTTCTAACCATGGGAATTTTTATTTGTATAAGCCCTATATGACCATAATAGTAATTACCTTAAAATTATATTTTGCTTTTTTAACGAGATCTGTTTATACAGACTGGTTACCCTGTGATATAGGTTTAATAAGAAAATAAAAAAACCGAAATTTATTATTAGATTTTCATTTTTTTCATTTTTTTTAAGTTGTACTGACATTGTATATAGAGTACAACCAAAAAGTTCTCTCAACTTCATTTCAGAACTTCTCTATTCGAGTCTAAATATTATACAAGGATAATTAGTTATCACGATTATTTTTTGTATGCATAACTATCCTACTCGGATTTTATTCAGTGTATGTATATGTGAATAAACCAAGCACAATTATATTATATTATATATAAGCATATATATAAGTAGGGTACAACACCAGCGAGAAATTAAAGACTTTTGTCGTTTATATTATATATATACATTCTTCGCATTACAAACATAAAAGCAGGTACCTTAAATTTTTCCATAACATTCATGTAGTTTCTTTAAAACAACATGCTCACTTTTCATATAGTGAATATAATCTGCTTATACACAGCTCAAGACAGTCTATGATTACAAGCATCCAACCAGAAACCTTGGCCATATATTTTTCTCGACAAAGTCGCACTACTGCCACTATTAAACTAAGCATCCTAACTGGAAACCAACTGCTTATATATATTCCCAAAGGTACCATACAAGCCACTGTAACTCCTGCATGTCATCTGCTCTACCGACCAACACCAGATATATATAGGCTAGCAATACATTTTTCTTTTTAAATTTAACATTTTTAAGTATATATATTTTAACTTACATGTGATTTTTTTTTTGCTGCCCCAGATTTATTTTCAGAATTTTTTTATTTATTGTTCAGATTTAGATTATGCAATTTTTAAGTATTTTGTTTACATGTAGGAGCTTTGTTACTCACAATGACCTCACCAAAAACAATTTACTTACTGCTCATACTTTTCTGCTCTACTGGTCGACACCAGTCAAATATATACTAGTCAGTATACCACCATACTATCCATTATATGACCCAAGACATAGCAGACCACCCAACACCCCATCTCCTATAACCGAAGGAAAAATTCCATTCAACTGCACCCCATCCAATACACCAAGCGTAATATACGTCTTAACTTGAGCAACTATACAGCTGAGACCAGCCCATAACATATCACCAATTTTACTTGCTATACCAACCAACACCGCTTATACCAACCAACCATTCCACTCTATATAACTGTAGCATAACTTTAACATTCGGCCACACAGATCAGACCAAGCAAACATACAGCCTTTGCCAGAGATAAAATCAAATTCTTATAATAACATCCACCATGTCAATTGACACCAGTCAAAATACAATAACCACACATACCAAACACTTTTAACTCAAGCATGACTTAGCATTATACACATACATACTGTCCACACCAGTCGACATACACAAACTGTCGCAAGACAGATATTTTGGAAAACATATCACCCAACATACCATCTGTGATAACCCAAGCGTACTGGAAGAGGAGGTGGAGGAGGGAGAGTTAGTATAAACAAGCTCCTTGATGACATTAAGCGTATTTTAGAATGCCTCTTCAAATTATCTAGCTCCATAGTTCCATCGCTCCTACCCCACGTACCATCTGCTCTACCAAATGCATCAAACTAAACATACTCACCACTCACACCGTCCACTTAAATTCAAGCATACCTTAGTCTACACGCAATAAAACATACCAAAAATCTTAACTTCGACATATCTGCCATATCATCATTACCATCAGACACCAACTAAATATATACCAGTCACTATACCATCATACCAACCTTTATAACCCAAATAATACCAGGCTAACCTACATGGCATGACATATAACAAAAGAAAAACCCAGTTCAACCACACTACCTATACCATCAGCTCTACAAATTGTCATGAGACGAAATATACCAGCGGTTTACTAGAATTCAAGCAGACCTCAGCCCAGTTTGACCTTGCCAAAAAAAATCACAAATCCAACAGATATCAGCCAAATATCATACCATAAATTAATATAAATCACTCTATCAACTATCCATACCAATAAAAATACTGACCACCACACCTCAGACATATGAAACAAAATATGAGTAACCCTGCAGACCAGGAGTACTGGGTACTATAACAACCATAGCCCCAGCATTCTTCAATCATACCCCACATATCACATGGTATATGCAGCATAACAACTACTTATTTCATACCACTCCTACACCAGCAATTAACCCCACCAACCAAAACATACTAGGCGACAACTCTCCAGCTTACCAGACATTAATATAAATCACTCTGTCAACCAACAAACCAGTTCATTATACCAGCAATCCATACTAATAGCTGTTCTTACGAAACATACAAGGTAACATACCACCAGCATACTTAACAACTATATTGATAACCTAATGGTACTTAGTACTAAAATGATGTATAATAACTTTCATCATAATATTAGATTGCCTCAGCCATGCAATGTCGAAAGCCATATAACCCGGCATACCAACATACTATATCATCTGAATATATCAATGTCCTACTACAGCAGATAGCCATACCAACAAAACATACGCCCAAACCATATAATTTGCTCTAACCGAAGCATACCTCAGCCATGCTATTAGCAAAACAAATCATATCAACCACCACATCTCAGACTTACTGATCAATCATAACAGTCAACTCTATTGACTACCATTTCACCCCATCTAACTTCACCAGTTACACATATAAACAAGCCATGCCAGCAGCCAAGCCAATCAAAATATTCCGACTATAAGCTTTAACCATTCTATCATAAGATCAATAATAATAATTATTTAACCATATATGACATCCATAAAGTCTTACTTTTCCAGATACCATATCATACCATGTAATCATACTAATCAACCATACCAGCTAAGCATTTTGCCCCTCTCAAACTAACTAAACATCCTATCAAACCATTCTGCTCTTACAAAGTAATCACACAATTAAACCACTCTCCCCACACAATCGATGCTACACTTTTGTCATACTGCCAAAACAACCGAACATGGATAAGGACATACCAACCGAACATGGATCAGGACATACCAATCAAGATAAGGGCTATGCCATCCATTCAAGAAACGAACTGTACAACCAAGTCATACTGATAGGTTAAAACATCAGAATATACCAGCTGTAAAAAATATATACAGGCAGCACACACCAGCAGAAAATACCATCATGTTACTCCGTCCATTCCAGCCATTTCAAGAGACCATACCAAACAAAAACATACTAGTCAGACATACTAACAAAACATATTACCAAAACAAGCTACCTGTAACAACCATGCAGAGAGGTCATACAGTATAAACATTATAAAAGCACCTCTACGAATAATGAGTCTACATACAATTCATATTATTATCAGACTGACAAACATACAATTGAAGCCATATATTTCGACCTTGTATACTGACCATCATGACTATTATCATACCTCCTGCACTCCGATTTAACAGCCATATAGGTAAGTTACACTCAGAGACAAAGTTATTCCCACAAAATAAACTCCCTCCTCCCATCAACCCAAACTACTACTATGTCCCAATCACACATTTCTGACATCTCTACTACCATACTGTTAAGCTATACAAGCACGATACACCATCAAACCAGTCAACCAATGAATTTGCCCAAATCATCATACAGAATAGTTTTAAAAACAAGAGAGACCACATACCCATCTCTAGAAAATCTCTCGAAAGGTTCAATCCCTCAAACAGTAGACGCCAGTACGGCCGACCAACCTACAAAAGAGATGAAAGCGAAAGGTTGGGAAGGGTGAAACTAGTTCCAACATTGCCGTTAGGGGAGGTGTATGCCGACGACAAGATATTTGTTCCCCATCACCCAACCAGATCACATTAACCTAATATGACAATCTTCGAGGGTAACCATACAACCCTTGTAAATAGCAACTTTATTGTTCTCTACAGAACATATCTTCTAAGTTTTGCATTACATAAAACATACATAGAGCTCGTTCTTCACACACAATCCTATGCAAACATCTCAGCAGACAGATGTCTGTCACTGATCGTTTTGTCAACGACTCATGCGAACCAACATTTCTAGGGTAGTAAGTAAATATCCATTCCTAACATGCTTTCCACACACACACACACACAAACAGAATGAAGTAAATACCTAAACTTTCATTGCTTGTTATCAATCTGGTTTACCTAAACACACCAAATATTTATACCTTTTGTGAACGTAGTAACATACGAGAGAAGAATATATCATATCTAAAATCCAGCCATGTGTGATTAAACAGATATATTTTAAACAAATATTTATGCGAAACTCTTTGAAAAAATAAGTATCTCCATATACATCTGACATACAAGAAATAAACAACATATATATATACCTTAGTCATATATCACGCAAAGCCGAATAACATATTTATACATATATTCGGAAGGACGTAAGTTCGAGAATTATACCAGCCCTTACCTATACACATCCAAGATATTCAGTTTACTAGAAGACATTCACTATGAGCATACCATTTGATCTCTCCTATAGACAGTCATTTTGAACTCTCCTTGTAAACATGTTACCAACATACCAGGATATTCTATTCGCTAGAGAGCATTCACTATAAGAAATCGTTATGTTTAAACATCCATGCCACTTGCAATTGTTCGATGGATTCATTTATTTTTTAAGACTTATATAAAACATTTATCTTTTTTACACATTCCAATATATCAAAGCTTCATTTACAGAAACGGAAATCTCACTTACATCAAAATATTATTATTAATTAAATATGTCGACCAGCTTTTCTCCAATGCCCAATCAAAATTTAATATCATATCAAATAACTATAAAGCCCAAATCTCCTCATGCCCATCGAAAATTGTTTAAAATATTTTATAGTATTTTGATGTCATATCATAGTCGCTGCTAAAAAAAATAAAATAAAATAAAAATTCATTTATACATATTCTTCCAGACAAAATATTCTAACGTGTAATATATCAACATATCTGCACACTAACTACAATGAATTCCATTACAACATATTGGTTATACCAAAACACTTCCGTTCATACCATCCAGCACAACGAAACAATCATATAAGCATTCCTGTGTAATAGTCCAGCGAATTTCTCTGATAAACATTTCATCGTGTAATAGCAAAACACACATCCAAATAATACCAACACCCATACAATTTTTCATAGTCAAATATCAAACCTTAATGAAATCTCATTCCAATAGACAATATCACCAAACCAGCAATTTAAATGGTCCAGAATAAAAAAGATTCTAACCATCAATACTCACAGACCGCATCATGTTACACCGCCGATTTAGACAGGCCATAACATCATCTAATAACAAACATACTACCATACCAAATTGTCAAAACATACCAATTACTCAACCAAATATTCCAAATTCTGACCAGACATTTGCAAAGACATATTACCAGCAAAACTAGCATACCATATACGCAATATATAATAAACCTCAAGCCATTCATTACGACTACCACCTACCGAAAAAATGTTTAACTCATAATATCTGAGTTCATATCATACTCACTGCCAAAAAACCCATGCCAAACATCCATTTCTATTTATTCTACCAGACAAACATTTTAAATCGCAATACCGCAAATACCTGAACATAACATAACAACACTCATATATACGATCAATTCAATTAGACCAAATTGGTTATACCAAACACTTTCCTTCGTATCATGCATGACAACAAAACAACCATATAAGCATTCCTATGAAATATTCGAGCGAATCGAGAAACCCTATCATCATCATCATGCAGACTTATACTTCATCTTCAGTCAGATACATTCTCAAACACCCAATATAGTGTCAAAGCAATTGTTACTGAAGGTGGATAACATATCACATCTCACATTAATTAATAGAGGCTTCCCTTCCTTCATTCACAGATGAATCTATACTGGAAAAATCATTTCATCAAAAAGTCTTGTATGTCTCTTCTAATTACCATTTAAATTGGCAGAGCAGTCCATCTCAATAGTGACACCAAACACGTATATACATATACTTAATGTTCTTATACTCTTAACAAATTGGCTTAAGGATTGTTGGCCCCTGCACATTACTATTTATGGAAATGTATTAAAGCTCAAATACATTATGGGAACAGACAAACTTGTAAACGTAGACAATCTCGAAATTATTTATTTTCAAATAGCAACTAGTTAAAATTGCAATTTTTTTAAATTAATGTAACTATTTCTCTCAGTGGTAATTTATTATTAAAAAGAAACTACCTACTCTGGCGTGCTTAAACGATATTATTTCATTGTCGATAAATTAAATTAAATTTAGAATGCGTACACTGGAATTCATATAACATTTCTACTACAATTATTTTGTATTTTTCAGATTAACTTGCTTTTTGTCTAGCAAATGTACAGCGTCTATTATAATCCCAATTGTTTCTTGTATCGTATTGTTTGGTAGGTTTCTTGCAGGGTCCAGATATAATCTAATCGGCTAATGGTTTTGTATTGTCAGTATTTATGAGATTCAAGAACTTTTGTAACAGAAGTTGGTGTACGTTTGCTAGATAAGGGATAACAAATATTTTATTTGTGCTGCTTGTTATTGGCGTTTAGTAACGAAATGTTATTACAAATGCTATAAGTAACGTGCAATCTAATTTATTTTCTCCAACTTGAAATGGAGCGAGGTCCACAGGTATTTGCGGTCGCTCTCTGAATAACATTGGTTTTCGGACATCAGCTGCAATGATCTCGAAGCAAATCCCGACGTTTAGGCTGACGTTGAAATCGCGATCTTCAAGGAAGTGTTAGCTGTTACCTGCCGAGACTGTGTAAAACATTCTTGCTTTTATATACCCTGGGTTGAGTATATGTTGTTTCCTAATTATCACACAGCATTGCACTTTACAGACGTAATATCGTAGTCAGTATCTAAAACTACGGAGACGGTACGTCCGAGGAGCAATTGCATTAAGATAACACTCTTACATGAACAGAGAAGGCATGTACAATACGAGAAAATTCTTTAAGAGCCTCTCTTCAAAATTTCTCATAAACATGTAGAGAAGTAGACGCCTAAAAGGTTATCCCTATATCCCTAATAATCAATATAACACATGCAATCCGGAGAGAAGCCGCCACAGCCAGGATACGTCCTTCTTCAGCGCCACTTACTTGACAACATCATACTTCTGACCAAAAAACAGAAAATCATGTAGGCTATATTATGTTGTTAATATAATGCGTTTAAATTATTTATGGTGGAATATTTTACCATTCCTTGGCTAGAATGTCACTTGAAACCGATTGGTCCATTGCGTGATTAAATATGTCTGATGTTAAGAAGCTGTATTACCCCTTATAGAGTAGTTATAGTAGCTATTTGTTTGAGTGTCATAACAGAAGAGTCGCGGTCATTACTGAAAATGTTTCATTATAGAAGCATTACATTTCATGTTTCTGTACAAATTTTTGGGCCAGGTTGTTAGTAAGGGTTCCCGGTTGTCGTTAAAGGATGAAAATTAATTATTACATTAGATTTTTACTAAGTTAATTGTAGCGTAAGTATGCGTTAGTAGTTCATATGTTATGTCTGTAATAATGGGTGAAGTAATTATCCAAGTTTATATTGTCACATTTTCCAATAAATCCTCCTAAATTTTAATCAGAAAGAAATGACTAAAAAAATTCAATCTGCAGAGTGCTCTTAAGTATCTTTATACAGTGCATCCTTTTAATTTGTATATCTCTCGGCAACGGGTAATATTATTTCAAGTGAAGCAGAAAATCTAATTCACAGCAAGACGCTATTTCTCAGATTCCCCAATGCTGAAACTAATATAGATTATAGTATTTATTTCTCCGAAGAGGATATAGTTAGGGCGATCGTAAGGTCACTTCGTTCCGCTTCAAGGACTGCGCATTATTAATTTACTGCGAACGTGACCAGGTGTTAAGTGGCGTCTGAAAGAGGCAAGGTCCTGTGTTGTGCACCCCTTGTTCCACGAATTCTCGTCTGTGCTTTGGTGGCAGTTTCAGTTTCATTGTCACTCCTTCCTTTCCTCCCGCCATCCCTATCAACCCCTTTTTCCTCCCCCCAAAAACCCCCATCCTAATTGTTCTTTCACGTTCTCTCGCGAGACAAACTTGCTTTAACACTTGTTCCTTTTCTTCCCTCGTCTGCACGCTACTTAATAACGAGAGCAGCGAAAGGAAAAAAGAGACGAAAGCTGTGTTTCTTTCCCCGCAAAACTCTCCTCCTTGCTTCCTTTTAAACTGAGCAACAATGCCTTTTCATAAACTTGAATTTAACTCCGGTGCTGGCTTGTCAGCGGCCATTGTGTGATTAATAAACGAGAATGGAAAACTATTTCCACGTTATGAATTATTAATTTTATTCACAGGGAACATTTCCTTGTCTTTCTTTCTTGCTTCAGTTCAAGTACAAAATTGTACAATTCATGTTTCTCTTCTCATCTCGAGAGTCATTCAGACTTTTTTTTTTTTAAACTGGTAATTTATGAGAAATTATTTTTGATAGGAAGTAATGACAGTTTTTCAGGGCAATGACCCCGCGATTTTTGTAACGTTTTGTGAGTGGCCGAGTTAACGTCTCCTGTTCGAAACGTGTTCTAGGAAGGAACGTCGTTGATTCAAATTAGTTTCAGGACGGAACAGTATGTCATATATGAGGACGGGTATAGGCTATATGCGGTAAAGTGAGCACCTTTGAAAGCCCTCTCACTTAGAATAATAGTCTATAAATATATTTTATTTCAGCCTTAGGCGTTAACTTCAGAGTGCGGTGGAATATACACACTGTATTTATTACTTACATGACAATATTTATTTACAAAGGTGGTTAATGGATCAGAAATGGCCGAAAGGAAAAAGTAACTAGGGCCTCAAAAGTGCTCACTTTACGGTAAACGGCCTATAGTAACTGGATTTGGCGCGTCACGGATCATGGTGTTGATGATACAACTGATGCATACCGACTGAGTCTCGGTGCTGATTTCAGTATACTAAAAACTATTCATTCTGACAAAAAATGCCCAGTTCCCACAAACCTATCAAGTTTCGTAGAAGGCTACTATTGACATATTTTCATCTATCTGTTAATGTTTGTCTCCCTATAGGCTGTTCATGATAAAGTGAGCACTTTTTAAGGCATTAAATTATGGAGGTAGTGAAATGTATACACGCTGGTTATTTGTCCCTTGCAATGTTTATATTAAAAATCAGCAGGAAGGTGGAAATTGGATGAAAGGAAACATTTTAGAAGGGCCTTTAAAAGTGCTCACTTTACTGTGAACAGTTTATATAAATACGAACAGCCGTAGAAAATTGATTAAAAATAATAATTCCAGTTTTACATTCGTTGTACTGTGTGGCTTCTGGAACATTTAAGAATATTAAGGATTTGCTTACTTTAAATGTTAAGAAGTGTAAAAAAGTTGCCAGATGTTCTTTATATCCTGGTAGGTTTTAAAATAAGATACAGCCCCAAACATAATTAGAGAAGTATTAAAGTATTTATAGCTGCTAATTGCCCACAACAATTCTCATTCAGAGATACGAAAAAATGGTTTATGTGATCGATCAGCTTCTGTCGCGTAAATAATATGTTATAATTATGCTTATACAATCGTGAGGTGACGTTAAAGTTGCGATAATTACAAATCCTAACAAGTCCTCTTAATTGTTGAATTCCAATATAAAATAACAAAACTAAGTACCTTAACTCTTTGATCTTGAATTTGGTATAATTTAAATGGTTTAGTAAAATATTTGCTTTATGCTGGTTACTGGGACAGTAATGAATATTGTGTGACTTCTCATTAACCTTTTCTTTGGTACAAAAGTATCTACCAACAGTGTGCTTACTTTTCTTGTTCAGAACACAGTTTTCAATAAGGTTAATGGGACTCTTATTATCAATAGCAAGACTGGCGTAAATAAAAAAAACCATTAATTTCTTCAACTAATTAATTATATCAGGTATACGAGTTATTTTTAAGATGTGTAACTGTCTAATTTTAAATCTCACCTCCTACCTATTTGAACACATGAATATATTAACATTAGTATAAGAACCAGTTGACAAAGCTGTTTTCAAATTTTTAGTAAATATGAAAGTTTTGTGTTGAAATAGTTACAATAATAATAAAACATTTTTATTTTTATTTTTTTTATGGAGAGTGGAGATTGGAGAGTTTTGGCGGTTCTTAACACCGATGTCTTAAGAGCAGAAAAGATTTTAAATTATTATATTTTTATAACCCGTAATAAGTTATAAGGCCAAGAACACAGGAGATACGAGTAAATAATCAGAGAAGAAAAAAAGTAACCCCAGCTTCTTTTAAGTGGTAACAACCTTCAATTGAAAATAAAACTATGCATAATGAGAATTGTTGATGATGTTTCACACATTGAAAAGAAAATGTCCAGAAATATATACAATATATGAATGAATTGTTTCAATCAGCAGGATTACATGAATTAGTTACGGATTCATTAAATACTGATTATTTAGACTCTAAAAAGAACAGGAATGTGTAAGACAAGATGCCCTCTCAGAAAGAACTACAATGGGTTATGTTGGTGAAAATTGCTTTAATGCAAATTTTAAAAAGTTAAACATCGAGGTAAATTGTTGAAAGATTAAAAAAAAAAAAAAAAAAGGGGGGGAGAAAGAGTAGATGAGCAGATAAATGACCAGCTCGAAATTTTGTTGGGGCGTTGCTTTAGCATTTCACAAGACAAAAATTATAAGTGAAGTGCTCTTCAAGATGTAGCTTTAAGACTTAATGACCTTGAACAAGACGTTACTGATGTGATGGTTACTTAAAAGTTATTATCCATTTCACCATCCAAATATTACAATTTAGCAACAGCTAGGATTTCAAATCCATTAAGTGAAAGCAATTTTGAAAAATTAATTACACGTCTGTTTTATCTGAATGAAGTAAAGTTAAAGCCACAAATAAAACTGATACATGCAGGTCAAATCCTAATAAAAATACTTTCCGCCATAATATTTATAACAAATTTGAATAAATTTTTTTTCGTTTGCAACCGTCCTAGAGATATAGCTAACGTATGTTCCAAAAGAAATGATAAATTAAGGGTCATTGCAATTCCTTGCTAATACTGTATAAATGTTAACTGCTTGTCGAATAAGTCTGTTGTTGACAATGGCGCATTTAATCATATGATAAATGATGGTTTTATACTTACGAATAGTAAAGAGGACATAGACAATGTCATAATTGCTAAGAGAAGCGAGTCTGTGGCATCTAGAAGTTATGGCATTTAACACAAATTAATTAATTTTAAATGCAGTTATCTTGGTACCAGGTCGTGATACAAATTTAATATCTGTATCTGTAATCGCGGATAATGATGAAGTATTATTTACTAAGCAAACGATTTTCATTTATAATATTCTTGTTGATGACAACCTAATGGTTTTTACACTTTAGAATTAAATGCTAAGAACACGAAACACGAAAATGAACACCGACTAGAGGCTAAATCATTAATTAACGATCAATATCGTAACCTTGCTTTTGGGCATAGATTACTAAGTTACGTAAGTTTTAACAATTTAAAGAAACTACTTTGTTGAGAGTTTGGCTAAAGAAGATTTCGATTCAGCTGATCAATAAAATTGTGTAAAACCTACATAAATAAAAACAGACAAGACTTCCGTTTGGTTCACAAAGAACAAGCGCCACTCTTCGACTATAACTCATTCGTACAGATTTAGGCAAAAGTAGAAACACCAACATCAGGTTATAAAACATACATTTCACGTGTCTAGATGATTGTACTATTTGAAAGGAATATGTATTTTACAGAACAAGCCTGAGACCCCTGAATTTATTAAAAACTATACTGCAGAAGTAGAAGTTAAGTGAAAGTTACCAATTTCTGAGATTGACTGTGACATTGTGGTATCAATTGTTAACATAACTTGAAAAATTTACTAAAATCCAAAGGGAAAATTTTAGACTTTACTATAGTCGCACACTGCAATTAAATTCTAAAGCCGAGATACTCAATCGAGCAATTAGGTATAAGACTCGTCCCCTACTTTTAGATTCAAGACTACAGAATTAAATGTGTAGTTAGGCAGCTAGAGTTGTTTGTTATATTGTGAATATATTTCCTACGGGATCTTTTAAATAGCCCAAAAACCCCGTATTAAATGCGGTTTGGAAAAATACCGAATTACAATAATATATAAATATTTGTTTGGGTGTACAAGTTACTCCAAAATATTAACTCCGCAGATGAAACCTGATTTTCGTAGCAAAAATATATATATTCATGTTGGCTGTACACAAGATGGCTATTGCTTGTGGGACAGCAATAAAAGAAAAGTTTTCTATGCAAGTTATGTCATCCTTAAAAGTTACGAGCATGTCAAATACCTGAGAATTTTTAACTCAAAAGAAGAAAAAGAGAGCAGTGATAATAGAGCAAAAAGAAACTGAAGAAGTGAAGTGCTTGACGAAAAAAATAAACACATGTATCAAATACAGAAGGAAAAACTCAACAAAATGAATGCAGCGAAAAAAAAATCTGCAGAACAAAAGGACTTAGGAAAATATCTGTCGTATTAAAGATTATGCAAATGTAACTTCGCTTATTGAACCTTTATTCCGGACGGGAAAAAAAAAAACACCAGTCTACACACGGGAATTTGCGCGGATATTTTTAACTGCAGCAATGAAATGTGTTTCCGCCAGTGCTACCTAACAATACAAATATATCAATTGGCAACGTTTAACTTACAAATAGTATACATAAAAACGAGGTTTAAAAATATTGTAACTGTGAACTATTTCTTACCGGCCATTGCCAACACGTCGCTGCTCTCGCTGTTGTTAATTCATATTAAATACGAAATAAACATTACATGTTATAGAAGAAGTTATATTTATTCAATAATACAGTACTCTACACAGTGTTAAATATTTGTGGAGTACAAGTTATTGGAAAAACAGGTTGACATAATACGCCTAGGGTGATTTTTCAAAGGTTCGATTCCAAAAGACCGAAGAAAGCGCGAATGGACTATAAGTGTTGTCGTTGTTTCGAATTATCCGGTATAAGAGTAGTTGTGCGAGCCACAGCGATCTTCCAACCAGATACTAGAGAGATTTCTTTCACTCGCCACTTGATATCGTCTTCCTGCACCAGGATCGGTGGAAATAATACAGACAGCGCAAGGGCTGCACGTGGTTCGGCCCCCTCACAGGGCATCATAGTACTCCAGAGTTCAGGCTGGGAGACGGCACCACTGAAACTGCCCTCGTTTCCGCTCCAAATTCTCACGATTTTAACGGGCTGTCTTGGCGTGGGCTGGAGAAAACTTTACACATAACTTTGCAGTTACCTTACAACGTTGAGTAAATGCCGTGATAAGTCCATTTATATCGTCAGTTAATAATAAGTATATAGATGATTGGATATCGAGTGAATATGTGAGTAATACATTCATGGTCGAAAGAATGAACGGTGTATGAGTGAACGTATAGATGAATACATACATTAATTAAATAAAACACGAATTAAAATAATAAATATATACATTCTAAATTTTTATAAATAATAAATATATTCCGAGTAGATGAGCACCCTTTGTTAGAGGTGAGAACCACGAAGCAGTGGATTTTAGCGCCTAGACGCTCAACGTCACTGATGTCTGATGTGGTGCGAGGTTCTAGGATGGAGCGACAACGAATGCAATTATGATGGCAACGGAAGAACCCCGAGAAGACCCACCAGCTATTGGTAACAACCACCATGTTTTCCAATTCCGCGAAGCTGTACGTTACCGTGCCACTGATAGATTTTAGTCGATTTTTCTTGGATCCTGCGTTGTTGCCATCTCGCCTGCCATCGGTGCACTCGTACCAAGGACGTATAAGTGTCGTGAAATGGCTTCAATAATATTAACATGCAAATAAGCTTGGAGTATGTTTTCGAGTAGATGGTACAGTAAAGAAAGGAAACAAGTATGGACACATATGAGCCTCCATCATATGCTTGGAAATAAGTGACTATACAGTTCGATCAACAAATTGTGGGTTTTTTTTTTCCTATACGGAAGCTTTAACTTACTTTAAGAAAAAATTTACCAGTCGGTTAAAATAAGACGACGAAAAATTAATTTGAATGCTACAGACGTTCGAAGTGTATAATCTATTCACGTTTACTTCGCACTTTTCTGAAGCCCTGCTAAAGGTCTACTTCCAGAGTATTCCTCCACCTCGTGCAAACTAAGCTTAACTAAATCTGGAAAATGACACCAAAGGATAACTCACAGAATTCGTGCGCGCTCAGTGTAACAATATTTTGTATTAGAACTATTTCTCACTAGGCGCTGCTCCCACTACACATGTTTTTTCACCGTTTATATCCAAATTATTTATAAATGAAGCATTATAATTTATAGATGAAACATGAACAACATTTCAATTTAATAGAAAAAAAAGTAACTGTTATGAACACAAGTATAGAACGCTTGTGATGAATGGCATGTGTTGGAAATAACTAAACACGTCGTACATGGGGAGATGTTTCGAAGGTTTGGTTCAAAAAGGGTGAACAACCGCGAATAGACTATACAACCACGAGACTTTAGGCGTGTGCCCACTTAAGAACACTCTTGAAACGGTTTAACAAGGATCTACTCAATAAAATGTGACAATAACACGACAACGAGCGTCTGTAGGTTCGTCACAAGAAACACAACCGAAATTATTATACGCGGATAATCGAACAATTTATTTGTAAGGGAGCACGTGAATATCTGGATAATAAGAAAGATTTTGTATCACTACATAAACATGTCACACTCGTTACATTTATTTGTGAGAAAAGCAGCACTTGCCGCTCTTGTTTTGCGGTGAATTTCGTGACGCGGAAACATTATTGATTTCAGTGATGCAATACTAGTCACCATGTCAAAATTAACTAAATAGGTAGCCTAATCTTATAATCATGACCGTACATTTATAAGCAGTTAACACTTATGTTGTTTAACCAATTCTTAGCTCTTCTGTGGGTGGATAGTCCTCATTATACTCGAGATGATGAAGCACGTTCACAAAGAACGTCAAAAAGGTATGCGTACTTCTTATTCACAAGTAACCATATACTCACTATATAATTTTATTCAGAATATTAAGAAAATTTCGGGGTTTGATGCACTGATTAATAAACATATTTATGCTTCCTTTTTTTTACGATCGTCAAATGGCTCAGCTCCAACTTAAACGTCGTTTTCAAAGATGTGCACTGCCCTTAACAATCATTTTGGACAATAAGTTATATGTAGTGACAAATATAATTGTTCCTTACTTTTTTTTGGGGTTACTAACCTGCAACGCTGTTTGTTGATCGAACTTATTACTGTGTATGCTGTACGTATGTTTGCTTCTTTGAAATTCATGGGAAACTTTTTGAAACTGCTTTATTCATTGCAATTCAGGTTACTTGGCGTAAAATTTATAAATAAGATTAAACAGGTGAAAGAAAAACTTAAATTTTCCCGTGTTAGGAAACGTTTAACGAAACCCGGGAGCCAAGCATTACCAACGTAATTTGTAATTGGGTTGGGGGGGGGGGGAATCCCGTAATTCTCTCTCCCCGTAGCACGCACATATGGTAGCGTATTTATACGCTGTACAAGTTATTTGAGCAGTTTTCAAATCAACCTTTAAAAAATATAATTTTCCCTGCCTGCACGAATTGTGCAGAAGAAAAAAATTTCAACATACGCTAATGCCGTGGACTTCTGCTTCACATACAAAGTGCTCAGAAATTCCCTTTACAAACTTCTATGACTTGTAAAGGGGACTGAGTAGACGATCTTTTGAATAGGAACCCATGTCCGGAAACGTATCTTTACCGTGCTACAACAATTTCATAGCAGGTGTATCAATCGTCCACTTCCACTGAGGGAAAGAGCAATGTCTCGGATTTTCCTGTGTTGGTATGCGACAGGGTAGGCAGTACATTACTTCAATCAGCTGATGGCACGCGACGTCTACCCTGCCACGGTATCCTGCCTCGAGTCCCATTCACCCTCCTTTGTGTCTCCGATTAACATGGTTGAGTACACATGTGCAGAATACACTGGCATGATCCTTGTGTATGACACAGCTGACGGTAATGGAAGAGCAGCTCGTCGGCTGTGTCAAGAGCGTTATCCACAACGTGCGACGCCATCGCATACACTTTTCGCGACAATTACGCAACGGCTCTGAGAAGAAGGTACCTTCAGCATCGACAGGAACGACTGTGGTGCTCCAAAGAGACGTCGCACTCCTGAATTGGAAGAGGCTGTACTGTATCACGTTGAACAGAGCCCGTCAGCGAGTACACGATCAGTTGCGCGTGCAATGGGTCTTGCTCCCATCATCGTCTTGGAGGTTCTGCATGAGCACACAACTACATCCTTACTACCTCCAAACGGTACAGTCTATGCGTCTATCCGAATTTACACCTCGTGTTAACTTCTGCACGTGGTACTGCACCGCTGCAACGACGAGCCCCTTTGACTTGAAATGGTTGTAGCACGGAAACGGTACGTTTCCGGACATGGGTTCCTGTTCAAAAGATCGTCTACTCAGTCCCCTCTACAAGTCCTAGAAGTTTGTAGGGGAACTTCCGAGCATTCTGTATATGTAATCACCAAATAACAGTTTATACATTTAAAAAAATTATAAACGTATGCAAAAAAAATTATATTTAACATGTTATATCAATATATACATATGGCTTGTTATTTGGTGATTACATATGTGTCACTCAGTAGCCTATTGCATTAGTTAGTTTACTAATTTTTTAATCTATACAACTTAATTAGTATTTCTTATTATGTGAACAGCAAAATAGGAAATTTTTTGATTTAACATCAAATTATTCAAAAGATATAGAGTGTAAAATTTTTATATTCGAGGAAAAGGTCATCACACATAATGCGTAAGCGTTGATCAAAGCTTCATATAAATAAAAAATAATAATTTTTTGGGTCCGGCGTCCTTAACCATCACACTTGACTGGCAAACATGCAATAGAGTTGGTTGCGACGGATGGTAAATAGTTACACGACTTTACACGCGCTATAAGTTTCGCCAGCTGTACGCTGTTGTAAAACATTTCCGTCCTTTTACGAAAAAGTGCTGGTAAAAATATTTTCCACAATTTTTCGTAAAATTAAGGAATCCGTAATTTTCCAGTAAGGACTTATCATGAATTTCATATAACTTATCGTTAACTCGAGGAAACTCTCCGTGTTTAATTAGTTTTTCTGCATTTCCTGTTTAAAAAACAGATAACGAAAAGAGTGTTTCATATTTATTTTGTGCGTGTTTGTTCAGATATTAAAGAAAAAAGAAATCGATATAAAAATACTATACTTCAGCGCCATATTTGAACACGTAGTTCGTGAAACTTACCAGTCACCTACAGACATTTTTTGTACAAAATAGGTCAAAGTGGCCTATATATCAAAATTTTTGCAGAAAGGCCAATTTTCTGGTTACACTGATGGAGAAAGCTTTGTGTGGACTTGGCATAGTTCGTTACTAAAACCCGAAGCTACAGGAATCCTAATTATGCAGACGTTCTGTATTTTGTATTTTCATGACTCATCTCGGTTTTCCTTCACTACAGATCACGTTTTCGTATATTAACTTTATATTTAGGTAAAACAAATTTCCATGAATTTACGGAAATTGTTAGCAGAATATAGTGCATGGATAGCTGATTGTAGTTTATTCGCAGTTTATTCGCAATTTTCGAATTAACCTTTTTTAAAATCACCGCATGTATGGTGTGTTTGGTTGTTTCTTACAGTATGTCGTGCATCACAAGCGTTCTATACTTATGAACATAAATGTATCTCATATTTGGATAAATTAAACTTCTGCTTATATTTTATCTATAAATCATAATATTTAATTTATAATAAATATGAATAAAACAGGGAAAAATTAGGGGTGTTGGTAATGCCTAGTAATAAATAGTTCTTACGCAACATATTATTACGCTGGGTGCGCACGAATGTGGTGCGCTGCCCCTTGGTGTAACTTGCTATACTCGGTTAAGCTTTGTTTGCATGAGGCGGAGGAATATCCTGGAAGTAAAAACCTAAGCAGGGCTACAGAAAAGTATGAAGCAACCGCGAATGGCCTATGCCCACTTACGTGCCTCTTCCACACTCCTGTGACGTCAGCTGTTTTGTCATCCTCAATCGGAATACTTGTTTGCTTACATCAGAGCTATCAGTTTCAAGCTGAATTGGCGTTGGTTCGCTGAACGCTTATTTAGTTTTAAGTGCTAAAATCTAGCGGCCATATTGATTTAGAGTTCTTTGATTCAACTGACATTGACGAAGCTTGATTCGTCTAGTGAAATAGGCCGTGCTCCTTTAACGTGTCATTAGTCCCTTATCATGATATTGTAACGAAATTATTGCAATTCGTGATATGCATGAGGAATATTTAATTACATTCTGAATCGATGCATTTCTATCTTTCCCTTGCCCACGAGAGAATTATAAATAGCGGTATCCAGAATAACCGCATTTGGAAAACTGGCGTTAAATTTCAACTTGATTAATCATTGTTTGACATTTCTGATGCTCAGCACGCCTAGGCTATGCAGTAGATAAAAACAAGAAAAAATCTTGCGATCCCGATGGTTTGTATAGGCTAGACGTGCAGCCGGCTGTATACTGACGCCGCTGTGAATTTTCATTGGCTGTTAGTGGGAAGCAAATTTGGCTAACTGTGTTGCACGTGACCAGGTTTCAATTTCCTTCCGTGTTTATTGTAGCTTGGTTTTTACCGTGCTCTAGACAGTCAGTGAAACATTTGTTCAACTCCTGGTGAAACTCGAATGTATGCAGCTTTCTCAGTGTTGTGCGTAACCAGGCTGGAATATTTTCCGTCTTTAATTACGGCATAAAATAGCCCATGAAGGTACAGACATGTTCTCAGGATCTCAAGTACCAATCAGCATTAGAATTTATTGCGGTAGCCATAACCTTCAACGGTATTGCCATGATGCCGTTACATCTCATAATAAAGTAGGAGCACGTGAGGTAGCATAACTTGTTCCTATGAACGACACTATTTTATGCTATGTAAGTGAGCGAAGACGTAATGGCGGCTTTTAACAGCGAGGTTTTGAGAGCTTATGAGAGTGCGAGGTATGGAGCAGCGCCGGAACGAAAGGGCGATGGAAAGAGGAAGATCCCCGAGAAAACCAGCCAACCAGCGGCATCATCCGGCACGACTTCAACATGCGAGAATCCGGAAGTGACCCGCCCAGGGATTAGACTCGGTTCGCCTTGGTGGGAGGCGAGCAGGCTAACCGCTCATCCAACGCGGCCTCTTTGTGCTATGTTGTCATATTTAAGTAGTATTTCCAGACATTCTCTGTGAGTATATATTCAAGGTAGAAAAATTTTTGATAGATCAAAATTTTATAAAAATCACAAATTAATTACTTTCACTGTATCAGAAGCTAAACTTGATGGTTTGTTTCACAGTTCCCATAAAAATTTGCGCCGCAAGTGGAAGCATTTTGTTTCGAACAACATTTGATTCTTTAATAGTACAACTCAGATTAATACATTAAAAACATTAGGTGAAAAATTGCATCTTTCGGTTTTACAACTGAAAAATCTACAATCGACTTCAATGCACAAGCAAATGTTGTTTTCTCAAGAATTAAGTTCGTATCTTTATAAAAAAAAATGTATTGTAATTGTCTGATACTATTTATAAAATCATATTTTATTTAATCATGTTCGCGTAATCTATCCCCACCTTCACAACGCCCACAGGTGAAAAAAACTTCCGTTGCTTGCCTCAAATTCCCCGAGTACCTCTCCCCGACTTGATGAAATCGCAGGCCACCAATACAATGCCACAAACATTCCCGTCATCGCTATATATATATATATATATATATATATATATATATATATATATATATATATATATATATATATATATATATATATATATATATATATATATATATATATATATGCACAGACTCTGGCATTGCAGTTTCTCCCGAAACACGGGAGCTTTTGTGGCATTCGTCACTTTCAAATGCTGCTGCATTCAACACATTCTGTTCTTCAGTTCTCACTCACTAGGCACCTTACATCACAGCTGAATCGTCGATTTAAAAGTATGAATGCCGGTACTTACAGGTCTTCAGGCATAGACAAACTAGGAGTTAGCCCGTGACCTTTTTTTTTTTTTTTTTTGTATTGTCACGGGGCTAGAACAGTTACCATGTTAAAAAATGTGGTTATCATACAACGACTGAAAAAATATTGCATAGATATATGTAGCTAATAATGAAATTATGTGAAATCAACTCAAGATTGAAGCGACTGCGGGCCCATTTGATATTTCTCCATCCACTTTGCCACTGCGGCCCTCTTAAAAAAGTTATATCCACTGAGCCACTAAGGCCCCACTTGGAATCGCTCTATCCACTGAGCTACTGTGACGTCACTTGGAATCTCTCTCTATCAACTGAGCTACTAAGGCCCCACTTGATATATCTATCCACTTGGCCACTGCGGCCCCACTTGATATAGTGCTATCCACTAAGCCACTGCGGACCCAATTAACATAGTTCTATTCACTGAACCACTAAGGCCTCACTTAGAATCTCTCTTTCCACTGACCCACTTTGGCCCCACTTAATTAACTCAACATTGAAGCGAGACATTTAAAGTAAACAAAAATGATATTCCCTCTTGAAACAGCATTGGCTTCGATTTCGAGCTCGTTCCGAAATGGCCTATAGAGATACCCAAAACCATGAAAAGTCATGATTGCGTACGCTACAGTGTAGGAATTTTTATATTGGGAACTATATGACCTCAAGGGATTGCGTGAAGTAATCCTGAGTTACCAGAAGGTACCAATATGGCATTACCTATGAGATTCTTACTTTGCATATACCCCAACCTTCTTGACCATCTCAGTGATGACGCCAACACCTCACTAGACACACCCCTTCACACAGACTTTGGACAATTTGGGGGCTGCGGTTGTGCAGTAATAAGACTATGCGCCTCCCATAAATGATAAATGGATTTGATTCCCGGTGGGATCACGGGATTTTCGCAAGCGGGAAACATGGCAGACGTTGCCGTTAGCCGGCGGGTTTTCTCAGAACTCTCCTGTTTCCCCCGCTCTTGCATTCAGCCGCTACTACCTCGTCGCCTAGTTTTAATGCCACCAGAGTTCAAGGTCTCGATGTTAATCGCCCACCAAAACATCTCAATTCAAGTCTTGATAAAATTTAGCTGCAGATTTCATACTTTGCATGTACCTCACCCTCCTTGACCACATACAATTCCATGTTGGCTCGACGCCTCACCTTTTCACACGCCATCTTCCATATGCTCCTTTGCCTTTCCTGAAGGATTTAATATGAAAAATATATTTTGGGATGCCTTACCCTCCTGGCATGCTTTCGTTTCCATATCACTAGCATCGTCTCCCTCCCGTATCTAGAAAACTTTGCATTATAAATTTCCTCTACTCTTCGTGTTCTTGCTTTGTACTTTGCGAAGTTTCGTGTGTGTGGCGATTAGTATTATTACAATTTCATTCCCAGTGACAAATTAATTTTCTTTAGTAGAATAGAAGTTTATGTCTTAATTCAACAATAAGCTTATATTATCAACTGCCATATTTGCAATAAATGATTCAAACGTATCGACAATTCACCAGATATCAGTTACAGAAAGGGAATACCACTGTTCTCCGATGTAATTTTTTATTTAATACAATTTATTTATTTTACATTTTTGGACATTGGAAAACATAAATGTAAAGTATAATTCAGTTTATTAACAATTTTAAATTAACTATCGATTTTCTGTCGTCAGCTTGTAACTATCTACTTGCGTTTTGGCAATTTCATTTTGTATTTATAGCTCTCGGTTCCACTGATTGAAATCAATTTCATATTACGGAACCAGAAAAAGTGCAACACTTTACCTCGAATATTTAATCGGTACTATTTATCAGGATCAGATTCTGCAATAAATAAGCGGCCACATTGCACGAACACATGGAATTCGGAAAATATGTTGAAATGGCACCTGGTGGCCAGTGAGTACATTCAGACTGTGTATTCTTTGCAAGTGCAATAAATCTTTATCGTAACACAGCTGCAACGTGAATTGTAAGGAAAAAGACGAAGCAGCATTTTATTCGTTATTCGTCTGTTACGTCAGTTACTTTACGGCTAGTTGAATGCTATCAGTGTAACGAGTCGCGTGTTTAATTTGTTACACCTGAACGTCGCTACTCGTAACACAGGTGTTTCACATCCCTGCCTTTGAGGGTCATTTATGCCACTATACGTCGAAATAGCACATTGATTATCAGTCTTCCCATGCAAACATGTCGTACACTTGGTATTATCTTCTTGTAAAGTAAGGTTACTTTGTACGTGTCATTAAGACTCTGCGCCAGAGATTTCCAGCATTTCTTTTTTAGACCAAAATGAGCGGGTAAGGCCGTCAAAAATGTAAATATTTAATAATAAAAGTATAATTTAGAGCACCTACAGATTACACTCGTCACTGTTAGAAAGGGCAGATTGTCGAGGGCTGGCTGTTATTCAGCTCACATTTTCAGGTAATTGGGCTTATGCTTTAACATACTTAGCATATACCTAGTGAATGTTTCAGTTATGCGTAGTTGAAAGTGAATAACAATGCAGTGACCGTACTGCACAGAACTGATACAACTTTTTTGAATACCATTGAATATACATCTGCAACTTGCAACCAAGAGAGTAAATATGAACAAATATACGTAAGACATTAAAACACATTTTGTTTTACAGCATTATTCAACGAGACATCTACTGAATGGACTGTAAGGGTTCGCGGTGGCTGAGCGGTTAGACTGCTGGCCTTCCACCAAGGCGAACCAGGTTCAATCCCCGGCCGGGCCGCTTACGGATTTTCGCAAGTGGGAATCGTGCCGGACGATATCACCCTGTTTGGCGGGTTTTCTCAGGGATCTCCCGTTTCTCCCGCCTTTGCATTCCAGCGCTGCTGCATTCTCACCTCATCTCACTCTCATCGGCTCTCAAGACCTCATTGTTAAGAGCAACCCAAATCTCTCAACTCAAGTCAACTGAACGGACTGTGGAACTTGCCAACTCGCGTTCATTATCTCTAGAAATTAAATATTAATCTTTAATATGATCTCTAAATCGCTCATTATTATCTTTTTATCCCTCATCTACAGTTTTCAGCTTCCATGTGAAACAATAGAGCTTCCGGTCAGTTTCTGTTAAAAGCGCGAAGACAAAGAGTTTTTAATTGTGATACCCTTTTATAGGTCTGTATTTCGCCTGTCGTACATTGCACGAAAGATTTCATTTCGAAACGTTTTGATGTTGACCTACATTCACGTTTTTTGATAATATACAAGCAGGGATGTAGTAATGAAACGTTTTTAGTGGGCGAGCCATCCTACCTGCGAAAGCGCACAAAATTCTCATAGCGTAATATTACTTAGTGAAACATTTAAGTATGTTATACATTTTTATTTCATTTCTTCCAGCAGGAAGAGAGGAGTGAGGAAAATCGTCAAAGTGGTTGAATTACTATTTTCCAGCGGGCAATGAGTGTGGGGAAACATGGGGAGAAAACTTGTCTGCATTTCACAGCCACTCTTCTCCTCCGACACCAGTTTTCAAACCGCCCCTTCTCAGTCTCTCTCTCTCTCTCTCTCTCTCTCTCTCTCTCTCTCTCTCTGTGTTATTGATTCCTCATCCCCACCTCACGGACCCTTCCTACCCCACGTGTTCTCTTCCCTTTGAAACATTTTCCCCTTTCTTCCCGGCTTAGCCTCCCCCCCCCCCCTACATCGCCTCAAAGTGCCCTCTATTCGTACTCCACTTTTACCAATCCCTCCCCTGCCTCCCCAAGTAAAAGCTTTCTCTAATAACTCACTCGTCCAATCTTGGCAAACAAATGATAAACCAGAGTGGATGCGATTCGCGCAGCTAACAGGGTTCTGAAGTTTGCTACTCGTGTTGTGTTTATTGTATTCCGGGATTCTTGTTTCGTTCCGTGTACTACATCTTGCGCCGGTCTCTCGCAATATTTTTTTTTTCTTTTGTGTATAAATTTTCTTTTAACATCTCTATTTCATTTTGTCTTAAATCTGTAGCCAGCACTAAGGAAAACAAGATTTTACAAACAAAAGTAGAGGCTACATCGAAAAAAAATATATTTTATGCGTTATTTGCTTTCTTTTGTGAGTCGAGAACATGATACCCGAGGCTTTATTCCTATACTTTTCGCGCATTCACCTTGTGATTAGTTTTAAAAAATTTCCTCTTCACTTAACGTTACTGGGTTAACATTTTGTATTTGACTGGTTATTCTGACGTTTCATTGTTATTCAGTGTGTCACTGACATCAGTTGAAGCTCCTGCGGGAAAATGCTTTACAAAGACAATACTGCTTGACGAATTAACTGGTGTTTCTTCAAGTGGCAATGTTTTGTCGATGTTCTTTTTCTGCACCTTATGTCCATTCATTCAGTGAGTGAAAATGTGTCAATGGCTGCACAAAACGATATCAGCAGAAGCATTCAAAGAACGCTAAATTTCGGGACTGTAAACTGCAATTTAAGAAGGAATCTAGGCTTGCTGGAAATGAAAAATGAAGCTGGAATGTAATGAATCCAGTATGGACATTCTTAACGAGGCCAACGAAAAAAATAAAAGTACAATTTCTTTCACCTGGTTGTTTATTGTGTACGATTCAGTGATTTTTTTTATTATTATTGCTGTGTGTTTAAATTAGCGGACCTGAGATGAATAAATTGGCAGCGAGTAATTATGACAAATGGAGGTGAACTATGTTGAAATTAATAATTTCAAATCGCTCAAAATTACGTTGGTAATACTTTAGTATCCCACCCAACACCTGTCTCATTTCCTCTAGAAGTTCTCTTTGCTTATGTTGGTCTTGCATGTCGCACTGCAATCTTTAACTTCTGAGTTAGTTCTAAACCACGCGTACTGTTCCAGAGTAGTTGGTCGAATAAAACCAACATATACTACTACTATATTCGTTACGAGAAGTTCATTTGTAATATGTAAGATAATTATATTGTACATATATATAATGTTATAAAGATTTCTGTCTCAGTATTGAAAGTTTAGGTGCATGGAAGTTCTCTGGCCTTATTTGATTGGTATCTTTCGCATATCACCCTTGTGAACAATAATGTAAAAAAATTAGTGAGCCTAAATGGGTACAAGTTCTCGATAATGTGTTTCGCTGCCGCTGTATTGGAGCATACGACTTGTCACCCTAAAACCAGATATAACATATTAATCAGAAAGCATCATATTCACAAAAAACCCTCATGCCAATTAATACGAAGTAAAATAAGATGGAGTACATGCCTCGTTGAATAAACAAAAAATTTATTATTCTCGTGGTAAGTTAAATAAAGAAATGTTTTCTCTATAGACTACATAAATATTGCGTCAAATCTTTCCAACGATAAATATCGTGTAGAAAGAGGGTATATGAAAAAAGAGAAAGGAAATTGTCATACATATTAGACATTAAACTGGACGTTTTATCATGCATAAATCTGATCTGGGGCAGAGACAACAAGATAGCGTTCCGAGAACATATTGTACAACAGGAGGTTGCAGTGAAGTCTCGTACTCTAGAACCTGTAAGAAAGAGGATAGACCAGATCCATAATTATAGTAAAGATAAGGAGAATAGCATATTAATTTGTAATAGATATTGACAAGTAATTAACACTCGCTCTGATATGCACTACAAAGGATGGGTTTCTTTGTTGAAGGGTTACCATTTTACACTAACTGAATATTGTACTTTGCCTTTCATGTTTTATAGTTGGTGGTAGGCAGAGAAACAAAAGAACGCGTGTCATCGCAGGAGATTGTTGATGTGTTTCAGGATCATGGGGAGTGCCATCAATGGACCGTCTGAACTGGCACACTCAGGATTCGCATCAAACATCTATAAACCTGGGAGTGCCCATGTATGCAGGCGCCGGCCCTGTCGTTGGTTTGACTAGGAACATACATACATGCATCTATTTCCATACAGAGAGGCTTGTCATAGGCGTGTAATATTAGCGATTCTCACATTGTCAAATATAAGCCACCGCCTGACAGTGAAAATGCCACGCCGCCGTGAAGGCGTGCATGCAGTTACATAAGAAGCGCAGAGAGGATGCATATACGCCTGATATGCATTTGATTACCACGAACCGTGCGTGTGATATCGGCAAACAACCAACACGTGAGGGCGTCATTCAATACATCGTCGCGTCCACCTGAAGCAAATTTGACACTGTGTAAGTTAATAACATGTTCGAAGCCGATGTAAAAAGTAACGAGAATTTCACCGAATCCAATATTTAAAAAGGAAGAAATGCAATGCTATACAAGCTGTATCAAAATTCAATCTATATATATAATATTAATATATATATATATATATATATATATATATATATATATATATATACACACACACACACTCACACACATATATGTGTGTGTATTACTTATGGTCTTAAGTAGATTCTAAGGATGGTACACATTTTTAAAGTTTTCTCTCATTTTCGTTATTAAACCACAGCGGAAGTTTGTCGGTCTAATTCTGATACATCCTGTATGTCTACAGTCTGTGGCTGGTGTTAAATCAAATACGCGCAAGGGCAAAATGAGATTTTACGCTACACCAGAAACCTGGGTTTTAAGAGTCAATATATGTAGGCCTATCTTAATCGTCTGCGCCCTCGTGTGTTTTCCAGCCAATAACTTTCCATCTGAAGTAGACAACGAGCTTTATTGTTATAGTTTGTACGTGGGATCGATTCGTCTCATGAGTTACCTTGCATTATCATCCTTCAGAGAGGAAGGTCGCTTTTCCTGGCAGGGAAGTAACTTTTCTTACATGAGTCAGGGATAATATTTAATGGGAGGGGAGATTACCCGACATACATCCTGTTGATTCGCACACTTTTTCTGAGTATACGTTCATAAAATACAGTACATTATACTTCATTTATGGAGTTTTATTTTTAAAATATTTTGACTACCGCTTTTTTTTTACAAATTAATTTTTCATAAGTGACGTGAGTTAACTAAGGAATAAGCTTAATCTTTGACAACCTAAAATATTATAATGAAATTGAGCCAGTAATGTAAATTGCGTATTGAAATAGAAATTTATTAAAAAAAACCAAAAAATTGGGGGAAATAATGGTACGTGTCTACCTCGTTACCCAAAATCATGCCTTGAATATTTACACTGACGAATATTTATCACAATAATTTTTAAGAGGTTTCCTCTGAATACAATACTCTCATTATATATTGGCCAAATTAAGATTCGTCCACTGTATTATGTATTAGCACATTATTGGGTACACTCTAAAACTAGGAAGTCGTGCCAGCTTCACTCTTTATGCAGCTGTGAAAACTTTAACACAAATATGTGAGACTTAACTTAATAGGTTGCCACACGTGTTCGTTTGTCATACTTTCTACTTATAGAAGTAGGCTAGTTCCGTGTGCCGCAAATTTACAACAGAACGCTTTCAAAAGAAAGCTTATTACAGGCCAGCTGGGATCCATAATGTCGTAAAGATAATAAAAATGTTGGCGTGCACCATGAAAGTACGCTAGTATATTAAGAATCGATAACTAGCTGGTGCAATGGGAATGCGAGCACGCAGGATTGAACAGAAACCTACAAAATGTTAACTTATTCTGTGGTTTTAGTATAGGCCCACGTTTATTAAGATTAATTATGTTCACCAACATATAGGTATGACTATAATTTTATTTTTTTAATACTATCATTAATCTGGTGGCAGTGTTGCTCAAGCGACATTGATATATCGCTTAAATGTGGAGCTGGGAAATTCTTCATACAGCACATTTCACAATACGATGTGCATCTAACCATACGTTTGACTGACGAGAAGTTGAAACAAAATGGTAATCAAAAACAAAATAGTAATCTGAAATGCACTAACGTCGATTATATTCAACTAAATAATTGCTTTACGCTACTGCTTAGAGTAATAAGAATTTAAAATGTTTGCATGTGGCATGAAACTCGAGTGTATATTTTAGTGAAGATAGCAGTATTCGGTGGTTTAATTGGTTAGTATGGAGTCTGATAAAAGTGGTAATGACATTTTAAAATCGTTTATGAAAGTATAAAATTTGGTTTTTTATATATTTAGTGTTACATATTCCGTTTAACAATCTTTGCGTAAAGCCCAATAGGTAAGCTAATACATTAGCAAACATCTCTCTTTTGCACACATTACAACTAAATCAGTTGTTTAAATCAGAGCTATAGCACTCAGAAATATTAGGTTATTTTTAGGATATCTTCTGTGGAAAAGTGCAATTTACTTCATGTCAGTTTCTAGTGCACTATAAATCTGTCGAATTCATCAGTTATGAAGACTTAAGTCACTGGCGTAATTAGCAATATTTCAGCAAATTAAGTGATTTTCATCTCAATAACATTTATAAACAAATTTCACCAGTTTGTTGCAGTTTTCTCTGATTCAGTTTTAAAGTGCATCTGAAGATTACGAGCACAATTTAACGCTTTAAACGTCAGTTGAAGTCTATATGATTTTGGAAGTCACTATATAGAGTGAGTTTGGACAACTCCCACAAAAACCACCTACATATTCCTAATACAAAAATTGGAAAGCGTGTTCTAGAACTATTGACTATAATCCTCCCTAAACCCGTGTTTACACAGACAGTTAACAACTAATGTTTATAACTTTAGTTACCAATATGTTGTTAGTAACAGAAGTTGGCAACAAATGTTGGTAACAGGGCGCCAGTTTGACATTTACTTTTTTTAATAACAATGTAATCGCATTACCTCAGTTGGCTGGAAGATGTCAAGTATAGAGAAATTTGTACTCGCTGAGGCAGCATGTGTCATTTTGGCGAAATATAGAAAATCAAGAAGGTTCTGAGTGAAACCGTCTCTGCGGGCAAAAGCTAGATATAGTGGAAGTGACTTGTTAAATGGCTTGAATGAAGATGACATTGATCTTTATCAGGCGAACTGAGGTGTGATGGAAGCTTTACAAACTTTTTCAGATTGGCTAATTGTGACTTTGAGATTTTAATAAAAATGATAGGACATAAACAATACGGAAGAGATGATAGCTATTTTTGGGACATTTATATAGAATGGATGATGGCAGGTTATTCAAACGGATCTTCAAATATCTTTGGAACAAGTAATCAACAACAACCTGGATTCAGGAAGTTAAGAAAGATTTGGAAAGAAACAATATAAGCGAAGAAGAAGCGACAGAGAGAGAAATTTTTAAGAGAAAAGTGTTAAGAATGGAAGGATTCCAAGACAGGAAGGAAAAGAAAACAGGCTCGAAATGGTCCGAGTAGAGGGAAAAGATGCACAGCGAGGAGATGAAGGAGTACTGGAGGAAGAAGAAGGAACAACAAAGGACAAAGCATTGAAATTGGCTCGGGGTCCCTAGAAAACCCAAACGGAAAAAGAAGAAGAAAATAGGACATAAAATTGGCTGGTTTCAGAATATACTAATTACATGAAAGCTATTCCAGTAAATGAAATGTTTGCAGTGACTTTGCGTTTTATTTAGCTACTGGAGATTCATACACAGGCTTAAGGGGGAGTGCTAGGTATGTGCCAATGTCTAGTTTTGCGAATTTATGTTTATAATATTACAGGCAAGGTCAAAGTATTTCTGGCAAATATAATTAAAAAAAATTATAAACAATAAAATTTTTGAATATTGAAGAAAATTATATGTTTTATAGTTTCTTTATAAAAATAAGCCATATAAACAACACAACTGTTTATTCTTTAACGAAAAAAAATGCTATAGGTTCAAATTGGATATAAACTCTGCCAAGACTTACACCACGTTTTACTTGTAGGAAGTTTTAACTGTCACATAAATAATTTTAATAGTCACTGTATGTGGCAGCTTTCAATTTGCCAAAGACTACATTATTCAAACGAGTATTTTCGTATGTTAGTTTTTGTAAAGTTAGAAATTGACCTTGTTGTAGCATTCTACCATGCTTCTAGAAAACGTAACAGCTGACAAAGTACTTATTTGCGTGACCATTAACGAACACTAAGCAGTGCAATTTAACACTACGCCATCAACGATATAGTCGGAGCTCTCTTATCGTTTGCCGTAAAGATAGCTCTGTTTACTGCTGTGCTCTGCGCGACACAACGGAACTACAAGGGCTGTACTCGTGATGTCTTCGAACAGCGTTGCCAGCTCGCTTTCGAGTGCCTACTGCCACGGGTCTCGGGCCATAGAGAAAATAAAGGAAACCTATCGCCTCGGGCGATAGGTTTCTGGCATTAGCAGATACATTTAAATTTTTTTTCGATACAATACATGTCGGTTTCGTACTAGGCCAGTTATGCTGATGTATTCTGACAGGTTCCGAGGCGAAATATTTAATTTAAATTTACAATATGCTTCTCAGCCGACTCACCTAACGTAATTTACGTATTCACGTGTGGTTATGAAAATAAAAAAATCTAGCAGCACTCAGTCACTAAACAAAGCACAGCTCAAAACCAACTCAGTTGATAAACTATAAGCTAATATTGGTTTCAGATTATATTCTTCCTCTACAAAATGCTCCTTATATGTGCTTTCTGTAACTTATTTACGAAACAAAATGACTAGGTATTGGCAAGTACTTAGGCCTACAGCAGAAGCTCTGATACGCAGACCAAATAATATTTATTTGCTACTTAGTATTATTCGTATTTGTTACCAAGTATTAAAATTCTGTTATAAAAAAAAAAAAAAACTAATGCTGCGCTCTCAGAAACATTATGGTGGTGTATTGTGAAGCGATATTCCCCCTCTTTTGAAACAGTAAGTCGGTTTTAAAGTTGATTCAAAATGACAGTGTTCTGGCAGAGTCTGCACACAGAATGCTTCCCTTTTATATTTTGTCTAGTGGAATTCAGTATTTGTACGATATACCACAAATCCTGCAAATCTGAATTATTTTCAAATTTTGACAAACAGAGAATATACTATCATATATTTGACACTGCATGCACTGCAAAACACCATTACCAGAGGTTTAGACAGAGAGAGGGGGCTATGGGTGTTGTAACCTCCCCCCTTCCTTTTTTACCATACGGATATCAACTATTAAAATTCAAATTATTAATAAGCCTTTCATTTCGATAAAATCATAATTGCTGTAAACTATGATGCATTTTACTAGGCTATATTACGTAACTTTAATTCTAATAAGTCAGGGAAAACAGGGAAAAGTCAAGGAATTTCATATGTCAGGGAAATGTCAGGGAATTCTCCCCTAAGTCAGGGAAAATGTAAATAATTTCTAATCTGCAAAATTTTTTAGCACTGTTAATACAGGATTATGTAATTGTGAGCAAATGCATTTTAAAATTTCCAATGTTGTGTTTTTGAACTAGCAATAAAACAACTTTGCCAGGTTATACCTACAAAATAAAGCATATGTGTGTTTGTAATGGGCACTCCAGTGAAGTTCTTGAAGTTGTCGAAAACTATATGTCAGGTGTCCATACTAAGTATGTACTGTATATAAACAGAGTTTAGTTAAATCCGCCCGATGCGTTCAAAAATTGAAAAGGGGTGACACACCCGTAGACACACACACACGACATACATACACACATACAGGAAAGTCTTGGTTTCCTTCGGATAGTAGGCTAATAACAGTTACACTTGCGGGTTCAATATCATAAGTTTTCAAGTGAAATAAGGGAGGATCATTGACATGTCGGTTGAAGTAAAATGCATCATCCTTGCATGTATCTCGTGGAAATATCAGTCTTTGTATACACTATATTCAATTGCTAAACGTCACGCAATTTTTATTGTATAAAACAAGACTTAACCCATATATAAGTTATATATATGTATACATATAAATTTATACATACACACATTTACACACACATACACATACATATTCATACATTAACACACATACATACACATTCAATGACACATATATACATACATACATACATTTATAAACTCCGAAACACTTATTATTTCAAAATGTTCTCACTAATCAAAATGTTTTGTTTCATTAAGTTTCTACTTCTACGGCTTTATTCATTATCCCCACCCCCCGAAAAAATAGATTTAACTTTCCGATAGTTTCTCAGAAATTTGAATGGTGGTCGAAACTTTCTATTGACAAACTATTAAAAGTAAGCAAATATAATCGTTTAACTGAACCCCAGTTAGGATTTAAAAGCATCATGCTACAACAACTGCACTTCTGTTAGCCACAGACGGACATCAGAGACCAGCTGCATAGTAGATTTTTATTTGAGTCGGAGCAAATATCTTCATATTACTAACTTTATATATAATACTGTACGAAAACATGGCAAGTGAATAAATGTTTTCCGCGCGATAGTATTTAAATTTAGCAGTCACTTCGACTTGATTATATACAGTTATTAATGTGCCCCAGGTCACACTTCTCGTGCTTTTAAATTTATTCAAGCTTAGACGACAATTAATAAGGCACGTTAATCCTATTTTGTTTGGTTTTGAGACGTTGGAAATCTTAGTGCTGATGCAGAAGAAACGCTTAATTGTAGTTATTTTGCGGTTGACTGAGCAATGCTCAAAATTAACTTTTACAAAGAAATCACTGCCCCGATATGCATATAAGCTCACATAAACACCCCCTCCTTTTTTTTTCATGCATTCATACAGAAGTACTGACTGAGAGGCAGTAAATTATGCGAGATCTTAACGCCAAAATAAAAGTGCACTGTTCAAACTGGCGGCAACTCAGACAGGTTTCGTTTCGTGTTATACACATAAAAACTTCTGCATCACAGTTTAGTTATCACATAGGTTACGTCGTAAAAGTGTACTGTTCAGTGGTACGTGTAAGACAGTATTGATTTTTATATGTGATTGAAGGGCACGCAGTGGTCGAAGAGAAGGAAATATGGTTTTAGAATTTACCTGCAAACCAACAAAGTTACTTTACATAAATCGTCAAAGGAAATAAAATTATTTCTTGTCCTTTGACTGCAAAATAAAAATTTCTTTCAGAGATGCCAAAAAAATGTAAAACTTATTTGTACACCATCTATATCCTGCGATCCAAAATTACTACACTCTAAAAAAACGGTATAACTATGTACGTTAATATAAATAGAGAAGCCGTATTCGAACCAGACATTTCAAGTTTCGATATCACTTTCCGAAAATCATTACATTACTCTGTTGGAGTATAAAAAATATATATATATATATGTATATATACACACACATTTGTATACACACACATTTGTGCATATAACAGGCTACGTTGAAAATGCTATTTATTTAGAAATTGGTTTAGTATATAACTACCTCCGTATGTTATTCCGTACGAAGGTACAAGTGTATACAATTATATATGTAAACTTAAAAAACAATATAAGTAGTAGGAAATAGGGGACTTGGGGACAAGGGCATCTGGCATCGGAACCGGAGCCGGCTGCCATTTTGTTATGTCACCCGTCCACCATATTTTTTCCCTTTTTCCCTAAAAATTACCTTTTTTCCGATGCAGGTGAGAGGGATCAGCGACTCCAGTCACAGGGATCAGTGACTCTGAGCGCGACAGGAAACCGGGATCAGTGACCCAGGGTCAGGAAAGCAGGACCTATTACCTTTGACCCAAAAAATTCAAGTTATTAAAAAAAATTCCGAAAAATTTCGCAAAAAAATTATTAATAAATTATAAAACATTTATTATTAAAATTTATTAAAAAAAGTATTTTTAAAATACTCATATTTACTAGATATTACCACTAGACCCTTACTCATTTCGTCATCTTGGTAGGCGACCACCATCTTGGTATACATCACCCATCTGCCATATCAGAAGCCAAATACCATGACCTCGAAAAAATGCATAAAAGTCAGCAAGAATAATACATTACAGACTACTACCGCCATGTTAGATGCAGACTACCTAGACTGTGACCCCATGACCTTCAATGACTTTGAAAACAAAAAATGGATGCTGCACAAACTAACATAATGACTATATCTGATATGTGCCTCTCGAATATATGTAGTCCTACCCATTCCTATAATATGTGGGAAAAATTTATTTTCCATATATATATACACACATGCATATATACGCACACATGCAATATTTCGACCTGTGCTGGCACCAATGTCCTGATTCCTGATGGCTCAGTCGACTAGGGCTAATGTCTTCCAATCCAAGGTCCGGCAGTTCGTTGCTCCTCATCTCCACAGCAATTTATAATATATTAAATCATATCACGTCGATAAAGGCGAGTGTCTGCATACAGCACATGGAACATTGCCATAGGCTCCAACCGACACCAGTGCTCCTAACAGCCGATGGCGACATCAAACTACACTAGCACTGCATATTGCCGTTGGTGTTCAAGAGTCCTTCGAAAATTACTCTGAAAATGCTGAAAGAGCAGTGTTGACTTGTATGCGACTACACAACTCTCTATGACGAAGTAAACCGTTAGGTGCGTCATACACTCCTGCGGGAACATTTGACTATGAAGACAGTACATCGGCATCATTAGCCCCTGGTCAGTAGCGAGAAGATGGTATGCCGACAGGAACACTACTTCGTTTAATACGAGTGCCAAAGAAACCTCCCCAGCTTGCGAAACAAATACGAGAGGGATTCACTGATTATTTCAACAGCTCTGAAGGCTTGGTTCCATGGCAAAAAGACTATTAAGAAAGTAAAAGAAAGCCTTGACATGGTGTATCTAAGAGTGGTTTTCATGTGTTGTCTGTAATAAACTTTGTTTTGTATTTGAGCATTGTTCTTGCCTGGTGCCTTAAAAATGTGTAGGTCTATTTACCGAAATAGGCCTGATTTGTCTCCCGCAAATGCCTATTGAATATAGGCCTACTTTGATGCATGCTAACCATCGCCAGATATTACATACATTTTCTTTTTAAGCAATTACGCGCCATTATAGGTGTCCCACATTTATATACTTAAACGCTGACATAAGATACAGTAATTATGCATTTATATATAATGTAGGAATACAGTTTGTGGTAGCCTACAAAATCTTTAGATTCCCAGCCCTGGATTTGCTAAATGTCTACAAACATAAGGGACTGTGGATTCAATACTATTTTCACATATCTCAAAGTAATTTTCTACTCCAGCTTCTCAAGTGTGCCACAGAGCTGTTTTGTCGTTCAGAAGCAGCAGCGATTTCAACGCAAACCAATAGCTTTATACAGAATCTACTCCTGAGTGAGATTTTACTTTTTTTGACTCTCTCTGGAATTGGCCAATCAACTTAATTTTATTCTGCACTTCTGCCTTGATTATTTTCATTTCGCGGGCAATTTCACCCCCAAGCGCTGTTCTTAAGTTTTCTATCTTTGAATTGTGCACACGTTTGGTCCCAAAGAACAGTGATTTCGCGAAACAGCTCGATAAGGTTAATCACCTTATCCTTTGACCATTCCACTTCACCCAACATGTTTTCCATTTGAACCGGAATGGAAACTGCACACTACACTGAACGACAAACACCATCACACCATTTGTACTGACAGGAAGACTCAAGAGCAGAGAGGTACATGTGGTATAGTGGCGGCCCATGGCAGTGGCGTCATGGTGGAGGGGGAATGTTACTAACATCGAAGAGGCACAGTAGCACGTGTTGCTAACAAATGCTATCAGCATTCTTTGATATTTACCGACTTCCAGCGGGTAACATAATTATTGTTACTAACATGGTATTTATGTTGCTATCACAGTTTGTTGCCAACGTATAGAGAAGCGTTTTTCAAAATGTTACTAACAATTGTTTGCAACATGTATTACTAACACCGGTGTAAACGTGGCTTAAGGGCCTTACCCACACTTGAAGAAAGAGCTTAAAATTCAGTTTATTGTAAAAAGGTTAATGTGTAGTCGAACGAATGTCGTCAACTGCTGAAAAACACGTTGTTACAATTAAATATTCTTATAGATAATATAGATGTAGCCAACCTGATGTTGCATACAGTTACATGATGCCGAAGCTTGAATGGTTTTACTATAAAGACCTATTAATCAGCACATTAAAATTATTTGATAGGTCGTCTTGTGTTGTTGTCCCAGATCGAACTATTTTGGAGATAAATTCCATGTGAAATAATATAATGGTTCGAACCCTATGCGCGAAATCCACAAAATTTTAAAATTTGTTATCCAAAATATTTACAGATAAAATTATTTAATTAAATTGTAAATAGCATTAGTTTCGTTTCGTTGTTATATTACTTAAATTGCATTTATTTTAATAGTTCCTGTAATACCTATATATTCCCGGGAAAACATTTATGGATGTACAACAAAATGTATTATTTTATCTCAACAGTTCACATGAAGACATTCGTAACAGCTTTTACCAACACCTCCTGGCAATAAAATATACACTATTGTATTTGTGAAAATTGCAACACCCAGAAAAAATGGCCTGAATAAATACAAACTCGGAGGACGTGTACTAGTAATAAGTGATTACGATTCCAGAGAGATGGCGTACACGTAGGCCCTGAAGCGCCCTCTCTTGTGTGACAGGAAAGGTCCGTTTTGCACCAAGCTCAGTCATCGAAGAGACATCAAACTAAGTGTAAGCAAGTGCCAGTATGCCTCATCGACACCAAAGGGTGCCATATCAGCATGTGTGTGAGTTCGAAAGGGGCAGAATGATCGGTCTCCAGGAAACAGGTTTGTCATACCGTGAAATTTCGGCTCGTACAGGGCATGCTGGTATGACGATGATGCGTGTGTGGAACCAGTGGATAGAAGAGGGTCGTATGCAGCGAGAGCGGGTATTGGACCATGGAATGTGACCACAGCACAGGATGACCACCATCTTCTCCGCATTGCCATAATGGACCGTACAGCCTCATCCACAGTGTTGACTCGTCACTGAAGAACTGCACAGGGTGTGAACCTGTCTGCTTCGACGATTCGATGCCGTCTGCTTCGGGCTGGACTGGTGACACGCATGCCAGTGCTTCCGCTTCCATTGTCCAGAAACCACAAATTCTTCAGACTGCAATGGGCATGTGAGCGACGTCGCTGGTGTGCTGAGTGGCAATATGTAGTGTTTTCAGACAAATCCTGCTTCAACCTGTCCTACAGTGTTGACCGCATATGTGTTAGATACTATTATGGTGACCGCAATCTAGTACCCTGCATTGTGGAGCGGCACAGCAGGAAATCGCCAATTGTGATAGTTTGGGGCGCATTGGATACAACAAGCGATGTCGACTCCTACATGTTGAGGGCAGTTTGAACAGCAACCACTATACCAGGTAGGTTTTAGTGTCCGAGGTACTGCCCCTCCTTCAGGCAACTCCAAATGCCATATTCCAGCAGGACAATGCCCTGCTACATGTTACGAGGAATGTGCAAGCCTTCTTCATTGAACGACGGGTAACACTGAGAGGGAGATTCCCCAGGAACACATCCAGCTCTTCTTTGATTCAATGCCACAATGTTTAGGGGCTCTGATTGCAGCACGCGAGGGCTTCAAAACATACTGTTTTCTCAAGGACAGAGGTTATGCACAGTTCTGTAATCCTAACCAATCGTGTATTGTCATGTACCTAATATGTTGTATAAAGTTCATTTCAATCACATGTATCATTCTTGGTGCTGCATTTTTCACAAACGTTTGTGTATTACATGAATTCTCAAATGGTTCATGCCACATCACCGACATAGGGTAATGTGGTAAAGAGTCAGTATTGCATGTGATGACACCAGACAGTGATGTACACAGTACAACGAGCTCACATACTGAGACTAAGAATTTCGATGAGTTCTTATGGTATGGGGATCAATTCATACACCAATACCTCCCAGGGCCCTATGTGGGTTCGTGAAAGAACTGGACTCCCAGTAATACGACTTCCGAGTCGTCCCAAGCATGTGTATCATCGTCAAGATCTGGGGATCTGGTCGGCCAATCCAGGTAGTCACACATCAACTGATGCCAATGCAGACGGACGTTGTTAACCATAAAACAGGGAATGTGCATCCACTGGTGTACTGGTGGAGAATAAAATATCTGTACACCCGGCCTGTTACAGGTGCACGATGAAAGAGGTAAGCCAAACATAATTTCGTCCCAGATCAAGATGCGTCACTTGTAATAGTGGTCCTCTTCTATGACCTTAACTGGACTCTCTTACTAATCTTTCTCACCATACTTACATAAGCACGGCAGAAATCATTTTATTATTTAAGCCTCTACTCGTTCATAAATACGACACAAATTGCCACTTCCATGTTTCATGCTCGAAGATCTTAGCACCATATAGGTGTGGGTATGGTTGGAAAAGATAGGAATACACTACTGTAAGTTTTAGTTACGATTTTAATTTCATTTTAGGCATCAAATAGGTGAAATTAACAAATGTTTCTAAGCAGGAACAGTGTCAAAATTCTTCTTGTCGACAGATGTTACCTTTTGCAAATTGGTAATAATTTATACATTTCGAAAGTTATATATACTCTTGGTACAGAACCTATGGCATATAGAAAGAAGGAGGAAAACTGGCTCACAATATATTTGTATTCTAATTGATGCACCAGGAAACAAGCAATATTGTCCACATAAGCATTAATGTTGAAATAAATAAGTCGTACATAGAGAAAAATTCAATGCCTAAATTGCCAATCACATATAGTATATACTATCTGATATAAAGTATCCAGATGCTCCTCAACAAAAGTACACTCGCACCTAGATGATGCTATGACTGTCTCTGTTGCTATGAAATGAGGCAGAAGGCTCGATGTTGGTCAGTGCTATGCGATATCGGCAGAATTTGTGTAGCAAGGGATTTCAGTGTCTTCGAATGTGGTGTAGTTATTGGTTGCCACATAAGTAAATCGGTTAGGCCTCTTTCCACTCTTCTCGAGTTGCCCAAGTCGACTCTCGGGGAAGTATTTGAGTAGTGGAAACGGGAAGGTACAATCACAACAAAACCACTGCCGGGTAGGGCAAGTGTGTTGACTGACAAGAACTGTAGAGCATTTGATGGGGGTACGGGAATGTTGCATGTCGTTGTATGATGCCAGCACCCATTAATTCCACAGTGCCACTAATTGTGGAGCTAAAACCACGAATGTGCGTTGAGAGTCACGAGGACTTGGGGTTGAAAGTTCAGGCACTTGCCCATGAACCGTCCATTTCGCTTGTGAACATGAAGTACTGCATCCAGTGGTGTACAAACCACCGCCACTGAAATGTGGGCACTGGAGATGCGTGGTTTGGAGTCATAAATCATCAGAAACATGGCCCTTGGAATTCGCAGGCTAAGCCACCATCTGTAAAGCAGATAACTGTACGGATTTGTATTTATGGTACAATGTCGTCTGGGAACTTCGACACATGCTCGTTCGTGCCTATCGGTGCTCGCTCGAAAATCCCATCCTGCAGCGTAATGGGAATATTAAGACTTAAAACATAAGACTTAAGACTTAATACTTTAGATATAATACTTCAGATATAATACTTAAGATGTATACCTTAGTACTTAAATCTTAAGACTTAAGATTGTAGGTTTGAAGGGCCTAACTTCCCATTGGGGAAAGGGTGGGGCATAAAAAGACAACCCTACCTCAAATCCCACGAAAATCGGCCAAAAAATGTGTCTTCCATGGCCGAAAAGAAGATGAAAAACATACCCCTCCGGTCTTTGCATCTCCTGCCGGGGAGGGTAGGTGGAGGGGAGATCGATAGCTGAAGGTACTCAAAGGTGTGCACAAATTTTGTTCCACACCACCATCCCTCATTGGGGGGGGGGGGGGGGGCTGCGCACCCCCGAAGACGGCCATTTTGAGCAAAAAACTTTGGACTTCGATTAATGAGATTATACTATACCATGAGGCAGTCAGAATGGGAAGGTTTGGAAATTACGAATGCTAGGTGAGCGCTGCATGCCGGCCTGTATAGTTCCCATGGTGAAATTCGGCAGAGTTAGGGTGACTGTGTGGGCGCCTTTCATGGAAGTGATTTCGTTATCTAGTAATACTACAGCACGCGTTAATTGCAGAAGGTCATAAGGACATTTTGACCTACTGCACAGTGAGAAAAATGTTTTTTGAATCAAAGATGATTTGTTTTGAGCAACCAAATTAAGTGTTTCTATAGGGGCAGTGAAATATCTTGTTGTTGTAACCAAATTATTTAGTTGTTCTTATTTGGTTGCCCCAAACAAATATTTGGTTGTTGCAAACAAAGATTTACATGGTTCTGCATGTATTAAACAGTTGCAGTTAATATATAAAAACAATAATCTCGAGCCCAACCGAAATCAGAACCTAGATCACTTGCGCCCGAGCATTATGCACTAGCAACGTCAGCTAAATTGGCTATATGTAAATTAGGAATATTTATGAATAAGTGCATATATTGGACAAAGAGCGCAAATAAATATTTCAAAATTTACAGCTTTACTACTTATTTTCCTGTTGAACTTGTTTTATTAGGATGTCTATACAATTATTAAGCATCATTAAATGTAAGAGTAAAAACTCTTACTATCCTAACTATCCTAAATGCAAACAAACTCTTAAGCTGTAGGTCTATTTTCGAACAAAGGCGATCCAATGAGTGACCAAAAAGTATGTGCAATTGAATCAACAAAATATTTGGTTGACAGCTTAACTTCTTTTGGCCCAACACATTAATTTTGTTGCTTCACATATTTTGTTTACTGAACAAAATATTTTGTTGTGGCGACTAAACATATTTTTGGACCTATACCAACAAGTATTTTGTAGGGCATTTCTTTCAGTGCATGTTGTCTATGGCAGAAGTCAAGTTCTAAGACGATAACTGCATGTTTCGGTATGACAGTGCTCCCTGCCATAATTCATGGCCTGTTAATAAGTGATTTGTGGACAATAAGGTCCCGGACATGTAATGGCCAGCCCGCAGCTCCGACGTAAATTCCATCGAACACCTCTGGGAAGAACTGGAACGACAACTGCACTCCAGGCCCCAACGACCCACATCACTTACCACACTCGCAACGGCACTGGAGGAAGACCGGCCATCCATTACCGCAGAGACGTTCCGACACCTGGTCCACAGTCTTCCTCGCAGGGTTAAAGATTCAATGAAGGCCAAGGGTAGACCCAGCCCATATTAATGACAACTACCAGACATTACATCCGAGGAATTCTTATTGCACAGTTTCATGTGGGTGTCCTGATACATTTGATCAGATAGTGTACAGGATAATTCAATTATAAGCTCCTGCTTATGCAACCACGATAAACAGGCTACACTATTCTTTCTTCATATCCTTTGGCCAGTTATCTGCCTTAATGTATTCACCTGTGGAGGCTGGTGCTTTAAAGGCACAACGCAGTGCATGGTGACTGAGGTAAGGGTTGATTCATTGATGAAAATAGTATTGCCTCTGGATTGCAGGTGTAGAGCCTGAAGAGGGTATAGCGGCACAGTGCTTCCCACCTCTGCATGGTCGGGTGTAGAAATGGACTGTGAAATCATTAGTCCACCGAACCTGTGCCAGTACGTTTGTGTGTGGCATCCTCTCGGAGGTTTCTCATAGTTGGTTAAGAGGGAGCTAAGAAGAAAAGTGCTGGCCTTGGGCCTTAATCCTTGGCCTAGGAGGTTGAGTCCTCCCCAAACTAGTAGTGCGGTGAGAGTGAACTCTAAATCTGTTATTTGAACTGTAGTGTCTATAAATGTTGAACTGTTGTATTGTGTGGTGCTAATTTGTGCAGGACTTACAGTGACATAAGTGTGCAATAGCATCAAAAACAAGCCCATTTAAAAGTGTTGAAGTGTCCATGAAATATGCTTTGCTGTTGATGTCAAACCGAAACCCTTGAAGGAAAGTCGAAAGGAACTCAAGAGATTATTCTGCCAAGGAAATGTTCCGACGTCAGTGGCCACTGCGGCAGTGAACCGACTGATGGACCAAGATTTCGATTGGGAGCAATTTGAGATGTCCCCTAAAGAGTCTAAATGGCACCAGCAAATTTGGTACGCAATAAGTAGCAATGAAAGGAGTCTGGCAAATCCATGGATGGCAAAGATATATGATGAAGAGGAGGAAGAAGAAGGCATCCAAGGATCAGAAGGCAGAAAATATGTTCATGAATATTTGGACGTTACAGCAGTAGTACGCTCAAGAGAACAAATTAATTCAGGCTCACAAAGTTTAGACAAAGAAATAGAGTCACAATTTGACCTATGTATAGCAAAGAGGAAGGCTTATGAGTTCGTAAGAGTAAGACAACAAGGAAAGAGGAAAATCTTTAAGGCCTTTCATAAAAAATACAGGTAGGTAGGAACTTTGGCTTAATATGTCGTCGACAGCAAGGTCATTCGAGATGGTGCACATTGCGCAGGGAATAAGGATTGCGGAAGGAATTGGAAGGAATCGGCCATGGACTTTGTTAGGGACCCATCCCAGCATTCGCCTGGAATGATTTCGGAAAACCATGGACAATAGAAATCAGGATGGTCGGACCAGGAATCGAACCCAGGTCCTCTCGAACGTGAGTCCAGTGAGTTACCACCATGCCACCTCGTTCTGTAAAAAAAAATACTGGTAGTTGGTAGTGTGCACCCTATGAAAAGGTCGATGAAAGACCTGGAACTAGTAAAGGCTCTGAAGTGCCCAAATCAAGGAAGCAGCTGCAGTTTATTTAGCCTGAAAATCAAAATGGGAGTGGCTTATTGGTCACAGGTAGGTAACTTTGTGCAGAATGTTGAAACAAGTGTCAATCAGACACATAATGAAGATAAGGAATTGGTGTCCACTGTGGTGGAATGGCTTCTAAGTAAAAACTCTTCGATCAACAATACTCAGGAAAGTTGGTTGGTACCTAAGGTCAACCAATTACAGAGCTTGCTGGACAAAGTACTAATTTAAAATGTGGAATAACTGGAAAGGTGCAACAAACGGAGACCCAATTGTGGTAAGAGGAATACCAGGAATTAAGAGCTATGGCCAAACTGTAAATAGTGAAGAGATAAAACCACAGCCCTCTAGGGATGTGATGCTGGTATATACAGACAAAGAAGGGATAACCAGCATAGAAACCAAGGACAATATCAAGAAAAATATTGATCCTGAGGTTGAAGGATTGCAAACCCGCAATATGCGAGTCATCATAAATGGTGGAGTGCTCATTGAGGCTGGCAATGGAAACTCTAGAAAAACTCAAAAACCAACCTTTAAGAAAAGAGTTAAGCCTGAAGTTAAAGGCACCAAGAAAAAGAGGCCCCAAGATAGTGGTGTACTATGTGCCTTGGTCAGAGGACACGTCCAGTCCTATGAAAACAATCCATAACCCAAAATTCCAGTCCAGAAATGGGCTATCTGTAGGAAAAAATTAAGAGGAATGTGGTGGTCAGTCATCGGACTGGTCGAAGTGACACTAACAGAGTCAATGTTGTGTTGGAATTTGACCTAGAAACAAGGATTACCATCATGGCAAAGCAGATGCTTTATGTCGGCTGCGAAAGCTGTCGAGTCAAGGAACAATATATGTGTCCCATTGCTATAAATGTCAACAATGGGGACACGCAGAAAAGAAATGTAAAGAGACAGAATGCATATGCTCAAAGTGTGCTAAAAAGGGCCATGCTTATGAAAAGTGCCCGATAAAGTCGGACAGTAGTAAGGAGACATATGCATGTCTAAATGAAAGCCGTTGCACATGAGACTGTCCGGTGTATTGGGTTATTCCGATAACTCTGCAAGGGGTGACGAAAACAAGCAAGCCCTTCGAAAGCCCGATGAACATTCACACGTACTACAAATATCGAGCTCTAAAATCATCACCGGCACGTTCAACACTATAACCGTTCTGTTAGCAAAAATCATATACCATACAGCTGAAATAACTTTGATGAAGAATAAAATGATCTCTTGTTGCAATTACTGTAATTGAAAACTTTAAAATATCATTGTCTCACATTATAGTGGACCTTCCATCTAGAAGAAGAACAACGTTAATGCAATAAAGAACTCATATTTTTCTGTTAGATAACGCCCACTACTTAACGGTATTTTACGCGCTCTGCTATATATATATATATATATATATATATATATATATATATATATATATATATATATATATACACACACACACACACACACACACACAAATAAACATTTTTTAAACTTTAGTAACATCCAAAAACTTTCAAGGAGAAAACTAAATCAGCTACACCGACTCTCCACAAACTACTGTTGGTGACTGTACATGCACTTCACTTTTATAATATATTCTCTTGCTGTTAATACTTCCTTCATTCATCCGTACATTGTGTGTATGCGAACTTACTAACAGGTTTCATTGCTCTAAGTCTGTGATCAGTAACATCCCGCAAAGGCGTTAACACTTATTTGAATTTCATTTTAATGTTCTTCGTAATTTCTGCCAAACAATATACTTCTAAGATACGGATAGCTCAAATAATAACAAGAAGATAAAAATCGAAAAGAGCAAAAATCTTCTGTTTTTGTACGTCGCAAGTTCGGCATATTTGCATATTATGTCTATTCCCATTGTAAATGTGAGGCTTCGACGCTAAAAGTGATGTAAATTTGGAAACTAATATATTTTCATTCTAGCCCAATGGTTTGCCTAGATGCAGTTTAGTTGTAACTGGGATGAAAATCATATTAATTATTTGATATTCACCTGTGGTCGCGATGATAATTACGTTAAGTGTAAATATGACACAAAAGTGAAGATTTTAACGATTTAAACGCATAAATGTTAAAATATATAAGGGACTGATAATGGTAAAGATAGGAAAATCAGTACAACTCACAGAAATATGGACGCTAAAAACGAGAAAGACGCAAATGATGGACAACTATAATAACCAGCTTCAGAGCGTAGAAAATCCATCCACTGATTATCTGCCTAAAACACAAATTTCTATTTTCTGAACGCTCATATCCAGTCGTATGCGTATGAACGTTAAGTCATGTAAAAATATTCTCGTAACATTTTTGTCGAATGCGAACAGTGGAAATTAATTCTGAAATAATTAAATCTACCTCTACACCGTTCCATGTAGTTAGGAGGATAATCTCTCTCTTTTTTTAGGGCGAATGATTGGAATTTGTAGGTTTTACATGAATTTTTTTCTCGTTCTCCGTTTTTTAATTAAATTCCCCCTCCTTCACTCAAATGATACCATGTCATTTTTTTTTAATCACGCAGAAGTTTATGAAATATACGAAATTACAAAATTGCACCATTGTGTGAAATTGTTATTATGTACGCTAAGTACTGAAAAAAGATAGAATACCTTCTACTGAGTTGTGTCTTCCGAGGTCAACTTCGATGTGATTAATTCGGTGACACGCGTCTTATATGTGTTATGAGAAAAATGGATATTCTGCAGTGACTTAATAGCAGAGTGACTGGCGTTTTGTGGTATTCGTAGCAAGGCATGCCTGATTATTATATTCATGTCCACAGTGGATTCAGTTTTGAATAAAAGTAAATTATAAAAATAAAAAAATACTTTACTTCACAAAGCGTGGGCATGTCTGGAATCAACGTTTTCGTCACGCCTTATTTACTACTCTTCTGGTGTTGGTGCATTACGGAATCCTGAATTAAGTGTTCACATTTATATTATAACCAAAATATAATTTATTAAAAATAGTCTTTTTTTTTTTGGCTGAGTAATCTTGTGCTCACTTTTTGTTTCGGAGCTAGCAAGAACGGCATAATATCCTGCCGATCCGATAGCGAAAATACTTAGCCGCTACGTATGCTCATCGTGATTAATATACGACTGTAATGCTCATTTCATAAGCACAGAAATCAAATTTATTTTGTAGCGTAGAATCGATCCGCTAAAAAGTAAGGTTGTTTTTTCTTACATCAAGTCTATTGACACAGATTTGCAATATTTAATGCTAGTACTGAACTATTCGCTTCAATTATTATAAGGTACATGTCGTTGAGTCGTTACATTTGAATGGTAAGTTTCATCATTCGAGTGTCATGTAAACCATAGAGAATGTGCGCACTGATTTTGTATCTATGACCTATTTAGTTTAGGACATAAATCTGTATTCTAAATTTTATTTTAAAAATGCATCCCGATTTTAGGAATTATTTTCATAAATTTTTTTGCGCTATGTACTAATTTTACGTTTGACACTAATTCATTGAAACAGTTGCCAGTCTTCTTTAATAAGTGTGATATGCTCATTGAGATAATATTGAGAAGAAAGATTAAAGGTGGGTTTACAATAAAACAACTAAGCGTTAAAATATGCGTTATTTCGTGTGCAGGAGAACTGAATGTGTGTTATTGTATGTATTGGTTTCCAATGGAACTTAGCAGCTCATGTGCGTTGATAATAGTAATATTTTATAACTTAAGTGGAACTTGCAAGGCAGGGACCGATCAGAACAGAGCAGTCAGTGTTGTTGGCATAGAACAGTTATTTCCAGTAATTTAAGTATAAAAAATATTTGTAAAGCGTGTGTGCACACATGTTGACGATTATATTTGTTCACAAAAATAAGCTTCCGTAGTGGGAAATGCCGACTTTGAAGTATGATCTGCTTAAATATGGTTGTGGTATACGAGGTTATGTTAGACACAAAAGTAAACATGACATGCTTATTACCTGTTTTCATTGGCTGAAATTAAGAATTAAAACCTTATTGCAAACTGCAAAAACAGAATCTGTGTTTCAGTATGCCAGATGAGCGCTTACTACATAACTACTAAGGAAATTTTTAAATTTAAACCCAGCTTACCTAAAGTGATAGTATATTAAAATGTGCCGTAATCTTATTTTTGTATATTTGTTTATACAGTTCTTATCAGCTAAATTTAATTTAGTTATAGATTTAGTGAGTTTTACCTCGAGTTCTTTAGTGAAATATATCATAAAAATAAATTAGTTGTAATAACATAATTAAATTATACAAACTAGATAAGCTGTAAGTGCTACGAGAATACAGTAATTAACCCTGTCCAGCATTCCTTTCCTATCAGTTTTACTCAATGACCTCTTAGCGACAGAGTCGCATATACGCCATGGCAAAGTAAAGAAGCAAATTTGTGTATGGTGAATTTTGTTTTACGTCATGATACGTTGTGTATCACTATACTAACAGATATTGCAATACATATACAGAAATACCACACTCTGTAGCAATACAACAATCAGCTCACCTGTGTTTGGTGCCGGTAGCTAATGCAATTCGCGGTGTTTGGCAGTCATATTTATTGATGCATCTGAATATGATCAACAATATCTCCTGCAATCGCTTTTATCTTGCTCTATACACAACACTCTGCAAGACTCAGATCCGGCTCACTGGGTGGCCAAGCTATTGCGAGTACTAGATTATCACTGCAATCGTTAATAACAGGGTTTATATATACAATATTGCCCTCTTTCCTTTTCTTCATAAATCCTGGAGGAGCTATGTTACAAAATGAAAAGAAAATGAGGAACCATAGAGCATTGTATAAATGTTCCTCACAAACACATTCAATTTAAACAAATCGTGACACACCTTAAAATTCAGGATAGGATCGTTACTAAACAGCACGAGAATGAAGAAGAACTTGTATGTGCTCTGCTGCCAGAGGGTACTGTAGAATATGAAGACGAAATACATCAAATGAAGAGAGAGAATATTTCTGAGCTGCCAAATTCTCATACCACCACTAAGTTCGCTGTAACAGAAATGGATAACGTAATAAACTAATTGAAAAACTAGAAATCACCAGGACATGATTGAATCACGTATTCGGATTACATTCTATCTGTTAGAGTTGATGAATGACTGTCTGGAAAGTAGATGTTTTCCCAACATCTGGAAACAGACAATACTGAGGATTCTCTGTTAGGAAAGCAATAAAGATCCAGCCTTAGCTAAGTCATGCCGCTTATTATTTCCTGGATATCAGAGGTGCATTCGCCAAAGCATGGTGGCCAGAAGTGCTCTGGAAACGCAAAGGCAAGGCTTGTCCAATAAACATGTACAACATTGTTGTTAGTTATTGTAAAGAAAGGCACAGCTGTACGAAGTGGATTATGTGATAGTGAGGAAGAAACTCTCAAATGGATGTCCCCAGGGATCTGTTCTTGGATCATTCCTATGGCGTATTCTGTTTAATACAATTCTTCAGGTGCAGCTGCCAGAAGATTACAAGGTTTTTACATACGTAGCCGACGCATTGCTCCTTATTCCAGCCTGGCGTTGTGCTTAAATTGAGACCAAAGCTGACGAAATACTAAAGAAGATTGAAAGCTGGAGTTGCAGTGTAAAACAACCATTTGCTTTTGACAAGACGAACATGATGTTTCTTAGGAGTTTAAAGAGATCACCTAGAGTACCCTTCAATGAAAGATCGCTAGATCAAGAGAGGAAAGCGAAGTATCTAGCAGAGCAATCTTCGTTTCCAGGAACACAAAATATTTTCAACGGATGAGGCAATGAAACTATTCACTAAAATTAGAGCAGTCTCTAAATCATTACGGGAAGTTGGATTCAAGGCCACGCTAGCACTCTATAATAGTGCATTCCTATATGAATCGCCGTTTATAGAGCTACGGTGTGGTATAAGAAAGCAAGAATTTTACCCGCTCTGAGATTATTACTCAAGACCTGAAGAGCTAAACAACTAACCATTACAAAGGCTTGGCACTACAGATTAAAAATGCATAAATCCCATTGGATTTGCCTACAGAAGAACGAAATCAGCTAATGCACGAAAGTTAAAAAAGTTCTGCGACTATGATCATGAAGAAGTTACAAAAAGTAGGCACACTTATTAAAAGCTGTTCTCGTTAAAGTGAGCACTTTTGAAGTCCTAGCTATTTTTTCCCTTTCAGCCATTTCCTATCCTTTACCTACCTTTTTTAAAAATAAATATTGCTATGTAAGTAATAAACACAGTGTGTATATTCCACCACATTCGGAAGTTAAAGTCCAAGGCTAAAATAAAATATACTTGTATACCATTATTCCAAGTGGCAGGGTTTTAAAAAGAGATCACTACCGTGAATAGCCTATAGTTATTAGAATGGAACTGAATCCAGTTAAATTCGATGAAATGGTAAGAGCATTATTACGTTTTTGGTAAGAAGATTAAATACATCAATACAGACAATCAGCATGACGCATAAGTTTATACTTACAAAGAATGTATTGTTAAGCGCTCGCTTCTTTGTCCCGCGCGAACAAATGGAAGTGAAGGACGGAGCAGTTATATGATAGCGACGGCGAGTCACAAGCGATGTTCGGAAGGTCAGGCGAGCGATAATCCAATACGCACTTTTCTGTTACAAAAAGTGAACTAGTCCTATAACACTTTTATGGCGTACGCTGCTGACCTTGGTTCTATTAAGAGAATTTTCTGGAGGTTTGCCACTCTAGTTTCTCTCCGTGCGACTCTGTGTGCGCCGAACTTTCCAGGTCAAGGCCAGGGAGTGTAAATATGCGACGAGCCTTAGAGCGGGGAGTTGATGATTGGATGAGTTCATGAGTTCATGACTGTCGAGAGCTTGGGCGATTGTGCGACATCGGGCGGAAGACGAAGAGCGAGAAGAGCAGAGAGTGGCGCTGGAAGTGACCAGGGGAGGAAAATCTGTGACTGCGAACATCAAAGCAGTCAAGAGTAGGCTACGACTCGCACGCTGGACTATTTGACTGGATGCATGAGTGAAAGACATTACAAATTTTGGCAAGTCAGAATGAATGTGTGTTAATAATGAGCATGACATAATTGACTACCACCAAACAGACACTTTGAGAAGGTTGTTAAATAGAGTTGATATAGACATTCAATATTCCGCTAACTGAGAACTAAAGAGAGTAATAGTGGTTATAGATGATTTAATGCTGTAAATAATTGATGTGTGAATAAATTAAAAATCAAATTTGGATATTTTATTATTATTAAGACCTCCATCCCTCACGAACAGAAATACGTCATCAGGCATCTTGTAACAGTATACTAAAAGTAAAGTGAGCTAGACTCTGTAATGGTATTGTTACAACATGCCAGAAGGGCGTATCCCAGTTCGTGAAGGGTGGAGGTATTAATAAATATAAAAGAACAAAACTTGATTTGTATTCTATTCACACCACTATTATTTACAGCATTAATCTATCTTACTCCACTATTACTAATTTATTTCTCAGTGAGTGCAATATTTAATGGCTATCTCTACTTTAATTAAAGTTTTTCTCAGTGTATCAGATTCTTTATAGTCTGCCGACTCATACTCATCATTAACACATGTTCAGTCTGTCTGTTGCCATCATGTGAGATGTCTTTCACGCATGCATCCAGTCCAATATTCCAGCCTGATAGTTGCACTATTTACTACACCGGAGCTCACAGTTGCATAAATTATACCCACTCGTCAATTCTGACGTCACTCTTTGCCCTTCTTAGTCGTCGTCTTTCGCTCAAAGACATGTAATCGCCCAAACTCCAGATGCTCAACAACTCCTGTCTCAGAGGCCTGAAGTGTTTTTATAGTACCAGCAGCTAATATCTGGAATATTCCCTGGCAAGGACAACCAAAACCAGAACATTCTTAACATACTGCAGAAATTCAGCCTGTTGAAGATCAGGAGCATAGGAGACATAAATAGCTTATCGCGACAGTATGCGGAAGCATACACAATGGTATGCTTTTCGAAGCAAGATATGCTCTTCTTGGATTATCGCTCGTCTGACCTGTATTCCTCCATTCTCGCGGGCAAGATGGAACGAAAAGAGCGATAAATGCCTGCATCACATAACACTGTCACTTTCGTGGTATGCACATCCCATAGAGACACTACAAATTCCGGACCTACATAGAGAGCCAGACGCTTGAAGTGGGAAACTTTGAGCTTCGCCCGAGATCCTTGACGACCTGTCCGAAAGACCACATCATTGATCTTCAGAATCCTGTAGAGACCTATCCAACATTTCTGTATGTTCGGTCAGTGCCCTTTTCGCTTCTTGAAATACCTCGCCCGTCATTCTCCTATCATACCTAATCTTACTCCTGTTACTATTTAATCTGAGGTGCTGTAGAGGAAAATCATAAATGCCAACTAGTCTGTTATGTAATTCGCTGGCATAATCAAATTTTGCAGCTTCCTTATCTGTTAGTCGGCCAAACAGCAGGTCACTAGGAAGGTGTAGCTCTCGTCCAAACAGCATCCTTGAAGGTGTTACTGTTATGGACTCGTGAACTGCTGAGCGATAAGCAAGGAGAAAAATTGTACTTTTAAATCCCAATCCTTTTGGTTGCCTGGCACAAAGGTCGACAAGTACTGCACAAGAGTGTGATTAAGCCTCTCGAGCATTCCATCCGATTGAGGGCGTAAGGCTATAGTCCTAGCATTTTTATCTCCAGAACCTTTGTGTTTCTGTAGATGTCATTGTCTCCTGGTCCTTGGGCCCTTCCTCGCAATGCAGGTGTCACACATTCGGCTAAACTACTCAACATCCTTTCCACAATGAAGCCAAGAGAATCTTAGTCTAACTCTTTCAAGGGACTTGTGAACACCAAAGTGACCACTGGCTGCCTCACTATGCAGCTAATTTCAGACTTCTGGAACCCTACATTCTGGAAAGACCATTCTTCAGTATGAGGGAATTTCATTTAACCCAACATGCTTTGAATGCCGCGCTGAGACTATATATATCATACTATTTTGGCTGACAACCAGCTTATTTCTACTTTAGTAATGGCTGCAATATGGGATTATTCAGATGAGCTTTTCTAAAACACTCAGCACTCCAAGTAGGTGATGCATCGAAAGAAGTAGAACCTTGAATTCTTGTCCTCTGTACCCTCAACAGTTCATTACTATTTTCTTCCTGGCATTCACAATGATAGCAAAAAGGCTCACATGGCCTTCTAGAAAGTGAATCTGCATTGCTGTGAAGGTGTCCAAATCTATGCTGTATTCCAATGTCATATTCTGGAAGATATTGTATCTCTCTAGCAATATGACCTTAGGTGTTCTAGGAATTTAGTAGTCAGCATAATGAAGCATGGTCTGTTCTCGGAATAAAATTTCTGCTATAAAGGAAGAAGGGGCAGTGTGAAATTGATTCTCCATGACCAGAAGCTCCCTGCATGTAACATGGTAATTTACCTCTAGCTTATGCAAAAATTCTTGAAGTATTCTAGTGGTCTTTCCTTCCTATCCTGAACCTGAGATAACACAGCTCCATTGCCTACATCACTAGAATCAATATGCAAAATGAACACAACCTCAATTTTCTGGAAACCCAGGGCTGGTACAAATATCAGAATCTCTTTTAGCTTAGTAAATGCAACTTCCAACTCACTGGTCCAATGAAATTTCCTTTTCGCCTCAGTTAGTTCGTCTAGTGGCTTGGTGATCATGGCGAACCCAGGTATAAATTAATGGTAACAGGTACATAATCCCAGAAACCTCTGCACTTCAGTTTTGTCACTAGGTGTCCGCGAGTTTCTAATTGCTTTGGTCTTCTCGGGGTCTGTTTCAATTCACTTGGTCGGAACTACATGCCCAAAGAAATTAATATTCTTTTTCGAACAAGTGGCACGTCATAGGAACCAGTTTCATGTTGTCTGTGGCTACTTTTTGGAATACCAAGACTAAATAAACATGATAGGTGCTCTTCAAATTTCCTTCGTGTCACAAACAATGTAATCTAAGTAAACCTGACAATGGGGAAGGACTTTCAAGTGTTTGAAGGTTGCAGGGTCATTACACATACAAAAAGGCATAACATTGAACTGCCACGTTTCTTTCCCTTGGACACAAAAATACTGTCTTCTCTTCATCCTCTGGGTCATCTCGCACTGTCAGTACCCACTCTTCATGTACAAAGTAGAAAACTATTGCGAACTTGTAAGGATGTTCAATGTGTCGTCAATAATTGGCAGTGTACAAGAGTCTTTCTTTGTCACATTATTAGGATTATGATAACTTCAGAGAGCCATTTTTCTTCTTAACAAGAATGGCGTAGTATCGCCATGGACTAATTGGAACTTCTATTACAGTTGTTTCCATGATATCCTTCAGAATTACCTCAACTGTCTCATGCAAAGCTAGCAGCAGTCCTGTAGGTGGCTGCTCTGTGCACCTGGCATCTCCTGTATCTATGTGGTAGCTGGTCAGATTAGTCCTTCCAAGGTCATTTGGTGCACACGAGATATCTTTATTTCTCTGCAGTAATTCAGAGATGGCCTTTTCATTTCTACATTTAAGATTTCCTCTTGTTCTTAGTAGCAGTTCTTCTAATATTTTAGGTAGAGGATGTTTTTATTTGTTTTCATCTAGATTCTTCTGGAACATCTTGAAGTACCTGTGACTTGTTTACAAACACCTATTAATGCTCCTTCCTCAAGACGAATGAGATGATCGAACAAATTTATCATTCTAATTGGAAATGTGTCGGAATTTGAAGAGACTAAAGTCCTTGGTACTAAAACTTCACCTGGTAGGATGTCAACCCTCTCAGCTGGTTCAATTAGACCCAAATGCCTGACAAATTTTCCTTGGCATCTGTCTGTAAGAACATCTCTAGAAGCTGGTAGTACAATGGTTTGACCACAGACTATTGGGCAGCTATTTAGGGAGGAAAAATCATGCCATGTTGACAACATGATCTTTGTACTACCTACTTATAGCACACCAAGTCGAGTATTGGTACAGCACCCAGGCCTCTTTGTACGACGGTCCCCAAAAATATACATCCTCTATTTCTGCTATGTAAACATCGCACTCTATGCTAAGGTCAACAAGTTTCAAGATGACTTTCATCTTACCTCTAACTGGTGTGATCTCACCTGTTACTGTAGTCAAATAGCAACGTTCCATACTGTCATCGGACGATTGCTCTGTGTAAGGCCCAAGGATGGGCCTTACACAGAGCGAGGTCCTTACTACTGTTATGGTCGCCCCAACATCGGGCCCCTTCTACCCGAATTGAATCCAAACCATTTTCAATGACCACACATGTAAAAACATTGGGGCCTTCCCTCCAGCAATCATCGAAGTTCACCCCCCAAGATCAGTGCTTACAAGTCTTCCAAATGTGCTGTATTCTCACCTGCATCTGGCTGCCTTATTTCCCGATTCTACTGCTGCTGTGATGGGCAGTAAGCTCTGAGGTGTCCTGGCTGTCCACATGACCAACACTTTGTTCATCTGGGAAGTGGATGGCGAAGCTCGGTAGCACGGACCTTGGAAGTGAAGTACTTTACAGCATCTGTCTTCTTTGTGATGTGTTTGTCAACTTCGTTCACCATCACTGCCCATAACTGATGTCGGGGTGCGGACACCGGTCTTTCTGATTCCGCCTCTAGTGCTCGGGTCAGGCCATCCTGCATGGTGTGGGGTGCAGCCAGATCAGTAATGGCATAGATGAAAAGGCCGACTGCAATGATGTTGCGCGCCTCCTCGGAGCACCCTTCCAGAGAAAGTTGAGACGGACGATGTCTTGCCATTTGTAGTGCTCCCTTCCTAACTCATATACTCGTTCCTATTATCCTCCTGATAGCTCTTGCCTAAAACACTTACTCCACACTTCTTCTCCTTAGGACAGGGGCCTACATCAGGGGTAGCTTGCTACAGAGACTATTCAATAAGAGGAGGATTACTACAAAACTCATTTATTACATTAACTCAAATTCTGAACAGAATAGTACAGTAATTGCATTACAACAAGGAACACAAATAATTTATGTTTACTTGGGGATGACAAGTTAATTACAGTAATATTAAGAATATTACCACGCAGCTACTCCTAACCTTTCCAATGTATTTATCTGATAATATTTAACAGGACCTCGAAATCGGGGATGATGCCCTACTGCCTAGCCAGAGTTATGCTCACCAATATCTGCAGAAGTGTAGATTGTAATTCTGCTTGGAGCTCCTCGAGAACCTGACTCTCGTGATCTTCTGTTTCGTGCCGCTCCGGCACTGATGTCATCACAGAACAAGCTCTTGCTGCCACCTGGGGGTGGGGGGTATGCACTCAGATCATTTATAGCCTGGCGACAGTGGGTCAGCCAGGATTGTTGATTAAACAGGAGGCACGCAAAGGAATATATACCCTGTAGTACCTTAACTTGTGTTTAACCCCCTGGAGCCTGCCACACTTCCCCCAGGTTGAGCAATTAGTCCGTCCCGGCTGCTGTAGGGTAGATAGTAAATTGACGTACTTTTGGTAGGTGGTGGATGAGTGGGTGGGGTTGAGGAGCTCAGGCATAAATCGTCATCTCGTAGTCGATTGGTGGCATTCGCGAATAATATATATATATATATATATATATATATATATATATATATATATATATATATATATATAAGCAGTATCGTGGGTGGAATACCAAATTTGAGGCACTGTTGCACAAGAATTAAGATATGAATTTAAGTTATATTGAAAAATGTTGGCAAGGTAGAAGAAATTAATTAGTATAACATTGGAAGTTTCTTAGACGGTTTAAAATACGTAAAAATGCTTATGCACGTTGGGTAGGAAGACCACGGGAAAGAAGGAGGTACGTCCAGCGCCACATTTAACTTTTAAAAAGCCCCAACAATACTTGGCGGTGGACATGGGTAATACGGAGTGGAAATTTTTGTGCGCATTTGTGGTACTACTTCACTCACAACGTGCTAGGAAATAATCTCAAGGAATTTAATATTTGATTTTATGTGCCTGCTGGCTTATGTTTGATTTTAAATTTACATTTGGTTATTAAAGGTATACAAAATTCTTTTTATTTAAAGAAGATACTTATATTCTAGATAGTTTGCTTCCTGTAAGAAAGGAAGTTTGTATGCCGATGTTGGAGAAACTGCACGGCGAAGCCATGCTTTGTTAGGCGCAGCGATATCCCTAGTGAGCTGCCATTTTCCGAAAGTCGGCTTGTTATATTTATTTAAGATCTGCTCTTACGTTACTCATCATAGTATGACCATTAACCAGATAAGTATTACACACTTATATCAACAAGTCTTTGAAATGACATTAAAAGTAAGTACAATATGTGATGCTTATGCTGTCGTTAGTCACATGTGGGAACCATTAACCCGCTAAGTTTTAGTTTGAGAATAGTTTTAAAATCTACGTGCACAGGAACCTAACATACTTACGCTATAACATCCATGGACTTTACACTTTAGGTACAATATTGCGACAATTGCTAATACCTTTACAGAGTAAAATTTTTTGATATACATTTATTATTTATACCACGTGGTTGGCGTCGATAATTGATAGTGTCTCGCACTTTTCATTGCTGCCTTCTTTTATAAGATTGTTGCACTTTTTGCAATGCACAATTATTTTCGCTGTGTCTTTGAAAGTACTTTGGAACACTGTTTTTATGTTATGTGTGAATTTTATATTTTTCACATTGGCAGGCACTCTTCGCAGTGTAAGTGTCCATACTGCAAGTTCCACACTTACGATTCCCTTTTTAGTTTTACAAATTGTGAAGTATCATGAACATATACTGGATTTTCTTTAAAAGTTATATAGATAACATTTAGTGAACAATATAAAAATATTTTATTTCTATCTAATACAATATCTTATCTTACTGATCTAACTTATGACTACTCTCTTGTAAGTTTTTATTTTCTGACAGTGTACATATACATATAAAGAAAATAGAGATTTTATTACTTCTTAATAAATATATAAGGTAGTACCATTCTTACTCTTCAACTCTTAATATTAAAAACATCAATACACAGAGGTGATAAGGGAAATAATTTACAAAACACCAAATGATACAGAAAGTAAATACTTGTAGCTAGTATGTCCTATTGATTATCCTGATGTGGATATTATATTATGAATCGTTATTTATATTAGAAGAAAACATTTTATTGGCTTCATAGAATTTGTGCTACCTCGTGACACTTAATTGACTTGAAGTTTCAAATTCATTAATTATGAATGACATCTGACAAATACAAGTTAACCCGTTGGCTGACTTACATATCTTGACAAAATACTTAACAGCTGAGACCAAAATAGGGTTAATGTTTAACTCTCATAGGCCTTGGCCTCACTTACAAATGTATACACTTTTTGCTAACTATATAAGTACATATATAGAGATAAGTTTGCATCATGAGTGTAATTGAGGATTACTTAATTGCACATGCCTGCCTTTCTCTGGCAATAGAATCTTAATTTTAATGAGAGCTCTCTTAGTCTACAGGTTGGTAATTTTTAATTGTTTCAGGTAGTAAAAATAACAATTAAGAAAGAGGTTGAAATTGCCTCTTAAATGATTACAATAGTACTGGATTGTGATTACACCTAATTGTAAAAACCATAATGGTTGACGTCATTTGCAGTACATAAAAGGGGGGGGGGGATTATTCATAATCCACCTTTGTGAGCTGATACTTACTCTGTATTAATGACTCAGCAGTCTCATATTAAAATAATTCAACAATTCAATTCTATCTTGCAAATGGCAACCAATTAACTATTTTCTTTTTAAAGAAACCCTGGCAAACATGTTCTGGTTGACCACTACTAGTGTAATTAATTATAAAACAGAATTGTGAGGCTCTCTTCAGAGGAATGGAATGCAGTATTTTATAGTATACGTAAATTGACACTTTAAATGCCAGACAAAACCCTGGGTAGAAATTACGAAAAACACGTATTTACCAAGTATACATATATATCTAACATTATCATTTCGTCGTAGTGCATTTGAGCTTGTGGAAGTGAAAATACCTTTAATTGGTATGAGCTTATTCATAAGATATTGTGGACCAGTTACTGAGTTGACGTGCTGTGTAAGAAGAAAACTTATCTAGGTCTTATGTCATGTATTTCAAATAAAATACCCCTTTACTTATGAAAAAGTATACTGAAAAATGTGGAGAAATAAGTTCCAGATGGGAACAAAATAAGTCATTCTAAGGTACTGACATGGCTTGGCCTTCATTGGTATTTAATAATTTGCGAGTTTTGAAACTTGAACCATTTATACCCCAATATACTGATATACTGAAAACTTCTTATATATGTACTCTAGGCTTACTAGAAGCCTTATGACAGTTGTGTTTGTTTAATTAGCAGTTTGTAGAAGTGAGATGTTGAAGGTGAGCTTGAGCAGCTTAACATACATGGTAACAACACAAAATAAAAGTAGGCATAAGATAGCCATAGTAGCATAGTCATAATGCAGAGAATCTAAAATATTAAACAACTTGTCCTGGAAGTTACCATACCTGTGTTGTGAGTGAAATTCGCGGCAATTCTGACAACTTGGTGTGGTTTAGTTGCCAATTCGTGTCAAGTGCTGTAGTGAGGTTGGAAAAGTGTATGCCAGTGGAGAGGTGAAGTTGTTGAAGGTGGAATGAGTGTTGATGGAGCCAGTGCACGGGGATCACAGTTTGCTGTAGAGAGGCTGTGGGTGCCCGCATATCGCACAAATGAGTTGCTTCGATGATGATTACGTCACGTGTAGCAACATAGCAGCCGCAAGGAACATGTATTTCAATTGTACCCAACTTCTAATTTTGCACGTCTACATTAAGATATCTGTTCAAGCATCTTAGCATGGTGCCTTCTGGAGGGTTGGTGCGGGCATATTGGTGGGGGAGGATGGGGTGGATGGAGAATAAATCGCCGGGAAAGCTCTGAAATTTGCATTGGGAAAACAATTCGTTGGCATCTGACAAAAGGATAGCTTCTTTTACACATTTGACGTTTTCTCCAGTGAGGGACTCTTTAGGGATGGCTAAAACATCTGGGGAAATGTCCGATGAGGGCGATATAGCCTTGACAACGTCCGTGACAGGGTCAATTGCCACAATGGTGGAAGGAACATGAATTGTGCATGTACGATTCTGGAAACGATATAGGATAGGTAGAACATTGTTAATTTTCCAGTTTGAGTTGATACGTATGACAGGTATTTGTAACTTAACTATCTATATAGTAGAAAAACTGCACTCAGTCAACTTATTTGTGTAGTAATCTATAATGTCTTTCGTTTCAATGGCCAGTGTGAGACCCATTTTGTTCAGCTGAATTTTAAAATTGTGCAAGTCATGTGTCAGCTGTGATTTGTTTACAGCACTAAGGGGCAATTGGTTAATCTGACACGAGTGGACATAAGTTTGTACCAGTTCTTCTATCACTATATTACTTAACAGCTGTAAAATGGCAGTGGACAACAGTATGAACTGGTTTTCATAATAATTGTAATTGTTAATATCTGTCTGTTGATGGTGCAAAATTTCTGACATGTAATTTATGTTTTTTGATAATGCATTGACCTTTCTCGGTTACCTGATGCTCGACCGGAGTGATAACTTTAAGGGTGATATTTAGGGCTTGATTGGTGACTTTTATGCTATCTGTAAGATCATTGATCTGGGCATCCAGGCGTGTGTCATTGTTGAGTAATGCTCGCAAGTGCTTGTTCGTGAGCACATTGCAGCACCAGGATGCTACGTCGCCCAGAAATTGTATGCCACGTTTGTGGCGAGAATGTGTCGAGACTTCATCGAGGAATTCCGCCAGGATTCCGCATTCCTGCTGTAAATAAACAAACAAAACCCTTGCATTTGCACACAACGTTGATGTGCTGTTAGTCCACGTCTCGAAGACAGCCCGTATTGGAGGTCGCCATGGCAACCATAATGTGCCTGTGCAGGGTGTGGCTTGTGGCATGCAGCGCTGCCAACAATGCTTGGCAAGAATGGAAGCATCATGTTGCTGTTACTGCCTCCTCCTGGCGTGCTGTATGGTTGGCAGCTGTGGCATCTCTCTCCAGAACGTGGGCGGCCACAGAAGTGGTGAGGCGTGGTAGCAGGGAGGACGACCATCTAACGCCTCGCATTGTCTACCTCTGCTACTGGACTTTCGCTGAGGCTAGTCTGCTGGCAGTATATTCCCGTCACTGTGTGGACAAACTGTGGAAACGGAGCTCGTGCTGGCTTTGGGGCTATTTGCTGCTACGCATATACAATAATACTCCTGTAATACACTTTCAAATAGATTTTAAACATTGAACATAGACATTGAACATGACCATTTCACACAGGGAGCTTAATTCTAATTTCGAAAAAACACTATTTTAACGTGTAAATGCAGGCTTGGTATGCCATGTGTATAATGTGTCGTACTTTGGTATACCCATTTTGTTTGTTCGAATTCGTATCGTGGATTACCCTAATACCTCAACAACTTTGTATGGTCCATTATAACGGTGAGTTAGTGCCTTCTGACGGCCTCTTTTTCTTACCCACACGTAATCATTAACTTTAATGGTGATTTTCTGATGTTAACGGTTGAACTGTTTTGTTTGGCCCTCCTGTGCTTGTATGAGGTTCAGTTTAGCCGTTTCATGGTTATGCCTAAGTTTTTCACACCAGTCGTGCATTCGGGGCGAATGATGATTTGCAACCACTTGCGCTGGAAGGGCGGCTTCCACACCATGCATTAAGTAAAAGGGAGTGAACTTAATCATATTATTAGTACTGGTGTTGTAATTGAAACAAATGTACTCTGCATACAAATCCCAGTTTGTTTGATCTGTGTTAGCACAGGCGGTAAGTTGCTCCACAATTATTCGGTTCGAGGCTTCTACAAGCCCGTTACATATTGGGATATAAGAGGTGGGTGTTAATTCTTAATACCTAGAGACTGCAGGAGGTAACTAACCAATTCATTTTGGAAACTCGTACTTCTAGTGGTTAGGATTTCTTCTGGGCAGCCGAATTGGAGGACTACTTGTTCGATAAAATCTGTGCATGTGGCTGCATCGATAGAAATAATGGCCTTAGCTAGAACTTAGCAGGTAGTATACTCAGTCATTACTAAGATGTATTTTTTCTTTAGAGTAGTGGTGGGGAGGGGACTTTTCGCATCCAAAAACCAAGTTTTTAGAAGTGGTTGGGTCGGTATTGAGGTCATTTGGCCAATCGGCTTGGTGTTAATGGCCTTTGTTTTTTGACATATTGAGCAATACTTAACATATGATTTTACATCTGTGTTCATGTTGTCCCATTAATAAGACTGTTTTATTTTTTCTAATGTTTTAAGAATGCCAAAGTGCCCCTGCCAAAATATCATGCCGTGATGTGCCTGTATTATCTCGTTGACATAGATTTGGGGAACGAGAGTTAATTTAGATGTGCCTTGAGTGGTACTGGCTTTCACCAATATTTCTCTGTTTGTGGTAATTTTATATCTGCGGCTCAATCTGTGGTATTTGGTGTCGGCTTGATCTGGATTAAGTAAGGCTTGTTTAAGTTTCTTTTTTTGCGTGGGTCGCGGTCGTACTCGCCCACAAATGGTGACATGCTGAATGTAATAGGGCATAAAAAAATGGAATCATCATCAATCTTGATACATTCCTGTGCATGCATGTAAAAGGCAAATAGTGTAATTTATCTGAACGAAGAAGGATAATAATTGTCCATTTTAGTACGGGTTCAGTGCATGTGGTTTCTACTTTGCTTGATTATTTGAATATTTACTTTGCATATTGTTGTAATTATTTTACGTATTGTGGCCATAAGAAAAATCTCCTCTTTCGCTATTGCTGATGCCACAAAATTTCGGATTTTGTCTGCTTTGTTAATGGCCTGAAAAATTTCTTCTGCAAACGTTTTGAAAAGGGAAGTGCAAGTTAACATAGTTTCTTTAATTTGATAGGCATTGTTATTGACTGTGACGTGGTGTATGGGAACTGGAGGGGTGGTGGTAATACAGCTCAAGGCATCGGGAAACGTATTTAGTTTGCCTTTTACGATGTGGGCGTCGAAATCATACTCGCTAAGCACTATAGTCATCTTTTGTATTCTGACATTGTGGTCCGCCATAGAGTGTAGGTAACAGAAGCTCGTGTGATCTGTTTCTTTTGTATAGTGTCACCATATAAATTTTGCCGAAAATGATTGCATAAGTACCTAATCGCGCCTAGTTCTCGTTCTGTGGTATTCCAGCGTGTCTCCTGAGGTGAAAACTTTTTAGAAGTAAAGGCAATGATTTGTCATTGTTTAGATTGTGGATCTAGTTGTAGAAGGGCCCCTCCTGCAGCTTCGTTACTGGCATCACAAGCTAAAATTATTTCTCTGTACTCATGAAATTTATATAGTACAGGGACTTGCGATATCGCTGTTTTCAAATTAATGAAGGCTTTGTCATGCTCCTCAGTTCACTTAAATGGTACATTATTTTTGGTGAGTTCGGTAAGTGATTGTGCAATTGTGGCATAATTTCTGATAAAGCATCTTAAGTAAGATGTCATACAGAGAAAGGTGCGGAGCTGTTTTAAATATCTTGGGGGCGACATTTTCTCACTAGCTGCTACTTTCTCAGGGTCTGTTGAAATGCCATTAGGGGTGATTATGTGGCCGAGCACTTTTCAATTTGCTCAGCAAACGTGCATTATTTTGTATTTACTTTAACATTAAACATCTTTAACTGCTAGAAGACTTTTCGAATGTTGTCTAAATGCTCTTCGAATGTATTTCCCAGAGTAAAAATATTGTCGATGTACGATATGGCCGCTGTCCAACTAAGGGGGCCTAAGAGCTTATTAATAAACATTTGAAAGTACTGGGGGGAGGTTGAAATGCCCATAGGCATTATTTTGTACTCAAATAACCCTATTCTGTCAATTGTAAATGTGAGCTTATGGCGGTCTTGTGGTCTAACAGGTATGCTATAAAATCCGGAGAATAAATCTAAACTGGTTATGTATAAGGAATTTTGGAGAGCATTCGAAATATCTTCTGTACCCTAAGTAAATATTGGTTTAACTTTCTAAAGTCTGTCAAAAATCCCAACCCTCTAGATATCTTTGCAATAACAAGGCTTGGCACAGAGTAGAGAGAGTCTGCTTCCTGAATAACTCCCGCGGCAACCATGTCCGTAATTTGTATCAAAATATCATCTCTTACTTTAGGGTTAATTATATATGGGCGGGTCGTTATTGGCTTATCAGTCATAAGGTCAAGCTTTATATCAAAATGTTTGGCTTCGGAGAGTTCCAAAATTGAATTGGCAAATCTTTCCTTATATATCTCTATAATGTCAGTGATCGCAGCTGTTTGTGTTTCTGTTAGATTTTTATTTATGTGGGGTGTCTTAGTGTTCTCAGTCTCAAAAGATTTCAAGGCCTGTATGGTATGTTCAAGTGAAGTTAATTTGCCACTGGATAATACTAGCTGTAGTGGAACCTGCACATGTTTGCTAGGGTTATACCCATGAATTAACTTATTTGCTCTCTCAATGGAGAAAAGTGCTGGTCTAATACAAGTGTACTGGCTATACTGCTTCTCAAGCAATGGTATCTAGTAAGGCATAATATTTTATTACTTTTAATTTGACTAGGACATGGTGTGTCACTGCTGTGTTTAAAACATGCTGGTATGCTGTATTTAGTGTAGTGTGTGTTTGTTTTGTGGTGTCTTGGTATGCAGAAGTGCGCTCAGAGAGTTTTCCTTCAAAACATTTTCATCATTGCGAGCTTGCAGCAATGCATTTGGAAAATAATGTTTGAAACGGTTTCCGATATCTGTTGCGAATTCAAAGTTTTGTTTAGGGAACAGCTGGCAATGTTTGGCCTTGTGTCCAGCATAGAAACACAGGGCACAGGTGTTGTGAACGAGCATGCGAGGCCAGGCGATTTCCTGTTTATCGGCCGTGTTTTGTGTATGTCTGGCAAAACCACATTGTTGGTTGCACCGAGGCGGTGGTGTGGCAACGTCGGTCGGCTGCACATGGGGAAGGGGAATGTCTCACTTGCGATTATCATGTTGAGCCAGCTGCGCTTGTGCGGCATGGTTTTTAGAAACTGTGACCAGCGTAGCTAAGGTAATTGGTCTTGCAGGTTGAATGTGGACAATTCGCTGTTGCGGATTGTGACCCGCCCTTGTACCTGCCGTCGGTTTCCATGGTATTTGTTTGAGTGCTAACTTGTTTGACTTAACTACATCCTCAGGTTCCGCTGACAGTGCGAAAATGTTTTGCGGTGTGGCCTGTTGTATGTTTGACGTGTCCAAGCTCTTCCTGTGCTACTTGCATTAGCTGTCTTCGCCGGCTGAGTAAACTGTATGTGGTACATGGGGTGTTGTGTTATATATCGTGGAGCTGCGCACACATTTATTGTATTGGGGGTGGTTTACGTGCTTCAGGCAGGTTACTGTATGAATTGAACCTCGCAATTTCGGCGTAGGTTCGCTGTGGCACAACTTTATTAAACACAGCTCTACAAGCATCACATACCTGTTTATTATTTTCCCGGATGGGGGAGGGACGAGTTTGCCTGTACTGTTCTCTGGGAACGTTCTTCTGTACTTGACAGTATAGTCTGTGTACTGCTCTAAAGGGGCCTGCTTGAGGGCATGTGCTGTGTTTATAGGGCCCTGGATGTGTTGTTTGTCTGTATGGTTCCCTATGATGTCTCCACTCAAAGACTGTTGGCTGGTTGTATTGTGTCTGATAGTGTGTGTCTCTGTGGGTGGTGGGTGGGGGTGGAAATGTAGTTACAAGAGTGTTTGTGATTATATGTGGAGATGGTGCATTTATAGTTGTTTGCATTTTTAAGGTGTATTTGCTGTTTCAATAATTCTATCTCTTCTTGGAGTTTAGCGTGATGTGTGATCTGCGATTCCTGTTGTAAGATTTGTTGGTGTGTGTACATACCCCGCTCAATGTTTTTGATGTTCTGTGTTAATTGGTTTAATGTGGTATTTTCAAAGCGTACAAGTTTTTCTGCGAAGGAGGGTGGTAGAGAGGCCCAAATTATGTCGACAAACTCCGATTCGGATAGTTGTGGGTCACACTTATTTTTATCAAATATCGAGTTTTCTATGTGTGCAAAAGTGCTGTGGCCTGGGTGTTGTTTGGTTGAGTGAAGGAGCTGTCTGTAGTTGTCTGTAGTGTCGAGTTTACTGAATGTCTGTAATAACTTATCTGTAATCTGTTGCCACGAGATTTCCTGCCCACCAGCATAATAAAGGTTTTCATAGGCTCTCTTAGCCGTCCGCTTAAAATAAAACTTCAAGCACTGTCGTTATTCAAGGTCTAACAAACCGTTAACTTCACTTGAGCCATTGAAGTTGTCTAAAAATTCCTCAAAATGTTCGTGATTTTCCCCTGAGAAGGCGGGGATGGGTTATGAGTGTTGTAAAATGAATTGTGTAGGCGATGGAATGTTGGGTAACTGTGGGATTTGTACTGTGTCGTTAGTGGCGTAGATAGACTGGTGTAAAGTAGTATTATTTATGTTGGTGTACAGATATTCTGGAATGTGAGTATTCGTGCTGTGAATGGAAATAGAAAACGTATTTGTTATTTGTAGTGTTGAAGGTGGCAGGGTCGGAGAAATCCGCTGGTACTGGGTTCTTGTGTATCGTGAAATGAGTAATCTAATACTGCATTCTGCTGTGTAGGGGAAGTGTGTTCAATAAGTGTTATGTGTTCTATATTATTACTTGTAAATTGGGTTCTCAACTGTTAGTGTAATATTACAGCATGCTGTGCATGGCCTAAGTCTGTAACCGGGTTTTAACTAGTTTGTGTATGTTTTGTGCGGTAGATATGTGTTCTGTGTTTACAATGGCATGTTAGAGTAAGTAGAGTAGTGTAGGTGGTGCCGCACACTTAGTGTACTTATAATTAATTCAATCTACAAGGTAGGGAAGAGTTTTGAGAACACTCCTAAAAACACACAAACACAAATTGAGTGTCTCCTATCTCAAAAGGAACATATGTCCTTACTCCTTACATGCAATTACAAGCAAAGAAAATGCATTAACATTGAAGAAGCAAGAAGCATTTCTAGCAAGAGTGGGACAGGCGCCATGACGTCGACAGCGTGGCTGGCAAGGTCGCCTGAGCGTGCATACTGCTGACTCACGCTGTTGTGTAATGACCTATCTTAATGACACTTACATCGTGCTGGCCTTTGCCGCGGGAATCTAACAGCTGTTCCGTGCTCGTGCTGGTTTGGTGTGATCTTCACGTATATAAAGAAATTAACTGACAACAAAACACACTATACTAAGGAATGAATAACATAAAAGCACAAGGAAATACAATAGTAAAACAGGAAGATGTCACTCGGTAATTGTTATGCCTATGCGTGTCGTGGTTGGCTGTGCGGCCACCTGTCTGCTAGCTGCGTACTGGAACAGACGCGAAGTGCGATTAAAGTTTCTAAGTGAACTGAATCTACTCGCTTAAGCTCGAGGTGGATTGTTAGGCGCTCCACCAGTGTAGTGCTCCCTTCCTAACGCCTATACTCGTTCCTATTCTCCTCCTGATAGCTACTGCCTTCAACACTTACTCCACACTACTTCTCCTTAGGACAGCAGCCTATATGGGGGGTAGCTTGCTACATATAGATATTCAATAGAGAAGGGATGACTACAAAACACATATTTTACATTAACTCAAACTCTGAACAGAATAGTACATTATTTACATTACAACAAGGAACACAAATATTTTATGTTTACTTGGGGAAGACAAGTTAATTACAAGAATATTAAGAATATTACCACAAAGCTACTCCTAACCTTGCCAACGTATTTATCTTATAATATTTAACGGGACCTCGAGATCGGGGATGACACCCTACTGCCTAGCTGGAGTTATGCTCACCAATATCTGAAGAAGTGTAGATTGTAGTTCTGCTTGGAGCTCCTCCAGACCCTGGACTCTCGTAGCTGCGTCGTGCCAGTCTGGCACTGACGTCGTCCCAGTACAAGCTCTCGCTGCCGCCTGGGGGTTGGGGTTATGCGCTCAGATCATTTATAGCTTGGCTGCAGTGGTCAGCCAGGCTTGTTGATTAAACAGGAGGCTCGCAAAGGAATCTATAACTTGTAGTACCTTAACTTGTGTGTGGACCCCTGGAGCCAACCACACATTGCTCATTAAGTGGCTCTCCTTGTTGCTAGGTACGTCTTTGCAGTTGAGCATGGTGAGCATGTCGGAGATATCGGTCGCTAAAATGAAGCTCCAAGGCTAACACCATTGTGGGGTATTCTAGTCTATGTCGCTTTGCCAGAGATTGTAGTATGTTCAGGCATTCGTACTCCCGCTAGGACTTCTGGCGATCGTAAGAGGCGGGTTTAATTAAAAACCCCATTCCCCACTCCTAGCTGCGAGACACCAGTGCTGGATAATTTCTGATTCGTTATAGGCTGTTAACTCACACTCATCATTAACACATGTTCAGTGTGTCTGTTGTCATCATTTGAATTGTCTTTCACTCATGCATCTAGTTCAATAGTCCAGACTGCCTGTCGCACTGTTCACTACGATGGTGCTCGCAGTCGCAGATTTTACCCCTGCTGGTTATTTCCGGCGCCACTCTTTTCCCTTCTCGCTCGTCGTCTATCGCTCAAGGTCACGCAATCGTTCAACTACAGACACTCATCAACACCCAGCTCGGAGGCCCGACGCACTTTTATAGTATCAGCAGCCACGATATGCAATATTCCCCGCATCCCGATTCACGCTGAGAGGCGAAGACGATCGAAACCAGAATATTCTTCAGATAAACTCAGAAATTCAAGCTGCTGAAGGTGAGAAGCGTGCGAACCGCGAAAGGCTTATCAAGGACATATGCGAAAGAGTGTGTGGCAGCACGCCTTCAAAACACGCGCTTCTTGGATTATCGCTGGCCTGACCTCCATTCCTCCGTTCTCGCGAGCAGGACAGGGCAGGGGAACGATGAACGTATGCGATACATAACAGTATTATCCGGAAATCTTGCTGACTTTAGAGTGCGATGGACCCCGGTGGGAACACCGCGTCAGAGGTCAAGAAGCGAGGGAGCGATACGGGCGACACTAAAACGCATTTCTAGCCCCTTATCGCTCCTACGCGCAAGGCGTGCAGTGTTTCCGTCGTGTCGCTGTATTATGCAAATTACATCTGTAACAATGGGGTTTTATTACACGCAATGAAAGCACGTAGATTAAATTACGCTCGTATATTTGTAATTTTCTCTTGCTGCTTAAAGAAACTGCATAGGAAAGTTTTAAAAAAATGCGAAATTTGACCATGTTCACGAATTTTTTTTCCAAGAATACACGTAATATGACTAAAGTAAAAAATAGGGGCATATATAATTGTCTTTTATCTTTTCTGAAAACAAAATGGCGTATTTGCAGAACATTTATTTACCGAGATACCCCGTATTCACGCAAATGACTGTTTCACAAAAAAACAGGCATCCATTCCAATTGTAATATATCTGCGATATAACATGTTTTAAAGACAATGACACAGCGACTGATGAATACAAATGTGCTTTGAATGGAAAACTGCTGCCACAAGGCACAATACTAAACGCGCCAAAACCACAAACCTTCAAAGTCATTCCTCAAAGAAATTGGGGAGATGAAAAACCACTAAAATGAAAGCCTAGGTAAAAATTTTCATTTCGTGGAGGAGGGTGGAAGTAATTCGTGACACCCACTTATCTTACAGTCGTTCGTGAAATAAAGGAGGCGTGTTTTATCACCAAACTATTATAAAACATGTTATATGCTGATTTTTGTATTCTGGGTATGTTATTGCCCTTGTCATATAATTGGGGTAAAATCTGAGAGACAATGTGACAAACCTACAAACTATGTAAACAGTAAATTCTCTCTTTTGTAAAGTATTGTATCAGATGATGAATTGCTACTGGATGCAAGTTGTTAAGTTGACGATTTCGGTGATGGCTTTGGAAGGAAATAGTACTTAGAACTAAAAGTTGTAATTAAAAATTTTATTTATACTTAAAACATTTATTGTCTAAATTGGGTTTTTAAGGCATTATTAATTTTTTTGGCTTTTATTGAATGAACTTTAATAGCATGCTTAGCAATTGTAACACAGCATGGCGACACATACGAAAAGTAAACGTTTTCAGCCAATGGCTAGCCATGTTTATGTTTCCAGTTTTCCAGCCTGGTGCACGCAGATATGCGTGTGCTTTTAGCTCATCGTGTTTAAACGAATATCCTGTTGGTGTTGTTCAGAATATTTAATCGGTAGTTAATAATTGTTTTATTTGCTTTATTTAAGAATAGTTGGTTGCAGGTACCGTTGTAGTACGTTTTCTTGAGTGAAATGTGATATTAATCACCACGTGTTTTTAACCGCAATGAAGCGGCGTTAGCAAAATTTACGATCGATTTTTTGATTTCAGGAAACGTGCGCAGTGTTGATTTTACTGAATGATTCTGAAAATAAATTATTTAATTCTAGTGACGAAGAAACGTGATTTTAGCGAAGTAAACTTTCAAGTATTACCATATAAAAACATCTGTTCAAGAGTGAGTAAGTGAAGAAATTTGGGCGGCTCTTAACATCGAGGTCATGAGAGCCAAACGTGTTCAAGAGGCTGCGAATTTTTCTAACAGTAAAGTTACGTATTTTGTAAATAATTTTTTGTAAATCGTTACTATAATTATTGAAGTGCACGTGTCCTGAAAAATCATCACTTTCAAAACTTTTGTAGAGGATGAATAAAATATGTTTGTCTACATCGTAAATTCAATGAGTGTAAGGTTACCTTCGGTCAAATTGTGTGTGTATGTGTGTGTGTATTGCTGCATCTGTACGAATACGAACAACGACGTATGTATCGCATTTTGTTTTTTCATCGAAGTTAAAATTTTGGAAGTTATAATGATCTGAATTTTATTTCCATACGAGCAACATTTTCCACTGCTCCATCAAAACAATATGCAACTCTAAATGCCACACACTCGTAAGAACATACAAAAAAAAGCCATCTCACGAAAGATGTTAAACTAAAGCCCCCCACTACCTCACTGTTTCCTATTTTCCCATGAAATAAAATGAATGTACCCCAATAAAGTTAACTTGGCAGTTACACAAATATAACTGGTTGGAATGCCAACCTGGCTATAATAATATCCTACATTAATTAATAGACGCGAGTTAGCTAATGCCAGTCTTTCAGTCCCTGCCATGACAGGAATCAGGAGGAAAGAGGAAAATGGAAGTGTGCATTGGACTCAAACATTTGTTTACAAACGTCTTTTTATTCAGTGACAAACAGCTGTAGTGGAAGGATACAGTGTGGCCGTTATACTTTTCCAGAACTGTCAAAATGTTCTCCATTTACATGAAATGTACAATATCAATACAATCACCCACATCACCAGTTCAACTGTAGTGACGTTTTCAACAGTGCTGGTCGAGATTGTTTAGGTTTGAATTTTCACAATACATATTATTTTATGTGGATAAATTCTTTGACTAGCTAAGATATATTGTATTTGGATTCAAGCAAGACAAGATGAAGTATATAAACAACTCAAATCGTTTAGTTTTACATCATAGACTCTGTTATAACATAAAATCTCATTTACATTGGTTTTATAGAGCTGTTGGCAGAAAGACCATCCAACTTTGGACCACGGATAGAGACTACTGCACAACTCGCATGAGCAGTCTATCCCATTTTGCCCCTTCAGTTCGAAATATGTAAACTGTTTCGGAAAACGGTTTCAACCAGTCACACCGGGTGTGAAAAATTCAATATCAATTTCCGACCTATGGCTATTAATGAAACATGTCCCTTTGGCTTTTCTAGCATCCCTAGAAGATTGAGTATTGGATTTTGTTATGCTTAGTATATACACATATATGTATAACTGAACAAAAAAATTATATATTTAATACGTGGATTGCTCAAAGCATACATTTTGATGACGATGTAAAGAAGGGTTTTTTCAATTCACTATATTTAGAAATGAGTTATTCATACTATGGCAGTTTTCAGTTTTACAGTTGTTACACATTTTCTTAAACACGCTCTTTAGGCACCTTTATTCCTGTGCGTAGTAATAGCCTTACGTAAAAGTCAAGATGAAAGCAACCTTTTGAGGAAACAAGCAGAAGTTACGGGACGTTAATAAATAATGCAAGCCCTCACATCCACCTCGTAAAACCAAATTAAACGCTTGATTCACGAATGGTTGCGAGAGGGGGAGGGAGGGAGTAAGAGATAATTTAAAACATGTCGCTGGGTGACGAGAATTGTGGAATCTGCTAAATCGCCAGCTCTGAGGAGGAGCTAATTAAGCCGTTGAAGTCCCGCCACACTTGCAGGCGACCCACTGTCTCTTTTTCTTTTCCCCTTCCTATCCTTTTTTCTCCCCTTTCGCACCCTCAGCAATAGACCGTTCTTGCTCAGCCAACCCCTTCGTCTCTTCAGTTGCCGCGGGCCAATCCCTCCGTTCCCGCAGGCGCTATGTGAGCAGGGTGGCGGGAACAAGCCAACACCGGCTGGGACGCGAAGGAGGATAATTAAGTGTACACATGAAGCGACGCGATACTGAAACAGAACGAACACGACCTGGGAAGGGGTGGGGAAAGAACTTCTTAAATTATTTCCAAACGCAGGAAATTAATTCCCCGACAAAAAGTGGAATTCCTATTATTTAAGGCATAAAAGACTTCATTATATTACTGTAGAAGAGGCTCTTTTCTTTCCCGTCTCCCCCGTTCGCCCCTCTTCGCTCTTTCCTTTTCCACCCCTCCACCGAGTCTGTTTCTTTCGTTGTGGAAACAACATAGCAACAAGCTTCCGAGTGATGCGAAGCCGGTTGCGGGGTCGCCAGGGGGCGTTGCGAACCGAGGAGAAACAGGGGTGAAAAAAAAAACACCCAGGCGTTGGGGGTGTGTTGTAAGCTGCGGGGTTAAACCACGCTCGCCAGACGACGGCGTGGGAAATAAAAAGAGGAATCATAGACTGCAGGGCTCGAAGGGAAGAACACAAACAAAAACACTTTGTAACAAAACTTTCAAAAAAATTATAGGTGAAAAAATTTATATAAGAAGTTTCACACAGAAGCTATTGATTTTCGACGACTAAAGCCACAGACTGCGTAGTACTGTAGCATTTGTCTGCGATTTCTGACACTTAGAATTTAAAAAAAACTGTCCAACGCTTTTCCAGGCACCTTGGGTCAATGAAAAAAACTTATTACGCTGCAATCTCCTATATGCAGATTTATGTTGAAGGACAACGGTAATTACAGTGATTGATTAAAGTTATATATTTAATTCTTCCTTAAGATCTTGCCCGAAACCGAGAGATGTGGTGTAGTAGTGGTAAACCTTGGAAATCGCATTCAGAAGGACATAGGTTCGATTCCATGCCGGCTCATCGTGTAGGTTATCCGTGTTTCCCCGAGATCACTCCAGACAATTGCTGAGATTGTTCCTCTACAGGTCATCGCCAGTTTCTTCTCCGTTACTGCCATTACTACTTCTTTGAGCAAATTTTTCCGTCTCTAACGACCTCGCTGTAGATGTGAAGTTAGTCCCACCTACCTAACTACATACTTGTACGAAGCTGCTGTCAGTTTTATTAAAATATTACTTTACCTTTCCGAATAAACATTTTGTACATTGGTTTGTTGCAGTTATTCAAATTATTAGATTAATTAGTGCGCTCTTGCTGTATTACATAACGTAGATTATCCCATTTAAAGGCACAGTAAGGACATAATGTAAGTGGTTTACAAACTGTATATCGCGACATCTTGCAGTGTCACCTTAAAGTGTTTCCGGTGTCTTGAAATGGCAAGGAAAATTTAATTAATATTTATTTCAAAATTTTAAATCCTATATGTTTCTGAAGTTATGAAAAAAGAAACAAAGTGTCTGATGTCATACTGTATAATCAATCAAAAAGGAACCCAGTGTCAAGGTGGTTTGTAACCTTGGAAAATGTGCAGATAAATTGCCACTTTTTTCCATGTGACAGAACAGTATAGCCCTCTCTCTCCCCTAAAGATGTGTGCGCACATTATATCTTGTAACTGGCTGTAAAATATTTATCAATGTAGCCATGTACAACACCTCAGTGATGTCTGTGTTCACAAACATTGAAACAGTGAATAAGCTTCTCTATTAATTATTCTTCTCATGGTTCCCACGTTTCTTTCTTTTGTGCTGCATCAGTCATAGATAGCTGATATCAATCACATTAAAAGTTGCTGCGAAACACTAGTGATAACGAAACGAGTGCTGGATCTTCAGTATCGGGCAAAGAGACCACCAAATTCAAGAAAGTTAGAGAACGTTTATACAGTTATGATTGTTGAAACACGATCTTAAATACATAAATATATCGTTCCATTTCCTCTGAATATTCGCAAGGAACTATCTGCGCGCTGCCTTCAATGTTCTGTAATAATTATCTACGCTATTATAACAAGGGCGGTAAGGAGAAACTAAGACCAATTTAATTCTTCGCGCCAAGATGAGAGTTTTCATTACTGTCAAAGAAAAGTACGCAACAATATCAGAAATTATTGGAAAACAAACTAGAAATAACATTTGCAGTAAGGTTTAACAAATTTCCATACATTTTATTCCACGAAGAATTTAAAAAATGATACTTTTTCACGCCCATTATTATGCCGGTGTAAGCCGGTAATCGGCAAACAGCCAAGTAAATCTAGGCACAATCTATTCCACGGAAGAGTAGAAGCAGTGGCTTTATGTCTCATTTAAGCAGGCTGATTTGTGACCTGGCTTGCCATGACACAACAATGTACAGTCTTCTATATCCGCTCTCATAGCGCGTCAGGTAAATCCTTCCCGAATAACGGGAACTGTCTTTTAATATCCCACATCACCCTCATAACGCTAAATATGGTAGTAACTAAACAACATCGATTTTAGTTCCGCTGACACAAAAATTATGAATTTTCATTTTTTTTGCCCTTAGTTAATAAACTACACTGTTCGATGAACCATTACCAGTATCAATCAAGATTGGCCGCCATTGTGAATAATTTCTCAGGTTTTAATGAGTATTTCCACCTAAACTTTATGGAATTTAAAGAAAATCAAATATCGCCTTGAACTTCCTCAACTATTTTTACGTACGTCTCAACTCCGATATCGGTATTCTGCCCGTGAGGTTGTACCCCTACATAACGAACCTCATCTTCACAAATCATGCGACAAAGACAATCCATCACAGTATTGCTACTTACTTTCTCACGATTGACCTTAAACCCGAACACATCAACGATATATACCAACTTGCATGTCACCACACAGGTTTATTTTAAGCAAACAGTCAGCTGGAAGCTTGTTTAACGGTGTAAAAATCCAAAACATAATTCTGTAAGTAATAAGATAAACTGTCCGTTCTGCAAAAATATGCAAGGAATTTCTCTTGTAAGTCATGCATTACTTTACACGTGATGTCAACAGACAACTAGCACTGTGTATAGAGGCCAGAAATGCTTTAAAAGCCTGGCACAACACTGCATCCGCGTTTACACAGCTAGCATCACTATGAAAACTTAACACTTCCTAAAATTTAGCAGTATCAGTGCTAGCTAATTTCTTATGAACGGTTGAAATGGACCCGTTGTTCCGGTCCAAAAATATTCCATATTTTTCCCTTTGAAGTAATTTAGAAAAATAGGGAATGTATTTTCCATACAATGCCACAATCGCGGAAAACCTCTTGACGCCTTTCATATATTTAATGGCTTTATTTTATCCAGATCGGTCCTCAAATATAATTTAAATGACAAACCCAAGATAGTTTATATTACCTTCAGCCCTAAACAGTGTATCAGGTATACTGCCATACCAGTTTAATACAAATAACTGTATAATAACAAATAATAATACTGGGAATGTGCCAGAAGAAGACAGCATGCTTCTTAGCAAAGTGAAATATTCTACTTTTTTTGACATCAAAAGATTAAAAAAATGTATTTGTCTAGAGAGACATATGAGACGGTAACATAAATTCTATAGAGAAAGGTGCTTTGATGAATACTATCCTAGAAAAAATAGTGAGGTCGTACATGGTTTAAAAGGAATTTATCCGTCGAAGATTGTTAGGTCTCAGAACAATAGCAACTGGGACAGAGAGGTATTGGCTGCTGTAGAAATTCTCAATAGAATCCTAGAATTGCTGTTAGCCTAATGATCACATTGACAAAATCTTGCATTGGTTCATGATATTTTAATACCTTTCCAGAACACCACGCACACACACAAACACACGTGATGTCTGGATGGTTACCTCCATCTTGGTTGATGTTATTACTGTCTTATTTATTCACTCGATAAACTTCCCAATTGCCAGCAGTCAGCACACTAAATATTTCTTAGAAACATTCGGGAACCCGAAACGACACTCCTATGTAACTCTTATCATAACTACTCTAACTTACTACATGAGTGAGATCAACTTAAAAATATTATCACTCCACTAATATCGCTTGACATACTCTTGAAAAATAATTCAACAGTGTCCAGAACTTACCTGCTCCAGTACTGATGACCTTAATAAGACCGTGTTCCACCAAAGCCTGTGCTGCAATTCTCAACTGCTCAGCGTCATCTACCTCCTCAACAACTACTCCAACTTCTTTCTGAATCTCCCGCGAAGAGTATTTCATTAAAGTTAACAGATTAGGACTATTCACAGTAAAGTGAGCACCGTTTGAAGTACTCATATTTTTTAATAGTAGTGAATAAAAATATTTTATTGTAGCCTCTGACGTGAACTTTCGAATCCGATGAACTATATACACAATGCGTTTATTACTTATCTAGAATTATTTATTTTAAAAAGTAGCGGAAGGATAAAATATGGCTAATAAGAAAAAGTAATTAAGGTGACAAAAGTGGTCCATTTACCATGAACAGTCCATACCTAGTTTGAGAAGTGAATGTGAGTACCTCTACAAGGAAATATTTGAACATTCAGCGTCACTCTAAGGAATTTGGACACATCACATACCCATAAAAGATAAAAGTAGAACATGAATTTGAAAGGGGCAGTCAAATATTCCTGGGAGCACCCAGTGCCGTTCAGGCTGGCCTTCTTTTTTTTTTTTTTTTTTAGAGTGGCGATACTTTATTGGGCAGATGGAGAACAAAGATACAAAAAAAATTGTTTGTTAGGTATGACTTTAAAACGCTCGAGGAGTTGTTGATTAAGACCATTTTAAAATTAACATTGGACCCACTCCAAAATTCCCTGAGTTGATGAACACGTATGAAATTGTATACTACATGTATACATATACCCAGTGTTTTTAAACTACATGTTGAAATTCAAACCACGACATCTATGGGTTATCATAAACAATAAGTCCTAGTAGCAAAATGTTCGGAACGTTCGTGTAATATTTTTAAATATAAATTGAATTGATAGAAACAGTGCCGGGAATTCGCAACTTCGCGTACCTGCATACACAACTAGTTACATACGAAGGAGAATAGCACTGGCGTGTTAAGCTGCGACTGCCTGTACACCGGCAACCTTGAAAATTAGCGTAGAGCTTACATCGCCAATATTGCTGTCTGTGTGTTGTTGGAAATAAAATGTAAACACTTCGTCGAGCCTTTACTACTCAATTGCTAATCTCCCATTGTTTATGTAGTTTGACACACGTATACTAACAAACAACCAATAGCGGCACCCAGGTACCTCGAGTTTGAGGTGTTATATGTGCAGGCGCTCTCTTCACGACGCGCCAGTTACGTTCACCTTCATGCACGTAGGTACGAAAAGTTTCGGATTCCCGACGCTGTATTACTAAATTCAATTTCAACTAGAAAATACTATACGAATTTTCAAACATTTTGCTGCTTCGACTTATTTAGTCCATAGATGCCGTGGTTTGGATTTCGGCATGTAGTTTAAAAACATCTTGTATATGTATACACATAGTAGTGGGAGAATGTCACTTCTGTACAAAGAAGTGGACTTCCGGGGAAAGGGTTATTCACTTCCGGTGAAAGGGTTAATTACTTCCAGTGAAAGAGTTAATCACTTCTGGCGAAAGGGTTAGAAAGGGACTAAGTCTTCAAGAGTTAAGTGTCCAAAAGGTTAAATTTATTGAAATGGTTAAATTAGTGAGGAAAGGGTTACATGAGGTTATGTTATGTCATTTGGGGAGCAGCAGAGATGTTGTCTCTCCGGTGACTTGTGAGGGACTGAGCTCTGAGGGTTTTTATTCATCGGTGTTTGGCACAGTGTGGATCATGTGAAAAAAAGGGGGGGGGGTGTTTGGAGCAGCATATGTGTTGACTGCTTGGTGTCCGATGAACGATGTATTGTGTACACGAACACAAGCACAGGGCAGAGAGGGACAAATTGAATATTTTACAGTAAGAAACGAATCGTCAAACGAGGTCTCATTTGCTCATTTTTGTATAGACAAACTCGGATCGTATTATGTTAATGGTGTCTTGTTTAAACTATTGCCTTCCATTGACCATGCAGACTGTGTTGCTACCCACTTCATGTTGCGATACAGAAATCCAAATATAGCAAGTGTGTGCAATGATAGTGTCAACTGTGCAACATATCTGGGTATCCCACTTTATGCTGTCGTGAGCAGGAGTCGCATATGCAAGAGATTTTAATGTCGTGTGGGGCAAGATCAGGTGATCGTGGTACCAACACAATAGGCCTGTGTATGCCATGGACTGAAGATGTCATAGACCAATTCTTCTTATTCTGTTTCTGAATAAAATATTTACACCAGTTTGAATTTAAGCAAACTGCATTGCAAATTGGTTGGAGGTAGTATACAAACATCTCAAAGCAATTGTTTACATAAAGAGTGTTTTAACCTCAAATCATATCCACTTCATTTATTACAGTCCGGTTGGCAGAAAAGCAGTTGAATGTTGGAACACGGAGACTAGGTCTTTGCAAGCAGCGAGATCGCTCGATCACTTTTTCACTCTACAGCATATGTCACTCAACTAGTTTGGGGACAGTGTGTCAAGGCGTTGCGGGACCCCATCTTTCTATTGCCACATTAACAGGCACATCTCACCTGCCCAACCCACGCTTGCAAAATTTACATTTTGTCCATGATGAAACTACAAAGTAGGCATATCTCAAAGAACCACATAAAAACGGATGTTCGGCCAGATGGAAAGTTCATAGAGGGTGTGTTATAGCTGGATGCATTTGGCACGAATTGCACCGAAAGGAAACTCAATGGTCCTTTCCCCTCACTTCTCCTCATCATGGGCATCCATAGTGTTGTCACGTGTTGCAAACTGGCATGTCAGCACGTACTGACGAGCAATGTGTACCAAAGATCGCGAATAAAATGTGGTGAAATTTACCAGTCTTCAGTCACTGAAGTCATCGGCCAAGTGGAGGAAGGCTAGCATGCAAAGAAACGAACATATTCTCAGTCCAGTTCCGTTCTCGCAGATTCCATCAACTGCAGCGTTACCTGCTATGCATCGTGCTGTACTGACAAATATAGTTGCTCTTACATATTCAATCACGTCAGCCGACACCATGGTGTGAACCAATTTTGTTTGGTTTATTTCTTGCAGTGTTTTCGCTGCACAAGAGAAATGTAGCACAACACACCAGCGGTAGTGTGATGATGATAATGGAATGATCACGTGGATAATTTTTTCAGATATGAATGTGATATCTTTTACATATTTATAAAAAAAAAGACTTGTAAATATTTGCACTTGAAAACACGGGCATGAACGACAGGTTGAGACTATGATAAAAACATGCCCTCGCTCACAGACATACAGATATGAGACCTGCATTTCTGAAACCAACTCTTGATGGTTCTTTGAGTCTTACACAAGTGCTCTTGGCTAAAGGGGAGCATTGCCTGACCACTGCAAATAAGGTGTGGCTTAAAATTCAGGATTAAAAATATTGTCAAAATAACTTGAAGTTAAAAAAAAAATACAATTAAGTTTAAACTGTCATTTAAACAAAATTATTGTCTTGAAGATAGTACAATAATACAAACAATATGAACCTTATATAAACTAAATGGCAAGTCTATACTTTAAATAAATAATTTAAACCAGTCTTTACGAATTACTGGGAATTGTTTTACAGAACATAAATAGAATGCCAATACTAACAAACTATGCTGGTCAAAGTAAAAGTTTCACCATTAATTAAATTTGTTTATCAATTATGTTTACATAGAATATATATATAAACTTTTGTATGCTTAATTTATATATATATAAACTTTTGTACATTTAATTTATATATATAAACTTTTGTACAATATATATGTGTTATATATTTATTCATTATATATGTTATATGTGTATGTTATAAATAAATAAATGTATGCATGCACACGCCACTGAAAACGAAATATAATGTCCCGAAGGAAGATAACGAAAAATATGATATTATATCTTGCCACTTCAAGATAATCAAAAGCAAAGCACTGCTGAAGACTCGGAGAAATAAAGTATTTTCTATTGTAAATATGGAGCATAAGAGCTGTAAAGCTTTTGCAAAAGGACGGAAACAGAATGCAGTGATTCCCAGCTCCATATTTTGATCCTAAGTTGTGCTGATTATTGATGCTATGCCAGGATGGTGTATGGGCCGCCTCCACCAAACTCTCACATTCCGTCGGATGGGCATGCTGAGGAAAGACCAAGAACTTAGGTTTCCATAACTTGCTGTATGCTCTTAACTGAGATATTTGCTCCCTGACAGATTTAAATCGTATTACTGAGCCGGCGGTGGGGTGCTGGTGTTCCAGTATATCTGCAAGAACCATTTGTGTAATAAAATGAGTTTTAGTAAGATGAGATATAGCATCACCGTGAAGCGAAATAGTCCTACAGAGATGTTACACTAGAAGTTGGACGTAATATGTCAGCAACGCACCCATGTTTCTGTAGTTTATCACAGGGAGGTTGCACATACTTATGCGCCTGTATGTGGATTACAGAGATGTACAGATGATCGCCAAGACCGTCTCACCTGCCAAGCTCTTTATGAAATGAATTTTTCCAATACAATCTTATTTTGTAGAAGTTTGCTAAAAGTGTCGTCGCAGTTAATGATTTTCATAATCTCTGTGTTATTTATTAACGAGGCCTGTCTCACAGTGGAGGGTTTCCACAAAACCTGCCAATAATGGACACGCCACTTTGCAGCTCTACAAGAAGTAGATATTTTAGTATTCAATTTATTGGTACATAAACATATTCGGGCATAATGTGTTAGCTGAACGCTTGGCAGGTTAATGTTTCTGTAATTGTATACAAAAACTGTTGGGTGTACTACTAGAATGCGTGCCATTGTACTTGGTCCACTACCTGTAGTTGTACTACTACCATACCCGGAAGAGTGGCTAAATCCTATTTATATATGTGGTTCCCGTACAAGTCAACATGCCAATTGCTAGGCTAGCATATTCCCATAATTCAAATCAAGAGGAATATGAACTGTATGGACATCTCACGGCCACAGCTTCAGTAGCATTTAAGTCCTTATACCATGTGGGGGGCAGAATGCCAAAGGATTCATGGCATATTTGGTGTGTTCAAACGTGCCGGACAATGATGCATTAAGTGCATTGATTCAGGCAGATGGAAGGTGATTATTCCGAGGACCTATTATATGCATCACTGCACCCACAAATGATGGATTACATCTACACGAGTAGTGTTATAGCAAGCAGAGCTATCAACACTCCCTGCAGAACCTTGGACAGCCTTGATCTTAGCACTTCAAAACATGAAATATGGAACAAACTATAAGACTTTTCACCACACATCTCTACTAATTAATGAGTTCAGTTGTTGCAACTACCCGCACTGCAAGTGGCCGGGTGCTCCAAAAAACGGGCTAAAAATCAAATTTGAAAGGATTGAGTTATACGGCGTCATGTATTGTCAAGGATGTAAACTACCTGTTCGTCATATATGCTAACATCATGGAAGCATGTGTCACTAAATAAAAGACTGTAAAATTATTTCGATTTGCATATCTACATTAAAATATTAAAAAAAACGGGCTGTATATTACACAGAAAGTCGTATATAGTAAATAGCAAATGTTGCACGTGCAAGTTATCAAACATATTTATTTTTTCCGATATCATACACGTGGGTGTATTTCACAATGTAGACTTGATATACAATGCTGATTCCTTTGTATTTGTGCCTGATGAGTAGAAGGGCATTGTACAAAAAACAAGATAAAAATCCACCCAATGTGCACAAAATGGCAATTTACATGTTTGTTAAGTACTGCACAGTTACTAGAAAAAAGTAACAAAGATGTTAGTGTTAGAAAATAAACAGAAGGTGCTGCTAAGCAATGTTCCTATGTTCAAGATAAAGAATGATGAACATTTTAGGTCTTTCGATACATATTCATATGGATCCATTGAGGAGTACCACTCAATAAGCAATTTTTTTAAAAATCAGTAAATGTTGCACTTCATTTCCTGCCATTGAATTAAGCAGAATATCTCTAAATCCAACAAATATGGGGGATCTAGTAGACATCTTGGATTATGTTCCTCCAAAATACCACTAGTTTTCAATAGAACTGGCCCTAAATAATTCACAGGAGATTCCATAGGAAACATTTTTCAATGGCTGCGATTGTTATTATTGTAACCTTCTGAATCAATATTTATCCTGTTTTCCTTTATAGTACGTGACCATTGTTCTACTGTTTGATTGAATAAAGGTTCTGCATTACCAGAAACTGCAAACGACATTTCGTTTTTGTGCACTGGCATCTTTTATACATAAATGCAAATGTCGTTTTCCCCCGTTGTAACATAATGATGGTTTGCCCGATTTACATGTACCCATTAAAGTTGTCTAAGATGTAAGCTAAGCGTAAGTAGTGATGAAAGCGTAACAAAACTTATTAACTGTGTAGGATGTAAATGATGTCGAAGAAGCCTGAATATATCTTTTAAATTCCGCACACTATGACAATAGTTACTACCCGTAAAGTATGTATTAATTTCTTCATACATTTGTTTATTCTTGTAGCATAGTAAATACGTTGAACAAAAACTGCGCTGTCTCTGACTATGCCCTATGTCTGTATGAACTTCTAGTGTTGTTTCGGAGTCTTATTATCCAGAGATATATTTACATCCTATGAACACATAACAATTCAAACATGAATATGTGCAGTCTGTGTTACTGGTTTTGCTATGAACAATTGACACTATAAAAAGTTCATAGCTGAAACTAAATTTATGAACAGGTACTGTTAGTGCCACAAATCCTGGCGAGTGAATTTACGTTGGAGCGGGGTTCAGCCGGCGATGGGAGAGGAGTTAGGTGCGCGCGCAGCCTGATGCCGTAATAAAAACATTCGTCTCCGTATTATCAGTTGCACGTTTGTCTATGCGCGCCGAATATGTTTGTAGCAGTTAGCACACAGCCGGGCCGTCCTTAATGTCAGATTCCGCTGGCCGGGCCGTGCCGGCGGACCAAGCACAAAGGTCTAGGGAGGCGAGCCATCAGCACTTGTGATGTTCACAGTAAATTATTCAAATTAATCTTGTTATTAACTACTTTGTTATTTTAATGTCGTTAACTGTTCCTCATACATTATCAAGGATTAAATATAGCCTTTGATAATTTGGAGTATAAATCTCTAGCTGTAACTTTATAACATTGATAGCAATTCCGTACCAAACAGTAAGGTACCTGTCGTACTGGCAGAAAAATTTATTAAAAATCTAGTCCATTATAATTAGCTAAAAGGGAAGCTACCGAACATAGCTATGTCCAAGAAACTGATGGCGGAACGTTGCTCATTGCTGGAGAATTGAACTGTAGTGTTTCGGAACACCTTACCAAAGCTCGTTATGAATGGCGAAGGTGTTTAAGTAAAAAGAAGTTTCGTGTTAGTATACTGCTGTGAACGAGCACATTACGAGTTTCAGCAGATAAAGTTGATAGTGACCGAACCCACGATGAACATTTTAATATTCTGGAATAATCTAAAAATTTTAAGGTTGGCACCTTATTTTCTCGACTGGGTGTATGTATATTAACGTTGCAAAACATAATCGAGAACACACACGAATCAATAAGCAAACTATGCAGATGGTAGAAAATGTAATATTCAGAGAGTAGCAACTCATGAGTGAATTATACCCATGCAAGGGAGCTGCGAAATGCTTAGGGCCAAACTTTCGCGTGGACTAGGTAATGCGAATGATCGAAACCACATGTCATATTTCACTATTGCGGTAGGCGATAATTTATTTTATTTACAACGACCGTAATATTAACAAGGAGTTACTGATATAACTAATAAGCCTACTTTCTTCAGCTTTGGTGTATTTAATTTTTAAATAAGTTATTATAAGCTGAGTTGGTAGGTAGGACTTGACTTTTCTTTGAAAGCAATAACATTAGAAATGAAACAAGAAACGTATGCAACATTAGTGAGACAATTACAAATACATGCGTGCTTCGTACAACAAGCTAGCGTGCAATGCACTGCATTATGGAGATCGGATTCGGAGCATCAACTTCAGAATAATCAGTCTAATGTTTCGAATAAGTGGGTTTACTAACATAAAGTATTTACAAGGCCTTTATTTTGAAGATGAGTGACAGAGATACTTAAAAAATCATGCAAGTTTACATGGCCTACCATAGCGCTACTTGTGTGAAAAATTTTGTGGAAATATGTTGTTTGGTCACTGAGATATGCCATTAAAAAATTAATATTCTTTGTTTAATACTATCGTACAAAATTTCCAAAAAAAAAAAAAGTGTTCTTCATACGATGCTTCTAATGTTTAATACCTACATACAAAACTTGATTGAATTTAGTTAAAGTGTTTAATATATGTGACAAACTTACCTACATTATTTATGATACCGACATTTTGAACATCGTTGTATGACCCATTTAAATCATGAAAGTTTACACTGACTTCTGTAGCATTTACAGTGTGTACAATTTGGTACAAACTAGTTGAAATTTTCCAGTGTAACATTTGGTGGGAATCGGTTGATTGTTCCCCGAAATATGGCATGAAACCTCCATAATTTCATACGGCAATCTTCAGAAATGGAGGACAAAAAAGTATTATAGTAGAACATTCGGTGATTGTTTACTGCCAGTATACAAAGTTAAGTTAAAATATATTACATTAATTCGTCAATATAGCACACACATCTTAAATGATTTTATAGTAGCCATTCTGAAAATAAGTATGTCATACTTAAAATAAAATCATATTTTAATATGACCTACCATAGTACCATATCTTCACCAGATCTTGTAAGAACGTATAATTAATTATTTCACTGGACATGGGAAAATAATTTTTTTTTATTGGTAGGACTATCATACAAAACGACAGAGAAATAAGGCTATGAATATACATATTTGATGGTTGCAATAGGCACTGCCAGCATACAATCTTAAAGTTGGAATTTGTTTCGTTGATAAAATATGCTGAGCCAAAATATTTATACAGCCATTATTTCGAAAGTAAATGCCTGACTACTTAAAACATTACCGTTTACACCACCTGATTTAGTACTATTTGTTTGCCAAATTTGGTAGCAATCTGTAAATTGTTTCCCAAGATATGACATAAAAACTTTATTTATTTGCATGTCGCTATCTTACAAAATGAAGGACAAAAGATGCTTCGTGTTGATATAGTCGATAGTTTTAATACCTACCACCAGTATACAAAGTTAAGTTAGAATTGATTCAATGGTTTCGACGATATATCATTCCAACCTAAAAACGACAACATGGTCGCCATTTTGAAAAAATGTCTGACATTCTTAAATCATACCACTTAACATCATCTGCCTCGGCACTACTTGTTTGCCAAATTTTATAGGAATCAGTCAATTGTTTCCTGAGATACGAAAAAATAAGTATTTATTTGCATGGCGCTATCTTACCAAATGGCAGACAAAATATGATTAGTGTAGAAATAGTTGATAGTTGTAATATCTACTGCCAACATATAACGATAAGTTGGAAATGATTACATGGTTTCCATGATATTGCATTTAAAGCTAATAAAACAAAATTTTTCAGCTATTTTGAAAATAAATGTCTGGCGTACTTTAACATGCAATTTTACATTATCTACTATAGTACCACTTGTTTGCCGAATTTGATAGGAATTAGTCGATTGTTTCCCGATATATGATATAAAAATGTATTAATTCGCATGTTGCTAACTTTAAAAAATGGCGGAGAATATATGCTCCATGTAGATATATTTGATAGATGTAATATCTACTGCCAAAATACAAAGTTATGTTGGACTTGACTATGTAATTTGGACGATATAGTATTCTAAGCTTAAATTACTATATGCCCGCTATTTTGAAAATAAATCTCTAGCATGCTTAAAACATATCACTTAACGTTAACTGCAACAGTACTACTTGTTTGCCAAATTTGGCAGGAAATTATAATTTTTTCCCCAAGTTTTACATAGTACTTTATTTATTAGTGCAGCGTTCACTTCGAAAATAAAGTGGTTATGTGTTGGTATAAATTATGCTACTAACAGATAATTTCATTATACAAAATGTGGTCGAAAATTTAAAAATGGTACAGAGTACCGAATAAACATTTAAAAAAAAAAAAAAATTGCTTGGCCATCATTTTGAAAGTAAGTACCTAATCAAGTTCAATCACTTACGTTTACTTGGCCTATCTTAGTTTTGGTTACATGCCAAATTGGGTGAAATTGGTTTAATAGTTTTCTATATATAGTGAAAAAAATTAATTTCTTTATTTGGTTTTTTTTTCAAAATGGAGGACTAACCCATCCGATTTATATAAAAATTATTTTAATAAAAATATGTATGTTGAAAAATAAATAAATATGACAATTTATGGTCTTTGCAGAAATGGTTCTTGTCATAAATCGGTAGAGGCCAATATCAGGCAGCATAATCGAGAAATTAGCGCTACTTAGATATTGAAAATAGAATCCTATATAGAGGGCGCCGACAGAACCACCTGAAATTTAAAAACATAAAACAAATGCGGCTGCTGCCTGGTGGCTAACTCGGCACCTCACCTAGTGACGAAACCGGTAATTAATACGCTTGCACGACCTAGGTGTTGAAAATATATACAAATGACAAACGAAAAAATCAAGATGGCATGTTGAACATAGGCAAGATAGAACGAAAGCTCGCCTGGCTGCTAAATCGAGAAATTAGCACTCCCTGGCGGGCCAATCGGTGTTACATAGCACCACCTAGGTTATGTAAAAGTAAGCATATTAAATCCAAGATTGCCGCATGCAGTAATGTTAAAACAAATGACAAAGGAAAAAAATCACTGATATCTGAGTACGACAGAATGAGTAAAGGCGAGGGGTGGGGAGGTGAATGTTACGACAATGTGATTGATTTGAGGGGGTCTGTCGTCTGCTGGACATGGTGCTGCTGTTATCTCCGAAAATGGAAGTTTTTAAAAATAATTTTTAATAATATATTATTTATTATATTTATTTTATTCATTTTAATGATAAATTTTAATAATACCTGTATTTCAATAATTTAATAATAATTTTTCGAATTAATTTTTATAATTTTACTGGATTTTTCAATTATTTTCATTTGTTTTGGGTTTTCAGGGTCAAAGGTCAATTTCGAGCTCACCAACATCCAACATTGTGTTCAAGATGGCCGCCAGCCAACCAGAATGACAGAACATGATAATTCCACCGCTCCACCTCCGTCCTCCATTGTGCGCAACTCCCCTTTTTCATTCTACTAACGACGATATTCTGAGCCTCTACAAGAAAAGGAAATTAAGTCGAGAGAATAGACCTAAGGAAAGTTCAGAGGTTGCAAAGATCCAGCGGAAGACATGGAAAATGTTCAGTTGAAAACCTACCCATGTAACACTTTAACAAGTTGTCAACTGTGGTCAACAAACTATCTGCAGCTGCGAGCAAGTAACCGTCATATTTCATGAACACCGCCATGAGTATTTGGGGGGGGGGGGGGAAGTGTTGCTTACACATGTTTATGGTACGGAACTATAAAAAATCAATATTTCCAATTCTTAGAAGGAAGGTTACGATAGTTTTGGACATAAGCAACCCTGTGCATTATTTTAATCGAGATCAGTTTACTTTCCTTGCAATCCCCAGTAGGTACATCGATTTTCCACGTCAGAATGAAAATAGCTTTACATTGTGCAATCTTGTGATCGTAACTAACGCAGGAAAACGTAAAATCGTAGTATTAATACAGCTAGAGGAAACGCCATATTTCTCTCGTTTGCTGGAAATTCGAAACCGTTTTTAAGAAGGGAATGGTGTTAATAATTATGCCCGTGTTTGTAAATTGGTATTTACGCCATATAAATTCGCTCCTAAACTTGTGCTAAGTACGCCCTGTGCGCGCAGCTCAAGCACATCGAGTGCCAGTAACTCATCCGAGTGAGGGGCAAGTTTCCGTAATTAAGTTTTATTAAAACGGTTTGCGCTCAGCGCAGCTTTCCATAATTTCACTTCGCAAGTCTTAATGGGAGCAATTTGCAGTACTTTCTTGTCCGTTATTCTGGAAGTGGGTTTCGCTATTTTCTCTAAGCATGTCTCACACACGAATTCCGCGGTAGTTACAGATGACTCTGCGATCGACGATATTCATGTAGTTCTTTTTTTCAAGCCCATTAAAGGGCCCGACGGATAATTTCGTAAAAAAAAAATTTCCAAATGGGGGAATTTCCCAATATGTATTATTCCAGTACTTCCCTTGCTTTTCTTTCCCTTTCTTGCAGTTATGAGCAGATTTAAGGATTTTGCGTTCTACCGACCGGGACTTCTGCTAGACAATTGAATGAAAACGGGCTGCGTTATAACCGAAGTATCACTGTTTCCGTGCGAGAAATTCCGTGTGTAGTTTCCGGATAAGATAAAAAAAAGTCGCGTGGTTATTTGCAATACAAACTCTAATGTGCCAATATGTAATGTCAGAAGAGTGAAAATTGTTCAAGGAGATACGTTCACATGCAGATTTAACCGAGCTGGGCTCGATTCCCGGCGGAGTCGCTCCCGGATTTTCGCATGTGGGAATCATACCAGACGATGCCGCTGGTCGGCGGGTTTTCTCGGGGATTTCTTGTTCCCTCCATAAACTAACGTCGAGGTAGACCGATCTCGCTGGCTGCGCACAACCAATCTCCATGTCCCGCCAATGGAACTGCTTTTCTGACAATACATCTAGCGAAAACGGCACGGTTTGGATTTGAACTTAGAAAACTGATTTGTAAATAAATGCTCCGAGATGTATATATTATTCCTCTATCCAATGCGGTTGGATTAAATTCATATTGACAAAAGTACTTTATCCATATATAAGTGCTTGTCATTTATAAATAAAGATATAAACAAACACTTTCATCAATGTTGACCATGTGACTTTGATATTACAGTTGTGTTCCTTTGGGGTAGGTTAATATTCGGTACATGCACAGAAGACGATTAAGCGGTCTACCTAATCTTTAGTCTATCGTTACCCAGCCCTTGCATTTCGACACTGCTCAACACTCACCTCACTTCACCCTCATCGGCTCTCAAGACCTCGAAGTTGAAAGCCGCCCAAATCTCTCACTCCTCTTAAGTAAGTTGGCAGCAATGGCCTTGAACACTGCTCTGAGTAAATTCAAAATTCCGTCAGTAGCATTTTGATACTGAGTTAATATAAACTTTTAGTACCAAAATCGTCGTAAGTACACATTTAGAATTCATACTAAAAATTCATACAAGTGTCTACTGTTAATATCGACCAAAATCTAGGTTTATTCAGTTGAGAACAGACACTTCATGCAAGAGAGAATATAAAACGAAATCACTTCATTAATATGCAGCAACTCGTAGGAAATCACCGGACTAGAATACCTGCATAATATTCCATTTTTTATGCGTCGTACAGGCCATTGAATATGTAACTTGTAAGCAACAACAGAGGATGTTTAAGGAAATAATTATTTAATAACATCGTGCTTCATTGACAAAAGTTCCTTATAATAACGGCATAGAATAATTTAATGGTAATCGGTTCAAATATGTTAATGTACAAATTTTGTCGCAAGACAATATATATTTACATTCCAGAATTTCAAACTCTCTGAGGAACATTTTTTTTCAGTCATGAAATTATGTTATACTGTTTGCGTAAAGCTCCTGTCACACTGTCAAATTTTTCCGTCAAATTGCTTTCAGTAATTTCGGTAAAATAAAATAGGACAGTTATGACGTTATCGAAACGTCATAAACACCGCCATATTTGTCTAAAAAATTGTATGGCTTCAGTTTCCATTAAAAATTTGTAGACTGGACCGGTTCTAAATTGTATTTGATGTTTGTCTGTCTCAGCCAATGAGAATTGTGGATGGCAAAAATAGACGTCAAGAAATTTAAAAATAACGGACAATTGCTAGATATGAAGTAGGTTAAGAAGGTAATTAATTTATGCAGAAGCTGTATAGGCGTGAATACTATTTTAATTAAATATTGCACATAATATTATGAGCACAGAGGCATTAAATTTCTTTGCGCAGGAAACATCTCTTACAAATAAAATTTAAATTGAGTAAAGAAGCGAAAATAAATTACAACATTCCTTACTTTTCTCCCTGTAATGGTCTCCATGGAAATGATACGCAGTATCTCACTATTAAAATATATTTTAAATAATAATTCAAATTAGATTATCCCAATAAACAAAATCGATATTCCGAAACATTTTCAAACACGTTCAAGATTATTTGATAAAATTTGTTGGAAGGGAAAATTTGATGGCCGTATTTTGACTTCAAATTTTACTGTCAAATATAGTTGAAGGCGAAAATTTGACAGTGTGAGAAGGGCGTAAGAGCGAGACAAATATTTTCGACAGTGAAGAACTAGCAGAGATGTTATATTCAGGAAGACCAAATGAGTCAAGTAATGAGTTTAAGCTCATGGCACTCGTTAAGGAGCTTGAAGTCATACATACACTTCTGGACATTAAGCGTGCAACACCAAGAAGGACGCACCTGCAGGACTTCGCATTGGATGAATACATACATCAGGGTAGGGCAATGACATAATTAGTTGTCCAGCTGAGTTGCGTAGCACGTGCGCCAATGACGAAACAGATAACCGGTATATGATTAGAGGTCGGGATCAGAGAGGTGTTGTTAAGACATAGGGACATTGTGATTCTCTATCGTATTCGGGGACCAATCAAACTATTCCCTACTATATTTTAGACGGCAATAGTGCTGTGATAGAGAGCATATAAGCTTTTTTTTTTAAAGGGCACGCCTCTTTTAAAATAAATTTATTTTAAATAATGATTTTGCATTAGTTCATTATATCAATTACGCTAGGCTATTGAACAAAATTCGTTCAAATATTGTACAAAAGTATTAATTCGAATCATCAATTATGTGTACATAGATTCTATTTTGGACGCATTTATGTTAAATAGTGCCTGGTGAGAAAATGGATCAATAATGCAATATTTCCGGAACCATTAAAACTAATTTCCAATAATTTTCGCACACCAGTAGTGCTACAGAATGCCATGTAAAATTTCATAATTTATGTTGGGCCAGACACCGATGTTAAAAATGGTGGCCATATAAATAATTTAGATACGTTGGTCAAAACTTTTAAACTATTTAACCAAATACATGCAAACTTTGTATGCTGGCAGTGTATAATAAAGTATCGTATACAGAACATCTCTTTCTTTTTAGGCAATTTTGAACGACAGCACCAAATCAGAAAATAAATTTTTATGCCATATTTCGGCAACCAATCAACTGGTTTCCCCCAAATTCTTCACACAGTTAGCGCTATGGTGATCCATGTAAACTTACGTGATTTAAGTGGCACATGAATACCCAGTAAATATTTCAGGTTAGTAAACCCTGTTATTGTAATTATTATATTTATTAAATCCTATGTTGATTGTCCGAATCTTACCTCCGTTATGCTGTTAATTGCACGCAAGCTTAGGGTTAAAATTTCTTTGGGTTGGAGTCCCGGATAAGGCACGTATATGTTTGTAATTCTCTCACTACCGTTGCATTTGTTTTCGGACCTATCTCTAATGACACCGCTGATAACGAGACTAGGCTTACCTGCCATCAAAGTTGTTAAGAACGTCTTTAAAAATAATTTGCAATCAGGTAGCATTGATTTTCAAAGTGGGGGGGGGGGGGGGCGTGCCCCCCAAGGGAAACGTGAAGACATGCTAAGGGGGGTGCGGGCGCCAAAGTATAGAAGCAAACTCAATATTGCCAGTGATTTACGTTGTGCAATATCTTCTATCCAATCAAGAATTTTGAAACTTGTTAAAAGTATTCAAGCTCATTCTTCTCATTTATTGATTTGTTCACCACCATTTGTGTTCAAAAAGCATTCAAATTTAATGATCAAATTAAACCTTTGAGACTTTTGTTCGTATTTGTTTTGCCCTTATAATAATGAAGTTTTGCCGGGGGGGGGGGGAGGAGGGGTTGTTATTTTTTTTTTTTTGCAGAAGGGAGGCGTGATAAATTAAAGTAAACTAAAGTCTGCGAACCCCTGACGGAGAGGAAAGTAGGCTCTCATTAGTTGTATCAGAAACTTCTTGTTATAAACTTGACTGGTCGATTTTTTTTTTTCATAGACGCAATTTTTAGGGTTTAAACATACCCTTTAAAATTATTTCGAGATGACAACTGACACGCCAACATTCACTGCTCACGAAGTAAGGTATCTTAACCGTTCCTAGAATATATCCCGACAGATAGGAGGGCCAAATAAACGTCCAATGGTATTTTGACTCTTCTCTTACCTCGGCCAACAATATGAGTCACAAAATCATAATATTTTTCAACTATGAACTTTGAGCAGGATCGATCCAGTGTCACCCTATGGGCACTCCACAAGCTGCGTATCCCCTCTTTTGTTTTGCAATCATCGCGTACACAATTGAATATAACAGGCGACAATACATTATGAGATGAATTTGCTTTGTTATTGGAATTTTTGGGCTTCATTAAATACAAATATAGTCGCTTGTGTAATGATATTTCATATTGTGCATCGACATTATTTTTATGCATCAAAACATACTGATGATAGTTAAATATTTTGGGCTTTAATTAAATGTAAGAACGTTCTACTTTAATCACTATATTCTGCATAGTAAAACTAGTGTCTTTGTAGTGCGTTAGCAAGCATTAGTTTATGGATCGACATAAAGTTTATTCGAAAAATATAATAAAATTTAAAACAGGGAACATTAAACGAGTTCGTATTGTACTTCCTTAATTAATGTATTTGTATTTCCAGAAAAATAAAAGGAGAGATCACGACTTACTTTTAATTTTCTTTCAGAATGGTTGTTTTAAATGACTTAATACACGCCCAGCAACATGGTCACAACTTCAGAACCTCATAAATAAAACGTTTGATTAAAACTTGGTATTGTGAAGCTCTATTGACATTTGTGTTCGGTCTAATTATTTATTTAAAACGATTTACACACACGAAAACAGAACTTTCACAGGAATTTTTAGTATTCGTCACGCCAGATATCATTTCACAATTAGAAAGATTTATATCGTCCGCCTTTATTGACTCCAAATTTTTTTAACGTGTGACTGGTTCAGGTTCATAGAAATATCATTTTTGATAATAAGTATTGCCAGTGCTTACAGGCGTTCCTAACATATCACTGAACTTAAGTACGTGTTGATGTGTCTAATTGTACTGATATTGCAGTCCCCACACTTGACACTATAAGAGGAATTGCAACTAAAAAATTCTCAAACAAATCCAAAGTTTTGTAAAATTGTGTCCATATTGTTATGTATGTGTTTGTAGTTTGAATTTTTTACTGTTATTTCCTGTAAATCTAAAGTTTCGCTACACAAGTGTTGACCGCCCACGTCACCCTCTTTAACATCAAGGAATAAATTTTCAAGAGTAAGAAAATTTGATTTTAAGGTGGTACGATCTGGTATCGTCTTGGTGTACAGAAGTCTCCGTGTATTTCTGTGTTCATTATGTAATAAGAATCATTGTTAAATAGTGAATATGGCAGTATCAAGTAAAGGATTAAATGCAGTTGTGTGAAGCACTTTAAGATCACTGACAATATCGTCGTAAGATACCTGCGTAATTAAATGTTCTCCTTCTCCACTCCCTCCCGCAATGTGTGAGTTTAAATATAGCTTCAATGCCAAGTACTTCAGTGATTTATTTAGCTTAGTAACAGCGATATTTTAACTAGAGTAATGGTATTATTTTAGATATATTGCGCAAGCTTTTATATGAAGAAATAAGTGTTGGCGTAGCCATGTTAACCCTTAATTATTCAGGCGTTATCCGAAATAATACATCATACAAAACTACCGGGGTGGTAATGAAATCGAAGTATGTGAAATGTGTTTCCACAGATTAAGCTTCAGATGTTGTTTTAGGGCCAATTTATTCTTCATGAATTGATGACAACGCTTCACATATTTCGACAGTCTAGTAAAAAACTTATTTCAGACTAATTATGCTACACCCTCGCCTTATATTTCTAATTTCTTTAACGGTGATGTTAATATCACTGTCCTGAAGTATTTCCAATATGTTTGCTGTTTAAGATAAAGGCGCAAATAGGCATTGAAACATCCGAAGAAGAGATATACAATTTGTCGAAGGTTTGTGCGAAATCGCCAACAATCAGATTCTGGGTATGACAGCATGGGAGTTGAAAAAAATTGTAGGAAACATGTTGTGCATTTTTTTCTGCGTGCCAATTTTTATTTCTCTCACTTTCGGCGCCATTATCTCACAATTGGTTTCTGAAACTCTTCATGTTGAACATACATTCTACAGTGCATTTAGGAGAGAATTTGATAGATATTTAGCAGTAGAATACAAAACCAGGGCAAAATGAACTGAAATGTTCTTTAACTGCAATATTTTAATCAATAATATCAAAGAAATTCAAGGTAAATTACACTTTATTTTAATGGCTTTGGTCTGGCGTGTAAATATTTTTTTCTGAAGCACTTTTTTTGCGTAGTAATTAAATATGTACTTTTGAGATTTCATTTCCCAGGTAGTAGTAATGAATTTCCTTTAACTAAACTGTCCTTAAGAACTGACCGTCAGTACATCATACAGTATTCCCCAAATATACAAGACCTAGAAATGCCTCATTAATTTTTATTAACTGTTTGTCGTCACTTCCTGTAAACTCCAAGTTACAAAAACTGAGACCAAACGTTCTAGAACTCGCTACCAATGTTCAGATTCCTTTTGAATTACTGCTTAAAACTTGATTTTCAGTTTAGTCACGGAGGAATTTTTCTGCATTGGGCCATTAACCGTCGCAAATAAAACGATTACATGACGTTTCATGCAGAACCAAGTATTTTACTATGTACTTGTGAATATTTATCCCATGCTGACCTGAGATCGAAAATTCCCGAAAAAAATAGCAGCAGAAATGTATCTGAGTACTGCAGCCACGAGTGATATAATGTTTCAATGTTAGACGATTTTCTTGTACAATAAAACAACCAAAATTTACGATTTTTTTTCGGAGTGTCTGTTATATTTGCAGACCTTGGGTGATTTTCTGGTCTCTGAGTTGAGGAGTACGATCAGGCCAGTTTCCTTTGCCACTGGAGGTAGATAGATCCTCTCCAGTTTGGATTTTTATTCACTTCGTAATAAAACTTCATGGGCTGACATTAAAAATCAAATCTCAACGTGGAATGTAGAACTACATAACATGATTTTTTTTTAAGTTTGTACATTATGAGATATATACGTATTTCCTAATGCAAGACAGAGAATTGATAGTAATTTGTGATCTTTTGATTGCTGTTGTAGATGTGAAACGAATAACAGGATAAAAGGTATTGGGATTCCGAGATATCTGTTAAAATGTTCCCTGTTCATTGGCAACTTGATTTTTAAGCATGATTCTATAAATTAATTTATGTAGGAGTATACATAAATCCAAGATGACAGGTATCTCTCCCCCTTAAATCTGATGAATATCACATTCGCACTATTTATATCCACATGTTCATAATTTTCTATCTGCAATGCAGTGACGGCCGGTTTTTTGTATTCATTAAAAATGTTTTTCTCAAATATCACTCTTCCTATCATTTGATATACTAGACTGTAAACTTCTGTATGCCTTGTCAGAGTTGTCATTTGGTGTAAAGCTAAACGTTACTTCTGTACTGGCTTCATATTTACGTAGAGCATTTGATTTATTTTTCAATACTGTGCCTTGATGACTTGGAAGACTTGCCTACCAATGAGGGGCATCCACATAAACGTATCATGTCGTGTCAGAATTTTAGCAGTTTAATCAGACACGGAATGGTTGCAAAACCCGTGCCTCCACCCATATCACTCACAAGGCTCCTTATTTAGCACAACCTTGACGATATGTAAAATATATTGCCAGCAAGTACAGCTTCGCGAAGGAGAATGCTGCTGCTGCCCTACGAGCATCAAAATTTCAAATAAAAGTGTGACAGTGAATTCATTATACACTACACCACCATGACATGCAAATGTACAGATTCGTTTTAACTCTCAAAGTACGCCTCGGCAACATCAGCTGTCTTCGAATGTATGGTTTCATTTTTACACTTCTCCCAGTCTTGTATGCAATTAATTATTATGTTTGTCGTTCCTGAAGGAGTAAAGAAATCGTATGATGGTTTTATAACATAATATAGTGTCTTTAACAGGTAGAGGTATCTAATACTATTTAATTTAGTGAAACACAATTTTGTCATTTATTGTTGCATTAGTCACTCTCGTTACTTGGTGGGTCCTCAGTAAAATGCTCGTTGTTGTCATGACTGTCATCCTTAACATAATATTAGAAATATTTACAACGATCAGCTGAACTCTTGCTATAATTAAGCCTGGATAGACCTATATATGGGGAAATGTGCAGCACCAGATACAAAAATGGCATCTCAGTAGACTACCGCAATATGCAAGGCATTAGCAACCGAGCCAACAACGTAAAAGTGTTGCTGGTACTTCATCATGACTCACAGCAACACAAGTAGGAACTGTATGCTTGTTCTTGATTGGTTAGCTACAGAATCTGCGGCAGCCTATTGACTTTTTGTCGGCACATCGCATTGCCCTTATCCGATTTTATGGCTAAAAGTTGAAATAATAATTTAATTCTGATAGGGGGATGGTTATGTTTCAGTCAAATTTTGCATGTGCTCAAACAAGTATCACAAGGAATACTGCAGCGAACCTATGATATAAAATGTGCCTGTAACAATGAACATTGATAGCTAATACTCCATATTACACTGATGCCCTTCTCGTAGTTGAGTATGGAGCAACAGTAAACAGCTGTTTAGATTTGTCTCACATTTAGTGAGGCCACATCTGGTATTAGCACGCTAGGAGAAGCAATTGTCTACGAACCAGTTTGTATAAATTACTGAGGAGCCAAGAATACCCATGTGTCCGATTCTACGGACATTGTTTTGTCTAGCCTGTCAGCTTTATGCTCTTGGGGACCTAGGACGGGTGTACTTAAGTATGTTCCACGTTCGGAATTGTTTTCTAAGAAAATGAACAAATCAACAGTTAGTGTGATAAGTTTGTTGTGTTTTTAAAAAACTTCAGCATTGAATCCATTGGTTCTTAAAGACTTATTTAAGTACTATAAAATAAATTCTAATAATTGATTGAGTTCAAAGATTTCGGCGGCTCTTAGCAATGAGGTCTTTAGAGCCTATGAGGGTGTAATGAGGTGAGAATGGAGCAGCGCCGGAAACGTGGGGGAAACGGGAGATCGCTGAGAAAACCCGCCAACCAGCAGCATCGTCCGCCACGATTCCCACTTGCAAAAATCCGGGAGTGGCCCTGCCGAGGATTTAACACGGTTCACCTTAGTGGGAGGCCAGCAATCTAACCGCTCAGCCACTGCAGTCATTTGAATAATTCGCGTTTGATTATTTTAGATGGCGGTGAGGGTTTGGACAGAATTGGTATATGACATTGACTTTATTTCAGGAGATTTGAAATCTTCGGTACTTAAGAAAGAAAACATTGTTTGAACGTCGGTTTATGGCGGTGTCGGGTGAAGGGATTCAGTTTGTCTTACTGGAGTGTCGGGGTTGTGGGGACAGCTGTCCCGTGGCGGGTCAGACGACCCGAAAACAGGTGGCTGGCCCTGAGAATGAAGACGTGAGTGTTCTTGTCTCACTCCTTCATCGCATCTCTTTCACGTTCTTCCTGGCACACACACACACACACACACACACACACACACACACACACACACACACACACACCACCCGGTGGGTAACGACGTGTACGGAAAAGGAACGCGTGCCCGCACACGAGTTGAAGGAGTTGGGAGAGAGGGGCATGGGGTGAGATGTTATATGCTGCCATGGCAACACACCAAATGACGTATCGATCTGCACGGCTCTCTTTTCTTTCTCCTTTCGTCCCGACTCCTCTTTTTTTCTATTTTATACATTTTTTAAAACTTTTTTTTTTGTTGTTACTGTTCCTCTTTTTTATCTTTTCACTCACACTCGAAAACTCCCCATCACATATTCACAGTATTACCTTTCTCTTGTTTTTCTTTCCATGGTTCTTTTTTTCTCTCTATGAGTGTTGGAGGGGAACTTGGTTGGTGAGGAGGGGTAAAGTACAACACAGCAAAAGGACCAGGAGAGAAGAAAGAGTTTTATACACTTTCCCAATTCTCTTCTTCCAACCTCTTTTTTTTTACTGTATTATTTTCCGTTCTGAGTGCGCAAGTCATTTCCAAGAGAAAGTTTACTTTTCGCTGTTTCAATATTCTGTTTCTCATTTCGCGAAGAGCAAAAAAACAAGCGCACGTATATGACGCAGCCATAAAAAAAATAAAAATGAGACAAAGATGGAGCACAATAAAACGGGGAAGTAAAGTAAGGTAAGATAAAAAAAGAGTGCAAAGATAATAAAACAGTTTCACATAAAAGAGGTAAATTTTATGCTGTTATACTGCTGAAATTGAATTTCGATATGAAAATAAACATATTGTATACACTATAGTGTTTCGTGCATACGAGGCGAATAATGAAAGAGAGGGACCCACTCAGAGAATGAGAAATATTCGACATGGTCGTGTTTATTCCTACTCCCTTAATAGTGGGCCCGTATTAAACTGCTGCCAGCATACAAATCTGAAAGTAATAATAATCATAACCTAATGCGATGTAGATATAGATAACATTAAAACTCTGCCTACTGTTAGGACAGCTTTTGGAATAACATAAAGTAACAAGTATTGTCAGTTACTTTTCACAATGGAATCTAAACCAGAACCTTCGTAGTACAAGCCATCCGACTGATATCTGCGTTAAAGAGAATGGCAGCTTCATTTTTGTAATATTTATTTCTTTACTGGCTATAATAGAGATGGCATATATTTAGTATTAAGAGGAGTCCTTCGTGTATTATTTTCTGGTAAATCGTTGTTTGCGCGTGTTTGCGCATTTAAGTAAATAAGGGTTCTGGGAATACAACTTTTTATCAGGGAAGGTAAAAAAAAATTATCGAAACCCGTTTTTTTTCTTTCTTTTATCATATGTGTATTGCGTGGAGAAAAAATTTGTGAAAATGGTAGAAAAAAATGAATTTTTAAAGCTTGCCTACGCAGTTTCCTTAAGCAGTATGAGAAAAGGAAGATTATAGGGGCGTGGTTTTAACTGCAGACTTTCATCGAGCGTATTGTAGTCCCACTGTTACAGATATAATCTTCAGAGTAACATATCAGGACGTTAACACTGCACGCCTTGCGCGTAAGAGCGATACGGCGCTAGGCGTGCCTGTTAGCATCACCCGTATCGCTCCTTCGCTTCTTGACCCTCAATGCGCGGGTGTATACTATTTCCTCTTAAGGCGCCTAAAACGGAATACTTTAATGGGTTAGGGTGGTGTAGTGGTTGGACTACTCGCCACCCACCTAGGCGAACCGGGTTCGATTCCCGGTGGGGTCGCTCCCACGTGGGGATTGTGCTGGACGGTGGCGCTAGTCGGCGGGGTTTTCTCGGGGATTTCCCGTTCCCCCCGCCCCTTCATTCCGGCGCCGCTCCATATTCACTTCAATCACCCTCATCGGCTCTCAAGACCTCGCTGTTAATAACCCGAGTCGGGACTACACCTCCGGATTTCGCTGGGGTTAGCCTCTAATCGAGTAACCGGGATTCACTTCCCAAGCAGCACCAAATTAAGCCCCTTGCTCCTGCTGACAAGCACATTGCTATGCAGCTTTCAAACGTGCACGTAAGTCAAAGGGGCTGTCAGTTGCACTGCTTACATACTCAGCTGTCGTGAAAATCGAACTGTGGTTTCGACACCGAGCGGAGCTGAAACTCGCGATCCTTTGGCAGCGTGCCACGCCTCCGTTAACTGTCGCTACGCCCACGAGTAATCACAGCGCAACAGCATCCGTGAACTCTGCCGTGTTCTCTCCGGATCTCCTCGTCTGTCTGCTTCGCGCACACACTCTCCCTCCCCCCCCCCCCCCCAACCGTTTCCGGGGACCCTAGCACTCTCATTTCACCAACCCAGCGATCTACACTCATTTCGCTTCCAGTTTCTCTCGAACGTACGTAGCACGTGGGAACATGGTTATCAACGTGTTAACGCGTTCTGGATGAAATTGCCAATGAACGATCTTGGCGGACCGAAATTTCGCACGTGGAGGGAATGAAGTATCCAGCCATCCGCTGAATCGTCTCCATTCTGCAGGAAAAACTGACATCGGCTAGGTGAAAGTAACTCCATCCCTCGAAGCACTGATATAGGTCATCTGCATTTTCGGTAATTCATGTATATATAAATGTATACACATAATATGTAATACGCGTGTACCATATACAACTTGTTCCAGAATGTATCTTGTAAATGGCCCGAGGTAATTCGTCACGAAAAATGAGACAGAAAACGTCCCTGAAGCTATAGTTTGTAATATATATATATATATATATATATATATATATATATATATATATATATATATATATATATATATATATATATATATTATAATAATAATAATAAAATCTGTGATTTTAAAAGACAAATTTGATTCATAAAATTATTCCCCGTCATATATGCAATTAGGTTTGCTAAATTGTGATCGCAAAAATGATTGTAACCTCTAGTTTTTCTCCGGTTTTGTTCACTGGAGTCATCATGCACACATTAACAACTAGAATCGCCTCAGAAACACACTGAGGCTAACCGTACTCAAGGAATAAATGCATTAATTTTCATAGAATGCAGCGTCATGCCTGCTGGAGTACGCAACACTTCTGCACCTCGCAAATTTCGTGTGCTGCTGTTTATTGCTAGAACTGGGAAGTCACATAACAGGGCATATGACAATTACATTTTCTAGAATTGTTTGCAACGATGCTTTGTTGATTACGATAGCCACAGTAAACTTTATTCATCCAAACGAAATATGTCTTACATTGAGAAATTGGTTTTGTTGGATAAAACAAAGTTAGTTCAGCGCAAAAAAAAATTCAACTGCTTTTATAGCGTAGTTAAATATTTTGTTTTTGAAACGGAAATATTTAGTTGTTCGTGATTGTTTGACCCAAGTTGTAAGATTTGTTTAGTGCAACTAAAGATTTATTTGATTGTATATACTTTAAACTGTTTTGGTTAAAATAAAATAATTTCAACCTCGACGGACATTCGAACCTATATTGTTTTCGCCCGAGTAGCGCCATAGCTACCTCAGCCAAAGTGATTACTGATGAACTGGAAATGTTTTAAAATAAGGGCTGTTCGCGGTAAAGTGAACACTTTTTAAATCAACATTTGAAATATGTCACTGCCCATACCTCCGTATATTTTAAAAGTCACACTGGCTGTCACGCGGCCAGAAAAGTTGGCAACGACGGTGAGAAAGTAGTTCCACGCGTCGACGTTAAATTACAAGTGTTAAGTAAAAATGTGTGAATACTGAAATATTTTATTTTACTGTTTTTTTTTTTCAAATGAGTATAAGTGTAAGAGTAAAAACATTTGAAAAATATTTACTTCACTTTAAATTTTACGATTTCCTTAGGTGGACGCACGATTAAAATAATCAGGCCGATGGTTATGTTAATTGTACATGTGGTGACAGAATACACAATGCACGTACAAGTATATCTTAAGCGAGGCTTTCAAAACTGCTTATTTTACAGTGAAGAGCCTATAAATAGATTCCAAATAATGGACAACGTGCGTAAATAAACATTTAAAGTTTTACAGCTTTATTTTCAGTTTCCTGTTGAACTTGTTCTATTAAGGTTTTTATACCATTATTAAGCATTAATTAACGCACTATCAATCACTGTCACTGTATTAATTGTCATAAACATTACCGACAAGCACCCGAGCTATATTTTAGAACGAAGGGACAAATAAGTGAGTGGCCAAACGAATATAGAGTTGATTCAAATAAATATTTTGTTGGCGAACTAACAAACAAGTTGTAGTGGCCACCATGGCACCGCACACAAACCTCTTAAGGAACGATGGGATATAGCTTGTGGAGCGAGGTAGCTGTTTGTTAAACATGCTGCACATAGCCGACTGCCCGGAAGATATATAAACGAAGCGCAGTGCACCACCCCCAGTCGCCCCCAGACGCTCAGAGCCGTGCAAGAAGTCAGTCAGTGTGATATTCGTCGGAGTCGACCACGAAGAAGGAGGCATCACTATAACCAGGTGTGGAGGAGCTCTAGGCAATCCTACTTAGGTCTTATATGGTGAACATAAATCCGCGTGGCAGTTAGGCGTAACGCTATCTCTCGAGTCCCCTTTACCCAGTCATCCTAAACGTAATATCTCTGGTAAGGTTAGGCAGTTTCACTTAAGACTCTTGCGAGTAAGAATAACTTGTAACTTCTTGTGTTTTGTTGATAGTTGATGTCTATGTCGTTCAGAATTGTGCTAATAATACATTCACAACGTGTAGTAAAGCTATAATAAAGGTGTTGAGTTTAAGGAATTCTAGTTTATCAATCATTCTTATAGCTACCTACCCCATGAGTAGTCCCCCTCCTAGATGATGGCCATAACATACAATAACTGAATTTAGTACCAAGATAGCAGGTTGTAGACCAGTAGTATGGTTAGGAGGAAGGGGAATTGCTACACTGGTGGAACCACCCTTCGACCCACCTCGCGCTTCTGTAAATAGGCTCAGATTGCAAAGAATTCTTTAAGCAGTTCTTCGCGGTAGGTAATTGTACACTGTCGCAAAGGATAGAAGCAGATATTGAAAACGTGGCCGCGCTTCACGCCAACCACGCCTAGCGTAGGCGTAGTTACTTGCTGTTAGTTAATGTGTATTTTCATTGCCATACTATCCCAAGCTGTACAAGTAAAATTCGATTCTTAGTAACAATAGGCTACAGTACTTGTTTTCAGATTCTACTAATCATTTGATTGTAAAACGTATTGTATTGGCGCCAGCAAGCATAACAGCTGTCAGTCCCGCGTGCTCAGAGCACATGCAGTAAGCAATAGTGTGTAATGTTAGTACGCCACGAACGTAGTCAGCAGCTCGCGTAGGAGGCCTTGCCAGACTAGCAGCTTGACGTCACATCGCCCAGCCCACTAGCTTTAGAACTGATTGTTTTTCTTCTTTAAAATTAATGCACATACTCTGCTTGGTTATGCGTGTGGGACAACCTGTTCCCTTGTAAGCAAGGAAATCTCCATTTGTTTTGTGTGTGTTTCGGGGATATTCCCATTTTCTTCTCTTTTGTATTTAGTATTACTTATAAGTTACACAGAGTGTGTGACACCAACTACACTACACATCCTTATTTTAACATGCCGACATGTCTACAGAACACCCATCTACTGCACACAACATAAAGAAGTTAGTTAAGACACTGTTAATAGATGTAGGCGATGATAAATGTGCAGTTCAAATACACGAACAGTTAAGAAATCAGTTACCTAGTACTAACACAGAATCTCACACTACATTAACAGAACACATTACACCACTTGAACACACTTCTCAACACCTATCAACATTTAACGAGGCTGGTACAAGTGATTATCTCAGACCACGCCCACTCCACACACTACAGTCAACATCTACTATTAATTTCCTTTCCCATCACATTTACTGACATAACTGAACACGAGTACACGAACATAAATAACACAACAGAACACCACTCTGCCAACACAAACAATACCACAGTACAAATCACACAAATACCCAACATTCCAAACCCCACTCGTTATTTTACAACATCCACAAAACATCCCCACTTTCTCAGGAGAAAGTAATAAAAATGTGGAGGGATTTTAAGACACCTTCAACACCACATGCGAAATTAATGGTTGGTCTGAACTTCCAAACGATGCTACCTAAAGTTATATCTGCAGGGAACAACGAAGAGGGCTTACAGAAATCTACGTTACGCCCATGCACAGGAAATCTCTTGGCAACATATTACAGACAAATTATTGCACACATTGAGAAAACTCGACACAACAGATCACTACAGACCGTCCTTACACTCCACAATCAACAACCAGGCGAGAGTGTTCAGGCTCATATTGAAAATTTAACTTTTTACAAGAACAAGTGTACACCACAATTGGCTGAGCAAGAATTCGTTACCATAATTTGGGACTCTCTTTTATCGCCCCTTGCAGACAAACTTGTGCTATTGGAGAATAAAACACTGAACCAGCTCACCAAACCCACAACAGACCTCACCAAACCCACAACATATTAAACTCCAAGAGGAGATCACTATTTTGAAATAAGAGTTAGACACACTCAAAAACACTTTAAAAAAATCACGGTCCCATGCCCACGTACAGTGAGACCCGTTCAAACTCATACATTTCCACCCCAACCACCACCCAAACAGACACACATTTTCAGACCAGGTACAATCAGCCCATTGCAATTGAATGGACACAGAGAAGGGAACCATACAGACATCCATCACATCCGGGACTCTATAAACACCATGCACACCACCAGGCAAGCCCCTTCAGGACACAACCGAGAGATTACAGACATGTATAGAGGAAAGTTTTTGGAGAAAATTACTAGGAAAAAGGTCTCTCCAACACCCAGGAAAACAACGTCCGGGTTCGTGATGCCTGTAGGGCTATTTTCAATAAAGTTGTGTCGCAGTGTTCATACGCTGATATAATTAAATTCAATACCCGTCACAACCTGCCTCAATCAAACAAAGCACCCCCAGTTCAACTAACTGTGTGCAAAACAAATCTTCGGATTTTCTGCCAACATCAGTGACTGCTTTAAGGCATTTAAAAACAAATTCGGGCTGATGCCGAGAACTGTTTTGTAGAGTGGGCACCCTGGAACAGCACGGTTGACAACATTATTTGTTTTCACAACACAAGGAGCAAGGCCTGCAATTACGAGCCAATGTTGAAAAACAAACTGAGCAGGTCTGCGTCCTCAATCTAGTTCAAGTAAATAAGTACGCCCCACACCAAATGTAGAATGACAGCCCGTAGGACTTCGTAAAGCGACACCACACATCCTTGTCACAATAAAAGGAAAAAGGTATTATGCACTGCTAGACACAGGGTGCTCTTGTAGCAGTGTAGCGAGCACAGTGATATCCACTCAGCTCCTTTAACCTTTATGAGAACAAGTAACTTTAGTTGGTGCCACATAAGTCTTAACATCACTGAAATTTGAAACAACAATTAACTTAAGAATTCATGGCTGCACTTCCCTACAAAATGTTTTATTGGTTGACAATCACAAACAAGATTAAATTTTTAGGTGTTGATTTCATCAAACTGTATGATGTAATCCCAATTTTGAAATATAATATTCTCTTCATACATTCACATGATGCAAACAAAATTATGGAAATACCTCTGTACTCAGGCAGACCAGATCATGAGGATACTAACTCCATCGAGCAGTATTGCCAGGCTTTAGACAGTTTTGAATCTGGACAATCACAGACTTCCGCAAACTCAATCAATATTTGACAAGGGTGAAGTACCCACTTCCTCGCAGAGAGGACATTTAAACACCCTTCAAAATTCCCAATACATAACCAGTTTAGACTTATCTGCAGGCTTCTATCGAATCCCTGTCAGAAAGCAGGATGTTAATAAATTAGCATTTGCAGACGATGGTGTAGGGTTCTTCCAGTATAAAAGAATGCCAATGGGGTTCAGTACATCCCCTCAGAACTTCAAAGATTTATCAATACTCTACTAAGACCCTTACATTGGACAGCAGCGATTGCATAAATCGATGATATTTTCATCCTAGGAAATTTGTTCGAGGAACATATTTCAAATATAGATAAAAATTTTCCAACTACACATGTTCAATATAAAAGTAAATACCAAATATGCACCTTTGCTGAACAGACAGTGAAAGTATTAGGTCATATTTTTACTCCTCACTGGATTCCTATGGATCCTGACCAAGTCTGCGCTATAGAACAAATGGCACCTCCAACAAATTAAAAGTAACTCCATAGATTCCTTGGCATGACTTCATACCTGCACAGGTACATTATGAATTATGCAACAATATCCCCACCTCTTATTGAATTGATCAAACATTGTGTAACATAGAAGTGGGAAGAAGTCAACCAACAATCATTTCTTAACTTAAAAAGGGCTATTTTACAGGCCCCTGTATTGCAGAAGATCGATGAGGACAAAAATATAATTTTAGCTTATGATGCGTGTAATGAAGTAGTCGGTGGAGCGCTTATGCAGGAAGACCCACAAACAAATCAGTGATACATCATTGTGTTTGCTTCGAAAAAGTTATTGGTGCAGGAATCCCATTGGAATGCGACGGAACGAGACTTTGTCCTATAATTTACCTTTGCAATCATTTCCATCAGTATTTATATGGACGACAGTTTGAAATTGAAACAGACTGCACCAGTCTTAGATATTTGTGATCCATGGCAGAGCATAACATCAGGATTCAATAAATAGTGATAGCCCTTAATGAGTACAATCTTGAGGCACATATTGTGAAATAAAAATTAAATACCCTCCCCGATGCCTTAAGCAGAATCACTACTGATCCTAAAGTACAGACAAATAAAGTCACAATTGACAACAATACTTACAAGGTTAAACAACAAATGATGATGTTCACATCACTATACCAAGCATTAGCAGAAGCTATTTTACAAGCCAGCCATAAACAGGACGAAATTAAAAGAAATATATATTGTTTAGTACACCATTAACCATTGGGTCAATGTTAAAAATTATTTCAAGTTATAATTACAATCTCAGATTATAAATAATGTAGCTAAGGTGTTGGCAAATGAAGACATCTTTCAGATGCATGCCATATGTAAAATTATCACCACTCTATATCAAGTGAACGTGCAGATTATTAAGGAAAATAGTTCCACTTAGAAACAACATGTATTGATAAGGTGTTAAAATGTAAGATACTCATTATTAATGAATTAGAAAAACCACATTTATTGCCTGTGTACACACGTGACCAAGAGTACATAAAATTGATGATGACTCAATTTTTAATTTATGTCCCATTGCTGTAAATACCTCACCATTTGTTGGAGAATACGAACACGACCTTCACATTAAACAACTGAAGCTATCATTACTTCACCCAGATCAGGCTGAAAACGAATACCATCGATTGAACCGACAATTTGGTATTAGAGCAAATGACACAATTTTTTCAAAAGTTCATACGACTCAGCATCCCACCAAGCTAACTCTTGTGCCAAAGGTTATGTTAATGAAATTATCGATGCCAATCATAATGCGATATTTGGAGGTCACTTTGGTAATTCCAAAACCCTTTAAAAATTATGCATTTATACTACTGAGATACAATGAACACAGACATTAAGAAATATGTATGATCATGTCCTATTTGTCAGAAAACAAAAGCTATTAATTCTAAAGAGATGGGTCAAATGATGTCTATCCCTCCCTAACTGCTTTTGAAGAACTGGGCTTTGGATGCAGAGGAACCCCTCCCTACCACTGTGTGTAAGAACAAATCCATACTTGTCATGATAGAGTATTCTACTTGGTATGTTGCGAATGCTGTACCTTCAATCGATGCTGCCACATGTGTGGAATTCATTAATCAGGTTGTCTTACAATTCAGTTATCCCAAACAAATTTTGACTGATGGAGGCACAAGCTTTCAGAATGAATTAATTAGTCAACTTCTAAAATCTCTTGGAATCAAAAAATTAACAAATACTGCCTATAATACTAGTTGTAACAGGCTGGTAGAAGCATCAAATCGTATCATTGGTGAACAATTAACTGTTTGTGCAAACAACGATCAGGCCAATTGGGACCTCTACATAGATTTTATTTCCTGTAATTGTAATACTATTATGAATACTATGACTAAGTTTACTCCATTCTACTTACTACATAGTGTAGAAGCTACCATACCAGCACAAGTAGTAGCAGGTCAGCATTCTAAACAAGCTCATGACTGATGTCAGAAATTGTTAGAAGACCGTGAAACGGCTAAAGTGAACATTCTTCAGGCCTAAGGGCTTCAGAAGAATCAATTTCACTGTTACCACAAAAATAATATGCTGCACATTAACGATTGCGCGTGGGTTCATAATAGAGGCAGGCATAAAGCACTCACTTATCGATATCATGGTCCCTTCAAGTAACTGACGTGTTAGGCGAATCAACCGTCCATATGCAAACAAATAAAACAGGGCCTCCCAAATATGACACAGTGTGTACCTGTCATACTAAGCCTGCCTTTATACACTTATTCAGTGTCATTCTGATGGCATTTATAGTAAGTTTTACTTATGCATTGTTTAATATATACTCCAAAAAAAGTGTCACAATATTGCCTATTCGCACTGCAGTCGGGGCCTGTTGACAATGCCTGGGCTCAGCATGTGTGTAGTGCAGCAGGAATCAGCCAGCGCGAGATGCTTGCCCAGCACTCCTGTCTGTCGTCTCACCGCTGGGCGACTGCTGAGCAACCGGGGGCATGGAGAAGGGGAAACAAGGCTGCCAACTCCAACCCTGGTGCTGCACCGCATGAGCAGCTGCGACATGCTGTTCTCATCGCCAGATGCTGTTGGCAGCAGTGCGCGAGCGCGAATTACGCTTTGTGCATGCACCAACCATCGCCATGGCGACTCCAATCAATGGCGGCGCCCGAGCAGAGGAGTGAGGTGCACTCACAGTCTACTTCGCCTGCCGTGCAACCAAGCTCATGGCTGTAGTATGTTTTCTTCTGCCAACTGTCCTGTCTGTACCAGCCACCTACAGGACCTATGCTGGAGTCTACTGGGCTCCAGCCACCATCGATTTTGTATACAAACAGAGCATTTCCCTCATTTACAGTATTACACTACATCATCAGCAATGCCAGAATCCATTGATCAATATTTTAATGTCGTCTGAGCAGATAGAAACTCAACATCATGTGCTAATAGAAAACTTACATATGGAAATTTACAAGCAGTGGAAAATGGTGTATTACAAGAATTTTATGATGACGTGAATACCCAGTTTAAAAGGAAAAGAGGGATCCAGGTACTTGGTGACGTGGGATCGTCGTGTTGCAATTTGTTAGCAAATAATCACCTACATGCTTTGCTTGATAATGATGCCCTGTTGGACAAACAAATTAATACACTTGCTGGTAACATTTACACAACCAACAGAGCCCTTAATGTGTCCTTTAAGGTGATAAACGAAATCCAACACAAGGTGGAAAATAAGGTAAATCCTCTATCACAAGTGATTAATGGCATTCACAATGTTTTGAAAAACCAAAGGTCAGCTATGAGTAAGCTTGGCATCCTTGAGGCTCAATATAACTTGTTAGTCACAAGTGTTTTGCAGTAGATCAATAACATGGTAATAGAAAATTCAATTCAATCCTATATTCACTCCTGCCAATTGCATAAGTTACCGCTTAATGCAGTCAACAAATCACAGCTGCCAAATGATCTCAGTAAATTAAATGTACAACTCTTGAAAATAAACTTAACATTAAGCATTGGTGTTTCTGATATCATTAAATATTACTCGCATGAGCTGACAGAATGCCCATTCTCTAAAAGCCAGCTAGTGATCAAATTACAAGTGCCTGTTACCAGAGTTCATTCATTGTAGAAAGTTTATAACATAATACCAATCCCTTACCGTTTTACCAACCAATGATGCACGATTTATGTACCATCTGCCACCATTGCAATTGACCATCGGACAGACATTGTAAAATCAATCTCTCACTCACCAGAAATGCCACAGGATGTTGTATTCATCCGGAAAGAATCACTCACATGTGATAATTCTAAATGTGCAAAGGCGGCAATTCTGCTGTCAGATGCTACTTCATTGTTTTCAGCATGCAAATTTCACTGCTCTCATGACACATCATTTTCCATTATGCATATATTTCCACACCAATATGTTTTAACCAACCCCCTTGCAGGCATAGTATTACAGTGTGTGAATAGTTCACTAGACTTAAATATTTCTGACTATAAAATAGGGAGTGTAGAATTACATGTGCCATGTGGCTGTCAGATTGCAACACCTGACCACATTATAGTTGAGACCACGCATCTGTGTGAAATATGTGCACCTACTGTGCCCTTACAGCAAAGTGTCATACATGTTCACCGGCTCGTCCATCAGTCCTTCCATTTACAACAATTATCCTTAACAGCTGGTATTCACTTTTATAACATAAGTACTGCACTCGACACCAACTGGCAGATTAATCACACACCATTGCCAGTGCTCCCAGCAGTAGATCCAGTTTCCTTTAAAAAAAAAAATGGTGACAGTAAGCATTTTGATGTTAACATAGAGGATATTTTAATGAATGAAATTTATAAAATAAACGAAAAAATACAAAGATAAAAGTATAAATGAATCAAATCGAAACATGTTTTTTACTATTGATAATAATGAAATTACTTTTAATTATTTAACTTCGCATTATGATAATGATGAAGTCGTTTATAACTTTCTAACTTCTTGATATGATAATATTTCTCATTAAAACATTTTTTACATATTATTGTATATTTGTCCTTAGTAGTTTTATGGGGAGAAAATAATTTTCTAGATTTATACTCATTACATAGTGTACGCGTTTTATTTTTAATAATTACCATGTTGCATTTCATTTAGAATATCTACTAGTGCATTGTGTGAGTTTGTATTTTTATGCTTTTTGAGATGTAGATTATAGATATATTTTCCACATTCGCATAGTATTTTCTCTTTATTTAACTCATAATACTTTCTAACATATTCAGCGGAACATTTTTACAGGTTTTAATATGTTTATCTTTTGTGTCTTTATGCGACGAAAAACTTTCGATGTTTAATACTTCACCGTACTTTTTACAATGCTTGCTTATTTTATTAATTTCCATTTTTATTTATACAAAAATAAATTTAACAAGAAGAATAAAATATGTTGCTTGAATTTTTTAGAATATCAAATCTTTATATTTACTTATCAATTTTATTAAAAAAATATTTATCAAAATCATAAAATTAACGTTAATTATTTTGTAAATTTGAATAATTAACTACCTTACACAAATTGATGTTTATAGAAAACATGAAAAAGTTACTTGAAAATGGGAAATTTACTTTATTTTGTCTTAAATTGTTGTTTTTTAAAAGTGGCACTAAAGCTGCACGGCCATGTTTGAAAAATTGTAAATTTGCTTGATTTTAGCTTAAATTAGCTTGATTTTTGCTTTAATTTGCAAAAGCTCAAAATGAGGATCTATAAAGAAGAACTAGTTCCTTGAAAACAAGAAAATTTCTTGATTTTAGTTATACTTTGCTTTTTTTTTTTTTAATGATTGTATGTGCTGTGCCAGCTCTCTCATATGATATCGACTCTAATTATTATAGGCATTGAGTTGAAACATATTTTCAGTCTGAGATTTCATCTAAGAAAGTTGTAGAAGATCACCTTGTGACATCAAATGGTGTTTCAATTTGAAGTAATTAAAATTTTGCGTTTATCTAAGGAATAAGAATTATTCTTTTATTTCACAACAGTCAAGTTTTCGAAGAAATGGCTGTAATGTTTGGAATTAAATGTCCAAAAAAATTACCACAGACCAAGGGGTGAACTGCAAAGACTATTATATAGATTGTAAAATATTTTATTTATATAAAATCCAAAGCTTCAAATAGACCAGTGCTGTGAAAATCGATTTACCTTAACCTGTCCAATTTCCTTGCAAAAATGGCACTGCACAAAACACAGTCCATTTGGTGATTTTAATGAATTTGTAAACGATAGCCCAAACACTCGCGAAAACAATGGCGGAACCAAAAAGATATATTAATGTATACTTAATGTATATATATACTAATGTGAGGTAATGCTGAAGATTAAACCGTAAGCTTCTATTTGTTCTCTATTTGTTCCCTATGGGTTGCCAGAGTCCTCGTGATTGGCAAGGGATATTTGCCATGATGGTTGGACCGATAGCTGGTACCAAGGCTCGACCACTTGGTGGGGTGTTGGACACTCAGCACTCAGGCCAGTGGGACCCAAAGTCTGTACTTCAAAGAAGTACAAAGACATGGAATGGAGTGTGGTCGACTGGGAATTGGTCACATAACACCACGGTGGTCGAGGGGGCAATGGGTTAATTGCAGTGATGAAACTATGGAGAATATATGACGATATATGATACAAACGCTCCGATTTCAGAGCAAGGGCTGTTATCCCGGGTGAGCCGCGACACCGGGGAGAGGTCCCGACTGCTCTCTTGTACCCGGCCACCGGGGTGGTGGTCACTCTGGGTCATAGCAATTCCGTGCCACTTGGGATGTGGCTCCCAGGGAGTGGAGGATGACCGGCCCTTCATTGGGTGTAAGGCTATGCCCGGTGAGGTCTTCTCAACCACTTGTGGGAGGGAATTCCTCTTGCCACTCTATTCTGGGGATAATGTCGGCCATAAATAACCCACAAGTGGCATGGAAATTAAGTGGTAGCACGGAACGATCGGTTGGCCCCACCATAAGGTTATCTCTGGTGTCCGATCATAGGGTTGGACTCGTGCTGGTAGTGGTTGACTCCGTATTCTGGAGGAGGTCTGGAGAGATTCCCACTCTCTTTGACAGATCGGGCGGTGAGCGGCAACCTGCTCCGGTTGTGCCCTGGAAAGGCTCTAGGTGTAAGGATAGAACCCCGGCCAGACCACACGCTTGGTTTCTGAGGACGAGGGTCTCAGAACCTCTGTGGTAGAGGTGGCGAGGATGTGCGGACGTGCCAGGTTTGGGCTTCGAATCTGGCTAACGGACTCATTAATCTTGGCCTCCTTGCGCTGAGAGGACGTGATTCCTCTCGCCCGCCTATTGGGAGGCCGAAGCGCGGTAAGGGCGCAAGGCTAAGAGCGATGCATTAAAATACAAAATATGAAGACCAAGAGGTTCACTGTAACTATTCTCTGGATGATACTTGCAGTGTGGGCAAGTAATTTAATGAAAAATTTCTTCGGTCATACGCCATTGCAGTGTTAAGTTGGCAAGAAAAACAAAAAAGAATGGCATTAAAAGCATACACGAGAGCAAGCTAAGAATAATTACTGTCGACATATATTTAAAATAATATTAATTCAAGAAGTAATTCATTCAAGAGTTCCACCAAACCAAACCAAACCAAACTAGACGGCAAGAAACGAACGGGCAACGAAGACAAGACAGTCTATACAAATACACGCACAAAACCATTGAAGAAACCACGAAGACAAAACAAACCAACACTCGGGCGAAGACAAGTATGTCTGCTCAAAACCTGGCGACGACGGAAGCAGGGACGAACACACAGTTTCCTTATCGAACCACTAGCGACGTTTAGGGAACTGGGGTGCATTCCCGTCTTCAACAAAGTGAGCAACGACTGGGAAAATCGAGTTTATGTAGAAATTGCGTCTCATCCGTACGCATCCAATGACGGTTGAGAGTTTCCCTGATTTCACGCATGTGATGGCTTTTTACACATTTATTTTAGGATGCAATATTTTTTTCTCATTTGATTAATGGTAAATATTTGTTTCTTGATTATATATACTGTGTTGAGCAAACGCATTCCTGTTGCTTACGATAAATGTTGATTTCTTGATCTTTGTTTTCATTGAGTGTGATTTTAGAGTAAGCTACGTGAAGTAGCATTTTCTCAAAGTGTAGATAGTGGATGGAGATATTTGTGCGGCTCTTGACATCGAGGTCTTGAGAGTCGATGTGGATGAAGTGAGGTGAGTATGGTGCAGCGCCGGAATGCAAAGACGGGTGAAACTGTAGATACCCGAGAAAACCCGCGGCCAGCGGCATCGTCCGGCACAATTTCCACAGGCGAAAATCAGGGAGCGACCCCACCGGGAATCAAGCCCATTTCGCCTAGATTGTTTTCAAGTTCTCTAATGCGTGTATAAGAGTTCTACGAGTTTCTCCTATGTACATATAGCCATATTCTCACAAAGGATCTGATAGAGTCTTGATTTTAAGCCGTATTTTGTGCAAAATATCGGCTCTTACGTTGAAGGTCCCGATAACATACAATAATGTTCTGAGGGTTGTCATGGTATTTTACTTAGTTACCGATATTTTGCACAGATGCGGTTTAAAACTTCGTTTTTAAGGGCTCATGCTTTTCCTCTTACTTAATACATGGTTTAGGGGTGTAAAGTGTCACTATGTTTTCCTTTTACTTTTTCATGAAGAAGAATCACCTCCCGAAGTTTGTCGGTCTAATTGCAAATCATCCTGTGTATGTGTGTGTCTATATATATATATATATATATATATATATATATATATTACACACACCTGTGTGTGTGTGTGTGTGTGTGTGTGTGTGTGTGTGTGTGTGTGTGTGTGTGTGTGTGTGTGTGTGTGGTAGTTATGCTTTTAAATAAGCGTTTTAACCGGAAAGCTGTTTTTATTCCATGTTCTCTACTCAATCGTCTCATTTTTATTTTCCGGAAAGGCCACGACCATACGTAATAAATTAATGTTGCTATCGATTTTTCAATCGTCTTCTGTGTACTAAAGAGGGCTTTGTTGTCCGTCGTGTACTTACTGCCCGTTCGTTTGTTTCTCGTCTTGTTTTGCTTCGTTTAGTTTGGCGTTGACTGAACTCCTTGTGGAATTATTTTTATATTGACAACTGGTTATCGTACATGTTTTTAATGTTATCCTCCGTGTTTCCCTTAACGACGTAGCTGTGCGATTGCGCACGCCCGAAGTAACTTTTCATTTAAGAAGCAACCATTTCACTATGATTCCATAGGTGATCATTTTAAGATTGGAGGTTTGAAGGTAGCTTTCTAGATTGGTGTATTTTCAAGTTGAAAAGGTTCTTCTCAGCCTGCCAGTCTAACACTACCGCATCCCATCGTTCTCGACGCCTATGACCCGTAATGACAATACCGCTACGTGACCGAGGCAAACTGGGGTGTAAACAATTCATACGGGTCGCTTTACCTTTTCACGAGCTGTCGTCCACAGTACAAGCCACAAAGAAAATCAATAACACGGGAAATGTGCATAATAAATGTACTAAAATACTAGAAACTTCCTCGCAAAACACTTTAGCCATGCAAGCGTGAAGTCTGATATAGAAGGCTAGGCCACAGTCGCAATTTTACTGGACGCAGTCTTGGTTTTCCAACTAACGTCACATAATTTTAGGCACTAGAACAAAACGGTGTAGAGGAATGAGCGCTCTGAATGGGACGTTTTGACGGACTACCAAAAAAAGCGCTGCTCCTTGAGAAAATCCCGACATGAATTTTCTCAATTTTCAAATTATATTTAAATGTTTATGCGTGAAATAATAAGCACAAATAAATCGTGGAATGTTTATCAATAAACGTGAACGCTATTTAAATGATATATAATAAATTACACAAAACCTCTAAATATAAATGGTTTATATAACGAAAATTATTACAAAATCGTGAGCCATGACAATCTATATTAATATTATAAAGAGGTAATGTGAGATTTTTATGTCTCGGGTAATCTCAGAAACTGCACGGCCGATTCTTATAATTCTCTTACTGTTACATAGCTACATTCTTCCATATGGACATAGGCATACATCAAGTGGGGCCACAGAGGCCCAGTGGGTAGAGTAATGATTGTGGATGAGTTATGATTCTTACAGTTGGACATATGCATATATCAAGTGGGCCGTAGTGGCCCAGTGGGTAGAGCGATAATATTATAAAGAGGTTATGTGATTTTGTTTATATGTCTCGGGAAATCTGGGAAACTATACGGCCGATCCTCACAATTCTTTCACTATTAGAAAGCTACAATCTTCCAGATAGACATAGACTTTGTTTGATTCTAAAAAAAATCCTAAAATTTCTAAATTTGCTAACCAAGTCGGAGAAAAATGAGCTAATTGGATGCTTTCTAAGCGTGCACTAACAAAACCATTATTAATAATAAATTGAAACAATGTTAGGAGAAATTGTAGAGGGGTGAAGACTTTACTCTGCACAGCCTTGGACCTTTGGCTATCGAACCCCTCCCACCAAACACACCTTCACAACCACTCCTGAGGAGGATTTGCAGAGACGGGAGCGGTGTGTTTTTCGCCTTCTTTTCAGCCTGCAAGGTGCATTTTTTCCACCAATTTTCTTGGGATTTGGGGGAGGTTTGTCTTTTTATATCCCACACTCCGCCAATAGGAAGTTAGGCCCTTCGGGCCAAGTCATAATTCTCATGTCTCAAGTATTCAGTCTTACATCTTAAGTGTTAAGTCTTACGTCTTAATTGTTAAGTCTTACGTCTAATGTCTTACGTCTTACGTCTTAAGTCTTATAATTTTAATATTACATCTTATGCATTACATATTAATTTGTAAATCTTTATGTGGTGACGCCACACCCGAAGAAATTACGTTTTCTTTTCAGCACGGAGTTGCATGAAAAATTTACCGCTGACCATCACAAAATATTGTATTTTTCGACTTGCCCGAAAATTGTGAGGAAGCGTGGCCTCGACCACATACCTGCTGTTCTTATGGTACCTGATTACGACGCAGCCCGAGTGAAATGCTGCATTCAACACCGTTGTCACTTGGGTGGATTTCGGCAGCAGTTCGGCGTCCAACATAGCACTAGCTCACTTCCAAAACGTATGGCGAGCGCTGCCCCACTGGGTGCTACTGAGCACGTGGTGGCGGCGCTTCGACGAACTATTCCTGTAATGTCAGCCACCAGCTGGTCAGTAGGCTGACCGCCTGGGTTTCGCGCACTCATGACATCTTTTCCTGCAGCCTGCCTGAACCATGGGAGATTTGTGACGTGTGATCATGTGTGCGCCCCATACATGGACATGTTTCTGTTTCAAACCAAATGATTGGACTGCATTAAATGAACCCCTATAAGGTTCAATGCTTACCCTCGAGAGACATTTACTAATGTGGCCATAAATTTTCCTATTGGCTAGTGATATTTGATTACCCCTCCCAGGAGAAATTGTTTGTGATTCGTATTTAAGGTTGGTGAGATCTCTGGATCGGGGTCGGATTGCCACTGCCCCAGAAGGAGATCACCCAGCCAGGTAAGTAATGGCTTCATGAAATAAGAAAAAGATTCTGCACAGCCCTTATGGCAAATTTGGAGCAGGCATATTTGGTGTCCTGGTTTAGGAGTCAGGCGCCATGTTGGCGAGGTAACTTTTAATGAATAAATGTTGAGAATATTTAAGATCACTAGAGAAGTAAAACTTGGAATTATTTTAAAATGAAGTTTTAAAATAATGTTAGCGATGTGCACAACAAAGTACAATTTTAATGGGAGTTTGTTTTCTCCAAATGCACATTTTTACATCGAAGCTGAAAGTTCATCCAGTCATATTATTTTTAAGAGTTTTTTCTTGAATTTTCAATCCTTGCTGTATTTTTTTTTTTTTTTTTTTTCACAATTTGGAGGCACAATGTGTTGGCCTCGTAGGGAGCCCGTTCGGCCATAATTTTCCATATTAAGATCCGTTATTATAAAAACCCTTATAAAATTGTTGGTTGGTTTATGGTTATCCGACATAATGATTGCATATCAGTTACACAAGTCAAATAATCAATATTTTTGTCCGTTTTTGAACCAAACTTAATGCCATCATTAAGTTTCGCCATTAGTAAAATTTATATCGGTTAGTAATAATTATAAATATTTTGTGTAATTTATAACCATGTGGCCCGAGAAGAGAAAATATTTGATAGTGATAGTATAGTGTTGGTTTTTCCGCACTTATATTTTTGGCGGAACTTCGTGTTTATTCAGCAGTATAAACTAAATGATTCTAAAGAAAATATGTAATGTACTGTCAGCACTGTTGGATGCATAGAGAATCGCCTTTGGGTAGATTTCTTTATATCTTTACTATAGCTTTTTCCTATTAATTATCATGGAGGATATAGAACAATATTTTTGGTCAAAGTAAAAATGTATTGTTATCTGAAGTCTTTGGGAAGTATTCTTAATTATATATCTGAAAATATGCTTTTATATGTTTAAACATATATTGATTATTGATGCGAATATATAATTGTACTTTAGATGAAACAGATTTGATATACAAAGATATTTGTAGCGAAAGAAAAAAAATGAGAAAAATATTTATAATAAATATTCCTGAAACAACGCATGATTTTTACTTGTTGCAAGTTAATAATAATTTTTAGTATACTTCTAATTTATTGGGTTCAAATCTTTTTCTGCTTCAACGAGGGGTTTTTCTTGTCCTCTTTTGAGGTTTTGATCTGTGGTCTGTTTATTGTCCACCTTGCCGCGTCCTTGTGTGCAAGGGCGTAGCAACGTTCCGAATGCAACTTCAGAACGGCACATGCGAGCGAGCTCCGGTAGCGCGATCAAGCACGTGCTGAAGTTCCCAGACGAAGTCGTGGGTTGTCGATCGGGATGTGCAAGAGAACACCGATAGGCGTGAGCGAGCACATTCCGAAGTGTCAAGACGAAGTCACGATGTGCGTGCGTGGGTCCATAGGTGCGAGCGAGCACATGCCGAAGTTTCCGTAGTCGCGGGTAGTCGCAGGTAGTCACGGGTAGTCGCATATATTTATAAGTATGTATTTCAATAACTCCATAAAATCTGAGTGAAGTGATGGCGGGCTGCTAGTGGAATAATAAATGTAATTATTATCAGAAATTTAACTCTTTCTTAAAATTTCTACACAAATCAGTATACTAAAGGATAGATAAATTATTCCTCCTCAAATTCCTATTAGGAAATTTTAAATTACAATACCTTTTGTGGTTGGTTGATAAGTGTCATTTCATTAGCAAATTGGACGATGCCGCTTTGCCGGCATGTTTTCTCGGGGTACTCGTGTTTCGCCCGCCCTTGCATTCCAGGGCCGCTCCATCCTCAGATCTCATTTCATGTCACGTCCGGGGCTGACGGGCACCTACGGCTCCCAGCTGGAAAGCCCGTCACTCGGAGTGCCTCGCCCTGGGTTCACACTCCCCACTCGAGTATTTTTATTAGCAGATTGTAGGCAATGTAACTTTTTTTACAGGCGAATATCTCTTTTCTCTTTGTACACAGTCTAAAAGGAAGTTTATGATTTTTGAACTGCACTATTGAAGGTGTGTTTATATACTAGGGCTTAAAAAATACAAACGAAAACTGTGATGCTTTAAAAAAACTTGCGGGAGTGTGGTGTGTTGATAGACTTCACGCCTGCAAAAGCGCCAAACAAAATTTCGCTACTTCCATAAAACAACGTTTTTCTAAAAATTGCATTCAGTAGCGTAGAGCCCAGGGCATATGCTCCTTGAGGATGAACTAGGATGAACTACTGATCCTGAGTTTACGTTTCAGAAGTGAAAATGCAGATCCACTCACTACATCGCCTGTTGTAATCAGTAATTTGTATGCAATTCTTGGAAGACTGGCTGAGATTCATTATATTTCTTACCTATTTTCGATATCATAAGCAGTGAATTAAAAATATATTCTCAACTGCATACTCGAACACACTACTTTACATGCACTGCATGGTTAAAATTTTACAAGGGATATTTTAAGGGGATGATTTACTTTTTTTTTTTACACGTAATATGCTTCAATTTTGTTAGCGTTGGTTTTTCATGGAAATCTCTAAACAGCTTCACTAATCTCAACCAGTATGTTTTGCTACGGTAATTCTCATTCATGTGCACCAACTGTGCTTAGTGGTGGAATCGCTGGATGCTGGTCACTGACGTGCTGTTAAGAAAAATTATATGGCAATTAATATATTTGCATTGAAATTGACATTATTCTTCCATAACCGTTTATTTTCACTAGCATGTAAGACCATTCTAAAATTAAAGAATCTTATTAGTGCCACTGGAGACAAGCATATAATGTATTTTAAGATCAAGCTACGGCTTAAATTAACGAGAACATTTTATAAAAGCGTAATTTCTTTTGAAGTGAATACTGCTTTAAATTTGCGACCATAGTGGGAGGCAATCCAGAAAATCCTATGATAACAAAATTGGGGCATACAGTTTGACATTGCAGCTCCGAATACATCGTCTACATTCAAAATTCAATTACACCACTCGATTGCCAAAGGATCAAATAATATGTTACTTTGAGTGAGGACTACGAAGCATCTAGCTCGAGTGAGGGGGGGAGGGGGAATTTTGTATTCGTTTCGCCACATCTCATAACTTACGCGTAGTTTAACTTTCGACTAGGAGAAGCTACGACTCTTGTTTAAGTTTCAATCGACAGCCCTCGTCAAGATCAATCGATAGCGTGAAAAAAAAAAAAAAAAAAAAAACTTTTGCGTGGCGTGGTTATGGTGAAATTGTATGAGTTTATTGTAAAAAATTAAGAAAACTTAACACAATTTCTACCTATACTCATCAAAAAGCCAAGCCGAAGTACAAAATTCGTATACGTTTGGAAAGAGCGTCTCAAAAGTAATCCAGTGATACCCATAAAACCCCATATGGTCAAGTGAAGCGGTGCCGGGAACGTAAGAAAAATATCAAGGCGTCCTAGCGCGTCAACGTAGACGTATTCACGCAAAACAAATGGCCGTGTCCCCAACACAGCCACACCCCATTTTTTCCGAGAGAGATTGCTTTACTTGTTCTGCAGTTAACAGTTTTTAATTCGCTAGTGGAGAACTACACTCTTAGAAAATTCTGTAGATTTACGGAATTTTTTACGAAGATGTAGAGTTAATTTACGGAAAGGCACTCCGTAATGACAAATAACGGAAATCAGCTCAGAAAATATAAATTAAGGAAGCTCTTCGTACTCTTAAGGCTTCGATTTTAAGACACGAACAATGCCGATGATACCTGAAGCGTATAAAATCACATCTTCACAATACTACTTCGTGTAAAATAGAAGTAGGTGATTGGCGAACCACTCATGGTGTACCAATTCGTTTATTCTTGTACAGATTCTACTACAGGAAAAAATGTTCTGTATACACAGTGAAATATACGCTCACAACGAAAATGAAACTTTTGTTTTTCGCAACCTCGTGTTATAAACCGCAAATACAGCAAGCGCTCTAACACGAATTGAAACAAAGACAGGTGTGTTTGTCACTTACATGTAAAATTCATACTTACGAAATACTTCGTGTAAAGGTGTGGTAAGGTAGTTCGAATTATTAATTGTTAATTTTTCGATTCGCGTTAAAATTCCACTACAAGACCAAGTATTTAAACTCTTTTAAATTATCTGTCATACACAGTGAAATACGTTACGTAAATTTTTTTTTTTTCGTTACCCCTGTTTGTAAATCTGAAATAAAAAAAATCGCAAACACTCTAACATGACTAGAATCTAAGAGAGAATGCGAATGGTTCTTCATAAATCTCATATTTACAACATTAGCTTTAATGAAATCTTAGTAGATGAGTGGATAGGTGAGAGGATATTATGTTGAACAGTCAAAAATATATTTTAGATTCAAAATCCTGCCACCGGACTTTTTTTTTTGTTTTTTTAATAGTCATGTTTATACACAGTGAATCACCCACATATGTGAGTCACTCACATATGTGGGTGATTCACAGATACATCTTGTATCTGAGACAGCCATTGGTTGTCAAGGACATGGCCCTCCTGAATTATCAGCACACATCGAAAAATGAAAATAGTTATGCATAATTTTTCGTGAATTTCTAAACACTCCAACTGAAGCCGACTTAAAAGTTAATTTTATTCACTATGTGTAGAGCCGCCAGTATTTTGCGAATTCGTCCGGTCTCGACGTATACTTCAAACATTTGTTCTTTCCTACTACTACTGTGATTGGACGTCACTTTATACACACTCCGTTGAACTGTGAGCCAGTGTAATCAGGGAGCAGCAGTTGAGTGAATGTTGAACAGTGCCGTACAAAACCTCACTTGATCGCAGCAACCAATAAGCAGAAGACACTGTCTCGAGTGTGTAGAAGACTGTCAAGTCTTGCCTGCTGCCACATCAATCCGCGGAATAATCGGGGCTCTAGCTACAGGCCTGCCGTATTGTATTGTGCCCCAGCGGCCATCAACGTATAGCTAATATTTTACTAACAGTGAAATTTATATGAGCTTAAATTTATAACTCTCATGGAAATATTTCTTCCTTTCCGTGAGTCCAATTTTGCTCTGCTCGGGGATTATTTATGAAGTTTTGCAGAGAGTTGCTCAAGAAAACGGTCAAATGTTCCCTGAATAAATGTCTTATGTTCAACTGCAAGAACTTAATTTCTGTCCAAAAAATTTAAAGTAGCGTGTTAAGCCAAACACAAGGTTAAAACGGAAAGTACGCATTTATGCTGTAACTTTCGAAAAGGGGGGAGTAAAGAAGATCAGGCTCATCCAAGACAAAATTAGGTAACCTATACTTTCCTGTTACACTTTTCTAAAAATTAGCTTTTTTTTTTTCAGAGGAAAAGTCACCAGTAAAGCTACCTTTGTTCTCAGAACTTCCATGTTGTGAAAGAGAAGAAGCTGTTCAGCAAGAGTTGTGCCTCTCTCTCTCTCTCTCTCTCTCTCTCTCTCTCTCTATCTCTCTCTCTATCTCTATCTCTCTCTCTCTCTCTCTTTAGAGAAAAATTACACATCAAGTAAGTGTAGTCGCGAAATAGAGTATTTTAAAATAAGTCTGGGCATTTCTAAGCGCAGCAACGTATCTTTGTTCGAATTTCACTGGAAATTAAATAGATTTTGGTATGAAAACTATTACTGCAAAAACTTATTTCTCATTTGCAACTACTATCTCTTATCAGCTTTGGACTGAGTTATTGGCCACCTACACGAAAATGTTATGCCGAAATGATATAAACCTCCGAACTACTGACCCATGTTTAAAAGAATATGAATTAAGTGTCCTTACAGCCATTGTCTAAACTTAAATTTTTTTGCGAGCTAAATATTTTATACGGTGCAGGTGAGTTGCCAAAAGCAGAGTCTGAAAAAAAAAAAGGTCGCAACCTATTTGTAAAAACCGCATAAAATAATTATTAAAACTCATGTATTAAACTTTTTTTGGCTGTTGTTCGTAGCGATTGTTATTAACCCTAAAACACTATTAAATGACTTTAATTGTTCAATATGTCGCTTAAGTGGGAAGATGACTTTGGTCGTACAGTTAGCAGCGGTGCGGTAAATTATTGCTTCTAATAACAGATCAAACACGCTGCAATTTCAGTCATCTTTTGTGTTGTCAGTGATGCTTGTGTTCTCGTCCATATTAAATTTCTGGCTGCGCTAGAACAAAAGCCCCACTTGAAATGTTATGGTCGGCAGTAATGAGTGTGTGTGGCAAAAAAAAAAAAAAAAAACAAAACAAATACCCGCGCTAATAACGCAGTGGCATTAACCACTCAGAATAATTGTCAAATGGCAATTTACGGTGAAGGTCGCTTGCACGGCGTGACAACTTTTGATTCCATAACTAGCACCAAGTGTGTTTCTTGTTTTGCATTAATCACAGCGTTTAAAATTATATGTGATGCACATCATTTCAGGGTTGTTATAAGTTTATTTAGCTCACTTTGGTACTTCTTTCGTTCGGTATCATTAACAAACACTTAGTTTCCTCTACTGCAAATAATTGTATATTATCTGCAAATATATAAGTAACTTATCTAATTTTTTTTATTCGGTGGGGCCGTCTAGGACCACATTAAGCCTTCTTGCATTTGGTAGAGAGTTTCGCTTTCTTTTGTGCCCAGAATTCCTTCATTCGTTGTGAGTGGGCCTGTTTGCGCTCTTCTATCCAAGAGGCACAGCGTCTTTAGTTGGGTTGTTCGTCTAGGTTGATCCCATTTGTCACTATCTTCTTCCGAAAGAGATTATTACAAAAATTTCTTTGGGTTTTATTTCCAGCAAAAGAATGTCCTCTTTGGTGTTCAAGAACCAGGGTATCACGGTTTTGGTTAACTAATTATAAAATTAACTATAATTTTTTACCAATTAATATATTCCTAAAGAAAAAACAGCTGCGTTAGCCTGTTTACTAACATCTTTACTTAATCCCATGACACTACAAAAAAAATTTATTCAGGATGTTAGGCATAAAAGAGGAATGGAACACTTCACGAAGGTTTTACTGTTATCGAAGTCAAAATACAGTTGTGAAAATTCAAATGGATCGTAAATCTGGACAAATGTCATTGTCTGTAAAGGTTGCATTTTGTTGTAATTATTTTTGTAAAGCTGCCAAGATATAATGAATATATCTACATATGCCAAATATATAAAATACAACCTTAGCAATTTTTTTTTAAATTCGGCATTGCTATAGCTATTCCGACGATTTCCAGGTAAAAAAAATGCACATGCCCGTTTGTTTCAATAATAAATTATGAAGTTATTTTTTTAATGAATCTACCATGTAAAATCATTGTCATTTTTATCACGTAAAAATTATGCTTCAAAATGCAGTATAATTCACTGCTAAGTTGCAAACGGAAGCAGTAAATCACAAGGCTTCATTTAAGTAAAATTTTTATCAGCGATAGTCGTGATTCCATTGTTCTTTGTCACAACAGGCAGAAATCCCATAATAGGAACGTAATAATAATGAGATGCCAAACTCATAACCTACTGGCAATGATGTATATGCAGTGCACGAAATGGTGAGGAATGTTTGCAGCACAATACAATGAATAAATTTTAACACACATTTGCACGCCATTTCTGACATACCTAAATATCTGAATATATGGTAAATTTTATTCAGAGCAACACAAGATGTATAACGATCTCACAGAGAGGTATATTTTTCCGGGCTGCAAAATGTAATTTAATTGTTGTGTTTACTTTATTCAGAGGACACAAAAACTATTTGCTTTTGAATTTAATTAGTAAGCGAGCCATTATTAAAAATACGTTGTATATGTAAATATTATGCTATGAGATGTGTTCTTTCAATTTATTTTTACCTTACTAAGAGATTTCCCATAGCATGAACCCCGCTTGTAATATATTTATTCAATTTTCTTCCTTGTGTTTTAGAATGAGTAATTTTGTACCTCGTGGTTAACCACTTAATCATGTAAAAATGTACGTTTCTGATTCTCATGAAGTCTAATACTCGCTGCAGGCTTTACTCACAACTACATGTATGCTAAATCAAATTTCAAGTGGTTTTGAGATATCAGAAACTTTATACAGGGATCGGGGTCAATATTTAAAATGAGCAGGAAGATGGTAAACTATTCGAAAATGAACTTACAATTAGAGATGGTAATGTATAGCGGAAATGTACACAATGTTAGGTTTCAACGTCCTGTGTAAATATGTGCAAAAATTTTTCCTCGCTGGCTCCTGCACATGTGAGGTATTATTTCATTGTTTTATCGGCCCAAGTAAGGAAAAGTACGTCGACGGCCATCGGCGTCTGGCGTAGGAGTACAGGAGACATCCGGCCGCCATGTTGTTACGTCGCTGTCCGCCGTCTTGGACCCATATGAACTTTACCTTGACATTTGACCCTTGCCCTTGACCGCAATGACCTCTGACCCCAAAAATCCAAAAAATTTTAAAAATCCAAAAAAATAATTATTATAAATATTTTATATTATATATAATAAATTAATATAATAATTATTATAAAAATTCTTATTTAACACCCCGTTAAAAAATTTATGAAGTAATTTATTTTAAAAAATTATCAAAAGACCATTAAAAATATATATATAAATTTCTTACGAAACATTTAATTAAAAAATCGTTATTAGTTATTACTAAAAATGTATTAATATTATATTCGCCAGCGGCCATTTTCCCATTTTTTCCTTAAATTGTCACGTCATTCCACCATCATTTTGGTAAGCATCACGGCAAAATTAGTCGCATTCCCTCCGCCGCCATATTGGAATAATTTCACTTACATTCTGCCGATTAGTCACCCTCGTTCCACCGCCATCTTAGTATGCTCTCACATTCTGCCAATTAGTCACCTTCACTCCACCGACATGTTGGTTCAATGCCATATTGATAGACTCTCACTTTCTAAAAAAAAATTATTAAAAATCTATTTTAAAAATTTCTTATTCATATTTTATAAAAATATATTAAAAAAATTTCTGTCACGACCAATTAGTCCGCCAATGAATCTCATTAACTATTTAGTCAACAGTCTTCCACCACCACCGTTCCACCAATTAGCCGCCTGCACTCTATCCCCACCAATGCTTCTCATTGGCAAATTTGTAATTTGTCGACAGGCCTCCACCCATGTGATAGCCCTCCCGATTGGCTAATTTTCTCTGGTTTTCTTCAGAAACCTTCGTTCTACCAATTAGTCACATCCATTCGGAAACAATGATTCTCATTGGCTAAATAGTCTCATTCGCTCCATCCCCTCCGCCCACATGACAATCTACCCGAATAATCAGATGTGTTCGCCCCACCCCCGACAATACTTCTCATTGGTTGATTACCTAGCAAATGCCTTCCATTGGCTAATTATTCCTCTCTGTTTGACTGTCGGCAAGCTTCCATCAATTAGGGAGCTTCGTTCCACCCCCACCAATGCTTCCCATTGGCTAATTAGTTGGCAAGCCTCCACCCCCACCAATGATTCTCATTGGTTAATCAGTCGGTTACCATACATTCCCTTTAAGCTCTGGCTTTATTAGACGCATCTCCGGGGGTCTCTGGGAAAGGTTGTACCTCACTCTTAAAAATGTACGCATTGTAGCAGTCCTGCCTCCTGCTGCCCTGGTCGCTGGTCTACACTTCACTCTGTATTCTAATTCTCTTAATGTTTAACATAACCTTCAGCCTAGGAGGGGGACTACTCAGGGGGTGCGTAAAATCTAGATGGATTGGTAGACCAGAATTCATTCAAACAACATATTTTATTATAACAATAAGCTACACGTTTGGATGACTGAAAAATACACAAATATTAAATACACGAATATTGACTCTCAACAGTAACAACAAGTACAAGTTAATATCGCTATAAGACTCTATAGGACTGCCTAACCTTGTCAGAGTTATGCGTTAGGGAGACGATAACGGGAACTCGAGAAGTAGCGTTACGCCTACTACTACGCGGATTATGCTCACCAATTAGCTGACAGTAGAGTGGTCTAGAGCTCCTCTAGTCATGGTCTGTAGTGATGCCCTCTGCTTGGAAGTCGACTCCGAGAAGTAATAATTTGACTGACTCCTTGAAGTTGCGGTGGCCGTCTGTGGGAGACTGGAGTGTTTCGAGGGCTGCACCACATCGGTTCCCGACACGCCGCACCGCAGGGGCTGGTGCAAGATCCACTGGACAGCCCTGGCAGCGCTCATCTCTGTGCAAGGTTACTACGCACGAGCTGCACCTACAGAAGACGTCCCCACGGCGTCAGGCCTCGTGCAAGGTTTCTGTGGAGAAGCCATATCTGCAGAAGACACCTTCGAAACATCAGCCCTCCCTGCGGAAGACCCCGTGCAAGTTTTACACTGACAAGCACTACCTGGCTACGAGGAAGCAAACCCAGAACACGATTAAACAGTGTGAAATGACTTTGTAAAAAACATTTATAGTGTCTGTGAATTTTTTTTTTTCCATAATCCAAGGGTTTCGCGCGCTGGACTCTTATACCATAAAGCAGATTGCTATCTCGTACAGCGACGACGACGAGCAAACAAAAATTTTACGATTCTACCGTCATGAAAATGGGAGCACCTCGACTGCACCACTCAACGAACCTACCTCCTACAGATGCACGGAATTAGGTGGTTCTATAGAGCTATTCCATACGAGGACATTCGCAAAGTGTTGGAGGAAGCGATAATTCCCAATTTCCCCGTGTACGTGAATCGCCAAGAGTCGGCAATGCGCAATGCGTGTCCTGCCGGTACGAAAATTGTGGACCTCTACAGACAGCTATGTTGCCCGCCGTTCAGGCAGCTGGTAGAGACGTACACCTCACGGCTTCATGACTATGAAAATGGACGATGTGCGTCGTGCAATGCCCAAGCACTAAGGCTCTGGACGTGCGATAATCCGTAGTACATGTAAAACAAATTACGTGTGTGGAATGTCCTTAAAGATTGCAAAAAATATTGTGTGTGTATTAAAGATGCGGAGACCTATCTTTGTATTTGTCTGCTATGCAGAACCAAAATGGATGTGTGTGAATAAATAAATGTGTATAAAAAAATAATTTGTTTATCTCGTGTTATGTCCTTCTTACGTTAGTTAAAAAACACTGTTGGTAAAGAAACAAAAAATATTTTGTACCATCTTTGTCATATTGTAAAAAAAATGTTTTATATCAGCGTTTAAAAAAATAACTTGGTATTTTAAAATATTTTGTATCGAGGTTTAAACAAAACACTTTTGGTAAAGAAAATATTTAGTATATCAGTTTTGTTAATAAAACACACTGTCGGTGAAGTTAGTGTAGATACAGTATAAAGTAAAAGAGAGAACGCAAACACACACACACACACACACAGATGTATATATATATATATATATATATAGTGTTTACGAACGTAATTTAATTTTAAAATGAAGGAAGAACGTGCAGCCATAAGCGACTGCAATTGTATTCTCTCGCGTGCATCTCAAGGCGCCTGTCGTCTGTAGACACGTGCGGGCCGGAGGTTTTCTCCAAGTCCAAAATTTTGCAACTGGGTGGAGATGCAGCGTCCTGTCAGCATCGCGCTAGCCAGCCGAATTGCACTTCGCGAGGAACTGTATTCACTCCAGCCGAGAACCAAGGCTTGAAAATATTTTCACACTTAATGTCTAGAATGCACAATTAGCATTCCAACAGCGAGCGGTTGCATATTCAATTAACATGTAATACGTCGTGCCCCAGTCAAGAATAGGAAGGTCCATGTTTAACCCCTGGACATCTCAGACACACAAGCCCAAAAAATTACACTGGTGAGAACATACGAGAAATATATATGAGGTACAATAATTATGGAAAAACGTGGTACACTACTAATGAAAAAATCATACACGTTACAGTACCTGATGGGAAAAGTTATACCGATGAGGCAAACAGAGATCATATCAATGAGAAAAACTTATATACTCTACACGAATGAGAAAAATTATACAGTAGGACAAAAATGATATATTGGTTACTATGCCGATTTACGAAAAAAGGCATAACATATCTGTACGAAGAAAATACACGCTACTATATCGACGGAACAAACAGAGAACATACCAATGAGAAAAAATTACACAGTACGACGGAAAAAAACACCTCCATTACTATAGGCTGTTCACGATAAAGTGAGCATTTTTTAAGGCCCTCCCATCAGGCTTTAACCACCAATAACTATGTTTTATTGCAGCTCCAGACATTAAGTTTTCAGAGTTATGAAAGTATAAACCGTATTTATTAGTCACATGACAAAGCTGATATTAAAAAGTGGCGGAAAGATAAAAACTGGCCTAAAAGAAAAATTTGGAAGGGCCTTAAATAGTGCTCACTTTACCGTGAATACACTATATACTATTTATGGAAAAATATGGCACAGTACTGGTAAGAGAAATATTGTATAAAATGTATGAAAATATGTACTCAGGTGGGACAAAATATGTGTTACTATTCTCATTAATGAAAAGAAAATTATACAAGTGGAACTAAATACACGTTACTATAGTTATGGGGAAACAAACTGATGAGATAAACTATACACGACACCCTACACACGATGAGACATGACATACGGGAAGTTCACGTTCGACACCTGGTAAAATACATGCGGGGAACATGCCGATGGCAAAACAAGCACACATAATGCATAGAAAACCCCCTGCACGGCCAAGATACACCTGTGTATATAATATATATATAATATATATATATATATATATATATATATATATATATGGGAGTTCATGAGAAAAGAATGTTTGTCATGACAAAGAATACTTGCTCGCTTAAACCCAAAGACCTTAATAAAAAAAAATGTTATCCCGTCCACCAATACAATACATTTATATAAATGCAATTAACACCTATGTGAGAGAAAAAAACGTTATGACCAGCCACTACAGGCATCACCAAGGTAAAATTTATAGAATTAATATATGCGAAAAAATATGTGTATATTCCAAGGTGTGGAAAATATATATCAGTTGCTTCGCATTTGCTGTAATTTTTTGAAATCGAAAACTGATTATTATTCTGTTCGCTTAGTACTGAGTATTCCATTTAACTGACTCTGCACTGTTTAGGTAGTCAGTACCGAGCCAAAAATTCTAGCAGGGCTTGTCTTTGGTCTTTGCCCCAACCATCAGAAAAATTCTGATCTGCCAGTAGTATTTTGAGGGGAAGTCGGACTATTTTTACATACGTCTACCTGCCCTCACAATTGGCTACAACCAAAAATCGAATTCCTATTAGCGCCGAGGGAGACGAAATCTTGTACCATGAATAATTCATATTCCCATTGGCCGCAAAGGAAAGGTAACTTTGCACTTTTCCAAAACGCCGATCCCCCATGGGCCATGAGGGGAAATGAAATCTGCACTCTCCTTATGCGCCGATCGCTCATTCGTTGTGAGGGGAATTGGAATCTGCACTCTCCCTGCACATTGTTGTCCCATTGGTCGCCAAAAGTCGTAGTGTGGGAATTGAGGAGAAATTAACAAGGGAGGGGTACGAATTCCTGGTAAAATATAGTCTCATATCCGAGGTGCATAAAATTTCCAAGGTTATGTCATGAGAGACAGAACGTAAATTTGCCCTTTCCCTTTCTAAATTTCTCCCATAAGCCTAACATAGCGCACACTCGCGGAGAGGTGAATTCCAAGGCCATGTTGTGAGAGACAGAAACTAATAATTTCATGTCTCTCGCACAATCTGAGTCGACAGTTCCCATAACTTACAGTACGTAGGAATCTCGCGAAGGGTAGGGCAACTATCCCCACCTTCCCGCCAGGGTCAACACGCCTGCAGGAGACGCCGTCCATCAGTGGTGGGGGGGTATTGTGAATTACCGATAAAAATATATATTTTTTCGCAAAAATTATATTTTACAAAAACCGAAAAATTGATATGACAACGAATACCAACTATTAAGTGACTTGTAAGGTTGTTATGTAAGAAAAAGAATTAATTGTATGCAAAAAATTACGCTCTCGAAAAATTTTCTTTTCGCAGACGAACATCCTCGGAGAGGAGAATCGATGCCCCCGTTCCATCCATGGATGAATACATAAATAGTGTAGTGGCAAACAAAATAAGCTGGAAACGGGCCTTTTGCCACTAATTCCGTCTTGTGAATTTGATTCGTGCATTTCTCCAGCTTTCAGCGACTTTGTTTGAGCGTTTCCATCAACCTTCCTTCAGTTCGAAGGTAAGTCCTGATCAAACATTTATTTAAGGTCCGAATTTGTTTTGTGAATGAGTACAAAGTGCGCGCTTCGTGTATTTAGTCAATACTGTAGTTCGAGTATTAAAGTTTGTGATTAACCAAACATTTACATTGCGGTGATGAAGTATTAAACCAGCTTGTCAGAATTAATATACAGAACTGCATTTCTGCCTTCCGTATTCGTTTGAGTGAATGATCGTGTAGCTGTTTTGTACTTGCTTACATTAATGTAAGCCAGGAGACCAGTTGCGCGCTGACGAGACACCAGCAAGGCAATCGCTCGGCCCAAGGCCAAAACTCACATGTACAGTGTTCAGTACTATATTCCAGTACATGTAAGCGGGATAAATTTTGATAGTTCTAGAAAAGTAGCGTAGCCTCAATGTATCATTCCACCAAAGCTGTTTTGTCACTGAAGGTAAAGACATTTGTAAACAAATGTTTGAGTCCAATGTACGCTTTAATTTCCTATTTCTCATGTTTCCTGTTATGGCAGGCACTTAAATACTGATATTAACGAACTTCCGTCCAGTAATCAATGTTGGATATATTATAGCTATGTTGGTATTCCAAACTGTTTCATTTTTGTAATTGCCAAATTAAGTTTGTTGAGGTTCTGTTTATTTTATTTCGAGGGAAAAAGAAGGAAACAATGAAGGGGGAGGGGAGACTTTAGTTTGACGTATTTGGTGAGACGGCATTGTTTTGATGTTATTACGAGTGTGTGGCATTTTGAGTTGCATATTGTTCTGATGGAGCAGTGGAAGATTTAGCTCGTTTGGAAATAACATTCAATTTATCGTAGCTTCGAAAATTTTAGCTCCAATGATAAAACAAAATGTGTTACATACGTCGCTGTTTGGTTTCGTACAGATGCAGCAATATACATAGACACACACTTTGATCGAAGTTAACCTTACATTCGTTGAATTTATGATATACACAAATAAACAAATAATATTCACGCACTACAAATGTGTTGAAAGTGTGGCTTTTTTAGGCCATGTGCATTTCAATAATTGTTGTAACCGTTTACAAATAAATTATTTACAAAACACAGAAACTTACTGTTTGTAAAATTCGCAACCTCTTGAACACATGTTTTTCTATGGCAATCCTTGTAAATTTACTTCACTAAAATCACGTTTGTTCGTCACTAATAAAATAATTTACTTGCAGAGACACTCAGTAAAATCAACACGGCGCACGTTTCCTGAAACCTGTGGTACCCCAAGGCCCAGTTGGTTCATCATAAGAGGAAACGCATTATTGCTCAAAGGGCGGCACTGGTGGGCTGTAACAAAGGGATACAAAGCAGTGCCGAGCGAGTCACTCCCAGTGATTGTGGGTGTGTTGCTGGCGGACTTGTTGGAATTCAGGGGAGCCACAGTAGAGAGAGCACGGGTTGCGAGAATGTCAAATGAAGTAAAGGAGGAGATAATGGAGAACATCCTACAACAATGATAAACAAGATGGGATGGGGAAGAAAATGAAAGAATGGCATATGAGTTGCTGCCCAACATCAGGGCAGGAATGGAAGTGAGTGGATTATTGTTAACTACTATAGTATGCAACTATTAACAGGTGTGGTAGCTTCAAAGTGAAGTTACACAGTTTGCAGCTTGTGAAATCTCCGCTGAGCGACAACTGTGGAGTAGATGACACAGTCCAGCGCATGATCACAGAATGTCTGAAGACCGACGACATTAGACAATGGCTGCATGGCACTACACAGATACAGAGCATTCACTTAAGACCAGAAAATGTCGTAGTTGACAAAGCTCTCCATATAATATATAGTAAGAGTTTGTCACTAAGATTGGTAGAAGACTGGAGGACTTCGACAGTTGGTAAGGAGAGCAAATTTCCAATGACCCATGATGGGGTACTCGGGTGTAGGCTACAATGATATGAATTTGGAGTATCTCAGATTGGCGAGGACAGATTTTCTTGAGAGAACCTGTAGAATACCGTGTAATGGCACAAAAATAGTGAGTGACCCCGAAGAGAGAAGAGGAGGAAGTTCTGAGCACTGTTTTACTCATCAGAGTACAGTTATAGTGCGGGAGGATGGAGGGAATGCTGTCCTTCGAGCCGTAAAACATGTCCTTCACTTCCACTCGCTTGCGCGGGATGCGAAGCAGCGATTGCGTAACAGTAATAATATTTTCCATATCAACCTTTTCTTACCAGGCATTACCAATGCACCTATTTTCCCCTGATTTATTATTAATTATAATGAATTATTATAATTTATAGATATAATATAGCTAAAAGTTAAATTTAACTGAAAATAAGACACTTTTGTGTTGATTCAATTATAATAGGTTTGTAATACGTGGCATATTTAGAAAAACCAGGCACATCATACATAAGATGATTTTTCAAACATTTTATTCAAAAAGTGCGATAAAACCGTGAATACACTATGCTGCGTACCTTTGATGGACACTCCATCCCAGGTCACTCTTTATCAAGAAATACGTATGAAATTTTATTAAGTGTGGTATAAAATTTGAGTTAGACTGTAAATCTGAATCAGTGAGAATTTCACAGTTTCAGTCTGTCAACGGTATTTGGCTCATTCAAAAGTCGTTTCAGAGAATTTAGCTGATGAATTAGTGGAAAAAATGCCAGATTTCCTTCTCTGTTGATTCAGCGACATTTCCCAATTATTCATGAGTAATTTTTTTCACTGTTTTTCAGTGACTTGATTTTTGACTGATGGATCAGTTAATCAGAGTGTAAAAATGGCCGTCAAATAACGTTTAGAAGTGGCATTTAAACAACATGTATACAGTAAAATAACAACGATTAAACTAAAAAAAAACCTGCAAAATACTTTCTAAAATGTGTTTCGTATTTCAAATCACCATTTTAAGAGGCAATATGAACATTCAGAGTTTCATATGTTATTACGTCTTTCATTTTGTTTTCATTTTATCATCACAGCGCTCTGTTTGAAAGTTTAAATAGGAAATAATATGGCGAAGAGAGTGCACTCATATATACTATTCCTGTTATCAATCCTAACAGTACCAATAAAACAAAAAATTAATTGCAAGGGCATACAATTTAAATCTTCACGATTTTGTTAAGAACTATAAAACATATATTTTCCTATAAATTCTCAACTTGACTTGGTAGCGCAGATGAAGTTGGCCTCGGTGGTGCAGTTGGTTGTGTGGAGGCTTACGGCGCGGGAGTTCCGGGTTCGAGTCCCGGGTAAGGTATGAGTTTACATTTGTGTACGACCGGCGGCGTCCTCCTGCCTGAGGCATGCGTATGACACACACTGTCAAAGGTCAAACGTCAACCACATGTCAAACGTCACCCACGCGCTGTCAAATGGCACATGCATAAAGCCAATAAAGTTAACTTAAAAAAAAGATGGTATGGTAACGGCCTGAAAGTGGAATGGAAGAGATGTGTGAGTTCAATCCTGGCTACGTCCGAAAATATTATATATTTTTTTTAATTACGGTAAATTGCACAATTTAAATACTAACTATCGCAACAGTAGTAAGGGTGAGGCTGTTTTAAACCACTTCATTAGAATGACATGATGGAGTGGATAATCGATTGTTCAATTTATCGAATAATCGATTAATCGATATGTGCATACATATCGAATAGTCGATTAGTTGCTAATTGAATAGTATATTAGTTGTTGATTAATTAATCAAATTAATTATTGTAATTGTTCGATATCAAATTTTTTTGATTAAATAATTTTTAATATCGAATTTATTTTATTTGTCTTGAAAGGATGGCGGAGCAGGATCGATGTGTCCTCTGTGACTTTCTAAAGTCGACTGACCAGAGGAGATGGATGTAATTGTTTATATAGAAGTTTATGTTGGTGTAAGAGTGGTATAAGGGTCATTTGGTTGTGAGTGGAATGCGTTCACGCAGGTAGGTTTTGTATCACTTCATTAAAATGACATGTGGATGAAGCGAGAGCACACAGGTATGCTTTGGACCACTTCATTAGAATGACATGTGGATGAAGCAAGAGCACATAGATATGTTTTGGACCAGAGAGCACACTGGTATATTCTGGCCAATACAATAACATAGGTTACTGAACTTTAATCATGTGATGAAACTATTTCAAACATAACTGACGTCCACTTTAATCACATAATAGACAGAACCAAATATGTATTCAGTAAACTGACTTTAATTGTACGATTACCAAACAGAACACAAAATAAATTATATTAATATTGTTACGAAATATGTTATATTTCAAACATAACAAATGCTAACTGATCATCTAAAAAATATATTTAAATTAAATAAAGTTAATGAAACAAATGAAACACCCAGCTAATATAAAATTATCACTCACCAGCACTCCAGGTGTCATAAACGTCCCTGACAAATATCCCCTCCCAAGCAGACACACACACACAAAGTCCCATGCACTTCACCGTCATTGGCTCTCAAAACACACATAGAAATACAGGTTAACCAAGACGAACTGATTGGTTACATAATAAAGTAATCATAACACCAAATCGCAAGCCCTGTGTATTCTAATAAAATTCACTGTATAATTAAACCATATGCATGCACTTCGTTATATCACAATTGAAAATGCAGTATGTCGGCATCTCTATTGCTCGCCTAATGTGAAAACCTGTTATGAAAAGCCTGTCAAACGTAAATTAATAATAAGAACAGTTCAATTAATCAAAGCTAATAATTATCCAATCACTCGAGACATTAATAAACAAATTGAGAAGTGAATTGGATGTGATCACTGCTCTAGGCATCTCGGGCAGAACTGCTATCTCACAGGAAATAGCAATTTCTCAGCTAACCCACAATCCTGCGAGATGCGTCTCGACCCCTTTTTAAACCCCGAAACAAATACTGTGCAGGCACGAACGAAACAAGCAAATATCTGGTCTTCCCCTCCCCACCACTCAGCCAGGACACCCCTACAGCATTGTTCAACTCCCATTCCTCTACACACAAGCAAGCAGCGATAAATGCCTAGTTCAGAGTTTCTCCAACAGAGGGTATAAGAAATGCTAAAATAGCTTCGCTCCCCTTTTCACACACCTAACCCAACCAATCCATCCATTTCAGATATCAATATGTAGTCATCAAATGCAAGCCTCTCATGCTACCAGGAATGCAATACATTATTCACCTAACTGCTTCGAGCAGCACGACATGTTGGCTGTGTTGTGCGAAGTCAGGCAAAGAGGGAGAGAGTTTACACTTTTGTACACTGCATGCAGAAAGAGCCAGCTATTGGAGACCATCGCCTTCCCAGTCCCCTACTTCCTCCACAGAGTTCTACTGTGGATGCGCATTCCTACATCATCCCCTTACCAGGCCACTCCCTTTCCCCACGTGGACACCTTCGCCTGTGCTAAACACCACTCCGAAAATTTATGGCCACCACTTCCCCTCTCCCCGGCCCCTACAAGGACTCCATACCGTGAGGTCGACAATAAAGCGTTCGCTATCGCCCAGACTATTTGTCTTTTCTCACACCCTTCGCGACCAGTCATTCATCTATCCGCCAATGCCGAACATTCCTTACCCCTCCTCCTCGAATGCATTTTCGGTATAGGTTATAGGGAATACTACAAATTCCCATGCCTCAGGCTGCTCGACACTACTCATATTTGCAGATCCACCCCCACTTCCTCCGATGTGTTATCGGCAAGAGCAAAGAGCTTAGTACTATATGTCATGCCTCACATCTTGCTCAATCAGAACACAATACTCGAAACAATACCATTTGTTTACCGGTACATTCCAAACTCCTCCAATGCACTGTTGGCAAGGACAAACTCAAGCTCTCACTCTACCAAGAAAGCAATAGATTGTTCGCCTAACTGCTTTGGGTGGCAAACAAATTCTAGCCTATCACCAAGCTGACAACATTCCTTTCCCCGAACTGTCATCCATCTATCCACACACTCGCCAATGTTAATCGCAAATACCCTTTCGCACGACTGTACTCTTGTCCTAGTTCTTTCCAACTAGGCAAAGAAGCCATTTCCAAATCACACTGATAATAATGAATTTTACTTTCCCTCGCCCATCCTGCTAACGAGAAAACTATCACTAGTTTGGAGACTCCCAGCACTTTGAAAGACATACCCTCCGATGCTTAACCTTAATCTACAAACACACTCTCTCACTCAAACAAACCTAGAAAATATATAGTTTTGGTGCATTTTACCAGTCTTTCTTCCTCAGGGAATACAAGGACTAACATACCTCCAGTATTTCCAAAACAATGCTCCAAAAAAACATATATATTTCATTTCCTCCTGATTATACATTTCTATATCATAACTCCAACACATGCGACCTGAAAGAATAACTGCTTCCGAAACCTATACATACTACATTCTAGTTAAAACCCCAAGAAATCAACACAAAAATTGATGTTATAAGTCACGTTTTGTAATATTATGTTTCATCTATTTACATTGGAAATCAAATTATTACATGTTAGGTGTAGAACCATTTTACAACTACTAACCCAACAAAAATAAAATTAACAACACAACTATTTTCACTCCATGAGAGCCTGAAAATATTAATCTAATACAAAGAATTACATCATAAATTAAATATAATCGATTACCACTCAAGCAATAGGAATTATTGCACAATAAGTTGTGCATCAATTCCCCAGCAATATCAATAGGTTTATTAAATTAATAACACATCAAATATTGTTTTTAATATGTTTATTCAGTACAAAAACAATTTACAAATCATTGTAATTCAATCTTTTAAGAACTTGGTTCTTTACCCATTCGCTTTTAAGGAGCCTCTCCAGCAAACCAACGACCTATTTTTTCCCGTTTTAATGATTTTATCAACCAAATATCCATTTGGAGAACTGACTTTTTTCAATTTGTGTTTGTAAAAACTGCCTTTTATAGGCTGACCATCATTGTTTTCTAGATAATACACTCTGGGTAATTAATTTATAACTGAAATAATTTTAAATATTTCATACTACCAATTCAGCATAATTTTTTTCTAAATGATTCCTTTCTGCTTTGAAATTTGTATAAATTCACCAACTTTGAAATTTTGTTTTCTCTTGTCGATTACTTTCACATTGTTATACACAGTTTGCATCAAACTATTACCCATAACTTTTCCGGATGCCATCTTGATCGTTCTATGATATCTGGAATTATAAAATTTTACTATTTCAGGCATTACGTCTACCCATTTGTAAGTCCCTTTCGACATGAAATGCTTATATGTTAACTGCTTAATCGATTCATTGTATTGTTCCACACACTGGCTTTAAGGTCCGAAAACATTGCATAGTGATTAATACCATATTCGATCATTAGTTTCCGGAACAGTGCAGAAAAAAATTCGGTTACTCTCTCAGTTTGGAGCAAATTTGGCGTTCTTTCTTGTAAAATGATCTTCATTGCATTAGTAACCTGTTTCCCAGCTTTGTTTTCCAAAGTTATACCCCAAACATACTTTGAATGTACATCTATTATGATTAAAATATATTTGCATCCCCTATTGTATTTCGAAAGCAATGTAATTTCACACAAATTGGCTTAAAAAGATCATTTAAACCTTTAGTAGTAACTGGTCTTCTGGGATATTTTATCCTTGCAAAGGCATAAAGTTCTTGAGCAATGTTACTAAACTACATTGGTAATATAGCCATCTTCTTTCAACGGTTCAATTATAGAACAATTTTGTTTGTGTGTGAATTATTCCCAGACTCTCTCGAAGAGATGAGAAATTTTAATCTGTCGACCAATTCATTAGGATTGTTTCAATGTATGGGAGAAAACCAGTTGTCAATTTCATCTTTGTGTATTTCACTTCCAACACTATCGTTTCATAAATGTAGTTTCTGATGATTTTCATCATCATCTAAAATTTATTCGCATTAGTGCGATGAACAAGATACTTATGTTTCTCTTAAATTGATATCAGAATAACCATTCGGAACTTTTTAAAATAATAATTCTAACAATCCTTCAATAATATCAGTTATGTAATCACCTACTTAAATTCTATTCTATGGCAAAATCTTAATTTCAGAATCTCCCAGAAGTCATATATTTTCATCATGATATACACCGAATAGCATTTCGCGAATGGGTGAAGATTGTTTTAGAGCTAAATAATGTTGTGTTAATTGAGACAACTTTTTCTTCTATAGAGGTTCTTCTGATTTAATTTCCACTGGTATTTCATTTAAAGTATTTAGCTCCAAATGCAATGAATCCATTCTAATCGTAACAGGTTTAAATATTTTCTTCATTCAAAACATCCCATTCCATTCGAGCATGTTTAGCTTGTAAATATTTCGCCTTTACAGCAGGTATGACTTTATGTAATTCTGAAGCAGAGTCGGGCATTTTTCTTTGTTTACACTAAATTGTAACTACTTATATATGACTTAAATCGGTGGTTTTTCAGGGGGATGTATTAGGTCGATTAGTTTCTGCTTTTTCAATCTTATCGACTTTACTCAGAAGTATGTTTAATTTACTCACAGTTTTAACCCTCAAATCGTTACTAAAATAGTTTATTCGAGATTTCAAATCATTAATTTGCTTTTTCAATTCTGTTTGCATAGCTAAATCAGATGTTTTATTGATCAATTCAACACTTATATATCGAGTCATTTCAGCCATTTGTGTGTTAAATAGTTTTGTTATCGTATCATTTACCATGTCAATAATTACATTTTTTAAATGTTACAAACATTTGTTTCATCTAGTTTCTATATTTTGCAATGCAATCTCACATTTGCCAATAATTTCGAAATATAACTAATATTAGTAGACACTTTTGTAACAGTTTCATTTATGTTAATTCATTTCTCTTGCATATCATCGAATGTGATTTAAATACATTCGATGTAATAGAATATAAGCCTTCAACATAGTGTTTATTTACCGCATTGGTATCTTTCACAGCTATACCCACATTGTGTAATACCCATCGCGATTTCTCTTTAAACAGGTATTGTAATGACTGTGTTTTATACCGCTATGTCCGAACTTTTAAATACTCACTATTCTTCATCAGGAAATAAAAAACTGTTATATACAGACCTATATCTGCCTTTGTATAGGGGAAGCAGTGGTATAATCGCCAGGAAAATGTACTTGTTTTTCCAACAGTAAAAACACATATCTTTAAACTTTGTAAATGTCACATCGCCCAAAACATGATAATTATAAATATGGTGTAGGTTCGCTCTAAGTATCGTCAAATATAAATATGTAATTGGGTAATGCTTCATTCGGAGGCACAATATATTCTTATTTTGTAAAAGGGGAATATCGAATTCCTTCAATTAATGACAAAATAGCTGCTAATCATTGATATTTATTTTTTTGTATTGTTTTAGAAAACACATACATGTTTTCAAACTTAAGTCCATTCGGATGTTCCAACATCGAGATAATAACACACGTTTTTCTGCATGAAGAAGGACCACTTATTATACAATGTATATGTGGTGGTAAAGAATACCATGTTTCTGTTCAATTACATTTTCTTTCATATTTACAATTACCGGCAGATGAACATTTTATTTTATAACCTTCATTTCTACAGTATTAGGTAACATACTAACGTAAAAAATATATATGTGGGTCTATATAGGTTCGCACACAGTTTTAAAAAAACAATGGCCCATACTAAACGCAACAGAAAAGGATGCAGAGTATTGAATACATTTATTAACAAATTACAAACTGAATTGCATTTACCGAAATACAATTATTGCGGACCCGAAACTAAGCTTGCCAAATGTATGGTAAGGAACAATCAAGGAATAAACATTTTGGATAACAATTGTAAAGAACACTATATGGTATATGATCGATCAAATGATTTGAAAGAAAGACAGCGCATACAATTCTAATTGATAAAGCAGCAAATATAAGGTAGAATCCATCTACATCTACAGGTGAAAAGCTTGGCACTTGGGCCACTGACAAAGTTATGCGGGTGAAGGTGATAAGAGGTATGGGAATAAAATGCAAAACAAAATGAAAAACCAAGAAAGACGGAATAATCCCTGTCATATTTCCTGCTTTATCAGATCTTGGAGCTTTAATGGGAGATGTTTCAGCTCTTGCTAAATCAAGTAAACCAAGTGGTAAAGGAATGTATCTTAAACCATATAAAGTCAGTCAAACATGAAAAAAAACTCAAAACGTGGAAAGAAATGCAGAAAATATTAAATAGTCTTCCAAAACATGCATTACCAATCAAAGACATTAATGTATTTGTAAAGTAACTGTATATTCCCTATTTCCGAAGTGTGTATATGAGAGACGAATTACCAAAGAAACCAAACCTTTGCGAATGTATGATTGATAATTTAGATTTGAAACAAAGTGAAGGAACACATTGGGTTGCATTAATTAAAAACATAAATCAATAATTGTAGTATGACAGTTTTTGTGATTTACGTCCTCCAATTGAAATATGCAATTATTTGAAAAACACGCAATTAAGATACATTTACAAAACAGAACAATTACCAAACACAATCAATTTGGTAATTTATGTTTATGTTTTTGACTATAAATAGGATATACAAGTCAATAAATTAGTATAACCATTTAGTAATGTGTCAATTATGTCGATATTAAGTGAAAATTCGTCACAATTGCAGTCAGTATATTTCTCAGCTTTGGAATAAGAGGGACAGTGGCAAATAAGTCTAATCGAACTCGTTACTTACAATTGAGTACCATACATCGATATAGAAAATCATTCATTTTCATTCAACAATGGTGAAAAAACATATAAGATTGTGACACTGGTAGGATATTATGAGTTGGATGAACTAGAAATGTTCCTTAAAGCGACATTACCTTAAAATGTACATTTCCGATTACGTGGAAATCCAAAAACATTAACTGGCATGATGTATAGTAATGTCGATATCGATTTCATGGAAGACAATTCAATTGCAAATGTGTTAGGTTATGAAAGGAGAGTATATCCAGTTAATCAAATGCATGAATCATCAAAATAGGTTAATATATTGTCAGTTAATGTATGTCGTATGAATATTAATATTGTAGGCAAATCACATTTGAATGGAAAACCAACAAATACAATACATGAATTTTCATGTGCAGTGGCTACAAGTTACAAAATAATTGACATACCAAATACATTGATATATCTTCCATTAATAGTTAATCGAAAGGATGAATAAGTTGTTACAATTGTCGATCAATACAGTAAAATGAATAATTTTACAAACAAAAAAATTACCATTCAATTACATTTAAAAAAAAGCTATATAAAAACATACATTCTGTGTTATTGCAATCCAAAAATGGGTATAGTGTATAATCGTCAATACGCTCATAAAGTAGTTGCTTCATTGAAAAACTATGTTTCTAAAAAACACATTTCGAAGATAATACCTATAAAACACATAATTAGAAGCATTAAATGATCATTTCAAACAAGATACCTGTAAAGTTAACACAGGGTAACAAATTGTTTTTAAAGGATTTAGGATATACAGTTAATAGAAATGGAAGACATACATAATGTTGAAGAACCAGTAAGTTATGATGACACAATCACCTCCAATGCCACCACCAGTGCCTTCAAATATGGTCTTGACATGTCCAGCACCTACTCCAGCGACACCCATGCTTCCAGGGTTTCCAGAGATGACGATCCTGGCGATGCCAACAAAGCTTCCAATGCCGCCACCAGCACCTCCGAAGATGGCCTGGCACCTCCAACAGCATCTTCAGCAACACTGGCGATGACGACTCCAACATTGAGGGTGCTTCCAGCACCATCAACATCATCTCAGATAGCAGTCTCGCCAGCAAGGGTACTTCCAGCACTGTCAACATCAACATCTCAGATAGGGGTACGCCACATCCAATAACAACACATCTAGCAACCTTACCTAACACCTCAAGGTATGTTGAAGTCCTTGATTTCAGGCTTTCGAAAACTGATTACGAATATATTGAGAAGAAGAGCAAATGTTGCAAACCGTTAGACCTGAGGTATAGAGACACCTCTTCCTAAACATTTGTTATTTTCGGAGTTGGCTGAATACTTGAAATTTTTTAATGTTGCGCAATTACCACCTACACCAGTATTCACATTGTCTCCACTATCAGTCCATTGCAGCCCTGCCACTCCTCCTTGCAATCTAACCCCCTCTCCCTCTCAAACCTCTGTTACATATATCCCTGTTTTTCGTCCTCCTGCCCCAAAAAGGTGACAATTATCTTAAAATCCAAAGTTTGAAAGCAATTGAAAGGTTTTTTTTTAGATAATACTTCTAACTTGCTTATGTTCTTTTTTTAAAGAAGAGTTTGAAATTTGAGAAGATTGTTTGTGAAGAAACTGTTTAAATTGTTTGTTTGATGTGTTTGTTTTAAATATGTTTACATTGGGATTTGAAATACACGTTATAAGGAAATAATTTGACTTGTTATTTAATAGTTTGAATTCCTTTTGTCACATTTTTAATACATTTTGGAATTACTGGAGATTGAGTATTTGTTGGTGTGTTGTAATGATTACTGTTTTTACACCAACTAGTATGGAAATGGATGTCGTCGAGAAATGAATGAACTCTGTAAGTAAAGGAGTAGAGAGATGGGAGTGTTTGAGAAAATCTTGTGAATGAACTTTGAAACACACAATGGTGGAACAAGGCAAGGTTGTCGGAAGAGAAAGTGATTTGGGAGAAGTTCAGCTAAACGGACTCTTGTCCTGCAGAGCAAGGTTAAGGAATGTCTAGAGGCAAGCCTCAATAACTGGCATCGACTCTGTCTTATAACAAATCAATATACTTTAAACCAGTTTCCAAGGAAATACAAACTTATAAATAACTCGATTAAAATAGAGTATCACTTTTAAAAAATTACTATTACTGATGTTGTTAATATTTGCTGTGAAGAGATATTATTCTTCAACTATATGCTGAAATGCATGGAATACACACTTATTTTTTAATATTGAAATAAAATGCTGTAACATACTTTTTACACATAGTTAAAACAAATTTTTAAATGAAACTGTTTCTAAACAAAACTTTGATAGAAGTTTTATGGTGTAAACTAATGTCAATGTTATAACATTAAATTGAAACGGTTGTGGAAATGGGAGAATCTTGAAAAAACCTATGAAGAATTTGTTGATTATTCAGTAAGGGGATAAACCTGCTCAACAAGGCTTTGGTGAGCACGTTAACCGCAACACTGGACACTCTGGCTGTTGGAAAATATATTTTTAATACCAGTTTACAGTAATTAAAATATCTACTATATAACAAAGAGGTTTATATATTTTTTGTAATACCAATGAGGTTTGTTGATGGTGAATCGCATAATATTTTAGTAAACATAACTATGTTTTACAAATGCATTCTATTTTGATGTATTGGTCCTGTGTGGAACTAATATTCATTACTGTACTTCTCAGAGTGAAATTTTAGAATGTAGGTTTTACAAATGTGAATTTGGATTGTGTAATTTGGTTTTAAACATATGTGATTTCATATAATTTTTAGTAAGGAAGACAGATTTCTTTGGGTTATATACAGCTAATAATTATTGAAACTATATTTTAACACTATTTTTAACATAATGTTATAAGAATGTCAATTAAATTAGTAGCTTTATAAATAACAACTTGTATTTTACACTTCATTAAATATGTTAACAAAGTGTTGAAACCCATTTTTCAATTTCAGAAAAATAATATAAAATGATTTCAGTCTGAATTGTATTATTAACATTGATTTTTTTGGGAAATATCGTAAAAAAATTTCCTTTACATTTTGCTTGGGTGTAGTGTCTAAAAGTTGCTCGACGAGCTAGGCTTATCTCGATAGGTGAGTTTCCCTCCTAAGCAATGCGAATTCCTCTCCTGTCATGATGTGATATATTGTATAAGCTTCTTTGTTACTGTTGGGGACCTCAGAGAGGTTAGTTCCAAGCGAATAGCCGCGATGTCTGCAAGGCCTAGAGCAGTAATCACGTCCCCACTTACAGGTTTCTCTTACCTGTTCGGATAATTATTAGGTTTGATTAATTGAAATGTTTTTTTTTATTAATTTATGTTCGACTGATTTTTTTGCAACAGGTTTGCGCATTAGGTGAGCGATAGAGATGCTGGCATACTGCATTTTCATGTGTGATATAATGAAGTATGTTCATATGGTTTAATTATATAGTGAATATTAATATAATATGCGATGTTTACGATTTGGTGTTATGATTAATTTATTATACAATCAGTTTGTCTGGTTTCACCTGTATTTCGATGCATGTTTTGACAGCCGATGAGGGTGAAGTACGTCTGACTTCATGTGTGTGTGTCAGTTTGAGAGGGATTTTTGTCAGGTATGTTTATGACACTTGGAGTGCTGGTGAGTTGCAATTTTATATTAGCTGGGTGTTTCATATGTTTGATTAACTTTTTTAAATTTAATTTAATTTTTTAAATGATCAGTTAGCGTGTGTTACATTTGAAATAATTTCGTTACGATATTAATATAATTTTTATTGTGTTCCATTCGGTAATCGCACTATTAATGTCGGTTTAATAAATTCGTGTTTGCTTCTGTCGATTACGTGGTTAAAGTAGAGATCAGTTACATTTTAAATAGTTTCATCGCATGATGAAAGTTCAGTAACCTATTTTACTGTAGTGGGCCAGAACATACCTGCATGCTCTCTGATCCAAAACATACCCACGTACTCTTGCTTCACCCACATGTCATTGTAATGAAGTGGTCTAAAATATACCCATGTGAGTGTGTTCCACTCACAAACAAAATGGCCCTTATACCACTCTTACATCAACATTAACACCTATATAAACAATTACAACCCACTCCTCTTGTCAGTCGACTCTAGCAAGTCACAGAGGTCACATCGATCCTGCTCCTCCATCGTTTCAACACCAATGAACTAAAAATAAATTCTGATATAAAAAATAATTTATTCAAAAAAAATGTAATATCAAACAATTACACTAATTAATTTTATTAATTAATCCACAACTAATCTACTATTCGATTATGAACTAGTCGACTATTCGATATGCATGTGTATATCGATTAATAGATTATTCGATTAATCGAAGAATCTATTACACTCCCCATTTACATGTAATTCTAATGAATTTATCCAAAAGAGCCTCGCTCCTACTACTCGGTATTATGTTTATTTTGTGTAATTATTTTACTGAATTTAGTAAAAATAATGTTTATTTCACCACTGCAGTCAACCGTCACTTATTAAGTCAGTGAATTTTTTCACTGAAACAATAAGTGTTTTCTCACTGATTCTAAGTGGAGCAATTTCACTGATTCGAGTAGTTGAATTTCACTGCGAATCAGTGGTTTGCCATTGATTCAAATTTAGAGTGTAAACCTCAAATGCAAAACATCATGGCACAATACATTTCGCTGAAGAGTATAATCTACGAAAATTATCTATTTAATTATTCATTATGCTCAGTTCTGACAACTATTTTTCTACAACGAAATGAAACTTTTTTCACAAGAAGAGACAGGTGCCTTCTCTATTAATACTTTCTAGTTTGGTAAGTTTTTACATAACATGATGTTTTGAAGTTTAGAAGAATGGAATCGATGTAATACAGGTAACGTATCGCTGAAGACATATTCAAACATTTTCACCTTCTTAGGGATTTTAATTTTGATATATCCTGAAATTAGTTTTTAGGCAATCATATAGGCAACCGTTTAAAGCAGAACGTGGTTACTTATAGACGTACTAAGCTACTAAGAAGCCTTTGAAAGCATATTTAACCTATTTTCGCCTTCTAAGGGGTTTAAATATAAAGCATATTGAGATTTGTTGTTAGCTACTTGTTTACTAAGCTTTTTAAAACAAAGGTATTGACGCTATTTTATCACGTTAAAGTTCTACTAGGGAGTCCTCGAAAACACTTTACCCCTTTTCACCCTCTTAGGGATTTAAATTTTAAAATACCCTAAAATTTACTTTAGGTATTTGTTTGCACTGAATCTTTAATATAAAAGCACAATACCTGGTCACATAATAGATATTTTAAGGAGTCCTCGAAAATACATTTTATCTCTTTTTACGCTGTTGGGAGCAGAAATTGAAAAAACCCTGAAAATCGGTTTTATTTATTTTCATGCCGTACGTTCTGTTGCTAAGAGCATAATGATATCTTATAGCGCTAATAAAATAATGAGGAATCACATTTTACCCCCTTTCACCCCATTTGGCGTCGAATTTCAAACAATCCTTCCTTAGTGATTGCCTGCATCCCAAGAGGAAACCCTCCCTAAATTTTCATATCTTTGCATTCAGCGGTTTGTGTTGTGCATTCATGAATGTAGGAGTGACTCGATGAGTCATTCGGGACACTTCATTTTGTACATACACGATGGTCGGAAATTCCCCTTACAAACTCCTAGGACTTGTAGAAGGGGCTGAGTAGACTATCCTTTGAATAGGAAACCCTGTCCAGAAACGTACCGTTTCCGTGCTACAACCATTTCAAATCAGGTGTATCACCCGTCCACTTCCGCTTGAGGGAAAGAGCAATATCTCGGATGTGCATGTGTTGATATGCAACCGGATAGGCAGTACATTACTTCAGAAAATCACCTGATGGCACGCGACGTCTACTCTACCTCGATCCCCATTCACGCGCCTTTGTGTATCCGATTAACATTGTTGAGTACACGTTTGCAGAATACACATACATAATAATTGTGTATGGCACAGCTGAAGGTAATGGAAGAGCAGCTCGTCGGCTGTATCATGAGCGTTATCCACAACGTGCGACACAATCGCATACCGTTTTTTGCCACAATTATGCAACGGCTCCGACAACAACGCACCTGCACCGCCGTCAGGAACGACTCTGATGCTCCAAAGAGACGCCGCATTCCCGAATTGGAAGAGGTTGTACTTGATCACGTTGCACAGAGTCCATCAGCGAGTACGCGAACAATTGTGCGTGCAATGAGTGTTGCTCCAGCATAGTCTGGGAGGTTCTGCATGAGCAACAACTACATCTTTACCACCTCCAAAGGGTTCAGTCTTTGGGCCAGCCGATTTTTCACAACGTGTTGACTTCTGCACGTGGTTCCTGCACCGCTACACCGACGAGCCCATTCCTATGTCGCGTTCTGTTCGCAGATGAATGCAAATTCGCTAGGAACAGTGTTCTCGGTTCTCGAAACAGCCATTTCTGGACAGATGAAAACCCTAATAACACGCATGTCCAGGGATTCCAGCACAGATTTTCTATCTATGTGTGGGCAGGTATTCTGGACGGTCATGTGTAAAATACCTGATTAGATTGTATCACGGAAACGGTATGTTTCCGGACATGGGTTCCTATTCAAAAGATCATCAACTCAGTCCTCTCTACAAGTCCTGGGCGTTTTTAAGGAGAATTTCCGAGCGTCCTGTATTACGCGCTAAATAAAACATATTCATTTTTTATTCTCGCCCTTCATCCGTACGGCATTTCCACTTAGCAAAATTATTATTTTTGTGATTTTTACCCTCTACGCTAGAACAGCAGAATCATTTCTGTTAGCTCTGTGACGTGTGGTTATAAACATTCACATCTTCTTTCTTTTGTTTTGAGTTAAACGTAGTTTGCAGCAACGATGCCATGCAATTTAATATTTACTTCATGACTGTGCTACGCTATGGGAGTAATGTTATCTCTACGAGTCTCCTTCTAGGCGGTTCGCCTCCTTCGAGGATAATTAATTCGATGTCTTGTTTAGTTTATATGCATATACATCAAACGGTTTGTTTATTGTATCACATAATTTTCTCGCTCCATGTTTGCTTCTCGACGCAGTGCGTTCGTGATACCAAGGCTAAAGATAACACTCTAAATTACTTTTAACCGTCCTCAACAGCCTTAGGGCTGTCTTCCAAAATATGAATTACGAAGGCGAGGTTAGCACGCGGTACATCGAATAATAAGTTTGGCAGACATTACAATTCATTCCCACAAAAATATTTTGAAAATAAATTTACTAGCAAAACAGTGAAAATTACTGTAAAACGTAATTGCTGGGAATGGGGAGTGGGTATTTACGTACTAAACATGTCTGAACAATATTTATAATGGCTAAAAATAAAATATATTCTTTTTAATATTTAATGTTTTAACATTAACTTTAGTTAAGGTTTCGAACATATCAAGCTAAGCGTGAGGTATGTTAAATAAGGAAGCGATGTAAATGAATCAGCAAATTTAAATGGCCTCCAGAGCACACACACACACACGCACACATGTTTACAGCAAACATAACTTAAACAGAAGCAGCAAGCAAAGAATACACATAGTTTATCATTTATCGACCCCACATCGTGAATCAATACTTTTATGATTGGAGATATATATTTATATCCCTAATATTAAATAACATTAGATCCAAACTTCTGTGTCCACGTATTTATCATAATTTACGTAGGACCACCTTTGCGTTATTGTTTGTAGCAATTTTTGCTTTCACCCCAATGGCCAGGGTTTGATTTCTCGCATCGACGCTAGGAAATTCCCGAATGGATCGCGTAATTTATTTTTATTTGCTGATGAGACTCGCATCTCGCCATACTATAATGACCCACTTCTGCTCGCGCATTTCTGTGGCCTCTTCGGCATGCATTTTAGAGGCCTAGTTCGGTTGGAGCTATTTCTATACCCCTTAGGTCGGGTCTATTACGTTGAAATGGGCACATACGTTGCTGTGAAGCAGGATTGTCTGGGGTTGTGGTCGTATCTGTAGCCATATATCCCGGAAGAAGGAAAACTCTAGAATGGGTGGGGCACAAAAAAACAACCGAAGCAGCGGGAGGGTTGAAGAAACCGGTGTTCTTGGCGCGGATGAGAAAAAATTATCTATCCTTAACAGACAAGGTCGAGTGAAATAGATGTAAAGGTGTTTGGTAGATTTTTTTCCCATTTACATCGTGAATTACATATATGTAGTTAAATTCCTAGTCGCCAGGGTGTGGAGGGGAAAGAGAGGAGGGGGATATTACGGCTGCCAAAATCACCAACATTTTTCAATAGAGGCAGTAAATGCAGATGAAACACAAATATCAGTTAAATGAAATTTCCCTCACCGTAGTTACAATTCACTTGTCATTATCTGTTACGTATGCTCTGTCTATTAATTTGGTATAATACAATTTTTTTTTTCTCGTGTAACGATACTAAGTTTTATGTGAATCCTGAGTCAAGAATGACATACAGCACTTAAAATATACGAGTTATTATATTTTATTTTCATTAACACCATATGCAGTCTAAAACCGCCAATGGCGTTCTCTTTTTGGACGGCGTTGGGTCAACTTTGGTGAGTTAGTTTCTTGCTTTGGCAGAAATTATTTATTACTGTTGCAAATCACATTCAGTGTTACTTTAATATAATACACACGATATATATACACACAAAACACACACACACACACACACACACACACACACACACACACACATATATATATATATATATATATATATATATATATATATATATATATATATATATATATATATATATATTATAATAAAATTTATATATATATATATATATATATATATATGTGTGTGTGTTTATATATATATATATATGTGTGTGCGTGTGTGTGTGTGTGTGTGTGTGTACACACAAACACATGCACACACAGAGGCTGTATCTAAATTCGACCGAATAACTTCGGATGCAGGTTAATCACGAAGAATAAGTTGAAAACATATGTACGACTTATGGATTAAATCGACTCCCAAAGGCGGTACACGTCTTTGAAGTTGGAACTGACGCACCAGATTATTACCGATATCGAATAAAATATGTAACAATGTAACATGGAACACAGCGTTTCTAGATAATGCGTAAGTGTAAAATGATCTAAAACCAAACACAACCTATCGCTGTTATCAAATTAATTCATGGAAATAATAACGGTTACCAATCTTATTGCGAGCCTTTCGACATGACGCGGTAGCATATCTGGGATTTTATTGATGGAATATGAATCATAATGTTCCATTTGATGGAAAAATTTGCCTTATGTAAACACCCTAACCCCCACCATTTTCGAGTAATTCGAGTTTTAAATTTTAATTAATTATGTTCAAAACCTGACAGACGAGCAACACGCACCACTCCCAATAACGAATGAATCCGAATATCAAAGGGGCAAGATACCAGAGAAAGGACTGAAACATAAGTACATATGAGGAAGCAACTATACTGTGGTGGTTTACCTCTCTGCAGAGTGTTCATCGATGATGGCACGATTGCCAAACACGGTCAAACAGGCCGGGTGTGGTTCTTATGATTTCGGCAGCAGCATGTATTCTGGCCACGAGTACCTCCAGAGACCCTATTGCAGTCTCGTACACCGAACACTTCATAGCACCCCACAAGTAAAAGTCAAGCGGTGTAAGATCTAGAGACTTCGCAGGCCAAAACCTCGGCCCACGGCGGCTTATTCATTTACCTGGAAACGTGGTGTCAAGGTACTCTCGAACACGTGCACCAAGTCGATGGTGCACCATCATGCTACAGCCACATTTCTTGCCGAATCCCAAGAGGAGCGTCTTCCACCAACTCTGGCAAAACCTGTTCTAGAAACATGAGGTACCTGTCAGCATTTAACTCAGCGGGCAACATGGTTGGTCCAATTAAACTGTCACCTACAATACCACACCATACTTTAACACCTAATGGCTCCTGTTAATTGCTTATGAAGGGCGCGTGCATGTTCGCCTTTGTCCGCACGCGCCTGTTACCAGACGTCAAAACAGATTCTCTTGTGAATCGTGCTTTGTCAGTAAACAACACGACACTTGGGAAATGTGGTTCTAATTCACATCGTTGTAAACACCATTGCACGAACTGTAAACGTTGTGGGTAGACCTCAGATTTCAAATGGTACACTTTCTGTCTGCGATATGGATGGAGCAGCTGTTCATGCACTACTCTTCACACATTCATGTGTCCAGTGCGGACCGCTTAGCCACTTGACACGTGCTGGCAGATGGCAACTCACAGAACCTTCGCAGAACCTCCTCCTCAAAGTGAGGTGTTTGTACCGACCTTGGACGGCCAGCATTAGGTCTGTACACATGTAACATGTACGATTTCACAGTTTACAATTATCGCTGTGACGTCACTTAAACACACTGTGTGACTCTTTTACTCGCCGTAAATGCGCCCTTTTCGCGAAGCCTCCTATCAATGGCTGTGAACTTTGAATGAGGTGGCACAGGTCTGTTTGGATACCTTTCCCTGCGCATGCGTGCCGCAGCTCTACTGTTGCACTGCGCAGCCGCATACACAAGGTGAATGTCAGCCATCTCAGGCTATGTAAAATTATCAATTTCACGAAACTACAACTAAGCCTCTGTTCCACTCCGCTAAACTCTAGTGCAATGGTTTCGACTTAGTAAACAACTGAACATATTACAAAACACACAGGTGAAAGACACTCCACTTGACGATGACGTGTGTTGTGTGGCGGCCTACATGGTAGGCCGTTATGGCAGGCAATTAATACTCCAGGTAACTGTATGACGCCATCCTTCACGCAGCCGTGTTATGATATAGGCTGTTCACGGTAAAATGATCACTTTTAAAAGACTTCCTTCAGATATATTTGTATGTATGTTGTGTACTCTTCCACCTTATGTAAATTAAAATTGCCATCGGCCCCATCACTTTATTCAGGCGTTGGCCCAGTGAAATTGTGGATTTATTAAAAATGTAGATATGTTACAAATCTTATCATTCTTGCACTTAGGAGTATTAAAAAAACAAGGGAGAAAATATACTATTTTACTTTGCTCAAATGGTTACTTAACACTATTTATTTGCCGTTAAGATATGGAAGTATTTTCCATCCATCATTACCAACTTTACTGAGCGCATTTCACTAGCTCGCCCGTTAAAATATGCGAGGAAGTGGCATGTGACTATTTTCTAAGGTTGATTTCAAAAGTGCTCACTTTATCGTGAACAGCCTATACCTGCTTTCAAATGGTGTTTACCCGCACCAGCCTCGTATATGAGTTGGCCATGATAACCATTTCACAAAGTCGACTTACAAGGTACGCCTCATACATTATCACAACACACACACACACACACAAGTCGCTTCTTACACAGAAGAGACATTTGGTAATTGTACAGTGGACATTGATGTTGTCATACACTTAACGATTACTACTGTAAACTGTACATTATCGCACACATTACTGTAGTGCCCTCTGTCCTTTTAATACTCATGCTTGGTAAGCCACAATTCATGTTTTGATTTATTGTGATTTACGGTATTTCTCAACGCTACGGTTACGTTACCCCCCCCCCCCCCTTTTTCACACTCTCTTTCTATCTATCTCTCTCTCTCTCTCTCTCTCTCTCTCTATCTCTCTCTCTCTCTCTCTCTCTCTCTCTCTCTCTCTCTCTCTCTCTCTCTCTCTCTCTCTCTCTCTCTCTCTGGTATCTTGCCCCTTTGATATTCGCAACCATTCGTAATGGAGAGTTGTGCGTGTTACCCGCCTGCCAGATTTTGAACATAATTCTTTTGAAATTTCTAACTCAAATTACTCAAAAATGGTGGGGGTAAGGGTGTTTACACATGGCAAACTTTTCCGTCAATTGGAACATGCGGATTCATATTCAATCAATAATACCCCACATATGCTACCGCGTCATGCCGTATGACTCGAAATAAGAGTGGTAACAGGTATTGTGGTGTTTGTAGATCATTTTACACTTACAAATTATCCAGAAACGCAGTGTTCTTCCATCTTACATCTTTTCTCCGGTATCTGCAATATTCCTGTGCGTCATGTCCGACTTCAAAGATATGTCCTGCACGTGTGTGTGTGTGCGCGCGCGCGCGCGTGTGTGTGTGTGTATGTGTATGTATATATATATATATATATATATATATATATATACACGCACATACACATGCATTTTAACTGAACAGAAGGTGAGTGCCCTGATAATTAGGAATTAGGTAACACACAAATACCCAGGATTTTTGACAACGATACTCGGGTGACAAACGAATAGCGCCCACTGTATTTTACTACATGTGCAAATGTTTGTGTGCTATGTGTGAGTGCGGGGCAGTTGCATTGACGAATGACGATGACATATTGATGTATTGTGCAGCACCATTCGGGCACACTACTAAATGAGTGGTACTGTTATGTGACTACAAAACGAACACAAGGTAGACAATACTGTAGTAAGCGAATTTACATCTACAAAAGCAAATGCTCTATAGTCACACTGTGTACAGAAACTGTTCGAACATCTTGCAACGGGCCGAACACCCGTCGCGTAGTCGGTTGGTGCCCTGCCGGTCTGCGGTGCGGGATGTTCAGGGTTCGAATCTTAGATAAGGCATGAGTGTTAGTTTACGTTTGGTCATAAGCTAGTTTGTAAACCTGATACCGCCAGTCAGATTTTCAGCCAGGTTTTCAAACTTGCCTCAACCTGTATAAAACTCGTAAGGCTAATACCAAACTCCGTTACCGAACCCCTGCAACCTGGGTCGATCTCGTGGTAGAAGAAATCAACACTATAATACATGATAATAAATGTAATATATGAAAAGCGGCAGCAGATATTATCAACCTCTGCATAAGCGAACCAAATTTCACCAAAAATAACTGGGACTAGGAAATCGTCATAGGCCGTCCCCTGATAAGCCATCAGGCTTAACACCAGGGGACGTTAATAAGCCCTTTCCAACTCCTATTCCAAGTCTTGCAATGGGCTTCAAGACAGGCTCTGTGTGTTGCTGATCTGTCATGCCACTCAGCAACTATTTTGAAATGTCCTCATGGATTTCTCTGAAACGGTCTACCTGAGAGTGATCCGGGAAGACTACATTAATAGTAGGGAAATGTTTCTTTGGGGTCAACGGGACCAGGGACAGGATTAAGATTCAAAGGGAGCGGCCATGTTTTATAGTCATCAGTCCGCCATATTTTTTCCCTTTTTCCTCGAATTCTACCTTTTTTCCCCTCAAAATCCACTAAAATTTTCATAAAATATCCCTTTTTCACAATTGCGAAAAGAGGACCCACAGAAGTTTCCTAAATTTTTACGGAGCGGGCCAGCGGGATTAGTGACCCAGGTGACCTTGGGTCAGAGCAAGTGGGACCCTTGACCTTGACATTTAGCCCCAAAAATCGTAAAAATTCCAAAAAAAAAATCCCAAGAAAATTATTATTTACAATTAATAAAGTATCATAAAAATTAATTTTTAAAAATTATTTTGAAATGTTTGAAAATTTATTTTAGAAAAACTAGCCTTTACGAAGATCACCTCTCACCCATACCCATTCCACCATCTTGGTAGGTGGAACCGACGACCATCTTGGTAGACGACCGCCATTTTGGTAGGTGACCACTGTCTTGGTAGGCCACCACCATCTTGGTGCGTGACACCATCTTGGTACGTGACGCCATCTTGGTAGGTGACAGCCATCTTGGTAGATGTCACCCATCCACCATATTAGATTCAGGTAACCTTGACATTGACCTCATGACCTCTAATGACATTGAAAACAAAAACTCGAGAATAAATCTATAAAAGACAGCAAGTATATTACGTTACTTACTACAACCACCATATTAGATTCAGACTATCTTGATCTTGACCCCATGATATTGAATGACCTTGAATCCAAAAATCGCCTAATATTTCCCTTTTGTCCTTAAAAAAATTTCTTTAAAAATCCCGATAAATTTATAACGATTTATTGAAATATTTATTTTAAAAAACGCTCACATTTCCGGAAGTTTCCCACAGCACCACGTCCGGCAGACAACTGACATAATTTGCTATTGGCTGTTAAGCCGGCGGACCTCCATCCCCTCACCTCACTCCCCTCGCCTATACACAGTCTATTTCATACTGCCATCTTGGTTTTTCATTTGTCATTTGTTTTAGAGTTTGTCTCTCGCCGTAGTTCAACTACCATCTTTGATTTAATATGTTTTCATCACCTAGGTGGCACTAGTGTAGTAATTCACCCATCAGGCAGCAGCCATATTTGTTTATGTTTTTTTTATTTTAAAGTGCAGGTTGTGCTGTGGCGCCCTCCATATAAGATTATATTTTCATCACATAGGTAGAGTTAATTTCTCGATTCAGCCCTCAGGTGAGCTGTTGACAGTTTTTTTTAATTAAATTTATTTTACTTCTGTGCCTTATATTGTTATTATATTCTGGCAAATTAGGTAAACATGAAATAAAACACACTTAATCTTTTGCACGCATTTTTATTCAACTAATTTATTACATTTGTTCATGGCTTCTAAAAAAATTACAATATTCTTCAATATATAAGATTCTCAATATATGTAACTTTGTTGTAGGTAACAGTATTTTAATGCATCTCGCTGTTCACACTCATGTTGTCCTAGCTCAAAAGTACCGTGGCATTTACTAAATTGACACACAGTGCAGGACAGGTTATGCACGTAACTATAATTTTGATGACATGTACCGAAGTCACAAGACACCTGCTTGCAGCAAATTTGGTACCGAGGTACTTATGAGAAATGTACATTACCTTTACAGGTCTTTGCATGTCTAAATAAACTGGCAGTACGGCTGGACTGTTTACCGCACCTTTCGCTAAAATCTGATATGCGACAGGGATTCTTGTCACATTTAAATAGCTCATGTCGTCGTGTACTGCGGTCGACAGTACACTTGTCTTGACCCAAGGTCACCTGGGTCTCTAATCCCCCTCGCCTGCTCCAGGAAAATATGGGAATTCATGTGGAGTCCTTTTATTGCAAGATGGAAAAAAGGAAATTCATTAGGGAAGATGGGCATTTTTAGGGAAATTTTGTCAATTTTGAGGGAAAAAAGAAAAAATATGGCGGGCGGATGAAGACACAATATGGCGGCTCCCCTGAATCCTAATCCTGTCCCAGGTCCCGTTGTCTCCAAATGAACATTCCCCTACTTGTGAAGTTTTCTGGTAATTTTAGACGTTCTGAGTTATAATATGTCGTAACAAATAGTTTACAGCTCATCGTTACAAAGTTCCATGAAAACATAGGGTGGCAACCCCTATTTACTTAATGAATGGGAATAATATTACCAACCACGTTTTCAGAATTGCAAGATCTCCGCCTTGAATATCACAATTCACCGAATCGTTACTTATTTACGAGTATTTTTTTTCATATCTTTAACGGGGCACCTTTCAAAATTAGATTTTTTTTTGTGATTGTAGGGCTTCCTTCAACTCTAAATAAAAATTGGTTTGTAGGCTTCGTTTAAGAGTTACAATTACCAGGTCGTACGCTATAGAAATGACAGATACGATAGGAGTTTCCCTGTTAAAGTATGCAAATTCTTCTCCAGCTGAGACTGAACAAGGCTTATCTCAGTGGCCTCCTTACGAGAGGCCTTATATACCCGGATGGTAGTTCATGTCGCTAAATTTAATTCAGTGGGGCTGCCATATAAATATTCTGGCCTCTCGTCGTTTTGACCAATTAAAGTCGGCACTTATAAGGTTTAAATTTAAAAAGAATTAAAAAATGTGGGGTACAAACATTTTAAAAGTCCTGAAATATCGGCAGGGTGGGATCCGAATAATTTTAATTCGCCCTTTAATTTATGCACTAATATAATATATATATATATAATATATATATATATAATACTCGTGTTTTCTATACATACGTGTCTATATATATAATATATATATATATATATATATATATATATATATATATATATATATATATATATATATATACAGCGTGTATAGAAAACACGAGTACAAACTCAGGCACGTAATTGGTGACTGGAACAGAGGAACGTAAGAGCGAGGTCTTGAGAGTCGATGAGGGTGATTTAGGTGAGTATGGATCTGCACCCGAACGAAAGGGTGAGGCAAACGGGAGAACCCTGAGGCGAACCGGGTTAAATTACCGACCAGGTCACCCCCGGATGTTCGTATGTGGGTATCGTGCCGGACGATGCTGCTGGTCGGTGGGTTTTCTCGGGGTTCTCCCGTTTGCCCCACCCTTTCATTCCGGCGCAGCTCCATACTCACCTCAATCACCCTCATCGACTCTCAAGACCTCGCTCTTACGTGCCACCACACTCTCTTCACGCATTCGGCGGAGACTCCCGCTGAGATCCTACGAGTGCGCGAAGGGTTGCCTAGTCACTAGGCCATGCTATTGCTACCACTGTACCATTCGTTTGCGATTTAACCAGAAACGGTGGGTCCTAGAGAGTTGCAACAAAGGGGATTTATTTGCTTTTTACGTCGTCCTGCTTCATCCCAATGTATCTACAGCCAATTTAACCTCACGGTGTACCTGTTTCATGCAATCAAAGGGTGCCAACCCCTATAATGTACATGATGGGGGTGTGTACGGCGAACCATACCTTCCGTGTATCCAAGATCTTGGTTTACTTGTTTCCTATACCAATTTGTGTTCTTCTAACGCAAGTACTTTGCCTCATATCCCACGTAATTTCGTTGTCACCCACCGCCTTTAGGGGCTGCTACAGCCCTTATTATTTGAGATGGAACTTGGGTGTTCGATATAAATTTTCCTCTTTTCCGGTCACCAATAACGTGCCCGAGTTTGTACACGTGTTTCTTATACACGCTGTTTATATCTCTTTCCGACAAAAAAAACGTTTTGTTTGTATATGACCAAACATGAATTTAACATTCTTACAAAAAATATTATGTTCACTATATCAACTATAAAATGCAAAAGAAAATGAATTATTTCGTACATGTTACAAAATAATATGCGTTCTATTCCAAAACAACTTTGTCGGATCAATTATATATAAACGAAAACTTGTTTTTTTTTTTTTTTTTTTTTTTTTTGCCTTAAACTGTTAGACCTTTCAGTGTACATTTTATACGACAGCTTAACAGCAAACATGCTAAGGGTCGGATACTTGTGACGTCTGTTCTGAAAGTGTAATGGAGATGGTTCATTTAAGGAAATTTCATACCCCTACAAGATACATCGTTAAACTGTGGCAAATAGGACTGAGAACAGAAAACTCTGTGTAAGTACTTGAAACAGTAGTTTTAGTGCGACGGTCAGAAAATAGTTTCATGTGAAAATATAGTCTTTTCTGGGCAAGGATCTAATGGAAAGGGCGAAAAAATTGTGTGGTGAAAGATTTGTGAGTAACGAAGCAAAGTAATTCCTGCTTAACATTTTGAACAAAAAAAATGTATTTTTATCTTTTAACATTTTGGCAAGTGAGCTAATTTTAAAACGAGAAATGTTTAATTTTTTTATAGTGGTACTACTTATTAAATTGTGGACCTAATTTTGTTAATAAGCATAGTAAATGATTTAAATAATTACTGCGACCATACCAACAGCGGTTTACTTTGTTATAACTGTTTATCAGATTTTGCAGCACCGCAATTGCAAAATAAATGTCAAATATAATTAATTTATAGAAATATATGTAATATCGTTTAACTATACTTGTATGCCAAATCGGGTGGTATGCGATTGAATAGTTCCCGAGATATGACGATAAAGTCGTCATTTTATAGTCTACAGAATGGCGAAGAAATGATGCTAAACAACAGTGTATGTAATGATAGTAATATAGGCCTGTACCTACTGCCATCAACTCGAGTTTGGTTGAAACTTTTCTAATAATTGGGTAGTTATGAAAACTTAAATTTTTTTTTTAAGGTTGCCATCATTAAAATAAGCACCTGAATATTAAAATTATATGACTTAAGATAATGTCTCATAGCACTACTCCTTTGCCATATTTGGCAAGAATTTGTTAGTTAGTTCTGGAGTTATGATGTAAAAGACGGTATTAATGTGCACTATTTATTTAAAAAACGCGGACAACGAGGACATTTGTTCCTAATTTTAATGCTGGCATTGTGAACTGCGAATTTATAAATTTTGGTTCAGATAGTTCTGGATGGTTTTTCAGGACATGGCTTAACACGCACATATTTTAAGTAGCTCCCATTTTTAAAATTAACATTCGTCTTATTTGAAAACGTTGAAAGCAAGGTTCCCTTACAAACTATTATACGTGTCTCAAGTTTGGTGAAATACTTTACAAGGTACAAAACATTTTAAGGGCACTGGGGACATACACGCGCATAGAATTGGATAAGCTGGAGAAAATTCTTGCTAAGTTCTAATTTATATTTATATTGTCATCAGCCGACGTTATACCGCTCTTCTGAACAACATTTTATATTACTTAATGAGTTCCAGGAATAAGTCTTCTCCACTAGCTCTGTCTTTTAGAGAACTTTTGGTTACTGATTACGTATCCTTCCACTACACGTAAACATAAACACTGTCATGTGACTTCTACTTTTATAACTATCAAACACGTTAGTTTCTGTTTGCAGCTGTTCAAAGAATTATGTCATATTGCAGAAACCATTTCCTACGAATGTTCACAATTTAGGCCTATAACAATATTTAGATCAACTTTATAACTATTTGTTACACCCAATATAGCATGTTAAACATAATACACATTAATATTTTGCCACGACGTTTGTTACCACTGTGGTGGAAAAAACACTAGTTTTTAACATATGCCTACCGTAACATTTATTCCGCTAATATTTACATGTATTGGTATTTACTAGTTTATAGGTTTACTGTATTATTTATTTGAATTTATCTGGTTGGACTTAGCATTTTAAGGGGATTGTGGCAGAAATTCAAATCACCTATAGGTATGCTCGTTACACAACTGTGTTTCAAACACCTGCCTCAAAGGTAAAACGTTTTGATAAACAGACGTAAATTTCAATAAGTAACTTCGTCATAACATCAGTTCATGGTTAAAAAGGTATAAATTTTCACAAATTTGACATCCACACACACACACCTGGCCTTCGTAACGATTACAACGCAGCCACCACGCACTTTCAAACACAGCAATCACGATAGATTTAACCCTGCCGTGGAAACACATTTTTATCACAACATTGCAACTTGCCTAGGATGTTTAAAAAACAAGAGTACGAACTTGACGCTTCCTTCTGAAACACGCCGTATGATTACACTGTCGCCACATCACTGCCAGTCGTTAAAAACTGTGTATAATCGCCCGCCATATTGGGACAAGCACGTGGAAGCTGATCAAATTCTGGATTCTCCTATCCACGGGGAAAGCTGATCAAGTTATAGATTATCTTTTCCAAACCACTTCTGCTAACCTGCTGGATTCGTAAGCGTCGCACCAACGAGCTACAGCTCGTTGTGTCGCGCCGTCGCATCTAAATAACATATAATAGGTATTAAAACAATAAAATCTCATTTCAGTTGTAAATTATAATTTCAAACATCATTATTGTTGTAGTAATTTGTATAGAATATGCTGAAATTAATAATAACAAAATGTATACCATTCCTGCTACACATACGAACTTCCTGAGAGAGAGAGAGAGAGAGAGAGAGGGGAGAGAGAGAGAGAGAGAGAGAGAGAGAGAGAGAGAGAAAACGAGACAGAGCGACATACTCCACTTTGCAAGTCGCATTGAACCTTTGTTCCTGATTGAAAAAAAAAAGTGTCTCTAGAGCGGAGCCTAGGCACGGTAATTAGCGCTGATATTTATATCTGCTGCAATGAAATGTGTTTACGACAGTGCCACCTAACAATACAAATATATCAATTGGCAACGTTTAACTTACAAATAGTATACATAAAAACGAAGTTAAAAAATATGATAACTATGAACTATTTCTTACCGGCCGTTGCCAACACGTCGCTGCTCTCACTATTTTTAATTCTTTTTTAATATGAAATTAATATTACAAGATATAGAAGATACTAAGTATATTATTAATCTATTCAAGAACACAGTACTTTAACTTTAATCACAGGGTTATGTAATTGTGGAATACAAGTGACTGAACACAACAGGTTGATATGTTACACCTAAGGTAGTTTTTCAAAGGTTCGTTTGCAAAAGGCCGAAGAAAGCGTGAATGGACAATATCTACTTCGCTCAGCCAAAAACTAAGTCCATTAATATCTAGTTTTCTTCTAACTTCAAACCAGGCACAGATATACTTATTATTTCTTGCAGCGAAGTCTCCTAGTCATGGGCCAAGGACTCATCCCTCTCCTGTAGGTCCCTCCAACTTACTGGCAGGGTCATCTCTGCTCCAGACCTCCCATGCACCTCTACTTAAAAATCGGTGCGATCCCTAACCTCGCAGTACCCCCTCCAGAGACCATCGCCTGCAGTGCTCTTTTTACCACACAAGCACATTCTATATGATGGCAGCTTACTCTTTTCCAACACACATAATAAAAATACCATACAGTGGCGCCAAAGCCATTAAAACAGATTTTAACAGAATTGTAGCCCCTAAATGTCTTGCACAGCGAGCCCGCCACACACTCGCACATTGCAGGAAGACACGACGCTGCCGAAAAGGGGTAAACAACTGTAAAAACAGACAAATTCAAACACATTATCGTTTCCTCGTGATGGAAACCCATAACGTCCTCCACATGCTCATAAAATTACACAAAATTTTCAAATTTCTCAACGCTACTTATAAGCACCTTTTGGTCTTAAAAGAATTCCGAACATCTTCCAATAACAATGTAACCAGAGTCAGAAAGTATACAATCTGATATCGACCAACCCACTTAGGGGCTAACATTGCAGCAAGATGCTTTACTTTCGAAGATAAATAATAAAACTCCATAAAGAATAAGTCTTCCACCCGCAAGGTAACCTCTCCTCTAGACAGATTGTATCTTCAGAGAAGATATGTCTTATGATATTTCTCCAAGTTTTCCGACACCTCTCTCCACAATTTTTCCATATCTTTGGTGTCTACAGATTCCCATTCTGGTCTGTTTAAGGACCAGGCATTTACCAAGGGGTGCAAAACCATCTCCCAAAAAAGAGCTCTGCTGGAATGTGCTTCGTTGCCTGACTCATAACATTATTAAAACACAAACCTAGGTAATATCAACCTTCATCCCATTTACGCTGTGACCCCGATTGAAATGCCCTCAAGACACTCTTCCTTGTCAAGCACAAAACCTCCCAAACAGAAGAACCAAAGTATACCAGCCAAATACTCCCACAGCAGTGCAAGACTCTCAGCCTATGGATCCAGCACATCCCAACCTATTCTGTCGATAAATGAACGTGCCGCACTCTCATAATGGGGTCCGGCGACACCACAACACACCAACATCGACCAAACAATCGTAGATCCACCCTTCACCCTACTGAGATCACAAGCCCGCAAAGCCACAAAAAACACACTATTCAAAAACCAACTCCCACAAAGGTCTCCTGTCAAGAAAAATATACCACTTTACCCATCCTAAACATTTCTTACCTCAATCCTACCATTTTCCATACACTCATTAACTAAATTCCCCTCATAAACACACCGAAAACATTTCCTAGTAGGCCTACTTGGTCAAATAAACCTCACATGGTCCTCATACCCACATAGAAAACAAATCACATCAGATCTACCATGACGATAAAACTCCCTACTATGCCCTACCATACCATACTTTAAACAGGTCACATTCACCTGTCATTTCTGGGACTCCTTCATCTCTACCATTGGCTCAGAGTTCCCTCTCATAGGGCTCACTCCACAATTTCTACTGTTTTACTGTTAAAGGGATATAAATAACTCTCAATTTTCCCGTTCTTAAAACATTTATCACTAGGGTGATTCCCTTTTCTAAAATGCTAACAGACTTCTATACCTATTTTTAAACCCCCCAAGGTCACTTCTACTTGACTAACTAGATCCAAAAACTCCTTCAGAGTGGTAGGTCTTTTAGAAAATTAAAATATCGACTAAACTGGAAGTCCAAATTATGAAACATCAACTCTAATAAATAACACTCCTTTGAAGGGCTCCCAAGTACATCCACTAAACTGATTATTCCCTTGACAAACTCCCTCATAGTTTCTCCTTTCTTTTGCTCAAAGCTCAAAATCTCGGACCTCTTCTGACAAATAGCAACCTTAGACCCCATCCAAGAAAGTAACTCTTTATTCAATCTAGTTAGCTCCCAATCCTCATTGGTAGCCTGTCCAAAAATATCCTGCAAACCCTCGGGAATTCGAAATAAACCAGCAGCATACACGACCCTTCTTGAACACACTTTCAAATTTACCACCTTCCTCAGATTTACCAAAAACTCTATCGCATCGGATAGTTTTGCCATTTTTAAAAACAGGAGTCTACTTTGTAAATCAAAAGGAAAATAACAAAGTAAATTTAATAAAGAAGTTGGCTCACCCATCCTCTCAGAAACAAGCTCACCACTGGTGTTGTTACCCCTCACCATACTACGGGGTAATTTCCTTAGATTATCAATGGTGGCAGACTCCTCAAAATGGATTCCCGATTCCCCTAACACACTCTGCAGGCTCTCATTGGTAAAGTACTGCACCCATGCTGTCCTTGGCCTTGTACTCATCATAAACAACAATATAACTATCACTAAAATTACCACTTGTACTAAATTTCCTTTTATGATTAATAACCTGGAACCAAATGTACAAGGTACTTTGCACATACCCTAACAACTCAAGCAGAGTTGTGCAAAAAAAATTCCCTGTTTGCCTCAGCTCCCGGAAGCATAACCTCAGCCGAATCCACTTTCTGCCTTCTTACTTACAAGAAACAGGGAAAGGGGAAGGGTCGCAAAACAAACACCAGGAATTGGAGCTTTAGTTGAAATTTTGATGCCTCTGACCTTGTCCAAAAGATCGTGTATGGTTCAAATACTACCAATAGCATAACCAATCTTAAATTTCAACTTTGTTTTTAATTATCTTTTCAAAGAAATTTCACACTACTATTTAGTAACTTCCAGTACAAATGATTTCCTTCAAATACAGATTCCTTCCTTTTGATTCCATTTAAAACACACACAAAAGTTTTAATATTTCGGGGTACACAATGACTTAAATACAATACATTTTCCTTCACATTACTTCCCTCTAACACACTTTAGAATTTTGCTATAATTCTGACTCTACTTTAGCCGAATAATACAAGCAAAATCCTTTAGACTAGGTACCCATTTAATATGTTTCCAGGATTCTTTACCACATTTTCCAAAAATACAAAACTTTCCTGGGAAATATAATTACAAATTTGTTCACTTAAAACTATACAAGCACATTAGAGACACACACCAGAGGTGAATGGTCTCAACAAGCCTTTTCCCCGAATATTTCAATGCAATTTTTATTTCCTTCGTTCCCGAAGAAAAAAAAAAATCCACATACACACAATTCCCATCAAGCACAACAATTTATAGATGAACAGGGCAAGGGATACTCTCCCTGCCATACCATGTTCGTGGCAGGACTCCCCACTCTCCAACCAATCATTCACCACAACACTCAAAATCACCATCAACACACACACGCTGAACAGCACTTTCCTCAAAATTAATCAAACTGTACAATTTTATGCTCTTCCAACTCCGGAACTCTTGTTTTCTCCAAGTTAGTGCTGCATCCGCCTTCATAGAAAAAATACTGTCCCAGGAACTCTCTACTTGTACTACTCACTTTCCGCGAGTTTAATGTTCAACACGACTTACTACCGGGATACCTCTCCATTTTCGTTCTGAACACCAGAACTCACTTCTCTCGAGTCTTTCAGTTCCATTTAGGGATTAAATTCACACCTTCCACTACCACGGCCGCAAAACTCCTGTCATTTCCTCCACAGTGTCCTCACACCTTATCATACTCTTCCAACCCTAAATACCTCATCATTACTACTTTACTTTCACAGCTAACCCTTTTTTTTTTTTTTCGAAGAGACTCGCGTTCCAACACAACACAAGTTCAACTAGTCTGGCAAAATCCAACATCACTGAGAGCAAACCGATAATTATTAAGTACCAACTTCACTCAACCAAATTCTAAGTCCTCACAAGAAGCATGAGAAAATGTATAAGTATCTACTTCACTCGGCCAAATTCTACGCAAGAGGCACAAGAAATTTGATAAGTCCCGATTTCACTTGACAGAAACTAGGTCCATTAATGCCTCGATTCTCTTCTAAGTTCAAACTAGCAACAGGTATACTTAGCATTTCTTGCAGCGAAGTCTCCTAGTCATGGGCCAGGGAGTTATCCCTCTCCTCTGGGTCCCTCCAGCTCGCCGACTGGGTCGTCTCTGCTCCGGGCAATTTTTTTCTCTACTCTACCTTAATCTAAGTGTTAGGGTAAAGGAAGCCTGAAGGTAGGGAGGGATTTTATTGCGTGTCAGGGCTACCCCTACAAGGGAAGGTAGTCATGCCAGGAGGCGTGCATCACGGCGGAGAGGGATTGGGCAGCAATGGCCAGCAATTGGGGCTATGACTACCTCCCTAAGTGGCCTATAGCTAAAACTGTAACTAGCAGAGCAAGATAAAAAGCGCCAAGAGAGACGTAAAAACCCTTGTGATAGGAAATAATTCAAAATATTCATGCATTAAATAGAAAGGCTACAGGAGACAGAATGTTTGGAAACATGCTCCTGTTAGTGTGGGTGAAAATGTAGTAGAGAGGGGCCAGGAACTTGATTTGTGAAACTATTTAGTTATGGACGAGGCGCTGGTCTAACTGATCCAGACCACCCACACACACTTCTACTTATACCCTCCAGAGACCATCACCTGCAGCGCTCTCTTTACCGCACGAGCGCCCCCTATACGATGGCAGCGCACTCTTTTCCAACACACATAATAAAAATACAATACAGTGGCGCCAAAGCCATCCAATCAGATTTTAACAGCATAGTCGCGCCTAAATGTCTTGCACAGCAAGCCCGCCACACAACTACGCATTGCAGGAAGACGCGACGCCGCCGATAAAGGTAACACAACTGTAAAAAAAAAAACACAAATTCAAACACATTATCTTTTCCTTGTGACGGAAACCCGTCACAAAGTAGATCATAAGCAGGGCTTTCAAATGTGCTCATTTTACCGTGAACAGCCTACACTCATGTCGTATTTTACTGAATAAATATTTTGTATAATGATATGCAGTATTTTATTTATTTCAATAACCCCGGCATTAAATAAATATAATTTTAAATAAAAAGAATTACATTTAAGAATAAATAAAAAATAAAATATGTCAATTTTCATGACATCGTCACCATTCGGTACAGGTCAATGGCAGTCTTGCCGACACTAAATTTTCTCTTTTGGTTGAAACATGAGTTACCAGTGTGGTTGTAGTGGGCAATACTATAAATGAATGGTCAGTAGATGTAGCATGGCGACGGAGGTGGCTGGAAGGAGTGAGGGCCTGCCAACTAATTAACGAAGGCCGGTAACTGACAAATTAAATAGCCAATTAAAAATATTGGCGAGGGTGATCGTCGTGGGACCTCCTAAAATGCAGATTTTTAAGATAAACTTTTAAATCTTTTTTTGTGATTTTTAAATAAATTATGTTAACAACCTTTTAATAACTTTTTTATAATTTTTGGGATACAATTTTTTTCATGGTTTGTATAATTTTTTGAGGTTCTTTATAATTATTTTGGGTTCAAGGTCATCCAAGGTCATGAGTACAGGGTCAAAGTCAAGGTTACCGGTCAAAGTCTAGGTCACCCATATCCAATATGTCTGCATACTGACCGGAATGACAGAGCTTGAACAGCGCCTGGCGCCTTTGCCCCGTGCCCTTGTGCTAGACTCCCCATAATAATTATACTAATATAATTATTGAATTTAGTTTTTTTATTTTTATTAAGACATCCATTCCTCACGAACTAGGATACGCCCATCAGGCGTATATTTGACAATATAGTGTAATTTTTCTCACAGCGCTTCCATCTTCATCGAAACTCTTGATCTGACAGCTGTTATGTCACTGTCTACCAATTATCATCATGCACCACAGCAAGCTACGCCAGTTGGAGTATCTTATTCCACGGAACAGTATAGATAAAGTATGCATGAAAGATACGGCTTGAAAGTCTACCTCAATTTCATACGATAAGAATTGGAGTATCTGTATATCGCGAAAGAGTGAGTGAGTGCAGATATTTGGGAGGCTCTTAACAGCGAAGTCTTGAGAGCCGTTGAGGGGTATTGAGGTGAGCATGAAGCAGCGCCGGAATAAAAGGGCGGGGAAACGGGAGATCCCCGAAAAAACCCGTCGACCAGCGGCACCGCCCGGCGCGATTCCCACGTGCGAAAATCCGGGAGTGGACCGGCTGGAGATTGAACCCGTTTCGCCTTGGTGGGAGGCGAGCAGGCTAACCGCTCAGCCACTGCGGCTCCATATCGCAATAGACATCAGAATGTATGCTACGGGTACATGTGATACCCCAAAAATTTCAACGTACCGGAAGGCGAATTGCTTACATTTACTGTAAAAGAAACTATCGAATTGACACGCTAGACAAAAATAGCGATTATTAAAAAAATAATCGCCTTTAGTTATTATTATTTGAGAGCAGTATTTCGTAGTATGCAATTTATTTTCTTGAATCGGTGATTTACGTAAATTTATATTCTTAAACATATACGTTTTTCAATATTTAAAAGCATGGGATTATATTACCGGTGGAAGTAAAAAAGTACTAATACAGTTTTACACGCATGCAAAATTTAATTCCGTGCATAATAGCATTGCTGTCCGCCACGTTAGATTGCTCATGTATTTGTTGCGGATTATAGAGCTGGCACTCGAAATGCGAACAGCAAGCTCCAGTATAAAAGTAATTTTAGAGTGTTATTTGCAATTTATTTTCGTTCGTTGCCAATGTAAACTGGACGTATATATATTAGCTTTAGTATTTTATAATTGCGTTTATCTTTTCTCCCTCGCAGGTACTGCGAGGAGAAAGAAGGCCATTAAATAAACGAATAGCTTCGCAGATGAGATATCCTCTTTATAGATCCTAAATCCGGAGCTGCGCACGGATCGATTCCGCTTTTCCAAAACGTTCTTGCTTGTCTTTCTCTTTTTTTTTAAAATCACGTTCTCATTTATTTTGCGAAGCAAATGAAGGCGAGCATACAATCTGATCGTTCTTTTCAAACCGATATTTATATCTATCGAACAAAGATTCTCTCTCATGTGTTTTTATGCTGGAAAATTGCGATGGTATCGCACTAGGTCTTCATTTGTTAGTCTTTTGTTCTTCTCGCTTTGCAGGCCAGTGCTTTCATACATCATTGTTATCCACTTTTTAACGCATGGCGTCGGTTTCCCATTTTGCTGTATTCTAATTAGATTTTAAAATATATTTTCCTTTATTCTGTGTTCTTCTCTCCTTCTATCCTCTCCCCCCCCCCCCTTTTTCCAAAAACACGCGCCTCGCTGCGCCACATATCCATTTTATCTATTTTATTAAAAACATTAAATATTTGTTCAGTACGTGCCCGCTTCGCAATTAATATCAATTTTTCCGCTGCCTGTGAGCATATAGCTCGGAGTTTGGAGTGTGGAGTTTGGCAAGCAAAAGTTTTACACTCCCGGCCATAACAGAAAAGTTTACTCGAACTCTGTTATGAAAATGGGTCGAGGGTTGCGAGTAATAGCTGCTCGTTGTTCTCTATCCCGCTGAACGATAAATTATTTCAAAGTAAAGAAGCTGTGAGAGAGTGTTATCGCAGTAGCTTTTTTACTTTCTTTTGTGTCTTATATCATTCCTGAGAGTTATTTAAATAATATCTCGAAAATTGCTGTCTTATAAATAGTTTTCTTAATAAACACAAGTTTGCTTGTTATGGCTTCCTTTATAAGAAAAAGTGGTTTCTTAGAACACTGCCAAAATTAAAATTGGTGAAAACAACTGTTTACCTAAAAGTTGCTTTCACTAGATACAAGAACAAATAGGGTTATCTCAAAATTTTAAAGACTTAACTTGTTCTAATATTTTTTGAAAAGTTGTCTACCGTTCCAAATACGAAGTTATGAACCTTGATTTACCCGGAAACGAATTTCCGCATAGTTCATTTCAGCACGAAGATAATAAAACTCAGCAACAATGAACCATAACTGGGGAACTTGATTAGAAGAATGCTTTCCTTGGTGATCACTTTAACAAATATTAACATATAAACACAATTTCACAAGTCTTCTCTGTTGCCCATACTAAAAACCTCACTTTTACATCTACGATAATGAATAATGAAACATAAAATATGGTAAAACATTTATTTTCTGGTTGATGTTAACTTTCAAAATGGTGTTTTCAAGCAGGTGGCCTGAGGTCATTCCCCTCTCGAACCAGGTAGCACGAACTAAGGCCGAAGTGCTTATATACCATGTCTTCTCGAGGTTTAGTGTGCCACTAGAACTCCAGTCTGATCAAGGAAGAAATATTGGGAAGGCCCCTACAGGATTCTGAGGAATATCAGTAAACTGGTATTTCGGATTTGTCGCCAAGGCTTTCGGGCGAAGCCAAAGGCTGTCCTCGCCGATGGACTGGCACTCTACTAAGGCCCGGACATTGCAGAGTTTGTTTGGGACAAACAGACTTTAGGAAAGGGCAGTGTTACGTGTCGTTGGCTAGCCCCGCGCGAGCAAGCAAAGAGGAGGGCGGAGAGTCGTTATGCGATAGCGGCAGCCACGAAGCAAAGGGATTGTGTTGAATCAACAGGTTGAGCGATAGGCCGGTGGCCGCGTATCGGTTACAAAAAGCTAGGCGGTACGATAATCACGTTTGCGGTGTATACTACTGACCTTGGTTGTATTGATTTCTACATTTATCTCAAGAATACTCTACAGATTACTGTCCTTGTTCTCTCAGCATGACTCGGGGTATATTGAACCTTCCAGATAGCCAGGGCGAACGGTATAAACATTGGGACAGGCCCCGGGCCTGGAGTTGAGTTGTAGTTTGAGTGAATGAGTGGCTGAGTTCCGAGCGATAAAAGACGAGCGGTGAGAGAATTTACCAGCGGAAAGGAAACCTGCGACTGCGAGTATCAAGCAACGAAATTTGCGGCTGGCAGGCAGAACTATTGGACTAGATGCGTGAGTGAAAGACATTACAAATTGTGGCAACAGATATACTGAACACGTCTTAATGATGGGTATGAGTTAACTGACTGTAACCAAACAGAGACAAATAAGAAGTACATTAATTAGAGTTGAAATATGCATTAAATATTGCGGTCACTGTTAAGTAAAAGGAATAATAGAGAAGATGGAAAATTTAATGTTGTAAATAATAAATGTGGGAATAAATTAGAAATCAAATTGGGTTATTTTATTGTTATTAAAACCTCAATCCCTCCTGAACGTCACATGTAACATTATTTATTCGTATTAATTATTAATGAAATATTACTTTTTATAGACATCATATAACTAAAAGTTCTACTGAACTGAAAATAAGGAAATTTTATAATAACACAAGTATAAAATACTTATTATACGGGATATTATTCTGAAATATCTATTCACGTCATCTGTAGAGTGTTTTTCAATATTTTTTTCATAAAGTGTGAAGAAACCAAGTAGGCTATAATCCCTCTTAAGAGTTGTCAGTATCCATTGGGTTTTTGGAAGCAGAATTTAAAAAATAAGGGCAATCCTAGGTACAAATTGTTCACGACTAACTGTGCAGTTTTGAAATCGGCATTTAAAAAATGTCGCTGCCCCTGACGGCATGAATTTTAAATGGAAACGCCAAGTGGCACCGCTCTGTAAATTTGGTAACGAGGAAGGAAAGTAGTTCCAAGACTTATCGTTGAATAACATGTGTTAGGTAAACATTGATGATTACTGAAGCAATTATTTATTTTGCTTTCTGTTTTATTTATTGCATGTGCGTGTAAAAATGAGCTAATTCGTAGGATATTTACTTTTAAAATAATTTTACAGTTTTACTTGACTTGAGAAGCCCCATGGTAATGTAAATTGTACATATGCTTGAAGAATTAAATTATGGGCGTACAAGGAGATCTTAAACAGGGATTTCAAAAGTTCTCAGTTTACCGTGAACAGCATATACGCTTATGCATCTATTGTCATTATACATTGCGCTGCCGTAACACATAAAAAATTACTGTGTCATTAACAGCTCAGCATAAATACATCAATACGGTTAAATGATTGCTCATAGAGTTAGCAAAAATAATTACGCAGAATTGCACATTCTAATTTTTTTTTTTGTATTACCATACATGAAATTGTAAAAAAACTATGCACATACTTGGTGCGAAACTTTTGAGATACTTTAGATATATTTCACCGACATTATTTTATTCCGGCTTCTTTCACAGTGATGTGCTCTTTATCATCGGAAGCACTGCCATATGTTAGCACCACATGCAAATAGTCGCCTCCGTACACTTCATCAAGGCGTTCCTTACTATCTTTTAGGAGATAAAAATTAATCTTCACTATCTTAAACCAATATAGTAATCAATTTTGAAAACATGAATTGTAATACCTACTTATAAGAACATTTCAATAACTTTTTAAGATATTTAATAACGTTTCATTTTAATATCGAGAGGCAGCTTACATGCAAAGCAAACCTAAACTCATTATAAATCAACGTTCAAACAGTATTTGTACTCTGAACTCTAGTGCAAATTAATGCCTTAGCGAACTCGGTCCATAAAGTCTACATCTTAGGCCCGTGTCACACTTGCCAAATTTTCGCGTTTTAAATATATTTGACAATAAATTTTGATCATGAAATACGACCATTAAATCTTTCATTTAAACAAATAGGATCAAGTGATCTCGAACGTTTTTGAAAGTGTGCCACGTCGTCAATATTTTTGCTTGGGGGACTTAGTATGAATTTAAATTAAAAATTTATTTTCGAAGTGAGATACTGTATATATTTCCGTACAGTCCACTACAGGAAGAAATGTTATGAATATTGTGATTTAGTTTTACTTCTTTGCTAAATTCAAATAAAATTTATCATATATTTAACCTGCGCAATATAATTTAATGTCTCAGATTTCTTTATATTTTTGTGTATTAGTTACTCAAAATAGCATTCATGCTCAAAGACGTTCCATTTTTAATTAATTATATTCATTATCTTATTTCGTTTCCAGCACATATTATACGCCATTTTAAAGTTTCGTAATATCAGAATCGGCTACGTTTCTCGTGCACGATTCTGATTGGCTGAGCCCGGCAAGCCTAAAAATAATTTCAGAATTATTCCAATTATAAAAATATTTCCAAAACAAACCTGGTGGCGATAATGACGGTTCGCTGGTGTCAGAGTTATGCAATATTTAGCCAATTTGATTTGAAGCAATTTGTCAGAAAAATGTACGGCATGACAGGGTCTTTTTAAGTAAGCCCTACAATTGTTAAGGTGTTTGTGTAACGACGAACGGATTTGGCAATGGTTCAGGCTGTATCGACTGTGTAGTCCACGCATGTCTTACTGTACCGATTTTTTTTATTTCCTCTACACTTTAAATATCGTGTCAGTTATGCCACAACTTTTAAGCAGTTTTGTAGAATGCGGCAGACATAAAGTGAAATTTGTCACATGCCATTCTGTAACAATGATAGTTATTGAAAGTCGATTAACAGGTAGCAGAACATTTTATTATTGAAATTAAAACAAAAAATAAAAATACTTTCATTAAAAAAATACGACTGTTAAATAGAGAAAAGCAACATCACTTTTTTCTCTGAAAGTTTGTTCTCAAATGTCACAGCATTTAGAAGTTTGACGCCACTGATAGTTACTGTTAAGCAACGTCACGAACAAAATAGTGAAATGAGTGTTACACTTTTGAACCTTGAGTTTCTGCTATTTCCGTAAAATTAGTCGCCCGCTGGTTGTTTCTCGCATAATTTCCTAAGTTAGTGGAGGAAACAAGGTATAGGGGGAACGACGTCGTAACTCTGGAAGTCATAAAAGCATGAAGACGTGACGGCTGAAATTTACGCCAACTTCTAACGGTATGAATGCTGCGAGAAGTTGGTGGATTCGAACTTTAAAATTAGCCGTGCTTTGTAAGCACGTTCTAGATGGATACAGACTGCTTGTAAACCTATCTTAACAAGTTTTCTTCGAGCGCCAGTCTCACGTTTAATGCATTTACTAAAGGACTTCACGTAACATGCTTAAAAACTGAACCTGCCAGTTTTCTGCAGCTAACATATATTTTGCTCTTATCAGAAAGAAAAAATGAACGTATGAGATTAATTTATTGTAAGATACGCTTATATATATATATATATATATATATATGTGTGTGTGTGTGTGTATGTGTGTGTGTCGCCTTCTAACCCACGCTGATTTGTTTTAAAATGTTTAATTCATTGGATTAAATTTAATTATTCAATAAATTGTAACTTTGGTCAAATAATACGAAATAATGGCAGTGAATACACTCAGTTAAAACAGAATCGGAAAAACAATAATATCTCAAAAACTAACTCTACTGAAATGTGATCACTATTTCGCAGTTCTTTCATACAGAAGATACAACTTAACTGTAGCTATAAAAATAGTTGTATACGATTTATTCCTTAGAAACGAATTATATAAACTATACATTCGATATTTTATTTAACGATTAACCATACTCCGTGCATTAAAAATACATTTCCCAAAGAACGAATGAATAAAGGTAATACATCATGTTATTATTAAACTTAGTTCTGTATAAATGAAATGAATATTCTGATTTGTAACATGTGTGTAATCAAACATTATGTTTCGACTATATTTATTTCTTTGAGTTAATACAGCTGACATATACAAGTAATGCAAACCTACAAAATGCATTTCATTTTTTAATAAAAAAAATAGCAATATTGGCTTACCTTTAGTTTTCTGAGTTATGCTGACTTTAGTTGCCTTACATTCAGTTTATGATTTTTTTAATTTCTGCGAATAATACGTTTCCAAAAAATAGCTTTAAAGCCCTTGTCTCACGTCCCGCCGTTTTAACTGAAGGTTTTCTTAAGCCGTTGTTTTATCACAGATAATGAAATCTGACGAGTGACTTGTATCTAGTTGAACGTCGATATGAAATATATTACTTTAAACATAACGTTATGTTGTTAAAATTTGGCTAGTACTTCAGATATGCGTATGTTATAAATAATTCTAAACAGTAAAAGAAAATATAGAAATAATTTTTTTAATCAAGGGAAAGTACTTTTTTTTTTAATATTTTGTACAGTATTTAAAATGATTACAACCATTATACCAAATATATTCAATTGTGTATTTGTGTTAATTAACTTTGCGGTGGTAACATTTTGGATAAGAGAAATACTTTGAAAATTTAAGACTTGATTATGACACTTTTTACGTGTTTTGATAAATTGAAATTTATTATAAGGTATAGCTACGCCTCCTACCTATTTTCTTCCCCATTACAATATACGCCCATTCTATTTTGTGCCTGTCATGAGTCATGAATCGTTACAAATTAATAATTCCTCCACTTCTAGAATTTTTTATATTATTACCGCTTAAAATAAACCAAAAAGTTATATTCTGCTTTTTTGCATGTAACATAGACTGAAGCCTCAAAGTTATGGAAATTGTCCACCAAATTTTAAAACAGCTAAGTTTCAGTTCAGTTGTTTTAGAGCTTTCCTCTAAAAAGATCATTATATTATTGTAATGAAAAATAAATTTCCATGCTTTTATTATTAGTCGAACATCGCAGTTTCACGTCCTCATAAATGTGAGCAAGCATAACATTGTGTTAGAATAAAATTGTGCAGCTGATTAAAGAACACCGGGCTAAGAAGCGCTATGTTGACTCACTGCCAGTAGCAAACTCTGCCCAATAGTGTAAAGGTTAGCACATTGTGTGACAATGGGGACAGTCTGGCCAATAATGTAAAAGTTAAGTTTTAACTAACTTTTTTTTTTCTGGTAAACATCCTTTTCATTTTCTTGTCAGGAAGCAACCTGAGAAATTGAGACAGTTGGGTGAATTATGAAAAATAAGTTAGTAAATAAAGTCGTAAGCTGGCCAGTGCACACCTAATAAATTACTTCATTGCCAAACATACACATATTTCCGACATTCTGATTTTAGATGCGAATGCGTTCACGGCAGTAAATGTCTGTTAAGTTTATTTACATGGAATTTGTTTGAAAAGGTAGGGTAAGAGTATTAGATAATTTGATTAGATGCATACCCGTATTGGCAGTTTTATTAAACTCCTGCAGTAAAGTCAGGTTGGTTGAGCTGGAATTAAGGAAGCGGGGCAATATGATATGAAAACGCTTCCCGTGTATTCTAACGGTTACATTACAGAAATGGTACTGTGTGGATATTCACAATGAAGAAACATAGACAATAAATTGACCTACATTTTAGCATATTTGTTACGAACCATTAAGCCGTTCGGTAATTATTATTTGTTAAAATGGAACAGCGAGAAATGTAACTTTTACATATTAATGTGTTCGTTATGATAGTGACGTCTCATAGTTCGGTAACACAGTGTTGAAAATATATTCCCATATCCGACCCTTTTTTCCCCGTACAAGAAGAAGTTCAGTGACCACAGAGTAAAAAATTCTGTGAACAGAACGGAAAATTTCTGGTAATAATACAAATGCTAGTACCTTAACAAAAAAAAATTGTTTTGTAAATCTGTTGCATTTTTACTTGTGAAAAAAAAAACAGGATTTGTAGGACTACAGAAATTTTCTTTCAGTAATACTGGCACTTTGTAAACCGCTGAAAATCTCTTCGAACACGCCCAAGTTATTTGTACTTAGCAGGTGAGTTGCCAGTTCCACGAATTTACTCAATTCGGACAGATATCTCAACATAGTAATGAAAATGTTGACATGTGCTGAAATAGCCCAAGGCTTTTTTTTTTTTTTTTACATTAAATGGCTATTTGTAGATTTATTTGGTTTAAAATTATTTACTTTTTTTTGTTAGAAGCTGCAAATTTTATCGAAATTAATTTGACCATACAGTGAATGGAATACTTGTAATCCAAATACTTAGATTCGACATATTAAAATTGTGTCGTGTGAACTGCCTATATTTATTTCACATAAAAATTGCACATAATCAGTTAAACATTGGACAGCATTTCAGACAGAGAAGGAGGGATGCACCTTAAAGAAATTGTGTAACTAAAACTGACTACTCACATTGCCGTAACTCTACAGGATTTTTTGTACAAGTACTGAATATATCCGGTAGACTTTTTAAGCAATTTTTTGAAAAGCTTTCAAATAATTTTTTAATAGTTACCTAGCATATTGTTGGCAACTAGTTTCCAGCATTTTTTTTCTGTGAAATTACACAAAAGTTTTTCTGTGCCAATTTTAACTTTTAATTAAAAGTCGCCATTCTTGCATACGACATCTAAAATGGGTCGGGCACAAGTCTATTCGAAAGTCATGAGCGAAGGGTGAAGTTATGAACCTGAGGGGCGTCCTATCGTGATGGCTGGGACGCAGAGCGGTTGAAGGATGAAAACGTCACTCGACATCAGATGGCTATCTCACCGGCTTCCTCGTTAATCCGACAGGCAAATACAATGTCTACTGCCGTGCCACGAGGGGGAGAAAATGCAGCTGCCCGCTGCTGCTTGCAGAGGGCAAAAAAGGTCGGATCACGGGTAGATGAGAGTTATATTTAAAGGCGTGCGCGATGAATACCCAGCAGCGACCAACGCCATTTAACTTCCATATTTTAAAACTGTTACATATATATTTTTACGTAGCCCTCGTCGGTTACGTCACCTTCGTCCCCGTGTTTACAGCTATCATAAACTTCCTGATTATTTACGTCCTTATGCTCCAACTGCAACCGCGTGTGTGTAACGCCACTGTTAGATGATAAATTAAACCGAATTCAAAATACACGAACGTCATCCAACTGTAAAAAAAGTCAGTGTACAGGTACAACTGCTGTGAGGTGCGAACTCCTATACAAAAAAATGTCATAGAAAACGTTATACAACTATTGTCCTACAGTAATTCATAAGTGAGGTAGGTGAAATTGAAAATCGATATTTCAAGTGGTTTTTATTCAACGTAATAAATCCTACTTGTGATGAAAGAACGTCTCTGTGTATACTCTTATCTCGTATCGAGATCTGAAACCTGCCAACGGTTGTCGAGAAAGGTCATCTCCATCCATTGTGAAAATAAGGGGTGCTGTGTTATGTCGTAAACAAGTGTACATTAATGTACAAAAAGCATTACTTCGGTGTATCTCTCAGGCGAACGGTTGCCGAGAAAACAAACCATGTTTGTAAGGGCACCCGGCAGGCAATCGAGTGAGACCGGGGTACATACATACATGGAAACACGTACACATACCTGTCTTTAATTGTTACTATGACAGCCTGAAGACGGCAGCTGCGACGTCAACTGACAAGTCGGGAAGACGATGCATGACGCGCATCGAATCCGAAAGTCGAGAAAACATTGAAAACGGCCGCGAAAGACCTGCGATGTATTTTAACCATTGCTACTCTGGTGAATGCGTCTTTAAATTTGCAACCATGGTGGGAGGCAATCCAGAAAATCCGATGATACCTAACAAAATCGGGGGATAGAGTTTGGCACTGCAGCTCCGAATTATCGCCTACATTCAAAATTCAATTACGCTACTCGATTGTCAAAGGATCAACGAATATGTTACGTTGAGCGAGGACTGTGAAGCATCGTGCAAGGGGCGGGGGAAGGGGCATAATAGTGAGTTCGTTTCATCGCGTCTCATAAATTCCGAGTAGTATAACTTTTGACCAGGAGAAGATACGCCGTTCGTTTAAGTTTTAACCGACAGCTCTCGTTAAGATCAATCGATTGCGTTTATAAAAACTATGTGTGGCGTGGTTAGGGTGAAGTTGTATGTATTTAATGTAAAAAAAATTAAGAAAACTTAACACAATGTCGTTCAATATTCGTCAAAAAGCCAAGTCGAAATACAGAAGTCGTGTGCGGTTGGAAAGGGCATCTCGAATTTAATCCAGTGATACCCATAAAACCCCGTATGATCGAGTGATGCGCTGCTGGGAACGTAAAATAAACATAAAGGCGTCCGAGCTCGTCAACCTATACGTATACATGCAACATAAACGGCCGTGTCCCCTACACAGCCACACCCACTTTTTTTTAACGTTCCTGCCATACGCCGGGCAGCTTGCCGGCGAACCGTTACATACACGTAGGAACGACCTACACATGCACAGCCTACCAAAGATTCAAACCCGGGAATCGTAGTGTATGAAGGCTTCTCAAGAGGGCGTGGGACGTAAAATTAACTCCTAATACGTTTATTGGAGTCCACAAGATTTCGAAAGTTAACACGGAGAAACTAAGGAAGTACAATCCAAGATATAGCCTATTTGCAGTATATTCGCTCATTTTTAATCAAACCTTTGAAAAATCAAACCGTGTATGGCGGATTTTCTTGTGTCATAAATACATCACAACAGTCTTAACACATAAGTATTTAATTGTTTTGTTGAATTTTTTCGCTTATATTTGATCTATTAATTATAAATTATGTTTATAATTAATATAAATTAAACATGAATAAAATATGTATTTTAGTAACGCATAGTAAAAAATAGTTCTCGCGTAAAATATTATTAAACAGAGTGCGCAAATTACAGTGCGTTGACCCTAAAGTGTATTTTCTTGACTTAGTTAACTTCTGTTTGCATGAGCGAAGGAAATACCTCGAAGTAGAACTTAAGTAGGGCTTCAGAAAAGTTGGAAGTCACTGTGAATCGACTGTAACAGTTTTTGCCAACATTGCAGACGAATGTTTTGTAAGACATGTGCATTTATTTCGCATAACATCTTGCTTCACAATAACGTGTTAACATCTGTGGCAGAAAGCATCACTTTGGTAAAAGGATAACTTACGAAATTAGTAAAAATTACTGAAGAGTACCTTTTCTTCGCATATACTCCTGTGGCGACTATCCCTGCACATCGAACGAAAACTAAAACCGACGGAGCCACATTCAAGTTGAGAAAATGTTGGCCGTTTGGGACGACTTATCTTTGCTGCGACGGGGGTGTGTTTGACGAGCTCCTCGCCTCACTTCCGCTGGGCGGACCAGCAAGTGTGGGCGCCGCGGGGTGTCTGCCGCCCGCGAAAACTTGGGCTGCCTTCCCCTCCTGTGTACCTTGACCACGTGACGCCATCCAGTCACATACCACCAGGGTGCCCTTCCAGGACTTCCGTATATCGACGGAGTGAGATCATTTTGTATTGTTCTCGGTGGTTTTAAATAAAATGTAAATAAAGGTGTCTCGCCCAGGTTCTGGGAGACAGCATAGAGGATTCACTTGGGCAGGAACCGCTGTTCCGCCAACATTTAAAAAAAAGGGAGCCCCTTGCTGCCATTTTAAGTTAAATAAATAATTATAAAGCCATATTTGATATATCATGTGAATTTTGGCAAAGGCATATTTAATTACTATGCAAATATTTGGGTAAATGACTATTTTTATACTAAATGTAATCAGTCGGAAAATTATATTTTTGTATAAAGTTTATTTCTTGTGATATTGGGGAAAAACTATGTAAATTATTTGAATTTATAGTATAAAAGCACGGCAACGAATATTTCAAACCTTTTCACTGGAACCAACCCAAATCCCTTTTTTGACATCATTGAGGGGCTCTCGGCTGTTTTCCAACTTATTACACCTACATTTAGGAAACAGTTGAGACAAAGACCTCGTCCTGTGAGTGTTGGCAAACACCATCACACTCCTTTGACTTCCATAAAACAGTAAAATTAATTAACGTCTAAAGTGTTAATTTATGTATCACATTTTAACGACCTTGACCACGGATAATGTCAAATGTGTAAATATAATTTTTTATAATCTGTTCATAGTAAACTGAGCACTCATGAAAGCCTTGCCCAAGATTTTCTTGTTTGCACATCTCCTATTCTTCCATCATATGCAATATTAACTTTATCATAGGCCATGATCACTTTAGCCATGCGTACGTCAAGTGAATATGCGTAATTATAAGACAAGTAAATATTTCACAAAATTCCTCATTATTTCATTAATATGTATTAAAAACCCAGAAACAAAGTAATTAATTTCATAACAACAAATGTTTACGTAACACTTTTATTTCAACGTTAAAACATAGACCTACTTGCTTTCCATCGTTACCAACTTTACTGTGCGCATGCCAGTCAATGTGCTCGTAAAAATGTATGCAGGTAGGGGCAGTGATATTTTTCAAAGGTCCGTTCAAAAAGTGCTTAATTAACATTGAATAGCGTATATAGTTGATTCGCGATATCTTCGGCCATTTCTGAAGCCCTGCTAAAGTTCTACTTCCAGGATATTCCTCCGCCTCGTGCAAACTAAGCTTAACTAAGCCTGAAAGACTATACCAGAGGGACAACGCACCAGATTCGTGCGCACTCTGTTGTGACAGTATTTCGTTTAAGAATTATATCTTACTAGGTGCTACCAAGAGTATTGTCCCCACTAGTACACTCAGGGTGTAGGTATTGTTCATGCATATCCAAAACCAACACACAGACATGCAAAACCATAACATTTATACTCTTGAATAATTCGTGACGTCCCTGATAACCAACAGTGTCCACAAATTCAAAGTCCCAATCCTTTATTTTTAGTACTCGAACCTCGCAATCACCACTTTTGAAGTATAGTTCCACGAAGGATATCCCAATCCTAAGTTCAGTGTTTCTGACAAATAGAAAAAAAATTCCTCACTTGCATCTGTCAGAGAACAAAATCCTTATTCTGCAGGAAATATCCTAAGTCCCGCCTCACCACTGCTGGAGACTAAGTCCTCACACACTATCCTGCAAAATATTCTATGTCCCTACTCACCACTGTCAGAAACTAGGTCCTCACACACAATTCCACAGAATAGTCTAAGTCCCGCCTCGCCAGTGAGAAATTAACAGAGTCCCACTTACACTTTGCTTCTGCATCGTAGAGCGAACGTTCCTGCAGAATCTCCCCGTCTGCTGGTCCAAGTCCCGGAGATGCCGAAAGTCTCCCTCTACCAACTGGACCTATCAGGCTCCCAGTGCCCCATCCAACCAACGCTCCCAGGTACTCGGTGACGATTCTTCCCGATTTTTATTTATTTTTCTAACTATCCTATAACTAAGTGTTAAGTGAAAGCCTGGTGGGTAGGGCGGAATTTTATTGCATCTCAGGGCTAGATCCCTTACGCCTACAAGGATAGGAAATCATGCAAGGAGACGTGCATCGCGGCAGTTGCGACCATGATCACCTTCCTAAGTGTACTTATAGCTAAAATATCACTAGAAGAGACTGGGAAAAAACCGGCATAGACACCGTAAAAACCCAGTCGATAGAATAGAATTCAAAATTATTCATGCATTAAATAGAAATGCTACAGGAGACAGAGAGTGTGTGGAACACGCTCGTGTTAGTAGAGATTAAAAAGCTAGTAGAGAGGGTACAGGAACTTTAATTAACCTTTGCCTAGGCAAGTGGGAGAGACGCTAGCTTAACCAGAGCGGGTTTGCACCCCTCTCTGGTGGGGGAAGTGGCACTATTGGGCGACTTACCCCCGATCCCCCAGTAGAACCTGAAAACTGAAGACAAAAAAAGTGAGTTGCCCCGTAAGTGTCAGCTGGGCCAGCACTTACTGGTTTGTCGATGTCTGGGAAGAGACGGTACAACCTGTGAAACGAAATGAGTTAATAATTAAACTAAGTATAAAAAATCTTAAGTGTCTTATAATAACATATGTCCTCGGGGACATATGTGTCTAATTATAATGCTGTGCTACCTCGCAGTGAGCATGCCTCCATAGCCATAGGCTGTAATGGAGTATATTTCCACCCATAATGCTGTGAGTGCACGGAGCTTCGGCTAAGGAAGGGTTGATTGTTGACGCAGGAGTCTCCCCGATTTCTAGGCTACACCCTTATTTATATTCCCTGGTGGCCCCCTCCACGCACGCCCCCTTCTCCAGAGCCCCCAGGCCCTGACATCAGCGTAATCTTTACCAACCACATTTTTAATTAGAGCAGTACAATCGCCAATAACACAAATGTTAAGGCAGGTGGCCCCTTGACACTCTGCGCTGCAATCCGTCTAACAGGCATGTACTGCGGTGCAGACGCGACGCCATGGGTCAAGATCCGGAGATATCCATAATTGATCAGCTGAAAAAGCAAACGATCTTACCATCACACAATCAAATCCATTCAACATTGGTGATAGTGTTAACCCCACCACAGGCATTATAATCAAGGCATCCATCATGCTGATACCACATTATTTGGCTCAAATTCAGTGGTAGGTCTTCTATCAGTACACGAAGCCAACGTAGGTTTTCCATTTCCCAGTAATGAATCTTTTGTCAATTTACATTCCCATGATTTGTTAAAGTGGTTTCATCGGTAAACAGTGCCCTGCTCATAAACTCATGGGCTTGCTGCAGAACCCACTAACAGTATTCCAGACGATGTTGAAAGTCATCGCACTAAAACGCTTGATGTAGCGAGATGTGGAATGGGTGGTAATTATGCCTGTGAAAAATGTGCAGCACACCCGTTCGACTGATGCCAATCTGGCTTTCCATGTCGCGAGAACTGGCATGAGGGTTTGTTGCAACAGCTGCAGGGAGAGCTACGTCTGCTGCTTCATTTGTCGTTCTCTTGCGTCGAGCATGCTTTCGTGGCGACAAACTTCCAGTCTCGCTAAGTTTTCTAACAGTAGCAGTGAAAGTAGTACGTGTTGGATGAAGTGTATTAAAGAAACGTTCGGCATTAAGCTGTTCCGTTCGTGGGGCATTTTGAAGCTATTATCCGTAAATTAATAACATGTCAACCATTTCTTCATTGATGAAAATAATTTTAAATGCCTAGAAATAATGGACAGGTTGAATTAAATCATGTTTGAAATATCGATACCAATAATTTTTCAGTACACTTGTGACATTTAGCGTAACGGACTTCAACACAAGTCGACCTTCTACGTAGAGAGCTGTTCTCGCACACGTCACCAGGACATCACTGAAGAAATAAGGGTTGTATTGGGTAGTGTACTATGGGTGTGTTCGACCTTCAATTTATGTCAACGTTATGAACGAGGCATAAGGACGGGTGCTTCATAAATTGCTTCTGTTTACTCTTACCGGTGACAATAAATCAGTAAAAAGTCATTTGTTAATAGACCGATCTAACGCAACATGTGCAAGACATAACATAGTTGGTTCCTATTTACAAAAAGTATGTTGACTCTCATATCTTGAAAATATGTACTCTAAAAAATATGCATTATATGTATCAGATGTCCCCTTCGAAGTACTAATGCATTTCAAGATTACACTTATATAATTAGCTCTTTTTTTATTTACATTAAATATGAAAGTAACAAATAAACCTGTATAGCAAATATTTATTTGATTAAAAATATATTTTTACCGAGAAGACTGCTTTACTGACCTAGCAGAAATTAGTCTACTGCTGAAACTACCACTGGAATAAATTTTAATTATGCTTATCCCCGTATAGAAGAGGCAAAAAAGAAAAAGGAGAACAGATTAAAAAAATCTTCGTGTTTTCTTAGAACAAGCATGTACAGGCTTAACAGGTTTGAAAAGTGTTTCATTATTCATGAAGTAGAGAGCTTATATAATTTATACCATTCTATAGTTGTAATCCGATAAAGTAATCTGAATACCGTACTTAAGCACCTACCCAACGTTTTAGTATAACTGCGTTTTAACTTCTTATGTAATAATCTGCTTAACAACAAATTACATTGAGAAATTCAGTACTTCATAAATATAAAAATTTAGGAATTCAGATCACGAAAATGTTTTGGATATTTTCGTATAACAAAACACAATATACAAAGAGTACTATGAGGATATTCTTTAAAGCATACAGCGTGAAATACATTCTGTAATAAATACCAACATTTTTTTTTAATTTAATACATTGATTAAATTCGGAGATTAGTATATCTGAAATTATAAATTGCGTCCCTTGGAGGGAGTGAAGAGAAATGGGCGGCTCTAACATTGAAGTCTGGAGAGCCGATGAAGGTGAAACGTGATGAGTATGGAACAGAGCGTAATGCAAGGACGGGGGAAACGGGAAATCCCCCAAAAAAACCCGCCTACCAACGTCATCGTCCGACACGATTACCGTATGTGAAAATCCGTGGATGACCCCGCCGGAAATTGAATCCGGTTCGCCTTGGTGGGAGGCAAGTAGTCTATCCACTACACTACCAAGGCCCCCTTTATCACTTAGAAAATTATAAAATTCCACACATAAAAACTTGGCCATAAATCTGCAATGTTGTGCCCTTGCAGAAATAATTTATGACATATCCTCTTTCAGTGGCAAATGCATTAAACCCTGACACTTGTCAGTAATGGTTTTAATTTAAAAAAAAAATACATAAACTAAACAATTACTTACTACAGTTTCTTTCCGACCAATTCGTTATCACATCAGCGTTCATTCCGAATAGCATCCAAATCGTTTAGTGGAAACATTAATATGCATTATATTATATAAAATGAAAACATTAAATTTAACAGTTATATCTTTGTTTATTCCGAAGTAACTTACTCCCGAAACTTTAACATCAGTAGTATTGGTATCAATGTGTCAACATTTTACTGTCTGCTAAAAATATTATCGTTGTATACTATGCGTCCAAATACGGATGCATCGTGAATCGTAAAAACCAAGAGACCTTATTAAACTACGAAAGTACTCGTAGCGTAATAATTTTATTTGCAGGTAACAGAAATTACATTTTTTTTCGTACTATTTCTGTAACCACGTAAAAAATTGATGCAATAAAATAATACTAACATTTGTGTACGCACAGTAATTATTTTAGTTATTCATAACTTCCAAGAGATTTTCTTAAAAAAAGTCAGTTATAATAAAAACAAAACATTTTCGCTACCAGATTACAATCGGCTACAGTGAAAAAAAGGTTTAAATTTGCAATGTATTTGTTTGACTATATGCAAAGTATTAATGCCTGTGGTCATGCAATGTTTGCAACTCCGTCAAAACTTTTAACTAAATAAAATCGCCTGTCCAAGTACGTCATCCTCACAATGGTTTCATTTAAGTACCAATGTGTTGTATTACAGCCACCTCCTAAAAGGCCACAAATTTTAGTTTGTATATTAAAATAGCGTATATGGAATTTATTCTGTATAATTATTTTTTATCTTCTTTAGGCACACATAATACGCCAGTAGCATGAAAGTTGTCATGAGATACCTTCCGTATTTCAAATAAGTATAACAATATAAATGTTTTCTCTAGAGGACACAAAATATAGAAGTAACCGGGTGTGCGTCATTTGGCCTAAACTTATTGCGCGTAAAAAGTTTCAGAACCGTCACGTGACCTAAAATTATTTGGCGGAAAGTCACTTGACCAAAACACATTTGGCCTAACGCGACTTAGCCTAAAAATATTTGGCCTTGTTTTAGGCGAAATATTTTTGGGCTAAATGGCGGATACCCAAGTAATCTCTCTTCTTCTTGCGTGCGACCAACAAAGTAAGAAGCATGACATGTTTCCCAAACAAATCTGTGGTGTAAGTGCGAATTCGAAATTTTGCTGTTGCCTTGAAGACGATCACAGTACATTTTTTTATAGTATATTCACGATAATGTGAGCACTTTTTGAGGCAGTCTCATCAGACATAATAAATAAATACATTGCATTGTAGGCTTGGACTTTTGGCAATGGTTATGGTGAAATGTATACACTGAGGTTATTATCACGTCGCGTCGCAATGTTTACATTAACAAGTGGCGGAAGGCTATATATTGGCTGCAAGAAAACAGTAACCAGGGCCTCAAGAGTGCTCACTTTACCGAGAACAACCTATATGATTATTTAATCTCGGGTGTCTATTTTCCTTGAGTTTCGCATGTTTTTCTTCTTTTATTTTCTGTGCATATAAGCTAAACACGCAGACAAACTAACATGGGTACCACTTTTTAAGAAATATACACAATTTATCATGTTCTGAACAAACCTACTTGGCGTTAAACGACTTAAATACTGTTCAACAAATCATAATAATTTGAACTACATAATTAAAACCAACACCAGCATTCTTGCAAATAAAATTTACGGTCACTAAAAAAAAGTTATTTCTTGGCGTTCTGTGTCCTAACCAGACGGATGGCGTGCTAATAACGCTAGCGATGAAATTGCACATCGTAAAAATAAACACGACGACATAACAATTATTTTATTGCTCCAACGACTCCATCGATTAAAGGAACTGACTCTACACATGGATAGGTATTTAATCACACAGAATTCTCCATAACAATTTGTGTATAGGGTCTACAACATGTAGAAAATAATGGCATATTTTTACACCGGGGTTGTGCAGTGAAATTAAATATTTTGAAGAAAATTTGCTGAACGATAGGCTTATGCAATCACCCGAATGTATGTCTGGAATGTATTGTAACACCCCTCCCCTCCCCCATTTTTCTAGTAACTTTTAAACCCGACAATAGAACTTCATCAAATTAGGTACACATAAAACATTTAGAAAGATCATAGGATTTTTAAAGTTTTCGATCACGCCGCGGAACTTGCTTTCTAAATGGGGCAGCAATTTTAGAATTTACGACTCTGTGTCATAATTAGGGAAATATTTAATCGATTGTCGCCAAATTTGGTAGGTTAAAATGCATGATATTAGCATTGGATTTATAAAACGTCAATGTTTTTGGCCCACCATTTTGGAAGAGAGTGCAACATGAAAAATAAAGATTTTATGTTATATTTCAATAACTACAGAGCCGATTCCTGCCAAATTTGGAATATAAATAATGCTATTGTAAGCCATGATTACATATTCAATTTAAAAGAATAAGAAACTTTTTCCAAATGTCAATATCAATATTTTAGGTTTATCTTCAATGTCTAATATAGCCTACCGTTTGAACAATTAGGAGGTAGGAGTGTCCCGCCATATTGGTAGGCGTGGCCAGCGGCCATGTTGGTCGGTGCCATCCGCCATATTGGTAGGTGTCACAGCCAGGGCTCGATGCCATGTAGGATGTTCGTCCCCACGTCATCCCTATAAATTATAATAATAAAACAATTTTTCAATAAATAATAATAAACTATTAAAAATTTTTAAATATCTACCCGCAAACTTAAATTTTTAATAATCATATCTTTTAGAGTGTCGTTTCAAATCATAATTCCATTGATCTACTATTTCAAACTACAATTTCAAAGAAATGAAAAAAATTTCAGTCGTGTGACGTTACCTAGAAACGAATTTATATAAATTTCTTAAATAATTTCGGCCCGCCACTTCGGTACCGAGTGCATCAGGACATGTATTAATGTGCAAAATCGTCGCCAGCGTTATTAGCATGCCACCCGTCTGGTTAGGACACAACGTCAATATATGTGTATATTGAACATAAATTTCATTTGCAAGAATGCTGGTGTTGGTTTTCATTGTGTGGTTCAAATTATTATGATTTCTTCAACAGTATTTATTTAAGTCGTTTAACGCAAAGTAGGTTTGTTCAGAACATGATAAATTGTGTATATTTCTTTAAACGTGGTACCTACGTTTGTTTGTCTGCGTGTTTAGCTTATATGCACAGAAAATAAAAGAAGAAAAACATGCGAAACTCAAGGAAAATAGACACCCGAGATTAAATAATCATATAGGTTGTTCTCGGTAAAGTGAGCACTCTTGAGGCCCTGGTTACTGTTTTCTTGCAGCCAATATATAGCCTTCCGCCACTTGTTAATGTAAACATTGCGACGTGACGTGATAATAACCACAATGTATACATTTCACCATAACCATTGCCAAAAGTCCAAGGCTATAATGAAATATATTTATTTATTATGTCTGATGAGACTGCCTCAAAAAGTTCTCACATTACTGTGAACACCTATCGAAAAATTTACTGTAATCGTCTTCAAATCAACAGGAAATTTCGAATTCGCACTTACACCACAGATTTGTTTGGGAAACATGTCATGCTTCTTACTTTGTTGGTCGCACGCAGGAAGAAAGAGCGATTACTTCGGTATCCGCCATTTGCCCTAAAATTAAGCCAAGTATTTTTTTTGCTAAGTCGCTTTAAAACAAATATGTTATGGCGAAGCGACTTTCGGCCAAATAATTTTAGGCCAAGTGAAGGTTCTGAAACTTTTCACGCGAAATAAGTTTAGGCCAAATGACGCGCACCCGGCTACTTCTATATTGTGTCCGCTACAGAAAACATATTTTTTGTTATACTTATATGAAATACCAATCTTATCTCACGACAATGTTCCTGCTACAGACATGTTATGCGTGTGTGTTTCTGTGAATACAATTTTCTAAAGGAATACCCATGCCAGTTTAAGAAGCTACAAAATAATTATACAAAATATGTTCCATATATGATATTTTACTATATACTAAAATTTTGAGTGTAAGTATCCGACACGCACTTCTTGTTTGCCAAGTTTGGTATGAATCGGTCAATTATTTTCCGAGTTATGACAGATAATCTTTATTTATTGGTCTGGTGCTATCTTACAAAATGAGGTCAATAAATATGGTTTGTATCGATACAGTTAATAGTTGTTATATATACTGCGAGCATACAAAGTTAAGTTGGAATTGATTACATGTTTACGAAGATATGGAATTCTAAGTTGAGATAATTATATGGCCGCCATTTTTAAATAAGTGTATTAAATAATTAAAAAGTGCCATTTTACATCATTTACCACAGTAATATTTGTTCGCCAAATTTTGTAGGAATATGTTCATTGTTTAACGAGAAATGACATAAAACTTTATTAATGTGTCGCTATCTTACAAAACGGCTGACAAAAGTGACTGTGTGTTGGCATATATGATGCTTGTAGTAAATACTTTCAGGATACATAATTTTATCAAAATCGGTTAAATGGTATACCAAATAAACCTAAAAAAATTTTGTGGCCTCCTTTTTGAAAATAGGTACCTATTAAAGTTTAATAATGTATGTTTACCTAGCGGGTCATAGTATTACTAACATGCCAAATTGGTGAGAATTCTTCTGATAGTTTTCAAGATATAATGCAAAATATTTATTTTTTCTTTTGGTGCTATATTCCGAAATGGCAGACTATCAACAATATTCATCTCAAAATTTAATACATACATGATGCTGTGCCAGAAATAATATTTGGTTTAAATTGGTTGAATATTTGGTTCCCGAGATATGATATGTCACCATAAATATTGAAATGGACGCCATTTTGAAAGTAAGTGCGCTGCGTGGTTTAAAAAATAAAGGTCAAGTGTCCTTACTACGTATTACATATCCACCGTGTTTGGTGAACTTCGGTTAGGAATGTTGGAAAAAAACAGTAATGGTTAAGAAATACATACTTCTGGCAAGTTTCAAAGCGTTACAAACCTATGTGCGTCGCGTCGACAGCGAAGTCCTTAGAGACGATGCATGCTGAAGGGGCGAGGAATCGGCCAAGACCTGCGGTGAGGAACAACTTCAGCATTCGCCTAGAGCGATCTCGGTGAACAGTGGAAAACCGTAATCAGGATGACCGCACCGAGATACGAACGGTGGTCCTCCCGAATGCGAGTCCAAAGTTTAACCAATGCGCCACCTCGCTTGGTAGCAGCGAGGTAGACGGCATGCTAGTACATGTTAGTTTTATATATGTCGTTGGACCTCCACTCATCGGACACGCCCTGAAGGGCTCAGAACCTACAGTAAACACTCAGCACTCTGGTATAGTCTTCCGGCTTATATTCGTGAACCATCTCAACCATATCAGGGATAATTGACGACTCCCACACGTATGGAAATTTATTCACGGTTTATTCGCACTTTTTGAATCAAACCTTTAGAAAATTACCTCATTTCTGACGTGTTTGGTTATTTCCTAAACAGGTAATTTATCAAAAGCGTTTTATAACTCTGTTCACATAGGAGTATCTTAGTTTTCGTCAAAATAAAAAAAAAACGGGGAGCAAACACGTGTGTTGGTAGTGCCTAGTAAGAAATAGTTCTAATGGAAAATATCATTACAACTGAGTGCGCACGAATTCGGTGCGTTGTCTTTTGGTGTAATTTCCTCGACTTAGCTAAGCTTAGTTTGCACGAGGTGGAGGAATATCATGGAAGTAGAACTTTAGCAGGGCTTCAGAAAAGTGTGAATTTGCCGTGAATGATTCTAACTTCCTTTTCACGTGGCCGTGAAAAACCGGAGAGTTAGTTCTGTATATGGTGTCAGGCAATGCATATACAGAGGACTGTGGAGATAACTAGGTGACTTATATCGCTAAATGATATTACATTTATTTTTAATTAGTAAATAAATATATTTTGCGTGGAGAGTGCACCCAGGGCTAGGCGACACACTCCTAGTAACGGACTTTCAAGTATAGCGAGGAAAACGGAAGTACCCCGAGAAAACCCACCGGCAAGCGGCATCGTCTAGCACGATCCCCACATGCGAAGATCCGGGTGAGAATCCGTTGGGGATCGAACCCGGATCGTCATGGTGCACAGTAAAAATGTTTTGTACTTTTACAAAAAAAAATGCATGGAAAACAGTTGTTGCCAAAAAAAATCAAGGTAACACTACAAAAAAATTTGTAAACTTTGCAATAAATTGCTTGTAAAGTGCACGGGATATATTTAATATTTGTACAAAAAAGTACTGTAACCTTTCGACGGATATCCTGTAGAATTACAATAATTTGTGCAGTAATTCTAAAATTATTTTCCTTCAAATTCACAAACTTTTATTTGGACTTCTACAAAGTAATTCGTCTTTTTATGATACACAGTAGTTTTTATTGTATTCTATATAGGTCAGTCAAGTTGTACGCAACACATTTTCTGCGTCCAAGTTAGGTATGTCCCAAGCTCACTACGACTTTGAAAAGTCCCAGAGGTGTGACGAGAATCGAACCCGGAATCTATTTATTACAAGCAAGTACTCTGTCAACTACGCCACAGTTATATTTGTACGCAGTGATTTATTTTAATAGTTTATACATACTTTAAATAATTTAATTTCGTCCTAATATGCTGTATTTTGCCTTCAACCGAGAGCAGCAAGTTTTTACCGAGCTCGCAGCGGAACTGTAATTAGTTGCTACTTATTTCCAAGGCGTGTGTTGGTACAACGCAAAAAGAGAAAAAGGTGACTTTGTTCATACAGGAAAAACATGAATGCTGCCGATAGCTGTTGAATTTTTTGGTGAAGTTTTATTTTCTTTATCCCTGCATTTGGTTGCTTATTTTTGCCACTTATGATCTTATATTCAAAGGAAGCCATGCAGAACCATGTGAAAGTACTCGTATTTTGCAACACACTTTTTTATTTAGCTGTCTAAAGGAACATTATCGAATAAAAAATATGACTTAATTTATAATTCTGAACATTTATTTCAATATTTATAAAAAAAAAAAAAAAGGTACATATTGGTACTATCGCAGCTAAAATCGCATAAAAAAATATAAAATCTTACCTGTACCGTTACAAAATTAATGTTGCAAACACGTAACTTGGGGGAACGCATTCTTTTTTAACCTGTTTAAACGAACAACTCTCCTTCAGCCAGGTAGGCTACTCTCGGAATGTGTGGAATTCCCGGAAGTGCTGAGTGACGCCCCGTTGTTTATTATGACTTTGTAGCAAAACAAATTCCCCCCCCCCCCCCACAAACGTTGTTCTTCCAATTGAACAAACTCTGTATATTTCCACAATATACTTCCCTCAAAATTTCGTATTTATACACGGATATGTCAGTTCCGTTTACACCATTTTTTTTTTACAGTGCGCCCCTCCTGCTGTTTCTGAAATGCTGTCCAATGTTTAATTGATATGTGCCATTTTTAATGTAAAATAAATAGAAGAATTTCACACGACAGTATTTTTTAAATGACATTCAATTAAATACGTCGAATCGAATTATTTGGATTACAAATATTCCATTCACAACACAGTAAAATTAATCCGGTTATAATTTACAACTCTCAGCAAAAACGTATTGAATATTTTTGAATCAGATAAAACAAAAATACCTATAAAATGTATAAAAAAACTTTTTGGACCATTTCAACACATGTCAACATTTTCATTGCCCTGTCGATACAGCTGTCCGCGCTGAGTAAATTTTCGGAACTGATGACTCCCCTGCTATTAGTACAAACCGCTTGGGCTTTGTTCGAAGAAGTTTCTAGCGGTTTACAAAGGTGTCAGTATTACTGCAAGAGTGTTTCTGTAGTTCTACAAATCCTATTTTTGTACAAGTACAAATGCAACAGGTACACAAAAAAAATATTCAAATATTAGTAATTGTATTACTACAAGAAATTTTCAGTTCGGTTTACAAAAATTTTTTATACTGTGTTGATGATACATGGGATACTACGTCACCGCTGTCCCATTATAAATTGTTATATTTGTTACATGTTATTTTGCAGAGGAATTGCTTAAGACGTCTTGTTGCAAGCGAATGAGAGGATGATGTTTTCTGACTGAACTGTAGCTGCGCCGCCCCTCTCCCCCCTCCCCTCTTTCCAGAACAATTCGATACTGGCAAGTCGAAATGAATTAATCAGACAATGGAAACTAATGTAATTATGAAAACAAAGGCCGGGTTTCTGTTGGCGAGGTGGGTGTGAGAAGGACAGGAGCAAGTATCGATCCCTGGGAATCGAGGTCATGAGAGAGTCTGACTGTATATGTAGTACAGCTATGTCCCCCCGCGAGGTAGAGAAAGAAGGGGGAGTTACACCTCTCACAGGGGGCGGTCAAGGCCGAGGAGGAAGTAGCTCGTACACTCGTCGTTCTTTAACGTCAAGTCTTAAGAAGAATCCTTAGTTAAATTTCTTTAAAAGCCTGAAGGCGACGACTGGACATAGAAAGTATTGCGATATTTATTCCCGGGAAGCTGGATTTCCCGCAACTCACGTATGTTTCAGTAAGATATCATTATATGCGATGCAAACCAATGTATTAAATTAAACATGTCATTTTGCACATTTCTCATTTCGCTTAAGGGTGTCCGATTACCAAAAAAAATATTAATTTAATTTTTTTTACCAAACATTGTTTACCTTTTACGCTTTGTAAGTGATGCCATTCTCCTCGAACTAAACAATTCTACACTTTAAACATCAGTCAAATATTTTCCTGTTTTGCTACAGCCCCATACAAATACTAAAAAAATTGTACTAATGAAAACATTTAGAAAGTAAATTACTTATGTGTACTACTACGGGACACAATCACCAAATAACAGGCCATGTGTATGTTTAAAAAAATGTTAAATATAAACAGATTGTTGCATATGTTTTGCATTTTTATATACATGAACTGTTATTTGGTGATTACAAATGTAAAGCGGTAGCCTATGGCAATAATTTACGTCGTAATTTATTTAATTGGTATAACTTAGTATTTATTATTATCGTTACATAAAAACAGAAAAAAAATGGATTTTACATGAAATCGCTTAAAAAATATAAAGTGTTTTATTCTAGGAAAATGTCATTACATACATATGTACAAGCTGAACAATGTTTGGTACAGTAATAAAGTAATAAATTTTCTGGTATCAAACGCCCTTAAGGAGATTCCTAAAAATGCTATTTTTTTAAAAACCTGTTAAGCAATGTTTTCCTATTTGAATACTTATATGTAATAGGATAAAAGTAAAATGTAACGGCTGTAGATTTTTTTTTTTTCGTGGTTACCATTGCTGGTAAAACTTCGTATAACCAGAACGTTTATTTGCTGAGATACGCGCAAACACTGATTTCACAAACAATTTTGGGGGGCCGCGGTGGTGTAGTGGTTAGACCACTCTCGTCCCACCAAGGCGAACTGGGCTCGGCGGGGTCACGTCCGGATTTTCGCACGTGTGATTCGTGCCGGACGATACCGTAAGTCGGCGGGTTTTCTCGGGGACCTCCCGTTTCCCCCTGCCCTTGCATTCCGGCGTTGCTACACATACTCAACTCGGTTCACCCTCATCGGCTCTCCAAACATCAATGTTAAAAATCAGCCGAAATCCCTTCACTCACTTACTAACAGACAATTATTTCATTAAGGAATCCCCGTGAGAACTGTAGTATACATATATTGTCTTTGTACAACAAGGACGAAACAGGTACTTCTGATGAAAAATAATGATCCGCTTTCCTTCATTACTAGTAAAATCCAAGGCGCATGGAAGGAGAGTGAGTTGACATTCCCAGTTAGATTTCTAGTCTTATTTTCTGGCTGGCACGAGATTTGTATCTTTATAATTATCGAATATTTATGTGCACTATGAGGAATGAAAACGTTATGGCCTCATTAGAGTGTATTATTACATAGCCAATTTTGTTTGTAAAATATTATTGATATATTGTGAATATTAAAGAAATATTGGAATATTTCTGAAAGGGATGATAAAAAAAACATTTTACAACTAAGACATTTACAGGAATATTGCTGGGGATAAGAATTTATCAACTACTCAAAATTTTGCTACGAGTCTACGCGTATTTTCGCAAATACAAGTATGTTCACAGTTCACATGAAAATGTGTATTCGTTATATACAAAACTTTTTTTTAAAACCAATAATGAAACGTTTATAACGACTTTGAGAGCAGTGTAGACATGGGTAACACAGCTATACGCAGCACAATTACGCCAATCACTTGCTTGAAAATATGTAACTCAGAGCATAGAGACGCTGGTGGTGCAGTGGGCTAGGGATGGTCATATCGGAAAAAAGATCGATATTAGTTATATCGGTTATTTTTTAAGTATATTTTTACGATACAAAGTATCGAGAAGAAAAAATACTGCGACTAGCTAAAAAGGGAAATAAAATTCCCTTACGGCTATTCACGATAAAGTGAGCACTTTTAAAATCAACCATAGAAAAAAATCACTGCCTCTGCCTACATATATTTTAACGGGCGCACTGAGTGACATGCAAATAAAAAGTGCTAGGTAACCATCTGTAATAATTTAAATGTTTTCTGTCGCTTTCTTGTTTTTTAAAGCATCTAAGTGTAAAATTTAGCAGATTTATAAAATATTTACTTTTATAAGAATTTCGCATTTATACCGACGCATGAATAAAGTGATGAGGGCATGGTTATGCTAATTTTACATAGGGCGGAAGAATACACAACACGCATACAAGTAGATCTTAAGCAAGTCTTTCAAAAGTGTTTAATTTATCGTGAACCGTTTATATCGCCCTGCATTACTTATGTGCACTTGCGGTTGTTTTGTTTCTAAATTAGGGCTTACCACAGCTACACGTGGCCGGCGAAGAGTCCGTATTGCATTGCATGAAATATAATATAACAAAAGAAATGGCAGGTTTGAATACAATGTTATTGGCAAGGATAGTGTACCGTGAATTTAACAATGCGTTGTTAGGACTATGTGAGGTCTTACAACAGATGAAAAGCAATTTCAGCACAAGCTAAATGAACTATTCACATAGTACAATAATAAGTTAGACATTCGATATGGGTATCGATCCTAATCGCTTATCTTGTAACGATGGGCGAAGTACCGATTGCCGATGGCGCTGCACTTGTGCGCAACGCAGCCGAGCAGCGTAGGTACGCTGCGGGCCAGTTCTACGCAGTGTTGCCAGATGTATAGCAATTTTCGTACTTTATGGGGAAACGCGTTGGTTTGTACGGCGGTGTACGGCTGGAATAACGCTGCCGTACTTTAAAATACGGAAAATACAAGAACGAAGTATTTTTTAATACGTATCTTTTTCATAACATCAATTTTGGATTACATACCAATAATATAAGATATACGGCATAATGCTCTTCAATTTAAAGAAAAAGTATACTTATTTCCATCTATTTTTAATGCAGTCCCCCCCCCCCCCCAATGAAGGTCGTGTTCGCCACATGGGAGGCAAGTTTAGTTTCCTCGATTTAAAGCGCCTGTCACACTGTCAAATTTTTCCATCAAACTGTTTCCAATAAGTTTGGTCAAATAAATTTGGACAGTTATGACGTAATCGAAACGTCATAAACACCGCCATATTTGTCTGAAAAAGTTGGATGCCTTGAGTTTATCAAACATTTGAAGAATGTACCAGTTCTGGAATTTATTTGATGTTTGACGGTGCACGACGAATATGGACGCCAAGAAATTTAAAACAGCGAACAGTCGCTGGAAACGAAATCGGTATGTAGAAGCTGTCTGTGCGTGAATGCTATTTTAAGTGAATATTGCACGTTATAATATGAACTCAGATGCATTAAATTTCGTAGTGCGGGAAACATATATAATAAACAAAATTTTAATTTATTAAAGGAGGGAAAATAAATTACATTCCTTACATTTCTTCCTGAAATGGACCTCGTGGAAAAGAAAAAATTTACAATGAAGGTTATTTTTTAATAATAATTCAAATTGGATTGTCCCAGTAAAATACTATGATACTGTGGCACATTTTCAAGCACATTAAAGATTATTTGATAAATTTTGTTGGAAGGAAAAATTTTATTGTCAAATACAGTTGAAGACAAAATTTGACGGTGTGACACGGGGCTTAACATAAATGCTGTAAAAAAATCGCAACATGTTAGAATCGTAAGTAAATTAATCCAACTGTACAAGAATTTCATGCAACATGTAAGGAAGTTCGTTTCTGAAAATATGGCAGGACTGGTTCCGCGACACATGCTCGCTGCATGCCACGGTAAGTCATTAGTGAAACGCTTCGTCATGGCGCAGTTGAGTTGACGAACTATGCCAACTCGGTAAGCTACGCCTGCATTAGTGCGCCAACCCCAGAAATTCCAATAAGTTACCCATGACTCGTCCATAGCAGGAAATTGAATATAGGCTTTTCACGGTAAAATGAGCACTTTTGAAAGCTCTGCTTAAGATCTACTTGTATGCACACTTTGTATTCTTACGTCTTATATTAAAAATAACACTGGCAAGGGCCTAATAACTTTATCCATGCGTTGGCCCAGGAAAACTTTGAAATTATAAGAAAAGTAAATATCTTGCCAACATGCTCATTTCTACACTTGTACGCATTAAAGACAAACAGAAAGCGAAAGAAATAATCTAAGCTATCACAAATGGTCACTTAACTCTTTTTATTCGACGTTAAGATAAGGAACTACTTTCTATCCATTATTACCAACTTTACTGTGCGCGTGTCACTCAGTGCACGTTAGAATATATGCAACTAGGAGCAGTGACTTTTTTCTAAGATTGATTTCGAAAGTGCTCACTTTATCGTGAACAGCCTTTAACCGCTTGTAAGGGTTAACCAAGTTCAAATAACCGGAATGCCACCACAAAAGGAAAACTAAAGTCCATAAGCTAATAATTGATTAAAACATTATTTTGTCACTAGTTATTTATTAACTTGCACAACTGGAGCCAATATTGTTTAAGTAACGACAAAGAAAAATATTTTCCAAAAAAAATGGATTTAATTTATTCGTCCCGTCAGTATCTAAGTAGTCCCAGTAATTGTTTAGTAAGAACGCTGTAGGCCCTACCTAGTGTCACTCGCCTTGTGGAACAGACTGTCTAGAATTAAGTGTTTTACATACACAATGGGAAAGGGGTATGAGCCAAGCAGGAATAGGTAAAGCAGCTGGAAATGAAAGTCATCCGTCATCTTGGCAGGTATTTCTTGTTTTTGACCATGCACATATATTTATTTCTGTATCATATGGTTATGGCTATTTGTAAAACACTTCTTAGCCATATGAATTAGCAGGCGTAGCGATATTTGATTTGAAGTGTGCGCTTGGCAGCCATGTTGCGGGTGAGCTGCTGGCGTTTGACTTGGTTCAAAATTCCTTCATTCTTCTTCCTTGTTATTTTACGTTTTGAAATAAAATCATATCTTAAAGTTATATTGTAAAAACGCCTTCTTTGCTGCAGTGCATTATTTGTTGCCGCAAAGAAAAATTTGTTAAAATACTGGTACCTAGGCTTACTACAAACATAATTTTTGTTTCATTTCTAACTACCATGATAATTTTGCATAGCTGTTACTATCGTTCAGCAGAAATCTTTGTGGTAATTTCAGTTACACTATTAAGGCAATTAGTGCTCTGGAAAACAACCGTGATTACTAATTAAGAGAGCAGTGACAAATCTTTCAAAATTATGTGCACTAAGAAGATAAATAGGGCGGCTATGAGAGTCGAACCCGTAACCCCCTCGAGATGGAAGTATAAATAACGCCCTGCAACCAAACGATCACTTTGCTTTGATGTGTTCAGGTTACTTCTGATAAAGGCTGTTCACGATAAAGTCAGACACGTTGAAATCTACCTTAGAAAAAGTCACTGCTCCTAACTTCATATATTTTAACGGACGCGCTGAGAGACATGTGCCCAGTAAAGTTGGCAGCGCTGGATGGAAAGTAGTTCCATATCTTAATGTCGAATATAAAGTGTTTCATAACCATTTGTGGTAACTTAAATTATTCCTTTCGCTTTCTGTTTTTATTTATGCATCCAAAGATAAAAATTAAGATACTTGTAAAATATTTCACGGTTTCTGCTGACCGACGCATGAGTAAAGTGATGAGGTCCATGTCAATGTTACGTAAGGCGGAAAATTTCACATCGTGAATGCAAGTAGATCTTAAGAAGGCTTTCAAAAGTGCTCATTTTTACGGTGTACGGCCTATAGGTAGGTTATGTTGGGAGGTAACGAGGGCCAGAACACGACGTCATCTCTTGAGAGGAATTGAAGTTAGTGATTTGGACAATCCCTACACTTCAAAATGAGAGTAAACGTCTGAAAGAGGACTTTACATTTGCTGAGTTGCAGTTTGGTAACTGCAGAATCTATTGGTTTATGAACTTTTCAGTCGTGACAACAGTAACGTACTTAAAACTTTAATGTCGCTGAACCGTTACCTTTGTTACGAAGAAATATTTCTTTACTGTAAACAAAATAAGCTCAAACAATATTTATTTCCTTTGCTATAAAGGAAAGTAATGTTGACATTAAACAAAAACTTACAAAGAAAACATTTATTAACCGCAACCCTATGTTTCTGTAACCTTATCTTTGAAAAAAAAAAAAAAAGCAATAGTGCTTTACCGTGAACAAAACAGCCCTAAAGAGATTACTTTATTTACCATACAGAAAACTTTGTTAGGATATGTTTAGTGTATGAAATAAACTGTGCTAACTAGCATAAACCACGAAATACTTGCATTAATACTCTGTTGACACCACGTTAAAATTGCCATAGGCTAAGTACAAGTAAATAAATAAGAATTTAAACGGTTATATTGCCATCTTGACTATTTAGCAAAAAAGTATCTCGCTACAAGTTCTACGAGTGAAGCATTTCCTCTGAAGCATTTGCCCATCAGTGCACCACCGAGTGTGACTTACGTTGGAATGCCAGCCAGCTACAGCCGTGTAACAGGAATCTTCCATGCCGTCTGGTATAGCAGCAGATATAGCAGCTCGTGTACCACGCTTTATAGAAGATTTACCAAGGAAAAGGACGGCATGAATGATCGTGTAACATCGGTTTTATGTGTAACAAAATAATTAACTTCATAATAAATAGCATTCACATACGCAACATGTAATTTTAATAACTGTAATAAATTTTCAATTAGTTTGCGATTACGTGGATCTAGCTTTCCTGTGAAAAAAAGGCAGCAGGGAGGGCGATTGGACAATCACACACGCGCGCACACACACACACAGCCTTCTTGACTAAGCAGTAGCTTTAATTAAATACCATGTCTGCGGGAAGTCGCCAGTTTGATGAACAAGGAATTCATTTAGAAAGGGTTTTTAAACTTTGCTCATTGAAATTAATTTACCTTTGAAACCTTAATATTCTCAACCGAATCTAGCAGCGCCTGCCTTTAGAACTGCTCTTTGAAAGAACCTATGCGGTTAATCTGCAAAGCATGCACTAGAGAGGAGTAAATATTCAATATAGCTTATTTCATTTGGAAATAAAAGGAAAAGTGCTTATTAGAGGGCTATGCATTTTAATTATATAAAGGGAAGGATATTTTTTATTAATTTTTAACTCTCGGTCCAAAAGAATTAAAATATTACATAATATGTGTATTTTTCATGTATTGTATATAACATAATTTAAATATAAAGTGTTACAAGTATTTATAATATTGTACATTAGCAGAAAGATTTAGAGGACTTTGGTACAAGTGCGGGGGGATGCGGAGCGTCGAAGTTGTTTATGCTCTCTCATCCGGTCGGCCGGCAGCCATTTTGTCCACCATGTTGAATGTGGGTGACCTTTGGCTTTGAAAACAGGAAAATTGCCAAAATTAAAAAAAAAAATAAATAAAAAATTATAAAAATCTAATTAAAAACACATTAAAAGTTTAAAAAATATATAAAACGTTTATGAAAAACTAGATATTTCTTCCAGTACTGTATTTTTTTCTAGAATTACAAAAACTCAAACTAGCAAATTTATGGAGAGGTTGCGTAATTTTACGGAAAGTCCTGCGAAAATTACTGCTAGTGCGTTTATAACCTACTTTCCAAAGGAAAGAAAGGCTTATGAGTTCACTTTCCTGTTTGTGTATGTGTGTGTGTGTAGGTGCGTGCGGGTGTCTCCCCTTTACAATTTTTGAACGCGTCAACCGAATTTCACTAAACTCAGTAAACATAATAGTACATTATAGAGGACACCTGACATTTATAGTTTTCGACCACGCCGGGCACTTCCTTTTGAAATGGCGGCCATTTTATTATTTTGGGTGATGTCATCTCGGGAACCAGTCAACTGATTTAAACCAAAATTTTTTATGCTAGAAGAGCATTATGTAAAAATTAGATTTTAAGATGGATATTGTTGTTGGTCTTCCCTTTTGGAAGATACACCAAATTAAAATAACGAAGTTTTTACATTTTAACTCTAAAACCATTAAATAAATTCTCACCCAATTCAATACGTAAGTAATACTATGATAGACCAAATAAACGTAAGAAATTAAACTAAATTATGCACTTATTTTCAAAATGGCGGAAATACAAATATTTCAGGTTTAGGCTATTCGGTATATTATCATACCATTAAACCAATTTCGACCAAATTTTGGATGCTGAAAGAGTATATTACAAGCTCCATATATGCAATTACATAGCCATTTTTGTCTGCCATTTTGTGAGTTAGCGCCACACCTTAAATACAGTTTTTATGTCTTACCTCGGTAAAAAAATTAACCAATTACTACAAGTAGTACTGTGGCAAATGATATTAAGTTATATATTTTAAGTATGTCAGTCACTTTTTTACAAATGTCGGCTTTATATCCGTTTTTATTACGCGCCCATTATCATGAAAAACATCTGATTAATTATAACTTTATTTTGTATGCGGGTAGTATATATTACAACTATCAAATGCGTCTACGTGGGGCATCTTTTGTATGTCACAAGAAAAAGTATGTTTTATGTAATATGTCGGGACACCATTGGTACATTCCTACTAGATTTGGCAGACGAATAGTACTGCAACAGGCGATGTAAACTGGCATGTTTTGAGTAGGCCATTCTCTTTTTTTCAAAATGATAGTTATATAAATGTTTTATCTCAGTATATTTTGTTCACAAAACAAATTCCTACATTGGTTTGTATGCTGGCGGTATATATATATATATATATATATATATTAGACTCTGTATAGGCAAATTCGATGATTGATATATATATATATATCTATCTCATCGAATTTGCCTATACAGAGTCTAATTTCTCCGCCACGTAAGAAAGCCCCATAAAAATAAAAGTTTTGTGTCATAGCTCGGGAACTATCACCCCCTTCTTACCAAATTTGGCTAATAAATAATTGTATTGTGGTAGGCCATAGTAATATACGTTTTTTTTTTAATTGTAACACTTATTTTCAGAATTTCAGCTATAAATTATTTTTAGCTTAATGTGCTATACCTACGAAACAATGAAATCGATTTTAACCTACATTTATAAATTGGCAGTATAGAATCATGGAGTGTGCTACTACATAACTTTTTTTGTCCTCCATTTTTAAAAAACTGGCGATTTTGTACTAGAGCGCCAAATAAGAAAATAAGGTTTTTTTATGCCATATCATTAACCAGACAACCGATTTCCACCAAACTGTTCACACAAATAAAGATACGGCAGTCCATGCAAACTTACATGTGGCTCAGTCACATCAAAATGACGGCCGTCTGTATATGTTAGGTTAGTAAACCTTATCATTAGAAACATTAAACTTATTAAATTCTAAATCGATGCTCCGAATCCGACCTCCGTATTGCAGTTGACTGCAAACTAGCTTGCGGCACTAGGTTTACTGGGTTCGAGTCCCGGGCAAGGCACATGTGAATTTGTAGTTGTCTCATCACTGTTGCATATGTTTCTGGTTTCACTTCTATTCACGGTAAAGTGAGCACTTTTGAAAGCCCTCTCAATTTGAATAATAGTCATTAAATATATTTTAATTTAGCCTTAGACATTAACTTCCGAGTGCTATGGAAAATACACACTCTATTATGAGACGAGCTTGGCAATGTTAATTTTACGTAGGACCTAATAATAAAACATGAGAAGAATAGTGTACACTAAGCATTAAACTACCGTGAAAAGGTAATAGTTTACCGCACCATGATGCTATTATTAATGCCGGTGTGTGTCTCCATAAAAAATCTCACGATGTGTCATCTCTCTTCGGCGTCGCTACGCTTGCACGCAACGGTCGCCCGTGGCATTGCAGAGTCGACCTTCATCTCTGAACAAGGTGCGACGCCGTTCATCACTCCGTCTTCCGATTTCAACACCGCTACAAAACGCCATCGCCACTGGTATTGGTGTTAATGGACCTAATCCACCTCATTCGCCCATACTTCAATAGTAAAAGCGTGGCGCTCCAGCAATCTAATTTATTCAAAATGGCGGTGCTGCAGTTGCACTTCCCTCTCCCCCTGCACCTTCACATGCACATGCATGTGCAAATTTCAGTTGCACATGATCTTCCCCACTCGCACCCCCTGCCCAAGTTCCCCTTATTCCCCCCTCCCTCAGTGGGACTACCGGAGATTTGAGGAGGCTGTTTGGTGGGTGTCGTGGGTTGGAGTCCCACCAGAATGTGAGCTCTGATGACTGGTGGCCAGTGTACAATTGGGTTCGATTACCATGGAGGTCAGTTAGATTTTATTTACATGATGAGAGTTATTACACTTGTTGACTCTTCGACTGCCGGAGACAGACTGAGGAGTGGAGGAGTACATATGTTTTGTTCCTTTGGCTGCTGAAACCCAACTGACGACATTGGAAGAGTAGGGGGTGATGGTTCGACAGTCGAGTAGGGCGTATATGTGTAATTACTCTTATGATGCAAATAAAATCTAATTACCCTCAACAGGAATCGAACCCAGTACCATCCCGACCACCGGTTGTTAGAGCTCACACTCTGGCGGTACTCCAACCCACGACACCTGCCAGACAGCCTCCTCAAATCTCCGGAAGTTCGACAGAGGAAGGGGGAATAAGGAGGATGGGGCAGGAGGTTGGGAGTGGGGAAGTGCATGTACAATTTCAATTGAACATGCACATGCACTTACAATTGCATGTGCATGTGCAGTGGGGGAAGAGTAAGTGCACCTGCATCGCCGCCATTTTGAATAAATTAGATCGCTGCAGCCCCACACTGTCACTACTTACCTCAATCTCACTCGTCGCACAACTCAACAGTGCCAAAAAAACATCGGATTCCATGGAAAGAATCTTAGCTCCTCCTCACAGCACTCTGCAAGGCATTCACTCTCTCACCATGAACCCTCCCATCCCATTATCCTCTTGCCAAACAAGCCCATGTCAATAGTATGATCAAAAATGTTATAAACTCTCACGGTGAACTGAGCACTTTTGGAAGCCCTGCTTAAGATCTACTTGCATGCACATTGTGTATTATTCCACCATATGTATGATTAACATTGGCATTGGCCTAATCACTTTGTTCATGCGTCGGTCAAGTGAAACTGTGAGACTGTCATAAAAGTGAACATTTCACAAATTTGACGATTCTTACAATTACATTAAAAAATAGAAAACTAAATAAGTGTTTTCAGTATTTACAAGTGTCTGTTCTTGACCCCTTTTATTCGTTATTAAGACACGGGACTAGAGTCCCACAATCGTTACCAACTTTACTCGACGCATGTCAGTCGGTGTGTCCATTATATGCAGGCAGAGACAGTGACATTTTCCAGAGGTTGATTTATAAAGCTATTAATTAACTTTGAACATCTTATTATAAAGTTACTAACAAACAGATACACGTTTACAACATTTACAAAAACTGCAGCCAACACATGGGATGTTGGACCCGTTGTCCGGCTGTTGAAAGTCGCCTAGAAACGATGGAGGATGACACGGGTAGTCGTTCAGTTTCCTTAAACTGTGTCCAGATGGCAGTAACCGATATCTTGGTACTGTGGCTCAACATTCGGCAATCGTCTCTTGGCATGGTTTTCTCTTAGTCGACCGAAACCTGCACGACGTGTGTGGGTGACCTAACATACGCGCTCGTTCCAACATAGGTCCACTATGACATCGGGATGCCCCATACGCCTCGGAATTGGAATTGGACGATACTACCACCCAGCTTCGTGCAGATTCACGATGTGGACCTTACCGAACTCCGTCAAGTGCTGGTATCTCTGTTTTACGCGTCTACGGGGCTGTGTTCTTCAACTTTTCCTAACTATGTTGACTGACGCTCTGCACACAACTTCTAACACTCGTTCTGAGCACGATGGAACCACTAATGCACTCTGGTGGCCGTCATAGACGTTAAAATTAATTTCAGCTCTAACCATTTACACAACCAATAATACATTTACGCGCGGTTAATTGAATTCGATTTGGGACATCACTTCTGGATGTCTCATTTTTTTGTCGGTCAGTGTATTCTAAACAGTACAAAATTTATTCCATACCTTGTTTTCTAACTCCAATTTCTACAGATGTAAAGTTAATACAAAGTTACCTCTGAACACGCCTCAGTATAATGTGTTCTAAACTGAGATAAAGAATTTGGTAACGGCAAACTATTTTTTTTTAAGAAACCCTTCCGAATGTTTTGCAGCGACTACGAAAATTTGTTTTTACACCTATCTAATCATTACGTTTCCAAACTACAAACTGAAATTATTTTGCCTACAAATGTGAAAGTCCAGTTAAAATGGCGGAGTTAATGCATTCATGAATATGCTATCTAAAAAAAAATAGCTCTCATAGCTAGCCGACGTACGGAAAGAAACTGATATAAGAGCACAAAAGTAGCTGCTGGGGTTTTCCAGGGTTTGCCTTGACAATAAAAACTAAGATAAGATGGCAGAACAGTTTTACGATACTAAATATTAGCATCCCACATGTGCGTAGTTCAAGCGAATGACGTCTGTTGAAAAACAAAGGTTAAGTTCGCTGCTACCACATTTTTGCAGAATACATAATACAGTCCATCATTGTTTGATCAACCGAGGACGGGAGCAGATCGCAGCATCCGAAAACGTCCTTTTCACTGTTTCCATCTTGTTGCTGTATATTTAGCTGTCTGCATTTTTTAAAACTTGTGGTGTCCTTTGTTCATTGTGCTGTTGGCTGTCTTACTGGATCATTATATATATATATATATATATATATATATATATATATATATATAATTATTTTATAAATCTGGTATTCTTTGCTTTTTTGTTTTTGTATGTTAGGGATGCTGATGTTATCTAGTTGTATTTATGCTGTCTATGTTTGTTTGTTTTTTCATTCATTGTCAGAGTGGATAATTATAATTTGTTTTACTGTTTTATATGTCTAATTATTTTGACTTATTACAGTGTAGTATTTTTCCCTTGTGATTTTGCGGTTTTGTATTGTCGTAATTGTACTGTCCTCGTTTCTGTGTCACTCGTTGTCTAACTGGATAGTTGTCACTAGTTAAATATAAGTATTTATTTATATTGCCACATTTTTATTGCATTTGTGTGTTTCATCCATGTATAGTGTTCTTCTTTTTTGGGTTACTTTTTTGTATTCATTGTAGGCAATGGAGATGCTATTAAAATTCTAATTCAGTCCATTGTCAGTACCGAGGGAGAAATGTCACTTTTTTGTGTCCGATTCTCGACTATAATAATATTAAAAGTTGAGAAAGTAGTCTTGAAAACTGAAAGTGCTCACCAAACGTGACAAAAATACGCATTGAATGTTTAAAAATATGAAGCAAAAAACCTTAAGCCAAAACAGCGCTATATTTTTTAGCATGAAATAAATGAATCGTTAAAGGTTCAGCGACATTTTGCGGGGTTAATAGCAATGGTATGAAAAGTATAAATACGTTCATGATTGTTGGATACGAATGTTCTTCCCACTTTAAAGAGTTCTCACGACATTCATGAAAATGTGATTGCCAGACATAAAGTTGTAGAGGAGAACTAAATGTTACTTGGAAAACGAAGTAATTTAAATAGGTATTTAAGGAAGAATGTTCCACCAAACTTTAAATTTATTAACACATTTAACTTCATGTTGTATATAGTCGTATTTATATGGAACTAGTCGTGGGTGGAAAGGGAGGTATTATTATAATATTATTCTACAAGGGCTGTATTTTTCCATGTATAAAAGTATGCAAAATATATGTATTTTAAACTCCGTGGCCTCAAAATCGCCACAAACTGCTGGAAATGGCATTCCATACCTAAAGTTACTGCTTTATCTATTAAGTTATCAGAATTATAATACTCTAATAATACCCTCGATTATACCCGTGTGTATGCAGTTAGCAATATTTCATATGCTGAAAAGCTGCTTTGCAATAAAATTTTCCGAATACATTTCTAATCTCCATTTGCGAAATTTATACGCAAACTTTATTTTTATCCGGCATAAATATGGTCCAGAGAAGATTAGTTACATATTTTTTGTAGCAAATAATTTATTTTAAAATAAATGCGTGGATGGAGTCCCGGGGAAATAAATAACGAATATGAAAGTAGAGGAAAGGGGATTGCGGATTTAAATTAAGATTGCTGTCCGCAAGTTTAAGCTCGACGGTGAAATTGTATGTATATTAGGGGAGGGGGAAGGTTGGTTTGCTGGCTGTGTGATTCACGACTCGCGAAGAATGGTAATAGTGCCGAGTATTATGTGGATGGTTTGTGGGATAGGGGACGGAGGGGGGATGGGGTGGGGGTGGAGTGGATGGCACGGGACTTGGGTGGGGGGAGAGGGGTGTGGGTTGGGGTACGTTGTAATGAAAAGACTGCTTGTCCCCGAAACTCTGCAGGCGCAAGTTTAGAACAGATGACCAAAGTTTTAAGAGGCAGCCTCGGAACGAGCTCGTATTTCAAACTCAATCCGCCAGACTGTGCTGGCTGTGCGGTTTCCACGCTGTGGTTCGTGGCTATCAAATGGACCGAGGATACCTGCAGCGGAAGCTGACGTTACTCTTTCGCCGGAAAAATACTATAATAATGATTTATATGTACGTGAAAAAATATATAACTGCAATTATTTATATATAGCAAATAAACGCAATATGTTCTTATTACTTCCAAATTTTCTAAAACAAGGGACATGTAATGTGGTTTTATGGTGTGACAGTTCGTAACAGTGAGCAAACATGCAATAAAGTAAAGGCTGACCTACAAGTGATTTAGCACACTCACAGCACGTGCGGTATCACAGAACACGCGCACAGCTCGAATTTGAAAGCCTACAATCAAAATAGCACACGCACAGAAACGGCGGATGTTTAAACAAAACAGTCCTGAAAACGAAAGGAAATGATGCTAAGTAAGTTGCGCGTGCATGTATTGGTCACATTGGAGTGGACAAAAATATTGTCGACAGCTGTTTACTTTGCTGCGCATGTCTTAATTTGTAGAAATACAATATGTTATACCCTTCACCTTAACATACATCACTTGTACAATAACAATTTCAATCAAAACAAACCACTGTTTATATGGCGCCAAACTCTCAAAGTACTAGTCAAATTAATTACTTTTGCAGCCATTTTGATCGTCACATGAACTTGGTGGTAGCGACTTTCTGATTTGCCACGCACGGCGCATGGCGCGCACACACAGGAATTATAGGATATTGGCCAACTTTATGTGCGTGGATTCTGTGCTAAATTTCTGTGCGTGTGCTATGCGTGATTGTAGGCAGCGCCATTCCAATACTTGCATTAATATTTATGTGCGTGTGATTGTAGGCTGGCCTTAAACCTTCTGCATGCGGCAGAAAGCATAGCTTGCAAAGACCATCACCCGTTCGTGAATGACTACTGACCTTTGACATCGGGTACAGCATAAGTTCTACACTTGTTCCGAGATATTAGTTAATCATTACATAAATTTAAATACAGTTTCGCATGTAGCATTATTATTTTGTTGCAACAACCCAAGTTATTTCCTTTGATTATACGTCTCGTCAACAGCGGGGGGGATTACAGACTAAACATATTGTTCGAACAATTACACACGAGGAAGGACTCGGCCAGGCCCTGTATTTAGGGACCATCCGGGAATGAATCCAGAAATATTTAGAAAACTGTGTGAAACCGAAATGAGAATGGCCTGACCGGTAATCAAACCTGTCTTCCTAAATGTTGGTCCAGTGCTTCATTGCTACTACTGTACCATATCGCTCATTTACCTCTACCTGAGAAGTAAACCTTGGTAATCATAGTTACACACAATGATCTACTAATGAGTCAAGTAAATGTAGAACTGCTAAAGATTTCTTTATAACTTAATTTTCTGAAATGTAAGGTGCCAAACCCGTGACAAGGCGAGGTATAGTGGCGCATTGACAGTTTAATGTGAAATTCAACCAAAATTACTTAAACAAGTCAATAAATGCGAAACACAGAAAATACTGGCACTTATGCAGTTGACTAATGAAAACTGTTCCTTGCAAATATATTGACATTAGCTTTGCACAGAAGCATGTAAAAAATCCTACAATAAAGGTGTGTTTATCATATAAAAACTGACAAAACACGCATTTGGAACAGTTGTTTGAAATCACAATACCGTCACTGCCAAAGGCAACTAGGGAAAGCCAAAATAATTGGCGTGAAGAAAAAAATAAAAATGTTGTAATATCCAACATATATAGAGTGTTTGAAAGGGTGAACAGCCTTTAGTATATCTCAATATAAAAGATAACAGTTTGTCGTTCGTTACAATTCATGAAGGCCAACACTTTGGACTTGCATCTGATACCCGACGGTCATGTGTACGTGCAAGATGGCGGTTAACTTTCTGGAGTGCGAAGTATATAAGTTTTTGATTTTTACGAAATTACTTTTTTTTTTTAATGCCTCTGTTACTGTGATTTTATATTTGTGTATTGCTAAAGTACGAAATACGTTTTCTCCATTTTACCACAAATTATGTTTCAATGTGTTTACAGTTTCCACGACACTCTGTTCATGAAGAGGATCTCGACTAGTTGTCAGTCACTCCCTCATCTTTGCATGTAGACGAAATGGATTTATTTAATAAATACATTTTAGAGAAAAAAATTTTGTATAACTTAAAATTACCTTTACTACTTAAATGTGATTGAAATTATGGTTTGTGTTGTTTTCTTCAACGAAAGCGAATTCCAACACTTGTTTTTAACATAAGCATAAAGAATAATTTTATATTCCAAGCTTGGTGAAACAGTCTAAATTTATTAGTTCATTCAAATTAAAAACAATATTCAATTACTTTATTCTCGTTAATATTGTAACGTAACAATAAATAATAAATAACGTGTATCTGATGAGAGTTTCTTGCCCTGCTAACACTGCAGAGAGATGAGTGGAAATAGGCCCAGCAGGTATCCGACCACCAATATAAGAACTTACCATCCCTCAGCTTCTGCTATTCAGCCTGGCAGATACTTACGAAACCGCTATTAAACTATATGCAAGTCAACATACTAAGACAAAAAAAATACATCAGCTAGCTTCTGAATAACTACCGTAAATGAAAATAGTGACAGCTCTGATTCCCTCAAACATTTAATCAAATGTATGAAGCAATGTTCAAGAATTATAGTATTAGCGGGCATTAAAATATTAATTATACTTTAAATTAATAACATACTTGTATAGGTATACTTTACCAATCGACAACCAATAATATATGGAGATTGATGCCAACATTAGTAGCTAGCCAATACTTACGTCTGAATATGTAAAATACGTGTAAAACATGTTAATGAACATTTCCCAAACATACAGCGTATTCGTGATAAGGTCTGCGCAAATTGAAAAACAATGTTATGTTGAAAAGCTTAGCAGGGGACGACCCACAGACTAACTAATAACCTAACTTAAATTAACACCCATGCCTTGCCCGGGCTTTGAACCCAGAGCCTCCCGTACGTTAAATCGGTAGCGCACCAATCGACTGCGCCACGGGAGATCACCGCTGAAAAAACAAGGATAATGTGATAACAGTAGAATAAAATTTTTAATTAAAAAGAACTGCACGCTGTCGAGATTGTTCAGACTTATCTATAAATGAAAATGCGGATCGTCGTCGGAATAGCTTCTAGTCGAACCAGCGCACGTGAAATTAAAAATGACGTCCCATACGTTGTAGTTGTTCCTCTTCTGTGTTTAAAATTCTTCCCTAAATAATCTCACGGATGTGCACACTACAGTCTTTGCACACTCGCTTGATATGAACGTGGAAGGCGAACCCCGCCTAACATTTAAAACACGGCTTTCCCCCGAATACAGGTCTCTTCTAGCCTTGAAAACCTCACCACGTCTTCGTATCAACGTACATGCATGGTTTTGTTGTAATTCGAACTTGTCTAACAATATATTACATATAATTCCTAGCTGGGTGTTCACTTCAGATAATCACAAAAAAAAATTCAGTATGACTTAACCTATTTTTACTCAGTAGAACATTCCCCGACAAAATACAATTTTCAACAATATCGCATTAAAAAAAAAAAACAGTTTCTCTCATAGGTTAGCTGGTATCGCCTCACATAGTTACGAAATACAATTTAGCACATAACAATATGTTTTCGATATCTTTCTCTCTCAAGGAAATATAATTTCTTTAAAAGTTCTTATTTTGAAAAAACTTCCTATTATGTGTACACAATTGGAACTGACAGTTATGATTGCTAATATACTTCTAACATACATGAAAACATTGTCAAAATAAATCATCCTTACTGCATCCGCATGTGGAGTTTAGGTTAGGAAAACCAATTGACAGTCCCAAATTACATACGACTGGTATCTCAGATTTAGACCATCAAATTATGAAAATAATAATTATAATAAGTATAAGTTTTTCCATGTGTTACAAAATGTGTGTTCTAGTGTTAAGTAACGTCTGCACATAGTTCTGAAACAGTTAATTCCACAACTGCAGTCACATTTATAAAATGTACAGTGACTTCGATGGATGGAAGTCCCTTGAGATGATATGGAGATTAGTGTGTAACAGATTTGTACCGAATAACTGCGCATATGCATAGGTGCAGCGAATTAATCATTCTGAAACCTAACCTACTGTTTTCGTAGCTTATATCAGCTATGTAAAATTTTAAAAGTTTTCCCCCTAATCCTTGGTTATGTTTTAGGCAACCATTAATAATCAACAGCGTACAGTTAGGCCTGCAGATGTATTTGTAAAATATATTCAAAGCCCATAATACCTTTTTTTCAATCGATGTTCAGCTGCATTTCTTTTCCATGGTCTGAATATACACTGAGAAAAATTTGTTGTACTTTTACAAGAAAAATTCTTAGAAACCCATTTTCCAAGAAAATCCTTTCTAAAACAACAATTTATTATGATTTTTTAACTTGTTTAAAGTATTTTACGTTATTCATACTTGCAATAAATTACTTTTTTCACCCGACTACACTTTACATCACCAATAGTTTTTGCACAAACCGCTATATACGGTTTTACGTTGTTGAGTGTCCTCCATTTTACTAAAGCTCGTGGATACGGCTCAGTATAGTAGAAACATTTCTTGATATATATTACAAACACGGCTCTTGTAGTTTTACAAGCGAGTAGTTTTACAAGTGAATCTTTGTACTGTTACAAGCATTTGCAAATATACAAATCATTTCTCAGTAAAAATAACAAATGTTTTTTACAATGTATGTTTAGCCACACAACTTTATTTAGCATTTTTGTAAACATATTTGATGTTACAGTTCTTATTCTTCAGTTTTAGGTGATATGATACGGTTTTGTTTTCTATGCACTTCATTATATTTCAGAAAATTCATCAATCTAGTACTACATTCTTAACTCTCTCGTGCGCAGCAATTGTTATAAATCTGTCTTGTATGACCGTTTCTTGGTTTCAGATGTCAATATATACTTTAAACACGAAATATTTAAAATATAGCCAAACCAGTAGAAACGATTCAAAATGGCTCCACTTGAAATTATTGACAAATTATTTATTATTACGGTATCTGAATTTAACTGAATTAGCGTTAGCTTAGTGTCGACGTTGAAAAATGGCCTATGCTTGCAACAAGTTCTATTTTAAAATCCGCAAAGCGGTTTAAATGCAAAATACGCATCTATCACGTTAGGAAGCAATATTTTTACGTGGCGAATTGATTGCTGTTCGTTTGCCAGTACATGTGTTTTGCCCAAAACCGTTTTTATTTCGTAAGCATGAATAACATTTACGTGGCGAAATAACTGCTGTATGTTTGGCATTTTTTACTCAGCGCTAAGTGAGCGCACAGTGTAATGATTAGAACGATCGCTTTGCGAACGCTTGATATACTACATGTTTTAAGCCGTCGTAAGATCTCATCCTCCTCAACAATTTTTACAAATTAAAAAATTAAATTTTTTTTTTTAATTTCCACAAAAATACCTTTCATGTTATTTACTGTGTACAGAATGTCAAAATCTGCGCCTGAAACACGAGTAAAAGAAAAATAAGTGCACTGTTTTCACCGTATCCCGAGACATGCAAATTGATACCACATCTTTACACTAATTTCCTCGTCCATTCACCTGATTGTCGAGTTGTAACAGACTTCTAGGGGTGTTCAGTCGCTAGTATCTCACGGACTGCTATCACTGATTCGTGTTCAGAGTGTACGCATTTCACGTTGTTGTGGTCTGCTTCCTGCGCTTGGCTGCAAACCACCTCAACCACGACGGTAATCGGGACGAGGACACAAGCAGCAAAATGTTAGTTAAACGAGATATTCGTAACAATCCGACTCCGCGAGTATTTAGCGCGCGCGGACGGAGGAATGGATGGCTGTCGCTGACCTGCCGCCAGGCAGCTGCCACCTGACTACGAGCCGCCAGAGGGCGTTCTGGGGCCGCCGATTCCGAGACTTCTGCACGCAGCCTTTGGCATCATTAATAAGGTGATATTGCTCCAGTGAGTTACTGCAGAGACTTTAGTAGATATCGATTGCGTGGCTGATAAAAAATAAAGTATTATATCACTCAACTCCCCCGCTTTTAAACATAAAGTCACGAGTGTACGAGGTGTGTCACTTGTATTTTGAGTGTGGTTTTATATAAAGATTTTAGACATAAAGTCGCCTTCAATTCAAAGCTACACTTCCCATTTGAGTGCTCATTAATTACCTTCTGGTAAGCCGCCAGAAACAGATAAGTTCGGTAAGTCCCTAAGGTAAACCGCAACAACGTGTACTAAACCTATTATATCTTCACCGTTGTCAGTGAGATAGTGTTGAAATTTCATTTCTATAATTATTTCATTCCACTGTTGAGTAGAAAATAACTTGTCCCGACGTGATTGTTCCTATAAATCATGACCCTGTTGATTCTTCCATTAGTACTGCTTCACTTTTAGAATTAATTGACGTGTTTCTCTACAAAAGAAACTTAAGATTTGTGTGTGTTGTGTGAGATGTAGCTATTAATATTTGCACACAAAACAATGGGTAGCCTGCGTAATAAAGTCCGGACTTGACAACACATTTGCATGTGTAAAATAAATACTCTTAACAAGAAGACACTAAAAAAAGTACCCTTGGCAAAAGTTTAGAACTACAGTGAATACTATCAGAAAACTAGCACACCACACTTGGTCGAGCAACATTTGGTTTACTTTTAAGCAGACTTATTTAAAACAGCTTTAGGAATGTTTCATCAAGTTTAAAATTATGACGAAACGGGCAGCTTCCAAATAAATTAGATATCTGAATTTAAAAATTAATTAAAATCAAAGAATATGGCAGACTGGCTCCGTAGTAATTAATTTTACTTTATAGTGTCGTCAAAAAAAGTTTTCTCTCACACTTGAATTCAAATTAACTGAAAAAAAAAATTAAAATTTGGTTACCTCAGTTTCTTATTGGTAGAACATGATTACTATTGACAGTGAGAGATGCGTAGGTAAATTACGGAGAAAATGTTTTAATAGCTGGTTATAGATCCCCAGAGAATAAGTATAAAATTTTTGATAGCTAAAAAAATCGGATCGAAACTAGCAGCAATTTTCTCTTGGCAACATAACATAAACCTCATATAGGCTTTTCACCGTAAAGTGATCACTTTTGAGGCCCTAGTCACTGTTTTCCTATCATACATTTTTTATCTTTCGCCCGCTTTTTTGAAATAAATGTTGTCATTTAAGTAATAAACACAGTGTGTATGTTTTACCGGACTCGAAAGTTAATATCTAAGGCTACAATAAAAAATATTTATTGACAATTATTCCACGTGAGAGGACTCCAAGAAGTGCTCGCTTCACCGTGAATGGACTATACCTGTGTATAAACATCAGGCCTGTAGCCGGAACACATCGAACCAGCTCGGATTCTTGAGGTAGGTACCAGCCCTGGGTACCAAGTCTTCTGTAGGCCGAAATACATAATTGCAGTTTGCAGAGTTTTTATTAAATATTCTATGTGGCCCTCTTCTTTTGTTCTATGAACACTGCTGAGGCCATAAAAACAATTTCCGCACCTGAGTCATCGAAGTAAAATTTTCTTCCAGCTACATTTCAAACATTCATTAAAACAATGGGAATTTAAGTTAAATTTGCCAATAGGGCCTATAGAGCTTAACTCGGAGCTGCGTTCAGAAATACAACATTAAAAAATTACATATGGTCAGTGCTGCGAATTTCTTAAAATGATATTCACATAACAATTTTAATAAAAATACAACCATGAAAAACTGTACAGAATTACATGTCAAAATAAATAGAATCGTTTAAAAATAGTTAAAACTTGAAACAACATATGCTTATTAATTTATACCATAAACATAACAAAGTTGCGTATTATTATATTTAATTAATACATAACACATAACGTTGAAAATTAAAATATGCATGTCAATAGTAACGTGGCATGAGAAATAATAACTTATGAAAACTGTAACAAAATAAATATCTTGAAAAAGCCATAATAATGAATACTACCAAAGAGGTATGCTATTTCCAACTGTTTTTAGCGTTGTTGAGGCCACAAAGTTTGAAATACAGGTCTTTTCCATACTTTTATACATGTGAAAATATATCCCTTGTAGAATTATTATTACCATCCCTCCATTTCCATACAAATTTAATTTCGTATAAATATATACAGCATGAAGTTAAATGTGCTAATAAATATAAAGTTTTGTGGAAAATTGCTTCCATAAATATTTATTTGTATTTATTCATTTTCCAAGCTCCGTCGTAGTTTTTGCTCTACAACTTTGTTTCTGGTAATTATATTTTCATGAATGTTATGAGAACTAATTACAGCGGGAAGAATATTTATATCGAACAGTCATTAACTAAATTCTACTTTAGAACATTTGCTATTCACTTTGTAAATTTTTAAGATATTTTCCCCATGTTTTAAAACATTTAATTCACATTTTTGTTACGTTTGCCGAGTACTTCAAGTGTCAGTTCTATAAATTAAAATTTTTTATAGATTGAGAATCAGATACAATCGGTTCTGAGAGAGCTGCATTTCAATAGTAAACTTACAACAAAGGTACGATACGGTACAGTACATTTCTCGGCTTGCACAAGACAGTTGATTCATTTAGTTTGTAAAAATTCAGTTAAAATAATCCCTTTACATAACTGTGACAAACTCTAACTTATTATACATTCATATGCGGATAAGAACATTACAGACATTACAAATATTGCTGAAACAAAGAGATTGGGTATCAGTTTCCATTATAAACATTTACTGCATTAGCTTTATTAAAAAACTATTTAATATGGTCACCTTAGATTCTATATACCGCATTTGCAAAGAAGACAGTTTATTGCATGTTTCCGCGAAACAAGAAATTCTTTGAAGTATCTTACAGCATTACGACAAAGTTTTTTGTTCTTTACTCCAAACTTAAGACATGTACGTTTCATGACAGTGAATTTTCACGTGAGTCAATATGTGTATATGGAGCCTAATACTGTACGTAAGTCACTGGTTAAGTACGGATGTGACTAAAACCTCGACTTAATCCGTGCAAGTGTGGGGTCTACAGTTTAATTTGGTTTTGCGAGACCACATACGTCCTTAATTAGCATGTTAATACATACCATGTTATAACTTGTGTGGATGATGTAACCAATCTGCCATGGAGTCATCAAAGGAGACCTTACCCTGAGCTAACAATTTGGACTAAAATGTTTTTTAAAAAAAAGGCCAGAAATAAATTATTAAAACTTTATACTCATTCGTTTAGTAAAAATTATTTCTCAATTTTCCTTACTCGTCTATTTGGCCTAAGTTTTCATCAGATATGAATATTTTTTCTGTGCTTGCGTCACTAGACAAAGTTTGCAAGATTTTATCCCGTAAAGTGGTCGAGCTTGACAGATAATTGAAAGTTCACATGTATGTCAATGGGAAGTAGTTACAGTCAAGTTAAATATGTTCTGCTTTAACTCGTAAAAGATTTGTGTGACCAGATAACAGTCCTTTCGTTACGAAATTTTTCCACCCCACCGTTAACACCCTGAAGTACCGAGTGTAAATTTGGCCTTAAGGGTGCCGATTACGTGTCACTTGAATTGCATTGCATTGTGTTTAAAATCCGCGTTTTTATGGAACCAATTGAATTGTTCCCATTGTACTTACGTACGAAAATTGAACACATGTCATACGGGAGTCGAATAACGCCGTAAAGACATTACGCACATTAAAAATAATATTCCATACAGGGAGTCTCCACAGGGCACTTTATTATTCCTAAATTTCAAAACACGCCATTTATGGTTATTAAAATTTTGTGAACATATTTTATTAATTTCTTTTGAATGGTTTAGTTTAAATTCTTTTATATGTCACATTAATTGATATGTATTTTCACATATAGTAATTTGTTGAAATCAGCCAATGTTAATTACGTAAAAACCTTACTGCAACTTTTATCCACACACTACTAGATTGACAGTTTATATGCATATTTTTAATGATAGAAATTCATATTTAAATAGTGTGTTACATGTTTATCATTGGTAAGAAGAATATGAAATACTGCCCAGCAGAAAACAAATTCAGTGTTTTGGAAGTTGTGACAATGCAGACGTGATTTTGTTTGTTCGGAATGACTGGACTAAAAAAGTTTATTTTGGAGAAAATATTCTAGGGACGGAACAAAGGGCCTCTATACAGAAGTTCTATGCATGACTGATGTGTTCATGTTAATAGTATTTTAAGAAGGGAATCAAATATTGAGGCTGAATAGTGTTATGTACCGCTAGACACACCGTATTTTTTCTACATTCTGGAGAATTATCCAAAAACGGTGGATTTTGGAACCGGAAGTCTACATTTCCTGGTTGGTTTCCTGATGCAGTCTGGATAACCAGCTATTGTGTATTACAATCTACGAAATTCCTCAACTAATGTTTTCTATACTCCTTAATTAGTCAATGCATCATGATCCTTGGAATTGTATGCTAGATTAAAAATAATATGGCAGGTCCAGTGATCCGATGTTGTGGTATAAAAATGACTAATACCAATTTTAAATGATTCTCCAGCTCTACCTAATAACTTAGCCTGGCTGCTCTCATAAAAACTATTCAGATCATTCTTCAGTTTAAGTTTGGTAGTTCACTGGCATGCTTGTCATTTAACAGTGCTGTTACACTATAATAAAAAAATAATAATTTTTTCTTTTATCACAGATTAATTTTAAAATAATTAATTTTCTCTGTAAACTTACAGCAGAATTCTTAAAGGTTTGTTGCCTTCTATTGACAAGGGTGTTACTATGTAGCAAGTGTGTAGCGAATGAGATATTCAATTAATTCTGTAAATATATATGCATAATTTTTCTTCTAAGTGTTTTCTTGTGTCATGTTAGTTGTAAGTATTAATTTTCTGCAATATAAGCAGAATTTCACTGAGTGCTTTCTGATATATTTCATTGCACGTGTATATAGATTGACAGTCGTAATTATGACATGAGAATTAAACAGTCCATATTGTGACAATTTGTGTTGATTTTCACGCACATATAATTTTAATTTGGTTACACACACACATATATGTATGTGTGTGTATATATATAATTTACATATATATATGTATGTATATATAATATACATATATGTGTGTGTAACCAAATTAAAATTATATGTGCGTGAAAATCAACACAAATTATAACAATATGGACTGTTTAATTCTCATATCATAATTACGACTGTCAATCTATATACACATGCAATTAAATGTATCAAAAAGCACTCAGTGAAATTCTGCTTATATTACAGAAAATTAATTATATATATATATATATGGTGATATCGGATCACAAATATATTATTTTCTGTAAAGTTAATCTGTTCCAACTACACTGCAGAACTGAAATTATTGGCTACTTAATCGTGGAGTCTATTACTCTATACATTGGAAAAATATCGGTGAACCAAGCGAGGGGCATACAAATTCTTTGCGTGCGGCCACGAGCCATTACATTACACAACATACCCTAAAAGGGCTTCTAAACACTGGTATTTTTCAAAATACAGTACAGTCTATTCGCGGTTTCTTCACACTTTTTGAATCAAGACATTTGGAAAATCACCCCATGTATGACTTGTTTAGTTATTTCCTAAACACGCATTGTTTCGTTAAATGGAATTTTCACCTATCTTTTATTTATAAATTATAATATTTCATTTATAATAACTGTGAATAAAAACCGTATGAGAATATGTTTGTTGGTAGCGCCTCGTAAGAAATAGTTGTCATGCTAAATATAATTACAACTGAGTGCGCACAAATACGGTGCGTTGTCCTTTGGTGTAATTTTCTAGTATTAGTTAAGCTGTGGTTTCATAAAGCGGAGGAATATCCTGGAAGTATAACTTTAGCAGGGCTTCGGAAAAGAGTGAAATAACCGTGAATGGATTATAGTCGGAAACGTGCAAAACTGTTATAGAGACCTGCAATGAACTTTTCTGCGCACTTTCCATCAATCAAATTTCAAACTCACCGCTTAAAGTCCTTAAGAGTGGGATGGACCCCGCATTTTCTGTGAAATAGTTGTTTGCGTGAATATGCGTATTTCGCTAAATAAATGTTATATAAATACGACTTTTTGTTATAAAATATATATTTAAAAAAAACAACTATCTACGCCCTTTTTTTTGTCGTATTAAGTGTGTTCTTGGAGAAAAAATCGTGAAAATGTTCTAATATCGCATTTTTAAAGTTTGCCTAAGCAGTTTCCTTAAGCGGCAAGGGAAAAGTACAACTATACGGGCGTAGTTTAATCCGTGGTCTTTCATTGCGTGTAACAAAGTCCCACTGTTAGAGATCTAATTTGCACAGTACAACGTCACGACGGAAACACTTCACGCCTCGCGCGTAGCAGCGATGAGGCTCTAGAAGTGCGTGTAACTGTCGTCCGTAGGGTTCCCACGGGGGTCCATCCCACTCTTTAATGCAAGCAACACGTCGGGAACACCGCACGCCAGTTTAGCGCCTTGCGCCAGACGCGCGTACCATTGTCACCCTTATCGCTTCCGCGCTTCTCCGCTTTAAACCCGCGAAACTGCTCCAGATAGCCGGCGCACTTATCAGAAAAAAATCATTTCAGAAAAAAATACCTATTTACTCACATTTGGGAGTATGTATGGTTAGTTTAAATAACGTACAAAATAATATTTTTGAGCAATTTTGTATGTAAGCATGCTTTTGGCAGTATCGCAAATACTCATCGGATATACACGAAAAAATTGTATCTTTTAATTACATGAAATATGTAACGACTGTAACGTGTAAAACGTTAAATCGTTGAATGTAATGTAACGTAACAACGAGACGATTCACATACTCTGCACACAACAGTATACAACAATGTGAGACACTAAACGTAATGAATAATAATAATAATAATAAACTGACGGTTCTGTACACCTCTGTGTGTACGAAGATACGAGCAGTAGGAGTGAGGCCATTCTGGATTACATCATTATAATGACATGGATGGAGTGGATAATCGATTGTTCGATAAATTGATTTAATCGAAATGCGCATGCATATCGATTAATCGAATAGTCGATTAGTAGCTAATCTAATATTCTATTAGTTGCTAATTAATTGATTAGTTAACTAAACTAATTAGTGCAATTTTTAATTTAAACAAAATGTATTTCAAATAAAATTTTTATTATTTTATTCGTTTTGAAAGGGTGATAATGGCGGAACAGCATCTGTGACGTCCTGGAGTCGACTGACCAGAGAAGTGGGTTGTAATTGCTTATATAGAAGTTGATGTTGGTGTAAGAGTGGTATAAAGACAGTTTATTTTTATTTCTGAGTGTACCGCATACATGTGGGGCCATTCTGACCCACTAGGCGAGTGAGGTGTGGATGGAGCGGGAGCACGCGGGGCCATTCTGGCTCACTAGGCGAGTGAGGCGTGGATGGTGCGAGAGCATGCGGCGCCATTCTAATGCACAACGATTTACGTTCAAATAGCCAAATGAAATAAGTATGAATTATTGATAAGTTACTTTAATCACATGATTTCTATTGCAACATTAAATCCAATTAATATAGACACGATATATTAAAATTGACTTTAACCATGTGTTTACCAAACATGTCACAAGAGACAACTCACTAAAAGGACTTACCCCGAGTATGTTGCACACAACAGAATGAAACACAAAATTTATATTAATATCTTAATGATATATGAAGAACGAATTTCCTTAGGATTTTCAAACATCCGAATAAATGAATTGAAATTTTTTTTATTTAATTAAACAAAGTTAATCACACCGAATGAATTTCACACATTCAAAATACACAAAATTAATAACTATTTGATTGAACACACTTAGTCCTACAACAAATTATTTAAATATTATCACCAGAAAAAAAATTTACACCCACCCAGGAACGAAGTAACCGTCGCACACTAAATTATTCACTTATCGCCCACGAACCCAAGTGTAATAAATTCACAATAAATTCACACTTCACAAATCAATAAAAACACACAACTTACAATCAAAATTACAACTCCCCAACACACCAGATTCCCTGCCCCTAAATTAATCCCCTCCCACAGTGACACCCATACTTCATCCTCATTGGCTCTCAAAACACTTATCGAAACCAGGCGAACGATCTTCCACATAATGCCTTTCAAAAAGAATGAATATGCTAAGAAATTAATTTACCCGCATGCAACTATCCAAGAAAATGTCTTAACTCTTATTGCACATTAGAAATGCAGCAATTTCTCAAAATGTTTTCCGATAGCCACATAACTCTCAATGTTTGCATAATTTAATAAAAACCCAAGCATTTATCCGATCACAAGGGAGAAAACTGTATGGGACATAATCAATGCTCCAGGCAAATTATCTGCTCTGCTATTTTCTTTGAACTAAACTGTCCCTTACACCTCGCGAGTCAACCTCCACAGTCTCCCAACAGTGTCTATATCATCCAACTCATAATATCCTACAGGTATCACAATCTTGTAGGTTTGTTCACCATTGTAGAATGTAAATGAATGATTATCTATATCGATACTTGGTATGCTGTTGTAAGTAACGAATTCGAATAGACTTATCTGCCATTCTCCATCTAACTCCATTGCTGGGAAATATATTGGCCGCAATTGCGACGAATTTCCACTTAATATTAATATAATTGACACATTACTAAATAGTTTTACTAATACATTGACTTATATATCCTATTTATTGTCAAAAAACATAAACACAAATGACCACAATTGAATGTACTTGGTAATAATTCAATTTTGTAATTGTTCCCTAAATTGATTGTTTTTGCCGATCATTGTGTATTTCAATTGGAGGATGTAAATCCCCAAAACTGTCCTAATACAATAATTGATTTAAGAATGCAACCCAATTTTTTACTTTGTTTTGTTTCGAATCTAAATTAACAATCATGCATTTGTGAAGGTTTGGTTTTTTTTCTTGTAATTTCGTCTCTCATATACACACCTAGGAAATAGGGAATATCCAGTTTCTTCACTATGTATATTCATGTCTTTGTATATTAATGCACTTTTTGGAAGACTATTTAGGACTTTCTGTGTTTCTTTGTATGTTTGGAAATTTTTTTCGTCCTTGTTCGACTTTATATTGTTTAAGATGCATTCCTTTACCACTTGGTTTACTTGATTTCACAAGAGCTGAAATGCCTCCCATCAAAGCTCCACAAGCTGATAATGCTGGAAATATGAATGGTAATGTTTCACCTTTCTTGGTTTTTCGTTTCATTTTGCATTTTATGCCCATTCCTAGTTTAACCTTTGCGCACATAACTTTGTCCTCGACCCAGGCGACTAGCTTTACACCTGTTGATGTAGATGTATTCTTCCTTATATTTGCTGCTTTATTTGCTAGAATTTTATCCACTATATGTCTTTCTTTCAAATTGTTTGTTTGATCATATACCATATTGTATTCTTTACAAGAATTATCCCAAGCATTTATTCATTTATCATTCTGTGCCATATATTTTGCAAGCTTAGTTTCGGGTTTGAAATAATTGTATTTTGGTAAATGCAATTCAATTGCAAATTGTTAATCAATATATTCGACAGTCCACATCCTTTTTGGTTACGTTTAGTACAGGCCATTTTTTTTAACTGAGCATGAACCTATATAAAGACCCACATGTATAGTTTTTATGTCATTGTGTTACCTAATACTACATAAATTAAGGTTATAAAACAAAGTGTACATTTTCCTGTGAATTTACCCAATGAAGGGGTCTTTTTGTAAATACGAAAGAAAGTTGATTGAACAGTAACATGGTATTCTTTTACCTCCAAAATATACATTGTATAATAAGTGATCCTTTTTCATGCAGAATAACATGTGTTATTATGTCAATGTTTCTACATCCAAATAGACTTAAGTTTGAAAATGTACATGCATTTATAAAACAATACAAGAGAAATATCAACTATTAGCAATAATTTTGTAGTTAATTGAAGGAATGTAATATTTCCCTTCTACAAATAAAGAAGATATTGTGCCTCCGAATGAAGCATTACCCAATTCCGTATTTATATTGGACTATGTTTGGTTCAAACTGCAGGTTTAAATACAGTAATAGTCTAGTTTTGATAGACATTAAAATGTTGATTGTTTTTATCTATCACAAAGTTGCCCATGTATTCCAAAACATAATTTGCACAATAATGCGAATATGTTAATTGGGTTTAAAATGGACAATATGAATCTACAACATATTCACAATGATCACATTTTGGGCTATATGACTTTTACAAAGTTTAAAAATATGTGTTTTACTGTTCGAAAAACAAGTATGGTTTTCTGGTAATTTAATCCACCACTTCCCCCATATAAAGGCAGATATATAACTAGATTTTAATTTTTTTTATTTCTTGACAAATAATAATGAGTATTTCAAAGTTCTGGCATAGTGGTATAAAACACAATCACTACAATGCCTGTTTAACTATAAATCGTTATGGGCATTGTGATTTGAATGGACATATATTACACAATGGGGGTATGGCTGTGAGAGATACAGATGCCGCAAATAAATGTTATGTGGAAGACTTAAACACCATTACACAAAATGTTTTTGAATCACAACTGACCAATATTCAAGAGAAATTAATAAACATATTTGAAACTATTACAAAAGTGCCTGCTAATATTAGTTATATTTCAGAAATATTGGCAAATGTGATGATTGCATCATAAAATATAGCAACTTGAAGAAACTAATATTTGGAACATTTAAAATATGTAATTAATGTAATGGTAAGCACTATGATTACAAAACAATTTGATACCCAAATTGATAATATGATGCAATATATAAGTGTTGAATAGATCAATAAAATATCTGATTTAGCTATGCCAACGGAATTGAAAAAGCAAATTGCTGTTTTAAAATATCGAATAAATTATTTAAGTAACAATCTGAGGGTTAAAACTGTGAGTAAATTAGACATACTTTTGAGTAAGTTCGATAAAGTTGTATAAAGTGCTAACTGTTCGACCTAAAACACCCCTAAAAACAATGATTGTATTCATATATAAGTAGTTGCAATTTAATGTAAACAAAAAAAATTGCCTTACTCTGTTTTGGAATTACATATAGTCATATCTGCTGTAAAGGCAAAATATTTACAATCTAAAGGATGTTTTAAATGAAGAAATATTTAATAATGTTATGAATAGAATATACATTGCATTCCATGCTAGATATGTTTAATGTAACACCAGTGGAAATTAAATTAGAAGAACCTATAAAGAAGAAAAAGTTGACTCATTTGACACAACATTATTTAGCTCTAAAACAATCTTCGCCCATTCGCGAAATGCTATTCGGTGTATATTATGATGAAAATATATGGCTTCTGGGAGATTCTGTAATTAAGTTTTTGCCTAAGAATAAAATTCAAGTAGGTGATTACATAACTGATGTTAGTGAAGGATTGTTTGAATTTTTATTTTAAAAACTTTCCGAATGGTTATTCCGACATCGATTTGGAGAAATTTAAGGATCTGGTTCATCGCATGAATGCAAATAATCATTTAGATATAATGAAAATCATCCAAAACTACATTTATTAAGAAATATTATCATAAGTGTAATATATAAACTTGAAACTGACAACCTGTTTTCTCCTGTATATTGGAACAATCCTAATGAATTAGTCGACTGATTAAAACTTCTCATTGCTTCGAAAGAGTCTGGGAATAATTCACATATGAGCAAAATTGTTTATATTTTTGAAGAAGTAAAATAGATTGCTATATTACCAATGAACTTCAGTAAGATTGCTCAAGAGCTTTATGCCCTTGCAAGGATACAATATCCCAGAAGACCACTTATTACTAAAGGTTTAAATGATCTTTTTCAAGCTGATTTGTGTGAAATGACATTGCATTCGGAATAAAATAAGGGATACATGTGTATTTTATCCGGAATAGGCATTTTATTTAAAGTATGGTTGCGGTATACCTTTGATAAACAATACTAGGAAAAGTTTACCAATGAAATTAAGGTCATTTTATGAGAAAGAATTCCGAATTCACTCCAAACCGACACAGGATTCTGAATTTTTGTGCACTGTTCCAGAAACTAATGACTCAATATGGTATCAATCACTATGAAATGTATTCAGTGGTTAAAGCCAGTGTTGTGGAACATTACAAGAAATTAATTAAGTATTTAATATACAAGCATTTCATATCGAAAGGCACATACAACTGAGTTGACATTTTGCATGAAATAGTTAAATTTTTAAATTCCACATATCATAGAAATATCAAGATGGTTCCGAAAAAGTTACGGACAATAGTTTGGTGAAAACTGTGTATAATAATGTTAAAGTAATCTATGAAAGAAAACCAATGTTCAAAGTTGGTGAATTTATACATATCTCGAAGCAGAAAGATGTCTTTGAGAAAAAATTTATGGTTAATTGGTCTTATGAAATATTTAAAATAATTTCAGTTAGAAATTCTTTTCCCAGAGTGTATTAATTCAGTCCTCAAAATGAATATTTGATTGATAAAATCATTAAAAGGAATATATATGTCCTAGGTTTGATGGAGAGGTTTCTCAAAAGCACATGACTCATGGGCGAAGAATTAAGATATTGAAAGATTGAATTACACTGTTTTATAAATTGTTTCTAAACTAAATAAATATATTATAAATAATATTTGATGTGTTATTCATTTAATAATCCTATCGATATTGATGGGGAATGGATATACAAAGTATTGTGCAATCATTCTTACTGTTTGGGCAGAAATCTGTTACATTTAATTTTGTGATGTAATTCTTTGTATTCAGTTAATATTTTCCAGTTTGTAAGGAGTGAAAATATTTGCGTTTTTAATACTCTGAGTTAATTTTTTGTTGCAAATCAACAATTGTAAAATTGTTCTACACCAAACATGTAATTATTTGTTTTCCTGTGTAAATCGATGAAAAATAATAATATTACAACACATAACTTATAGCATCAATTTTTTGTGTTAGGTTCTTTTTGTTTTTAACTAGAATGTAGCATGCACAGGTTTCGGAAGTATTATTTCTTCTAGATCTTAAGTGTTGGAGTTATGATATAGAAATATATAATCAGTAGGAAATGGGACAGAAATTTTTTTTCTGGAGCATTGCTTTGGGTATACTGGAGGTTCCTTTGTCCTTGTACTGCCTGAGGAAGAAATTCTAAGCAAATGTGCCAAAACCATTTGTTTTGTAGGTGGGTTAGAATGAGAGATTTTTGTAAACATGAGGTTTAGCATCGGAGGTTATGTCTTTCAATGCATTTGGAGTCTCAAAACTAGGGTTAATTTTCTTGTTAGTGGGATGGGTGAGGAAAGTAACATCCATTATTATGAATGAGGTATGGAAATGGTTTCTCTGCCCTGGTGGACAGGGCTGGGACAAGAGTACAGTGTTGGAAAAGGGAATGTGCGATTAGTGTTGGCGACTGTGTGGATATATTGATGACAGTTCGGGGAAGGGAAGGTTGTTGGCTTAGTAAATGGATAGACTTCGTTCGCCACCCAAAGCAGTTAGGTGAATAATCTATTACTTTCTTGCCGATGTGAGTGCTTGAGTTTGTCCTTGCCAGCAGCACTTTGGAGGAGTTTGGGGAGTATAGGTAAAAAACTTTTTGGTTTAGAGAGCATTCAGTTCTGTTCGAGCAAGCTGTGAGGCATGACATATTGCGGCAATTTCTTTTCTCTTGCCAACAACCCATATGAGGATGTGGGAGCAGATCGGCAAATATGTGTGACCTCGAGGAGCCTGAGGTGTGATAATTTGTAGTATTTTCTTTAAGCTATGGCAGATAGACGAATGGCTGGTCGTGAAGGGTGTTAGAAGAGACAAGCATGCCGGACGACAGCAAGCACTGAATTGTCGGCTGTGCGACATGACTTGATGTGGCATGGAGTCCTTGGAGGGGTGAGGGAGAGGGGAAATGAAAACTCCCAGGGTGGCATTTAGTGCAGGCGAAGCCGTCCATGCTGGGAAAGAGGAGGGATGGTAAGAGGATGTCAGAGGAATGTGCATGCACAGTAGAACTCTGTGGGGAAATTTGGGTCAGTCTCCGATAGCTGGTGCTTTCTACATGCAGCAGACAAGACTATAAACTCTCTCCCCTCCTTGTCCTGCATTGTTTCCGTGCCACTTGAAGCAGAATAAGCTATTGCTTTCTTCGCGGTGATGCGTGATAAGCTTGTACTTGCCGAGTGTGTATTGGAGGAGAAATTGCTGCGATTTTAATGTGTGGTAAGAGGGAAGCCATTTTCTTGAATAGTTATGTGTGGTTAAATTAATTTCTTAGTGTGTTCATTAAGTTTTGTAAAGCATTAGGTGGAAGATCGTTCATCTGGTTTCGATGCATGTTTTGAAAACCAATGAGGATGAAGTATGTTTGTCAGTGTGGGTGGGATTAAATTAGGTAATGGGTATCTGGAGTGTTGGGGAGTTGTAATTTTGATTGTGAATTGTGTGGCGACTCTTATTTCGTTCGTGGAAGGGCATAAAATATATTTTTCCTGTATTAATATTTAAATAGTTTTTTTTAGGATTCTGTGTTCGATCTAATTGTTAACAATTTTGCATATTTTGAATGTGTGAGATTCATTTAGTGTGATTAACTTTGTTTAGTTAAATTAAATTATTTTCATGCCATTTAATCGCATGTTTGAAATGTTGTTAAGGTAATTCAGGCTTCATATTTCATTACAATATTAATATTAATTTTGTGTTCCATTCTCACATGTGTGACATACTCGGGATAATCCTTTTTTTAGTTGTCTCTTGTTATGTGTTTGGTAAATGCATGATTAAAGTCATTTTTAATATTTTGTGTTTATATTAATTCGATTTAATGTTGTGTGTAGTGATCACATGGTTAAAGTAACTTTTTAATGATTTGTACTCATTCAATTTTGCTATTTGATCATAAATCGCAGTGGGCTAGAATGGCCCCACATGCCCACGCCCAATCCACAACTAACTCGCCTAGTGGGCCAGAACGGCCCCATGTGTATGCGGTCCATTCAGTAATAAAAGTAAAATGTCCTTATATCACTCTTACAACAACATAAACTCCTATATAAGCAATTACAACCCACCCCTCTGGTCAGTTGACTCCAGGAGGTCACAGATGCTGTTCTGCCAATATCACCCTTTCAACGCCAGTAAAATAAAATAATATGTGATGTTAAAAACAATTAAATTAAAGAATTACTCTAATTAATTTCATTAATTGATTTATTAATTTGCAACTAAGCAACTATTCGATTAAAAGATATGCATGTATGTTTCGATTAATCGAGCAATCGATTATAGCCTTCATCCACATGCCATTCTAATGAAGTGGTCCAGAATGACCTCGCTCCTACTACTGATACGCTGTATTATTATGTACTGAATTAGTGTGCTTGAAGAAAATCAATGTTGTTAATCCTATAACTCCTTGATAACACAATACAACATGAGAACTGGAAATTAAATTCCCCTTAGTGACAATTTAATGCAGTCTGATGAGTTTCCTTTGCCTGGCCCCATCCAAACTCTAAATCTGTATCAGTGAGAACTTCATTGTTTCAATCAGTCAACAGTTTCTAACTGATTCAACAGTAAATTTAGTGTATTTAACTGATGGATCAGTGAAAAATGCCCGTTTTCCTTCCTTTATTGATTTAATGCCATTTTCCACTGATTTAGCAGTTATTTTTTTACACTATTTTTCAGTGGTGTGTTTTTTGACTGATGGATCAGTAAAACAACGTGTAAAACTGGCCTCCAAAAACGTTTAAAAATGGCTGTTAAACAATGTACATAAAGTGAAATAACGAATTAACTAATAAAACCAATTCAAAATACTTTCTAAAAAACACCATTTTACAAGGTAACATGAACAATCAGTCTTTGTTTCCATTTTTACGTCTTTCATTTCGTTTTCATGTAATCATCAAGACACTCTGTGTTTGAAGGTTTAAACTGCATATGACGTGGTGACGAGAGTGCACTTATATGTACTATTGGTTTTTAGAATCGTAACAGTACCATTTAAACCAAAAACTACACATTTTCGATAAATATCTGGAACAGTTTTATTTTCCTTACACAGTCTATCTTGATTTTGTAGTGCAGATGGTAAGGTAACAGTCTAAAAGCAAAGAGGATTAGGGTCTATGAATTCAAACATGCCCACCTCCAGAAGTATCTTTACTTTTTAAAATTATGGAAGATTGCATTATATAGATATTAAACTATCATAAATATGTTTATTTCATGTAATTATGTGGCTAGATTTAATAACAACAATATTAAATTCGCCAGTGCAGTTGCTGTCACTTATTTACTCAGTACAATTGTTTCAAGTTGCTAGATAAATCAGTGAAATTTTTTCCTTTAAAAAAATGAGTGGTTTTCCGCTGATTCGAATTTAGAGATTCGGAATACACACACTTGATCTTACCAATCCGAAGTGTATAACCAGCAACACAGCAGAAAGAATGGTGTTGGGACAAACTATTTAGTTATAATTTCTTAGCTGGAATTAGTGTCTATCATAGAATTTCGATAATCATGAAGTTTCCGATTATCAGTTATGTCTTTCCTATATGTAAGCACACGGCTTACGGTGCTGGCATACAGTTCAATGGCACCTCTACGGACGTCTCACAAGTTCTAGCTAGCTTCTCTGGAAGCTATGCGAAGGGTGCTAATACAGGCTTACTTACTGTTTAAAACACCTCGCGTCTTCATCTCTAGTAGACTGTACTTTCAGGGATGCAAACTACATTTAGCACCCGGACTGTCTGACATTGCATAAAAAGGTATCCATCTTCTTAGTTGAAAACTTAACTTAAACACTGGCCAGTCATGAGGGTTATAATTTAAATTCATATATACTGCCACTTAAAACAGCCCCAACTTTCAAAATGAATAGAGACATATGACCTTGTAAGTGCACAACGTAAAACTAGAAAGACATATATATGTGGCCAAAATAAAAATAATGTAAAAAGAGATAATTAACATTATAGACTCTGTTTTAAAACAAATAAAAAATCTTGCTGCAAAACAAAATAAATTATGAGAAGAAAATATTTAGCCTGCTAGACATAAAGTATATGTGTTACCTACTCATTATTATAGCTCAAAGAACATGTTACAAATATCTCATTAATTTGCTGATACATGAAAGATGCTGCAACGTAATTTAATTCACATTTTAGAAGAAATATCTGGAGTTTAATCACGTTGATTTCTTAGTGCAACCAGACCACACAGTTTCATGTTAGATTTGTATTGTGTTTCTTCGTGCACTATTGTCTGTACATATTTCTGGCATTATGAATTACATGCTAATGTACCTCGTTTGCCTTAGCTCCCGGGAGCACAACCTCAGCCCAATCCACTTTCTGCCTTTTCACTTACAAGGAATAGGAAAAGGAGATGTGCCACAAAACCAACATATCAGGACTTGGTGTTTTAGTTGAAATTTTAGTGCCTCTAACCTTGTCCAAAAGATACGGAATGGTTCAAACACTGCCAATAGGACAACCAATCTTAAATTTCAACTTTCTTTTTAATTGCCTTTTCAAAGAAATTTCACACTACACTTCAGTAACTTCCAGTACAATCAATTTCCTTAAAATACAAACTCCTTGCTTTTGTTCCCATTAAAACACACGCAACAATTTAAATACTTTCAGGCACACAATAACTTTAATCCAATACATGTTCCTTTGTATGACTTCCATTTAACACACTTTAAAATTTTGGTATAATTCTGACTACCTTAGTTGAATAAATCAAGTAAAATCCTTTATACTCAGTACCCATTTAATGACTTTCCAGGATTCTTTACCATAATCCACTTTTCACAAAAATACAAACTCTCCTGGCAAATATAATTACAAATGTATTCACTTAAAACAATACACTCACATTTAAAAAAGGCATGCCGGAGGTGATTGGTCTCAACAAACCTTTTTCCCAGATTGCTTATTACAAATTTACTTTCCTTTGTTTATAAAAGTATTTCACAGGCACAATTTACCATCAAACACAACAATTTATAGAGGAACAGGGCAAGTGATATTCTCCCTACATACCACTTTCGTGGCAAGAATTCCCGCTCTTCACCCAATACCTCACCAAAACACTCAAATCACCATCAACATGCACACTCAACTCTTTCCTCAAAATGAATCAAACTGTATAATGTTATGTTCTTCCAACTCCAGATCTCTTCTTTTCCCCGAGTTAGCGCTGCATCCACCTTCATAAAAATTACTGTCCCAGGAACTCCTGACTCGTACTACTCACTCTCAACGAGTTTAATGTTCGACGCGACTTTTTACCGCACCTCCCCATTTTCGGTCTGAACACCAGAACTCACTTCTCCCGAGTCTTTCAGTTCCATTAATCTCACACCTTCCAATACCATGGCCGCAAAACTCCTGTCATTTACTCCACAATGGCCTCACAACTTATCATGCTCTTCCAACCCTAAATACCGCATCATTATTAATTTACTATTTCAACTAACCTATTTTTCCTAAGAGACTCGCATTCGCCATACAAAATATGGTCAACTTAGTCTGGCATAAATCTAACATAAAAAAAAATATAAAAAAAAATTAAGTACCAACTTCACTCGGCCAAAATCTAAGTCCACGCGAGAGGCACGAGAAATTTGATAAGTTTCCACTTCAGTCTGCCAAAAACTAAGTCCATTAATGCCTCGATTTTCTTCTAAGTTCAAACTAGCAACAGATATACTTATCATTTCTTACAGCGAGGTCTCGTAGTCATGGGCCAGGGAATCATCCCTCTTCTCTGGGTCCCTCCAGCTCGCCAGCTGAGTCGTCTCTCTCCAGACAATTTTTTTTTCTAACTGCCCTATAACTCAGTGTTAAGTTAAAGCCCGATGGGTAGGGCGGAATTTTATTGCGTCTCAGGGCTAACTCATTATGCCTACAAGGAAAGGAAATCATGCAAGGAGACATACATCGCAGAAGAGAGGATTTGGGCAGCCATGGCCAGCAATTGGGGCCATGACTACCTCCGTAAGTGCATTTATAGCTAAGCTATCACTAGAAGAGACTGATAAAAACCAGCATAGACACCATAATAACCCAGTCAACAGAATATATTTCAAAATTATCCAAGCATTAAACAGAAATACTACAGGAAACAGAGTTTGTGGTTAATCTAGTGCTGTGCTACCTCGCAGCGGCCAATCTCTCTAGCCATTGGCTGCAACAGAGCATATCTACGGCCATATGCTTCGAGTACACTAAGCTTCGCTAGGGGAGGGGGGGGGTAAGGGACAAAAGAATATAGATCTTGATCGGAGAGATACCGCCTGCGCACCACTTCTTATACTCGGTGAGATCCCTACCCTAGCGTACCCCTTCCAGAGACCATCACCTGCAGCGCTCTCTTTACCGCACGAGCGCCCCCTATACGATGGCAGCGCACTCTTTTCCAACACACATAATAAAAATACAATACAGTGGCGCCAAAGTCAACCAATCAGATTTTAACAGCATAGTCGCGCCCAAATGTCTTGCACAGCAAGCCCGCCACACAACTACGCATTGCAGGAAGACGCGACGCCGCCGATAAAGGTAACACAACTGTAAAAAAAAAAAAACACGCAAACTCAAACACATTATCTTTTCTTCGAGACGGAAACCTGTCACACTAAGTTTAAATAACTCAACTAACTTTCTTAGTTACTTTATTTATTTTTTTGTTTCGCGTTTTGCATTTGAGTTTATGGTTGTTGTTAGGAATGTATCCATTAACAAGGTAATTTAATATGCAATTAAACTGATCAGCAGTAGTTTCGGTTTAGTGATAATGACTTCATGTTCCTGGCTGATGAATAATCGATATTTATTAATACGAAGTAACCCTGTCATCGAATTGAACAATGAATTCAATATTCCCTGTTTGTATGCTTGTATAACGAGTGTATATAATGGTCAATGTGTAAGAATCTATTGTTGGTTGGTTTGAGGGATTTTAAAATGTATTGTAACTTCTGGCCGACCTTCTTCCCCTAAAGTTGAATGTTTTTGTTTGTCGTTATATATTTTATGATCAGTATTGTTTCGCAAAATGTAAAATACGGAATGGAGGAATAGTAAATTATTGTAGAGGATATTAAATATCCGCAACGCTGTGCAATAAAACGCAGAGCTACCAAAAAAAAGAGCTATTCTATTATAATACAGACATTATAAGGACACACTACATTTGTATGTCGGACTTCAACGTGCCTAATGAACAGAAAAGTAGATGTATCAAGACATTTATAACTAACAATAAAAAAAAAAGTGATAATTTTAAACTTTCCGAAATGAGAGAATTATTGCATTTGCTTCATGATATCGAAAATAACATTCTGAGATCAATCACCTTCATAATATTTTCTGTATTAGCCAATTACGCTTTTTCCGGTATTAAAGTCAGGTCATGTGCTTCTGGGTCTGCCTGGAAGTCTTCGACTTCTTGATTTTTAGCTTGTTTTGATAACATATCCTCATTCTCTGCACATGACCCAGGCATTATTTATCTTTCTCCCGTATTCCTTCATTGACTTTCTAGGTGTTAAGATCTCTTGTATATGAATTAGGTATTTTACAGCATCCGTTAACACATTTTGTAAACTTAATTTCGTAACTGCATATTTGCTGGAGTTGTCATCTTAAGGTTCGGATTAACCCCTTTTGCAGAAATTCTTCGTTTTCACGTTGTAATTTCGGATTAGTAGGAATTGCTGATAATGTACGATTATAACAAATGTGTATATTACGATTTGTTTTATATTTGTGTGCGTAATTTAAATTTTGTTTTATATGCTTGTCACAGGAATTAACAAACAGTGAAAATATGAGACAAACTCATTAAACATATGTAATGAATCATTTTCAATGATACCTCTAAAACTGAAATGATGGCATGAAAACGACGAATATCAGCAAAAAGGGTGGAGTCGAGGTTTAATAGTCCTCATTTCTGAGCCATGCAGCAAACAGTACGGCCGTTGTCATCACTTTTATAGAACTTCAGCTCGGTGTTCGCAGGAGACGTCATTACCCTGGTACTATAAATGGTAAAATTGTGCTACGTTATTGCCATTATGTAAAACTATGTTTGTGCGTACAGGATAATTCCCAAAAAAATGTAATACTTATTTTTGACAATAATTTCATATTATGTTATAACAGAGCTGACAAAATTAAAACCCAGCCCATTGGTTCTAGGTCTAATGACTTCTATCAGATATGCTGGAAATCATTACTTGCCCGTAATTTACCCTACAATTCTAAAAAACTCTGTCAGAGTTTTCGTCATGATAGGCTATAAAGGGCAAATGTGACTAAGTTGGCCCTCCTCTTTTCTTTAGTTACTTGTTCGAGAACAAATACGTAATTATAGCAGGATGTAATTTCTTGAATCCTGATTCTTCCTCTAATTAGAAAACTTCGACGATAAACCGAAGTCTTTTAATAGAACATTTTACTACATATTGCATATGCACCATTACATAGGCTCATATCTCGATAATTTTCCGTTTTCTTCTTATATTACTTTAAAAAATCATTTTTCCATATTTAAGTTCTTTAGGATTTCTATTTTTTTACAGCATGCTGGTAAATTACTGTGTAAAATCTCTACCATTAAAAGTTAAAAAAAAATAAAAATTAAAAAAATCCGGGTTTCATTAATTTAATATAAACAGTTTTACCAGCACGGCATACATTCCGGGGAGCCCTTCTAAATCGTGTAACATCAAATTGGACTTCGGACTGAAAGAGGAGCGAGAGAGTAAATGTTTTCACAGAGAGAATTAATTGGTTAGTTTTAATTTTAAATGGATTTCCGTGAATAACTTCAACATTGATTGGAATACATTTTTAGTAATTTGTTACATAGATGAACGATGCAAATTCTAATGACTTTCAGACTGATTTATTTTTGTTTAAAGGATTTATCAATTATGTGTACAATTATAAATATTTATGTACTTCACGTAGGCAAATTATATTAGGAAACGGAAAATAACTTATGGTTAAGAATTAAAGCTATTCTAGTTTCGCGTAAAACTACAAACAAATATTTTATTACGATAACGATCTGGACTGTTACACTCTTCGTGGCAAACTGTGTTGTGGGCTGGCATGATGCAGCCAGAGCCAACCTTGCGAAGGAAAATTTGCCCTCTCAGTTCTGCTCACTATATTATTCATCCGTTGGTAATGGAATTTCAACCGCGGTTTGAGATGTGGACTGACGCCGTGTGATTGAGTTACGAAGAAATCTCCGCTGGTGAAATTTCAGTTCAAACACTCTCCACCAAACCGAAGAGCATTCACTCGTTTGCTTGTTTGAGTCACGAGGCCGAACAGACTAAAACGTAGCAGCATCAGACATTTGAGTAATAGCTAGTTGCAGTTAACATTAACTTCTTCAACGCTTTCCATTACTAGTTTCAAGTTTTTCAACACGTTAATGTTTTCGTTGCAACTTTTAAAAAGAATCCCGACCTCCCTTTTCCCGTATCTGGTATTTGAGGAAGCTTGGCATTCGGTGGAGTCGTTTCGATAACCCAAATATCTGTCGTTGTAGTCCCTTCAAGGAAAAGTAAGCACTTTTGTAATCAACTTTTGAGAAAAAAAATTACTGCTAGTTATAGGCTATTCACGGTGAAGTGAGCACTTTTGAAAACCTTCCCATTTGTAAAAATTGTCAATAAATACAGGATGTATCTAAATTCGACCAACTAACTTCGGGTGTAGGTTAATCACGAAAAAAAGTAGTTGAAAATATATATTACGGCATATGGTTTCAAATTAATTCTAAGGGAACCACACAGTTTTAAAGTTGTAGTAGAAGAAAATGTTTATTACAGTACCACTATAAAGTACCTCTCTCTGGAATATTTCCCTCCCTGGAATAGCCGCAAAAGTGTGTTATTGCGTATTATGCGTGCTCCATCTGCCAGGTATTGGTAAATATTATTTTAAAACTAAAACACGAATTACTCGAAAACTGCGAGGTTTAGGGTATTTACGCACGGAGACATTTTTGTTAATTGTGAAATGAGGATTAATAATGCATTCTTTAAATCCCGAATGTGCTACCGCGACATGTAAGTTAGTACGAAATAGAGGCAGGAACAGTGGTTAATTACATGAAATAATTTGATGATGGCGACAAGTGTTTTGGTGTTTTAAGATCTTTGCTCAGTTAACCATTATCCAGAGAATTGGTGCTCCATCTTAAATATTATCTGCAATATTTGCAATAAACAAGTTTCCCAGATCCAACTTCGAAAATGTGTACAACCCTTAGTATTCACTTTGAACCACTTTTTTTTTTTTTGTGGCTAACTACAGCCGAAGTTTGTCGGTGGAATTGAGATACATCCTGTATATTTTATTTTAGCCTTCCGGACGTTGACTTCTGAGTTGAGTGGGATATACACATCGGGTTTAATACTGACATGGCAATATTTATTTAAAGAGGTCGTTAAAGTATAAAAATATGACTGTAAGGGAAAAGTAACTATGGCCTCAAAAGTGATTACTTTACCTTGAACAGGCTATAACTGCATGTGTGCTGCCGTACACACTGCCATGCAATTTCACAGTTAAACGACAAGCGATTTAATAAAATTAATTTTAAGATTTGATGTTGTACATGAACAGTATGGACTATTTCTTCGTGGTTAAAATTTGTTTTATTTTTGTGAGCCAGTATTGGCGACTATAGAGCAGGTCTTGCCAGTCTTGTTCCTGTTTCTATTCTTTTTAATTTGTTTCCAAATTTCCCAAGTAATCTTACCCAATGGCTGTCAATGTGTAATATATGGTTTCGTTATGGTAGTTCAGTGCTCGGTTACTGAATGGTAAACATCAATATAAATTGAGTGTTAAGCGAAGAGATTAATCCCAGTTTATTTCCCATTCATCTTGAAGAGCTGTAAGTTTGGCGAAATGCATCATCCGATCGTTTATACTGCCGGGAATTTTTCTTACAAACTCATTTTATTACTGGGCTACAGTCGCACTGACTTTAAATATAAGAGGCACTCTGTGTAAATTCTTAAGAGACTATTTATGGGACGAGAAAACGAGACGTTCTGCTCCCATTCTCAGCATCATAATTGAAATAATATATCGCAGTGAACTTATTTATTGTACGGCATATCAGGGTGGTGATCGTTTTTCCCACTGTTCCTATCTTCATGAATGTGCACTTTTTAAATTTATGGCATTTCAAGGTATTATTATATTTTATGTGCCTTTTATCACGTATTGGTATATTAGTAACACATTTGGGTGAGTGAGTGAAGAGATCTGGACGATTGAGGTGAGTATGGAGCGGCACCGGAATGAAGGGTCGGTGGAAACCGGAGATCCCCCTCCGACCAACGGCATCGTCCGGCACGATTCCCACGTGCGAAAATTGAACCCGGATCGCCTTATTGGGAGGCGAGCGAGCTAACCGCTCGGCCACCGCGGCCGCAACAAATTTGGTTCTTAACAATTTCACTTTGTCCCTTGACTGGCGCTGGAACAGAATCGTTAGACCCATTCAAATGTAAATTTTACATACAGCAGAACGATACAAAATTTGTAAAACTTAGATCTTAAGCAGCGCTTTCTGAAGAGCGCAAGTTAACCGCGACAGCCTATACCAGCTGAGATGAGAAGTCTGAGATGGACAAGTGATGGGAGAAAATGGGATAGCTGAAAGTAAACCTGTATGTACACCACAGCAGGTTTAGCCACAATCCCAGCAGGTAAACACCCGATCGGGAAAATTTCCAAAATGGCGTGATAACGGAAAAAACATGGGGGATTTTTGAAGTGGGGGGCAGGCGAGTAGGTATGTGAGTAGTATAGATATGGTGTAGCACGGACCATTTTACATATTTAATAAAAAAATCTTCAATTAACTTACCAACATACAATTATAAATAGCTGAATTACAACATCAAAGGGGATATCCAAACTTAAATTATAAAATTTATATTGTGATTAGAATTTTTGAATTAATCAAAGCGGATACCCCAATAATATAATTTTTTTTTATTTTAAAATTAATCTTGAAAATATATATTTTTTTTAATTCACCGCCATAATTACTTTTTAATTTGGCAATATACGTAAAAAAAATATTCTTTTCGCACAAAAAAATGTATTAATTAAAATTTTTCAGTTTTTTTTTTTTTTACTTTATTAATAAAATGATTTAGATAATATGTTAACTGAAGAATTTTTAAAATAGGTCTGTATGTAAAAGGGTCCATACTACGCCATATAATATACTATTTGTGTTTATATAATTGTTGGCACGATATTGATCTCTTAAAAATGATTCGTTTATATGTGAGAAGTTATATATTGCACACAAAATATTCTTATTTTGAAGTTTCTCATCGTCTAATATTTATGGTACTATATTAGTGGGGGGATCACTTACACACTAATCTGGTCTCACTTTAAATCTAAAAAAGGTGCTCATAACAATTACTCATCTGAGATTCAAGCCCGGGATCTAACAATGAAAATATAACTCATTAGCTATTGAGGTAGACATGCCAAACTTGTGTTAGGTGGCAGTAACTGGAATTAATTGTTCCCTGGAAACGTTTCAACCCACTCTCATTATATCTCAGCTTTGCCAAGCTTACACACTAAAACGTGTTAGTAGCTGCTTGTTTTATTTGTGAAGCCTTGTTATGTGCCGCTCTAGTTTGGAATGGTTCCCTGTGCCCAGACGCAGCCACGATTAGCCTGTGAGGTAACAGCACGTAACATAATATATTTCCTTTCACGAACTTGGAATGAAGGGCCCGGGTAAGATTCTGTCTACCCCTGCACCGTAGACACGTGGCCTGGTGAGCCGTAAGGAGGGGTGGTTGTGGTTTTGCTTGGAGAAGGGGGGGAGGAGGGCGAGAAGAGGAGAGAAATGACTGCCGAGTTAATGAGGTTACCGTGAATCAATAAGAAACATCTCGGAAACTTTAAAATCCTCTTACGCAGCTCGGAGCCGCGTGCAAATAAGATTTGCGTCAGTAGAAAACCCGACATAGGGGGAAAAAAATAGAAGATAACATAACTCCGACGTAATGGTGTTGGAAATACGTAACTGCTTTTTAACACGTACGACTGGTTTCTACAGTCGCCCTGGTTTCGTTAGGCAATTTGTGCGTTTGCTGAAGCAAGATTCTTTTAAAACTTAGAGATTACGATAATTCTAAGCCTACCAAGAGGATTGGGTGTATTAGGTACTAAGTAGAGGTAGTACACTTCTACAGAGCCAGCATCCCAGTGCATACAGCGTGACACTGTATTAGTATATTCATTCTCGTATTTTATCTATGTCTAGAGAACTTGCTAATATTAAGACACAGTTTACCATCTACCGTAAATGCGGTAATATAAACGAACGAATGTGACACTTTAAAGTGTTGTATTAATTAAGCTGTAGCATAAACGTACTTGCTGGTATCAATAATGCAATCTGTTATCCTCACATTTATTATATCCTGCATTTGAATTTCCCGTCAAAACGAAATTATATACAACAATTATTATTGCCATTGAAGTCGATTAAAATACTTGAATGTTTATTGTGTCTTTTATTGTACAATGTTAAAATTAAAGATTAAACTTGCTCGCGCGTGGGTACTATGGCAATTTTTTTACTTATTATTTCTGGATTTAGTACTATTAACATGTGTTTTCCCCTAAAATACCAAAATATATATTTTTAAACATAATTCAACACATCCCTGTAGTAGAATGAGTATGCTGATTCTGGAATAACGGCACCCGGCGATGTAGGTTAAGGCGACCAACCGCCATGTTGGAATTTCCCTTTCTCCCACAAAGTTTCCCTTTCTCCTTATCCTCTCACCACACCCCGAACCACGCTCACCTCGGCCCATCTCAGCTCACACCCTCCACGCAATCATGAAATATCGGACCCCCCCCCCCCCCCCGCAAAATATCGAGAAAAAAAATTCTAATATTTCTAGGAACATATAATGTTAACATCTCACTCCTTCTACCTACCATAAACGATGCCCCCTACCCATCACCACCGCCCAACCAATAAAAAAAATAGGAAAAATCGCACAAAATCTAAAAATAAAATTTAGAAATCGAGAAACATACACCGTTACCCAATCCTCTCCTGGTTCAATCCCAACACCTTGACAGCACCCCCACCACTCACCAACCCACTTCCCAATTGTAGCTTCGAGAAAAATCGAGAAAAAATAGTTTTAAAAATTTAGGAAAAAATTACACTAATGACTCCGACCACCATGGTGGATTCTAGTGGCCTAAACTTTGACCCAATGACCTTAAAGAAAAAATAGGAAAAAATGTAAAACAAACTACAAACATATTATGTTACTGACTACGACTCCCATGTTTATTTTGGCGACCTTGACCTTGGCCCTAATTACCTTGACCTGATGCCTATAACCCTTAAGGACATTGAATGCAAAATTCACAAAAAAAAATTTAACGTTTAAAAGGCTTACAACAAAATTAAAAATGTAGAAAAATGTTGTAAATTACATTTAAAGACACGCAGGGGGACCAGGGCTGGATGGCAGTTAGAAAGATCAGCGACGAAGCTCCTGGCACAAAGACCAACAGACTTACACCCTACCACCAACCCCTCCAATTTTATTCGCTGATTACTCGTATTCACTTCCTTTCTCCCTCCTTTTCACCAATCTCCACCTAGTCAAGGAAACCATCATACTCTCTCTCTCTCTCCAATAACTTTATCTTGTTTTTCATTGAATATTTCTTTTGTAACTCCTCACCGCACCTCTATATTCTTGACTATCTATTCGTCCCCCCATACTTCGAACTACCCCCTAAGGAGAATAATGGCTTTACATCACACTCCCTTATTATTCACATTCGCTTGAATCCTCGCACCCTCATAACCCTTCCACCATTTACACACTAGAGCTAAACCACTAACACTACTACTAGGCTGCGTTAGCGATTTCAGGATGATATTACACTGCACACTCGTGAGGTTGTTGATCTCATGATATCTCGTCCCCCTACAGATTATTATTGTTGCAAAATGTGAGCCATATCACAGTTCCTCGCCTGATATGAGAGGTGACGAAATACATTCTCTTCGTTTGCGTTTTCAGCATTCAGTCTGGTAAGTTATTTTTTTATGTTCATGTCGTAAATCAAAGCAAAACATCTTCCTAAAATTTTGGCACCAGATCGGACCAGCGAACTATGAGAGTGTAGATTATAAAGATTAAGTGTTCGTTTAATAGCATGCTTATGACAAAAATCCTGATTTCATCTTTGGTGGTACCACCGTTGACTCCAGCTGGACGGCCAATGTTGTATCGATGCTATTCACAAACTATTTGGGTAAAACCATTGAGACTTGGAATGTGCGAAGGCCGCTATGGTAATAAACAGTCTTATCTTTCGTGCTCTTCTCAGACATCAATATTTCGATCAATTCAAACCCTCCGCGATTCTCCTTCATAGTCCTCACCAATCCTTCTCGGCAATTCTTCACAATCCTCCTCCGAAATCCTGCTCCCCAAACCTCACCAATCCTCCTCCACAATCCAAAGCAATCCTCTGTAATCCTCACCAAACCTTACTATATCGTCAGTAATCATCCTCACCAATTCTGACCAATCCTATGCAATCATTAGCACCTGCAACACAATCAGCATCACATGCACCACAATCAGCACCACACACACCACTATCAGACCACATGGCCCACAGATATCACCGCATGCACCACAGTTATACTGCATGAACTGCAATTAGCACCGCAGACACTGCAGTTAGCATTGCACGCACCACAATTAGCACTGCATGCACCCCAGTTAGGACGCCATGCACCACATTTAGCACCGCATGCACCACAGTTAGCACCGCACACACCACAGTTAACACTGCATGCGCCGCAGATAACACCGCATGTACCACATGCACCGCATTGACGAACACTTGCCAATCTTGGCGTATTCCTTCAATGTATCGCCTTGCATACCCTGCAGGTAGCCACTGTCGTAATGCTTCATCGTACGAGTTCCCTCGTTGTATGTGAACATATTATGCAGTGTATTAAAAGGACGCAATGAAGTCAATACATGCTGTTTCTCAGTGGGCAAAAGAATACTACATTTGTTGGCCTTGATATGTTTGTTTAAGTTATTACAACGAGTGAACTGTCTTCAACATGTATAGCTGCTAAGTCATAAATATATTCATGTATATATGCAGATAATTATTTACGTTCATTGAATGTCGTGTTGGGTATTATTATTTGTCATATAGCACATGGTCGATGCTGCTTGACAATTAAAATGACCTAGGAGTATCTAATATATAACTTGCGTCTTACCCTTTTTATGTATCCCTGTGCTTATCGGAATTATAATGAAATTACATGCACAGGTAACGCAAGTACGATGATCAAAAACTCAATAATACTGTTTTACTGCTTATAAAAAATGAAAATAGCGGCGCATATAAACAACGAGCGGCAAAAGTGATCGCTAATAATAGAAAAGTCAATTAAAGAAACATGCAGGTTTGTCCACTTGATGCACTATGTGAGCTTGAGTGCGCAAGTAAATATTGCAAACTATAAACATACCGCGAACCCGCAAAACTATACCCCAGCGCCGCAGCAAATTTAGTCTGCATTAAGGCTGAACACACCCTGTTGGGTATCCAAGGACATTTGAACACTTCTGATATAGCCCTCGAAGTCACTGAAATGTATCAGCTTCTCAAAAATACCAAACATCACAGTCTCGAACGATAGCTACCAGAAAACAATCACTTATGAACGCTCCGGTTCTACAAAGAAAAGTGCGAGCTGTGAGCAAATAAAAGGGGGCTCTAGGGACAGAGATAATCCTTAGAAAATTATTCACAAATCTACCACATCAGTGCCTACTCATAGTAAGGGCCGCCTCTTTTTCGAAAAAATATTCCAATACTAGTTGTGCTGGAAAACACGTTAGTGCAGAACCAGTATCGCGATTGGACGATTTCAACTCACACGCGTCTTAAGTGTATGCCAGCCAATCACGGACGTTTAGTGACAGGGTAACTTTATCCTGATTGGCCCAACCGAGTAGAAAATTTCTTCTCACGCAAACACGCGACCAACAGCCAAAGGAAGTTTGCAAGCTAGCACGTAAGGAGTTGAAGTCTAGCCTGCACATAAATATTTGTGCGAAAAACAGGTAGTCCTACGTATACTGAGAAAGAGCGAGTAATGAAGTGTTTTTTTGCATATATCTGTGCTCAAGAAAGATTCAAATGCGTAGGTATATTCGGACCCGATTTTCTAAACGGGGACACATGGCACATGCCCAGGGGCGCAAGAGGTTTGGAATGCAACGTCTGAGTAAACATAAACAACAACAAAAAAAAGGGAAATGTTTAATATAGAATTCTGAATAAACGTTGTAATAAAGTAACGCTGCGAGATACGCTCTTGCTTTGTGTTTGCGCAAAATATTCATAAGAGCAGTGAGAGGGAAGGCAGCTATAGGCTGTTCTCGGTAAAATGAGCACCCCTGAGTAAGATCTACTTGTAGACATATAGTATATTCTTACACCTTATGTAAAATTAACATTGCCATGATTCTCATCACTCTATTCATGCGTCGGTCAAGTGAAACTGTGAAATTGTTATAAAAGTAAATAGTTTACAAATCTGCTCATTTTTACACTTCGATGCATTAAGAAAACAGAAAGTGGAAGTAATAATTTCAGTAATCATAAATGATTACCTAAAACTGTTTATTCGATGTTAAGATATTGAACTACGTTCCGCCCATCGTTACCAACTTTACTGAGCGCATGTCACTCAGTGCACCCGTTAAAATATATGCATTTAGGAGCAGTGACTTTTTTCTAAGGTTGATTTCAAAAGTGCTCACTTTATCGTGAACTGCCTTTAGACCTGAAGACAGTCCTGGTGGGGAGTGTGTGTGTGTGTGTGTGTGTGTGTGTGTGTGTGTGTGTGTGTGTGTGTGTGTGTGTGTGTGTGTGTGTGTGTGTGTGTGTGTGTGTGTGTGTGTGTGTGTGTGTGTGTGTGTGTGTGTGTGTGTGTGTGTGTGTGTACCTAGCTCATGGCGTGCTCAGGACGCTGTTGAAGTCGAAATCGGACCTAGGTAATTTTCGGAATTTGTATAGCAGGTAGGGTGAACAATCCTGTATTTTAAGCAAAATAAGTGGTACTATTCCCATACAAGATAGAGGCTAAAACATCCATTACAGCTTAGTTTACTATAAATAAGTTTTAGAGTTTATGTAGCTAATATATAAACGCAAAACCGACCACTCTTTCTTAACTGAGGATAATGGACGTTTGTAGTTCATTCACGAAGCCCTGCTAAAGTGCTATTTCCAGGATATGCCTCCGTCTCATGCAAATAAAGATTTGAAAATTACACCAGAGGGCCAACGCATCGCATTCGCGTCAGCGTAATAATATTTTCCATAATAACTATTTCTTACTAGCCATTTCCAAAACACCTAGTTTCTCTCTGTCTTTATTCATATTAATTAGAAATTAAATATTCTAGTTTTTAATTTAAATACTATCTAAGTTAAATTTGATCAAAAATGATATAATTTAATGTTAATAGGAGTAGGTATAAGAAGCTTATGATACATAACATGGGGTATTTTTTCAAAAGTTTGATTCAAAATGTGTGAAGAAATCGCGAATAGACTATATGATATTAGGCACTAACGCTAAAATAAATTAAGAAAGTTGGTGCTGCATTGAATTTTCTTGTGCCATGGCGCGGCGGATTATCGCAATACGTTATATCCAATTATATTCGTAGACTCTACTCCATAGTCCTAAGTTACTGACCACATTACTCACTTAGTTCAACGTTTTCTAAGTAAGCTTTATCACGTATTTTAACCTTGCGATTGTCCCACAAAAAAAAAAATTATTTTGCCTCGAAAAAGTTCGTGACAGTAACACGTGTGAAACGAAAACCGAAAGAAAATTTTTTTTTTTTTTTTTAAATACAACTGTCGCAGTTATATTAAAAAAAAAAAAATTAATCGTTTCTCGCAACGAACCTCAATACCGAGCCCAGAATGTTTTCCGGTAAGCAAGAAACATATAAAATATGTCTGTAATAACGGCATACGACAAGATGGAATGGAAGAAATACATATTTTCGCTATTCGAGTTTTCTCAGACGTCAAACTCCGTAGTTGCTTTTTGTATCATGTCTTTGAGGAATATTTATATTTATGTATTTATTTAGTTCCAGCTTTTTTTTCCCCTTATTTCTTTCAAGAAGAAAATTTTCATTTCAGACTCCTGCTTTGCATGCAGCAGTTTTTTATTATTACCCTTTTTTACCCTTCTTTTCTGTTTTTTTCCCTCTTAGTTTCCTGCTCAAACTTTAAAATGAGCCAGAGCTCCATCTTATTGGAAACTCTTATTTCTTGCTTTCGTCTCTCTTTATTTTCCTACATTTTGTATTTCGTTCCTTATTCAGCTGTTCCTCCTCTGCATATGTAAGAAGTTTTCAATTCTTTCCTCCTCCTTGTATCCTATTTTTCGTGTAGATTGTGTTGTACAAGCAGACTCGCGTTAAAACTTGTGCCTCTGACCCAGGAATTATTTCTGCGCACTGGTTCCAAAAAACTTACGGCTTAGAAAAATTTTACAGAGGGGATGCGATTTTAACATAAAGCCGCCCTTCTTACGAATGTTCCTGGAAGTTTTAGTTTCATATATATATAGCAATACATACTAGGCTTACACTTGCAGCATAAAGAGTCTATACATACATGCTAATTATTTATATAAATAATTTTTAATCAAAAGGGTAGGTGTGGTTATGAATTGGAAGAAAGGTGTAAGAAATTTACTTTGCAATATTTTCTATAAATTTCAAGAGAAAATCTTTTGAAGAATGCTACTGAGCAAAACTTCGTGCGTTTAGGATGAATTAATATGTAATATACTATTCTATACAAGAAGGTTACTGAAATATTCAAATACCGTTAAGTTTAAAACTTGACTAGGCTGTGAGTGGATCTAAAATGATTATAATTGAACCGTAAAATCGCCTACTAGCATCGACTGCATTGCTATGATTTCTAAATCACCTCCTGCCTTTAGTCTGTACATTTATATAGAAAATTTTGTAGAGTGGTAAAATATTTCATAAAATTCGAAACGCATTTGTAACCGCGGTACTTTTCAGTCAAGATAATCATACAATTAGCTAGACGTTTTGAGATATTTTATCACCATTAAAATTGTGTATTTAAATTCATTAAGTTTACAGTATGCCAAGTATTTTTATAAATGCAGGTAAGACAGGTAAGTTGAAATATATCTCGTACCTCAAAATACTGCAACTCATAAGAGTGGAGTGGAGGGATTTGGACGGCTATTGACATCGAGGTTCTGAGAGCCGTTGAGGGTGAAGCGAGGTGACAGCGGAGCAGCGCTGGAATACAAGGGCGAGGGAGATGGGAGATCCCGAGAAAACCCCTTCTTACCAGTGGTATCGTAAGGCATTATTCCCGCATGCGAAAATCCGGGAGGTATCCCGCCGGCAATCGAACCTGGTTCGCCTAAGTGGGAGGCGAGTAGTATGACATCTACACCATGGCAGCCACTACAACTCATGAGAAAGTGCTTTGCGAGTACAGGGGAAAAAATCGTATCCATAAACACACATTTTTTGTATTTTCATTAATTTCGTTTTTGTTACTTATTTTTATTGATATCGGGTAGGGCCTATAACCTGAGAGTATTTTCATTAGCACGTCACGACAATGTTTTGGTAGCAACAAAGGCAGAACAAGACCATTTTTTGACCCGCAAAAAGAGATAAATAGTTGTGGTCGGCCTTATGGTCCGGCTTGAGTTTTATGGGTATACATAACCTATCCGCGTTTTTTTTTCACACTTTTTTAATAAAACCTTAGAAAAATCGCCCCGTTAATAACGTATTTCGTTTCTTATCCATCCCATATTTACCAGAGTTTTATACTTAAGTTTAAAAAAGGTACCTTATTTGTGGTCAAATTAACATTCTATTTAATGTATACAAGAAAAAAGCAACATACATAAGATCGTTTACTAAAGTCAAAGACATCTTGGAGAAGAAAGCAATCTTGAAGTGGCGATGGGCCGGCCATGTTGCTCCGACGAAAGATGAAAGATGAACAAAAATGGTGTTGGAATGAAGTCCAAGAAATCGTCGGAGACCAAGAGGAAGACCACCAGACCATTGGGACAAAGACTTACGCAGGTTTGTTGGAGTTAACTGGCAGAAAATCGCCCAAGACCGTTCTACCTGGAGAAGACTATTTAAATTTTACCTGAATGCCTAACTCTAAGAGGCCACGCCATTTCATGATTGAACAGGCTGATGACGATGATGATATATGTTATTATATTTCATGTCCATTCATTATGAATAGAAAACAGAAAGAAAATAGGTGTGTTGGTAATTCCTGGTAATAAATAGCTCTTATTTAAAATTCGACTGCACCGAGTGCGTACGAATGCAGTGCGTTGTCGCATTGATGTAATTTTCCATACTTAGTTAAGCTTTCTTTGCACGAGGCGGATGAATGTTCTCAAAGTAGATCTTTAGCAGGGCTTCAGAAAAGTACGAAGTAACAGTGAATGAACTATAGAGAAATGCCCTTGTACAGATGGTTCACAATCAATCCAGCACTTTTCAAAATCCTGCTTAGGATCTATATCCCTGCCCGTTTTGTATCCTTCCACTATGTGTAAAATTTATATTGCTGTTTGCCCTATCACTTTATTCATGCGCTGATCACATGGACCTATGTAAGTGCGAAACTACTAGGAAATCCCATATTTTAAAATCGCGTCTATTCTTACTCATATGAGCATAAAACGAGCACAAACTGAGTAAAATTATTTTTGTAAAATTTTAAAACTTTAAAATATTATTATTACCCTACATGATTGTCACATTCTTCCTAGAAATAAGAACATAAGAAAGGGTAGTAGCGAGAACCGCTTTACTGTCGCTGACCTCCCGTGGCGCAGGCGGTTGAGACGCCGCCGGTCTGTGGTGCGGGACGTTCTGGGTTCGAGACCTGTGCAAGACACGGTTGTTAGTTTAACTGAGGTCATCAGTTAGTTTATAAGCCAATTCCTAGCATTCGGGCATATCACCAGGGAACGTTAATAAGCCTTTTCCTATCCAGCCCTTGATTATCAATAACACTTTCTGTAACATCACATGTACTACTTATTTTATCATTTGGATAAAGTTGATTAATTTTTTAGCTCCTACATAAATATACATTTCTAGGCGATTTCAAAAAACGCATTTCCAAACCAAGTATTCATCATAAGCGGTTCCAAAATCAAATGTCGCTTTCACCAATGTAGCTGGCTCGTTATATTTCATCCATTCCTTTAAAGAAGGCATTTCCTTCGTAGTCAACTGGAAAACTATTGGATTAAATTTTGCAAGCAACTGGTCTTATTTACGATCGTTAGCTGTACAACCTAGTTCTCCAACACATTTGGTGGGGTATTTTAAAATCTCGCACTTTCCGTAACTAATCTTCCTGTGTTGCGGCCGCGTAGACCAAATGGTGGATCATAGTAAAAAAAAAAAAATACCGTTATAATTTCTTCGCAGTTTTCACTTTTCTACGCAAACCTGATGTTATTTATTTCGTCAATATTTTGTACACAGTACAGCTGCTTCACGGTTGAGTACTGGGCAAGTCAACCCGTGAACAATGTATCTGTCCCTTACTGTACATATTTTAAGGTAACCACCTAGTTGAAGGAATTTTGCACGCCTGAGACCTAAAAGCGTGGGAGCGCTAGTGGCGATCGAGACATGCGCATCAACTCTCTTATCGCCTCTACGCGCAAAGCTCTGAACTGGCGTGCAGTCTTGCCGTCGATAACGCGTCTTCTGCTTGGGCCCCACCACTTAAGCCGGTCCTTGTTGATAGTGCGTCAGCAAGTCCCACAGTACGTTTCTCACTTGGTTGTACGGAACCTTGCCTTCGTCGTACTCCAGTCCGTGGTAGCACTTGGTCAGCCAGTCGTTTGTGTACTTGCTTTCCTCGTACAACAATTTCAGCGAATGAGGATTCGGAAGGAGTGCGTGAGCATCTTGCCATCGTCGACATAGAACACTGCGATCTCCTTGAGAATGTAGCCCCTCTGGCTCTGGAAGCCTTGCAGATTACAGTACACCCTTATACAAACTGAGCTGAGAAGCAGTGAGAATCCTGTTTATATATGCTTAACTCACAATGATCACCTGGCCTGAGAAGCAGCCATGCAAAATCAAACAGTATGCAGCAGTGTTCACAGGCATATTTTCCTTGGGAATATTTTCTACCAGGCAAGTAACGAAACTCCAGCTCCTGAAGGTTAGTCAGTTATTTTTTCTTTGTTGATGTAGTTCAGTAGCTTCACGCATTCGCAGGTGCATTTGCAGGTGAGTAACGAACCAATCCATGTTAGTTAGGGTTACAGAGATGGACTGCAGGTGTTCTCTGTCTCCCTACACTGCATCGAGAGGCGAGGTGGCTAGTCATATCACTAGTTCTTGCTTAACTACTATTATTATCTTCCTAAAATCTTCGGCGAAACACAGTAACAACGATAATGGCACACTCTCCTCAAACATACCTTCTGCGAATGTGGGAACTTTGTAGCTATCCTGTATTCCCCAGACTGCCATTTTTACCATGTCGAGATTGATAGGTATGAGAAAGAGGTAGTTTTTAAGGTAGTAATGTCCACATCCTGCATTTCACCAATAGTAACATCGTTCATTTCATACAATACTTTCTCTAAAAGGTGGAGTATACCTTTGCGAACGAACACGGTAGTGGTGAGGTGGGTCCTGTTCTCTTTCATGATCATACCTTGGATGCGTAGGAATGATTGCGAAGGCAGGGTGTAAATATCCCGATGCTGTATCGGAATTCGAACCTCACGCCCGAGGACATAGGGGCAGGTCAGATATGATTGGTAGCAAAGCAGCTCGAACTGGTCGATTCTGTCGTCGAAATCTGTCTGCTGTGTCACGTTCAATATGTTATCATCTTCCATGCCTGTTCACTTTAAACCCTAGGCTATGTAGAAACTGCTCATTGGCACATGTTAACATGCTGGTGTCACGAGCTCTACTGGTCCCAGGTTTGGTGCTTCACCCAGCTTTATGCATCGTGCGCCTAGCGAAACTCAACCACATCATTTCAGGCGTAGTTCCAAAGTGATTTCTTGGTTTATGATTCTATCTGCTAATCGTCCTGATCGACGATCGACACGGCCATTTTGTGTGTGCTCTTCACACGATTATGGGAATGAAAATTATGCTTTTCGAAACTTCTACCAGTTACAACCGGTGGTGCCATCGGTGCGAACTCGTGTAGCTCTATTACTTTTTTATCATTGATGTAGCAGCCACTCGTTAAATTGCAGTCTATGTTTATCATGTTCATCGGAAATATGTTAACTGGTCGCGAGGATTCGTGCATTTTACCAGCTTCATAGATTCGTATCTTGAACGTCGGCATTGTCCCGATGGTATTCGGTTCGGGGAAATCGATATCGGCACTGCAAAATATATCTGCCTTCAGTGTGTTTGGTTTACAGCCTAGTTCGAATGTCACGTCCAATAGTACGGATTTCTTGATGGAATTTGCGATGTACTTCAGTTCATAAGCACTGTGGTTATGCTGATTTCCTTCACATCTCCTGCCACTATGTACCAGAATGCTGAAATCACATTTTCTTTTATGTTGGATATGGAGTTGTAAGATTGAAAATCCATAAATCCGACAACCCACCCACCTTCGAGCTCCAAGGACGAGTAAAACGTCACCTCGGCTCAGTTGTCTTATCAATTAGAATGATGGACACAGACATATTGAGTGACGAATATAGATGTGAACATATTTTATGTAAAAGGATAATGATCAATGATTCGCTTACGATTTCTTTTCATTCCATCACAACAAAAATCGAAGACACAAGTGTACTCAGTTCCAAGTGTTCGGCATCTCCTCCATCTCTTAGTTGTAAGTCAGTTTGCAATTTTTCAGGTACCGCCACTGTTCGAGTGGTGGAAGCAAAGTACTGAAACTATCGTAGTATACAGCACATTTGTCATGTTTGACACATGTTACCCAGTGCATACCAGGCTCCGCTGTCTTGTACAGGTTTATTACGGCACACTCGTCAAGTTTGGGTTTAGTGTGCATAGCATCTTGCATGAACACACCACGAAAAATAGGTATCTTCAAATTGCATGCAAACAGTTTCAAATTTATGTTCATGAGCGGCTGTTTTGGTAGATATTCCATTACTGCCTCTTCCTGCTGCGATACCTTTTCTTTCTCGCGACTCCTTCTCGGCTGTCGTATGTAAATTTCTTGGCCGGTTTTTTTTACTCATGGAAATAGCTTCCAGTTTATGGCTGTGGCGGAAGTTATCCTCCAATTGCTTATGTTCGTTCGAGGCTCGTTTCACTGAGTTATCAATATTCGTTACCAAACCAGCGATACTACCCAGAGTACCCATTGCAGGTATCAAAGCGGGAAAGTATTCTCCCGTCTTCTTCTTTGCTGTCTTCTTGGAACATCGTCTTGCTTTCTTCGTCCTCATGCCCATATTCACCTTGGCTTTCATTGCATTGTAAATGCCTCAGGGAGTAATTTTTTCATCGCGTCTGGTGTCCAGTGCATGATATATTTTGTCCACCCTGTGCACAAGTATCTTGTATACCTGGTGCGTGGCTTGCAGGTCCTTGTGCTGGGAATAAGCGATAGCATGCCACTTGCATGCCTCATCCAGTGCCTTGATGCTTGTATCACCACATGCTAGCATTTTAGCAAGCTTGGTTCCTGGCCTGCAGAATCTGTATCCGGAAATGTGCAGCTCCAAAGGTAGATTGTTTATTAGCATATCGACGATCCCTCTTCCAGATTTGATCTTTCTTCTACGAGTCATCACATACTACTCCACTACAAACTGATACATACCCGACCTTTATACGTTTTCGATTCAGTATCATGAAGATAATCAAGCAAGATATTAGTCTTCCCGTCTACAACACCGAGGAAGATATCGAAACCTCACACGAAGCACATCACTGCATTCTGATGCCCAATACCATTAGAGGATTTATTTGTGAATTCTTGGGTTGCATCAATATGTGCGTACTAGTGAGTTTGCTGGAGGAAACAAATGGTCTTAAGTTCGAGGATGTGTACCTGTACTCCAAAACGCTCCAGCAACCGAAATACCACCCATGCAGCAAACCACATATATCCCATTGATAATTAACAGTCGGATGCAAAGCCGGCAAACAGTTGGTCAACAGCCGGCACCATTGTTCGTCCTGAAGTGGCACCCTTACTAGCCATTCTCTGCCCATAACTGGCCCAGGTGTAGTGAACACAAATAGCCTAAGCATGGCCTACTGATGGCTAGCCATGCTTTCACCATATGTCTAACTGTATATCTCAAAAATTATTATTTTTACCCTCAATATTGACTTTCCTTTGTTTCTAATTTCCTTTTCTTCGCTATTAAACACATTATACGACATGAAAATCTTATGCTTACTTTGCAGAAGAAGGGGCGCGAAGCTATACCCCTTGCATTAACAGCCCAGCATTCTAACCATTACTCCACTGTCTATACTTACATTTAGATGAACTAATTTTAGAATATAATCGGACTTTAATTATTAACGAACACTAATAAAATATAAATGACACGAGTTATTCCATAGCTTTAAGATTTACTATGCGAACAAATCACTTTTTAAAAAGATGCGGATGAGAACATAATACTGTCGTTGAGAGAAATCTTCCCAAATGAATCACGATATTAACCCAAAGACTTGTCTTTAATGTAATATTTCGCAGTATGTATGTCACCTGAATGCTATTCTCTGTTTCTCAATGCAGTCGCCAGTTATGAATGTTTTACTGATGTGAAACAACAAAAGCCCTTCAATGTTAATTTTTTAAGGTGGTTATATATTGTTTTTAAACGTCTCATTTAAATTATATGCAGTCATGCATGGAAAACATTACATATGTCAAATTATTCAATAACAGTCACTATATATACAGAGTTTTGCCATAGTATATATGTGTGTGTGTGTGTGAGTGTGTTTAGTTTGAAGAAGCTATCTGCGAAAAGTGGGAGCCATACGAATTCCCATAATAAGTCAAATTTCACCAGCAGTGGTCCATCGATCTACCACTTCATAGCCGTCAACTGACCTATAGATGGCTACCCATACTTTTACCAGCAATAAGTATAGGTTATGTGCTGCCATTGCTGAAAAACAGTTGGTAAGCCATTTGTGGGCCATTGATAGGTTACCTACTCTCAGCCATCAGTTTCATTTCCATCAAGGTTCCATCAGTGGGTCATAAATAGCATGTCAAGTGTCTCGGTGTCAGAACTTTACCATAGAAGGACCAGTTGTGTCGACCCATAAGTTTTCTGTGCCAGCAATACTCCAGGAATGCCATCAGTAAAACCACTGTCGGCCGACTATCTCTTAAATGCACGATAAACTATAGTGAAGAGCCATCCATGGCTCAAAATGGATAAGTTTTGTGCTTCCAATGCCGGAATACAGTTAACAAGCCATTTATGAGCCATTAATAGGTCACCTACTCTCAAACATCAGTTTCATTTCCATCGACATTCCATTACTGGGCCTTAAGTGGCGTGCCAAGTATCCTGTTGCCAGCAGTCAGCCATAACAGAGCCATTAGTGTAAACCCATTAATATTCAGTGCCAGCAGTCATCCTGCAGTGCCAGCAGTAAAACCGCAATCAGTCGACTGTGATATGCTTCATGGGCAGCATCTACCACAAGTACTACAGGCTTTGGAAGGCGTACAGCACTTATCTTGCAGCGATAATGAGACAGTAATGCCGTTAAGCGAAGCATTTCCAAACTCAGTATTTATTCTAGTATGCGAACGTGGGCTGTGTGTACTTGAGTCAACATATTCATGCATACCTAAACAGTTACTATGTGAAAATATTAATTTTATCATGTTGTTTCGTGTGGACGATACTAACTTGCGACGTGCGTACAAAGACCATGTCAATACTGACATGACATTCGCATAGTTTAAGGATATGTGTTTTTTGTGCTGGAATGAGGAGTACGTCAAATTGGTGATCGATAAGGATTCGCCTGTACATAAGAGAATGTACAGGATTGGCTTATATCAGTTTATAGTAAGATGCCGACCATAAGTCACGACGCCATTTCCAAGTTCAGACATTGTCTACATTCCCATGATGGTGAATATGGGTACGGTTTCATGGAAGCTTCCCTCACCACTGTTCACAGAGGCGTGTCAATTCTGGGAAAGAGATCGAGAGCGTGAAATATGAAGTGGTGGAATAATTGGTGGCCGTCGACCAGGGAGTACAGAAGCATGGATAATAGACCTGATAAGTGTGTCGAATGCACAGTGATGGAAAGAATTGCAGGCTCTTCAAAATATGTTATTGTTCAAACTGGCTGACAAAACCGATGTTGCGAGGCATAGCAACATTGTATTTATGTATTTATTTCGTTTTGTGAATAATGGCGGACCGAAATGAAATGACGACTGAGTTGCAGCGAGCCATTAAAGCTGTTCACACGAAATACCTACTCGCGAAAAGTTACAGACTAGCTCTCGAGAATCGAATCGAAGAGGCTTACAAGCCAATAACCAGCTTTATCGACGAATTTGGTCGACAATGCCAGGAAAAGCATTGCCTCAGCCAGATATCAAACACGAAATCAAGGTGAAAGGACCGACTCTGATGCATAAACGGAAAAGAATTCCGGAACTGCACGAATCGGAAGGGTGCATCAGTAGGGATGAAGATGATTTGTCGATGATCCGTATGCTGCATGCGCGAGAATGGAAACGAACACAAGAGCGAGGACCAGAGGTGGGCATCCTGGTCAGGCACTACATCACTTCCTACTCTGATCGGGACAGCAACAAGATATTTTGCTTGCGACACCACGATAAAAATGGTTTCTCAGAAACAAGGAAATCATGTTTTTTTTTCCAGGAGATTTGGTGCAGATTGGCAAACACAAGGTGGAAATGATGCATGGTCTGTGCGGACGTTTTTTGTAGGCATCCTGGACACTACACCGAATCGTATTTGTGGAAGTGCCATCGCCTGCTACAGTCAAGTCGTGATCATTACGTGAATGATAACCCCACAACACAGCGATTTAAGCACATGACCCATGTGAAGTTAGGTATTATCGCGGACTGTTTCCACAATTGGCCGAAGCTATTGGATCGGGTCTGCTGCTGCAGCAGATCTATGCCATATCCAAGACAGACTGTGTGTTTGGAACGTTCCGAATGATCTCGTCGAAAGGCTATGGCTACTAGTCGCTTCGCAGTCTGCAGGCAACCAGTCGCAAACAAACGAGATTGTATCCATCATCGAAGAACTCGTCGAAGGTGGCTACGGCGTTAGATGACGAAATATGCTATTTCTGGGGAATCGCACAGGTTAGCCAGAAGGAATTATATCCTCTCAGAAATTGCCTCATGAAAAGGCTGAGGATGATACTTTCCATTCCGACGTGATCGAAATGCAAGACTTTGCTTGTGCGAATAAAGACCACCACTACATTTTTACCATAATAGACACAGCTCACAAGTATGACTGGACCACACTGCTCAAGTCGAAGACTGCATATGACATCACTGAGGCCATGACAGATGTGTTGAGAGAAGGACGTGTACCCAAAAATCTCCACCATAACGGTGGTAAAGAATATTTTAATTCTACTTTCCATCCACTGATGAAAAGGTAGAGCATAAATCACTATTCAACATAATCTAGATTAAAGGCTAGTATCAACAATTGTTTTCATCTGACTCTGAAAGTCAGGTTGTAGAGACATTTCATAACAAATGGAAATTGCATGTGGCTCGAATTTCTACCGAGACTCGTCCGTGAGTATAATTATACTGTTCATTCTACCACTAGAATGACGCCCGAAGATGTGAAGGATGACTCCCTGTTTCGAAACATGTACTCCTGCCATAATAAGAGGGACCTGCACAAGCCTAAAGCCAATATCGATGACCCGATGCACATCTCCAAACAACATGACATTTTCCACAAGGCTTATCATCACAACTGGTCTGCGCGATTGTACAAGGTGAATCGCATACGACATATGTAACTGTGCACGTATTACCTCGAGGACATACATGGCGAACCCATTGATTGGGGCTTTTACACAGAGGAGATCCAGCCTAAAAAATTCCCCGATTTTTATTTGGTGGAAAAGGAGCTGAAACACCATAATGCACATGTGTACATGAGGTGTCTCGGACATTCGAAGTGTGACGAGTCCTGGGTCGACGAAAAAGACATTCTGAAATAGGAACTACGAATATTTTTAGGTAATGATATGTAGAAGAATTTTTTTGAAAATAAAAACATGTTTTACCTTAATTAACATTAATTATATTCTTGCCTATCCTTATATGCTGTATCACAGGTTTGCAAATAGCTAGCTCTGTGAATAAAAATCTAACATTGCTCTTCCCATGCATGTTGCCTTAGTCTGACACTGAGGACATGTAAAAACTTAGAAGCATGTGTGCAGTTACCTGATGCCTTGCAGGTGCAGACCTCATGGTCATCCGACATCGTGCAGGTGCGAAAACAACTCGGAAGCATGCACGCTTGCACATGTACCGTTACCTGATGCTGCGTAGACGTAGACCTGTGAAAATGCCAACATTGCACTCCCCTCACCCATTCCTGTCCGCCCCACCACTCCTCAGCGAAAGATGTGACGAAAACCTGCGTCCCTGACCTTGAATACGGTGCGTTATAACTGGATTCTTCCAGATTTATTCGTACGGGATGTAGAGTTCAAGGTCAGTTCGCATGCACTTGGCTTGGAGTCGACAACATTTTACCCCTTCCTTTCCCCCTATGGCATCTAGATGTAGGCGTGTTATGACAAGCGCCTTGTGAGCCTGCCCGTGCATCCTGTGGCGGTTTAATTTTCATAAATTGCAGAGCTGAATAACACTTTTTTCTTTTCATCTAATATTTTTTTATAACAGAAAGGTGTTAAAATTCGCATTATGCTAAAAAAACATTTTTATTATATATATGTATATGTTTCCATCGACAAAGTCTATTAACAGAAAAAGTGCGATTCGAACTTTTAGAAATCAAAGGTTACAGGCCAGAATTATTTATTTTTTACACATGTTATATTAAATTTTTTTTTGCTACGGGTTTTTTTTTAGGTGAGCAATACGCCCCTCGATGCACTGGGTACAAAAGTGGCGGGTCGAAATTAAGAAATTTTTAAAATTCGTTTCTAGTCAATGTTACACGAGTGCATTAATTTTTTTAAATTTCCTTGTAAAAGTAGAAAAATGGAATTATGACTGCAGCGACTCTTTAAACCGATGTCATCGTTAAAACATCCAAGGTGGAGGCCGATACTTTTAAATTTGTTATATTTTTTCATTAAAATATTTGTATTGTAATACTATCTATATTAAAGTTTTTTTTTTTTTTGGGATGACGTGGTTTGACGGGGGGAGGGGCGCGAACATCCAACATGGCATCAAGCCCTGGCTGTGACATCTACCAATATGGTGGACGATACCGACCAACATGACCGCCGGCCGCCCTACCAATATGGCGGATAACTCCCACCTCCTGATGCATGATGCATGTGCCAAAGTCCCCATACATAAATACACTTCTTGCAGTAAATATACGGAAACGCAGCCCCCAATAACGAAGAACGGAGCTGAACACCGTTAAATACGGAAAGTCTAAGTATTTCCTATAGCTTCCGGTTTCGAAAACGAATAATGCCGAGTTCACTCGAAGCTTTCTTCGTCACTGTAACCAGAAAATTATTGTTTCTTCGGCAGATAGGAATCTAGCGCCACTAAAACATTCTTTCAAAAATCAAATAGTAGAATCAGGCGTCTGTGACATTCAGCAACTCTTAAAGTACACTAACTATAAAAGAAACTGAAAAAAGTTGTATATCTGACTGTACTAGAAATATCAAAGTTATGGCAGCAAACTTCATGTGGAAATTGTATGTAAATGGTTAGTCACAGGCTTGCAGTTTTAGACTAGGGTTCAAATCTCTATCACTTATAATATATTTTTACTTTTGTAAATATATTTTTATACGCAATAGAACACCTGCATAACGAAAATTAAAGATGTTTTTTCAACTGGAAGTAGAGAATACTAGAATTCACAGAAAGTTGCTGTGAAATGTACAGAAAGTCGGCTTTTTTTTTAATCAACGTGTCCATAATTTTACGGAGATTTTAAGGACACTTCTGGATAAATTTTTACCAGCACGGTTTGGTAAAATTTAGGAAAGTTTTTTTACAGGGTGGTAACCTACTTGCTAGCCGGCATCTTAGCCAATAGGGAATCTTTCGCAGCACGCTGTAGTCAATCAGACACAAGACCCGTTCCAGAGCCTAGCACAGCCAATCAGGGAATGGATACGCCCACGTCAAAGGAGCAACTACGCCATTTCGTCGCTGTATAGTTATCTACTCTGTACTTCTGGGTTGTAGCTACGTCAATGTCATAGATTATCTTGAAGTTTCGGAAGTCTTGTCAGCCTCCGTCCCTGGAGATATCCTCCATAACGTTGGGACATAGTACTACAATGACGTGGCTTCAATCCAAAAGCCAAGTACGTGCTAGATTACATAATACCCCTGGTATTACCAATGATTATAAGGATGACCATACACAGGATTTAGCTCCCCAGTGTATGCACTTAAACTGAAACAATACTAATTGCTGAAACATTCGTGAAAAGAGAGTATTTAACACGCAACTGACCTCGATTGCCGAAAAGAAAATTTTTATTAATTGAAGTTCCTTAAAGGAAAGTCTGCTCGTTTAATTAATAGCTGGTACTTAATATTTTTTTAATTACCTTAGAAAACATTTATACTGGCGCAAACCAATTTGTACAATTGCACTTAATGTAATTTCACATGATATTAACTGTTTGTGGAACACAAGAGCTTTGTGAGATACACCACAAGCAAGTACGGGCAAACTCTATCCCTGCGTTCAAAGGGCGCTCTTCCAGTTCAGCCTACAGACATTTCTGTGTTCAAATTAAATTAGCATGCCAACGCCAAACCACAGTTGCCTTGGAAAGTGGAAGAAGGAGAAGCAATATTAGCTCCCTGTCTCTCTGAAAGTAGCTTAATATACTGAATTCAGTTGTGTTCAGATTCAGTTACGATTAACATGTGAATTGAAAATATACTTGTTTGTATATTTTCGTGAAGTTGTACTTTCTACGCGAATTTTTGCCTATGAAATATACTATGAATAGGTTAATTTTTGCATGTTCAGTCGCATATGAACGTATTTGTCAAAAAAAAAAACATCATTTACTGGCTCCAGTTGGTGCGTGTTTTTAAGGGTGTTGACGACAAAAAATTATTCTATGTTTGTACCATATGCTTTTCAACTTGCAGACATTATCTGTGACTACATTTTCCTAGCATAAGTTTTTTAAATCACATGGTTTTTTCAAAATGATTTGTCAAAGTCAAAATTGTGCTGTTTTTGCAGTGTGCAAATAAAATAGACCAAACTATTTGCTGGGAATTTAACAAGTGCAAATGAAAGGCTTATCTTAGTTCGTTCTAAGTTATAGTCAGCAAAAGCTATTTTACAAAAATTCAGGGGAAGGGGAGCCACAAATAAAAGATATGCTAGAATTTCCTTATTCTCGGCGTATTTTTTTATTGCAAAAAGAAACATTTTGTTTTGCAATTTTAAGATCGTGTCAAAGTATTTCTGTATGTAAGTTAGTTTTGATTATTTGTACATTTCTGAATCAGTAGAATTTTGATTTTGACAAGTATTTATGCGAAAACTGGACGCAAATTTTTTTTTTTTGCGAAGAAAGAGTAGTTACTGATTACGTATAAACCAGAACAGTATATGGTACAGATATAAAAAAAAAGCATTTTTTCGTTGCCGACGCCCATAATGTGTTAGGTCATATTAAAAATGCTTAGGAAATGGCTACTTATAATCTGAATTTCCTTTAAGTCTGAGTTTTTCAATATTTTAGAACCATTATACATCAGTAGGAGTGGGCGGTAAGTTACAGACTACAAAAACTAATTTCTTTCTGTAACGTTTCACGTAATAAACTTGTAATTTTTTCCATAAGCTAATTTACTAGAAATATTTATAAAAAGATTCTCAATATAAATCCCTTTACGTACTAAAAACCAATCGCAAAGATGGATGAGATCTCTTCCGTTCTTATCTCTCATGCATTTTTTTCCCGCAAGAAATGAGCTGTGAGCTAATTTTTAAATATAATAGTTAAAACATTGAAATATAATAATTAATATTGCTTAAATTGTGGTTCCTGCTACAAACTGCCGGCTGGGATTAACTGCCTGTGCAGAATCACTGGCCGATGACGATGCGAGCTAAATTTTTTGGTGATTCCTAATTACACTTTAAAAAGATTTGCCAATTTTTTTTTGAGAGAAAGTCTTTAAATCTGGATACAAAAATCACCAAAAATCACGAGAATGTAGTATTAGCATATTTCAAATTAAATTAAGACGAAATGTATAAAATGTGGAGGTTAAGACACTGTACGGAACAATAACAAATAATAATTCAATACGGAAAACCAAATTTTAAATGTTACAGTGAGCTTGGGTAAAAATGGATCGTGGCAGAGAAAAAAAAAAGTCCGTGCGTTGGAAGAACGAGGTGGACTAGAGCCCAAACGGAAGAACTATCTACAGTCAACTGGGAAGGCTGATTCTGTAGGAGTTTTCAACTGGCTTTATTAGATTTGAGAAAGCATAATTTTTGTAAATGTTTATTAAAGTTTTAAATTTATTTATTTTTCTATATATATATATATATATATATATATATATATTATATATATATATATATATATATATGTTGTGTCGATATTCTTTATGCCCCTAGGAGTATTAAGGGTTAATCTATAACGATTTGTCCTGCTTAAATTCTTTTTGTTTCTGATACGTCTTTGTATTTAATGTAGGGTTTTTTGGCGCTGGATCAACTTATAGTAAATTTATATATAATTTATGTTATCTAATTTAGTAAAATATAAAATTATTTTTATTTTTTAGAAGTAAGAAATTGATTTAAGAAAGCAAAATAATGACTTAAAAATTACTTATATGAAGCGATGTTTCAAGTATAATAAAATCTCATGATTATATGTATATCTGTATTTAAAATAATAATAGAAAAAAGTTATTTAAAAATAAAATTTTAATATAAACGGATTAATATATATTTCATATTATAATAATAAATTAATAATTATAAATTAATCAGATATATTATAACCCAAATAATAGTAATATAATGAATAATAAAAATAAGTTATATTATATTATTTAAATATTGATAGTACTAACTTAAAAAAACTGTAAAAAAATTAACAGAGTTATATAAAAGGTTAAATAATTTTTTAATTTTTTTTTTTTGAGGAAGAAGTTATAGCAGGGATCCTTCAATGAAGTTAACGTTAGTCATTTTAGGTGAAAGAGTGTTGTGTCATGTTTTACGTCTACGTGTACAATTTGTTTTGTAGGTCTAACGGTGGCTAGTCGTCAGACGAAACTGGCGACGAAACAGTTTGGTGAAGGCCACAAGTGCTGTAATAAGACATCGGTGCTTTGTGAATTTGTAAACGTGTTAGCAGGGCAAATGCCTGGAATGAGTTCTGCTTATGAAGTGTTTCAGGAATCTGATTTTCGAGTGTTGATGTTAAGGCGTCGTCCTTGATCAACCTGGACTCAGGGGAAAATTATTCATTTAAAAAAATTCATGTTTCCTGTAGCTGTAAAAGCGATTGCTTATTTAATTTAAATGATGTCTTAGATTTCTAAGTGCCAATTAAATGAAAGAGTAGTGAACCGATAATGTGGTTTTTTTTTAATGACGGGTCGGGCTGGGAATCAAAGCAAACTCTCCGTAAAACCTCGCTTCCTCTCCACTAGTTTGTTCTATCAGTTTGTCAAAATGTCGTGAATAATCAGGTGGTTCAGCAAGTTTTATTTGTTTGTGAATGTTTCCCAATAGGTGGGTTCTAATTATAAGTGTTTGTTAGTTAACATCTGTTAAATAAACATAGTATATTTTTTAGAAACTTGCTGCGTTTCCATTATTTGAAGGTTAGATTAATTAATTATTCTATCAGAGTAATACTTATGGCCCGTAGAAAGCTGAATTGAGTCCTCGGGTAGGCTATGTTTCCCCTTGCAAGTCAATTATTGATTGTGAGTGCTTTACTTACCAGAATTTTATAGGCGTTACTGAGCAATACCCTCCCACCCCCTGTTGAAAATTATGGTTCAGTATTGAGAGAAAGAATTTGAGAGTCACCCCTCCCCCCACCCCCCCCCCCCAAACCTTTACTGAAAAGGAGCACGCTAGGGACCTGCTAATTGGATTTTCCCTTGTGACGGACCAAGCTCCATCTTGGTGTAACCGGGCATAGTGATAGCTTTTGATGACTGTCCCTGCTATGTAACGATTATGGTTTGAGATGTCATGTATTTTGTAAGGGTTTGGCGAAATTTCCATTTTCGATGGATTTTATTGACTTTATTTTTAACGTCCCACTGCGAAAATTATGGTTGGCGACGCCGGGTATAGTGAGACATTTTTTTATGTCGGCCCTTGTGTATACGACCATTATTTACATGTTTAAATAGTATTTATTATTGTTCCTTACAATTTATTACCTCCGTATATATATATATATATATATATATATATATATATATATATATATATATATAATTTTGGGTATTTCGATAGTGATTAGCGTGATGCGGCTAATTATATAATATTTTAACTAAATTAATCAAGACAGGAAATTCCGTGAATCTGGCAGAATATTTTGTCAAGAGATATTGGGCCGTTTCCAATCAAACCAAAACAACTCAAATTCTCAGGATGTCGCTCAGTCAAAGATGTCTCCAAACAATAGCAGCATGACAACTTAAATATGTGGGAGGAGGAGGGTTTAACATAAATAAACACGATAAAATATACTCCTTGGCGTGGCGAGAGTGTACTTCCTCTCAGAGTACTTGATACTGGGGTTAAACCAGCACACCCTCTCCAGGGCGGTTATAAGATGGATTACTGTACATTCATAATTTCAGTCCATTCTGAAGTTACAGTTCATTCATTAAGTCTTAATTTGTAGTTCCTTCTGCTTTCTAGACGATGAGATAAAACACATTATACAACTCGGGATTCTCAAATTAAAAAAAGTAACATATTTATTTAAATAAAAATAACATCTTCCACCTCCCAGAAGGTGAGCAGAAAAAAATAATAGAAACACCCTTAAAAACAGGCTGACCGGGCAAGATTTACCTTTCGAAATAAAACCACCACACATAGCCTGACAGTTGGGAATGAACATTCAGTAAATTCTACATTAAATCTAAATTTAAAGTCCTAACCTAACCGGGACAGCCTAAATCTAACTTAAATTAATTTTAACTTAACTTAAAACTAGACGATGCTCTCTACTTATGTGCGTGTGGTTGACGCCACAGCAGCTGTGTGGAGCCCGCCTATCCAACACCCGTAGTGCACCCCCCGGTCATCAACCAACGACTCATCCCCCCGCGAAGAGTCGCACGACGAGGGAGAGTCCACCGTCCCGTCCCGCACATGACTCCAGTTCGAGGGGCCCACGTCCGGCCCTCGAACAGCACCGCGGCTACAATGAACGGACTACTACGTTACAACAAAAATAATTGGGTGTGGCTGGGTTGGGGACACGGCCGTTTGTTTTGTGTGAATACGTCTACGTTGATGGCGCTCGGACGCCTTGGTGTTTATTTTACGTTTCCGGCACCGCTTCACTCGATCATATGGGGTTTTTATGGGTATCACTGGATTTATTTTGAGATGCTTACTGTAACCGTATACGATTTCTGTATTTCGACTTTAACCACGCCACACAAATTTTTCTGTACACTCAATCGATTGATCTTGACGAGAGCTGATGATTGAAATTCAAGCGAGGGTCGTAGCATCTCCTAGTCAAAAGTTATACTACGCGAAAGTTATGAGACGCTGCGAAACAAACTCGAAATTGCGGCGCGCCCCTCTCCTCCACGCAACATGTTTCGCAGTCCTCGCTCAACGTAACATATTTTTTAATCCTTTGGCAATCGAGTGGTGTAATTTAATTTTGAATGCAGACGATAGATTCGGAGCTGCAATGCCAAACTGTATCCCCTGGTTTGGTTATCATCGGATTTTCTAGATTACTTCCCACTATGCTTGCAAATTTAAAGACGTATTCGCGTCAAAAACTAAAACACGCATCCTCCTCGTTTCGCGCCCGAATCAGAACTCTCTACAAACCTGGAACATCTCGCACCCTCGCACGCCAGCTGACACAGTGAGACCCGGTCGTGTAACCAGAGGCGAGTCTTGGCTCCCGTCCTCCTGTCTCGCAACAGCGGCCTCCTTTCGCGCACCAAAACTGTCCAATTCGCTATCGAAGTTCACCGAACCCCAGGATGACGATACACTTCCGTGAACAGTTCAGCACAATCCGACGACATCGATCTCCTATTGAAAAACACCCGAGTCTCACGACTTCACAGTCGTGCCAGAGAAAAATAAATTAAACAAAGAACAGGCGCATCTACATAACCAAAATTTCAGCTACGTGACATTTTCCCCACCTCACTGTGCTCGTGCCCTCACAAGCGTACCTGAAGACCATCAAAAGTGTAGATATTTTTAGTCGCGAAGGTGTGTCGAACATGTAACATAACGAATCAGGGAGCCTGCGCGGCAGAAGCAATAGTGTGGGAATTTTCTGAAAACAAAACAAAACAAAAAATACTCGGACACGGACACTCCACAATACTTGATACTTAGGCTTACTGTTGTTCACAAACTAAAAACAGCAGTTGCTGAACTGAATCGGTATTTACAAAAACAACAAGATGGATATTTTTGTACATTCTCCATTGCGACGCAGATGCCTGTTCTTTCCATGATAGACGTCTGCATTGCAATGGCGAATGTCCAAAAATCTCCATCTTGTCATTCACCTCCATTGCACTATTCATTCAAAAATCACAAAAACAACAATCCTTTGCATTGTGCCTTCGTGCAGTATAACAGATAACATGATCATCACAACAAAACAAACGTTGTTGAACAGGCCCCTGTATGACTTCTTCCGGAGAAACGCTGATCCCTGGCAGGCTTCACAAGAGCCGACAACAACAGAAGCTCCATCATCGGGCGTGATACAATCATTCAGACATTGGCTCCAGGGCTGCAGACTCTCTCCCCAAGATTACTCCTCCTTGAAGCCGCACAACCACCTCCAATAACCAAGGCTATTGTCTAAAACAAAACATTTCAAGCCTTAAACACTGACGAGAACTATGTAGACTTCACACCAGGTCACACAACAAAGTCACCACTTCTGTATGCAATTTCAGAAACAATTTTCAACTGAGACACGCGAAACAAGAAATCCTTAACTGAAGGGGGAAAAAAAAAAAACAATTTTAAATTAAACACACAATTGTGACGGAGTGTGGTCCGTCACTAAGGTTTATCTGTATTTTGTTTAATAAATATGTTGAGATTGGCTTGTTTCTTTTTTCAGTTGTATGAATGCATTTTTGATTGTCTGTCTTCACTGTAAATCAGGAAAGGGCCAGAAGGATGAAATTATCGCCAACGTCGGGGAGACACTGCTGAATGTTCGCTCAACGACAAAATAAAATAAGTATTTATTTGTTTGGGACTCTCGTAGAACTTTTGGCAGCTCTGGGACTTAGTTTCTGTGCGGGTGATGATGTTGGGAATTGGGCAGAGGAAGTGCCGGAACTCAGCAAAATTTTTCTATAAAGTAAGATGATGGACTTTGTTCTTAGCTATGGAGAGTCGTAACTTAGGTTTTTTCAGATAATAACCACCAGACGACTTAGCTTTGAAGTATAAGTCAACTGTTGTACTTAAGGTGGGAGCAGACTTAGATCTCGACTGCAAGAGTGAATTTAGCCGTGATAATGATGGTTGAAGATTGTTTATTTGAGAGGGCAGGGGTTTTGAAGAAAATAGGGAAATTGGACAAAAATGATTTACATGCAAGAGCAATACCGTCACCTCTGGTGTACCAGTGGCGTATTATCGTCAGGCTCTTTGAATTTGTGAGTTTTGGTATTTGTTTTAATTGGTTCAAGAGCAATACATACACTCCTGGTGTACCTGTGGGGGAAATACCATCAGACTCTTTGCACAAGTGTGTGTGTAAATATATATTTTGTGCAACACTTGAGCAATACCTACACCCCTAGTGTACCGGTGGGGGCAATATCCTCAGGCTCAAGTACGTATGTGAGAAATATGGGACATTCATGTTTTGTTTTGGAATGAAATAATTACCGAAAAGGCATGGTTACGGAAAAGGCAATATTGATATCCTTTACTCCTGAGACTATCGGTTAGGCGATCGATTCAAGATTGTTCTTTTATAAGTATACTTACATGTGAAGAAAATAATGGAATGTATTAGAGGCTTTTAGGTAAAATTTAAATGTACGTGTTTGAATGTAGAGACCCATAAGGGATTTTGTCAAATTGTCCATAGCTATTTGTAATATATTTTCAGAGGCTTTTTTAATGTAAAATAAAGTGTGTAATGTATGCATATAACGGCTGTGTTTGAAGAACTTGTCTTAAAGAGATATGATTATTTTTTCAGTTTTACAGGTTTTTATGTAATATTGGGAAATAGCTTTAGGAATAATGCTCGAAGCAATTTTGTATAAATGTTGTTACAAGCAAAAATATTTCGAACTAATTGAATTGAGGAAAAGGTAATCCTTGTTTGATGGGAACTTATGCACATACCCATTCTGGTCAGTTTAGACATAGCAAATTATCGCTCTGCTTATCATTTGGTTTTTGAGATTTTTTGGGGTTTAGTTATTTTATTTTATTTTCCCATGCTTGAGATCTACCTGTATGCACGTTGTGTATTTTTCCGCCTTATGTAAGAATAACATTGTCATGGGCCTCATAACTTTATTCATGCATCGGTCAAGTAAAACTGTGAAATTACTAGAAAATTATATGTTTTACAAAACTGCTCATTTTTACACTTCGATGCGTTTTAAAAAATCATCAAGCTAAAGAAATAATTTAAATTACCAGAAATACTTGTGTAATACTTTTTATTCGACGTTAAGATACGGAACTATTTCCTATCCATCGTTACCGACTTTACTGGGTACACGTCACTCAAGGCACCTGTTAAAATATACGCAGGTAGGGGCAGTGACTGTTTTCTAAGGTTGATTTCAAAAGCGCTCACAGTATCGTGAACCTGTTCTTCGTGAAAAGATCCCACCACTAGTTATACTAAAAAAAAAAAAAACCGTTAGTTCTGAACTAATATCGCGGTTGGATGATTTTAACTCGCATGGGTCTTAGGTATCTGCCAACCAATCACGGATATTCAGTATTCGGATTGACCCAGTCGAGTAAAAAAATGTCTTCTCACACAGACACGCGGCCAATCGCAGTAGGAAATTTGCAAACATGCGCGTAAGAAGTTTGGCCCTACAAATAGGCATTCTTTTTTCCATAAACAAATATGTAAGTGAGCAGTAAACTCCTTCAGTACCTGTCAGTATATTGGTTATTACTTAGCAGCAACAAAATTTTGCATTGGGAAGCATTAACCAAAAAGTTATTTTTAAACCACCAAAGAATCTTTTCTCTGAGTGTGTAATCTGGTGGTCAGGTTGCGTTGAATATTTGTGCAACGAACCTGTGACAAAGGGGTAAATTTTAATTTATCCTTACTTGGCGCTGTTATTCGTTTAAGAAACAACTTTCTAGTTTTGGTTAAATTTATACTTAAGTGGGGATTGCAGCCGATGGCTCGAATAAACTGAAATCAATATTTAAAGTAAAGGTTAAACCATTTTTACAATTCTGATTATTATCAAATTACGTTTCTGGTTATACAATAATAACAAAAATTTTTCAACAACTTTGAAGAAGCCAAATGCTTGTCAGTTACGTGATTGCAAAGTCACGTTTTATTCTTCATTATTAGACCGAATTCGCTCACCTTGCTCGTTGGCGAAGGCTGACTATCTAGACGTCCTATGGCTGCTGGTACATCGACGTCTTTGTGCCATGCTCTGGAACATCCTTATTGGTCGGCGTCGTGGCGAGAACAGAGGCCTCTCGAGATGTCACGCTGTCCAGTATCCACTCACCATCGTGCCCTGGTGCTTAGTCTGGCGGAGGGAACTTCTGCTCTTATCATTGACGCCGGGGTTGGGCAGCAGCAACCTAAGGAGACTATGTACAGAAACGTTTTCTGTGAAATGGTTGCTTGTGCGTGAACGCGTATCTCGGTTAGTAAAAGTTCTGGAAATGCGAATTTTTTCCAGAAAGGATGTAAAAAAAAACTATTGTTTATGTCCCTATCTTTTTTTTATTATATTAACTGTATTAATGGGGGAAAAATTCGGGAAAGTGGTCAAATATGACACTTTTAAAGCTTGCCTATGCATTTTACTTAAGGGGGATCAGTCCCTGCCATCATGCGTTTCCAGAATATTCGCCAAAAAAACCGCATTGTAGATACCGTAGTGAATTTTACGGAACGACAGGACATAGAACAATCCTTTGTACATTTTACGAAGTTGGAATTGCTTGACTACAGTAGCTAGTTTAACTGCTGTAGTCGCATGCAAGGAAAAATCGTTTGTTTTTTCTCAGTTGTTACTAATTTAAAATTAATGAAGACAGTGAAAAAATAAAAAACTTGATAAAACGTGGGAAGGTATTATTTATGCTGTGTTGTGCGAAAAATTTCATTAAACAAACTTAAATGTAAGATATGACAAAAAACGGATAAATCCAAGATTTTGGGGAGGAGTTATTCCCCTTAAGCGGCAAGAGAAAAATACAACGCAGGCGTAGTACAACCTGTGATCTTTCATCGCGTATAATAAAACCTCACTGTTAATGATCTAAATTGTACAGTAGAGCGTTACGTCGATAACACTGCTCGCCTTGCGCGTAAGAGCGATTAGGCGCTAGGCGTGCACGTTAGTGTGGCCCGTATCGTTCCCTCGCTTCTTGACCTTGGACGCGCAGCTATATAGTCCCCTTATTGCTGAAATCCGCTGCCCGCCAACCGCCTGGGTAGATTTCTGTGTGCGATGGCACGTTCACGCAGGTCGGCGTGCTAAGCCCTGTCCACGTCGTCACATCTGCGCGGAGACCACGCAGTGAAGGTGGTGGCAACCCCCTTCCACCCAGTCACCCTGTCGTGGCGGATGTTTTCAGGTCGCGGAGTAGTATCTCTGCACCACCCCTTGGACCGGAGAGCGCCACCCCTTCTCATCTGGATCCCCGATAACTTGGAAATGAAACATTAGCCCTCTCAACCCCCTCATCACTGTAATAATAATGCGCCGTTTAGTTCTTTTATAAGCGAGTCCCTTTGTTTCTCTCTGCACGGCTGACTCCAGCGATGACTTCGTTATCGGCCTTTCCAGGCGACATTAATATCCTGCCCTCGTGCCCTGCCCTGCCACCGCGCGCACTTCCAGGTAAAAATTTGTAATAAATTCCAGCCACTGTGCACCACCGTTCTTGTTGTCATATTCCTTGTACACATCAAATATCTTTCGCTCGTCCGATCCGCCAGAACATATTTTCATTTCATGTTCTTTTAGTTTTATTTTTTCTACCGCACTCAAGGGACAACTTTAATGGTTTTCCTTCCCTTTATCTCTTTTCCCTCTTCTCGTGCACATAAAAAAAAGTTAACTCATCAAATTTTTGAGGTTGATGTTGTTATGATACGGAGCAGTAGGATTTTTCAAATACTCCTCTCCCGCGCTCCTTTTATACCACGAAACTTTTTTCTCTCTCTATCCCTCTTGGAGCCTTTCATGTTTATTACATTCGTTTTTTCGTCTTTCATTTTTATAATGATTATTATAACTTGCTTGAGTCCCATATTACCGGTGCACACAATAGTAGAGAACTTTTTTAATAGACGTAATCCGTAAACAAACACGAAACAGGCATTTTTATGCGTCCTTCGTTACTTTTGTTACGCCTGGTTGACTCACAAGAGTGTAACGTTGAGTGCAAGTGCTTGTTTGTTATTGCGTTCTACTTACACACCACATAGTTACGCATCTTAAAAATGTTATAATATCGTACATAACAGATGCGTAAGACGACACGGGATTGATTCGCGCTCTTTGACAGGAAGTTCATCACTACAGCTAATTTCAACCCAATAGCGTTTTCTCTACGAGCGAATACATAAAATTGTAATTGCGGGTCATAATTTTTTATATTTTCTTATCACATTTGTCCAGTTTTTGGTTTCTTTGTTTTGGTCGCAAACTTATTTTTTTGCATTGTATACAGTCTATTTGAAAATTCACAGAAAAAATTATTTTTAATTTTACCGCACATCCGATTTGAAGAAACGAAATACCAGCTAACCATTAAAATGCTGTCGGATGCCTCAGAAATGAATATTTTATCTTGACTTCAACTAAATTACCAGAGCTTCGGTGTTTATATAACTGTCAGCATTTTGTAAATTTTACTAGACATTTTTTTTAAATTAACGTCGTACACTTCACTTATTTCAAATCCCTTCAATTCTTTCGAGAGTTAGTATACTTGTTCGCCCGTAACTAATCCTATTAGAGTATAATTGACAAAAACGATTACTTTAAAATTTTCTTTTAAAGTATTATTCAACCATGATAACATACACACATCATAGTAGAATAGTTACGAAGAAGCTATTCACATTAAATGTCTTTAAGGTAGAAAGGCCAAATGTGTAGTGGTTAAGAAGTGAAGGTGAACTCCTAAAAAAAGTTGTTTTTTACATGTACCTGTGCATCAATCCCTACGATATATTGTGTGTATCTTCGGTACATGTATCTTCATGTACATGTATCTTCATGTGCATGTATTTTCGTCCTGATTCAGGTAGGTTGGAAGTCTCTTCTACGCATACCGAACTTCGTGGCATGCGTAGATCGGCAGAAAATCTTTCGGTAGAAAGGCCAGTTCGTTTTCTTTATCTAAGAGCTGTAAGCGAACGTGGCTTCCGTACGCGACGATCGCCGAAATTATTTTCTGCCCACTGGGACAGCATATCTTTTAAAACTCCAAACGAAAAATAAACTCTATACTTTAAGGCGGGCAGGTGACGAAGACGGCAGCAGCAGGCAGGATACTCGGTCCTGAGGCCTTTTATTTGCTGGTATATACGTGCAATGCAGGGGGCAGACGAATGCGACTGATAGGTTCTGACAAACTAGCCAATAGGAAAATAGGTACTGGTTGCGAAGGAAGGATGGATGAAGAGGAGTTTGGGGTGGGGAATGAGTGGGTGGAGATGGTAGGTGGTAGGGTGAGGTGTGGGAACAGAGGTCCAAGAGGATCATGTATTGGGAGCGGGGATGTTGTGGTGGGGGAGGATGGATTACTAGCATACACACCAAGACACTTTACAGAAGAAAAATAAATAATTTAAAGAATTAACCAAATATTTAACAAATAAAGTAAAAAATAAATCATTAAAAAATTATATTTTATTATTAAGTAACTTATATATTTTCAATTTTTAATAAGAAACTTTTTTTAAGAAAAGTGAATAAATATTATTATTATTACACATTTTTATTCTGGAATAATGATGACAACAAAACTTGCAGTCGTTTAAATCTAATGTTTCCCCCATACACATGATTTTACGTACACTTCTTTTAAACCCTTGTCCCAGCACATGTCCTGATAGCTCAGTCGGCTAGGGAGTCCACCATGCTGGCGACCCAAGGTATGGCAGTTCGATCCCGCCCTGCACAAGACGATACATTGAGCTTTGCGAAAATTGAATAAAAAAGCAGCGCCCCAGGCAGTTAACTCCAGAACTAACATGGCGGCTGAGCGAGAGAGATACCAGTGCCCCTAGCAGGCGGCATTTGAACGAAGGACAGGTGGAAACAAGATGGCGGACGAGGGTGGCATACTTTAGCAACAAAAAACAACATTACAGAGATCAATGGTGCACTCGTGCAGGGGGCGAGAGAACTAAAGCAGACTACATCCAAGAAGGCGGGGGCAGAACGAAGTGAGTAATTAGGAAACAAGATGGTAGGTGGAAACAAGATGGGGCGGAAACAAGATGTTGGGCGGAATTACGATGTCGGGCAGAAACAAGGTGGTGTATAGAAACAATCTGGTGGACGGAAACAAGATAGTGGGCGGAAACAAAATTGTGGATGGAAACAAGATGGCAGGTAGAATACAATATGGCGAAGTACAAGATGGCGGACGTCTCCTCGGTGCCTCAGTCTCCAGCCCTTCCCCACGAACATACTATTCCTATATACTGATACATACTTGGTATTTTCACCTACTTGTTCAGCAAAATGAGACCCTTGCAAAAAATTACTGAATTTTGATGAAATCTTCCACGATTTTATGAGCGCATCTGAGAAACATTTTGCTCCACTCGCTGCGGCCACTGTAGCACTGCGAACTAGGTAAAAGCGCACAGCCGTGATACGCTACAGGCGCCAGCTAATGGGAGTAACGGCCCTGATCGACTGTCCTTGAGCGGCCAAGATGTTCTGTGCCTGGTATAGTATAATTTCCATGTATTTATTATACTATTTGTAACTCTGAGGGCGGTATTCATAAATATATCTTTATCTCTAACTTCGTCAAGATAATCGCATTTGGTGTCACAAGTGTGTATTTACATTTCATGAACATCGCTTAAGCTTATCTCAAGCATAGGCAAACAAGGCGGTCTTCATGAAGACTGTCTTATTTTTGTGCGCATTTAGACTAAATATTTCTGCACCATAGTCACTGCTTAAGATCAGAATTTCGGACCACGTTTCATAGTCATTGAGGCCTTGCTTAAGATGGCAAATAAGCTCGGATTCGCCAAGTCCACTTTAGACGTGACTTGAGACTGTGCTTTTTTAAACGGCGGACGCTGATTGGATAACATCATACGTCGAACTAGCGGTGATTTCTGCAAAACGGTGATAGCAAAACATGTGTCGGGTTGATATTAATGATTTAATTACACACTTGAACGAAAATCTAAATTGTTCTGCTCTGATAAACCTTTTACAGAACTGTAATTCTACAGATATATTAATTTTTTAATGTAATTCACTTAGAGAACTTAAATTCCACTAATGAGAAAGTAGTAAGTAGATAGCGCTAAACCCAATAGGCCCTATAACTTATTTACAAAAAAATGTTTTTCCTTTTTCAAATTTAATAGTAATTTACAATGAGTAATAATAAACAAATTACTTTCGTTTGTACTTTGTGTAGAATTAAAATTAAAGTAGAAGTTTCGTAAATATGAATACATTATACACGGCAAGTTTCGAATCAAAAGTTTATATAAAATGTCTTGGCCCTTTATATGGTTTTGTTCATTTCCGTTCAAAAGTGATGTTCTTGATAGTGTTCTGAGTTATCTTCTGCCTGCTCGTGTAAACAAATCACATTGTTCATACAGTTTCATTTACACTCTATTTTTACACTCATCCGCAACATTTTGCTAAGCGAGAAAATCAATTTCGTTATTTTTCACTACATTAACGTCACTTTATTCGTTTTAACCTTGTTTTTATGTATTTGTAATACCTGTGTATAATTTGAAATACTTTATTTATCAATTTGCAAATAATATGTACACATCATAACGCATACATTATGTCGTGGTGACAAAAAATGCGTATTTATTTTGAGACGGGCGGTCTCAATTTAATACTTTTTTTCCTTCTGCAGGTTTTCCTACCCGAGAGTGAACTGTTTATTTTGAACTTACGTCACGATTGTAATGAACTGCACGTGAAGTTACTTAAATTGGAAAATATACCTCAAAGCTCATCGTTTTTTTTGAACTGTGGTTTTCATTTTACGCAACACGTACAGCAATATAAAAAATTTTATTGGTTGGACTGTGAGTGAGTGTTTCGCCACGTTCAAACAGCAGACTTAATCAAACTATTTCCCGACCTTGGCGTATGAAGTAATCAGTTTTCACGTGAATACAGACTATTTCTATAATAAATACACAAACTTAGAAACCTACAACACTTACTAGTGTTTTTGTGTATGTTGTTGCTCGCCAAGGGATTTTTCTTCCGCCATCCCGTCACCTGACGGAACACTTCAGCGACACGTCCGACATGATCATAGCTTCTCAGCCAACTAGACATAAGAGCTGAAGAAATTGGTGGGGGCGCAACCAGCGCTCTCAAGTGGCGCCTCGTGAAACTATCTCGGGTGAATGTGCGGACGTCGTAACAGCGTTGGTGACATCACTGTGGCTGACTTTTTTTTTTTTTTTTTTTTTTTTTCGAGCCTGATTGGAGTGTTTAAATTTCCGGAAGGGAACAGCCTAACAGCCACGCTGCGTGGGGAGGTTGGCGTGGAAGAACTTTCAGTCCCTTGCTGTAACCATCTGGACGTTTCGGCAGTTTCCTATTGGCTGAGCATGAATGAAACATTTTGAATATTTTCCGTATTTAAGATCGGTGGAGCAGCCATTCTGGGGAACGGCTGTTCCCCGATGGACCGTCTGTATTGGAAGTTAAGTAACAAATTTAAATGATTATAAAATGGGTATGGCCTAAAGGTTGTTTGAGGAAGGACAATATTTTCGTCCTTGTAGGAAACTTTAAAGATAATCATCATGAATTTTGGTAACATGTTTTATAACGAATTGCGTTGTTCTTGTCAGAGCTATTAAAAAGAAAAATAAGTTAAATGTAACATTTCAATTATGATATTTGTATGAATGGCCTTGCAGTACGTTGAATGGCCAGAGAAACAGAAAACACTTACAAGCAGGTAAGTGCCACTTTTATTGTTTATATGACTTTCGCTCTACTCAAACTGTCTGTAATATTTATTACGCCTTTATAATGTGCTATTTCTGCCAGTTTTGTTGTATTGTTAATTTGAAAGATGGCTTTCGCTCTAGCCAAACAGCCAGTAATATTTAATGTGGCTTTTATAATGTGCTATTTCTGCCACTTTTGTTGAATTGTTAATATGAAAGATGGCTTTCCCTCTATTCAAACAGCCAGTAATATTTAATTTGGTTTTTATAATGTGCGAAAATTTCAGGAAAATTAAAATCCTTAGAATGATTTTCGTGTATTTTGTTGATGAGTTTGCTTGGGTGCAATAAATCACATATTAACCTTTTGAAGCATAATTTCTTTGGGATCAATCTGGTAGTTTTTTCGATGGATATAATCAAAGTATATACATATACGTGTGTGTGTGTATATATATATATATATATATATATATATATATATATATATATATATATATATATATATATATATATATATATATATTAGCTTAAAACAAGTTTGAGATACTGTGAGAGGTTATTCTGAAAGAGACAGTGCCAAGGCTGATAAAATACTAATAAACATGGTTCATTTTTGAAAATACATGTGCACGTGTTTCTCCTTCATTCATTATATAAATATATATGTTGGATGTTGATTTTCACTATCCACGTTCGCTTCACAGTAGGTTTTTTCTGACTAAAGGCCGGTTAAGACCGCCCTTTTGTGTCCCAGTGGTATAGAGGGCGCCACAATTTATATTTCGTGTCTAGCCGCCATGTTTCCTTTTTATTCGAGCCTTTGAAGCATGCCTTAAGCTCGTACTTGACCAAGCCGGAAGTTGTAAAATATATGCTACGTCTTGAGCACACCGCCTTCACGAAGATCGTCTTGTTTGTAGACTATGAAACGCTGTCTTGAGAAATAAGATAGTCTTGACCAAGACTTGCTTAAGCTCAGCCTTGAGATATGAGTTCCATTTGACTAACTACGTGCTTTATCTATTATTTATATTGTGAACAAACCGGTAGTCAATTTATTTATTTTTTAATTCCTTTCTACATGCTTTGCGAATTCCATATTATGTTCAAGCGATACGTCATGCAATTTTCTGCCTACAACTACGGCTTTGTTTACCACTGCTATCGCCACAGAAAATTAGGCAATCCCTCATTCAACCACTCTAAAGAGAAATGCGTTATATTTTCTTTACTACACCAATGCGACTTTACTCTTTTTGTGGGAAGGGAAAGAATTACTTCACATATTGTGTCCCTCCTCCCTCATGTTTTCACATATACATAAAGGCTGGGCAACAATCGATTCAGCACAGAGCATAACACACGTACAGAACAAAGCACACGCACAGAAAGTTAGATACGCGTGTTAGCATGGAGACGAGAGACAATCACGCACAGCGTACGCACAGTAAAGTAGCACAGAATATACAAATTCCTAAGTCCTATAATTCCTGTGCGTTGGCCATGTGCACTTTGCGTGGCCAATCAAACCGAGGACGTCACCGAGTTCATTTGAAACTTCAAATTATATATAAGTAGTGAACCTGACTCGCGCTTAGAGAGTTTGACGCCATATTTACAACAGTTTGTTTTGATTGAGGTTTTTATAGTACTGGCGGTGTAGGTTAAGATGATCTCTATGGAGTTAAACTTTGGTTCGTTTTCGTTCATTGTTTCACAATTTACAAGCAGTCAATAGTGTTTATTTTTAATTACCGATGTTGCCAACATAAGCTCTCACAATTTACCGATCATCGTTTCCTGTTTTGTCCAAACTTCCGTAGTTTTCCCGCGTGTGCTATTTTTAATGTAGCGATTATGCCTTGCATGTGTTTTCGTACGGTTCGTGTGCTAACTCATTTGTAGCCCAGCATTAAGATAAAGTTACTTTATTTGTTTAACAGGACTTTGACAAGTGCATATTTGGACTACAGCACAAAAACAAGGAGAAACAGACAATCAAATGCAAGCAATATTTTATGTGATCTTAACCTAAAAAGTAAGCAGCAATTTGTAAAACATATCAGGTCTGCTAGCACAGCACACGCATTGTCACATAATAAATGTGTATAGAAATAACCCAGTTCAAAAATAAATATGCAAAAAAAAGTAGGAAATTGAAGGAAAGCTGGACAACAGCAGGAAAACAAAATCCAAACCATTCCAGCCTCCGGTGCAAAAACTAGTCTTATATTCTGTACATTGAACTATAGCAGCCATTTAAGCGAAACATCTTCCGATACACAACATAGAACAGAAGCAACAAGTCAAGAAATATAAGATTAAAGAAATTCTTATCCCATAAAACAACGTAAGGCACAAAACAAAAGAGAACACAATAATAAATAAGGCAATAAAACAAACAAAAAATTGCCTTCAGAAAATTCTAGTTATTTTGAAGTTATTCCATAAACAACTGCTGCGGCCACATAATGGCGGGGTATTTCTCTATAATGAGCATATACAGTACATTGTCGTTTATTTAAAACTGTGGCTGGACAAAATAACTATTATCTTTCTGCACTTCATTCACATCATACTAGGTTTTCATCATGATAAAAATTAGTTTGATGCATCAGAGCACAGGCCAAATTCGACTACGTGCTTTATGCATCGAGTCCTCTTCTTTATCAGTAACAGCTTCAGGGGTTTTAATGCTTCCGTTGTCCCTCACATTATTTATTTTTTCTCCTTTTCTGATTAGTTTAAAAAGAGGTAGCGACACGCTATTTGGTTGGATTAATTTCAATAAAATCCTTTTAAATACTGTGTAAATAATGTGTTAAAACCCACCTGGCGTTTTACGAATGCATTCTAGCATGAGCATATTGTCCATGAACAAACTTACAGTTTGGATTTTTTTCTCTCTCGAGACTATCACTGCATCGTTGAACAGTAATATATTTTGTGTCTCCTGTATTTTTCTTAGGTAGAACATATGATCATATCATCACTCAGTCCTATATAGATTATTTTAATCCTTCACATGCTTCACCAACTTATGCGTTTTGACACACAATGATTCTGCTTTGGTGATTCGTGAACCGAATTGCATGAACTTATATTAAATATTGTCTGGTTATTGATCTATTGGGATTTTTTTTCAGCCAAAAGGTCTCGCTGTGGTCAACACATGAGATCTAACTTTGTCATATATGGCGCTGATAGTTTCAGGACCTCTCAGGTGGAAGTAGTGATCTACTGGTCGTTAACAAAATGCACTGCTAGCCCCGCACTTGCAGACGAATCCTGATGGCAACATCGTCCTTCATAGCGCACGCGATTTCATTTAAACACGGGTAAAAAGGAATTGAGATGTGATCACTCCCACGAATCTCATCCACATGGAAAAAGAAGAGTAGCGTGCAGAGGTTTGGGCGGATCTTAACACGAAGACAATGAGAGCCGATGAGGATGAAGCGAGGTGAGTATAGACCAGCGCCGGAATGTAAGTGCGGGGAAACAGGATATCTCTGAGAAAACCCACTGACCAGCATCATTATCCGGCACGTATCCCAAGTGCGAAAATCCCTCAGCGGGAAACCGCACCTGGTTCGCCTTGGTGATAAGTGGCCTCTCTAGCAACTACACCACCGCGGCCGTATTACACAGAGCGTCCCAAATCATTATTATTTTTTTATGTTCGAAATATGTTCTTTCAGCATATATTCGGTATACAATCCAGCATTCCTGTAGACATCTGGATAAAATGTTTCATAAATTAAACACGGAACTCACTGTAAATGCTGACATAAATTGATCATTCCCTCCAAATATTTAGGTAGTGTAAGACAATGAATTGTGTCATTCACGGTTCCCAAGCCGAAGTTGTGTGCCTCTTCACTGCTTTCAAAAGTGGCAAGTTGAGCTGAGCGATCAATACGTGGTGAACATGTCGAGGTTCTCTAGGGATGAAATGCCGGGCATGAATATTGACATACGTTGAAGCTGACACTATGGTCTTAATATATATATATATATATATATATGTTCTGCCTGCATTCACAACCCAGAATGACATTTCAAACTTCACAGCAACTTTAAAGCAATTCTCCTGTTTTTTTACGGGACACGTGCACATTATAGGCAGTTCACGATTAATTAAGCAATTCGAAATCAACATTTTAAAAATGTCACTGTCCATGACTGTATATATTTGCCCCAGCAAAGTGACTGGCATTCGTCCAGTTAAGTTGGTAATGACGAGGGGGAAAGTAGTTCCATGTCTTAGCTACGAATAGAGACCCAAGAATTTAGCGTGTTCATTTCTAGACAAGTTGGAATTCACACACTTGTACATTCATGTTACTTTTGTAATTGTTCGACGTGTTGTGTGACACCTCCTGGAGATAAATGAGCCAATAACAAACATGCAATAAATTGTGTGCCCAACCACCGCCTCTTACTACCACAACAATCAACCAACAAACAGTTGATATCTGTATGAAAGTATGTAAGATTGTGAAGTCTAGCCTACAGTTGATAGAACGTGCGAATTTCCCTGGTCTCTAGCTATGAATTAACAGTGTCAGGTAAAACTCTATGAATATAATCTGATCTCGTTTCGCTTTCTGTTTCATTTGATGTATAAAGTGTAAGAATTAGCACATTTGTAAGATATTTACCTTTATAATAATTTCACAGATTCAATGCACCTACGCATGAACAAAGTGATAAAACCCTTGGCAATGGTAATTTTACATATGGTAGAAGGATATGCACTGTGCGTACAACTATACCTTGAGCATGACTTTATAAAGTGCTCGGTTTATCGCGAACATCCTGTACATAGCGTGTACATACACGTGCCGTTGTACATTCTGGAGATCCTGAATTACGTCTCTCAAAAAGTTTTCCATCGCAACTGATGATGTAGTTGGTTTGAAATATTTGCCAATACTTTTTTTTTTTTTTTTACTTATATCTAAACTTTGTGGTAATGTTACCAGACGCTGGTTTACAGTACTTGCTCCGCGGCACTTCTCGAAACTTCCGTCATTACCACATGTGCCTCAATTATTGATGCGACCAATCAACACTCGAACTGGTATTGTACACGAGCCAAACTGCTGCTCACTCGTAACGTATCTTCTTTTATTCTTTCATATATCCTCAGGTTGTCTTTTTTAATAACGTCGCGTTAATTAGCGGGTACATATTACTTTCATTTCAGTCTGGAACCTAACTTATTCCCCCAAAATACATGCCATCAGTTCTTCTGTGGCAAATTTGTTCCCTTTCTCCCTTATCACATAGTAAATTTTTATAGAACATCGCTTGGAAGGGCAGCTACTGTGACGTTTCCTGTTAATGTTATTACTGCAATGGATTCTGGAGGAAAGGATATAAATCACACTCTAACATAACCTGCTTGTACTGCTGCGGTTTCTTTCACGTCTACTGTGTTTTATATTAAAACAAAATTAGTTGCAGCTGCGTAGTACGTATCGAAAATCACATAAATCTTATTTCGCCAAAGAAATGAAATAAAACTGTTTCTTAATCCCTGTGTAGTTGCTTGTAATTGTTTCATTGTGAAGGTGTTTCTATCACAAACCGTTTTAAGTTTACATAGATTTCATTTTTAGCTGGGTTTTGTTATATGTGAATAATAACAAATGCGATTCAAAAAACTGTTTCAGTTCCACGATACCGAATAAATGAGAGGCCTCTCGCAACACTATTTTAAAGTGTTTCAGTAAAACAATGTAAAACTAAAGGAGAGTAAATGAATTCCAAAAAAAAAAATCTGGGGAATTTGAAGTGATCTATAATACTATGTCAATAGTAAATCTGAATATATTATAGGTATTTTTAAAATCTTACAGCCTGAAGTCAGTGATCTCTAAAAATTTACACCTTTACACTATTTTATATATTATGAAACCACAACTTTGACAATTCGTGCCCCGTCAAAATAAAGTTTTCATCTTGCGGGAAACAGTTTTCGTAACTGAATACTTTTTTTTAATACGTGCGTATTTTAATTGCTTATTTTTTATTTGACTTTTATTTGTAAAGTTGGTTGGTGCAAATGAACGAACTTTCAACCAAGTTAAAATTTAATGGTCTTATTTTTTTTTTTTAATAGCTGATTTTCCAGTGATAAAAAATACGCAGTATTAAATATTTTGATTAGGAATATAAATTAGTAAATACAATATAAATTCCCGCTAATGGAGAAAAATTATTGTGCGTGTTAGGTAATAAAATTCTGATTATTAATAACAATAACTATTACGTATCAGGTGTTTGAAGTAATAAGAGAATAAAATTATTTAGTACATAAAATTTTTAAGTCAAAAGATTTGTTTAAGACTGCTTTAAAAAGGGCTTTAATTTTTATTATATTAGAACTGAAATTGGTGCTTTTGTAGAGTAAAATTCAATTAATTCCTTGCTTTATACTGTAAAAAAACTCGTTCCCAGATTGAAACTACGTCCGGCTGAATAATATATAAGAGTTTCAATTCAACACTCTTTTTAGACGTGTTAAATAATAAAGTACGTAGTGAACGTTTAATGAAATTAAACACATGCGTGGTTTTTTTTTTTTTCGAAAGTCAGTGCAAAAGAGAACAATTTTTTTATGTGAAATTAATTTTTCCTAGGTTGATTTTGCCGGTTTTTGATAGACAGTTACATTTCCCTGGAGTTTATTTAAGTGGTCCATAATTTTCACGTGCATGCTAGTACTTATAGACTGTTCACGGTTAAACGAGCACTTTTGGAAGCCCTGCTTGAGATCAACTTGTATGCACGTTATATATTCTTCTGACATATGTAAAATTAACACTTCCATGGGCCTCATCACTTTATTCATGCCATCACTTTATTCATGCGTAGGTCAAGTAAAACTACGAAATTTTTAGGAAAGTAAAAATTATATAGATCTATTCATTTTTACCCTTCGATGCATAAAAAACAGAAAGCGAAATAAATTATTTCAGCTATCACAAATGGTTACCTAACACTTTTTATTCAGCATTAAAATGAGGAACTACTTTCCATCCATCATTATCAACTTTATTGGTCAAATGTGACTCAGTGCGCCCGTTAAAATATATGCATTCAGGGGCAATGACGTTTTTCTAAGGTTCATTTCAAAAGTTCTCACTTAGTCGTGAACAGTCTTTACCACATTTTTAAGGACTCGCCTTTGGCGAATAGTCGCACAGTCCAGTCACACGGCCTACTAATTGCTTGTTATATCGGGAGCAGTGTGTTGTCGCAGCCAAACCCAGCTCCGATTTTGCGTGTCTACCACCTCGCAATTCGCGCTCCAATATAGAGTCGGGTATCCGCCCCAATTACAAGCACGAAATTCTGTTAACATTCCAGGGCCACTCCTGTAATTCCAGAAACGTCTCCGGTAATAACCACGCGTGTTTGTCATGCGTTAGCACACCTGAATAAATTGCTGTCGAGGGGTCAGTGTTTCGATACCGAGAAACTGCTGTTGTGTGGCTGGACAGCGGCTGTTTTTCTAGGGTTGGTTTTATCTCCAATCCGAAACAAATGCTGGCGGAGTTCTTTAAAACTATTATTCTTAATTCCTCACCCATAAGAGTAAACTGTTTTTATTTTCATAAAATTAAATTATGTTTATGTATTATTACATATTTATTTTACGATTGCCCGTTTATGAAATTTCAGTTCCTTAATAACATTCCAGTGCAGTAACGTTTAATGTTGTTTAAATTAAGGATGAGTCTAGATGTTTGACTATGCAGCCCTCCTTATCACTACAAAAATACAGTACAATTTCAAACCAGGTAAGCGCATTAGGAAAAATATATCTTAATATGCAATGTTCTTCAACGAAGAAGCAGGCAAATTTTTGTGAGTATAAGGCATTTTTAAATGACGAAAATGCATATTTATGAAGACTATTTATGAAAACTTGAAATACAGCGATAACGTACACTATATACTCATCAATCACTGTTCTATAGGATTTTAAAAAAATTAACAAGCATTGTTAATTTGGGTAGTTATATTACATGAGAGAAAAAGAACTTTATTAACATATTAATTTACGTTATTTACTTACTAGTATTTGCGAGACATTCCGCTCTCTGCTATTTATACACTATTTACTAAGCTTTGTATATTCGCTCAAGACATAATAGGGAATCAAAAACCTTACATCCGATTTGTGTTTAAGTAACTAATAACTCTCAAACAATTATTTAGTATGGTCACCGGTTAACAATAATGTAAAAGGATAAACGTTTCTCCCTTTGTTACAATTTAATGTAGTCACTGCCATGTGCAGGTATAGGCTGTTCACGGTAAAATCAGCACTTTTGGAATGCACTTTTCCGGTCAAATGAAACTGCTAAATTATTAAGAAAGTAAATACTTCAAAAATATGCTAATTTTTACACTTCACTGCATTAAAAAACAAAAAGCGAAAGAAATAATTTTAAGTTATCACAAATGGTTACTTCACACTTTTTATTCGACGTTAAGATAAGGAACTACTTTCCATTCATCGCTACCAAATTTATTGGGCGAATGTCACTTAGTGCGCCCATTAAAATGTATGCATGCACGGGCAGTGAATTTTTCTAAGGTTCATTTATAAAGTACTCGCTGTATCGTGAACAGCCTTTAACTAAAATGCACAACTAAAATACACTCGAACCCAGGGATAGTCATACTCAGACGTAGAGTTTTCGCCTCCGCTCGGATATACGCATCGGCGACTGAAGCTTTCATAGATAAACGTTACACTGAAAAAAAATATTTTGTGGCAGCCTTGAAATTATTTAGTTGGTATTCACCCTGCCAAATTTTTGTGGTGTACATAAAATATTTTGTAGCTGCCACAAAATAAGTTTTTAGCTGCCACTAAAGTTTTGTGGCCACTAGGGGACTTCCTGTAAAATATTTTTTTTTTATTTGTATATAATGTTCCTGTGAGTCACTGACTCTTTCTTAGGAACTGTACACACTAATTACGTGGCACCTATTGGAGTAACCATACATTTTTATGTACTACAATATAAACGACTTAACTATAAACGTATCCTCGTATAAACAACTAGTGTTACATACGGCTCCACTCGCGTGTAAAATTCAAACCTTAACTACAATGACCAAGTACTATATCTTATTTGTTCTTCGTTATTACTCTAATATTCTTGATTAGCACAGAGGGTACTTTACATCCCAGAAAAACGAACATTTCCTTAAGGAATATAAAAAACAGGCCACCAACCAGCGCCTACTCAAATCGTTTTTATATATTTCCTAATAAAATATTCGTTTTTCAGGGATGAAAAGTACCATACGTGCTAATTCTGAATATAATCTACCCCTGTACCAATTTTCATCTAAATCTGTCCAGCCGTCATAGCGTGATTGAGTAACAAACATACAAACTTTCGCATTTATATTATTGTTACGCGCTGCTGCCCTGCGCTGTGTTGGGGGATTCACCTCATCCCTCCCCTCCGCCGGGGTTGCCACCTGACCCCCCCCCCCTTCCACGGGAAACCCGTGAATAATGGCAGGCGGTCGGGCTGTGGCGCTGCTCGGCGTCTTGCATGCGTCACGGCCCCTCTCCCCTGCTAGAAGTTTCGATGGGTCTGGCGACGACGCAAGAATGTTCTGGTGAGACTGGTTGGCGCCTCTTCCCTCCGCGACGCATCACGCGAGTTGGGGAAGATTCTAGGTGGCGGCCGAAGACACTATACATATTGCCGCAACCCAGCGACCGGGAGTCTTTAATGGAAGCCTCATGGCAGAGTGTGCGCGCGCGAAGTGTAGTGTGGTCGACGACTGGAGATTGCAGGACGACGGCGAGTGAGATATTCGTGGCGTGAATGGACGAGAGGGTGTGAAACCGATGAGTAAAGCCTACAGTACGTGAGGGCGCTTGGAGGTCTCTAGAATATTGCAACTGACGGGACATGGACTGAACTGAGGTGGGACTGAATGGAAGTGTAATACGGATTTTTATTGTAAATATTCGAACTATCCATTTGGAAAAATATTTTACAGAATATCTCAATAGGTTGATACACTGTCTATTGGGACTGATCTTTAATTATTTAATTTTATTGATTTCTTTGTGGTAATTATAAATTGTATTAAATTGGAGTACTTAGTTGTGAACAATAAGTGATGTCAATTTATTGTGATATTTTGAGTTCAGAGAATTTTGCTATAGTAAAATAAGGAAATTATAATTAATTAACTTATTTGATTAAGACCTCCATCCCTTAACTAACTTGGCATAGCCCTCTTAATTTCTAGAGAGAGAAATTGTAACATTATTATTAGGATAGCACATAGGCACTGAGATGCTTCAAATGGCGTAATGTTAGGAATAAACAAAAGTAAAGGTTATAACTAAGTTACATACTAAACTATCTCTACATAGCATAGCATTCCTTAAAAAGATAAATTATACCAAACATACCCTATTACAAGTTTGGTAGTAGCAAGAAAATCACATTTATGTGTTACATAAAATATACACTATACAATTAATGATCTAATGTATTAGAGTATAAATATTATGAGCGTTTGTGCGTAAGCGTACATAATCAAATCGATGTTCTGGGAATACGTTTCTCCAGGGAAAGGTTAAGTAACAAACATCTACAGCAGCCCCTTTTTCTTTTATCGTATTAAATATATTCAAAGAATGAAAGTAGTGAAAATGATTAAAAATAGTATATATAGTTCTTCCCCGCGCATTTACTTTAAGGGGAAGGAGAAAAGTACGAAGTTTCACATGTGGCTTAATCCATTGACTTACATCACGAGTAATAATATACTACTGTTACAGATGTAATTTGCAAGAAATTAAACTACCCGGGAAATTCCTCAGATATAAATGTCTAAATTGTGTTACGCATAGATAAATTTGGTTATTGAAACATAAATGTGGTCTTTGAAATTTGTCAAAGCAAAAAAAAAAAAATCGTTGTAATTAGTCCTATATTTTCGATGGTTCTAAACAGTGTTTTAAACTACGGCGACAATGATGTAACTTTCCTGGATAGATTGTTGTACCGAAACCTTGTAACCACCGCTCGTTTATGCTATTTTCCCATCGCCGTTGCCTGTACGTTGGCCACCATTGAAATATATGCAGACTCTACATCGCCAATACTGTTGTTCGTGTGTTGTTGCAAATAAAATGCATCATTTCTGCTGGTCTGGACTGCTCAGTTAATAATCTCCCAATTTGACTCGCGTAAACTAAGAAGCAACCACTACTGGCTCCCACGTACCTCGAGGTTATGGTGTCCTGCGTGCAGGTGCTCACCGCATGGCGCGCCAGTTCACTCAACATCGAGGTTTTGAGAGCCGGTGAGGGTGAAGCGAGGTGAGTAAGGAGAAGCATCGGAATGAAATGACGGGGGGGGGGGGAAACGGGAGATCCCCGAGAAAACCCGCCGACCAGCGGCATCGTCCGGCACGATTCCCACATGCCAAAATCCGGGAGTGACCCCGGCGGTAATCAAACGCGATTCGCCTAGGAGGGATGCGAGTAGTCTAATCACTATACCACCGCGGCCACTCGTTCGCCTTCGTGATATGCAACTTGCTGTTCTCACAGGTACGTGAAGTTGCGGACAACCGACGCTGACATGTAGTTGAAAAACGCCTTATATATGCTGCGTTAGTAAAGGCTGTTCATGTTAACGTGAGTACTTTTGAAAGCCCTGCTAAAGATCTACTAGCCCGTACGTTCCTTATACTTCCGCCATGTGTAACGTTAACATTGACATGGTCCTGGCCACTTAATTCATACGTCGGTCAAGTCAAACTGTGAAATTATTAAAAAATTAACTACTTTACCGTTTTACTCATTCATACACTTATGTGCACTAAAAATACAGAAAGTAAAACAAATAATTACAGCATTATCAGATTATTTCCTTACACTTTTAATTCAGAGCTAAGACATTGGAGTTTCTTTCTCTTCGCCGTTACCAACTTTAGATCACGCACGACATTCAGTGTGCCCGCCAAAAGACATGAAGGAAGGGTGAGTGGCATTCTTCATAGGTTGATTTCAAAAGTGCTCACTATATGTTGAACCGTCTTTATTTGCGAGTAGACAGTTGACCCACACTCGCCGGACAGATGCACACCCCTGAGCCGGTATTTGCAAGCGGTCGTGGTCGTGCGGGGGGCTCAGCTAAGTGTTTTCAATAGACAGTTACTTTTTAAACCCCTTCCCCGAGGGCGTAAAAGGGCTGCAGCGTGAGAGAATGAGAGGGGAAGATAGGTAGAGAGAGAGAGAGAGAGAGCGATGCTGGCGACGTAAAAAAAAGGAAAAGAAGAAAAGTTTTTTGTAGTTACGTTTTACGCTTTTTTTGAAAGGGCTCTTCGCGAGGGATGTAAAGTGCCGGAGTGATGGCATGAATGCGTGGTGAATACAGATCACTAGTGCGTCTAATGGACGAAAGAAAAGTGTCCTTTAAGCATCGGAGGGCCTAGGGAGGAGGGGGGAAGTGTGTTTCAAGTTCCAGACCTAATCCGTCCACATCTGACGAGAACAGACTGCGGCAGAGCGAACCCGTGTTTCGAAACACGCACTTCACTGTTAGTGAAATACGGATGTAACAGTTATGAAACATTAGAGTAACGTGTTCATGTTTACACGAGATAAAAAAAAATGATTGGGGGTTGCTAACTTAAATTGCATACAGCGCTAACTGTATTAAATCTCAGTTGGCACGTTCTAGCCGCAACCTAACCAAAAACTCTAGAAATGCCATGTTAAATGCAGAACATCCGAATTGCGAATCAGCTATCGATATGCGTATGTGTAGAATTTTGATATAAGTTTTATTTAGAAATTATAAAATCCGTCCCCAAGTTAGCTACCTTCGTTGAATCGTTTGTGATTTTCACTTTGTGGTAATGCTGTAATTTTGATACATGTGCTTTAATTAAGGTTGTTTATGCATAATACAGTGACTAAGTTAAGTTTTAACCAACGAAATATGTGGAAAACATTGAAAGAAGAGTGGGATTTAGCTCACATGAATTATTTTATTTTCTGTTTTGTATTGACAAACTATTATTATAAAATAATGTTGATATTTGTGCTTAATTGATCATTTTATTTATAGTGATTTCTGACGTGGAATTATAACTATAACAGTGATCTTATTAACTAAAGTGAGTTAGTTTTTAATAGATATTAACTTGTACCTATTTTGTATTATTGTGTTACATTTGTTACTGTATTTTATATAAAAAATTGTGTACTCTGACACTGACTCTGACACAAACTTACCAGTTGTTAAAGGACAATAAATAATGATGATGACGATGTTAAAAGCATTTTATTGTTTATTTAAGCGAAGTCGGCCCAGTGTTTCACAGTGACCAAGCTACAGACTCCTGGAAATCAGCACAATACGGGGAAGAGATGAACACGTCCCATGTTCAAATGCAATACGGTACTTCATGTTTGAACTCCTCCACGATTTATGTAATTTTTAATGGTATGACGCTCCGTGCTTTGTTGCTGAGATTATGTCAGCCGATTTCGATTACTTTATTGTATTTTATGAAACAGTATGTAACACCTGGTTTTTCTTCCTAACTTGACGAATAATGTTAACGTAATTTTAATGTCACAAGTTGTACATGTGTGTAAAGTTTGACCTTGTTCTAGGGGTAAAATAGGTGTATGAATATTGAAACAGGTCCCTTAGTTATAAATTTGTGATATTTGACCCAGTATTTATCTATGATAATATTTTGTTTAACAAACAGCTTTCTCTTTTCGAAACAAAATATTACTGGTTGATAAGGAGAACTGTTATTTTATAAGGTTAGGAACGTTTAAGGAATGTTCGAAAAGATATTAGTAAATAGACAGCTGAAGGAAGTATAAGTCTCCTATTTTATGTGTTCTTTAGTGATGTTAATTCAACGTTAATGATTAATTATAAAAGGTTTTATATTTATGAATGAATACAATCCAGTCAGAGCAACGGAAACACGCCAAAGAAGAGAATTCATTGCGTATTTGTGAGTCATCAAAGGCCGAGATATCGACAGCGAATTTCAAAGGCATCGAGGTCCTCGTCATCGGATGTTCGAGGAGCTTATAGACAGTCATCATTGTCCAATTCTGAAGGAGGTTCGTCGTAGGAGGTAGTTCCAACTTCGGAGCCAAGGTCACCGTAGTTATACGCCGCTTCAGTGGTTGGATTCGGGAGTCGACTACAGGACTTTGGCTGACGGAAGAATGTCGGAGTGCCCATTGCCATTATGGAATCGCAATCTGCTGCGATCTGTAGTGTACCAAGTTCGGTTCCAGTTAGAGGACTTTAAATTCAGCTGCGAACTACATGATTTCTCTTCAAGAGCTAAGTCCAGCGTCTCCCATATTATGTATAAACATTTTTACCAAGGCTAATTATTAGTGCGCTTATAAAGGGTGACTCAGGGATTTAATTGGAGTTCTTCCTTGCCTACTAATGTTTACATGGTTGACTAATTTTCTTATAGTAAACCCATTTATCATTTTAAATGATACAATCTTTTAAATTCTTCTGCAGAATAGATATAAGTAATTCAATTTTTTTTTTTACACTTGTAGAAAGCTAAGAGAGCAAAGAGTATCCATTCTGTGTTCATTCCAATTTCTTCTTTTTCATATCCTTCATAATAAACAACGTTGAGAGTTACTTGAGTTCAGTATTTATTTTAGTAATTTTTTAAATATATATTTTCTGAATAGTATGCAGATTTAACTGTCTTTCGTAATTTGATATAATATTGACTCTTGAACTTCATCTTAAATTGTCTCATATCTGAGGTAAGTGAACAATAAATAATTATCCTTAATACTATACATATTAAGTGGTAAATACTATCATATTCCTTTGAATTAAAATCTAATAGTAACACGCATATTATATTTAGTAGTTTCATGTGTTGCATAGTTGGCAAGTCAAAGATTGAACAACATTAATGTAACAGTTCAGATAAACATCACTGACTGCTGCAGAATTGTCGACCATACGTGGGGCCTGCAAAATATTATCAAGTACCAATTATTCATATTTGGTACAATACACTATTTGCTTTACACTTACTACTCTTTTGGGCGTAAAAATGATACCCATAGCTTCCCAGAAGGCAACGCACTTGCTCCATTAAGTAATGAGAATAATTTAACCATTTACTTCCTTCACCGTGAATTAACTAAATGAACAACACATGCGATTTAATGTGGGGCGGAATCTGGCCATCGTCACTTCAATAAATGAATGTAAATTTAAACATATTTTTTTTTTGCGATTTTACATTTTTCGTGTATAATTTGTAAAATCAACTACGTACGTATATTTTACATTCATCTTCTTACGAATCCAAAGAGCACAGTAAGTATTTGGTGAAAATACATGCAGATGTGGCTTTATAAACATGGCATTGATGTTAAATTACATATTTTAAAGTGTGTATAAAAACTCACCAATTCCAGGTAAAAATTTTAAATAGTGAATTTTTAGCGCTACATGACACTTCATACCAGTGTAACTATACATCTCCTATTGTATCATTTTACAATAAACATGTACGTGTAAACTGGCATTGCGTCATAGAGTATATGTCAGTATAGAGGCCGATAAAAATAAGTATGTTGCTAATGCCCAGTAAGAAATAGTTTTCATACATAATATTATTAAACTGAGTGCGCACTAATGCGGTGCGTTGTCCTTTTGTGTAATTTTCTAGCCTTACAAGCTTAGTTTGCATCATGCGGAGGAATAGGCTGAACGCAGATCTTTATCAGGGCTTAAGAAAAGTTGGAAGTAATTACGAATCGACTGTAGCTGGCAAACTGTACACAGGCATGCCAACAGGTCGCTATTATCGTCAAGCAAATATGGCTACTGTGTACTTTGCTATAGTATATTCGCGGTTTCTTCACACTTTTTGAATCAAACCTTTGAAAAAACAACCCATGAATGACATTCTTGGTTGTTTCTATGTATCACAAGCGTTTTATACTTCGTTTACATAAAAGTATCTTATTTTTGGTTAAATTAATATTTTACTTCAATATTTTCTGTAAATTATAATATTTCGTTTATAATCAATATGGATAAAAACAGTGATAAAATAGGTTTGTTGGTAATGCCTAGTAACAAATAGTTCTCGTGCAAAATTGCATTACACTGACTGCGCACGAATGCGGGTGCACAGGCCCTTTGGTATAATAGTCTAAACTAGGTTCAGATTTGTAAGCATGAGGTGGAGGAATATCCTGGAAGTAGAACTTTAGCAGGGCTTCAGAAAAGTGTGAAGTAACCGCGAATGGCATATATGTCACACGCAGCCTCACGCATAGTGTGGCTAATGGGAGCTCTCACACGTGTTGCTGTGCCGATCCTGCACGTTGCCCTAGCCTATTCAGTATAGATGGGATCACGTTAGACTGTTGGTTTCTATCTGCAAAATAACACATTCCCGTCCTACTTTCCTGGTGCTTTCCTGGTGATCTGTTCGAACACATCCGTTACTACAGCGACAATGTCAAAGAAAAAAAAATATAGTCGACTACGTAATCGTAAAGGGCCTGTCTTCAGTCTTTTATTGCTGTAGATATTACAAAGCTGAATAAACGTTCCTTTGAGTATACTGGTGATTGCTCGGATTTCATCCGATTTCAGTTTAGCATGAATCAAGATGACATATTCTACTCATTTATCAAAATGTCGCCGAGGTAGCGCAGCGGCTAGAGCACTAGCCTCCCAAGAAGGTGAACCGTGTTCGATTACCGGCAAGGCCGCTTCGCGATTTTTGGGAATGGTTCCATAAGGCACCGCTGGCCGTCGAGTTTTCTCGACCCGTTTCTCCCACTCTTGCATTCCGTTGCTGCTCCATGCTCATCTCACTTCACACTTGTAGGCTCTCAAGACCCCCTTTTTAAGAGTCGCCCAAAACTCTCACCTCTTGTCACTAACGACAGGGTAATGTTGCGGGTTCAACGACCAGCAGGCTGAAAATTTTGTAAATAGGACTTTGCTAACTCAAAACTGGACTACTTGTAAGTATTTTTTTTTTTTGTAATATTTTCGGTTGTTGTAGGTAATGTGCACACAATTTATATACACTCACGCGTGGACAGTGTAGAGGATGTGAAAGTTTTCGCGCAGACGCCCACAGACATAATCCGAACCGATTTTGTAAAAACCAATTTCACTCTATTTCTTCGTGCCCTCAGTACTCAATTCTGTTTTTTCTTTCATCGTATTAGGTTTGAATAAATCAAGTGTTTTTCATTTCTAGAAAATACATTTACATGTGTGCTATAAGAAGTATGAAAGTTTTGTTATATGTAGGGTAACGTGCTAAGTCTCCTCTGAAAATAATTGCTGCCGAAAGGCAGTGGTCAGTAATGGAATATCATTTCGGGGACAAGTGTCTGTTCCTAGACTTCATATCGCTCTAAATGAGTAACATTTATAACATTGACTTGTTTCGAATTTTGTTTTACTCCTTGCAGTATTCTTCCACAAAAAAAAAAAAAACTAAATTAATTTTTCAATGGGTAACATAAAGAAGTGAATTTATTAGATACATAAATATGTTTACACTTTACAAATACAACATTTAATGTTAATTAAAAAGAAAAGAAGAAAACAGTTTTTAATGGCCATGAATTTTTAATATTTCTTTTATAGGTCGTTCATGGTAAAACTACTTTTCACCCAGATTATATATATATATATCACTGTAGGACCTTAATTTCTGCACCCATAATCCACCTTGACTGTCAATATATAGCCAGAAATCCGTTTGATTGCTAGTGCCATCTAAATACTGTTAACTTAGACAGCAACCACAACAGAACTGTATATTGTGGTCTTGCCTGTGATTGCATCGGAATTTACGAATTGAGTACCTACAACAGAGATTTGTTTCTAATACACAACAGACAGATATTTAAACAGAAAAACTTCAGCTATATTTGGATTGTAATAACACCGAGGAACAGAAATACACATTTTTTGGCACTTGAAGGACAATGGGTGTTCCTAACAGAACTTTTCACTGTGATTTCAAAAATGCAGTTGATTTATCCCCATCGCCCATACTTTTTTTGTGATAGGTAGGAAAAGTATGAAAATAAAATAAACATGAAATTAAATAGTAAGTTAATAGCAGTGAATGTGGTATTATTTTTTGCACAAGAATGACAGTTGTAGTTCCTAACATAACTTTTCACGCTGATTTTAAATATGGAATCAGTTTTTCTCCATTACACAATTTTTTGTGACAGGTAGAGGAAGTATAAAATGAACATAAAATATAGCACGTAGACATAAGCACTGGTAGTAAATGCAGTAGCATAAAAAATAAACGTAAAACATCTAATATAGTATTTCGAACATCCCTCTTCAGTGTCCAGCAGAATTCTGTGAGCATTCTTTCACTCCGCCGTCCCTGGATACCGCTTTTCCATAAGAGAAATTGAGAATTGGCTGGTAAAAATGTTTTCCGTGCTCATCGATCACTGCATCCAGACAACAGGATACAAATCAAGGCGCGAGTGTAAGAAATGTTGAAACAAAGTAAAATAGTACGTATGCAGGACAATATGATCTTACCTAAAATGTAGTATTTGTTCTTTTCCTTCTGAGTTTGTCGTCTGGAACATATCTCTTTAGTTTCCAGCAAAAATCTGGGAGCATTCTATTACTCCACCGTCCCTAATGCCGCTTTTCCACGACAAATATTTGCTGGTGCAAACGTTACCCCTGCTCATCACTCATGACTCCCAGGCAGCCAGGAAAGAAATCAAGGAGTGATTGCAGGAAATTAATTTTTAAGGACATATTACATTTCATTTGTTTGTGTGATTGCAAAAGGTCTTTCACAATATCCCAATACGTGGGGGATTTATGATTTCCTACGAAATGTCGCGCAACGCCTTTCATTGCCTTCCGTGCAGATTATTCAACTAGGCTCAGCAAGTCCTCGAAATACCCATCTGAGAACCAAGCTCTAATTTGTAGACCCACAAAAATTCCTTCCTTGACTGACACGAGGAAATTATTTTTGCAAGTATAGGAACCCTGCGCCATTCTTATCCATAGCCTTAACAAAATTTTTGAAAAGTCCCTCCAGGAAGTAGCAATATTTTGTATAGTCAAGCGGCAAACCGGTTAACAGCGAAATTACCTTCAAATCACAACACTCAGTCCAAAGGTATTTGTCATACTGAATATTCTCCAACAACATGTTGGTTGAATAACCTAACGACACATGAGGATATTTGTTGCCGTTATGCAAGAGGACGACCTCAAGACTGGTTTTCGAAGAACCAATGGAGAGTCGCCACTCTGAAGTTACATGTTTATGATCAAATTCTTCCATCTAAACACAAACATCATTGCAGTACACTAACGTACCTTCTTCACAAAATAAATAAATGTTCAAATTTTTCCTGGTGGTTGCGAAAGGAGAACACTTTCGTATCTTCTTACAGGAGATTCCAACCTTTGGGACGAGAAGCCAAAAGCTCGGGTACTTTTTTGGACAAGTTCAAATCACGGACAAGGTCATTTAATTTGCCTTGAGTTATTATATGAGTTTCACTGGATGATATACTTGCCTTAAAAGTGGCTTCTTCTTCCACTTGCCGCATCTCCATATCAGATTCATCTTCACATTCATCTTCCACAGATACATGTGCTGGAGGTTGTGAAGCAAGTAAATCCTTACTGTGGTGCACGAGCCTTCTAGCAGATGACAAATTAGAGTACTTAACTGTGTGTTTTAAATTACCACTAATTCCTTTTATCGTGGTAAGACAGAACCTATGTAGCAAAACACATATGTTTTACAGTCGGATGCCAAGCCGGCAAACAGTTGGCTTGCACCCGGTACCACTACTAGCCATACTCTGCCCATAACTGGCCCAGATGTGGTGAACATAAATGGCCAAAGCATAGCCCATATGATTACAACAGCAATGGCCCATCGCTGTACCATTTCACAGCCATCAGATGTCCCACTGATGGCTGGCCATGCTTTCAACATATGTCTAACAATATCTCTTAAAATAATTATTTTTTTCCATCGTATCAACATCTTTTCTGTTTATATTTCATTTTCTTCACTATTAAACATATTGTACGAAATGAAAATCATATTTTTACCGAAGAAGGTGGCGGAATCGAACCTACGACACTTGCATTAACAGCCCAGCATTTTAACAACTACACCATTGTATATGCTTACACTTAGATGTACTAATAAAGAAGGTATTTGGACTTGAATTATTAACAATCGCTAATATAATATAAATTACACCAGTTATTTCATACTCTTAAAATTTACCATGCGAACAAATTAGTTTCTGAAAAGATGCAGATAAACAAAAAAAAAATACTGTCGTTGAGAGAAATCTTCCTACATGAATCGTGATACTAATTCAAAAACTTGCATTTAATGTAATCTTTCGCAGTATGTATGTCACCTGGATGCTATTCGTCTGTTTTGAAATGCAGTCGCCATTTATGAAATAACAAAAATTACTTAATTTTAAATTTCTGAAGTTTGTAATATATTCTTTTTATAAAATAATGTTTTAAATTATATGCAGTAATACATGTAAAGCATTACATATGTCAAAAAATTCAATACCAGTTACGAAATCGCGCCTAGTACTGTATTTACGGCATATTTCCATAGATATTTCCATCACTATATATTTAAAAATAACCTTCTCATTGTATCATATGTTCTATAATTTTATTAGACATATATATACACACACGTGTGTGTAGTTTGAAGAAGCTATCTACGAAGAGTGGGAGCCATAAAAATTCGCATAATAAGCCAAATTGCACCAGCAATGGTCCATCCATGTACCATTTCACAGCCATCAAATGGCCTATATATGGTTACCCATACTTTTACCAGTAATAAGTATAGGTTATGTGCGGCTATTGCTGTAATAACAATTGGTAAGCCATTTATGTGCCATAAATAGGTCACCTACTCTTAACCATAAGTTTCATTTCCATCAACATTCAATCAGTGTGTCATAAATGGCACACCAAGTGTCCTGTTGCCAGCAGTCAGCCATAACAGGGTCATTAGTGTAAACCCATAAGTATACAGTGCCAGCAGTCATCCAGCAGTGCCAGCAGTAAAACCACAGTCGGCCGACAGTATCTTGCTACATGGGATGAGCGATATTTTGTTTCACGCCACACAATGCGCACTGCAAATGTCATGTGGCAATTTACTTTTAACCCAATCCATCAGGAGTTTCACACAGGTTGAACAGGAGACATCACGGGCCCAATTCTTCTCCTGATAACCCACTTTGCATCCAAAATACAATTCATAACATTTTTTTTTATCATTGGTGTCAAACTTCGTTTTTGCATTTTAAACGTAAGTTCACCACACGCATAGCAGAAGCTATTCGGATCGTTTACGTACTTGCTCGAAATACGTAGGATACAACACACCTACGCTGTACGGGAAATGTTCAGCCCATACGAGAGACAACAAGACGAACACAAAACACGTGCGTGCACAGCTAGGGTCTCAACTACGCTGATTGCAAGACGCAGGTAGCGACCTACAGTAAGTGAATCATTCTGTTCAGAGCCCGGTTTCATTTCGTTTCATGTGCCCCACAATGCTTTTCGTAGTTTTCTCGAAAAAAAAAAAAAAACAATGCTATGATAGGTGGTAGAGGTATTTAAAAATAAAAATCCCGAAAAGACGAAATTTTTAGGGAATTTCCCATTTTTTTATGTATATTGTTTCCCACATATGAGAATGACAAATAAAAGCTTGTTCCATTCTATGTCAAAATATATATAAATTATTGTTAAATTCTAATTAATATAATGGGATTTATAATCACTTACGTAAATGTATACAGTAAATTTAAAGAAAATGCGTTATTTTTGGTTCACTCTGTTTTCAGAATAAAACTGGGGATGATAGAGATAAACCGATCACATATTTGAAATCACCGTGAAAATTAATGTTAGGATCAACCATTGTTTTCTTGTGCCAAAAACCTTGTTTACCAGTTTAAACTAACAAGGCATTCTGTTGCTGCTACCCTGAAGACGGTTTACTCAATTTTTCATTTGTCACTTCTCTGAGGAATTTTTTCAATGCTTAACCAGCTGACGACATTATTGGCTGTTCACGGTTAATTGAACACTTAGAATCCAACCTTTGAAAAATGTCAATGCCTCTACCTGCATACATTTTGACAGGAACTTTGAATTACACGCTCCCAATAAAGTTGGTAACGACGGGGGAAAAGTAGTTCCGTGTCTTAACACTGAATAAAAAGTGCTAGATAAACATTTATGAATGCTGAAATAATTCATTTTTATGCAAAGCTTTCAAAAGTGCAAAAGGTGAGCAGGTTATAACTGCGGGTATCCCGTTCGGTATTCACGTCAGACGATATGCAATCACATACCCCACTCAGTATTCCTATTAGACGATTTATGCATTCACAGGTAAGGAATATTTACTTTTTCAAATGCTGGTTCCAAAAGTGCTTGATTTATTGCGGACCAACTAAAGTGATACATCGTCGGCATTACGCAAGGCGGTTTTGAAGTCGTCTCCTGGGGCGTTGGTCGTATCGTACCTCGGCGATGTAACGGCACTTGCCAGTCGAGAGCGCCGACCCAGAATGCGAAGATGATCGGAGCGAAGAAGCATTACGAGATGGGAGCAGGCAAAGCTTTGAACGGAATCGAGGTGAAAGGCATCGTGTTTAATGGGATATCGCTGCCATCCACAGCACTAGAAATGTCGCTTGGCGAGATCTGCCGACGCCTGGGGAGTTTACTTTTTTTTTTACTTGTATCTAATTTCGTATTCCCTTGAACCAAGGCTCTTCAGAGTTGGCGGTGGGAGAGAGGGAGGGGGGGGGGAGAGAGAGAGAGAGACGTCTGTTAACATACTAGTCAAGTTGCAACTCTCGCGCAGGCATCATATTACGAGTCGTTTAAAATTAACAAGATGTACGTTCGCGTGTAATTGTAGATTCGTAATTTGCCGTATCCGAAGCTCTCGTGTCGTGTTTTTGTAGTGTTTGTTTGGTTGCTATTACAGCGTTATTCGAAAGACTGTTACGAATTCGCATGCTAGGGTATCGGGTGACACTTATTGTCAGCCAACAAACAATTTCCAAATGATTTTTTTTATGAAAATGAAATTACTTAGAATAATTTAAACAAAATGTAGAAAATACTTTTGTACGCCCAATTGAGGTAGATGAAGAAATTTGAAATTACCTTCTTTCTTCGCAATGTTAATGTACTAAAAGTACGAATTAAGCGCAGAATATCGATTTGCAAGGAAATTCCTTTTCATATGAGAAGTTAATATATTTAAGCCCGGGAATGCTGGTGAAGATTCAAGATTTGTAGTTTGACGAATATTGTTTTTGTTTTATTCACCTCCAGTGCGTGTAATGCTGTACTTCATATATACATTTAATTTAATATGAGGAGAGTGGCTGAATTTCTGAATATAGGTGCCATGGGGAAATGAACTGGTGTACTGCCACGTGATATCACTCGGTAAAGGGCGCCAGCTTAAATTAAGCAAGTTTAAATAACTGAAATTATGTTTAAGACTGCATTTCATTGACCAACGTGACGTGTGTGTGAACTTCTACCTGCGTACAGATGTGGTTAATTTCACAGCCCATACACCTACCTCTTACGTTCATATGATAATGCCTTAGTTAGAATAAGAAAACATTCATAAATAACTCTTATAACACGTTTAGAAACAGAAAATAAAACATTATACACACAGAAATATCAGTACAAGAGAACAAGGTTTTGCATTGTTAACATGATTACTTTATTCAGAAGGAAAAACTCATTCCTCGCAGCTGGTCAGCGACCACCGAGGTTTTTTTTATTACCATCACTTATTATTCTTAATGTTTACCTTTTTTTAGCACAGTCTGTCTGCGGCAAAAGATGCGCGCGCTCTCGCGCTGCAATTACTTGATTGGCCACCAATATCGTCCCACTGCCGAACACAGTCGACAAGGCACGAACTAGTGCCTGTACTCAAAGAGCGCGGGAAGCGTTCTCAAGTCTCGAGGGATCGTACGTGACACGCGTGTATGCGTGTCGATTCTCTTCGACGAAAACGGAGCGTAGATCAGCGTCTCACGTACGGTTCACTTCACATTTACACGTGTACATATCACTGTACGCCTCGTAGAACAACGTACTATCACTCGTGATGCACTAAAAGTTCGTCTTTCTCGTTTCCGCAGCTGTAGAGACCCGCAGGTTTCCAGTTAATGCGTGTGTTTACAAATTGTTTATCGTGTCTAAAGCGTGTGAAGTGAAGTGCCGGTTCGTAGCTTATCACAACAAGTGTCTATTGCAGCACCATAAATGTTTGGTGGTAGGGATGTACAAACGGCACTTGTTTATACTTACTTATCTCTGTTTACATTGTTTACTCTGTTCATTAGGGCATATACACAACCATTGACCGCTCACCTAGACTTTATCGACCACTCCCTACGAAGTTAGTCTACCAGTGCTACTAACACGTAGCATAGAGTACCAAAAATATACTTGATAAGGAAATAAATACATGAAGAATTAACAATATGTACAACTCTGAGTAAATTATTGCCTGAAACCATAGGCATTTCATTAAACTAGCGTCACCATACGCTACATTTCCTTCAAAACAACATTGCAACAACGACGCACAACAAGACAACAAATGACAGGAAAGACACTAAATCAACACTTCCTTAAGGCTGCTGTTTACAACACAACAAATCACAACTTTCAAGGATAACAGCTGCTTAACCAAAAGCCGGAGAAGAAATAATAATGCCTCAATGGAACATTGGATTACCCAGAGGACTTCCGCACCGATTGGATTACTATTCAATCATCATTACTACCAGATTAACTATGGTACGTGCTTTTCAGTATTAAAGTGTTTATGTGCTTTAAATCAAATTACATCGTTGCTTTGTTTCTGACTAGGGCTGGTCCCTTTCTATGCTTACTGTTTCAGTCTTTCAGCCTCTCGCAGATGCCACGGCGTCGGTGAGTACAATGCCGACCTTGGTAATGACGCGGCAGGTAGCCTTTTGACAAATGTGTTAGGCAGTCAGCTCGCATTGTTCCTTGTTTGGTCCCCTGGTACTAGGCAAACAGCACGACTTGCGTGTTAGTGATTTCCTTCGTTTTAGATGTGGTAGAAATACTCGCGCGACGCTCAGTGTTTGCATTACAGGCTTCCTCGGCGATATGCAGCGCGGGATTCAAAATAAAAATCTTGGGAGGTTAACTACATTAAAGACGTGTCTCAGACGAGGGCAACTACTCAGGTGTGCACAAAACTCGTGGCTCACGTAGAAAAATATCCTCAGGCCAAGTATTCACAAATTATCAACATTACTACATCTCGCTAGCTTACGTACAACTGCGCAAACTTTGCTCCGCCTCTCATTGTCAACCGTTCTAGGCGCGTGCAGTACTCTCCCTTCACGCGTGCGCTACACTCTCAAGTTTACCAGGTTATGTCTGCCTATGACTTCATCCGTCCCTGGGATTACCAGCTCATAGCAATTGCGATGTGCCTCACGTTTCACTTCAAATGGCCTAGAATACAAAGGCATCAATTTCCTCATTAAATGGTCGTAATGTCTACTCAACCCAACTCGTGTTAGAACCAACTGTCTGCGGCTAAATGCAGTCTCTGTCTTACCAATGACGTAATTTCTCGTATTAAATTCTCCGTTTGTTGTTCATCGTCTTCTGGTATTATCCGAGGTTGTGGTAAGTCAACAGGGTTGTAGATCTAGATTAACCTTACATTATTTGCGGCGCTCGCGTTTCGCGAACTTGCCCCTGCCCAGTTAATAGTGGGCGGCGCCGGAACAAAAGGTGGCATCCTCGGATCCATGGGAGTTTGTTTATCAAAACACCCTCCTGACTGCGGTATTGGATAATTATTGGATCGAGTTGCGTAACTCGTGCCAGCTGTTTGCCGAGTCTAGCTTCCTTGTGCTGCTCCGCCGGGCTGGTTCAGTTCCACGTTTACTCCAGGTGGTCTGAAAAACCGTGAATACCTCTGCATGTTATTTCGCTCGAAAGTCGGCGACTCAAGTTCTCCCGTGCTGCGGCGCGTCTTGCGTCGCAGATGATCTGGAGCCTCTGTCCATGTCAGGTCTTGTTTCACAGGTTTGTCCCTGCCTCTCATAGTAATCATTGTGACCTCCGCTTGTTCTACGCCTCGTCCTGGCAGAGTACCACTTTCTTCCTCGGAAAGTGTTCTGATTGTCTCGCTGGTTCATTCCTTGTCCCACAGAGTGAGGCTTGTATGCGTCTACCTGGAACGACTGCACTCTGGGATGGTTAAATGTCTGAGGTCGGAACCCTCCTCGGTTCACATTGTTCTGATTGCCAGTATACAATGGTGGCTTGCTCATAGTGTGGACAGGTGTATCTTCCTCTCGGTTAGCCATTTGCCTTTGCTGTTTATCGATCTGGCCGAAGGCCAACAGTCCTTCGCGGAAGGATACCAAATCAACGTCATGTCTGACTGTCCATTGTGCCTGGTAGCGAAGTGGCAGTTGTAACAAAATCATTGCCATAAATTCTTCGTCACTGATTGACGGACTCAAATGGCGTGATTTCTCACATATATCTGAGATATACGCCTAAAGAATGCGGCCTCGGCCTGGTGTGAACCTTTCCGTATATAACTGGACCCTAAGATTTCCTTGTACTTAGCATTCCAGAAGTTTTCCAGGAATTTTTCTCTGAATTCCGCATACGTACTGATGGTGCTTTTGACCACTTCCCGCCAGTAGTAGTATGTCGATACTAAGGCGAGGCGGAGGCATCTCAGCCTATCATGGTCGCTTAGGCCGAATAGAACTGCATACTCTTCAAATTTGGTAAGGAAATTAACCTGGTTTTCACCTGACTTTCCACTGAATTTTGGCAGCTGTTCTGCGCACATCTTCGATGGATGGTGCAGCAGGGCGCTAAACGGTGCAGTTGTCAATGATACTGCCGAGCTCTGCATGTTATTTTGTTTCTCTCTTGCTGTGTGTTCTCTATGCTCGGCGCGTAAGGCGCTCTGGCTTACAAACAGCACCTCCCCTCTGTCTAGCTCGTGCCTTCCCAGATGTAGATCTCTTACGCCTTCTACTACTTGTGCAAGCTGATCCATTCTGTCCGCTACCTTAACCAGCTTGTCAGCGGTCGCCTTTTCAGTTTGTCCTAGCATATTCTCCACGTGCGCGTTGTGAGAATCAAATTCCTCCGCTACCAGCTTGTTTAAAGCATTCAAATCTGTAGCTTCGGCAGGGCGACTTTCCAGGAGGTTAATTCTCTTTTCCACGTCGCTAAGCTGGGCGGTACACGTTGCTCTTACTCTGTCCAATTCCTCCCGTGTTTCGTTTATTTCTCTATGCACGACGCTAACCTCCGCTGCCAGCTGTTGCGGATTCGCAGAAACTAACGTCCTCTCTTAACAAAGCGACTTGTGACTGCACGATTTCTGTCAGCCGAGTTTTCATTTCATTCAACTGCTCTCCTAGCCGTGCGTCAGACCTTGTTTCCATGGCTTCCAACTGAGCGTTAGACCTTGTTTCCATGGCTTCGAACTGAGCGTCAGACCTTGTTTCCATGGCTTCCAACTGAGCGTCAGACCTTGTTTCCATGGCTTCCAACTGAGCATCAGACCTTGTTTCCATGGCTTCCAACTGAGCGTCAGACCTTGTTTCCATTGCTTCCAACTGAGCGTCAGACCTTGTTTCCATGGCTTCCAACTGAGCGTCAGACCTTGTTTCCATGGCTTCCAACTGAGCGTTAGACCTTGTTTCCATGGCTTCCAACTGAGCGTCAGACCTTGTTTCCATGGCTTCCAACTGAGAGTCAGACCTTGTTTCCATGGCTTCCAACTGAGCGTTAGACCTTGTTTCCATGGCTTCCAACTGAGCGTCAGACCTTGTTTCCATGGCTTCCAACTGAGCGTCAGACCTTGTTTCCATGGCTTCCAACTGAGCGTTAGGCCTTGTTTCCATGGCTTCCAACTGAGCGTCAGACCTTGTTTCCATGGCTTCCAACTGAGAGTCAGACCTTGTTTCCATGGCTTCCAACTGAGCGTTAGACCTTGTTTCCATGGCTTCCAACTGAGTGTCAGACCTTGTTTCCATGGCTTCCAACTGAGCGTTAGACCTTGTTTCCATGGCTTCCAACTGAGCGTTAGACTTTGCCATACCTGTCAATGCACCAGTCGATACTTCCTCGCTGGCGGAGTTCGTATTTCCAACTGCCGGGGAGCAAGGAGAACTGGTCTGCGTTATTTCCGTTGTTTATTCCATCTCCAAACTGTGTATTCTAGAAGACGATAATTTAAATGTGCAGTCTCTATTAAACGATACTGTGTGCGTTCACTGCTGCGCAGTTGGTACGACAATTTTGCACTTATACGCATGGACTATCTCACCTACCAAATAGCAGCTCCAGCTGTCGATAGCCACCTCGTTGGAATAGCCAAATATGTAATGAAACATACAATGTAACACACATCCTAGGCTACCACGTTGGCGCCAAATATGAAATGTGAAACAGCCCTTTACGCCTGGAGTAAACACCGTGTTTAACATGTGATGGCACCTCCAGTGCGTGTAATGCTGCAATTCATATATACATTTAATTTAATGTGAGGAGAGTGGCTGAATTTCTGAATATAGGTGCCATGGGGAAATGAACTGGTGTGCTGCCACGTGATATTACTCGGTAAAGGGCGCCAGCTTAAATTAAGCAAGATTAAATACCTGAAATGATGTTTAAGACTGTATTTCATTGACCAACATGACGTGTGTATGAGCTTCTACCTGCGTACATACGTGGTTAACTTCATAGCTCATGCACCTCCCTCCCGCATCGTAATCATTCATCAGTGTGTTGGCTATATCTATAAAATGTGGCATGGGATATTAGCAGTCTGTTCATACAGCTCAGTAACAAGTCCGCTCGAAGCCAGGCGGACTCCGACTCCAGACGTTCTCTGCGTACCCAACTCACCTTGTTACACACCACGACAAATCAGAGTTTGCCAATCTGCTGAAAAACTATTCTGACATACAAAGACTCTTAAACCTACTTTACGTTCTTTCAGATTCAGTTTACTTATATTAAGAGACGATCCAAATAAATAAATAATGTAGAGGTGAGAATACGAAAACACAAAAGACACAATATAATTTCCAGCAATTATCCTTTTATTCAATAAAAATGTTCAAACATGTGTAAATTTAAAAATAAATGCTGGAAAATGAAACAATAAAACAACCCCGAATGGAATTGACAATAGAACCTACACTGTTGTTATGGATTGGCCGGGCGTAACGGTCGTTAGCATATATGAAAATCTGATGTAACACACACTCTACAAATCCTCTCTTAAATTAAAAATGTCTAGGTTCAAAATCTACTTAACCTATGCCTCTGGCGTAGCTACTGACGTTAGAGCGCTAAAGCTCTTACTAGAGTTTCTTGTGGTTAGTAAAAATGTGCTGGATTAAGCTACAGACGCCTAGCCAACATGGCGTCGACTTTAAACGTCTAGAGCAAACACCATCTTGTCTGTACTAGATACGTAGCACAATTGAATACTGTATGTGTTACGTTACTGTAGAGTTGATCTCGAATAAGAATACCATTTAATCTGTAGGAACAGGACAGGATCAAATCTTGTAGACTCAGGATGCAACAATAAGAAATGTAGGGGTTCTGTCTTACGTGGCTCACAGCTCACGAATGTAGCGACGTCTAACTACCTGACTATTTACTAAACCGCTGCTTAATAGTAAAACGGAGGAGATCTTTCACACTTTACTTGACATTAATACAAAAAACAAACTTAAAGAGAGCTGTTAAAACTCAACACCCTAAAATCTAACTTCAATATCCTAGGCCTCGTCCAACTCCTGGACGGACGTCCTATTCTAACGTCTTGATGCTTCGGAATATGGCGGCAGAGAGAGCGAGATTCTAACCGAAATGGACCTGCCTGCCCTATGCTGAACTCTCCCACCAATAAGGATGCAGGGTTTAAACCTGCTGACCAATCTAATGGCTCGCTACATAAATCTAAATTGACACACTCCAAAACGGCCAAAATCCCTAATCCATATAATTTAAGATCTCGTAGATATGTAATAAAAACATACAAAACTATCCTTGAAACATTAACAATCAGTTGAGACCGTGAAAAAGTATTTAACATAAAATATTAATTTAAAAATACAAACAATAAATTGAACTAGGTAACTAAATGCTTTTAAACATGAATCTTGCCATTCGCATATTTAATTATTTAAAATCCTAAAATAATATATGTCACTACATACGGAAAATTACAAGATTTAAATATAATCAAATTTAAACTTGTGAAAATACATCAATTATGTTGACAGGATGAAGAAATTCTGAAAAATGTGGACGTTACAATATATTGGCATGTGTGTGTGTGTGTGTGTATATATATATATATATATATATATATATATATATATATATATATATATATATATATATATATATATATGTGTATATAATATATATATATATATATATATATATATATATATATATATATATATATATATATATATTATATATATATATATATATATATTTACACCATCTACCAAAAAGTAATTGGGCACCTGTCCACAATGTTTTTTCGGTGGTTGTCACCCCGTTAGAATCTCGTAGGGCCACCTCTTGTGGCTATAACAGCAGCCACCCTGTCTGGTATGCTCTCTACGAGTGTTTGCAGGACATCCACGGGGATTCGTCGCTATTCCTCTTGCAACCATTTCATGAGTTGAGCAATGGATTTTGGCCGCGCCCTACGAGCTCTCACCCGGCGATCCAATTCGTTCCAAAGATGTTCTGTAGGGTTGAGGTCGGGGCTGTGGGCAGGCCAGTCCAATCGGCGAACATTGTTGTCGGCGTACCACTGCATAGTAGCCCTTGAAACATGGCACCTGGCATTGTCATCCTGGAAGTAACACGGGTCCATTCCGTAAAAATGCCACAGCGTTTGGAGCATTTCATTATCCAGAATGTTACAATAGGTCCTGAGTTCATGCTACCACGGACAAACACCAGCGGTCCTACGCCGAAGGTCGTGAAAGTTAACTGACGTACTGACTTACATATCTTAACGGGTGCCGAATTACTTTTTGGTAGACAGTGTATTTCATTTCATTTCGTAAGGACACTAAAGCCCAACACACCTGGATTGCGAATATTAGTGAACTATGTGCCCTGCTCAGAGTTGAAGATTTCTCTTTTGATTTACTTATCAATAGTCCGAGTTAGTTTTAAAGGAGCCGACAAATTTTCCTGCGAATATTTAAACTTAATATACGTAAAGACGCCAGCCTAGTTGTCTAATTTCTCAGAGGCCCATTCAATTAAAGTTTTAATACGACTATCATGTAATATCTGTGAGGTTTAAATTCAAAAATTTGAAGTACTTAAAGAATTTTAATGCAAGTTTTCTAACAGATTAACCATTTATTTAACAAGTTCTTTTTGAAATCCACAATTGTTTCGTAGCTACTTGCTGAAATTTTATTACTTTTTGCAAGCACGAAATAACACACAGTAAAGATAAGATATGAAAGTGTCCAACAACTAGAAAATCGTAAATCTTCTATAATCAAACATTTCCAATGATGCCTCTGAAACTGAAATCATGGTACGAAAAAGAAGAAATTCTGGACAATAGGTGATACCAGACCTTAATTACTATTTAGATTAGCGTTAAATATTGCGTTCAGTGTTAATAGTAGAGATAGGTAGTTTAAAGTTTTAAATAATAGCTATGTGTATTTTTAATATATTAAAAATAAATTTAAAAAAAAAAGTGATTTTTTTTTTAATATTTCTGTTCGGATACATACATACATCCCTCACCAATATGGATATCCCCATGGCGGATTGTAACATTAGCTATCGCCAATACCACAGTTTGGCGAGTTAGACCTGAAAAAAAGGGTTAACTTCCTTCCGTCATGCTGGCATCAAGTGATTCCAGACACTTTTCACCTCATGGCATTGTTTTCCGAGCTTAACAATACCTTTGTACTATGGTGCAAATGTTTCCTTAAAAAAATAACATAATTTTTTTTTTTGCTTGGTAAAAAATGGACTAGCCGAAAAAAAACAAACTATTTTCGGATACGTCTAATCACGTTACTTAAATATTCGCATATTTGTAAGAAATAAATTGATAAATAATTAATTCTGTATTAAATAATTCGGCATTCTATCGAGGATTGTTCGTCACAAAAATGTACATCGTACTACATTCAAAATGCACATCGCTGTATACATATAATTAACATACTTTATTTTAGCATTTGTCACTTCCAGGTAATATTCTTATGTATATTCTTGATATAAACACCATTTCTACACGTCATTTATAGAATTTAATTTTTCTTGCACTTTATTAATTTTTAGTTTTTTTTTTTTTTTTTTCACTTTAGGATATTTTTAATTAGCTGTACGGTGGCAACTTTACTGTGTTTAAGATAGGAAATTAGCTATATTGAATTTTTTGTTTGTTTGTATTTCATTTTTGTTTATAATTATATTTCATTTTTTGGTCTCATTTTTGTTTCTTTTTTTTGTTTCTTTCTTTTTTTTTTTTTTTTTTCGTAATATTTTTGTATCCGATCCGAGACCTTATGTTCTATATTTTACAGCAGTTAGGCCGGTGAAAGTGGATCGTAAGGGGGTTTGTAGGATTTCTAGCTTCCCTTTGGCCCATAGGTTCAAATCCTGACTTCTGATTGGCTAGAATGAAAGGCCCCTTTAAGTTATCTCCAGCCAAATGTGCTTATCGGGATCTCTCTTCCATTGTCCTTCACCACGAGTAGACGGAGTATAGGACATTCGCTTTTACGTAGGTTGAATATAGGATTTAAAACTAGCTTGTAGGGTGTTAGTTACTTCCCCCAATTATAATATAAAGTAACTTCCGTTTTCCAGCATAAGTGAGAGCTGAATTTATTCCCCCTTTGCTAAGCTTTTGCACTTTACAGGAGGTAGGAGTATCAGGCTACATAACGTATGAGAGCGGAGACTACACACCTTGAAACACGCCGCCCAGTCCTACAGCTTCCTGCCAGAGCTGTCTGCAAATATTTGTTTGCTAAATAAAGCTAAATATCATCTTCGAGAGAAACGACAGCATCACGACTACGTTACAGAAAAGCATATTAACTATGGTTTCCAGATGGCAATTTCAGCGTCGGCCAATAATAGTTCTGGAAGGTTTTCCCTAGAGGTGACGCCATCGTGTACGTTGCAAGCTTAGATCATCCCAGCTTAAATGTTTGCTTACGTACAACCTGAGAAGAGTTTCGACTTTCACTGAGCTAGGCACAATAATTAAGTTAAGTGACTTCAACTTTGGCACTCCGATGAACGAGTACACTAACACAGGGATACGCGAGGCTAGGTCCTGCTTCTTTCAACAGCTGTAGGAGTCTCTTGTGTTTTTATTTAACTGTTGCAAATTGCCAGCAGGATTTGCTACTATACTTAGTACAGAAAACATAACAAAGCATTTAAGAATAAAAACTGACTAAAACTCTGAATATAAAGCAAATTACGTTTTGTTGTCGTCTCTATCTCTATAGTTTGAAATCCCTGTTACCCTTGTGAAATGAGAATATGCTAACTGATTATGAATGTTTTCACATTGTTCCTGAGTTGGTCCCGTGCAAAAATGGTGTACGTTACAGTTGTTCTGCTGAACGAGGTGAGATTCTACGGTAAGTTACTCTTCCAGTCCTGAGACAAGGACCGGGACAGAATAAGAACTCCCGTCTTGGTAAAACACGCTCTGCTGCATTTAAACTTCAGATTGAGTGTTTTTATTGTCTTACTGCACCTACTACTACGCTTGTATCGCTTGTATGTTGGAAGTGGTCAATAATCAGAAACGTCTTTGGAGAGAAGAACCTAATAAAGTTTCATTACCGAAGCACTCGCATACTTAACGGCCACAGTAGTTATTCTACACAGCATAGCAAATTTATATTATGTGTATCTGTGTTAAGCTGCAGAATTCAGTAACGACCTTGTGAAGTGGCTTATCAGTATAGAGTGTTGTAATCCCTGTGCAATACATGATAATATTGGCGCCCGTTCACTATGTAGTAACACGTATATTCATTTAGAGTGTTTAAGTGTATAATTTTTTTTCCTCCTATTTGTTGAGCATATGGGGAACCTAAGTTAAGGCGCCAACTCTACATCAACCATTAATCTAATAATGATGTGCACGTGTTACGCTACAACATGCATACTGAAATCCTCGACGAAATTTAGAGATAAGTTGTAACTTACACACACACACACACACACATACATACATACAAACATATATATATATACACACACACCCCCTGCGCATGTGTGTCTACATATATATATTTTTTTATTTAATTATTTACGCTACAACGTGTACACTGAAATCCTCGACGAAATTTAGAGATAAGTTGAAAATTACACACAAACATATATATAAGTTGAAACTTACACAGGTATATACACACACACACACACACACACACACATATTTATATATGAATGAGCCTATGAAAGTTTGGTTTTGAAAACCTATTTTTGCCGAATGTCTTGCACAACGTCCACAAAGTCTGCAGCAAAAAGGTGACTTATTCTTCCCATGTTGCAGAGAAACATGCGTAATGCTTGTCGTCCTCGGTCTGTGCGCACTGTTCGGCTAGAGGAAGTGATACGTCAGCACATCGACGGCATGCCCTCCACTAGTACACGCTCCATGGCTAGATACCTGCAAAATTCACGTTATCATTTGAAGACAGAGTAGACGTCAAACTTATCTGCGTTTTTATTGCTCTTGTCATTGGGCTACATCTGATTTGACGCGCCCTGGAAACAAGTATCGACAAAACAGCCCAATCACGTCCTGCTTAGTCAAAAGGGGCTGTGGCTCCTCGCTTTTGTAGAAGCCGAAAGTAAAAATGACACCGACTCTAATGTATATATAGCGGTAAAATCTAGCGTGCTGATGAATAATAACGCGAATTTTACATGTCTCCATCCATAGAGCACCAAATGGACGTGTCCAATTCAACCGGGTGGGACGTTCTGTGGGTAAATTGCCTCCATCCCTACCGCTGGGAGAAAGTACAAGGCATTAAGCGAAAATACGTTTTCAAAAACAAATTTTCGCAGGCTTATATCTGCTTTAATTTTCTGTTTAGTTATATGGTGTCATATATTTTCGACGTTATTTTTGATTTTAAAAAATCACCTCCCGCAGTTTGGGCGTTTAATTTCCGAACGTCCTATATGTATATAAGTTTCCGCGTGTGTGTGTCTATATATATATATATATATATATATATATATATATATATACTCTAAAAATACTAGGAAATCTAAATGTGAATTAAATTGTTTTTATTCCTTGACGTTTTAAGAGAAATTTACCTTTATGTCCGGGGATACATCATTTTTGTGATGGTGGCGTGTGTGGGGGGGGGGGGGGAACTAAGTGAATTGAATAGTATCCTGTCAGATTCTTCCTTCTTGTGACTCGACACATAGGATACCAAGTTTCTGTGTTGGTTGTGCAACTTTATTAGCCAACGATAGAGTGCTGATGTCATGCAGACAGTGAGACTAGTAAAGCATTCATTCACTTTATATGAATTGTAGATAAGAAGGTCGTACAGGAAATTGTAGGAATCCGTCTAATTTCATGTGAGAATAGCTGTGTAGTGTGGTTGAAATACTAATTTTATAGGCAAAAGATCATATTATCTCAGCATATTTTTCTTTCAGTAAAGTGTGCAATTAAGATGTTAAAAATACGTTAATTTGCAAACATTTCATGTATATCTACAGCATATTAAAAATTTTAATATGACGATTAAAATGCATTTTTAAATTATAGAGGAGACTACATTTAACTATGTTAACAACTTTCCCTTATAAATTCATGCCGCCATAACGTACATTCCAAATGATCACGTTACAAGGCAAAACAAAGCACGCATGATCAGTGCTTTGCGCGTGTACACGTTACGGAAATTGATGCCCTTCTAGTGTCATTCATGGATTCCTACTGCTTACGCATCTTAGAAGTATTAAATACTCCATGTATATACATAGCAGAGAAGTATACTCAATTTAGGTATATTTGGTTGTCATACACTATACGTAATACACTTTGAGTTCTAATCATATATTTTCCGATGGGTCCGTATTAAGTGTCCCACCCACCAAGCGCTTCAACTGCGTTTCGAAATGTTTGAAATGGTTTTTTTTTCTTCTAAACTTTTCAACGTGTGCTCATTATGCTGATCTACGAAAATTACACGCACTTCACGCTGTGCCTACCGATTACTTCCAAGACATAACGTACGTTAGAAATGCCTTTTTGGAGCAATACAACGTATTTAAAAACACATTTTAGGGGCGCTGTAGCTCAAAATATTAAGGTAATTTACGTAACAATGTACTCGAAGGAACTGTATTGAACTTTGCTACAGACTTCCCGTTAATAAAATGACAAGGTCACCTCTTACTGTAACATAGTGTTGCATGTCGCTGCCTGGTGTTTCCTTCGCGTGTGAAGGCGCCGAGAGCTGGAGGTCACGTTTGTAACGTTAGACGAAGCGAGCGGTTTATCATAAAGGATGCCACCGCACACGCCGATTAACTTATCGTAGCTCGCGCCACACCGACACTGAGAAGCTAATATCTCTCAACCCATAACGCAGGGAATTCGTCATCACCATTGCCTTTCCCACCTACCTCGAGTATAAATAGCACATGTGCGGGCCTCTGAGGGGGGAGTGATTAAGAGGCGAGAGTTTGGCGTCTCGTGAGACCTTGAGAGCCTGTTGGGGAATTCCGGAGCGGCTAGGGACGACTGCAGCGATCTGCGAGAGTGCGTCGGCGAGCTTGTGGAGAGTGGGACTGATCTGCGGACTGTGGACTGAATGGGTGAGTGAAAATACATTCGGGACGATGGAAAGAGGCAGTTTTATCTAAACGTGTGGTAATAATTATAGCACTTTAAGGGACATTAGCAAGAGTAAAGACGTTGATAAAGATTTTAACTGAAATGGAGATAGTAATTAAATATTGCGCTACACAAGAATAATAAGGGTTAATAGTTCGCTCAAACTAGTAAATAACAGATGTTCGACTGTTTGTAGCATTGATAATAAATATGATTCTTGAATTTGGTTATTTTATTTTTATTAAGACCTCCATTCCCCAGGAACTCAGATACGCCTCTCAAGCGACCATGTAACAATAGTTACACGAAGCACGACGAAATCACTGCCCCTTTCGCGTAGCGGCGATGGCGCACTTGATGAGTGAGTGCAGAGATTTGGATGGTTCTTAACAGCGAGGCCTTGAGAGCAGATGAGGTTGATGTGAGGTGAGTTTGGGGGAGCGCCGGAATGAAAGGGTGGGAGAAACAAGAGATCCCCGAGAAATTCCACGGACCGGCGGCGTCGTCCGGCACGATTCCCACTTGCGACGTACTTGATGAGCATGTCAGTTTCGTCCTTATCTCTCTCGCTCGCGCTCCGCCTGAAACGTGGGAAATTTCTACAGGTAGTCCCTTGTGGTAATGGACTGTATGTCCTGATTGGGGTACTACCCACGTTCCAAGTTACATGTCAGCCCAAAAATGTTTTTATAGTATAATATCTTTAAAACGAAACACGACGTAGACATATTAATAAACTAATACTGCCAATATGGTTAAGTATCTTTCTCTTCTTTCATAGCGGTGGAATGAAAATTTGACGTTCGCAAGAGTCCGATTGAACTGTTTTTGATGAGCTGAGTGTGATGCCTGAAATGATCTATTTTCATCCCACCCACTAAACAGCTCTCAAGGCCTCGATGTTAAGAGCCGCTCGTATATCTTCTCTCACTCACCCACTCACCAAGTTAATTTAACTTCGTTTATACGTCACGAACCCACTCCCGTCGACGTGCAAATTGTTTGCTGAGGCGAGAGCTGAACGAAGACCATAACACGTACAGAGTACCAAATAAAACTCAGTACTGAAGATGGCACAGCAGAATCAATATTTGTAGAAAATCAGTGGACATGAGCATATTTTAAACGAAAATTCTTGAACTCCTTTCTTCGCGCACGTATTTAATGGTTTTACGGGGACCAAAATACCTTGCGTTGGCCGGGAATCGAACCCGGATCAACTGCTTGGAAGGCAACAATGCTTACCATTACACCACCAACGCTCGTTGTAAATAACGTGCTTCAAAACTGTATTTATGAATATATATTATCGATACATCACTTACGTCGAGTACGGAAAATTTGACCTGAGTAGCTTTATCTCCAAGATAAGCTGAACAATATATTCAAATAAACTTGTAGAAAAATATTCAACTTAAGTGCCTCGAAAAGGTAAAGTATATTTGCCTTAGGGGGAGAATAATATAAGGTCGACCTACACACGTAAACTAAAGGCTGCATCGCCATTACAGCCGCCTCTGACAACTCACATACAGCTGCATATGAAAATAACTTGTCCCATACTATTTTCTGAGGTCACCTAAAACTTCGTGATCGTTACCGAATAAAAAAAAATTGTGTGTTTGCGTTTATAAAATTATTTTTAGTTTTTCTATTTAGCTTTGTGCACTAAAATGACATTAACGAACGCTAATAAAGGCAGTTTCTCGATTATTACAATAAATGTATTGCCAAATGCGTAAAGCTTGGCCTTCATTAGTGTGCCACAAAATGGGCGTTCACTGTATAAAATGGTATAGTACACTACAAGTATGCTTTCTCCTACGTGGCTGTAGCTATCTAAACTATACATGTTGGCCATAACGGCGGCAGCGCATTTGAGTCACCGTTAAACGTGGGCTTTTTCGCCGCCTCCGACTCGCGTTTACCCTGCGGAGGTGTGAAATATGTCAAAATGTATCACCAGTTGCCGTAAATTAAGTTACGGCTATACTTAGAAGTAATCGGCAATAGTACTTTTTTTTTTGTATTATCGCACCAATTAAGCTATAAAAATGAAAGTTGACGTCTGTGTTTACTTAGGGCATTTTACGCTAGGGATTTGTCCAATTCAACGTGAACAACTCGGTGCTCGCACGGTTGCGATCCCAGTATGTCACTGTAATCTTTACTTGAATTCGGAGGAGCACGACAGCTGCTAGCCAACTAGTGAGATTGTAAAACTATATTTTGGTGCAAATATTATAATTTAAGGCTAAAAATTACAAACCCATATTAAATTCAAAAACAGAGTATTGTAAAATAGATGCTATTGCAAAAACAATACAGTTGTTAAATAAATGTGATTTGTTAATTCCAATTGAAGAACAGTGAATGCAATAAAAGAACACATTAGAAACGAACTATCTATAGTTATTACAGGTTTACGGGAACAGTCGATTGAATTTTGGCATTGATATTGCTCTCTACAAATACTTCAGTATGGAAAATATATAGTAATACCTGAAAGTTTATGTCTGTAACATATGTGAAGTGAGAGGGGAAGAGAATGAACGGAACGCTAAGAAAGAAGACGGTTCTATCGTACAACACGCAGAAACATTGGAACTGGGAGAATGTTGCAATACTACATGCTCTATTTACTGAGATAAACCGCAATACACGTAGTTGGTAACACGCTTGTTTATGGCACGATGAGTCCCAATTCTAATCTCTTAGGTTAGGAATTTGGCTGCAACAAGCAAGAATTGTATGGGTGGCTGGAGAAACATTGCATGTAAGGAAACACGAACGTAACAGGAGAGAGGATTTATTGCTAACAGAAAATTCGCGCTGAGTGCTATGAAAAAGTGACACACGATGTTTTTCCACGGTAACATACGACATTTTTCCATTGTAATATACAGTAAATCTTCTCACGTCAGATTTGTTTGAGACGCTTATTATTGACCAATTAAGCAATATGAATGTGGAAGTGGTATAAAGAATATGAACTTGAAATCAAACGTGGCATGGCTTATTTTCAACGGAAATTAATTTAATCGAATGCACATTGAAACTAACTCAAATAAACTTCTTTCAGCACTCGGAATATTTTCGTAACACCCCCGATGTTCTGGTTTCTTTATGTACTATGCCATGTCCATGAGGTAATTTCTTTCTTCTCCTTAGGAATAGGCAGAGATTCTGAATACAAACGTGGTTGATCGTTGAAATTAATCTTATTCGGACTGACAGCAAAAACACCGTCTGAGACCCCAAGTCCTAAGAACGTTGTGTGATTCCCTTATAGTGTGTGGCACGATGATCAGCGGCCATCTTAATCCAAAGGTACGTCGTGATCTCATTTTCCGGGAGAACTTGATGATCGTAGTACCTAGTCATACTGGTTCATTTCAACGATTGTGAAAGGCTTGTTCATCTTGGCATTAGTAATGACATTCTTCCAGTAAGAACTATCAGAAGACACTATTGGTTTCAAATAACCTCCTCTGCAGTGTAGTCAACGTTTTCCCACGAACACAACACCTGAGTCATGCCCTTCTAACGAACTTCATACTGTTTTGGAATTCGTTTGAAAACTACCTACGAACACAGATTGATCAAGTGAGTTACACAGAACATTTCTCTACTAGAAACCGTTTTAGTCCGAAAACAAACATGCAACTAATTTTGCCAGCTTCCATACAATTTTGAGTCAGTTTTATGTTTAAAGTGTACCGCCTGTTTGGTTTGCCGAAAGGCTTGGAAGCAAGGGGTTGTGAATGTTACAATGTACCATTAAAAGAAAAAAACTAATAGGTAGGTCTAGTTCATGGCCACTTCAAACCACAGGCGAACATTTTGACCAATGATAGTGTCTCTTCTGAACTCATGCTCTTTCCTTAGACGACCACCTTGCAAGTAGGGCAACGTGATAGTTCAGCGTCTAATACAGCGCGCCTTGTCGTTAGGCCATAGCACGCATCGTGTAATCGGCAGACTGCCGCCTTTAATCAATATCGTTCTAAGAGTGAATATTTAATGCGTTATTGATCGCGGAACTATAGCGTCAGCTCGTCACGACAACTGGTAACCTCTTTCATGTCACGCTCCATCTTTGAAAGAAAATACTGTTGAAATAAACATGAGCTCTCTCTCTCTCTTATTGATTATGTGTGCCACGTACTGTTTCCAGGAGATTACATCTTTACATATAATCCAGCGAAAAGACACGTAATTCGTTTCACGGGAATCGATTCTATCATAACGCGACAAGCTTTCACAAAAATTCTTTCTGGCAACATTTTGATGCTATTATCTGTGCATAAATCTGTATAGGCTGTTCACGGTAAACTGAGCACTTTTGAAAGCCCTGTTTAAGATCTACTTGTATACACGTTGTGTATTCTTCCGTCTTATGTATAGTTAATATTTCCATGGGCCAAATAACTTTATTCATGCGTCGGTCAAGTGAAATTGTGAAATTATTATAAAACTAAATATTTTACAAATCTGCTCATTTCATATTTCGATGCATTAGAAAAAAAAACAATAGCTAAAGAAATATTTCGTCGTTAAGATACGGAATTAATTTCCCTCCATCGTTGCCAACAAACGGGCGCATGTCACTCAGTGCGCCCGTTAAAATACACTGTCGACCAAAAAGTAATTGGGCACCGTGAAGATAGGTAATTCAGTACGTCAGTTGACTTGTGTGGCCGCCATACGCTGCAGGCTGGTGTAGAACCAGTTGACAAGGAGATGGCACGAGGTACAGGGCTATAGGACTTCGATAAGGGCGTGATTGTGGGCTGCCATCTCAGTGGGCTGTCTATCCGGGAAATTGCACGGAAGGTAAACAGGCCCAAATCAACGGTTGCATTCGTCCTGCGTAAGTTGAAGGTCGATGGGCATTGTGCCAATGCTGCACCTTCTGGGCGACCTCCAGTCTTGACCGATAGAAATCGCAGAACCCTGAAACGTGAAATTGTCAAAAATAGGGCACAGCCCATGGCTACCATCCGACAGAAGTTTAATGCAACAACAGGAGTATCGGTTTCCATTGGAACATTGCGTACAGAGGCCCACCGACTTGGATATTTCGGAAGAGCAGCTGCACAAAAGCCCCATATCACGACAAGCAATAAAGCTCGTCGACTCAGGTGGTGTTTGGACCGTCGCAACTGGACACTGGAGCAGTGGAAATCGGTTCTGTGGAGTGATGAGTCGAGGTTTGCATTATTCCGGTCCGATGGACGTGTACGGGTGTAGCGTCTACCCAGGTAACGGCTTCTGTCGGTGTGTATAGTGCCAACTAGGAAGTTCGGTGGTGGTGTAGTGATGGTGTGGGGCTGTTTCACGGCCTCCGGCGTAGGACTGCTAATGTTTGTCCGTGGTAGCATGAACATAAAAGCCTATTGTAACAGATAATTAAATGCTCCCAATATTGTGGCGTTTTTACGGAATGGACCCGTGTTACTTCCAGGATGATAATACCAGGTGCCATGTTTCAAGGGCTACTATGTAGTGGTACGCCGACAGCAATGTTTGCCAATTGGACTGGCCCGCCCAGAGCCCCGACCTCAACCCTATACAACATCTTTGGGACGAATTGTATTGCCGGACGAGGGCTCGTCAGGCGCGGCCAAAATCCATTGCTCAACTCATGGAATGGTTGCAAGAGGAATGGTGACGAATCCCCGTGGATGTCCTGCAAACACTCGTAGAGAGCATGCCAGACAGGGTGGTTGCTGTTATAGCCGCAAGAGGTGGCCCTACGAGATTCTAACGGGGTGACAACCACCGAGCAATCATTGTGGACAGGTACCCAATTACTTTTTGATCGATAGTGTATATGCAGGTAGGAGACGTCATTTTTTCCTAAGGTTGAATTCAAAAGTGCTCTCTTTATTGTGAACAGCCTTTAGTAATATGTTACAGTTGTATTAAACTGCATTTAATTCCGTTTTTATTCAACACAAATACTTGAGAGCTTATGCTAAAAACCACTTAGTTACCGGGTCTTTTGTTCGAAACTGCCTTGCGTAATCTAGTATCTTGTAGGGCATATTTTAGTTTATAAGTATTTTGGGGTCCATAATTTATTTTTAGCCTATTCACGATTACTTCCAACTTTTCTGAAGCCCTGCTAAGGTTCTACTTTCATGAGATTCCTCCGCCTCGTGCAAATAAAGCTTAGAAAATTACACCAGAGGATCAACACACCGCATTCGTGCGCACTCAGTGCAATAACGTTTTGCATAAGAACTACGTATGAGTAGACATTAACAACACATCTACTTTCAATCTATAAAACGCTTGTGATACATGGCGTAATTAGGAAACAACCAATCACATCATACATGGATTGTTTTATAAAAAGTTTGATTCGATAGACTAGATGTAATGGTGTCAAATAGACCCTGTAAAAAAAGCATTGTTCTGTGTCTGTTTACAATTATTTTATACTAACTGTTCGCGCGATTTTGTTCGCGTGGACTTTAGGATTTGTCTACGTGTGTTTAAAATAGAAATTTCGCTTCGCTTGGGTTTTATGGTGTTAATAAAATACAGCCTACCATCGTTTCGCCCAGGTTTTATGGAGTTATTGAAATTAATACCTATAAAATTGGTTTGAAAGATTGTTACGTTATTATTGGAAATAATTTTATCATCATGTTACTGTTGGTTGTTTGACAATGTGTTATTTTACTATGTTTTTTCCAAATACTAATGTATCTTTTTCTATTATGCGTATTATATCAATAATTATTTTTTAAACTATAGTTGTTTCAGCGATGCTTTTTGGCAACAATCCTTTTGCAAAGAAATAATATGTAAAACATAAAGAAATAATGAAAAAAATAATTTACTTAGTAACCATTTGTCATATCGAAATGAAATAAAGAGCAGATTTTAAATATAAATAAACTCTATGATCTCTGAAAGTTCAGCTGTTTCGGAGCCTATTCTCTACAAACATCCAGGCAGAGAAGCAGAAAAAAAAAATTTAAAACAGTCATTTATGCTTCAACATTGTCTGAATAGCATATTGGGCTTAGACATTGGTATCAATTTTGATATAACAGAGAGACACTTCAATTTTAATTATTAGTGTAGATTTACTACAAACGTTGCTAGAAGGGGTGGTAATATTGTTGGTAATCGTTGTTGATATGTATAAACAACCTGGATGAAGCTTGACTCTCTCAGATGTCATCAGCTGTGGCCAGAAATCACTCTGCTAAATGGTTTTTTTCTCTCACCCGACAGTGCTCTTGAAAACAATATTTTTCGTGTGACTACAAAGAAAACAGTCAGGTGTTCATCCGCAGAAGTGGAAATTATACTTTAAAAGAATTTCAAGTAATTTTCCTCAACCTGTATTTAACCTATACGTTGTATGGAAATAATACCACTAATGCTGTACTCACAATAGTCCGTCGCATCCATCAGTCGTCCGTCCGGCCGTCACGTGATCCTCAACCAATAGCAGGGAAACCTTTTTTTTTATCCGTTCATCCGTCAAATATTTGCAAAACTTTAACTTTCGACGGACAGATGATCCATCGCCTTCTGACTACGTTCTTTAAATGTGAATACGCACGTTGAAATAAAATGCAAGGCAGTGAAGCTGTGTTTATTTTTATGTCGTAGTAAATTCAAAAAAATTTTATGTAAAAAAATAATTTTGTGTAGGTTATTATTACGTGCAAAATATATTTATTCCCAAAAATCTCTATCATGAAAATCAAAACATATCTCCCAACTAAAGAAAGTTCGCGATGTTAAATTTTCATACTGAAATTTTGCTGTACAGAAGAACTGACGGAAGGGAAAAACAGGTGGATGACTGACTTACGGACGGGTGCGACGAACTATTGTGAATAAGGCTCCAAATATATGAATGGTGAGCGTCGCTAATACAACCTTGAGAAATTTGCAAAACAATTATCTTTCCTGATAAAATGTATAAGCGACCAGTCTCCAAAAATAATTTACCACTCGCGTTTTATCATAATACGAAGAAACTGAAAGGTAAAATTTGTGGATAATTTCTTATAATGTATACGCTACAAGGACCAACCAATCAGCCTTCATTCCCCTTAATGTCTCATTGAGTTGTTTAGAACAGCTGCTGACGAACAAACAGGTTGAAGCTACATTTGACGAAAAATTCATGATGGTTCGTTGTGTTACACACCTGACAACGTATCATTTGTAGCGGTCAAGTTAATGAGACCAATTGGCTGTCACGGAAGAGTAGCCGACCCTATTGAAACAATAGAAAATTATTCCAGTCCGTCCATATCATGCTATGTCTCCCTTATTGCATTGTGTCAATAGATTTCATGCTTATTTAATTTTAAAAACATTTAGAAAATGTCGCTATTGCTTTTCGCGGATAATTTACCTTTTAAATTGCGGTACAAACAAAACTTGGGAACTCATAGTGTATAGTTTTGTCACAATTGAAACGTTGTAAAAGTAATAATATCAGCAGAATATGTTCTCAAATTTAGCGAACAGAAGATATCTTGTAATGTATAAAGTCACTGTATAAATCAAATTTTAATAGTTACTACGTAACAGTGTCAAACGAAAAAATTAATGTTGAATGTTTGGGATCTATTCTTCAGAAGAACTCCTCTTGTAATACTGAAGAGATTTGGACGTCTCTTAACAGCGACGTCTTGTGGGTTGTCCTGTAAGGATAGGAAAGAACGCAAGAAGAACTTCATTTTTTTTTTAATGGATGCTTTTATATTGTGCTAACGATTTGGATTGCCAATGTTCAATACTATTCCTTAGCACCAAACAGTACACAATGGAAAGAAGTTTGAACTGATTATACCAACCCTTTTCCAACGAAGTACTGACATTGGACAAAGAATACATAGAGAGGAATTTCCCTTTAAAAAAAATCGCTATCCCCTAATATAGTGTTATTTTCCTTGTGGAGGCAATGTTTTAAATTTTTCTAACAGTTTTTAACATCAGTTTACTGTTGTCATCGTGAATATTATTTCTCTTTGTCAAATTTTAAATTCATTTGAAAGAGTTTAAAAATCACGGACGTATAATAAAGACGAGGGTGTCCTTTTTGGTTTCACGATCAACTCTTTCGAAATAGTAGCCACCTACTTTCCCTCGGTCGTATTTCAACTTAACTGAGCACATACCAGTCAGTATGATCGTTATAATATATGCAGGTAGAAGCGGTGGTAACATTCAAAGGATGATTTCAAAAGTGCTTATTTAAACTTATACAATGAATACGTGTCTGTGGCGTACCTAAATATGTCTGGATACCATGTAGGAAGTTTCAGGGAACTCTGTGGTCGAGTGGTTAACTCGCCGACCTACTATCATCCAGGTTCGACGAAGTCGCTCGCGGATTTTTGCGTGGAAACGTGGCAGACCTTGCCTCTGAACTGTGGTGTTTTCTTGGGGTACTGTCGTTTCTTTCCACCGAGAAATTGCACCGCTTCTTCTCTACGTCATGTCGTAACGTTCATTCATTCATCTGCCTGGAACGTCGGGTGTTTAACTGAACCATTGAATTGGACATACGCCAAATTTATGTTGCGCTCACAACAAGGATAACTATAATTTTCCGGTAATCTACTTGAAGATAACAACAGAAAAACACTGGCCCGAAAAGAAAATAAGTAATCTTACAGTAACAGAAAATAAGTATTCATCTTCAATGTCTTTTGAGTGTTACTTGCAATGGTGGTAAGCTCTGCAATAGCATAAGTCAGAAGTAATTTTTTAATCAATAAGTATTCTGCGAGCCTGAAAGTACTCGCGTGGCAACACTCAGGCGAGCATTAGATAATATACACACTTCAAATTACGATAACACCGAGATGCGTAACTGTATGAATACAGTATTTAAAGATTAAGCATTGGCAATAGAAACAATACACAGACGTACATACAGCTTATTTCGCGGGGTTCTTGATTCCATAGGGCCTAAACGATGAAAGTATTTTTGACACAGTTAACACTTCAGCGATTCATACATGAAGAAACTAGCAATTATTGTGAAACGTATCAAAATCGACCTGTACGAACAAAATCTACTTAATAAGAAATTTCATTCAACCTTTTTAAACGGCTTTAAAGTATGGTTCTAGGGGCTTCAAGAAATGATTTTTTTATGCCTGCTGTACTTAAACTCACAGTGTTTGTGTTATTATTACTACCAAAGAACTCTAGGCTTTGTGTTCTGGTGATAGCGACACGAAAAAAAGTTATAACCTGGAGTAAAGCTTGCTCATGGTATAGTGAGCACTTGCGAAATCAATCTTTGAAAAACGCCACTGCCCCTACCTCCATATATTTTAACGGACAGACTGATTGGCATGCTCCCAGTAAAGTTGGCAACGACGAAGGGAAAGTAGTTCCACGTCTTAGCCTTGAATTATATGTTATAGGCTATTCACAAAAAAATGAGCACTTTTGAAAGCCCTGTTTAAGATCTACTTGTATGCACGCTGTGCATTATTCCGCCTTATGTAAGATTAACATTGTAATGGGCCTGCTCGCTTTATTCATGCGTCGGGCAAGTAAAACTATGAAATTATTAGAAAAGTAAACATGTAACAAATGTTCTCATTTTTACACTTCGATGCATTAAAAAACAGGAAGCGAAATCAATAATTTAAGTTATCACAAATGGTTACCTAACACTTTTTATTCAACTTAAAATGCGGAAATACTTCCCATCCATCGTTACCAACTTTACTGGACGCATGTCACTTAGGGCGCCCGTTATAATATATGCAGGTACGAGCAGTGATTTTTTTCTAAGGCTGATTTCAAAAGTGCTCACTTTATCGTGAACAGCCTTTAGGTAAACCTATGTAGATACTGAAATTATGTTTATTTATTTATTTTTTTACTTTCTGTTTATTTAATGCGTATCCGTGTGAGAATTAGTAAATTTGAAAAATATTTACTTTTCTAATAATTTCACAGTTTTCCGTGAACTACGCATGAATAGAGTATTCAGGCGCTTTGCAATGTTAATTCTACATATGGGGGAAGAATACGTGCATAATAAGCATACAAGTATATTTTAAGCAGGGCTTTTAAAAGTGCTCGGTTTACCATGAACAGCCTATAGTAACACGGTTTACGAATCAGACACCCGCATGGTAGAATATTGGATATAATCTCAGGGTAAATAACAAGCCAAAAATAACTTACTTGTTTTATTTGTACATACATAGGCAGTTGTGTTCACTGAGAAAAATAAACTACTGCACTAGGTATAGGCTGCTCACGGTATAGTGAGCACTTTTGAAAGCCCTCTCATTTGAAATAATAATGATTGAATACACTTTATATTTTCCTTCCTAGTAAGGTGGATTATACACATTGTGTTTATTACTTACATTGCAATATTTATTTAAAAAGATAGTTAAATGATAAAAAATGGCTGGAAGGAAAAGTAACTAGTACCTTAAAAGTTATCACTTTACTTTGAACAGCCGTTGAAGAATTTTGTGACTGTTAGTACTTAAAATACGTGATAGAAAAAGTATTTTGCAAGGATTTTTTTTTTGGGTCCAATTACTTAGTACGAATTAATCTGCATCTGTTTTGCTGTTTGTTGACTGTCTTGAATGCGAGTGTCCGGAGTTGTTTAACCTCTGAATGATGATGCATGGCGTGACTAAACAGCGAATTGGATGAAATGAGTCGGTGTCACAGCCGCAAATGACCTCTCATTCTAAATCCTCTCTGTGATGATGACTCACGACGCACTCTAGCCGTTATGAATGCGAGGGACTTCATCGGTACACTCACACTCTTCAAATATCACTCGTCAGTTCTCATTGTCTCGATCTTTAAGAATTCGTCATAGTTATGACGTCATGGCGTCTGTTTTTGTTTACTTCCTGTCCAGAGACTAATATGTGCCTAAAAACTTATATTGACACATATAATAAGTGAAAAATATTTAATCTACCAGTGTATTTTGATAATTAGAATTTAATGAAACTGTAAAGAAGTATGTTCGGAAACCATGTTTCACTGATGTTTTAATATAACATACTTTACAACTGATAACTAAGTCTCTTGGAATCCTTACCGAAGAAAAAAATATGAACTACACAAATAAAACCACGGTTTCAGGCTTCTGCAATAATACAGAGAAATACTGTGCACTCCGTGACAAAAACTCCTGAAATATTAAGTACACATCACGAACTAACGAATAAATCGCCACTTTTTTCACAACTGAATTAAATGTTGCTCACAGATGTGTGCGATATGAATAGGTGTACCACAATACAGAATTGTCGACGTGGAAAAATAGGTAAGATTATGCTACATTTCGGGCTATACGCAAAATAAGAATACGGAAGCAAGTACACTGCTCCTAAAAGATGTATACTTTGTGCAGATGACTAATTAATGAATTCTAACAGCCTTCTCAAATGACATCTATATCGCGATTCCTTATATTTGTAATTATTTTTAACAACTAAATAAGTAAATATTCTTACATTCATTCTTCTTTCACATTCGACGTAATTTGTAAGTCCGGAAGGGCAGTTTTTAATCAATTCTCTCTTGAGTACTGTTATATATTTCTGGCATTCTTTAATTAAAAGGAAATAAAGTTGGTTGCATATACATGATGACATTTTAGCTATTAAACCTCAAAGATTCAAGAATTTTCGGAAATTTTTCCGCTGTTTTCCCACCTCTCCTATAACACTTCTGCAGTTTAAGTCCAGGGATAAACAATATTATTTAAGAATTCCATTATACGTATACACATGTTAAATGCATAATTTTTAATAACTAGCCACATATGTAAACTTACAGGATTTTCAATTAACTAGTTGCGTATACAGGATATCACAGGAGGCATATAAGTAATATTACTGTTACTTGATTATGTAGTTACCTTGATTGGATGACTGGGCATCCAGTACCCAGATTTTTCTTTAATATGGGCTTGTAAGCAGAGGATCTTGTTTCACATTGTTGCTTTTTTCATACGGCTTTATTGATTGCAATTATTTTCTTCTCGTGTTATGATGAGACAATTCCTACCTTTGATGTTCGTTTAGTCTCTATGCACAATCGTCAAAGAACACTAGAATACGACGTTAATTTTTTTTTTTCACCTCCGAGTCCGGTCATTTAGACACACGTTCTCGATTGTAAATTGTTTTAGCAGAGCATACAGACTTAATGACCACACGCACAGTGTCATGTAATCAAATCGAATAAAAACTTAAACTTTATTACCAAACAAAATTTCAGACGCACATTAAATTCTGGTTTCAGGTGCTGCAATTAAGAATTGTTTTATACGAACTGTACTTAAGGCAACCCATCATTTGTTTCGGTATCACAATCAGTTACCTGTAGGTTTTGTATTTAGGTGTAGTAATATGAACCAGTCATAACCTACGGCAATAACACTGTTTACGAATCAGCTACGCACACGTAAGGTCATTGGACACTGCGCCTCGCAGTATACAGTGCCTGCAAAATACCGGATGTTCACGAACAAATGATAATAAACACCAGAGTGTGGCAGATAAGTACCAATGGAGCATATTTCATCCAGGAACAAATAGTCTTACGTCCATAAAGGCTTTTCACGATAAAGTGAGCACTTTAGAAAAAATCCTAGAAAAAATTATTGCCCCAACATGCATATATTTAAATGGGGCCACTGAGTGACATTCGCCCAGCAAAGTTGGTAACGATGGATGGAAAGTAGTTCCATATCTTAACGTTGATTAAAAAGTGTTACGTAATAATATGTGATAACTTAAAATTATTTCTTTAGGTTTCTGTTTTTTAATGCATCGAAAAGTAAAAATGAGCAGATTTATAAGCTACTTATTTTCTTAATAATTTCAAAATTTCTTTTGACCGGCGCATGAATAACGTGATGAGACCGATGTCAATGTTAATTGTACATAAGGCGGAAGAATACACAACGTGTCTCCCAGTAGATCTTAAGCAGGGCTTTCTAAAGTGCTCAGTTTACCGTGAACAGCCTTTAGTTAGCCTGCTAATGACAGTGGCAATGTGAAGGGGTTGGTAGGCAATCACAATAACTGGGTTACAGACAGTGCAATGGAATGACACCTTATTTACACATTTGAGCTGAAGGCATGAGGACAAAGTATCTGTTCGGCGTGTCTATTCAAAGTGTCTGTTCAAACTGTCCGCCACCGTCAGCCACAAAGGCTGCGCAGCACTAAAGCATGTTTAAAGGTTTCCGGTGCAATGAGCTCATCTCTCCTGTCAAGTGGAACCACGGCCAGAAGTCAGGTGGTGTGATGTCAGGTGAGCGTGGTGGCCATGCTATGGAAAGTGCATGTCGAGGTTCCGGCGAATAGCAATGGTGAAATGAGAGGGGTGGGGGACCTGTTCCTGCTGAAACCACATCGCCTCACGAGCATCTAAAAGAACTTCCTCCAAGTATTCCGGTAACACGTCCTTCAGGAACTGTAGATACGTAGCACCCCAGAGACTGCGACCAAGCGGTACTGAGCGGTGTTATCAGGCACGCAGACCTGCGCACAGGCTGGTTACAATACCACGTAAACAAGGTTCATACCCGCCCCTGCATATCACCACTACCATTAGCAGGTTAACTATGGACGTTTGATTATTAGTTCCTGGATGAAATATGCTCCATTAGTACTTATGTACCGCACTATGGTTTATCTGTCGAAACTGCTCTTCTTGTATCAGTAAAATTCTACTGATCATCTTAGTTGCAGGTGTTCACTGATAAAGTAATTATTTCTACTGAATCCTAGTAAGTTCCGCTGTTCTATCAGTAAACCCTCAATGTATTCCACTGTTTCGCCAATAGACAACAGATCATTAAGTGAAGGATCAGTAAAATGACTTTACTTATTGACATCACTGATTCAGTTTCAAAGAGCAAGACTCTATGGCGGCTAGGTTTACTGTCCCGCCGGTCACAAACAAAATTAAAATTTCTTTAAAAGAAAAAAATAATTTTTATTTCCTAGGGTTTTATGGCAACTACAGCGTTCATCTCGGTGTCGAGCTCAATTTTTGAAAACTCACGTTTCTCAGTTCGGTTTCCAAGTTAGCGTTTTTCTATTTAAATTTAATAAACAAGAAACAGTTTGTCTGGCTCTGATGGCTGAAACATTTCAAAACATCAAAGTTTTAATTTGATGTAGCATAAATACATTGATGACTTTAAGTTTACTTTCGGATAGTCAGGTTTCCTTAAGGCCCCAGAGGCCTAGCTAAGCCGCGGACTAGAAGCCTGAGTTCGCAAGTATATCATCAGCAAATGAGCATATTTTTAATATTAATCGGATACATTTCCGTGTTTCGCCAACCCACATAAAAATTGTATGATTGGAACCCAAAGCGGAAAATTCATTCAGTCGCTCGATTACTGACAAAAATTCCTGATAACTTAACTAAGCACACAAAATTAAACTGAGCATATTTCAATATGCTTTATTTAACGTAATCTTACTCCCAACTGAAGAAACGTCACGTTTAAGTATAATCCTCCCATAACATGATTTCCATATTCGATGTTCAAAAACCAAGATTGTCAATGCACAGGGAACATTTTAACATATTTTGAAATCCAAATTCTTGTTTTTTCCGTTACCCGTTTCATAGTCATTTAATAATTTTCGTCCCACATAATAAGTTACGGATATAACTGAAACAGTACAAATTCCAAAAAGTCTGCCAAGCAGTTCTCCGTTCCATGTCAAGCTTTGAATTCTAACGTCATGTCATTCAGTTCATTTCAAAGATTTGTAATAATAATATTACTGGGAAATATCTCTACCTTAAGGGTGCTTGTCGCCAAAAAAATTCATTTATTTACATTTGTACGAAAAGCTTTTCAACTTGTAGATATTACTAACAATTTTAGGCGGCATTTTTTTTTCACACCATGATCTGCCAGAATCGCAATTTTAGCGTTTTTGGGAAGTACCTTAATGAGATAATTCACACTGAAATGAAATAGCATTAGTTACCTTAAGTAATCTGTACAGTAAACGTAATAGAACGATTTCGCAGTTTTTAAATATTGCTTAAAATAAGGAAAATATTGCATATTTTTTATTTGTAGTAGTCTATGAATTTTTGTAAATTGAGCGTTGCTGACCAACACTAAAATTGTGATTTTGACATGTCATAATGCATAAACTATGGGAACAAAAATATTTTAAGCAAAGAAAAACTACATATGTGTTAAGTCTTTTATATTAAATATTAAGTTTACGTCTTAAGCATAAGTCTTATCTACGTCTTAACTGTTTAGTATTAAATATTAAATCTTATTTCTTACATCTTACGTCTTAAGCCTTAGGATTTATATCTTTCATCTTATGTATAAAATATTAATTTTTAAGTCGTTATGTTCCGAATACAATAGCAGGACGGGATGTGCAAACGAGAACCGATAGGCGCGAGCAAGCACATCTCGAAGTTTCACGCGAGCAAGCACATCTCGAAGTTTCCATACGAAGTCAGGATGTGCGAGCGAGCACCCATAGGTGCCAGCGAGCACATACCAAATTTTCCGTAGTCGCGGGTAGTCGCAGGTTGTCACGGGTAGTCGCAAATTGTCGAAACGACATAGAAAAAGGTAATTAAAAAGGTAATTAGTTTATGGAAAAAAATATTGTAAAAAAAAACGTACTCACTTCATAACACCTGAGCGAACAATGGCGGGCTGCACGTGCCGAAGTTCTCGTAGTCGCAAGTAGTTGCGGGTAGTCGCATGTAGTCGCAAGTCGTCGCAAGTATTCGCGGGTAGTCGCAGGTAATCGCAGGTAATCGCAAGTTACCGCAAGTTGTCGCAGGTAGTTGCGTAGTCGCAAGTAAGCACAGGATGTCACAAGTAGTCACGGGTAGTCATGGGTAGTCTCGGGTAGTCGCGGGATTCATGGGTAGTTGTAGGTAGTTACGGGTAGTCGCGGGTAGTTGGAATTAATCGCGGGTAGTCACGGGTAGTTGCACGTAGTCACTGGTAGTCGCAGGGTGTCGCGAGTTGTCGTAAGTAGTCACGGGTGGTCGCGAGTAATTGCAGGTAGTTACGGGTATTCGCAGGTTGTCAAGGGTAATAACGGGTAGTCGCAGGTAGTTACGGGTAGTCGCATATATATATACATATATGTGTATGTATATAGCCAGCACATTTTCATTCGTACGAAATTAAACAATATTATTATTTATTAGTTTTTCTTAGTCGAATAAAAATGTGTTGGCACAATATTATTATTTACTAGCTGACCCGTGGACTTCGTTCACATGATATTTTTGTAAAATTATGAAAATTAATCTCACAATAGTTTAATAAAGTTGTTATGTTTAAAATACTAATATATCTTCTTTGATGTTTAATGGAGTTATTAAATTACACCCTGCCATCGCTTCGCACATGTTTTATTTTCGCATGATATTTAGGACTTAGATTTGATCTAGCCACTTTTGAATTGGGTTCTCTAATTACTGAGCTACTGCGGCCCCCTTTTCGGGTACTCTAGCCACTGAGATACTGCGGCCCCACTATTGGGTGCTCTAGCCCCTGACCAGTTGCGGCTCCACTATTGGGTGCTCTAGCCACTGAGCTACTGCGGCCCCACTATTGGGTGCTCTAGCCCCTGACCAGCTGCGGCTCCACAGCAACTGAGCTTCTACGGCACCCTTATTGGGTTCTCTAACCGCTGAGTTTCTGCGGCCCCCTTATTGGGTGTTCTAGCCACTGAGCTACTGTAACCCCACTTGATATATATACATATCCACTGGGTCTCTGCGGCCCCAGTGAATTCGTGAAATCTTCCTATCCCTATTAATAACCGTGTTGTGTATATGATATAGATCACATGGCATGTAATTTATGTGTAAATGTTAATTACCTGCATTGAATCTTGGGCCCCCCATACTCCGGAATTGTTGACATCTCGGTGCTATATTTGGTAAACTATATTCATTCGACTACAAATATTTAGATTTGTGTGGTCCTTATATAAATCTCTTTCAGATAATGAAATCAAAATTTATCTTGGAATACGGCCTAAAGGTAGAGAACGCACCCAAATTGCAACTGACGTGAACTTTGCAAACGGCACTACGCGTGTAAGTTCACTATGTGAGGGGTTGAATGTTTCTTTTATCTCTACCCAAGATTATCTCCACCCAAGACTAACTTCTGTTTTTTTCATGAATAAAATGCAAGCCATTGATTGTACGAAGTCTACTGTAGAGCTTACTTCTCCCACTGCTGGAAAATTACATATAAAACAGTGTTGCTACTGTGGAAAGATCTTCAGCAAAAGCTGCCATGCTCGACGATATGAAAGAACCGCCTGTAAGGGAGAGTCCTTTTCGCGCGACAATGAGCGCGTGAAACTTATGCAAGTTTATATACTGAAGAACCACATCAAGAACTGCTTAGATTCGTTTTTTGAGAGCCAGCAAATTATGTTCAACACTACCTGCTGCATCAATGGGTACTAATTCTACAGACGATTATGACGGGACAGTTAACGCTGATGGCGGAATGAGAGAATGACAAAGTTTGGTAGAATCAGTATGTGTAGAAGGTACAATTGCAAGATGTTCGCGTGAAATCTACGATTTTCAAAATAAAGAGTTACCGGCTCTGAATACTGAAGATGTCTGTGCGACCCATACAAAGAAAAGTAAACTTGATATTGAGGATGAAATAGGAGATGAAGACGATCATGAAGACTGTATTGATGATAGTGACTATTAAACCGGTGTTGATGGAAGTATCTGATGAGAAGTATGATGGTTCTCTCGATGTTCTCACACATTTCACCAACAAGTTTCCTTTGACAAGTGGTGTGAAGAAGGCAGGAGGCATAACTAATGCTCGTTACATAGTTCCCGAAGACCCGAACGAACTTGTTGATAGCCTCAGATATTTGATTGACCTGCAGAGATGCGGGGATCTCTCACGCATTGTTGAGATATCTTCAATCACCGATGAACTGAAGAATCGGTGTTATATCTGATGAGAGTTGGTTACTATTCATGATCTCCAAACATCTGAGAAATGTAAAGATGGAAAGTTCAAAATAATTAGAAAGATGGAATTTTAATAGTAAGTAAATAAATAAAACTTATGTGTAAAGTAAATTGTGTTTAATTTCTTATACAGTTCCTTCTGCTTCTCTGAAAAACTTATTAATTCAAGGGTGTAGACAATCAAATGAGAGTCTGTTTTGGATATAAAATATGTGATTGCATGCAGTAGGAGGGAAATAGTTCGATTTGAAGTAATATGCCCTACTCGGGTCGTTTAAAATCGACTGAATTTTATATGGCGAACGAATGAAATAAGGGGAATATTTTTGAGGAGTGTTTCGCAACAGGTTGGTTGGTCTGGTCAGTTGGTCTGGTAAGTTGACTTGGTAAGTTAGTATGACACTTTGGTATGGTCAGCTCTGGTATAAATGTTTCGCGAAGATTCTGCTAAGATTTTCTGTGAAGAGGTTAGCTACGATACTGTCACTAGGATAATTTTTTTTTTTTAGATTTTCCATCATCGTTTGACTATGGCAGGTTGTTCTTGTGAGTTGGAAAAATCAGTTTTGTGGGAACTGGTCTCGTAAGGAGTTAGTCTTGAGATAAGTCAGTCTCGTGAGGAACCAGTCTTGGGTGGAGATAGTCTTGGGGGAGTTAGTCTTGGGTGGAGTTAGTCTTTAGATAAGTCAGTCTCGTGAGGAACCAGTCTTGGGTGGAAATAGTCTTGGGGGAGTTAGTCTTGGGTGGAGTTAGTCTTGGGTGGAATTATACTTGTGTGGAGTCGGTTGGGTGGAGTTAGTCTTGGGTGGCACTAGCCTTGGGTGGAGTTAGTTTTGGGTGGAGTCGGTTGGGTGAAATTAGTCTTGGGTGGAGTAGGTCTATCATGCAGTCAGCCATTAATTAGTATTGTTAGTCTATATAGTCCCTTAATGCGACCAGCTGGTATTTGACTATTGTATGTACTGCGATTTTTCTCGATCTTTCGAGTTTAATGTAATTGGGGTAAGGACAAGGTCGGCAACAACCAGCAGAGCGGCTAAATCGACAGCGAGATTGATAATCAAGACACTAGCATTACCTAGGTGATATAAAAGTAAACAAATGACAAAGGAATAAACGAATATGGTGGGTCCAATATATTCGTCAGGATGAGCTATTGTGAGGGGGGTGTGGGCCTACCGACTAATTAACCAATAAGAAACATTGGTAGGGCAGGGTAATGTTAATACAATGTGACTGATTAGAGAGGGTTCAATCGTCTGCTGAACGTGGTGCTGAGAAAACCCCTGGAAATATAAGTTACTTAATAAAATTTTAATTATTAATTTGATTAATTTTAAAAGAAATTTTTACTAATTGTTATTACGTTTTTAAAGAATATTTTATAGGTTTTTGGAAATGTTTACATTTTTTATTTTTGGGGTTTTTGTGATATTTTGTGTTCAAGGTCATACAAGATTTTCATGGTCAAGGTCAGAGGACAAGTTCAGGATCACTTTGATTCAATATGGTGGTTGAGTGGTGTCATAACATGGCTCCTGAAAGACCAGAATGACTGAGCATGATGTCAGCTTCAGCTGTGGGCTCCATTATGCCCAAACATTCGTAATTTAACGTTTTTTACAGTTATTTTTAATTTTTTGGATTTTTTGAATTTTTTAGAATTTTTAGTAATTTTTTTTAGGATTTTTATAATTTTTTTGGGATTAATGATAATGGTCAAGGGTCTTGGGTCTTGAGTCTTGAATCAAGGGTCTTGAGTCTTGGATATTGAGTCTTGAGTCAAGTGAAAAGGGTTTTTTTGGGAATTTGACTTTTTTTATAATTTATTTTTGGGTTCTAGGTCACCGAGGTTAAAGGTCAGGGTCACCCAGATACAATATGGCGGACAAGATTACGCCGGGCGACAATAATGACAGAGCATGGACAGCTACGAGGCTCCGAATACCCATTCCCTTATGCCAGACTTCCCCAAATTATTCTACTATAGTGTTTCTATTACTTTGTTATTTAAATTTGATACCGTAGCTTTAGGCCGTGTACTGATCGTCAAGAAATATTTGTACATGTCATTTCTGAGGTAACTACTCTCTAGACCTTTGGTCGGGTGAAAAGCGTTACTTTGAATTTTTTTCACTGTTTTGATGTTGGTGTTATGGTGTGACGCCAGAAAATAGTTGTAGAATTGATAAAACTTGTATAAACATTTGTGTGCTACTTTTTCTGTGTGAGTGAATTGCACCCATGGTAAAAGTAGGAATAGTTTTACTATTCTGATGATATAGTTGAATTATCGTTGACCTCTGGCGCTACAATTTTACACTCATAAGGAATAAAGTTTCTATATAAACGGTTATGTTATGTAGATGAAATGGTGATTTCAAATTTGGTTTTTACTGTTTCTAATCAATTAGCAATTTAAGTAGGTAGTATTTATATTCATATTAAACCGTCAAGGAACGGCGGTTTCCTTTATACACAAACAAAATATAACAAAGTATTTTCTAAGCTATTTGTGAACTGATTTGTGAATACTTTTTTCACTTTCGAGTTTTAATCCAATATATGTTACCAAGCGCGTAAAGAATGATGGAAGCGATGGACCAGCAATAGTAGAACATCAGTAGTATGATTATGGCGATTTGGGACCAAGATATTAGGGAGTAGGATTGTAGGATTTGGGGGAGCCGGCATCTTGTTATGTAACCGGACCGCCATCTTGGATGACATTGACCTTTAACCCTGCACCGTGTGACCATTGACCTTGACCTTGACCCCGATGACTTCTGACCCCAAAAACCACTAAAAAAACCTTAAAAAACCCAAAAAAATGCTGTTTTAATAAATACATAATCATGTATAACCCTATTATATATATGATAGTACCTGCGTGTTTTATTCCGGAGCGAACGAATATGTGGGTTTCCTCAGAGTGCTGACATACCGAGAAGATGAATCATTTGACCTCGACGAACATGGAGCCATGAACCTGCTTCATTGCTAACTGATAACAAAATGGCGACTCCCCCGAATCCTTCAATCCTACTACCCAATCCCTTGGCCCCTAGTCGCTATAATCCTACTACTAACATCGTAATAATACCACACAACGTCCCTCGTCTGACCAGTCAACAGTTGTAGCTAATGTCCCTTCCCATAGAGAGAGAGAGAGAGAGAGAGAGAGATTAAGACAGCTAATATGAAACGATAACTCCCAACTAACTATAACTGACAAGATGGATGTAAGCTTACCAACGGATAGAAACAATTTCTAAAATGTCAGTAGGGAAAACCAATTAAAACAGAAGTTGTTGACATTGACAGGGAAAGAGAAGAAGGTAGCGTAAGAAACCTTACTTCTCTTTTCACTTGTATTATGTATTCATATTGCCTAGCGGGAGTTAAGCATCTCTTTAATTTAGGTACCTTACGCGTTCATAATTATTTACATATTCCGTAAAAGAGTTTAAACATGTCACCACGAGGTAAATTTACTCTGTGAACTGCACAATGTATTATACACTGAGCACAGAAGCCAAGTTTCTCAACCTGCAAAATAACACACTCCACTATCAAAGCGGAACACAGTGACGGGAAGCTCTGCGTTCGTAACGAGCAAAGTAGGGTTGCAGCTCACAATGTTGTTTTCTATTCGTTGGGGCGGAGTTCCCAACGTCATAGTAAACTGGGTACACACAGATTCGCATGAGTCGGTAACTAAAGTTATTGGAACGAATACTCTCGCTTGGAGTAACACGCTGCTAACAAGCTGCAGAATGCTGATACTGGAGCTTTGTTGGGTTGTTCTGGCGAGCTTTGCTTTAGTGGTAATTCTCGGCAAGGGTTTATTCTGAAGCATGACTGAGCTGTTATATTATTTTTGCCCTGGTTCCAAACAGTGTACGGGGCGGAATTTGATCTTGATAAATGCGCGAAAGCTGACGAAAGGATGCTTGTTTTTGTTATTTTATGAAGTGTATTAACTCTCCCACATTTATTCTCATGGGCCAGAGATTAAATTCTAAACAAGGCTGAACTTTTATCAGAAAACGACATACGTATCCATACATTCTTCGTGATTCAAACTACATACGATATTAACTCGACCAACGAGCTCGAGGTAGGGTTAATTTAATAACGTTAAACGCGAAATGTCATTCAATATCTATTTTACAAAATTTAAGTTTAATCATATAACGTATCGATTTGTAAAGGCAATAATATGGTGAAAAGTTATCGTGATGGACAAATATATTTACTGTATAACTTAATTGATTCGGATTAAAAGGTACCGAACTAGTACTGAATTAATAAAAGTCTGGATAATCCAGAAACTAAGGGTGTGAAAGAAAATACAGTAGTGGCACGCAAGTTACATACCTACTGTACTCGTATTAAATTGGCCAGTCTTTATTACAGTGGGAAAATTTTCTCGAATTAATGACAAGCTCTATAATACTTTCGGATAGAAATAATTTTTTACTGTTTACGGAAGAAAATTTGTAAGGCATGCAATGTTCCTGGTAAAGCAATATTATGACAGGTATATTTAAAAAAATATGATTCGGGAAAATCGTATTTCACTGTGCTATTTAGGAATACGCAAATTTCAAGCCGAGTAGTTCACGATATTTCTAAATGCCGAAAACAACAAAATAAAATTGCAGTATTTGTAAACTATGTGCAGTTTCTCATGCCATCTTTAGAGAGTGATTTGACAGTTCTGGAAAACTGAATGTTGCTTTTCAACGAGGCTTGACGATGATGATAACGCTGTAATTTTATATTTGAATTATAGTCCATTCATTGTTACTTCCATAAATTCACTAACAGAAAATAATCGTTTTAAATAGGAAAACATTCACACCATACGTAAAGAATTACCAAATGTAATATTTCTATAAACTGCAATGTGTTCCTCGTCTATTGAGACAAATTTGTGAAAATAACATTTGGATAATTTTATTACGTTGGGACAACATTACATTGCAGACATCACAGGATACTATTATTTTTTTCTAAATAAAAAATATAAAAAATATTTTATTTGCTTAAATGTTGAAGTTTTCTAACCATGGAAATTATTTTAAAAATTAACTGGCTGTTATTGGTTGTGTTTTCGTTATTAGTTGGAAAATATATTTGTGTAACTGATAGGTTTTAAATTATGTTTGAAAGTAGTAAATTCTGAATGAAATACATAAAAAATAACAAGCACACCGAACTGCAATACCATCTCAAAATCTTATTTCTTCACAAACTGTAAGAAGTTACAGTAGTCTAGTTGGCAATACGTCGGGTTGATAATAGAAATAGCGCAAGTTCGATTGCAACGTCAGCTACGAAAATAATCACGTCATATTATAGAGAAAATATAAAAAATAATAGGATTAATGCTTTTTTAAATATTTTTTATGAGTAATATTAATTTCAAATACTAGTAACCAATTTTCGCAGAATATTTTATTTGGTTTGCATTATGCATGCTAACACATTATCAACGTCGAAACATGCTAGTAACATGATGGTAAATGATTGCGTGAATGCCTTATGAAAGAAACAACACGCTACTTTTAAAAGTGTGCTCACGATCATGGCATGTTGGCCAACATTGTATTTCAGTTGGCAACCAACATAAAAGTCATGTTGGGACAACGTAATCCCGAGTGAGATTTCGGCAATGGGCCAACGTAATATGCCACGGTTGGCCTAACCAAATTTTGCTACTGGGGTATTAGTATACTATAACCTGATATTTTCATTTACAACGCCCATTACGGAATGGTCATTACGAAACTCTCATTCGTATTTCGTTAAACTTAGTAATAATAGTTTTAATAGTTTACTCCAATATTTCTCGGCTAGTGGCATTATAATACATAGATACTATTGGTATTATTAGGAAAAAATTCCAAATAGCAAAATAATATTCATTAAATAAACTTTCCAAGCTATGCGTATTTAGTAAATATTTGCTTATATTGCACGAAGGTAAATTCTTCTTGTTACTTAAATTTTCTACTAACGAAATTACCTTACGCTTATATAGAGATGTGCAAAAACAAGGTAGTGTTAAGGGGGCCAGTGGCAGGCAAATCAAACATCTGATCGCCTCTACGCGCAACCACTAAACGCGTGTCAGTTATTTCTAATGCAGGCTAAAACTAAGTCTTCAAACGGCGACAAAATGATAAAACAGTATTTATGTTATTTTGAGTTTCTCTACTCGAATATCTGCATTTAAGCATTATCTACAAACAATAATTTCCGCTCACAAAAATATACACTGCGCATAATCTAAAACCTATCACTACTATTCTAAAATTTACTTTGTTTACGCTATCGAAACTGTTATAAATTGGGTTACTTTGTGGATAAAAAATAACTTTTCGGTAACATATGCTTACGCGATACTAATTTTAAACACATTCTGAGAGTTGTTAGGCGTAATTAATAGCGAAAAGCGTTTCGCCTAAGTACTTTTGAACAAAATAAATTTTGTATTCATGAACATTCAAGAAAGTGCGTTAAATGTCACAAAAAAGTTCGAATTCTCATTTTATCGGCTAAATGGTTCACAGTATCAAAATAAGATTCAAGCAAATAATTTATAAAATTGTGTAATTCATATGACATAGTCAATATATTTCAGAGTTGTAGCGGAGAGCCTAATTTGGTATCTCATTTCGATTAAATAAATTGTAACCGGTTTTTGGCCAAAAATCACAATCCTTCAAAACTCTGAAGTATTAAATCTGAACTAAAACCAGTTAATCTGGTCATTAGAAACGCTGTAATACGAGAATACATGTACGATACACAGAGACAAAACCAAAATTTAGACAGTGATACTTCTTTCGAAAAATAAAAAGCTTACGATACCTGGCACGACATAAATAATTACACTGCAATTTTCTTTACTAGTCCTTATATTTTCGTATATACATAAAGCTTTTCATATAGTAGAGATTCTAGGTTTTCTAGTAAATCCTATAGTTGTCGGAAAGTCTGTGTGTAACGAATCTAGAAAATAGTACAGTTCGTATCAACAAGCCGTTTTATCACCTTGCTGTAAAATGAAAAACAGAAGGGTCGTGTCAAGAAAAGAAACAAATGTGTTTGCAGTTCGTTTTCTTTTTTGTGAAAAACGGCTGTTTTTCTTTTCACAGTGTAAATGTTTTCTAAAGGGTTTTCTCTCAGTTACATTAATTTTAGCCTGAATGTTTTGAATAATAACGGTCTGTGGGATAAAAATAAAAAGTAAATCCAAGACTTCTTTTAATCAGGGACAACGAATTTAATTGAATAAAGGAAACAGAAATGTTTAATGTATGCAGAGGTTTATAATTACCAAATGCTTCGCATGTTCCGTTTTTATTTGGTTTCCCGTCTCTAGTCTTCCAGCTTGTAATAAGGGGTGGAAAAGAGCGCGGAATGAAAGGAAATAAATTTAATTTGACAAGATGATGTATTTCGCATAATAAGACTTTCTTCCAAGACAAGAGGTCCCACAATCGCAGCGTCCTTTGTGTTACCCATCTTCAGCGTCATCTGTCTTTCTACACAAGGAAAGAGAAGCAGAAAAGTGCTTCCTTTTTCTTTTTGTAGTTTCCGCGCCTATCAGATTCAGAGACATAAATTGCTTACAACTTTGGACATGAACGCATTCATCTGATTCAACTTTACTGATGGGTCTATTTATCTCAGTGTTTTGTCTTTTGTTAACTTGTATTTTAATGTGTAGTACAAGGGATTGTTGATATCAGTTCTGCTGTGAAGTGTTGGGACTGGGATTAAATTACAAAGACACAGTTTTATTTTATAAAAGAGCGTCAGGGATAAATAGACGTATGTGAGAAGCCAGAAAATTCCGTCTGGCAAGAAATTTATGCGACATCCTTGACCAAGCTCGATAATATGTTACCTTCATAGCTTAAAATTCGAACTACATCATGTCACATGGGCTTGTGTGATGGTTTTAACTGTAAATATACGACAACACCAACTGAATTATAATTTTAAATTATTTTACATTGCAAATGATTTTAATTTATTGTAATAGTTGTATTGCAATTTAAATATTTAATTACATTTATATCATTCAGTCGATATCTGATCAAGTCCGTAGACCTTTTTCATAAAAATGAATGTTTTAAATGAGAAAATATTCACCTTCGGTACTTTTTCTCACTAAGATAAATTTAAGAAATACTTACTGTGATCGTAAAATTAATAATGTGCCTTTTCCTCGTCAGATGTCCAAGTGCGTGCATGCTTTTCATTGCTGGCCACATTTGGACTCCAAAACTGCTCGACATTTGGACACTAATTCGCACTGCAGAATTGTCTCACTATTTATTTCAGTAAGAAAAACTTTATGTATAATTAAACCTCCTTATGGAGTTCCGTTGGATGAAATTGATTGAGTTGAATGCGATGAAACTTGATGGTGTCTTATCCGGAAACGAAAATGTTTAACTACGAACGAATTTTAATATACACGCACACATGTAAATATATCAAGCCTCGCTGATCGAGGCTGTGAAAGCCTCTTTACCCCCACCATCTAACACATTTGATCACAAGTTGATATAGCCAGGCCCTATTTATATTCCACATGTGTTATTTTTACAACATTCTTCGACCGTCGATGTCTTATTTTTCCAACTTTCAACTTACTTCCATTTTCATAAATAGCTGAGAATTCCTCGAACTTCTCGTTATAATTACTAAAGACTGTTTCAAAGGTTATCTGTAATACCTCGCATGATAAACATACTTTTCTGTATCGTGAATTCTTTCATTCAATCTCTTTACTCCAAATTTAATCATATTATTACACGTCGCCTTCACGGCCAGTGAAAATTCCCGTATTATTTGTAATCATACTGTACTTTGCAAGTTGTTTGTTGAAATATACCTCCATGTACATGTTTCAGGGCAAATTTTTACTGGTAAATATAAAACATATTTACGACATTTCTGTTTGGCGAAACCGTACATAATTATTTGCAAATTTATTCGGTTACTTCACAATTATATCCTTTAAATACGCGCGCGTGTGTGTGTGCGTGCGTGCGTGCGTTTACAGAAAATAATGTAAACAACTAATGCAATTCCAATAGACTTTCAAAGATTTCTCTCTCGAAAATAAACCTTATAAAAAAAACGAATAGCAATATTTGAAGGTGAAGCAGCTTGTTCAATACATTAATTCCAGTTGACGGCAGTTGTGAGCAGTTCGTCTTACAGGCGACAGTAAAAATGTCGCTAAACGCCATCAGCGGCTCATCTGGCATGCAAAGCTGTCGCAGGGGAAGTTGCGCGATAGGGGAGGGCTAACTGATGAGATGGCAATCAGGTTATCAATCATTTGACAGACTGCTCGCTCCAACCACAACTATGGCGGATCAGCAAGCAGATGAAGGTGGCGGACAACATATTGTTCAGGTTCCAACACAAAATCACATCGGGGGCAATGTTTTGGATAATTTGTATGATACTAGTTTCTACGATACGAAGTGCGAGTTTCTCGTAAAACATACCCGCACAATAATTTTCATTCGATTAACTATAAAACAAAATGTCCCCAGATACATTTGGGTGAATTAGATGGTTATAGTGTTGGCAGAGGTAATAATAATATGCGATTTCTTCATTTAAGATGAGTATTTTCCGCCGTTGTTATTATACATACGGATTAGGTAACTACGCTATTGTAAAGGAGTACTTGTATGTATGACAATCCAATTATGCGTTTCTAATGTTGGCAGTGAAATGTATGCCTATATGCATATTTTTTTTATATAAATGTAGAGTTATTACTTTGTATTTTAGTAATAGAACATTTCCATACATATATTGTTTACTAAATCTCCCTAAAGGTTTGTCGTGTGAATATAATCTAAGTAAAGAAATGAGCCAATCGTGAACGATCCACAATTTTATAGGCAATGAATTTTCTTTATTTTAGAGATATTATCAATAAAATATTGTAATGCTATATTTCATTTTGTGCTCTCAACTGTAGTATCAGCCGTCAGACCGAGGGAGGTGTGCAATGGCAAACCTTCAAACTCGCATTCAAAAGGGCCTGGGTTCGATTCCCGATCCGGTGATCCTGATTTCGGCTCTCCGTGGTTTCCCGGAATCAGTCCAGGTGAATGATGGGGTGGCTCCCTACTAGAGACCATCTACTTCCCTGCTCTTGCTTCTGGCTTCCTGCAAGTGGTTGTTGCTTCTCTGAGAAAGTTGCTACTTTTCTAATGACATCGGTGTGGACGAGATGCTAATATCTGCCTACCTCGGACATGAGTAAAATAGCTTAGAGCCTTGCGAGTGTAGTGAAAAATGAGTTTAGGCCTACAATAAGATGCTAACTTCTGCATATTATATTTTTGGCTATAGTATAAATGATTTCACTTGTAGTAACCAACTATTGATACATCAATACTACTGGGCATATTTAATTACAGCAGCTTCAAATTTTACGATCCCTCGTTTGTGTCGAATATCTCCTCCAAAACAAACGTATGAAATAGCATGCCGAAATGTGAACGCATGTGTACCTTTTACACATTAACATTTCCGGACGACAGCCATTGTCTGTTAACTCATTCTTTAAAAACAAAACTATGTAACAACTCGTCACACTCGTAGCTGTGTCCGAAGGCGCCAGCTGAAACTGCGTTGCCTGCGCGCGAGGCACGCTGGTCTTGATGACGTCCGCCATCGTATTCCACGAGTGTAAGAGAACGTTAAATCAACCGCGCAGCGAAGGAACTTCTTTTTTCCCCGGTTTTCGAATCTCTTCGCCCACACTGCTTCCTCGGCTGATCTCAGATCGAGACACAGAGCAGCTGAACGATGAAGGCGTCCTTCTCAACAAATACTCTTATATATCTCTAGCGTTTACGCAGGCCAGTGCTACGGAGGCGTAGCTGCCAGCGAGACACTTTGTTAGCAAGTGACCGACGTGCTACATGTAGATATTCTTAAAATACACTTAATGCTTCTATACACAATTGAAAGCCAAACTAAACACATTAATACCGAGCAAGCGAAGAAAATATTTTATACAGTCATTATAAACAATATTGTTGTGTGGTGAAGTATTATGCAATTGCATATTTCTTACGACAGGAAATTGTTATTTTAATGTCCGTGCAGGAAAATTCGAAAATTTATTGTTACAGTCAAAAAATAATAATTCTTATGGAAATGTGCGGGAAATTATTCTGCAGGATTGATTGTTGCAAGAATGTGTAACAGTTTATAATTTTTTTGTGCGTCGAAACATAAACCATGAGCTCTTAACTCGGTGGCCGCTACCAGGACTGCCAAACTGTAGTTACAGCAGTAGTACATAACACCTGGTACTTGCTTCGGATCGACTCAGGAGAGCGGGAATTGTCAAGAAATAGATGAGTATTGGGAGGCCTGCACGTGTATCATATTAGACTGTGCATGCAAGCCGGCAGACACATTTTATTTATAGGCAAAGTGTATGCCTAATCGAAAATCGGTAGTTTTTGCTATTGGTAATCATACGATTATATATATAATATATACGGTGGAAAATGTATATATATATATACACATTCACCACTGTAATTAAGGGTTAAACATGTACAATTTATAACTTTTTCGCTAACTGTGTTCATTGAATTTATTAAATCGGTGTATTAAATGTTTTAAATTAAAGGTCACTTGATTTCCAAACTCTTTCTTTTGTAACTTCGTAATTAATTATACATGAAATATTTATGAAATAGTATTTAATACACTATCATAATTTCTAGGCTTATCTATGAAAAATATGTTAAACCGATTAGCTTTGTTTAAAAACGCCAAAGCCGTCTTACACAGAGTTTTACGAATTTATTTAATTGGAATTTATATATTCATGCTGTTAGTGGATTAGTCAGAGATTTTTCTCAGAATATCAGGTCCATGAATGTTGGCTAGGCTACCAGTTTCTTCCGATTTTTTTCACTGTTCATAAGCTCCATTTCCAAAAGTTAATTTTGTTTTAAATGAGCCAATAAAATTTTTTGAAATCTTTTTGGGGTATTTGCCATTTCTCTGTGCTCATTTCGATTAGCCAAGTTGAATATTAATTGAAGTATTCAGTGAAATTTCACGAGTTTTCAGCTAATGGGATGTAGCATGCTTCAGATTACGGTAATTAACAACATAGAGTATGTCTTTTTTTTAGTATCGTCAACAGCTTCAAATGTTTCTAACGTGATGGGCACTGGTTCACGGGCAACATACTCGATGATGCATCCAAGGTAAGCCCGGTTTTCTCGTTGTCTGGCGCAGACATGATATTATTATCCTGTGAACACGGAATCAATAAGATCGTGCCAACACACGCTGAATACAGTGAGCGTAAATACATTAGTTTTGTGTTGCTTAGATGGTAAGTGAATTATTCGTAACTTCACTTTGTAATATTGGTAAGTGTAATATATTTTTCTTTACTTTATGTAACAATTAGTGAGGGATTATGTGGTTCAGTTACATGTATATATTTACATCAGTGATAGGCAGCAGTACTTTTGATTGTGTTCATTAATTAAGAAGTGAAACTCGATTTGGAAGGGCTCTTTCTCTCCATACTGAAGATGAATGGTGCACATAGAAGCTTGCCATTGACTGTGACAAACATGACACCAAGATCTACTCCATTGTCAGGTCACTAATAATGCCGATAATGTGACAAGGTAAATGCCGGTAATGTGACAAGGTAAATGCCGATAATGTGAAAAGGTGAATATGTAAAAAAACACTCTCTGGTGATATCTGATTAGGAGAAGAGTTCAAGGCAGTTCGCTCATGGCGATAGTTTGAACAAACACATCATATGCTATAATCAATGATTGCAGAAGTGATGTAATCCAATATGGTGGTTCTTGGGTACCGAATAATCAGAAGGCAACTAAGTCGAGGTAAAATGACAGATCATGAATAAAATCTAATGTGATGGTCTGTGACTGAATCAATTAGAAATGATAGGGAATCAAAGGAAGGTAACTAAAAAAAATTTTAAAAATCGATGATGGTGAACTTGGCTCGACAGAGCATGAAAGAATGTATGTTTCGTCCGCTTTCCTGGTAGCTTAAACAAATTAAATCATATGGCTGACATGGAATGATAGAACTTAGGCATGTGGGGAACACGATGACGATGTTATGTAAGATGGTGGTAGTGACGGACACTAAGATGGCTGACATGGATGATGAAGAAGGAATTACTGATCATGATGTAAACTTGACCAAGTAAAATTGAATCCAAGATGGTAGTTGGTATCAATAAAATAATTTCTCTCTAGATTTTTGGGATTTTTTTTCGATTTTGTGATTTTTTCTAGATGTTTTGTGTTAAACCTCACCTAAGGTCAAGGTCGACAACAACCAACATGGTGGCTAAATCTGCAACTAATCTGGTGACGAAATCGATCATTAACTAGCATCACCTCGGTGATGAAAATGAATGACAAACGAAAAAAATGAACGTGGCGGGTGGAGTGCATTCGACAGAATGAGCAAGGCCTGTCGACTAATTAACCAATGAAAAACATTGGTACTTGGTCGAATGTGTGTGGATAATCGACTAATAAAAAACACTTTGGAGGTGATGCGAGCACAAGTAATCAACCAATGAGAAACATCGGTGGAGGGAGTGGAGGGAAGCGACAAATTAACCTATGAGAAACATTGGCGAGGTTCAGTCATCTGCTGGACATGCTGAGGGAACCTTCATAAATGTAAATTTATTTTAAATAATGCTTTTATCAATAATATTATATAATTATTTATAATTGATGAGAAATGTATTTTTGGAGAATTTATGTGATTTTTGTGTTTAAGGTGTCAAAGTCATGGGGTTAAGGTCAAAGGTCCAGTTCAAGGTCACTTCGATTCAATATGGCGGTTGGGGGATGTCATATGGTGGCAGGTGGGCTCCAGTCACCCATCCCCTCTAAACGAAATCATTCTAAATTTATTTTTTTAAATAAATGATTCAAATAATTTTATATATTTTTAACGTTATTTTTAGCAATATTTATAATTTTTGGGGATGTTTAAAACAATGTTGCTAATTTTTTGGGTTCACAGATATCCAAGGTCTAGATCTCTAGCCAAAGTCAAAGTCACCTCAATCCAAGTTGGCAGTCCGGTTATGTCAGTGTAATTTTTACCTCAGTTTATTATTTTTTTTATTTTTTTTTTTAGCTTTTTTCGAATTTTTTATGTTCAAGGTTACAGATGTCATGGGGATTTGGTTAAAGTCAAGGGTCAAAGTCAAGGTTACCTGGATCCAAAATGGTGGTCATAATCAGTAACATAATGTGTTCGCCGACTTTCATGAATTTACTCGAATTTTACCATTTTTTCTCGATTATTTGTTTTTAAGGTCATTGGCGACAAGGTACTGGCATTAAAACATGGTGGCTGGAGTCATCAATGTAATTTTATTGGAATTTTTTGAGTCCAAATTCCTCAAGGTCATTGGGTCAAGGTCACGGATAAAGGTCGACGTTACAGGTAAAAAGCGAGCCCCCCAAATACTTCCAATGGATCGTTTTTGCAGAAAAAGGTGCTCGTTGTTTGCAGGTGAGGGATCAGTGCTTTTTGAGGGAAACTGGAAGTTTTAAGGGAAGAAAAGAAAATTTTAAGAGGAAAAAACACAGTTTTAAGCGAAAAATAGTCGATTTCGAGAGAAAAAAGTGTAGTTCAAGATGGCAGTGGACGGTGCCTGGCACCTATCCATACCCCATTATGCCAGACTCTTCTATATTATTCTACTCACCAAGATGGCTAAAAATTCCCTTCAAAAACTTAATTAAATAACACTTTTTAAAATTGACCTATCCCGAGAGTGCTAGAGGTAAGAATTACTCAACACGTCACTAAGTTACCATGGCAACAGATCAATAACTTCTCAGATATTAGGGCCCGATGGCCTTAGTGCACATTACAAAAATAAACGTTTAGAAATACATAAAAATGTGTTTACGATAAAATAGAAGTAAAAATATAAACTTGCAGTGAAATTACATACTGATGTGACCCTGACCTTAGCTGTCAGGTCACGCACTATTAAAGGGGTGATGTGGTGAACACAAATATGGGACTCTCCTTAAGCATCTTTATATAAATCTCTATAACTCAAAAGAGTACAACTCTTTACAATACTACGTTCTGACAAACGGGAGACTAATTATTCTTTACTTCTATTCAATTATGTTAAAGCCACTCGTGTTAGTTACCAAACTAAAGTCTCTCAATCATAAACGCTTGGAACCAGTTCACCTTAATCCTTGTTGCCGAAGGCTGCGTCTCCTCGATGTATCGGCAGCAGTGGTCCCCGGTACAACCCTATCGTGGCTCTTCTTGGGAGGTCGGCCACAGGCTGACGTCTGACGGTGTCTCCCGCGTCTGGCTGGCATCTGGCCCCGCGACGAACCTCGCGCTGTTTACTGTCTACAGTTTGTCGCAGTCCCTGGCTTCCTGATTCCCCGCTGAATGTGTTGCTAGGTTCACACGAGCGTCAAGTAAGGGCTCGCTCAGATCACAGCATCACCCTCCTGATTCAAATTTAGCTGGTCCCCAGCTCTGGAACTGAAGTTTGGTGAAGTGGTACAGTACGAGTTTCCGTCCACCTCATGGCATTTGTCTGTTTTCCGACAGCGGTAAAATGGTAAGGTTGAAGCCCTCTTCAATAATGACAGGAAGTGACGTTAGGAAGAAGTGACGAAGCAAGGGAGTTGGGGTAGGGAGATGCCTTGCCTTCTTTCTTGCGTGTAATGGTGTTAGAATTTGTACATGAGGCCTGCCGGTTGAGTTCACTACGGCAGCCTGCGCTTGCATTAAATCGTGCCCATGACCATGAACTTGGCTGAGTATGAGGTGTGTACAAGCTTCCTCAAGATTGATGTGGCAATGCACACAAAATGCGGGCGCAAATGTGTGCAGCCTGCTTGAGTCCCTACCTGCTTATATGGTATTGTAATTTTAAAAATATTAAAAATCTTATCAACCCATTAAGAAGGGTGACTGTGTAAGTATGCAAGAAAATTTACATTCATTTTTGTTTAACTTTAGAATTTAGAAAATGGAATATCTCCCCTGTAAAATAGATATTATGGTTAAAATATGACATATTTAATGCAGCGAGAAAACTTTTTTTGACAATGTTAATTAATTTTCACCTGAAAAGTAACATAATAATACATAACATGGACACATATATATGCTTAACTTAATTCATTATTTTATAATTACGATATTGAGATCCTTCGTAAGGTTATGGGAAGGATGTGCGTAATGAAACGCAGTATTTTCTATAATTTAAGTTATTTACTTGTGTAAAAAAAACTCAATAATTCTTAACTCTGCTGCGTTTTGTTACTTAGGATGGGTGTCACTGGAATGTTTACCCTACTTATATATAATATATACTTACAACTACAGTTAAAAATATCTCGTCCCTAGCCAGTGTAAATATGACTGAATATAACAAATCATTAGTGATGTTTTAAAATTGGTGATTAGTAGCTATGGGTTCTTGATCCACTTTGACAGTGTTACAATATTAGTAATATTAAAAAAATAAAATAAAACATTCAATATATATTGATTCAATGTGTTACTTGAAATCACTTTTGCACATTCAATTTCATTTGCTGTGGACATCTGCTGCACTGTAATCAACTTATTGAACCTATGTTTAATAAAATAATTGTAACAAGAATAGATATATAGGACAACATATAAAGTTTACACTATACTCAGCAATGAACAATACATCTTTGTGTCCTGCTTAAAGCATATCGCTTAAATTTAAAGTGTGTCTGAGTGCAATGTGTGTGTATTCATCCCGGCCGGGCTGCGTCTCTTTTGCAATTAACAGTAACAGCTGTTGCTGTACAAGGTGATCGGGCATGTAACACATGTTAGCAAAACAACGGAGCGCACTTGACAGCACTGTGTTGTGATAGCCTTGCACAATCGTGGTTCGCCTTGGGCTCTCCGTGCAATGCGGCCTTGTGGACATGTGGCATGGTATTGGGGGGGGGGGGGTTGAGGTGTTTGTTGGATGTGACACCTCAGAGCCGAAAATGAGGCCGCAGCGTGTCGCTGCATCCTTGACGCCTAACTGCACTTGAGCACACGCGATCGTTTGTTTTTACATACCGTATACACTGCAGTATAATACTGTATTACAGCACAACTTATTTTCTTTCCCTGTTTTCATAATAATTTTACATCACTACATCGCTGTTATTACATATCAATGTAGTCATATATAATAACAAAATTTGAGCAGTATACCATAACTTATTTAATTTATTAAATTTAAAATATATTTTGACTGGTTTCTTATACAACTTATGTGTTTACATTGTGTGTAAAACCCTATATTTTACATTGATAACTGTTATTAACGCACGAAAATAACTTCCTGTATTTAAGTAATCTTATGAATATGCTGCCACATAAATTTTATTGACTTGTTGGCAAAATAGAAACTAAATTATTCAATGTCAATAGAGTTCATAGTGAACTACCTTATTTTATCATCTTAAGATACGTACACAACTCGAACTTTCTTTGTGTGATAATTTTATAAACTGAAATATAGTTCTTCCTATTATATATATTTATTTTAAATATTATATACAAACCTTTTTGTAACTGTCTATGTGGCAATTGTATTCTTCATTGCATTTCTAAGTTTATTCATTTCAACACAATATATTCTTATATTACTGACTTCTATTTGCGCCCTGCAATTAGTTGAATCATTTTTATTTGTAATATATTGTAGGCACTTACTAACTCCGTAGCTTACTAATGAGATGTGTTAGCATAACATAATCTCTACATTAAATTATTCTATATAAAGAGGGCTTTGTTTATTTCCTCCGCCTATTGGAAATTACCTTCACGTGAGGACTGATCGGGGCCCACAATTATCACTAAGGGGCCTAATTGCAACGCTTTCGTGGCACATTGCCTAGGACTGTGTTGGCTACATTTATGTGCCTTACAGTGGAAGTCCCCTGCTTCCATTCCGCCCTTCTACTGCCCGGAAATATCCACGATGACAGTGGCGTGAAGTGCTGACTCGCAATGTCGGGATTTGCCCGATATGTCCGTAATGTGAGTAAGGTATGAGTGGCAACTATGAATGGTGGATGGATGGCAGTATGGCAGCTAACAGTGTGCCTGCCCGGCAAAGACCGTTAGTCTTATTATGTATGGGCACAATACTATGTGCTGCACCTTATTACCTAATATTTGACGTAAATACATTTACTAACATACCTTTCACACGCAATGGCTTCAGAATGTTATTTTTGACATACTTTATTTCCTTTGACGTTATAGTTATTTTCTTCAGTATAAAAAGAAATTTATACATGTAATGCCAATTTATTTTGTGAATTAAATTCCGGTGGGCGGGAGAGGTTGTCTACTATAGATGGGGGAGGTGTTTTCTTGCCTCTCAGTCGCCCGCTTTCTATTACTGATTCACTTGTGATATTTGCTTTAGGTGAAATTTTTTATTGTTTACTTAATTTCTCTTAATGCAGTGGGGGAGCGTTATGCCCCTCCACCACTTGCTGTAACCCAGCCTTTAGCAGTAAGGTCATGCACTATTAAAAAGGCGATGTGCTGAACACAAAGATGGGACTATCCTTAAGCATTTTTATATAAATCTCTATAACTCACAAGAGGTTAACATTTTATAATAATTACATTCTGACAAACGGGAGAGTAATTATGCTTTACGTCTATTCAATTACGTTAAAGTTACTTGTGTTAATTACCAAACTAAAGTTTCTCAGTCGTAAACGCTTGGAACCAGTTCACCTTAATCCTTGTTGCCGAAGGCTGTGTCTCCTCGACCTTTTGGCAGTGGCGGTCCTCGGTACACCCCTCTCGTGGCCCTTCTTGGGAGGTCGGCCACATCCAATGGCGTCTCCAATGTCTGGCTGGCGCCTGGCCCCACGACGAACCTCGCGCTGGCCTATATTTGTGCTCTGTTTGGTGTATCGCCATACTGCTTACTGTCTACTATTTGTCACAGTCCCTGGCTTCCTGATTCCCCGCTGAATGTGTTGCTACGTTCACGCGAGTATCAAGTAAGGGCTCGCTCAGAGCATAGCAATACCAATTAACATTATTAATGTGCCAATGAAAAATAGCATATTTGAAATCATATTATGTCTTACAAATACATAAAAAAATTAAAACCTGCATATAGTCCAATTTTATGACATTGCATTCTTTTTGGCAAACCCTATGATTACTAAACAAATATAGTCGAATATGCTTGAAGGTTTACCGGTACTGAAAACTCATCTACCTTAGGGGACGTCCGGCATTTCCGAGTCGACCCGAAGCAGACAAGCTGTAAGCCATTTTACCGTCCTAACAAATGTGGTTTCCGAACTTCAGTTTATATGCTACAAACTGCCTCAGTAAACACGTTTCGTTTAATAACCGTGCAATAAATTTAATGTCTCCTTAAGGTTGCTATTAAATAAATATTGCTGGTATGTATATCTGTGTTTATTTCCGCATAGGTTTCTAAAAGCTGTTAGTTTAGACAGTGAAAAATGCTTAATACAAAATGTTTCCTAGGTTATTTTGAGATGTGAAGATTTTTATCCAGGATCTGTTGTGAAGTATTATGAGTTACGCCATAAAACTACAGGGTCACCAATGAACTATCCAAAATGATTGTGTTGACGACGAAAAGACTGCAGGTCTAGTGATAAGACGGTTTTCTCGGAATGGTCAAGTTGTCATAACTTAATTAAAACCACTGCTCCATCCCAACTTCATGTCACAATACCCACTCTCGAGACTGACCGAGAGCGACAGTTCTGATTCAGAGGTGGATTAGCCAGCTATACTGATGAAAAATATTTTCTTCATTTTATGGAAAAGTGCCGGTAAGAATTTATCCAGAGGTGTCCGTAAGCTCTCCGTAAAACAATGGACACATTGATTGCTTTTTCGATAAATTCTATCCAACGTTGGCTTGTATAGGCTGTTCATGGTAAAATGAGCACTTTTGAAATCAACCTTATGAAAGAGTCACTGCCCCTGCCTGCAAATATTTCAACGGGCGCATTGAGTGAAATGCACCCAGTAAAGTTTGTAACAAATGAGGGAAAGTAGTTCCATGTCTTAACGTCGAATTAAAAGTGTTAGGTAACCATTTGTGATAACTGTAATTATTTCTTTCGCTTCCTGTTTTATTTAATGCTCTGAAGTGTAAAAATGAGCAGATTTGTAACATATTTACTTTTCTAATAATTACATAGTTTTACTTGACCGACGCATGAATGAAGTTATGAGGCCCATGGAAATGTTAATTTTACGTAAGGCGGAAGAATATACAAAGTGTATACAAGTAGATACTGTGCAGGACTTTCAAAAGTGCTCATTTTACCGTGAACAGCCTTTATATACCTAATAATACCGCGAATTAGGATCGAACATGGAGCGGGTGACATCTTCCACTACGCAAGGAACTGGAAGCAGGTTCATTTCCTCTCCTTGAGATCCGCTGTAGTCATCGACTTCGACCTGGTACTCTGTTGGCTGTGGCGGCTCTTAGCCATGTGGCTGGTAAACTTCTTGCATCCATCGCATATGTAGACTATAAAACATGCTTTCTGGCGAGGCCGAAAATTGGGGATCGGGCCATCTGCCGCTGCTTATATGGCCAAAGATTTTTCAAGATGGTTACCGGCTCACGACGCTACGCCGTTGCTAGATAGGCATCAATCACACTTTTCGAATTTTTACAATTTTTTTAAATGATTTATTCCAAGGTCATTTGGGGTCAAGTTCAAGGCTATTGGCCTTCAACATGGGTTTTGCAGTCAGTAATGTGATATTTTTTCTAAACTATTAGTTTCTTTCAATTTTTTACTATATTTTCTCGGTTTTTCGAGTTCAATGTTATTGACGTCTAGGTCAATGCCACCAGCAACCAGCATGGGTGTCTAGGCACTAATGTAACATGTTCCTACACTTTTATTAGTGTCTTTCGATTTTTACAATTGTTTTCTACATTTTTATGAGTGAGGAGTGTGAGGGGGTGGAGTGTGAGGGGAAAGAGGGTACGGTGGTGTAGTGAGTGTGATGTTAACGTAACGTTTCTCGATTTTTAGAGTCAATTTTTCGATTTTTCATGAAGTTTCTCAATATTTTTTATGATTGGAAGGAGGTGGGATGACTGTAATGTTGACGTTATATGTTCTTCGATTTTGTTCCCGATTTTTCTCGATATTTTATGATTGGGTGATATGGAGGAGAGGGGTTGATGTGAGGGTGATGGGATGGGTGTGAGGCTAACATTATATGTACCTCGATTTTTTAGGATTTTTAAAGATTTTTTTGCGATTTTCTTTGTCTATTTTTGAATGGGTGGGATGGGGAGGGGAGGAGGTGTGGGCTAGGGTTGTCGGGGTGAGCGAGGTGTAGCGTAGGTTAAGATTATATGTTCCTATATGTTTTTAATCTTTAGATTTTTTGCGAATTTAAAAAAAAAATTGGGGTCAAGGTTAAGGTCTTGGGTCAAGTTCACCAAGATCATATATGCCGATCGGGTGCCATCACAAGATGGCCGTCCCAGGCCACCTCGATAACCAAGGTGGCTGGTGGCTCCTGGCTCCTGCTCATGAATCCTGCGCCAAAGTCGACTTTACCCTACTACTTACTTATTCACACTTTAACGCCTTATATTTATTTTAGATAAATGCACAGCCCATACTCGTATACCTTCACTGAAAGTGCTCAACCTTATATTCTGGCCATATTTATGGAATGTTACGCTACCCTAAATTCCTGATGCAAGATCTTGCTATCCTACTTGTAATACGAAAGAAAATTCGCAGGCAATTATAATGTTGTAAAAGAAATGGGAGAAATATTTTAACGTCAGTTTGTAACCTGTGTGTGTCGTTTATATTCGAATCATTTCAAATGGTATATTCAATATATTGTGTAGTTAACTTCATTTTCAAATTATCATAACATTACTAAACGTTTTTATACTTACATCTATTCCAAATTTTTATATTTTGCGTATCAAAATATATATATTCTGGCTTGACGAATACACCCTACCTACAGGTGTAATCTCTCATTTTTTACTAAAGCTTTGTGCTAAGGATGGGATAGCTCGTACAGTTGGCAGTAAAACGAAGATACTTAGTTTTCCAGCGAAATGTTGAATTCTGCATGCTAGGAATACAATTAAACGCCGGGCTTCGTTGCGTTCTGTCAATTATATATATATATATATATATATATATATATATATATATATATATATACACGTCTCTCTCTAAAGTGCTTCGAGTTGTGGAAGCTTAATTATAACGGCTGGCTTGTTTACATTTAAATGAGAACTGGTATACGATCACGAAGCTAATCAAAACAAGGTCCTGTTTATTTCCACGAAACTTTGTATGCAGGTAGATCACAGAAATGATATAAAATGTGAATACAGTAACTCGCTTTGAAAATGTAATTGAAACTCGCGCATTTATGCTGAACTAAATGAAACTTTTGGTGAACACAAACGCTAATAGAGATGTAGTAAAATTTTGAAGCAAACGAAATATGTTTTTCAATATTTCATTATAAGAACGAGATATCCCCAAGTTTTTACATTTTATTTACATAAAGCAACAGTTCCAATTTAGAACATTTCTATTTTGGCTACATTTGTGAAACAGCGGAGAGGAAATATTTCCTTATTTTTACTGATGAACGTTTCTGCATATTAGAAAAAAAAGTATATTTATGCCTAATATACAATTTAAGGGCCACCAATGTATTTTTTCCCCAAAGAAATGGTTTTGGTTTCCATTATATTCTAATGACATGAGAAAATTTTCAATTAACATTCGCCCACACAACTAAATCTTTTCTTTCTGCTCAAATCTGTTTTGTGAGTATTATATGCGTATGAACCATCACCCGTATCTAAAATATCGCACAGCTTAAGAGCACAAACTACAGTTTATATTATTATGTCCAAATAACAAAACTGGATAAATTCACGCCAAATTACTGTGATAGTTTCTTTTTAATTTCTTATTAAATTTATTCCTATATAACTAAACCGTTAAACATAATTTTCTTGATTTTACGGAAAAGTGCTGGTAAAAATTTATCCAGAGGTGTCAGTAAATTCCCTGTAAAACTACGGACACGTTAGCTTTGAAAAGAACGACTTTCCGTAAATTTTACAGAACCTCTTCGTTAATTTCCGAGTTAGTTGTCTGTACATAAAGTTTATTATAAAAAGAGATAATGAAAGTCTTTAATTTTCGTCGCGTGGGTATTCTACTGCGTTTAAAAGAGATATAAAAAAAAGTTAATATATTTAATAATTAAGCATGATTTGAACCCAAGTCGAAAAGTTCCAACCCCAAGACTCTACCAACTTTCTATTTTTCGTTGTAGTTGCGTTGACGTGGTCGAGCTCAAGTTCGACCCATTTGCAGACAAATTCGCAGCGTGACAAGCGAACTGGAAATCTGCCGCAGAGGAGCCAGGGTGCGAACCCCCGACCCCTCGACTACAGGTCGGCTATCCTACACCTGAGCTATGGTGGCAGCGTAGCTAACCTGGAACTCTCAAGTAACGTTCGTTGTATAACTTTTATTTTTTTACTGTTTCACATAAGCAACTTCCTCAGTTTCTATTAAAGTTAGTGCACTTTAAGTGCTGCTAAATTTTACAGACGTCTGATGTTTTTTTTTTTTTTTTTTTTTTTTTTTTTTTTTTTTTTTTTTTTTAGTGGCGTGGATAATCTGAACTGCCGCAGAAACTATAATTATTTTCCTGGTTGCAGTGGCGAAGAAAACTTCGGGGTACTCGGCATTTTTCGTCCCCGAAACCCGTAGCTATAGGATATGCGTAGACTTCTCGTATTTTGTATATATGGACTTAACCTCGTTTTTCGTCATTACGGATCACGTTACCATATATGTACTGTACATTTCCGTAAATATACAGAAGTTTTTTTACAGTATAAGGTTGATCATGTTTGTTAGAATGTTTGACTCAAACTGGGATGCTCCAGAATTTGAATGCAAACGGCTTATGTGTGAATGCTTTTCCCTACTTGTAGTTTCTAACGCCGCTCCTCCGTATCTTAGGCAAACGTTTGCGCAATTCTTTAAGAATTTAGTTCCAGATACTCACCTCCTAGGTTTTTTCAAAATATCTATATTAACTGGTCTACATAACAAAATTGCAGTTACGTAATTCATCACTGAATACACATATTCCTGCTTATTGTTTTACTATTCTCTTTATGCCCATTTAAGTACTTGTTGAAGATGCTATATTACGCGCTAGTTAGTGGCATTCTCCCGAGTTGGGAAACTACCTAGCTGTTACAAGGAAGTTGACGACAGAACACGGGAAATGCAGATCGATAGTTCTACTTCCGGTTATTACGTAACTCTGCAGGTTTTCTTTTGTACAGCGGCAGATAACTGGCCTGAGGTTTCCTCGCCGCTGCTACGCGATGTTTGTGGTCGACTTTCAGTTTCTGGCGAATTTTTCCGGAACTGCACAGTGCAATTCTCAAGCGTAAAAAAGTGTCATGCGGTTATATTTCCTATTTAGTGGTTTACACTTATTTTGATTTCCTGTTTTCGAGAGAGAGAGAGATAGAGAGAGAGAGAGAGAGAGTGAGAGAGAGAGAGAGAGAGAGAGAGAGAGAGAAGAGAGTGAAGCTTGTTTTTCTGAAATCGTTTTCTTATTCATATTCATGTTTTACTAAAGTGTTTATTTACAATTTAAGCATATTTTGTAGAATAAAAATGTTTTTTGTTCTAACTGCGCAAACTAAAAATTATTTTTTATACAAATGTCCAATCTTACGAATTAGAATTAGACATCGATTTAATATGCGTTTTTTTTTTTAATTACTCCGTATGCTTGGCTTGAACATGATTAAAATTTTAAATAGTATTAGCTTGAATGACAATGAGCTAAGAGTTATTGTCAATTTATACTGAAACCAGTCTGCTTCAGTGAGATTAGAAGGTGAAACCACTGACTATATATATATATAGTATAATGTATAATATATAGTATAATGTATATAGTATAATGTATAATATATAGTATAATGTATAATATATATAGTATAATGTCTCCATTATTATTCAACATATATTCAGAATACATCTTTAGGGAAGCATTGGAAGATGCGGAGAAGGGAATATCCTATTGTATGGGCAATGGATAAACAACAATCGCTATGCAGATGATACTGTCATTTTTGCAGATAGCCTGGAAAGTTTAAAAAACATTATGGATACAGTGACACAGAGTAGTTATGAATAGGGTCTTGATATTAATATAAATAAAAACAAAACTAATGGTAATTAGCAAAAATGTATCCCTACGTGTCATATTAGTATAAATAAGTGACCTGTTGAACATGTACACAAATATACATATCTCGGTACCACCATAAATGACCAGTGGGATTGCTCTGAGGAAGTGAAGTCTCGTACTGGAAAAGATAAGGCTGTCTTCAACAAAATTGGTAACCTTTTTAAAAATCATTAGGTAACAATGACCACAAAAATGAGACTTCTACGCTGTTATGTGTTCTCTGTTCTATATTATGGCGTTGAAACTTGAACTCTGACGGAGTCACTCAGTAAAATATTGGAAGCCTTTGAGATGTGGTTATATCGGAGAATGTTAAGAGTGCCATGGACAGGCCATGTTACAAATGTTGAAATTCTTCGGAGGATTAAAAAGTGCAAAGATGTATTGACAACGGTGGAAACAAGGAAGCTGCAGTACCTCGGTCATATCATGAGGAACGAAAGCAGATATCAGTAACTACAGTCTGTTCTACAAGGAAAGATACCCGGGAAGAGAAGCGCTGGTAGGAGAAGAATCTCCTGGTTGAAAAACCTCAAAACATGGACCTCATGACATCTACAAAGTTATTCCGAGCAGTGCTTAATAGAGATAGCAAAACTGAGATGGTTGCCAACATCCGGAACGGATAGGAACTACAAGAAGAAAGAATTCTTGATATATTATCTCATAGGTATTTTAGCAAAAAATTAGAGAAATAATTTACACACAAACAAACACACACACACGCGCACACGTATGCGTGCTCAAACACACGCACACATACACACACACACACTCTCTCTCTTTCTCTCATATATATATATATATATATATATATATATATATATATATATATATATATATATATATATATATATACACATACACACACACACACACATATAGGTGGTACTCACGATAATAAGACGGCCAAAAGACACCAATCAGAGCCAACTTCCTCGCCCCTATACCAAAATTTCAATTACTTCAAAAACCGAAATAATTTTTGAATTAGGCTAGTGCTACGTGAATTTGAAACTCGTTGCCAGGGTAACAATATAAATAAATTACATTTACAGTTATATCTGGTTTGGAATATAAAAATATTATTTTGAATAGTGTTTTCAAAATAAGTCAGTACTATAATAAGAATTTTAATAGCGATAATCGGGCATGTACTGTAAATAAAAATAACACTCATGTAAATATACCACCCATGCAAAAAGTCGCACACGCTTAGATCAGAAATTCACCCTAAGATATTCCTAACATATTTTTCCCCATACTGTACCAAAAATTCCGTCTGGAAAATTAGACTTCATAATGTCTGACATGACCCATACAATACTACAGATGTGAATCGATATGCTTAGCAGTCAATATAACTTATTTTTACCCCGTACAGTGGGGTCGTGTGGTGTAGTGGTTGGACTACTCGCCTCCCACCTATTCGAGACGGGTTGGACTACCGGCGGGGTTGCTCCCGGATTTTCGCATGTGGGAATCGTGCCGGACGATGCCGCTGGTCAGTGGATTTTCTCAGGGATCTCCCATTTTCCCCTCGCCTCTTTATTCCGGCGTTGCTCCATACTCACCTCAGTACACCCTCAGTGCATTAAAACGGACTCCCATGCTCAGAACAAGAACGTTGAACACATCTTGGGGTATGGAGTCCGTTTCCTGCAAAACGGAATCACCCGACTATTCTGGATCATTCATGGAGATGCCGGGCGTGCCTCAACACGACTTTCAAGACGTATCAAGTATGCTCGATAGGGATGAGATCCGGGAACCTGGCTGCCCATTAAAAAGGGAGTAGTATTATAGCTACCCACGTAGTCATTCACTAATTCAATTTATGTGTGGGTGTGGGCAGCCATCCGTAAGCAGTAATTGTACACATATTTGAACCCTTGCAAAGATTGACTTACTCTGGGGGAAATACACCAATATACACTGTAAAAAATAATGGAAAAAACTATCCGACAAGTGTAATAGTAAGTGGCACTGTCACACTGTGGTCGTGGTGTAATGGATAGTGCATAGTCCTATCATGATAGAGGACCATGGTTTGCGCCCACCCACCAGCAAGTGTCGAGGATTTTAGTGTTGAGGTTTCGGTTAATATTCGTCAGAGCATATATGCAGTAAAAAATTAACAGTGTTTGTACTCCGGAATATTTTCTAATATAAATTTATTGTACAATATAACTAATTTTCACTAACATGTATGAGATTTTTCTCCCCACTTTGTCATGTGTGTACTTTTTGCGTACGATTAGGGAATAGTACTCTACTTGTTATGTAAATTTACTACACATTTAAGAGGTAATTTTACCTTACATGTAGAGGTAATTAGCTTCCCTTACAAGTAAGGGAATTTTAACTCATTTTTTTTACAGTGTACCCTTGACCTGTTACAGGTCCACGATAAAAACACATGGATTGATGTACAGGTGCCTAACGTGATAACCTCCAGACCAAGATGCCGCCATCTCCATAATGGACCCAGTATGTTGTGTTAGTTTGACATACTGTGTCCTCTGGCAAAGTATTTTTTTCATTACCTGTACTGAGTTTTCGTCGTTGGCTCATTTGCTCGTGTTCAATTGATAACCAGGTCTTTCTATAGTTCCTGCCTTTTTGTCGTTCATTTTCTGGGATTTGTTTGGTTTTTGACTTCTATGTTTATGTTTTAGGCTTATTTTCTGCAATGAATCCAGTTAATTTAAATAATTAATGGAAAATACAGTTTGGCCCTTTTATTTTTAAAGCTGTTGTGCATTGAAGTTAGCAGTATTCTTATACAAGAATAGCGTCTTCTTAGACGCATTGAGCTGTAGTGAAGGCTCTAGGAGGCAAACTGTGTTCGTGTTTTAATATTTAAGTCCTTTATTTCGTAAATTGTTATTTGACATTTTTCTTTCCAGATAAGACAGGCTGTCATTTGTTTGGCTCTAAGGATCAAACGATGACGGGGAGGTTTTTTGATATAACTTTATGAAAATCTGACGTTTAAATAATATGTAGTTTTTTATACGGCCGACTGGGAATTCCTCAAATGTCACTGTGTTATACAAATATAATTATGGCGCTTACAGTTTTGAACAATATAATAGTATTGTTAAAAACTTTAAGTACCTTATTAGTTTGTATACTAAGATTGTAACATTATGGAAATATAGTCACTATATATTTATTTGTTTGTTGTGAACTTTGGGCGAAATTATTCACTCCTGAATAAGTAATTAGCGGAGTTTTGTGCTTATTTCAAAAAGTGAAATCTCTTTTGTGATGATTTGACAATTTCACGTTTGGAACAAACTTTTGTGAATTTCAATTAGTTAATAAATAACGAAATACAGCAGATTTTTTTTACACAAAACTAGGTCACGTTACAGTTTTGTCAACAAAATCTGCCAATTTCCACACGGCCTATGCGAAGTCTTTATAGCGTAAATGGTAATATTTTCCCTTCAACGAATGATCAGATGACCATTTTACATTTGCCTTGAGCTAGATTTTTTTTTTTTGGATCGGAAGTCCATTTTTTTCCCTGTCCAATATTATGCCTGTGTTTTCAGGGGAGAGCAGGCGACCTCTTTTAAATTAACTTTACACTACACAAATGTATATAATATCACAAAATTAACTACACTGTGAGAGAAAGAACAAAGATGAAGTGCAAATAAAGACACCGCCATTCGGTTGTAAAAGAGAGTTAAAATAATAAAGTGCCTTTGATAATTTTGAGCGATGAAAGAGACATCAAAAAGACATTTATTCCCTGCTTTGAAAAAAATGTAAAAGGAAAATTCGGAATCACAGTATTCTAAAAATGATTGGTCGTAAAATGCAATTTATTTACGTGTACATAATATACGGTCAATGTCAGAGTTCAACTATTAAATTTATTCATTTATTTAAACACTTTAAAGTTTATTTGACCATGTGACGTTTTTACATAGATTTTTATAAAATGGCAGCAAGTCAATTCGGTAAACATTAACAATTTTTAATAACGAGGAATAAACGATGAATTTCTGATATTTTTATTTCATTGCCGGGATAGTAAAATGTGAATTTTGTTTCCTTCCATAAGCTTTGTGTATACCAGATTTTAACATGCATAAAAACTTTTACGTATACTTATACATCGCAAATGAGAACGTCAGTTTCCAAGTCAAACTTACAGCTTAAAAACTTTGGAACTCATTCGTAATCCTGTATCGATCAAAATTTCCAAGTTATTGAAACATCTATTTTCTCTCGGTAAAACTGTCCTACAACCATAATATAAACGTTGCTTGTACGATTTCCATTTCTTGTTTTGACGAGAAACGGGAACAACATTAAAAGAAGAACGACCACATGAAGGAGACCCCGAACAGTTATTTTATGTGGCTCCCGGGAAATAACAAACTGTTTTGATCACTAACTGCACTATCTCTGCCCTGCAGTTCCCCTTTTATTGCATGCCATGTTCGATCGCGTTTGCCCTATTTGTCACATGAATGGCACTGGAAGTTCCCAAACGGATTTTGAAGATAGTTTTGATAATTTACGAGATAGTGCATGGCAATATATCAATTTAAATCACAAATTTTATCGTATCTCCAGTGAAAACTCAGAATTTCAAAGAAAGTAAATTACACCTCGCGGAATTCGCAACGAAGAGAAACAAGTAACACAGACTATAATTATCAATAAGAATATATGCTTAAAATAATTATTCAAACAAAATTTCTCCGGAACCCTGCTCAGTTCGTAGCATATTGATGTAAATAACTAAAACTTAAACATTAGAAAAGCAAGGTGTTAAAACTACAGGAGGCAATCTAGACTTCCATACTATAACGTAGAAATTTTCAAGTGAAATAAAACTAGCCGTAAAATGATTGTGCTGATGGGGAGATAAGTCGAATTGTAACATAGAGAGAGAGAGAGAGAGAGAGAGGAGGGTATAAGATGAAGAAGTAGAGTAAGACGGAGAATGTGACTGCAGAGAGTCAACGGTTATCTTGAGACAAGTGCGTCTGCCACCCAGTACCACCAAAGTGATTCAGGTTCGATACTGGGCGGATCAGAGTAATGGAAATGTGGGAAGCATGGTAATGTTTCTGTTATATGGTGGGTTTTTTTTCGGGATGATACAGTTTCTCCCGCAGCTCCATTTTGGGCATCACTTTTTTCCACACCAAAGAAGATTGACCACCATTATTCTGAGTCCCTTATTAATATGTCATCATTTCAGTAGATGTCGTACACTTGCATGCAACTTTCCGAGTGTTGTTTGATTTAACTGTCGGGGCGTTGTTGAACTAACTGTATGATGAGAAGGTAAATCAATAAATAAGGTAATTAAACGTCATGTTATTACAAACTTGTATTCAGATAATACAGTAAAACGTTTCCAAGAATGCGTATTAGCGATAAACTGTATTGTCTATACAAACATGCGTGTTTAATAATGATTTCCATAAAGTAGGTAAGGAAGAGGGCAGACACCTGTCTTATTTCTTGAAACACATGTGAAGCATAGAAGTACTATGTACTTAGCCAAATACCTACAGGTAATGAAGTTCCCTACCCCTTGTAACTATTTTCGAGGTAATGTGCTGTGATGTCTTTAGAAACACGTGTAAACATAAAAAGTTATATTTCTCAAAGGGCGCGTGTACATGTAATGAAGTGGGGCATTTGTATGAACACGTATATAGGCGAAATAACTGATCTACCTCAAGGAACACACGTGCAAAGAATGAGAGGGTACTTCTCTAGAAATGCACACGTAAAGAGGGCCACAACTCGAGGAACACGGGAGCAGGTAAAATTAACAACTGTGATGGTAGTTATCGCGTGCATAAATATGCAATAGCAAAATAGCAGCAGGTTAAACACTGATGTATAATGGCCAACAGAATCCATTTTAATTAAGAAAAGTTCTACCGTTCAAAGAGCAAACTTAGCAAACAACCTGTCGGCAAATTGTCGGCCCGATACCGGTACTGTCCGTAATTGTCGTTTATATGCGAGAATATAGCCATCTAACAGCGGCATGATGAATATTTTTTGAGGCAGATTGCTACCCTTCACGATGAATACAAAGGCCTGGTGTATTATTTAGGATAACAGATGGATATCGCCGAAATTATGTTGATATGATATCTCACAGCCAACTTGTCGCCAATACCTTAAATAATATTCTGGGCTGATTCCGATACATCATATGTGTCTTTTTGGTAAACTGGCCAAATTAATATTTATTACACCCAGTAATGTTTTCGAGACAATAATTACAATGTATAGTATATGTATAGTAAACGATAAAAGAATATGTTTAAAGGATGTTAAAATACCACATAACCCCCAGTTTTAAATATATTTAAATGCAAAGAATAGGCCTGCATATTGATTTAGAAAAATGTCTATATTTTCATTGAAAAAGTCTATATTTCATGTGTACAACAGATTAGAATATAATCCCGAAAGTGCTGTATATTACATGTATATCAATTATTTATTAACTCTACTTATCCGTTTTGTGTTCCTATAAATAAATTATAGTTACATTTACATGAATACTAACGTATGTTTAGTATAATATAGACCTACATAAATTTTCTGAGTGTCATGTAAATTCGTTCAGCAATTTGGTTTCTTGGTAATAAAGTTATAGCAACCTCTATGGCACCTTACCACACAGATGGCTGTTAAATTTTTATAATATATGAAATACACTAAAGGACATAATTACATGGGTATTTTTAAGGCTATATTTACAATTAACGGTTCAAATGTTTTTGCCAGATACCATTAAATCTGTATTTGCTGTAACTTCGTGTTGTATATTGAAGAACTTGTTATTTTTAATTAAACTTTTTTTCATGTTAAAATTTTTTAGAATCAAGGGCGTTCAATAACTTTATATTTGTACCAAACATTATTTAACTGGTACGCATTGTATATGTAATGTCATTTTCCTCGAAGAAAAAAGTTTACACTTCATAATTTTTTGAATAATTTAATGTCAAATGCAGAACTTTTCTGTTTTTCTGAAGCTGAAATAACGAATACTAACCAAGCTGAACAAAGGAAAAAATTATAACATTTACAAATGCCATGTCATATATGTTATCACCAAGTAACAGTTCATACATTATTTTTAAAAATGTTAAAAATATGCAAATATTTCTTTATTTTTAACGATTGTTTTCATATACATGGTTTTTTATTTAGTGATTACATATGTGTCAAGCAGTAGCCCATGACATTTGTTTACTTCGAAAACTTTTTCATTTGTTCAACTTGGTGTTTGTTATTGTAGCTGCCGCAAAACAGAAAAATGTTGTACTTGTCATCTAATTATTTAAAACATATAAAGTGTAAATCTTTTTATTTGAGAAAAATGTCATCACATACAATGCGTACACGTCGAACAATGTTCCGTACAAATATCTAATTACTAACTTTTAGGTATTAAATGCTTTTAAGCATATATTAATTGTTAGTGGACTAACCTTTAAATATGTAAAATAATTAAGTGATTTATGTTACATAAATAAATATTGAGTGTTCGTGCACTAACCTTTAAATTTGTGAAATAACTAAGTGATTTATGTTATATAAATAGTTCGAAAAGGTAGCCATCTGACAGATAGATTAAAAATGATAACAACACTGTTTTGTTTCCAAGGCTCAGAAGATATTAATGTAAAATATTCTGTGTTTTAAAATTATTTGCTGTGTTTTCATGGAATTTACTTATACATTCCTTTTAAAATAATTTCAGTCATTATATATTCGAAATTACTAAATGAAATCTGAACTTACTCCCTGAAGTATAGGTTAGCATGCTGGACTGTCGATTCCGAATCCCGCACTAGAAGCACATTTGCCGGTATTTGCATGCCATATCTCAATAAACGGAATGTCTCTAGTAACGAAGCGGCATATCCGGAACATCTCCAGAAACACCTGTGCAGATAACGATGTGCCATGTCTCAATGAAACGGAATATATCTAGTAATGATGTGGCATGTCCAGAAAATCTACCATGAACAAATGTGCAGGTAATGAACTGCCATGTCAGGAATATCTCCGGGAGCACACGTACAAGAAATGAGTTTCAAATCTCAATGAAACGGAACATCCCTAGTAATGAAGTCGCATATCCGGAACACCTCTTGGAAACACCTGCAGGTAACGACGTGTCATGCCTCAATGTAACGGAACATCTCTAGTAATGATGTGAGATGTCCGGAACATCTCCCATGAAAATGCGTCCAGGTAAATAATTACCACGCCAGGAACATTTCCAGGAACACACATGCAGGTATGAAGTGTCATGTCACAATGAAACGCGACATCTCAAGTAATGATGTGACATGTATGAAACATGCCCAGGAAGTGCAGATAATAAAGTATCATATCAGAGAGAACACATGCACAGGTAGTTACGTGACGTGACATTTACTAGCGGCTAGAGAGCTGATAAAGGAATAGTCCCACTTGGGGAGTGAATACCGCGAAAGGACGCGGATTGGAGCGGATGTTGGTAGCCACCCACGCACAGCAGGTACACCGCGGGCCTAGCCCGCCCGTGCGGAAACTCCCCCCACTCTCACTCTCTCGCTCACTCCAGCGTTACCATAGCGACGTGCCTTCAACTGACGGAGTCGAAAAGCTTCTCCCTCCAGTATCCGCCGATGGCGCACAAAGGACGCCGGTGGTGCACCGTGCCAACCTGCGGTCGTTCCGGCCTCTTCCCTCTACCTCCTTCCTTGTCGGGCTCTGTGGTTGAGGTTTCCTCGTGGTTCTACCCGCTTTCACTACACAACACCTGGTACATATTAACTACGTAGTTTTCATGGATTGATTTCAAGAAAATTTACTTGGTGACAAGGTCACCCATCTTAGCTACCCAATCGGCAAATGCAACAGGGGAAGCAATGTGTACATGTGACAAATAATGTCTGATTGGTTTTGTAAAAGTTACTAAAAATTTCAGTAGAGTTATATATTTAAATAATAGTACCTATTAAATGTAAAATCCACAAGGGACGCATAAAAATTATTTTTAATTACACAGTTTATAAAATTACTAGCAAATACTAAGAAAAAACTTTGCTGAAGGACAGAGCCTCCATCTGCCCTATTATGTCAGTACGCCTGCCTAATGAGTCATTAGACACACGAGTACATAAACCGATGTCGTTCTGGACGAATTTTAGTGTCTGTGCCACCTCAACGATCTGCTCATAAATGTTTTTCACAACTGATGGTTCAGTGCTCTGGTATATTTTCATTTTTATAATTATTTCATACGCGACTACAGTAATAGTAATATGGAACAATGAATTTATTGTTTCCATTTACCGTATAGTACAGATTTTGAGTTTATTTCAATTTTAATTTTTTATATTCCTATTGGTTTCCAACAAACTTTATTGACATGTACGCATTATAGACAAGTTTTGCTTTACCAAGAATATGCAAATTTCCATCACCAGGCTTAATCTTCATCTTCTTACGAGAGAGCAAAACACGTGATGAACAAATACTAATCACGGCAGTCTAATTAATAACATCTTCATGCACTGGCACTGTCTTCCAATAAATAATGCCTCGGGGTCAAATTCAGCCAAACTGGTAAACGCCAGGTTTCTGAATTGTGTCGTTTACGAAAATAACCCAAATACTTAAGTCCTTTTCCATTTTTAACAGTTGAAAACCAAGTCTATAGAAATAACTCAAAAGGACATAATCCTCTTCTATACTAACTACTTTACGACACCACATGCCGTCATTCTTATCTACATCATAATTTATAGTTAGTACATTCCTATGCACTCCCCGAGCATAATATATCCCGGTGCTGTATCGTCTTCGTACCAAGTTGGACGTCGCCCTAAGAATGTTCACTCACGATCACGATGATGGGTATGCTGAAATTACCTAGGAATTTCGAGCGTTCAGTTTAATTAAACAATGACTTTTATAGTGCTACACAAGGACTCCAGTGCCGGGCACGGTGAGTGTGCAGCGGTGAAGCGTGGAGAGTCCTCATTACCTGGACGCCCTTACATCACCCAGTGGGAGAGACGATTGACAGCCACCTATACTGGTGTCACCGTACCCCATACGCCGTATGGATAAGTCAGCAGCCGTGAGATTTAAAATGAACCTTCCGGTAATCTCCACCCTCGGCGCAACCCGACGTGTAAAGAAATTTCTGTTATAGGGGCGACGACACTATAAATATCCGCACAGTCAGATAATTCTTAGGTTCTGTGGTAGCCATCTGGCTGAAGTGCGGAAAACTGGCAGAGTGCCGTGCAGTGAGGGACATAATCCGGGAGGACGGACGACGGTGGACGATTCTGTGTGTGGTTGTGGACGGACGAGAGGGCGTGGCATCCGACGAGTAGAGAGCTAATGTTCCTGGGTGCTCTCTGTAGTGCTCTAGAACATTCTGGGCGGGTGGGATCTGGGCTTAATTAACGTGGCAGTGCATGAACATGTGATACGGACTTCACTGTAAGTATTAGAAAGGCTACATATTGACGTATAATTTATAAAATAATTCCATATGTTTTCATACATGGTTTGTTAGGGATTATTTTAGTTATTTAATTGTAATAGTTTCTGTGAATTGATGGATGGTTATGTAAACATGAATTGTAAATAACAAGCGACATCCATTTATTGTTAGATATTAAGTTGAGAGTAATATTCTTTGTAGTAGTTTTAGTTGAAACGGGATATTACTATTAACTCTTTTATTGTATTAAGACCTCCATGCCTTAAAAAAGTTAGGTAATAGATATTCTTAATTAAAACAATGCCCCTTTCCTGCATTTTATGATATACAAATTTTTTCCCATAACTGGCCATTTTTCTTTTAGATATGTCTTGTTTGTCGTTTGTTGGGGCAATGTTGGAAAACAAACAGTTCGTAATTAAGAACCACTATTTCCGCTTTAAAAGCTCGTGTTCTGGGTGCTACTGCTTTTACGATTACTAAGGAAACATTGCGATATTTTTGCTGTAAATTATTTCGGAGTACATATTTATGTTTGGTGAGAATGAAATTTTTCTCTTTTTTTATTTCAGGAAGCAAAAGTTGAAACAAGTCTTACAAGGACCATACAGAAAGTTTGATTTTTTCTATATAAACATATATATAATTCATTTAATTGCTTAATGTTTAAAGTTTTTAGCACATAGTTTCTTTAGAAATAAAATGGCTGCCTTTGGTTGTTATTTGTTATTAGTTAGAAAATATATTCCTGCAACTAGCAGGTTTAAATTCAGTTTCAGAGTAGTAGTAAAATTTGACTTAAATATATAACAATAATAAAACAGTATATTCGAAATGGAATATAAAGATGTTCCTTTTTTTTCCCTCTCCAACAATAGCACGTTACAGTATTATACTGGAAAAGACGTTCGACTTCTTAGCCAAATAGCGTGTGTTTAAATCCGTTATCTTACAAGTAATTTTCAGGTCATGATGTAGAGTGGTAAAAAATTAAGTTAACACGTTTTTAAAAGTGTTTTGTTATTGAGTAAAACTGATTTTAAAAACTGGTAACCAACTTTGGCAGAACGTTATTTATTATTTGGCATGATGTATACAATAACAAATCATCGCAAAACATTGCTTACTCTGGATATAAATGACTTTGTGAATGCCTTTCTGAAAGAGAATTGAATATTATTTAGCAAATGATCATAATACTACGAATATCCAACGCAATACCAACGTTAGTGATTGGGCTTCTGTCATATTAGTTTGGTGATCTGTAATATACACGCGACAATATCAACTTAAATCCAATAAAAACCGCATTTTGGTTTTTTGATTGAAATTCCATATGTTTGAAAGAAAGATAATTTAGGAAAGCGTGCAGAAAACCATAAATTTTCATTGGCAAAATAATGTAGGGTGAGCGTCATATTTCAGATGGCAGCCAACGCAAAAATACACATGCCAACGTTGTCCCGAGTGAAATTTTGACTTTGAGCCAACTTACGTTTTCCAACGTAGGCCCAATGCCAGCTCCAGACGTTGGGCCGCTTTTGATCGGGGAGCATTCTACCTCGCCGTCTTCGTTGTCGGCGCCGTTAGCCATAGCGTACAGTCCATCTGCTATGTATATTTCCAGCACCGTGAAGTCGTCACAAGGTAAGGTGCCAGCGGCTTCATATTTTGCGTGTCCCAAACGTAAAATAAACGTTTATTTCTGGTAGGATAGTTGGACGACACATTTATATAGGCAGTTCAAATTCGGGCGAAAAATGTTGCACGAGACAAACGTGTCTCAATGATTTAATATTGAATTACAAGCGTTAGGTAAATATTTATAAAACTGAAGTCATACATGCTAGTGTGTTTCTTTTAATACATGTATGTAGGGGTAGTAATTAGCAAGATTGTAAAATATTTACTTTTCCCATAATTTCTCCGATTCACTTGACCGATACGCGAATAAAGTAAGTACATGACACTGTCAGTCCTAAATATTATGGAATAATACTCAATATGCATACAAATATATCTTAAGGACACTGCCTAGCGGCTGGCAGCTGCAAATGTAAATAGCAAATCGCGTGTTAAGGAAATTTCACGTCAGTGCGTTAATTTTAAAGATAGACGTTTCAAACAAAATGTATTCTTCAAGAATTTTTTAGAAGTTCCCTTTGGTGGAGATGTTTCTATAATATGTATAGCCAGTTTTGCAAGGAATCTTTAAAATCTATGTCTTACAAAAAATGTACATACTGCCTATCTATATTGAAAATATACACTAGTAGGAAACTTCTCCTAAAAAGTTCGTGACAAATACTTTTTGTTTGAAACGCCTATATTTAAAATTAACGCACTTAGGCGGAATTTCCTTAACATGGGATTTCCTATTAAAATTCCGCAGCTGCCAGCCGGTAGGTAGTGCTCTTATGCCAGGCTTTCAAGCGTTCTCATTTAACCGTGAACAGCCTATACCAGGGTGTGGCCCCGCAGGGAGGAGGGGACGACATCGCCTTGGAGGGAGGGAAGCGCGCCCCCCTCTAGCCACGGCAATACCGCGGCCCCATGAGTAAATGACTGAACTAAGACAGCTTCGTACTCAGCAGGCATGGCTGGCACTGGGTAAAATTCTTGACGTCATTCGTGTTCCTGTATTATGTGTCCTCCCGGCTGCCTCCAACGATGCCCAACGCGACAGGGCCAGCCCCAATCTCTCGGGAGGATCGAAATGTTAAATTAGGTTACCGGCAGCATCTGGCCGGAGCAAACCGAAAGTTATGGGAGGGGGGTAGAGAAGGCGTAACGTGATTTGACGACGTCGTCGAGCGAAGCATAACTACGCCGTTTATTTGGTTCTCTCAATTTACGTCCATCGCCTTCTGCGTTCAGCCAACCTGCCCTGAACGGCTAGAGGGGAAAAAATATGCCTGTAGGAAAGCAACATGACTTATTTATATATTTTAGATGTACTCTAACACAACCGTCGTGAAAAATTAGAACTCAAGCTACGGCACTGAGAGGAGTGTTTGCGTCACCTGACATAATACAATCGTACATTTATGTAGTTGCGCCTAGAAAATATCTTCTTGGCTAAACAAAGTAATAAACGCGAAAAAAAAAATATTTCGATCTTCTATAGAAATGTATGCATTTGAGATATGGCGAAACCCGTTTGCTGGGTTATGAAAATCTGCCTAAGAACACAAAATTTGATCTAAATGTACACATTGTACTGCCGTTTACAACTAGGCTTTATTTTGTTGATTCGGACTGAGATTTCTCTCGGAATCGCCAGTTATTTACTACTCAAATTAATCTATTTGTAAAAAAAATGGGAAATGGTATGGTATTCCTGCCCGTTAACAATTCCCGAACAAGAGTTCGTGCGTATAAACTTGGCGAAACAACACACGTTATTTCATCAGTCAAAAAGTCGTTCATAATTCTTGTTATTGCTGTTCGTGATGTGTGCTTCCAGTCTCTCGGCAGAGATAAATCCTCCAATAAAAATGCATAGCGCTCTCTACAACTATAAAAAACAGCTTATAATCAACTTTAAATTTACTGTATATGCGTCCCCTCTGCCTAACTTAGTTTATCTATCACGTGCGAGATATGGGATTAAGAAAAACTGTATTGATGGTTCTCTCTAAGAACTGTAATGTGTTTAAAAAGATGGTGGAAGGATATAAATTGGTTGAAAGAAAAAAGTAACTAGGGCTTCAAAAGTGCTCACTTGACCGTGAACGGCCTATAGTATCTTAAGAGGTGTGCAAATGTTTATACAGAATTCTGTATTTCGTCATCACAACAAGTGATATAGAGAACGTTAGATGTACCGGTAGAGAAACGAGCACCCTGGGGTGTGATTATCATCCTATTTTCGCAAAATTACGTGAAGATTGCTAGTAACGCACAGCGGATCTTGATATTCTGGTAGACCGGCAACCACCACACTACATCCCATGGCACCTTACACCTCGCCTGTTGTTTCCTCTAAGAAATACACTCTAAAAAATTACTGGCAAATTTGCACACATTAGTGTATGTGTATAGCCAGAGAGCGCGAACAGTAGTTTCTTTCTCCATAAGAGTGAAATGCATATGGAAGTTTGCTACTTTGTATAGTAGCGAAGCTCAACATTCATATATTTGTAGCCTGTTATTCGGTACTATTTACATACAATGTAAAGGTTACAACTTCCATTTCAATTTAGGACGTGTAACAGGAATTATTTTACCATATAGGAAGCGGGAAAGTGGATGAGAATAGCGCCATTGAACGCGCAGCGAGGGAACACTTGTAAATGGTATCTAGTACATCCAACCTTGCAGTATGCAGATGCATCGTGAATGGACATCATATTGAATGCTTTTCACGATAAAGTGAGCACTTTCGAAATCAACCTTAGGAAAAATTCACTGCTCCTACCTGCAAATATTTTAATGAGCTCACTGAGTAACATGAGTTGATAATGATGGATGGAAAGTAGTTCCATAGCTTAACGTCGAATAAAAAGTGTAAGGTACCCATTTGTAATAACTTAAATTATTTCTTTCGCTTTCTGATTTTTTTAATGCATCCAAGTGTAAAGGTGGCCAGATTTGTAACATATTTACTTTTCTAATATTAGATCAAGTAGATTATATAAGATCAAGTATACCCATTCCACCATAAATGGGTTTGTTAAAGCACAGTTTTGTTTTAATCATATGAACTGCAACCAAAGAGTTAGTAAATATAGTTCTAGCTTTAAAGTTTGGTTTAGTCACTAGTTTATCCATTTGCTTAGAAATTTGAGCACAACTATATATCCACACTCTGTTTCTAATATTTTTCATTGTTTTTCCAAAAAAATAATTGTTCATTAACTTGTAGAAATCATTTTCAAAGTCATTTGTAGACTTTGTTCGCATATTTGTGTTTAGATTAATATAGGACTTAAGCCAATCTGATTGATCAAACTCCAGAACTCTATGAATCTTTTTCAACTTCATTCCGAGAGATAGATATTGCTTAAGATTTACATAGTGTAATACATATTTTTCTTTACCATACAGAGTAGTTAAGAGTTTGTGATTTTTTGAACCTTCTGGTATTTTATTACCAGTGCCAATGGCAGATCGTTTTGGAGATCATGTAGTTCATGTGGGTATTCCAAATCAACTTCCAATATATAACCTTTTCTAGAATCATCTTGTATTTTTGTTACATCTATATTTGTATTTCTCCACTTAAAACCACCACAGGGTAAATACTTTCCCATAGTCCATCCATATAAGTTATTGACATCCAGATATGTAAGATTTAAGATTTCCTTTGTACTATTATAAGCATTCATATATTTATTATTTGTTTTAACTTACAACATTGTGAAATTCCACCATGAACACCTTTTTCTATCATCAAAATCATGTCATAATCTGTTAATAATTCTAGTTCTATTTTAGTATGTTTGAGCATAGCATCTCATACCATGCTGGATCTAGTTTATATCTTTTCAGACATATATCTCTAAAATTTTACATTATATTGCACAATATCAATCATCAGATTTGTTATAGAGTTCTGTGTACTCTCTTAGAGATTTTGTGCTGAATTTTTCCCACACCTTTCTCGCAAATTCGTAATCTTTGTCTTAATGTCACATTTATTGAGTTTGTTGTAAAATGCATCTTTGGATGGAAGTGATGTCTCACAAAAATTTTCAGCGCTATTCATGTAGTCATGTGGATAAACACCTTTTCTTATAACAAAGTCAAGAAGTTCAATGGAAAATGATTGCATGTTTCTCGGAATTGGCTTCTGGAAAGGTTGCTAGAGAATTTATCGATACTACTAGCCATAGATTTAAATGAGTCAATAAATCTAAGATTTACACTTTTAAATACATGTTTCGAAAAGAAATATTTTTTTCTTTCGTGTTGGGAATTAGATCAATTTTATTTTCATCAATGCCAAGATCTGTTATGAATAAATGTGTGTCATAACCAGATAGATTGTGTATAAATACTGGGGTAAAACATGGATTTCCATATGAGAAGTTATAATCCCTAAATTTACCTATAAGATGATCATGATCTCTCACAGAATCACCATTCAAAGGCTTTTCACATATATGACAATGGGTAGCTGTATCATAAACAATTTGTTCTTTCTGAGTTAGTGGCAGCATTGGTTTTTCATTTGTGTATATATCACCAATAGACATTGCTTCTTCCATTAGCATTTTAACGAATACAGTAGATGCATCAGATACTTCATAAGTTACTAGTGGTTTATAGTATCCATGTTCATATTTTATATAGTAATAGAAGCTAATAGGCTCGTGTTTTTGGTATGCTTTCGAGTAGCATTCATCGGGGTTTGGTTGGCAAGTTTCAATTATAGTCAGCACACGTTCAAAATCAGCATATATCACAAACGGAACTCTCAAAGAATGAGTTTTGTTTTTAAATCTTAATGTCATTTTTTCCTTTAGATGGCAGTTTAACTCTAACAACATCGTGATCTCAGCAATTTTGTTTGTCATCTTTTAGCTTACTTACAGAGTAGAGATATTGCGGACATCTATCACATATATATTTTTGTGACTATTATTTGATACTTGTGATACAATAAGTCCTGAAAGACTTTTTATCCAACAGTAGTGGTCGTTCTTTTCGTCTTTGATATAGAGTAGGTTAATATGATTATCGATCTTAATTTTTTTTTGTTTTTAATGATGAAATTATATATTTCTTATCGCCATATTTTTCTTTGTATGCATATTCATTAATAGAAATTCCACTTCTTTTCTCAAAGGTTGGTATGCTGTCCAATTTCATAGGAAATTTCAAACCCTTAAGTACATCATCAAAGTCATTTTTGTAAGCTATGTATTTATTCACTCTTTGGGGGTTTCTTTGTACTTGCAATGCAGATAGAACAGACCACAAAAAACATTTTTGATCATTGCTCTTAACATTAAGTAATGCCTGCCTATCTTTGATTTTTTCTGGGAGATCAACATAAGAACTGCCCTTGAATGGTACATATTTATTTATTTGCACATCTAGTTTAAATATTCTGTTGAGTACCCACTGAGATCACTTTGCTTTGAAAGCCCCCATCTCAGCTATGATTTTTGATATGCTGTTGGCATAATATTCTTCCAGATTAGTCTATTTCAATATAATATAGTTCTTTGTTTTAAAGGAGCTTTCTACATTTTCAATATTCTCACCAATTCCCCTTTTGTACTCAGTGAAGAGTTTCATGTTCACTTTGAGTGATTCAAATGTTTATTAATTAGTCCAGTGACAGTTTCTTTTACATCGTTTAGGAAATGATTTGGGTCTTTGTATGCATTCACATTCTTTACAGCATAAGTCTTGATCCTACTTTGAAATACTGTTTCGATTTCTCCTACATTGAATCTGAGTAAGTACTTATGAATTTTACTTCTCAAGTGACTTCTTATGAGATATGGTTTGTAACAGTGACTACATGTTTTACATTTCACTTGTTTCTCTCGTGCGAACATCTGTTTTTATATTAAATGATGTGACATTTTAAATTTTCCAATGCCTTTGTTGGTTCATGTGATTTATTATGTATTGGTGTAAGACCTTTGTGCAATCTACTTTTAAGATGGCATCTTATGAGAGGTGATTAGTAAAAATTATTATAAGTTTCGCACTTGACATACTTCTCTTGAGGTTTCTTCTACTTTCTTTTCACAAAAATATCTTTCTTGATTTTATATTATTTCCAAACATTACCAGTTGCAATACTCTTTTTCATTGCTATGGTCGTCATCATATTAGACATCAGTTGATTTCTATTTGTGCTCATTTATTATATATAATATTATTATTTTTATGTTATCAAATTTTTTAAACCACTTTTTTTGCAACTATGCTCAAACAAAACTTTTTACGCACATTTTTGCACATGCACTCAAATGCAAAATTTAACACAACTTTTTTTCTAAAGACTACGATCTGACCAAACGCAACTTTTTGAGTCACTTTTTTGTAGTTGTGCTCAAACACAACTTTTTAATCCACTGTTTTGCAACTGCTCCCAAATGCAACTTACGAGTCACTTTTCTGCATTTTTGCCTGAATCATCATTTAATGTTTTGGATCAGAAAATTAAGTGTAATTTTTGTGATTGTTTTCTGATGGTTCGAGTAATTAATTTGCTTTTGTTTTTCTGATCGTCCGAGCATTTAATTTACCGTTGTTTTTCTGATGGTTCGCGTATTTAATTTGCTGTTGTTTTTCTAATGGTCCGAGTATTTAATTTGCTGTTGTTTTTCTGATGGTTCGAGCATTTAATTTGCCGTTGTTTTTTATGGTCCTAGCATTTAATTTACCATTGTTTTTCTGATGGTTCGAACATTTAATTTGCAGTTGTTTTCCTGATGGTACTAGCAAATAATTTACAGTTGTTTTTCTGATGATCTGAGCATTTAAATTACTGTTGGTTTTCTGATGGCTTGAGCATTTACCGTTGTTTTTCTGATAACTGGGGGCTCCTCGGAGCAGCATTTTTATACTACTGATATAGATACTCCAATCTGTGAAAAAAAAATTGCTTCTATGGCTGTTACTTCAACTATGTTTACGAAAATAAAATTAGGATGGGTTATTAAACTTTATTAATTAGTATGTATATATTTTTACTTATAGATGAAGATAACAGACATAACTTTCTATATAACCATTGATCAACTTAGATATTTGGTTATAGATAAATTTTTAACGATAGATCAACTTGAGTGAAAAATAAAAAATTACAGGATGGAAAAGGTTTTAAATTAACGTTGCCACTTCTAACAATCAAACAAATATTAAAAGAAAAATCTGTAAGTGGTTTATATTATGGGGTTTTTTTTTACCATTTTTAATTCCAGTTTAAGTTCCACTTGGTGCTTTAGCCGGTGGAGCTAAATCTATTTACAATTCTGTTGAACAAAAGAGAAAAGATGAAATAAAAAGAACAACAGAGACATAACTTAGCACTAGAAAAAAAGTCAGGAAGGGGTATATATGCAAAATGGGGCAGACCAAAAAAAAATTGAATATTGCACAAAAATAAATATGCTGTGGTAAATTTTGACATTTCATCAAATCTGGGTGTTCATTGGGTTTACTATTTTGAAGAAAATAATGGTGTTTATTATTTTGATTCATTTGGAGGCAATGTTACTACTAACCTAACTAATTAATTCAAAAAGAGAAATGTTTATTACAACAATAATATAATTCAGGATTTTAATTCAGTTATTTGTGGACATTTATGATTGATTGTATTACTCCTTTTTTTGAGATATTTAAGTATGGTCATATAATTTCTTTGCTATTAAATTACTGACATATTTGGTAAACCGTTAATCAAATTTAAAAAAAAACTCTGACATTAATGTTAATGAGTTAAAAACATATGTAGATTCAAAATACAATACTATAGTTTCTGCTTTATGTTCCAACTAAGTAAAGTTTTTATTTATACAACAGATTATGTTTCTCTTCAATATCATAGAATTAATGAAATGGTTGATCCTATGGATGGTAAAGATACAGCCAAAAAATATTTTTGATCGAGAAATAGCAGAAAAATTAAAAATTTAAACGAATCAGTTTTGAATTATTATCATACACTTGTTAACTCAAGAGTCAAAAAATGCAAGGAAGAAAAGTCTAATATATTTTATTTACCTGCAAAGTGGGATAAAAAAGAATACTTTTCACCTTGATAATAATCTAATTTTCTTTAATTTTTGATGGACTCTACTGTTTATAAAATAAATACTGTTAAGCTCAATTTACCTGGTGATACTGCAAATTATTAATAATTCTAAAAAAATGGATTATAATAAGCCTTCAGATCTTAACATAGGTGATATTCTATCTTTAAAATAAGATAAATAATATAGTTAGATATGATGGATTGATGACACAATAGCAATATTCGTGAAATATAAAATTAAATATTGTTTACTATTAAATGGAGAATACTTGGTTTTTGAAGTGTAAGAAAGTTACTAAAAATAATAATATATAAAACAAAAATACTAAAAATGCACGATTAGTTCAGAAAAGTAAATATTTAATATGTAATTGTAATAAATCAACATTTAAAAAAAACCTGATGTAAGAGAAGGCATAATAAATGCATTATATAAAATCTGCACTAAAAATGTTTCCAAGAAGAAAAGTAAAGTACTATCACATGGAATAGATGATCTGTAGCAAATTGATCATATTGAGATGGATACTGGAAATTTAAAAGAAATATCACAAACAATTAATGGATACAAATATATTATGACAATTATTGAAGTTTTTCAAAATATGCATTTGTTATACCTATAAAAGATAAAACTGCTAAAAATGTAGCAAATGCTTCAGAATGCATACTGATAAAAAGAAAACCACATAAGTTACAAAGTGGCAATGAGTCCGAATTTTATAATAAAATATTTAAAGAACATATGCAAAAATATAATGTCAATCACTATTCTACATTCAGTGAACTGAAAGCCAGTGATGTAGAGAGATATTATCTAACAATGAAGAATAAAATGTGGAAAAAATTTGCTTTGAATGACAATTATAAATGGGTAAAAAGTTATATAATTTAGTTAAAGAATACAATACCAAACATTGTACTATCGGCGTGAAACTAATTGAAGTCAATAAAAACAATTTAAGAAAATATTTTGCAAATGTGTTAACTGAACTGAAATGTAAAATTGCGATATTGTCCATGTGAGAAAAATAAACAAATATGTTGTCCTAATTGGACAACAGAATTATTTACTATACTTGAAGTTTTAAATTATGATGTGATAACTTAGAAACTAAAAGACACCAATGGAGATGACATAGAGAGGAGTTTTTATTAATACTACTTTATGAAACCAACTATCCTGATAAATATTTTGTTGAAAAAGTTTTAAAGACCAAAGGTGATAGAATTGATGTAAAATAGTTAGGTTTTGATCAATCAAATAACTCATGGATTAATCAAACATATGTTTTGTGAATTTATATATTTTTCTTTAAGGATCACACTCAAACAGGATCATCAATTGTACAGGATCACAGTCATGCAGGATCATTTATCATACAGGACCATAGTCATGCAGGATCATTATCGTGCAGAATTTCAGCTGTGCAGGATCATTATTGCACACGACTACTACCCCAATGAATATTTCATTGAAAAAGTTTAAAAACAATTAAGGGTCATAAAATTTATGTTTTGATGGTTAGGATTTGATAATTCATGCAAATCCTGCATTACAAAAACATATGTTTTGTGAATTTTTCATAATATACTAAACAAACTCAAAATTAATTATACATTATTATTTTTTGGATATTTATTGGTAACTGGTTTTTTTACCATCTTTCTAATCTAATAATTGTTTTGTTTCCTACCAAGATTTTTCATGGTTTGTGTTGCTTAGTTCTAAGTTGCTTAATAAATCTTCATGCAACATTTTAAATTTATTGTCAGAAATGAAGCAATCTAATACTTTAAATAGTTCTGTATGCAGATTAGATGATAATTCATCATCATTACTTAAAGACACTGGTTCTGGAATAACTGGTTTCAAAAAATAAATTTTTGCTCAATGTTTTTTAGTAAAATTATTGATGTAAACAATTGGCTCATTTATGTTTTTCTTGCTAATTCTGCAAATTACAAGTATTTAAGTTTAATGTAAAACAGATATCTCCCTATTTTTTATCACAAAAATCATTAAACAACTAACGAATTAACTTTTCTGTTTTGTTTACATCATAAACTTTCTTATGAAAACAAATATAAAATTGTGTTAGTTATGAGAAGAATTGAAATTGGAATTTCTGATGTTTAAATTATCAGTTTTCCCAACTTTAAAATTATTAATTGTAGCATTAGATGTTGCAATGTATATATAAAGTCATTCTATGTTTTCTGTTTAAATTTATCATATTCATGTGAAAATGTTCTTGTTTTTCATTTTCTAAGGCGAGTTGTTCATTTGTATGTTTTCTTCTTGAACATGAATAGCAAGTTGTTTGGATATATATTCTATCATTTTTATTTGCTTATCTTTTAACTCAATGGTTTTTTGTAATTTATAAGACCCAAAATTTTCTAATTGAAGAACTTCTTTAGAAACCCATTTTAAAATGATTTAGCTTCTCCTTTTTAGAATATAAAATTAATGAATATAAAACAGATTCTTTAATAAGTATGGAAGATTTTTGGTTTCTTACCAATGGACCCAAATTGGGGTGGTTCAAACTTGCTAAGGTAATTTTTTGTCCTCATTGTAGTCTAATATAATACATACATCTTTCCTCTAAACCAAGGTTCTTTATTCTTGCCTAACACAACAGTTATCTCTTTTTCATTAAAAATTATATTATTTAAATCAAATAATACAACTGATTAATTTTTATATTCTAGCCTTATGTTCTCTAATTTATTGTCTAGAGATTCAGCCATATTGTAAACAATAAGCAGTTATGTAGTAATTAAGTCTTTTTATAGTATTCTTTTTAATATGGAAATAAAAATTGATGTAAACCAGATTGATTAAAAATTTAGTAATATTTTGTATGACTTCATAAGGAATTTAATATTACATTCATAAAACACATTCAGCACCCATTCAACAGCCATTTAGCCATTCAATGTCTGTTTACAGAGCTGTATTTTCTTTAAAAGTTACCAAAGGTTTACAGCTGATACACCATGCCAGGGACATTTCAGGTTTACTGGCTTTTGTACCTTGCCAGTGACCTGTTTATTTTTTGGGTTTACAGATATTTCAATCCTGCCAGTGATCCAATTTTTAATTTTTCCAGACTTATTTAGCCACCTGCACAACTCCAATTTGAGAAACAAAATCGCCTCTCCACTTGACCAGCTGGTTTTTAAAAATATTTTTTAGTGGAGAGGTAATTGGTTATTATATTATTTTTATTTTTATTTTATACTACCACTTCACATATTATGTTGGCACCTTATATCAAATGGGAACACTCAGCTTATACATCTGATATGTTACAAGAATAGCATAGAGAACATTTATTTCTGTAATTTGAGGGTACATTTTATCTGTAATGAAATGTTTTTTATCTTAAATTTTGTATGACTTGGTGATAAATCATAGTGTGTATTGCAGGTGCCTTCACACCACACACTATAAATAATCTGCACAGACCGGGATTTGAACTCACAACCTTTACATTTGAAAGTGGCACATCTTGCCACTGAGCTAAGGAGGCGAGATACAGTACTGTATTGAATGCTACTAGTCACTCAAGTCACTCAAGCCAAGTATGTCACATCTGTGCAATGCCCAACAAGTGCCAAGGTCGGCAAGTGAAGCCATCTGTAACTTGAGAGCAACTTGCTACAGCACCAAGGTAGAAGAGTGAGACAATATTTTTTTTCTTCTCGCTGCAAGCAGCCGACTTTATCCTGTTGTGTGTATATGCCAGCACAGTAAGGAAATATTTCTGCTGTTACAACTAAATGCAATTACAGTAATGGAAGCTTACTTCTCTTGCAACTATATTGCAGCTTTATTTTCTGAAGCAGATAAACAAATTCCTGTACAATTAGTGCTACTATCAGTTACACTTCTATTCGAGACAAAGTTAGTTTATAAAAGTATTTTATAAACTATTATGATTCTTCCCTTCTTTAATGTTTCTACTCATATCTAAAGTGATAAAACCATAGTCTTCATTCCAACAGCATGCACAATTCTCATTAAATTTCTCATAAGTCATATCCCCATCAACAAAATCATTATAAAAATCTTTCAAAATTGGTTAATCTTGTCTAAATATACAAAAAAATTGCATTATTCCTTACTAATTGATAAAGTACTTTTGAATAAGCCTGAGCCAAATAAAATACATCAGCATTTTTATTCCTTCCCATAGTAAAGTACTCTTGAATAATATCTTGATTTTCTACGATGACATCAACTAAAATAACTAGAGAATTATTTTCACACTGATCTAGTGTAATCATTTCATCATTGCTATTTAAAAAATAATCCATCGTTTCATTAAATGTGTTGGCTATCACTTCAAAGACATTTTGTAACAGAATATATTTTGGTTGATTTAAACTTTCTGAACAAACATATGGTTTAATGAAATTTAACCAACCATTCTTATATTGAAATTTATAATCAAATTAGTTTTCGCACAATTACTGGGCCCGACGATAATGGCTCTCATATTGTCAAGCAAACGTTTGCCAATATTTTGATTTTTAGCATTTCCTTCAGAGATTAAAATAGCAATACCCCAATCGAATTTTTTCATTTATAACAGTATTTATATAATGGTTAATAAAGTATTTAAATTAGTAAATAATAGTTCCCATCCAAAGAAAAAACTTCATTATATCATACATAAAATATATTCAATTGCTTTAATTCGTTTTCATAAGAAATTTGTAGCTCCTATTATTAACAATAGCATTACATTGTTTGATAACAATGAAGTTAAAATAAACTATAAACTCAATTGAACGATTTTCAATTAATAACATTGAACTAACATCACATATTGTGAAAAATAGAATATCTATTAATTCTAAGTTTGATATTAAATTTGATGATCGACCATATAATATTCTTGGTTATGAAAGGAATATACTTATTGAAAAATACAAAGTTGTTGTAGATTGTAAATTCCCTAATTTTGTTCCATCTAAAACAATAAATTTCCATAGTAACTTGGCATATGGAATGTTTATAAAATATGTTGAATCTTATAATTTAGAAACAGATATAATTGCTAGTTTTCCACCAAAAATTATGTTGGTTTTAGAGATTCTATTGTTCATGAGCCCTGTTTAATTATATTGTTTATTATTTTAGGGATTAAAATGGTAAACTGATTGATTTTGATTAGAGATGTCAAGATTGATTCCACGATTCCTCGATACCCGCAATTCTTGAAGAATCGTATAATCGAGTCGGAAGTCCAAGAATCGAAGCATTAAAAACGAATTACTACAAATACATAACCTGAGACTACGGGCACAATTTCAGGTAAATCGTGATAAAACGAAATAACATCGAAACACAAGTTAAAAAGCAAAGTAACACAAAATAAGACAAATGCGCCATACATCGTGAAATTAACTTTCTCTACAAGAAATGAACTATTCTCCCATTTTATATACACGAATTTACTTCAGCACTGTAAAAACCTAGAGCCGATCAAGTCTCGGGAATATTGAGAAATTCTCAAGATGAAAAAATTCTCAATTTTGTCTCGAGGCAATTTTTTAAATTCTAAAATAATAGTTCTGCTTGCAACAATGCACGTAAATATGTTAGGTAATTTTATAATGAAACGAAATGTAAACATTCCAACGATTACACAAACAGTATAACATGTAGTTCGAGATAAGCTGCAGTAGTTTGACAACAAACTGCCTTCAAGTGCTAGTAACAATTGTGCAAAGTGAATACTCACAACTATAATGTATGCAGTAATCTATGATCGAGGGATCACTTGTTTACATTGATACACATGTGTGAAATGAAAGTGTGATAATAAAGTCATACATTAAAGGAACGGTTTTCATAAAATATCAAGTCTCATAAATTTTGGAAGATGCTGCAGCCGATTTAAAAGACTGTAAAATGTCTATCATTAGGACAATTTATGTAAAAATAAAAATGCAGAGTGTAAAGTGCGCAAGAAATTAATTCAAACACACATGTGAACTAGCTTGAGAAAACTTTTTTTTTATAATTTAGGTATAATATTGATACTATGTGTTTAATGCTTGTCTAGAGTATGTATGTATCTACTAATTTCCATTGCAATAAAATTTATTAGAGTGAATAATATTTTTTTTACACTTCTTTGCATTTCCAGAAAATTTGTTTGCAAACTTACCAAAATTATACTTTATTTTTAAATTTGAGTATTTTAAATTCTTACTGCTTCAAAAATATTAACTATAATTGCTTTTCAATAAGTGCCTATCTTGCAAACTTTTTAATAATTTCATATGTTGGTGAACATTCATCTAGGCAAGTGAGGTTTTCAAATAGTTTCGAATAAACTATGTGTACGATATATATATATAAATATATATATAGATCAAGAGAGAGAGACAGTATGAGGCATAGTATGGGTATTATTGAAAACATGCATAGATATATATTGAAAACATACATACATATGTAGGTATGTTTTATATATTTCCTCATACTATGCTTTCCTATACATGATTCAGTTCTGTAAAGTAATTGTCTATAATAAAAGCTATCGCAATTTTTGGAATCGAGAATCGATAGTGGTATCTGCATCGAGATCAAGAATCGAAGAAAAGTGGAATCGTTACATCCCTAATTTTGATAGTTCTGATATAAAATTTCTTTGGAAATCAAAGATGTTTAAGATTCTATGTTTTTACATCCATATGGTAATGTATCTATGTAATTTTGTAGTTTAATCCTTTTGTTTTCACGAGGACTTAATGTTATTTGATTAATTTCTACTGAATATATTTCACACTTTACACTTCTTATTAAATTCATTGCTCTCTATTCTATGTTATCATTAAACAAACATTTCTTATAGTAGTCTAATGTAATTTTCTTGCTAATGACACACTTCCTTACACCTGCACATTTTTGTTTTCTTTATCCCGAACTCTATATCAGTACATTTTTTTTTTCATAAATTAACAAATTCTTTTATTATTTTGCCATTACATTCATCTTTCATTTTGCCTAAACCATTTTTATAAATTTGAGGCACATTATATATATTGTTGTTTGGAAAATCATTTGTATAAAATTTATCTAACATTTACATCATATCTTTGTAAAAATCTTCTGTTTTTAGGTAATAGAAGTACGAATTGGTATCTTGGTAGTATAATTCAATTTTATCACCATATTTTGTTCTCATTATTTTATAATGGAAATCATACATCAATTTTTTTGTTATGTCTAAAATTGTCATGCTAATATAAATAGGCTTATTAAATTTTACATTTGTCTTGTTCATATGTAAAGCTGCAAGATTTTCATTAAATATAGTATTTGTTAAAAATGTGGTCTTAATATTAATTTTTACCTTTTTCTGCATCTGATGTTACTCTTATATCTACTCTGTGGCTTATATTTTCCATTGTTTTACTGAACACAGAATTATTTATCAGTTTGAAAAATTATTTTGGAAGTCATTTTTGGCGTTAGTATCTCTGTATTCAAATGTATATACTTTTTCAGCCAATCGGACTGATCAATGTCAATATTCTAAGTATTTTAGTAAGATTTAATCCAATATTTATCCACTGTTTCAAATCACGATAGTGTAGTACATATTTTTGTCCATTAAGTAAAGTTGTTAACAATTTTGATTGATTTGCTCCTGAAACTACCTCATTTTCTGGGGAAAATGGAAGATCTTTATGTAATTTATGCATTTCTTATGGATATTCTAAATCAACTTCTAATATATCATCATAATTAGAATCATCCTCCAAAACTAATATTTTTTCACTCCAGTAATTTAAATCAAATAATGTATAATAAACCCATTCGAAACCACTACATGGTAAACATTGAGACATCGCCCATCCATAAAGATTATTTGAATTGCTTACAACATAGTGATATTCCCCTCTAATTCCTTTTTCTATAATCATAATTATGTAATAAATCTAATGATTGTTCTGTAATTTTTAACATTGTTACCCATGATAATCCTGGTGCAGTAAAATATCATGCTGGATCTAATTAATATGCTTTTATACACGTATTTATACAATTTCCGAATATATCCACTAATAGTAATACATTGCTTTTTAAGTATAAATCGTGATGTTCACCAATATTTTTTATATTAAATTGATTCCATACACATTTTGTGTGTTCATAATCATCGCCAGTTGTATCAGATTCGTTTAATTTGTTGTAAAATTCAATCTTTTGTGGAAGTTCTGTCTCTTCAAATTTCTTCCAACTATTTATATAATCATATGGATAAGCCCCTTTTCTAGTCACTAAATCAACTTGATCGTTTGGAAAATGTTTTCATATGTTTTTCATTTGATTTTTGGTTAAATTAGATGATAATTTATCTAAACTACTTTCCATAAATTTAAATGTGTCTATAAATCTCGTCTTCAAATTGTCTGTTTCTTTCTCAAAAGTAACAAATTTTTCTTCATTATTTGCAATTAAATCTATATTTTTTTCCTTGTATATTAACTCTTTAATACATAAATGAGCATCATACCCAGCTAATTTATGGAAATAAATTGGTACAAAGTTGGGTAATTTGAATTGTAGATTAAAATTAGAAGAAAAAAAAGGATTAATGAATTTTCCACTTATGTGTTCATAATGATGTTCATTTTTATTGTCCTTTGTATATCCACATTCACATACAGTACCCTTTATTATTTACTATGTAATATTTATTTTTGTCTTTTGGTAGTGGATGCATTGGTTCAATTTGTGAATATGATTCCCCAATTTCTTCTATTACTTTCTTCATTAATTATAGGAACTTTTTATGTGCATTTGGGCCTTGTTACACTATTGGATGTGTATAATCACTATAACTAGATACAATATAATAGCAAAAACCAGATGCTTCATGTAATTTTATTTCATAGTATTTGATTTGTCATTCGACTTTAAATCAATGTTATTTATTTTTTCATCATTAAATTTTTATATTTCTGAAATTATTTCTTTATGAAGACCATTATCGATATCATCATCTGTTAAAATTGTATATATTTTGATTAGTTTAAATTTACATATTTATTTTGGATTTGTTTTAGTTTTTGATAGTTTATTTATAATTGATTCAAAATCTGCATATATAGCAAAAGGAAATTTCGTTGTATGTTTGCAATTTTTTTAATTTATTTTCTCGCCTTTAAATGATAGAGCGATATTTTTTTTTGCTTAATTTTTAGAACAATCTTCTGTGCGTGTATTTCATTTCTCTTGTGATGTAAAGAATTGAAGACACATATCGCATATATAAGTTCTACCATTATGTTTTTTTTGTGCAGAAAGCAGCTTCGAAAAATCTTTTATCCGACAGTAATGTGAGTTTTTATCATCTTTGAAATAAAGTAAATTTATGTGATTAACTTTTTTATGATTTGTAAATTTTAATGTATATAAATTAACCCAATCATCTAAAGAGTATGAATTTATAGATATATCAATTTGCTTTTCTATTTTTGGTATATCATCAATTTTTATTGGATATTCATATTTATCTATTACTTTATCGATATCAAGCCCCACATTTTTATATTTAGTAACTCTTTGAGGATCTTTATCTGCTGGAAACAGTGCTGATTTTATTGCCCAAAGAAAACATTTTTGATCATCACTTTTTTACATTAATACATGATTTTTTTCTTAATCCCTTCTGGTAATTCTACATACGATGCACCATTTAATGGATTATACCTATTCATTTCTACCTGTATTCCAATTCTTCTATCCAAAGTCCATTCAGTACCTCTTCTTTGTCATTCTGATAATTGTGTAATTATTCCCTGATTTATAATTTTATAAACCCTGTTAATTTCTCCTATTTTTAATATTGTATGATTAGATGACTGAAATGTGAATAATTTTACTTTATTATTTTCTTGCTTACGATAGTTGGTATATAATTTAATATTTGTTTTATCCCTCAAAATGTTCTAAGATGATAACATATAATCTCAAACAGCTTATTTTTTACTGATCCTAAAAACTGATTAGATTGTACTAATTTAAAGACATTTTCAATGTTATATGTTGATATCCTACATTTAAAAGCAGTATTAAATCGGTAATTTTTATTGCTTAATCTATTTATTTTGTTTACGAATACATTAGTAGAGAATGGGAACATACCTTTTAAATTCTTTTTATCTTCTTTGTTATCCATTGTTATCTGCTTACTTTTATTTCTGGGCTTTATAAATGCATTATTACAGAATGGAAATATTTCTTTTAATTCATTACGAGTATGGTAAATTTGCAAAATTTCTTTTTTTTTATGTTCATTTATAATAAATGTTATAATAATTGAAATTAAATTAGCTTTGCATAAATTGTACCAATTTCTAATTTTAAAATCTCTATGTATAACTCTCAACTCTCTCACTCTCATAATGCTCAACTCGATGGTTAGATTGTTCTCTGACATTATAACTTTATTTATGAGAAAAGATTTAATAAGAAAACATAATATAAATATAATGGGATAAGATCGAAAAAAGTATTTAAATTATTGGGAAATCGTATTTAACTTATTGTTATGATGATATTTCTTATTAAATCATTTCTTGCATATTGTTGTAAGTTTGTATTTAGTAGTTTCATGAAGAGAAAATGAAATTATAGGTTTATTCTCATTACACACTGTGCATGTCTTTGTTGGATAATGATCATGTTGAATTTAATTTAGAATATCTAATGCCGTTTTGAGTGATTTACTATTTTTATGCTTTTCAAGCTGTAGATTATAAGTATATTTTCCACACTCACATAGCACAATCTCCTTTTAAACTCATAATGAGTTCTACTATGTTCACTAAAACAAGTGTTACATTTTATTGTAAGTTTGTCTAAAGTGCTTTATGAGGATAAAATGAATCAATAGATTTATTCGCATTACATTCTACACATGTCTTAGTTAAGTAATCACCATGTCGAATTTAATTTGTATTGTGTGATTTGGTATTTTTATGCTTTTTAATATATAGACTACAAACATATTTTCCACATTCGCATAGTATGTTCTCCGTTTTCCTAGCGTATTCTCTACAACATATTTTGCAGGTGTTAATATGCTTATATTTTGTGTGGTTATGTGATGGAAAACAATCAATGTTTAATACTTCATCACATTTCTTACATTGCTTAGACATGGTATTATTTTTCATTTCAAGCATCATTTCCATTTTATTATAAGAAAATTAATTTATAAAGAAATTTTTCTTTATATTATTTTCTTATAAATAAACAAAAATGGAATTACTTCTCAAGAAGTTAAACAATTCATATGAATTGACTAAACTACATGATCTCGAAATTCATATATTTAATGCTGCTACAGAATTTCAGCTTTATTGAATCTAAGTTTGGTAAAATAAATAATTGTATTCTAGATGTAAAGTTTAAAATTACTTTACCAGATCGCTATGTTAACATGTTTGATAAGAATGCTTTAAAAGTAATAAATGAGGTACAAGTTTTTATAATGTATAAAGGTTTAACAGAACTGAAGAATGGAAAATGTGTATATGATATTAAATTCTCTAAAAATGTATAAATTTCCTTTAATTCGAATCTATCAACTATCGTCTTTTAATATTTCATTTTAGTTTACTTGAATTTACATGATTTTGGCTTAAATTTGATTGATTTAGATTGCTCGTTTGATAAATTAGCATTTCTACAAAACAAGAAAAAGTTGCTTGAATTCGTTAAAATGACTTGATTTTGACTTAAATTTTGCAGTTTCTTAAATTGGCACAAATCCTGCATGGCCCTTTGTGAAGAAAAAAAAATTGCTTGTTTTTAGCTCAAAATTACATGATTTTGGATTAAATTTGCTTGATTTTGGGTATCAAAAATTGAGGCTTTTAGAAACAAGAAAAAGTAGCGTGAAATTGAGAAAATTACTCAATTTTAGCTTTTATTTGATTGATTTTGAACGTTTTTTCATCGAATTTCAGTTTTTGACTTTTTTATTTATTTATGTACTTTCGTTAAAAATAGCAGGAAATAGTCATGTTAGTTATTTCCTGTAATTTTAGTGTAAATTGTCGTCGATTTAAAAGTGAGGTGCGCTACCTCTCTCCTTTATCATCTACTGCGTACCAGCAGTTTTTCTTAGCTTACTGGCGGCGCGTCTCTGAAGAGAAGACATTTTCTCACTTGACTAGCCAATAAGAATTCGGTTACTTCGATACTGTACGTCTGCGATTCGCGGGCAGACACCTGCGTAGCATCTCAATCGTCCAATCACGAAGGTGGATCTGAGCTTAGGTGTTATGAAGTGAAATCGGACGCGAGACCTTTTCGCGAAATGCGGGTGTCGCTGGTAATATGTTGTGAGTACCGTTGAATGAAAAGTAAGGCAGGTAAAACTGCAAGTACTATGATATGGAACGAGAGGAAAGAAATATTACAAAATGCAATATCGCTCCCGCACTTCTCAGCCTCAGACTCGGGAAAAAATAGTTGCGGTTGACTAAGCAGTTGAGGACATTTGAACGATGTTGTGTAGTGACACGGCTTGAGGCCGTTCGGCCGGTGCGGCGAATAAGTCGTCGTGTGCTCCGTGCCGTGATGCACAATTTAAATGTCTTGAACCAAACAAAAGTATAAAAAATCAATTATGTTTCACAAAGTGCCGCTTAACTTTATAAATAGTCGCAAAACATTTTCATTCTTTCAATAATTATTTTCATCCAAACAATTTTGAGTTCAAGTAAGGGTGTTCGTATAAATGCATTCTATAATTCACGTCTTGCACCGATATGTATTAATAAACCCGTGGCAATTGCCGTAATAAAGTTTGAGTTTAAGTAATACGTGGTTTATACCCATTCATTTTAACTGAAAATCCAATTTTTTTTAAGGCGAAAAAATGAATTATCGAAATGAATCGCACCCATTTAAATTAAATTTGAATCTGTGGGGGAAAAAAAAGCATGTTTAGTTACTTAATCATGCAGTGAGAAATCGACAATTAGTACTTCTGAGGATACAAGTATCTTTTATAAAAAAAGTTTTCGTCTCTGTGTCTTCGTTTTTTAAGCAACGTTAATGTTCGCAATTGAAGTCGAAATATTTTCAGCAGGTTGCATGTTACTGTGCAAAAGAAGGGGAGGTGGGTAAACCGGATATGAGAAACACAGACAATTTTATTTATGTTGTAGAACGTAATTACTACGATATCTCTGTTGTAAGCAGGTACTTCATTAATCATTTCTATTACTTAAAAATACTGCAATAACACTGTCGATACCGACAGGCCAATTCCACGACATATTTTTGTAAAAAAAAAATTCTTGTCTTATCGTGAAGTTATGAGTGTTCCAGTATCACAGGACTGTTATAGCTACTGCTGTTTATGTCACGTTCGCCTGCTAAAACAGCAACGCTCCAAAATGCGCATACTTGTACATATTCCAGTTTTATGTGTTTTATCTGTACCAGAAAATTGCAAAATATTTATTAAATGTTTAGAAACTTTAGTGTTATAAAATACCGTTGTAGTAAAATTGATTAACAGCAGAAAAGGCCAAGTGGTCTTTATGGGTTGCACCCACACATGAACATAAATACACACCCAGATATAGACCGTTCACGGTAAAAAGAGCACTTTTGAAATATCGCTCAAGATCTACTTGTATGCACCTTGTGTATTTTTCGCCTGATGTAAAATTTAAATTGCAATGGGCCTTATCACTTTATTCATGCGTCGGTCAGGGGAACCTTTGAAATTATTGGAAATGAAAATATTGTACAAATCTGGTAATTTTTATACTTCGATGCATAAAAAAGCCAGAAAGCGAAAAATAATAATTTAAGTTATCACAAATGGTTACCAAACACTTTTTGATTTGACGTTAAGATATGGAACTACTTTCCATCCATCGTTACCAGCTTTACTGGGTACATGTCGCTCAGTGCGCCCGTTAAAATATATGAAGTTAGGAGCAGTGGCTTTTTTATAAGGTTGATTTCAACAGTGCTCACTTTATCAAGGACAGCCTTTACACACATCTATACACACAGTGTTCAGACGAGAATAATATAATGTCAATGTTATTATATATTGTTGACATATTAACATTCGCATTCTAGGTTAACTCCGTAATGGTCACACTAGTTTATTTCAGCTTCGGACAAGGATATTTTTAGGATACCTATAAAAATTGTATTAGTAATTTGGCGCGCTCTGTATTACGCCGTAAATATTAGTATTGTCTTTCACATTTTGCTTTATAAAACTATGCGTGATAATGGGATGAACACACGGGATGCACTTAATTATCTTAATTACACTTTTAAGGTCCCGTTTTAATTGCTAGTAAATGCTGTCGTGTATCAGGTTGGTCAATTAAAAAAGCGCTGAAAATTATTCACTATTGATTTATTATTCGTTATTTGAATACAAAGCCTTCGTAGCTGTCGATAATGTCTGCATCAACATCAGCTTACTTAATAAGCGCTAAGTACACAGCCATTCACTGACAAACGTTAGGCCAACTGCAGTGTTCTCACGCCAAAGCAGTTCAGTTTAAATCCGTATCAGCGAAATTTCGCTGGGAATCAAGATCAGCTGAATGTTTCACGAAATATTTAAAACCCATATTTTTACATGTGGTGCTATTCTACAAAATGGCGAAAAGGAGAGGGCCTGTGTAAAGATATTTCATGTTTGTAATAGATACTGCCAGTGAACAAAATAAATTGACATTTTTTTGCGTGGTTCATACTTATAGTGTACTAATCTAAATTTATGTTTGGTTACCTCTTTAAAAATAAGTTTCTGACCCACTTAAAACATAAATTTACTGCCCGACCATAGTACTACTAGGTTGAAAATTTTGATAGGAATCAATATATTACTTATCGATGTGAGATTAGAACCGTGTTCTTATTTGATGCTATTTTATAAAATGGTGGTCAAATATTTAGTTCTCACACATATGATGGTTGTAATGGACACTGTAAACATACAAAGTGAAGTAAAAAATGTTTACATGATTTCCTATGTATTAATGTAATTTTTATACGATGTAAAATACCGACATTTTGAAAATAAATGTTTGACTTATTTGCACAACCCATTTTCATGGCCTGCCGTCGTACTACATGTCCAATCCGGCCCACACGTGGGTCCCTCAGGGAGTAACCAAATTCAAATGGAAAATACATCGTTTGACGCATGTAACTTGGTAGGGGGGTATTTCTAGACTCGTGTTCCTATAAAAAAGTTTTTTCTTGGCGTGTCCTACCACCCTTTAAAATCATGCCCAACAGTTTCCGAATACCCAGAATATATATATATATATATATATATATATATATATATATATATATTGGCAGAAGTGCAAGTATATATATATATATATATATATATATATATATATATATATATATATATATATATATATATATATATATATTCTGGGTATTCGGAAACTGTTGGTAAGGTACACTAAGGTAAATATTGTCTTATATATATATATATACACTTGCACTTCTGCCAATAATATATATATATATATATATATATATATATATATATATATATATATATATATATATATATATATAGACAATATTTACCTTAGTGTAGTAACATGACTCAAATACATTTTAAATCACCAACTTTCCTAAGTCAGTGGTTAGTCTATCACTCACAAGTGGGCAGCAGGTCACTGAAGGACCAACTTTCCGATGTGGGAGTAAACATCAATTACTTACATAACAAATAAAACAGTAACCAAGATAGAAATATTTAGGGGAAGATGTGAACCTGCTTACGAATCAACAGATTTTCCCGTGTGACTGTCAGTATCGTCTAACTCGACCTCAAACTTCGCAGCATGTTCGAACCCTTCCTGACATTGCAGTGCACAATGTGACAAGCGGTCTCGTCAAGCCTGTCCTAGTCTTCGACGACAGTAGTCCGAACTTCGTCCAGTTGCAGGACGGGGCCCATCTACCGGCGCATTGCACAATTAACTGATTTCCAAGTATCATGGTCGTTCTCGAAAAATTATAATCAAGAATAAACGATTTGTAAATAAAAGCAGTAAAGAAAGAATTCAAATTAAAGAAAAAAATCTGTTACCAATATAACTTATTGGTTTACTTTCCTTTACGTATGTATGCGAGTGAATTTGATGAAGTACGCCTTTTACTAGAACTGATAGGAAACTAATATGCGAGTTTGAAATAACATATTGATGTTGCTATCAATCTGAAAATAAGTGTTACCTTCTCTTAAAACTTATAAATTTACTTGGCTTACTGTAATAGCACTTGTTTTCCAAAGTTTAGTGAGAATCAGTTGATTGTTTTCCAAGATATCCCATAAAACTGCAAATATGTTACAAAATGGTGGAAAAAGTGTGTCTGTGTGAACATGTGTTTGTAATATAAATAAGAGTTTGGTTAAACTTGGTTGCAAAGTTTCGTAGATATTGTTTAGGAATGAAAAATTGACATACAGCCGTCATTTTGAAGATCGGAGTCTGGCTTACTGTAATATATCAGTTTACATGGAGCATCGTATAGTATTTCTTGTTTGTCCGTATTATATTTTTTTCTTCCAAAAATCCGTCACACAAAAATTAATTTTTTCGTGTGGCACTATCAAACAAAATATCAGACAGGCCGCACTGTATCAGCTCATTTGATGCTTGTAGTTCAAACTTTCAGAAGACCAATTTGACGGGAATATATTGGCTATTTTCCGGTACATGATGCAAAAGCTTAATTTTTTTAAATATATATTGCTATCTTCCAGAACGACAAACCAATAAAAAAAATACCTCCGTAATTTATATATTTGCATGACTACCTTTAAAAATACGAAATTTGATGAAAATTGGTTGAATGGTTCCTGAATTATGAAGTAGCGCATTAAATTTAAAAAAAAATGGTGACCATTTTGAAAATAAGCACACGTAATGTTAGAAAACTATAAAAGTCGAATGACCTAAATGTTACATGTGTATCGATTTTTTAAATTCGGTTTATGGATACTAAAGTAATTAGAAGACACTTCCCATATATTCACATGTTTGCATAAGCCTATATTTGGTAGGAACGAAGACTTTAATTTATGTTGCATAAAAACGGTCACTAACAGTCCAAGTTTAGCGAACGTGATGTAAATTTTATACTCAACAAAGAGCAGTTTATTAATTTGTAGAACTTCGCATGTGCCTGGCATGTTGACTGCGTTGTCATTCGGCAGTTCCATTGACCAGAGAATTTGTCTTTCAGAGTAGTTAAAACTTAATTTTATTTTTTCTGCTGTGGCTGTAAACTGTAATGTAACACGAAAACATTTAATCGATTTTGCCCCGAAGGCAATGTATAAACAGAAAATGCAATAGTTCTCTATGAGAAACATTATGTGTTGAACTGAGCATTAGTTACAAATACAATTATTTGCGAAACATATATTGGTCATCCTGAAGGTTCCATCGTAGGGTCACGTAAATGGGTACATGGTAGTGCGTACACAGAAAAGATCAACATATTGCACCACGCCAAGCTTGTACTGCAGGGTACCAACTCTTGTACGATGCGCTTAGTATGATGTTGGACCACCTGTAGCACGGATATAGGCGGCGATATGGTCGGGAATTGAGGCGTACAGATGTTGGATGTTCTCCTGAGGACGACCCTGCCGCAGATGGTGCAACTGACCCTGCAAACCCACCGTAGTTGAAGCTGGCCGAAGTTGCCGTCCAATCTGGTTCCTAACATTCCTTATAGGCGATAACTCTGGGAAGCTTGCTGACCAAGATAGCATGTTTACATCATGAAGGCAGGCCAGAGATACCAGTGCTGTGTGAGGCCGGGAATTATCCTGCTGGAAAATAGGCCTGTCAAGCTGCACCAGGAAGATGAACGCACGTGGTCGCAGAATTTCCTGAACCTGTCGCCGCGCCTTCGGGGTTCCTTCAATTATCACCAATGGGGAGCATCAATCGTAGGAAATTCCACCCCACACCATGGCACCACTCGTTGGAGCGGTGTGCCGCTGTACAATGAAGTTTGGATCATGGCTCTGAACAGGACATTTTCAGACTCTAATTCGGCGGTCGTCTATATCCAGACATAACCGTGATTCGACACTTAACGCCACTCGTCGCCAATCCACAAGCTGCGGTGGTGTCCGTTCCCAGCAGAAGGTCATACGTGCTCGACGATGCTCAGGTCGTAATGGTGGACGTAAGGGACGCCGCGACGGCAGATCCCAGGCTCTACTAGCCACTTGGATGTGCTATTGGTCGATACAGACATATCCCCAGCCACCGTGACATGTCCCTGGATCGTGCATAGCGACGCCCGTGGAGTGTTTAAAGCTGTCGCACGATGGAACGATCCTCCTGCTGGTGGTCCATCGTGGTCGACCCGAGCCTTCTCGGCGGGTGTATATGTTCCCTCCTCTTTCCACTGCGTCCAACACCGACTCACAGTGTGGGCAGAACTGCTCAAGTGATGAACAATGAGCCGAAACGTCCAACCTGTCTCTCGGGAGGCCGACGATGCGGCCTCTCTTAAACTCATCCAGCTGGGCAAATAAATGCTTGTCGAATGGGCTGTCGGGGCAGGCTGCGTGTTTACTGAACTTGGCTTTGTGGCCCACACTGCTAGCACTGCTACAAAGACTTTATTCGGTGTCTTGCAGCTATGAATAATGGAGGTACATTTATTCTCCCTAGAGGTACATCCACGCAAGCAAACCGCATTAAACGCAGATGGGACACATGTCAGGTTATGACGATACTGTGTTGCGACTTTCATTGTACTCACGCAATTCGTTCGTGGTGATTATTATTTTTACAAATGAATGCATTTCACTTGTTAAATATCATTTAGTATATTAAGTCTAATTTCGCTGTTCTTAAGTGTAGTGTTTATTTCCGGCGATATCATAACAAAGATACCTTTGCCTTCTTCCCCATGCATCCTTAATTTTTTAATAAAAGGCCGTACTGAGAAATGAGGACCTTCCCGCAGTTACTAACCAGACGATCGTGTTACCTCGAAAACTGCCTACAAAAATATGACGACGACGTATGAACAGAAATTTAACAAGTGTTGCCAGTGTACTAAGAATATCTCTCCCGTAATTTGTTTCAATATTAAATTGTTAAACTAAATATGTTGAAACCAATATTTAAATTTTTTAAAGCTCTTTTTAGCCAAAATCCATGGTTTTCGGCAGTAATTTAAATATAATAAATACTGTAATTAATGATAAAAGATATTAAAAATTAAATAAGATATGACTTTTTGAAGTGTTAGATTAGTCAGGCTGGAAGTGTGCCCGGAAACATTGATTCACATCACTGAGTAAAATTCCAAGACGTTGCGGAAACACAATACGCAGAAATCGGTTCCGAGTTAGAAGCGAAGTCGATGCAACATGAAATGCTGGGGAAAACACATTACCTCCAGACAGGAAAGTTCCCGTAAGCCCTCTGAAAGCTCGCGGGAGAGACACGCGAAAGGCAAAACGGAGCGATGGGAAATGTAGGAAAATGAGCCAGTTGGTATTCCGTGACGCAAAGGGCAGCCCACCGGATTCCAGCACATGGGCTTATGTTTGCAGACTGACCACTGCACAAAAAAAAATAATGCCGACGAACGGAAGCACTGACAAAGTGATGTAGAGGATTAGTTAGCGCTCCAGTGTAAAACTTAAAACTCTGTGTGATGACCGTTTTTTTTCCAAACCGAGAGAAAGATAATGGCATACAACATACAGCATGTAAACAATTTTCAGTAACCGAGAACGCATTGTCTGAAAACCTAAAATTCAGAATTATTTCACATCAAAACGTTAGAAATTTCTTGAATATGAAGAAATAATAATCGAATACAGATTTGTTAAAATTTGACTGCGCTACAAATCTGCAAACTATGACTTGCAGGAGATATGGAAAAAGGGGTGGTGGGGGGGGGTAGGTAACCAGAGAACGTATAGCGGTATCCTTCCTACTAGCTGATGGAAAAATATTAACTCCTTCAAAACGTCCAGCAATGCGACGGGAAATTAGTTTTAAAAATTCAAATCATGAAATAATATAAAATCTATGTGGTGTCAATATTGAGATAGCTAACGCGCTAGATGTGTATCTACTGTTTTCGACAGAAGTAATTGGCTATGAAAATATGAAGGGCATGAGCGAAAAGTTGTCACCAAGGACAAAGTTTTCTGTTATTTTCTACATAATGTGGCAGGCTCGAATCATATCGGTTATTCTCTCCATCCCCCCACCCTCCCATCACGGTCGGGATCTGTATAATGATTGCATGAATCATCAGTGACGTCACTCTTCCTAATGACATTGCTCAAGTTCGTAGATATATGTCGTGGAGTATAGCATCGCACCTATTCACTTAGAAAATATATGGTACCACGTTATTACAGTACAATAATTCGGAAGATTGGGATCAGACCATAGTTATTATGATGGATATGTAAAAGTAGGGGGCATGGGTTTGTTCTAGACCACTTTGATCCTTATGGATATGGAACATAAGGTTTGATGCACTTTTTGGAGGATCACAGAGTGCCACATTTCCCCCCCCCCCCCCCCATTTTTCCATTATCCACCCTGCCACACAGTGGTCTATTTGCTGGTGTTAAATGGACAGAAAATGTAAAATCTTAATTTCCAGAGAAATATTTTATTAAACAGATGCGTATTCTGAATGAATCAGCGCTTCCTAATATACACAGACGGCTTGGCCAGAGTAGCGAGATAAGAGAGCAGGAGGCCACAAAAGTTACTGCGCCCCGAATCCAATTAGTCGCTTGGGAGTGTTCGAGGATAGTCGCCGTATGTACGCCTATTTCATAAGTAAGCGCTTTATCCAAGTCGAACAAATTTTGTACATATTAGGAAAACAGCATTCGAAGGTATGTAAGAAGCAGTTATTTAATTTTTTATTTCAAATTAGTAGTCGTGAGCATAATCGAACTCACACCGAGTGGCTTTTTATAATTATGAGATACTTTTTATTTCATTCAGAGTTTCAAAAAAAGTTTCACCAGATTCCACAATAAATTTATATGTAGATTAATCGTCATTTTACTGGGAATAAAATAGTGTCCAAAACTTCGTCGCCGGGTCCCGTTCATTAAAATGGCATTAATATTTAGAGGCTGAGTTGACCTTCCCGCTTTAACAAGGCACATATTGGACTACAAAGACATCCAGATGATTATATCTGCAACATAACAGTTTTAGAATGTATTCAGAAGAAGGCAGGATAACATACGACAATACAGTTTTTAGGCTGTTTTAAATACAAAAAAAAAAAATTATCTTAGTGTTTGGCTGTGTGTATGGGTTTGAGTCTCATTCTCCCTTCACCCAACATTGCCAACTTTTGAACTCTTGCACTAATTTTCTTCAAATTTCTTAACTTAATAAAACTAAATGGCACTTATGTACTATTCAACCAGATCGAGTGAATATTTTGAAAATGGTGAATTCTATGTTTTTTGGGTGTTGTGGCATATGAGTGGATACATATAACATATTTCACTAAAACTTGGCATGCAAGCATAACCTGATCTGAATATTTATTTTACTCTCATTGAATAAATGTTCTGTCCACTATTTTGTAAAGTAGTGCTGTGTGTTTGTGTGAGTATATATATATATATATATATATATATATATATATATATATATATATATATATATATATATATATACACATACATACATACATACACAGTGGGTTCACTCCATATTTGGATATTTGGTAAGCACATACAGTAGTGATATAACAGGCCACCATTAAATATAAGGTTTTGATGACTGTTCTGATCAAGGGTGCAAGACCAGTGCTGATGCCCTATCTGGCCATGAAATCAAAACAGGTCTAAGTGTTGCTAATCGGAAGTTATCGTGGAACGAAAATTCCCATTTTTCTTCCGAATTTCCCAAAAAAAAAGTTGCTTGAAAGGTAACCAGTTGAGTAGGTGAATTTTTTCCCAGGTTGTATTTTTATGATCGTTATACCATAACAAAGATGCAGTAAAAATCTCATAGCTGTAGGGCTAGCCGTTTTCCAGAAAAATAAGGAGTCTGAGAAGCAGGTTTTTTAGCCCTGTTTTAAAAACGAAAAAAAAAATTCTATCTCGAAAAGTATTACAGTTAGAGTGGTAAAAATTTTTCCGGAAAACCCGTAATTTGATGACCAATAACATCATGTATAAACATTGACTGAAATGCATTTAGTTTAGGGTTAAAAGCGGATTCATAGAAATGTAGGCATGTCTCTACTTTCTGGCAATACTCTACGTGTAGTGCTGTACTTAATATTTTACGTCGATATTTGTGTAGTATTAGTCATTCAGTTTATTATTTTTATATGCTGGCCTTCTTGTACTTGAAGCATTATAGGTCATATTTATAAAAGCAATGCAGTTTAAATAAAACCTGTTATGGTGGCATAAATTGAGAAAAGACAAACGTTCTAAAAAACAAACGTGTGTATGATGCACGTGTGTGTGTATATATATATATATATATATATATATATATATATATATAACATATTTTTGTATTTGGCATAAATTGAGAATAGATAATCGTTCTAAAAATAATTTGGTAAGTTAATCACCCCTAAAAGATTGCACGTACAATTTATATTTTATTATATATAATCGAAAGAAACGATAAGGCCTAATTATTATGGTTGATAAAATAAAGATATATAGATTTACTTAATGTCGTCAAGTAATGTACATTGAATTTGTGGTGAATAAAATTTATTAATACAATTCATTTTTCGTTACAGATACTGAACACTCCAATACACGACAGCAGCATGTGACCGTAACGGGGGGCGTTTTTTGGGGAAATATTCACAATGGCTAAGCTCAGAAATATCACTTCCGCCTATTACAGTTACACATGTTCCCAAAGAAAAAAACTTTTTATCAGATTGGACGTCCAAAAACACACTTCTCTCAGGGTTGTTCAGGAACGAAAATTAGAAATGTGAATGCTCTCACTCAATCTCGATCTCCTGGAGAACTCGCCTTAGCAACGCAGTTAAGTAACAGGTCCTCGGGAAAAAGAACGTTGCAGAAATCATCAAAGGTGCAATGAAGAGAAGCCCACGATCAGTTGAGAGAGCAAAGAGAAGTTTTGGGGTAGCAAAAGGCACAGACCTTGGTCCGAAACCGTATACACCAAAGAGGCCTTAGCACTGACTGTTGACTTACAACTTTCGCGACATCAGTATGTTTCGTTGCGAAGGGAATACAAAAAGAGAAATGCGTGTACCTACCTTTCATATGGACAAATTTTAAAAGCTAAGGGGAAGTGCTACTCTAAGGAACTGTGCCTTACAGATACCAAAGGAGAGGTACAGTTGCAAAGTCTATTAGCTCATACGGCAGAACGTTTTCTTATAGTCCAGGAAACTGTACTTCAAACCAATTTCCCCAATGAATGTAAATATATTCTACAGATGACTAATAAGTGGCGGTGTGATGGAAGTTCCGGACATTCTGGTTACAAACAATAATTCTCTGAAACACATGTAAGTTCTACAGATTCAGATGTTCTCATGATTTCAGTTGTACCCTTGCAACTAACGTTCTAAATGAAGGATAGTCAAGAGAAAAAAATTATTTGGCGGAATCCCAGAATATCCTCCACAAGCTACTACCGGCCAGTTCGCATCCGGTTTATCAAAGAAACCTCAGAAATCACCAGAGACAAATTTCAGTTCATAGAAAATCAATATGACTTCTTGAACCTATGAAAGTGTGTATTGAAAACAGTGAATATTTAGAGATGTATGTGTTAGTTAAGACAATGTTGGATGGTAAAGTATGTAATGCATTGGTGCAAAATCCTTCAGCTCAAGTTTGCTACATTTGTGGAGCATCCCCTAAACAAATGAATAACTTGCAAAATATCGTGAAAAGAAAAGTGCAAAAAACCATATTTAATCTCGGCGTGTCTACACTACACGCCCAGATAAGATTATTTGAATGTTTGTTAAATAAATCTTGCAGACTACAGATAAAAAAAATGGCAGGTTTGTGGTAGCGAAGCGGAAATGAATTAATTCAGGCGAAGAAAGAAAGAAAGAAAAAACTAATCGTTTTCGATCAGAAATGGGTTTGCTTGTTGATGTTGTAAGACAAGGAAGAGCTACAACAAACGACGACAACATTTCTCGTCGCTGTTTCGAAAACCCAAAAAAATATGTTGAAATTACAAGAGTTGATGGCAGGCTGATTCATCGTTTGTCCGTGATTCTGAAAGCACTCTCGTGTGGATATAATATTGACACTGAGGCTTTTAGAAAATATGCGTTTGAAACCGCTCAAATGTATGTAAAGCTTTACAGTTGGTTCTACATGCCTGCCAGTGTTCATAAAATTCTTATTCATGGATCTGATATAATGGATGACATGAATTTACCAATTGGCCAACTGTCAGAGGACGTTCAAGAAGATCGACATAAAGAATATCGGCTTTACCGGGAACACCACACTAGGAAAGTGTCAAGAGAAAGTACGACTGAATATTTGCTGCACATTCTGTTAATAAGTTCTGAGCCTGTTATTTCAATCTTAAGACCATTGCCAGGAAAAATATCGTATTCTCTGTCAAGTGATGTTTTGAAACTATTAACACCTTGTGTAGAAGTGAGTGTCACTGATGAATCAGAAACAGTAAGTGACCATACTACAGTGTTAGCATGAGACATAATGTGACTTGAAACTTACGTTTTCCGTAATTAACTGTGTTAATTTCATTTGAAACGATTTGAAAAATATTTAAACATTTAAATAAATAATGTTGGTTATTTTATTTGTATGGTGTTTGAAAGTAATGTGTTGGCATGAGACTTTCACGCTTATTGTGAAATATATTCGGACTAATCAAAACGGACTAATCAATATGGTTTTATTATTTTTGTTAGTATGATACATTCGGATATACACTAAAATAGTATTTTATCCTTAATCGTAAGCATAGGAATTAATTTTGTTACTCTGCTACTTTAAAATATAGTGTTGGCATAAGACTTTCGCCCTTACTGAGAAATATATGTTTTAACTGATTAACCGTATTATTTTCGTTTTAAAATAGTTTTGATTCTTAAAAAATGAAATTTCATTGCTTTTGTTAGTGTGGTATTTAAATATAATCGAAAAATTGTATCTGATTCCCTAAACAAATAATGTTTATTAGTTTTCTTAGCGTGGTACTAGGAAGTCTAGTGTTGGAAAGGGCTGTCATCCTTACTGTGAAACAAAATATGTTTAGTTCTTTAAACTAGATTATTTTAGTTAAATTTGGTTAGTAATGAATATAAGAATACAAACGAAAATATATTTGATTCTTAGTCGTGAACGACGGAATTGGTTTAGTTAAAAGTCTATTCGAAAGCATGGTGTTGCTGGCTGAGTTTTTCGCCTTTACTTTGAAACATTTTGTTTCAACTTATCAATTGTGTTGATTAAATTTTATACAATTTGAGATATATGTTTCAATTCTTTGAAGTAATGATATTACTAGATATATTGGCATGGTATTTTAACATTATTTAACACCCAACTTTACAGCTATTTTTATTTCGATTAATGTTACATCATATGCCATTAATATATTATGATAGTTATTGCATCTGTTGTGTTTTTACATGGAAATATATAAAATAGAGAATACAAAAAATATAAATTATTTTTCAGCTGTATTTAATTTTGTCCTGCTAGTGAAGGGAAATCGACCACTGTGCGCCACCCGTGTCTGTTGACGGGTTCCCGACCCCCTCGGGGTAGGTGTTGCGTGGCTGCTTTCACCCTTCCTATCCCACCAAACCCCCATACAGTAGGGGGCATGTAAGTTCTACAATATAATTTATTCAAAATGGCGGCAATGCAGTTTGCAGTTGCATTCCCCCCCCCCCCCCCCTTTTTTTCCCAGTGAGTGTGCTGGAGATGTGAAGGGTGTTCTGGCGAGGGCTGTCGGGTCATTGGCCGCCAGGGTGGAGTTGCAGCGGCCGGTACTTGGTTCGACGCTTGTCGGGGTAAATTATATTTTATTTTTGGGTAATTTGCAAATACGTATTCATAATAGTAATTACAGAGGTTGTTGGGTCGGGAGCAGGAACTAGACAGAGGTCTTGTGAGGGTGGTTAGGTGTATAGCAGCTGTACGCGAAGGAAGGAACATCAGTATATATGGACTTACCCTTCTGCGATTGATAATTTTGGTGTTCGAGCAAGAATGTCACAAGGACCATTTTGTATGTTGGCTCTTCGGACTCTGACGACGGAATGAGCTGTGATGCAGTTGCAGAGGAGGAGAGGGTAGAAAGGGAATGTGGTTGCATATGTTTTAATTTGATTTGCCAATATAATAAATAACTCTATTAATCAATGTATATATAAACGCATTTAATAATTATTAAATGTCACAATGAACAATTACGAGATCCTAAGTGAAGTGCACATCCGCACCGCACCACAGCTCGCTCTCAACTGAGCTCCAGTAGGAAACGGCTATACCCCCAGCACTGCGCACCAAAATGCACGTTTGTTTGCCCCCCCCCCCCCCCCCCCCAAATACCCATAACACTTCTGAATACACTTTCCTCCTCCCCTCCCGACCGCCCGAGGAGATGCATTCGCTGTTCGACGTCAGTTACCACCCGCAGAGATCCATTGCGTCGCATGTAGAAGGCGCGTGTTCCATGTGAATGTACTTTTCCTCTCCCCCTTCCCACCACACCGGCTGTTGCACTCGCTGGTCGACAAGTACCGCCCGCAGGGAAGTTATTGCGAGCTCGCTCCCTACCCCACATCTTCCCCGGGATGTGTAACTGACCAGTCTGTCGGCTCCCCAAGGATTTGCGTAAACTAGATACCAACTGCAGTATCTTATATCTTATTATGCACACTTGCATGTGCAGTGCGGTATGTACATCCTTGCATATATATCAATGAACTATGTATTACAGTGACCGATAGTATATATATATATATATATATATATATATATATATATATATATATATATATATATATATATATATATATATAGCATTGAATAAATAATTAGATTGTTTAATTGGAATATTTAATAATGTATTATTACATGCAGAGAATATTTAATCGAAGTCTTATATGCACCGAGAGAGTTCATAATGCAATTACCAATTACTAAGTACTGATAGTCTAATTGCATGTCTGTCTCCGACGACATCTCGCTCTCATCTGAGCTCCACTCACCACTATGAATGCTTATAGCCCCGGCAGCCATATTGGTAATATATTCGCGCTAAAAATACATAATTAGATTAATTAAATAGTATAGTGCACTTGTGTATGTACTAATGAATTATACAATTATACATATTGCAATTAAAATCTCTAATTACACAAATATGCATACCAAAAGATTTTTTTTTCCACACACCATAGGCAGCCATATTGCTTTGTGTTTTAATATCTAAAGTGTTGAGATTATGTAGAAAATATTTTGTATTATTTTTGAAGTGGTGGAGATAGGATCGTGGAGCTGCAACAGGCGCAACACAGCCAGTGTGACGCAACACGTATATTTAATTATATATTATTTAATCACGCACTTGCACCCTTACATATGCAGTAATGAAATATTTAATTGAACACTTTCTTAATTTACTTATTATGCGAAAATGATTTAATCGATTCGTATAAGTAAAATAATAATGTTATTAAAGTAATTAATAATAATAAATACGTGCGTGCAATAGTGCTTTTTTTTTACAGGTGGTGAGATATACATATAAACTTAGATTTTATCCTAATGCAATATAAAGGCATTCGCATCAAGTGAAAAACCCGCCGGCACACTGTGCAGGACGCAATAAATCTTGGCGTGTCGGAACGAGTTCATAACAGATCATTGTCCGCGCTACTTACTGACCCAGGGAAAAACACTCATAGAGTCTCCAGGGATGCGTGAGATGACAGATAGCCCTGGTTATATAATACATTTCCCAGCTTTGCCGAGTCGGAATGACTTCAAAACAGACAATAGAAATTTTGTCCTAGCACCCTCCAGGGGACTCACCAAGCCACAGATCAACTCTCTAACAGCACGCGGAACTGAGTTCTCGCAACAGAAGACACGCAAACGCATCTCTGGCAAAAATAAGTTTGTGGCAAAAAAAATAATTACTTTAATTTTACTTATTTAAAGATTACATGAATTGTATGTGTGTTCAAAAGTAATTTTTATATTGTCAAAACTGCACATGGAAATATTCCTGCCAACGTGTACACGTTTTGCCTGATACTTCACGACCGGCTTGTATCGTACAATTGTCGAGACAAAGTTGTGAAGATACTTTCGTGAGCGCAACTGACTGTTCGCACACCGTAACTGTTTAGTCGTCTTTGAGTATCGCCAGCTTCAAGTGGTGGGGTTTCCCTGCCCGCTACAATTCCAGGGTCGCCGAGGCGGTCATCGAGCGGTGAACGTCGAAGAAGATTAATAAACCTGTATATTTTATTATGTGTACAATACAATTTATGTAAAAAATATGCTGTGTTTACCTATACTTTAAACACATACACAAACATGACTGTCGCCTGGTTATACATAAGTGATGTAAACATATGAAATATAATATGGTTGTCGAACGAAGGTGCGACGCAAACTATAAAACAAATTACAATAAAAAAATAAACATGGAGGACTGCACCTAGCAAAATGGCTGCCTCCCAACATGGCAGCCTCCAGTAACATATATAAAAAAATGACGAACAAAAAAATCAAGATGGTGGAATGATTATAGGGTAGGGGAGTGGGGGTGAGGAAATCAGTCTTCTGCTGGGGATGGCACGAATGGTGGTGCTGGGGAACCTTCGGAAATTTAAGTTTAAAAACAATTATAAGTTTATAAATAACTTTTATATTTTTAATGTTTTTTAATAATTAATTTTTAATAATTAATACATTTCTTAGGGTATTTTTGAATTTTTTGCGAGTTTTTAAATGTTTTATTTTTATTTTTTGTATTATCAAGGTCAAAGGTCATAGGTTATGCTCTTCTGGCTCGGAGTCTCTGATCCCGGTCACTTGGGTTGCTGATGCCTGACCCTATGGTCACTAATCCCTCTCGCCTGCTCTGGGAAAAATGGGAATTTTTTAGGGATAAAAGGAAATTTTTTAGGGAAAAGGGAACTTTTTAGGATATTTGGTGTATTTTGAGGGAAAAGTGAAATTGTGAGGGGAAAAAAGGGCAACAAGATGGCGTACAGGTGACGTAACAACGTGGCAGCCGAGCGAATCCGAATTCGATGCCCGATGCCCTTGTGCGTCAAGCACAGTTTTTCCTACTACTCTGGTGCGATCAGACTGTGCACCGACCAGCCAACCAATGGCTTCGACTTTCGCCAGCAACGTCCATATCTGCTACCACCTTGAAACGAATAACATATAGGCGATTCACGCTAATGCACGCAGTGTTGAACATTAAGAAATCTGGATTTCTAAAATCGTATCAGCGACTAATGCGAAATGGGATAGTGTTAGTCAGATGGTATTGAGGTATTGAGACGTATTTAGTCTCACGCATCTTGCCGGATCATGCCCAACTCGATGAAATTCGGCCCCAGTTCAACCCCAGGGCATTATCATTATCTGCTGCGCCTTTTTCAAATAATTAAACCGCTTATTTCCCCCTTGCCGCCGTTTTATCACGATTAACACCCGCTGCTTGTCCACGGGTCTGGCGAGCCGGCACTTTCGACCTGAGCGCACCCTGTTGCCTCCCCCCCCCCCTCCTTCTCCTCTCCCGAAGCTACGACCCGAAGTCCGACCGTCCCCGCCGCTTTTATTTCAGTGCTGCCAACTTAATTTCCCTATAAATCGTGTCCGCCGTGTTAAACAGCCGTCGCAAACTGTTTTAGCCCCAGGAGTTATTTTCAAGCTCTAAGGCTCTACATCACGACGAACGGGCGATTACGGAAACAATGCAGGATATATACTATTTCTGTTTCTACCGTTATTATTCCTAACGCTGGAGAAAGTGTGTGCGTGTGTATGTTTCAAGGGACCCGGCACAATTTTTTTTTTGCGAGAAAGCGCAGTAGAAATAAAATGTTAATGCTCCCCATAAACAATGCTCCCTTTTTAATGTTTTGATTTGTCGAGCTCGGAGAGAAAAATAAATAGAAGGAACGGAGGGGAATGTAGGTTGGGAAGCTTACAGTTTTGATGGCACGGAGGGAAAGAGACGCGTATATGGTGAATATAACAATGTGGGCAGAAAGAGATCTGTGACCGGGGGGGGGGGGGGGGATGTTATAAAAGTTGGGCGTGGTATATATAGAATGGACGATGCCTGGCAGTTTCGGAAAGAGAAAAATACAAAATGTTGGGTAGTAAGAGACAGCTGTTGGGGCGAGCAGCACAGGCAAAGTTTAGCGGAACGCGGAAGAGGCACGGCGTTTTTGGCGAGGCCTATAAATCTTAGTTACTTTGGAAAGGGGTGCAATGGGGGAGGGATAAAAAATTATCCCCTGCACCGGTGGACAGAGATGTAGTGTGATGAAGGACTGAGATGGAGAAGAGATGACGGTCCGGTTAAAGGCAAAGTGAGTGATGGCTCAAGTGTAAATAACAGACGTCCAGTAAACATAAATATGGATGCTTCATCGAGTCCAGCTCCGCGATAAGCGGGATAGATAGCTTTTTTCCTGTCCTGTGTGTTTCGTGATTTCGGGAAGAAAAAAAAAACATTTTTAAAAAAGGGAGCGTGTTTCAAACATTCCGCTAGACATCACAGTACAAAATTGGTTTTCGTTGGTTGTGCGCATTACGTCTTTGGATTACATACGTTGAATAGAAACAGGAGTGAGAATTATGTTGACAGGAGTAACCAATGTGCTGAAGGTGCTGCCACGGTAATCGTACGCAGCATATTCAAAATCCATTAACTTCAGGGTACTTTAACAAACAAATTTATAAACTTTTCATGGTACAGTCAAAGAAACCATTAAAAAGTGCAGTCTCGTTGTGCTGTGTATGTTATAAAATATAAGGTAAAGAAGGAAAATATGCTAGTATAGAAAGGTTCAATTACGTTTAGAAAATCTTAAAGTATATATATATATATATATATATATATATATATATATATATATATATATATATATATATATAAGGAGTAGGTCATGCAGTCGGAAAGATAGAAAATCTAAAATAAGTGTTCATTTAATGCGCATCTCAGAATGGCACGATGATTTTACAATTTAACGTGGAATTGGATAGTTAAGATATAACAGTAAACGGTAGCCTTGCAAACCACAATCTGTTACTTACATCCCATTCGTCATAAAGTAATAACAAGACAAGTAACAAAACCACCTTAGCTTTACTTGGAAAAAGAAGGTAGGGAAGAGGGGATAAACGTTAGGCTCACGGAAGAGTTAAAAACAGAAGAATCGTACTAAGACTGGTTATGTTATGTTTATATATGTTTCACTATGTTTATTTGTACCGTTTGGTGATGATAAATTTGTGGAATGAAAAAAAAAATGGGTTTTAAAATTGTTTTGTGGCGTGAAAACATTACAACAGAGAATCACAATAACATAATGATTGTGTTACTAAAGCCGGTGCTGCTTTTCAACGTTCGCGTAAATATTTAATTAAAAATTCGAACCGCTGTAACAAAACACACAATCGATGTGGATTAAAATTACGGAAACTGTTCGATAACGTATTTAACTTTGCTTGTATCATACCCTTTATAAAATAAGAAGATAAATTCCGATGAATGATGTGACACACGCTTGTATTTTTTAATACGGTAACTTGAGGTCAGAGGAAATATTCATGTTCCCTACGAAGACTTTTTATTGCCGATTCAGTTTCAATAAATTACACAAAATTATAATGCCTTCTTATGTCGGTCGGCAGCGATTAATCAATCGGGAAGTAGCATTATTTAATACTTTATGGTTTTCTGCTAAGGTCTCCTATGTAAAGCAAGGTTCAAGAAAACATCTTATCAGCATACACCCAAACATACAATTTACCATGGAAGTGGAAAAAATAATGGAAAATTCCTTGAAGTGATGGTTTCTAAAAATTCAGATAGCCAACCGAGTTACTGCGTGTACCACAAACTGAAGTATACTAAAAAGTTTGTGGTGCATGACATTTAGTAAAAAAAAAAAAAAAAAACCAAACACGCCACACATGAGATGATTTTACGAATGTTTGATTCAAAACGTGTGAAGGTAATGCGAATATAGACAACTATAAACATAACTATTCAGGGAAATCATACATGACTCTTCTACCCACACTAAAAGAAAGAACTCAAACCGAACAGCCTGCTGCAACTTGTCTACATATGCCAGACAAGCAGAAGACACAAAAATGATCAAAGAACCCTTTCGGGAATTCAAGCAAGACAACCCCAGATCAGCCATAGCATAACATCAATCCACAATCCGGCGCGATATAAGCAGTAAAATTAACAATCACAGAAAGAGGACGGTAAGATAAGCAACAGAAGTGTAGAAGGATATAAACTGAGTAACACTTGGGCAACACTCATTGAGAATCATAGGCATGTCAGTGGCTAATAAGAGAATAAATTAATCTGGTTAACGTGGGAGTCAGTGAAATATGAAATTGTATGTGATTGGCTTACACAAAAGCCAATTAAAATTGGTCTTCTGCCATTGGCTGTAACAGTAGGACACCTGAGGGCCCTCCAATCACTTGGCCCCTAGTAAAAATTTCGATGGGCATACCGCGCTGGCAACACAGTGTTCTTATGATCACCGGGGTTTAACAGCTTCGTGTGTAGTCAGTACTTGGATGGGTGACGGGCAGGAACAGACACATAACCATAAAGAGAACCAAACTCCCAGGCACGGAAACAAGGTGCTTGGGACAGGTACTCTGTCGAACCACAGATGTAAAGTTTAGTTACATTTTAATTACATCGGCTCCTACCAATATTTTAAAGACATCTTGGCACTAAAACACACAAGTGTCTTCAAGTGGTTGGGAGTTTTACTCACATGCCGAAACACCTACACATATTGCAGAAAGAGTAAGAATAAATTGACAGCGTAAATACGGATCTGGAGCCCAGCTCAAATCAAAATGCAACTGCCCGCCGGCCGGTTCAATGATTCGACATAGGTCTGTCAGGCCGCAAACTAGTTCAATGACCTACACCAACGAATTATTGGAATCTTACTTCCCAGTCTCGGAACAGCACTGTCTCCGAGGCCATGTGAGAGTCCGGCGTCTGGCTCCCAGTTAAATTTAATCTCAAAAAATGCCTGCTGGAATGAATCCTTCATTTCCTTCAGTATTCCCTAAACTGCCTCGAGCGAAGCTAGTCGCAGTCGTCTTGGTGGCTGATTTATGAGCTTGGAAGCTCCTGTATCAATGAGGTCGCAGGTCATGTTAGTCCGCCCAAGGTTATTCGGTCCACATGATAAGGCATCCCTATTTATCTGCAGTAATTCAGAGATAGCATTCTCCTGTCACCAGTTAAGATTTGCCTTTGTTCTTACTAGCAGTTCCTCCAGCAATTCTGTTTTGCTCTAGAATCTTCTAGAACATTTGGAAGTACCTGTGTGAGCTGCGTGCTAACACCTATTACGGCCCCCACCTCAAGACGAATTGCACTATCTGACAAATTTATCATTCTAACTGGAGAATGGTCATAATTAGGAAATACTGAAGTTCTTGTTACAAAGACATTACCTGACAGGATACCAATCCTCTCTGCTGGCTCAATTAGACCTAAATGACTGACAAATTTTCCGTGGCATCTGACTTAATGACAATTTCACTAGGAGCGGGCTGTGCAGTGGGTTGACCACATACTACTGGACAGCTAATTGTGGAGGACAAACCATGTCGTGTTGACACCACCAAGTCTGCATTGCCTACACTTAGCACACCAAGTCGAGTATCGCTACAGCACCCCAGCCAACATAGTACATTAATCCCCAATATACATAAATCCTCTATTTCTGCTATGTAAACACCATGCTCTATGCTAAAGTCACCAAGCTTCAAGATCACTTTTCTCTTACCGATAACTGGTGTGGTCTCACATGTTACTGTACTCAAATACCAGCATTCTATACTGTATTCGGGCGATCGCTGGGTTGGGGGGGAGAGGAAGGAGGCCCGAGGATATGTGTTCTTACTACTGTTACGGTCGCCCCATAAAGGACGACCATCTGGTAAGGAATATCATTCAGGCTCCCCTCCACCAGTATTGTATTTCTATCCTGTTTCATCAACCGTACATGTAATAATACTGGAGTCTTCCCTCCAGTAGTCCTCGACCTTCGTCCCTATGATCGGTATTTACAAGTTTTACGAATGAGCTTTATTCTCACCTGCCTCTCGCTGCCTCTTTTCCCACTGCTGTTTCTGTTGTTGTTGTTGCTGCTGCTGCAGTTGTGGGCAAAATGTTCTCAGGTGATCCACTTGACCAACACTCTAGCTGTTTGAGTGGGGGGCGGCGAGCCTCTCTAGCATGGACCCCGGAAGCAATGTACCTCATAGTTGTCTGCAACTCCTTCAGCATCTTCGTTATTTTGTCTTCGTCGTCTTCGTTCAGCGTCACTGCCCGTACTGGACATCGAGGTGTGGCCCTCTGTCTTGCCGACTCCACCTCCAATGCTCGGGCCAGGGTGTCCTTTATGTTGTGGGGTGTAGCCAGACGTACCACTTATACCTCTGCATCGGCGATGGCATCGATGTAAAAGTCGACTGCTATGATGTCGCGTGCCGCCTCGGGACAGTTCTCCAGAGATAGGTGGGAGAGCCGCACAATGTCTTGCTATAGCTCTTGTAATGGCTACCCTGGTTGCTGGGTGCGGCTTCGCAGTTGTGCATGGTGGGCATGTCGCAGGTACCGGTCCAAGGCCGACACCAGTGTGGGATACTCCCGTCGATGTCGCTCTGGTAGTGATTGTAGTATGCTCAGTGCGGGGCCTCTCAATACAGCCGCGAGGTAGCAAGCCTGCTGTTCGGCTGTCCAGCCATTAAGGGTAGCGACTATTTCGAAATGGTTTTCGGTACTCCCGCCACGAAGTCTGGTAATCGTAAGGGGCGTGATTAACTGAGATCCCTTTCACCACTCCTGGTTGCACGACACTAATTCTACAAGGCTGCTGGCTCTCCTCCGAGGTCGCTGTGTCGGTCACTTGTACTGCTTCTTCACTGTTCTCGGCTGCCGATGTGGCGATAAGTGAACTCCGCTGCAGAATAAATTCCTGTCATTCCTCTCCTTCATTGCTCTTATTTTTGTTTCACTTCATTCTCAACACTGCCCTTCCTCTCATTTACACTGTCAATCATCTTATCTGTGTAGTCAACTCTTTCATTCACGAACTTGCAAATGCCTTCTACTTTCCAGTCAACATTTTCATTTACTCTGTTCCTATTTTATTATCTACCCTGTCTACATTTTCATTAACGGAGTCAATTTTACTGTCTACGTTCTCATTTACACTATTTACAGTTGCAATTACGAAACTAATTTGGATATTTGAAAATGTAATTTACACTGTCTTGCACACTACTAATTTGGGTATTTAGAGCTTCGTTCACACTCTCTTTCACACTAATAATCATGTTATCAAGGTTATTAACAGTTGCGCTCACTAAGCTACCCATTCCCTTAATAAGTGATAGCAATGCTTCCAGTTTTGCAAACATTTTCCTTGTTAACATTCACTGCATCAGTTGTACAAAACAGTCTTGATTATTTTCAGAAACAGTTCTTCCAATTAATTAATTTGTTTTAAAACATTAACTACTTTATTACAGCCTAACTTTATTTACAACTGGTTAATTACTAATTGCCTCCATCCCATTCCTGACACCAGTGTTACATAGTATGCCTGAGGAGCGTATCCGAGTTCATGAGGGATGGAGGTATTAATAAAAATAAAAGAACTACATTTAATAATTATATTTATTCTCAATGCTGCAAACAGTCAAACATATATTATTTACCAGTCTGAGCATCCTATTAAGTGCTAGTATTCATATTGAGCAAAATATTTAATTACTATCTCCATTTAAATTATAGTCTTTATCGCTGTCTTTGCCCTTGCTAATGTCTCTTGAACTGCTCCAGTTATTTACACTGTAAATTCCCATCGTCCCGAATGTCTTTTCATTCACGCATCCAGTCCACAGTCCCGCAGATCAGTCCAACTATTCACTGCACACAAGATCGCCGAGCACTTTCGCATATCGCTGCAGTCGACTCCCCCCCCCCCCCCCCCCTCCTTCTTCAATGCTCCGGAATCGCAGAAATGTCACTTAATGTCGCACGAGACGCCAAACATTCGGCTCTTAATCACTCAATTCCTCAGAGATCCGCACGTGGTATTTATACCTGAGGTAGGTGCCGTCTAGAACGTTCTCGGCAATTCAAGTTATTCTGTGAAAGGTAACGATACTGACAAATTCCTGCGTGATAAATGGAGAAATATGGGCTTCTCAGGGTGAGTGAGGTGCGAGCTGCGATAAGTTTATCGGAGTGTGGGGCGGCGTCCTTTATGATAGGTCGCTCATTTCGTCTAACGTTAAAAACTTGACATTCAGTTCTCGGTGCCTCCCCACACGAAGGAAACACCAGGCAGTCACATGCAACACGCAGCAGAATAAAATATTGACATATGTTACTTAATTGCAATTTAATAAATAACTTTGTTATTCAACCCTAAAATTTTCGACTTCTTTCAGTTAAATATTACTCAAGTCCCCTCTGATCTTCTTACTATTTATGATAAAATAGTCTCTGTTTGATTGTATTCCTTGAGTTGTCTTATGTCCACGTTTTCCAGTTGTAAGCTGTGTACTCAAACAGGTGAGTTTGGTTTCCTACCAGTATCTCAGGTTAAATCAATTAATTTTATTCTGTGTGGTTGTGTTACGTTAGATATTAAGAAGTCGGCAATACATTTATACACAAGCTCAGGACTGTGCTCAATGAACCGTGAATAACTTGGAACGACAACTAACCATTGAGTGGCTAATATAGACTGTTCACAGTAAAGTGAGAACTTCGGAAATCAACCTTTGAAAAAGAAATCACTACTCGTTAACAGAGTATAAGCTAAAGTACACAGACTGCCGACCTTCAGTTATGTTGGCAGCGAATTACGCGATATAGTTCATGGTTATAACGTTGTATTGCGAGTGTACAGGCTGTTCACGGTAAATCGAGCACATTTATAAGACCTGCATAAGATCTACTTGTATGTACAATGCGTATTCTTCCACCGTATGTAATATCAACATTGCCATTAGTCTGATCACTTTATTCATTAGTCGGTAAAGCGAAATTGTGAAATTATAAAAAAGTAATCGTTTTCCAAAATTGCTCATTCTTACACTTATATGCATCACAAAAACCCCAAAAGCAAAATAAATAGTTTCAGTATTCACAGATATTTACCAAACACTTTTTATTTAACGTTAAGACATTGAACTACTGTAATTTATCTCCTTCGCTCCCAACTTTACAGGGCGCATGCCAGTCAATATTCCCGTTAAAATACATGTAGGTATGGACAGTGACATTTCTCGAAGGTTGATTTCAAAAGTCCTCACTTTACCGTAAACAGCTTTTAGTGACTAGAGACCTGCAAAATTCGTGTTTTCATTTGTGAACACCTGAAATTATTTATTTCGCCTTCTATTTTTTTTAAATGCATGTAAGTGTACGCAAAAGCAAATTTATTCAATATATAACATTTCACAGCTTCAGTTGACCGACGCATGAATAAAGTGATCAGGCCTATGTCAACGTTAGTTTTACATGTTGTGGAAGGACAATACACGGTCAGGTCTCAGACATATTTTCATTAATACGCTGCCAACTTAACTATTTAAAAGCCTGTGATCCAGTGTGTACTGTAGTATGAACGTAGTTGAAAAAAAAATTGGTTATTTTTCAACGGTTGGCTTCAAAAGTGCTCCTTCTATCGTAAACAGTCTTTATGGTCTATTAGCGATTTCTTCACACTTTGGGAAACAAACCTTTGAAAAATCACCCCATGTATGTCGTGTTTGGTTGTTTCCTATGTGTGTCATGTATCACAAGCGTTTTATACTATTATTAATGTAAAGGTAACTTATTTTTCGTTAAATTATACTTTTACTTTTATTCTTCCTATAAATTATAATATTTAATTTTTAATAAATGTCAATATTAACAGGGAGAAAATAAGTGTTTTGGCAATGGCTAGTAACAAATAGTTCTTTTGCAAAATATTATTGCGCTGAGAGCGCACGAATGCCGTGCGTTGTCCCTCTGGTGTAATTTTCTTTGACGTAGGCATATTTGAGCTTTCTTTCAATGAGGCGGAGGGATATCCCGGAAGTATAACTTTAGCAAGGGTTCAGAGAAATTGAAATTAACCGTGAATGGGCTATATAAGCTGCTTCAGTACGCTGCACGAGCGTCCTGGAACACAATCTCCAGCCCGCCAACGACAAACGAGACGAAGCTAACGGAGAAAATCGCACGAGCCATCGAGTCGCCCGGCACATCTCGCTTTCACAGGCCGAATTTCGCACGAACTGGATCACGGAGCTGTTAGGCGCATACACGTGTACAAGCCCCTCCTCCCTCCACCTACATCCCATGCAACTTCGTAATCGAAACAAATGGAAAGGAAGTAATGTTCTCGCTGGGGCATCAATTCGTACACCTGGTAACGCACAATTTCCGCTTGGAGTAACCCCGGTTCTGTCCAGTACACATCGCGACGGTATTTCCAGGCTACGCTCTGCGTTGGCCGGACCAGAAATTAAATACAACTCCGATTCATACGGGTTCAACTCCCACCCTTCTACACTCCACCACTACTCATTTTTCCCCCCTCGAAACACAGAGACAGCTCCCACCCCAAAAACTCCCCCTACTCACTCCTATGAATCCTCCCTATATAAATATTTTTTCCCCCGGCAAATATTTTTTGAACCGCCCAACCGCCCTTGTTTGTCAGCTAATTTGCTTCATAGCAGGCGCTGTATTTTTTTTTACTCTCGCCATATTTGTCGAACTAATTGTTGGAGGGCTGCGGAGGGACTTGGTAGAGGGAAAGGGGTGTTTCTGGGACGAGGGTACAGGGCCGTGTATAAACTGAGCCGTATCATGTATTCTCATTATGTTACTGCGTGGCAAAGAGGGTAGCCAAGCGGAGGTGGTGGGAATTGAAGCGGGGGGCGGGTCCAGTGAATTTTCCCCCTCTCTACTTTTTTCCTCCCCCAATATATTTCCACCATATATATATATATATATATATATATATATATATATATATATATATATATATATATATATATATTATATATTCATTAATCAATAACTGAAGGTATTTTTTTTTTTACGAAGGAAGCTCATTTTTGACGGGCTGTAAAAATTCTCTTTTTTTTTATGGATATAAGGGGGAAGACTTCCGAAGCTGCATGATACTTATTCACATCCTTATATATTTGCGTCCTCCTTATTCTCGACCCTTCTCTTTTAAATCCTTCGTAGATGATAGCACAAATCGAGATGGGGGTAATGTTTTTAAGAGACGTTTTACATTCTGGTCTGCGATTTCCATAACGTATAAGCTACCGATTTGAGATTTGGGAGAGGGACTATTACCGTTTCATCTCTTCTTACATCGTCTTTTGCTACCAAAATAGCGTGACGCTATTGTTGTTCACTACTTACGCTCTTTTAATTAAACAATAAAGTGTGCTTTACAGTTTGCCGTTTTGTTTCCTTTTATTTTCTCCCCCTTTTTGCATTTTGGTTACAGGTTCTTCACACTTATGTGTAATCGACTTTCTTGCAAAAGACAATCGCTTAGTTGGCGTCAAGTTTCAGGTAGTATCTTTTATGCAATGATAGCGTTTGTTCCATACTAACCGCATACCTCGGTGTCCTTCGAAAACAATGTGACGAGCATGAATTATATTTACACATACCCTCCACCTTTGTCTCGTACTAAGTTTAGCAAGTTTGGTTCTCAATGATATGCTTGGTTCGTATCCTGTATACCTTCCTAGGCATTCCACAATTCCTACCCAATTTTTGCACGAGTATCATCATCTAGTTATTAATTTTTAATCCGAAAGGATAAAATCTGGGTTTCTAAACACGTTATTACGTCTCCCCTTCCTACCGCCTATCCTGACCACTAAACCAATTATATTTCAAGCAGTCTACTATCAAAACTAGGTCGGGGTAGACGTACGTGATTGGGGGCGTAACTCTACTAATTCACTAACAATTCAGGATTCATAACACAACTACTTTATTGAACATTAATCATATATAACATTTAGGAAATATATGCAACACTTCACAAGCGAATACTAAATGGACAATACTCATATATAAATTACTTACAAGCGGCTCGGTACCGTTAAGTTACAATACAATGATATTTAATTCCCTAGCTTTGCCAGTAAATATTAATAGTTCTTAAGGGGCCTACGGGGTCTCGAAGGGAAACATTGCGTCCTGTTAGTTCGAGTTATGCTCACCAATTAACACTGAGTGACGTCAGAGCTCCTCAAGGTCTCGATGTCGTGATGCTCAGGTTGCCAGATCCGGCAACTAACGTTGCGGTGCAACGTCAAGCGTCATCAAGTCACTGGAGGGCAGAGGGTGGCGTCTACGGCAGTTTTATACGCCTCGACAAGTAGGTCAGCGTGGCATGCTTACAACACTCTCAGTCCATAACCTGTTGTACCTTAGCTGGTAATTTCCTTGTGGCCGTCGAAGCTTAGGTAGTAACCTTTGTGGTTGGGCCTTTCTGGCCGCTACAACGTATGTATGCTATTTACGAGATATACTCCTAAAGTATGCACGTACAAATTAACCTTAGGTTCCATTGTTTAAATAATTTTTCTTTAACCAAAAACGACTTAAATCATCAGTTAGGGGCCTATAAATATGCCTTCCTATCAGTTACAGATTGTTGCTGGCACATGAGTGACATTTCGCACAGTGGCGTGTGGTGAACTGTTGCAAGTTATGTTGGTTTTGCTGTGTACTGTACCCTTTTGCTTGCTAGTTTACAAGTTCGCCATTTAAACGTAGCTCGGCAGCTGACGTCACAGGACGTGTGTAATGGGTCTCTTGCTGCTCGCTTGTGAGAGGTCGGAATACATTCAGTTTCCCTAGCCAGCACGGTGGTTACTGGCTCATGCTGCGTACACCGAGAATGTACAGTAGTGAGCAAGCACCAGCTTACCTTGCAACAGTTCATCGATTTAGCATATATTTATACTTCTGATCTTCATTTTTCAGTTAAAAATTTTAAGCATATCGATTTTACGGTCGCACATTTCTACCATTTTCATACCAATGAAAGCAAAAGGACCATACTCCCTGGAACCCACCATCATTCAACCCCTTCGTGCTTATCTGTCTGATAAGTTTGGTTGTACTTATCTTCTATTCCTAGTTGCCTTTAACTGCCATTCCCTTTCAAGATTCCTTGTAGCCTCCTTCATCGAGGTGGGTTAAGAATTTGTCCTCGAGCGGACAGCGAGTTTTGGGGAACGTATGAGTCCTGGAAAAGCCATGGATTGTTATTTTTTTATGTCTATTAATGTTTTTGTGTCATACGAGCCATACACTACATTATCCAACAGGTATTAAACCGGGAAGTTCGCAAGTCGCATTATATCAAGAATTGAAGACTACTTTTTAATTTTGAACTGTATATATGATTTTAGATCATCAACAGTCGTGTTCTATGTCCTGTAAATGACGAAGTGAAGTGTACCAATGGCCATTCGTCTTACAAGAGAAGATTACTTTTGATTTTATCTTTGGCAGACTCGAGAAGATAATTCGAATGTACCGGTGGTATCATTGTATTATTTAAGATGTCAACCGCATTCACTCTTGTAAGACCCTATCACACTGTCAAAAGTTTACGTCAAACTGCTCGAAATATAACTGGTGAAATAAAATTGGATGCTTCTGACGTCAACCAAACGTTATTATCACTGCCATTTTTGTCTCGAAAAATTATATGGCCCCATTTTTCAACAGAAATTTCGAAAATTGAACGGGTTAATATATATATATATATATTCTCATTTGCTAAGCCCGTAAATCGTGGGTATATATATATATATATATATATATATATATATATATATATATATATATATATATATATATATATATATATATATATATATATATATATATATATATATATATGTATGTATATATATATGTATATATATATATATATATATATATATATATATATATATATATATATATATATATATACACCCACGATTTACGGGCTTAGCAAATGAGAATCGCGCATCACAAAAATGACCGTTTCCGATACCACAAAACTTTAAAATGGCCAACTATTTCCGGAAAATAAATAAGGTTATAATGCCAATTTTTATAGAAGCACTTTAAGCATTATTGTTATGTGAAGGGATTCACTCGCAACAATATTAAGAAGTCTGAGGCATTAAATTTCGTTGTGCAGGAAATATCTCTGATTGAAAAATTTTAATTTAGTAACTAAGTGGAAATAAATCACAACAGTCGTTATATTTCTTCCAGTAATGAAATGCACGGAAACAGCAGAATCTTACTTTGAAAAATAATTTTGTATGAAAATTCATGTTAGATACTCCCAGGAAAAAAATGCGAGTGTATAACATATTTTCAATTCATTCACGATTATTTGATACAATTTTTTTAATGGAAGAATATGATCTCCCATAATTATTTCACCATGAAATTTTATTGTAAAAAAAAATTGAATGCGAAAATTTGATAGTGTGTCAGATACTTTACCGTTTCTGGTGGATATGTGCTCATGCTGCTCTGAAACTCATTTAAAAAGTTTCCTCTGCTAACTTGACAGTCATTAACGTTAACGCTTACGGCCATAAAATAAGACAAGAGAGGGAACAGATTAATCACAAAAAAGAACGAGCTTTAATTAATAACTCTGTTCAGATACTGGCAATTAATTTCACTTCAGTTGCAGACAGTTTTCCCTCAAGTTGGCCTTTCTACTGAACATAGACAAATATCAGAAACACCCATTCGAATTCATCGACATTTTGGTTCTGCGTATTATCGTCAAACACATAAATTCAAATTTGTTCCTCTATGGTACAATGATATTCATTTCATATTCCTCTATGGCTACAGGATCATCAGACGTACTTTAAGGAATCAGCATTGTAACTAATACTACAGATTCGGTGTTACGTATTCTGAAGTTCTCGAACTACCCCGTCTATAGTTTTACCGGATCATGCCACTATTATTTTTTTTTTGCACATCACCTGCGTTGTGCATGGTGAATAGGATTTTTTTTTTTTTTTTAAACATATCTTTTAGACAAAAAATATATTTGTATGTAAAGCTTTTTATTTTGTTGCTGAAATTAAGTATTCCGTTGTTCTTATTTGAATGCTCCAAAAGTGGACATTTACTTCGGTGGAAATAAGTGCATGGCCGTGCGTACAGTAGAATAATTTTTTTTAAATAAGAAACGAGTATACATTGGACCAATATTTGAAACGAGAATTTTTTCATGCGAAGGCTTTGCGATACTGGCTAAAGTTATTCTTAAGGTACTGGTGATGTTTCCAGGTTTGTAGCAAATAAAATACATTACAATGAGGTAGAAACATTATTTCAGGTTCACCATCTTTGCTTTTCTATTTCCTATTAAAATTCTTTTTAAAGGGCTGTTTTTACCAGTATTACATTTCACTACTTAAGATAGCAAATGCTGTTATTCTAATTGTCACAGAAATTACTAAACAAACTGTCGACCTGCATATACGAGCCAAGGCAAACGACCCGAATACTCTAGATAAAATCAAACGAATACCGGTACAGAACGCAGCAAAAATTTTTACCGCTAGCAATTCGGGTTGAGAAAACTGAACACAATTTTACTCACTCCAAACAAAATATCCCATCGTGATGTTCATAAAGTTAACGGTACAACCAAATAGGTATTCAGCTGAGTAAATTATTGCTCAATATTTTATTTGATCCAAGGAAATGAGTGTAGGAGTTTTGAGCAATAGCATAATAGTCCTGAGGGCTAAATACTATTTACTGGAAAATAATACTCAAGCAATTCATTTGTACCTGAAAGTACCACCTTCTCTCGGTTTTGTAATTATAGAACACGCAGGTCTTCCTTTGACCTCTGACAGTACCACAGCTACCATAGGCCTATAGCCATTAAATTGCAAATATGTCAACACCTTTTATCTTTGAAGTTTAATGGCAAAATTGATTTCATGTTATTATGATGGTGTGATTAGACTGTGGCCATACCAAACATGAGGCTAAATAAAAAAACACACACACAGAACTCAGCAAGACAAAAACGATAAAACTTTTTAACCACACCAAGGACAGATAATTAGGAAAAGCTGTTTCCTTGTCAATATAAAACAAATATGTAAATAATTAAAACGAAAAAAGACCGACGAACATCTTATTATTACAAAACAAGACAGACAACAAAAGCAAACCATTAGAAAAGACAAAACGGTGACGAAAACGAAAAACACTACACAAGTGAAATAAAAAAACATTGCATAAAAAAACAATACTAGTGGACGCAGCTGAACAATAAAAACTAAAAACTCTCACATAAAATAAACACATTGAAACACAAGTCAGGAAAAAGTATTTCTTTTCAGATTATAAAACCAAATAATTCAACACTACGAACAACACAGGGCCCACAAAAATAACGACGAAAAAATTATAAACCAAAAATAATTAAACGTCTGCACGACAATTCAGGGCCAGAAATCTGCCCCCTTCCTCAGGTGGGACACTGGAAGAACAATTTGCAGTAGACTGATTATTTAGTCTCATGATCGGCAATGGACACAGTCCAATCACAAAATCATAATAATATCAACAACTTGTCCAGAGATATGTTTAATGTTTGCCAACGAAGTCGAGTGATGTAGTCCATCCGCGGTTACTTCCAAACTTTTCTGAAGACCTGCTAAAGTTCTACTTCCAGGAAATCGCTCTGCCTCGTGCTAACAAAGCTTAACCCAGTACTACGCACTCAGTTACATAATATTTCGCATAGGAACTATTACTTACCAAGCATTACCAACACACCTAATATCTCACTGTTTTAATTCATATTAATCTTTAATTAAATATTATAATTTACAGATTAAATAAAATTAGCTTTTCAATTGAACCAACAATTAGGTACTTTTACGTTAACAGAGAAATAAAATGCTACGCTTACATAAAAATATAAAATATTTTTTTAGTGTGCTGATAGGCAGGCCTGTAAGCCCTACATAAAAATATAAATATTATTTTAAACATAAAATTATTTTTAATATATCCTATATATACTTATGTATATTCCTTTCTTATATTGCTATGTTTTTGCCCATATATAAACATGTGATGGTAACTGCGCTCGTATCGGCGTGTTTTTGTTTGTGGAGAACGAGTATATAAGATTTCCTCAGAGTGCTCCCATAATTTACATTTAAATTATATGGTAGAAAGCCTTTTGTGGACACAAGCTAGGCTCTTTACTGTAGAGTTAATCGCACTTATATAGAAAAATTACAGATGTTGTTCTGGCAGCGTGAGGTGAACATCGAATTGGAAAGGCTATCTTTCTTGTCATACCACGAAGGTGAATTTTGAATACGAAGGCCTGCCTTTGACCTCAACGATCATTGAACCGCGACCTGCATCATCGCTACTTGGTTATCGTCAGTGCCGATTCTGCGATAGAGTTTTCACCTATGGTCAAAGTGCTCATCAACATGAGAGAAGGGCCTGTACGGAGATTCCTTATCGCGCGATGAAGCATTATGACATTGGTCCCATGCAGTTTATGCAAGGCGATACATTGAAGAACCACATCAAGAACCGCGAGTATTTGTCTAATGGGAGCCAGCAAGTGTTGCCACCAGTATCCTTTGCTAAATCGAAGGGTACTGACTCAACAGGCGATTATGATGACACAGTTAATGCTAAAGAGTGGAATCAGTGACCTGCATCGTACAGGAGAGTCGCTTTGCGCAGAATGTACACTTGCAAGACGTTGACCTGAAGTCGACGAACTTCAAAATAAACGGACGTCGGCTCTAAATACTGATGATGGCCACGCTACAAAGTAAAGTAAACTTGATATTGAGGATGAAACAGGAAGTTAAGACGACCACGAAGCCAGCATGTATGAAAATGAACGTGAAGACAGTGATAGATGCACTGACACAGTCCTCGACCACATTTGCTGCATCGAGCGACACGAAGAAAGCATAAGACGTTGAGAATACTGGCTACCTATTTCGCGAACACCCGAATGCACTTGTTTATAAACTCAGACATTTGATTGACCTGCTCAAATATGGGGATCTCTCACACATTGTTGAAATATCTTCAATCATTACCAAATTGAGGGGGAGGGGTTATATCGCATGATCTGATAAACTGCTTTCTTCTGAATTTGCAATTACAAAATTATAAATGTTTTTAATAATAATAATAGTTTTTTTAATTTATTTTTGTGCTCTATCCTTTCACTGCTCATAACTTTAAAGTGGTTCTCTGAGCACTCGGGTACTAAAGTACAGATCTACACACAGAACATTAATGAAGCATTTAAATATAAAATTACATATATAGTGGACATTTTACAAGACATTTATGCAGTTGTCAAGTACAAATGTGTGGAGACAGTTTGCGGATGAATGTTTTATATATATATATATATATATATATATATATATATATATATATATATATATATATATATGAATAGGGGAGAGACGACACACCCACGGACTTACTATAGATTGATGATTGGTGGAAATAATGCGAAATATTGGTTTTAAGATTGATGGAATGATTGTGAGCTTGATAGAAAGATTGCAGAGCTGATTGCGAAGGATTGGGATTGATCGAAGGATTGGGATGGATCGAAGGATTTGGATCAATCGAAGAACTGCGTTTAATCGAAGGATTGGGAATGATCGAAAAATTGGGATGGACTGCTGTTCAAGAAGATAATGGGAGATAAGACTGTTTATCGCCCTCGTACGTTGCAAGTCTCAATGACTAGCACTATTGGTATTTAATTTAATGTCAAGTATGTCTATAACATGGGTTTAGATGCTGATCCATACCATGATTATAACATGACTTGGGCAGGTAGCTGCTACTTGTTTGAAAGGGCTTGAATTGCTCACATATACATATATTTTTTAAAAAGTCTGAATAGTATACTTATACATACATAGGAGTCGAGAGAGCGTAATTTTTTTCGTGGCAACTTGCATGTCAGATTTCTTTTTCTATGGGTTGCTACAAAATTTACTTTGATGGGTGCGGGTGGGAAGTATGTGTGTTATGTAAAGTTAATAATTATCTTTGTGAGTCGGAAGATTGATCGGCTATATAGCCAAAGAAATATAATGGCGAGGGTCAGTCAGCTGCTGATAGTCGTACTAGGGAGTGGCTGTGCTTAGCCATCTTTATAAGAATCGGGTCCAGCTTGGTTTGTTGTAATAGGTATGTAATATTTTCCTTTTTATATTTTCACATTTTTAAAGATTTTTCGCAGTTTTTTCTTGATTTTTTTAGTTGAAGGCCAATGAGACCAAGATTACGGACACATTCATTCAACATGGGTGCCGGAATCAGCCATTTAATAGGTTCGACGATTTTTTAAATATTTTCTTACATTTATTCTTGATTTTTTAATTTAAGATTGAATTGAAATTTTCCTCAATTTTTAAAGTAATTTGTTTTTTTTTTTTTTTTAATGTGTTATGATTGGAAGGTGGTTAGGTAGGGGTAGGGTTTGATGGTTAGGGTGATGGGGCCTAGCCGGGGAGGGTAGGGTAACATAATATGTCCCTCGATTTCTAGAATTGTTTTCCGATTTTTCTCGAGTGAGTGAAGAGATTTGAGCTGCTCTTAACAGCGAGGTCTTGTGAGCTGATGAGGGTGATTGAAGTGAAAATGGAGCTGTGCCGGAATGAAAGGGCGGGGGAACGGGAGATCCCCGAGAAAACCTGCCGACCAAAGGCATAGTCCGGCACGATTCCCACTTGCGAAAATCCGGTGACCCGGCCGGGGATTGAACCCGGTTCGCCCTGGTGGGAGACGAGCGTGCTAATCGCTCAGCCACCGTGGCCCCGATTTTTCTCGATTGTAGAATAATTTCTAGGGGGTGAGGCAAAAGAGAGGGTGAGGTGAGAATGGTGGGATGAATATGATGTTAACGTTATATGTTCTTCGATTTTTAGATTTTTTTTGCTATCATTCTCGAATTTTTGTGACTGGTTAGACTATAATGAGGGGCTGGGTGATTCGTTAGGGCGGTGGACTGAGTGTGTGGTTAAAATTATATGTTCCTCGATTTTGAAAATTTGTTCTATTTTCTCGATTAAATAACTGCCAGTGCTGGGGGAATAGTGGGGGTGAGGCGAGAGTGGTGGAATTGAGTGTGAGGTTCACATTGTTCTTCGATTTTTCAGATTTGTCTAGATTTTGGCCAGAGGAGGGGGGGGGGTGGTAAGATGAGGGTGACGGGATTAGTGAGGGTTAGGGTAGATTAATGTTACATGTTCTTAGATTTTTTAATTTTTTTGTTATTTTTGATAGTAATTAAGGAGAGGGGGTGGGGAGGGTGTGGTTGATCTTGGCTAAGGGTGGGGTGAGGAGGCTATGTATGCTGATCCTTAGCGAGCCCTCCAAATGCTACAATGGCTCGGAAATTGCTTTACCGGCAGGTTAATTTTTGCAAATTTAGAGCTCGGTGCTTTCTTGAGAGAAAATTGGGAAACTTTTAGGGAAAAAACGACAATTCTGAGGGAAATTCGGAAGATGTTTAGGGAAATTCTAAAGAATTGTTGTGGTTAAGGGATAACGGGATATTTTGAGGGAAAAAGGAAAAATTCATAATGTCATCCAATATGGTGGACGAATACTGAATCCTGATGCATGACGCATGCGCCAGAAGTAAGATTATCATACTGCTAAGCTAGTCTATCCTAATATTGACATTTGCTATTTTTTATAAGTTGTACAAATATTTTAATAATTTCGATTATTATTTTACTCCTAACACAGTCATTATACTACATACAGTCATTTAATATTCACTCATTATCAACACATATAAACAATCTAAATATTCATTGCCAATAATTTAGAACACTCGAATGTCCGTCACTGGAAAAGAAAAGTGCCACTTTCTTACAGGCTAGCCAGTTAGTCCCATTCTGTGCTCTCCCGATGGTCACACACTGCACTCGCTGGTCTTACACCGTCGTCGGCCACCGTCTCCCTTCGTCACACGCACACGGCACTAATGGCCATTGGGGGCCGCGGAGGCCGGGCGGTTAGCCCGCTCGCCTCCCACCGAGGCGAACCGGGTTCAATCTCCGGCTGGGTCACCGGACTTTCGCATGTAGGAATCGTGTCGGACGATGCCGTAAGTCGTCGGATTTCCTCGGGTGTATCTCGTTTCCCTCGCTCTTTCATTCCGGCGCTGCTCCATACCTCAATCACCCTCATCGGTTCTCAAGACCTCGCTGTTAAGAGCCGCCAAAATCTTGTGACCCTCACTAATGGCCATTCAAGACTGCTGACACACGGGCGCGCAGCGGCTTACATAGCGCAGGTGACGTGGCCTAGAAGATTCTTCGCACCTCGAGTCACGCCGAGGGCGGTGATGACCGGAAAATTAGTGCAGTGGCTCCCAGCTCATTCATTCTTCGGTAGCCGGGAGAGACGTTATTTCTTCAATAGAGCGCCCCACTCTTATATTGCAGTACAGTGTGGATGGTGCGCACTGTTGCCAGATTACTCCAGAGCTTTGCGACATATCTCGCAGACTGAGTAACAAATGGGTGGCGAACGAAATGGCCTGATTAAGAGAAGTTTATCTCTTTACCTCCCTGACAACTCTCGAGAGAATCCAATCCTGAAACGCAAAGCGAAGCGGCTCCTTTGAAACTGAAACCTGTGAGAGGCGCTGTCATTGTGATTGCATGGCGCGTACACAACGAAAATGTTTTTTTTTTTTTTTGAGGCTGCAAAAATATAACTTTATCAGGCAACATTGCACGCAGAAACAAGGACAGCTTTAACGACAGACATCATGTATTGGCAAGAGAGAGTGAATGTCCATTCCACCGCACACTGCTATTTAAGAGTGATACGCTCTATAGTATTTTCGCAACACGCGTGGTGGACCCACCTCCCTTCCTCTGAGTACCGATGACGTCATCCTGGGGATGAGACTGCCCGGTCCGCCCTAAGAAGGAAGGCACGGAGGCAAAGCAGCCGCGCGTAACATTATTATACTTCATTTAGTATACATAATGTAAAATTTTACAGTTATAGTTACGTAGCACGGGTACAATGTATCCATCCGCCACAACTGTTGTGACAATGAGAAAAACAAATTTTGTAGACAAATTCTTTCGAGTTCAATGCACCTATTCTTCCTCTGGTTTCGTTTCATGGCATGAACTGAAAGACTTACCTACGTTAACTATAACTTTAGTCCAGAACTAAATGTAGGATGCTATGGCTATGTTGCTATTCCAAAATGTTTTATTTATTGTTACGGCCAAGGAGGACTGGTTGGGCTCTTATTTATTTCGAGGGGAGGGAGGGAGACTTTATTTAACGTATTTCATGAGATGGTGATGTTTTGCAGTTCTTCTTAGATACGAGACAGTGGCACTTTTAACTGCATATTGTTTAGATATATCAGTGGAAATTTTTTCTGGTATGAAAATAACTGTATATATAGTTTTAACTCCATATTGTTTAGATATATCAGTGGTAATATTTTCTCGTATGGAAATATAGTTATTTCAAAACAAGAAAATTTTTCAACATGCAGTTAAAACTGTGTGTATATATATATATATATATATATATATATATATATATATATATATATATCCATACGATAAAATTTTTATACTGATATATCTTAACAATATGCTGTTAAAAGTGCTACTGCCTCGTATCTAAGAAGAACTTTAAAAACCCCATCTCATGAAATACGTTAAATAAAGATTCCCTCCCTCCCCTCGAAATAAATAAGAGCTCAACCAGTCCTCCTTAGCCGTAACAATAAATAAAACAGATTGGAATAGCAACTTAGCCATAACATCCTACATTTAGTTCTGGACTAAAGTTATAGCTAGCGTAAGTCTTTCAGTGCCTGCCTTGAAACGAAATACGAGAAAAAAAGGGGGGGGGGAGTGTATATATATACATAAGGAAAGAAAGTATATATATGTATATATATACTTTCTTTCCTTATGTATATATATATGTAAACTTATAACTTTATCAAAATAACAAAACTTCATAAATACGTCACTTTTAGTACCGATGCGAGTAATACACACGCGATGGATAAACTTTTTTTTTTAAGCAAATGTCACCTTACACTCGTTGAATTTTGAATATAATAACAAATGTAATTTTCACACAGTAAAGCCGATAGCTAAATCGGCTGGTTGTTTAGGTCACGTACATTTGAAAAAACTCTTATAACTGTTTTCCAAATACATTAATTAAAAACATACTACATACCGTCTTACTGTTTGTACTTCCTTATCGCAATTCCTGGACGTGTGTTGTTTTGTGGCAATCTGTGGACGATTGATTCACTAAAATCGCAATTGTCTGCCACTAATAATATATAATTTATTTGCAGAATCATTCAGTAAATACAATACTTTACCTGTTTCCCGATGCCAGTGAACTCAAACTTCGAAACGTAGTATTTTTTTACTTTTCAAAATGGTTAAGAAAAATTGCGTACCAAGATATTTTACGGAGTGGTTGACAAGTGCCGATAATGTTACATTTCACTCAAGAAGACGCACTAAATATAAAAATTATGAACTGCCAATAGTGCATTCTTACATCAGCAAGGTACTCGCGTAAACATTACAAATAAGAACACGTGCATAATGAAGTTCACGGGACTAGAAACATTTCACTAATAAACAGTGCCCGCATGCTCTCTCACAAATGCTCAACATGTCGATACCTCAGTACAACAGTGTTTCAACTAAAAAAGATCATATTTTAACTAATTACTGACATGCAATATGTAGCACATGAATCTCTATAACGTGTAAAAGCTTTATAACTTAAAATGCTGACAGTTATACTTTTGCGTGAGTTAACTTAGCATGACAATGAGTTGGGTGAAAGGCTTTTTGTTTACACAAAACGGTTTCTACTGAAAAAAAGACTCATACTGGAAGTAATAATACTCTTGTACTTAAGTACTAATGTTATTAAACCAATTCTCTTCACCCCAAAAAAATGTATAGTACTTAAAAAATTAACTTAATTCACAAATGCTGTAAGTATGATTAAAGATTTAAATTGCAATTTTTAATTCTGAATAGTATTTTTATCCACATTCATTATGAAAATTGCCAACGTGACAACATACATCCCGCAACTCATCAGGAGGTACAATACTATGCAAACGAGAGCAATAAATTACTTTTTACATACCGCGTATCTTTTTAAAATCCCTTCTTTCCGTCCGTATTTTTAGGTTTCCCCAATCATCTTCCTCTGTTTTGAATAAAGAACACTTTTTCTTCATTTTGCTTAATGAGTTCTCATCATGACGAAGAGGAAATTCATTTTTACAGATAAACTCCGGTATAAATATCAATTTTTTCGTTCCGGAACAGTTTCCTCTAACGTAGGCCTTATGGTAGAATGTACAAAACGTATTTTCTTTCTATATTTAAGTTGCGTTTTTTTTCCTTGATGTGCTGTAGGCTGTATCCATTCAATAGAACACCGTTTGTCCAGGATTTATCAATTATAGTTGGATCTTTCATATAATTCATTGAATTAAAATGTATCAACAAGTGAATACATGCTTGTTGGTTCACACGTAATGATATAATTTATTCATTTAACAGAAAAAATAACTAAGTGGCTTGTATCACTGGTTTCAGAAGACCTCATTAGCTGTCCAGCGCATAAACATAGTTCGTTAGTGTCTCCTTGGTGTTGTCCTCCAGGTATGAGTCCTTTCTGTTTACATGTGGCGGAATGATACGTGGTGAGCAGCGCGAAAGTAGAACTTTAGCACTGCTTCATAAAATATGGAATTAACCGTGAGTAGACTATACTTCAAGTAAAAATATAACTCGAAGAGTGCTGAGAGTACGCACTGGGCAATACCATGCCTGACTCGCCTTCTAGATGCAGTGAAGCATCTTTGTAGCAGATAAGTGCCGGTGCAGATCATCTATGCAAGCTTGTCCGTTTTCACATAGGCTTAAGATATATTACAATCATGGTTTTCTTCGTTAGGTGAAAACAATTAAAAATATTCCAATCAGGAGTCATTTAACATTCAGCTCCTCTATAAATTATAATTTTCACAACGGAATTCGCATGTGGGAATCGTTCCGGACGATGCCGCTGGTGGGCGGGTTTTCTCCCGTTCCCCCCGCTCTTGCACTCCGGCGCTGCTCTATACTCATCTCACTTCGCCCTCATCGTCCCCAAGACCTTGATGTTCCACCTGAGATTTTTTTTTTTTTTTTTTTGATCTCACACACAAAGAGCAAAAGAGCAGCAGGAAAGAAATAATTGACTAGAAACAGTACAAGTAATACTTTTTTTCTCGCAAAAATATAAAAAAAAATGACTCTATAACATGCAGAACACTCAAAACATTCAAATTCTGTAAATGTATTTCAAATATAACCTTCACAATTACATTGTCTGTTTTCAAAACGCCACATTAATTTACAATTTCTCCCGCCATTGGCATATTAATATGTACGCTCACATAAAAATTTAAACTGCAGGCGACCGCTAGTGCCGTCAAAGCAAGATAGTGCCTGTCAGGTCTCTTATATTACGGTAATCTATTCATATACCTAAGCCTGAAGCAACTATAGTTAGTACAGTTTAACAAGTAAAGATGATTATTGTAAATTTATTGGGATTAACTGCTCCACTTTTATATATTTTCTCATACTTTCAAACGTAGGGAAAGTGTTATTTCTAAACATTTCCCATTCATTACCCTGGATTTGAACCTGTAACCTGATGGTACGAGGATTATTCCTTTACCATCGACTTAAGCCGCAGAGTTTGTCATCTGTGTTGCATTAGTACGCCTGATAAAGTTAACAATGTATGTAGTCTGAAGAGCCACATCAGTCATATATTGCTATGCATGGAATAATAGTACGTCAAGTGGTTGTTTCAAATTCGAATACCGAGTTTCTCGTTATAACTTTGAAAAGTACATCAAATCTGCACGGCAACATTGGTGCTTTGCATGCAAATGTTCCCCAAAAAGTTTCCCGCCCTGCCAGTGTTTGGTCTACGAACAGGACTGGTCGAGATATTTAACGACTTTGTGAAGTAGTTCCAAAGCGCCTTTAGACGAATTCCTCCAAATTTGTGACGTCACCTGAGCGGGGAGCTCTTCGTTTGTCGTTTCTTTCCCGGCGTACTCTCTGTAGCGGAACAGCTGATGTAAACTCCTGCAAGAAGTTCCCTGCTCTGCACAGATTTCAGCAGCTCTCAGAACTCGCCTGCTGTCTCCACTTTTAACATTCAGTTATGCCCACACTCACATTCAGCTATTATACTAAGACTTCATAATTGGAGATGATGGAAAACCGTGAATATGTTTTGAGCCAACGTATCTCCTATAACACTCCAACTAGTTTATTCTTTTTCATTATTGGATTAATAAGGTTTTGACTCGGCCAAGTTGTTTGGAGACCAATCACGAACGTTCTGCCTTACAGTAACAGGATCCTCATTGGCCCAGTGAAATGGGACAGTAGCTTCATACATGCATGACAGCCAATAAGGAAAGAAAACTGTCTGAGATGTGTTCAGTACGTCGAATCCTATCAAACAGTTAACATTTCCCACGATAAACCATCATTTCTAATCATATGTGTCTGTAATTTATGACTGTAGTCATTTAAAAGATATGACGAAGTGTGTTGCCAACATTAATATGACTAACAAAGTAGTAAAAAATACATTTATCTCAGTTCCAGATGTAACCTAAAAATTGTGCATGTTTTAGCTTAATTCTACAAGAAAACAAAACTTCTTAAAATACTGTATGTGTATGTCGAGCGCTTTCATAATCGATCTATGTGCCATCTTCATGGTGGGGAATATTTGTTAGCAGCGGTACATGCGAAGATGAATTGCTGTCGAATACAATAGATTCCTCGTTTTACTTATGTTACTTAAAATCATAAAGATTTTACGCAGATTGTATTAGCAATTTCTTATTTTAATATTGGTTACTCACAAAACCAACCGTTTAATATTCTAATTGGATTTTAAAAATTGCTGAAATGTTGTATTATTCATAACTGCAGAGTCACTATAGAATGAATCAAGATTCAAGGATAACCCTTCTAGTTTAAGTGAAAGCCAAAAAAATGAATTAATAGTGTTTTAAATCAGAGCTACGACTAAATTATAGAGGTCACAACAAATATCACAGACATTACTTTGAAAGTTTGAAATTATTACCCTCAAAAATTCCCGGCCATGTTACACTCATTATTGTTAACGTTTAAACGAACTTATCGGGAGTACATTTGTTGACATTTAACACAGTAATGGCATTTTACATAGAATAAAATTATCTTCAACCAAAATGAAATCAAGAATGAGGTTGTGTGAGGGAAAATTGCACCCTTTATCATGTGCATGCGAACAGGACAAATCAGTAAAACAAGACTTAGAAACTTTGGTCAACCTCATTTACCGTAGATACAAACTGGCTTTATAATTAAGTTTACTAAGCTACTTATTTGGCTATTACGTTTTCAAGGCGAAAATTCTTTTTGCAACTAGAAAATACTTTTCAGACTGGAAAATTAATAAAAAGAAGTAAAAGTAAAGATGACTATCTCTTAGTACACAGATAAAAATAAACTTTTAAAAAATAGTTCAGTGCTTTGCGAACAAAAAAACTTTCATCCCTTAAGCGGAAAACTTTCCACCAAAGTTTTAAATTACTTGGCAAGAGTAAAGAGTAATATAACTTTAGGATTAAAGTTTTTGACGTAATTAATTCTTTAAAATTCTCAAAGATTTTGCTGCAGACGTACTTAAATCATAAATTCAGCAAATACGAAAATACTGAAACAACAATTAGTATGTAAGTGAATATTACTTTTAGTGGTACGAAAAAGACACTTTTTCTACTTAGAGTATGCTATAGATTTTTTTAAAGAAAAATGTGATAATGCCAAAAAAGATGCAACAAGGGTAGACGCATATATTAGAGTAATTGCCACTATAACAGGTACAAAAAAAAAACCTTGATTGGACATTTAACACGAAGATTCAGATTTCTTGAATGTTTTTGTTAGAATGACAACACGCTTAAAACCCCACCCCTAAATCTAAAACTGTAATTTTTCAGTTTTAACCATTGGTAAAAGATAATTTTCTTAGATGAATTTTGTATGTAAGTTTCTTGAATAGCGCTGATTTTAAAATACATTCTATGAAAAGTCTTAAATGGAAATTACGTATTTCAGTTTAGGAAAATTAACAAATACCTTATAATATTACTCTAGTCCTGACTTATTGGATGTAAATGAATAAACCTGACAACTTCCGCGTATGCAGGTGTGCCAAGGAAAAAAAACGACAACAAACAACTTATGGTATATATATATATATATATATATATATATATATATATATATATATATATATATATATATATATATATATATATATATATATATATATATATGTGTGTGTGTGTGTGTGTGTGTGTGTGTGTGTGTATGTGTATATATACATATGTATGTGTGCCTAGAATTTGCAGCTAAAGCACTTGTTTGTTATAAAGTAGTCATTAATACAGTACGGGCCGATTCTAAAACATTTTTTGACACGAGTAAATAATTAATGATTTCCATGTGGTTCGGAGCTCATTATTAACAAATCCCAATTTTTTAAGCCTTAATGGCATAACCACGTCACCTAATATATATATATATATATATATATATATATATATATATATACATATATCATCCCAAGTATAGGAACACTTCAGAATTTTTTGTGTATTGTAAGTGTATAAACCAATAAAGATATGCAGCCATTGTAAAACATGTTACCGTCAACTTTTCACGGAAATAACTAGTTTTTACCATACTTAATATGCGTTACATCTTATTACACAGGAAAAATTATTCGTGTATTTTAAAGACGTATTGTCTGTTGCTAGTAGTCCCTTCACATTTTTGTAATCAAACTTTGTAAAAAGCACATCATGTGTGACGTGTTTATCTGTTTTCTAAATATAACAAATATCGCGTGCGTGTTATACCTGTGTTAACATGAAAGTATTTTTTTTTTTCTTAAATTGATGTAGTAGGTGTATTTTATCAATAAAAATCAATTTAAAATTAAAATGGATGGAAACAGAGAAGAAAATAGGCTTGCAATAAACATCTAGTAATAAATAGTTATAATGCAAAATATTATTAAATTGAGTGGCCACAAAAGCGGTGCGTTCTCTCTTTGGTGCAATTCTCTAGACACAGTCTAGCTTTGTTTGCAAGAGGCGGAGGAATCGACGTAAAGTAGAACCTAAGCAGGGCTTCAGAAAAGGTGGAAGTAACCATCAATGGACTATATTCCGGAATAAACATACTCACTGGAAAAAAAAAAATTGTTATGTTTACTGAGAAATTGTTTGTAATTTTATAAATGTTTGTAGCACTACAAGAATTTCTCTTGTAAAATTACTCGTTTGTAAAACTACAACAGCCATGTTTGTAATAGAACTTAATAAGTATTTGTACTTTACTGAAGCGCATCCATGATATCAAGCAAAATGGTGGACACTCAACAGCATAAAACCGTTCATAGCTACTTTTACGAAAACTAGGGGTTTTGTAAAGTGTAGTTGCAAGTTTGAACAACGTAACGCAAATAAAACAACTCAATCATAATAAAACGACGACAATTTTAAAAACACGTGACGCTATTACTAATTAACTGTAAATGTTAGTAATGTTAATGTGTCGTATGTTCACATAATTTTCAAAATGAAATAAATGCGTGCTTCATAACCAAATAACTTCACTAATAATTCGTAAATATATAATGCTCTATTGAGTACAAAAATAAGTGTAATCCTCGTAAGCCGAATTGTTCTTGTGGTACAGGGCCCCGGCTAATAAAGAAAGGGACACGGGATCTAGTTCTCGTGCTGGCAAGGTGCAGCTACTCATTCTTCGGGAATTATATGATGAAATAATGTTTTCCTTCTCCTCTGTTATTAACACACTATATTTGTTTTCCAGAAGAAAAATAATAATTTTATGTCAACTTCCCGATAATGTAGGTTGTTACACAAAGCCTATCGTTCTTAGTAATGCACAAGTCTATCACTTGTAATTTTACAAATACATGTTTTGCAGATCTTACAAAGGATTTTCTTGTCGACTGGGTTTCCAAGATTTCTCTTGCAAAAGTACAAAACATTTTTTACAGTGTAAAGTCCCTTTGTCGTATTACACATAAACAATATCTTGGTAGGTATAAGGAAACCTGGTATGTGACCAACACACGTATCACTGGAGGTTCTTACAACAAATGGCCCGCCCGGAGTACTTTTAACGTCTCAGTTCGTATGATACATAGGTACTAAAAGGCTCGCGACAATTATCACATGGGATATTAAAACACCCTGCTTGCAGTCATTGTGGAGTACTTAATAATTATAACTGTGTGTGTGCGTGTTCAGTTAATCAAATGTTGAAAGTATTTTGACACAAGTTAACACATATTATGTTTTTAATTCTAGGACAGATATATTCTTAGTAAAAAGTATGGAATTTCATCACGTGTTGCAGGTATAGGCTGGTTATAGTAAAGTGAACCATTTTTAGGACTGCTTAAAAGTTACTTTCAACTTATCCGTATCCTTTCTCCTGTTGTTGATATAAAAACTGCCATGTAACTAGTAAACACAGTGTACAAATTTTATAACCCTTAAAAGTTAACGCCTTAAGCCACAACATTTTTTAAATATTTATTATGCTTGCTGGGAGAACCTTAAAAAGTGCTCACTTTACCGTGAATAGCATACAATTAGTTTTGTTCTTACGTCAGATAACTTTGCCACTGTGCACTCCAATAAACGATCCGTTCCTGTTGTGAACCCGCGTAGGAAATACTTGCAATCTTTATAAAAAGCCTATTAACCTCATAAGTTATATTGTCCTATGTCTGGGACGCTGCAAAGGAAGTGACTTTTATGGTCGTGCTGTACACAGGTAGAAAAAAAGTCCAATGAGAGGAGTATTTTCAGGTGTATGAGGTCGGTATATACAACCTGTTTCTAAAACATGTGGCCATACTTCGCAAGTGCATTCCTCACAAAAATGTAAGGCTAAAATGTAACTACATACCACTTTTCTCGTCAAGTGAGTATTAAGGGAGCGGTTCAAAAATACTCATTAAAATTAGTTTACTTCGTGTTGTGGGTTGCCTACCTGGTATGCAACACACTCTTCGTTTTGAATGTTCAGCATGAACTAGTTCGCAAATGGTTTACCTGAGTGTGTTCCGACAACAAGACCTTTATTTTTCGTGTTAATTTAAACGTGCTGATTCACAGGTTCTCTTTAAAAATTGCTTAGACCAAAGAGTTACAAAGTTTGATGCAAGCATAGGGTGCCAGCAGCCATTTACACAAGGAAAGGAGATGATATTGCCGACCTTGTTTTCAGAAGAGTAAGATATCCTTTGTACGAAACACCTTTCACCGATTTGTTGCTTAATCACAAATGGTTTCTGATATTTTCAACTAAACGCATTTTAAAACTCGAATTTTGGGAGCTCATAGCGCTCTTAATGATTACTTTACAGGATAAATTGTACATACATTTTCGTCACAAATTTTCCTAAGGAAATGCCCACAGAAATTAGTCCCTACGTTATAGAAACACGTGGTTTATACTGTCACAAAGAACATCTGCTGGCAGTAGCATGAAATATACACAGGTTTTTATTGATATAGGCTGTTCACGGTAAAGTCGGTACATTTTAAGGCCCTTCTAAATTTTTCCTTTCATCCAATTTCCATCTTCCTATTGGAAGTTGGGTAGGTAAGGATAGGGGTTGATGTTTAGGGCTCTGGGATTAGTATGAGGTTAACGTGATATGTTCTTAGAGTTTCTAGATTCTTAGCTTTTTTGGGACTTTTGTATTTTTAGGACTTTTTTTTTTAATTCTTATAATTTTTTTAGGATTTTTAAATAATTTTTAAAATAATTTTTAAATAGTAAATTGTAGAGGTAGTTTCATGGGAAATAAAGAATTTTTAAGGAAAAAGACTTATTTCAAGGTAAAAATGACTTAGGTTTATGGGAAAGGGGGATTTTTAGGAAAAGGAGACATTTCTAGAGGAATTTAGTCGATTTTGAGAGAAAACAGGGAATTCAAGCTGGCGGGCAGAACCCCTCTAGAATATTTCTGGGGGCGAGGGTCCTACTTTGCAGATGGATAAAGTTGGGAAATTTTTAGGTGATTTTTGGGTAAACTAATCTATTTCTGAGGATATTTTTGGGTACAACTGATTCTTGGGTAAAAACACGCGATTTTGAAAGAAAACTTCCAAAATGGCGGAAATTCAGTATGGTCCTTGGCTCCCTGGCTCCCCGCTTCTAGGCTCCTGCACCAGAACATACCAATAAAGTGAGCACTTTTAAAATAAAACTTACAGAAAAGTCGCTGCTGCTACCTGCACATATTTTATAACGGGTGCACTGAGTGGCATGCGCACAGTAAAGTTGGTAAGGATGGAGGGAATGTAGTTCCATATCTTAAACGTCGAATAAAAAGTGTTGGGTAAACATTTGTTATAACTTAAATTATTTCTTCCGCTTTCTGTTTTGGTTTAATGGATCGAAGTGTAATAATGAGCAGATTTTCGAAATATTTATTTTTCTAATAACTTCACCGTTTCACTTGACCGACGTATGAATAAAGTGATGCGGTCCATTTCAATGTTAATTTTACATAAGCCGGATGAATACACAACGCGCGTACAAGTAGATCTTAAGCAGGGCTTTTAAAAGTGCTCTCAGTTTTCCGTGAACAGCACATACCGACTTATGACAGAGCGCAATACAGATAGGCCTAGCAATACACTTCCGAGCACAAAAAAAAAAGTGTTTTCTGCAACTCCTGAAATAAATATATTTATCAGTGACAGAGATAGTATCTTCGTAGGCATGGAATTGCTGGTTGGATAACACGGCATGTTGCAAATACCCGGCGCAGTGCTGTACTAAAAGGGCCGAGTCGTTCTCTTTACCAACACCGCGCACGAGTATAGCTTCAAACAGGCCCTCAGTATTAATGCAAGGTGAAAATACTCGGCGGAATGACATTTGTCAGCGCTCCTCGGAGAGACAGTAAATCGATACTCTGTGAACTAGGGGAACCACCTGCGGGCATAAGCTGCGCAACTCCGCGCTGCACGTAAGGTTCAACATTTCACGCAGCCACCTCGGGGGAATCGCCTTTAAATGGAGGACGCATGCGGGAGAATTCGCAGAAACGACTGTTTTACTTTCCATTTACAAGAGGGTGAAAGGAAGGTTCTAGCCTATGGGTTACTGTTTCAAGTCGTTCGCATTGTTTTCTTTCTCGGTCGCACAAATAAATGAACGACATTTTTTTTAACTCGCAGTGTATTTTATTTTCCTCGTGACAACATTAATCAAACGTCAGACGGTTTTTTTTTTGTGCGGTAAAATGGAATATTTTCAGTTCTCCATTCGTGACGTACAAAAAGTGTATTGTGTCAGTTTGGTTGATGGATCACTTGATCTTCCTGAAGGTACCTGGCCGCCGTTCTGTGGTCCTGAATATGTTAGCTGGTAAGCCCTTGTAAAAACCACTTAGTGAGTAATGAAGCCATGCTGTGTTCCCTTTCGCAAGATGACATATTGATAAAAATTATGCTTAGAGTTTTTGAGAAAGTATTTAGTTCCGAGTAGTAGACGCATGTGACGTCTTCGACATGATATGTAATATATATAATTGAATTTAACCGGCGGTATTAAAGTAAAAGCTTATGATCAAAAATGTGGACTGACTTCCGTTTACCAGATCGTTAAGAGACGCTACTTTCAGACGTTATAGTTCTGGGTTCAAATCCTGGAGTTTGGTTGTTTGCAGTTATTTGGAAATTTTATGGTAATTTTCTATCCTTCTAACATAATTAAAATTTACATTTATGTTGTGGCGCTAAATTCTTGTGCTCTGTTTCGCTCATCGTTGCCTACGTCAACTTTGTATAACATAAGCATTAGTATTTTCGTAAGCTGGTACAGGGAGGGCAAATCGTAGCAGTTTTATTTGCAATGCCGCAACATTTATTAATTATTTTTTTAGCATGTGCTAGAACAGTTAATTCTGCTGTGAGCCAGGCTATGTGTACAGGTTGCCAGTTATTTGTGACTTTTTTTTTGCAGCAGTATTCAACAACAAGAAATCGACATAGATTTCTTTATCTTGATTCTTACAGCCTGTTGAATTGTTTTGCTTTTTTTTTTTTGTGGGAAATTTGGTTGTTTTCAATCAACTTTGTAGGTACCCAGCTTAATTCTGAATCTTTTCGTATGAAAGATCCATGTTTAATATTATTGGTACAACATCTTTCATATTCTTGTGCTCATGCAATAGTTAGCCGGAATATGTTCAATGAACTATGCTGCACACCTGAACAGAATTTGGTTGAATAGTTTAGACAAATTTGCGCGAAGTTCCTTTTTTTTTTTAAAGTGCTGCGTTAAATAGCGTGTTTCTATTTCGTCATTACAATAGGCTTTTATCGGAATCGCTATTCAGTTTGAGAACAATTATTTACCCGTACATATTCAGGTGTGCTTAAATAACTTGGTAGGCCCCCTATTCTACACCAAAGACCTGGCAACTTTAATAATTCGTCGATCAAACGAATCTGTAAAATTTTTAGGGATGCAAATACGAAACTAATATGACGAATTATATTCTTCTGTGCATAAAATGCAATATAAAATACATGAAATTAATTAATTCTCCAGAAACTTGCTCGTAATGTTGTGGATACGACATTATGTAATATATCTCACTAATTTTCCTATTCGTGGTCAGCTTTGACGTATTTCAGTCTCTACTTACCTGTAAATTTTTCTTTATTTATACGCAGTAACACTACATGAAGTTTGATTTAAATTATTTTAATCGCAAACTAAATTAATGTGTGCGCGCGCAAGTGTATATATATATATATATATATATATATATATATATATATATATATATATATATAATCTAATGTTTACCCGGAATATTACATATTATATTTACATACTTTATTAAAATTTGGCAAAATCGTTTCGATGTTAAACTGGCTCATCATATAATAAAACTGAACATTTCAATTAAAGAGAGAAAATTTCGAAAGGAAAATTAACAAAAAATTGTATATACTACATCGGTAAACAATGCCATGAGTACAAAAAAAACATGGCGAATTCACAACATTTCCGGCTTCTAAATAATTGTAACTACCACTTTATAATTAATGTGAGTGTGCGTACACATATAAAAAATTACAGACTTGGTTAGGTCGCATAATACAAAATATTGAATTAAATAATCTTAACGAAGCCAAAAGTCAGAATATTCCCAACACATCACATAGGTAATAGGAAAATTAAATTAAAATTAATGTTTAAAAAACTTTTAAAGCCAACCTTTTATTTATAAATGCACTAAAAAGAGAAAAATAATTGTAATAGTTACGCAATTTGTAGAACTTGTAAGATGTGGTCGAACAGCCGTAATAAACTTTACTATAAATGAATATGTTTGTATCAATTTATATTTAGTATATGAAAGCTTGGCACGATGTAGAACGCATACCTCATTTGCGTAAGCGTAGTAAGCACGTCTTGCGTAAGGCTCTTAACTATTCACAATATAGAACGTATATCACTTTTGCGTAAGCATTGGAAGAACATATCGTGCGTAAGACTCTTGACTATTCGCGCCAAGCTTTTATATATTAAATATAAATTGATACAAACATATTAATTTGTAGTAAAGTATATTACGGCTGTTCGACCACATCTTACAAGTTCTACAAATTTTGTAATTATTATAAATATTTTTCTCTTCTTAGTGTATTTATAAATAAAAGGTCGGTTTTAAAAGTTTTTTTTTTTACATTTATTTAATTTTTCACTTTTTAGTCTCCAACCATGTGTTTGTATCACGAATATGGCTTTTCTTTCCTAAGAAAGATCCCCATGATGTATCGTGATCTACCAGTAGTTCGCTTTCATTCCGATACGGGACATACTGTAGGAGAAAACTATAATAAGAATTTTCAGAACCATTTGCGCTACAAAAAAAAAGGCACGTGCATAACAGCAGTGACACTTCTAATCTCCATTTTACTGTTACTCGATTCTTTAAAACAAACTCGATACTACGTTTACTGCATGTAGTTGCAGAGTTCCCATCGCCACCTTCCGGCTCCATCTTCAGATCAGTTCAGTGGTACCTTCACATTGTATTGTCATGGGAACTACACATGTATGCGAAATTTCAGCTCAATTGGATAACGGGAAGTAGTTTAAAATCGACTTGCAAGATTTCACCCGAACGTACAAACTAACTAACTAACTAACTAACAAGGCAAGTTAAATAAAAGCTTGTAAAAAAGAGACATTTAGTTTTACGAAAGATAAACAATAAACTGACTTCTAAGAATGATGTAAAGGGAGGAAGGGACAAATATGTCATTGATAGTATAAAATAGTATTTTTGTATACTTACGAACTTACGTCGTAAACACATGAATAATACATAAGTTCTAATCGATTAAATATTTAGGAATGGAAATAGTTTCAGTGTTACGCAATATACCCATAAGTATTTTTAAAAAGTCAGTAACCTCATGGAATTTATGTATTTGATCAGGCATTAAGTGCTCAAATACAAGCCGTTATTTTGAAAACCGTGATAAATTTCCAATTCTATGTTATTTAGGGACTGCACTATATTCACAAAGATGTCAGAGTGTGTTTATTGCATAAATAATATTAAGTTCGAATCATTTTGTATCTTTGTAAACATTCAACCGCCTGTCACAGAAATTATTTCACAGGCAGTAGGACATGTCTTTTTATACCACAAAATATTTCAAATATTTGTTCGGATTAGATACGCCACCAGTATTCAACAGGTAACTTCTAAAAAGGGCTGATCTGATTGACGCATGATTTATTTTAGAGTTATCATGTTGAGAAGATAGAAAATATTTTCATGTAGATATGCTGAAGTATTTTTTAAATTGCGTTTTCTCCCATTTTCAGATGATTTGTCGACGGAAATGGTTTATTGAAGACAGTAATACCATAAATCCTAAAATGTGTGATGTCTAGTTTATAAGGAAAACCACCCCTCAACATGTTATTGTGCAGTGCCCAAAGGTAATTGATGTCTAGTTTATAAGGAAAACAACCCCTCAACATGTTATTGTGCAGTGCCCAAAGGTAATTATGGCATGTGTAGTAACATACGTTTACCCAATTAAAAAAAAACAGTTTTCTATTAAAATAGATTTTAAATAATGTTGGTGCTTCTATGCTGGATTTTAATTCACCATAAACACACAGCAAAGCAATATTTAAATGCGGTAATTTAATCATTACGTATATAAGTTAATTTTCCATTAACTTGTGTGGGTTACGCTGGTTTATGTTTATACAAATATGTTATTAAATAAATTAACTTATACATTTCGTAAAAAAAATATTCCTCGATGTAGTAAGTGAGTGAAAGTTGTCCTTAATGCCTTACTTATTGAACACTTTCCCACATTAACATTAAAAATTTCCGAAACGTTAGGAACTTCAAACCGCAATCACGTCATCTATATGGTATCATGCTCTCCTGTAGAGAGTTAACATGCCAGTAGTTCCCAGTTCCTCACTTTACGTAAAAGCTGCACACTTTCCACAGAAGCGCTTCGGGAGTAGAAGTAATTACCTAAGTTTCACGTCGAGCAACTACTCTGATATATATGCCATTCTAAGTTCCACCATACGCTCGAGGAAAATTTGCTCGCGCCCGAAATATTAGAAGTTAAGTGACAAGTGACTTACTGCTAACTTGTCCGCCGTTTCGGTAGAAGAGACCATATATTTAGTGTAACTTTAGTTCGATCCCCGCGTAAGATCAACCTGTTTCCAAGGGAAAATATATCAGTGGGTATAAATTGTTATGTTAGTATAATATAAAAGGGGATTCTGGCATAGGGCCAAACGGCATAAGGGATAGGAGGCAGGCGCCGGCCTGCTACCATGTTGTGATATCACCCAACCACTATCTCGGATCTGGCTGACCTTGACCATAACCTTTGACCCCAACCCGAAGCCTGTGGCCTTGACCTCTAAACCAAAAATAAATAAAAAATAAAAAAATCAGGAAAATTATAAAATAAAAAAATATCTATAAAATATTTTTAAGAATTAATTTCTTTTTATTATTTAAAGTTTTACATGTAGGAGGTCCGGAGTTCGATGACAGGTGGATTTAATAAATTCCCGACATGACCGGCACTCGCCACGTTGACCAGTGTCCATTTCGACAGCCATTTTTAATGCTGGTAACCTTGACCTTTGACATTGACCCCGGTAACCTAGAAGCCAAACAATCCTAAAAATCACAAATACTATGAAAACTTAAAAAACAGTATAGAAAAAAAAATACAAAAATATACTAAAAATGTATTTTAAAAATTAAAAACAATATATTAAAAATTATAATTAAAAAAACGTACATTTCCAAAGGTCCGGCCACGATGGACCCTCGTCAATTTCTTATTCGTTATTTAATTGGTCATTCACTCACATTCGCTAATTAGTTGGCAGGCACCCACCCCTTTCCGACCCCTTTCGTCTCTATACCACGTCTACTGTCCTTTTATTTTTAGTATCACCCACTAGAGCGCACTGGTAACATGTTTCAACCACCAGAGATATATTACTAACGACAAAAGTGCTATCGACATGTACTGAATGGTGAAAAGGCAATGTAAATTGGCATATATTATTTTGATTGATTATAAATGCAAGTATTTTTATTTAAAATATCATTGTATAAATCGGGTGGAGGAGGAAGGGGGTTATAAAATAAATAAATCACATTTTTTTTACACAAATTTTATTTACACATAGTAAAATATACATAATCAACAAACATGCAATAATTTTTGTAATATTCTTTGAACAGAGTCCAAATTACATGTTATTTAAATCTGCAGATCTCCTATTATGATTTTTGGGTATCTCGCAGAAGGCTGAGCAATTCATGTATGGCTATAAGCAGCATTGCTCTATGAAGGGCCGCACAAATCACAGGGTCGCTACGAAGACTTTCGGCACACAGCAGCAGTAGTTGTATCCTATCCACCATCCATCACATTTTCATTGCAGTGTAGAGTTGACACCGCTTTGATCAATGCCTCTATGATGCTAGTACCAACATCCGGCTCATTGCCACTAGGTCCGCCAGCAGCAGAACCGGCATCAACAGCCTTGAGAGTACACATTGCTGGTCGTCGACGAGTGGGTGCAGGTTCATCTCTGGAAGCGGGGCTCAGAATTATCCATGATGGGTACTGAAACAAGTGCCTGGCGTCGTCGATGCACTCGGCGGCGTCTGGTCGTCTGGTTGGCGGCACCCTTCTTGGACCCAGGTTGCTAGGAGTGAATCGACGGTTCGTGCCCCGAATGGAGTGAATCCATGGCACTGTCTGGCGCATGGATGGTAGCATGAGTCTGTGACAAAGTGATGATTTTATCCACGGTGCAGGGAATCTGCGTCTGCGGCGTCACGTGTAGCAAGATGCAGGTCGATGCTCCCGGACAGTCCAATCCAAACTGCGTTGGTTCATAGACGATTGGAAAATGTGCGAATCGCCAGTGCTGCATGTGACTACCATCGTAGGTCTCGGTGTAGGTGCGCAGATATCCATCTTCTGCGATGAAACTCTACTTCGCGCTAACATAGTCTGACTTGGGGCTTGCATAAACGTTCGTAGGACAGAATGGAATCACGGTGACGATCAGACCTCTGGGATGTCGACTAAACGAACACGTTGATTTTTCCAACTAATATAAAATACGGATGTCGATCAGGTGTGTCTCCATACGAAAATACTAAATTCTCTCACATTTCAAGAATTTCGGGTGACTTCGAGTCTAGTCATAGGCAGTCAATTCCTGGTCCAAGTACGAGTCACACCATTTGCGCAGCAGCTTCATGCTTTTTAGTGTGCAGGCCGAGTCAGGTTCTATACGATCGCAGACAGGACGATGCGAATCGCCGTAAAGTTTTGTCACCTTGCACAGCGAAGGACAGTCATACTCGGCCTGTACGTCGATTTTTCCAACTTCAAGTTTACACAAGTCGAAGCCATTTTTTTCTGCTCAGGTCCTGCTATGTAAGTTCGGGTACTGCATCAGCAAGTCTCGCAGCACATTTCCCACCTGGTAGTATGGAACCTTGCCTTCGTCTCACTCCAGTCCGTGGTAGAGTTTGTTTCGTCAGGCATTCGTTTTCTTGCTCTTCTCGTCCAACAGTTTCCACAAATAAAGGGTACGAATGGAGCATGTGCGTATTTTGCCATCGCCGTCATAAGACACTGCGACTTCCTTGAGCACGAAGCTATATTGACTCTGGAAACCTCACAGCTTACAGTGCATCTTGAAGCTTAAGAAGCTCGAAGACGAATAAACAGTTATAGCGTTTGATCATTTGTATTTATATATTCTCAGCTGTGCTCACAACAGTATTTTGATGGTCTTGTCTTGGCAGTTGTACGATACAAACAATCATGAAGTATCATGCAGAATGTGTACGTGTTGGCAGGAATGTTTCCATGTGTAGTGAATTCGATCCTGTAGTCGATCACATTTGAGGTAATACACTCGTCCTGTTTACTCACATCGAATACCATGAGCGGAGTCAAACTCTTTAAAGTATCAGGGCTCAGTAGCGTGGATTAGAGGTGTCCATAATATGCATTTTGGAATTGAGCAGAAATCTGATATGCCAGCAGGTACTGCCCATTTTCAAAGTTCATTTTCGTGTCAACATACGGATAGCTTTCTCTATTCAAAAATATTTTCACATTTTCTATTTGACATGTATCGAACTGCAAACGACTCACTCCCCCGTTGTGCTGTCTTCCGGTCTGTAGCCCAACGTTGAATAACCTCGGTTCCTTAGATGCAAAGCTGGACTTCACCATCCAGTTGATGTGCTGGCTCGCTGGCAGTCCGGAGTATGTCTCGAGACTCCACGACCTGAAAGTCACAACGATGTTTTTACCATCTTCCACAATATTCAACATTTTTATGCGTTGTGCAGTGCTCAACTCCACACGAGGCAGTATCCATTTGATAAACTGTAGTTTCAGTTCCACTGCCCCCAGGTTTTCTCATATAACTACCATGGTGTCCACATGCGTATTGGCAAAGGAGTAGCACCAGTTCTTGCTTTGTATTGAAGATAATTCATTTGTATTCTTCGGCAAATCCCAATAGCATGGAGAGCGGGATACACACTTCGAACTTGTCTTCAGAGTATATAGGACCACTGCAATTATCTTCGATTCCTCAGCCTACCATCTTGGCTGCAAACAGATCATTCGACGTGAGAGAAAAATAATTTTTTATCGTCGAGGTTATGCCTACATCTAGCGACTGGTCCACCACAACACCGTTGAGAAAATACATGACTCGATCGATCAGGTGAAGAATTTCATTGCTCGTTATTTTCGTCGATGCCGGGTTGGAGACATCTTCTTTCGTTAAGAGTCCCCCTACTTCACAGGAAATATTGGCAAGGAAGAGCGTAGATATCTCGGTGTTGGACCGCAATCCGAACTTCCGATGGTAGTGTGTATGGTCCGGGTCAGGGGAGGCTGGTATATATGAAGTTCCACCATCGTTACGCTGTCTTCAATAAACGGCCGGCACTTCGATATTTAAGTAATCTTCCATGGTAATTGTCTTTGAAGCCGAGACTGAGGAGAAAATCTCGCTAGCATGTTTTAATTCCTTGGAGACATGTGACGTACTGATGGCAGGTATTGCTCGGCGCACTTTTTTTTATTGGTTCAGGTTGCCTAAAAGCATATTCCCATCTTTTTTTAATGAAGGCGTAGGGTGATTTCTTCGTTTCGAAAGTTTACCAACTCTCCGTGTTGATCGACGACTGTCACAACCACCTCGTGTGATCTCTTCGCGATGACTGGCACGTGAATGATTCTTTTGCGGTGCTACGACCAGTTCAAAACCTGGAGGGTCCATAGGCAAAAATCCGTGGAGCGTATTGCTTGGCCTGCCATTGAGGTATCTACCACTCGCTAAATTGGAGTTTATTAGTATTACATTGACTGGCAAAATGTTTACGGGCCGCGATGACTCGTGGTCTTCGCCAGCTTCGAAGATTTGTGCCTCGAATCCCAGCATCAGTCCGATAGTATATGGTTTCGTAAAGTCGATATCTTCGCTGCATCTGATGACACCCTTCAGAGGAGTTGGATTCCCATGTAGTTGAAATTCCGTGTCAGGGAACAGCGAGTATTCAATGTGCCTCGCAATGTCGTCTATTTCATAAGAGCCTACAAGCAATGCCTAGTAAGAAATAGTTCATATTAAAAATACAATGTACCATCGCAGTTTTCATTAGGTGGAGGAATGTCCTGGAAGTATAACTTTATCAGGACTTCAGAAAAGTTGAAAGAAACCATGAATGGACTTTAGTAAAATGTTAGTATGTTAGTAGGCATTAACGTCCCAACGACGAGGTCGTTAGAGAAGAGACAATCTGCTCAGAGAAGCAGGAACGGGTAAGTAATCGACAGTGGCCTGCAGTATAAAGTCAAACCATGACCCCCACTTTCGCCTTGGCCTTTACCACTATGTAGAGTTACCGCCACTGTCACCATGAGTCCATTCTCAGTTGATCGGTCCCCAGACAGAACCTCTGGTGAGAGCAAACTATCGTCCCATGGTAATAGTTTACTTGCTATGAAACTTTTGTATTTTACTGTGAATCCACGCCCATTGTGGGACTTTCAAGTCACAAAATTTCGGTTGATAATTAGGAGAAACTTTACACCTTTACCACCGTGGTTGGCTCTATGTTTTGTAATTTAATAAAAATCCTTTTTTTTTTTCTTTTCAAGAAAATAAAATACGCAAGTTCAAAATCCTTAGAATATTACAAATATTTACTGAAAATAAGTAACATATAATAGTACATATAAAACGCCGGTAATAAAATTTTGTATATGTTTGTCTTGCAAAAATCATCAGTGTGCTGATTCATATTAGCAACTGCCAAAACAATATAATTCGCTATATACGTATCTATAGTTATTGTAGATCTTATGTCGAATGCAGTCGTCCCTTTTGTTATGTGTTGATTTATCATATCGCATATTAATTCATTTTACATCCAAGAATTTCATTACTGCCTATTTAATAAACATGAAGAAAATTATTTAGCAATTTTTTTTTGTTTTGTACTATAATTTTTATTACTAATATATCGGTTACACGAACTGATATTTCCATGTGAACTTTGTTTTTAATTGTGATTACTGTGTTCACGAGATACTTTATAGCGTTGTATGCCACATGCCTGTGAATGGAATTGTTATGATGTAATAATAATTATATTAATGGGACAAATATCCAAATTGAACTAGCTGATCAGAATAAACCGCTTATGTGATCACAAATAATTTTATAATCTGATTTAATGAGGAAATTCAATCGACGGCAACATGAAAATTATATTTCCCATGTTACTTTCTAGAATACTGAATAGATTATAAGGCTAGCAGTCTGGTCCCAGTTGAGAATTTTAAAATCCGCTTCCTTCGGTAAGCATTTTGAACAAAAAAAAAATAGATTTGCAATAGAAGGATCTATTTTGTAACATGGATCAGTATCAAGAAATTTTGTAAGCTGCACGCACTGACTTTCTTGCTGTACCCAAGTAGATAAATCGCCAAGATCAAAAGAAAACATAAGAGAACCACTACTACGAAAAGTTATAGAATTTGAACGCCTACAGAAAGTTACGAAAGAATCGCAACTAAGCATATGTGTGGTAACCGAGGTACTACATTGAACATGGTAGTAATCTGATCGAAGTTTACTCAGGTGTTATGCTGAACAACTGAGGCAACATTGATTATTTTCAAAATTACTTTGATTAAACACAATTAATTTGCGTAAATTTCGCAAATTGAACGATAATATATGTTATTAATTAAGCAAATGCTGCGTGCCTCCAGAATTGCTAGACTTTGGGTTAATACTAGAAATATTATGAAAATAAAAGGAATGAAAACTGAACAATTCGGCAAATAAATTAGCTAAATGACCTGTGCCGAAACACGAATAGCATACATACAAAATTCAGTTACGATTCATATAGTTTGCCAATAAAATATACATAGAAACAAAGCAGCACCCTAGATTTCTGAAACAAGAAACTCACCAATAAATAAGCAATGTTCACAATAATATCTTTCTTTCCAGGCCCACGCAAAATGATTAGAACTCGTCAAGGATGTAATAAATAGCTGTGTTGATTAAAGGTTATTTGAGACAAATATTGATTGCAAATTACAATTAAAGCAATATAATGACTAGAAGCAATTTAAAAAAAAAGGGGGCAGCTTCATGAGTCCAGTAAAGCTTCCTTTTCATAAAACCAACAAGTTAAAATAATAATTTTAAAATGCTATATAAAAAATTGAAATTGTGGAGGAAGCAGTCAAATGACCCGTCAGAGCTCCTGCCCCCTAAAATATTATTGAACAAGCACAATTAAAAAAGGTTTACAAAGCCCGATGCCAGAGTCATGGACACGAAGCATTATAAAAATTAAATTATTCTTGGGCAGCTAACAAGGATAAACATAGCACGTTAAAACAGGATAACACAGCAACGATAGGTTTCAGTTAGGTAAAGCTGAAGCCAAATTTAGACTGGCGATCGAGACCACAATTTTGGAAAAACACTAACCCTACTGCATACCCAAGACAATACACATACGCCACGCAAGACATTACAAAAAAAATTTAAAAACACCAGCTAAAACAGAAATTAATCGTCCAAGACACGCCGTTTTTAAATAGCCCAATCACTCGGCGACTCAGGAGACGATACGAAATCCAAAATGCCTCATCATAGCTTCACGGCCGCTGGACGATTAAAATGGCGATCTAATCCATAGCAGTAGATCTTCGGGAACACGTCCAGGCGACGACAGGGCGTGGACTAGAGGGAGCGCGAGCCGTGCAACGACTTAACAGTGAAAAATGATGATTCACGAGGAGGGGTGATGGAGAGAGGGCGAGCTGAGGAGGGAAATGGAGGGGATCCGAGCCGAGCGCAGAGCATACCACCGCACAGAGTTCAAGACGACTAGCGCACGACCAGCGCACGACCAGCAACTGATTTGAATTTTTAATATTTAGCTGTCCTGAGTAATCGTACTGAGTGTTACCAACTCAAAAAAAATGTATGTTGAAGTGATATTTCTTAAATTTGTACATGAAATACTAGGTTAAACCTGAGTGAGTGAATTGTGATTTAAGTGTATTCGCACATCAGCGAGCTTGGCTTTCTTTTTCTTTAAGAACATTTACGTCCGAAATATTTAATCGCTTTTTAATTAACATGCGAATAAAACGTATAAAATTAGTGGATTTACTACCAATCAATAGAACGGAAAAAAAAGAGTGACATGAATATTCAGAATTCCAGTTAAATTTTTTAAAATAAGTAATTTTAATAATGCACTTGGCTTCTATTGATTTTGTCATAAAGCCTATGTGGTAACTAGAAGCTGTAGACATATAGGTGCTTGTGCGCGAGTGTATATCTATTTCACGTCAGTATGTGTTTAATGGTATCCTATGAAATGTCAATCGAGACACCGAATTAATAAATTTAATTACTTATATGAAACAGTTTTTTCTTTGTCCCAGCTCTGGAATTGTATTTATTATAGAATATAATCAACAGTTTCATTATACAAATTTCCTTAAGAGAACCCTTTTTTATCTTCAAATAACAAGTGTTTGTAATTGTATTTGCTGAATAGAATGAACTACACACAGTTATCGGTTTTCTACCAGTATATGGCATTAATTAATTTTACTTTATTTTATTTTATTATTTATTATTCTTGGTCGCATCACGGTTTATATAGCTTAGTAAAGCTAACAAACACTGATATTAAATCAACAAATAATTTGAACTGGTATAACTTCTTAACTTTGTTCAACACAGCGTAAAACATCTGGTGTGACATAAGAACCCATATACACCACCTTGTATCATATCATGGGTATTATGTGGCATATAAAAAAACTGTTCAAATACGTCTATCCAAAATAAATTTCTAATCATTTGAGTATATGTTTAGTAACGTTAATTCAAAGTATAACATGAATTGTAACAATAAATTACAAGCGAAGTATTCGCTCTAAGTACCTCTCACTAAGGACGCTGAGGGTCAGAGATATTTGCTGAATAAACGTACGTCAAATGGAATTGGAACGTGAGCCTCACTCGACGCACGGCTGGCGGTACGGTAGCAAGCGAACGTGCGCCGTCAGTAGGCGAAGAGCAAGGCAGAAGGGAGGGAGCCAGCAGGATGGCCGGGTGTCTGCCGCGCTGGCCCTGAGGGAAGGTTAGGTCCGGATTGTATCTGTTGAGCACGAGGGTTTGCCGGGTCGCCGGATGTTAGTAGAGGGGGATGAGTGGTTCGGGGGCGGTGTAAACCGCCGTCCCTCTAGGGGTCGGTCTATCGGCTTCCCGTCGCGGCGTCCCAACTACCTGTAGCCCGAGTTCTGTCTCCTTCCTACCACTCCCCCCCCCCCTTCCCCCTTAGTCGAGCTTTTATCATGTCGCCACCTGTGGCCCCCTCCGGCCCTCGAACAAAGTCGTGGCGTCCATTCACGGACATAATCCAGTCCGCCTTCTTCCACCAAACCGCACTGTGAAGATTTAGTGTGCGTGTTGCGCTTTTCACTGGCGCGTTCGAGACATCGATTCAAGTTTTTATTTATTCGGTGTATCGATTTCACATGATCAAATTATTTACGTGGCATGTGTACGTGGTTCTATGCCTTAAGGATACCGTCTACCAGGACGAGCTTGGAGTTCCCAAGACCTTGAAGCATGGAAGTACTAAGTGCGACCAAGGAATGCACATGAAGAACCTCATAGCCTTCGCCTGCAAGGCACTGAACAAAAGTGTAGTCTTCCCATCGGTAGACCACCTCTGTGAGAACCTAACCTCATACACAGTCGAATTACAGTGTAATAGTGAACAAAAAGTTGTACTACGTGTCCCTGTAGTACATAACTTATTATATACGGCCGTTGTCATACCTGCAAATGGTAGTAAAAAGTCACTACAAATATTATATAATGGTTTAATAGAATTATTATTTCGTTCCCCTTGCTGTTTGGTGTACTAGGTAAACAACAGCCTTGATTTTTGGTGTTTCATTCTTGTTACTTACTATTTTGTGCCTGTGTGTAACATTCAGTCAGTGCACTCCATGGAACAAATGTTGTGTGTAATAAACACTTACAAACTACGTCGTGATGACTCCGTGGACTAACTTAGGCTCCCAAGAAGCTACAAGGATGAGAGCAGAATCATTGTACCAAAAGTGAATTAGGAACCATGTATAAGCCAGTATAGTTAGTTGAGTATAGTAAACCACCGAGGCATGTTAAAATACGCATTCATATAACGATGCTTCGCTTTTCAAGAGCGTATAGTATACTAGATTTCGGAAACATTTCCACTAGCTTAGTGATACTGTGGCTAAATTTTTTCAGTGGTATTTTGAGTTTACAGCTTGAACCAAATCTTAGCGTGCGTTCTCTGTTGAAAGAATTCTTTTTCATCTTCTCTAATAGAGGCATTTTATTATTTTAAATAATTTCTCAGTTTACTTTTCATTATGTTAATTTTATTCTTTTTTTCTGTCATAGCTATATTGGCTGGTATAGTCCTTGGTAAGTGTCTAATACCTGTATTTATTAAGTTTGTAAAGTGAACTGGTTAATGAATAAAGGGTACAGTTTTTCTTTGATTGTATTCAGAACTAACAGTATCTGGAAGTGAGTGAAAATGTTGTAACGTGATGCTAAAACAAGTACTAACTTGCAAGGAGCCACAGCGTGCCAAGGACTGCGGTAGTGTAATGGTCTGCTTACTCGCCTGCTAAGGTGAATCAGGTACAATTCCCAGCGGGGTTACTCGAGTTGAGTTGAGAGATCTGGGTGGCTCTTAACAACGAGGCCTTGAGAGCCAAAGAAGGTGAAATGAGGTGAGAATGGAGCAGTGCCGGAATGGTGGATGGAGGAAACGGGAGATCCCCGGGGAAATCCGCCGACCAGCAGCATCGTCTGGCATGATTGCCACTTGCGAAAATCCGGGAGTGACCCAACCGGGTGCGATAGTGCTGGCGCGCCATCAACCATTTGCCACCCTGATCGCTGCACTATAAACATTCTCTTGGGGCCGCTTGGATTCCGATTCCTTTCTTCTTTCGTTTCCCCACCCTAACCTCCCCTCCTGGTGTGGCACCTGGCAATTGTAAGGGGCGGGGAGGGGGGGGGGTCATCGACTCAACTGGTCTGTTCAGCTGTGAACTTCCCGCCATTCTGCCTCAGCGATTGGAAAGCTTCCACTTTACCCTCCTCACTTTGGAATTATCGCCATGGAAATCGACGTGTTTTAAAGAAAACATGTTCTATATTTAAATTGGCAGTGTAATATCAAGTTTTGATAGGGTAGAGGAAGATGGGAAGACACAGTGAGACGTGTGCAGTTCAGTTATTAATGGGCTTCTAGTTTTTGTGCTACTCAAGTAATTGGTTTTCAGTGCTAATGTAGTGGTCGTACAGAGTCTGTAAGGTTCCTTATTCTGTGTTCAAGTTTGCATGTGTTAATTTTTCATTTGAACAGTAAATGTTTGAGCATTGCCGCACATGTTTGCTAGTGCAAAATGCGTAGTTTATTCTCACTTTCGTTGCCCCCATTCGGCTGGCCTGGCCGTCAAGGTTTTGTATGTGATCGCCTGTCCACAACTGGCCACGCGTAGGATTTTCAATTGTGTCGTCTTGTTTTACTACACGGCGCTTTGAACGGCCCACGGCAATTATGGGTGAATTCTTGTAGATTAAATTTTATACAGCATACAGGTTTGTAGTATTTCTTAACGGCGCAGCTAAGCAATATGTTAAATGAATCATGATTGGCTTTTCAAGTAAGCATTTATGTGCCACGTAATCTTAAAAGAAGTTGGAAATATTTTTCATGTATCACTTAATAGTGCAGTGCCACAAAAAGCCATAGTTTTTCAGTAAATTGGTAAATGATTTTTAAAGCGGTGTTACGCTTTGTGAAGGAATGGTACTCGTTATCACTAAAGCCCCCAAGTATTCCGCGAATTCATTCGGTGGCGAGGTAGACTTCAAATACTTAGTCTTTTCTCCTTTCTTTGTGATTGAAAGGCAGTTGTTTTGACACGCCCCGTTTAACTGTGAGCCGATAGTAAGCAGGAAGCAGTAGTGTGAGTTAGCGTTGGGCAGCGCTGTACAAAGTCCTCTCATGATCGCAGCAACCAATGAGCAAACGATACTGTCTCGAGTGTATAGAGGACTTTGAAGTATAGCCTGTTGCCACATCAATCCGCGAAATACTCGGGGCTCTAGTTATTATTTTTGTCATGGAAATGAAACTTAAGGTAAAATTGTGAGAACAGTTGATTGCCCAACTGACGTGTCTGACTAACCAATTTGATGTCGTTTTGTAAACGACTTTTTGAAACAATTTCGAGAGTTGAGAGTTCTGAGATAAAATAATATTGCTACGTATCACTTGGTTTAAGTATCGGCAGACGCCGAACGTATTTTGATTGACACTATTTGAAAATAAGATTATTTATTGTTCGCTTATACATGAGCACCCAGTTGTGCCATTCAATTGACTGAGAATCACGTCTTTTGCATGACGTCTAGTGACGGCAGCAGATTATTGCAATGTTTATTAAAAAATGAATGTGAGGTTGTATATTTGCCAGTATTTAATTAACTGTATACTAATCAATGTTGCTACTTTTGAGAAAGAGTATTGCTAGTAGCATTTTTTAAGGTGCTTTCAAGCACATATTTTATAGTATTTTGTAAGCTTTAATATACTCAGAATTGTGTGATCATCTTGCGGCACTGTTTTACAAAAATTTTTATCACCTGAGAAATTTTTACGTAATGTTCCATCATTATTATTTTGTGTACATATGAGCTCTCTTGTAAGTAATTGGGCAGTTAAAGTAAATTGTTTGAAATTGTTTCTGTGTACATTTTGTAACATTGTACTGGAAATTCAGTACATGGGTGTTGAACCTGGCTCGCTATGGTGAGGGGTGAATGGTCTAACCCCTCAGCCAACACAGCTTCCGGGGTCAATTTAATTTTCTTATGACGGAACGTAGGTCTTCCTTAATTCATCGCTGCATGCCCTTTTCTTTATTTTCAAAGGTATGTGTTGTCTATAGATATGCTTTCCTGTCAAGGAGTATCATATGAGAAAGCCAGACGTAATTTTATTTTAATTGTAACGATCCGTTCAGTATATCCAATTAGCTATATTCCTAGGGTAAAAGGCATTTAACGCGTTGGCGTGTGCTGAAGTTTCTTAAAGTAGGCTATACATACGGCTAGAAATTTAAGTAAGATTAATTTTGCTCAGTTCAAAACTTCTTAACACAAGTAGTGAGCAGTGTGGGCTACAAGATTTTTACTAAACAGCATCAACAGGAATGTCATTATATTTTATTGTGGGTTCACATTTGTTTAGATTTGAATTTCTAATCACTATCCTATCATAAACCAATAGTAGTAGGGATATGGCGAGTATGGTGCAAGGGCATCGGGAGCTCGAACGCCGGAGCCGGGGGCTGCAAAGTTGTGACGTCACCCGACCAAAATCTTGGATCCATGTGACCTTGACCTATGACCCCGGTGACTTTTCAACCCCAAACCCCCAAAAATTCACCGAAAATTCCAGAAAATTCTTTAAAAAATATATATATATTTACAATTGATAAAAAACTATAAAGACTTATTCAAAAATTATTAAAAAGGGACTCCCAGAAAAAGAATTTTCCCCCGGAACAGTCACCAGGATTAGTGACTCCGAGCCAGGGACCATTGACTACGAGCCAGAGAAGAATGACCCATGACATTTGACCTTGACCTTTGACCACAAATTTTTTAACAAAATTGTCAAAAAAATTCAACATTTTTCCAAAAAATGTGTTATTAAGAATTATTAAAATTTATTATTAAAATTATTTTTAAAGTATTAAACATTATTAATAATTTATTTAAAAGTTTTAAAAATATTATATTAAAAAACTTAACTTTCCGGAGATCACACCTCACCAATATTCATTCATCCATCTTGGTAGACATTACACACCCGCCATCTTGGAAGTCAGTGACCTTGACCTTAACCACGTGACCTTGACATATATTGAAAAACAATCGATAAAATTACATGAAAGTCAGCAAGCATAATACATTATAGACTACCACCACCATATGAGATGCAGACTACATCGACCTTGACCCCATGAAATGGAATGCCCCTGAAAAAATAAAGAGAAATACACAAAAGTCAGCAAGCATAATAAATTGTAGACTAACACCACCATATTGGATAAAGACTACCTTGATCCCATGGAATTTAATGACCTTGAAAACAAGAACACGAGAAAAATATATAAATGTCAACAAGCATATTACATTACTAACTACTACCATAATACTAGATGCAGACTATGTTGACCTTGCCTCATGACCTTGAATGACCTTGTAAACTTAAACTCTAGAAAAAATACATAAGTCAGCAAGTATAATACATTGCAGACTACCATCGCCATATTGAATGAAGACTACCTTGACCTTGAATGGCCTTGAAAAATTGAGAAAAATACATAAAAGTCAGCAAGCATACTACATTACTAACTACTAGAACCATACAAGATGCAGACTACCTCGATCTTGACCCCATGACCTTGAATAACCTTAAAAACCAAACCTTGAGAAAAATAGATATGTCAGTAAGCATAATACATTACAAACTACTACCACCATATTGGATGCATACTACCCTGACCTTGACCCCATGACAGAATGACCTTGAAAACCAAAACTCTATAAAAATACATAAAAGTCAACAAGCATCATTCATTACTAACCACTGCCTCCATATTAGGTGCAGACTATCGCAACCTTGGTCCCATAACCTTTAAACAATTTATAAAAAAATCTAAAGAAAGTACATAAAAGTTATCAATCATACGACTTACAAACTACTGCGAACATATTGGGTGCAGGTAAACTTGACCTTAACCCCATGACATTAGATGACATTGAAAATAAAACCTAAAGAAATAATCGTACATTCTCATCTCGCTCATACAACAAACACCAACACACGCACGCACACACACACCTACACACCTACACACACGAAGAAGAAATCGATTGTTAGAAACCATTGGTGGCCTATATCCACATCACATTAACGTAACTAGCGATGGATTACATGACATAAAACCTAGCCGAGATGATGTATCTTTCACAGCAGCCGTATCTTTCACGACAGCCGTTGTCAAACTAAGCCTCTCAGCTGACCTTCATACTGCCTATAATATACCCGTGTACAAGCCCTATGACGCCATATTGACTTTGAACAAATCGTATGACATCGTTAATACATTGTTTGGACACCAACAAACCAATCTCCGATTTGCAACGTGGTTGCGGCTTACCAATCTCATAAACGCATTGAGAAATCACATACAGGCAGATAGAGTGGCTTTAGATGCTAGTTCCTTGGTCACTTTACAATGCAGTTATATCTTCAACAGTTTCTTCCAGAGAAGTTCTTCGCTTATATATAATTCATGATCACACTTAAAGCAGACAATGCATGACTCCTGTTGTCAGACCGACCCCTCACAAGACTGACATGACCCCAAAATGAACCCTGATAGCTGTGCTGGCTTTAGATGACCCCAAAAAGACCCCTAAATGACCTCTAATTGTGGTGCTGATTGCGATTGTGGTGCTGATTGCAGTGCTTATGGCAGTACTAAGTGCGGTACTAAGTGCGGAGTATGTGTTGGTCACAAGTTGCAATAAATGCCCCGTATTTAAAAATAAAATTATGTAGTCCTACCTTCAAAGCTGAAAGGTTGACATTTTATTTAATAATCTTGAATAATAAGTATATATCCAGGTCCCTCGGTATATTTAATCAGTTCTTGGATAAACTACATTCGTACTTTGACCTATAAGTGCTTAGAACTACAGCAGGCTCACAATATGCTTCCTAATTGGCAGTCGCTCGAAAAGGGCTCTTCGTACAGATCGCTCTCTGATGGCGACAAGCACTTTGAACATGGGTGAAAACTCGATCGCAGAATCGTCACTGGCGGCAACCAGTTAGCTATGAAGCAGATCATGGCTCCATGTTCGTCAAGGTCAAAGGCAGGCCTTCGTACTCACAATTCATCTTTGGTGTGTGGGAGTACTCTGATAAAATCCAAATAGCCATTTGCCCCAGAAGAAAACACGCATGTATTCTCACATAAGAAATATAACAAATGTATAATTATATAACTATGTAAATATATAATTATTTTTAATTTATTATATGTAAGACATGAATATACATTAATAAATATAAGATAGGAATATACATAATTATATATAAGATTGGAATTAACATAATTGTATAAAACATGTTTCCTTATGGGACAAACTAGTATTTAGGTTTTCTCAGAGTGCCTCTATAATGCGAAGATGAATTGTGAATACGAAGGTCTGCCTTAGACCTTGACGATCATGGAGCTGCGACCTCCATCATTGCTAACTGATTGACGCCATTGCCAATTCTGCAATCAAGTTTTCGTCTATGTTCAAAATGCTCGTCGGCATGAGATGGCGCTCTGTACGAAGATTCGTATTCGCGCGACGGTCAATTGAGAAGCATGGCGAGAGTCTGCTGTAGCTCTAGACACTTTTAGTGCAAAGTGAAAATGCGGTTTACCCAGGAAGTGACTGAATATACCGAGGGACCGGATATTTTTTAAAATCGAGATTATAAAATAAAATGCCTACCTTTCAGCTTTGGAGGTAGGACTACATATTTTATTTTTAAATACGGGGAATTTATTTCAACTTGCGATCTACACATACACCGCACTTAGCACCGCAATTAGCACTGCTATCAGCACCTTAATCAGCACTGCAATCAGCTCCACAATCAGCACCACAATTACAATAAGCACCGCAAACATGCGTCATTTTGGGATCATTTTGGGGTAATTAGGGGTCAGTGCCGCAATAAGCATAGCAATCAGCACTGCAATTAGGGGTCAATTGGGTCATTTTGGGGTCATTTTTGGGTCCTTTTGGGATTGCTAGAGGTCAGCATCGCGATCAGGGGTCATTTAGTTATCATTTAGGAGTCATTTTGGGATCATTAGAGGTCAGCACCGCAATCAGCACCACAATAAGGGGTCATTATGGGCCAGTGGGCTAATGGGTAAATGGTTCGTGGGTCATGGGTCAATGGGTTTATGTGTCATTCTTGTGAGAGGTCGGTCTGACGACAAGAATCAGTTGTCTGCTTTAAGTGTGACCATTATATATAGGTGAGCGAAGAACGTGTCTAGAAGAAACTTTTGAAGATATAACTGCGTGGTAATGTGATCAAGGAACTTGCATCTAAATAAAGTCTTCCTACCTGCCTGTGTGTGATGTCTCAATGCGTTTATGAGATTGGTCAGCTGCAGTCAAGTGGCAAATTGGTGATAGGCTGGTCGGTTTCCGAACAATGTATTAATGGTGTCATGCGATTGGTTCAAAGTCAATATAGGGTCATAGGGCTACCATAGTCTTATATTATAAGCAGTAGGGAGGTCAGCTGAGAGGCTTAGTTTGACAAGGGCTGCCGTGAAAGATACATCGTCTTGGCTAGTATCTATGTCATTTAATCCATGACTAGTTACATTAAAATGTAGTGGATATTGCCCGCTAATGGTTTCTCACCATCGATTTTTTCTTCGTGTGTGAGTATGTGTGTGTGTGTGTGTTGGTGTTTGGCATATGAGCGAGTGGAAAATGTACAATTTTTTCCTCAGGTTTTAATTTTTTTAAATTTACTGTGGTAGTAGTCTGTAATGTATTATGCTTGCTGATGTTTATGAATTTTTTTCTCAAGTTTTTGTTTTCAAGATCATTCAATGTCATGGGGGTTGAGGTTACCTGCATCCAGTATGGTAGTAGTAGTATGTAATGTATTATGCTTGTTTACTGTTATGTATTATTTGTCGAGTTTTTGTTTTCAAATTGATTGAAGGTCATGGGACTAAGGTCGAGGTAGTCTGCACCTAACAAGGAAGTAGTAATCAGTAATGAAATATGCTTGTTCACTTTTTTGTATTTCTCTAGAGTTTTGGTTTCCAAGGCCATTATAGGTCATGGGTCAAGGTCAAGGTAGTGTGCATCCAATATGGTGGTAGTAGTCTGTAATGTATTATGCATGCTGACTTATATGTATTTTTCTCAGGTTTTTGTTTTCAATGTTAATCAAGGTCATGGGGTCAAGGTCTCGGTAGTCTGATAAAATATGGTGTAGTAATTAGTAATGTAATATGCTTGTTAACTTTCTATGTATTTTTCTCGAGTTTTTTTTTCAAGGTCATTCAAGGCTATGGGGTCAAGTTCAATATAGTCTGCAGTCAATATGATGGTGATAATATATTATGCTTGGTTCCTTTTCATGTATTGTTCTTGAGTTTTTGTTTTCAAGGTCATGCAGTTAAGGTCAAGATCGTTGGTTTCCAATATAGTGGATAGGTGGCGTCTACCATGTTGGTGGAATAAGTATGGGTGTTTGTGGCCTCTGGAAAGCTAGGTTTTTTAAAATAATGTTTTGCTACATTTTAAAAAATATTTAATAATTTCTAATAAATTTTATTTTTAATAAATTTTTTTTGTGTTTTTATTATTTTTTAGTCAAAGGTCAAGGTCAAAGGTCACGCGTCCTGCTCTCCTGGCTCGGAGCCACTGATCCCTGGCTCGGAGTCGTTTATCGCGGTCACCTGCTCCGGGGGAAATGAAAATATTCTGGAAGGGTTACTTTTAATAATTTGTAAATAATAAGTTTTTTTTTATGTTTAGAATTTTCTGCATTTTTAAAGGATTTTTTTGGGTTTTTAGGGTCAAAGGTTACTAGGGTCAAAGTCATAAGGATCCAACATTGCGGTCTGGTGACGTCACAACATGGCGGCCCCAGCTCTGGCTCTCCGATTCCCGGTGCTGTTGCACCGGACTTTTCATATCCCTACTACTATAGGCTTTTCACGGTAAACTAAGCACTTTTAAAAGCCCTGCTTAAGATATACTCGTATGCACGGTGGGTATTCTTCCCATATGTAAAATTAAAATTGCCATGGGCGTCATCACTTTATTCATACGTCTATCAAGTGAAACGGTGAAATTATTATAAAAGTAAATATTTTACAAATCTGCTAATTTTTACTCACTTAGGCGTTAAAAAAACAGAAAACGTAAGAAATAATTTAAGTTATCACAAATAGTTACCTAACACTTTTGATTCGACGTTAACATATGGAACTACTTTCCATCCATCGTTACCAACTTTACCGGCCACATGTCTCTCAGTGCGCCCGTTAAAATAAATGCAGACATTGGCAGTGACATTTTTCTAAGGATGATTCCAGAAGTGCTCGCTTTAACGTGAACAGCCTTTACCAATAATACGCTTGTTTCGTGTTCTACCGAATTACTTGGAAATTTTTCTGAATTAAAACTTGGTCGGACCATTAACAAACTTGTGACTATATGTGCTTTCATATGAGGAAAGAAGCGTAAAGGGGATTGCAGGATTTTTGTGGATATTATAAAACTTAATCAAGAAAATAAAACTTGTCATTATTTCTTGGCACTATAATGTATTACGTTTTATAGCGACGTCAGGATAAATGAAATCACAGCTTACTTCAACAGTAATTAATATAAACACATGAATATTGGACCTGCACACAGCACACGACAAAATTGTCACAAAATTTCCCAAGTAAGTTTATAACAGGGAAGTCCCTAATGCATGGAATTCCAATGCTATGCAGTGCTTCGTTAGCAGTGACGCGGGAATTCTGCCAAATTTCGTGCTTGTTCAGAAAGTTCAAAAATTTGATAAATGAAGACAAAGTAGTGATTGATTTTATATAACAGTGACTAGAAATCATTCCCGATTGTACGTAAGTGAGAAAACGTTAATATAGGCTGTTCAAAGTAAAGTGAGCAGTTTTTAAATCAACCTTTAACGAATGTCACTGTCCCTACTGTGCGTATAATTTAAATGGCGTGATGACTGGCTTAGGCCCAGTGAAGTTGGTAATGAAGTGGGGAAATTAGCCCATGTTTTAACGTTGAGCTATAAATATTAAGGTAGATATTTGTAAATACTCGAAATTATTTGTTTTGATTTTTGTTTTTTAAATGCATGTAATTGTAAGAATTAACGAATTTGTTAAATATTTACCTTTCTAATATTGTCACAGTTTCACGTGACCGACGCATGAATAAAGTGACTACGTTCATGACAACGTTAATATTACATATGGCGGATGTTTACAAGATGTGCATACAAGTAGATATTAAGCAGGGCTTCCAAAAGTGCTCAGTTTACCGCGAACAACATATAACAACGTTCAGACTGACTTCTTTATTACCCGAGCCTGACTTCAATTCTTGAGGTAACTGGCTCAGCCGTAGGCAGGTGAAGAGGAAGGGAGTAAGAAATTGCTTACAAATACGTTACATACCGTAACTGTTAACTTATCGTGAGAAATCACGGACTGTACAGTAATTTTATTTACATCAAAATTAACGTTCCATTATTCGCCCAGGATAGAGTCAAATGCTCTGTGAAATTTCCAGCTACGCATTGTAAGACTGTCAACTTTTATACATTGTCAGTGTGATTTATTTAGAATTTTCAATATTCTGGCAAGGCGCCCAAACTTTTCGGATTTAACCGAGCAGTACCGGTATTACATGTTTTTTTTCCAGTGTCCCGAAAAACTTTCTCGTGACATACACATATCTAGAATTTTAAAAATCGGAATATTGGTCACACAGATAGAAGTCAAACGTTTTCGCAAATGAAAATACTATTGAGGCATTTATTTTGACGTTTATGTTGTCTTAAAATTATTAAAGTTGTAACAGCGTTATTAATACTAACCATTTTTCAAATCCTGATATTAGTATAAAATGCAAATTCACTGTTCAAGGGTTAATTCTAATAGAGCCTCTAAATAGTATTGTTGAAACCAACTGTATTAAGCCAAAAATAACAGGAAGAATAAAATGTTTTGTTACTGGAAGATTACAGTAATGTCCAGCCAACACAAATTTACACAGACTTGACGTTGTAAAATCGCGGAAACTAATGAACAGCGATAATCTCGTAAAATGAATCCTATATATTTAAATAGTAAAGCATTTTATGAGAGCTAAATGTAGCTTATACCAGCTCTCAAGCCATGCAAATCAGATTATGTGTACCAAATATGCATATGTTTATAGAGAAAAAATATTTCCCCATTACGAAAGAAAACTGCAGTTTGTCGTTACATAGTGCTCACGTACAATATGAAACACGTTTAGACATGTAAAAATAGAACAGTTGCTAGAACGTTCGGTTTCGTAAAGTGGAGAACGTCAAACCCTGAAGGGGCGGATTCTTTTACCCTCCGAGGCATCATTTTTATCTTTGGTAACATTTCTTTTCGTGACAAAATAATTGAACTTAATTAAATTTACATTGGAATGTTTTTTATTTTCGAAAGAAGAAAGAATTTTTAACATAAATGTTAACATTGATTCAACACAAAATATGTTTTGCCGCAACATAAACACCACCTTAACGTTGACAGTACAATAAGGAGGTAACGTTGTTACGTTGTTGCATTTACTTCAATAGCTTAACAGTGTTTTACATTAACAGCGAAAATAGTTACGGATGACTTACAGAAAACCAAGAATCACCTTGATGCTATTCACACAATATTAGACTTATAACTCTGATAATATCAGGGGTTTAATTAGTGTCTAAATTATGCTTGCAACTTATTAATTGTTAAAAATAAAACTTTATTAACTACTTCTGAACGTTGCTGAGAAGGATAACGAAAATAAAATTGTAGAAAAGTAGAAGTTGAAATAGTTTATGCAATGTCAATTCAATTTTACGAGCTCGGAGCTCAGCGAACACTCGTCAACGCAAATTAGTGACTGTTGAGTTTCAGTATTACGACTGTGCACCAAAACGCTTTGTTCATAACCTGTTCCATGTCTTAACTTACCTACGGAGCTATTATCGGCGACGTATTCTGTATGCGATAACTTGCTGTTGTTGATCGTTCAAGGAAACGTGATTGTTATATTTGTGGGTTTATTAGTTGGTAAGTTTTGAATATGCCAAAAAGAATGTGTTATTATAGTGATAAAAAACAACAAGATTTCGCTTACATTCGAAAATCAAAACGGGAAGACAAAGTAGAATGTACACTGCGTAATTCAACATTTTCGATATCACGTGGTGAGAGAACAGATATCAATGACTATAAAATGAAATGAAAATAAAGATGCAATATTACCGTCAACTTCATCCAATAAAAGATGAAAAAATAATAATTTCCGTATGGCTATTTGTCTAAGACAATTTTGTATAGTTATTGAGTGTCCTGGTTTTCCATTTTTTAAATGAGGTCACCTTGTGTATAAATTAAATATTTCCATTGCAATTTAGGAAGTTTGCTACACACTATTGACGGTAAAGTGAGCACTTTTGGAATCCTCTCTTTTGGAATAATAGTCAATACATACATTATTTTTTAGCCTTATGTGTTAACTTTTGAGTTCGGTGAAATATATACACTGTTTATTACTTATATTGCAATATTTTCTTTTTAAAGTGGTGGAATGATAAAAATGGCTGATAGGAATAATGCATGGCCTTAGAAGTGCTAACTTTACCGTGAACAGCTTATAGAATTTTTTTTTTACCATGTAGTTAGTTTATCCCACATGGTTTCCGATACACGAAACATTCTCATGTCTGTGTAATTATTCAAGACACTCTCCTTACTGAAGTTTTAACTATTATTCGGTGCGTCAAGATCACACTGAAACATGCAAAATTTTTCCAACACATCGCTTGTATTGCAGACAATATTTTGTATTTCTTCAACAATACCTGACATGCCGTTTTCAGTAAGCTGTAAGGGCGGGGGTAATGGGAGATCCCCGAGAAAACCAGCTGACCAGTGCCATCGTCCTGAACTATTATCCCGTGTGAAAATCCGGGAGTGACCCCACCGGGAAACGAACCCAGTTCGCTTAAGTGAGAGGCGATTAGTCTGACCACTACATCACCACGGCCCCTAAACCATGCCAAGAAATCACTTAAGTAGGCCCACATAGTATTCAACGTTATATTATATAAGACATGCAAATTGAGTTCACATTCTCCTGGTCTAGCTAAACTTCGACTTAGAGAATATATCTATCGGAAACCCAAATGGTGTTAGCTTAATTATTTTTCAAAGATGGCGAAATTAAAATATATATATTAACCAGAAGGCCGTTGTCTGTTTATAACTTACTACAGTATACCTCAGTTTCCTTCATTCTTAAGACGGATAAGAGCTTACGAACTCTAGAGAGAACAAGGCGTGACTCAGAAAGAATGCTTTGACTTAAAATACTTAAGCAGTTATGAAATTTGCATGGAGAATACGAGAATAGCATATTTTAACACTTAAATTGGGTTACAATGTTTTTTAAAATAAGGCTCGCATTTTACAAGCAGTTGGGCGTAGTCCTTCATATAAGCGAATTTTGTATTCATATACATTTCGTCAATTACAAATTTTAATGTTATGGGATAATGGAAAATATTCCATATTTCTGTACTGATCGATAAAATGTGCAATGTCAGAGCTGTTGCTAATTATGTTTGAGTGCGAAATGCGCTTCCGACGCGGGAAGCTAGCCAAACAACGATTATCATAATAATATGAATGCTGTTGATTATGAGAAGTGGCTGATGGAAAACTCAATAATAATGTGTTGCCCGACACAGTATCTGTTATACGTACTGCGCGGTACCGTAGCTAATATTCATCCAGATAAACCACCTGGTTCCTGCAGTATAAAAAATTGACATTATAAAGTGTTTGTTAGCATATTAAAGTTTCACGAGATATGCTAAATACACGGCTTTATAAATTAATTGAAATATAGAAACATAAATGCACAAGATATTTGATGGATGCAGTATTAATCGAATAAGATCTTAATTCCCTGCAGATTGTTACATGGACGTCACACACGAGATTGATGACGCTGTAAAACTCTGTGAATAAAGGCTGACGAATTTGGGTTTTGTGAAATTTAATATTTTTGAAAATATTTTATATAAATCTTAGACGAGTTTCTAATTGAATCTTATTGCGGATATTGGGAAAAAATTAGCTTATTTTATTTCGAAGTACAAATGTGAAGTATAGTAAGACTGTAGGAAATATTTTAGTAATTACATACGTAAAAACAGGGAGTAACTTAATAGAATAGGAAACATGTATTGAATTGTAAAAAGTGCTCATTTAATGTTTCTGATGCATATTGTTTAAAGCATTGCCGTTTTACAGTATGTAAATATTAAATATGCAATATAATTGCTGACAAAACAGTAAAAGGCACTGTTTTTGCCGTCAAATCATTAAGTCAAATTGTCATTAACAAAAAGAAATACGCAAAAAGATATTTACAATGTTTTTCCCGTAAATTGTAGTTTCTTTTTTATTGCACTGGAATTGTTCGTCCTAAGATTGAAAAATGTCTCTCACTGTAGGTGTATAAATGATTTTACTTACTATGGCTTGTTCGCAATTTCTTTGAACATTTTGAATGAAATCTTTGAAAAATCACCCCATGTATGACTAGTTTGGTTATTTCTTAAATGTGCCACTGTGAAAAGCTTTTTATTAGTGTGTTAACGCAGATGCTTTAGTTATATTCTATATAAAGATTATAATATAACCAGTAATTACAATGAGTGCGCTCGAAAGTAGTAGGGGCGGGAAGTTTCTATCTCAAAGGGGATGCCGCCTTTATTGATATAAAAGGGTTAAATTGATCGAAAGAGTTAATTATATTGAAAGGCAACGATTTAGCACATCCAGATAACATGGACAAATAAAGATTTCCAAACTCACATTTTGAATTTTAAACAGACACAATAGCGTACATCTCCCTCTCATTTGTACACGTACCTTAAGTATTTTTAAAACACATCTGTCTGTCTCGGAGGCTGGTGAATCAATGAAGCGAGCTTTCGTCGAGAGCCTGACTATATGTATGTGGAGTGTGGGTGAGTTGAAATTTGCGAGAAAAATTCTGTATTCGTCCTACAACAGACTATGTAGCGATAATAAAAAAAACAGCCATATTACGAGAGTTTCACTTTTAGTGATAGAGTTTAATTTTATTTTTTAAAAGAAGTTTTCAATTATGTTTTATGACTTTTTATAATGTAAGAGCATGTTTTTTTCACCACCAGACATCTTCGTGTTGAATCTTCAGGTGCATTAGTAGTAGAAATCTGTTTTTATGTGAGAAAAATATTGTTATTTTAAAGTTTGTTGAATTCTGCCACTGCTTGCTGTAGATTTGTAGGGCAGCAGGGAATATTGTGGTGTTTCGCCAAGAGGTCTTTCTACCTGCCCCCTGAAAAGGTATTTGTGTGATGCTCAGTTTTGTTAAATTCCCTAGGGTTCTTCAAGTTGACTAGTGGGCCGGCAAAGTTTTTTTCGAGATAATAGTCTGCTCCCTCTCCTTTCAAATTCATTCATTCAGACGTGTTCGTTTATCTCAAAAATCTTTGTAATTTCCCTCTTTAAAGTTTGATTGTTTTATCATTTAAATGCTAGTTTGTTAATGTATAATATTTTTCTCCATCATCAAATTGTAAGCAAACCAGTTGTATATTTTTTCTTTGAAAAAAAGTGAGCAAACAAATATCCTCATTAAAAAATCTTTCCAAGTTCCAAACCTCAAAATTCTTACCATCACCTAGTCGTCTCAAGAACATTATTCATTTAATATGCAGTCATATACAAAGACTTCATCTTTAAAAACATTCTATCCTCAGTCATTCACATAAAAAGATATGACATGAGGAATTCTCAAGTTAATAAATAAGTCACAGCATTCAATTTTTACATAGAAAAATTTTATTCAAAATTATTTTTTTTTCAAAAATCATCCTTAAGAGCTGAACTAATTACAATGATCACACAAAGTAACCACACTATACTTTACCAAATTAACAGATATATACATAAACCATGTTTTGACATACTTTAAAACAAACATAACAATAGAATGCAATATACAAGTCACGTTACACATTTAATTACCAAACTATTTTATAAAATACATTTTAACAAACAACAAGACATTTTATCAATAACATTTTATGATTTAAACTATTAAACATTTCATCAAATTTATTTACATCTTAAACCTTTTACTATAACTACTACTATTGATGCTGCTGCTACTACTACTACTACTGTTACAACATTCCAAAATTGTCTTATACAGATTACAATATAAAAAAAATATTTACATTAAATGATTAACAAAATATTTACAAATATAATACATAGTTGTGGTTGACATCATTTCCTATCTATTTACAACTACTATTTACATTAATGACACATTCAGGTGGTGTGTTCATAGACATGCACAGGGGGGTGTTCATTTGTCACATCAGGTAGTGTAATTTCCCCACACACATGCCGACGACAGGGGGATACTCACACTAACACACACACAGTTGCCAGTAGATGATTTGTTGTAATGTGACTTTCTTCTTATTATTTAGTAAAATGTATCGAAGGCAGGTGTATTCTTTACATTATAGTTTGACAAGCTTTACAGATAGGCAAACAGGGAGCAGCAGCATTGAATGGTGACACAATATATGTTGCAAACAGTTGTAGACATCTGTAGATAGCTGTGAAGTTGGTGGTGGAATACGAGGTGCATGTGGTGCAGGTAGATGCACGTCATCGGTGGTGTGATGGTGGTGGCAGTTGTGGTGATGTGGGTGGGCTGAATTTATCGTGGTGTTGAAACTATTGTAGGTTGTAAAATAAAATTTCTTACTGAGGTATTTTCTAGTGCCCCTAAGGTAAGGTTGATATTCCATCTGCCTCAATGTACCACTTATCATCCATACCTGACAACACTAGCTTGGTTACGCATTCGGTCTAGACTTGATGAGCACGCAAACATATCTTATATTGGGTACCCAAAACCCTTGTGCAATTTTTGAGGTAATCTCGATAATCCTTGTACCTGAGTGACTAACACATTAGATTTTTACACCCTTCGCCTTACGTATACATTGATCATTCCCAACAACATATGCATAAAGCTTGGGACATAAACCCATAAAGTGTGTGAGGACGTGTCCTGCACATGTATCTTTCATCACCCCGGTACGGCCTTTGCTCTCGTGAGTGAATCCTTGCGGGTTATCAACAGCATAGATAAATGTATCAAACCACACATTTAAATCGAGGGTAATTACTTTATAGATGACCTCACAAGCAACAGAATACACCAAGGAATCAGTGTCATAATAAAGGAGGTGTAAGGATGGCGAAATAGATTTTGTATGCATGTACTGATAATCAAATTCATAGTGTTAATTAAGAAAAATCAAGAATGACAACACCAGTGTACAAAGGTTTGTTGAACACAATAGAACTCTTTGACATCTCAATAACGACCAAGTTTTCATTGATAATCTGCCTGGCCTGGAATGTAGGACGTCCTATCAGCTCTGTAGCACCATAGATCGTGTCATACCTCGAAACGACTATTACGTCCCTTTCCTGGTGGACATTCTGCAAGGTTTTTCCATAAATGGAATTATTCATTAACTTGGAAAAACGATTTTCCGAATGTGTTCGCAGGCTGGGCATGTTTATCAATGTTAGACTAAATGTACAGAGCCATCCAACCTTCTGCTCAAAGTGCAAAATGCAATGAATACAGTCAAATTTGCACCTATACATCAAGTACTGACTCTGTTTCCCTGTGTATAACTTTTTTTTTTTGCATTGTGAGTGTTAAAAGAAGTTTCTCATGCGAGCTATTTGCAAGTATGCAATTTTCTGGGGCCAGAGGCAGATCAGATAGTGTATCGCGACACTCCTCCAGAAAAGACAGTTAAACTTCCTCGAAAAACAAGTGTCACCATCATTCACCGTGTTTGAAAAATTCCATGTTGAATACCAGCCTCAACCCACTCAAAATTGCCAATTGGAAGCTTAGATCACACCGTATGACTGTACAGCCTGTTGACATCGAAATATCATATATAGTACGATGCCACACACCGGTCATAGTCCTCAACCATGTAAATATTGTTGGCTTCTGCACTTATTTTCGAAACATTAGTAATGACGCTCCTTACCACGTGTTGTAAGAAAAGATACATGTCTGGGTCAGTCAAAAGCTCTAGCCAAACATTGACAATTGACAATAAAGTGTCCCATGAAAGAGACGGAGCTGTGACCTACATCGTGGGGTCAAGATCCTAATGAGCCAAACATACAGTACTGAAATTCTCAAAAACATCTGCCAGCAAACAAGTGTCCACATGTAAGTATTGAATCGCATACTGAAGAAAGTTTACGCATTTGAACACATCCCATGCAGCTTGGGTGAGAGCATAATCCTGCTTGCTAATGCCTTTGCTTCTCATCACATTATGAAATGTGTCCTTTGGTGGGAGTGACTTGCACATCAGCCTGTCTGGCAACTTAACAAAATCATATGGAAAAAACTCCCTTCTGTTTTGCCAATTCGAATTGGGTGTTGTCTGGAAACATCGATCGGGTGATACTCAATTGTGTAGGTAGTAAATTGCCTGCCAAAGTTTCCAGAGAGGCGCTCATGAATTGGAATGAATCAATAAATCGTAACTTGAAATATTGCGCTTTTCCATTGCAATCAATCCCATTGGGAATTTGTTTTGTAATACATTTGTATCTTTCAAAGGTCATTCCAATCACCTGAATTTTACCTGGGCTTTCGATTACCATGGTTCCATCGGGTTGTGGTACATGACGTACATCCAAAGGTTTTATAAGAAAGTGAGCATCATAATTTTGCAGATTATGAAAAACAGCGATAAGTTGTCTTTTGGGCAGTCTGAAGTTTAAGTTGCATTTATTATGTGCGCTACCTCTGATTTCACCCATCAGATGGTCATGATCGACCACAATATCATCTGTGCCAAGCTTTTCCTTACAAATGTGACAACACGTTTGAGCCGCCAACCTAGCTTCATCAGCAGGGGTTATTTTCTTCATCGGAACAATCATACTGTAGATTCCTGCAACCCACTTAATAAGTTCAAATAATTTATCTACTAATTGGTACATACAATCAGCACACACAAAATCAAAATAGTTAGATAAACTTGAATTGTATGAGCAGATCAACAAAATGCTACAAGCACATTGAACATGTTGGTTGATGGTAGTTGTATTACTAGTTTCATCATGAGGTAAGCAAGTGGACATGGGTTTTGGGTAAAATTCAGCATCGCAATAGGCGACTGAACCCAATCTCTGCTGTTTGCTGTAATCTTTAAATTCCAAGTACTTATCGTTCCCAGTGGGGAAAGTTCTGCGAACACCTTTTTGTTGCTGGCAAAGAATACTGTGACTTACAAGTTTCTCCTCACTAACAAATTATTGGAGGCAACAATCGCAAACATGTATTTTGTGTTGTTTGTTACTCAGCTGACTACCAACAAGCTGGGACCGATTGCTAATACATACAAAATGCAAATGAGTGGCATTTATACTCACGCAAATCGCCAAAATATTCACATGTTTGTAATTATGTACAGGAGAAATACAGATGTATACTACAACCCCACCTTTCTTGCAAGTTTCGTCAATTATATTGCTATCTCTGTCCACCACACAGTAGACATTGATAGAAAGAGAATTGTTCTCCTCGAACTTACGATTATCCAGTTTGAGTACAGGTGTCGACGGACCTTCAATATTAAAAAACCTTGTGAGGATATGGATATAAAGTAATTTGCGTGCCATTTTGTGTGACAGGAAACAAAGATGCTAATATGGCATAGTGAAAACACATTCCCTCCGGGCAGTGTACATCGACACATGCTTTCCTATTTGCAAATAAACTTCGGTAGTATAGTATAATAAACTTCAGTAGTTTAGTGTGCACAGCACTGATGGTGAACGGCCAGTATTGGGACACATGCACATCCATGTATACCAATATTTGCAGACTCCAGCCAGATCCATGCACATAGAACTCCCCAAGTCTGTTTGTGAGATAAGGGACTATATCATCATAGATTAAACCCACATTGGATTAATTAAGGACAGGGAGTGCTTTGCTTTGAAAATAAAAGGTTCCCATAGTGCCTTCCTCCGCAATGAGGGATTTCAAATACTTTCCCGCTATGGTAACTGAAACCATTATTAAGCTAAATAAAGGGACTTTACACCTCCGAAAAAAACTAGAAAAGTCAGAGTCACTGTTAAGCCAATCGTTAAGTAGTCACTCGTCATTTAGTCTTCCCGCAAATGCCGTAGCTATGAACTCGAATGTAAGGTCTGGCAAAGCTTCCACAGAGGCTGTGGGATCGGACAACGAATTATTCTCCGACTCCCTAGTACAAATATTTCTTATCGACTCGGAAGTCAGCTGTGAAACGAATTGAGCACTCTCTGAATCACACTAATTTTCAGAATCTGATATAAATAAGTCATTGTTTAAAATATCAACTTTCTCTTGTTTGGGGGCAGCAGAGATGTTTTGACCTTTAGGTGTAAACACTCTCTCTGTAAGTGAATCCGTGCTCGAATCACTTATGTCGAGATTGTATTCCAATAGATTAACTCGCGACTGCTTAGGTGCAGCAACACTGTCTCGCCAGCTTGCTGTAGACTGTCTGCATCTGCAATCCAGAATCTGAATCGCTTATGTAAAGATCTCAAGCAAGATGTCAATACCGGACCACTTACGCTCACCCATTTTAAATAACTAACTAAATTTTCTTTAGTTTCTCTACAATAGCTATGACACCACAATAAATATAAATGCCTCGTCATTTTGAAAACATAGAAAAATAAGATCACTTTTCTCATCATCATGTCAAAGTTGAAATTAATAGTAACATAAACACTGAATTGTTTAAGATAATTAAAATTACTTTTGAGGAAACTATGGGTTTATTTTGGAAAGGCAATTGTCTACAGCGACGAGTTCTTAAACCTCATCGTCAAACTCAGCTAGCAGATGTCTGAAAATTGGGTGTGTGGGGAGCGAGAGAAACTGAGGTCTTCAGAGCCGATAAGGGTGATTCGTACATAGTTGGAGCAGCGTAAAAGACTGTGTGGGCCGGGAGTTAGGCCACACATGGAGCAAGCAAGAGAATGGCTCAGTAAACTGTCGCTGTCCGATGTATGCTCTCCTTTTCCCGCCCTGCCCAAAAACCTCCCCTTCCCTCCCCACCTGCTATCACTCATCATGCAAAGCCTATGGGCGCACATGCGCTCTAGTGGTAGGAAGAGTCGTTACTTCCTCTCCAGTCATGTCACTCCCTCAACTTGAGTCCACAACACAAGTTCCCATCACGCAGGTCTAGCCACTATACAATATGTTTCCTTGACCTGTCTCACCTCCTCTATTTTTCACAAGTTTTAAATTTTAAAGCAAGCAACATGCGTTTGGAATATTGAAATTTAAACTAATGCAATTTGAGTCCACTTTTTAAACTTTCAAACTTAAATAAGCTTTTTTTAAAATATCATGAGTTACTCAACAGCGTCAAAGTGGTGTACACCAAACAAAAGAAAATAATTTTTTACGCCATAAAAATATGTTCTGGGTTACATAGCTGACGCCATCAAAAATACATACTAGGGCACATCGTTTACACCTTCAAAAACACTTACTAGGGTTCATAGTTTACAACATGAATAATACATTCTAGAGTACACAATAAAAATCATTTTCATAGTTTTTAATAATGAATGTTATCTAAATGTTTTAGCAAGACAGCAACACAGTGAATATTAAATTTACTAATTAAACTAGCACTCTTAAAACTAAACATTTAAAAAATAAAATTTATTTAAATTTTATTAAAATACTTCTCAACTCTATCTCTCTCTCTCTGTCAGAATCGCATTTACCCAATAACTTTTAAAATTAAATGTCTTAAAATTAATTTAGATACCTAATCCATCCTGTCACATCCATATCAAAACATTTCGTTCATTAGAAATACTCTAGGTTCATTTTTCCATCGTTCAATCATTTTTCACCAGACAGCTCACTCAGAACATGCTTGGAAGCAGAGGCGTATCCAGCTTAGTTCTTCCATTTTTTAGCTGCTTCACAGTTCATATAACAATATAACAGTCAAAACCAAAACCTGCCCTTAAACATCTCTTATAACTTGGTGAAAACTAATTAAACCCACCTGAAATTTATTGAAAACACTTTCCCCCTGCACACATACTAGCAGTCATCCACCTACAAATTTTTCCCAGAGTACTTTGTAATTTATTTTAGATGGTTTTATCATATATATGTGAGTATTTAACAGTGTATAGAAGGCCTGCTATGGCGGTCATTCAGTATCTCCTTTAAAACTGTATTAAATTTCCTCTCAAATATACGCCAACAACCCACCTAAAATTTATTGAAAACACTTTACCCTAGCACTCACACATACACACATATATATTAATAATCATTAATTAGCAGTAACCAACAAATAAATTACCCATCGCCACATCGCCTCAAGCACCCTTTCGACTTATAATTAATTAACACAAACAAACAAACAAATTACACTTTAAAAAAATTCTAAAAAATATCACACTCAGAATAAAATTCTATGTATTTTTCATTCAAATTATAAGGACTTTTTTTTTAAAGTTTAATAATTCTAAGAACATTTCATTCAATTGTAAACTATTAATTAAAATATTTAATGATTTTAAGAAAAGTTCATTCAAGTTGTAAACATCTCTACTTACTGCTTAGAATTATTTGTCAACATGCTGATATTTTTTGTCTTCCTTTGGTTACAAACCAATTTTTCCTTACTTTAATTTTTGCTGCTTTACAAATTATGCTGATATTTGAAGAATTGGAAATTTTCCCATTCAAGTTCGCTAAATAGTGAAAGATCAAGTAAATTGCGTATTAACATTCGTACCTTACCAAGTAATTGCACTATGGATTTTCGCGCCGCTAGGTCGTGTGAAATAACCCGGCCAGGAAGGTCAGCTGCCAGAGAACAAACGGTAGCATCTTTCGTGGAGAACATTAATAGTGATCATCCCGTACAATTACGAAAGCAACATGACGATAAACGTGGATTCCACTAATAAAAAAGAACTGCGTGAATCATTATTTTACACTGGAAGAAAAGTATAGTTGTAGGAACCACAACTCTGTAGCCATTACCCTCCAAGACTGTTAAAATAGGGACAATAGTCAGTTTGGTCGTGGCTACACTACGAATGTGGTTAAAGGCATATGGTAACGACAACAGAATATATTGTAAAATTTCAGTGCATCACAAATCAGTGATGTCATAGATTTATACGGAATAAAATGTTGCGATTACAAACGAGTAGGGTTTTGACTACAGTCCAGTCTTTATTGAGCAGTATGGTGGCCCCAGCAAAAATGTGTAATAGTCCCAGCTATTTGCTCTGTTGCCATTACTGAGCGGTATGGGAGCCCTACCCATCTTGTGTGATCTATTCGCTTTGATCTACGAATTCTGTATTAGCTATTGCGAGTTGAATGAAAGTAGTGTTTGTACATCGGAGTGCTCTATCCATCTAGTTACCCTAATCCCCCTGATCAGCGCGTGACTGGATCCCCTCAGGACAGTACACAGCATATTGTGATCCCCTCGTAAGCTCATAGGATGCACTGCTAGCTGTACTCATTATTCAGAACTTGAAAAATTCCTTGCGGACGCAGGCAGCCTCGAACTGTCGGCACTTGTGGTGATAGATGGACGCCTTAGACCGCACGGCTATTGTATGAGTTACGAGATGCAAGTTTTTATAATGTATTTATTTTAAATGGTTTAATTTTTTAAAATAAAGTCATGTACTTTAGTTGTTTGCAGGCGAATCTCGACGCGACTGGAATTCACATATGAGTTAGCTTATTTATTTAATAAAATAATATTTCCTTTTATGTTATATATGTTTATATTACGCAATAGTAGGTGTCATCTGTTAAAAAGATGTTTTTACGTGTAACGTTTCTGTAAACAGGTTTTTCTTTCACATCAGATAATATATAGTAACAATAAAAATATGGCGGTAGTTATTTCATTTTTATGTCCAGTTTGTGTGATATACGTATTTTAAAAACAAATAAGAAAATTCCAACACCGTTGTTGCTATTATTACACTTCACGTAGTATCTGCCAACACTTTAACGGGTGCACATTACCCTCACAGATTGTCACCAGCCTCCACAAACTAAATATTACTTCACAATAGGACGTTTTCCTATTTATCTTCTGTACTGTCAACTCTAATAGTTCTATCATCTTTAACAGAATCGGAGGGTACCTCCAACAATCCACGACACTGTTGTAATTACCATACCTTTTCTGTAAAGTTTCGAAAAAAAAAAAAGAGGTGATTTCTACAGAACATTCTGTTGCAGTTACCTAACAGCACTGTTGGGTTTACAATACCTTGTTCTGTTATCATAACAATACTGTAAGATTGTGTTCACGACTATCTGTATAGTTCCTACTACAGGAAACTCTGTTCTTGCTACAGTAAAGATAGTTCCCACAACAGAATAGCCTTTAACAATATTTAGATTGTTCTGCTAACAATTCGGATAGTAAAAATTACAGAACATTTTGCTGCTGGTACTAAAGTTTAGTTGTCGCTACTATAAAATGACATAACAGAACTGTTCTGTTAAATTATCTCTGCTGATTTCTTTCAGTTTATTCCTGACGAAAATGTATATCAGATGCAGTTTAGAATGTGCGTAGTTTTTTATGTTATGTGAATTTATTCTTTCAAGGATATATTTCTGCGCATCGGAGGTAAAGGGCAATATAGAACAAATATAGAACTTTATAGGAGTGCTCTTCGCATCGATACTACGATGGCATACAGTACCCTTTCCTACAGGTTCAACCGCTTATTATTCCGTGTATGAGACGGTACTTCGCACCTAAGAAAAGAGAGTGAAAAATCCAATAAGGCGATATCAAACCCTCGGTATTTTTTAATATACATAGTGTTCTTTACCTCTGATGCACAGAATTACGGTATTTTCAGAATCCTTTCGCAAATGAAAAAAAAAAATGTTGCAGCACATTTTGGAATTCTAAGAGCGCTCCTAAATTTGCATAATATCCACAGCTAATAGAGTTGGTGTAGTGAATTAGTAAGTCAGCTTGACCTTGTTAGCGCCAAGGCCCTTTTCGTAAACAATAAATTATTCTAAAACAGATATGAGTAGATTAATTATTTGGCTGCCCATTTATTTCCCACATGTCAGTTTGGAAATATACCAATGGTTGGTTGTTATAGCCTAGGGATCGTCTGTAAATAACTTAGCTATACGAGGCACGCCGTACATATATTGAACGAAATCTATGTTGGCATCTAGGCACACTAGTACAGATGAAATAATTTAAAGGGAACTAATTGCGATCGTTATGGTGACTGACTCTTATAGTGGGGATGTTATGCGATTCTTATCATCGAGGTCTTGAGAGTCGATGAGGGCAAAGCGAGGTAAGGAGCAGCGCAGGAATGCAAGGACGTGGGAAAACGGGAGAAAATTCGCGCAACAGCAGCATCGTCCGGCATGATTCCCACGTGCGGAAATCTGGGAGCAACTCCATCGGGAATCGAACCCGATTCTCCCTTGTGGCGAGCGCTCTACCTACTGCGCAAACCCAGCTCCTGTTACAGGAAAGGCACATTAATGCGAGATGCTTTTGAAAGTCTTCTTTAAATAAGTTGTTGAGATTCCATTGCCCCTTTTGAAACTGAATGTAAGCTAATTTAATCGTGCAAGACTAGGCATTAATCACGATTTGTTTATAAGAATTGCCGTTTCTTCATCTCCCATGGTTGACTCGTATAGTATCCTATGAAGGAACGCTGACATTCTTTGATGTTTGCGGAAATAGAGAGTGCTGGATGATAAACTAAATGCAACACCGGCAATAGGGGAAACAGGGAGATATCCTAAGATGGTGGTACCCATAAAGCTTACTAGTCATGACAATGGGTATGTTCAGAGGGTAAAACGTAGTTGCGGCGCTTTATGCTGCTCAGCCGCAGCGCTGCAAGGCAACGCTCGTGCAATGACAGTGGCGAAATAAAATACTCGCTGCATCTCCGCTGCAAGCAGACGACAGACATATAAGTTGAAATTACGTAAAATGTTATTGAATGTCAGATATTCACACGAATATTGAAGTGTGCGCATGAAATGTGGCAATTGTCTATGTTGTTACCAGTTCTTTAGATTCATATTTTTCTTAATATTCATGTATGTAATTTACTTCTGAATACGCAGATACATTCACTTTCAATATTACAGAACTCAAAACTGCACGCAGCCTGTATTACAGCATCATCGGCATAGCATTATTTTGTTGAGCAGACCTGCAGCATTACAAAAAGGTTTTGTTTGCTGAACACGACCAGCATTAACTTTAACATGTTTCATAAGGGTTTACACAGTTATTTGAAATAATATATTAAGAATAGCTTTCAGGACTGCTCTGTTGCCTGTTGACCTGTTACAGTGATTGGCCGGCCAGCGCAGGACAACTCGGAAGATAGTCACCTTCTTCGCAGAGGTGAAAGTTTCCATATCCAACGGTTACTGTGAACACTCGAAGAATAAGACCATTACTATTAATTCAACAGATATGTTAATTATGTACTTCAGTTAACATTGGCATTTAATAGAGGAACCCTTGTGCAAAACTGTAATGACGTACGCCCACGATTGCTAAACATTTTTCAGGTGGAGAAAATAAAATTTATTTGTGACATTAACTGCTATGTATAGGCTATTAAAAGTAATCAGAGAAATTCTAAAAACTCTGCTGAAGGATTACGTGTATGGAAATTGTATATTCTTCCACCTTATGTGAAATTATCATTGGCATGGGCCTGATCACTTTATTCATGCGGTAGTCAAAAGAAACAATAAAACTATTATAAAAGTAAATACTTTATGAAATGACTAATTTTTACATTTGTAAGTATTAAAAATATAGAGCAAATGGAATCATTTCAGTACTGACAAATGTTAACCTAACGCTTCTTATTCAACGCGAAGACATGGAACTACTTTTACTTCGTCGTTACCAACTTTACTGGACACATTCCAGTTAATGGGCTTGTTGAAATATATGCAGCTAGAGGGCAATGGCATTTTCCTAAAGTTAATTTTTAAAAATGTTTAATTAACCGTGAAGAACTTATAACGGGAAAATTTCTAAACGACTTCACAATTGGAAATTGCTATTAGAACAATAAAAGTAATATTAGTCTGTATTACAGCAATATGAGGTACCACAGTCTTCAGCAATGGTTTTTGTTTGCAAAGCACGATGATGACAAAAACTGGATGCGTTCGGCGGGCAGAGCGTTGCCTCAACACTGCTGAATAAACAGCTGCTAGGGCCAGTAGCATGGGTGGTGTGTGTTGGCTTTCTACTGAAGTGAATTTCAGGACAATAAAAATTATAATCAGAGGAACTGGTAAAAACTCAACGAGAAATCTACCATACTTTATGCGCACTATTAATTCCGTTGTGCGAATGTCGCACTTCCAACAGCACTGGATGCAATTCTGTCAACTGGATAAGCGTTTACTTATTTCTTAAGCCTTTTTGCTATTTCATCTAGTGTCTGTCGCCTTCTAGCAACAGCGGTGCTGCATGTGCTTTAATTGTACAATCGCGCACGTGCTCTGTCTTGCAGCAGTGCAGCTGATTGACACATACACTGAAAAATGATTTTTGTTGAATAAACAAAAGTTTGTTTGATGCAATCAATTTAATTGTTTGTATAAGGGTAATTAAATGTTTTGTTGCTGAAACCAAATTATTTTCTTGTTCTTGTTCTTATTCACTTGCCCCAAACACATATTTGGTTGGCGCAACCAAATTAATTGTTTGTATAGGGGCAATGAAATATTTTGTTGCTGAAACCAAATTATTTTGTTGTTCTTATTCCCTTGCGCCAAACAAAGTGTTGGTTGGCGCAACCAGAGATTTGTTTGACTCTACGTACATTAAACAGTTTCAGCTGATATAAAAAATGGAAGCCCAACAGAGATTAGAACCTAGATCATACGCGTCCAAGCTCTTCGCTCTAATAATCTTAGTTAAGGTGAGTACTAACAACTTTAGGATGTTTTTAAATACATAATTCATAAGTACTGGATAATAAGCGAAAATAAATATATCAGGTTTTACAGGTTTACAGTTTAATTTCCCGTTGAACTTATTTTTTAGGATGTTTATACCGTAATTCAGCATCAATAAATTCGCTAACAAACACTTTTACTATCCCAATTGTCACAAAAAAAATGCAAACAAACTCTCGAGCTGTATTTTGGAACGAAGGTAATCAAACTAGTGGCTAAATAAATATATGCAGTCGATTAAACAAATTTTGTTGAGAGTAATTTATTTTGGCCAAACAGAGAGGTTTTGTTTATCAAATGTGTATTTTCTTGAATGAAAAAAAAAAAATTTACTCGCTTTTCATGTTTTATTTAACCAACAAAAATTTTTTTTGGGAAATTAACTACATTTTGGCGCAATACAAACACATATTGTGTTGGCTCTCTCCTAAAGGTTCCTTATTGGCCGGGCGGCCGGCTTACGGGTAAGTTACCATGCGCTGATTGGCGAACAGCGTTTCGGCGTTTTGCTGTCTAGTGACGCCATTTTGTTCACACGTGCGTCTTGAGTCCTAGGTGTAGGCAAGTGTTTCACTTTTGCATTCTTAAGCCCGTCACACACGGGACGATTTTCCTTACTCTATCGCATGCGTTGGGTCTTGCTTGCTGCCGGACGTGCTTGTGCACTTGAAATATCGATGCCTAAGTGCAGTTTTGCTGGCTAGTATACTATTTTTCGGTAACTGGAGTGGCACTATAAGTAGTGAGAGCTGGAGGGTTCTGGGATAGAAGGTGCTTTATCGCACCTGTATTAATAACACCTGGATAAATTACCTACATAACTTGTATTAATTACAGGTATTACCTAAATTAATTACAGGTGTACTGTAGCACTTCCTGTCCCAGAACCCTCCTGCTCTCACTACTGCTGTTTTCTCTATGTGTTTCTTTGCTAATTTCCGATCTCAGCCAACGACAGTAAGGAAAAGTGTCACATGGCTACTTACATGGCAACATGATTACATGATTGCTTTGACAGTGTTGATGTATTTAAAAAACATGTTTGTATAACTGTATGGAGGTTATCTGTGTACTCACCCGAATTCTTTGAAAAACATTGCGAGTTTTCGTTCCTTTAGGCCATCCATTATCTTATCCACAGTAGTTTATTACGTCTACAATTTTATTTCCATGATCCAAAACTGAAAGAAGTGTAATTAAAGCAACCTTTCTTCGCGGTACAGAGTTCTTGTTTATTATTTTCTTCAGATGTCATAAATAGTTATGGCTGTCGACGTGACTAGTTGACAGGGTAGTTCGGATGGGAGCCCATACCGAGTGCGGCAAAACAACAGTCGGATCCCAGGAGTAACCAAGTCGCATAGCTCTTTACCTAGCTCTTAAATAATATCTTAGCGAAACGAGCAGTAAAAATAGTCCCGTGTGCACCGGGCTTTAAGAAGGCCTATACTATAGTTAATGGTGGCAGCAGGGCTTTGCCCGCTGGTTGCGTCCATTTTATTCTTCTTATTATTAGATGCAGTTGTGTGCAGCACTGTTTGGCGTACTTCGCAAGCGCAAATTCAGCAGTTAAGTCGAAAGACAGTACGGGTTCTGCATGTCAATTATGCACGCTGATATCATCACAGTTGTTTTTCACAAGTTCGCACTGCCACTTACACAAGTTCAATTATGGAGTCACATAGGTAATTATGTATCGTGGATAATGGGGCCTAAAATTTAGCCCGCTGGGCTGCCCAATATAACCTAAGTATCTTGGCTCGCTGTCCACGTTGAAATTACCTCATGAAAGATACGGGGTTATATAATTTTCACGTTAACACAGGCACATTAGTGAGAGAACAGAGATGTAAGTTATGTTTATGTTTATATCCCAAGAATAAGATAGTGGTTGCAATTTTTAAAATGCCCATAGTATAAAGTAATAGATTACAAACCAAGTGAAACTGTAGAAGTTTAAGAATGTTTGTAACCTTGTTTTCACTGACGTGGAATAAATATGAGGGCATTCTTGGTTATAAAATTCTCGTTTATAACATTGCAATTCTTGTATTTCGGAAAGTCTTATTTCGGTATATTTAAAGCATTATAAAGTTAAAGCACTCATGTAACGATGTTGGGAACAAACGATGTAAAGTTTGCAAAAATTTGTGTCTCGCAAAAAATATGGGAATGACTTTTATTCGAGCTTCTTGTTTCTTTACTTGGAGGTCTCAAAAGCATTTACCCAGCAGAAATAAGAATTTAATGGAACTTTTGATTGAAAGCATTACCATCAATTACATATATACTTTCATTCACTCTATACACCGAGATAAGACATTTGCGAAAATGGACGTAAGTTATTGTTCGGAATTCATAGAAGAAATGGGGGCAAGTTGTATTTCTTTCCTTTTATCTGAGAGAGAAGCCATCTTTCTTCCCTGTGTTTTATTTTTAATCATTCCATTTATCATCATTTTCCTCGTCCCTTGCTCTGCCCTTCTTCTTGCCATTCCACGTGCCACATCTCCTCTGCAGTGCGCCCCTTCCATCCCCCCCCTTTTCCCTTCACTGGTACCCCCTCCCCATCTCAACCCCTCTTCACCACCCGACCATTTCCCTCTTCCCAAACTAAGGCTATATAACCTTCTTTACGAGGCCATTCCAGGAAATCGAAATTTCGCTTGCAGCAGAAAACATGGCAGGGCCCCTGGATTGGTGGCGTACAATACATCCCAAAACGTCATTCACAAGCCAGCATCGCCGTTTTGGGCGAGGATGCATGGCCCTACGCGCCGTGTGTCGCAGCTCGCGTGCTCTGCTGGGGAATTAACTGTGTCGAGGGCTCCACCGGCCGGACCTCCTCGTTTCTCTGCTCTCCCGTCTGGTCGAGTCACCCTTCGGAGCAGTCAGTGTAAGGCTCACGCGAGGGGAGTAAGTTAGGCCCCAATTTTCTAAACTATCGAAATTATTCCTCTGCGGGAATGAAGTCGTTCCGCTGTCGGAATGCATAACGCCAATTTCTGGAACACTCGATAGCGGAACTCTAAATTGGAATCGAAAAATGAAGTGTCGAAATGAATGTGCAGCAAGGCACCTGCTGGAATCGTCATTCCTCTAGAGATTCCTCGGTTAATTATATTGTGTGATGAAGGAAACGTGGAAATACGCATTCCATTGTGGTTTAATAAAAAATATAATTAATAACGGAGAGCAAAATCTTAGTATGCTTCTGCGCATCAAATTACAACGGCGTTATAAATATCTGAAAAAAAATTCGTTTCATCAAAATGAAGTTGGTGCATGAAATCTGATAGAATTGCTACGAAGATAAATTTTAACATGAAAGAGATGAAAAATATAATGAATGGTAAAATCGATTTCGGAAGAAAAGCAGCAGCTGTATAAAGTTATTAACATTAAAAAAAATTAACGTAGTCCCTGTGGATTATCTATGTCTCGTTAACTTCATTTTTTGCAGTATGTGTCAATTACAAGCCTTTTCGCCACGGGAGATAGTTCAGGGTTTTGCGGAAATTTCATTGCTTTTCCCGGATTATCTACTATTAAATATAATATATATTTGTGCATTTTAAAACTAATGTTCCTGTCAGGACAGATTTAACGTCACTAAACGATACACGATATGCAAAGATGCCAAATTGTAATATCGATTCTTCAAAAATCCAATACATTTCAATCCGACAGTCACTGCCGTCGTCTCAGGAACGCGCGTTTGGAATAGAATTATTGGATCAATCCAATAGCGAATTTATTCTGGTAGTTTCAAGAATTGGGCCCCCGGATAGCTCTGGAAGACAGACAGTGCGTTCCTGTGGGGAGAAAATCTAGTTTGTACCCCGTCACCGAGTGCCAAGTACAGACTGTTAGAGGCTGTTCATGATAAACTTAGAACTACTGAAATCAACCTTTGAAAAATGTCACTGCCCCTATCTGCATATGCGTTACCGGGTACACTGACTAGCCTGCGCCCAGTAAAGTTGGTAACGATAGAAGAGAAATAGTTTAATGTCTAAATGCTGAATTAAAAGTGTTATGTTAACATTTGTGAATACCTACTGAAATTATTTATTTTGCTTAGTGATTACTTAGCGAAATAAAGCGTATAAATTAACAAATTTGAAAAATATTTAATTTTCTAATAATTTAGAAGTGTCACTTAACCGACGCACCAATAAGTGAACAGGTCCATGACAAGGTTAAATATACATATAGTGGAGGAATACACAATGTCCATACAAGTAGGTCGTACGCAGGGCTTTCAAACATGCTCAGTACGCCGAGAACAGCCTATATTGATAAAGTGGGCACTTAGAAGTCCGTGCTTAAAAATTTATTTCCATCTTAAACTTATCTGTATATTTTAGCCAATGGTTAGTGTAAAAATCGACATGTGACTAGGGGCCACTATGGCTGAGCGGTTAGCCTGCTCGCCTCTCACCAAGGCGGTCCGGGTTCAATCGCCCACCGGGTCACTCCGGATTTTCGCACGTGGGAATCGTGCCGGACGATGCAGTTGATCGGCGGGTTTTCTCGGGGATCTCCCGTTCAACCTCCCGCCTTTTTTTCATTCCTGTGCTGCGCCATACTCACCTCAATCACTCTCAGTTCTCAAGGCCTTTATGTTTAGAGCCGTCCTAATATCTTCACTCACGCCGGGTGACTTATAAAACAGTGTATAAATTATATAGCTCTCGAGATGTAATGTCTGAGACCACAATAAAATGTAATATTTCTTTATTATATCTTATGGGAGGGCCTTAAATCCCTCTACCGTGAATATAAAAGACCACGAACAGATTTTTTTTGCAAGACATGCTAACACTAGTTAAGTTATTATAATGCAAATGTTTAAAGATCTGTAAGTACAACCACCTGCATTCACGCGAAATTTTTACATGCAGGCTAAACTTCAATATGTTACGTTCACACTTATATATTTCCTTTGCTTAGAGGCAATGTGTATTTGTGAAGAAATAATTTAAGTTATAGTCTATTCACGATTTCTTCACAATTTCTGAATTAAACTTTTGAAAAAAAAAAAAAAAAAAAAAAACACCCCAAATATGAAGTGTTTAGTTACATCCTATGCCATGTATCACAAGCGTTATATACCTCTGTTGACATAAAAGTATGTTATTTTTCATAAAGTTGAATATAAAGCTGTATTTCAATTCTAAATTTGAGTAATTAATTTATAATCAATGTGAAAAAAAAACATGAGAAAACACGTGCGTTGGTAGCACCTAGTAAGTAATAGTTCTCGTGCAAAATATCAATATAATTTAGTGCGCACGAATCCGGTACGTAGTCATTTGGTGTAATATTCTAGACTTAAATAAGCTTATTTTGCACGAGGCGGAGGAATTTCCTGGAAGAAGAACTTTAGCAGGGCTTCAGAAAAGTGTGAAATAACCCAGAATGGATTATACATGACTCGGCCATTCAGATTCAAGGTACAGCTATTCTGAATGTCCGTAATTCGACGGCAGGAATTTAAGACTCGTGCAAAATAAAACCATCCATTTCCCAGTGTGGATTTCATCTAAAGTGTTTTAGAGTAAAACAATAGGCCATTCACTGTTACTTCAAACTTTTCTGCAGCCTTGACGAAGATCTACTTTCAGGATATTTCTCTGCCTCATGAAAACTAAGCTTAACCAGGCCTAGAAAATTACAACAAAGAGATAACGCACCACATTCCTGCACACTCGCACTTAAAGGCTGTTCACGACAAAGTGAGTACTTTTGATATCAACCTTAGAAAAAAGTCACTGCCCTACCTACATATATTTTAACGGGCGCACTGAGTGACATGCACCCAGCAAAGTTGGTAACGATGGATGGAAAGTAGTTCCATATATTAACGTCGAATAAATAGTGTTGGGTTACCATTTGTGTTAACTTAAATTACTTCTTCCACTTTCTGTTTTTTGATAATGCATCGAGGTGTAAAGATGAGCAGATTTGTAGAACATTTACTTTTCTACCATGCATCAAATATTTGCAACTACTCTTTTCTAAAGGAACCTTACAGTCACTTAAGTTTAATATGTTTTTCTAAGAAGTTGCTTTGAACAGGAACCCTGTGGTTTTTCAAACAATAATTTTTCTTTGAGGTTAAGTATTGCTATTTGGGAGCAGTTGCCTTGTGTTATTTGGACTCGAGGAAAATGTCAAAATGAATTTTTGTGCGAAAATTTTGGAGATAGGCATGTCAACTCAGTCTGGGGTAAGATATTTGAATAAGGGCCTTCTGCTCTGGTAATGTATAGGTTACCTAACGTAACCATTTAAGAGAAAATGGCAAACATAATTTTACTGAGGTTTTGTAAAAAGCCTCTGTAAGGCCTGTAAGCTAGGAGTTTTTTGTCGAGTCAAAAGCATACCTCAATTTTAAATGTCAGTTTTATGAAAGTTGCATGGTGTTAGCCTGAACCAATATGCTGTTTGTTAGTACAGCATATATTGTACCTGAAATAATTAAAGTTTCCAAAAGTGCGGTGGAAAAATAATGTACAGTATTAAACTTAGCTGAGTTTTGTAGTAGATTTGCTTGTAATGTTTTACTAGATGCTGGTTTTTCTTTTGAAGCATGTTCTTTGTATGGAGAACTATAAAAAATGTTCTAATTCTCTTTTGAAAATGTTCAGTTAATTGAGAACTATATAAAGTATACATATTATATAACCAAAGGCAAACGAAATGAAAAGAAAAAATCACATAAATAAAAGTTTTAAACATACTTCATGAGTTTTTGTGCTAGTTTGAACTTTCACATTTTAATTATCCTTAACTTGCTCAAGGTATTTTCTTACTGCTGGCAATTTGTGCCATTTTGTTTTTCAGGCATTTTTTGCTGGGATTTTGTGTTAGTTCCAGCCTTGCTGCGTCCTTGGGTTTAAGGGCGTAGCAAGGTCTGAAAATTTAGCAGCTAAAGATTATTCCAGAAACACACGTTGTAACCATTTTCATGTCCAAAAAATATATAACCATTGAAGTTGAAGCGAAATCTTTGGGTACGAAACGTTTCTTAGTTGTTTTTCGTTTTCAGACATCATAGAAAAATATGCAACCGTTTTTTATTTGGAGAGTTTTCCACAAATCTCTGCAGGAAACTTAACGTTCCAACCAGGCGGAGCTCTTAATGTTACGAAGTTTCTCGTCAAAACGAATATTTATCTAGTACGTGTGTAGCGTGTATAGAGTACCACATGCCTTCGGTCCATTTACTTGTTTGGTAAATACATGAGTGTACGGCTTGATAAACACAATGTTGGTGATAATTTTCAAATTTTGAATTATGTGTAAAAATCCACCCACCCCCTGTATTAAAATCTGTTCAAGATAAAGTGAGGACTTTTGAAACCAACCTTAGAAAATATAACTATCCCTACCTTCATATATTTTAACGGGCGAACTGAGTGACATGCGCCCAGTAAAGTTGGTAACGAAGAATGGAAAGTAGTTCCATATCTTGAAGTCAAATAAAAAGTGTCAGCTTATCATTTATGATACCTTAAATTATTTCTCTCACTTTCTGTTTTTTTTTTTTTTTTTTTTTTTTATGCATCGAAGTATAAGAATGAGCAGATTTGCAAAACATTTTCTTTGGTGATAATTTCACAGTTGCACTTGACCGACGCATGAAAAATGTTGAAACGCTGTTCGCCTATAAGCAACTGGTAACCAACCCGCGATCTTGCAGCCCTGCCAATAGGAAACCTTTCGGAGAGAGCAGTAGCCCATCAGAGGCAAGGACCATGCCCAGAGCCTCACGAAGACATTTATTCCTTGTATTCCACCTAACAATGTGTCTTTTCACTACAGACAAAATATTCATTTCTCACCATTATTCTGTTCATAAAATACGTTCACTGTTTGTCTACGCGATTTATGAAATATTTAACATTATTTTGTCATTATACATTAAATACATATTTTACGCACACCGCATCAGCAATTTTCCAGAGAAGCATATTTTCATAGGTTACAAGGCCGTTCGTATTCGTGTATTATAGATTGAATACAATTCGTTTGATCCGTCGGCTCGTTCCGCTTGCGTGGACGTGTCCTTAAGTGTCCGTGGATTGGCAGAACAGTAGAACGGGCCTCACAGAATGTCTTGCGCCACACACATTAACGATAATACCTATACTAGTATAGGCTGTTCACGGTAAAATGAACGCTTTTGAAAGCCCTGCTTAAGACCTACTTGAATGCACATTGTGCATTCTTCCACCTTTTGTAAAATAAACACTGCCATGGGCCTCGTCACTTTACTCATGCGGCGGTCAAGTGAAATTGTGAAATTATTAGAAAAGAAAATATTTTACATATCTGTTAATGTTTACACTTCGATGCATTAAAAAACATATAAAGTGAAAGAAATAATTTAAGTTATCACACATGGTTACCTGAGGATTTCTATTCGACGTTAAGATATGGAACTACTTTCCATCCATCGTTACCAACTTTACTGGGCGCTTGTCACTCAGTGCGCCCGTTAAAATTTATGCAGGCAGGGACAGTGACTTTTTTCTAGGATTGATTTCAAAAGACCTCACTTTATTGTGAACAGGCTTTACACAACCACTATTGACTCTCCAAGGATTTGAGAAAATTGAAGTGTAGGAGAAACATATATTGACGGACGGAAACCTGAAAATGAAGAGCGATTTAAGCTCTTTCCATAGTCAAAGTTGAGACAGAAATAAACATGCACGACCATCAGCACTGCTCCTAGTGAGCTCTTCTTACGCAAACAAATGTCTGTATTCACAAAGTAGGCTCACAGCATTGAGATGTTTGTTGGGCATCGTGCCTGGTGGGGCTGTTCATGGCTGCAGAATGAACTACTATAAAGTGTTTCATTGTATTCTTTGCTAAAATGTTTAAAAAAATATATGTAATTTTAAATTGTGTATTTTATAGTCTTGGGGCGGGGGGCGTGCGCTCGTGCCCTCCCCTTAAATCCGCTACTGGATATTCGTAAGAATATCGTGTTTAACTCGTGTTTTTGTAGTGTGCTATTCGTTTTGTTACACTCCAGAAGTTTTGATTCGCGAAATATATGTTGTTTGAATTATTATGAAGGTATATTTGATTCAAATTGTAAAAAGCCGAAGTTAAGTAGAAATATTTAGTGGAACTGCTCCTCCATATAAAGGGGAGAAAATTAGAAGTTCGCGAAAATTTGAATCAACGCCAATCATTTACAAAAATATGACACCGGTTTCTAGTTTCCAAGTGAGCAAAATTAATTTGTTCGAAAAAAAAAATGTGTTTGCTTTTCTAAATATAATTGGCATGTTTGCCTAGTATTAAATTTCATAGGTGTAACTTACCGTCAAAAAAAAAATGTTATTCACACTTTTGCTGTGACACAGGACTGAAATCCATCCAAAACAACAGGCTGCTGCTCTTCGTCTCGGATGGCATTATTGTTTAATTACGTTGCAGTCCCTCTGCTCCCCTGCCCAGCCACCACTTTTTTTCAACCCCACACTCCACAGAGATTGGCCAGCAACCGGAGAAAAAATTGCGTAGCAATTAATTTAAAAAATTAGCTTTGTAGGTTCTTTCTTGATGCTAAAAAGGTTCAAGCGAGTAAGGAAGCCAAAACCGAATCGCGTATTGGCATACTCTTGACAATTGCCGGTTTTGTAGCAGTTCCGAATATTTCTTACACTGCAGAGTGTCCAATCACCTTTTATATTTTCAATTAAGCCTCTCGATTACAGCTATTCATTGTAAGGCGCCCTCTGCCTATACGAATTACTTTAGAAACCACTAGTCATGTACGTATTTAAAGTCATGTTATCATGACAAACCCACATCCGAAGTATGTTGGCTGGATTCACATTCGTATACTCTTCATTGGTTGCTGGTGAAATCCGCTTTCCGCTTGTCTTGACGCATCAGTATTCTGGGCAAGAATAGTGGCGAGAAAAAAAAAACAAGACGGAGCGGCTACAGCCAGATCTTGCCATCTCCAAACGGTGCCCTTACCTGACAAAAAAAAAAAAAAAAAAAAAAAAAAAAACTCGTATGGCAATGTTGCACGTCATTTTTAACAGGTTTGTTCTCCAATGGAAGAAAAATTACCAAATATACAAAACATTGGTTTTATTAATTAGAATAAAAATACTAGGATGATATACTCTACAGTCATTGGAATCACAAAATGAATAGAAGTAACTACCATACACACTTTACTTAAAAATATAGGCACTATAATGCTTATGCACATCAATTCTTTACAGTGAATTTGTGGTGGAGTAATTCTGAATTCTGTAATCAAACACAGCCAGCCGTTAGGCGGCAATACCAAATACTATATTTTCCACGAAATGCCTTAAAGCCTGGCCGTAAAGCAGCATAGGTTTATCTGCGTGTCGTTTCAATATTGACCATATATAAGCAAACATTAAAAAGGTTGCCTATAAATTTTTATCTACCTGGCCTACTCTTTACGCATTTTTCTTTAGAAACTCTGGGCACGAGAATTTGCTGTTTTCCTCCGCTGGTCATCTCCGTCCATAGCCTCAGCTGAACCTCTTCATGCTGCCTCGGCTGACCGCCTGACCTCGAGGAACGGCTTTTATCGGGCTCTTTATAGTCGAAAATCCGACCCAAAACTTTTTATGAGTGCAAATTAAAAAAAAATTTAACTTGACAAATCAGGTCGACGAATTTACGATTGATGCAGGTGCTCTCTACCGCGACGTCGTGACAGTTCGGCAACACAGCTTGTGACGTCACGCCACAAGTAGCACCAGGGTGCGAGACTGGGTGCGCACCGGTGTAGCAGGTGAATTTCACGGGTCATCGTTTCGTCTAAAGTAGTTTTGCCTCAAAGGGTTTTTCCACATTTGAAATGTCGTTTTTCGACAAATCCTTTTGTCTAAAATTATTTATTCTAACAATCGTTTTGTCTAAAGTCCTTTTGATTGATATGTATATTTCTGTTCCTCGCATAATTTGCCATGCAGCCGATTTGTCTAATTATCGTTTTTCTTAAAGACCTTAAACATGAATTTGCAGCACCTCACATAACCTATAGGGGGCCTCGGTGGCTGAGTGGTTAGACTGCTCGCTTCCCACCGAGGCGAACCCCGGCCAGTTCACTCAGAATTTCCGCAAGTGGGAATCGTGCAGGACGATGCCGCTGGTCGACGGGTTTTCTCGGGTATTTCCCGTTTCCCCCGCCCCTTCATTCCGGTCCAGCTCCATGCTCACCTCACTTCACCCTCATCGGCTCATAAGACATCGATGTTAAGAGCCGCTCAAATATCTTCACCCACTCATTCACTCGCATAACCTACCGGACAGTCGATTTGTTTAACTGTCGGTTTTCCTTAAGTAGTTTTGCCTAATGTGCTAGCACTTCGCTTATTTTACAATCAATTAAATGTACTTAAAAGTCGTTTCGCCTTGGTTTCATTTTCTTCCAGAGTTACTTTGCCCTACAAGTCCTTTTAAAAGGCTTTTAAACTTTGTTTCTAGTAAAACTACTTCAGGCAAAACTAAGTGTACTGAATTTAGCAACAATTCAAGAGCCATTGTTTATAATAATCTCACGAATAGTTAAATAAGGTAATCTGTCATCCCCGATGTTGAATTTTTATTTATTTTCGTTGGTCTCATTTTTCTGAGAACGGCATCCAAATGAACTTGTAACGCACTAGGCAAATTTATTTTTTTCAATACCGGAACCATAAAATTAAGAAATAATTCTGACACACTTAATGGAATTTATATAGATACTAGTTAAAGTAAACTAGCAGTTAGTTAATGAAGTATGCAATTTGCCTTCATCGCGTTTCGTTACATCATATCATTTTAAACCTCAGGCGAAATTCTTAAAAATATATATATATATATAATGATACAGTATCTAAAATAAGAAAGTTTAAGTCGTATTTGGAGAGTCGCGTCGTTTTTTAAACTTTGAATGCAGCTTTACGAATTCTTGTTTACTTCGTCCTTCAATCGTTGACAGAGATAGAAATATAATAAATATAATAAGTTCACTTTAAATGTAGATTCTGAAATTTCACTATTAGGAAGACGTGGTCTAAAGTCTGTTTGTGTACTTGGTTCATAAAATAGTAGCAATGGCTAAGCGCATGCGGTTTTCGTCTCTAAGAGCTTTCCTACTGCATCTCCTCGATAATTCAAGTGGTCTCCGTGTAAGATGGATGGCACTTGGGTGGGACAGCGGCTTTATGGGCGCGCACGGACGTACAAGAGAAAGAAAAGGCTTGATCGCTTACATGCGGAAATGATCGACGGGCGAGCCTGGCGCTTGAGACGGCCATTTTCACGACAGAAAGGCTCCCAAAAAAGAAAAAAAGATCGGCTCTCTTACACTGTAATAAATCGCCGTGCTTTTATGGACATTTGAAATAGCAATTTATACTTAGGGCTTGAAGGGTGATCAACACATGTGAATTTAGAATTAAAGAGAGAGATTAATGTAAGCAGAGTGAAGAAATTTGACCGACTCTTTAACAGCGAGGTCTTGAGAGCCGATGAGGGTGAAGCGAGGTGAGTATGGAGCAGCGCCGGAATGTAATGGTGACGATGCCGCTGGTCGACGGGTTTTCTCGGGCATCTCCCGTTTTCCCCACCCTTTGACTCCGGCATTGTCCCACACTCGCCTAAATAACCCGCATTGGCTCTCAAGACCTCACTGTTAAGAGCCGTTCAAATCTTTTTACTCGCTCAATTGATTAAGTAGTAAAATGCATGGTTTGCAGCCATGGGTCCCGACGCAATTATTTGCTGATTAAAACTCTCAATGAGGTAATTGTTATGGTCATGACATAAATCCGCATTCCTTTTCTCACCCCATTGTATGTGTACCTCGAGGTCGGTAAATTTAAATCAAGTTGTTTTAGTTGGTCCTATTTTTATGTCTTTCATCAGCTTCAAAATAAAGGAGACTACTTGCATCCGCAAATTCATTTTATGCTTTAGAACCACTTAATAAAATGTCAAGTTATTTAATGTAAATTTGCTGGCCAAAATTTGAAGCTCTTGTGATTGAAGAACTTGAGCTTTCTTTTTTCCTTGTGCTGATCTGATAATTTAATTAGATCAGTGTTGTTTTTATTGCCCGTTCCATTGGTTTATAGTAATGTGCTATGCATTTGTAATTTATAATTATTTGAATTTACTTAAGTTCATTAACAGTGCCCTAGTTCTCTGGTATATTTTTTAAGATACAAACCAATTTTTTTTACATCTATAAGTACATATTTACAAATCAGTTTTCTATTAAAAAATCCAAACTATGCCATTTTCGCTAGATGTATTCGCAGAAAAGCAGTTCAATGTTGGGACACAGAGATTGGTTGTACTCAGCCAGCGAGATTGGTCTACCCCATGTTTAGTCTATGGTTCAGGCAGGCTACTAAACTATGGCCAGCATGCACTATCTTAACAGCCCGCACAGCACTGTCCAAAACATATAAGCGTTGGGCAGCAAATAAATAAACTAACCAGAAATGTGAGTAAGTGCACTAATTTATTAAACTGTTAAATAAGATATTGAAGCCGGTAGTATTTATGAAAGTATGTATAATCAGGAACATTAAACAGTTCCAAAAAAACAACCTACGTTCACACAGTCACAGGTATGCGGAACAAGGACTGCAGACAGCTGTCGGGATCACCTGCAAAGAGGTTGTACAAAATTCAAAGAGACAGGTAGATACTATGTAAAGTGCTACCATTTGGACCTATTTAACTGTCTTGCCATACCTTACGCCAGAAAACGTAGCGTGACTAAAGGAGATCCTTTACACCTATAGCATTTATCATTGCGGGGTCTTCTTTTGTTAACATTGGTGGAAGTTTCTGTATTAAATATTACATATCCTCCTCTGTCATTCGAGTTAAAGTTGCGGAACAAAGCCACAGCTTCCATAATGTGTTCTTGAACTATTGTGTTACGAACTCTTAACTCAATTCGCCATTTTATCCATTCTCTCACCCAGTAACTTTGTGTTATCTATCTTCTTTTACATCTTGCTGTGACCTCTCCTGGAGGGAGGAGACCACGCACTTACAAGGGGAGTGAAGGTAGACAGAGGAAAGCATTCAGTTAATACAAAACTCTTCTTTATTCTACTCTCAAGCGTTTACAAGCACTGTCATGGAAGGGCGGCCAGATTAACAATATACAGCAATTCGTGGCAGTACTACTCAGCGTTAAGTTAAATCATATAGGCAAGCAATTACCTCAATACTCTTGCCCTTATGGAGCTTAACAGGGCCTTCGCCTGTCCCGATATCCCGATACCTCACGTGGCCAAGGTCGCCCTAACGGGAAGTATAATTACCCAGATGTTGTAGTCAGCTACGATGAGGCTCTCTCCACGGTGGATGCATTGGGCGTCGATCCCGGACTACGGCCTGGTGGTCCTCTCGGCAGTTGTCCCTCGGGCAGGGCATCCGGTGTCTGGGGTAAGATGGTGTCCTGAGGCTCCATTGTCCCATCCTTTTATACCGACGGCCCCGACCTCGTAACTATTCCCCCGAAATTGTTATTGCAATCAGCTGGGTTGGCTTGCCGAGGTCGCGCTGCACCTCGCGCCAGCTCGCCTCCTAGCAACCCTTGCTGTGGGCAACCGCAGCAATCTACATTTTCCAAGAAGCACTACTAGGGCTGAAGCTGGCATCTGCTTTGTAGTTCGAGTCATGACTGGCCGCCAATGCAGTGCTCGGGCGATAATAAATGTGCTCCATGTGGAGAAGACCCTGAGAGTTACTAACAGGAGTTGTTGCTATACGCGAAAGTAAGCTCTCTCACTGTGATCACGCACTTTTGAAGGGCGGTACTCACCCTAGGAGGTGGAGCTGAAATGCATGTTTATTGTAAATACCACAGAAAGTATTTGAATTGGAACGATGGCATCCAAAATAATGTGTAGTTGAACAAATATCTACAACCACTGTAAAACCAGTCGCTGCCATAAAATAATGCCATAGAGAAAAAAGGACTGCGATGCTGTTGTCGCTATTCGCGGTAAAGTGAGCACTTTTGAAAGCCCTCTCATTTGGAATAACAGTCAATAAATATATTTTATTTTAGCGTTAGACGTTAACTTTCGAGTGTGGTGGAATACACATATTGTGTTTATTACTTGCATGGCAATATTTATTTAAAAAGGTAGTTAAAGGATAAAAAAAAGGGCTGAAAATAAAAAGTAACTAGGGCCTCAAAAGTGCTCGCTTTACCGTGAACAGCCTATAAACAGATATTGTGAATGGTCCATCGAATTTATATCCTTACAGCATTCACTATAGTATTTTCATGCCTTTGTCTCGAAAATAATACGATGTGAGCCGGCCGTGAAATGTAAGACAGAAAGTGTGCGTGTATGCAGGAATATTTCCATGTATATAGATGTCGATCCTGCAATGGATCACATTCGAACTGACGTGCTGGCCCTGTTTACTAATGTTGAAAACCAAGAGTGGAGCCACGCTCCTGAAAATGACATATCTCAGTACTGGGTACTGGGGCTGCTCGTAATATGCATTTTGGAATTGAGCACACAGGTGATATGCCAGCAGGTACTGACCCATTTAAAAGTGCATATTCATGTGCATACACTGATAGCTTTCACTAGTCAAAAATATTTTCACATTTTCTATTTGACATATGTCGAACTGCGAGTGGCTCACTTTCACATTGTGCTTTGGTCTGATCTGTAACCCAACAATGATGTAGCTCAAATTTTCGGTGGCAAAACTAAACTTTAACATATAGTTGATGCACTGGCTTGTAGGCAATCCGGGGTATGTCTCGAAACTCCACGACCTGAAAACCACATAGAAGTTTAATCCATTTGCACTTTCTTCGACACTTTGATACGTTCAACTGTGCTCAGCTGAACATGAGGCGGCATCCATTTTATACACTGTAGCTTCAGTTCCACTGCCTCCATGTCTTCTCCCATACCCACGAGGGCATCCACATGTATACTGGGAAAGAGCAGCATCATTTACTGTTTCGAATTTCTGATAATGTGTTTGTAGCCTTCGGTAAATCCCAGCAACATCTTTAGAGGGATGCACACCTCGAATTTGCCTTCAGGGCAAGCAGGAAGACTGTAGTAGTCTTCGGTCCCCCAGCCTGTCGTCTTGAACACAGACACTTCGTTATGTATGAGCATGAAGAAGTTTTTACCATGGTCGTTACGCCTACATCTCTTGTCTGGTCCACCTCGACACTGTCGAGCAAATATGTGATGCAGTCAATGAGGTGGAGAATACTAATGATCTTTATTTTCGTCGGCGCCTGGTTGTATCCATCTTCTTCTGTCAGAGTCCGTCTGAATCGCAGGTATGACTGGCAAGGAAGAGTGCAGATATATTGGCATTTGACCGCTATCTGAACTTCCGACGATAATTACTGAGCGATCATAAAAGAGAAGTTCCACTTTCTCACACTGTCTTCAAAAGCGGCTATCATGTCAACATATATATACTCTTCCATGCCGATATACCAAGACGCCAACACTGTAAAAGGTAAATCTCGTTAACATATGTGTACATCTTGGTGACTTACGGTATACCGATAGCCAGTTTGACATGATGCTTTGTTTTATTGCTTCTGGTTGTAGTAAATATTGTTCCCATCTTCTAAAATGTAAGCATAGGGGTGATTTCTTCGTTTCAAAAGTTCACAAATTCTCCTCTCAATTACTGATTGACGATTTTTACGACCACTAATGCCCGGTTGCACCATCGCGGTTCGAAACTCGATCCGAGATCGGATCTAAGATCGACACAGAAAACTGATGCACCATTCGAGTTCAGACTGGACTGGAGATAGAGATAAAGTTCATTTCTAACTGCCAAAATTGGCGGTACGAAATCTCGATCCGAGATCAGCAGCAATCGTCGACTAATGTATTTTGAAAATACACTAACAGATAGAACTATGTTCGATTGTTTTCTTGGAAAATTAAAACAACATTATATATACTTGAATATTATTCAGTAAAATTCGTACAACAATAATTCACTTAAAATAGATGAAACATCGCACATCCAGTTCTATCTATAGTGAAAAATGTGCCTAAATCCATTACATCATATATTACGAACCAATAGCAAAATTTGTCTCATACTTAAAATCGATCTCTTACTTTAGAACCAAGATCGACGAATCGGAGTTCCAAAATCATGAAATTTTGTTGTTGCAGCACTTTTTCATTGTAACCAAGATTAAACTGGATCCTAGTTTGGAACTAAGATCATTCGATCTTGGAGTGGGGAAGATGTTGGTGTAACCAGGCATTAGTGCGCTCTCTTTGAGACGACTGGAACATAAATTTTGTTTTGTGCTGCGATGACCAGTTAGAAACCTGGAGGTACTGTAAGTGAAAACTTATGCATCATATTGATTGGACTATATTTCAGGTATGTTCCACTGGCCAAATTAAAGTTTATTTATATCACGATAACAGGCAGTAATTTTACAGGTCGTGATGATTCGTAGGTTTTTCCAGATTCTTGGATGCATGGTGGCCTGATGGAATACAGTTTCATAGAGTCAATATCTTCACTGCATTTGATGACTCTCTTCAGAAAATTGTTATTTCCATTTGGTTCGAAGTCTGTCTCAAGAGATTGTGAAACTTCGATGTATTTTTCCAAATCGTCTAGTTCGTAAGATCCCACTCAAGTGTCAACTAAAGGATTGTTGATTGACCACTTTTCACAAGCTACAGGTTACAGTTTTTTTTATCACTTTGTACATTTGAAAATATATATAAAGATTGTGCATCGTTCCCATTTCAGGTTGAATGGAGGGAAGTGTATTGTGCTTAGCTCTAAGATACACTGTGTCAAAGTAAGCAGTATCGACAAGACTTGTGGTTTCTGTCTGTGTATTGGCATTTTATTCAGTTATCTGTTCAAACGAACAAGAACTCTCATACCTATAAGTCGAAATCTTTCCTTTCATGTACCATCATTTTTTGTGTGAAGGATGCAAGCTATCGAAATGGTTGCAGTAGACTATACATTGGACTCATTTTACATATACTACCCAGTGTGTACCAGCTCCAACTGTGGTATCCAGGTTGATTATGCCACATTTGTCTCGTGTGGCTTTAGGGGACAAATCATCTTGCATGGACACACCTCGAAAATTAGAATTTTCAGATTTCGCACATATTTGGTTGTTCTATGTTCGTCAATAGCATTTTAGGCAGTTATTTCATTATGATCTCTGCTTCAGTTTCCTTATGTGTCGCTTCTGCACACATCTGCCTCCATCTTAGTATGGTTGTAGGTAAAGTCCTTGGCAATTTACTTCCTAATGGCAACAGCTTCCAAACATGCAGTATGACTTTCGGCCTTGGAAAAATGCTTCTGTCTATTCGATTTTGTATTTATAACTCCATGACACCACTTGTGGCTCCGATTATGCTCCCGAGGGCTCTGAGAGCAGGCAGAAGCAATGGCAAAAATCTGCCAGCAAACATTTTCTTAGTCTTACATACTTCTTCCTTTTTGTCACTGTTTTTTCGTTTGAAAAGTACCTTCCTCTTGCTCTTTGCACCCATACCCATCTTCACTTTGGCCTTAATTACATTGTAAATACCACACAGTTATGTTTTCTCATAATCTGGCACATGGCATATTTTGTTGGCCTTCTGTGAATGTATATTGTATGCCTAGTGTCTGCTTTACAGATCCTTGTGCTGGGAACAGGTGATTTCGTCGTACAGGTGTTGATGCATGTATCACAGTATGCCAGCCTTTTATATAGCTTCTTTTCTGGCCCACAGAACTTATATTTTAGAACGTGCAGCTCGAGCTGTAGACTGTCGATCAGCATTAGACGATCCTGCTTCCAGCTTTGATCTTATCTCTTCGAGATACTGTGGTGAACTAAATTAGGAATTTGTAAATAAGCTACCTTTATACATTTTATTTTCATTGTCATGGATATAATCAAGCAGGGTTTTCGTATTTCCATACAAGTTAGCAAAGAAGAAGCCAAAACCTCATGCAAATCTCATCATAACAGTCATTTTCCAGTACTCTAAAGTGTACAATCATGGGACTGTACAATTGTGTCAAGATGTGAGTTCTGCTGAGATTACTTTAGGAACCGAATAGTCTTTGGTTCAACAATGTGTGCCTCTATCGCACCAGCAACCGAATTACCAACATCTTGTATTTGTACTGTTGGCCATGGTTAGTGTTGGTTATTCCCCATGCAGTGATAACAAAGTTGTCGTGTTGCTTAGTGAGGTGCTACCAAACTCCGTGTTCATATTCGACGACATTGTGGGCGAGAAGCAGAAGTGCATATAGGAGTTCTTTAGCATGTGATATCACAGAACAAAGACTGTATATATATTTGCTAGACTTATCCGTGCATAGCCAAACAACTGGGGGCCATGCTGGATGAGAAATTAGCCTGTTCGCCTCCCGCCAAGGCGATCGGAGTTCAATCTCCGGCCGGGTCATTGCGGATTTTCGCATGTGGGAATCGTGCCAAACGATACTGTTGGTCGGCGGGTTTTCTTGGCTAACTCTCGTTTCCCCCCACCCGTTCACTCCGGTAGTACCCCATACTTGCCTTAATCACCCTCATCAGGTCTCAAGACCTCGATGTTAAGAGCTGTCCAATTCTCTTCACTCACCCAAACAACTGATTCGTGACATAGAACATACTTGTGTTGTTTCGCATGGGCTATAATAATTTGAGGCATATTTACGAAGTCACCATCAATTCAGACACTATTATTAGATTTCAAGAGACTGCATGCCTTCAACTGGAAAGACAAGTACAGATTTTTTGTGATTGTCAATGATTGGCATCTCTATAATGGCATATACAGGCTTGGCTTTGATCTGTTAGTCGTCGACCATTGAGAATAAGTTACAGCATACATAAATGTGTAGACCTACAGAATAGCCTGAAGTTGCATCTTGGCAAAGGCTAAGATGGAGGTTGTCCTGTACTAATAACTGATGGGACTTTGGTGCTGGTATAGTAATAATTTAAAATGTTGGTGAACTCAAATGATTCGAAGATGCCTCTACTAAACATTTCGTCGACGAGACTGTAATGGCATCATCTTGCAATGGCGAATAGTGTTGTCCAAATAGAACAAATTCTTTCTGTCCTACTTGTTGAAGCTTGGAACGAAGATGGAATGTGTGAAGACAGAGATTGTTCGCGATTTGATGGTGATGGACGAGCATGAAACGAGTGTTCAACAATAAATTACTGACAGATTGAATAGAGAGGATCTGAAAGGACTAAAATATTTCATACAGCCTAAATTCACTAACTCGATATCCCAACTCGCCACAAAACCAGTTGTTTAAAAACACAGCAAGGAAACATTAGATGTCTGTAGCATACACCCAGTCTGGATCGAAAATCGTCTGTCAGAGACTTGCGACTAAACATTTAGAAGGGTATGAAGGTAACCATTTTTACTCAGTATGATGTCTGACATTGCTAACAACCTGCTTTGTGCGAGACAGTCTGTTCTCTAGAAGTAATTTCTCGCCAAGACAGCTAAACTTTCGCACGATCTAATAAATGAAAAAATATTTAAGCCCATTACACATTGTCTCTATGCACTCAGAGATACCAACATATGTCCTGTAGTCATGAAGGCAGAAATTTTCAATACCAATGAACCTATGAAGAAGTGAAAACATCACAACATGCAAACGGGCCTAATTCAGATTTGCTACACAAGAAAAAGTTCGGAAGAGACCCCTCGAACCCAATGTTGTGGTTCGCCGGTACTTACAATAGTTCATATCACATAATAACGATACAACATATGGTATATACAGATTCGATGATAAAGTGTCCATTCGTGCTAATTAAATAATCTCTACCAGGTTGGATAATCCAACTCGGTGTTTACAAGTGACATGGAACCCCTGGGTTTACAGACTTATGTTTCGCAAGGAACCCAGGAAGAATACTGATGCCGACCTGCTGTAATACAGGACATTGCTGAAACTCATGCATGAACTCAACCAAGATAATGATCTCGAGACTGGTGCCTATAAATGTGAATATTAAAAAAAATCAACATTCTCACAGGCCTCTTCAATATCCTATCACAGAAAAGTGACGAAGGTTTGAAGAAGGTAGACGAATACCAGATCATCGGCTAAGTGTTTTGGGACGATCTTATCGAATGCATGGTTAGACTACAAATACTGGTCACTTCACCAAAGTTGGAAATTTCTCGCACACCAACGAGATTATTTTCATCGTCGAAGAACTTAAGGCGAGAGGCTACATACGATAAGGTGGTTGGGAATCGCTTGTGAACTGCATGCAGCCAAGAGGTGCAACTACCTCCATCGCAATGTAATGGTCTATGGGTTTAACGACTTAATTCAAGCAGACCTTGTCGATATGCTACGATATACTGGAGTCAATAAGGGATAAAATAATGTTAGCAGGTATCGATCTGTATAAAAAAAAATCACTTGAGACAGGCTAGTCAAATAGAAGAATGCGTTCCATGTCGCAAATGCGATGGTGAACACATTGCACAAAGGTCCCCATACCGACTCATCTAGAAACCAACCAGGGCAAGGAATGCTACAATGCGAAGATGGTCCTGGCGAAGAAACATACAATAAAACATTATTACACATAAGGTAATCTCAAGGCATCTGTTGTCGAGTCGTTCAGCTGGACTCTGAGCGGCAAGATGTGGAGGCATTTCGCTGAGACTGACAACTACAAGTATTTGAAACTACCACCGAAACTCGTTCACGAGTATGATTACACTGTTCATTTTACCATACGTCTGAATCGCAATTGGATAAAGGATGACTCCCAGCTTCGAATCTAGTATGTCGACCCAAAGAGGAGGAAGCCATTCAAGCCAAGTTCGTTGACATCTATAAATAAAAAGGCAACTTCGCAAAGTGTTATCAGCGAATTAGAAAACCCGAACTCTTTCTTGTGCGATGTATATAAAACTACGCTCCGAAGACATACTATCTCGAAGAACTGAACAACATGCCCACCTGTGGCGGTTTCTACGCCGAGGAGATCCAGTCTATGAGGTTTTCAGATGTGTAGTTCGTCGAGAAGGTGCTGAAACATAGTAACGGATGGAAGTATGTCAAATGGTAGGTATTATCAGCCAATTATTGTTCTGGGTCGCCAAGTGGACATCAAGTTGAATTCGTTGTGAAAGACACCTATTATTATATATGTATTATTTTTTTATTTTTCTCTATTTTTTGAGCTTGAATTAACTGAGGTCAAAGTCAATTCCATCTACACACAACATGGGGGTTGCGGTTAATGATGTAAACAAACATGGCCACCCCAGCCCGACGAGCGCGAACCCCCGACTGTGATGTCAACCATGATGGTAGACGACTCCTGGCTCCAAGCTTGTGAAGCCGGTCACCACTTCGGCATAACATTGCTACTTATATCCTAAACATAACTTTAAAAAGTACACAGTAACATAAATGTATGAAAAGAACACATCTGTTAAATTTAATACTAAGAATTATAACTATATTAATATTGATTAATCTAAAGTAATTTAGTAATCATTAAAAAATATAAATAAATAATCTTCTGAAATTTTCAACTTATAAAATGAATTAGAACACTTGACAAAAAATAGTTACCAAATCATACATGTATTCTCTCGCTAAGCATTACTAAATTAAGATAAAAATAACCATAATTATTTCATAAATTTCTAACCTTACATGTAATACAAATTACACAAAATACTGGCACACATATCATCTCTGGCCCACTTAGCACAAGGGTGGCCTAAGTTTAATTTGGTGCAAGAGTGGGACAAGTGCCTAATTATCATAATTATATGCAAATTAGATTAAAGAATTGTTTAAGTAATCGATTAAATTATTATCACACTGATTAATTTAATTAATTCGATTGGTCGATTAATACAATAATTCTTTAATCCAATTATTTTTATTGTTTGACATAAAATTATTTTATTTATTTATTTATTGGTGTTGGAAGGGTTAAGGTGGCGGAGCAGCATCGATGTGTCCTCTGTGACGTTCTACAGCTGACTGACCAGAGGAGTGGGTTTTAATTGCTTATGTAGGTGTTAATGTTGGTGTAAGAGAGGTATAAGGGACATTTTATATTTTTTCTTGTTTAGTGGAACGAACGCACATGGCGGGCTCCCAATTCACTTAGCGAGTGAAGTGTGGATGGAGCAAGAGCAAACATGTATGTTCTGGCCCACTAGGTGAGTGAGGTGTCGATGGAGCGAGAGCAAGCATGTCACTTCTGGGACACTACAATTTACATACAAATAGCCTACCAAACAAATTACTTTAATCCCGATTTACTTTAATTGTGCGATTACCACAAATTCATTATACTGCTTTAATCATGCGATTATAAAATGAAACTATTTCAAATGCTAACTGAAGTAATTAAACAAAGTTAATCAATCAAATGCATATGAATCAATAATGACAAGAACTAAGCTAATATAAAATTACAACTCAACATTACTCCAGGTCTCATAAACCTTCCTCCCCCTGACAAAGATCCCCTCCCACCCTGACACACATACACGAATATAACTATGTACTTTACTTGCCCCACATCAGTTCTCAAGACCAATATGCTATATATATATATATATATATATATATATATATAAACAACTAACTCTTTACAAAACTGAATTATTACACCAAACGACTGTTTAAAAACACATAATGTATAAGCATTTCACAAACGTGTCTTATGGTACCTCATATGACTGCCACAACATTCTCATAGTGCGAAAATCCGACACGTACTGCGTTATATTACACGTGAAAACACAGTACTGCCACTCTAATTTGGCACACAGCAATGCCTCATTGTGAAGTAGGTTGTTGAGTAAAGCAAATCATATGACACATACTTGTATTTCCATAAAAGTAGCAAAACGAATGTAAATCGAGTATGTTTTGTAACAAAACATAGTGATGGTTAGCCTCCGAAGACAACAAACAAAGTCATCTGCAGAGCCATTCTCCAGGCTTTGCCAGACAACCTTAGGAGTGCATGCACATGCCCTCCCCCTCCACAAATATTACCCAGAATGCAGAGCGCCATGAAACAAGAGACCAATGTTTTCCCCCTCTCTCCACAGCCACCACCCAGAATCCTGCGAGATGCGTCTTCACCCCTTATTTCAACCCCTAAATGCATACTGTGCAGGCAAGGCGGAAACAAGCGAAGATCTGGTCTTCCGGTCTTCCCCTCCCCGCCCTCGAAGCAGGAATGGCCTATGCCTACACCATTGCTTCACTCCCGATCCTCTCCAAACAAGCAAGCATGGATAAATGCGTAGTTCAGAGATTTCCTGCCAGAAGGCATAAGAAGCATGCAAATCACTCCGTTCCCTTCCCTTCCCCTCGCACACCGTCCAAGCCGAACAAATCGCGCCTTGCTAATGGCAAAGATTTTTTTTCAAAAATGTTATGTCTTTAATATTATATTACATTCCCCAATACAGGAGTAAGAAGGAAATCTAAATAAAATTAGTCATAGGATTATACATGTAACTTTAGTGAACATGCCCTGTATGAATATTAATGTATCCACAAACATGACGTATTTTTATTAAATGAACTTCCAGCAAACAGTAATATTTTTTCAGTAAAGCATATTTCCATTGTTTAGAAATATATTTCACTTTGTTAAATACAGTGTATATTATAAAAACATATTTTATTCACGGTGAATATTTAGTTATCCGCCCTGTATAACCTACAGCATCAAATGTTTTAGTAAAACCCTCATTCAGGAAAAGTTTTTAAATAAATATGTTAGCATAACAAAGTTAAAAAATTACAACCGATACGTCGCGCAGAGAGAATGCTGGATTCGCTCCCACAACATAGATTATGCTAGACCCCCAAACACGAAACTATGTTATGAACAACACCTAGTTTAAATAAACATATGTATTATTTATCGTGCTGTTTACTTTCATTTGACACAAATGACATAACATGTTTTCATAAAAGTTAGGAAAATTTAATTTAATTATACAGCCCTATATATGCTAGGAGTGTGTAATGTTCCCCAGTCATTGTATAACCAGCCCTGTTGCATTCAGTTATGAACGAGAGTTTAGCGGAGCAGATATCCTTAACTGTGTAAATGCAAGGTGTACCATCTCGTTCGGGGAAGGCCGCACTCTGACCATTCATGCACCGCTTGGGTTAGGACGACCGGGAGGGAAATTGTGAGGGGTGTCACAGAGCTCCTTCCGCACGGGGACAGATGGTGTTCTGACTACTTCCAATTCCTTCCGACGGCGAGCACTCAAGTCGCCATGCTCTTCTCTCTTCCTCCCAACTCCTCCGCCACACTGCTGGTAATGACAAAGAAGCCATCCCCATTTCTCACGCCCAGACAGGTGGGGTGCCAGTCGGGCGGGGAAACAGAAGTCACATGCCCATGAGAGCCAACTCTCTCTTCACACCTCCATCAAACTACGTTTATTCCTTTTAATATTTTAAGTCCAGGAAACTCTTGCCCAAATAAATATCCCGCAAACAAATTTATTTAAGATATTTCCAAGTAACGACATAAATATTACTTTATTCAATTATCACACTCAAAACTAAATATTTGAAAATCCATTTTCCAGTTTTAAACATATTCTGATACAAACTAGTTGTTATCCAAAGTTTTGTTGCTAACTAACACAATTCAGTAAGCATTTTTAATGTGCATATATATTTCCTAAAATACATTTTGCATGTATAATAATCCACGAAATTATAAGTTTTAAACCAATCTTCATACACGCGAAAATTAAATTTCAGTTTACAAATGCGACCAATAGGATTATTGTTCTACCATTTATACCAAATGTATATATTTGAGCGAATATTAACGAAATACCGCATTTTAAAGTTGAAATTAACTCGAGAAGTTATAGCAATGTAACAATATTTCAACAAAAATCCTTATTTTAGTTATTTTGAATGCCGGTAGGTTTTCGAGAGCTAACAAATGTATATATTTTTCTACGAAACGCAAATTCTGTTCCTAAAAAGTTTATTTTACAATTGCTGCTATCGAAATATATCAGATAGATGTACACTTGTACAAATGTGTATTTTTATTTAAAAATACTGCATTTCCAACTACCCGACACGCCAGGACTAGCACGCAGAAAGTGACATTTTAGTTCGAAAGCCGAGTTTGTAAATTTTTTGTCGACTTCCCAGCATCGTTACAACCTTCCCGCTGTGGAGGGCGTAAGAAACCTTTTGTACACCTAACAACAACACCCAGTGAAAACATCCCCCCTGCCCTGCACACCACTGTCTTCCCCTCTCGCAACAACCCAATCACACTCTGTTACAAACAGCTGTAGCACGCACATATTATTTCTAATAAATAATTTCCAGCACAAGTACATAAAAACAGTAGAGTTATATCACCAACCCCCATGGCGAAGTCAGATTATGCTGTAATGTGGGGTTGCATGTTCAAACCCCTGGTAAGACATGGTTAATATAAGCTGGGTTCGATTCCCGGCTAAGAAACCAATAATATAATTCAGTATCCTTATCAAAGTTATACAATAATTATATACGGGACAGTGATGTACACAGTGCTTGATAAGTAATTATATCATTACAAGTTGTATAATTAAAATAAAAATTACGATGAACTGTTGTTCAAACCGTAAGTACAACATTACAAAGGCCATTATGTTCCGGAATCATATTGCTAAAGAAATCCACATGAAAATTCATGTTAAATGAAAATCAAATTTAATGTAATTGCTAATACTGAAGAAATATGCATATTTCACATTGCCATATAATCCAATATAATTGTAAACGAGAAAATTCAGAAAATGCAATACTTCGTTAAAAAATTGTTTAATTTCGTAATTTCACGTTAAAATCATATAATTCATTACGGAAATCATATTTGCTTTAGTAAAATTACATTTTACTATAAAATCCTGCTATTTCCCTTTTCTGCATAGGTTCCCTGGAAAGGGTGGGAGAGGAGGGTGTCAGCTTATATATACATGCACAGGAGCGGCGCTCCTCAATGTTCGTCCATCCGCAGGCATTCCGAGGCAGCCGCCAAGGAGAGAGGAGCTGCAGCACACTTCAGTGTACTGCTAATGAGTGCAGATAGTTATTTTTAGAACTTCTGCATAAATTGAAAGTTAGTTCCCTTTAGTTAGGTTTAAATACAAAAAATAAAGTTTCTTTAGTGATAAGAGAAAACAGAGCCTCAGTCGCCCCCTACCTCCCTGGCCTTGTCACCAGTGGAGGGCAGAGAATAGGAAGGAGGGAATTGGATATGCACACCAGCCAACAGAGTGAGGTACACTGTAAACATACTGTATACCAGTCTTTGACCAGCGTGAATGCATCCATATAGACCCAAGTAAGTATCAGCGAATCCGGAGAAGATAATTGGAAGTTTTTCTATTTCTATCGGGATTTTAGTAAATTAGTATAACTTTCATGGTATTTGTATAAAAAGTTTTTCATTTCATTGTATTTTATTGGGAGTAGTGTAAATTAGTTTTGCTGTGCACATTTAAATTCAGTTTCCGAATTTATTCGACTTTTAGAATTTCTATCAGGATTTTAATAAATTAGTTTAACTTTTTTCATAAAATCAGTCTGTTTATTCGGAATATGAGTTTTTTTTTTTTTTAGAATTTGTCAAAAATCGTTTGATTTCTACCAGTATTTGCTTAAAATTTCTTTGCCATTTCTTGATAAACAAATAGATTTTGACCAGTATTTGCTTAAACTTTATTCACGAACTGCTTAAATTAGTTTTACAATATTAGTTTAAATTCATTACAGTTTCTTTGCGAGATGTTTAATTTTTAGATTTTGACTGAAATTTAGTAAACTTTGATATGAATCAGGAAAATCTTCTGAATTTCATGTAAAATTAATTAACTTTCAGAATTTCTTCATGAATAGGTTAAATTTTATTCGGATTAATGTAAATATTTATAACTTTGATAGTTTTACATATTTTTAAGTATATGTACATATTTTTAAAAGATTTTTAATGGTGGACTGTTGTGTGTATGAGGTGTGAATAACTGAACATAGAAAAACAAAGAAGGAACTAAGACAAACTATGAACAGCGGGTTTGGAAGGCTACTAGCCCTGCCTGGCTCACTGATCAGAATGAGTTGAATGGTGATAAATGATTGAGTGATGGATGATGAAACCATGAGTATGTCTAAAGAATGAAATGTTTTGGTGTCTGAAGGGGTGGCTTGGGTATAAAATTTTTGTTTTATGTAGTTTTAAGGGTGTTTAAGGGTGGGTTTTGGATATGAATGGTTGTGTTTGATGTAGCAGTGAAAAACAAAGAAGGAACTATGCCAAACTGCAGAGGATGTTTCGATGACTACTAGCCCTGCATGACTCACTATTCAGAATGATTTGAATAGTGATGACTTATTGAGCAATGGATGATTGGACCATGAGTATGTATAACAAATTAAATCATTTGATATGTGAAGGAGGGGCTTGGGTATGTAATTTTTGTTTTGTGTATTTTGGGGGTATTTAAGGATGGGTTTTGGATGTGGATGGGTATTTTTGATGAAGCAATGAAAAACAAAGAAGGAACTATGCCAAACTGCAGAGGATGTTTCGATGACTACTAGCCCTGCATGACTCACTATTCAGAATGATTTGAATAGTGATGACTTATTGAGCAATGGATGATTGGACCATGAGTATGTATAACAAATTAAATCATTTGATATGTGAAGGAGGGGCTTGGGTATGTAATTTTTGTTTTGTGTATTTTGGGGGTATTTAAGGATGGGTTTTGGATGTGGATGGGTATTTTTGATGAAGCAATGAAAAACAAAGAAGGAACTATGCCAAACTATGCACAGCATGTTTCGAGGGCTACAAGCCCTGCCTGACTCACTGCTCAGAATGAGTTAAATGGTGATGAAGGATTAAGTGATGGATGATTGGACCATGAGTATGTCTAACAAATAAAATGATTTGATGTTTGAAGGGGTGGCTTGGGTATATAACTTTAGTTTATGTAGTTTTAATATGTTTAAGGGTTGGTTTTTGTTATAAATTTGCATGATTGATGGAACATAGAAAAAAAGATCGAACTATGGCAAACTATGCACAGCATGTTTGGAGAGCTACCTTCCCTGCCTGACTATGTTCTGAATGAGATGTTTGGTGAAGGATGATTGAGTGATGAACAAATGTAACTAATTATTTCTAACAATTGTGGAAAGTATGAAAACTGGGTTGGATTTGGGTTTTGTAATCAGATTTTAAGTGTGTTATTTAGTTGTAAAAGTATAGATTTTCTAAAAGATTTTTTAATTTAGTAGTTTTTAAGAATTTTTTATGTAGGTAAATTTAAGTAATTTTTAAGCATTTCGACATGTATTTTTAATTAATAGTATTAGAGTATAGCAAATTAATTCCCCTTGCTGAAAACTTTCTGGACAAAAATCATTAAATATATAAAATGTTTTAACAGTGTCTAGTAATTTAATTTTAATATTGTTAAATACTATAATTTTGTATGGTCTCAAATACTGTAGTTTTTACTGGAGTTAAATAATGGGTTTTTTAATGGTCTCACAAAATATAATTTTTAATGGTGTCGAATACTTTAATTTTTGATTGTGTTATATACTATATTTTTTGACAGTGTCAAGTACTTAAATTTTTACAGCATTGAGTAATTCACATCATTTTTAAAAACTGCAAATAATATTTAAAAGTTTTGTCTTAAAGAAATAATTTTTGCTAGTAAAAAAATTACTTGTTTAAAAGTATTAAATGTATTGTAAATACAGTCCAATAGCTTGTTACAAAGCGCGAAGACCATGCACGAAATGCTGTGCTACGTAATGAACTGGCAGCTATTGCGTGCGGCCGACAGCAGTCGTGTCGACCGGCGAGTCGGAGTCGCCGGAGGGTGGGGAAGTGTCGCCATAACTTTTGGGGAGGGCATGCGGGGAATGGAGGATGACGGGGAAGCGTGTATGTGCTGAGGTAAATGACTGGCATTGGGGGAAGGGAATGGTATCTGATATGTGGCGCTAGGTGGCCAAGCGCCCAAGCTCGCTCCTTCCTTCATCCCGCTGAAAAACTATATTTCACTTTCCAAATGACTTTTTGTGATGTCGGTAGGGTTGAAAATGTCTTCAAAGCCCATGATCTGAATGCAAAATCTAGATTCTTCCCTTTGTTGATATATTTTTAAAAATTTATATTATCACAAGTGTTAATTTAAATATGTGGCATTATCCATTCAATTGTGTTTAATTAATTCAACATGTACACCTTCCTCATTATTAGCCAAGTCATATTTAGCATTCAAATGTGTATTACTGAATCAAATACCTAATTCTTGTTAAGTATTTAATATTACATGTGTATAGTTCTCAGGAAATCCAAGTACCATACTTAATGGTATAACAACATCGTATTTTCCACCTGGGTTTATTTGTAGCGTAAAATTATTAGCGTTGCTTCACCTAGCTATAAGTCCTGTATAAAGATTGTTTGCAGTTCCTGAGAGATAATTCTTTATCGTGGAGGTAATTCCAACATCAAGTGTTTGGTCTATTCCAACACTATTGAGCAGATATGCAATTCTGTCGATTAAATGAGGTATTCTGTTTCTCACTATTCCTGTAGTTACTGGATTAGTTGCATGGCTGTCTTTTTAATTGTTCCTCTAAACCTTAAACTTGATTTCGATGTTAATGTGTCATTATCGTGATTTTGTATAGCAGTCATTATTTCCAATGGAAACATGTATGGACCTCCTCGGAATGGTTCATATGCATGTATTTTTGTATTGGTGATTGCATCTTCATAACTTATTGATTCTTAAACATTAAGTATGTCTTCCATTTCTATTATGCATATATCATAATTCCTTTAAAAACTCTTTGTTGCCCCATGTTAACTTTCCAGACTACTTGTTTGAAATAATAGATTTATGGTTACATTTACATCTTTTTATAGTTACTTTCTTCGAAACATGTTTTTTAGAAACATAGTTTTTAAGGGAAACACCTACTTTTCGACCATAGTGACTATTATACTCAACACACATTTTGATTGTAAAAACACAAAATACACATTTTTATATAGCTTTTTTAAATGTAATTGAATGGAAATTTCTTTGTTACTAAAATTAATCAGTATACCATCTTGATTGACAATTGTAAAAACTAATTCATCCACTTGATTAACTATTACTGGAAGATATATCAATGTATTTGGTTTTTCAATTATTTTGTAACTTGGCACCACTGCACATGTGAATTCATGTATTGTATTTGTCAATTTTCCATTCAAATATAATCTTCCTACAATATTAACATTGATATGGCATACATAAACTGGGTGTGCTCTCCTTTCATATCCTAGCATATTTGCAATTGAATTGTATTTTGTGAAATCGACATCGATGTTTCTATACATCACACTAGTTAACGTATTTGGGTTTCTATGTAATCAGAAATGTACATTTCCAGGTAATGTCTCTTCAATGAACATTTCTAAATCATCCAACTCATAAGATCCAACCTATATCACAATCATAAAATTTTTTGCTGTGTTTTGAAAGTAAATGATTTATTTTTTATATCGTTGTTTGGTATGCTGTTGTAAGTAACGAATTCGATTAGATTTATTTGCCATTGCCCCTCTAACTCCAAAGCTGGGAAATATATCTAGTGCAATTCACTTAATATCAACATAATTGACATATTACTAATATGTTTTATTAATACATTGACTTATATAACCTATTTATAATCAGAAATCTTAAACATAAATAACCACGATAGATTGTATTTGGTTATTGTTCCATTTTGTAATTGTATCTTAAAAGGTATATATTTTTTTAATAATTTTGTTATTCAATTGGAGGATGTATGTTGCCAAAACTCTTGTAATACAATGATTGATTTACATTTGTAATTAAATGCAACCTCATGTGTTCCTTTGTTTTGTTTCGAATCTAAATTAACACTCATACATTCACAAAGGTTAGTATTTTGATAATTCATCTCTCATATACACACCTTGAAAATAAGGAATATCCAGTTTCCTTACAAATGCATTAATGTCTTTGTTTGTTAATACACATTTTGGAAGACTATTTAGTACATTATGCATTTCTCTCCATGTTTGGAGTTTTTTTGTTCTTGACTGACTTTATATGGTTTAAGATACATTCATTTACCACTTGATTTACATGATTTAGCAAGAGATGAAACACCTCTCATTATGGCTCCAAGAGCTGATAAAGTGGAACATGTGAATTGTAATATTCCACCTTTCTTGGTTTTTCCATTTCATTCTGCATTTTATGCCTATACCTCTGTTTACTTTTACATGCATAACTTCGTCAATGACCCAAGCATCGAGGTTTCCACCTGTTGATGTAGACTGATTCTTCCTTATATTTACTGTTTAACTGCTGGAATTGTATATTCTATATGTATTTCTTTCAAATTGTTTGTTTGCTTGTATACTATATCATGTTCTTTTCTACTGTTATCCAAAGTGTTTATTTCTTAAACTTTCCATTCTAACATTTTGCAACCTTAGTACCAGGTCTGCAATAATTGTATTTTGGTAAATTTAATTCAAATGGTAATTTATTAATCAATGTATTCAATACTCTGCATTTTTTTTTTACTTTTAGTAGGGGCCATTGTTTTCAACTGAGAGCAAATCTATATATAGACTCATATTTATAGTTTTTAAATTATGATGTTACCTAATACTGTCTAATTGTGTAGAAACAAAGGTTATAAAACAAAATGTTCATCTGCTGGTAATTGTAAATATGAAAGAAAGTGTAATTAACAGAAACATAGTATTCTTTTACCACCAAATATATGTTGTATAATAAGTGGTCCTTCTTCATGCAGAAAAACATGTGTTATTATGTCGATGTTGGAACAATGGAATTAACTTAAGTTTGAAAACATATGTGTGTTTCTAAAACAATTGAAAAAGAGAATTATCAATGATCAGTGACAATTTTATCGTTAGTTGAAGGAATAATATATTTCCCTTCTATGAATAAAGAAGATATTGTTCCTCCAAATAAAGAATTACTCAATAAAATATTTATATTTGATTATTTTTGGTGCGAACTGCAGGGTGAAATACAGCAATATTTTAGTTTTGGTAAACATTCAAATGTTGATTTATTTATCTATCACAAAGTTAAGCACACATTCCAAAGCATAATTTGCATTATAATATGAATATTTTAATTGTGTTTAAAATGGACAATATGAATCAACATCATATTTCCAATGATCACACTTTGGGCGATGTGACATTTACAAAGCTTAAAGATACGATTTTTTACTATTGGAAAAACAAGTATGGTTTTCTGGTAATTATACCAATGCTTTCCTTATATAAAGAAAGATAAAGGTTTGGATTTGACTGTTTTTTACACCCTGATGAAGAATAATGAGTATTTCAAAGTTCGGACATAGCAGTATAAAACACAATCATTAAAATACCTGTTTAACGAGAAATAATGATGGAAATTTTAGTTTGAATGGACATATACAGATGTGGTAAATAAATGTTATGTGGAAGACTTAAATATTATAATGTCGAATGTATTTAAATTGCAGTCACTCGGTATAAAAAAGAAATCAATAAACATAATTGAAACTATTACAAAAATTCTACTAACATTAGTTACATTTTTGAAATAATGGCAAATATGATGATAGCATTGCAAAATATAGAAACTAGTACAAATGAGCATTTCGGATATTTAAAAAATGTAATTAATGAAATGGTTAGCACTACATTACAAAACATTATAATACACAAATGGATGAAATTATGCTGTATATGTGTTGTATTTATCAATAAAACATCTGGTTTAGCTATGCAAACTGAACTGAAAAAGAAAATTGATGTTTTGAAATCTCGAATAAATTATTTTAATAACGATTTGAGGGTTAGAACTGTGAGTAAATTAGACATAATTTTGAGTAAAGTCGAAAATATTGAAGAAGCACAAACTAATAGATCTAATAAACTGGCAAGAAAACCAACAACTTAATTAATTTATAAATAGTTTTAATTTGATATAAACAAACCAACAAAATATATGAGTCTGCTTCAGAATTACATAAAGTCATATCTGCTGTAAACCCAAAATATTTAAAAGCTAAATATGCCCATATGGAATGGGATGTTTTGAATGAAGGAATATTTAAACCTGTTATTAGTAGAATGAATACATTACATTCCATGCTAAATATGTTTAATGAAACACCAGTGGAAATTAAATTGGAAGAAATTATAAAAAAAGAAAAAGCTGTCTCAATTAATGCTATGTTATATAGCTATAAAACAATCTTTTCCTATGTGCAATATGGTATTTGATGTGTAACATCATGGATATATATGGCTTTTGGGAGATTCGGTAATTAAGTTTTTTCCTGAGAATATAATTAAAATAGGTGATTATGTAACTGATATTAGTGAAGTACTGTTTGAGTTATTATTTTAAAAAGTTCCAAATGGTTTTTCCGACATCGATTTGGAGAAATATAGATAACCTATTAGTCGAACGAATGTAAATAATTGTTTAGGTTATGAAAATCATCCAAAACTATATTTATTAAGTGATATTGTTGGAATTGGAATATATAAAGATGAAGTTGGAGATCGGTTTTCTCTTTATATATTTGAAAAAATTCTAATTAATTGGTCTCATCGCTTCGAGAGAGTCTGGGAATAATTCACATATTAACTAAATTGTTTCTATTATTGAAGAATTGACTGAAGATGGTTGTATTACTAATGAAGTTCAGTAAAATCGTTCAAGAACTTCACACCCCTGCAAGGATAAGGTTTCCCAGAACACCAGTTATTATTAAGGGCTTAAATGATGTTTTTCAAGCCAATTTGTGTGAAATTACATTGCTTTCAAAATACAATAAGGGATACAAGTATATTTTAACCATATTACACATTTATTCCAAATATGGTTGGGGTATACCTGTAAAAAACAAGACAGGGAAACAGGTCAGCGATGCAATGAAGATCATTTTACAAGAAAGAACACCAAATTCACTTAATTCTAACAAAGGTTCCAAGTTATTTCATGCAAATGTCCAGAAACTGACAGATAATGGTATCAATAATTATGTAATGTATTTGGTACTTAAAGCCAGTGTGGTGGCACAATTCAACATATTGATCAAGCAGTTAATATATAAACATTTCACATCGAAGGGAATGTACAATTGGGTGAATGTTTTTTCTGAAATACTTAAATTTTATAATTCGAGATATCATAGAACTATCAAGATGGCACCCGAAAAAGTTATAGACAATAGACTGATGAAAACTATGTATAATAATGTTAAGTATTTGATGAGAGAAAACCAAAAGTCAAAGTTGGTATGTATGTATTAGTTGTTAAGTCGAAGTCTGTCTTTGAGAGAAAATACATGGTTAATTGGTCTTATGAAATATTTCAAATTATTTCAGTAATAAATTCATTTCGCAGAGTGAATCACCTCGAAACCTACAATGAGGAACCTATAAAAAGGTGGATTTTACAAGCACGAATTGCAACAAGCTAGTTTTCCAAATGAATATTTGGTTGATAAAATCATTCAAAGCGAAAATAATAGGCCATTGGTTCGATGGAGAGGTTTCTCAAAAGGACACAACTCATGGGTGAAGAATAAGGATCTTAAAGGATTGAAATACAATGTATTATAAATTGTTTTTCTAAATAATTTTTTATACTAAATAAATAAATTGAAACCTATTTGATGTGTTATCCATTGAATAAACCTATCTATATTGATGGGGATTGAATGTACAATTGCTTTATTACAATTATTGTGCAATCATTCCTATTGTTAGGATGGTAATCTATTACATTTATTTTATGATGTAATCAATCAGTTTGTTTGGTTTAACCTGTATTTTGTTGCGTGTTTAGAATATTGGTCTTGAGAGCTGATGTGCGGTGGAGTAAAGTACGTATTTATATTTTTGTATGTGTGACATTGTGGGAGGGGATCTTTGTCAGGGGAGGCAGGTTTATGACACCTGGAGTAATGGTGAGTTGTAATTTTATATTAGTGTGGTTCTTGTAATTATTGATTCATATGTGTTTGATTAATTAACATTGTTTAATGACTTCAATTATCATTTGAAATAGTTTCATTCTGTAATCGCATGATTAAAGTCAGTATAGTTCATTTGTGGTAAAACAAGATTAAAGTAAATCTGGTTTAAATTAATTCGTTCAGTAGGCTATTTGAAAGTAAATTGTAATGTCCCAGAAGTGGCATGCATGCTCTCACTCCATCCACACGTCACTCGCCTAGTGGACCAAACATACATACATGCTCTCGCTCCATCCACACCTCACTCACCTAGTGGGCCAGAACATACATGCATGCTCTTGATCCATCCACACCTCACTCACTAAGTGAATTGGGAGCCCGCCGCGTACGTTCGTTCCACTCACAAACAAAAATATAAAATGTTCCTTATACCACTCTTACACCAACATTAACACCTACATAAGCAATTACAACCCACTCCTCTGGTCATCGGCTGATTACCGTCACAGAGTACACATCGATACTGCTCCACCATCTTAACGCTTTCAGTGCCAATAAAAAATATAATAATTTGATATCAAACAATAAAAGTAATGTGGTTAAATTAATTACTTTACGAATAGAATAATCTAATTAATCTAATTAATTAATCGAATGATATAATTAATTGGTCAAATTAATTAATCAATTAATCAAACAATTCTCGAATCTCATTTGCATATGATTAGGTTAATTAGGCACTTGTGCTACTCGTGCACCAAATGCGACTTAGGCCACTATTGTGCTAAGTGGGCCAGAAGTGACAGACTGGCTCTTCTATAGTAGCAAAGTCATCCACTTTTATACATTTCTGAAATTTGTCGTACGATATCCTTTTGCAGGGCTCATTTTACGTGTCTCTTCCATGCCCTTACTATTTTGACAAAATTTATTTAAATGAAGTGAGTGAAAATGTGTTGCTTACATCCCGATGTTATCAGTTCCTGTGTTTAATGAAATAAGCAAAAACGTATTTTATCGCAAGTAGGAGTTAGAATACAATCCCAACCCGAATGGCAAAGTGTCAATCAGTAAGTTATCACACAATTGATTACGTAAGATTAATTTGAAAAAAAGAATGGATCCCAGGTGAAAACATAAGTGTTTCCAATCAGAGTCACGGCTGATTAAAGCGGGATTAATTTTGATAACCACCGTGCATGCGAGACCTTTCTGAATACAATCAGTGACAAAGCTTGGGCTTTCTTTGTGAAAGTTCTGCCTGATAACTGTTCGCAGTCGGGTTTATCAGAACATTAAGTGCATTTATTCTCATAGTCAAAGAAGTTAAATATAATCCTGGCCGGGAAGGGGGAAATTGTAATTGTAATTGTAAAGGACTTTTTAACGTCCCCCGGTTTTATGCTTGGAAGCTTAGCAGAGGTCGGCTTACAGACGAACTTATAACCTAACTTAAATTAACACTCATAAGTTACCCGGGATTTGAACCCAGAGCCTCCCGCACCCCAGATCGGTGGCCCACCAGCCAAATGCCCCACGGAATGTCGGCAAGAGGGAAATTGTTTGTTCTAAAATCTGGTTTAAATATACATCTATAAATGTATATAGACCAGTGGCGTGTGGTGAACTGTTGCAGGGTAAGCTGGGCGTTAGCTGTGTGCTGTACCATGTTGCTTGCTAGTTTACACTTGCACCACTAAAACGTAGCTCGGCAGTTGACGCCACACGACGTGTGTAATTGGTCCCTTGCTGCTCGCTTGTGAGTGGTCGGAATACATTCAGTTTCCCTAGGCTGCACGGTGATTACTGGCTCCTGCTGCGTGCACCGAGAATGTACAGTACTGAGCAAGCACCAGCTTACCTTGCAACAGTTCACCACACGCCACTGATATGGACGCCTTTGAAGAATAAGGCGGGGTATTGATAAAAACAAAAATAATAATGGACTCTGGCCAATTGTTAGCTGATTGTCAAAGAGCATAGATTTGAAAGACTAGACAGTTTATTTGTGCAAGGGGCCCGCTTCAGTCAGTTCATATGTACCCGATTTAAAGAGTGGGGACAACACAATCATTAACAAAACAACGTTACAACAAAATTTTGTGGGTGATAGATAGTAAGTTTCACATATCCGATTGCATCTGTAATTTTAATTAGCCAATTAGGCAATGTATGTGTGTTGTGGTCCATCATAATAATACACTACACGATAAGCATAGAGAAGCACGTGATGAAAAATTTTATTTTTCAAAATTAAAAGAATTTTGGTTTCTCCCTTATATTTCGTCAGCCTAGCTAATCGCCCGATGGAAAAATTAATATCTTCTTGACTAACCGTGTTAGTGCATTTATTTTCTCGGCGACACAATATTAAACTTTGTTTCAAGTTCGCTTATCTCGGTCATAAAAGAAAGGGCTTTTGATATCAAACTGTTTTGAAAAGCGAACGTCAAACGTCACGTGTTCATGACTGTTAAATACGTAACAAACCTGCTAAGAAAACCCGCTGAGGGTAAAATTTCTTACCGAATACCAATTCACTCCTGAAAATTACAGGAATTGGTTTCCAATTTTTAATAACTAAAACACTCTTTATGGTTGATGTACACTAACGAGAAAAAAAAACTTTTTATCGCACTAAAGATTTCATCTCTAAGTAGGTACAGGCACAGGACGTGGTAGTATGAATACAGAGAATATCAAAATATTGTACCTCGCCAATCATGTATTGCAGGGGACTAACACATGCAAAATGCATTAGTATGGTGTTGGACCACCAGTAGCATGGAGACAGGTGGTGGTACTGTCGTGCATGTAGGAATACAGACTTCGGATGTTCTCCTGAGGAAGATCTTTTTAAAGCTGGTCCAACTGACCCTCCAAATCCACCGTAGTTGCCGCTGGCTGAAGTTGCCATCCAATCTGGTCTCAACGTTGTCGATGGAGGAGAGGTCTGGGGAGCTTGCTGGTCGAAGAAACATGTTGACATCATGAAGGCATGTAAGAGATACCGATGCCATTGAATGAAGATATACACCAGAGTGGCCATAGGACAGGAAAATGTCTGACCAGTTATGTTGTTAGTTCTTGGGGTGATACAGAGGAGTGCTAGTGTTCTCGACTGGGAGGTAGCAGTCGAAATACTTCGCCACCCGTGCGGTGTTGCCAGTGCCGCAGCCGGAAAAAGTAGGTCAATGCCCTGGCCTTGGCTCACCCACGTGTTCGTTCACGTTATGCTAAAAGCGAGCCTGTCTCACGAGAATCATAAGAGTTTCGTAGCAGTTGCTAATACCCGCCACTAGTGGCGACCATGGCATGTGTTTCCTTTCTGTCATAGAATGATCTATTTGCTGAAATGTGCAGCGATAGCAACTACAAATTGGTTTCATTTACCTCAGCGAAAATGAATTATCAAAAATATATAACGATTATTGTTTTAATTCTAATTTATTATTTTACTATAGTCAGGAGTTCATGATCAAATACGAATACTTTTAGCATTTACAATTTAAAATGTGATATTAATAATGAATGATGTCATACATCACAGTAGCGTTTTCATTCCGTTCTTATGTGAAAGATAATGTTAAACGCACGTATGTCTACAATGTAACTCGAGTGTTTACAGTTTCGGGTTGTGATGAACTACAAAGGCGACTGATTGTACAAATAGTCAGTACGTTAAATTTGTCGTTAAATTGGCTGTGTCCGAACCTAGGAATGCACTTGTGTAGGTCTATATAAGCATACTCCACTCGGCTCGATACTTGACACATTCCGACAGACATACTTATTTGCATCCGTTAGAGTAACTAGCCAACTGATAAGATTCCGAACAAGCATTTTAACGGGAAACAAATACTGCATCTGTGCTGGAACGTAGGCGCATATTAAAATGATTAACCCATTAGGAGATGTAGCTGAAAAACGCAGGACAATGAAAGTGTTAGTATTAATCAGTCACAGACATTTTTTCAAGAAAGGAATAAATAAGTATTAAACGCAGTATACATAGTAATATATAATGCATCATTAAAACTGGTAAAAAAACTAGAGGTAAATTTCCGTTTAATGCTAATAATGTTATGAGCGAAAATAAAATTTTGAATTTTGCTATGACGTTTTCACTCATCCATGCGTTGCCTTGTAAAATCATTGGCAGTATTCTCACTGCTCTGCATATTAACTTTAGATTCATTGCCATGCCAGGATTATAACAAATCACGGAGAAAACGCTTGATGTTTATCTTGGCTCGTCTAGATCATTAAATATTAAAGAGTATTCATTGTTAATAAATGTTCTCAGTGGCCTTTTTCGAAAGTTAATAACTCCATACCATTCTTCAGAAAAAGTAATATTAGGAATATGAACTACATATAAATCGCTTTTCCAAATAGTAGCCTGTGGCTGTAAGAACGCGAGACGTACTCACATTCGATTTTCCCGCGTACTTGCGTATGTCATTTCCCGAGATATGTACAACATTTACGTACTTATACGAACGCGAACGCGTATGAGCGTGCATCTAATTAAGCAGAAAACCGTACACTACTGCGGGAAAAGAACATTGATGATCACGTAACAGATGTTTGTTTTAAAGCTACAGCACGATTTCCCTCTCTGTATGATCCATATTTACAAATGTGGGGAAAAGACTGTAGTATTTAACCTCTTGTTATTGATGTGTTTTAGGGTTATTTCTTTAAAAGGATGGCCTTAGTTTGAATAAATATTAAAACGAACGAGCAGCAAAGAAAGAGAGTAAATTGAAACACGCAACTCTTATCGCTAATTTCTGTGCGTAGCAGCGACAAACTGAAAAGATAGTGGTGAACATGCACACAAATAGTCCTACCGTAAATTTTATACTGTTTATATTTCTTTGCATAGGTACTTAGTCTTTACTAGGTATATTTAATTATTTATTTAAAATTTCTGGCCGGGCTTAGTAAATTGTTGGGATTATTGCAAAAAATGAGATCACTAAAACATAAACAGTTTACACAATTGTGTTTGAAACACCAAGGGGTAATTAACTTCGTCATAAAAACAGTTCACGGTTAAAACGTATAAATTTCGCACGTCCAATATTTGCAATCATACACACACACACACAACGGGCCAGCGTAAAGACCACGAAGCAGCCACTCCCTTCCACACGCAGTGGTTAACGAAATACGTAACATTTTACTTAGGTCCTATTTCTTCCATGGAAATACAGATTTATCACAACTTCGTACCTTGCCCAGGTAGGTTTTAAAAAAGCACAACGTATACAGAGTTGATGTAGTAATCTGAAGTATTTTCCGCGGTATGAACAATAAACGTTTCTTTTAGGAACAGAAATACTCCATGTCAGCGTGTCTTCTTCTGCTAACTTCGCATTTGTATTCTAATTACAAATTTAAGGATAATTTTTTTTGCCGTAATAAGTATGACATGAGCTAAAATTGAACAGATGTTAATTTTCTGCTTCTACCAGCGGTGCGAAACTTCCCGGGAGCGAGATAGAGAGACAGAGAGGGTGATAAGCTCCGCTCCGCTGTCAGTTTCTTGCTCTGTAGGGAAAAAAAACACCGTCTCACTATGGCCTACGCACCGTATTTTACGCTGATTTAGCCCTATTTAAATGTAACAATAAAACGTTTCCATCAGGGCTACCTGAAAATTTTAATATTTCAATAGGAAACTTTTAATTTACAAATAGCAAACTATAAAACTTGGTTTGAACAATATTTTAACTGTGGACTATTCCTTACTACTCTGAGATAAACTCTAACAAAATATTTTTTTGTATACGGCCAAATATATATTTAGTTGCCCCATCAAAATATATTGTTGAGCAAACAAAATTTGAAAAGCAACAAAATTACTTTCGTTCATCTAACAAAATATATGTTTCAATAAACAAAATCTCTGCGTTGGGCCAAAAAAAAAAAAAAAAATTAGACTGCCAACTAAATATTTTGGTGAATCAACTGTATATATTTGTTTGGCAACTCATTTAACTTATTTCGTTCGAAAATAAAGCTCGAGAGTTTGTTTGTATTTTTTGTGACAATCAGGATGGTAACCGTGTTTCTTACTGCATCTATTAATGCTTAAATTTTGTATAAACACATTAATAAAACAATGCAGCAAGAAACTGACAAGTAAAGCTGTAAAACTTGAAATATTTGTTTGCACACGTTACCTACTATTTGCGTAGCGTAGGACGCGGACGCAGATGATCTAGGTTCGAAACTCGGTCGAAATTGTAACATTTCTTTATATCGGCCCAAACCGATTTACTGTTTAATGTACACGCAGCCAAACAAATCTTTACTTGTACCAACCAAATCTTACCATTTGGAGCAACTAAATGATAACAACAAAAAAAAATTATTTTCAGCAATAAAATAGTTAATTGCCCCTATACAAACGAATGATTTGATTACACCAAACAAATCTTGTTTGATTCAAGAAAACCTTTTTCTCAGTGTAACCGTTGCCAAAACATCTCTGCTCTCACTGTTTTAAATTCGTATTGAATAATAAATAAAATAAAACAGAAGTGATTTGTAAATATATTTACTGTGTACAAATTATTTAATGTATTCTGGAATGTTTGTCTTATCCTAGCCCACAAATGGATGATAATGATAACAAGTTACGAACAGTGTGTAAATATCTGAATTATTTGTGACAGTAGGGAATCCTTGTGTGTTAACTTTATGGCACATTAAGAAAGTTATAATATACTTTTCCTGAAAGTAGTTAATTTCTCTACACCCCGGTTTTTGTTGAATGAATAAATACTTTTTTCAGTAACGACCACTGATTTAGTTTACACGATTATACTATACGAACGAAATATCTTTTATACCATCTAGAATCATCTTCAGGACGAGGAGTGTTGATTCAAACAGCAAATTTAGTTTCGCTTCGTTCATCGTGGGTATTTTCCCCTCTTTAGTAGTATTCCACTACCACTTAACAGTGTCAATTGTAATATGTTAGTAAGATACTAGCAGTATGTGGTGCGTCATATTTTCAAATCTGTATTTGTTCCGATATTTAAAAAAAGGTTTTATGAGGTTTCTGGGGCCTAAATTCTGCGAGAAGTGTGAGTCGTTTAAGCCGGCACTACACGATACAATTTCTGCCACCTTCTATTATACCTATGAGAATAACAGAAGGCATAGAAATTTCTATAGCAGAAGAGAGGAGAGAACTCATCAGTTCATACCCACACGCTACCGAAAGTGATAACAGAAAACTGTAAATGGCAAGCAAAACAACATCTGGAGGGGGAGGGGTGGTAGGTGTACAAATGCAATGAAATGTTATTGTAGGCGCTTTGTAATGTATCCAAAACTACTAAGATTGTTTATTTTACTCGAATACTGCATTTATTTAGGTTTCTAAGTACGATGAATGTTAACGCATGAAAAATTATATGAGTAACGGCACTGCTTATCTATGTAAAACATGGTACTGTATTCACATATATGTACAACGGACATTTACGCCACTCTTAAAACATGAGCAAATTATTTAAACAGGAGCGTAGCCAGGATTTTACTTCGGGACAGGAGTAGATATTTCATATTTCTATTTTTAGATAAAATACAATAGCTATAATATTAAAATTTAATAGTTAAATTAATTTATAATCAATGGGATAATTGCAGATACGGAACAACAGAATGCTATAAACATCCTTCATTTTCAAAACAGATCGCACACATTTCTTAAATGAAAATAAAATAATAGTTGTAATTTTTTTTTTAAACTTTAATTTTGAATATTTTATTTACTTTTGTGTGTGTTTGGGGGGGGGGTATGTACCGATATCACCTCCTTCCCCCTCCTCCCCTCCCCTTCGGCTTCGGCAAGTATTTATATATGTATCTTTCATGAGCATAATAATCAATTTTGTGCTTTCCGTAATTAAACAGTCTTTTACGGTTGGAAGGCCAAAGGAAGGCAAAACTATTAAAATATTAAACTTAAGGCTTTTATGTGTTATTGTTAACAGTGCTCACGCTACACAGCTCAAATTATATACTTTAGAAACCAGTCGATTTGATTAGCAAACAACCACAGCTAGTCGATTGCACTGTGCTGTTACTTACGTATTAATGCTTTTTAGACAAAGTGACTCTGGGAATTAACGTTTTCGTACAATTCAATAAGTTATAAACAGCAATAATATATCACATAAAATATTTCGTTACACGACGGAGACTTGAACTCTAAATCCTAAAATGATATTACGCAAATTGCGCACTAAGCTGCACACGCACACACACACACAAACAGATATATATACACATAGAGAGTCTAATCAATAATCGTGAGATGATATATGTATATATAATGTACATAAATCCACAGTTATCGCGTATTTTATAAAGTAGTGTTTATTTTGTTACTATGGCCGTGTGAGTAATTTGCAACGTTTCCCATTTCTTACGCGTACATTAAGTGAGTGAGTGAAGATATTCGGGCGGCTCTTAACAGCGAGGTCTTGAGAGCCGATGAGGGTGTTTGAGGTGAGCATGGAGCAGCGCTGGAGTGAAATGGCAGGGGAAACTTGAGATTCCCAAGAAAACCCATCGACCAACGGCATCGTCCGGCACGATTCCTACTTGATAAAACCTAAACATCAGGAGGTTTGTAGATGTCTTGCTTTAATTAAGATTTTTTTTTTAAATGAAACTTTCAAAAACGTTCCCGCTCATGTCTACACATGTTTTAACAGTTACACAAGCTGGTATTCTCCACTTAAAGTCCCCACCAAGGCGAACCAGGTTCAATACCCGGCCGGGTCACCGGATTTTCGCAAGTGGGAATCGTGCCGGACGATGCCGTTGGTCGGCGGGTTTTCTCGGGGATCTTCCGTATCCCCCGCCCTTTCGTTCCGGCGCCGCTCCATATTCTCTTCAATCCCCCTCATCGGAGCCGCCCAACTCTCCCACCTTCACTTTCACGTAAAGTTGCTAGCGAAATAATAAAAGTAGTTCAATATTGTATCATAATATTTTTTAAGTTCAATATGTCGATTATATGTAGTTTCAATTGAATATTTGCAGGGCGTTACAATTTTATAATAATAACCTGATAGGCAAGCAAAGTGTCTAATTTAAAGGAAATCCTTTACGGCATTCCTGAAACTTGAAATAAACGCTTGAACTGAAATGAATAACTTTTTAAATTTTGTTTAGCACATAATTTTAAGTTAAAATAATCATAACTACGCTTTTTTATAGAAAATATTAGCATTTTCGTCAAACTATTGTTGATAGTATGTTACAAGAACCAAGAAACCTCGAAAGGAAGAAAATATTTTAGGCGGACAATTTTAAGGATCCATGGCATGAGCAGCACAGCACGCCATTACAAATAAAATAGTAACCTAGTTTTGAAAAAAAAAATTTCACGCTGGTTGATCGTGCGACAGCAGTTTTGGAGCGTTTTCTCTCCGTTAGGCTCGAGGACTCCAAGCTATTTCCAGCATCTATAGCCGTATCATCGCCGTAGTGTATTTTGTAGTTTAATTCAACCGTATCGTGCCGACGGTGCTTCCCCTCCCTCGCCTCTTCTCGTTTTACCCCTGTTTCTTCTCCCTCCCCTTACCCCTTATACCCCTAACCCCCTTCTCAATACCAAAGTCCGCTGGTGGCTTTGCGCAGGCGCCATCCGTATTGACGGGAGTGACAACATTAATATGATAGCCTTCCTCGCAACATTCAACATTCCCTGACAAGTGAGGCAGGGCAGAGAGAAAAAAGAAAGAGAGAGAGAGAGAGAGAGAGAGAGAGAGAGAGAGAGAGAGAGAGATGAGCATTCAACCGAGGTAATGCTATTGCTACATCGCACAGAAATATCACTTCTAGTCGAGGCTGGAGGCTGCAGGGTTCCACGAATAAGTCAGTCGTTCACAGCTGAGACAGCTACACGTAGTCTGAAACAAAGCATGCCAGATGTCTCCTTCAGGAAATAAATGGCGGGCAGTAACTGATTTAGTGCAGACCGTAGCACAGGCACAAGAAGTAAGACACTCATGTTATAGTCAATTTGCGGTTTTTTTTCACACATTTTGAATCACTTTGAAAAATCATACCATGCATGATGTGCTTGGTTGTTTCCTCAATACTGTATATTATGTATCACAAGCGTTTCATATTTGTGTTGCCATAAATGTACCTCACTGCTGGATAAATTGAAATTTTACCTACATATTTTCCATAAATTATGTCATTATATTTATAATATACTAACAGCCCGACATCGCTTCGCGCAGGTGTTATGGAGATATTGAAATACATAATGAGACTATCCGTGATTACCCGGGGCTACCCGCGATTAACCGCCACAACCCGCGATTATCCATCACTACCCACGACCATACGTGACTTCCTGTGACCACCCATGTCCACGCGTGACTACCCGTGACTACCCGCGATTACCCGCTACTACCCGCGACTATCCGTGACTACCCACGACTATACGTGACTGCCTGTGACTACTAATGTCTACGCGTGACTAACCGGAACTACCTGTAGATAACGGTTTTGTCAGCGCATGCTTAGAAAGCAGCCAAGTCGCTCATATTTTTCCGACCTAAAATTTTTACATTTCTCAAGGGATTTTTTAAAATTAAACATAGCCTATGTCCATCTGGAAGAATATAGCTTTCGAACAAGGAAAGCATTATAAGAATCGGCCTTGTAGTTTCCGAGATTACCCAATTCATATAAATAAATAAACAAACAGTACCTCTTTATAATATTAGTATGCGTAGATATGAATAAAAACAGGGAGATAACAGGTGTTTTGGTAATACCTAGTAAGAAATAGTTCTTACGCAAAATATTATTACATTGAGTGCGCACGAATGTGGTGCGTAGTCCCATTGGTGTAATTTTCTAGACTTCGTTAAGCTTTACTTGCATGCTGCGGAGGAATATCCTGGAAGTAGAACTTTAGCAGGGCTTCGCAAAAGTTGGAAGTGACAGCGAATGGACTATAGCACAACGCTCGTCACAACTACGCACAGCGCACGCACAGAAACATAGCACAGGCGAGGCGTACAGAAATTCCTGTAATTCTTTTGTGTGTTCCCCGTGCGCAGTCAATCAGAACGTCGATACCACCGAGTTCATGTGAAGATAAAAATGGTTGAAGACGTAACCAGTATTACTAGTGTACAGAGAAATTGGTGAACGCACGTACGAGAAATTGTTTCCATTGATTTATATCAGCGATTATGAAGTGACTAACAAAATGTTGGCCTTTCGTCCAGTTTGAAACCTAGCACAGTACATTGGGTAAACAATAACATCATTAAAAATATAACAATTTGTTATCTTCCAATGTTGCCAACGCACGTAACCAAACTGTATCTAATGTCACGTGCTGTAAATTTCTGAACAATTTCCGGGACCTTTGTGCGTGTGCCGCATCAATTAATTGCAGCTTTGATGTGCGTATTTTGTTTATCAGTGCGCTTGCTGTTCGTGAGCTAAATCGATTGTAGCCCGGCCTTAACATTGCCGGTCACGTGTTTTGGTTATTGAACATGAACATGTGGATATTTTACCCATGTACTGGAATTTTTCGTTTGTAATTTTGTTTCGAGTTCAATGAAACCGGAAGGTAACGTTATCACGTTATTACAACTGGTTGTGGTTTTATGACAACTCCTAGGACGTTACAACCGAAGGTCGCTGGCTAGATTACAGCCTAAGGTATGTCAGCTGTTTAGTTTTACCATGTTTTGGAGTAACGTGTCAGCCTGGCTGCATTTTAAGACATTCATCAAGCGACGCGCCACGAGTGTATGGCGCGTAAAAAAAATTGTATTGCGTCATGCAGAATTAAAAAAACTAATGTAGGGAAACACAAACTGCAATATCGCAACAACATTGCGCATCCTCATAACACATGAACAGTTTCGTAAGTATAGCGAAATATTTGCGGTACTCCTTTGATCCTTAGAAATGTACTTTTTAATAAACTTTATCAAGGCATATTCTAAAGGATTGCATAGTAAAAAAAAAAGGACCGGTGTATGTATAATTAGAAGCCAAAACACAGCTAAGCTGAAATTTATTTTTGAATTAGGGCGCGGAATAAATAGATTACACTGTCATTGCAAATGCTATTTTTGCGCTATTGTGAGGATAATTTGCATAACACAAATCTGATTGGAAGAGCAGCATGTAGCTTACTGAATACTGTAAACTTTTAGGGCTCTTGTTGACAACTAAATCATTCGGATCCACATAAGTAGGCATATCAATTTTGTGGAAAATCAGAACGCTGAACTTAATGCAAATCCTCCATGCAATGCTTACTTGGTGAAAGTGGAAATGAAGGAAAGTAGACTACAGAATTTTGTTGCAGTGTGTCGCAAAGAACTTTTCTGCGTCGGGATTTGCTCTGCTGGTAATGGTTTTAAATACGAAACGCCATTCCCCTTTACTGCGTGAGGATCGTTTAACTTCGCAGTTGCTTGCGATGACGTCATCAGTATTCCCCGACGCCCCCTGTTTCGAGGAGAAACGCGGCGGCTACGGATTAAATAGACGTATCCCGCACACATGTCCGTCGGATTCCTGCAGACTTTTCAACCCCTTCGCTCCATGAGGTGGCTGGCTCACCACCACATTCCTCCACGATTACTACCCCCTTTCTTTCCTATCCCTCTCTGACCAACCCCTCGAAGGTCCCGATCTCCTCTCTCTTTCTCTCTCTCTCTCTCTCTCTCTCTCTCTCTCTCTCTCTCTCTCTCTCTCTCTATCTATCTCCCCAGCACAACTACCCTCTTACTAATTACCTGTCAATAAAGACATTCAAGGAAAAGGGTTAAAGGGGTTTCCACGGGCAACGAGCAGCTTGAAAATACCCCCTTCACCCCATTCTTTTGAACGCTCCTAGATTTCCTAGCACCGTCCAAATAATGCACTCTAGGTCACTAAGTGAAAGTTATTTTCTCGGTATCTACCAATTTAGGTATTTAAAAAAACTATTTTTAAAAATAGTATTGCCAAGCTGTTATTCATCTTCCTACTTTCCCAACTTCGAAGAGTGTAGTAGGGCCATACATAATATTTTCATTAATTGGCAAAAATTGAAATACGTAATGCGCATTTTGCATCGGAAAATATTTTGTGACACGATCTAGTACATCAATATCAAAACTCATGTCATAAACACTTTACTATTTCACAACGTGTGGAACACTGGTGCAATTCTACAAGATAAAACCTTTAAATTCTAGTGTAATTCTCTGGTTTCACCTGTTTCATACTATGCCATGTTACATCATACATTGAAAATGGGAAAATATTTTTTTGTTAAACAGACAAACGTCGGAGTGTACGGAGTATACTTTGTAAGTCTAGCCCGTAACATTTGATTGTATTACGTAACGTTTAGTTTTTGTAACTACATGCAAAAGTAAATAAAGCACTGCGTAAATATACTTGACTTTCAGTTAAAACAAATTATACCGTCGAGTTCGTTTTTGGTATCCGAAACGATTATAAATTGTGTCTACCAGGAGATGGATAATTCACTGAGTTTCAGTTTGTTATTGAATTAACACATGGTTTTTATACATAGAAAATAAAAATTATGTTTGTCTTTAAGCAATGTAAAAATGACGTGATGAATTTTTATTTCGTCCATGTGCCTAAGGCAACGGATAACAGTCTAGGGAAAATCTTACTCAAACTATCCTGAACTCAACAGTTTGGAATGTTTGCCGTCAATGAGCAGGTTGTACCCCACTTGGAGGTCAGGTGCTGCTGCGAAGATGTTCTGACTTGGTAGCAGAGTACAGGAGCCAAGGCAGCTGCAATGTTCCCTGCAAACGAAGGCGAGGTCCACTCTGAAGAGTCAAGTGGTCAAAGACATCTGGAGTCCGAGACTGATCAGCGCATTTCCTCTCAGTGTTAAGCCTGAATCTTTAATGCACACTCATCCCCAGAGAATACAAGATGAAAATTCTCAGACTCTTAACTGGCTTACATGCAGACCAAAACATAATTGTAATGTGTAAATGTCAACGTTCCCCGGTTTTATGTTTGAAACCTTAGCAGGGGACGGCTTACAGACTAACATATAACCTAACTTAAATTAACACCAATGCTTTACTCGGGATTCGAACCCAGCGCTTCTCGCATCCCAGATCAATAGAGCACCAGCCGACTGCGCCACGGGAGGTCGGCATGGAGGTAATTCTGAGGAACATAGTATGTGTCATCGATAACATTCACGCCAGTCGCCACTGGGTGATATTAGTTCGCGTAGGCAAAGTGAAAATTCAAACAATTCTAAAAGATATCTTTAAAATATTCAATAGTTCAAAAATGTATCGCAAGTGTTGTGCAATCGAGCTACAGCGTCAGGGGCGGTCAGATTTAAACAAAAAACCACTTGTGGAAAAAAATTTTCATAAATGAACCAGATAACAACAAATGAATTTTATTTTCACCCTTCTTTATCATACCATATTTAATTTGTAAGTCTATGGTCAAAATAAGTTAAAGGAAATTCGCTGCCTCAATATTCACTCGTACTGATGACAGAAAAATGTAAAGTGCGGTTTGTAACTAAGTTACATATAAGTTACATATTGCCAAATTGGTACTTTGCTTTGAAAAGATAAAAAATTATCTACCAAATAAAAGAATGTATAGGAATAAAAGAATACATTAACAAAATCATGCTTACACTTAATGTTATATAAGTATACTTTTTTAATGTAATATGTTTTCAGAACTTTGGGATGTGTAAAGTGTTTGTTCCAAAACAAAAATGAAAGATTTCTAACAACTTCCAAAATGATGCATGCACTAAAATATGCCTGGTTTTTACCACGTCAATAGATTAGTCACAATAATGCGATATTTTTCGGAAGTCGGTATGTTAATAGTTAAGAATTCGCTTTGCACATAATATATATATTTTTAAAATATCCTTAAAAGTCTACTGGTAATTGTCAAGGTATATGTACTGGGGCAAAAATACTTTTGCGTTTCAGCACATTAAACGCTTCTTGTTTCCCTACGACAGCAGAGGAAATGGTTAAGTAGCTATTAAGTTTCACATATTCGTTGCTTATTTTACCAAAAAAAACACATCTACTGCTCTTTACGGTAACGGACTGGTTAACTGTTTTCAATTTCGCCGCTATGGTACGTTTATTAGGCCTACATCCCATCACTGCAGCGAGACGAGGAGACTGTAATATGCAATAATATACACGAGCGGTGCACAGAAAGTAAATCCCTTCTAAGCCAATTTTAGTCGGCAAATGTTTATTTTCGTGCTTTGTTATTGAGATATACCATCGTAGGAATCATGAAAGCACGACTTTCGGGACGAAATATTAGTTATAATTACAGAATAAGTATCTGCATATATAACGTGAACATCAGTGCAGATAATATTTAAACAGTAGCCAATTTCGTTACATATTATATTCACAGGCATTAAAGGAATATTTATATACATATCAAGCCTTTAATAAGTTTACCCTCAAGTTGTGGTTATTGCGTAAGAAATGGGGACATTTCAGCGACCTTAATCCAACCAGTGACATTTCTCGACCTACAAAAATGGAAATATTTTTTGAAAGGAAAGACTTACATCAATGAAGCGTTTATTAGTTGAAAACTTAAGGTCATGATGTGTGATGCAGGAACGCTGACGTATAACTGAAGGTTCTATATTAGACGACAAAATTCCAACCGGATTTTGCTGCCTCGCTACTAGTGCTGAAAGAAACACAGTTACAACTCTACCTAAATATTTAGTACTGCTCATCCTAACAGAGTGATCAGATATGAGTTGTCTCCTCTTGATGGTTAGTTCACCGGCAGGTCAAGTCGTTGAATATTTCCTCACAGTCGTACAGTGACCTAATTTCGACTATCCACTCGGGACGATTTGTCTTTACTCGGACGACAATCATGTCGCCCAACCACAAGTACTGTAGTCATAATGTCTACGTATATATCACGTAACTGGCAATGATTCTTTGTTTCAGATTCCTATTTCGTCGCTGTCATTTATTGTCTGCAATTTCCTCTTATATTTTCACAAATTAAATTTGTGGGTAATGTATTTTCTATGATTATCTAGAAGCGCAACCTAATACATTCTAATATTTTAGATAAAACAACTCTTCATGCGCCATGAAAAACTCTGAAAAACTCTGTTGTTTGTTGTAGTTAAATGAAGGACGAGACCTTTGCAATGCTGTGGTTAATATTAATTAACAGGTGGTTTATAGTTTCCTACATTTTGAGCGAAAGTAAAGTTTAAATGTTTAATAAGACTTTTCAGTTATGATAAATATTCCTACAAAATTACAGATTTTTAGGAATAAAACTTCATAACTTCTGTTTATTATAGTTTATGATACCCATTTTAGATAATAGACGATGGAAGATCATCTCGACAATTTTGCTTTTATTTAAGTAAACACTTATACACCCTCACTAGTTTATGATATATCTGAAGCATTAAAAATAATACAATATAATAAATTAGCGTTCCTACAAAGATAAGAAATACAAAAGGTTTTACTACACTATATAGGCTATTGTGACATGCATCCGCTCCGCGTCATTTTACTCTCCCCTTCGCCTCGGGCTTGCGAAGCGCAGTGCTTGAAAGGAATCGCCGGTTTAGGCTATCCAACGTAAAGTGAGCACTTTTGAAAGCCCTCTCATTTTGGATATGGTCAATTAATATGCTTTATTTTAACCTTAGACGTTAACTTCCGAGTGTGGTGGAATATGCACACTGTGTTTATTACTTACACGGCAATATTTATTTTAAAAAGATAGTTAAAGGATAAAGAAGGCTGAAAGTAAAAAGTAACCAGGACCTCAAAAGTGCTCACTTTACCGTGAACAGCGTATAACTGCGGGTAGAGTTACAAATGGGCAGATATAAGGCTATCGGGGCTCGTACCGCTCTCGCCCTTGTGTGATTGGATGTCTTTGTATAGTTACTGCGAGAATTTTTCTTGTCATCACCCCACTCAGCGCAACTTTTTGTGCGAAGAACATTCTAGGCCAGGCCAGACGAGCTATATAGGGTGATTTTGGGACAGACGCCCTACCGGGAGAGACGCTGCACAAGTCGTAGTTTGAATATGTACCGCTAGATGGGCCTCGCTGGCTATTTGCAGTTCAGTTGTATGTTACCAAGAATTGTGAGTAGACAGTGTTCACGAATATCGAGTATTTTTGTTTTGACAGTGCTTTTTCCGAGTAAGTTAGCAATTTTTTTAGTGTCAAATTTCTAATCATGTTTATTTGATATCTATTCATTTCATCATTACACACGCATATCTGTATGTTATTATAAATTATTGTTCTTTGTGGTGTTATGTAAGGTGAAATATCGCTATGACAGTGAACTCGGGTCACGAAAGCGAGATGGGGCATTTCTCCCTTGGTTTTTGGGAGAGATGTCTCAGATTATTGGGGGTTACATGCCCCGCTTTGTGCACAGGGGTGAGATGCCCCAAATTTATAACTTCAATAGTAATTATGAGAAATTAAATATATATCTCTGTAAATACAATGATGATGAATATTGTGCCATTTATTGTAATATTTTTGTAAATTGTCTTTAGAGAAGTGAATGAAATGTGCACTAAGTGTAGGGCTATCTCTATGTAATCATAAGATATTATACGAGCGGGTACACAAATAAAAACATCTAATGATACAGAGTGACGTATTGGCCGAGATCGTTAAAGCATCGCTTTTGGGAGGGGAAGTTATAGGTTCAAATCTCAATCTGATATAAATTATTTGAATGTTAAAAAATCTAAACATTATAGGCATATTGTTATTTTTATTATTACACTTAACATATATCCATATAATACAACGCATATTATAACAAATATTTAGTAATGCCAACAAAATATCACATAGTTGCCGCAAACCAAATAAGAACACAATTTGATTAGGCATACACCAAACATATTTTAAATCACAATACCTATTTTCTCGGTGTACTTTTGACATTTTGGTTGGGCTTAATTGACTCGTACATTTGAAAATAGTAAAAAATAATTCTGAGGCCTGTAACTTATTCTACAAAAAATAATTTAATATGAAAAGAATATTATAACAACATCAATGAATTTTTTTAAGGCGATGCCAAGGAAATACAAGCGTAAGGAGGGGTACTTTCCTAGAGGTGAATGGGCGGAGGAAAATTTGGCAGTAACTATCCGAAGAGTAAAAGCTGGTGATATTGGAATCAATGAAGCTGCATAGTAATTTTTTATCCCATCAAGAACTCTTAGAAGGAGACTTGGATCCACTAACATTAAAAAGCATGAACTGGGTCCACCAAGCATTTTAGGCAATGCAAATGAAAAGCGTTGAGTGGCACATGTTCAACGACTTTGTGCGGCATGTTTTGCACCAGACCGGAAACAGCTTCGGAAAATGGCATTTCAGTTTGCAGAAAGGCTTAGTTTGAAGCATTAATTTAACGAGAAAACACATATGGCAGGTTATGATTGGCTGTTTTCGTTCTTAGAAAGAAATTCAGAACTCACCATCCGTTAGGCAGAAGGAATGTCGCTTGCTAGAGGCCAGGGTTTGTGTCGAGAAGCAGTTGGGGAGTTTTTTGATCTTTTAAAGGAAATGCTTTCTGGAAACGATTTGATGAACAGTCCTAGTAAAATATGGAACATCAACGAAACTGGTATACAAATATTTAACAAACAAAGAAATGTAATTGCTACTAAGATATCAAAAGACGTCAATGTCTTGACATCAAAAGAAAGAGGGGAAAATGTTTCAGTCATTGCATGTGGCAAAGCAGAGAGCCATTTACTTTCTCCAGTACTCATTATAAATGCGTGTACAAGAAGAAAGAATTTGAACGAACCTCCTCTGGATCACAGGTGTTCATGAATCCAAAATCTTCTTATGTAAATGGCGAGATTTTCCTTCAGTGGCTAACAGAATACTTCCTACCCCGTAAATCACCCGGAAAAATCTCTTGATTTTAGATGGCCATGCAACCCACTGCAACACGTTTGAAATGTTGGATGTGGCAGGTGCTAATGATGTGATTTTACTATGTTTGCCCAGCCACACAACTCAAGCTTTACAGCCCCTTGACAAGTCTTTTTTCAGGCATCTTAAGGTTTACTTTAATGAAGCTGTGAATTTATGGATGATGCAGAACAGGAAAATGTCCATCTCGACGGATGAAGTTGGTATACTATTGGGGAAAGTCTGGCAAAGAGCAGCATCTGTACAGACAGAGGTATCTGGTTTCAGAGGCACAGGAATATTTTCTTTCGATCCATCTGCGATCCCTGACCAATTCTTTTCTATGGCTAACATGGCAACACATTGACCCGTAGAGCTCCCTAGTGCCAGCTCAATAGTTTCAGCTAGACACACGTCATCAATTACTAAAATGTTATCTTCCTCAGTGATACCATTGGAGACTTCGGCATCGGCAGACGCTCTCATTTATCCTTCCTCCAATGTCCTAACAAGTCCTTCAATATCTGTGGATGTGGTTAGTCATCCTGCTTCAACAGGGTGTCTTCCTAAAGCAGATCCTTCTTGTTCATCTTGGACAATTCAAGACACATTATTAAACCAAACTGCAACGCCTGTATCAAATGCAGGAGTCCTAGTTAGGCCTATACGTACAGATACTCACGAAACATCATTTAAGCTCTTGCATGACATTAGCCTTGTTCCTAAAATTCCCAAACCCAAACCGCTCTGCAGGATACAGTGGGCTATGATCTTAACATCAAAAGAACACATTGATAAAAGGAAACAGCTGGCACTCTCCAAATCAAGAAAGACCAAAAAGGAAGAGTGCAAGAACTTAACGAAAACAAAAAAGAAGAAAGAAGGTGGAAAGCGAACAAGATCACAAAATAAACCAACAGCAACGACCTCAAACAGAAGATTGTTCTCAATAGATGACGCAAGCTCTTCAGAAGATGAACACGAACAGTTCAGAAACCCCGAGGACAAGTGTGCAGAAAGCTTTGAACTTTATTACAACACTCCTTCAACTGCAGACTGGATAAAGTATGTGAATTGCAACAAGTGGCTTCATGGGACCTGCACGATGTACATCACTAACTGCAACGAATGCGGGAGAAAAAAGAAAAGAGAAGAAAATATGAGAAGGGCAAAATGATCAAACAACAATAAAATCTAAAAAGTGTATATTTTTACTTTGAAATGCAATTGAAACAAAATCGGAAATACAAAATTGTGTGTAATATTAAGTCAAAAATAGTTCTGAAAATATATGCATTCTAACCAGTATTAGAGTTATGTTTAAAACTTCTTCAAATTATTAACGAACATGTTATTTTTAATGTTTACAGTGATACAAACATGTGGGGGATATTTAACACTGAGTCATCTCTCCCATAGAGTAGGGTGATATGGCCAAAAACATGCTCTTGATTATGGTTGTTTGAGATATATATATATATATATATATATATATATATATATATATATATATATATATATATATATATATAGGTTGTTAACTAACACTTCTAAAGATGGCAGGGTGGTGTTGTAGATAATATCTGTGCGTATTTGTATAGCATTTTAAATAAATTAAGAAATTTAATTCAGCTCTTTTATTTTTATTAAGACCTCCACTCCTCACAAACATGGTCCCTGGCGACTTGTGACAATATGAAAATAATTTTCCTCAGCACACCAATAAATATTTTCCAAGGAGCTCTCTCTTTATATAAAACTGATGTTTAGTTGTTTCGCCGAAAATAATAATGAGAATTCTTATAATATCCAAGTCTAAATTATTGTAGTATATGCTCAAAACGTGAGAGAGGAAAATGAATATTTGATAATAGTTAAAAACGGAGGACAGAGCGTAAGCAATTCAAAATTTATCCAAAATCACTAATAATAATTAAATAGCCTATAAATTGGATGGAAATAGTTTTCATACTGCGTTTATGGAGAGAATCCCCCAAATTTGCCCAATGGAGAGAAAGCAGGGGCACACATGTTACTGTACTAATTGGTAGGGCTGTGAAATATCCGCTTTTCAAAATCGCTTAGAAATATGGAAACTATATTATTATCGGTGCGGTATATAGCTTCCGGAAATTGTTGAAAATTGATAGTAAATTATAGAAAATATCACTCGTACCAGTATCGCAAATATCGGTAATATTGTCATCGCAAATGCTGTTCGCACTGACATGTCAGTTATCGAAATCCAAATATCTGTATTTCTTTTTAAATTACCATGACAGTTAATACCAAATATACCACAATATTATTAGTATCGTAGTTTTTTTTAATCAAAATCAAGAATTTTTTTAATACTGCAAAAATAGCATTATTGATTTTTAAAAATATTAATTATTGAGATACCGAAATATAACAATATCGTTTAAGTCCCAAGATCGCCAACATTGCTCATCGCGTATCACATATCGCATATCTGTAATATCTCGATAAGTAATATATTGCTCGACATTGTTGAACCATATCGCAGTTGCGTTATCTCAATACTATATTTTTTCTGTAGTTGATATGTTGCCATATCGCAAATCCCTACTAACTGGACCGAATATGAAACGGCTGGCTGGCCTATGGTATTCAATGTATTGCTTGCTTGCGGCCGAACATCAGAAAAGTGTAAACATTACGACCAACATTGCAATCCGTGTATAGATATACAAATATATATTCAATGCTTATTCAATTTTGAAACACCACGTACAATTTTTGGGAGTCACACAGGCCGGTATTGGTGAAAAAAATACGCCTCGCTCAAACATTTTAGAATGTTCCACAGCCCAGAAGGGCGGCAGGTAATGATACTACACCCCATCCGCATGGCTGGCTATAAAGAGGCACAGTCGCTATGATGGGGACAGGGGAAAGGGCATGGAGAGGAGGAAATCATCGTACACGTGCGGTCCATCGATCGCTTCCGGGCCGCGCAGATGGCAAAACACGTGGCCCCCACGTGGTGAACTTCATGCCTCTAGTGGCAAGCGTAGGCTTGTAAGACTAGGCACGTAAATATCCTTTCAGAAATGCGTTGCAAATAGTGTCAGATAATTGGACTCTTCTTTCATAATTCTTCCCACTATGAGGGAGTTTTGAAAATAGTAATAAGAATACTCGCCACTTTTCTTACTATCGGCTATTCGCGGTAAAATGAGCACTTTTGAAAGCCCTATTTAAGATCGACTTGTATGCACGTTAGGTATTCTTCCGCCTTATGTAAGCTTAACATTGTCATGGGCCACATTACTTTATTCATGCGTCGGTCAAGTGAAACTGTGAAATTATTAGAAAAGTAAATATTTTATAAATCTGCTCATTTTTACACTTCGGTGCCTAAAAAAAAACAGAAAGAGAAACAATTAGTTTAAATTATTAGAAATGATTACCAACCACTTTTTATTCGACAAAAAAATACGGACCTAATTCCCATCCGTCGTTACCAACTTTACTGGGCGCATGTCCCTCAGGGCGCCTATTCAAATGAATGCAGGTAGCGGCAGTGACTTTTTTCTAAGGTTGATTTTAAAAGTGCTAATTTTATCGTGAACAGCCTTTACACAGAGACAGTAACGTGTAATTCATTGTCAGTGGGTGTATAGTTAGTATTCGTCTGTGTAGACGATCAAGATCGTTAACGCCGGGATTTGGTTCAAATATATGCGACTGCGTGGCAAAATACTATCAGTATGACTAAAACAAGACCCTCTCACAAACATTCCAGCAGACTTGCAAATTCTGCGAACAGATGTTGAGAAATTCTTAGCCACGCCAGCTGAGTGAAATTCATATATAAATTACCGCTGTAGAAAAATTGCTGTGAAATATGTGTGCAAGTCTCGAAATATCTCATTTCTATTAACAAAATAGTAAAAATGTAGGTGAGACTTTTGTAGCAGAAATATTACTTTTACAGTTCTGGTAAATACTTCCGCTAAATATACATTTCTTAACATCTAAGATGTGTTGTAAGCTTACTGGACAAATTTTGGTGTGCCTTTGTGTTAGTTATGTAGTGCTGCAGTGATAGCAAAGATCACAACATAGGTTGTTACTAAAAACCAACTCATGATTTGAAATGGAGGTTCGGAAAGGAATATAAAATGATGGACAAATTTAGTTGAAAAGAAAATAAACTGTCTTATTTTTCATAAGACAATTCAAAAATATGACAACAATATATTATATACTTAGTAAATCATAAACCAGGCCCATGTACAGTATTTGAAAATGTGAGGCGTTGTCCTGGAAAGAAGAAAGCAATATGAACTTGGCCTTTAGTTTCAAAACTAACGTAATATTCAGGTACAGACCAGTTATACAAATTTTCGAAGAACAACCAAATTTTTAAAACGCCGTTTACTTCATTTTTATTTCTCCCAACTTTGTGGTCCAAAACCTCTCTTACGGGCGGTCCAGCTTATTTCACCATATCCGGGTTAATTTCTAGTCGTGTGCGATTGGTTGAGCGTAGGACGAGTAGCATTTGATGTGAACAGAGACCGGAAATATACGCGAATACATTGGCCTGCAGACTAGACTCCATACGGCTGCTTGCTTCGAAAGCGAAGAGGCCGTCGTTGGGGAAATAATTTTTTACGTGATAAAAATTTATATTCAATTATTATTTACGTATTAAATTCCTGAATTTACCACCGAAATAAATAAACACATATTCACCGCCTTGAATTTCATTTCAAAGTGCGTATTCGCGTCTACGGACTGTCGTTAGAAGGCGGAGGCCCATCCGTCGCTACGTCAAAAGTTAAAGTTTGAGATATATTTGACACGGATCTAAAAAGAAGTTTCCCGGCAAATGGTAGAAGATCACGAGACCGACTGACGGACGGGAGACTGACAGATTGTTGTGAGTCCATCTTAAGTGGGAACATCGTTGTCTTGCATGTAGATATTGCTAACATTTACGTTGAAAACTGCGTCGTGTTGCTATGTGCGGTTGAAACATAGCCGACGGGCGGAAATTTGGGCAACATAGTCTCACATAGTTCTTTTTGGAATTACATTAATGTATTGAGATAGCTGATGACTTTTTCTTTGCCGTATATTACTTCATATTTGCTAGTCATTTAGCATACTTTCGTGTTGAAAAACTAATTATAATTTTCAGATCAGTTTATGCATAAAAACCTGGCTTTATTTCAAATTCTATTTAAACGACCGAATAAGTTGAGTAGTACTTGGCAAGGACTTATTATAATGAATTTCGTAATATTCAAAGACCTTTACTTTGACGCTCACTATTTTGTCCAGTTCACATGCTAACTTAACTCTGGCGCGTATGCCCATTACCATCGTAAAATACTATATATCCAACACTCTGCTCCGACAGTGTTAATTAACGTTCTAACGCCTTGCAATTGATTTAAGGTATAACCATCACGCATGGAGTGGTACACTTCTGTGACTGTATACACATGCACCTTTGGAGCTAACTTTCACGAAATTGTGTAACTAATTTATTTCAATGCTTATACAATTACTGTTTATTGTTGTTTGAAAAGTTGGATAAATTATAATTACGATAAAAAATGAATATTCCTTTGTTAGACGAAAATGAGTAGAATCGCATAACTGAAAATACCATGTCCCTTATACATTAGGCAACATTTCGAAATATTTGTTTTATAAATGGTTTTCCTGCGGTTCATTTGTTATATCAGTGGAACACGATGTTGCAGGAAAGGTCATTTTGGTTCACCAACAAACTTGCACTCCAAAAGGCTGTATTTGTGGCATTAAACTATCTAAACTTCTTTGCCTTTTTTTTTTGTGTTTTGCTAAACAGATTATACTATGGTCTACGCAGATGAATAAGCACAGTTGGTAGTCTCGCAGATCGTAAAACAACTACGAACTATACGCTAGCTTACAAGCCATTATGGAGAAACACGATTTGGTCTTACAATGCTGACAGACTCGTTTTCAGTAAGTCAAGGATCCATTCCCATCGGGGATAGTTATTTTCCGCGTGGTCTTACATCCCTTGCCCCAGTACACATTAGTTGTTTTATTTCGTACTAAATTCCCCAACTACCCTATAAAATGTTCCTTTCCATTGTGAGTTAGCGAGTAACGACGTGTACTCGTATACTCCCTAGATCCCAGGAAAGCTGCAAACAATATAATGTTACAGGCGTTTGCTACATTTAGTTCAGTACCAGGCGCTTACTACATTTGTATTCATAATGTCTCCTTAAATGGATCAGCCATATTATATATCTACATTAAAAGCATTTCACATTACGTATTTTTAGTTAGAGAGCAAGTTGGTATACGTATACGTGATGTGAATTACTTCAATTCCGCTTAGTAGCAATATCTAAGATGTCAATTTTAGTATCCTTAGTTATATAACGATAGTAAACATAAATAGTCAATTCTGGGCCAAAGTATTTTCAATGGGGCAATGTGAAGCCTGTAGACCACGTACTCCGTGCCGAATCGTGAGTGATTGGCATTTCGGACTATGGCTGGTCGTATATAAGTTATATAAGTTGTATGTGTATATATATATTTATTTATTTATATTAGCATGAGGTTGCCCAAGTGTTTTCACGAATGCCAGTCTCAGTTTCACTTCGCCCAAGTCTACTGTCGAAAAATTGCAATAACTTGGGTCTGAAGGTTTCATACAGTCTGCAAAAAAGACTAATTCGGAGTTTGATCCTCACTTATTATTTTTCAATCTTTCCTCTTCTGGTGCTGTGTTGCGGCACTAAATTAACGATCCCCCCCCCCTTTTATTTTTGTTTTTGTGAATTTTTTTTTGGTATTTACCTACTCTTAAAGATATTTCTCAACGTTCTCCCACCATCCGCAAAAACTACCAAAGTTTTTGTAAGTCCGAAGAAAATAAAATAGTTTCTGATTTCGTGTTTTTACACCCCGCTGAACATTTGCTTGAAGCATAACTAGTTGGGTGTGTGTGGATACATAGCCAGAAATTCACGCAAATTCTTCGCTTAAAACAAATGCCGGAACTTGATTCAGTGTTATAACTGTTAACCCCGTATCTCATTATACCATTTATAATCAAGCGTCTTGCCTAAAGTCTTCGTTGTTATTCCACAAACCACTTACTTTGTGAAAACTTTATTCCAGTTAGTAAACCCGATCATTCAAAACAGATTGATTACATCCGACGTTTATGCTCAGTAGCCGACCTCCGTAATGCATTTAGTTCCACGCTAGCTTATGGTACGAGATTTTCTGGGTTCGAGTCCAGGGCAACACACGTGTGCATCTGTACAGGCTGTTCACGATAAAGTGAGCACTTTTGAAATCAACCTTAGAAAAAGTCACTGTCCCTACCTGCATATATTTTAATGGGCGCCCTGAGTAACATGCGCCAGGTAAAGTTGGTAACGATGGAGGGAAAGTAGTTTAACGTCGAATAAAAAGGGTTAGGTAACCATTTGTGATCATTTAAATTAATTTACTTTTTCTGTCCTTTTTAACGCCTCAGTGTGTAGAAACTTGCATATTTATAACATGTTTACTTTTCTAATAACCTCGCAGTTTCACTTGACCGACACATGAATAAACTGATGAGGCCCATTGCTATGTTAATTTTACATAAGTCGTAATAATACAAAACGTGCATGTAAGTAGATCTTAAGCAGGGCTTTCAAAAGTGCTCATTTTACAGTTAACAGCCTATAATTGTCTTCCTACTCTTGCACATATTTCTCGTTTCATCTCTAATTCAACGAGATGTCAACACCTACCTACCATGTAAGGTTTTAAGAACCTAATTAAAAGTTATTTGCAGCCATGTAGAGGAATGTGGTCTCATTCGTTATATCTGTAACTTAGCAACGCCCTTGCCCACAAGGACGTGGCAAGGCGGACAGAAGGTCCGGAGAAAATTAAACAACACATTCGTTAAGCAGAGCAAGACTTGAAAAATATTCTTATAAGATAATACTTATGCTTACATGAAATGGTGAGATCTTATAACAAGTAAAATTCATGAGTTTTTTCAAAAATGCTTTCATTCTGTTTTTTGTAATTCTTTTTGCTTTTATTAAAGTTTTCAATCAACAGGTAAGGACTTTTTTTATACACTTTTCAAAGCATCCAAGTGAGAAATATGGAATACTGCTTTATATAGCCACAAGACATAAAAATTGTGTATGGACTTCAAATGTTTTTTCTAGAATTTAGGATTACAATCACAATATTATATGGGCCTATAAGCCTCCAAGCAAATAAATTGAAGTAAGAAATTTCAAGTAAATATAAGCAACCCGCTCAGCATGGCGATTCTCAATTCCTCCAGCAGTTCACAAAAATATCGCAAACAATTTATATTTATGAATATTTGTTATTATACTGCTATCCTAAATCAAGATCCTCCAAAATTTAAAGGCGGCAATCTAATTCTTTACTATCCATTTACAAATTAATATTATGGAAAAAATTTATTCTTTCACCAAGGATAAAAGAATACCTAATATATTTTACACTTACAGGTCACCATTATTGTGATTTACAAAAATTTATTACTGAAAATTCTCATTCGTAACTCAGAGTACTAACAAGATTAATTTTAGGTCAGTTAAGGCAACATCAATTGAAGTACTTTCAACATTGAATAAGGATTAATTTCATGGCGTATGCAATTATAATGAGGCCAACAAATATGACGCCTCCAAAAAGGGCAGCTGTACAAAAATCCCAGCGTTAATTACCATTTTCTTTGGTTTGACCTTGAGCTGAATTAAAAATTCATAAAACTTGAAACTTATGGAAAAACTCACAAGTTCCCATTTTTAAAACTTACACACGGCTAGCAAACATTTTAAGCAAGATGGAAAATTTACTGCCAATTAAAATTCTTAAGAGTGCTAATATTCTGTTGTATATTATCAAAAGTCCTCTCGCCATCTTGGCGCCTATCTCCTATCCAGAACACCAAGTGTGTCTACTACAAAGCCTATAAGGGCTATGTGGAAAAGTTTTTTTAATGATGCATTAATTAACTGATGGCATAGTGACTCCTTCTGAGGCAGTGGCAGAATCCGACCCCAAGCCAGACGTGCACCAGCCATTTATACATACATCAGAACAATATCCCCTAGAGGGGTTTACAAATTAAACAGCCAATGGCGTTAAACATGGCCAAATGCGGGAAAAAGTCCTTTGAAGGAGCAATGTTCCTTATAGGAGTTAAAACAATGTAGTCCAATAGTGTTAGTTTGTGCACCAAAACCACCATATATGAGCTGCACAAGTGCTCATACGTCACACAATCTCCCGGCGTGCCACCAGGCTGTAGGAAGTGAGGTCACAGGCGTGGGAAACTTCACGCGCCCGCCTATTGGCCGGTGGGACATGACGACAGCTCCTAGTTCCTCGGGGCGCCGCATGACTGTCGCGCAAGCGACAAACAAAGACGAGCGCCCGCCATAAACGATGGGGACCAGCAGGTGAAAAGTCACTATGCCAGGTTGCTGCAAGAATCGATGCCGGTGGTGAAGGAGTCGAATAGGCGCAGCCCACCTCAGGCTGCGTCGACACCAGGTACAGACAGCTGTAGTGTAGGAAAGCCACGTCTTCTTCACAAACTCGTGCAGGTAGAAAAGTTTTCAATGTAGTCGTGATGAATAATAGTTCATTTAAGCAAACTCCGTGCTCATAAAGACGTCAAAATTTTGGGTGAGGCGTCACGTCACAACTTCTTTTAAAATTTGGTAACATTGGTTTCTTAGTTTCTATGATTAGGGAAAATAATTAACCCGAATTCTTAATGAAAATAAGCAGAATAAATTTAACAATTTTCTGATTTAAATATCTTGTACGTATTTATTGTCTTTATAACATTTCACAGGTTGGGCCCCTCCCTTACAAAAAATGTGGCTATGCTTCTGAGTCAAATTACCCTTTCTAAATAAAAATGAACTGGCGACAATACTATCTAAAGGCTGATAACGTTAAAATGATCACTTATGAAAGCCTTGCTTCAGATCTACCTGTATGCACGTTGTGTATTCTTCCACCTTATGTAAAATTAACATTGTCATTGCCCTCATCACTTTATTCATACGTTGGTCAAATGAAACGGTGGAATTATTGAAAAATAAAATAGTTTACAAATCTGCTCGTTTTTACAATTAGAAGCATCAAAAATAACAGAAAAGGAAATAAATAATTTAAGTTATCACAAATTGTTACCTAACACTTTTTATTTCATGTTAAGAGCTGGAACTACTTTTCCTCTATCGTTACGAACTTTACTGGGCCCATGTCACTCAGTGCGCCAGTTAAAATATATGCAGGTAGGGGCAGTGAATTTTTTTCTAAGGTTGATTTCCACAACGCTCACAAGACGTCACGCTGAGATGATACGTAAGAAGGAAGTCTTCCCAGTCGCACTTCTGGCAGGCCTTTATATCCAGGTCGCGGTACATTGCACAGTGCTGGAAGACCTGAGTCTCGTTCCGTTCCCGCAATAAATGCAGTTGATAGAAAACTCATGTGATGTTTTTCCGTTGTTAACTACATACTTGATTACTCAAGGGAACGGAACACCCGTGCGCTTGTTTCGCCATTTTGGTCGAAAATAAAGATTGAGGCTGCACAGTATTTAAACAAACGGTGCACCTTAACATAACATTGCGTAATTGAATTATATAGTCCGGTCACAGTTACTTCCAACTTCTCTGGAATCCCTACTAAAGTTCTAATTACTGGCTATTCCTCCGCCTCATACAAACAAACGTCAACTAAGTGTAGAAAATTACAACAAAGGGACAACGCTCCGCATTCGTGTGCAAATCATTTTTTTAATATTTTATATAAGAAGTATTTCTCAATATGTTTTACCAACTCACCTACTTTCTCCCTGTTTTTATTTATATTAATAATAAGTGAAATATTAAAATTTGTAGATAAATTATATCTAAAAGTTCAATTTAAATAAAGTAAGCTATTCTCGTGTTAGTAAAAGTATAAAACGCGTGTGATAGATGCCAAATTTATTAAATAAACTACACGTCATACGTAGGGAGATTTTTTTACAAGTTTGATTCAAAAAGTGTGAAGAAACAGCGAATAGACTATAATTTGCGTTATACAGACAGGGCAAACTACACTAATGTACATTTATTCGAGATACGCGCCTACACTATTAAAGGGTACCGTTTAATATCTGTTAGCGTTCTAACCTAACTTGCGACACATTTCCGCTAGCAATTTACACAAAAGTGACGTTAATGCGCAAAGTATTTGTCGCTCAGACCACGTGCAATTGATGCGCGACATTGGCTAAAAGCAGTATGACTTAGGAGATACACTGGTGCGCCTGCAGTGAAGTATCGGAACAACTTCCTTCCACATATCGCGCATTATAGACGTAACGGAATTCTACCTAAACCACATGCTTTTCGCAATTTGATTAAGGGCCACATGCATAGATGTAAGTGCTGTACATTTATTTTGTAAAATAGTTACTCAGTTTTAAAAATAATACTTCAAGTAAAAGACGTAGTCTGATTCGAGCACAGTTCGAATATTCATTAGTCTTTAAGTTCCAAATACTGTCCTTTAGTGTGTGCAAATAATTTTTATAAAATCATCACAGAAAAAAGTAATGATTCTTCCTTATTTTCTTTCAGGTATTTATACCAATTAACTACATTCCGTTACGTTTATAACACGAAGAGTTATAGGATCAGATCGCTTATTATGCATGGCTGTTTGTCCTTATAAGGTAAAATATTATGCTTACGATATGTGTGGTATAAAGGCCCCTTGAGTCGATTAAAATACCGACATAAATCTAGTATGGTATAAACAACATTTAAAAAAACCTTTTAATGTTCACTTGGAGATTTGTTTGGTAATACACGAAATACATTTTCCTTTGTAGAGAAATTTGTCCACAGAATTTATACAGTAATCCCTTTCATATTTTATAAGAATACGTGTATGGAAAGTGGGTTTTTCTAGGCCTTACAGGAGCCAAAATGGACGTGTTTGTGAAAACGAAGTTCTTTCATTTTATAAAGTGAGCGATATAATTTTGTCGCTATGCTACTTACATGAACTTTGCGTGAGAGTTTATCACCATAAAGCCTAGAAAAAAGTTTGTGATTATACATCATTCAAGTTTTCAGGTTTTTTCTTAAAGTAAGTAATAAAATAGTTGGTTATTTAAACTGGAAAAAGGAAGATCATTAGCAGATGCCCAGGTAGTAAGTTTCAAAAATGTGATTTGCTTTTATCCTTTTATTATACACACTAAAGGTTTTAATTTAAAAGTAACATCGTTTGCAAATGCGACTAATGATGTACCATTAGGTTGAATTTTCAGGTAATTGGTATCGAGGAAAGAAAGGTTGTATAATATTGTCTCGTGTCACTCTGTGACAGAAGGTTGTTATTTTTCATTGCCATTTCTTCCGTTTGGCTCTTGCTTCTCAGACATGATTTGATTTGTGTTTGAAATTTTCTCTGGTATGATTATCATTTCATTTTTCATAGTAACTTGGAATTGCTGATTATGTTCAACTGATATTGTTACCAGACATATATCACCCCGAGAATATAGTTTTCACTCACGCCCTCAAAACAAAATAATTTGTATAAATCAATTTAAAAGTTAAATATAAAATAATGTATCGTCCACAGATGTGGAAATAATAGAAGAGCTTCAGTACCACACGAGTACTTGTATAAAATTTGATCTTCCTGAAAACTACATTTGTGGTTCATACTAGGTATTTCACGCGTTTATCTGTGAACTATTTACATTTAATAGTTAACCGAAACGTTTGGATAACAACATTATTAATAATTCTGTGTTTCCATCACACACACAACAGCTAAACAACAGTCTGCGGCATGCATTTTTTATTTCTCCTGCTAAGAGTACTTGACTGGGGACATAAATGGTGTTTACGATAATATAGCGGGAAATAGGTGGCAATTACTACTTACGTTGTTGTAGTTTGGATTTTCTGCTCGCGTCTGAGTCGAAAAGCATTCATAGTGGACTTTCTAGAGATTTTCTTCTTAGTGTTAGATTTGGATTTCTAGTTTCCTAGTAGACAGATATCGTAACTTAAGATGGCATTGGCCTTCGAGATGTCACTGACCTTATACGGTTTTACAGTTTATTTTTAGTTGTTTTCTTCTGTAACTCTCGCCAGAGAACTGTCAAATGCATTAAAGCTCGTCTGTCTAAATGAATCCCTTCTCACTTAATATCTTCTCTCTCTCTCTGTCTACATCTCTGCTATCTAGTTGTCTTCTCATTTTTTTTTTGTTGTCATATAACAGTTCAGACCAAACTGCGTTCGGTCTCGTTTTTTTGAAAAGCTTTTCCGGATTCCTGTTTTTTTTTTTTTTTTTTAATTTCTTACAAGTTTAAACCGTTTCTATTAAACACATCACGAAACACGATAAATATTAACTGTGATTTTCTCTTACTTTACGAGATGCGTAGTTCCCCCCCCCCCCCCCCCATTTTTTTTTGGCAATCCTGCCCAGCCACGCTATTGGAGTCGAAGTGAAGCACTTCAGCAACGCCTAAGAGAATGAACTGTCTCCAATTTTGGTTCGTAAACTTTTATGGCTTGGTAGCACATAATTTTATGCCCGCTAGTTTATGTTCCCCGGCCGCACAATATAACAAGACTTCTAATACTAACTTTAATGTTTGTTTCCAGTTACTTTTTCGGTTCTCTTTAACGTATCTGCAGCTTAGTCGTCCTGTTTGTTAATCCCTTCAGTGTGAGGAATGTTGCTCGATTTTACGAGTGAAGGTAAATTGTGTGATGTGTTGCAAGCTCATGAATGAATGAATGAGTTTTGAAAAATCTTCTTTTATCCTTTAGCCATTAATGTCAATTACAATAATAATTCATTTCAGGCAGTTTTATTTGTGCTTTGAAGGGCTTTAATCGCATAACTACTGCGTTAATACCTCATACAATACTCTTCAGAAGTCCTATTGCGTTCTTAATCACAATTTATTTCTACATATGGTTTACTGCTGCTGTCTACTTCTGTTGCATCATTAATGACTATCATCAGTCACAGTAGAGACATAAATCTCGTCTGAGTGGTCAACTCACACCGTAGTTAGTTGACAAGTCATATTACAGTAAGTGAGGTCTTGTCTTTCAATCTAGGGTATGCAACGCAAGAACTAAGTGTAATTTGCAAGCGTTACTTTACATTAAATTTAATACGCATGGAAACCTCTCAAACCCACGATGAAAAAAATTTAATTAATTAAACTGTAATATTTTAATTCTTCCGCAAAAAAAATCTGCATTTTCATACAGTCGCCTTTACATCCCCCCCCCCTCCCCAGTAGATATCCAAGGGTAGAGGCTGTTTACGATAAAGTGAGCATTTTTTAAAATGAACCTTATAAAAAATCACTATCGCCCCCTGCATATATTTTAACGGGCGAACTGAGTGACATGTGCCCAGTAAAGTAGGTAACGATAAATTGAAAGTAGTTCCATAGCTTAACGTCGAATAAAAAGTGTTAGGTAACCATTTGTGATAACTTAAATTATTTATTCTTTCACTGTCTCTTTGTTTTACTGCATCGAAGTGCAAAAATGAGCAGATTTGCAAAACATTTTATTTTGTAATAATGTCACATTTGCACTTGACCGACGCATGAATAAAGTGACAAGGACCATGATAATGTTAATTTTGCATAAGGCGGAAGAATGCACAATGTGCATACAAGTAGATCTTAAGGAGGGCTTTCAAAAGTGTTCATTTTACCGTGAACAGCCAATATCATAACTAAACGCACCGTTTCGAATACAACCGAAGACCTACTGTAAAACGAAATGCATATAATCAAAACAGGAATGATTAATTTGGCGGGGAAAAGGTAATGGCCTATTCTCGGTCAAACACATTTGTCCACATCATTATTTAAAAAATAAAACCTTGCCCAACGGTAATTTTTCTTAACGAAATCACCCACGAGTACTTATAAGCATCATAATATTTAAATTTTTGATAAGTAAAATCATTTAAATTTGATTAACGAAAGAATTCAAATCACCACATCCATGCAAATTTAAAATTGTATGATTGAGGAGAAGATACGTAATGGTAGAAACTTACACGTTCTGCGATGAAATGGATATGTAGATATTATTACTGTTCTGGTCGTTACTATATTTAGGCTATGTAATCTGTAGAAAAAATGTATCCTCTAATACATTGTAAAAATTTCTATGTGCATTAAAAATATTGCTGTACTACGCGTATAGAAAGAAGACAGTATAATTAATTGTAATTCCGTAAAAAAATTAATTAATCTGAACTTATGCACCAAAATTAAATATAATTTTAATAGTTATAGGCTATTTTTATAATGTTTGTCAGTTCGATATGGTTTATGACGATTTCCGTCCCAGTAATTCGTTTTCAGCATAACAGTATATATCATATATATTGGCTTTAATGACCATATTACAGAAAAGTTCTTTTAAAAAAATGCTCTACTTTATGAACTGGAATGATATATATCTAGATGTTTCCCGTAGTTCCACGTCTTCTGAATTAATGATACTTCTCCAACAAAATTGCCAATAAATGGAAATCCTTTATTACTGTCGAAAACTTAAACAGAAATATGTAAGTTATATTTCTGCCACTGCCACGGTAATTCAAAACTTACCATGAATATATTTTTCCCCCTGTGAAGGAAATTTAAGTCGACTGTTTCGCGAAGCACCGTCGTAAATTGTGGGGTCGCCCCGTGAAGTACTACATCATAAGTCATGTACTTCGCGGCTAAGCGGGTGACCGATGTGAAGCGGCCATAAAGCCAAGGGTGCGTGCTGCAGACATGTGAAGATCGACCTTATCACTCGCTCGAACTAAACACAAATGGCAACCGTGAGGTTTATTGTTGCGCAGTCATGCAGAGCACTTGCTCGGGAAAGATGCACGGCAATTCGTGGAGCGCAGTTGAGTGCGTTTGTGTCGGTGAGAGACCTGGGCCCATAACGTTTCAAATGAGACGATGATGGAGCGACGACGGAATGTAATAATCTGTGGTGGTCAAGGGAGTACCCGGATAAACCCCTCCCTCCCCCGTCCAGAGGCCACGATGGCTGAGCGATTAGCACGCTCGCCTCCCACCAAAGTGAACCGGGTTCAATCCCCGGCCGGGTCATCGGATTTTCCCAAGCAGTAATCATGCCGAGCAATGCCGTTGGTCGGCGGGTTGTCTCGGGGATCTCCCGTTTCCCGTGCCCCTTCATCCGGCGCCCCTCCATATTCACATCAATCAACCTCATCGGCTCTCAAGACCTCGCTGTTAAGAGCCGCCAAAATCTCTTCACTCTTCCTACTTTGTCCGCTACGTTCCGCACATCCGAAAATCAGGATGTAACCTGAAGGGAATGAAACCCGAAAAGAAAGTTTACATAGTATGTCCATCATACAACCGTAATGAACTGACCCTTACAGAAGCACTTATCATTTCGCAAGAAATAAGTGGAATTTAGCCATCCTGGCATAGAATTAATTACTCAGGTACACGGAAGACGATAATAAATTCAATGTTCGCGGATTTTACTAGGAATATGATTTAAATATTTATTAATGCATATAGAATCACTTTTCCTTCAGGATCTCGCTTCAACCTCTTCGCCTTGACTTCGCAACAAAGCGGGTCATCCGTCGGGTTCACCTCGTTTCACTTTCCGACGACACGGACAAAACAGAAAAGGTCCTTCGGTATCAGTGGGTCGGCGGTAACGATTACTCAGAAAGGAATATTGCGGATAGCCGTCGTGTTCGAAATGAACTACGGCCATTGTGCCCATGTCTGCGCGGCGGTCTCGATCCCGATATTCAGGTTCCCGATGATGTCCCGTTATTCTCAAAGTCACCCCGCAACAGTCCAGACGTCTGCGACATGCAACTCTTCCCCCAAACCTCCCCCGCCGCCCCTTAATTATGCTGTCAACAGCCTATCGCATGGCCAGTCCCCAAGCCGCCGACCAACTGGACATGCTCACTACTCATCCTGATCTATAGCGATCATTTACGTGAACGCGGGACGTATATTATAAGATGTCCTGCCTCCCCTGAGAATGTGTAATGGAGGCGGTCCCCTACATGGCTCACCGGACGAGGAATGCTTCTCCACAAAGACTTTTTTTATTTATTTTTTTTACCCCCCGGGACGTATTTCTTGAAAATCTCTGATGAGGATCGTTTAGTCCTATTGTTTTTAAACAACATGCCCGACTATCATCCTTTTTTTGTTCCTGGGAAATTATGATGATGCGAGTTTTATCATGTGAAGAGGCAAAGCCTCTTGTTTCGTCTTCTCGGACCACTAAACCACCCTCATCCTCCTTCACCATCTCAACCCCATGACAGCGCCTTCTTTTGTATTCTCGGCCTTTGAATGCCAATTAGTTGATTGGCAAGATTAGGTTACGAATCGTTTCCGGTTTTCTTGTGCGCGTGATGTAAATTGCAAATTTCCTCGGTTTAACCCGAAGATGGCAATTTTCTTGTGTGTCGGGGAACCTGTCGAACATGGATCAGAAAAAAATTATTGTGGATCCGAAATTTAAATGTTTTGTGTTTTCCATGCAATATATCATTGTTTTAGTTTCCTCTATATGGTAAATTTGTTCCTGAAGAGATTAACTTCATAAATTCTAGTTAACCTCGTACAAATTATGTTTGTATGATGTACGGTTATCTGAAAGGAAAAAAACAGAACAAACATTTGAAAAAAACTTTTAAATATCTTCATATGTTTTCACGTAAATTCTAACAGATAAATTTTTTACGTTGATGTTGGCAACAAATTAATGGAAGTAGTTTTATACTTTAAACTTTTGTCAAAATTGTAAGTTATCGAACTACGGTCGCTGAAAATGTTCTTTTTACGTATACACTAGGGTGTATATAATACTGAATGGCACGATCATGTTTTTTGTTTAAAGAATCTCACGGTTTAATTTTTTTGTTTGCAACCATTTTAATTTTTACGTAGGGTGGAAAACTTTCAAGTATTTTAACATACCGTTTGGTTAAACGTAGAACACACGGGTCACAGTAAGCACGATGGAGAATATATATCCTGTGTACTTATTCCAGTTGCAGATTAGGTAAACACTGTACATTGTCTTCGTGAATTTCCATCTCCTTGCCATGAGAAACTGATTCTGTATGGATACAGAAGGTACGACAGTGTACAATATAAATTTTATTTCCCTTTGCATACAACGGATACGCCGTTTAAAAATGCAGCAAGGTTGTTAAAATGTAATGGAACATTTTTTCTATTAGATAATATGGAATATCTACCTTATATCTGGCTCCAAATACAAAAATATTGAGCAACGGGAATGTAACAAACGTGTACTTCGTTGCATATTTGTCTGAATCCTGTGTATACATAGGAAAGTTACAATGGACGTATGGGGAAAAAATATATTTTCCATGGGAGCTTTTTCAAGATTCACATAACCTGGTGGGGGGGGGGGGGGGGGTTCAATTTGCGGGTAAATACTCAGAGTGTAATATGAGATCTTGACTCGCGATCTTGTGCCATCTTCAGCATATAAATGTTCGGGATTTCGCATTTCTACAATAAAAATGAAAGACTATGAAGTACGTTATTTTGCTATTAGGCTTTCCTGCAGGATAAAAAGAAATTAATATCCCCCTTCCTCCACAAGACTACATAATTTCAGCAAATAAAATTTGTTAATGCTTAGTCACGATTTTGCAAATGCGCAATAAAAATTTGTTTTAGAAAATCCATTGCATACTAAATCAATTTTAAAGATGGGAAGGAATGCACAAAAGTAACCATGTACAGGAAAACATTAGGTATAAGTTTGTAGGAAGAGAAATTTGGGTAGCGAAACCTATTTAATCATTAAGGTATAGGGAAACGCATACTAAGTGAATGTCACATGCACCGATATGGTAGTATTAGTATATAGATTGTTTCACAGTAATCCACTCCCAATTCAGTATGTTGCAGCTGAATAGGTGCTATCTTGAATACAAACCAGACTTGCATAATTGAACCACCAAGCACGCTACTGCTACCGGCAGGTATCTGGGCGCGTCTCAGCGCTGAGGAGCGGGATAGCGGGTCGTCGGAAAAAGGCGGAACTGTGATGTAAAGGGGAAAGGGGAAACCCCGATATATTAGGGAGCTCCCGCACCCAGATACGTGCAGGCCACCACCAAGAAGAAGCGGGCTCGATTCCCGGTGGGGCCATTCCAGGATTTTCGCACGTGGGAATCGTGCCGGACGATGCCACTGGCTGGTGGAAATTTTCCCGGGAATCTAGTGTTTCCCCATACTCACTTCCCTTCTTCGACTCTCGAGACTTCGTTCTTGAGAGCGAGTGAGCGAGTGACACGAGCGAGGAGAGTTGGGTCTTACGAGCATATGAACGTGGAACTATGTGAGGATGGGGTTGCAAGGGAGGGGGATACGGGAGAACCTCGAGAAAACCCGCTCACCAGCGACATCGTCCGGCACGATTCCCACATGCGAAAACCGCGGGGCCATCCCGCCGGGAATCGAAACTAGTTCGCTTTAGTGGAAGGAGAGTAATCTAACCACTTCAACACCGCGACCCCCCTTTATAGTTTGTAGTCCGGGCATATTTCCTGTACTTTCGCGTTTGCGCGTAGCTCAGCAAATAAGTATCCTAGGAAAACGAATTTTTGCTATAAAAGATGAAAATCAATCATCTAAGCGTGTGTGGTTCTGCCTTTTTCATATTAAGTTTATTGTGCTAGAAATAAGTTGTAAAAATAGTAAAACAGAATAGCTTTTTTAAAGCTTGCCTGAGAATTTTCCTTAAGAGGTAAGAGAAAAACCGTACAGACGTAGTTTAGTCTGTGGGGTTTCATAACGCGTGTCCCACTGTTTCATATGTAATTTACACAGGCAAGAATGACGACGGAAGCACTGCACGCCGGTTCAGCGCCTTGCTCGTATGGGCGATGGGGCGCTGGCCGCGCGTGTTATTGTCGCCCATATCGCTGTGCCTCATAAGGGGGGGGGGAAATCTCGGGACCCATGCACTCTTGAGCTGTGCGCTGGACCTAGAGATAAAACTACGCAAGCGGGAAGGTTTCGCGATGATACCACTATCTTGCGTTCAGCATCAGAAAACCTGGAACGTTATCAAAGAGCAAGTCATTAAACCAAGGCTAACGAAAGCCGATACCTTCAAATATATGCATAAATTATACCGCAGGTAATCATACATTACCTGCAAGTATTTTAAGTTTGCAGCCGTGAACAAATTGAGAATCGCATATCAATAACTTATATGATAACATTTCCCACTCTACTCTCCTTGAAAACTCGAATGTATAATTCACACGAATATGGAAATTGCTTTATTCGAAGTCCTGATTTTATACTCTAAAATTATGCTTTTTTAAGTATTTGCTTTTGATCTCTAATGAAGTTCATGTGGTTGGCAGTGGTAAATCATTTTTTCCTCGTTCTTTCGTAATTGGATTCACTGGTAAATGTGACGTGTAGCCCTATAAAAATAAGGGAATGTTTCATTTGCACGATTTAGATGAAAATCAATCTCTGGTTCAAGTAGAAAAATATACGCGGAGGCAAAAAAAAAGTAACACATAACCGACACTTGGCTCCCTAAAACTCAAAAAATCAAAAGTCAAGATCTTCTGTCAGTAAATTGTTAATTTTGTTTTAAGCTATTAAATGTAAAATGTAATCGGAAAAACCAACAGTTCTAGGTTTTAGTAGCCAGTAATTTTTAGCATTTGGGTAACGAAAAAATTTTTTTTTCGGCAAAAATTACTTAAAGGTAAAAGATATTGTGTTGAGGTGTGTGCGTATTCACGTAAACTCCAGATCCATATTAAAAAAATTATCTGATGAGTACAATAGGTGATTTAGTGGTTAGACTACTCGCCTCCCCCCTAAGCAAAACGAGTTCGCTTCCAGGCGGGGTCGCTCTCGGATTTTTGCATGTGAGAATAGTGCCGGACAATACCGTTGGTCGGCGGGTTTTCTCAGGAATATTCGTTATCCCGTATCCCCCACCCTTGCATTCCGGCGCTGCCCCATCATCACCTAGATTCACCTTCGTCGGCTCTCAAGACTTCGATGTTAAAAGCCACCCAAATCTCTCCGTCAGGATGAGTACACTGGCATCTCAATGAGCAGGGTTAGCAGAGCCATCCTCGCACCTAGGCAGGCCTTTCAGCGTTTCGATTTACTTTGTACAGCTTTGTGACGTCATTGCTTGTTACATCTCGGGAACAAATTACGAAAGCAGAAAATAAGATATCACAACCGAAAATACGATTCATTCCTACCTCTCTACAGATATGTCGACCAAAGAGACACGCTTTACCAGACACAAGTAACAGCAGTTCTGAGGAATAGGCAAGTATACAGAATAGGAAGGTGGCGGTACTTTTGATATAGTCTACTCGCGGTTTCTTCACACATTTTGAATCAAACCTTTGTAATATCACCCCATGTATGACGTGTTTAGTTATTTCCTAAATACGCCACCAATCGTAGCTGTTTTGTACCTCTATTAACATAAAACTTCTTATTTTTCGTTAATTTCAAGTTTTATATTTACTTTATTTATAAATTATAGTAAAATTGATAATAAATATGAATAAAATCAGTGAGAAAACATGTGTGTTGGTAGCGCCTAGTAAGAAATGCAAATACTATTACAACTAAGTGCGTATGAATTCGGTGCGTTGTCCTTTGGTATAATTTTTCTGAACTCAGCTAAGCTGAGTTTGCACGAGGTGCAGGAATATCCTGGAAGTAGAACTTTTACAGGGCTTCAGAAAAGTATGAAGTAATCAGCGTACTCAATCTATGATTGGCTGAGCGAGACTCCTGGAACTGGTTTTGCGTCCGGTTGGTAAACTGCGTGCGCAGAAGATTCCCTATTGGCTGGGCGGCCAGCTGGCAAGTAGGTTACGAGGAGCTGATTGCGTTCCGACATAATTATGAGCAATAACACCGTTTTTTTCCTGCGTGTACAGATGGTTTCTTCACACTTTTTTAATAGGAATTTTGAAAAGGTATCCTATGCATGACTTACATCGTTGTTTCTTAAATAGCCCCAAGCGTTTTATGCTTCTTTTATTTAAAGTACACTATTTTTTGTAAGATTGATTTGTTATTATGTCGTATCTATAAATTATTACATATCACAAAATAAATGTGTTGGTAATGGCTTGTAAGAAATAGTTCTAATGCAAAATTTTACTACACTGAGTGCGCACGAATGTGGTACGCTGTCCCTTTGGTGTAATTTTATAGACTCGTTTAAACTTTGTTTGCATGTTGGGGAGGAATATCTGGAAGTAGAACTTAAGCAGAGCTTCAGAAAAGATGGAAACAACAGAGAATGAACAATATAAGTGGTTGTTTCACTTGTGTATTTGTAACTATTCTATGACAGTAGAGAGTGAGTCAGTGTTGCCAAGTAGCAAAAGATTTACCGTTCTCAGGGAAATTTCAGTAGCTGACGAGTATAAAAGAATAAACGGAAAAAAAAACGGTAAATTTCGAACTTATAACCTTTGTTTGGATTTACTTATAGATTTTGATAGTTCTTTTTTAAAAATCTGTAATATATTCTCATGACATAACAGAAGGCTCGATATTTTAAATACATGCTCTATTTATCTCGAACACTTCCCATCTTCTTGTCATTATTCTTAATTAGATTAATACATGCACTTTCTAGTACGGTTTCTAAATGAAGTGGAGTAAATCAGCATAGAAAAAACTGAGGGTAGGCTACATGAGTCCTACATTACTTTTTTTTTTGCATTTGTATGAGCTCGGGAATTCGGGGAGTAAAACGGGAATTCCTGGCGTGAATTTCTGCTTGGATGATCTGTCAACACTGGAGTGATTGAGAGGGATATGAGCGGAGATTAATGAACTGAAGACTACAGCGCAGATTGAAGTGAAGCGAAATTCCGGTGGAGAAGCGACAGAATGCAACTGTGGGGGAAGCGGGAGTACCCCGAGTAAACACCTAAGTAACTTCCGTTGCGATTCCCAGAAGCGATCATCCTGGCGCTACCCCGCTGGGGAATCTAGCCTGGTTTGGCCCGAGGCGTGGGACCTGAACACTGTACCATCACGTTTTCTTACAGCAGTGTATAGAACTAGAGGCACCTGATATATATGATACATAATAAAATTTATTTGTTTTTAAAATCCATAACTCTTCTTAACCCATTCAGGCCCAATGTACACATTTGTGTACATTACGCACTTGTAGGTGATTTCTGGCATGTACTGTACACTGCGGAGCTAAATGACCAATCATCTTAACTGTGGGTAAATGGTTCGCAAACCGTCTTACATGGTCTAGGTTATGGCTGATTCGTGTTACTGTAGCCGAACATTATAGTGTAGAGCTCATTGGCTGCGACAACGAAACAAGTGTTGTGTCGACATTAGTACAGCATGCACCATAAAATAATTAGTTTGCAACACCTAAGACCGTAAATTAAAGTGATTCTGAAAGGGTTAAGTTAAATGTGTAACGCTAAATTGAAAGAAGCGGTCAATAGGTCTTCGCCTAATTCAACCCAAGTATAGTGCAGTTATTGTCGGTTAAATCACTACGTTTGTAAATATTCCTCATAAAAACCCCTGCTTGTAACTGTAAACATCTCAAGAAAACTTGTGAAGTTAATACTGTGTAGCCAACTACAGCGATGTAAATAGCTTAGTAAGAACATTATTTATGTGTCTCGTAAACTAGTGAATTTTTTTTGACTTGAATACGTCTTTAAATTTGTAACCATAGTGGGAGGCAATCCAGAAAATCCGATGATAACAAAATCGGGGGATACAGTTTGGTATTGTGGCTCCGAATCTATCGTCTACATTCAAAATTCAATGACATCACTCGATTGCTAAATGATCAAAGAATATGTTACGTTGAGTGAGAACTGGGGGGGGGGGGGGGGCAATTTTGTGTTCGTTTCGCCGCGTCTCATAAATTCCGCGTAGTACTATTTTGGCTAGGAAAGCTACGACGCTCATTTAAGTTTCAATCGACAGCTCTCGTCAAGATCAATCGATTGCGTGCATAAAAACATTTTTGTGCCGTGGTTATGGTGAAATTGTATGCGTTTGATGTAAAAAAATTAAGAAAACTTGACACAATTTCGTCCTATACTCGTCAAAAAGCCAAGTCGAAATACAGATATCGTATACGGTTGGAAAGAGAATCTCAAAAGCAATCCAGTGATACCCATAAAACCTCATATGATCGAGCGCGTCAACGTAGACGTATTCACGCAAAACAAACGGCCGTGTCCCCAACAGAGCCAACTCCATTTTTTTTTTCACATGTAGCGCAATTAGAGCACGAAATGGTGTAATATTAACATAATCTATTTTTGCTCGTAATCCCGCAGCGCTACGTGACAGGTGCGGAGCCGCTTAGCACGTTCATTTTTTACTTGTATAGAAAGAATGCACCGCAGCCGGAAGGATTGAAGTGTTTTGAAAGACTATCAACTAACATTTGAACAATCCTAACTTAGTTGGGTGCGTACGTAGAAAAAAGTCGAGTTCAAATCCCAGGTAGTTCATAATATTTTAAGGAAAAATAAACGAAATGTATTATTATTTGCAGTTATAAACAATTCTATTATTATATAGATTTTAAGAAAATAAACCCGCGATACTTATCACAAAATTAAAATTCCCATGTGCTCTGAGTTGTAGATTACGACACAAAGAAGTGAACTTCATAAAATTGAATTTATAGTTAGAGTGGTTAAATTAAATGTTACATTTTCAGACGGGAAAGTTCAGATTTCTCGGTGATGTTTTTCGTGGTAGACGGAGTTAATAGAAAAAAAATCAACACAATTTTATTCAACCTTAATGCACGTACTAGAAACGACTGTTGCTAAAAGTTTGCTCTCTTCTCCTTAATTTGTGCAATATTGAAGTAAAGTTAAAGTACACAGGATAATTCAAAAGATTTGTGCCAAACTTCGTGAGTGTATTGAGTGTTCTAAATGGAACAACTTTCGAATAGCAGTCCGTATGAACCCAAAGTTATCCTGAGTTACAAAGGAAGTTGAGAATGTTCTGTTCCCTATCCCCCGAGAGAGTCCAAGAATCTACCCCGCGAACAAACTGTCTGAGAGCTATTAAGTGTAGTTTTTATTATTTCAAGTCGTGACTCTTCGCTTTCAAAATAAGACTCCGCTCTCGTTACTGCGTCCTTGGCTGTGCCCTTGTGTATTTCAGCTTAGAATAACAGCTTGAAATATACTGCGTTCAGCACTTTCATGCAAGCCGTTATCAGAATGCTTCCACACAACAACAACAGTGAATCTTGACAATGCATTCATTACAAACACAACAGGCCGTGTTCTATTGCCCGCACATTCTCATTGTTCTCATGCTAGCCATTGCAATCTAACATCGCCTGTTCTCGAACTGATACGGCTTGATGATAACTCTAGAGATGACCAGACAGACACGGTGCAGCGTACTACATTTAGACAGAAGTACAAACGATAGCCTGTGTGCGGGTATAGAATACTGACAGCGAACAACTGCTGAATTGGAGTAGCAAAAGTCTTCCAAATTTGAAGAGTGTGAAAACTGCAACTATTCTCAACAGACCAATCCTAAAACACAACTAAAAAAAAATCGAATGATGGTAGAGAAAATACTTTTCTAAACTTCTAATGTAGGTTATAACAGCCCTCGTAGTATTTTGATGGAACCGAAATATTAGTAGCGTCTACAATGTCCCAAGAAATGGCTGACAAAAATATTGTAACGCTCTTGCCCACAATGTGTAATTCAGTTCAATAACAACGCAAGTACGAATAATACAACAACATAATTTACCACAGCGGTTTTCAGAAGAATTATATCGTGCAGTATCTGCCAATATATACAGTATTACTAATAAAGTTGAAACATAATATTATTAGATTTTGTTAATGATAAATTAATCTGCTTTTCATCCAAATATGCAGGCCAAAATATATAATAATGGCTTAGCAGAAGTTAAAATTTTAGATGTTATAAGTATGTGGAATTGCCAACGCAATTAGTCCAAGCAAAGAACAAGTATCGACCTCGAAGTTATCTTAATATATACAGTTATACAGCTCTCTGTGGCCACGTTATTACTGTGGTCTAATTCCAGTAAAAGTAATTAAAAAATTAACTTTGCCTAAAAAGAAAATCGTTACTTAATTTTCGCTCCAACTAAATTCTCGATATTAATTTTAAGTGATACAATGTCTCTAAGTTAAGAATGGCGTAGCAGGGGTTATGTAATATTTAATTGTAATGCGGATAATATATCGAGAGGATTGTGCTTCCCAGAGGTAAACTTGAGAACTTCACGCTTGGAAAAATCACAGAAGAACTCGTCATTTCTTGTTAAAATTTAGAGGTGGGAAGTCAGTTGTATACTCACTGGCATACTATTGCGCATAAAGAAGGAACCGATATATTCGCAGGATATTCTATTAGCGTGATTTTACAGACAAAAGAAAGGATATCACAAACATTACATCGTGACGATGCAGCGGCAGAGAAGAACACCACATTCTTTTAGCACTTCGTTCGTCAGACACTCTCAGGCCTGAGTACTAGTCTGCGGTGGGTCTTCGCAAATTGAAGAAAATTATGTTCCAAATCACAAACACTTTGAAACGAGGGAAACTGGCGTTCCAAGTTGCCCTACAGATTTACGATGTGCGTCAAATCCGGTGACCGGCAGGCTACGGACGTATTGAAATATAACGTGAACACCCCTTGGAGTGGAGCTGTGCAGCCAAATATTACCTTGGTGGGATCTAATCGCACGGCTAGAGATGGCGATTTTCCGCGAGAATTCCGGACAGAATATGAGGTTCCAACGTGCTACGCACGCGTCTTCCACATTTCTTTCCGTACTTTCCGTACATGCGATGCAATATTTCCTTGTTTGAGAATCGTGCCGGACGATGCCGCTGGTCGGCGGGTTTTCTCGGAGATCTCCCGTTTCCTCCGCCCTTGCATTCCGGCGCTGCTCCATACTCATCTCGCGTCACCCATATCAGCTCTCAAGACCTCGATGTTAAAGAGCCGCCCAAATTTTTTCACTCACTCATGTCCTTATTTGACTAACCCAACGAGACTTTTATTACTCCGTCACTGAATGTAGTACATGTAGTATTACTATCGTTAGTAAAATTACAAATATTGATCGTCGTATTTAAATATTTATAAATATAGAGATATATTCCAGATTTTGTTGTCACGTGTTGATTAAAAAATTTTGTACTTTCCTACCAGGGTATCCGTATTTGATCACAGAAAAAAAAAAACATTTTAACAATATAATGATCATACAGAACCCAGAAAATAAAATCTTCAACAGAATGTTTCCTTTCGCACATCTACCTTGGTTTTGGCCTATTTTGTGTAATTCGTAGGTATGATACATTTAGGACGCGCGGGGTCTTGAGTTCGAGTCGCGAGAAAAGCATCGATGTGCATGTTTTTATGAGTACAGCATTATGTTTAGTAGCAAAGCTGTCTCTTAGGGCGTTATTACACAACGCAAAATGTAATATATTCTCTGCGTTGTACCACAGGAAATAGCATTTCTCAGCAGTTGGAATACTGCTTTGCAGTGACATTAAGTTCAAATGTGAGTCGGTAAGTTCTTCATTGTTTATGTGAACACCCTCCGCTTATATGGACTGGTAACGGTTTTTGCAAAGTTTGCAGATTTTGCCTTTATCCGCAAACGCGAATTCTCCTGCACGGCAGTGCATATGTCGACGGAAGCTGAGTGTTGTCAATTGAGTGTTTGCAGTAGTGCGTCCACACTCAGGAGTGACCATTCGTAAGTCAGCCTGCGCACAAGTGCTTGTTATCACGTACTTTTTTTAGAAGTCTGGCAACCATCTGCGCACCAGTATTCACCATAAGGGCGTGTTTACACGGTGATATTACACACATGATCGAGACATGCTGAGATAGTTAACCTCAAAAGGGACCTGTCCAACAACACTTGTGTAAATACACTGATAGGTCCTACATTTATATCCTTTTGTCAAGAGGGTGATATTTTTGGGGGTAGTTAAATGTAGCGTCAGGTTTACACTACGATAGTTGCATGTTCTGTCACGTCAGTTACTATACTACCTAGCTCAAGTTGATATCGTGATAGTAATATCACGATGGTGTGACAGTAACTATCATCAATTTACACGGCGATAGTAATGAGAGAGTAGCTCGCGATCGAAACTATCGCGAGAGCGTTGGAGAGCGTCTGCGCCCATCTAAGCGTGCACGCGAGTGAAAGCGAATATTTATTCATGTCACCTATTTGCAACAAAGTCTCATCGTGAACCACCCTGCTCAACAGGCAGTCGCTGACAGATGAACTCTACTGTACTGTTTCCTTGCAAGTTGTAAATACCCTACATTATCTCATATGGGGTCCCAATGTCGCATCCCTGAAGCAAGAAACACAGAATACGAATAATACAAAATGATTGTGGGTTTTCCCAGAATGATACCCACTCTACTTGTTCATCACGGTCATATTTGAGGTTCGATATTGTAACACTTCAATATTGCAAATGTTATGATAATTCTTTTAATCTCTTTGATTTCATGTAAATTTCACAAATGTGTTAAGTGTGAACTGTTTTGCGTAGATTTAGCATGTAAGAGTGTATATTTTGACACCTGTACTGCACTGTAGGGTGTAATACTATTACATTTATTCATGAGTTCTTTTCTATGCCAGGGAAAGAGCTTTGATAATTTAATAGTTGTTATTACATTCTCGTTAAATCACGCTACACCAGTCGGGAAAATTTTTGTTTATTAGTAACAATCAGTTAAATAGAGCCTTACACATTTCATTCTAGAAGTGACCTTCTTGACAGAATGATGTGGAACACCAAGGGCTCCGGGATTACTCAAGAGTTGTGTCTGCAAACTTCTCAAATTCGAATAATTTTGAAATAACTACGTATTAAAAGAAGAAAAGTTAAAACAGATTTGATTAACTGACACTTGGGAGAAAATAACCGTAGAAGAAATAACGAGCCCGAAGAATATGGTTCCATCAGTGAAGTCCGGCTAAGATCTACGACAGGACGACGCATTTTGAGCGACGGCTTCGAGAGGCACCAGTCCCAGGACCAGCTGACGTCCCCAGCACAAATCCAGGGAATAGTACGCCGTCCAGAGTTCGAGGGAGCTCCCGCCTACCTCATCACCGTCCAGCTTTCCAATCCGGGGTTGACGCCATGAGCTCCTGGTTGCTGAGCGACATCGGGACGTCTACCATCTGCTGATTTGCGACTCCAGGAGGACCGCACGCAGTGGAACGGCAGAGCTACCATACAGTGTCGTCTTCAGATAAGTTTTGATATGCACGAACAGCTAAGTAATTGTTGACGCCATTTTCGTTTAACGCATGATTAGTCCTGGTGTTTTGGCTAATGTTCGACGGTAGTCCTTCCGGCTGGTGTAGTAATGGTTTAAATCTTCAATAGTGATTTAGGATAAGTTAATTCATTTCAGCGTTTTAGAGGCGAAAAAAGTAATTTCACTGTATGATATTATTTGGAGATTTGGTCTCACGATGATATTAACTGATTTGTTTATTGATTTTGAATTTTACTAAATATATATCAAACGTAACAGAAATTTAATATTGAGATTATTAATAACCTGTTCTAGTATTAGTTGACATATACAATTTTAAGGCGTTTTCCAGATACACTCATAATTATTTTTTTGATTCTCTTTTGGAATATCTTGATGAGAAATTTTATTCCCCATAGCCGAGGCATAGGTACATAGGCCCCTATACATATCTTATTCAACTCATTTTACATATTTGCATACTCAATATTTCTAATAATTGTATAGTAGTCATAAAAATTACAATATGATCATCATTTTGGTAAGTAAGGGTGAGAATCGTAGTTCGGCTCGCTGGCAGACGTTCAAACGACAAATGCCGACGTTTTAAAATTGGACCGATTTTTGCAGAAAGGAACCAACCCATGAAATTGTAAAAAATGAGCCTAACATGTAAACTGAATCATTACACCTTATTATACATTCTGATGAAAAGACCCAACGCAAAACCATATTGTTCTGTCATCTGTGCTTTGTTAAAAATAACATTGAATACTCTTTAGCAGAATTACATTGTGCAGAAAGGAACCATGTGGTTTGGTTCTTTTATGTAGAATGTTGAATTACAGTACATTGATATTCAACAGAACAGCACCATGTGAGTTGTTTCATTATTAGTTATATGTTCTTAGGAACGTACACTGTAATACAGATTGTTTATGTGTTTTAGGCATGCTAAATGTGTTTTTAGTGATTGTAGACCCAAATAATGGAAAATTTAAGCAAAGGCAGAAAAATTGTTGAGCTTTGTACATCGAAAAACTAATAAAAGTGCTATGGTATATGTCCTGATTCTGTACAAAAGTTATGTACTCCACAACCAAGTTGAGGTCGTAAGAGAAAATATGAAACATCAAAAGAAGAAAACAAATAAAAGACGAAATAGAAACGAAGAACATTGCACTCACAAAGGTGTAAAAGTTGTGAAATCTTTCAAAGATTACCAATGTAATTGCTCACAAAAGTGCAATGAGAGACTGCCAACAGAAGACAGAAAATAACAGTATAACAAATGTTGGGAGCTTAGCTCATGTGAGGCACAAACCACTTTGTCCCTCTACACTAGATACAGCAAGTTGTATTGTTTTAGTAGTTTTATGTGTAACTGCATAAAACATATTAAAATAGTTTCTTACTCTAGGTAAAAATTTGTTTATATATTGCATTATTTTATTGTTTATTACATTACAAAGTTACTTGGATCATATAGTAGAGTAAATTACATACGAATATTCCATTCTCGCAATACATTATTATTTATTATTATGTAATGATAAATACTACATACTGTTTTCTGAAAATTGGATATAAATATTACGTGATCAAGTAAGAGTGGTGTTGTGAATATTGGCAGTCAACTTTAACTTGTGAATTAATTATTGAAGTTTATCTTTAACTCCAATTTTCTCAGTTTCATTGTATTGAGGGTTGGTTCCTTTACGCAGAACGCGGTCCAATTGTAAAAGCAAATTAAACTAGACCCGGTACAGTCCGGGTCAATACGATTTAAAAAAGTCTTTTTCAGCCATTTTGGAGTACTGTTAAATGTTGTTTCTAATGAGCATGATGTGTTGCAAGCACTCAATAGCCCTCGTGTGCATGTATTATTTTCGTAAATCAGAAAATTGGACGTAGGCTACTTTGAATATATTCGTGGGAAAACATGTATTACAAAATCTCTATAACGCAGTTTAAACACCATTATCTGGTATCTGTGCAAAATTTATATTGCTATTGAAGCTGTATTTAGCTAATTTTGATGTGAATTAAATTTTATGTTGTAACAATTTGTTTAGTAAAAATAAGTAGCGTGTATATTTATAAATGTTTTCTTAGCTTGTATTAAAGAAACTGTCGAGAGTACGGCAAAATGTGCATCGCATTAGAGGATTCCGCCCAATCACAACGTTTAATAACCGTGTATTATAATAATCTTGGTGCATAAATTACCACACTCGCATCACACGACAGCTTCAAGGTTAACATGCTGTAAATATGATCCAGAGTCCTTTCGCCAGTTACTGCACATTTACTATTTCTTTTTAATTCATCCTTTCCGCACGACGCAAGGAAACGGCAGGGTCTGAAATCGTTGTTGAAGTTTCGCTTAGTATGCACCGTGACTTTTGGTACATATTCTCGCTGTGTTGCGATTACCCTAAAGTGATTACGTCTTACAAACACTTTGATCAGGCCTGGTGTAAAAGCTGGCAGGCACGAAGGCAATCGGTTCTGTTCGATCTGCTGTAAGTTAACCTTGAAGATGTTAACGAATAAAGTTTGAGGTGGAGAATACAACTAAAAGAAGGCAGAAGAAACGCTGGGCCTATGAGGGCATGATAAGCCTGTGTTTTCTCAAAGCTGAGAGTGACAGGTGAGAACGAGTTATTCAAAATAGCCTGTACATGACGTGGGTGGTGAAGGCAAGAGATGGAATATACAGGTGCATGGAAGGAGTTTTCTGAGAAACCAGTCAGAGGTAAAAAATAAATATTAATATTACATGTAGCAAGAAGAGAGCAGGATAGAACAATAGTTTGAAGATGAAGAGGTCTGGACACGCGAGAAAATCGAGAAAGATAAAATGCCAAAATCTGTTTAATCATACGAAATATCCTTCATCGACAAAGAGGCGATGAAACTGTTGTAGAAGTGCAAAGAATGGCAGAATATAAATGTTGCCTTTAGTAAAAGAAATCACGAAGAAGAAGTTTGAATGAACTTACTTTTTTCCACGGGCATGACCACTGATTTAATGCGTCATTCATCTCATTGTTGAGACAAGAAATACACAAGCAACAAAACCAACAACAAATGCAATTATATAAATGAAACGCATTTACGAAAATAATGAACAATTTTAAGGCCTAATGGAGTGTGTCACACTAAAACTGTTAAATAGATAGCATTCCTAACAAGCAGTAATAATATTTTTTATGATAAAAGTCGAATCTCATAACCATAGTAAAAAAAATCGTTAGTGTTAAGTACACAGACAATTAAACGCATATTACATCTAATTTCGAATTCATTCGAGTGGTTGTAAACGTAAAGAGAAAATTTATCAAGTATAATTTCTGATTTACTGAGGAGGGAAGTGTGTTTGGTGTGTACTTCTCCGTGTACCAATATGTGCACAAATAATATAAATTTAATTTTTATTTTTATTGAGATAATTTTTTTTTTTTTATTTGAACACACCATTTTTAAAAATGAAACTGTACAATTTTGCAGGTGGAACATAAATTTGGCGTGCACAAAAACAATTTTTTTTTCACTCTGAAACTGAATCAGTGATTTCAAACATTATAATTATTTGACGAAAAGTTCAATTAATGAGCTGTTATCTATTGGCGAATCACTGTAATGCACTGAAGTTTTACTGCCAGGCCACTCCAGTTCACTAGCAAGCAGTATAAATCACTGTTTAAATCAGACAATACCAGCAGCTGTGATGATCAGTACAATTTTATTGATTAAAGTGGAACAGTTTTAACAGATCTGCAGTCAAATCTACTGAAAGAGCATTTTAATTATTCGATGTTAGAGTATTTGATCTACATATCACTGACCATTAAATCCCCGCAATTTTTTTTTCACACTAGTTAAGCAGTATTATATGTGTTAAAGACAGTTATCAGTCTTGAAAATTAAAGTATGATGTCAATGATTAAGGCATTCGTTACTTGGTAACTTAGCTTTCAGCAAATTTCGCTACGTACTACAAAATAAAATGTACGAACGAAATATTTTAACATCTCTTATTCAGTTTCTGCTTTTATAAAGAAATATTATTTTCTAATGTATAATAAACATGCTCGAAAACAATTTTCTCCTATGCCATAAAACGAAAATAAGTAAAGAACAAATTTAATGAGAGCAAATCTAAGTTTATTTTCCCTTTCCTTGAACTTAAAGCGAGATGTGATCGTTGTACACAAAACAGCCTCAAATAATTTTATTTTCTTTCCTATGAAGAAAGTTTTTTGCATTGTAGTCGTACAGCAGAGAGTATTCCGCTAAATGAAATTATAATTTTGTAGATACACCAGAGTTTTGTGGAGAAGGTGTCTTTAGCTTGGCTGTAACAGATGAACAATTTGTTTTTGATAGATGAACAATTGGTTTTTGATACACACGCATATAAATATCTTTTAAAAGTTTTATAGTAATTAAAGTTCAATTTAAGCAACAAGAAGTTACTGTTAACTAATAAGCCTACTTGCATCTACGTGGGTGCTTAAATCTTAGAAGGCAGGTAGGCGTTGACGTCCCATTGACAGCAATATCATTAGAGATGAAACCAGAAATAAGTGAAACAATATCAAGTAAATTAAAATACACAAGTGGCTTACCCAGGATTCGAATTCAGAAAAACTTGTAAAATTAAGCTCCCGTGCAATCAACTGCATCATGGATGTAGGATTCGGAGAATCAACTTCGGATGTAAACAGTCTAATGTTTTGAATGATAGGGTTCACTAACCTTGAATATTTACGCAGCCATCATTTTAAAAATAAAAGTATGAGCCACTAGAAATCAGACAAGTTTACATGGCGTACCAAACGCTACTTGTATGAGGCATTTGTTAGAAATTGGTTTATTGGTCTCCGAGATATGGTATAAAAACGTTATTTTTAAACAGGGATATCTAATAAACACTGCCTAAAAAATGCTTTGTATAATAAGAAGCTAATAGATACTATTAGCATAAAAAGTTTGATTGATTTTGGTAAAAATTGTTAAATACATATGCCAAACATATAAAAATATTTATATGACTGCCATTTCGGAAATCAACGTCTGTCCCTATTTAAATCACGTATCTTTACATGGCAATTAGTTGGATTGTCCCAGGAATATGGCAAAATGTTCCATTTACTCATCTGATAATATTTTGCAAAAAAAAATCCAGCAAAAGAGTATGTATATATGCATAAATGATGATTCTAATTAATGCTGTTTGCGTGGAAAAGTTGGATGAATTTTGTTGAAGCGTTCCATAGATACAACAAATTAATCTTAATTGCATATATAAACCCCATTAAAACCTGCCTGCAGCACATAAAACATGTTATTTACATACCCTACTGAAACAATACTTCATGAAATTTTTGTATGCATATGATTATTGGTCCTCGATATATGGCATAAAACCCCCATTGTTCATGTGACGATCTTCATAAATGGAGGGCAATAAGAACCCCCATTGTTCATGTGACGATCTTCATAAATGGAGGGCAATAAGTTTACGTATTATCACATATAATGATTGTCATAGATACAATATACAAAGTTAAATGCAAATATGTTAAATAGTTTCGTAGATATATCACACTAAGCTAAAATGTTTGTATAAGCATCATTCGGAAAATAAGAGACTAACATACTTAAAATATATAAATTAATATGGCTTATCACATTACACCTTCTTCCCTATTTTTGAAAGAAATAGGTTGATTGTTTCCCGAGATACGACATAAAAATTGTATTATTTCATGATGGAGAAATGAGGCTATGGATAGATAATTTTGATATATATATATAATTTATACTGTTAGCATACAAAGTTGAGTTGAAATTTGTTTTGTAATTTCCTAGATAACAATTTCTGAGCTAAAATGTTTATATGGTTGCCATTTTGAAAATATGTGTGTCTGGCTCTCTCGAAATTTCTCTGTTTTAATGGCCTGCCGTAGCTCTACTTTTTTGACCAATTTGGTAGAAATCGGTTGTGTTTCGGAGAAATCATGTAATTTTAATTGGTCATGTGATACTATTTAAAAAATCGCGGACGAAAGAGATTTTTCTGTGGACACATTTGATGGGTGTGTTACATACTACCAGCATACAAAATTTCATTGGAACTAATTACACGGTTTCGATGCTATATCATACAAAACTAAAATAGCTATACGGCTACCATTTTGAAAATAAGTGACTGACATACTTGAAACATATTTGTACATATCAACTGCCGCTGTGCCTACTACTTTTTGCCAAATTTGGTAGCAATCTGTCAATTGTTTCCCAAGATATTACACAAAAAACATCATTAATTCATTTAGCGCTATCTTACAAAAAGGAGGACAAAAGTGGTTATTTTTTTGCTTAAATGATGCTTGTGATAGATACTGTTAGCATATATAATTTGGTTTGAAATTAGTTAAACGGTATGGTAGCTATACCAAATAAATCTAAAATATTTGTACGGCCGCAATGTTTAAAATAAGTTCCTAATTAAGTTCAGATCTGGCCTATCATAGTAATACGTGTGTGCCAAATTTGGCGAAAGTCAGTTGAGTATTATCGAGATATAACATAAAAGCTTTATTTTTTCATGTGGCGCTGTCTTCCAAAATGGCCTACAGACAACAATACTCGCCTCAGAATTCAATGTTTACAACTTGCGCTGTCAGCATACAAGATTTGGTTTAAATCGGTTGAATGGTTTCCGAGATATGGCATGTCACCCTAAATATTAAAAAGGTTGCCATTATAAAGTAAGCCCTCGGTGTCGTCTGTGGCAATTAACTGTATGGCTGTATGGCGATTTTGGTAGAATTCCCCTGAACTCTACTACCCCGAGCCGTTGGGTCCCAGTTGAAATGACGGATTCGCCCAAAGGTAGATATAGTCTCTTCGTGGTAACGTAAGCAGTTTTATAACTAATGTGTGTAAAACAGATAGAAAAGAAGTGTGTTGGTATTGACTAGTAAGAAATAGCTATTGCGCAACATTTTATTAAACAAAGTGCGCACGAATGCGGTGCGTTAGCCCTCTTGTGTAATTTAAGCTTTATTTGTATGAGGCGGAAAAATATCCTAAAAGTAGAACTCAAGCAGGGCTTCAGAAATGTTGGAAATAACCGTGAATGGAGAACATATGGCTATAACAAATGTACGCATACATTTGATTCAAACAAATATTTTGTAGGCAAGCAGATTTTGTTGGCCCAGCTAGACGATTTGGTCACACTGAGAGAAAGGTTTGTTCTAGCCAACCAAATATGTGTTCGTATATGGCCAAACAAATATATACGTTTATCCAACGAAATATTTTGTTGTCAGGCATATTTTGTTGGCTCAACGACAAAGTTTGGTTGGTTTAAATGTGTAATTTGTTAGCTGAACCAAGTAAGGTTTGTTGAATTACGGATTTGGTTTATTCAACGAACTATTTTGTTATATCAATTATATCTTTATTCGGGCATATACAAACACATATTTGGTTGGCTCAACGAAAACCTTTCAGTGTGCAGTCTACGTGCATATTTTTCTACCCTAACGAAATATGTTTTACTGTAGGTGAGATTTTGTTAAGACAACTAAATATTTAGTTAGATGATCTACTTATTTGTTTAGCCACATACAGACAAATATATTGTTGGCTCAAACAAACATTTCTCTCAGTGCAGGCAAGGATAGTATGGATGCTAGCAGGATGAAGCTAAATGGATTCAGGTGTCCTGCCTCATACATTGTTCTGGTAAGCCTGAAGAACAGATGAGGTTATAGTTGTGATGATTATGGCAGCAACGGTGGAATGAAGACAGGCAAAGAAACGGAAGTACTTCGAGAAAATCCTGACACATCAGCATTTTCCACCACACGCTCAAAATCTCCCTTCACAATTCAACTCAAATTTGAGGTGAACGGTCCAGCTGTAACATTGTGTGTTTACTTAATAGTGTGTTTTATGATCAGTAGAATATTTTACTATCGTACATTTCGAAGCACAGCTTTGTAACATCGCTAAAATTTTTAACAATGTTTTCACTTACTCAGATGCCCAAGAACACATTAAAGAAGCACTCGAAGGTCCGATGGCTGCGAAGAATTTGAACGTTTTGGTACTTATTAACCAGTTTCTGTAAAAAATATGCAACTTGTACATATTCTCATATTCAAATTTCTGTCATATTTATTGTCAGTGTATTATATATGAGAAATTTATTGAAATAAGTTTCCCTAAACAATTGAACACAGCAAGTGTAATCTTCAAGGTTAGAGTGGACCACGGTGACTGAGCGGTTAGCCTGCTCGCCTCCCACCAAGGCGATTCGGGTTCAATCCCCGGCCGGGTCACTCCGGATTTTCACATGTGAAACTCGTACCGGACGATGCCGTTGGTCAATAGGTTTTCTCGGGGATCTCCCGTTTACCCCACCCTTTCATTCCGCCGCTACTCCATAATCACCCTCATCAGCTCTCAAGACCTTGATGTTAAAGCCATCCAAATCTCTTCATTCACTTAAAGGTTAGATTAATTTTGATCTGTCGCCTAGAGGGAAGGCGCTAGCAATAAAACCCTCAGCTGATGAATCTCAGTCAGTTACTGTACCCGAATAATTCCATGAGCCGAACATAGAGAGTGGCGAGATGGGTTTGGCTGAGAGTCACAAAGTTTGCAGTCAACTGCAACAGACTTCGAAGGCTTTGTGAGCGTAGTAAGGAGCAAATCGGCTGGTATTATGCAGTAAGGCTCTGTTATTCAGATGTCTGTGGGAGAATGAGAACAGGGGGATTTATGTCCGATGGATGGCCTTGACAATTACCATTATAGAAAAACACCAACACAGAACTGATCAATCTGAGAAGACCGGAGCCATGACATGTTAAACAGTACGCCTCATTCCCTATTTCGAGTGTTGGATGGATGTTTACACTCATTGATCAGAGAGGTTTGGGGTGGTATTCGACCTGGGGATTTCAGGTTTTCTGTTCTCTCCCCGCTGTCTCCTTGGCTGCATTTCTCTTCTTAGGCACAGCTTCACCTAGTATGTGGGACACTGGATTTCCCAGAACCCGGTTGTGGGAGTCTTCGGATGGTATCGAGTGTCTTGGTATTTTCCGGGGAACGATATTCCACCCACTGAGAGAGAATAGTGATTACTACATCACCTTGGTGCTTCTTGCGTGAGGCCCAGTTAGATCTACAGCTGTGCAAATCTCTTAGGCTTCCTTGATTCTTTAAAGTTGAACCATAGTACGTTCTGCAGGGACATGAGCTCAGTCGACATTACAGAGTTGACACTGTGACGGCTCCCAGTGTCCACATCGCTTTGCTGCCACACAATGTGTAGCCATTTTTGTATCGTTCTCAGTGTTTCTGTTATCCATTGGCTTGATTTATGTGTTTTGTTATGTGTATAGAACCTGCTGCCACAAGGCCACATTATCTCCATTGCTCAGACTTCTCTCACGCAGCCTGCAACTTGAAATGGGTGGCTCCTAGTGATGAGGATTTCTTGGGAAGATGAACTTACGAATCAAGTTTTGCAAAGATGTTATACTCGTCAGACCAGTATAAATATAATTGGGGTGGTTTGTTAACACGGTTGGACCGCCTGATAGTCCGCAGATATATATATATATATATATATATATATATATATATATATATATATATATATGTACATACATATATATAACTGTTTTAAAATATTAAAATTTATCTAAATGAAATGCTAAATAACTTTTTCTCAGTGCGGCTCAAAATCTGTATCATCGTCCTTTTTGATGCACAAATTCTGGGTCCTACAGTGGATGAATCTAAAACCAGTAATAGTTGCCACAAACTGATGTTAAAATTTTGAGGTCTTCTAGTAAAGCACATGTGCTCCATCGCCGGCCAAAAGCTTGTTTGTTGTATTTCGCACTGGTTATTTGTTTAACCTAAGTCACCGTGTCGTAAGACTGTAGCAACTCCAAGCTGAAAGAGTAGGCAATCTGATTAACCCGATCGTATTTCACGATGGAAATAAAGTTTTACGGCTGAAGTTTCCGAACTAGCAGGGTAAAATTTTACTCTAACCAGGTTAATCCGATAAAACTGCCGTAAGCATGTGTGGTGAGCAACTCCAGTATGGAAGTTCCTTTTCCATCTTATAACTTTCCTCGTGTTGTAGCTATTTTTAAAGACTCTGTGCACTTAACACGCAAATCGCATGTTACCCCAAATTACGACAAAATTTTATCATTGCAAAAGTCATTATGCCATATTTAGTGTTTGGCAAAAAATTAAATCTCTATGTTATTTGGAAATATGATTAATTCTATCCTGTCGCGTATAATGACCAGGTTATATGACGGAGGCTTGAATCTCAATATATTTTACCACTTACGTGAAATAAAAATAATACCTAAACATCAGACTTAGACAAGGTAGCTGTGTTGAGTTAACATCCTATTGCAGTTCTCGCCCCAGTAGAAAGAATTTAGTAAACCATTAGTGTCGCAATCGGTCCACATTATCGTGCCAGGGAAAAGTCAACATCCAAAATACAACTGTACACATTTCATTATCGTCTCTATAGACTTCTATATTAAATGCAGCCCAACTCTCTCCGCTCCACACACACCATCCGCGTCCATAAGACTGACAGTGAAAGCGTGGGGCTCAGCCATTTACCACTTCTCATTACAAGTTTTCGTTTAGAATTCTACAGATTACTTTACTGTAAATATATATTTCAAGTTAAAAACGTTGCATGTTGCACTTCACTTATTCTTGTGATTGTTTTACAACAATAGTAACGTAGGTATAACTTGCAGTATAAACAAAATGGTAAACACGCTAATAAAGAGGCACTTCAGTGCAGATCCCATGGTAGAAGAGAGACAGGCGAGTAACGGAAGCGATGAAAAAGGTAGAAACCGGAACGCAGTCATACCTCTATCAAGAACAAGGGTTTATGATGATAATACTCTCAGAGTACCCTTGGATTGCCCCAGCCCACGTTTTCTAGATCAATAGAGACCAGAGCTATCGATACATATGTTTATTAATGGTACGTATTGCATTCCTGACGATGGCAAGCCGAGTTACATACACAGCAATCTGAAAATTTAGCGAAACGATACCAGGGAAGAGTATTTCGGGACTCTGGCCGCGCGGAGGTCATTCATCAGCGTTTTGTGGTGGACGAGGGTAGGATATGGGAAGGGTAAGAGTATCTATTGCTCGTTCCCTCCTGCATCGGACATTCCATCCCGTTTCAGGAGAAGAAAACGCAAGCAGCGGCCCTCTGTGCGTGCATGTGCCAGCAGTAGGCGCGATTGGCCTATCTCCAACCCCCTCTGACCAACACTCGCGCACCTTACACCAACCTGATGCAGTAGAAGCCGGCTGCTTGTTGTTCGGGGCGCATAGTTCGGCGGGCAGCTCTCGCCCTCGTGCAGGCGAGAGGAATGACGGACGGCGATCTGAATATTCCAAGGCATCGCCGCGCTTTACGTAGCTCCGACTTGAGATTCCCCAGGAATGCACGAGGTTATCCGGCGAGCAGCAGTCATTCCGTTATCGGACGATGCAGCAGAACTGAGCAGAGCTGCTGCCTGTACGGCACGTGTTCTCGCACTGCAATTCCATCGTGGTTTCCATACATGCATCTAAGAGTTAGGGTGTTTCCAATGCACAAGCGGCGCTGGTGAGGTTTCGCGACAAACGACGAATTATAGATGTTTTGACGAGGGTGGGGAAGTGGAACTTTACGTTGCAGTGTCTGGTTATTTGCGTATATGAACATAAGAGCACTTTTTTAAAATACAAGTAGAAATTTATTAAGGGGCGGAGTGGCTAACTCTCGTAAGGTTTGAGACTTATCTGAGCCAAAATTAAGCCACTGCATTAAGTAAACACAAATTTACTACCAAAAGTAACAAAAAAAGGACTTACTTATATGCTTGGTAATCACCAAATGATGACGCTCCATTTATTAAACGACAAGATAGGGTATGCACAGTTCAAGTCCTTCTTTTCTTATATCCATACATCCACAAAATGTACACACTAGAATATTACACGAACGTAACAGGTTCAAAGGAAAAGTCACTCGGAATTGAGGTAATGTGGCAGTGCCTAATGCGGAGTTACAAGAATTCCATTACTTGCGCCACCAGCCATTTAAACATGCTTGTGCAGTCTCTGTGAGATACGTGATAGTATACCTAGTAAATAAAATAATACACTGCACTAATTATGTCACAAAAAACAATGGCGTTATACTGAATACGTTTTAAAACATGTTTGTTTCAAAACATACAAAAGTAACACAGAAAAAAGTCATGTTGTGAACAAAATATATATTCAAATTTTGGTAATTTCCATCAGCCTGTCTTCTCTTATAACTGTAAGAAGTTGAAATAAAACACTTTTTAGAAATGAAATTACCTATTTCACCATTCGTTTTCATTTACAAGGTCCCGCACAAAAGGCCACACAAAAGCACAACTTTGAAGACATATACTGGCCATAGTTGTTTCAAGAGTGTTGTGTCAGAGGAGTTTTTTTTTTTCCTGGCATGGCATGCAACGCTTATATGAAGCAGCCTCGTTTCTAGTGCTGTACTGATTAGCTTTGTCTCTTTCATTATGCTGATCAGATTTCACCAAAACTTCTTTGATTCTGTATGAAGTCGACAGCAACAGACAACTGAGAGTTCATCTTCTCATTAATTGTCCTTCACTGAGTTATCTTCCTCGACATCCGAGGAACAGTTATCAAGGCGGAATTTCATTTCCATTTCCCAAAAATATTACTTGGGTATTAATTCCCGTGTTATTGAGCACAGAAAATAAAAGAAGTATTAACTAACTTCGTGTATTTCTGGCAACTTTTTTTGGCCGAACACTTTTCGTCTACCATATCAACCCCTGCTTTGTGTCGGTTGTAAAATGTAACCATTTCTTTTTTCTTTTTCTCGCCAGTTGTCTCATAAATTTTGCCATTCAAATGCTTGCTTGATAGCAGAAGCACATTCTATTTTTTGTTCTCATTTCTAGGAACACGTGAAACAATTATTACTCTCTTCGATATCCAAAAACTACAAAGGGAATTTTTCTATTCTGTATGTCCCTCATTACATGAAGAATTTGTCATTTGTTCTTTTGAATCCGCACGAACGACAGTCTATGATTTTATCACGATTGTCAAGTCACTGAACCAATTGTCAGAAGTAATGTTACGACCATACTTACGAATAAGGACAACCAAGCGTTCAGCAACATCCGAGCTCTTGTTGCTTGTGTCATAAGGTTACTCTAGCTGTCTTCCTGAGTAATTCCTGATTAGTAGTTTACTACGTATACGAGTAAACTAACGCATAGATGTTTAAGCCGTACTTAGCCGGCTTGGATGGAATTCATTAGATAAAGTGAAATTTTCCTCTAAAAACTCCAAGTTTCTCGTCAAGTGTGGTGTATTCATTGAGAGAGTTACATGACTGGCATTTTGACACAAACAGTTAAAACCCACCCTGAAAAGGTGTTCAACGTTCTATTTTTCTTCTTTCTGGTCTATTCTATCTGTTGTCAAATCTGATAGTTGGTAAGATAAATCTCTCAGCCTTTTCAGACTCGTGGCATGGTAAACTATTTCATTAACAAATCCACCTCGGTCACACATATCCTAATTAATTAACGTTCCTGCTTTATATTGAACTCCAAGGATCATTCGAATTGAAATACTTCTTGCTTCGGTGTCATTTAATTTGTTCAATGAAAAGAAACATGAAGAAAGTTGAATCACCCCCTGCATCAAAAGGGAAAAACTGTACTACTATCGTATATCTGAGATAAAGTGCAAAAAATCACTGCGAACATTACAAAAAACAATTTTAACATGAAATAATTACTTGGAAATATCCATATAAACACAAGCAGAAATAATATATTGGCTATTAAGAATAAGTAATAATCACACATATAGTCGCACTGTAGCTCACAGATACAAAGACACAGGCTGTTGTCACGCATGGTAATTTTTGAATTACTGTTAGCAGCTAAATCTTATATTCGTTAAGATAGGAAGATATCATGCGGGTAATTATTATAGCCCTCTCCTGAACGTCACGGCAGTATAAGTCAGGTATCTCTCAGGTTTGGCGCGAGCAACGGAGTGTAGTGGCCATGGATGTATCTAACATCCGACTTTGACCTGCAATACAATGCAATTATACGCCATTCGTTATATGGCATTCACGGTAAAGTGAGCACGTTTTAAGGCCCTTTCAAAATGCATCAACCCCTAATAAATATTTTTATTGCACCCTAATACGTTAACTTTTGAGTGAGGTGAAATATGTTAACTCCGTTTATTAGTCATATTCCAATGTTTATATTAAAAAGTGGCGGAAAATGATGAATAAGTTGAAAGTAAAATTTTAGCAGCGCCTTAAAAAGTGCCCACTTTACCGTGAATAGCCTATTCCTCAACAAACGGCATCTGAGCATAAATGTGTTTTGCAGGCAGTTCTAGAACAGTGTTGTTCATAGATAACCTAGACATCAAAAGCAAAACGAGATGTAGCAGGACAGCGAGTCGTGAAGCTGCATTCCAGAGCAGCAACCGAGAAGAATCACATGCTCTTGGCATGTCGCGCGGTTGACTGTTCGCCAGGATTCACCTGATTATAGGTATTTTCTATATAATTACAATGTCACGCAGAATGTGCTCTCTTCTGATCTGCCTCACCAAGTACTGTTCTGTCAGTGGATCCCATAGTATCATCCGTGTAACCTACAAAGCCAACTTCGCATGCATTGTATGTGATAACATTTTCCTAGAATAATAATTTAATGTCAAATTCGAAATTCCTATGTTTTTGCAGAAGTAATGACAAATACTAAGTTGTACAGATGAAAAAATTTACAACATAAACTTTAGGTTGTTCACTGTAAAGTGAGCATTTTTGAAAGCCCTCTTGTTTAGAATAATAGTCAATAAATATATTTTATTTTAGCCCTAGACGTTAATTTCTGAGTGTGGTGGTATCTACACACTGTGTTCATTACTTACTTGGGCAAAATTTATTTAAAATGTTGGTTGCAAGATAATAAAATCGCTGAAATAAAAAAAAGTAACTAGGGTCTCAAAAGTGCTCACTTTACAGTGAACAGCCTATAAAGCCGTGGGCTACAGCTTGACATATATGTAATCACCAAATAACATTTCATTTTGTACCCTGAAAGTATATATTACAAGCATCGTACACGTCAAACAAATAGCCACTTTTGTCCGCCACTTTATAAGATAGCGCCGTATGAATAGACGAAGTTTTTATGTCATATCTCGAAAAACAATTGACCGAATCCGACCAAATTGAGCAACAGTTGTACACAGAAGTGCTGCTACGAATTGGCCTTTGAAAACAGAGCTCTTGAGGATTCCGTTCTACGGACTCGACCTTGGCATTCCTAGAATACCGCGGATGGGTGTGAAACCATTACTGGTTTGTTTTCCTCACTGCATGGGCATCACGTCCCGCTGTAACGATCGCTGATGTCGTAGAACCTCCGTAAAATCAGTAATTTTATGGGGCTGAAGAATCCTCTCACCAAACTTCTCTCCACGAAGCCCTTCTGGCAGCGGAGGAATCAGGAATGCCTAAATCATCGCGCGCCAGATTCGTTGGTTTGACTATAAAGTAAAACAAGCGCCCGCCCCAACTGGATAATAAAGCACTTTGTAATTGCGCGGGGGGAAAAAAACGAAGCATTAGCTTTTCAGTTGAGACATAAAACATTGGGCAAATTCAACACTATAGTTAGTGTCGACATCGTCTTATGATTCGAAGGGCCAGGGCAAGACGTGAAAATGTGCAGTGTTTAGGTGTGAATTTAACGCCACCTGCTGTGCTTCCCCAATATCTGGCTCGTTATCATATTGGCCAAAATATTCAGACTAAATAACAACAATCAAATATTATCTAATATCAAAGTCATTATATGTACTTTAATGAGCTTACCTTTACAGCAAATACATCCTCTTTTCTCCTTGATGACTTTCATTGCCAGGGACGACATTGCATTGATTTCATATCTCACTGTCGTACGTTTGAATCTTGGATGGTATTTAAGTGCCGATTTTATAAGTACGTTTTAATTAACTTTCCAGAAATTTGTTCTCCCAACTGAATAGCTTACGGCCGAAATGAACGAGCAATGACATGCCCAGGAAATGTTGTCAGAAATTCGTATTCCCCTCTTCTCTACCATTTAAACTTTAAACCCAAGCTTTCGTATTTCCACGTATGCTATTCCTCTTAAAGTAGTATTCTCGAGTGTTGGTTCTATCTCCCTGCGTATTTTTAAAGTTAGTCACTATAAGCCTTGAGTGTGAACGTCAATACTCTACTTGTAGATCCCGTCACTCAGCTCCTTCAACTGATCCTCATCTGGAAGCACCATAAATGAGCTTGTGAAAGCCATGGAACTCGCAAATAATTCTCACTGTTGTTTTCTAGTATTTCCTTGTCAATTACTTCCTGTTCAAACTGACTTTAAAAATACATTTCATATATAATAATAAGCAACAAGCAATGATAATGACGTCGTCATCGTGCATACGTACGGACTAACAATGGACCTTCCTGTATCATGTGTACAGACCCGAGAATTTTGCGGGTTCATTTCTAGGCAAGTTGGAATTCACACACTTATACGTTCATGTTACTTTTGTAATTGGTCGACGTGTTATTTGGCACCTCTTGGAGATAAATGAGCCAATAACAAACATGCAATAAATCGTGCACCCAACCACCGCCATTTACTACCACAGCAATCAAACAATAAACAGTTGATATCTGTCTGAGAGTATATAAGACTGTGAAGTCTAGCCTACAGGTCATTGCAATATCGAATTTCTCGGGTCTAATCATGTGTAATCACTGCTGCAGATGTGAATGCATTTGCATGATCCTGGTGAGAACATAGGAAGTAAGGAGACGCAGCCTAGAAAAGGACGTGAAATATTTATATTGGTAGCCATTCATGGTTTTTTTTTTTTTTTTTTTTTTAAGTAATCGACCTAGAACGTGAATTCAAATCGTACTAGTAAGAAGTCAAATGTTTAGAATTATTAGTGAAAATGAGAGAAAAAGCACAAGAAGAATTTTATGCTGTAATAAGAAATAAATTTTTTTACTTAAGCTTGTATATTTTTTTATTTGAAAATGAATAAACATTTATATTTTTTAATTGCATTTTGTTTCATTTCTAAGTTTGCATGAAACCATTTGAAACAGTAAATGGAAATGTTTTGTGAAACTAATATAAGTTGTGTTTCGTGACGCAGTTTTGAAGATAGGAGTGATGTGATGTTTGAACGAAATAGCAGTCCTCCGCATAGGTAAAGCCTTGAAGATGTGACTTGGACTTTGAGGTCTCGGCGGTGCTTTGTAAGTGTTACAAGTCAACCTCTCTGACGTCTCCCTCCTCCTAGTCAGCGTTGATGTAACTCGGGCCTTCTGCACGGCCGGGATCAGTCTCTTTGCTTTTGCGCCGCTGTTTCTTTGAACAAGGGAAGCGAGGAGGAGGATAAGATATTGATAGGGGTGCAAGCCTGCAAGCCAGGCGTGAGGGATTCCGGGGAACTGGGGGAAAAATATATTCGAAAGTGAAAGAAGAAGGGGCAAAGAAAAAAGATTTGAAGAGGGTCGGACGGGGAAGGGGGGAAAGGGAGGAGAAATTTTTTGGAAAGTCGTCGACTGCGACGTTCTTCCTTTTGTGAGGAAAAATCAATTTTAATTTACAATTCCTTTTACAGCTTTGTGTCAACTGTAATCTACTCGTGAGAGTGTTCGCTTTGCCTTCCACCCTCTGTGTTCCTCGTCTATCTATCTCTTTCGCTCTCCGACTTCAGCTTACTTAGGGTAGAAAGATCTTCGGAACAAGAAGCTCTTATCACTTTACGATTTCGGGCTGGTAAGGCGATGAAAATAATTGCCACTTGAATATCCGTCCCTTGCTTGCGCAAACGGTTTCATTGATCTTACACAATTATTTCCTTGAAATTAATGCTTTTTGAACTAATTACGCTTTCCTCTCTCCTTCTGTTGCATGCCAACTTGCTGGGCGGAAGTTTCTCAACTCGGTGGCTTGCTCAGTTCCTGTAAGAGACGTGCTTCACTGGAATTTTACTTCTGTAATCTCGTACAGTGTAAATGCTGAGAAACAAAATGTTTCAAATATTGGTCCAAATCAATTGTTCCTTAACTAATGATAATGACGCTTTGGTCATAAAAGTAGAAAATTATCTCATTTGGTCGTATGTAGATAAATTTAATCAATTTTGCCATGTTTTCCCGGTTCCCTTGATTTTTTAAAGTTGTAACTTTCGTTCCCAGCAGAATAATTTAAATGTGTACACTAATCTTCAGATTCATTGACCGCATCGGTATCTATATATTAATCTCTAAATATAGTTAAATGGATTCGATTTCCTTGGTAAATGTCGGTGAAATATGATTTTCCGTAAAAATTGGTATTCATGTCAAAATTTAAATTAGTCGTTTAGGGGGTTTTACACCTTAATGTTCCGATGATATAGTTTATAGCTTCAGATGTAAAATTTCGTAGTGACAGAATGTATGTTTTTCATTTTTTACGCAAGTAAACTTTTAGGAATTACCGCACAAAAATAAGCAATTATGAAAATCCCGTAGCTCAGAACCGCTATTCGTCTCTCGGAATAATAAGAATTTCTGTGGAGATTGGATTCTAAATAGAGGTGTGTGCCCAAACACGACAGTCAAGAACACGCTTTAGAGTTTATAGTTCTTTAAAAATATAAAATATTAATACTTATGAACGACGTTTTTCGTTGTAGTGTAGTAGAATTAGAATATTACAGAATCTTGTATGTCCTAAAATTAAAAGCAAGATCGTGAAATTGCGAAGTACTAGAAATATAATGCAAATGCTGCTTTACAATTCCGAAGTCTAGCAAACTAGTGAAGAACCCGGCTATACATAAAACCGGTGCCATAAATATGACAGCATGTAAAACACCACGGCGTACGTTCACATCAGTTTTTCGCTACCCATCGATTGTCATATATGTAATTGACTTTCCCTATCCATACTCAGCCATAGTTTTGAATCAAGTCATGAAGATAGTCGCAGTCTTTGCAGGCGAAACGCGTAAAACCAGAAGAACTAGGAAATATTTAGTCTATGTTGATTATAAGGGATTTCCTGAATTCGCTTCGTACCATTCTCATCACCGATAATGTGGTTTATGGGCAGAATCTTTTATACGAAACTTATCTAACACTGTGCGTCTTATGTTACTTTACCACAAAGCAATGTGTCCGTCCCTGGATGTAGGAGTATAGTACCTTTGTGTGCGAATCACGCTGTAAGTGGGTTATTACACTTTTAATATTTGCGTCGGGTGTGGCTTTTTAAGATTTTGAAAGACAAATAAATGCCTTGACTTATACGAAAGGAAAGAAAAACACGTCACAGCATTATACAAAAGAACGAGCATACATCTATTCCTCGCCCGTTTCACGGTACAGCTGGTCGGAGCACATCTTCCTTCCTGTAACCCTGAAATTCGGCTATATGCAATCACGGTAAAGTGAGCACTTTTGAGGCTCTAGTTACTTTTTCCTTTCAGGTGTTTTTTTTATCCTTTAACCACCTTTTCAAATAAATATTGCCATGTAATCAATGAACACGTTGTGTATATACCACCGTGCTAAGAAGTTAACGCCCAAGGCTAAAATAAAATGATCATTATTGACTATTATTCCAAATGAGAGGGCTTTCAAAAATACTCACATTACCGTGAATAGCCTATAGTAAGGAAAACCAACATGTCCCGACGTATATAATACAATAGTAAAACTTTAACCAATCGTAGCCTGAGATTTCCGGCGCATTCGTGGTTTCGCTGTTTTCATCACTCTCCTTGCCCTACCCTGTGTTCTCAGTCGAGCATACATATACTAATCTAGCGAATGTTAACCACTGTAAACACGAACCCAAGTCATCCGACCTGAGTGTATGAGCCAAAATGGTAGTGCAGTAGTTAGATACTTATCTCCCATTAAGGCAAACTGGGTTCGATTACCGGCAAGGTCACGAGGAGATTCGTATGTAGGAAACACAAGGCGGACGTTGCCACAGGCACGTAGGTTATCTTGGAGCACCCCCATTTCCCCCGTCGTTATTAGTTTACGCTGCTGCTACGCCTTGACCTTACTTTACCTTCATTGGCGCTGAATACCTCGCTCTTAAGTACCTACCAAAACCTTTCAAATGGACCGAGTTTCTTCCTCACGTGTCCCCACCCTCGCAAGTCAAAACGAGGGACGCTCAAGAGAGGTCGTAGAACAGCCCGTGCTGCTCCTCCCTTTCCATTGACACTTGTGGGTTTTTCCGACTTAACTGACAGGGCCTATAATCGCCGAATTCCAAGATACGGTGTTTCGAACAGCTCGGCCAATGCACTCCCTGCAGTTTGTCACGAGGCCGGCAGATCTACGGTGTGATCTGTTTCCTAAGCGAACCAATCCGTCACGTGGTCTTCTCGCAGGGCAGTCAATCCATGACGCGGTCTCTTTCGTGAGCGAGCGAAGCCAATTCATGGTGTGGCATCTTACGGAGGCGCACCAACCCGTGCTGTGTCGGTGCTGTGGTATATTTCGCAGGCCAGCCAATCCATGGCGTGGTTTTCTTCTTCTTAAGCGAGCCAATCCATGGTGTGGTCTCTTTCATAGGTTGGCCAATCTGTGGTGTGGTCTCTTTCGTAGGTGAGCCAATCCTTGGTGTGACCTCTTTCATAGACGAGCCAATTAATGATTTGTCGGTGCTGTGGTATCTTTTGTAGGCAAGCCAATCCATGGTGTGATTTCTTCCGAAGGCGAGCCGATCAGTGCTATTGTCTCTTTCGTAAGCGAGCCAACTCACGGTGTGGTCTCTTTCATAGGCGGGCCAATCTGTGGTGTGGTCTCTTTCGTACGCGAGTCAATCAGTTGTGTAGTCTCCTTTGCAGGCCAGCTAATCCGTAGCTTGGTCTCATTCGCTTGTTGATCGTAACATACAGGTAAAGAGATGAGCTGGAGTGTGTTACGGTACACCACCAAGTGAGTACAGACATGTTTCGTGAAGTGGCCAGCATACCTGACTCGCATTTGGAAAGTGGAGGGTTCGGTCCCAACGAAATTTAGAGAATGGATTTCCCCAAGGTATTTTCCATTCGCGTTCCAGGCAAATGCTTATACAGTTTCTTAATTTCGACGTTTACAAGTTCTCACCCATTAGGTTAACTATCCTAGTTAACCACTGTGTATAAAAGTATATAACGGTTATAATAGTTTGAATTTAACATCTCTTCAAGTAATATCAGCCTTGTCACAAAATGATCCTCGCTAATTGCCAACATTTCTCATTCTGGTTAAAACGTGCTCCAAATACTTTTCACTCCTAAATAACAAAATTTGATTAAATTTTGCCGTATCTATACAGAATTTATTACGAAGTATACCATGAGTCACGATTGTGCCATGCCATAAATGTCAGTACTCAGCGTCCAAACTCTTTAAAAACATTAATCGGGAAAGATAGAATGTACGACCACTCGTAGTAACTATTTTCTACTGGGAAAGAACCACATGGAAAAAAGCATGACAGCTTAGTGTGCTTTCAAGATACACAAAGCGATTTCAAGTATAGATAGTCCCAAGTTTCCGTGATGTCAAAATTATTTCAATAGGTTTATTCATAATGAGGCCAGTACATCAGAAATTCCACACAGTTTTAATACAGCTTTTAAAATTTGTTCTTCCTTTTCTCTTGGGAATAGTTCCAACATTTCTTGTCCGCTGTAAATATTTTTGTGCGGATTTACCCCTTTATGCTGTGTTCTTGTCAACACGAAATAGTACTGTATTTTACTGATCAGTAAAGTGTTTTTTTATTTATCATAAACACAGTTCTTATTTTGTGTGTAACACACAAAATCAGAAGAGAAAACATTTCCATCTTATTTTCAGAAATCACGCTCTACTCACCGACTGTGTTTTTGTTAGAATGGTTACATCATCACATGAAATGAGAAGGGAACGACGGGCTGCACAATCTCGTCCTTATAAAAACAAAAAAAAAATCGTGAAAAAGAGGACTGGACTTGTCACTACTTGTGTAATGAATATGTAAGTATCTAAATATAAACGTAGAGAAAAATTAGCACTGGATATTTTTATTCTGTTTTTACTGATTTCATCAACAATCTTTCGCTGCTATTTACCAAGTATAATTCTAGTTAATTTTGTTTCTTCATTGCCTAACTTTCGTTTATAGTTGTATTCATGAAACAAGAGGTTGATGCATTTTTTTTTAAATAAGTAAGTTTTATTTGTAACTCCTGCATGCTGAAAAAAAAAAAACCTTACATTTTAAATATACGTTAACCCAAAATTCTATTGTGACAAAAGTAAGTTTTATCCCCGTAATAGAATTACCTGGATTAGGGAATAATAAACTTGTTGTCATGCTCGTCACAATACAAGCACAGCTAGAGAAGAAGTAGCATATTATCTTTCTGAGAGAACCACTTGCGATATCAGTTTAGAGGATTCGTCGCTAGTAGAGAAGTTTCTACGCTTGCTTGAAAGAGGGCCGTGAACATAAGGATTCCTCTCTGTATACGTCAAACTAAAGGTCACCACCAGGGCCATTGACAGCCCATAAGGACCTGGGCCCCCTTTCCTTCTTTAATGGTCAACTTTTCGAACACCTTGTACTACTTAACAAAAAAGGCTTCTCAAAACCCGTGCTCTGTTAAGTATTACTTTATATCGTTATAATACGTGCGTTTCATAGAGTATTCGCGGTTTCTTCACACGTTTGGAATAAACCTTTGAAAAATCATCCCATATATGTGATTGGTGGTTTCCTAAAAATTGCATATATTACAAACGTTTTATACTTATGTTAACGTAAAAGTAACTTGTTTTCGATTGAATTAAGATTTTAATCATATTCTATTTATAAATCATAATATCGCATTTGTAACCATTATGAATAAAAACAGTGGAAAAACATGCGTGTTGGTAAAGCCTAGTAAATTAGTTATCATGCAAAATATTATTACTGTGAGTGCGCACTAATGCAGTGCGTTGTACCTAAGGTCTAAATTTCTAAGCTTTGTTTGCATGAAGCGGAGGAATATCCTGGAAGTATAACTTTAGCATAGCTTCAGAAAAATGTGAAGTAAATGTTAATGGAATGTAACAAAGATCTTAAGAAAAGTATCCCATTACTCTCCATCCAATTATGCACAATAGTTTTTTTTTAAGAAGACAACGAAAATTGAACATGCTAACTTTTACAACACATATTTTAAATTGAAAATCGCTAGGAAAGAACTTTAAATAAAATCTCGAAGCTCAGCTGAGTTGCGGAGATCCCCCCCCCCCCAACCCCCCCCCCCCCTGTTCAATACTATCAAACTACCATTACTTTTTCAGTGGGCCAGGTCATCAGTACTAGATTAGCTGTCGACGTGTCTCGCCCCTTCCCCCCTGAAAATCATATTGTCCCTTCTACATTGGAGACACCTTCTACAACTCGCCCAGCTAGTTATACAAAGCATTTGTAATAGTAGTATGTCTCAGAAATGTCAGCATCAACAATGGAACATAAAGCGATTAAACTCTTTATACAGAACGCAAATATGCTTCTAAAGAACAAAATTCAAGAAATATCAAACTCGAACTTGTCAAAACAATGTCGAATATATCCGAAGAATGTTTAGTTATATTCAAAATGAAACAAATTTTTAAAGATAAAAATTGCAAAGGTCTTTTTACTAAAGGCGTTAATTGGATTATATTCTTTTGAATGATGTATAAAAATATTAGTTTAATGAAACATTATATCACACCAACGCGCGAATCGGGAAAGAGCGAAGTGCACAGTTTCAGCAGCTGTGATCAAACAAATGAGGATGATACTTGCACTGCTCACAGAATAACTACAGAGTTGCGGCTTGAGATACATCATACATATGTGGGACGTGTGGGAGGACTGCTCTAACATCATAATGGAATTATGTGGGATGGATTGTATGGCCCCATCAATAATTCACACCCAGCACCGTCAGACTAGCTAAATGCCTTTGAGTGAAAGTATGTGAACGATGCCAAGTCGGTAAAGTGACCATAAAACCCCCCTGAACAAGAGAAAGGTTTCCTTCTCCGCTTTGGATCCTTAGATGTAGAGTACGCTCCGCCGAGAAGAGGTGTTCTTAAAAAAAAAAAAAAAAAAAAAAATTACCCGTGAGTAACTTCGCATCAGGGCTCGACACGAACAGCGGGTCGGACTGTTGAACTTTTATCGAACTATTTCAGTGACACGTCAAAGGTGCTTGCAGGTCAAATACTTATTGAGTGTCAGACGAGTAGTAGGGGCGTGCCGATCCTAAATCAGAGGGAATGTCACCTTTATTGATATCAAAGGGTTAAATTGATTGAAATGGTTAAATGTATTGAAAGGGTTGAATGTATTGAAAGGGTTAATTTTTATTCAAATCAAATGCAATTAAAAATTTTAATCGATTTTAATTCGATAAAGAAATTTTAATTCGATTTTTTGTGGTTCGTGCAAGAGCGTACTCAACGGTCAAATTTATTAGTTTCTTTCTTTTTGTAGGTTGGGGAGCAGCTCTGGTACGTCCTCGCCCTTGGAGCTCTGGCTCTCGACTGAGGTGTGACATGTTGGGGACAGGGTGTGTGTATATACATATGGTGAGTTTGGTGCAAGAGTGGTATAAGTGTAAATTTAGTTAGTGATATTGCTTGTAGATGGTGATGGGAGATATGCGATTTTTTGGTAATAGGAATTAAACAGAAAGAGAAAACATAAAGTACAGTTAACACACGAGAGAAATTTCGGAGTGCTTAAACGAAATGTATTTCAAACGAGTTCTACGTGTGAATAAATAACACAAGAGAAAATTTGGCTACGTGAATAACCTGGTATCGACAAGCCCTAAATGATCACAATTACATGAGTCTCTAGGTGTCCTAAAGAAAATTAACCATCTACAGCAGAGCAAAAACTCCCCTATAAATTAAAAAGCTAATACACAATAACAAGGCATTTTAAAAATTACACTACTTGACACCTCTCGCACAGGCCTGCCTTGACATGATTTAAAACACGTCTGTCTGCCTGTGAGACTGGTGAGGAACTTTTGAAATGTAATCCACGTGTTAAAATAAATTTATTTATTAACACATGTCAAGAATAAAATGTTTAATATATGTCCATTTGCTCGGGAGGTTGCTGCAGCACTGAGTTGGATATAGCACTTACATCAACTTATAAGCTGAACGAGGCTTTGAGAGCAAGCATAACTTGCTTCGGCGTACATTTGATTATAGACTGAGGTGAAAAACTCGGAAATGAACGAAAATACAAAATGAATGTTTCCAAAAAAATTAACAGCTAATGAACACAAGTATATGACAATCACTAAACGAATTATGGGACCCAGCTATCCTGTTTTTTTAAATAAATAAAATCCCCAGCACCATGATCTCCTCCAAAACACATCCGTCCACCTGGGAGACTGGGGAATGAATAACTGGAGTGTATGACATGTGCTGTCTTATAAGATGTTATATACGTGAAGTGCGTCCAATAGGCAACTGAGTTGAAATGATGGCAAAAACTATAAATACGACTGACCAAACAAATTACAGACATCGAAAAGAGAATTTTTTTTTAAAACTTACCTGGATTTGTAACGAAAGTTTCACTATTGTAAGAACAAGAATGCACTTTTAACACACATTTTCCGTCAAAGCACAAGAAGACTCGGAAGGCTTAATTCCGCAACACTTTATAGAAACATACTATACTTAATTTTTAATTCACGAACTTCTTCTAATAAATTTATTTAAAAAAACAGACATGCTAGAAATTTTTCCGTTAGTGTGTGAAATTCACGGCACTAGTTAGTGAAACAATAATTGAAAATGCTACCAGGTTTCATCGATTGAGCATAGAAACTTACTTGAGACGATAGACAGACTATATTGGCTTATCACACAAAACTGTATTTTTCCAGATAAATTAAAAACTTACACAATTTTTTTAATATTAAAACTCTTATATAATATTGTTTAACGAGAATCGCGGCTAGTACTCAGGCTTATGTATGATATGTCTACACTCTCCGAAGCCTGCTGGCCACCGCGCCCGGTGAATAGATGCTTCAGATGAGGGATCAGTAGTGTGTCTATCCTGGACAAGTATTTACGAAGAACTAACATGGTGCCAGACAGGTAGAATTGTTCGCATTGCTGCTGCCTGCAAGCACCTCTCCCCCGCCCTTAGACCAGACCGCATGTTTGTGCGAAAGGCAGTTTCTATCGAAGGCCACACACCCTCGCTATCGATCCAAAGTCGTGCTTCGCAAAATCTGCCCATGGCTCCTTCAAGGTCAAAACGCCTTTTCGGAGGACTGTCCTGTCCATGGAGGGTGCTCCACAACCCCCGCTATTGATCCAAGGCCAAGAAGCCCCACCCTCCTTCCTTCACCACCAGCCCAGATTGCATCTTCGGGGACTCTGCACCTGCCAGACACCCCTTAAGATGCCAAGTTGGACTCTTCCAAAGTGTTTATTTGTTTGCAAAACTATGCTATACCCATGAATTGTGGACTCTTCCAAAAATCTGCCCTGTCTGGTTCTGTGAGAGAAGTACTTTTCCCCCCGCCCGCCCCTTCCTAAGACTCGTCATACCTGGAGCTGGTCAGCAACCTTCAAACCTTTCTGCCAGGGATGTTGGAAAAATTCTTGTATTTCGAGTCTCACCCATATAAACATTTGTTGCAAAGGAATATATTTTAACAATTACCACTGTTCAATTATTGCACATAATTTGTGAGAAAATGTCCAAATACTACCTAATGATGGACTAGGCAATCAATTTGAATGAAACAGTCCACACACTTCGTCGAAGAAAACCATGAAATCAATACTAAGTTATGTAAACGTCTTAACACAAAAGCAGTTTATCGATCCGAAATAATGTTAACAAAAAATCCATCGAAAACATATTGCAGAGAAAGTTTAAAAAAAAATATTCTCATAGCAAACACACATAGACTAGCTTCGGAAATACACATTTACGAATCCTGTCCGAATAACGCGTGGATTATTAAAAAAATAATTGACGTGCACAAACTTCAAAATAACGAAAAAGATTTCTACACTATAAGCAATCGAAATAAAATCTTAGCAACTTCTGTACTTAACAACCACAGAGAAACGGAATTCAAATGTTAATCATCAATTATTAAAAAAGAATTTTTTTACTATCACTATTCTAACTCATATATTTCGAATAATATTGCTACAAAGACTGTGAGCAGATATCTCGAGCAAGGTGTGAAATCCGAGCAGGTAGAGGAAGATAGCACCTAGCAATCGTTGCGGGTTGTCGTCGCAGCCAGGCGCAGCACATGGTAGGTGCGAATGTGTAAACAGGATGGGTGACCGCTATAGGCTAGTGCGAATTTGCTTGTATTTTCTATCCTGTAACAGAGGGTTAGCCAATGAGGGACAACCACGCCCCTTTTTCAAGGGAATGCACCACCCTGCCGAACTGTCTTCAAGCAGTGAGCCTGTCTTGCTCGGGACAAGGGCTGCTACTAGCAATGCTTTAGTTTTATACATGTCCTGAACACTCTGTAGGAATCCTACAGGCTTCGCACAAAGTGTCAAATACATTTTCTTTCTGAATAAACACTAAATTAACTGATTTACACAATAAAGGTCACATATAGAGTAAATTCCATTTCTATGTGTTTATAATATCTTGTGAAAATCGTCAGTGTTTGTTAATACCCTTCAACGGCATTTTACATTTATCTTTAAATTTTGTATACTATGAGTAAATTACTTATTTTGTCATGTTTTCTATTAAGACACAAAATCGTTTAATCATTGCGAATCTCTGTAGTCTTTACTGTGTTAAATATATTAACAATTTCGCTATTTTTAGGTGATATTCACCCAAACTGATTTCACAGCGAGACAGTATTGATTGATGTTATGGAAAGTGCTCAAAGTGATTCGCCAATTGTTGTGAACAAACACACACTTGCTAAACCAACTGAAAGAAAATGTTTGTATTCGGTTCACATCCAAATATTTCTGCTCACTTAAAACATATAAATTAACCAGGTGACTTTGGTTTAGTTATGTTGATATGTGTTTTTCAAGATATGTCTGAGAAAAGGTAACACCCACGAATAAATTAGTGTTCTTCCCACAAACATACTGCAAAGCTACGACCCCTGGGGCATAAAGTAATAAAAAATATATTTTTTTTGTGAAAACATTGACTCACCCTTTCTTTAATATGTATGATTATAAACTTCCAGATCTACAGTTTTGAGATAAATGAAACACACGTTCACTTTGAAATACACTTATAATATATCCCATTTTCCCAACAAACACAATATTTATATACAAAAATCACATTCTTCTTAGAAATATTTACTGATATACAGAAAAACCACTAAATCTACTTTTCTGGGAATGAGGTTGGTAACATTTGGTTGATGTTGCAGGAAGACGAACTCGTTACTCTCAAATCTGTGAGAAGTTGTTATTCACAGTGGATTCTAGATGAGGTGTTGATTCGCTGGCTGTTAGAATTTCAGATTAAAAGTTTTTAAGACACTATCTGTTAGTTTATTCGTTCGCTCTTGATACAGTTGACAGTTTAATTTTCTTGTAGATGCTGTTATGCCATTTAACTACCTCATTGGTAGTATTGCATATAGCAGATCTGAATTTACTATGGTATTGAGTGTAATATTTTGGAAAAAAATTTAGACAAAAATTCCATAATATCACACAGAGATACACCACCCAACTGAATGAAGCACTGAAATACAAGAAGTGTAAAGTTTGCAGAGGAAATTTGACATACGCATTATACTAACATGAGGCAAGGCTCGCAGTTCAGAGGCTCTACACACATTATGGGTTTCATGGAATAGGAAATTTACGGATTTCCAATTGTATTAAAACTTTATAGCAAACATACTTATCTGTGCATTGGAGCAAGTGAAGAGATTTGAGCAGCTCTCGAAAACGGGGGTCTTGAGAGCTGATGTCTGTAAATCGAGGCAAGTAATGAAGGAACATCATATTACAAGCCTTCTTATAGCTAATAAACTTGGATTACTTAGTGTATTCACCACCAATGATGAAAGGCCAGTATTGAGAGATAAGTACATCAATTTTTGGTATCAGTTGTAAAGTCCACCTGCTTTCAAAAGTACTAAATTCTTCAAGTCTGGTTGTTAAGTAAGACACTATTTATTGTCATAAAGTTCACCAACATTTGATGAGTGTGGACAGGGAGGAATTATATTGAAAATAGAATGTATCCGTAATGCCTTCCTCTCCCGTGAGGTATTTCTTGAACTTGAGCTGTCTGCCAAGTTAACAGAGGAGCTGTCTGTAGAGCTAACCGAGGAGCTGTATGTTGAGCTAACTGAGGAGCTGATTTAGGATATGGGGCTAAGAATCAGTCTTGCAAGTTTTAAAATCTCTCATAAAATTATTACTATGAGAAAACTGTCTCTGGCATAAATCACACTGGAACTGCTTTCTTGAATTTTTCCTTCCACATCTTGTTCTTTCATGTCGCTGTAAGTTCCACAGAACTGTAGATTCTTTACCACAGAAGCAACACAGCTAATACATCATTACTTCCAAACTATTCCAAGACTAGAGTGAAACTGCAAGGTGTATACCTTTTATAAGTAGTTATAGGCAGTTCTAGGAAGCAATTCAATTACATTATTCACTTTAAACATAATATGTCTGAATTATATAACATTTACAGAGTTTTTGTATTAAACCACTTTAAATATTTCTGAAGTTTTATTTAATTAATATCCCACACACAAACCTTTATGTGCAGACACATTTAGATTTGATTGTCAAATTCAATCACACAAAGTTTAATTAACATTAGATAGTCAGAATATCGGAATATTACAATTAATAAATTCATAGTCAGTAAAGCAGAAAAAAAATAGTTTCAAACAATTTATTTTGTTACATTTTTCTTACATTTGCTTATGAAATAAACTTCCTCGTCACTGTGTGTTTACAAAAACATATTTTTACATAGTTTATGTTCCATTATTTACTTGGCAATGTGTACTTACAGTATTTTCATCTGTTTGATTGTAATCATTTTTTTGGTGTATTCAGGTGCATGTACATTCTGGTAAATCAGGAAAAGTTTTATAAAAGAGTGAATACATTTCTTCGTTTCTCGTTGGTAGAATTGTATTCGGACATATATAGTACACAGGACATTTTTTCAGATCTGGATAAGATATTAAATAATTATATGTTTCACCCTCTAAGGGACATTGGATATTTTTGAAATGAAACAACCAATTGCATATCTCTACAAAATGATGTATTATTCCATTAGACAAACAAGAGTAATTCCCACTTGAGTTTCCAGGGGTGACAGAGAATTAAATACTATTTGGTTGGAAGAAAGATATGTTTACAGTAGGAACACCATGAATATACTCAAACTATTTATTTCCTAAACAACTTCTAAATGGTTTACTCCAACATGCAAATTACTACCTAATATTCAATTTACACTTCGATTTCTTTACTCAAGAGCATGTGACTTCGTTCTTGTCTTGTTGATCAATTTTAATGAAATATTGGATTACACAAACCAAGTACTTTTTATACTAAATTTCACATATTAGTTCTCTGATCCCAAAGAAAGCCAATCCAGTCTATAATATCCACAGGTGATTCAGGAGGAGAATAATCATAATCTGTTTCCCCCAGTCAAATGTCATTGCCCAAGTTAGCATTAATATTGAGTTTTCCTCTGCAGAGAAGAATGTTGAATTAGATATGTGTTTTACATAAGTGTTTGAGTTTTAGGTAATTGTATTCTTTTTCAATACCTGTTACTTTCCTGTTATACACACTTATTAAGTTTTTTTGCACGAGTCCACCTATGTATATTTCCCAATTATTTGGGTAATGTTTGCAAATATCTTCAATATTCTCATACTCCATAATCCACTCTCCCATTTTAAACCGTGGTGATGGCTAACAACCTATCTATTAGTTTACTTGTATATTGTAGCATTGGAAATGTCTGCAAAGCCCACAATCTTAATGCAATATCTAGAATCTTCCCTTTTTCGATATATTTTAAAAACTTTACACATTCATGAATGTTAATTTCTATATGTGGCATCATCCATTCCACAGTGTGTAATTCAAATGTTATACTGTCCTCGTCATTAGCTGTATCATATATGGTGTTAAAATATTTATTATGAAATAGAAAACTAATTCTGGTTTAGCATTTAATATTACATGTTTATAGTCCTCAGCAAAGCCCAAAACCTTACTTAATTGTATAACAACTTTGTATTTTCTAACTGGGTTTATTTGTAGTGTAAAATTATTAGCATTGCTTCACCGAGCCATAACCACTGTATAAATATTGTTTGCAGTTCCCAACAGATAGTTCTTAATCACGGAATTAATTCCAACATCTCGTGTTTGGTCTATTCCAACACGATTGAGCAGATTTGCAATTATATATATATATATATATTAAATTAAGCATTCGGTTTCTCATTATTCCTGTAGTAACTGGATTAGTTGCATTGGCTGTATTTTTTATTGTTCCTCTAAATATTAAACTTCATTTCGATGGTAATGTGTAAATATCCTGATTTGTATAGCAATCCTTATTTCTGATGGAAATGTATACAGACCTTTTCGGAATGGTACATACATGTATATTTCCATATTGGTGATTTCATCTTCATAACTGATTTTGTATTCAACATTAAGTATGTCTTCCATTTCTATTAACCATATATCTTAATTCCTTTAGAAACAATTTTGTTGCTCGTATTAACTTTATAGGTAACTTATTTGAAGTGAATGTTTTATGTGTGCGTTTATGTCCTTTTATACTTCCTTTCTTGAAATACGTTCCTTAGTGAGATACTTCTTAAAAGAACAGCCTACTTTACATCTGTATTGGGTGTTATACACTATATCCATTTTTATTGGAATGCACACAAAATGCAACTGTTTATATAGCTTTTTCAGATATAAACAGATTGTAATTTCTTTGTTTCTAAAATTAATCATTTTACCATATTGATCGACAATTGGAACAACAATTTCATCACCACAATTAACTATTACTGGCAAATATGTCAATGTATTCAGTTTTACAAATATTTTATATGCTGGAGCCACAGCACACATGAATTCATCTAGTGTATTTGTCAGTTTCCCATTCAAATATGAACCACCTACAATATTAACATTTATATGACATACATTTAGCAACAATATATTAACCTGTTTTGACAATTTGCGCAGTTGATTAACTGGATATACTCTCCATTCGTAACCTAACATATTTGCAATTGAATTGTCTTCCGAGAAATCGATATCAACATTACTATACATTGCACTAGTTAACATATTTGGATTCCCACATAATTATAAATGTACATTTTCAAGTAATGCAGCTTTAATGAATTTTTCTAAGTCATCCAACTCATAAGAATCGACGGGTATCACAATCTTGTAGGTTTGTTCACCAATGTTAACCATAAATGATTGGTTATGCATATTAATGTTTATGATACTGTTGTACGTTACAAATTAAATTAGAGTTATTTGCCATTCCCATCTCACTCCAACACAGGGAAATATACTGCACACAATTGCAATGAATTTCCACTTAATATCAACATAATTGACATATTACTATTTTTTTACAATTTCACTTGCTTATATATCCTATTTATTGTCAAAAAACATAAACACAAATGACCACAATTGATTGTATTTGGTAATTGTTCCATTATGTAATTGTATCTTAATTCCGTGTTTTTTAAAATAATAGTGTTTTTTAATACAACGTAAATAACCTAAACTGTTTTTAATTATTGCAACCCAATATGCTCCTTCGTTTTGTTTCAAATCTAAATTAACAATCACACATTCACGAAGATTGGGTTCCTTTGTAAATCGTCTCTTGTATAAATACCTCAGAAAAATGGAATATCCAGTTTTTTACAAATACCTTAATATTTTTGTTTGTTGATGCACGTTTTGGAAGACTATTTAAGACTTTATGAATTTTTTTTTCCACATTTCGAGTTTTTTCATCCTTGACAACTTTATAGGGTTACAAATACATTTATTTACCTTTTAACTTAACTGCTCTACTATTTGCCGAAATTCCTCTAAGGATTGATCCAAGTTGTGTTAATGCTGGAAATAGCAATTGAATGAGTCCTTCTTTCTTTGTTTTTCATTTGGTTTTACATTTTAAATCCATGACTTTGTCAATGACACAGGCTGCCTAGCTTTTCACCTGTCGATGTTGATGGATTTTTCCTTATATTTGCAGCTTTATTGGCTAGAATTGAATTCGCTATATGTCCTTCTTTCATTTTGTTTATTCAATTATAAACTATAACATGTTCTTTACAAGCACTATCCAGAGAGTTTACTCCTTGACTGTTCCACGCCAGCCATATTGCAAGTTTAGTACCTGGTCTGCAATAGTTGTATTTTGGTAAATTCAATTCAAATGGTAATTCATTACTCAATGTATTCAACACAGCACTTCCTTTTTTGATATGTTTAGTACAAACCATTAAACCTATATATAGACTTGTATTTAAAGTTTTTAAATTAGTACATTATGTTAGTTTTCATTAGAATATTACATTTGAATGTTACATTAGTACATTATGTTAGTATGTTATGTTATATTTCATTATCATTTATTACATTATGTTTCATTATATTATTATATGTTACATTGCGATTTGTTACATTACATTAGAATGTGTTATATTGTGTATTTGTGTAAAATGAAGTTTATAAAACAAAATGTACATCTGCCAGTAATTATAAATATGATATAAAATGTAATTTAACAGAAAGATGGCATTCTTTTACCATCAGATATACTATGTATAATAAGCTGTCCTTCATGTGGAAAAACTTGAGTTATTATGTCGCTGTTGAAACATCCAAATGGACTGAAATAAGAAAACGTACATATGTTTTCTAAAACAACACAACAAGAAAAATTACAATGATTAGCTACAATTTTGCCATTAATTGAAGGAATGCGATATTTCCCTTTTACAAATAAAGAAGATATTGTGCCTACGAATGAAGCATTACCCAATTCCGTATTTATTTTTGACGATATTTGGTGTGAACTGCAGGGTGAAATACAGCAATATTTTGGTTTGGTCGACATTCAAACGTTGATTGTTTTTATCTATCACAAAGTTATGCATGTATTCCAAAACATAATTTTCGTGATAATGCAAATATGAAAATTGAGTTTCAAATGGACAATATAAATGTGCAACATATTTACAATGATAATGTTTTAGGCGAGATGACCTTTACAAAGTTTAAAGGTATGTGTTTTTATTGTTGGAAAGACAACTACAGTTCTTTGGTGACTATAAAAACACTTCCTCTTTATGAAGGCAGATATAGGTCTGGTTTTGACAGTTTTTTTAATTCCAGGCGAAGAACAATGAGGAATTTAAAGTTTGGACCTAGCTGTAAAAAAAGTACCCATTACAATAGCTGCTTAACCAAAAATCGCGATTGGAATTGTTACATAAAATGGGTATGGCTGTGAATGATAGCGATGCAGTAAATAAATGTTATGTGGAAGACTTAAACACTATTATGCTAAGTGTATTTAAATTGCAATCAATTGTTGCTCAAGAGAAATTAATAAAGTTAGTGGATTTGAATGATAATATTTATAAAAACATGAGTGTAATTGCAGACATTTTAACAAGTATTAGTAATGATTTGTAGAGTAATGAATTTAGAATAGAAGAACGTTTAAATTGATTTAGTAAAGACTTTAATGTTATGACAAACATAGTTTTTACAACATAACTTATGCAAATGCAAGAAAATTAAGAGTTCTGATTGATGAAGTATTACAAAACAACTTGAAACATGTATGGAACAAATAATGCAATATATAAGCGATAAATTCATTAGTAAGTAATACGATTTAGTAATGAAAATAGATCTTAGAAAACAAAATAATGATTTAGAAACACAAATAAATTATTTTATTAAAGATTGAAGAGTTAATACTATAGGTAAATTAAATGTTGTTTTAAGTTAAAAATTGAAAAAGTCCAAGCAAGTCGACCTACTGCAACAGTTAAAAAACCAGTGATTTAATTAATATATAAATAGATTGAATTTAAAGTAATGTAATCTAAACATGCCTGCTTCTATTTGAGAATTACATAACGTTATATCTGCTGTGAAGGAAATATATTAACAAGCCAAAAGAGCTCCTGTGGTTGGTATGTTTTAAACAAAGATATATTTTATCCTATTACAATTAGAATGGATACATTGCATTCTGTGTTTTAAAAAAAACCTAAAGCGACAGCTTTGGAAATTTAATCGGAAGAAAAACTTCAACAAAGAAAAACAAAAAGCAACTCCTTTCTCAATTAACACATAGCTATTATCTATAAAACATAATTTTCCTATGCATGATACTATTGATGTTTATCGACATGAAAACATCTAGTTCCTTGGAGAATCAGTAATAACATTTTTGTCTTACAATAAAATTAAAATTGGTGATTACATAACTGATGTGAGTTAAGGATTGTTTGAATAATTGTTTAAAAACTTTCCAAATAGATATTCCGACACCAATTTGCTGAAATATAAAGAACTTGTTTGTTGTATGAATGTGAATATTCGTTCAGGAAATGAAAATCACCCGAAACTACATTTAATAGGAGATATAGTCGGAAGTAGAATATATAAAGATGAAATTGATAACTGGTTTTCACCTGTATATTGGAACAAAACCAATGAATTGGTTGATAGATTAAAACTTCCCATAGCTCCGAGATACTTTAGTAATAATTCACATACAAACGAAATTGTTTCTATTATTGAAGAGCTGAAAGAAGATGGTTATATTACCAATGAATTTTAGCAATATTTCAGAAGGATAAGATATCCCAGAAGAAGAGATATTGCTATGGGGCAATTACCTTTTTCAAGCCAATTTGTCTGAAATGGCAATGTTTTCCAAATACAATAAAGGGTACAAGATTATTTTAGCCATAATATAGGTTTATTCGAAATATGGTTGGGGTATACCTTTGAAAACTAAAACTGGGAAACAGGTTACCAATGCAATGAAGGCCATTTTTAAAGTGTGAAAGAAAATTGGCTCCAAACCGACAGAGGTTCCGAATATTTTTCTGTGCTGTTCCGGAAACTAATGACAGATTATGGTATTAATCACTACTCAACATAAACGGAACTTAAAGCCAGTGTTGTGGAATGATACAATAAATGTATTAAGCAGTTAATATAAAAACATTTCACCAAAAAAGGGACTTACAAATGGGTTGACGTTTTGCCTGAAATAGTTAAACTTTATAAATCCAGATATCATAGAACTATGAAGATGGTGCTCAAAGAAGTAATGGATAATGGTTTAATGAAAACTGTTTATATTAATGTTAAAGTAATCGAAGAGAGAAAACAAATTTCGAAGTTGGCCAATATACAGGTATCTCGAAGAAGAAAGGAATTTTTTAGAAAAAATTTCAGTTAATTGGTTTTATGAAATATTTGAAATTATTTCAATTAGGCAAACACATACCAGAGAGTATTACCTAGAAAATTATTATGGACAGCCTATAAAAGGTGTTTTTTATGAACATGAACAGAAAAGTTAGTTCTCCAAATGAATATTTAATTTATAAAATCATTAAAAAGAAAAAAGATCTGTCCTTGGTTCGATGGAGGGGTTTCTCAGAAGCACACAACTCCTGGGTTAAGAATAAAGATATTTAAATATTGTAATACCATTTTTTTAATTATGGTAGTAATTAAAAGATTTTTAATCATATTTTTATCTAATTTTATTTAATAATCTTTTGGATAGGTAATGGATGTAATATTTATTTTTAAATAAATACACTCTTTTATTGGATTATCGTTGTATTGGATTAGTATTTAAGCGATAATCTGCTGCATTAATTTGTAAGGTAATATGTTGCATGTCATAGCTCTTAATTGTGATGCAATTCACATTTAGGTGACAATCCATTACATGTTACAAGTAATTCGATTGGTAACTGTGGTAGATTCGTATTTGTAAGACAGTCTGGGTGGGTTGTTGTCTGTTTGATTTTTAATTCATTTGGTATTTGTGACTGATTGGTTTAATTGGAAATTTGCATTTAGTTGTTAATTTGTTGTGTTTAATATGTAATTCAATTCGTTGTGTTAGGTATTAAATATTTGTGTTTGATTTGTAATTCAAGTTCGTATTTGTGCCTTGTGTTCTTTGATTGCTTTTAATATTGCATTTCTTGGAATTGGGATAAAAATTCGTGGAATTTTACAGATTTAAAGACATTTTGGACATGACTCCATTTTAATGTTATTTGAATGTATTTGAAACATCATATATTTCTTGGAACTGGGATAATGTTCCCTAGAATTGTTCAGTTTAATTTAATTCAGCACGTGAGTGTTTTTAGTTATTATAATTAATACAGCATGTTACTCCCGCACTAAAATGTTTATATGGATATCTTTATTAAAAGTTTTAACAGTGTAAAACTCTTAAGTTTTTTTAATGGTGTAAAATTCTTTAGCTTTTTGAATGATGTACACAAGTTATATCCTCTATGGTCTACCCTAGAAAGTATTTTTGTTGGTGTAGAATGCTTAAATTTTTAACGGTGTTATATTCTTTAATATTTTTAAAAGTGTACACAAGTTTTATTTTGACAATATATACTAGTTTTGACGGTGTCGAGTAATTCACAATATTTTTAGAAAGTGCAATAAGTTGGAAAGTTGTTGCTATTCAAAACTGGCCTTAAATTCCAATGCAATATTGTGAGATTAAATTTCAATAATGTCAACAAAGTCTGCTTGCCCCTAAATGCAAAAAGTTGTGAAAGATAGGCAAGGTAGGTAAGGTCATGGGCTATGGTGAAATGTATAGTGGCTAGAGCTCTGTGACGGGAATTCACACCTCAGAGAGAAGTTGTCGGCAAGGCAGGGTGGAGGGGAAGTAACTACTCTCCCTCCTACTGGAGCGCATGTGCGCAGGCGACTGTAGGGTCAGCGCAATGAGCGCTAGCAGGGGAATTGGTAGGGGGTTGTCAGGCAGATGGAAGTGGTGGGGAAAGGAGAACAGGTTTTGATAGTGACACGTGCTGCAGACGACAGGAGTTTACTCAAACATTTTTCATTCTCTCGCCCGCCTCGTACACAAATCCTGCCTAATGCATTGTCTGAATCTTCGTCGCTATCATAGATTGCTCCGACTCCACATGCATCATCCTCATCAGCTCTTGATACCTGCCCTTCACCCGCTCCCCGCACTCAGTTCTCGGCTGTATGCTGCCTGGGTTTGTCCACGAACCTTCAGAAATCTTCATCCACCGTATCTTGTATAAAAACACATCGTGCTGGTGTTTAAACACATAAATATTTGTTTACAATAAATTTGGAACTATTAAACTTCAACTAGTTGATATAATATTTTCCTATGTGATAGTGCAGTTGAAATTCTAGACTTGGAAACTTACAGAGAAATCTACATGTAAAATATTGAAAATGGAATACGATTGTTTTCTCTGCTATACGAATCAATACTTAAAAACAGATTGAAAGTGAAAAACATTTACGTGCATATTGCTTAAATCGAATGATTCGTGTTTGAAAATGACCGGTGTTGTAAGTTTAAATTGTGTATTCCATAAATCGAAAGATGTGTGGTTATCATTACTTTAAAAATTTTAATTAGTCCAATATGTCTTATAGTTAGTTATAAATACCTGGAAAAATGGATAAAGATTGCTGGATTAAAATATAAAGTTTTTGTTGGAATGTTAAATCTGGGGATTATCTTGTGGAGATTACAATATCGGGTAATATTTACCTTCAGTGATATAAATTTCATTGGTGGGAATTGAGAAACTTTATTTTGCTAATTTTGGGAGAAACAGTTTTTCTCGTCAGTTCAGTGTTCGAGCGAAATTAGCAGTTTGTAAGGAAGAGGGTAGAGGGGAAATAGCTAAGATCAGTTCAAAATCTGCTGATCCGAGGGATGTAGCCTTCCCGACGTGATGCATAAAAGACTAGCTTTGGCCTTGATGGAAGCCTCTGTTCCAGGCCAAGTCTCGGAAAACACATGCTCTTGGCTGGGGGTGAAGGGTAAGGGTATATGGCCTTGGAAAGGGCAGTCCTCCAGCCAGCAGAAAACGCACTCTGGGCTGGTGTAGGTGGAGGGGGTGTGTGGTACTAACAGGTTTTTGCAGCATTGGATTGATAGCGGGGATACTTGGACTGGACAGTTCTCCAGCAAGCCAAAAACGTGCTTTGGGCTGGTGAAGGGGGCGGAGATCAGGAGTGCATAGCCATGGAGATGGTAGCCCTCCGAAAACACATTCTGAACTTGAGGGGGCCGTAGTCACGTTTTGCGAAGCACAGCATTGGATTGATAGTGAGGGTGTGTGGCCTTGGAGAAGAGCTCTCTTTTCGGACGAAGATGCACTCTGGGATGGAGAGAGGAGGGAGACGCATTGCCAAAAAACGCTCTCTGGGGAGTTGTTGCATGACCTTGGACAGGAAATCTCTTTTCGAGAGAAAACGTGTTCTGTGTTGGAGGTAGGGCTGCAGTCAGGACCGATTTGCACACTTCTAGCTGTCCAGCGCCATCTTAGTTTGATGCCAACCTTGTCCAGGATACACATATACATCAGTCTCTCCTCTGAAGCACTAAAGCATATATTCTCTGTGTAAGGTGGTCAGCGGGCTTCACCTCTCGTTAAGCGATATTATATACTTGTTTTAATATAAAAAAAATTTAATAAGTTTTTGATTTATCAGTTAAAAATAATTTTCATGTGATAAGTCAATATAGTGCATTTATCATCTCAAGAACATTTCTGAGTTAAGTCGACGAAACTTCGTAGCATTTGCAACTATATTTTCAGTAACTAGTGCCATGAATTTCACAGACTTAATGGAGAAATTTGTAATATGTCCATTATTTTTAATAATTTTCCTTCGATCAACTTTTGTGGATTAAAAATAATATATAGTAAGTTTCTATAAAATGTTGCAGGATTAAGCCATCACAGTTTCCTTATGCTTCCTCAGAAATTTGAGTTAAAAGTGAATTCTTCTTCTCACAATAGTGAAATTTAATTTTTGTGGGGAATTGAAATTGTGAAATTCATAAAAATTAAAAATGTTTCCTTCATATACAAGTTTTGGCAGTAATTTCAACTCATTTACCTACCGGCTGCACTCCACCTATATAACAGCTTATAAGCCAGCACATGTAATAAACTGTAGTCATTCATTCACCAACCTCCCATGCAGACGGATGTGTTTTGAGAGGGTTCCTGATGCGATTTTATTTATTTAAAAAACTGGATAGCTGGGTTCCATAATTCGTTTAGTGATTGTCATGTACTTGTGTTCATTAGCCATTTATTTTTTTGGTAACATTCGTTTTGTATTTTCGTTCATTTCCGAGTTTTTCACCTCAGTCTATAATCAAATGTACGCCGACACAGGTTATGTTTGCTCTCATAACCTCGTTTGGCTTATAAGCTGATGTAAGTTCTATATCCAGCTCAGTGCTGCAGCAACTTCCTGAGCATATTGATGCATATTAAATGTTTTCTTTTTTATGTGTGTTAATAAATAAATTTATTTTAACGTGAAGATTCCATTTGAAAAGTCTCATAGGCAGACGAACGTGTTTTAAAATCATGTCAGGTTTGTATGAGAGGCATCAAGTAGTGTAATTTTCCAAATAACTTGTTATTGTGTTCATTAGTTTTTTTAATTTATATTGGAATTTTTGCTTCATTGTAGATGGTTAATTTTCTTTAGGGCACCTGAAAACTCACATAATTGTGATCGTTTAGCACTTATCAACACCAGGTTATTCACATAGTTAAAATTCTTTCTCGTATTATTTATTCATATGTAGAACTCGTTTGAAATATATTTCGTTTGAACACTCCGAAATTCCTCTTGTGTGTTAACTATACATAATTTGTTCTCTTTATGTTTAATTACTATTACCAAAAAATTGTCTATCTCCCACCACCGTCTACGAGCAATATCACTAACTAAATTTACACATATGCCACTCTTGTACAAAACTCACCACATATATACCTTGTCCCCAATACGCCACACCTCAATCGAGTGCCAGAGCTCCAAGGGTGAGGACGTACCAGAGCTGCTCCCCAACCCACAAAAAAGAAAGAAACTAATCAATTTGACCATTAAGTATATTCTTGCACCAGCCACAAAAAAATCGGTCTTAATTTTTTTATCGGGTTAAAATTGGAATAAGAAAATTTTAATTGCATTTAATCGGATTAACAATTAACCCGTTCAATACCTTTAACCCTTTCAATGCATTTAACCTTTTCAATGTGTTTAACAATTTCAATCGATTTAAACCTTTCAATCAATTTAACCTGTTCGATCAATTTAACCTTTTGATATCAATAAAGGTGGCATCCCCTTTGATAAAGGATCGCCATGCCCCTACTACTCATACGATCTACAAGATGTAATCTACAACAAATAAAAAAATGTTTCCTTATATTAGATTCAATGACTAGTAGCCGGGCAAAAAATGTTCTCTGTGATAATTAGAAGGCACCTGAAAGGAATTTATTAATACTTACTTAACGACATTGACAGAAAATATTACTTAAAAAATTAGAAATTTTACAGCTGCAGTTAAAGTCGTATATTTCAATATACAACATTTAAATTATATTGGTATTTTTAAATTATTTGTCTAGTCCAACCTTGAGAGAATTGTAATTTTGACCAATCAATAAACAAGAGATGTAGAACCAATATAGACTTATTTTATAAACATTGTTGTCTCTTTTTAAATCGATCCGTTTAAACTACTTTATACGAAGAAATGTGTGGAATAGTTTAAAAGTAAGGAAGTTGGGAAGCAGTCAGTAGTGCCAGGGGCATCATTAAAATCACAATGTTATAAAAATTTTGCAAACGAAAAGCAGGTCTTTAAAACCAGGGGAAAAAAATACACCGAAATTTATATTACGGTGTAAAATTAATAAATTGGAAGAAAAGCCAAACCGTAAAGGGAGTTTATTTTACATATTCTGTGCAACGTTTACCAGTGCATAACACCCAATTACATAGTATAAGACATTTGTTAATCGTTTCACTTACTCAATGAAATATTCTTTCTTAATAAGTAAATCTGTTCTGAAGGATTATTATATTAAACTCAAGCCTCGAAGTAGTCGAATTTGTCGGTTTCCGTTGTAGAATTCTCAAGTACATCCGAGGTTTTACTTTCTTTCGGATAACTTTTTCTGGACAACGTAGAATAGACAATGCAAATGCTTAGCTCTAATTTTCTTTTCGTTTTCTTTGAAAGCTTCACAACTACTCATTTTAAATTAATCTTCAGTTTATCTGTACTTAAAAATTCCTGACATATTTATGCATTATGTATAAAATCCAATAAACAACATGTTTATTTTTGTAGAATACCTGATATCACTGAACTGAACAGGTTAAAGACATTATTGTAAATGTAACTCCTTTTATATATAAGCATTGATAGCAGGCAGAATAATCAAAGATTTTGTTACTAAAGTATTATCTTAGATTATATGCTCTAGGGAATTTGCGTAGAATTTTTTCAACTCCTGACAACAAATTGCACAAAAAAGTGGAGACTTAAAAGTTAGTATTAATATTACTGAGATCGAAATGAGATACATTTTGAAGTCTCCGAACCGCTTATTAAGTTATCTTAATTATTAATTTCACTCTGACGTCTTCATTCAGCCTGCCATTTCAGCAATGCTTTTTAGGTGTTAAAGATTATGGTGTTAATTTATGAAAAAATTTACCTGAAATGCGAAAAAGCTGTATGCCATAAAAGAGCAAACATTCCTAAGTAGTTTTCAGTTTTATAATGATTGCGATAATTGAATTCAAATAAATATTTTCATATTTCAGCGTAATATTTTAAATTATTTGTTAGGCCTAAGGAAAAAGACTTCATGAACTAATATAACTTCTCACACCAAACGCGGAATCTACATACTTATTTTAAAAGTTTATACCTGTTGGCTAGTAAAAAACCGCGTAATGATTGAATATCCTAAAACTTGAAGGTCATCGGCATGCCAGTATCCCTGCGATTTCGTCACACATGTTACTTACGTCAGAACATAGATTTTAAAACAAACGTGAGTGCAGCATTTTAAGCGTTTAGCTTCAGATGCATTTCAAACAGTCTGCTAACGTTGCATTGCTGTATTGTAAAGGGCTTGTAAAGAGAGAAAGTAGTTTAGATTTGGGATGTTCAGATAAGTTATATTATTACAGGAAATAGTATTACATAGTAAATGTCTGGTTGTTTGTGACATTTATAGTGATTTAAATCAATTAAATGCTCGAACTTCTCTATTTTAGGCCATTTAAATTAAAACTTCCATTCAATTACAAACTTTGCTACCTCATGCGTGTAATGTTGCTTAATCAACTACAATTAACACTTCATAACAATTTTGCTTTTTTCTCAAGTAAAATAATTTTTAATAAAAATATATCGTGTTACCGTATATTTTTAATTACAATAAAATTTCTTCGAGAATAATTTTCGGTAAAAAAAAATATTTGTGTGAACCAGTAAACTATTTTTTTTTTACACAGCGGCAAACAAAGGCAGGATTATTTTTGCGTGTGGTTGTGGTTAAAACGCGGAAAGTATTGAAGATAAAAACTGAAGCTTTCTTTGCAGACGAAATAAAAAATTTTTAAATAAAAAACCATGCAAGTTTACTTTTCCTCCATCGAATTTTTTGTGTTTTCCAAACCATCTGGTTTTATTAAGTTTGTTTGTTTCAGCTTTTAAACCTGTAAAACGCGCGCAAAAAAAGCGCTGTTTATAATTTGAATGTTTATGTTTCGCATTTACGGGAATTGTGCGCAGTAAATTAAAGGAAGTAAACATTATTTATATTACGTTTAAACAATCCTCGTAATATTTCCCTTTTTAGAACCTCACACCCGTACGATTTTATGCAGATTTCAGTGATTTATTAGTGAAGTACTGTAAACGTGAATTTTAATGTAAAAATGTGTACAACAAAACCGAAGGTGATGAAGGTCCAAGCCGAGTGTTTGTACACAAGATTATTACGTATAGTGCGATGAGTATATTCTTAATGTAGAATTATAACTATTAATCGCAAAATATAAAAAAAAATACTATATACCTAAGTGTGTTATATACATAACTGCATTTTGAGTCTATTTTGTTTCAGCACTGCTGTAAGAATATTCATAAGAATAATGGCGATTATCAGCATAGTGTGGGATACGAACAAGTGTAATGAAATTACTTTCAACGTGTATTTAAGGTTTTTATTTTAAAATGTTGTAGAGTAACAGAGAAACTTCTAGTACCTTTTATATTTAAAAAAAAAACGAAGTGAACTCTTGTATGCTATTTGGCGAAAACTTTTGAGAACATTTTACTAAAACTAATTGAACAAAATTTCCATGTATAAAATATTTGACTAGAAGTTTCGAGCAAGAAATAGTTTGGAACAGTATACGAAACGAAAGTTTTTTTTTTTTTTTTTTGTAGTTCTTCAATAGTACTTTGCCAATCTCTAAATGCTTAGCGAAATTTAAGATGGTGCGGAATATTTTTCAGTATACGTACTGAATGTCAGTCGTTCAGTTGAGAAGGCAGGCGTATATTTTTAATGCTAGTGACCACCACTAGATGAAATTCTGAGTACTTCGTTATCGTCGATGGGAGTTTTTTTCCTCCCTCGGCTGTGAGGTAACTATGTGTTTTTATCCTCACATTTTCTTTCTTCTCTCTGTATTCCATTCTACTTTTATAAGTACCTCTCTAATGTTCTTCCACTTACCGAGCTAATTTGCGAGGGGATAGGTAGGATTCCAAATTTAATAATTCTACCCCACATTCTTTCTCCCCTCTTTCCTTTTGTTGTCGGTGCATATTGAAACTCGATCCGCGTTTGTTCAGCTACGCTAACGAAGATCCGCGCGCACATGCCTCACCAACAAGCTTCCGCTCCTGCCGTTTGTTATCAGCATGATACCTCATTAATTTTGGGCTGGGGCTAGATTCCTTAACTTGCAGTTTCTCTCCGAGTACTCTCGGTATCGTGTGGCGGGCATGCGAAGAGCCAGATTACGTTTTGTTCAGTAAAGTGCTAAGTGTTGTTTACTCCTCGAACACTGTACTGCTCTGGAGGGGATGAACGACAGTGTTTGGTTGTTATTTGCGAATTTCATCTGAGGACCCAGCATTCACAGCTCTCCAATATTTCCTAATAAGGATACAGAACTTGTTACTGGTTTAATGTAATTATAGGCTGTTCACGGTAAAATGAGTACTTTTGAAAGACCTGCTTAAGATCTACTTGTACGCACATTGCGCATTCTTCAGCCTTGTGTAAAATTAACATGGTGATGGGCCTTATCACTTTATCCAAGAGTCGTTCCAGTGAAACTGTGAAATTATATTAAAAGTAGACGTTTTACAAACATGTTCATTTTTACACTTCGAAGCATTAACAAAAAAAGAAAGTGAAAGAAATAATTTAAATTATCGCAAATAGTCAACTAACACTTTTTATTCGACGTTAAGATATGGAACTACAGTGGTGTGATATAGATAAGTCTGGCATAATGTATTTTAAATGGGAGCTATGCGGCTTGTGCGGCTGATAGTCTTCGGCTCAACTCGGACGAGCTCGGCAATCTTCGGCTCGACTCAGGGGGTGCTCGGGAGCCTTCGACTTGGGTTTGTCGAACGTGTCTGAAGGTGCTCGGTAGTTACGTCCCCTAGTTTTCTTCAAGTATGTATGTATGTTTTTGTTAGCCATATTGGTTTTATAGGCATAGTGTATGTCAAATCGTATATCTGTATTTTTATTCGATTTTAACTATTTTTAAATTAAATTTTTTTTGTGTCGAAATAGTACATAGCGTATAGCAAAAAGTTCTCTCAACGACATTTCCAGACCCTCTCTTTCGTTTCTCTCAAGCCTCCCTCATTCAATTTATTTTTATTATTCCATTTCTTTCTCTCTCACTCTCTCATTCCATCTCTTTCTCTCCTTTCTCTTTCATTCCATCTCGTTCGTTTCCCTCTCTTGACTCCTCATTCAATATATTTCTTTTTCATTCCATCGCTTGTCTCTCTCTCTCTCTCTTTCGTTTCTCTCTTTCTCTATATCAGTCCATACGTTTTCTCCGAGTCCTCCCATTTTTGTTGTTTCGTTTCTTTCATTAATTCCATCTTGTCTTTCACTCTACGTCTTTTTCTCACTTTCTCTCCTTTCTCTTTCATTCCATCTCTTTGGTTTCTCCCTCTTGCCTCCTCATTCAATAGCTTTATCTTTCATTACATCTCTTGTGTATCTCTTTCGTTTCTCTCTCTTTTTCTCTTTCATTGTCTCAACCCATCTCTAGTCTCTCCTTTCTTTCTCTATTTCGTTTCTCTCTTTCTCTATATCAGTCCAAAGGTTTTTCCGAGTCCTCCCATTTTTTGTTGTTTCGTTTCTCTCTTCTATTCCATCTTGTCTTACACTCTGTATCTCTTTCTCACTTTCTCTCTTTCATTCTTTATTTCCATCGCTTATTCTCTTTCGCATCTCTCTTAATCTATATAAATTCATAGGTTCTCTCCGAGTTCTTCCATTTTTCTTGTTTCGTTTCTCTTTCATTCTCTCATCCCATATCTTTATCTCCATATCTCTCGTATCTCATTCCATATCTTTCTCTCTTTCGCTTCTCTCTTTCTCTATATCAGTTCATACGTTTTCTCCGAGTCTTCCCATTTTTTTGTTGTTTCGCTTCTCTATTTCATTCCATCTTGTCTTTCACTCTACATCTTGTTTACATTTATTTCTCACCAATCATCACAAAAGCACTGCAGGCACCGAACTTAGGGGTCATAAGGGGTCATTCAGAGGCTATTACGGGTTATCAGTCGTCGTTAGGGGTCATTTAGGGGTTATTAAGGGTTCATTATGGGTCATTAGGGGCCATTGAGGGGTCATTAGAGGTCATTTGGAGTACTTTAGGGATCAATTAGGGGTCATTTGGTGTAATTTATGGGTCATTGAGGGTCAAAGGGTCACGCCAAGTGTCAAGGGTAAAGGGTCAAATAATCAGTCTTGTGGGGGCCTGACAACAGGAGTCAGTCTGTAACTTAAAATATTTCGGGCTCTTTGTGTAGATGTGTATGAGTATGTGTGTAGGTGCATGTGAGTGTGTGTGTAGGGGCGTGTATGTGTATAGGTGCGTGTGTAGGTATCGTAAGTGTCTCTTCGTTTTTCTGAGTGTCTGAAAACCAACAATTAAATTGCAATCACAACACACACCACAAGGGTGTATTGTCTCTGAAGTTCATCTTACAGGTGAATGGGTTTTTGCTGTCGTTTGTCCCAGTATGTATGCGTATAACATTTTTTAAGTGTGTGTCACATTGTACTTACGTGTCATTGCTCATTCGTTGTATATCATTATAAGTGTGCCACGTGATGGTCACGTGACATCTCAGGCTCTGGGGGTATATAAGGCGTACAGATTCGCACATCGTCTCAGTTCTTCGTCTGATGCGAGAGGTGACGGATCGTCTTCTATCTCCTGACCTTCTTAGTATTCTGACTGGTTAGCATTTTTTTATGAGCAGCTCTTCCATAACATTCTGTGGGGAATTATCATTCATGATCGTAAATATACCTAAGTATATTCCATTTTGTATGATACAGATCGCTTATACCTTTATATTATTTTAGTGCTCACAATTATACCTATATTCCATTTTGTACTATGCATATCCCTTAAACCTTTCGATTATCAGATGTATTAATTTTGTTAATTCTTTTTTTCTTGCAGAGATCAAGATGAAGCGTGCATTTAATGGTGTGCCTGCAAGCAACGTCTTGACTTCGTCTTTGGCTGTACGATCAGCAGCTCCAAATGAGCTGCATATATCGCCATCGATGTCGTTCGTGATACCCTCGTCGGCATCTTCAGTTACATCGGTGCCATCTACTGATCCATTACATAGTCGCTCATGTCGCTTCTGCGATAAAACCTTCGTGTTCTACCAGGATGCACGAAGGCACGAGAAGTATGGCTGTGCGATGAATACATGTCAAGTGACACACAAGTGCACACATTGTGGACTGTCGTTTGCTAGGCGCGATAACTTGCAGAGACATGCGAAAACCTGCAAAGCTGTAGGACCTTCACCTACCAAAATCACTCTTGTACTGCCTCCTTCACCACAATGTATGAGTGTGCATCTTGCAAAACCAAGCTTTCAAAATGATAAACCACCTTCGTACCAGCGACCGGCACGTACAAGAACCGTCGCTGGCTATGGGGCTGTTAATGCCAATGGTTTTGTAGAAGCTGTAACTGCTATCCGACGTAATTTAAAGACATGCGTAACTGAAAATGTAAATAGTTCGACGAAAGATATTTGTAATTTTTTGGCCCACATGAAGAAAAATAGCATTGACCAGCTAACCGACGAAGTACGAAAGCAGGGTTCAATTAAATTTAATGTGTGGTTGAGTGTAACTATACGAAACCAGAACCGTTCGTCGAAGGTACAGACAAGAGAGATTTCAAAACAAAACAAAATGTAGCAATATTTGAGGCTAGCGATATCGAGAAGGCGGTAGGAAAGAGCATAGAAAAATTATGTGAAGAAGACTACATATACAAAGAGCATAATCAAGCTGGGCCCCTTTCGAGTCTCGTCGTACATTGATCTGCCAGAATCTATCAAGAGCAAGAAGGCTGTAATTAACCCAGAAAACACAAATGATCACATGTGCTTTAAATGGGCCGTTCTAGCAGGTTTTGTAGAAGGCCGGAACCCTGAACGATTAGATAAGCGATATCAAGCCCTAGAAACCAAATATGACGTTATAGGCATCGAGTTCCCTACACAACTCCGTCATATCACAGTTTTCGATTAAAACAATGTGTCAGTGTCTGTGAACATTCATTGTATAGGCGAGAACCAGAAAATGTATCCCGTACGAGTAGCCGAAGAAGATAAGGGGTAGCACATCGACCTCCATCTCCTCACCACCGAAGATGGGAACGCTCACTACTGTTGCATAAAGACTTTCGAACGTTTGGTAAGATCGCAGCTGATCGCCCACCATATGTAGGGGCTGCTTCAAGTATTATGACGATCAGGCGAGAAAATCCGGGCTGACAGGGCAGCAGTGCCTAGAAGAACACACGCAATACTGCAAAGAAAATTCTCCACTAAGCATAGAAATGCCACAGCCAGGGAAGGATGGTAGTCTGCCAGTTTTGAAATTTTAGAAGGACCGCCATATGAATTAACTTCCGGTGGTTGTATATGCGGATTTCGAGTCATTACTCAGCCGATTCAGACCTGCGAATCGGACCCCAACCATGCCTACACATATGACTATCAGAAGCACGAGGCGTACAGATTTCGTATTTACGTGAAAGTCGACAATAGTGTAATTCCAGCAGCACGAACATCCACGCTGAGACAGGACTCCACATTATACACGGAGGAAGATGCGGGAAAGAAATTTATGGACACCATAGTGGATATTTGCACGAAAGTGAAATATATTTACACACTTCGAAGCAAATGATACCGTTCACCCCCACAGAAAAGTTAAGCTAATCACAGGCGACAATATGCTTCTATTGTGAATCGCCGTTCACACACGAAAATTATAAAGTAAGGGACCACGACCACTTCACTGGGCGCTACATAGGACCTGCATGCACCAGCTGCAATTTGCTGCATCACCGCCCAAAAATAACTACCTGTATTGTTCCACAACCTCAGCTACGACGAAAACTTTATTATCACATCTTGACTACGATACAAAAGACATATTCATTATTCCACACGCGGGTGAGAAGATGATCACATTTTCAAAACAGCTGGGTGATCGTTTCTCTATCCAGTTTGTTGATACGTTTCGTTTCAGGGCCCGCAGTCTGGCATCCCTGGCCGAGTACCTACCACCTTCAAAATTTATAAACACTGCAAAATTCTTCACCCATAACAAACTACCTCTCGCCACACGCAAAGGCATTTTCCCCTACGATTACGTCGACTCGTGGGAGAAGCTGAGCGTGTCATAAATACCTCCTAAAGACGCTTTATTTAACAAGCTGACGGACTCGGGAATCAGCGATGAAGAATACGCTCACGCTCAGAAAGTATGGCAAGAGTTCGACTGTAGCAGTCTTAAGACATGTTCAGAATTGTATTTGAAGACTAACATGCACCTCCTGTCCGTTGTTTTTGAATACTTTAGAGACGTCTGCATTTCCACGTACAAGCTCGATTGCGTTCACTACATCAGCTCTCCAGGGTCCGATTTCGATGCTATGTTGCGTATGACGGAGGTCAAGCTGGAACTTCTAACGGACTACGACATGCATATATTTATTGAAAATGGAATTTGTGGTGGAGTGGCCCAGTGCGTTAAACGTCATGCGGTAGCAAATAACATCTATGCACCGGAAACATACGACACCAGCAAGCCGACAACATACCTGCAGTACCTCGATGCAAACAAACTGTACGGTTGGGCTAAGAGTTTACTGCTCCCAATACGTAATTTCAGATGGGTCGACATCAACATCGATGTCATGTCCATTCCAGACGACGGGGCAACAGGTTATATTCTCAAGGTGGATGTCGAGTACCCCGCGTCCCTGCACGAAGAACATCGTGATTTGCCATTTCTTCCCGTCAACGAGTGTCCACCTGGCTCCAAGCATTCGAAACTGATGACGATTGTAGAAGACAAAAAAAATTACATCGTGCACTACTGCAACCTAAAACAAGTCATCACCCATGGCTTGAAGCTTATGAAAATATATCATGTACTTGCATTTTAACAAAGCCCCTGGCAAAAACCCTACATAGAGCTCAACACTGCGAAGCGACAGGCGACCACCAACGACTTTGAGAAGGAATTATTCAAATTGGCGAATAATGCAACATTTGGAAAACATATGGAAAATAAAAGAAAACCCCTAAAAATGGAGCTAGTGTGCAGTGAAAAGCGACTTAAAAAACTAGTAGCAAAACCAACATTCTGAGACAGGACAGTATACAAAGAAAATCTTTCGCTCCTTCTTCTACAGCATGACTTCATTCTCTTCGATAAGCCTATCTATGCAGAGTTCATTGTCCTCAACCTGTCAAAAACTTTAATGTATAATTTCCACTACGATGTAATGAAGGCTCGGTACGGATATGATCTAGAGCTCATGTATACCGACACCGACTCGTACCTGTTACAGATTCGAACCCCAGACTTTTACCTTGATTTTGCCAGCGATCACAAATTTAAAAACGAATTTGACACCAGCACCTACCCTTCCACACACACCTGCTACTCTGACACAAACAAGAAAGTGGTTGGCAAGTTCAAACACGAGTGCGGTGGTAACATTATGACAGAATTCGTAGGGTTACGTTTAAAACTGTGCACGTACAGATGAGGAGGAAAAATCTCCAAACGAGCAAAAGGTATTCAGTCATGCATGGAATAAAATAAAATTATTTTTGACGATTTTATATCTGTCTGGAGCAGCACCGTACGATGAGAATTAATGTCCGCAACTAACACACATAAAGCAGTTTGGTTTCAACAAAAAAGATTTCATTGTCACTATACAAATAATTAATTTAGTTGCGCCAAACAAACTTTGTTTCATTCAACAAAACCTTATTCTCAGAGGTGATCAGAGATTCTCGCTGAAGGCTTCGTGATGTCTTCAAATTTCCAAATGAAGCATACCACAATAAGTTTGAAAAGAGTTTCTGCAAGCTGACTTACGAACCAGCATGGCATTTGGCGGACACTTACCTGTACCACGCCCACGTGGGTGTTCTTTTAAGCGGGGGAAAGAGAAATAATCGCATGGTGCGAGATGAGATGAGTATGGAGAGTGTGGCAACACGATGGCCTGTTGCCTTGCCAGTTCCTCTCGGACACGCACAAGAGCGATGTGCAGGAGCGTTGTTGACTAGCAACAGCGAGGTCTTCCTCCGCCAAAGCCCAGGAAGCTAAGGACGAGTTACGTTGTGTAGACGACGTAAGCTATCCACGTAGCGGGTTATGTTTACCGTTGTTCCTTGTAAAATAAATTCCATGTGAACAATGACTGATGAGTCAAAGAACAGTTCAGGCATCGCCCTGCTTTTCACCTTTCTTGTCTTTCACCTAACCTTGTTTATTTTCCGTCGTGGCGATGATTGTGATTTCTAGGTGAGCCGATTGTAGCTTCAGTCGCCGATCGTACAGAAAACACCGTATTTTGCCCCATGTTATAACCCGGTTGAGAAACACCACATCATTGTCGGCGCTACTGATCAGGTCACTGCAAACAGTCATGCAGTCGTCACGTTGGTTTTGCATCGCTATGCGTGGTACACCGTGCTATGTAACACGCGACATGTATTCAGGTCATCCGACAGAATGTTCTGGCACTTTCCATGGTCAATCCCTTCTGCTGCGGCGAGAGCATATATAGTTTGGGTGCAGTCGGTACGCACCAACGTTGCAATTGATTTGATCTTGCGATCAGTTTGGCTCGTTCGTAGCCGACAAGTACGCTCATCATCCTCCCAACAGACTCTTTTGGGCGCAAAATGCTGATGCGGCTTAAACGCAGCAGTGCGTCCTGCAGGACTGTGCTTAGTGGGTTGCCCCCCCCCCCCCCGGCCCCTTTTTTCTCCCACCCGTGAAATTCGCTGAAAGGGACGAAATATCCTCTACAAAAGGTGACAAATCGAGAAAGTGTGTAAGGCAAACTAACTACATGGGAGAAGAAATATTTGCAAACGTTTCACAGTCTTTTCAACATAAATACTATGTTAATTTGTGTAAAATAGTTTTATTTAACGGAGGCTTATTATATAACAGAATGGATAACTCCTGAAATAGTCATTGTTGGTACTACAACCTTGTCATCACAATACAAATGCTCACCAATTTTCAACATTAAAAAGAGTCTTCACATGGTATGTCACCCTACTGACTTAACTCTCGCTTCCAACAACAGAGCGCAGCATGGGTACTGTACATTACGCAAGTCAATGCAAGCTCAGTCGGTGTCGGCTGCTTGTTTCCGTGTAGTATCTAATATTTTTTAAATGTAGTGAGATTAATGTTTTCATTATTTCATCATATCACATAAGTGCTGCAATACTATGTAGCTGTATGTTTAGGTGATATTGGAGTAAGAATCACTGTAATAACTGTGATTTATTTTATGAACAAATACATATAGGGCAAGCCCTACAATTGTGTTTTATGATAGTAAAGCCGTGCTACAATCGGTGTAAGAAATAAATATCCAAAATTGAACATACACATGCAATGATGCCTGCTACACAACACAACAAAATGGCTTATGTGTCCAAAAAGATTGTACATTTAGGTAAACAGTCTTTCTAAATTCAGTTTATAAATTCCCATTAGTAATGAATAATACCAACACAGGTATGCAGCAATACCTTGATTGAACGTGACCTACAGAGACAACATAAACAAGAGGTTGCTAATTGGAAAAATGTTTTACAACGAACTATTGATTTAATTCTGTTTCGTTCGCTCAAAATTTTGGCATTTCGAGAATCAGTTGAACAACTCGGCCATAGTCGCAGAGGAAATTTCTTGGCTCTAGTAAGCTAGCTGGCCAAGTATGATTCTGTATTACATAGTCACTTAAACAAGAGAGGATGAGCGAATTATCTCAGCAACATAATTCAGAGTGAGTTTTTTGTTCTTCTTGGCAAACAGTGCAACGGGTCATCATTGCTGCAGTGAAAGATACGCGGTATTACTCTGCAATTGTAAATACGACCACGGACGCTTTCCACACTGATCAATTCATAATTCGATATGTCAAAACTGATGAAGAAGTTCAAGTCACCGAGCCATTTTTTTTTTATTTGTTCATATACCAATAGATGAAGCAAGAGTCAGTGACTTCGTGGTTAAAATGCTCTCATGCTTGGAAAATCTGGGACTGAGTATTACTTACTGTGGAGGGCAAAGTTATGATAGGGAATCAGTATAGAAGGGATATTCTTCTGGAGTACAGGCACGTATCAGAGGACAAAATCCACTAGCTATTTATGTTCATTGTGCACCCCAAACTCCTAATCTCGTCATAGCAGATTCGGACAAAGTTGATCCTGAGATACTACCTTTCTTTGGAGTTGTACAGAAGTTGTACACATTATTCTCTTCAAGTAACCGTCGGTGGTAAATGCTCGTCAAAGCTTCAGATCCTGCTCTTGTTTCTGAACAAGTTAATGTATGTGACCCAACCGAAGACATACTGCAAAATGCAAATGGCGAAATGCCTGAAATTCAACAAGAAAGTAGTTTGCCAACAAGCTCAGTCAGAGTTAAGCAAGTCTGCATCTCATGTTGGAAAGTCCGACTTGCTCCAGTTCGCACTCTCCGAAAAGGCCTGCCAAGAAACATAGATGTTCTTAAGATCATACAGTCAGAAACTAAAGATGACAGTGAGAAATGTGATGAGGATGGTCTTTTGAGTCTGATATCAAAATTTGAATTTTTTACACTGATTGTTATATGGGAAAACATCCTCAGTTTGTTGAACAATACCAGCAAGTATTTGTAAAAGGCAGATTGTGACATCTTGACGGTAGCTGATCTTCTCCAGCCAATGAACTAGAATATACAGAATGTGAGAACAAACGAGTTCAGCAGCTTCATGGATGAAGCCAGACAGCTTTCAAGTAAATTGGGGGTATCTTTGCAGTTCTCCAAAGAGCAAAAAAGACGAAATATAGTTATTTCTAAATTAATTAACCAAATACGAGCCATTCAGAGACAAGGATAAAGCTTTCGAAGTTAATATCTATAAATAAATGTTGAAAAAGGACCATTGTAAGCCTTTTGGAAATATTTGAAGGAGTTAGGGAAGTAGCAGACTTGTTTTCATTCCTGTATCCTAGGCAGTTAATGAAACTAAGTAACAGTGATCTACAGAAATCCTGTGAACAGCTGACTAGACATTATAAGCAGTACATGGGCAGTGGCATGTATCCCGAGCTCCTTTCTATGAGAAACATTCTGACAGACAACCAATTTTCACCTACTTCAAAACCTATCTATGTCTCTCAAATAATTGTAAATAAAGACTTGCAGGAGGCTTTCGCAGACATTCTGACAGCATACAAATTGTTGCTGACCATCCCAGTTTCAATAGCCACATGCGATAGAAGTTTCTGCAAACTGAAAATCATCAAAAACTATTTGCGTTCCACTATTGCCCAAGAACGGTTATCTGGACTGGCGATTCTCTAAATAGAAAGTGCCATTGCTCGCAACCTCTCTTTTGATGCAGTTGTAGAACAGTTTGCAGCTATTAAGGCACGTCGCCTGCAATAGCTTGTTTTCTCAATTTATGTTCAAAGATACGTTTAAAATAAAGTTTATCTACTATTGAAGAATGTTAATATAGGTTTCAAATAAAGTTTATCTGCTATTAAAAATGTTAGGATAGGTTTCAAATAAAGTTTGTCTACTATTAATGAATATTAGGATATGTTTTAAATAAAGTTTATCTACTATTGGAGAATGTTCAAATAGGTATAAAATAAAGTTTATCTACTATTGCAGTATGTTTTGAATTTTATTTTTGATTTGGGGGGAGGGGGCGAAATTTTATATTTTCACCCCCTACACACTTTTTACAGCTTTACGGCTGTGCACGGTCCTGGTCCTACGGCATTGTCACCGTACACATGTTTCATTGACTTTTCACTAGTGGATGAGCTTAACTTTTAACTGAACTTTACGCTTGCCCGCTGCTTTAACTGCGACATTCTCGTGTCCCGCCGCTAGTATTCAACCATCCTTCACAACTGAGGTTCTCGTTTCACTTGCGCTGTATCGTATGCACGCAACTGCCCACACAGATAAAATCTAATGTTGTGACAACAGTATTAATGTTACTACAACAGTAATTTTTTGTCATCTGTGAACCGTCATTAATTTATGTTGCTGTTAACGCAATCTATTGTTAAGCTATTTATGTTAATGTAACATTAAATCATTTTGTAACTAGATCGCCTCTTTACTGTTCTTTCAGCATTAAGGTGGTGTATATATTGCGGCAAAATAAATCTTGTGTTGTATTGATGTTAACATTTTTATGTGTGTTAAATATTTTCTTATATTTCTTTGCTTTAAAGAATATTCCAATTTAAAATAAACCCAGTAGAGTTATTTTGTCACAAGAAGAAATATCATTAAAAAAAAAAAACAAAGATAGCCTGGGAGGAGAATCGTACACGCGCCTTGCAGCACTCAACATTATGGAACCTGGCGCCCTACCAACTGCTCTATCGTACCATAACTAATTAGGTATCTTATTGTGAGTGTTCAGTACACTTGATCGATAAACTGCAGATCTCTTTCGTTACGTGTAAATACTTTAAGCTATATAAATATACATAATTGGCACAAATAAACTGTTTTGCAAGATTTGAGAGCTGGTTTAAGCTGCATTTTAGTTATCATACTATGCTCTAAATTTTAATCTTAGTGATTAAATTTTACGAGGTTGTCGCTGTTCACTTCTATCCACCATTTTACAACGCCAAGTCAGCATACACGCGTGTTGGTTGGGCATTTCTTTAATGTCGCTGTAACACAACATATTTCGTCCTTCCTGTTACTTTTAGAGTAATACAACTTTTAGTTGCGGCAACATTACCTAGAGGCTTTATTGGCATTAACTCTTCAACAGTGTATTTGCATAACTGTAATATAAGCCTTTGTAAATGGTAAACAGCATTTACTTTGTCACAAAATTATTAATTTTACTGCAACATAAACCTCGATAGTAATTTTTCTGTTGCAACAGCATTTGACTATTTTCTGTGCGTGTTACAACCTTCTGCTTTAGCGCACCACAGCGACACTATGCGGCCAGTCGGCAAACTTATTGATCTCGCCATATTTGGCTGGCTACACTCGGGGCTCTGATTCACAAACTTATTGACTCTAGTAGTAATACTATACTTAATTTGATTATGTAACTAAGCTATATGAACATGAACAAAAATTAATAAGTTCCTTGAATTATGCTTGCAATAGTATCACGTAAATTAAATATAAATTACTTCGGACACACGGCATTGCAGAGCTATGTAACGATATAGGCTATGTTAAAATTGAATCCACTGCATTAAATACGTATACGAAAGGTGTGACCAAAAATGAGATGCATGCAAAGTAGTTAAGTATATTTACTCTCGTAGATACCAACACACAATTATTATTTCTCCCTTGTTTTTGGCACGAATTTTAGCCACTGTAGTATTTTTAAATTCCCTCGATATTTGAATTGCAACTATTATAATATTAGATGTGTCTATTTAGTTAGATTGGAGATCCAATAATATGTATTCATCTCGACAGTAAAGAACAGTTTCCATGTACTTCTTTCTGAAATTTAATCGCCTTTCAACACTCAGTAATACAAACATACAATATATTTTCCCACATATGCGAATTGGTATAATTATCGTTTCATTCTTTATGTCTTCAGTTCAATCTTCTGATACTTATCTTCAACAAATTAATTTTACTGAGGGTAAAATTTAATTACTAAACGAAATAATGAACTGAAAAGTTAATTTTTAATTAAACCCTATTTTTACGAAAAAAATTTAATGGGAGTTATTTTATTTGTATTTATTTTACTGGTCCATAGAAAGATACTTGCGCAAAAAGAAAAATTAATAAGGTTTTCGGTGTATTCAACTTCTTTTTCTTTTGTTCCCGGCTGTAGCGGCCGTTTTCTTCTCGTGATATCTGTGAACATTTGAATTGTTCCTCTCACTATCATGCTATTGTTCTATTTAAAATTATATCTTTCGTGTTTCGCGTGCATTGACGTTAATACTAAGAGCTGCGCTGTAATTATTCGCTGTGGGGATATGCTGACTTTAATTGCCTTTTCAGTTCCTGCTTAGTTGACAGTTTTCTTAGCTTAATGTGGGTTCAGTAACAGAAGGCTAAAAAATATTATTAAAAATGTTGAAAGAAAACTCTCTTTTATTCCCTTGCTCTGTCTTCTACTTTCGCCATTTTATTTTTGTCGCGTTTAATTTGAATTATACGTCTGCTCGATATTCAATTATAGCCAAACTTAATATCCCTTCATATTTTCCCCAATTACGTTGCAGTGGAGGAAGCAAAGGACTGTGAATAGAGGCTGAGAGAGAGACTGAGAAAGAGAGAGCGTGGTATAGAATGTGGAGCGATAAAGAAGATAGAGCGAGTGCTCGGGAAAGGAAAGGCTTTGCCAAATTAACTCAACGTCGTTAAAATACGACGCCAGGTAAATCAGACTGTATCCAAGAAATTCATTAGAATTACTGCAAAACTTATTACTGGTGAGGATAAAACATTGAAATGAAACAGTTGCTGACACACTTTGATTAATACTTGAACTTTTTAAGTTTTCCACAAAGGAATTAAAGTGAATGTTATGAAATACACCATTTTATCGTACGAAGAATTTTCAAAAGCCCCATCATATTATACGCATTAAAGTGATTTCGCATTCGCTATCATTATTCGCACTGTGTCCAATTAATTCTAAAATGTCTATCTTCACAGTTTGTCATTTATTACCGGTCATTATCAACTATGGCATGTTTCTGAAAGACACTATAAGGCAGCTCTACTGCTAAAATATTTTCTTACATTAGCGGATATGTATCGAATAATAATAAGTAAAACTTAATGAGAAAAAAGTTAGTATAATAATGGTGATTTTTATTGGCTAAGTGGGATTGTACTTTCGTAGACCAGTGGGCCATCAAGGTCAGTGGACCGAGTCTAGCTTCACGCTGCGATATTCTGCTATTTCCTGTGTAACTATTAAACACACATATAACTTCTGATACTTCAGCATGATTCTACGGATAAATTTCCACATTCCAGGAACTGTAGTACATTTATTGAATGAATACCGTTAACGCGTCGTTTTTTTCGCGACGAAATAAAACCTTAATCCATTTACTGTGCAGCTTGTTCGCGGTTAAAAGAGCGCTTTTGAAACGAACCTTTGAAAAATAATATGTGCCTGTAAATGTAAATGTTGAACTATATGCGCTGCTTGGCGTAGTCAAGTAGACAGCGATGGAGGGACGTTAAAATACCCACAAAAAAAACCGGACATTTATATTTGTGGACACACGGTACATTTTAATTTCTGTTAGCTAATACCACGCCCATGAAACGATGATTTATAATGTTAGTATAGGCTGTTCACAGTTAACTGAGCACTTTTAAAAGCCCTGCTAAAAATCTACTTGTATGCTCAACGTGTATTCATCCTCCATTTGTAAAATTAAGGGCCATCGGTCTGGTATCTTTATTCGTGTGTCGGTCAAGTGAAACAGAAATTATTAGCAATGTAAATATTTTACAAATTTGCTTATTCTTATGCTTATGTGCGTTTTAAAAAGAGGAAAACCAAATAAATAATTTCAGTATTCACACATTTCAGTATTTACAATTTTATTTCAAAGTTTAGGCGTGGAACTATTTTCCCTCCGTGCGTCGTTACCAACTTAACTGGGCACGTGGCAGTGAGTATGTTCGTTAAAATAGATGCAGGTAGGAGCAGTGACATTCTTAAAAAGTCGATTTCAAAACCGCGAACAGCGTTGAATAATATTCATTCATTTTGCGTATCGTAACCAAGCAGGATCTTATATAATACGCAAAGGAATGGAAAGGTGTGGCAGAAATCGGTCGGGGTGGGAAATGGAAAAACAACTTCGGAAAAAAAATGCTTCCATTGCAACTGGTATGGATCCAGCTCATGAACTGGCGGAATGCGAGATACACGTGCTACTGCTCAAGAAAACACACCCAGCGTCGCGTGATTTTCTCCCCGTGCTTTTAAAAACTGTGTTTTGCGTTCAGTGCGACACATTACAAACTGATTAACTTTTGGAGTTTGTATTTCACAGAAGTGTATGGGTTATTAACGATTAATCGACCACTTTTCAAATCATTAATTCAAAAATATTACTGCACTTCACTGCAACTGGAACATGCACCCAGTAAATATGGTAACGATGGAAAGAAAGAAATCCCATGACTTTAGTTGAATTATAAGTGTTATGTAAACAGTTGTCAATACTGGAACATTTCGTTCGCGTTCTGTCTTTTTTAATGCATCTAAGCGTACAATTTAGCTGATTTGTAAAATATTTACTTGTCTAATAATTTCACAGTTTCACTTGACCGACACATTAATAAAGTGATGAGGCCTACGACAATGTTCATTTTACATATGATGGAAGAATACGCAATGAACATACAAGTAGATCTTATGCAGGGCTTTCAGAAGTGCTCAGTTTACCATGAACAGCCTGCCCTAAAAGTGGTTGTTCAAGTGGCTAGAATATTTCATTCGGGTCGCCACGTGCATATCCCGAGAGGATGCACGAGTTTGCAGGAAAGGAAAAGCATCAATTAAATGAATTAATAAAAATTTTAAAAATTGGTATAATGTCAAATGTTGCCTAATCATCAGTTAATGGCCAATTTATTATGTATGTACTGCAATGTAAGGTAGGTAAATATTTAAATAAATATAGCGACGTGTACAATTTATTTTCTGCAACTAATAGCAAAACCTAATCTGGTGGCAGATCGAACTTTAAAAGCGAAGGCTGATTTAGTTTTCTTTACAACTCGTTCTCACTCACCGAACCTTCAGTTCGAGAATACATTAAACTACTATGCTAAAATTTCAGTGGACGTGATGGCAAAATCATAACGCTATAAATCAAGGAGGCCCAAAAGATGACACTTGTACATCCTCCCCCTCGTATGAGACACGATCTGAGCAGTGTAGTAAAGTGTATTGTTAATTACGTACATTTTCACATTTATTGTTAGTAAAATCGCCAGTGACCTTGTGTAAGTGGGAATGCTCATAAATACTATTATTACATAAATTATCTCTATATTTGTATATTTGAGAGTTTTATTTTAAGTGTCTGTTCTCACCATTGCCCCTCTTAATCTTACGCCCTTTCCGCTGAACGTGTTTCATGGTGCTTTAAGTACTAAAATTAATTTGTATATTTTTAGCATATTTCATTCGCCTTCGCTGTGACGTAAAAGAGCAGTCTAAAAAAAGACAATGGAAAAAAAAATAACTTTCCAAAAAAATTAAACGATCTACAATAATTGTAGATTTATTTATGTTTCCGTACAAATCTCAAAATTGAATGAAATTATTACGTTATGCTAGAGTTGAAAATAATATATCATGTTATTAGCATGTCATGAAGAATATTTGTCGGAAATTTGTCATGCAGTTCTATCGTATTTCAAGTTTAAGGTTTGAGATAAAATTTCAACTCAAAATATCTATAAATAAAACCCTTACAGAAGTGAGTCAAGGGTCGAATTTCAAAGGAATTTCAACATGCAATTTCTGTGATTTCGTTAAATACATTGGTTGGAACCAAAAATCTTAAGATTTGTACGAATAAAAAATTTCTATAAACATTTATCACATTTACGCTAATAGAAAATTATTACGCTCTGAGAGAACAGCCAACAAAATATTTGTTTTCGTCGCACCAAAAATTTATTTTGTTGCCGCAACAAATATTTTGTTAAGTAAACATAACTTGGAAGGCGACAAAATTAATTTGGTTCACCTAAAAAAATACGCGATAGAACAAACGAAAGCTCTGTATTACGGCAAAAGAAATTACACTGCCAACAAAATGTTATGTTGAATCAACTTGATATGTTTGTTTAACAACTCATTTGATTGTCTTCGTTCGAAAATGCATTTTTTGTGACAATCAGGATAGTAACAGTGTTTGTTAGTGCTTATATGGATGTTTAATAATGGTATTAACACCCTAATATAGTAGGGTCAACTGAAAACTAAAAATTGAAGCTGTAAAATTTATAATATTTATTTACGCACGTTGTCCAGTATTTGAAATGTATGTATGTAAAAACATTCCAACTACATCAGTAGTTACTTTAGGTGAGATTATCAAGACGTAGCGCTTGGGCGCACCTGATCTATAGTTTCGAATCTCCTCCTTCGGGCTTAAGTTTCTTTATATTAACCGAAACAATTTAATGTACATAGAGTAAAACAAATCTTTAGCTAGCTGCATCAACCAAATATTTGTTTCGAGCAACCAGATAATAATAACAATGTAATTTGGTTACAACAACAAAATACTTTACTGTCCCTATACACACAATTAATTTGGTTGCGCCAAACAAACTTTGTTTGATCCAACAAAACTTGTTTCTCGGCGTGACTGTTATTGTTCTTATGATCTTGTTTTTTTGTCAAGTTACCGTCGATGATACGTCACTAAACCATAAAGTTTCCTGAAAATAAAAATAGCTTAAATATGTGTCTCTCGAAAACCCTTAAGCGCGACTGAGCTAAATTCGTGAAGTCGTGGTTTTTTTCATCGGGGCTGGCTCCAATGGAAGGTAAATTTTCCCAAGCGGGTTTTCATCTACATTTCACGAAAATTATGCCACAGTTTTCTATATCAGCCTTTTCAAATATCTAGCACTAGAATAAGGCCTGTGCAAGTAAAATCAATTTTTATATCACAGCCATCCCTTTACTTCACACCTGGCATTCTATCCAGCAAGCGTTTTCTCAGTCACTGTCTGAAGGCGTTTTCCAATATTTTAATATTTAATGAACAAATAAATAAAAAAGATCTCCGAATATTTCACGAGTTGATTCAGCAGCAGGTTAGACTTTACAATCGTGCTTACACTTGTGCCACTATGTTTTTTTTTTTTTTTTACTGCTTGCTGACATACATAGTAACCTTGCTCACTCACACTACAGATTCGTGTGTGTTATAGGCTCGCGTTTAAACATAGAATGTCTAGAGAGTGTAGTGGAGGTCTTAAGAGCCCGGTGAAGTGAGGAGAGTACGAGGGAATGCAAGGGAAACGGGAGATCCCCGAGAAAACCCGCTTACCGGCGGCGTCGTCCGGCACGATTCCCACGTACAAGCATCCGGAAGGGACTCCACCGGGAATCGAAACCCGGCCTACCTTGTTGGTGAGCGAGTATTCTAACCATTGCACCACCGCGGTCCCTGGATTTCTTAAGAACTGCAGTCCAATCATAACATTACAGCCAATGAATAAGTACTTGAAATATACCTTGTAATTGAGTAAACTCGCACAATTATCGGGAATATAAATATAAGTTGTATTTCATTTTAACAATACGTCAGCGAACTGCACTTTTCGCATGAAACAACCTAAAAGCAATTCAACCCATGATAATTTGACTATTTGGGGTGACTTCTGAAAGTCACTTAAAAACATTTTTGCCTTACTTTGAGTACTTCTCGGAGAAACCATTAGAAAAACAACAGTGAAACCTGTGTATGTTTCCCACTTCAACGTTTAGAGATATTCAATAAAGTTTTCAGCAGATTTGTAAATTGACACAGAACACGTACGTGTTCGCAGTCGAAATGTAATGATAAGTAGCAAAACGATAATGCAAACAAGTAAAAATAAATATGCTCCATTTATTAAAGTTGCTGTTCCCATATAATATTTGTTAGCTTATTAATACCAGTGAATATGAGACAGTTGTTTGGTTAGTGTATTCCTTATTCGTTTTAATTTTTCCTTTTGTACATTCAAGTTAACTTTTTCAACATACGCGTTACAAAATTATACATATTTAGTAAACCTGTCATTTGGAAGAAATGAAGAAGATATGTACGACGTTTCATTAAAATTGGTTTATTATATTCAAATATGTAGGAATACATTTGTCCAATAGAATAAAGTATAGGTTTTTTTTTTTTTTTCATGATAGAGGAAGCTAGGAGCTTTTAATACGTTATTCCCGAAGCAAACTTTACTTACGTATCGTGTTAGACAGAGTTGTCAGAAATGAGCAATTTACGCTTAACCCTTCAGGGGCGTGACGAAAAAATTCCAAAAACAAAGTATTAAGCATAACAAAGAAAAATCACATCCTAATAGTAATGAAAAATTTAAAAACAAAATATTTTATGCTACATTATTTCACGGTTCTTTCTGCTGTTAGTTAAGCTCAAGGCAGAAGCGAAATGTTTGTTGTGGTCCATCAAAGCGTGAAAATTTCTCATGTTTTAGGTGTGTACGTACTTTAAAAAAATGGCAAAACATTGTACAAACTTCTCCGTGCGCATCGCTTTACAGATAAAAAGGAGAATGGCGAAAACATGTTTACTCTGACCTCGTAGTTAAATGGGACGTAAACGAAAAAAAAAGTGTAACGAAGCGAGTGATGCTGAAGTAAAATTTCCGCGATATGAATCGTATCGTAGCCAACCATCTCAAAACAGTTACTGTATCTTTCAATTTTTACTTGACTTTTTCCACCAACGCAAAGTAATTTTCCGCCGCGTGACGCTCGTAATGTACAGCTCTTCATCGTCCTTCTCCTCCCCCCCCCCCTTTTTTTCCGTTTCTACAACGGTTTCTGGATTCATCCGTCATATGTTGGCAGCCTTGCATGACTGATGACACATGGCGAAACTTCTGTAACGGGACAATACATCAGCTGGCGAAACAGATTAGACTCCGGAACTCGATAAAACGGTTTTGCCAGCGAAGAATGCAATGTCCCCGTATATACACGTATATCATTCCGATATGGCACCTGCACGAACAGACATGCGGCGGAAGAATGCATCCACGAATATCCATTCGATTCGACACCTCACGCAACAAGATGGCTGATAAAAAAAATAACTTTCAAGTTTACCGAAAAAGTTATTTTTCTTGAGTATGCAGCTGAACTCATCATTTCTGAGGCAGATAATTTACTGGCACGATAGCAATAAAAAAAAGTTCACAATTATTCATTTACCGCTGCAATCAACTTGTATTTATCATAGAATATGGAAACTTTTGAGTTTTGAGACTGATATAAACCGCCATGTTTGATGGACTCAGTTTAGAAGTGCGGTAACTAGGCCTGCACGACTGCAGTAATGGCATCGCTATCGATTAAGGGGAATGACGCACGCAAACCGTATATTTATATGATTTTTGTCATAACTTGTTTTACAGAGGATTTTTTAAAAATGTCGGCTTGACAAGACGTAAATATCAATTTTGAGCACTTTCTTACATTGTTACAAATTCACTGCGTTCGTTATTCTCGGAGCACTGATTGAAGATAAAACAAAAACTCTTTCTTTTCTTCCATCAACGCTCCGAGAATAATGACGGCAGTAAATATCGTAAAAATGCGTCGAAAATTATTATTTGCGTCTTGTCGAGCCAAAAATTTCGACAGACCCTTTGCAAAACGACTTATATCGAATATCGGGTAACCTTACTGATTTCATGCACCATTCCCCTTAAATAGTCCTCGAACTCCAACTGTATAATTTACTTAATTCCGTTCTCTGTGGTTTGGTATTCATTCCACCAGACCCAAAAACAGCGATTCAACTTTAATTATAGCTGTGAACATGGGTGAACATGGGAATTGGGATCAAATAGGTCCATGTAGTATAAAGCTACTCTTTTAATTGTGTAAGAGGCAGGTAAGTATTTTAAAAATATAAGAAATATAAATGAACACATTCTAATGAAATTCAGAAGCTGATGTAAAACAGTAATCTAACTTACCCAAAAGAACCCGTACCTTATCTCGTTTACAAACGAACAAAGTAGACAGAGAAGGACAAATAGGTTGGTTAAGTTGATATAGAACACCAAAAAGGAGTAGATTTTTCATTAAAAAGGCAGAATTCAATAAGATGTTCGTAAAATTACCACACATGGTTTATAAGCATTATAATAAAATAAGAATGGCAGTTTACTCATGCAACACTGGTAGTCCTCCTACACTTGTTAAAAAAAAATAAGTTCAATGTAATTTGAATAGTTAGTCAATTTGCGTAGGGGTAAGGCCAGATAATTTTGATATTTTCATGTTAATGTATGATAAATTACCCAGAATACATGTATTAGCAAAAGAACTTCCATTTCATGTTAATGTATGATAAATTACCCAGAATACATGTATTAGCAAAACAACTTCCATTGCATGTTAATGTATGATAAATTACCCAGAATATATGTATTGGCAAAAGAACTTCCATTGCATGTTAATGTATGATAAATTACCCAGAATACATGTATTAGCAAAAGAACTTCCATTGCATGTTTAGGAAGTTTACAAAAATATTTTTATAATATGATTTAACGCTCATAATGCCATATTTCGTAACATATATTGATGCCTTCTGATTCATTGTCATTACCATCTGCATGTAAAAATGTACATATAACCGTGGTGCTTTGATAAAATTACAACTAATTATGTTTAGTGTAGGTGAAGTAGACAGTATATCCGAACTTTTTACTCTGAAAAAACTTTTCAGAATATTTGACATGACGTAATCAGTAAGTTGCAATATTTAATATTAACCATATTATTTGTTGATTAATTGAGTACGATCAGTCAGTACCTGCTGTCACGCAATTTCCCTTAAAACGATTGCGTGGTCCATATGTGCCGTCCACAAACAAAGTTCCCCACAAACATTGGAAATATGAAAAAAGAAATTGCGGACGAAAGACGTACAACGAAGTACGACAGGGAAAACTGCGAAATTATTACCGAAAAAAAAAAAAAAAGACAAACTCTTTAACGTATTTTCGGAACGGTGTGACGGTGCTTGGCACAGTTTGGAGGATACAACACCACGTGTGTGCTTGCTCATATGAGCTTTATTCTATCTATAGAAGAACCCAGGTGATGAAAACCTCCCATTCCCCCCGTAACTGTTTTGTGCTCAGTTGAAACATACTGTGTAAACAACATAATGATATACGTGATTAATAGTATGGAGGGGAAAGAAAAGTATCTTAGGCATAAGGAAAATCATTATTACCTCGTAATATATATTTTTTTTCAGTAAAATGTTCATTATATATATATATCTTGTAATATTCGTGTTTACCAAGTTTGTCAGTAAATAAGGCTATCGTATAATAATGTTTTCTTTCATATGTTGTGTTAAAGATGTTTTTTCGTTAAATATATATTCATCTTGTAATATTCGTGTTGATCAAGTTTGTTAGTAAATATGTTTATCATGTAAAATGTATTTTCTTTTCAAGTGATGTGTGTGTGTGTGTGCGTGTGTGTGTGTGTGTGTGTGTGCGTGTGTGTGTGTGTGTAAATACAATGTATATATAATATTCTGTCAATTTTCTTTGCAAGTACGATGTATATATGTATTTATATTATTTTCTTTCATTTTTTTGCAAGTATGATGTAGCTATATGAATGTAAAATAAATAACAATATATTTATGTTACAAGTACGTGTGAAATATTTTCAGTCGTAGTAGAAATCATGTTGCAATAATGGCAAAATATCTCTGCCGCTACTGCTGCTGCGTGCAAGCGATACAGAGAGAGAGAGAGAGAGAGAGCGAGAGAGAGTCGGGTGCTGTCCTTGCAAGGCATGGCTGAATGAAGGTTGCCACGCAAGCACTTCCTCTCTCCATCAGCATTCTTGTTCCCCTTCCGTCTTCACATAAATACACACACACCTACGTAAGCTAGTTAATATAGGGCAGTTCCATCGTGCAGTGTGCTATTTTTTTTTATGAATGCCGCCTCTTTAAATGGCTATTTGTTGTAATAAGAAAAAAGAACCAAAAAAGTGCAGCAAATTGAAGAGATTTTGTTTTTATTTCTGATATTGTAGGTAATGGGAACCGTTTAGCAAAAAAAAAAAAAAAAAAAAAACTATTGCACGTACTTGTCCCGTTCGCCAAGGGAAAAGCAAGCGCAATGTATACAGATTGTTTACTAAAAAACTTACTAGATAACACGTATTCGTATTGAAGTTTAAAAACACATATAAATAACACACACAAGAAATTCGTGTAAGTGAGCGTCTCTCTCTCTCTCTCTCTTTAAAATCGCATTCGTTTTACATTCGTACAAATGTCTCGATTGGAATGGAGATTCTCGGTCGGTAGAAATAGTTTCACAAGTCGTTCCATGTTACATTTCACCTCCGTAAGAACACGCACACAGTTAGACAGTTCTAGGTACACATCAGCAACATCGTTACGTAACACGAGTAACCTTGTTTAAAAGTTATTTAAATACCGACGAATCCCATCACCATCGGGTTGAAGAGAGGGTGTGATATCATCGAGAAGCAGCGCAGACCACATTTCCTCCCATATTTTGTCATTGGTAGGACCAATATCAGAGACTGGGGAGTATAGTATCGGCACAGGCGAGTCCGTCACTCTGCGAGTCTCTGTTGGTGTTGTTGATTGCACATGTAAAACAGTCATTTCGGGTGATCTATGTTCTCGCTGCGGTACGCTGACAGCTTTCGGCAGCAGAGAACTCTCAGTGATGGTGTTGACAGATGTGGCCAACTAACCCGTCTGGAAGCCACGAAAGGGCGACGATTGGGGACCCTGGAAGGATGCCGCCGCCTGGAAGGGTGCCTTCTGGATGCTCCGACCGGGTGCTGTCTAGAAGGGTGCCGTCTGGATCCACATATTCCCACCACAGCCTGCCTCTCATTCAGTACGTGCTTGCTCGCGAATACAAGAAAAAATTACCTATAAACTCGACTTTATTTCTTGATAGGAAGGATCCTTAAATAAGTTGACATACTAGTTCGTCTTTTTTTAAACGGTATACATATTATTTATCATTAAAGTATTAATATGATATTGACGGAATTCTGCAAATAGCCAATAGAGACATAATTAATTTGGGGGGGGGGGGGTACAGGTAGGTAAAATTGAGTGGGAGGTGTTCCCCGCCATAATAGCCACGTCGCATCTCCCAGGAGAGAGGATACTGACAGAACTGCACATCGCGCATAAGAGCTGAAACGCAGCTAGCCATCAGGAAACACATATTAATTCTAGCGGGAGGTTTTTTTTTTATCGGTTTAAAGTACATGCGTCACAGGGCAGGGCCGAAAGGATGTCGTGGAGAATTACTTTGCGCAAACTTTTCCTGTTTCTTGCTGGCCATCCAGTGCCTGTTGGCACGAGAGGGGCTCCTTCTGTTCCCGCCGGCCAATCATTTAGATAAAATTTATTTTCTCCACACTTTATTCATTTAGCAAAATAAATGTTTATTAAAAATATTTAAAAAAAGCTTTAAAAATTAAATAAAATACATAACCTAGTCAGTTTTGGAACACATGTAAATTTTATTTACACAAATTACAAACAAACTACAAATGTGGCAGTTTTCTTATATATTTTTTTAAATTCAATCTACCAGTCAAAATACATTCGTAAAAAATTAGTAGAAGTCTTTGACATTCGATTCGGCGCAGTAGAACTGGAATCTTCGGAACTTCTTCTTCCAAGCTGAGGTCAGCAGCGGACGAACCCATGTCGACAGCGACTGTAGTATGTGACGTCACACGTGGACGGTTGCGGGGACTCACTTCACAGTCCGTTGCAGGTCACCTGGAAATTTTTTTCTTAGGCATCGTAGGGTCCACACGGTGGCAAGATCTTAGACGTTTAGTGGAGACAGCTTGAGTCGATCCCTCATTGGTAGTAATTTTTTCGCAACGTACACCATTTGGTGTGGAACCATTTTGTGTGGAAAAATTATGTGTGGAACCATTTTGTGTGGAGGAATTCTGTGTGCAGCAGTTCTGGGGGGAGCAGCCCTGGGCGGAGCAGTCGGGGGCGTGAATGTCGATGCTCGTATAGTCGCCTCGGCTCGAAGTTGCTGCGGATACTAGAACCTGGTCCACTGTTGCTGGAAGAGGCGCATCCCGCTTCATGTGATGCACCAAGCAATTTATTGACTGTTGCGCAGGTTCTCCCGAAGTCGTCGAATATGGCCAATGGACCTATCCATCACATTGTTCTTCGTGGGTATGTAGCGATCCAGACTCCCAGAACGAATAGGTGATTTTAGAGTCGTCCGGGAATGACAGGACGTACAAGTTCTCCGGATGAAAGGGCGTCATCTTGCTCCCACGGTGACTCGTACTCGACTAGCGAACAATTTATTTTAGGGTTCTATTGATATACATTTGTTTCGTGTCGTGGAATGACGTCATATTTTACACTATCAGATATGTAACATATTTGCACATGCCACTCACAAAGTATCTGCACATTTCTCGAAGCATTCACCAAAAAACTGGGATCAGTTTCTTTCCTCAATTTCCGAAGAAAAGGACAGCCATGTTAGCTCTGCAACTCGATAATTTCCACTTTCACAAATTACTTGACCTTTTTTTTTCCTGTTCAGGAAACCTTGCAGATTACAGTACATTATTACGACTGAAACGTATGTATCCACAACATACATATTTGACAGGCCGGAAAAACAATCATACTGAACAATGCTGTCGTGGAGTATCAAGCAGTAGGCAACTGTGTGTGCGGGCACATTTTCCTTGATGATTATCTCGATCCCGCAGTCGACCGTGCCATTCTGCACGCGCTCGTTTTGCTGCGATGTATCGAATACTAGCAAAGGTGCCACATCTCGGAAATATTCGGGGCTCAGGACGGGATGCGCCTCGCGTCCATAGTACGAAGATTGGAATTGCGAAACATATAATATGCCAGCAGATATTGCTCATTTTCAAAGTTTCCGTTCAAGCACGGGTAGCTTTCGCTATTCAAAAATATATTTACGTTTTCAACCTTGCAGTGGTCGAACGTAGACTTGTCGGCTCTTATACTATGCTGTTTGTTCGTCTGAAGCCCCAGTACGACATTGCATGATTTTTCCGTGGTGGACGACGTCTTCACGGCCCAGTGATTTCGCGTGGCGGCGGGCAAGGCCCGGCAAGTGACCAAGCTCCAACTTCTGAATGCTATTTCTATCACTTTGTCTTTCTTGGCATAATTCGACAGCTTGACACGTTCACGAGTGCTCGGGGTGACGTGTCGGACGAACAATTCTATGGTGCCCAAAGTAAGAGAGATGGGCTGCGGGTTTTCTCCTACTCCCAACACAGCATCCAAATGCGATGTAGATAGCATTATCACCAGCTTCTGCCTCGCTCCTATTATTATTTTCTTTTAGTCTTCGGCACATCCTAGTAGCATGGAGAGCAGAACGCACACTCGAACCTGCCTTCGTCGTAAATGGGAACACAATAGGCATCTTCGATTCCCCAGCCTGTCATCTTGGCTGCGGAGAAATGTCTATACGTGAGTGATAGGCGATTTTTTTCGAAGAGGTTATTCCCACACCACGAGACTGGTCGATAGCAACGCCATTAATCTCGTACATTACTCGCTCAAAAAGGTGCAGGAGTCCATTTCGTACCGACTTGGTGGTGGTCGGATGGGTCCCGTCCACCTTTTTTTTAGCCTGCATATTATGTGCACAAAGGACCGGCTAGGCAGGGTGTAAATATCTTGTCGCTCTATAGGTATTCTAACCTCCCTTCCGAGAGCGAAAGGTCCGGCAAGATACAATTCGTAACAGTTCATTTCGATTTTATAAACTTTATCGTCGAATTCTAGACGCTGATCCACGTCGATAATTTCGTCTGCCATGCCGATTTACTTTTAAACCGAAGTATACACGGAGAAACTTTGCGTTTTCAGGTGTTAGTGCAATGCTACCTCGCAGCTTACGGAACATGGGTTCGATGTACTGCGGGTTTTTATACGTTTTTGTCTTCCCAGCGATTTTTACTCCCATAATCTCAGGTGTAATCGTAGCGTAATTTCTTCGTTTCGGAAATTTAACCATTCCTTGTATTGGTTCACGATCGAAACGGCTACTTCGTGGACACTATTTGCAGCGATCGGAACGTAAATGAGTGTTCTCGGAGATTCTACGATTTTATATCCAAGACCTACGGTGGTAGCAAACTCAGTACTGCTCAGTTTCCCATTCACGTAACTGCAACTTGTCAAGTTACAGTTTATCCGTATGACGTTGACTGGAAAAATGTTTACGGTCCGCGACGACTCGTGTTTAATTCCCGCTTCGTACACTCTGGCTTCGAACCCCAGCATGGGGCCGATGGTATCCGGTTCCGCGGTGCAAAACATTTCGGCCTTCAGGGTATTCGAATTCCCATGCATTTCGAATGCAATGTCGTGCGGTAGCGATTTCTTTATGAAGTATTCCATATCCTTCAGCTCGTACGCTCCGGTGGGAATGCTGATTTCTTTCGCATCTCCTGCCACTATGTACTGAAATGTGAAATTCACATTTTCTTCTATGTTGGATATGGAGTTGTGCGTTTGAAAGTCAACTAGTCCCACACACCATTCACCCTCCAGCTCCAAGGGAGGGTAAAAGCTAGCCCTCAGCTCGGACGTTTTACCACTCGGAATGATGGACACCGACATACTGATGAGATCGGTATGGCTGACACAACCCTTCATATACCTCACGAATTATATCGATTTTTTTCCTCCCCAGTTTATCACTAGAAATATTGATCGCTTAAAAATCGCAGGCACAAGTGACCGCAGTTTCACGTGTTGGGCATCTGCTCCGTTTCGTAGTTGTAAGTCAGATTATAATTTTTCAGGTACTTGCACAGTTCGGGCGGAGGGCACAAGTTCCCAAAACTGTCGTAGTATATTGCTTGTTTGGAATGTTTTACATAAGCTACCCAGTGCATACCAGGCCCGGCTGTCGTGTCCAGATTAATTACGGCACATTCGTGTCTCTTGGGTTTAGCGGGCAAAGCATCTCTCGGAAACACTCTTCTAAAATTAGGTATTTTCTATTTGCACGCAAACAGTTCCAAATCCATGTTAGTCAGTGGACGTATAGGCAGCTTCATTTTGATTTCCTTCTTCGATTTTTCCCCCCTATTTTCATCCTCCTGGCATTTGATCCCCCTCCTTCTCCTCTTTCTCGATACCGGTGGCGAATAAAGAGTCCTTTGCCTTTTTTTTTACCCATGGCGATGGCTTCCAACGTTCTGTTATATCGATGTGTTTCCTCTACCTGTTTTCGGTCGTTCGAAGCTTGCTTCACGGCACTAACGATATTCGTGACTGCCCCGGGAATACCGGCCAGAGCGCCAATTGCAGGTATCAGTGCGGGCAGGAATCCTCCTACTTTGTTCTTCTTCCCTTTCCTTTTGGTCTTTCGGGGGTTGTTCTGCGAAAACTTTTTGCTTGTAAATAATTTCATGCCTAGTTTCACCTTGGCTTTCATGATGTTGGTTAAAGAATCTGCCTAGTGTTCAGATCCTTGTTTATGGGGGTAGCAATGTCGGGTTTTTGCTTGCAAATAAACCTCATCCAGCACGTTGATAACTGTGTTGTTGCTCTAGCTTGGTTCCACAAAACAATCTGGCATGGACGATGATCCCGCGGGCAAATTTCACTGTCTTTACCTCACGATGAATCGAATTTAGCTGACCTACAAACGATACATATTCTTCTTTTATACTTTTTTTTGTTTCAGTATCAGTGTAGATTCGGATCAGTACGGATGCAATGATGCATTTGCAGTATCGCTTCTGCGGTAAAGCATTTACGGCTTTGAGGAATTTACGGCGACACGAAATAACTACCTGCAAGATGAAAATGTGATTTCGATGCACACTCTGCCACAGGCAGTTTACGCGGAGTGATATTTTGAGGAGACATGCTATAACTTGTAGCATTGGTTCTCCGCAAGTACAATCGGCTCTGTCTCCGCACTGAGCACGGCATGCTCCGCAGTCAGCCCCATCGCGCCATAGCTCCATAGCACCCATAGCTCCATAGCTCCATAGCCCAATCGCCCCATCGCCTATTAGCTCCATAGCTCCCTCGCACCATAGCTCCATAAATCCATAACTCAATCAATCCATAGCTCCATAGCTCCATAGTTCCATAGCTCCATAGTGTCGTAACTCCATAGCTCCATCGCCCCATGGCTCCATCACTTCATCAATCTTTCGCAATCTTTCACAATCTTTCGGTTTGTACCCTCCGTACATATGTATATACATTACATTCGTTCACCAACTGTATGATGCATGCATATATTAGTTTAAATATGCAGATAATTCATCACGTTCATTGCATTTAGTATAGAATTTCAGCCATTTGTGGTATGGCGCATGGCCGATGCTGGTTAAAATGTATAAATACGATCCTTTCGTACATTCTCGTTTCAGTATCATTTTAGACTTGGAACAGTACAGCCGTAAAATGTCAATGATGCATCTGCTGTGTCGCTTCTGCGGTAAAGAATTCGCAGATTTGCGTAACTTACGATGACATGAAATAACGACCTGCGGAATTATGAGTTCGAGTGCGATTTTTTAATGTCAAATCTGGGATAGACCTTTTTCTAGGAGTGATGCGTTAAAGACACATTCTAAAACTTGTAGCATTGGTTCTCTGCAAGTACATTCGGTTCCATCTGTTCCAGAAGATCGTAGTGGTAACATACGGATCGCCAAGCAAAATGTCACACTACCCATACGCATTCATGCTGGAGATGAAGCTATCTCCCACAAATCACGCCACGGTGACCTGTTGCCTTCTAGTATGCAAAGCCTGATTTGTGGTCCGTTGGATTGCGACATGACATGCATCCTACTGAGCCTGCTGAAGCAACCGAATGGGCTTCGGTTCGAGAACATATACATTTATTCTAAATCGCTCCAGCAACTGAAATACCAACGGCTGACACGTGTACTGCAAGCTGTTAAAGGTATGAATAATTTCCCCTGCAGTGAAAGCGAAGCCGTTGTGCCACAGAGCGAAGCTTTTCCAAACTCGATATTTGATATCGACGACATTGCCTGCGAAAAACAAACTTGCATTCAAGAGTATTTTAGCACGGGACGGCATGCATACGTGGACTGTGTGTACCTCGGATAGACTTTTATTCGCGCGTACCCAAACAACTGCTTCGCGATAATGCTAATGTGTTTGTGCTATTTCGCATGGACAACACTAATTTACTCCACGTTTACGGTGAACATGTCAATACGGACATGACATTTGCAGAATTCAAAAATATGTGCGCCTTGTGCTGGAAAGAGAAATGCAGTTTTTTGTCGATCGTAAAATACTGTCCACTAAATTTCGTAACTGAGTTTGTTCCCCTAGCTATATAAATAGTAGCGCGTATTTAGTTCCACCTGTATAATTACAAACAAATCAATTTGGTTTATTCCCTCGGGGGACAATAACGTGTCGTACGTGTTTTTTTTCTACCAGTGCTGTACCATATTTTCTCTCGTACTTGTAGAGTGTATAAGTTTCTTACCAGTACTGTACCATTTTTTTTTTCGTCGCTCTGTGTGTATTTTTTCTTACTAGTACTGCACCATTTTTCTCGTCGTTGTGTGTGTATTTTTTTCTTACCAGTCCTGTACCATATTGTCTCTCGACAAACGTAAGCCTTCTTATTTCCCGACTGGGGTACGACATTTTACATGTTAATTGGATATACATCCCGCTCGCTGTTGGGACGCTAACTGCGTATTCTAGACACAAAGTGTGAAATAGTTTGCATGCCTTGATAGCTGGTGTGAATACAGTTCCTGGCGATGTGCAGTTGTCTCTCTGCCGGCCGGCGCCCGACAGAGGAGGATGCTGTGACAGGATGCCACATTTCCGCCTAGGCGCAAAAGTGTCGACTTTGCAAACTCCTTCCGGCCGGCCGGCACGCTCGCCCGCCGGCAGCTTGCGAACAGAGACAATTGCAGTGGCTTGGAGCAACACGCGCTCTTGTTTGGAAAAAAAAAAATAAATAAATAAATAATAAAACACACACACATTCAATTACGTTCGTAAAAACTTAGTACGTATTTGTTTGCGACTGCTCGCGTCTGTCTCTCTTTTTCCTATAAATTGTACCTCCAGTCAGTATACCTTTACGATGTAGCAACGTTAAAAAATATATATGTATGTATACCAGTCCTGTATTTTTTTTTTAACCTCTGATATTAAATATTTTATTTACCAGTCGTGTTTTTTAAACAAAACATTATTTACAATACGGTAAAGCTGGTACAAAACATTTTCTTTACCAACAGTGTTTGTTTGAACGTCGATACAAAACCATTTTTTAAACTTACGTGAGCAGGGTGTAACATGAAATACAACATTTTTTTTATGAACCCCCATTTATTTATTTACACACATCACAATACTGTTCTGTTCTACATACATAGAATACGGAGATTCTTTTCCTCGTCAGTAATAAACACAATGTTTTTTTTTCTTTCAGTTTTGAGGTCATTGCATTCACGTAATATTGTTTTATATGTACCATCGATTATCACACATTCAGAGCCTTAATGCTTGGGCATTGCACTACGCACATCGTCCATTTTCACAGTCGTGAAGCCATGCTACTTACTTCTCTACCAGCTGCCTGAACGGAGGACATCGTGGTTGTTTTTGTTTGTAGAGGTCTACAATTTTCGTACCGACAGGACACACACTGCGCATCGCCGACTCTTGACGATACACGTGCACGGGGTAATCTGGAATTATGGCTTCTTCCAACACTTTGTGAATGTCACCGTACGGAATATTTCCATTGTTCCATCTAAGTCCGTGCATCTGTTGCTGTAGGCGGTATGCATGTTGCGTGGTGTGGCCGAGGTGCTTCCATTGGCATGGTGGTAAAAACGTAAGCACTTTGGTTTGCTCGTCGTCGTCGCTGTACGAGATGCCACTCTGCTTGATGACGTGCGAGTCCAGCGTGCGAAACACTTGGATGTTGTAAAACATTTCCTTTTCTTCACAGTCACTATACATTTTTTACAAAGTCATTTCACGCTGTGTTCACTCGTGTTCTGGACTTGCTTCCTCGTAGCTGGGTACTGCTTGCCAGTAGAAGACTTGTACGGGGAAGTTGGTTTCTGCCAGGGCTGCTCTGCGGGCCTTGAACCAGTCCCTGCGGTGCGGTGTGTCAGGAACTGAAGCGGTGTGCAGCCCTCGAAACATTCCTTGCACGAGCGGCAGTCCCGTATGTATTCTTCCAGCTGTAGATAGATCGGCAAATACTTGAATACTGCCGAAACTTCGTACGGTGCGTACGTCAGCAGGAACTCTTTCGGCAGATACGGTAACTCGTCTTGTTTATCCAGGGCACTAAGCGAATGCACCCTTCCGAATGCTAAGATGGATGAAAGGATTTTATACCCGCTTGGACAACATGCATACATTTCTAAGAGCGAGGTGCAACATTTATCGGAGGCCCCTGGAGACGCATCTTATAAAGCCAATTGAAGAGATTGGTGGGAATGGAGCGAAGCGACTAATTATCCAATGAGAATCATTGGCAGGTTCAAACAGATTGGTCAAACAGAAGTGAGTAATTAACCAATCGGAGAGATTGGCAAGGTAATTAGCTAATCGGAAGCATTGGTGGGGAGTGGTGGGGGTGGAGAATCGTCGACTAAACAGCAATTAGCCAATGATAATCATTGGTGGGGGTCGAACAGTGGTGAGTAATTGGTAGTACGAAGGTTTCCGAAGATACCCGAGTCAATCATTCAATCGGGAGTGTTGTCACGTGACTAATAAGCCAATCAGGAGGGTTGTCATGTGGGTGGAGGCTTCCGACTACACACTAATTAGCCAATAAGAATACATTGGCGGGTAGTGGAGGGGATGAAGCAAAGTGACTAATTAACCAATGAGAATCATTGGCGGTATAATTGCGCATTTAAATATATTGCAAAATCTAGAGTGGTGGGGGTTGGTCGAACAAAGTGATCCAACGGACGTGAGTAATTAGTCTAAGGTGAGAGAGGCAGTAAGGTGCATAAGTTTTTTAATAAAATTGTTTTAACGACTTTTTTTAATAAAAAAAATTTTAATAAAAAAAAAATAAAAATTAAAAAGTAATTTCGTTGCAGCAAAGTCCCAATTATGGGTTCACCTTATTCTATCTAGTATTTTTACTCAAACAGTTGTTACTAACTATTAATGTCAATTATAAAAAAAAAAAACTAAAAATCCTTAAATTACTGTATTTACATTTGTGTTCGACGTTTTTCGTCATATGAAAAATTAACAAGTTAATTGTAACATTTTCTGATACTCTACGACTCTCGTCATAGTCTAGTGCCTATGTGTCTCGCTAGAGTGCTCTGACGAGAAATTCAGAGTTTAAATTGTACAAAGAAATTTCAGTATTTTGTGTGAAATAATTACGGTCTATAAATTCTAGAAAGACTCTAGTAATGTTTTATACAAAGAAGAAAATACTGTGGAGATAAACGTAACTTTTTTTAGGCACGAAAACAGTTTAAGTTAAAAGTGTGATTATAATTCTGTGTTCATGTTTCTATGGCATCCATGTTGTATTCTTTGGAGAGTCCTTTTCAAGTTGCTTCATTGGAGCTGACTCGGTCTTCTTTTTTCTTCGTGATACAACATGTAACCAGCATACTTCAACTTTTGAACTCTCCTTCTGGAATGCAATCTTGATTATGCACAGTTAATACATCCGACTTTCCGCCGGCAAGTAAATTGTCGCGTATTTTTGATAAAGTATCGGGAAAGTGTTAATTGCGCGGTTTTGTTTGTTTTTTTTTTTTTAATGCCCTTTTGTGTAATTTTGTAATGGGGCGGTTCTCGGCGTGGCCACGAAAAAGATGTATTGGTAACCGTCCAGTTTTAGCTGTACAGATGTAGCTGCCGGCGAGCCCTAGTTGTGCATTCCTGGTCCTTCAGAAATGACATGAAAGATGCGTGTTTATTTTACCTGTAAATTAAAATTGCGGCTAGGCATTGAAGTTTTTAACTAAAAAACGACTCTTAGTCATTAACAACGAAATTTTCGTTTTGTCTCTTTTTGAAATTTCGTTGAAAAGTAGTTTTTAAATGGTATATTGAATCAAAATAAGAAAAAAATAATGTGACACAAAAGTTGTATTCAGCCTACATAAAATTATATCTTGCAACGAATTAATGTTGCTAAAAAAAATATTAAAAACTGGGGCCCCCTAGTAAAATCGAAAAGTCATGAAAAGGAAAGTCTTAAAAAAAAAAAAAAAAAATTGTTGTCAGATCGTTCAGATGATATTACAAAAAACAAAGTACATATAATCTTGTTGAATTTTATTGTTATATGTTGATGTTGCTGTTATAATTATGTTCAATTTTATTGGTGCTAGTAAACTGCTTGCCAACCCGAATGCCTAAACTTTTATATATTTTTTTGCTACCAATCTTTTTAAGATTTATCTAAAGGTTATTGGAAAGGCTGTGTAATTAAGTATGACACAAAACAATCGTAATGATCAAAATAGTTAATCAACACTATTTAAATATATGCATACCTAGTTGTGTGTGTGTATATATATATATATATATATATATATATATATATATATATATTCAGTGTGAAGAAGTAAGTGCTTCCAATTTTGCAGGGCTCGGCCATTTTGTAATTCTCTAAATATGTAAGAAGAGCACCCTACATACCAAGCAAATAATCTAGTTTGATCCCAATTATCCTTGCACAAAGTGGTGCACTATGGATCCCTGTGTTAGCAGGCTACAGTTCAGGCCGATGGTAGTGGAATACTCGTATGGAGACTGTTAACATGGGATGAAATGGGTCCCCTTGTAAACATGCTATTGTCTCTATCCGGCGAACGATACAAGGACCTGCTGGCAGATTGATTGCAACCATTACTGCACCTACAGTATGCTGCAGGAGGCCTGTACCTACAGCAAAGCGATGCACTGGTCCAATGCTACCAAATTGTGACCGAGTGATTGGATTAACACTCCACGAACTTGAGGTACCTAGCTTACCTGTCTCCCAGGGTTACCCGACCTCAATCCCAATGAAGAGATATGGGATGCTGTAAAGTGACAGATGTGCACGCTGTGAATCCTGCTCCGACTGATTTCTGTTATAATCAGGGCAAAAGGGGGTGGAACATCCTACTAGGAATGTATCTGTAATTCATTTATTCATGAGCGTATATGGAAATATAAGTTCATCGCTGGCCTATTCACAATAATCTAGCTTTATGAACACGCAAATATTTTGTGTTATCTTTAATATGTATACCACGGTGCAATTAAAAAACTAAAAAGTCTCGAAAGTCCAGCATTGTCAGGAATTTAAAAAATATATGGAAAACGATGCCATTTGTTACAGCTGTCTCATTATGGGTTCATTTTAAAGTGAAGATCATTTTAGTGCCAGCTATACTCAGTCTTCCCCCACCCCCCTTGAATTTCTTGGTGGCTCAAGCAGCACAGCAATTTCATTGCATGCATGACAGACTGGACCACAGCTTGTTTGAAACAAGGAATCGGAACTGAAGGGCATCAAGGGATGAATTAAAAATTTAAGCTGAATTATTTTGTTCTAAAAAGGTGATATTATTGCATTTTTCACCTTGGGTTTACTGTTCGTTACTTGGTAGAATTTGGGATTCGTTACATCTGTTCTACAAAACATCATAAATCTCCAAAACACCAAAATTTCAATTTTTTTTTGTTAAAACTTTAATCAGCAGAATCTAGTAAGTGGAACTCGATCAGCTGTCTCACTCTGTGATTGAAGGAATGATTAACCAGCAGCTAGCCTTCTTGGTCTTCGATGTGGTGTTTCCCGAAAATATCGCCACTGACTGCTTCGAGCTGCTGGTTTTGGGTCTCCACACTTAATAAACTCCTGCCCTTTCCAAGTCCCATAGCCTTCCCGCAACTCACGACTCACCGGTAACATAAAATTCCAAGAGGAGTCATGAAGGACAAGCTATGAATTTCTCTATAAATATATTATTGACCTAATCAATTTAATTTCCTGATGTGCTGCACTTGAGTGTTTGCAGAATCTATTTTTGAGCTGTTTCTGGTCACGCTCCATGTCTCATTAGTAATCTTGGCAATTGTGTGCCATCCTAGAGGGCGAGATGCGAGTCGCAAAATTAATGTCACATTACTTTTGCTGTGTGCTCATCAGTTAAGTCACATGTGATCTGAAACAGGTGATCCTTTGATAAATTGCAGAATTGGTAGTCAAATTCCCTACAACAATGTACTGTACAATGTTAAAATACGAGGTGTATGTGTTAAGTAACCGTATTTGCACCCCTGAAGATACACTTGTTGGAGAGCGAGCGGATGTAGCCTCTGGACTTTGGTGAAATGAAAGCTGTTGTGTCGTATTTCCGATATTATGATTAGCGTAAAGATCGCGTATTTGAGAGCCTGACATTTCATGTGATGGTGTTCTCCAATAGAGTGTTTGAAGCTTCTGAGGATGTGCATGGTGGTAATGCTGTGTTACTTACGCACAATGCAAGTGTTTTAAAGACGCAAACAATTTAGTGAACGTCAGAAGAATGTGAGAGATTAACATCCGGTTCACCTGTTGACTTCAGAAACTAATGAAAATGCTGCCAAAATTAATTAAATGTTGCTGAAAGATCACCGTCCAATCATTCAGGTCTTTTTAAGAGCACCTCAATAATTTTGCTACAGAACAATGCTCCCGTCCACATACACCTCTCCGTGAAGCAGGTTTTAGAGGACACTGTGCTCTAATACATCCCATGTTAGCCAGATTTTGCACCGTGTGAGTTCTAATGTCCCCCAAAGTGAAAAATACAACGAAAGGAACATATTACAGTTTTTAAGAGGTGGAAATAAAAACTGCAGACATGTTGAAGAGGATGACATTTGATAAGTTGCACTACGGCTTTGAACAGTGTATGATACATACACGGTGGTGAATAGCTAGGGAAATGGATATGTTGAAGCTGTGCATGTTGTAATATGTTTGTGCTAAACGACATTTCTTTAGCAAACTCGTATCCAAATAGCCACACCTCGTATGTCTACTACCTGTTAATGTCATATCTAATAATACCAGAGAAATTATTAAACATGTAAAGACACTGGGACACCAAATACACAATAAAAATTATGAATATCTGTATGAATAATCAAAACAAGCCGTTCTCTTCGAATTAATTTTATATAGTTGAATATTTTTCACCCTCCCTCCCCCTCTCTTTCTTCCTTACTATACCCCTCCCATCTCCCCCGAAATACAGCAATATTTTAACTTGACTCCAACGTTTTTATTTTCTATTTCGAGATGCTGGCTGAAAAAATATATAATAGTTTATATCGACTATGGTCAAGAAAAGCTACTGTATATAAAACATAGATAAATATTCTGTAACTTATGATTTTATATTGTTTCTATTCTTGTATTTTGGATTTCATTTTCTAAGTGTAAGTAATTTTTATATTACTGATGTACTTGTAACTTTATTGTTAGATATTACTTATTGGTATTGTTTTTACCCAAAATTGCATTAAAATCTCTATTTGAAAAAAAAAAAAGTGTTGTATCTTTCGAATGTACTGACTACATGTTAATCAGATCCGTGCATTGTTTGGCTCACTTTCCAGTATACTTAACTCTTTGGAGTGTGTTCCAAGCCTTCGTATGTTTTATTCGTCAGGACAGGCACTCAGGGGGGAAAGTGGGGGCTAGTTGGATTCGGGTACTATGTTTGGCCTCCTTGGGCTCCACATTTTTATACTTTGCAGAAAAAATAAACGAAATTTTATAAGAGATTAGATGAAAATGTATTAAGTATGTAACTAAAATAAATTGCAAATGCCTTTTTCTAACTATCAGGTGTAAATGCATGATTCGCATAGTTATGACTGAAAGAAAATTATGTTCAAGCAAAGAAATTATTTTGATTTCTACGAGTTTTAAGTTTTCGCAGTTATTTTCCCCATCGGATGATGCAAGCCGGTTTCGCAGAGTTAAATTGTGAATGGTCACCTGTTACTCGTTTGGATTCGGCTGTGTGTTAAAATTGGCGGTTCTCGCGGTAGATAAACGGATCGCAACTATTTATGTCCCCTGTATGCCGTATCATTTTCACTGCTCCAAGACACGCCATCGCTCTCCACTTCCCACCCAACACAATTTTTTTTCAGCTTGCTGGCGCGTTTGACGGCCGCAGAAGCGTCGCTTCCCCCCTCTTTGTGTGGCGCAGCAACCTAACCTGATTAATCCGGCGGAAGACATCATTTGATGCGGTCCTGAGTTCGTGCTCGCCCGAGCGCCAAACGTACACCTCTTCCTCTTCCCCCACCAACGCCTCCCTACCCTGCGACGTGAACCTTTTGAACTCGGAGCGCCCTGCGCGAGCGCATTCTGCCGGCAGAAATGGGATTAGCCACCAGCCACTGGCCCAGAAATTGTATCGCCATTTCATCCCTCCACTTGTATTCATTTGTGAAATTCATGACCTAACCTCCTTTGTCCTTTATACACTTTTACATATCCTCCCTCCCCCTTACTCTTCTTCCCTATACCCCATCTCAATTTTGCATTTTTCCTGTTATATATTTTTTTTTACCCACGGGAATGAAAATTTTAGCTTCTTCCATTTCACGTTCATGTCTCTCCCCCATCCTCGGCTGGCTGTTGATACAAACAGCCTCGCGCGCGTGTATACAATTACGTATCGATTGCAAAAAGACAACTGCGGCGGTGTTGCCAGTTCGCCGCCCGCCCGCCACGACTTGGCAACGTTGCCTCAGTCTTGTTACGTGGCCCACCCCCTATTCACCCCCTCACAACCTTCAAACTTCCCCGACCGGCAGACGGAAATGCGCTGTTTGGCTGTGAAGGTTAGTCTTCACGCAGCGACGCGCGTTGAATGTTTGGAAAGGGGAGAAGGAGAACTGCCGAGATGTTCCTGACAGCACTAATTTCCGCCTTATGGGGGTAACCTTTCCTCTGCCGCGCACAGCTCCCATAGCTCGCGAAGTTGCGAGCATCAAAGTGAACAAACGTGCCGACAAAGGTTGTGGCCCTGTTAAGATTTGATTTCAGATGTCTTAGATGCATTGTCGTCATGGAAGTAGGAACGTTGCGACAGAAGGTTCTTAGTGACCACCAGACCACTCTGTCACGTGTATACCCCCCCCCCCCCGACTCCACAGCCATATCCATGATGAACATACATCGGAGGCGAATAATAATTATAGCAAAAAGTGGATCAGTAGCAGCCTTATGATATTCAGTTTAAGATGGTGACTGTAGAAAGTAAAAAAATAATAATTTCCTTTTTTGCTTTTAATGACTAGGCTCTTCTCTTTTAGTTTTTTTTTTTCCCCTCCACTGCAAGAAAAAATATTAATAATTTTCAAAATCAAATAGTTTTACCAAATTGATGCAAAAGTCACATTAAAATATTTGTTTAAAGGTTATAATTCTTTAAAACCTTTAAAAACGTTATAAGATGTAGGGGTTACAATAAAATTGTGCCGTTACAAGAATATATAGTTACAGAAATATATACGATTACTTAAGCGGCACCAATTTTCCCCAATTTACAAATTACTATATTCCCGAATTTACATGTCTCGAGCGAGACCGAAACCTCTTGATGAGACCTCCCTCCCAGTTCCCGGTGTCGCTTAGTTTTCCAAGGTATTTATAGTGAAGTATTCGCAGCCGCCGTCCACCCCACAGCTGTGGATAACAGCTACGAAACGGAAGCAGATCCTCGTACAGTTCAATCCAAAGGTGGTGCTGACGTCACAAGGGGAACCCCCCTTCTCAGTCGCCTCAGCAGCCACTAGGTGGAAAGAAACGTCGCGCGCTCGGTATAGTTCCGACCTTCATCGAACTACCGAGCACCCGCGTAGCGGAGTCTAACGCCTTCCTCGGCTGCCGTCAGCGGGCAACGTCTTCGCAAACGTGAGGACCCATGATCGACGTGAGGCAGTGTGACTCCGTTACGTCCTCCCCTTTGGAAGGAATGCCGGTGACTCGCAACTGCAGGCGAAGAAGTCCCGCAAAAGAGGATGGCCAGCCCTCACTGCAGAACCCAGCCTCCAGGCAGGAACAGTCCAGCACAGCAGATCAAAACATAACTTCCAAGGTCCATCATTCATGAACAGGGTCTCAACACAATAAAAGAGTAGGCGGCAGAAACTAAATCAACACAAAACACCTTATGCAAACTTAGACACTTTCATGGGGTCACTTCACAAATCTCTTTTCACAAAATTATTTATTTCATAAAATATTATTCAAAGATTAATGAAACCCTTCATACATCTTAAACATAATTTAAAAGTTCACACGAGACATTCAGATAAAAAAAACACTCTAAGAGATCACGCCATAAGACATCATGCAGTATAACACATCCTGTATGCCGAGCTACAATATCTCATATAAAAAGATTTATAACAACATATTTATAGCTATATATCTGTGGAACCACTATCATTATATCTTCCACGATATTTCTTAACATGACCTACATGGACTTCAAACTGTCCGTTGGGAGATCGTGGATCTTCTACTAACAATGTCACGGGAGTGAGAAAACGGCAGATATTAAACGTACTTATCTACTGAGGAGCTAGCTTAGCACTGAAATAGCCCACTTTTGAAATTAAAAAACGTGCTTTCACCTAGACCAAATCTCCCACGTTTAAATTCATATCATTTCGTTGGCTTTGAATACGATCTTCCATTGTTTTATGATATTCAGCAAGACTATTGGTTACCTCTCCCAAACCTTGACTTTATCATTACTTTTCACCGTTTCCCAGCAGAAAGATTGTAGAACTCAATCATTAATCGATAAATGCAATAGCCTCCTTCCCTAGATAATTTCAGCAGGAATATGCTTGGTGGCGTTACTAACAACTTTATGAAAACATAGCATAAGGCTATAAAGAATTACGTTCCAGCGTCCCTGGTATCCATCTGAAAACATATCAGGGCAATGTTTACGTTACGATTGAAACGCTCCACTAAATTTGCTTTTGAGTAATATGGCGAGGTCTGAATCACCTTAACACCCCATGAGAACGTTAGGTCTCTGAATTCACCGGAAAGGAAATAACTGGCATCGTCAGTAACAGCTACTACAGGGGAACAAAAATAAATAAAATAAACGTTTCAACATTACCTTACAAATTTCTACAGGTTTTATGGTACGGTGGGGAAAGGAAATGTAAAATTTACTTAAACTATCTGCTGCGACTAAAACATACATGTAACCAGAGGAACTGTGGGGAAGAGGACCCATCACATTTAAATCGCACTTTCTCAAGGGCAAGTGGGCTACTGTACTAGAATATTTTCCTTCTAATGGTTGATTTTTGGGTTTGTCTGCTGACAGGCCGGACAACTTCTTACCCAATTTTAAACTTCTTTACCAAAACCAGGCCACGTAAACACGCCATAAATAAGAGCAATATTTTGGTTTCTCCCCAGAAAAGAATTCGCGGTAGTATGAAAAAATCACGGGCCGCAACTCCACGGGAGCAAAAATTCTAAATTTACCTTCCCTTGACCATTCTCTTAAATACCCTTTACACGTGGCATACCCAGAAACCTCATATTGAATTTCTCCCATCAGGTCTTGACATTCCCGATCACTTGTCTGTTCTTAAATATTTTAATGAAATTTTGTGAGGTGTTTATCCATTCCTCGTTTTCCGTTACCCTCGTTTCCCTGTTCTTTATTCTGTATACAATTCCCAGACACAGTTTTTACTACAATACATGCTGTTTCTGTCTGCACCACGTCAAATTCCTCATCACGAAACATACGTGACAAAGCATCTGCCACGACATTCTCGTTACCCTTAATGTGATGAGTGCCATAGTTAAAGCAGGCCAAACGAATAAGCAATTTGGCTAAGCGTCCTGCAAGTTTTATGAGGACAAAATCCGAGGCCAAAGCCTGATTATCCGTACACAGCTCGAAAGAGACGTACTCTAAATACATGCCAAATACATGTCAAATACTCCTTTTCTAAATCCGTGTACTTTCGTTCAGCAGGGGTAACAAGTTTACTGGCAAAGGATATCGGAACCAAGGACCCATTTTACTTCTGTCTTAATACAGTCCCAATTGCTAGCGTAAGCGTATTATCATCAGAGTGCAAAAAAATCTCGCTAAATTTATGCAAGTGTAGCACGGGAGGATTAGTACATTTTTCTTTAAGAATCTGCAAAGTAGTCTAATGTTCTGGTCCCCACTTGAACTCTACGTTTGTACGTTTCAACATATTTAATGGTTCAGGAATCATGGAAAAATCTGGAATGAATTTACCGTATAAGATACCATATCAAGATATCGTCGTACCCCCTTAATGTTTTTGGGTATCGGGAAGTTTACAACCACCTTAATGTTCTCCGGATCGGTGTAAATAAAAACAAATTCATACAGAAATTTGCCTAAAACGTGAAACAACAGCCTACTCATCGCCCGAGGTCCTCAATGTATATCGAAAGGGCGTCTGGTCCACTGAAACAATCCCCAATAGGCGCATAATGCTAACGGCCCACGGGAATTTGGACTCAATTCGCACTGGAGAAGTGCAGAGTCCAGATCGAAAATGGTGAAATATTTAGCATAACCGAAATGTTGAAACACCGTATATATTCCTGGAACCGGATAAGGGTGTAAATAATTTTTTTTTTTTTTTTCGTTAATTTTCCGGTAATCTCATATTATAGCGATATTGGCCAGGATTTTTCTTAGGAAGCAGAAAAAAAAAGTGTTCGCATACATACTAACGGAGTCTTCCACTACACCTTGTTCTTTTAAATCATGGATAAGCTATTTAAAGCCCTGAAGTACCCGGTATGGCAAGAAAGTAACAGTTTCATTATCTATTCATTTTAAGATTACAGGATATTTATTACAATGCCCTAATTTATTGGTAATAACATATGAAAACTTTTCCTGTGTACTCTGTATTAGTCGCAATTGCGAGTCCTCCTTTTAGACATAATGTATTTTCCTGGCATAAATCGGCTTGGTTTCTAAAACAACAGGAGCCTCCAAAGAAAATCCCAAATCTCAAACATTTATTTTGCACATCTACTGAACACTGCTGTGACTTGGCCAGAAACTCTACCCCCAAAATTACTGAAAACGACAACATGTCCAAAACACTAAATTTAACTTTCCACGAAAAGGGCGCAATTTTAATTTTAACAGTGGCAACAGTCTTATACTCCACAATACCTTTGTCTGCCATTGAAAATGTGGTTTTGCAACAGGTCGATATTGGTATAGCACCAGCAGAATTATCACGCATCAGCCAGTTACAACAATCCCGCTATCTTTAAAGATGTCGACGCGCCAGAATCAATAAGTGCGGAAACGGTATTCCCGATTACTAAAGGCAAGAAAAGTAAACTAGATTGCTTTGAACATGCGACATTCACCTACCCAACCCCAGAAGGCATTTTCATAAATGCACAGTGTCTGCTTACGTAATGCTTCGTTCCCGCAAAAAATAATAACTATCGAACGGCGCGTGCCCACTTGACCGCTTTCTGTTCTACCTCGCCTACGACACTACTCACCGCACCTGTCGCTTCCGTGATGGTTTTTTCCAACGGATCAATACCCGAGCCTTTCCCGATTTTGGGGGAGTCGCTTTTGACCTTGGCACTGCTTGCAGCTGTTTCACGGTCATTTCCCCCGCTCTTGACCTTACGAAATTTGCCGTTTTTAATGACACATTTCTTGCTGGCATGGTTAGTGCGCCTACAATATTTGCTACTATCCCTAATAGTTCATTCCGCCCAGATAACTAACTGCAAAATATCGGATAGTGTGGCAGGTTTGCTTAAAAAAAACGCAAAATATTTTTGATTCTCTGGCAACTAATTGAAAAAGATGATCTGTACTAAATACGCCTCATCACAGGGCAACCTCAAAATGTCTACTCAGCGTATTACCTCCTGTACAAACTCTGGCATGGATTAGCTAAACAAATGACTATGCTCTAAAATTTTCGTTTTATACTTGGCCAATCGCTACAATTTTTTCAACGTCTTATTCCACAATTCTACATAATACTTATTGCCGCTTTTAACTTCTAGAACATCACTGAACTGTCAAGGTAATAGCCCACAGTTGGTGCAGTGTTATGGAAGAAATGTTTAAAAACTAGTTCTACTTCTAGCAGGCTAAGTACCGATGGGGTAGCTGGATTTTGAAATTCTCGAACCACGAGGAAAGTTTTCTCTTGCAGGCTATGGCCAAGTAAATGAAGGAAGCTGCAGATTTATTGATACCGTAGCAATGAAAATACGTGACGAAGGCACCACAAAAAGGCGAATGGAAATCATGTATACAACCTACAGTCTAGTCTACGGCGATGCTAGAGACCTATAAACATCTTGTAATTAGGACATTAAGCACGAGTTTATTACAAATATTACAGAACATTTAAGAGGATATGTTATCTGTATTATGAAGTGGATGAAAATTTGGAACATTCGTATATGATACGGATATTATCGTGTTATTCCATGGAAATGATCCGGGTTGCCTTCCTTCTTTGCATTAATTTTTGCGAGGTGGAAATACAATTGTGTTTCTCATTGCGTATTATTATTCCGTGCGTTAAAATTAAGGTATAGTATTACATTTTCTTACTACCATAAGCCTAACCTTTTTTGAGAATATCGTCTACGCTTTGAAAACAGATTTTCCCTGAACCTGGGAGGTGGGTAACACTCGATATAAAACAGTATCTGCAAATGGCGGACACCAATTTATAAATAAAGCACCGTACGTCTAAATTTAAATATAAAATAAATACAAAACAATCGCTAGCGTAATTTTTATTTATCGATAATCATCTTTGCAGAACAATTTACTACATGCATGAAGCCTCGTAACTGATAAAATAGGGGTAAATGCGTTGCCCTCACCAAATAAGTGCTGGACAACCTGCATATCGGTATTTTACCCATATTACAGTTTAAATAAAACCTCGTCTTGGACACCCCCAGTCATGCCAGTTTAAAACAAATAGCACGCAAGCATTAAACGTGACGTTAGAATACCTGGTAGCTAGGCAAACCGCCCACTTTAAACACCTGTGAGTTACATAAGCCACAGTGGCCTTGAATTTCAGTGAATAGAAAAGAACTGCGATACTCGGACACGTGACTGTGACGATTGCTTCTGACACAATCGAAATTAGTAAACCGGAATGACATCCAGGAATGTGTGGCAGACAATATAAACGTATATACAGAATGTATCTAAATTAGACCGACATATTTCGGCATCATATTAATCACAAAAAAAGAAGCTGTAAACATATATACCATATGGTATAAAGGAAATCCTTAGGGCTGTTTATATCTTTGAAGTTGGGCCTGAAGCCCAAGTGTATTGCAGATACTGGAAATGGAAAATTGAGTGTCCGGATAATGAATAAAGTTAATTGTGATGTACGGGTTAATAATTAATGTTATAGTTCCCAAGGATGCCACAGAGTCATGGAGATAAATTCGAGGTAACGGTGGTAACTATAATGACATAATTTGATTACGGTTACAGACATGTGTTATGGTGGTTACAGACCTTACACTGAGTACAAGGTTTTGTTGAATCAAACAAGATTTGTTTGGTGTAACCTAATTATTTGATTGTATAGGTGCAACGAAATATTTTGTTACTGAAACGAAATTCTTTTGTTGTTCTCATTTCGTTTCCCCGAACTGTAAGATTTGGTTGATGCAACTAAAAGTTTGTTTGGCTACACGTACATTAAACAGTTTGGGCGGATATAAAAAAATTTACAAGCTCGACCGAGTCTCGAGCCTAGATCACCTCCGGCCGAGCTCTACGCCTTAGTAATCTCAGTTAATGTGACAACTGATAACGTTGGGGATCTTATAAATAGATATACTGTAAATTTTGGACAACTTGTGCAAACAAAAATATTTCAAGTTTTACAGCTTTACTTGTCAGTTTTTTGCTGTATTGTTTTATTAATGTGTTTATACGATTGTTAAGCATCAATAAATGCACTAACAAACTCGGCTACTATCCTAATTGTCACAAAAAATACAAACAAACTCTCGAACTGTATTTTCAAACGAAGGCAGTCAAATAAGTAGCCAAAAAATATATATATACAGTTGATTAAACAAAATATTTAGTTGACAGTCTAATTTTTTTGGCCCAAAATAGAGATTTTATTTATTCAAAAGTATATTTTGTTAGATGAACAAAAGTAATTTGGTTGCTTTTGAAATTTTGTTTGCTCAACAATATATTTTGTTAGGGGAACTAAATATATATTTGGCCCCATACAAACTAATATTTTGTTCGATTCTCTCTCAGTGTAGATCTTAAAAAGTTTCTCGAATATTTGTAATAAACTGGAGTTTCGCAAGTCTAAGTTCAAATATGTGTGCCGTCCTTAGGATTCGCATTAGACCGTAAATAGTGTATATGTTTTCGCCTTCTTTTCTCGGGAACAACCAGCAGCCGAAGTTTTTCGGTCTACTTTAGATACATCCTGTATTCAGAGGAAAGGTATAATGTTAGGTTTCCCGTGTGCGACACAAGAGTTGGCATCGACGCAATGTTTGACTGGTGAAGAATCACAATCGTGTTGGGCTTGCCTGTGATTGTCCCGGCGGCTGCTGCAACACCGTTGTTATGGGTAACGATGCCAAGATCCAAGCGGCTGAGCAAACCACTCAATCCATGGCGGAAAAAAAAAGAGGGACGAGGATCAGGAAGGCGGCCAGCAAGGCCAGGGATCGCCATTGCTGTCCGTGATCCACGAGCTCCAGCTGCAGGGACGTCATCGTCCAGGGGAGGCGATCGACGTCAGACTTCCGGACTGGCCTTCCCAGCGGTGCGGGCCTAACCGTCCCCATCCAAGGTGTAATTAACAGTGGGGAGTCAATGTATTTAGCTTCGGATAATCAAGGAGTATTAGAGGAGCCACGGTGGCTGAGCGGTTAGCCCACTCGCCTCCCACCAAGGCGATCCGGGTTCAATCCGGATTCTCACATGTGGGAATCGTGCCGGACGATACCGTTGGTCGGCGGGTTTTCTCGGCGATCCTCCATTGTTTCCCCCGCCCTTTCATTCCGGCGCTGCTCCATATCCTCTTCAATCACCCTCATCGGATCTCAAGACCTCAATGTTAAGAGCGGTCCAAATCTCTTTTCTCATTCACTCAAGGAGTATTAGGGCTTGCCTGTAACAACCCTGTTGAGCATAATACCGTCCTTATGACGAAAGTGTTAAATATTTTTATTCGTTGAGATACAGTAAAGGCTTTATTTTGTCTACTATTGGTCTATTTGATTTACCAGTAACCATAAAACAGTTAGTTAACCTAAAAAAAAAAGTATAACACCGCGCGGACTCTGTGCTATGGTCTCGTGAACTAGGTGTCGCATATGCCAACGTACAGAAGAAATCGGGAGTGGCTGCTTCTGAGACACAGCCGAGGGTTCTAAGTGAATATGCCTGCATTTTCAGCGCGTTCCACGTCGACTCTCCTACGTAACTGAAGCCATCTCACTCGTCCCGGCACGGACGTGACGGTGTACTGAACGATGACTTATTATGGTCCATTCACGGTTACTTCGAACTTATCTGAAATCCCTGCCGAAGTTCTAATTCCAAGATATTCCTCCGCCTCATACAAACAAAGCTTATCTAAGTCTTAAAAATTATTTCAAAGGAACAACGCACCGCATTCGTGCGCAGTCAATTTAATAGTATTTTCTATAAGAACTATTCCTTAATTATTCATTACCATCACACTTAGCACGTATTCTCACTGTTTTCATTCGTATTAATTATAAATAAAATATTATAATTTATTGATAAAATAAAATTAAAAGCTCAATTTAACCAATAATAAGGTACCTGTATGTTCTTTAATGTTAACAGAAGTCTAAAATACTTGTGATGCAAGGCATATTTAAGAAGCCACTAAACACATCATATATCGAGTTTTATTTAATTATAAAAGTGTGAAGAAACCATTAATGGAATATATACTCATTTTCTGATGAGATGCATTGCTCGCATTTCTTCTTAGCTTTTCGGTGAGCATAAGACGAAATTTATATACCCTTATTATTTTTTATTTACCGCCAACTAACATTTCACGAAATTCAATTTTTAACGGCCTAAATCGGTAGACGTAGACGATATATTTCGTTCGGCACCAAAATCAATGCACTAGCACATCGGAGTCATTAGATATATCTCCCAAAAAATTTCGCACAAGCCCAAATAGCCACCAGCCGTCGCGGGCCCCCACCCGCGCATACGCGGTGCCAACTCGGTCACGCTCGCAGCGTAGTCGTACACCCGATTACTCATGAATAACTCACTGCACTTTCTGGTGTTGGCGCACTGAGGCGCATCTACTGAGTTGGCATAGTGTGTCAACTCAATTGCGGTGACTGTGCCCTGCAACAAGCATACCCGCGCAGCGACTCGCATCGCTGTAAAAGCACAGATGCTTCGCCGACCACGTGTAGAAGTGGTATTTTTTAGAAACAAAACAGCTACAAGTGCATATAAGTAACGCAGGGTGCTATGATTTATTATTTCACATTTTAGTTAGTCGCGACATTTTTTTACTGTATACATTGTTTCGTAAAATGATACTTTAAATATAATCAATACAACTAATATCGATACTTTTCCCGGTGTCTACATTATTAGCTCACTGTGCCACTGAGTCGTAAGTTACATCTTTTGAAGGATATGAGTTGGCGCACCATGAGCAATGAACTGAGTTAGCGCAATTGCGTGGCGCAGCGCTGTGTTGCCCATTTTTACACCCGATCGAACGAGACCACATTTATTTCAATCGCATTTGTTAATCACCAAGTTATAGTGTCAGAATGATTCACCTTGCAAACGTTACATTGTTGTTCCTGTCCCAGTGTGCCCCACGTGTCGGTCTGATTTTAAAGACGTGTTCACGTCAGAAGTCTGAGGGAGTGAGGTCTGGGGATCGTGGGGGCCAGGCATCCGGACATCCGCAGCCTATCCGTACGTTCTTGAACCACGGACCCGTGAGTAGTCATGCTAGAACTAGGTACATCCTTCTTCCGGTTTGCAGTGGACACTCTTCTATTAGTTCCAGCAGAGTTTCCCGTCGAAAAACGCAGCCCATGTGGCTGTTGAGACGACGTTATAACAGGTTAAGTCTGCCAACAACAGCTCATTGACGATTCCCACTCATACACTCCAATCAAACTACTTCTTGTAACTACTTTGAATTTACTACATTATCACGTACAAAGCGAGCTTTATCAATTAAGAGTTTGTGTTTAATTAAATTGCTGTAACAGTACAATATTCGTATTTTCAAATGCCACTCAGCAAACCCCATCGGTTGGGAAAAAAAAGGGGGGGGGTAATTAATTGGAAAATCCCGTGGGGTGCAGCAAATTTAAATGGAATTAAGTCACGGTTTTTTCTTGCAGCACCTGCCAAACCGTACTACTGTAAACGTTGATCGCGCATATCACAATATAAAATAATCTGATATGACCTTGAACATGACAACTATACGATATTACAGGAGTGTTTTAGGGCGTATAATGAACAGCACAGCGCAAAACCGACATTCATATTACACAGTAAACAAGCTGGTCTAAAGGAAAACGCTGTCGTGAAAACGAAATCAAAATACGCACATTATCGACTTAAAAGTGACCCATTACTTATATATCATACGTATAAACCTTGAACCAATCAAAATATTAGGTAAGTGAAAGAAGAAAAAATTTCAGTATCCTCGTTGAACAGCACATTAAGTTAATCCGTCGCAGCAGAGAATCTATTTAGTATAACAGAAATGTTTTTACTTAACTTCATTACTTCAGTTCACGGCAAAAACATAAAATAGAGCAGCCGATGAATGCCACATACGAGGTAAAGATCGGGCACGAGTGAGTAGATGGTAGTCCAATCATCCAAATGTCCACTATCCGTCCAATAACAAGAGTGCATGTCCAAAACCAGCAGTTACCACCCCTACCCCGTCCTAACAGACTACCTGCTAGCTTGGAGAGTCTCCTAGCCACGAAAACGACAACTATCGTCTCAAGCAAAAAGCCAGAAATGAAGTAACAACGAGACTTTCTTTAAAGCTGATCAGATTGTCTTAGATACTCTCTTGAGTGTAACCGAAGTTCAACCACTTCTTCATGCATGTTCACGCAAAGAAGTAAGAAGACCAGATAATAACCGAAAGTGCTACGAGCGATCGCCACTTTATAACCATAAATCGATATTAGAACGCCATTATCACAGAAGAAAGCGCTACATTTATACCAGACAACGAATTGTACAGTATCGTATACGAGTACACGTGATATGTTCAATCTTGTCGGCTGTCACCAGGAGAATGATTTTCAGGGTATTTTGGTAACGGGCAACGATGAACGATATTTTCCGGATGCTTTTGCCTGAACATGCCTTCCCTTCTACGTACGCATTTATTTTGCATAATATATCGCGCAACAATAAAAAAAAAAACACAAATATAGGATAAGAGAAACGCCTTCTATTTGCTAACGAAGTTGGCAACAGTTGCATTGCCTTTTCGTGATCTTGGCAAACACTTATTTTTTGGGAAACATCGTATGTTTAATCAAGGATTGGAAACAGCCATGTTTGTTACAGATAGAAATGTGCAACAAATAAATTTGTATACTAGACATAATAGACATTTCAATTAGTAAAAGCTGTTCATGGTAACGTGAACAATTTGTAATATAACTTATTAAAAAATGCTGCTGACCTCTCCAGCATGTATATTTTAACTAACACACAGACTGGCATACGCCCAGTAAAGTTAGCAACGAAGGAAGGAAAGTAGTTGCATGTTTTAACGTTGAATTAAAAGGATTAGGAAAGCATTTGTGATTACTGGAGTTATTTCATTTATTTTCTGGGTAATACTGCAGATTAGGTGTAAGAATTATCAGATTTGTAAAAAAATTTAATTTCCTAATAATTTAACAATTTCCCATGACCGAGGCACAAATGAAGAAATGAGGCCCACGTCAATGTTAGTTTTACAAATGGTTGAAGAATACACAATGTACATCAAATAGATCTTAAGCAGGGCTTTCAAAAGTACTCGGTTCACCGTGAACAGCCTATGCCACACATCTGGATTGGTATGAATAAATTTACTGATGATAAACGTAGCAATAACGTATTCACACCATTGAAGATTCCCGAAGTTAACAAAATAACGTTGCAAATAATTCTACGAAATATTATTGTCAGATCAACAGATATGGCGTGTCCCAATCTTCGTGGGGCCGCGGTTTCGCAGTGGCTAGAGCGCTATCAGCCACGAAGCTGAGCAGGTTTCGATTCCTGATGGGTCGCTCCTGGATGTTCCCACGCGAGAATCGAGCAGGACTATACCGCTGGTCGGCGGGGTTTTCTCGGGGATCTCCCAGATACCCTTCCCCTACATCCCTCCGCTGCTCCCTCTGCACCTCATTTTACCATAAGCGGCACTCAATAGTTCGAAGTTATACACCTACGAAAACTTCTCAAACAACCCCGCATTGAACCGACATAAAGACTATGCAACTCCGTGTCTCAACTTTTCCAGCCGACACAACACTCCCTAAAATTATACGTCACGTTTTTGACTACATTTAGTTAATGTTATCCAGATTTCACTTCAACATGACTCGAATATGATGCACCTGTCAGGTAGTCAAGGAAGTCGGCAGTTTGGAACAGAAAGTGCTTATCTAGAAAGCTGCGTAAACACGTCGCGTGAAATCGCCTTTACACAAACTTATGCAAATGTTCAAACGTTGGAAAAGTAGAAAGTCAACTTTATTGCATAAGCGTAACTTACACTTTAGAATTCAAAGTGTATAAACTATTAAATTTCTACGGGAAGGAAGATGCTGATAAACACTAAACCAGCGTCAAATAAGTGACGTCGCCAATATTGTAAGCTGGCAGATATGGTCCTTTATTATGGAGAAGCAAACGGCTAGTATCATCCAAAGCACACACATTATCCATGACTGGAACGAAGACTGCGGAAACGCTGCTCTTTCGTATTGACGAAGTTCGATACCGGGGATAAACGACGAGTGCGCTCACCCATATTCGAAGAGGCAGTGTTGGAGCTTGTAGGTAGGTAGGTAGGTAGGTAGTTGGGCTTAACGTCTCGTCGACAGGGAGGGTATTAGATACGGTGCAAGTTGCACAGGGAAGAGGGATTGGGGAAGGATTGGGAAGGAATAGGCCATGGTATTTGTTAGGGACCCATCCCAGCATTCGCCTGGAGTGATTTCCGGAAACCATGGAAAACAGAAATCAGGATAGCCGGACCGGGAATCGAACCCGGGTCTTCCCTAGTGCGATTTGGAGCTTGTAGAGATGAATCCAAGAATAAGCACACAGGTAATCGCGCGCAAGATGGTTGTTGGATGAGTGGTAATGTGGAGCACTCTACATGAGCAATCACATATTCTAACCATACAGCTCAGGGGCGAATCCAAAAGAAAAAAAAAGGGGGGGGATGGAGTCTAATGAGGCTTGAGTCTCCCCTCATATTGGAACTTAATTTTACACGGGATAGAATGAGATCAATCATGAAAACAGTTGTTTTGGAAATAGAGCAGAATTACTACATTCAGCACTTAGTATAGCAGCAGGGAATTTTAAAATTGGTTTAGATAGCCTATCATTTAAGTCATGAGTTTTTTAACTTTGTGATTTAGAGGAACCCTTTGACATGAAGTACATTTTGCCGGATCCCCCAACCGTTTCTTTAATACAGGCTACGAAAATATTTTCAAGTATACAACCTATTTTCGTCACAGTCTCATGTTTTGCTTAGAAATTTTTTTTTTTTAAACTTTATTAACTGCAGAATATGTTACATTATTACATCATAATTATAATATTTTTATAAAAAGTAAAAGAAATAAGTTTTCTTTCCTGATTTCTAACTATAATCTCAAGGACCGCAGGGGACCGCGGGCCACAGTTATATACAGTTTGCAGCATTGAAACAACACTTACTGGTAAGTATGTAGTTTGGACATAGTTCACAGTACCCTGTCACTCAAGTAGTCCCTCCATAATGGGTCTCTATATCCGGCACTGATTCAGCTTACAGTAAGTTTAGATACGGGTCCCAGCGAACTTTGTTAAATGCCTGGTGTTACGCAACTAGATGCTGCAGCGATATGCTGAAGATGATGACTTACTGCGCACAGTGGAAGCCATCAAGTCAAACTGTGGATATTTCGGCGGTAGTTGTCTGGTGACCGCGTGGCTGTTGTTCCCTCCCAACCAGAGTGAGTGACGCTACACGCGTGCACTCTGTGAAAGTTACAGTTACTGCCAACTTTTCTCACACCCTGCTAAAGATTTACTTTCAAGATATAACAAGGCTTAACTAATTTAGAGAATTACACCGAAGGGAAAACACCGCATTCGTGCGCACTCAGTTTTATAATACTTTTCATGAGAACTATTTCTTACTAGGCATTACTAACACACATATTTACTCACTGTGTTTATTCATTATAATTAAAAATGAAATATTATAATTTATACATACAATACAAGTAAAAGGTCAATTTTTAGCAATATTGCGATACTTTTGTGTTAACAGAGGTATAAAACGCTTGTGATACATGGCATACTTAGGTAACAAACGAACACGTCATACATGGGGTGATTTTTAAAATGTTCCATGCAATAAGGTTGAAGACACCACGAATACTGTGGCATTTATTAATCAAGTTGATACGTGAGAGATGAATGCTTGGAATACTTGTGTAATTCATGAAGGTATGAGTTGTCAGACATACTCTCAAAATACTCTGGCTCCTGTTTCGTATTCTCTGATAAAAAAAAATTAAATTTGACTTTAAGTGATGAAATTTGGATGTTTTGTAAATTAACTGGAACTACTACTGGTAATGTTCACGTACTTGGTCTTGTATAATGCTAAATAAAATTTCATTAGTGTTCAGTGAGTGGTTCTGGCTCACCATGAGTCACACATGCACACTATTCCTATCATGTCGTAGTGCGCTCAGAGATTTTTCCCATGTAAAATAGTTTTTGGCGTACATTAAATGGCCTGTGTGTGCGCTCCCCGTTTTTATGCCAGGGTGGAAATGATTCCTCGGATACGGCGCGAAATTGATGCTATGAATGCCACGCCACGCCAGCTGTCTCCTAACGTGTGCGTCGCATCATGCAGCAATACCGCACAGCCTGTGTGACCAGTACCAGGAGACATTTTGAGCAGACGTTGTGAGAATGCTGTCTTCTGAACATGCGTGTACAACGAGAGTAATAAACAGCCATGTACTTGCATAGTAAGCACAGGAACAATTTTTCGGCAACGTCAAACCTTCTGTGTCATCTATTTTTATTATTACTATATTTGTTAGTTTTATATCAATAATCCGTACTATTTTTTTAAATATTTGTTTACTTGCATTAACAAATACAGTTAAATGGCGAGACTACTGAAGTTCATAGTGAACATGCGAAATCAACGAGAGTGACAGACTTACTAAAGACGTAGTATGTATTGATTTTGATAGTCTATACATGTGCATAGTAGGAAAGACTACAAATAAACATAATCAAGGCTGTAATGGCTAGTAGGCGACCTAGCATTACCTAGAGGAAGTCAGACAGATCTATGCTAACAGGACTTAACATAAACAAGAGAAAAATTTCGCTATTGGTGGATGGCATAAAATAACGCTACTTGGAAGAGCCTATGCCAGCGTAACAAAACCGTGTGGTGAAAGTCAACTTAAACAGATGGCATCTGTAAAAGGATCGAAAATGCCGAGTATTAGCAGCATGCACTACGCGATCGTGTCTTACAACAGATGCTCTTTGGACAGAATTACATAACAAACTTGACGTAACATAACAAACAAACGTAACTTGAGATGTGACTAGTGGCAGGCAGGGAATGTAATGTGGTTGAATATAAATGGCGTCTAACTAAACACGGCGAGACTTCTGTTCCCCTCCGTAAATACGGATACATTACGATTGATTATGTGAAGTCCTTTTGTAAGTTATTAAGTTAGCAGTGATTTATAAATCACTGTATGCATGTACTCCAGCTTATTTGCTTCCCATCACGATAAACGTAATTAATTAACAGAAATAAATCACGAATAGAGACCTTGAGTTGTCGCCCATGTAAGGCTATTAAAACAAAATTAATATGTTATGAGCATTAATTTATTTCTTATTATCAGCTATTAACACACAATTCGCAAATGAATAAAAAAAATGTTTAGTGCTCAATACAAACTATAAATTACAGAAAAAGTAGACTTCTTTTTCGGGAAAATGATTAAAATCTCATTATTATTGAAATATAAAAAGACGGCTGTTCCTCATATATGCTAATAAATTTCTTTTGCATGTATAATTCAAATGTTATCCATGAATAGTATTCCATTAGATATATTACGCAATTAGTATGAAAACAAACTCATTTCACAATTAAATTTCAGTTCTTTGGATTCCAAATATATATATATATATATATATATATATATATATATATATATATATATATATATATATAAATTGCTTTCGTTCATATATGTAGTGCAAAGGATCCAACAGACTAAAGACATGCTGAAAGCATTGGAAATTTGAAATCGAAATACGTTTAAAGTATGCATTTATGTGTATGTAGATGTAGGACTATATAACAATCTGAACTGTTTATCCTAAGCTACGCGAGTAATCAAATGTGTAAATGGTTTTGCTTGTAATGTATGCGCGCTGAGAGATTATGAAATTCGAGCATTATTTTACTATTCTTTCAGACTCTTTCGGATGCTTGCTGTGACGCCGATAATTTGTAGGGATTTAAACCAACGCTAGATTTTTCACATGCTCATTATTGACTTTCCACCAAAATTCCCTTCACGAATTGAACTTCGCCCCTTCACACTTAAAGCATACAGTGCCCCTCACTTTTTATGCAACGCGAAATAATAATATTTGACAATATATGTTAGTTAGAACAGTTTTGTGACCATTATATTATTCAAATTTAATCTGTGAAAGGACAGAAAAGTTACCATTAAAAGTGCTGATTTCAAGTTAATATTAACAAGCGCCTGTGATCGATGCATGCTCTTGGATGATGAAGTTCGTTAATAAAGTACTAATCAGCGGTGTATGGCTATATCCTTACTGATCCCTTTTCATCCCGAATCACATGGTTCCATGCACAGCCTAATTTGATGAGAACGAACTTCTTCTCTTTCATAAAAGTTGGTACATTTTTCATGTAATCTCTACCATTAATTAAAATCCATTATTCCCCTGGTCAAATATTAAATCCGGAGGTACGGTAAGGCAACTATAAACTGCAGTGAGAATATCAGTACTAGAATTTGCCATTTTCAATTACTCATACGATATGTGGTAATATGCATTTAGGACCGGCAGCAATGGACTGCACATATACTTGTCTGAAGAACGTCAAGGATAAACGATATTAGCCTGGAATACGGCACACTGTAGAAAAGGATAAAAAAGAGACTGTCTAGTCTACCCTTCCCCAAGGCGCGTCTACCTTCCTCCCTTCTGCCTTCGAACTTGAACGGTACCGGGCTGAAGAACCTTCTAGTCCTTGTCGTGGAAACCGTTGCAAAAAGCCTTCAACCCCAGACACTGACCTGTTTTGAAGGTTTGATTGCAACGAATATAAATTTAACAATCCACGTCGTGAATGTCCGCTGCTAAACTCAGTAAAGGAACTTCAATGCCTCTTTTAAAATGAAATTCATTGTCACTGCTTTTGTTTGGACATTTTAGAATATATTGTTTGTGTGGAGGCAAGGGTTTCGTCCGTGAATGCTTAAACCCTTAATTAAGTTGAATATTTTTGAGAAGGCCCAGCTGCATACTAGATTTTATACACTGATAGAAAATTACATACATTAACGGATTTTTAATGTAAAGGTACAGTTAACATAACAAAGCGTAATAGTTAACCATGAACACGGAGCCGAGCTACAGTAAATACAAAATATGGAACGTTTCCGTATTTCCTGTAGCTACGGGTTTCCGGAACGTACAATGCCGAGTCTACACGCAGCTTTCTTCGCTGATGTAATCAGACAATTGTTGTTTCTACGGCAGTTAAAATATTCTCGCCATTTAGACATATTCCTTGAGATATAAAAAAAATAGCACGTAACAGTTAGCAACATAAGTAGTATTAAAAAGGTGAAAAAAATGTGGTATGTTACATTTATATGAATAGCTTATTTGTGGATATTATATTTAGTTTATACTTTCTTTAAATCATCTTTGTATCGTCACTGCATTTGTATTTATAAAATCTTATACAGAATGGTTCTGAACTGTAGGTCCCGCTGTCAGGTGATTGATTCCCTATACAAAACATTATACGAACAATGTCGTACAGCAACTCGTATGGGAGGTAGACACCCTTGAAAATCGATATTTAAAATGGTTCTACCGAAAAATAACGAAACCTACATGAGATCAAAGAGCCATTCTGTGAATAATGTTTTCTTTAACCAGAACTGTTGTGCCGTGCAATAATCCCTTGCATAGAGACACTCAGGGTGGTATGTTATTATCCTACCAATATGTGTAACCCTCGGGTATTTTGTAAAGACGCGATAACCATACGTTACTGCACGTTATCTGTGCATTAACGTACTGTACGTATGATTATATCGTCTATAAAAATTGCCTAATGGTTACACACATTGGTAGGATACTAACATACCGCCCTCTATTTTCTCACTGAACGGGGATGATAGTACTACACAACTGTTCGCATGTTTCAGCAGAAAACATTTTGCACAGAATTGCTCTTCCATCTCATATAGTTTTATTATTTTCAGTTAACACTGTTTGACATATCGAATTTTCAAGTATAGCTACCTCCCTTACGAGTTACTGTACGACATAGGTGGTATAATGATTTCTATCCCATTTTGCGTAGGGAATCACATCACAGCGTTTGTTCCTGTAGTTCAGGACTATCCTGCATAATGAAAAATTGAAATATCCTAGCCAATTGAATGATGTACACTGGAGGCTTTTAAAAAATCAATAATAAATAAATAATTATTTTACATTGTATAAGAAAAGTCGTTGACGAAATTCCAGAGTTTCAATCCATGCTCAAATTTTGCTCCAGCATAAAACATGCTAATTAAAAAAAAATTTATTGACAGTGGAAAATCCGCATTATGAAAATTAAACAATGTTTTTCGTAATCTCCTTTTTTTACACCGTAAGTACAGAAACACTGACTAGAAATATACGGAGAAGTTCTGTGAACTCAAGGAAAGTTCTGTACAATTGAAATAGCAACCTGTCCGTATTTTGTGGAGAGTTCTGAAAAATGTTTTGCTGGAACTTTTCTTAAAATTACGCAAATTTTTTACAGTGTGCGCTGAACGAAGTTTTAGGTCGTAACAAGCTCGTCGCGTCGATTTTGATGTTTGTCATAACGCTAACGTAAAAAAAAAGATAAACTAAATGTGCAATTTTTATACGCTTTACTCGTCTTTGGGCTGCATGGAAATAGACTATTAACCGCAAAATGTATTTGACTACACCTATAGGCTGTTCATGGCAAAGTGAGCACTTTTGAGTGCCTATTTACTTTTTCCTTTCAGCCAAATGTTATCCTTTAACCACTTCTCTAAATAAATATTTCCATGTAAGTAATGAACATATTGTGCATATTCCACCGGACTTGAAAGTTAACGTCTAAGGCTAAATTGAAATATATTTATTGAGTATTATTCCAAATGAGAGGGCTCTCAAAAGTGATCACTTTCCCGTGAATAGCCCATACCATTGTAACTGTTATTGTTATAATTATTGTTTTTATAGCCCATTCACTGTTATTTACAACTTTTCGGAAGCCCTGCTAAATTTCTACTGCCTTTTTATCCCTCTGCCTCATATAATCATAGCTTTACTTTGGTTTAAAACATGTACACTAAATGGACTATGCACTGAATCTGTGCGCACTCTGTGTAATAATATTTTGCATAAGAATTATTTCTTAGTTGGTATTACCAACACTCCCATTTTCTCCCCGTTTTAATTCATATTAATTTTAAATTAAACATTAAAATTTGTTAATAAAATATAAATATAATTCAATTTATTCAAACATAAGGTGCTTTTACGTTAACAGTATAACGCTTGTGATACATGTCACATGTTTAGGAAATAACTAAACCGTTGTGCATGGAGTGATTTTTCAAAGGTTTGATTCAACAAGTTTGAAGAAACCACGAATAAATTATATTTTCGAAAACACTCGTGTACTTGCTGACAGTTCAGCATTAGTATTGTGAGAATACACTTTCGAACTGCACCCTTCTCATCCCCGAACATCTGAGATAACTTCCGCGTTAGGGCGCTCCACCAATTTACAAACCCGTCCAGCTATAGTGGTCACTTTTTGTTAGTTGTACCAGGTTATTATTCCGTTCACACTAGTCTTTAGAATTTTACTCTTTTGTAACTGCATGTACTTCTGTTTGTTTGTGAATGCAGTGTGCGAATCAATTTGGGGAATGCCAGAAATTTCGCCTTCTCATCCCACTCCCACCCCCCTGGATGATGTAAGAAATATTATTTACCTGCCAAGAAAAACGATTTCCTTCCCTGAAGAGTAGCAATGCTTGATGAACGATGAGATGAATCGTTTCCACGTACAAACTATAGCAACGAAGCTTGATGCATGTTTCAGGTGGGAAGTACTAACTGGAATACACACGAGGCCACGGATGAATAAGATCTATTGTCAAACCCCGAGTTTTTCAGTGCAGCGCAAATTTTCGTGTTGCCATCGGTGAACTTAATTCCACACCACGCACATATGTATAAGAGACACGTAGCACTGCATTTTGTTCATAGCCTATAAGCTAGAACATATTTCCGCCATCAGATATTAGCCACTTAACTGGGAAACGCGTATCTCCAAAATACTAGAGTTCACTAAGAGAAAAAGTACCCTAAGTACCTTTCCCCCCCCCCCCCCCCGTTAAATTTTAATTCGCATCCTGTGTGAAGGTGAGTGTAGTCTATGCGCATTTCCTGATTGGTTTGTTCCGGACAGTGCTATAAATTCTGTGTAACGTTTCACCGTGGTTATAGTTCTCGTTTCACAAACCCAGTTGCGAGATTCCATTGGGTGAGCCTGGAGAGAGCTCCACAAACTTTACGCTGACCGACATCGTTTCAAGACTAAGAATAATTTTAACCCATTTACCGCGTTCGCGTGTGCTAGGGCCATTTAAACTAGGATATCTTTTCTACCAGCACACTAGCTCTTAATTTCTGCACAGTACAGAATTTTACTTAGGCACGTAATGAGTTTAGTGGGCTGACAGTCCATTTATTTTGGGCCTCAAGAGAATTTTTATTAACTCTATCTGCGCGTTCAGTTTTTCTTTAGGCAGATTTAGTGGTGAAACCTGCCTTCTCATTTCCTTTCAACGGGGCTTAATCGTTTTGTAATGTAAAGGCTAGCCTGTGAATTCAAAGGAATTCCGAAATGTATTCCTGATCCTAAAGATGCTGGGACTGCATAACGTGGTGGCACTTAAGTAGCGGATGCAGGTTTCCTTAAATAATTTTAAAACTATAGTTTTTAATCAATTGTATACCTTAAACATGTCTAGCTTATTATTCATTCGGCATTATAATTCATGATATTGAGACCAATTCAGCATGAAAAATAATACTTTGGTATACTTTTAACGACTTTCTTCAGAGATCTCGGGAACCACTTTTCGTATCTAGTTACGCAGAAAAATTGAAGAATGCGGAAATAATTACACATCGGTAGTACTCCAACACTGTTGAATTTTAATAATCAAACATAGGTATGAGAAATTCATTTAACATTTAACAACAAATCAAATATTTTACTAAAACTAAATATTTCCTGTTTAGATTGAGTAGAATGTTTAACAAACTTACAGTTTTGAGACCGTAACGAATTTTTATTTGAACTTAGCCAAATTATTATGTTGCCAAAAGCGCAATAATTTTACCAACGCTCTCGGTTTCCCTTTCGTGACATTTCAGTAATAGACAGAAAGTAACTATAAAATATCGTTTTAGAATGAGCGAATTGTTTACCGTAGGGCCATTAAAAAAAATCCCCTCTCCTTGATGCGGTAGTCTCTCCGGTAATTGTCTGTCGTCAGTTAAGAGACCAGTTGTTCCGGTGGATGTCGAGGTCAATTTTTTTTTTCCTTCTTCCTTCCTCCTCCCCCGCTTTTTTCTTCTTCACCCGGCCGCGATAGCGCCGGGGGATCTAATAAAAGCGCGCGCAACCCTCACCCCACCCCACCCCACCCCACCATCCACGACGACACGACCGGCGCTTACGCTCCCTTACAACCGGCGTCGACGTCTTCCCCTCCCCTCCGGCGGGGGAAGGTAGGGGAAGGGGGGAGCGAACGAGGTCAGTGAGGCAAGTGAGCCAGGCGGGGGTCCTTGGCCGACCTTGATCATTGACCTTGACGCCGGTGCGGGAGGGTGATAAGGGGGAAGGGAGGCAGGCGCCCTGTGGCGTCCAGACGCCCGAGCCCTGCGTGCGGCGCGCCGACAAAAAAAAGAGTGAGTGAGAGCCTCGGGAAGGAAGGGGGAGTGGCGTCCTAATGATTTATCCGGGAGTGAAGACGAGGGAAGAGGAGCCCGGGAGACAATGTACTGCAGGCGCGAGTTGTCCTGAGTCCCTCATCTCAGGATCCACGCGGCTGTGCCGTTGGAAATACCTTACCAGTTTCCTTCGTTGATGCGAGCCCTTACCACAGTCAACTGTTCGTCAGTCCTCTAATATGTTGGTTGATATAGGCTATTCACGGCAAAGTAGCACTTTTGAAAGTCGTCTCATTTGGAATAATAACCACTAAATATATTTCATTTCAGCCTAGAACGTTAAATTCCGAGTAAGGTGTGATATACACATTGTGTTTATTACTTACATGGCAATATTTATATAATAATGTGGTTAAAGGATTAAAAATGGCTAAAAGTAATAAGTAACTAGGGCCTTAAAAGTGCTCGCTTTACCGTGAACACGCTAGGAACGACGTCAGCAGTTAGTAAAATGCTGATTGTAACAATACATTGAAGATCATATACTTAAGAGTACTTCCCAAATCCCTTTTAACCATTGTAGCACACATTAAAAAAAAAATGTTGTCTTCAAATTTCAATAGTGGCAATTCTTATTTATAATAGATTGAAATACTATTTTTTTTCCCCCAGTTTATACAAAAAACAGACAAATATTTTTTTACTCGTGTGACTACTATTATTTTTAGCAAACGCGGTCTTAAAGCTAGCGTCAATTCATCTCGTTTCTGGTTCAATGCGAATTAATAAAGTGATTTTAATGTACCTAGATCACTAATGTTGGCTAGAGTGCACATTTTTACACCGCTAAAAGAATACAGTTCAAGAACCGGGAGATGTACACCTTTTTCGATTAGCTGTGACCATATCTGCTAACCAAAGAAGAGGCTTTCAAAGGAAAAATATTTATACTCTTAAGAGGACCATGCTGCCCGCCCTTTCCAGAGTCTAACTCGTGGTGCTGTAATTAAATGTCCTGACAAAGAAAATGACAATACTTGATATAGCCAATTCATGGTTCATTCCGACTTTTCTGAAGTTCTGCTAAGTTCTACTATCAGGTGATTCTTCTTCCTCGTAGGACAAAGATCAGACTACTCGCCTCCCATCCAGGCGAACCGGGTTCGATTCCCAGCGGAGTCGTTCCCGGATTTTCGCAGACGGGAATCGTGCCTGACGATGCCGCTGGTCGGCGGGTTTTCTCGGGGAACTCCCGTTTCCGTCTCCCTTGCGTTCCAGCGCTACTCCATACTCACCTCGTTTCACCCTAATCGGCTCTCAAAACCGCGCTGTTAATACCCGCCCAAATCTCTCCGCTCCACTTCACTGCCTCGTGCAGGCAAAAAATTAAGTCTAAAAAATTACACCAAAGGGAAAAGGTACCTCATTCGTACACTCTCCATATTTAAATATGTGGATTTAAATATTAAATTTTTAATGAAGGTGGATTTGTTAGTAATTTAATTTATAGTAATTTTTTTATTTTTGCTCTAGAATAACTACATATCGCCTGTGGATATCAATATATTTTAGATAAGTCGTAACAAAGTAGACTTACGTGTCTAGAATAATCAGAATTTAGTTTATTGGAAATACTTGATTTACCGTCCATTGAGTAGAATTGAATTGAGAAGTTTAAGTTCTGAGAAATTATTATTTTACTTTGTATTATTATTATTATAAGCTGTTCTTGGTAAAATGAGCACTTTTGAAAGCCCTGCTTAAGATCTACTTGGGTGCACGTTGTGTCTTCTTCCGCCTTATATAAAATTAACGTTACCATGGACCTCATCACTTTATTCATGCGTCGGTCAAAAGAAAATTCGAAATTATTACACAAGTAAATATTTCGCAAATTTTCTTATTTTTACACGTCCATACATTAAAAAAAAAAAAAAAAAAAAAAAAACAATAGTTTAAGTGATCTCAAATGGTTACGTGACACGTTTTATTCGCCGTTAAGTTATGCAACTATTTTCCATTAATCGTTACCAACCTTACTGGGTGCATGTCACTCAGTTCGCCTGTTAAAATATATGCAGGCAGGAGCAGTGACATGTTTGTAGGGTTTATTTCAAAAGTACTCACTTTACAACAGCGTATATATAATTTTATTAAGATTTTATTATTTGTGTTTATTTTAATATTAATTTTGAATTAACTTGTTATTGTTATAATTAATTTGTACTGTTAAGTTTAATGTTCTCATTTTTTAAAAGTAGTTTTTTTGTTGTACCTTTTGTATCAGGGAGGCTTAAATTTATATTATTTATATATTTATTTCGAATTGATTTGATTTACATTATTATGTTAGTTACAGTGATATATTTATTAATTATAATTATGTAATTGTGAAATGAGATTCTTTCCAGGTATTAGCATCACACCTATATTCTCTCTGGTTTTTTTTTCATACAGAATTATAAGGAATAATATAATTTTTAGAAAAAATATAACCAAATGTTCAGTTTAACCAAAAATAAGATACTCTTAGTAAACAAATGTTTAAAACAATTGTGTTGGATGATATATATAGCAAACAACATCATACGTAATACATAGGATGATTTTTCAAAGGATTGTTCAAAAAAGTTTGCAATTACTGTGAATAGACTATTTAAAAAATGTGCTAGAGGATAGAGGCGAAAATAGGTTGACCGAACGGAATAATTAAATGACTAAGGACAGAGCATGTTTCGACTGTTGGGATATTTCTAAAACAGATGAGTAAACATTTTATAAGGCCAAACTTGTGACAGTAAATGTTTCTTCTCACTTTTACTTTACATATTATTTCATGGATACGTCATAGACAATACATAGGTATTTTATATATGATCCCTTGTTTGATGGCAGACCCCGGTATTCTGATCTTATTTTTTGGGTTGTCGTTCCAGTTTGGATTTTTAAAAGAGCTTGTGTTTCATCCTACGCTTCCATTGTGACATGATTCTTTCTGCGTGTAACACGGTCTCATTAACTTTCCAATCTGTTCAAGAAACGAATAGCAGTATCCAAGGAAGACTGTTATATCCGTGATGCCAATCTTGACAATAATATCGGGTCCCTAAAGGTGGTACTGTAAAGTTTGCATTTTATATGTTTTTATTATTATAATGTCCTTCTCATATATAATTCTTAAGTATTTTATGACGGGGTGCACTCAAACATTCTAAACGGAAATTAGTGAAGAAGTCGTTCGTGAATATAATCTTAAGGAAGTTTACATAACGCCCTGAATAATACGAATTCTCTAGGATAAAGTCATTTTGTTTGTTTCATTCCAGTTTTGGAGCTCACCTCATTTTCTTCATCAATATCTGATAGCAGCCCGGTCAGATCTGCATGGAAGCCAGGGCACGATCGCTAGATTCTTAATGGGCAAAAACACTAAAAAGGCGATTGCAGCTATCTCCTGGCCACCATATTACCGAATCGGGGCTCGTTTTCTCTCGATTCTGGTTGTGGGTAATCCTCGAATCATCGCCGGTTCGGCTTTCGCAGAGGAGTAATTAAGAAGAAGGTACACTTACATCAGAAACAAAATTTTTAGTGAAAAGTCTCGTTTCCCGCCGTACAGACAGCTAGCCGCTACGCTAGTTTCACAGTTACGAACCTGCTGCCACCAGATTTTAGCAGCGTATTGTGTACTAAATTGAATTACCAGCTGAACGACAGCTATAACATTTAGTTTGCAATGAACATAACGATATCTTTAACATTTTTGAAAAATTAATTTAATTTCTAAGGAATTCCTTAATTCCATTTGAATTCAACGTTATACTCTATCTGTTATAGCATCTTAAATAAAACAAGCTATAAGTCAACTCAAATTTTATGAAAAATGATCAATCGTAAGGAAAAGAAGCATCACAAAAGAAAAAAATTATGAAATATTTTTTTTGTTATTTATCGGTGACTTTATTATCAGGGAAATGACAATTTAAAACATTTGTCACTCCTAGAACGTCTTTCTTTGTGTATTGCATCGCAGTTTCAGATTCATACGAAACCGTTTCTTGCGAGTATAAATAACATTATGTATTATGTGTCAAATAAGGAATGTCTTCCACAAAACTACATTAATGTAGTTCATTGTCCTGTACCAATTACATTTTGGTAAGATAAAGTGTAATCTGTATGAACTCGTTTTGAGGAAGGCCAAAAGAGTGGACAGTCAAAACATATTAATTTCATATAAGAAATCCTCATTCCACTCCCCGGAACTTGTTGAGGATTTCTGGGATAATCCAAGTATGGAGATACCTTAGAGACACATGCCCAGCTCTGAAATAATACTTCGTGCAGGTCACACGAATGCGTACCGAGAATTGAAGAAGGGGGTGGGTGGGTTGGGTACGTGGGTATAGGCTGTTCACGGTAAACTGAGCACTTTTGAAAGTCCTGCTTAAGATCTACTTGTATGCACGTTGCGTATTCTTCCGCCTTACGTAAAATTAACATTGTCAGGCACATCATCACTTATTCATTCGTGGATTAAGTGAAACTGTGAAATTATTGGAAAAGTAAATATTTTACAAATCTGCTCATTTTTACACTTCGATGCATTGAATAAAACAGGAAGTAAAAAAAAAATTAAGTCATCACAAATGGTTACCTAACACTTTTATTCGACGTTAAGATATGGAACTACTTTTCATCCATCGTTACCACCTTTACTGGGCGCATGTCACTCAGTGCGCTCGTTAAAATATGCGCAGGCAGGGGCAGTGACTTTTTCCTAAGGTTGATTTCAAAAGTGCTCACTTAATCGTGAACAGCCTTTAGTTGGACTTAACGTCTCATCGACAGCGAGGTCATTAGAGACGGAGCAAGTTGATCAGGGAAGCGGGATTGGGGAAGGAATCGGCCATGGCCTTTGTTCAGGACCCATCGCAGCATTCGCCTGTGCGATTTTGGGAAACCATGGAAAACCAAAATTGGCCGGACCAGGAATCGAACCCGGGTCCACCCGAGTCTAAATCCTGCGAGTTACCACTGCGCCACCTCTCTCAGTTATCTAAGATGAGGGAAGACTGCCGTGAAAAGGCAAAGGGCTTCCTCTACTTCATAGGAAAATGTCCCAGTAGCTAGTGCTTATTTAAAGGAAGACCTGATCGACATCTTCATGATCCGAAAATACACGACATCCCATAAAATCTTTAATTTCTCGGCACCTGTGTGTTGATCAGCCCTCCTTTCTGCGCTAACCACAGAGTACGGGATAGTTCGAATTTTCTAAGTGTGAGAAGTTGTTTAAATAGTAAGTTGTTCCTTTGGTGGTAATGTTGTTAGTGTGCTTACTTTAGCTTATACTAATCTCAGGTCGAGGATGTTACTACTTCTGAGAGCAAGTTTTTCTCTATGAACATGTAAGCCATCCTCAAGTTTCGCTTCAAGAATACAATTAGAAAGTGTTACGGGGAAAAAGAAATAACAATTTTAAAAATATCTCGGCTTTAATAACGTGCATATTTACAGAACATCATTTTAACTGGATATATTTATAATAGTATGCATCGGGATTCTAACGCTGGCAAAAAAGCTCCCCATCTCTAAGAAAATGTACCTTGGAGTACAGCCAATACCATGGTGGCTTAAATTTTTTTTTTTTTTTCGGGTTGAAGAGCGAGAAAAAGGGGCGGATGTGAGGCAGATCGAATCGAGAGAGATATTCGATGTGTAGCTACGATGGCTGCTTTCAATGCATGAGTATTGTGAAAAAGACGAGGTGACGAAACCCATGACAAAGTAACAACTATATGTCATGCTGAAATATTGCATGTGTTTACATCCACGGTACGCAAAAAAATTTCACAGCATGCATTATAAAATGTTTGATTAGAGTTCAGTTATTTTATTATTATGACATAAATTTTTTATTTACTATACAAAAACGTTTTCCGATTACAATTCTGAAACAAGAACAGAAATGTAAGGGTGCCCCCGTAACGGAAGCTGAGTTATTCGGCTGGCCGCACGATGGTGCCACGCGCAATTAGAAGTGATGATGCACCTATCTTGTGTCAGACCAGGAAATTAATACCAAACATTCTGAGAAAATCTCTTATGTGTCTTTTTCAGTACCATGAAAAAAGCTTTCTCCATGCTAGCTGTATACAAAAGGACAAAATTGTTATTGTATATAGGACGTCTTCCAAAAACGCAACTGTTGTTACTGACATAGCAACATAAATACTAACTCACGTGTATTATGTGCTCAAGAGTTACCTGACACCCGTTCCTGGTTGTTCCAGGGGCTCAAACTGTGTAACCAACAGGACGACTCTCTACCTTTGTTGTTATTAGATCGTTAACCTTTGGCTAAGCTTTCTATTACCTTCTGGTATACATCTGGTGACTTGGGATCCCAATCTTCCTGTAATGCAGGGAATAGTTTGTGTTTGTCGATCAAGTGGGTCTGGCACGCAAACAAAGTTGACCAGTGGTCCAACATCAAGTCAAGAGAAAAATTCACAAATCATGACGCTACTATCTCTATATTTCACTACCGACGTCGTACTTTCACGATAAGGCCGTCTGCCAAGCATCAGCCATGTTCGCAACACGTCTATCGGAGTGCGAGTTTATGTACCATGACTCATCTTTGTATAGTCAATTCCCAGTATCATTACACTTTTTGAAGCAAACCTTTCAAAAATCACCCAATATAGGATGTACCATTTATCTTGACCACCCACAATAACTCCGTATCGAGGCTCCAAATGAAAAAGTGTTTCATAAAAAATTGTATAACGGGAGTGCGGAAATAATACTGCTGGGGAGTCAGCCTTATAGCATTATTTATTTATGAGATGCGGGTACTTACATCTATATTTCAAATGGCACTGTGTGTCTATTCGTCAGTAGTTCAGTGAAACATGCCAAGACCTATTCAAAAATGTATCACAATGTACCAGTCGAATAAACAGATCGTTAAAAACTGCCACAGACATTGGGACTCATAAGAGTTAATGAAGATCCGTTATGTGATGCCTTGCGGCACGATTGCGCTGCATGGTACAGTACTGTATGACGTTAACGCGCTGCATTTGACGTAGAGGTGATGTAAAAAATGCAGGTACCCAGAGTTGCGTACCCCATTTCACAGAGGTGACGCTTAGAGAAAACAAATAACACACATGATGTCACGACTACTCAATCACTGTCATCCGTGCGCAGTCGAATACAGTACACTTGCAAAGGTAGTAATGCTGCTCATCTATGGGGAGAATGTAAGTTATCAGATGAATGGGTTCTTGTTATTTTACATTACAGTGTAGTACATTCAAGTGAGTTGTACTAAAACATACACAAAATTCTGTTATTACCATTATTGGTAGCTTGGTGTGCTCACACTTCGTCCAGTCTACTGATGGTCGGCATGATTATATCCAAACTGAGTAACTCTACAGAGAGCGATACCCTGACAAGACCCCGCTATCCAGTTGGATGTTTTCCCGTCTCGTTGGGAAGCTTTGTATAGTGGGCAATTTGAACCCACAGCAGCGCAACCGTCGTAGAACTGGCACAGATGAAGCTGCTGAGGTTGTCAATCTCGCTGCTGTAGCAGTTAATCCACTCGTCCGCACACGCCAAATTGAAGCCGACATTGACATTCCGAAAACAAGGGCGCATCGCATTACTAAGCGTCATACGTTCCATTCCTGTCATATACACTTACACTACGAATTGCACTGGAATGCTTTCCAGAATCCTGTAGAGTGCTGTCAATGGGCGCAGCATCAAATTATCACCAGCCCGAACTTTTTTTCGAATGTTCTTTTAACCAATGAATCATTGTTCTCTAACTCAGGCCAAGTGAACACGAGGAACATGCATTATTTGGCCGTTGAGAACCCACGATGTCTTCGACAGTTGAACTATCAGCGTCAATGGAGTGTTAACTTTTGGTGTGAGATGGTTGGCAATAAGGTTACATAAAAAACAATTCTTCCTGGTCTTCTGAAGGAGATATCTCTAAGCAACAGAATGATAATGTGGTACCAGCACATGATGTTGTGTATGCACGTCGTGTTCTGGACCGAAAATATCCTGGTAGGTGGAGAGGTCGTGGAGGACAAGTTCCGCGACCTTCTCAGTTACCTGACCTAACCCCCAAGACATTTTACTTTGGGGTTACCTCAAAGACTCTCTCTATCGAGAGATTCCAGCAACTCTAGAGAACATGAAGGAACGTATTGTGCGTGCTTGTAATGCTCTTCAGCAGGCAACACTGGAGGAATCAGTGGTGTCATTCATCCAGCGACTCAACGTGTGTATCACTACCAATGGTCACCACTTTGAACATCTGATGTGAATATTCTACCCATCGCGAGCTTCGTTGAACATTAAACTAATATATACATGGTGCCAATTAAAAACTGATGTTAGTACTCGTATCTCACTAATAAATAATGCTATAAGGCTGACTCCCCTGCAGTATTGTTTCCAACTTCAGGTTATATACAATTTCCGTATGAAACACTTTTTCATTTTGAGCCCGTGTACGGAGTTATTGTGGGGGATTAAGATAAATGGGTCATCTTGTCTATGACAGTTTTTATTGTTTCCTAAATATGTCATATATCATAAGCGTATTACATTTCTATTTACATAGTTATTTTGTTTTACAGGTCATTTATTACTAACGTAAATTAAAACAGGCAGAGAAAAATGTTTGGTAATACCTAGTAAAAAAATAGTTCTAATGAAAAATATTTCTTAATTAAATGTGCACAAATACGGTGCGTTGTCCAATTGGTGTAATATTCGAGACACAGTGAAGCCTCGTTTGCATGAGATAAATGAATGGTCTGAAAGTATTACTTTAGCAGGGCTTCATAAAATTTGAAAATAACATTAAATGGACTTTGTAAGGCCTTAATCCTTTGCTACACAGTCTGATGACTGTGTTTTTGAACCATTACAAACCGCGTCGGACATTGGTACATGTGCTCAGTGGATTCCTGTCAGCTGCACGATTATGGGACCAGATTTGTCACCTCCCGGCGGAGAGTTCTATCACTGGCCTCTATGCCTTGAATGCGACAGAAGACATCTGCAATCTCTGGAAAGGCTACCTGCAGAATGGTTCGCACAGCAAGCTTCACATTTCACCTTTCCAGTTAATCTCTTGGGCCCAGCAAAACTATTCTTGAATTAGTGCTTACGTGACTTTTCCACCTGAAAATGAAATCGGTAATAATACCGAAGCTCATTTAACTCCTGACAAATCTCTGGAAGGATACGCTAATAGTGGGCTCCTACAATTATGCTTTTTCTAATACACACAACTTTCTCTGTAGCGTCATTTGGGCAGTCTGAGAAAATAATTAGGATTTGGGACCAGTCGCCGAGTTAATTATCTTAAACGTCGGTCATATTGAGTGTTTCTGACTTTGGCTGAGACTTTTGGAGCTGGCCTTGGGTGACTGTGCAATTGTGCCTTTAAAAAAATAGGCAAAAAATTAAAATGATTAAAAAAATCGTTAAAAATTTATTTTAACAAAAATTTTAGTTAAGAATTGTTTTAATAAAAAATTGTTCGAAGGGTTATGTTTGTTGGATTAGCTATCATAGTGACTGCTAAGAGTACAAATTCGGTCGAAATAACTTGCTTAATCTCGATTGTCGTTTGATTTTGGCCTCTAGATGATAACTGCCGCCTGTTTTGGTGTAATTTACTAGAGCGTGCCGCTACTGACATGAGCTTAGTGATGGCAAGCCCCTTCTTTCATCGCACGAATCACTTACACTTGTTCAACAACCCCATTCCACCATTCACACGTTCCTCTCCGATGTGTTTGGCCTTAGTCAGTCGCTTCTCCTATCTACTCATCTCGTCTATATTATCAGTTTTCATTTGCTTTCATTTTTTTTCTTAACTTTTATATATAAACATATTTTCTTTTCGGAATTTTTAAATTTCATCTGTTTACAAAGCTTTTTTTGTTGTTTGTGAATTTAAAATTTACACGAATAAAATTAATTTTACAGAAATAATTTTTATATTTGCTGAAGATGTTTTGATGCAGAGCAACCAGAAAATCATATCGAAAAACGAATTAGTAAAATTTATTACATGAACAAGCATGTATACCACAAAAAAAATGTACTGCGAATTTGAGTATTTTACGTTATTTTCTAGTGGACAATTAATTCTTCCAGTATAGCAATAATGGGACAACTTGTGGTCTTTTGCGCATATCGCTGTGCATATTCAAGTTTGTCTTTTCGATAAAATGTTTTTCTATATTTATAACACTGATTCAAAAGACATTAAACAGTGCGACAGGCCCCAACCTACCTAAGAAGTTCATTCTCCTTAAACCCTATTCAGACAGTCGTTCCTCAAACATTCTCAAGTATACATCAAAGAGACACAAAAAATTTATCAATCCTAAAATAGACCTCAAATGACCTGTGTTGATTTTACAAATACCTCAAAATTCCTTAAACATATTTAAACCAACATGAAACAGACTTCATTATACCTAATGCAAATCTCAAATTTACCTCAGTCGACCTGATACAGACCTTAATAAACATCAGCTGCAATCTGTTAATGAGCCATACGCTCATTATATATATATATATATATATATATATATATATATATATATATATATATATATATATATATATACATACAACCGCTTTCTTTAAGTTCGTCTATTACTGAACATATCTCGTTGGTGTGCAAATAGTCTTTAGCTCTTTCCTTAGTGCTCAAAAGTCTGAGTTCATTAGGATCGTCGGAAAATTCAAAGTTGTTGTTCGAATTGTCTTCTGTCGTCTTTAGACTACATGTCACTGCAAATTCATTGTAGACATATCCAACTGTGTCAGAAAAATTACTACCGTCTTCATTATGACACTCTCTACTAACACTTGTTATTGTCTCCGTTACATTTGCTTATTAACCATACACATCGTCTTGTTTCCTGTGTAAAAAGAGAATGGTTGTCGATAATGTTCTTCGCAATTTCTAGGGGTAGATTATTATTTTTAAGTTCAGCTATTTCATATGACAGTTTCGCATTAACCAATTATATCGCATATTGTATGTCACTAACCTCACTCGTGTACCCTTCACTAGCAATATCTGTATTATACACAGCCAATAAGAGATCTGGATGATGCCGTGGATAGTTGGGTAAAATTTAATACTCGTGATTAAGTATAGGCTGATCCCGGTAAAGTGAGCACTTTTGAGGTCCTAGTTACTGTTTCCTTTCAGCCATGTTTTATTCTTTAATCGCCTTTTTAAATAAATATTGTCATGTGAGTCATAAACGCAATGTGCATATATCACCGCCTTCGGAAGTTAAAGCCTAAGACTTACATATATATGGCCTATATAAAGGCTAAAACTTTAAAATTTTTATTTCGGTGTAACTTGCTTTATAAGCATTTAAACATAATTGTTTTGACGCATTTCAAACAGAAGTACCGGAAATGGTATACCTGCCTAAGAAACTAACTCAGTGTCTTTGGTTCGAGTGTTCGAGTCTCACCTAATGCGTACACTATGGAGTTCCCAAATAGATTACGTTTGTTCGCAAGCCGTGCTCTATAAGATCATCTCAATTTAAGCGGCTGTATCAAATATGAAAGACAGAATTTTATTTTAACTTTTGGGGTAGGTGATTTTGAAGAATGCCATTATTATAATAAATCGAGGCTGTTTTACGAAGCAATTGTGAACACGCGTTCGAAACTGCAGAAGCAAACCGCAAGGAGAGCATTTTATTTCACAAGTGCATCGACTCCGAACACAACAAAGAGCCAACTGTGGTTTCGTACTTGCTCTAACATGCTCTAGCAAGTGTTTTGTGCGATCACAGGTAACAAGCTGAGCGCCTCCTTATTTCTAGTTTTCCGTTGACCTGTTGACGGGGATCTAATCTCTCTTTCTCTCTCCCCCTTTTATCTCCTTGTTTGTTATCTAGTCTGCCGCTCCCTCCTAGCTTCGTTCGTTGGCAAACACGTACACGCGGGTGTCATTACCCTTCCCAGAGGTATCCATTATAATCAAGTGAGCCCCCCCCCCCCCCCCCCCGCTGTCAACAAAAAATATCCACTCGACGTTTTAGAGAAAATAATTACATTATCTTTGTTTGGCGCTGATACTGCCTATCTCTGCTCTCCCCTCGGCGCCGCAGCTCAGTCACAGCCATCCCCTAGCAACAGTGAGGGAGACAATCCCAAACCACCCACCTCTTGTTCGGAGAACGGGAAAGCGATAGTTTCGAGAGATACAATTTGCACAGAAACACAGAGGGGGTCGGATTGGGAAGGGTCCCGGAGCAGCGAGCTGGTCAGAGGGCGGAAACGCTACGTTTAGTCTTTTCTCTTTCATGTCCTCGGGGTCTGTTTTAAGCCAATTAGCGCGCTTTAACTTTCGCTGCTAACTTTTATTTGTCGGAGCAGCCAAAGAGAGTAATGAAATAAACAGCTTTGCGACGAGACTGGCCCCGGCGGAATTTATCGGCGTCCACCTGAGCGAACATTCCGCTCTCGTTTGGGAAGACATGATTTGAAACTCCTCGCGATAAACAATCTCGACAAACATGTCTCGACAATAGTTAGCGCTAACCGAATTTTCTCCTCACCAAGTTCGGGCAGGTGAAATTCTCGTGCCAGGCGCAACTGACGTTACGTCACCTGCCTTGGCTGCTGGCTCCAGCTGCAAATCAGATAAGCTGGTTCGAAATCGGTGCTGCAACAGACATGAAACGTAAATTACTTTGGAAATTGAAAGCCAATACCAATCACTGAGGCACGTTCCCCAGCCTTCTCTTGTATTCCCAGTAACACATCGGAATAGGATGTTCGCGGTAAAATGAGCACTTTCGAAAGCCCTGCTTAAGATGTACTCGTATGCATGTAGGTCAGATGAAACTGTGAAATTATGAGGAAAGAAAATATTTTACAAATCTGGTCATTTTTACACTTTGATGAATTAAAAAAAAAAAAAAAGGCGAAATGAATAATCTAAGTTATCACAAATGGTTACCTAACACTTTTCATTCGACGTGAAGTTATAGAACTATTTTATATCTATCATTACCAACTTCAGTGGGCGCATATAACTCAGTGCGATCTTTAAAATATATGCAGGCAGGGGCAGTAACTTTTTTGTAAGGTTGATTATAAAAGTGCTCATTTTACCGTGAACAGCATTTAATTGAAATCGGCCTGCAACCAAAATATCTGATGTTACAATCGGTTCTCGTAAAAATAGTAGTTTAAAAGACAATATGTTATCTTCAATACGTCCTTTCTATAAACTTATAAAGCACCAATACTGTAAAATTGATAGATGGTCGCTGTTTACATTATATTACTTTTTAGTTTCTAGACATTTCTCTAGTATACGATACAGTTTATTGCAACAATTTTCAACGAAACGTAGAGATTTGATTTGCTACATAAACGAGATAGAAATTTCATTCCTTTCGCAATAACTATCGAGATGGCGCACTGTATCAAACATTTACAACTCACTTAATATTTTAATAGCTAATAAATGGATCCAAATAATGCCTTACTTCAACAAACAGTCATTTAGGAACGTAAGATCCTTTTTTTTTTTTTCTATCTCTAGTGTCTGCCATTTTGAAACATATATACTTCTGTGGCTGGTTAACAGACTCGCCCGAGACATTTATAATTTTTTTAAAATCAAAATTGAAATTATAGGCCATTCACGATAAAGTGAGCACTTTTTGAAGTTGTTTCATCAGACATAATAGCCAATGAATACATTTCAATGTCGCCTCTGATTTTTTGTTTTGAGCATGGTGAATGTATACACTATGTTTATTACCCACATGGCCGGGTTTACATTAACAAGTGGTGGCAGGATATAAATTGGTTGAAAGAAAAAAGTAACTAGGGCTTCAAAAGTGCTCACTTTACCGTGAACGACTTATACCGTGATGGTTTCTGAAGTTATAGAATGAGCAGTGCTGGGTTGGCCTACCAAGCAAACAGTCTAACGAACCCTTGAAAAATTACATACTTAACATGGGCTACCTCAAGTAGCGCAATAATCACTCACAAAATACATTCATATGTTTAAAAAGGTTTTAACAAAAGAGCAATTCAGCTTATCTTATGAGTTTATGTTGATCGTTTACCATAGTTGTCTGTATGTTCCAAAACAATATTTAACTGAAATAATTGGTCCAAAGTTGTATTTAATGCAGCAGGAAAACACCTGGAACAATGAGTACCTATCATTTCAGGATCCTTGAGATCAATACAGCCCCATAATTTTGGATCTAATAAACTACTTCCTATATCACAACTATTGTTATGATGTGTGTCCCCGTACAGCATACAACAGAGCCAAACAAGTTTTATATATCGTTCATTTCTCTTACTACGTCAGATGTTACACTTGCGATACTCCTTAAAATGTAATTTAATACTTATATTCACTCAATTCATTACAAATGAAAAAAAATCGTGCCAATGTTTATAATTCTTGTATTTTTCCTGAATTCTTACAATTTTAGAAAGGCGGTATATATGCGTTTAGTAAAAAAATAAAATCAAATTATAAATATGAATTCTGAAATCTCAGTTTTGTGAAAAACTTACACACATAACTAGCCATGAATATTTTTAGTCGAAATGCACCCATATAGAGTTAAATCTCAACCTTGCCGAATCAGCGGCAAATATGAACTTGTAGTGTAGAATATAGAAACGCTGTCCTGAAATGTGTTTCATTTCTATTCCATGGAAATATCATAACGTTGCAGCATCTAGGTTCTGCGAGTATGGAGACAGACAACATAGCCAATGAACTGTTCCCAACTCAGGTTCAGAATGCGACACAGCGGTACGGAAATGGAATACGGAACAAAAGCGCAAAACGGATCACAAAAACAGACTTGCGCCTGGGAATTTATTCTCCCTCCTTGAAGATCAAACAAATGCAAGTTAGGCTTTTACATTGTTCGAAAGAAAGGTAGTTCTCAGGACGTGATACAAAAGAGCCAATTTATTTCTTATGCCTTTATATACGAACAAGTCCAAACAAATCTCCAGAAATATAAACAATGAATATCTCTGTTTGTCTTCTTTCACCGGCTACGTAGATGTAACTGAAACACGACATAAAGAAAGCTCATTTTTAAAAATAAAAACACTCAATTTCATTCTGCATTCTTTAATAGGTGATTGAAATAAGAGTATAATAAGGATCTGAGAATATTTTGGGTTACCTGACAAAGAAATAGATCTATTAAACCACGCGTGCGTGTTTGTGCACAGAAAATTTAATAAATATATATTTACACATCTTTCATTGGAATAGCAAAGAAGTTAAATCTTGAACATCGGAAACCTTCATTTGAGAAAACTGATTTTAAATGTGTTTAACAATACAAAACTTTATTATGATCGCTCAACACTAACAACGAAATGAGTTTAGTGCAGTTCAGCACCAAGTTTATGGATTTAAAGACACGCAGGCACACTAAAAAAGAGCTAGCATTCTTGAAATAATGTATTATATTATGTGAGCCTGAGATTTATTACCTACTCTCTTATCCCGATTCCAAATTAATAAGGGTGATGACAGAAAATGAAAATGGTTGGAGCCGACCAAGAAGAACACATATTGCACTGTGATTAGCGTATGCTGTATGTCAAGTTTATACTGAAGTACCAAAAGCGTGATCTTGGACCACCCCACCGTTAAGATACAAATGGCCGCCTCCAATATTGACCGAATCGTAATTCCTGTCTTTGAACCACGGTCATGAATAATTTATGTTAATAAACGTCTGACAAACTCGTTTCGACCTGAAATATCCGTTCTACGGAAGCTCGTTGCTCTTTGGAAATTTCGTTGTAGTTATAACAAAATGTTTCATGCTTGCGGACGACAACGGCAAAACGTTGAATTCAATTTAGAGTTTTATTTTCAAGTGAAACAGTTTGAATATTGCAAGAAGTCCTTTGTTCACTAGATAATTTTATGTTTCTTAGCGAACCTGCTTCATGAATGGCTTGTTGAGTCAGTCAGTTAGGTACACGCAAAGACAACATTAAAAAAAAAAAAAAAAAAAAAAAATCCCACACTTTATTACTTAAAACTCAATGTGAAGACTCTCTGTAGTAACTGTGGTCGCATTGGTAGCGGATTGCATGAATAGTTAATTTCACGAACATCTTATTAACCGTGCACTGTTCAGATTATTGGGAAATTATAATAGTTTAATTTGATTCTAGATAAATTTCAGCGAGAATTGTTGTAACAATATTATATGTATTACGTTTGAACAATTCCACAGAGCGAACAGATCGATGCAGAGAAAAGTTAATTGTTATAATCTGCTCAAAGAAATAGGCTAATAGATGTTGACTGTACATGTTGATGTGAGCACTTTTGAAATAAATCTTTGAAGAAGAAAAAACATCGCTGCCCGGTAACAAACTATTTGTTACCGAACACACCTGAGAGTTGGCTCCCAGTTACGTTGCAGGCGAATGGAGTGAAATAGTTCTAAAGGCTGTTCGTAAAATGAGCACTTGTGAAAGCCCTGCTTGAGATCTACTTTTATGTGCACTGTGTATTCTTCCGCCTTGTATAAAATTAACATCGCCGTGGACCTTATCACTTTATTTATGTGTTGGTCAAGCGAAACTGTGAAATTATTAGAAAAGTAAATATTTTACGAATCAGGTTATTTTTACACCTGATGCATTAAAAACAGAAAGCGAAAGAAATAATTTAAGTTATCACAAATGGTTACCTAACACTTTTTAATCGACGTTAAATATGGAACTACTTCCCATCCATCGTTACTAACTTGACTGGACGAATGCCACCCAGTGAGCCCATTGAAATATACGCAGGCAGGGGCAGTGAGTTCTAAGGTTGATTTCAAAACTGTTCACTCTCGTGGACAGCCTTTAAGTTACGGTGAATAACTCTATTGTTTTTTTACCCATTGTAGCACCCAAGAATTGGCATATTAATAACACATTTAGTTTCTCAGACGCAAGTTTTCAATTAACTGGCGCATAAATAATGTAATCAGGTCCATGGCAATGTAAATTTTACAAATGGCGGAAAGGAAGAAGACGAGGAGGAAGTCAGATATTAGGCAGCGCTTTCGAAAAATGCTCACTTTGCCGTGAACATCCGAAATAATGGTTCTCGACAGCGTCTAGTTAGACTAATGACCAATTATTTGTAGACAATGAGTACGAAGAAAGTAAAAGTAACGAAGTTGTGTGCATTTGTTACCACTTTGTAGAGCTAGTTTTATGTCCATATGCCCCGCTCTAAGTATAATGTCTGTCTGCAATCAAGCGGAAAGCCAAGTAAATTAATGGTTAAACCAAACTCACACCATCAAAATTTGTTCTTCCATTATATTCCTCGACAAATTTCGAAGACGAAGTCGGGCCATCAAATTTCTCCACCGAAAAATTGGTCAGATAATTTCGAATATGTCTGAAGATCCGTCACTATGTCAGAATTAGTCTGGTTTCATTTAAACATAATTTTCAAAGTTGCGTTATGATGCAGCCGATTACAGCAAGGAATATTAAAATCTTTGAGAATGATTTCCGCTTTTAAATTAAAATTTTATTTAATTTTCCGTTGTCATTCGCTGCACGATGTAATTTATTTCCTTTGGATTTTTTTCTACTATTATGGTTGAGATGAGTAGGTTCAACAACATTCAAGCTCTGACCAATACTACACGATCACATTAATACTCTCGTATCCTTATTTCGTTTGTACTTACAGGTCGCCATTTTAAAATTTCTGATTGGTATAACTCGTCAAACATTTTAATAATGTTACGTTTGGTCCAATCCACAAAATGTTTGATGGAAACTGGAACAATACTCTCTCTCTCTCTCTCTCTCTCTCTCTCTCTCTCTCACACACACACACACGCACACACACACACACACACACAAAATATTGCGGCGTTCGTGACATTTCGGTGATATAACAACCTTCCAACTTTCTTCGACCAACGTCGAAAGGCAGTTTGACGAAAAAATTCCATAGTGTCACAAGGAATTAATGTGGCTGCTCATTGCGGGGCCTTTCGAGTGAAAGGGAAGTGATTTACACGAAATCATTTTAGGCATTTCTCGGCCACTTTTCACGATATAATTTTCCAACCAAAAAAAAAAACACTTCGTCTTTACCCGGGTCACATTTCTACAAAAAGATTTTTTGGGAGATTTTTAATACCTTGAAAATTGCAGGTAGCCAAAGTTAAAAATCAAAAGTACAAGAATAAAGACAGATGCACAAACTCTTATTAGCTATAGGTTATTCACGGTAAAATGAGGAGTTTTGAAAACCCGCTTAAGATCTACTTGTATACACGTTGTGTGTTCTTCCACTTTATGTAAAATTAACATTGCCATGGGCCTTATCACTTTATTTATGCGTCGGCGAAGTGAAACCGTGAAATTGTTATGAAATTAAATATTGTACATATCTGCTGATTTTTACACTTCGATGTATAAAAAGAAACAGAAAGCGAGAAAAAGAATTTAAGTTCTCACAAATGGATACTTTAACACTTTTTATTTTACGTTAATATATGGAACTACTTTCCTCTCCGTAGTTACCAACTTTACTGGACACATGTCACTAATTACGCCCGTTAAAATATATGCAGGTAGCAGCAGTGACTTTTTCTAAGGTTGATTTCAAAAGTTACATTTTATTGTTAACAAGCCTTAACACCTACTACATTACTTGTAGTAAGGTTCTCTTCAAAGGGCGCACAAGGTTTTTTTTTTTTTTAAGTTTGAAAACGATATCGTAAACGGTGGCTGTGAAACCCCTAAAAGCATTTGATGTGTAAACCCCTACTCTATCGCTCGGCCTGTCCAGCATTAGGCAGGGCCCTTTAACGCTGAGGCCTGGTTGAGAATTTGAGAGAGAGCGTTAAAAGATTTTGGTGACTCGTAACAACGTGATCTTGAGAGCCGATGAAAGTGAAATGTGGTGAGAACGGAGCAGAGCCAGAATGCAAATGCGAGGGAAACGACAGATCCTTGAGAAAACCCGCCGCCGACCAATGGCATCGTCTGGCACGATTCCCACTTGCGAAAATCTGGAGTGACGCAGCCGGAGATTGAACCCGAATCGCCCCGTTGGGAGGTGAGCATGCTAACCGCTCAGCCACCGCGCCGCGGTTGAGAATTTTGTATATGGAAATACATGTAAACAAAATTCGGGCTTTTTGAAGCCAGTTTTGAAGATGAAAACTTGAAACAAAATCTCAAATGTAAGAAGTAATACTTGCTATCAAGCTCTGTATCGAGACAAATATAACAATTTGTTTTTCAGTATTATTTCATTTAATTATTTAGTTTTCTGATCTTTCCAGGAAACAGGTTATACATTGATGTTACAAAAGGCTTCGATAGCAAAGAATCTCGTATTTTTCTTCTCAAAAAAGTCCCACGTGGTACATATCTATCTTTAACAGCAGAAACGAAACCGAATTTCATTAACATGTATTTCCGTATACTAAATGCTCAACCAGAAAACGGCCTTAAGGGCATAGTATCCCTTCCATCTTGGAATTTTGTGCAAACCTTCTTATCGGACTTTATGAACGGACATTAAAAATCAAAGCTTTGTATCACATAGAGGACTACGTAACACAATTTTTTTTTTAGTTTCTACTGTTTCATATATTTCATGTATCAATATTTTCCCATGTGGGTTGGAAATTGTTAAAAAAAAATTGAAGGAACCTACTATTACGGTTATCAAACAAGCAAGTAACGAGAGAAGAAGTCGGATTTCGATATTACTGTTGAGATGTCCCATATGCCTCGACAAGCTTGGGTTTCGAATATTGAATTTGGAAATTAAGTTTTCAAGTGATATACGTAAATTCAAGAAGGATATGCCTCAAATTTTTTGAAGTAAGAGGATCGGAAGTACGTGGCAATATGATGTACTTTGTTGAGAGGGAAGGAAGGTGCTGTTAAGGTTGAAGTTAAGTAACTGCCTACGGAGCACTGCACCCGAGTTTACAACGTGAAGAACTCATAAAAAGTAGTACAGACGTCATAAGAATTGTCAGAAAATTGTGATTTATGCTGTATATGAAAGAAGAATGTATGTATTTTGCAACATTATAAAATATTTTACTAAAATATACTATTTAAATGTAAAAACATAACTGATCGGTAGAGTCCGCATTTCTGTTTTGGATGCTTCGGAAAGCAGAATTTTCTAGAAATTATTCTTAAAAGAAAAATCTTCATAATATTTACTATGATTGTGTGTAATAAAATCATAGTTATAATGTATCATATCAATTTTATAATTAACTTTATTTACATCAGTTTCAGCCGTAAATGTTTATAACAAATGGATGAACATAAAATCAATTATTATTACAATTTTCTTACATACAATCATAGTAAACATTATGACGATCTTTCTTTTAAGAAGATTTTCTAGAAAATTCTGCTTTCCGAAGCATCCAAAACGGATATGCGCTTAAATTTAGTTTAAAATGCGGACTCTACCGAACAATTATTATTTTACATTTATATAGTATATTTTAGTAAAATATTTATAGTTTTGCAAAACATATACATTCTTTTCTCATATACAGCATAAATCGCACTTTTCTGACAAGTTTTATGGCGGCTGTACTATATATTTTTAATGAATTCTTCATGTCGTATAATGGAGTGCAGTGCTTCATAGACAGTTGCTTTACTTCAACCTTGCGGCACTATGGCGCCAGAGAAACTGAGAGCAGTCACAGAACCACCGGTCTGGAAACTCGCTCCAGAAATGCGGAGAAAAATTCTCGCCGCACCTTCGTGTATTCTGTGTAAGTTGTTCACGCGTGATCTCGGCATTATTTTTTTAAAGCCCTGCTCAAGATCAACGTGTATGCCCAATATTATATTCTCCCACCATATCTGAAATAAAAAATTTTCATATGCCTCGTCACTTTATTTATGCGACGACCTAGCGAACCTGTTAAAAGTATAATAAAATTAATGTTTTACAAATGTGATTATTATTACACTCACGAGTATTTAAAAAAAATCAGAAAGCGAAATAAATCATTTCAGTATTCACAAATATTTAACTAAAGGCAATTTACGATAAAGAGAGCACTTTTGAAATCAACGTTATAAAATAGTCACTACCCCGACATGCGTGTATTTTAACGAGCGCACTGAGCGTATAGTTGGTAACGATGAATGGGAAGTACTCCCATATCTTAAGTTCGAAAAAAAAAAACTTTTGGTAACCATTTCTGATCATTTAAATTATTTATTTCGCTTTCTGTTTTTTTTTTATGCATCGAAGTGTAAAAATGAGCAGATTTGTAAAATATTTACTTTTCTAAAAATGTCATAGTTTCAATTGGCCGACACGTGAATCAAGTGATGAAACCCATGGAAATGTTAATTTTACACAAGATGGAAGAAGACACAACGTGCATACAAGTAGATCTTAAGTAGGCTTTCTAAAGTGCTCATTTTACCGTGTACAGGCTATACCAATTTTAATGCAACTTTAAGACACGAAACTATTTTTCCTCGGTCTTTGCCAACTCTAATGGGAGCATATCAGGCAAAGTGTCCGTTAGAATATACCCCGGTAGGGACAGTGACATTTTTCAAAGGCTGATTTCAAAAGTGGTCTATTAAACGTGAACAGCCTATGTTGTTCTGTATGTCCGTCGGCTTTAGTAACGTGTGAGAGCAAATAAACCAAGTCCGCGTGCAAGTAGCTGGTTTTATTTCGTGGGGAGGGAGAGATTGTACTGCTGGTTCTGCATGTCTGCGCGTACTGAGAAGAGAGGGGAAAAGGAGAAGAGGGGAAGTATCGATCCTGACGTCACGTCGTGGCCAATGACGCACTCCACAGCGTCTCAGCTTATGCCGAGCCACCCAAACTTGCCCAGCGCCTTCGGCTCGACTGACTTACTTTTGTACCTGTGCCTCTGACGTCGCGAGTCGAACCGTAATAATAATAATAATAATAATAATAATAATAATAAATCACTGAGTTTGCGAGTCGAGTATTTGAAAAAGAATTCCGACTTGGGACATGTCCAGCATTTAGCTTGATATAAAAATAATTTGTTATACGTTTAACAACACATTCTGAATGTATTTTGCCTAAACTTCACACGATGTAAAAAAATAACACGTTTAGGCCATGATTCATACCCGATTACATAACACTTGGAAATAATTCGGCACCATTTGCAATTCTTTGCTGTTCCAGAAATATTCCATGTTAAGTTTCCATAGATATATTTAATTTTTCATTTTAAATGCACGCCATTAGAGAGTACTGTTTTAAGGCAAATGTTTTCATTACAAATTCTAACATTTTTATAGGTTTTACCGTTTAATGATTCCACGCTGAAACCTTCCCGCCCTCATACCCTTATCAAGTGGGTATATTCTGTTCAATGCACAAATTCAGAGTCGTTTCTAGGCTGAGTTTGCGAGCATCAAGTAAGGAAAGTATGCAGCCAATACGTCTTTCCATTTTTGAAAACTCAATTTTAATTTTATTTTTTATTTTTTTAACTGCAGAGAAAAAGTCCATGACTACCGTCAGGGGAGCAGTGAAATCAAAAACTAGAAGAAATCCTAAAAAAAAGCATAAATAATATTAGTAAAAAATTATTTAAAAAGTTACATTAAAACGTTTACATATCTTTCTTCCTTATAGTTCCCCTATGATATTACGAGGAGCTTCTTCCCCCCCCCCCTCTCTTTCACCACCTCTACAACCCCCCCCCCCCCCCTTCTCCTTCTTTCCACCGTCCACTCATCCAATGTGTTTTGGATGTCTCTGGATCTCTGCTTCTTAAGAGTTATATGTAACATAGTTGTTTGCGGAAATACGCGTATCTCGGTAAATAAATGTTCTGCAAATACGACTGTTTGTAATGAGAGAGATAAAAAAACAATGATCTATGTCCCTATTATTTTGCTTTTGTCATATGGTCAAATATTGGATTTTTAAAGCTTACCTGTGCAGTTTCCTTTGACGGCAAGAGAAATTACCAAGATACGGAAGTAGTTTAATTTGGGGCTTTCATCGCGTGTAATAAAACCTCTATGTTCAAGATCTAATTTACACAGTACAGCACCACGACGGAAACACTGCACGCCTTGCGCGTAGGAACAATGAGACACTAGGCGTGCGTGTTAGTGTCGCCCGTATTGCTCCCTCGCTTCTTGACCTTGAACGCGCAGCTTCAACTAACTCTTTTAAGTTCAAGTAACATTCTTTCATACACAAAAATCGTTTTATCTCCCACTCTTTAGAAAAACAATTCTTTCAATTTCTTCTATGCAAGGTGATAGGTCCATATCGAAGTCTCGCCACTTACCCCCCGCCGGCAGGCGTGGCGAGTAGGTGGAAGGAGGGCGTCTCAACTAACATACGGCCTGAAGGCGCGAGCGGCGAGTATTATGAAGGGAATTCAGCAGTTCGGACCACTGGCGGCGGGCGGCCTTGGGTGCCCCATTTTCCCCAGTTGACGCCGGTTAAGACGGGCGGCACCCGCACGTCGCGGGAGAATATACGCAGGTAAACTTCCACGCGAATATTGTTGCTCTCCACAGGTTCCAAGGTTACTTCTCGAATTCAATGCTTTTTGACTGCGAATTATTGGTCCCAGTTACCTTGCATCGCATACGTCGTCTTTTCTTATCTAGAGCAATTACGAGTAGGTAGGCCCTCTCGACCTATTGTATATTTGAGTATTCTCACATCGGTGACTCGTCCTGATTCGATGCTACTATCATGCGTGCGTGTTAATACGACTGTTTCGCATATATCTTATAGAAATGTCCCGTCCCTTAATGGGTTTCTTGACATCCCGTGTTAGAATGAAACAGAATGCAACATTTTCACTTAATTTAAATATTTTTAAAAATTCGAATATTTTTTCGGGGCGTAAAGTTTACTTGGAACCGTCTCTGACTCCGATATTTTGTTTCTAGCTCGCAAAACATGACGTAACTTCTTGCGCAAAGAAGATAGGTAACATTTATAATCTGGGTCGTACTTATTGAAACCTTTAGATATAAAGAATAGGTCCTGTTATATGTTGTTGGGCCACATCGCTTCTCTTTACCCGTACGACTTGAACGAACGAAACAGTGTGCCAAGGCCATAGTTGTGATGCAAGAAGCGGGTGGCCGTTTACAAAGGCTAGCCGTCGCATGTACGCGAAAACCCCCTTGGTACTCACGCGATCCTAACCATCAGCGGATTGATTCTCTGGGATTATATTTCCAAGAATGTTCTGGTCATTGCTGTAGCCTCTCTCGGTATTACTCGGGGTGAGGGGACCTTCTAGATTGGCCTACCAGCCGCATCGTCCAGCACGACTCCCACTTGCGAAAATCCGGAGTGACCCGGCCGAGGATTGAACCCGGATAGCCTTGGTGGTAGGCGAGCAGGTTAACTGCTCAGTCACCGGGCCCCTGCGCGTAGAAATCGACAGTGAAACTACTGAAACACAAATGTCTAGATGCTGTTCAATTTGATCCTTACAATAACATTCGCAGTTACGCCCATTCCGTTCAAATGTCGTTGAAATTCCTCTTGAGTTGTGTGTCACATGAATTCGTTGAAGTAAGGCCTTGGATAAAGAACCTCGGAAAAGTATTTTCCAGGAAATCGGATAAACCACTTAGAAACTGTAGATTACAGAAAGTCTAAAGAAAGTATTGATTATGGCAATACGAGAAATGTATTGTTATATGCTACCTGTGCAGAAGTGAAATAATATAACAAATTACGTACTGCTCTAAGAAGTAAAACTTAATGTAAATGATTCGTAGTTTTGATTGTTTCTGCTCAAGGCTTTTATGCATTTAATTAGTTCGGAATAAGTTAACAAAATTTAAATGTATAACGTAGCATTTTCGAATCGAACCTGCCTAATCCTTTCTTGCATGCGATATTTCTATCGCTGTATCACAGTTGTATTCTAACAATTCACCAAATATGGCTCTAATTTCATCAACTCTAGAAAGTTTTTAACTACAGCATTTGAATTCGGTGGTCAGATTCCAGCTCAAGGAACGGGTTGTTAGATATTCTTGTGTACATTTTTCATCCGTTCACTATCCCTTATGTGGCATTAAAGGAAGGATGTAAAATAAAAACAATAACCCTCACATTCTACAAAATGTTTTCACCAGAAATTGCAACATGTTGCCTTCCATTTCTGTTATAGTGTTATATCAATAAGATCTTTTTCATTGCCTATGTAACTTGCAACTGGAAAATCTGTTCGAGTAATGTATACAGTTTCACATTCGTAAACTAAATGAATGTTATATTAAATTTTAATTTGCTCAACTTTGAAGTTAATAAGTGTTTTTAATCAACGAAATACTGCTGACGGAAAATTGAGTTATTTCACGGTTTCTGACTCATGAAACTCGTTAACAGTCTCTGCTCATATATGCGTAGTTAACCGTAAATCAGAATAAAGCTTTGGTAATTCTGGAGAATTGGGTTAGTGAAGTAACAAGTGGCTTTTCTCCCGCTAGTAACCAATTTTAGGGGTTTTTATTACTAATTTGGAGCTATTTACGCTAATCCACCAGTACAGTGAAACGTATTCCACATGTACTAACATTTTACTGTGCTTTAAATAATAGGTAGCTCACAAAGTAATAATATAGGTGTTAGAGACCCCAATTTGATTAGATTAACTATTCATAAGTAATTTCAATACTGATATATTATGTGTACTATTCAAAGCGCTTCGTTTTTAAATACTGCAACTTTTATTTTAAAACGGATTATCCGTAGTTTAGTGAACGATTCCCACCTCTAGATTCCAGAGAATAAATAGTTTCGTAATATCTACTATATTATTTTCGTTAATTTTCAAACGTTTATTTAAAATAACATTAATGTTTACTGACAGCAGATATATACACTGCCTGCACGAATAGAGTACTCCATAAATACTGTTTCATGTTGTCGACATCGACAACGGGGCTGTTTGGCTCACATGAAATTGAATATTTCCGTGGACAAGCTCCATTTTCAATTTGCTGTGGAAGCCCTATAGTAAAACGAAACGTGAATGGGAATTGCAGAGTATCATTGTGGTGGAAGGAAAACGTGTGAGACCGACATCAGTTTTTGAAAGGAAAGTGGAAGCGAGAGAGAATTTTCTTGCGACTATGTGAACAGGTAGCCCAGTGGCCTAGTGGTAGAAAGCTATTATTGCAACTAAGGTACCTTGGGCTCATTTATCGAGAAAGTCGCGTCGCTTTGGATCACATGCTACATTAAGTATTAATCTTTATCAAAAATAAAGGAAATGAAACAGCTAGCTTGGTCATTGTTTAGAACAATGTACCTGTTACTTTATAGAGCCCTCCCATGAGGAACAGCCAGCTCCAAACGCAGTCAAGATAAATAAGATAAAAGTAAATATATGACATACTAGAATATATATATATATATCAAAAAAAAAAAAAATATATATATACAGTGTGTATAGCAAACATGTGTACAAACTCGGGAACGTGATTCGTGACCGGCAAAGAGGAAGCTTGATATGAGACATCCATGGTCAATCTCAAATAATAAGGGCTGTAGCAGCCCCTAAAGGCGGTGGGCGACAAGGACATTACGTGGGATATTAGGCAAAGTACTTGCATTAGAGGAACATAAATTGGTATACGGAGCAAGTAAACCAAGATATTGGATACACGGTAGGTATGGTCCGTCGTACACACCCCCATAATGTAAATAATAGTGGTTGGCACCCTTTTATTGCATGCAAAATGTGCACCGTGTGGTTAAATTTACTGTGGATGCCATAGGATGAAGCAAGACGATGTAAAAAGCAAATAATCCCCCCTCATTGTAACTCTCTAGGACCCACCGTTTCCGGTTAAATCGCAAACGAAGGGAACAGTGATAGCAATTACATAGCCTGGGGAGTAGGCAACGGGAGAACCACGAGAAAATACGCCGACCAGTGGCTTTGTCCAACACGATACCCACATGCGAACATCCGGGAGTGACCCGGCCGGGAATTGAACCCGGTTCGCCTCGTGGTTCTCCCGTTTGCCCCGCCCTTTCATGTCAAAAAAAAAACCTCGACACGACCCAAGACTCAGGATTTAAGAGAGCCGACATCCAATGACGCAGTCGATTGGTGCGCCACCGATCTGGGGTGCTGAAGGCTCTGGGTTCGAATCCCGGGTAAGGCATGTGTGTTAATTTATGTTACGTGATAAGTTAGTTTGTAAGCCGTCCCGTGCTAAGCTTACAAGCATAAAATCGGGGGACGTTAAAAAGCACTTTACAATTCAAGACTCAAGACACTTTACACAAGAATCAAGACCCAAAACTCAAGACCCTTAACCTAAGACCCTTGACTAGAAATTAAAAAATTACAAGATTTAAATTTCGAATGTTTGAACATAATGGGACCCAGAGCCGAAGCCGACATCATGCTGTAATTCCGGGTAATTCCGGTCTTTTGGCTGCCATGTTATGACATCGCCTAACCACCATATTGCATACCAGTGACCTTGAACTTGACCCCCATGACATTGTATGATCTTTAACACAACTATCACAAAAATACTCCAAAAAATTTCGAAAATTCAAAAAATTATCTTTAAAATTGTTATTTTAAAATGTACTGAAAAACTCGCATATCCTGAGGTCCTCTCAGCACCACGTCCAGCAGACGTCTGACCCTCGCCAGTGTTTCTCATTGGTTAGTTAGTCGGTTCCCTTCCAATCCCTTCACCAGTGTTTCTGATTGGTTGATTACTTGTGCTCGCTTCATCCTCCCCCCCCCCCCAAGTGTTTTTATTGGTTGATTACTCACGCTCGTTCGACCCGCCATCAATGTTTCTCATTCATTAATTAGTCAACAGGCCTTCACCTCCCTCATCTTTGCTCATTCTAGCGTATGCAACCATCTTTTCTTAATGTTTCAATTGTTTTAATTCTCAAAACCTAGGTGACGCTGTTATTAATTACCGATTTCGTGGCTAGAGAAGCTATTGATTTAGCCTCCATGTTGGTTGTTGACCTTGACATAAATACAATGACATTGAACTCGAAAATCGATAAAAATGGCAGTCCGTACAATTGTGAATTACTAGCTAGTCACAACAAGGGACCATACCGACTAACAATAATAATTAACGACTGACTCCACACTAGATCGACTCCACCCAAGACTAATTCCACCCACGACTAGCTCCATCCAAGACTAACTCCACTCAAGACTAACTCCACCCAAATACTAACTCCACCCAAATACTAACTCCACCCATGACTAACGCCTGACGAGACAAACTCCTGACGAGACCAGTTTCTACAAACTGGCTAGACCAACCGACAAGACTAATTTACCATACCACTCCTCTATACAATCAAACGATGATGGAGAATAACAAAAAAAGTATCCCAGTAAGAGTCTTATAGCTAACCTCTTCGAAGAAAATCTTCGCAGAATCTTCACAAAACATTTCTTCCAGAGCCATCCATACCAAAGGGCCATACCAACTTACCAAGCCAACTTAAAGACCAACTGACCAGGACAACCAACTAGTTGCGAAACATTCCGCAAACATATTACCCTCATTTAATTCTTTTGCCATATATAATCCAGTCGATTTTAAACGACCCGAGTAAGGCGTATTACTTCAAATTGAACTATTGCCCTCCCACTGCATGCGCTCAGATAAATTTGATTTAAAACAGACTCTCGATTGATTGTTTAAACCACTAAATTAATAAGGCTCTCAGAGAAGCAGATGGAAATGTATAATAAATTAAACACACATTACTATACACATAAATTTATTTGTTTATTTAATATAAACATGACATCTTTCTAATTATTTCGAACATTCCATCGATGTTTGCATATCATTGATAGTAGCCAACAGTCTCATCTGATATAACCCCACTTCTTCAGTTGATCGATAGTTGAAGATATCTCAACAATGCGTGAGAGATCCCCGCTTGTTTTTGCAGGTCTATCAACAAGTTCATTCGGGTCTTCGGGGAATATTTAACGAGCGTTATTGACGCCTTCTGCCTTCTTCGCACAACTTGTTGAAGAAAACTTGTTGGTGAAATGTGTGAGAACATTTAGAGAATCGTCATCCTTCTCATCATATACTTCATCAACACTGCCTTCGTAGTCATTATCAACTAGGGGACCCAGCCCGTGACCTTTTTTTTGCACTGTCACGGGGCTAGAACAGTTACCATGTTAAAAAATTTGGTTATCAATCAAAGGCTGAAAAAAATATTCCACAGATATATGCAGGTAATAATGAAATTATGTGACGTTAACTAAACATTGAAGCTACTGAGGTCTCATTTAATATTTCTCTATCCATTTGCCCACTGCGGCCTCACTTTATATAGTTCTATCCACTATTCCACTGCGGCCCCGCATAAAATAGTTCTATCCACTGAGCCACTAAAGCCCCACTTGGAATCGCTCTGAGCTACTAAGGCCCCATTTGATATATTTCTATCCACTTGGCCACTGTAGTCCCACTTGGTATAGTTCTATCCATTAAGCCACTGCGGCTCCACTTAATATAGTTCTATCCACTGAGCCACTAAGGTCGCACTTAGAATCGCTATATCTGCTGAGCCACTGTGGCCACACTTAATTAACTCAACATTGAAGCGAGACATTTAAAGTAAAAAAAAAAATTATATTCCATTACTTCCATATCTCTATGCAATATTCTCTATGCATTAATACAAAACTTTTCATAAGGAAAAGATAATTTAAAAATGAGTTTTTAAGGTAAAAGGTAATGATTGTGTAATCTGATACTGCTGAAATTTGAACTTGACCTGTATTTTACTCTGAGAATTCGCTCTGCAAAATTTTAAGAACTTCTGTTAGGTTTCAAGGGACTTAGAGGTATTAAATACGGACATACAGACAGACAGGGATCGTCTAATTATTATATAGGAAGCTATCTGCATGATCGTCTTCGCCTCCTGTTTCATCCTCAATATTAAGTTTACTTTTCTTTGCAGGGGTCGCACAGTCATCATCGTTATTTAGAGCCGACAACTGTTCATTCTAAAGTTCGTTGATTTCACGCGAATGTCTTGCAAATTGTCGTGTACCTGGGTTGAGGTTAAGTAGCAGAAGGCCACTCTCCTTCTAATCACTTCTACTCCTACAACCTAGTCGACACTGGGGGTTGGTAACGCTGGTAGTATCAAATGAGCTAAATTCCGTCACAATATTATCTTCATTTATTAAATCTTTTACTTTAGTATATAATAGACCTTGGAACTTTAAATGTATTGACAAACATGTGACTTTGGTTAACATCCATTATATAACTGACTCTCCTATAGATTTAGATGCTACTACCTTTCTTAGTACAATATTTTATAGTGACTTCCAGGCGTAATGTCCTGGACCGAATCCACCTTACACCCAAATCTTAGAGGTTCTTACCACTTTAATCAAGGTATAGCGGTCGTTCGGAAAGGCTCCTGGTATGGTGTCGTGCTGATTGGCTCTGCTAATTGGACCTTTGATACCCCTACGGCCTTGCCGCGCTGCTCTGTGCCGACCTCGTCGTGCTGCTGGACAGGTGTTGTCTACTTGGTTGGGGGAGGGGGGCGTGTACGCGACGTGCTTTCTTATATACGTACCCTGACCAGAGCACCATACCCCCATCTCAACTCCCTACCGCCAGCCACACCTCGCCGCCTTGGAATGAGCTGTCCCTGCAGCATCGGACCTCGAGTCAGGAGTCCGCTCGTTCGAATCTCGCCGGGAGTGAAACAAAGTGTACATTCCACACATACTGACTACCAAACGCCGTAGGTCTCTCATTCCGTCATTAGTATTAACTCTACCGACATAATCGTCTGTGGAATCAGTACCCATCGATGCAGCAGGGGGTATTTGCATCACTTGCTGGCTCTCAAAAGACGAATCCTTGCCATTCTCGATATGCTTCTTTAATATATCACATTGCATAAATTGCATATGCCCATTGTCGTAATGCTTCATCGCGCGAAAAGTACTCTCCGTACAGGTGGTTCTCTCATGTCGCTGAGCATGACAGCTTTTACTGAAGATCTTTCCACAGTAGCAATTCTGTTTTACATGTAAGCTTCTATCAGTGGGAGTAGGTACATCCATAGAAGTAAGCTCTACAGTAGATTTCGTACAATCGTTAACTTGCATCATCTTCATGAAAAAAACCTAAGTCCTTCACTACCTTGTAAATAATTTGTTCTGGATGTAGCTGTTTTCATGATAATGAGTGTATTATTATTACTACAAGTTTAATTCATTATATTAAGTCACAAAAACCAGTTTTATTCAAGACATCTCTCATCGAAGATGGGCATTTCACAATCGCAATCATGAAATCTGGCGCGTGAGAACGATAAACATTGTTTAAGAAAGGAAATGAATATTGTCTTACAGTCACGGAAGAGTGTATGATTAATACTAATAATAGGAAGTTAACCTCAGCGTGGAAGAATATTTATCAATAAAATCGTCGCAAAGATACTATACTAATTGGATTGGCGAGCTGTACACAAAACAACCAATAAACAAGAAATAAATACGTAGGTAGCATATACTAACATCATCGTTGTCCGCATATACTTTAATTGGAATGAGAAACTGGAGGCCGACAGACGGGGGAAAAATAGGGTATTCTTCCCAGTTAGGGAAAAATATTTTGTTGTTGCTGAAATGTAGTGTGACACCTTTCATACGATGTTTGAAAGTAACGGCAGACGTATTCGTATTGGCACTATTTTATTGACGTAACGTTTTCGACATCCTTAAATATTTTACAAAATTGAAAATTGTGGTGTGACAGAAACAGGCTATAATAGAACTGTAGGTAACAATATTGTGAAAACAATAAGACCATGTTTCCAAGCTGTAGCCACGAGCAAACTGTGCCAATGTGGTCAGATTGTTAAATGTCTGTGTCCATGAATATTCATAATGACTTACCACTTGACATACCACTTGTATAAAAACACATCAAGGATTTAACAAATTAATTATGCTCTCTCTTTTCATTAAGAGCTTATATTACACACAGCGCTCACTTTCTCAGAAGAACTGTAATGTATTTAATTTAATCGCACATGCAATTTGAGCAGATTAAGATTATCCTTTGAAGGAACAGCTGAAAAAATTGTGCTTTTTATGTTAAATTGTATACACGATATGGTAGTGCCAGGATTGGCTCTTGAACTATTCGAGAAATATTATCACCTCAAATCACGTTATAAACCAACATTTACGAAGAACGTATAAGTGTCAGCATACTAACACGCATTGTTAACTGCGCAGCTTAACATGAACTAAGCTTTTGTTAGAATAAAGAGTAAGGACTTATAAATATCAGTACATGCTAAATTAGTCAATAGCGTAAATATACATGTCAATCGAAGTTAATTTGAGTAGTTACATGAATAAGAGTAAACCTCCACACGCATACCAATCAGTCAGTATCTTTTAAAATATATGTCAGTTTTTAATGTGCTTCAACTGAATATTATAAATATAAGTGTATGAAACTCGGAATATTAAAAACATGAGTCATAAATTATTTGTATTGCATGTGTAATTTGCATAGCACAATTGAAAAAAAAATGGTAAGGAAAGAAGGATAGCAACGAGCGAATTTTATCACCGCCTGAAATTAAACTGTTAAAACTTTCCTTATATTGATGGAAATTTAACAGAAATGTATGGTAAATATACGGAAACGCAATCCGTAATGACAAAAAAACGGAGATGAGCTCCGTAAATACAAAATAAAGAAAGTCTTCGTATTTCCTGTAGCGTCGGGTTTCGGGAACGAACAATGCCGAGTCTATACGAAGCTTCGTTTCTGCGACAGTTAACGTTATCCACATCACTTAGAACTATTCTTAAAACATAAAATAGTAGCATAATGCATCGGTGAAATTAAGAAATGCTTAACATAAACGAAATTTAAAAGAAAATTGAAAATTTTCTTTACGTAAAAAAGTAATACGGGGAAGTTTTACATGCGCGGTTGAGTTGGTTTTCAATTTTTACTTGGGTTCAAATCTCACTCAGGTATGACATATTTTAACTCTGTAAAATATATTTTTATACATATCATAACCCCCACAAGTAGAATGATTACCTGCATTTTGGGGCAATGTATTTTAAATGGGACAAAACTAGCACCTGGCATCGGCACCGGCCGGTCGACATTTTGTGACATTACCTGACCACCATGTTGGATCCAGGTCACCTTGGACAATGATCTTGACCTCGTGCCCATGACCTTGAATGACCTTGAAAACGAAGCTCGGAAAAATTGTGAAAAATCGAATTAATTCATGAAAGCCGACAATCATATTACTGTACATTACTGACTTTGACCACCATGTTGCATGTCAACGGTATTAACATTGACCTTTGATATTGACTTGATAATGTTTAACCTTGAAACCAAAAAATCGTCCAATTTTTTTAAATAAATAATATTTTAAAATTTATTTAAAAAAATTAAAATGTATTAAAAAAATATTTTTAAAGCTATTGCTAAAAACTTACATTTCCGGAGGTTTCTCACAGCCCACGTCCAACAGACGAATGTCCTCTTTTCATTCAAACACATTGTATTAACATTCCCCTCCTCTAACCCCTCACCTATTCTCATTCTGTCGAATGCACTCCACCTGCCATATTTGTTTTTTTTTTTTTTTTTTTGTTTGTAATTTGTTTACATTTTCAACACCTAGGTGGCACTGGTGAAGCTGACCAACATGTTAGATCTGGATGACATTCACCTTGACCTCATATCGGTGACTTCTGCACCGTGGCTATGACCTTGGATAAACTGTAACACAAAAGTTTATTCTAAATTTTTTTATTAAATCCAAAAAATTCCAATAAAAAATAATAAGAAATTTAAAAAATTCATTAACGACTTGTTTTTTCAACAAACTTTAGATCAATCTCGCAAACTTTCAATCAATCAGCATACAATCAGCACCATAATCAGCATTCAACACAAATCCACACCATTCCACGCACCAGTCCAACCCAATCCACACACCAATCCAATTTTATCCACACACCAATCAAACCCCAACCAAACCAATCCACACGCCAATCTACACCAACCCAAATCAATCCACACACCAATACACACAACTCGACTCCATTTCAAACCAATCCACAACAATCCATGCACCAGTCCTCGCCATTCCACACCAATCCACTCAAATCTAAACCAATCCACACCAATCAACATACCAATCCACACATCAATCCATACAACATTCCACATCAATTCACACACCAAGTTACATCAATCCACACAATCCACTCCAATCCACACATCATTCCACACCATTCACCACCAATCCACATACTAATCCACACACCAATCCACTCCAATCCACACCAATTCACTGCAATCCACACCACTCCAAACCAATTCACACCATTCCAAACTAATCCACTCCAATTCACACCAATTACACACCAATCCAACACAATCAACATAACAATCCACACCAATCCAATCCACACACTAATCCACACCTATCCACGCAATTCCACTCCACCCCACACACAAATCCACATCAACCCACACACCAAACGACACACCAATACATAATAATATGGGAGCACTCTGAGAATACACGCATACTTGTTCGCCCCAGAAGAAAACACGCAGATACTTACATAACAATATGTTATCAAAATATGTTGCTAGGCATGTGTAAATATAAATATAGGAGTTATAGATTATTTTATATTCCTATAATTTATCTATGCATGATTATGTATAAAATTATTTTTTAATGTTTTTTACACATTTGTATACCTATACATAACTATGTATAAAATAATTTTAAAATAATGTTATATTTCTTTATTTATATATGTAATTATCTGCATGTTTTCTTCTGGAGCAAACTAATATGAGGGTTTTCTCAGAGTGCTCTCACATTTTTTTTTCATATAAACTTTATGGCGGAAGGCCTTTTGTGGCCACAAGCTAGGCTGCATATTGCAAAAAGAACATTTTCATATAAAATAATGTTCTGGCACCGTGAGGTGAGTATCGATTTGAAAGTGCTCTCTCGTCATACCACGAAGATGAATTGCGAATACGAAGGCCTGCCTTTGACCTCAACAATCATGGAGCTGCGACCTGCATCATTGTTAACTGGTTATCACCAGTGAAGATACTGCTATCGTGTTTTAACCTATGGTTAAAATGCTCATCGGCGTGAGAGAAGGGCTGTACAAAGAGTCCTTTTCACACGATGAAGCATTGCGACATTGGTCCCATGCAGTTTGTACAAAATGATACATTGAAAGAACATACTGAGATCTGCAAGGATTCATCTACTGGGAGTCAGCAATTTGTCCGGCAGTACCTCTTGCTGCATCAACGGTACCGATTCGACCGGCTATTAAGACGAGACAGTTAATGCTAAAGATGCAATGAGTGCAGTACAGTCGGTTTGTGTGGAATGGACACATGCAAAACTTTCGCGTGAAGTCGACGAGTCTCTAAATATTAATGAGCACACAACTTCTGTTACAAAGAAAACCAAATTTAATATAGAATACAAAATAGAAGGTGAAGATGACCAAGAAGAGAACATTGATGAAAATGAACATGAAGACAGTGATAGTGCTGAAGACGATGATGGCAATTTTCTCGATGTACTCACACCCCTCCAACATATTTGCTGCAACAAGCAACATGAATACGGCAGAAGACGGCGAGTACACTGGTTACCTATTTCCCGGAGACCCGAATGAACTTGTTGATAGGCTCAGATATTCAATTGACCTTCAAAAACGTGGTTATCTCACGCACATTAACGAGATATTTTAAATCATTAGTGAACTGAAGGACCGGGAATAAATCTCATGAAATGATGAACTGCTTTCTTCCAACATTGTAATTACAAAATAATGATAAAATTATTATAAAGTAATTGTTTTTCTTTATTTTTGGGTCGTATCCTCTTTATCTTGTAATTTTTAAGTGGTGCCATGAGCACTCCACTATTAACGGAAAGATCTGCATATAGAATTGTGATAAAGACTTTAGTATAAAAATGCACGGATAGCGGACTGCATACAAAACATTAATACTGTCGTCATGTACAAATTTGAAGACATTTGGCGAACGAATGTAACTTCTATACATATGGGTGGGGAACAAACCGAATAATTGATCGAATGATCGATCGAATGATCGATCGAAGGATTGGGATAGGTCGAAGTATTGGAATAGGTCGAAGTATTGGGATCGATCGAAGGATTGACATTAATTACTGTGGATTGGAGAGTAGGATTGCTAAGGATTGGGATTGATCGAAGGATTGGGATTGATTCAAGGATTGTAATTGATCGAAGGATTGGCATGGGTTGCTGTGAATTCTGAAGGAGGATTGCGAAGGATTAGTTTGGTTCTAAGGATCGTGATTTATCGAAAGATTAGCACGGATTGCTTTGGATTTTGGAGGATTGCTAGGGATTGGGATTGATCGAAGGATTGAGACTGATCTAAGGATTGGGATTGATCGAAGGATTGAGACTAATCTAAGGATTGGGATTGATCGAAGGATTGAGACTGATCTAAGGATTGGGATTGATCGAATGATTGGCATCATGAGTTTCTGTGGATTGTGGAGGATGACGTAGGTTTGGGATAGTTCGAAAGATTGGGATTGATCCAAGGATTGGGTTTGATCTAAGAATTGGCATGGGTTGCTGTGAATTGGGGAGGAGGATTGCGAATGATTATCTTGGATTGATACCGATTGGTGTGGATTTCTGTAGATTGGTGTGTCGTTTGGTGTGTGGATTTATGTGTGGATTGATGTGGATTGGTGTGTTTATCAGTGTGTGGATTGGAGTGGATTGGCATGGATTGGTGTGTGGACTTGTGTGGGATGGAGTGGATTGGTGTGTCGATTGGTGTGGATTGTTCTGTAGATTGTTGTGTGAATAAGTATATGTATTGGTGTGGACTGGTGTGTATTGGTGTGTGATTTTGGTAAGTGCATTGTTGTGGGGATTGTTAAGTGAATTGTTGTGTGGAGTATTGTGGATTGGTGTGAATAGTAATGGATTGGTTTGTGGATTTGTGTGGTTTTGTGTGTGGAGTGGTGTGGATTTATGTAGAGTGTTGTGGATTGGTGTGTGGATTGGGTTAGATTGGAGTGAAATGTTGTGGATTGGAGTGGATTGGTGTAGATTGGAGTGAATTTGTGTAGATTGGAGTGGATTGGTGTGCTTTGGTGTGCGTATTGGTGTGGAATGGTGTGTGTATTGGTGTTGACGGGTGTGTGGATTGGTGTGGATTGGTATGTGGATTGGTGTATGGATTAGTGTGTATTGGTGAGTGGATTGATGTATATAGGTGTGGATTGCTAATCGTAGTGCTGATTGTGGTGCGAATTTATTGAAATATTGCGAGATTTATCGAAAGATTGTTGAAAAAACACCTCTTTATTGAATTTTTATCAAAAAAATTTGAACTGTTTTTGTGTTCAAGTTCATCCAAGGTCCTGGGATCGGGGTAGAGGTCATCGATGTTAGGTCAAGGTGAAATGTCATCCAGATCTAACATGTTGGTCGGAGTCATCAGTGCCACCCAGGTGTTGCAAATGTAAACAGATTACAAACGAAAAAAACTAAACAAATATGGCGGGTGGAGCACATTCGACAGGATGAGCATAGATGAAGGGGTAGTGAAGGGGAATGTTAGTAGAATTTTACTAATTGGAGGGTTGTCAGTCGTCTGCTGGATGTCGTGATGTGGGATATATCTGTAAATGTATGTTTTTACAAATAATTTCTAATATATATATTACATGTTTCAATTTTTTTACTGTTTTTATAAATTTGTAATGCTTTTAGGTTGGAAGTCAAAGGTCAATGTCAAAGGTCAAGGTCACCAACATCCAAAATGGTGGTTGTAGTCAGTAATGTAATATGCTCACCGGAAACGGCGTCAAGGTCCAGGCCATTGGCCAAGGTCGAGGTCACCTGGATCCTGCATGGTGGTCGGGTGACGTCACAACATGTCGGTCGGCTAGTGCCGGTACCGGTGTCAGGTTTGTGATTTTTAAAATACATTGCCCCCGAACGCAGATAATCTTTCTACTCCCTCATAACGAAAATTGAAGCTTTTCTTTTCATTGTTTCTATTTTAAAACTGGCAGTACAAAGAGTAACTGGGGTATTTACGCAGAGGTCCCTTGAATTCAAAGTAAGTTCTGTGAAATTTCTGGAAATTCAATTTTTTAAAAGCAATGTATCCGTAATTTTACGGAGAAGTTTCGGATACTTAATGAGAATTTTTTAACAGCACTTCTCCGTAAAATTAAACAAATTGTTTCATAAGTGCAGCACCTTATAACTAATAATAATATCATAATAACTGCCATAGAAGCATTGTAGGCACTTTCAAAAGCCTTTCTAAGGATCTATTTTTCTAGTCCTTCATCCATACTTAAAATGAACATGGAATGGGCGCGGTGACTATTCATGACTCACTCAAATGTAACGGTGACCTATTGATAGAAGTATAAACGTTACCAACATTACTAATATGCAGATTCTTACGCTTATTTGCATAAAACAAACAAACATATACTAAATAAAATAAGATTTTTGGCCACAAATTTGAAAGTAACACTTTTAATACATTACGTAAGGAACTAAGGGCCTTATTCATATTCGTTTTTAGTCCGGACTAAGCAAAGATCATCCTCCGACCAAAAGTTTTCGTATTCAGAGAGCCATATTATTGCTAGTCCAAGGATCATCTTACTTTAGTACGGCCTAACTTTTAGTCCAAAATTAGGGTAGGGCTAAATTAACAAAGAAACTTGGCGAACATAAAATAAGACAGTTTCGCTAATATTACAGGCGAGCGAAAGCTATATAAAGTTTACGAAACACAAAAAATTCGTTTAAGGCCGATTATATCAATCCATATACAAAAATACGCCTATCTAATGGATGAAATGTCTCGTGGAAATATTTCGAAGAAATATAAGCATTATACGTCAGTTTGAAGATAAAGCAATGTCTTTCTATTCGTGTGTCAATCAAATGCCTTCTATGAAAACAAATTCTTACCAGATGTGATATCAATAATTTCAAAGAGAATTTTTATATAAATACTAATTTGACAATACATATGATAAAGTACTTTCTTAAAGTAATTGTATCGGCAGCTCGATAGTAACATTGCGGAGTTGATATTCACAAGGGTGCAAGTTCGAATCTTTTCTGGATAAATACTTTTATCAATGTTCTAATGTATTTTATCATGTTTCTAGCATTACAATACAAATTTACTATCACTGTTAATACAGTACTGGCTTAAGAAAATGAAACTAGCTCATACTACCAGTGCAAAGGGGTGTGCTATGAAAAATTAACAAATCAAAATGAAATAATAAGATTATTAGTATATTAATTTTATCGTTCTCCATCATGCAGTATTACAATATATGATGGAGAGTCAGATGTATAAATAATTTTTTATGAATTATTTTTGTAATTATGAAATAAATATTATATATATAATTAATTTTGTCAGCATGTTCTTGCCATCGATGATATAAATAGTCAAAGAAAAATAATTTGAATGAATAAGTGAGATTTTAAACCGCAGTTCACATTTTCAGAGCAAGCACCTCATTCACTGCTCTACACAGATATACACGATTTTGGCTAAACAAATTAAAATATTCGACAACATTAAATTATAAGTAAAATATTGAATAAGTTTAAATTAATGTAAAATTTGGTAATTAGGTAAAGGAACAATATCGGTTTGAATTGATTGAAGCTACTTTTAATATGTGTGTTGTCTCAAATGTGATATTCCTTTCGTAGTAAAGGTTTTATTTCAGACGAGAATCTGCAATGCGCATGGGCAGTACACCTGGTAATATTGTACTACGATGATTCTTCGACTAAAGTTGGGCCCGCTCTAGTCGGGATTTATGAATATGATATAGTTAGTCCACCCTTCATCCGGACTAACCTCAAACTAACACTGAGGAATATCATCCCTGGAGCATCCTTGAACGAAGATCTGACTACGAATAAGGTCCTAATTTTCCATGAATCACTGCCAAATTTATATGGCAAGTGTCAGTCTGTGTGTCCGCTAAATAAATGCAGTTAGGCAAGTGAGAATATTTCTCAAAGGTTGATTTCACAAGCGCGCAATCAATCACAAATTTCCTGTTCCAGTATCTTTAATCATTTTCTCTTGGATTCATAAATATTAATTTACTCCAGTATCCCGAGGGATAAAATATTGGTAGACTTACAAAGTAAACCATTTGCCTCATAGCACGAGGTAGGAGCTCATAAAATACCTTCTGTGGCATTTTTTTTTCAAAAGAATTTGCTTGGCTGAATATAAATTAAACAAGGTTATAAAAATAGAATTTCCATTAAAGCACCCAAAGCAAGAGGAAATTAATTGTGTATGAATTTGAGAGAACGCTAGTATTTTTATTACGTTTTTGTTTACCTAAAGTCTAGTAAAATATAATAATGTTTTTCGTTCCGTATGAAAATATTTATTCGTATGCGTAAAAATTGCAAAAATTAGTTATTTATTAGATAAAATATTGTATTATTCAATTTAGTAACTATGCCCCACGATAATTATCTGACTAACATTTGAATAAATAGGCCTTTGCTGATGTAAAATGAGCATTACATAATTTATTTATGATTTAATATTTTCGTATCACGAAACGCGCCTCAACTTCTTACAGAAGCTTACATGCTGCGTGTTGTTTTTTTTTTTTTTAACCAGCAATTCATCTTGATTTCTTAAAATGTGCTCATGGGAATATATGTGCAGAAAGATGATCAGAAACGCGATGATTTTTTGCAACTCAAAATCCAAGCTAAGCAATCGTCCGTGCAGTGTTACCTTTACTTCTTCCGTAAATTATAATGGGATAAAATTGCATAGTGACGAATAATTAAATTTTTTAGAGATGTGTGATAATCCACACAGCAGATCTCAAATGCATCCATATATAAATAAATATAAATATATATATATATAAATATATATATATATATATAATTCTTCTGTGCGTGTGTATGTCACTGAACTCCTCCTAAACGGCTGGACCGATTTTGATGAAATTTTTTGTGTGTGTTCAAGTGGATTCGAGAATGGTTTAGATTCACAATTCGGTCCACTACAAAATGTTTTTTTAATAAATTTTTTATTTATAAGTTATTGTTGATCTTGGAATGTTTTACATTGTATCCGGCAGACAGCGCTGCGATCGCGGTGTCGAATATCCAAAAATATTTCATTTTACTTCCAGTTTGTCCCGATAGTGGCGCTGCGATCATATTCAGGAGAATTGCGTAACTTTGTGTTGTTATTGTGTTAAAATAAATCGCGTGCTAATTGAAATATTACATTCAGATGTAATTAGTGTGTGAAGGGTTTTGAAGTGTAGATAAAAACTATACATTGTGCTAATTTAAGTTTCTATTCAACATAGCTTCTATATTCAACTTAGCTCATAGTATATACATATTCACACGCAATCGATAGGTCGAATTGTGGTAACTGTACATGTGATGACGTCAGGTATTGTAATAACTTTTTTTATAAAAATTTTCATCAAAACGGTCCAGATTGTTACAACTTATTTAAAAAAGTTTGAAATTTTCGGATTTAAGACATATGTACAGGACAACGTCTGTCGGGTCCGCTAGTAAGTGTGTGTGTGTGTGTATATATATATATATATATATATATATATATATATATAATATATAATTATTCGTCACTATGCAATTTTATATATATAAGTCTGGTTTAATTTACTGGTCATTAAAGATAAATCATCAATTTCACCAGGACGGGTAGTGACTTAATAATAAGTTCTTCGGAGAGCTTTGGCATTGTGCATGAATTTGCTATTTAATACTTTCTGTTATTGTTGTCTAAACAAAATCAAAACTGCCTTTGCCGCCAAATAAATCTAAGTTCAATACAAAGTTAAGTTAATACAGCCAATGTTTATTTGTTTTGTCTTCTTTTTTCTCACTTACGTCTACCAGTAACATTTTGGATATCCGATTTCACTTTACTTATAAAATAGTCGATTTTAATCTCGTCTTCTGTGAGGTTTTGTATCATATGTTCACGAACACATTATATTTTCTTCATTTATGTCTCCACCTAAATCTATTGTGGTAATACCAAAGCGATTTTTTTTTTTAACGTTCCATCATTAGCTGCCAAACTGAAGAAATGTCTCACATGACCTAACTCGAATATCGGGTTGAATAATTTGTCAAAATACACAATCGGAAAATGTAAAAGTAGACCACGAAGCCCTTCTTCCACGAGTTGGAAATCTTTTCACGCTTACTATATATAGTATAAGTACCAGATACAGTCACTCCACGCGAGGGACTGCACTTATGTGCAGAATCTTTAGGGCATGTCGAGAAACATTTTGACGACTGCGGGTATCTTCTTTCTACTGAGATATTTCATTCGATTGGTAGATTGCAGTCTCACGTAGAGTCATCTTGAATCCCACCAAGAAAATTGTTATACACCCATTATGTACCATCCTGTGTAATAAAATTGTATCCGTTTGAATTCAAGCGAGCAAAAAGTATTCAGTTATACTGATTGTAAATGTATTGTAAGAACACATGCACAGAAGTAGATACTTACAACGTATCTAAAGTTAAAAATGCAAACGTTAACATTTTTATATGAGAATCAATATTTCTTAGTTTTTACTCATAACAACGACTAAAGTAGATTAATCAAACCCGAGCTTTGAGTAAAGCACAGTTGTAGGTTTCTTTATAAATCAGTTTTTGAAATAGTTTTTTTTATATCTCTAGTTTTGTCCAGATAGTGTACACATTTTTACTAGGATTTATGTTACTAATCTCACGCAGTAAGAATATGGTAACATCGTTTAGAGATATGTCTCATTACTTATCGGAATGAGCTCAAGTGAGTATATTTACGTGCTAAGCATTACCAATTTAGTATTCTCGATTATGTAGACTTACACCTACTATTAGTTGTAAAAGACATCGCTTAACATAGCGCTGAGAATTAAAATTATAGTATAAAATCTTTTACTCGGTTAAGGAAAACAGAGCAGTTTATTCTGAAATTCGTAATGATAGATTAATAATTCCAATGTTAAAAGTTTCCAACTCTCAGCTAGACACAAAACCTTGCATGCAGGTGCGAAATTTGTAATTTTAGCAATAGTAGCAACAAAAATGTCTTACGATAATATACAATTTCTATTATCTGCTATTTTGAATCTCTTAACTCATATATAGAGAGTAAAAATAATTTGCGGAACTATGATTTCAGGTTTTGTTTTACTTTAATTAATCTTCGAGCTATTCAGGGTAACGTATTTATTGTAAATAACATCATGGAATGTAAATCTTATAGCTACAGACGTGTGAAATTCGCAGACCCATTTCACGTCACATTAGACTTTACATTTGTATTACTTCTGCAATTGGCTGAATATCTATTCGACACCTCCTCGAGGACCGTGAGCCAATAGCAGAGCGTGAGCGAAAAGCGGACCCAATCACGACCTCTCACCGTGGAAGCAGCAGCGAATCAGCGGTTGATATCTTCTTGAGTATACGAACATAAAGTCTAGACTACAGGTCATTGAACTCGCGAATTATTACTTTCTCTACTAATGGTTAATGATAAAACGTTGGTGAACACGCCCCGAGCAGTTGAATAACAGTGTAGTAACATTGCCTCGAATCGATTAATTATTCCATAAGATTTTTAGAAACGGAGTGATTACAGAAAACCGAACACCCACCAAACACAAACACGAATCGCAGTTGAGGGCGATTTGGAAAATTCCTTCCAAGAAGAAGTTATTTCTTTCAAGGATCAAAATTAATTTATGCGGCAGTTAGGCAGTATTGGTTTCAAAATTAAGAAGATAAATTTGTGCATGTGAGAGGAGCGATATTTCGTTGCGTTCAAAAACATGCTCTATTGAGCACAAATATATTTTACTAGGAGTTAGCCCGTGGCCGTGTTTTCAGTAAGGTCACGTGCCTAGAATAGATACGATGTTTAAAATTTTTGTTATCATACAAAGACTGGAAAAAAAAAAGTGGAATTAACTCAACATTGTATATAGCTCTATCCACTAAGACACTCCCGCCTCATTTTATAGAATTCGATCCACTTAGCTGCCCCAATTGAAATCGCTCTATCCACTGAGCCACTGCAGCCCCACTTGTAATCGCTCTATCCACTGTGCAACTAAGGCCCCACTTGATATAGTTCTATGAAATGATGTCAAATTAACTCAACGCTGAAGCGAGATATTCCATTACCTTCATATCTCTATGGAATAATATCTATGCATTAATACAAAACTTTCATAGGAAAAATTAATTTAAAAATGAGTATTTTGGGTCAAAAGTCATTATTGCGTAATTTGATCTTGCTGAAATTTTAACTTGACCTGTATTTTACCCTGAGGATTCGCTCTTCAAAATTTGAAGAACTTCTGTTGAGTTTCAAGGGACTTAGAAGTATTAAAGACGGACACAGCTCGTCTCATATAGTAGGATGTGTTGGTTTAGAATATTTTTCTTGACACATGCTATAAGGTGATACTTTAATTATTTTGCCGGTTATACCACAGTATAGCAGTAAATAAATAAAAATGACATTTAATTTTAAAGCTGTAGTCGAGTAGCATATAGGCACTTCATATTGTTCTTAAAAACTTCTTACGTATTTTAGTTTGGGAGCTTACAAATATTAAACTGAAAATATGATTTCTTTATGTGATGGACGTTTCCATTATAACTTACATTCAGCTTTACGAAAGAGTGATACATGAGTTAAAGTTCCGGAAGAATTGTTCAACTGTTTAACGCTGTAAAACAAATGTTCACGATATTGTTTTATTAAATATATTTCTTAAAATAAAGTTAACTCCAATTTAAATAGTCAAATATTATGTCGTGTTAAAGAAACAAGGATGCTTTTATGTGATATGGACAATTTACTTTTGCTAGAACTTGGCGATATCCTTATCCTTTAAAAATTTAATTCGCATATCTTCAGAGGTGTAAAATGGCCCTTCATACTGCTTAGGTGGAAACAGATTTTACTTTACAAATTTTGCGAGGAAGTGTTGTTGTCCCTCCAAGCTTCGGCACTTTTGCCAGTTGGGCTGCAGTTAAAATAACACATCTTCCAGCATCGTTCCACACGGGAAACAAATAGCAGTACCAGATCACCCCCACGTGCGGGCGCGTTTCAACTTTCCAGCAGCGCGCTCAGTTCAATATGCTATACATCATTTATTTTAATCCCATTCCTCTATCTCTCTTCCTCCAGTATTGCTTCTACTCTTTGTAAAAGAACCCCATCAAACGAACTGTAATAAAACACCATTTTTACTTTCAATGACATCACATCAGAAACCTGTACATAACTCACTTTTTTTTTTGTGTGCGCTTGCTTTGTTTTTTTTTTTTTTTTTTGTCTCTACGTTCCTGTAGATAAAAAATATTTACGTCACAGGGAAGCGAAAGGAAAATGGGGAAAATATGGCAGATAAAAACTTTTGCTTCCAGCCATAAAGGATTAAGGTGTAGTGGAATGGGTTTGGCCAGGATGTGCATTTCAAACTCAGGTTAGTAAGCTTAAACAAAAAAAAAAAACCTCTTTACCTCTCCATGGCATGACAAAATAATAACATAATTTGTAATCACTACACTTTTTAACAACACGAGTCTGTAAACTATAAAGTTATAAATAGCAATGAAAAGTGATAATGACAAAGCAAATTTATCTACTGTAAATAAAACCATATTAACAATATTATTTGGCCCTTGGAGTCACATCAAAAATATTTCACTTTCCGCTTCTTGTAAACTTCGGTTGAATATTTTTTGTACAAAATAAAACTTAATATGTCATTTCAGTGTATTTCAACCATGCATATAATATTCGACGCGGTAATTATGAAATTGCAGAATTTATATAGTTTCAAGTTTCCTATAATCTTGCTAGTAAAAGATTTAACTCCTTTTTAACTGCGATGATTGGTGTAGTTTTGTTTCGTTCCCATATAATAACAGTGATCGCGGTCATAATTTTTAAGGTACCGTATTTGTAGAGCATTTATTGAATTTGTGAACTTCACTGCGTATGTGGAATATTGTCATGTTGCACTTGTCCTTTGAGAATGTCTGTATCCTAGTATTTTCTCATCTGAATACGTAACCGCACTTCAGTTGCTGCATTAGAAGCACGGGCGTGATATCCTGAACAATAATTTCGAACATAACTACTGTTGGCGGTATTTATTCTTGTGTAAACAATAGTTTTTTTTTAAAGTTACTATGCTGTAATAATATCATAATTAGAGTATACGTCATGTATTCACGGTAAGTCGTAACTGGACAAGGCGAACAATAGACTTCATTTAATACCTGTCACGTTTGCGTTACGTAGAACAATCATTTCACTGTTCCCGCAGGGTATAGTGTCTTCATACCATTTAGGTTAAAACGTTACTGAGAAGTTCTGTATTAATTTGGCAACTGTAGAAATTGTGATATTTTAAAATTAATGTTGAAACATTGTGAAAAGATGAATATATAATGAAGATGGCATGAGGACACAATCAGCATAAGTTCCGTAGTCACAGCATTTTGAACACAGTAACATTCAATTTGTCTTGCTTCGCTATGATAGTGATATTGACACTAATTTGGACAGTCATTGCCAAACAATGTGCTCGGTAAAGCTAAGGCGAATATATCCGAAGATAAAGCATGCCGCAATAGATTGATGGTCTTGTGCTGCATTATTTGAAACGGAACTATAACTTACGCCGACGAACTAAATCCGCGAATTTGCGAAAATCAAAATTGCTTTTGGATGGCATATTCGAAAAACAGTGACCTTTTTGGCGAATTTTCTGGTTAGGTTTCTGTAAATATTGCAATTATTCATAATAATATTTAAAAAATTTCATAGAAAATTATTTTACTTAATAAAAATACAAAGAGTGTGGTAATAAAATTCAAATACTTGTCTTATTACATAGATGGTTCATCCTAACCAGAAACTGGTTTTAATCTAAGCCTTCACCTTAAAGACGCTCTTCCGGCATTTAATTAGCGTAAATATTAAACATGGAAGTGCTTATTAGCAGCATATAAATTAAATAAATCGAACGCATTTATGTTGTAGTCAGTGCAAAAATTGTTTTCACTACAGATCTGAACGTAAGAAAGGCAAAATAAAATTAGTTTTTATATTAGGGCTGTAAAAGTAAAATTCTAACCACTTATAATTTAATACGATTTGAAATGTGTTTTGACCGTTTTTTAAATATTTGGTGAAACGCCATCACGGAAAACTATTTCACAGAGCCAAAAAATTGAAATAATTAAATCAAATAAAATTAACTTTATAAATACACTAATATATCTAATAATGCCAGTTTTGATTAGTCCATTGATCAATTACACTAAGAATGTATGTGAGCAAATTTAAAGTATTCAAAGAACTGTACACTAAGTGAGTTAGAGACTTTAAAAAGTAAATATTACTTAACCCTCTTTACCACACTCTGGTATATAAAAACACATATTCGTACCTTTAGTCAAGCCAATCTGGTTACTACTTTTTGTAGCACGGCATGTTTTGAGGAAAAAACTTTCTTTTCTTTTTTTTTGTCTTTAAAGACTAAGAACAATATGCCGTAAGACGTCATAAAACCGTAAGCATAAAACAGGCGTAAGCGAAAACCTGCAAGACACGCCCTCGAGTGAGAATATGGACATGTACATCGTACATTTTTAATCGGTGCTTCACCGTTCATAATCTTTCAAGGAAATTACATAAGATTTCAAAAACACTTATAATTCCAAAAGTAAATTTTGCATATATATTTTGAGGAAAAATTTCGCAATAATCGGAAACGCCGTGCGAACTTCACTAAAGTGTCTCATTTGGGCTATGACTGCACGGAGAAATTTAATATATGTGAAATTTGTGGATATAGTTTACAACTGACAAAACAAGCTCTGTTCAGGCTAAATTTCTTGGAAAGATAGACTTGCGTGATGTTATGGCTGTTTGTATGTGTGTCTATTTTCCCCTAATCCTCCTTGCCGTATATGCTCTTTGAAAAATTCGAACTTTACATCATTCACTGTGGCCTTGATACTACATTTGATAACTACGGGCACTTAGGATCGCCAATGTGTTGGCAACATTGCATGGAGGAATAAACTTTCGATTTTTTCACGCAGTCCGCTTGACAGGATTAAAGAAATTATTAGCAATTCGTTGCCATACATGTACTGTGCACTGTGCATTTTAAAGTCATGGGATAGCAATATCTAAAAATAACGCTACGTATCGCCTCCGTTCCATTTTGAAAAGGGTCACTCTTGCATCAGTTAGGAATTTTAGCTAGTGAGCCAGTCTGAACAGCTTTTATTCTTCTTATGGTAAAGAGACGTGATTTATCAGAGCTTTAAGGGACACTATGGTGGCTTCCAGACGTATTGCACATTCCAATTCTTATGTTTTGAGGACATATACAATACTTCAGTCTACCGTGTCACGTGTGCAACGAGAATTTCTCTTGAAGGGAATTAAAACCCACAGTGTACATATCAGCGCTTAATGATTGTGACCGACGTAGTCCAGCTAAAGTTGTCCGTGATGACGGAAAAGCCATACCCTGGTTGAAATCGCATCCATGTTGCTGTCGTTTTGTGAAAGTAGAGACTATTGACCACTCCAATACTCGTTTCGGGTGTTTTATTATGGCACACTTTGGGCCTTAACACGTCCTCAGTTAGTGACCGCTACGTTCGAAAAGCTTTGCGATCTTCTGCGGACCTTCGTGTACTTCACGTATGGGTTCGTGGAGCATTGTGGCAGGTTTTGACAAATAGTGAGGCTGCCAAGTCCACCTGACATGAACGAAATCCAGCATTTATTGGACTTGCTGAAAATTCATTCTTTCACCAAATCGTGCACGTACAAATTCCAGGAAGCTTCCACTTGTTTAACCGATACCACGTAGAGTTCCTACAATTATCCTACTCGATTCCAGGCATATCTTACATGTTTTCTGTCAATTTCGTGCGAAAACATTTGAATAGTGATTGGTGTAACCATCACTGGTCTGTATGACCTGTAATACTAGCATAAGCATCGGATGAAATATGTTTTAATCCTGTCCTTCGGAACAGACAGCCTGGCATCATTCGTCTTTGTTCTAAGTTGTTCAGTTGTTCTGACGCATCGGCAAAGTAAAATGCTATGTATGTTGGGAATGTGTATAGCATAACTGACCAATCCGCTGATCCTGTGGACCAGGTGCAGTAGTGTCGCGACTGTAGGCGGACTTTTGCGGTTTTTCTGATATATGCCATCGTTAAAAATCGTCGGTATTAAAGGTACTTGTAATGACCCTACGGACACGTATAGAAGCGATTTGCTTTCATATCCCACACTCGTGAGTGTGAAAGCTAAAACACCATGAAAGAAACACGAAAATGAAACTAAACTTACAGTAAATGGAAGCAGGGTAAAGTATGCAAATTGTTAGCATTTGAGAACTATTACAGATTCCTAGACGTAGCACCGCCTCTCAAATGACGGGATGATCCAGACAAGTGTAGTTTTTCTTCATCAGGGAGCTGTAAACGTTCCTGCTGGATCAATTTGGCTCTTCGATGTGAAAGAGCACCTCAAGAGAACAGGATGATCCGAAAACCCGGAACAGGAACACGAAATGTGACGACACCGCTTTATCGCACACTAAACAATTCATTACACAGTTTTCTGTATGGCAAAGAAACCCATTTATTTGAGGCTGTTTAGCTTACAGCTTTAATTCAAAGGGAAAGTTTCGGAAATATTGGTTTGCTGTTAATAAATGTATCCTTTATACGTTTTTGTTTTATATCAAATTATATTTATATTATATTATATCAAATCATATATAGCAAATTATAGCCAAAAAAAACACATTCTTTGTGCTGCTTTTGTTCACAGTAAAGAAGTATTACTTCGTGCCAAAGGTGATGGTTTAGCGATAATAAATGTTTTCTATCGATCATTGTAGTTTTCAGTACGTAACTGTTGCCCCGGCGCAGACATTCGTAAACCAATGTGTACTACAGTTAGGAAACTGCTACTGAGTTACTGTACAGTCCTACTGCGGAGGTGAAATTATATTCTGGCCCATGTTACTGCCTGTGTAATCTAAGCGCAATAATGCGGGTCTCATACTCATTTAGTTACTAGCCTACTTTCCAAAGAAAGAAAGTCTTACGAGATCACTTTCCTGTCGGTGTATCTGTGTATGCGTCTGTGTGTTTGTATCTGTGCGTGTGTTTGTCCCTCCCACCCCCTTTTTTTTTTTTTTTTTTCCTCATTTCAATTTTTTAACGCGTGAACTGAATTTTCACCAAAACTCGGTACACATACAGTACTAAGTAAGGACACCTGACTTTTATAGTTTTCAGCCACGCCAAGCACTTACTTTCAAAATGGCGAACATCTTAAAATTTTGGGTGGTATGACATATCTCGGAAACCATTCAACTTTTAAACCAAATTTTGTACGCTAACAGCGCAGGTTGTAAATACTCAATTCAGAGGTGAATTTTGTTGTTTGACCGCAATTTTTTAAGATAGCGTCACATTAAAAAATAAAGCTTTAACATTATACAGTATCTCGAGAACTACTGCACCAATTTTCGCCAAATTCGTCACGTATGTAATGCAATGATAGACTAGGAAAATGTATGTAATTGAACTTAATTATACACTGGTTTTCAAAATAACGGCCATACAAATATTATAGGTCTATTTATTATAACTACAGTACCATTTTAACCATATTCAACCAAATTTTGTACGCTGGCAGTATCTTATTACAAGTATCATATAAGCAAAAAAAAACATTTTGTCCTCCATTTTGTAGGATAGTGCCACAATAATAAAAAAAAGATTTTTCATATCTCGGAAAACAATTGATCGATTCCTACCAAATATGGCAAACAAGTAGGTCAAGTTAACTGATATATTTTAGCTATGTCAGGCATTTATTTGTTGAATTGGCGGCAAAATAGCTAATTAAGTTGTATATATTAATTATATCATCAAAACCATGAAATTAGTTTCAATGAAACTTTGTATGCTGGCTGTATATATTAAAACCATCAAATATGTCCAAACAAAATCTCTTTTGTCCGCCATGATATAAAATAGTAACACATGACAAATAAAATTATGCGATTTTTCCGAGAAAAAAAATATTCCTACCAAATTTTACAAACAAGTGGCTATATAGATGTAAACTGATAAACGTTGAGAGTGTCAAACACACATATTTGCAAAATTGCGACTTTATAAAAATTTTAGCTCATAATTTCTTATCTACGAAATTACAAAACAAATTTCAACTTAACTTTGTATGCTGACGCTATCAATAATATCCACCGAAATGGTCTATGCAAAGCCTCATTTCTCCGCAAGTTTGTAAGTTAGCCCCACATAAAATAATACCATTTTTACGTCGTATCTCGGAAACAATAAACTAATTTCTTTCAAATTTGGCGATGAAGTTGTACTGTAGTATGCCATATTAATTTATATGTTTTAAGTGTGCAAGTCTCTTATTTTCCGAATGGTGTCTATACAGCCATTTTAGTTTAGTGTGCTCTATCTACGAAACTATATAACATATTTAAATTTAACTTGTATACTGTGTCTATAATAATCATCGAATGTGCTAACACATAAACATTTTGTCCTCCATTTATGAATATTGTGACATGAACAATGTATGTTTTATGCCATATGTAGAGGACCAATGAACCAATTTATTTCCAAAATTTCATATTCCTACAGTAGGGTATGTAAATTAACGCGTGGTATATGCGGCAGACATGTTTTAATGGTATTTATATATAATTAATTTAGTTTAATTAGTTATGTCTTTGAAACGTTTCAATAAAATTCAACCAAAGTTTGTTTGCTAACACTAAAGAGAGCCTTTTTTGCCGAATATTTTCGCAAAATTGTTTCAGGAGTGTAAATTGAAAATTTTCTCATATTTCGAAATGGCGTTCGTACAGATATGTTTGGCATATATTTTTTTTAACGATTTAACAATGCAAGATTGTCATAGTCATTGCTGTTCACGGTAGAATGAGCATGGTTGAAAACCCTGCTTAAGATCTACTTATAAGCACGTTGTGTGTTCTTCCGCCTTATATAAAATTTACATTGCCAAGGGCCTCATCACTTAATTCATTCGTCGGCCAAGTTAAACTGTGGAATTATAAGAAAAGTAATAAATCAGTTACGAATTTTGTCATTGTTACACTTAGATACATTGGAAAATACCAGAAAGCTAAATAAATAATTAAGGTAATAACAAATGTTTGCCCAAAACTTTTTATTTAATGCTAAGATATGGAACTACTCTCCATCCATCGTTACCAGTTTAACTGGGCGCATTGCCCTCAGTGCTCTCGTTAAAATATATGCAAGTAGGAGCAATTATTTTTTCTGAGGTTGATTTCAAAAGTGCTTACAGTATCGTGAACACTCTCTACAGACATAATACAAAAATTGTGTTTGTGGCAAGCCTACGTACTTCGCAGTGGTTAATATTTAAACAAGTTTTTCTTTGCAGCAACAAATCATGTGTTCCAGCACAAAAAAAAAAAAACGCTTTTACAGTGCAGCATTGCTTCGTTGCGAGAACTAGCAGAACGTTGAAACTCTGCAACAGTTTTAATATCGCCTGCTTCCCCGATTCGACAACGTCTGCTGTTCAGAGGACTGCGTGTGTGCATTCCTTTGCACAGGATTTCTTTGAGCCTGTATCACCGACGCACCACGCTACAGTGGGCGCACAATAACGTCAATTGGTCCGCAGTGTGGTGACGTGAATTTACGGATGAGTCCCGCTCCAACTTGGATTACAATTATGGCCGTACTATAAGGTGATTGCCATCTTCCAGAATGCATTACCCAGCGCCACACTACACGAACGATATAGTTTATTAACGGTATCTTCGGCCTTTTCTGGAGCCCTGCTAAAGTTCTACTTCCAGGATATTCATCCGCCTCGTGCAAACTAAGCTTAGTCAAGTCTGGAAGATTACACCAGAGGGACAACACACTGGATTCGTGCGCACTCTGGTATGACAGTATTTTGTATAAGAACTATTTCTTACTAGGCGCTACCAACACACATGTTTTCTCACTGTTTTTATTCAAATTATTTATAAATGAAGCATTATATTTCATAGATAAAATATTAATAACATTTCAATGTAACAGGGAAAAAAGGTAACTTTAATGAAGGCAAGTATAAAATGCTTGTGATACAGGGCATGTTAAGGAAACAACCAAACACGTCATACGTGGGGAGATTTTTCAAAGATTTGATTCAAAAAGCCGAAGAAAGCGGGAATAGACTATAGGCGTGATGGTTTGGAGAGCATTTTTACTATTATAGGAGATCTCGGCTGTTACAAATCGTGAACACGCTTCAACAGCAACCGCTGCGTCAGGTAAGTTGTGGAGACTAGTCGTGCATTTACTTCAGCAGACACCTAAAGCCATATTCCAAGAAGATAACGCCCGATCACATGCTACCAGGATTGTACAGGCCCTCTTCGAAGTAAGGTCGATACCGCGTGTACTTCTCCGCCTTAGATTAAAAGTAACATTGACATGGGCCTCATCACTTTGTTCATGCTTCGGTCATGTGAAACTCAAAGATTATTGGTAAAGTAAATATGTTAGAAATCTGCTCATTCTTATACTTAGACGCATTAAAAATAAACACAGAGGAAAAGTTTGCACAAATGATTACCTAACACTTTTTATTTGACGTTAAAATATGGGACTATTTCCCAGCCACCATTACCAACTTTACTGGGTGCTAGTCATTCTGTTCGCCTGTTAAAATATATGCAGGCAGGGGCAATAACTTGTTTCTAAGGTTGACTTCAAAAGTGCTCGATTTATCGTGCACAGCCTTTGCTAAACACTACCACACACCTGTTTTATTCATATTAATAATGAACGAAATATTATAATTTATTGATGGAATATAATCAAAAGTCCAATTTAATCGAAAGTAAGGTACTTTTATACTAATACTGTTACAAAACGCTTGTGACACACGGCATATTTAGGAAACAAACAAACACTTGATTCATGGAGTAATATTTCAGTGGCCGACCTCCCGTGGGCAGTCGGTTGGAACGCCGCCGCTTTATGGTGCGCAAGGCTTGGGATCGAATTCCAGGTAGGGCATTATATGTTGTAAGTCGTCACCTGATAAACCTTCTGGCATAACACCCGGGGATGTTTATAAGCACTATACAATGAAATATTTCAAAGGTTTGACTCAAAAAGTGTGGCTAAACCGTGGTTAGACTTTAACAACGTATCTTGAGTGCTTGGTGAAGGTGAATATGGAACGGGGTAAACGGGAGTACTTTTGAAGAATGGGGCCAGCCGAGGGTGGGTGCTCGCGGTGTATCACCGAGAGTGCTCTGTACAGGGCAGAGTGTGGACGGACGAGCACACACTCGAGATACCTACATCCCCAGGTGTACAGTCGACCCCGCGACGGGACGGGACAGCCGCGCAGTTGCAAGTCGACTACCTGGCGCGACGAACAGTCCTGCTAATGGCTCCCAGATCCAATTAAAACGGAAATTGTCGCTAAATTGGGAGCCCCGTATTTGGGCTAAATTAATTGGAATTCGCTTGTAACCCCTAACACCCCCTTCCCCCTACTTTTCGTCGTGTTCCCCTCCCCGTACCCCTCCATCATCCATTCTCGCGGCTGGTTTTCTTGTCGAACTTCAGAATCGTTGATCGATTTTCATAACCTGTTGTCGGAGTAGGAGAAGCGGAAGGGGGCAGGAAAACGAAAAGGAGTGGAGGGGATGGGGTAATTAAATGGTTTATTATCGGCGCGTCATCTACGCCACATAATTTGAACTGCTGACTGTCAGTAGATAGGAGGAATTACAAGAGCTTCCATTTATGGCGAGTTGTCAGCCCGCCGAACAAAAATGTGCGTACATCGTACCAAATTTTTTTACTTCAGGAATGATCATTTCATTGCTTCCCATGATGTACCATCCCGAACATTCATAAAAATTAAGGGAGGGGAGACAGAAGTATGCGCTTTTGAGCCGGTGGCTCCTAGAGTAATTGGTTAACCTCTTCATTAGCACGGCGTAATTACAATTTTTTTAGTTACGGGGAATTTTAATTAACGTAAAAGAATTATTTGTGTCGTGAGCGAAGAGCAAGTGCCCCGCGGGGTTGAAGGGGACGTCACATGACGAGCTGTCCGATGGATGTCCGCCACAATGCGAGGAGGCACTCAAGTCGACGCGGGCGCCAGCGAAAACGACGTCGACGTCGGGGTCAACAGGTCACGTTGCCTTGTATTTGCCCGCCGGGCCGTGGCTAACTGCGGCGGCAGCTCGGCCGGGCCTTTGTCTCTCCCCGGGCGGAGAAAGATAGAAGGGGGCCTTCATTACCTGCCCCGCAGGGCCATCCACTTCTTCGCGTCGCAGTCCCCGAGCGAGCCTCTAGTGCCACCGAGGTGTCGTCGCGACACCCGGAGGGTCCTCGTCGGAGCCGAGCGCCATTCACGCCCCGCCGGGGGCGAGGACAACACGCGGACTGTAAATTACTAGTCTCAATGCAGCCTTCCAAGTACAAGGTGTATGCCTAGCGGGAACTATACAGAGTGTCTCATAATTCGCGCTCGTGGCCTGCTCCACGCGAATCCTGGGTGAAACAATCTCGGGGACATATCCCTTCCTATTTTAGTTGCACAATCTGTTAACTGTGTATGCCGGAGTACAGTGACGTAGCCAGGAATTTCTCATGGTGGGGGAAGGGTGCACTGACTGAATTGAAAGGTTGTAGTGTAGTGGATGTGGTTATTGAATACTACGTTCAAGATCTTTATAGTAAAAATGTGGATATTATATGTGTGGCTAATATAGGTTAACCACTTTATTACATTAAGTCTGAATAGTCAAATAAAATTATATCTTTGTAATAAGAAGTATTGGACAACTTCAAAATTATAATAACACAGGAATGATAATTAATTAAGTTAATTTTAATACTACAACAAATTGAAACATATGATAACCCTAACAAGACAATTCAAAACACTTGAAATAAAATCTTATCCTAAAATATGGACAAAACCCTGCTGTCAGAAATTATAATATAACTGAGTTTGAATTTAAGCATGGGATCAGAGCATTATCTCTCAAATATTATACAGCGGACACAACAGTGGAGGTTTTCATAATGTTCATGTAGAATAGGGTTCTAATTAATTCTTGTTAATAATAAGTTCAAAGATAGAATATTTCAGCCAGCGTTCATGTCGGGAGCACATGAAATTTTATACACTTATACTACTGGAATTGCGAATAACTGTCCAGGAAATTCTTGAAAAATTATATTACTTAATTTTGAATACTTTATTAATAATGAGAATCTTGATAAGCCTCTGTACTAGGAATGTTTTGTATAACTAAGAAACTATTACCATGGCATTTGAATTTCTTCACTTCTTCACGTTAAAATTCGTCTTTGGGAACTGACGTGCTGACAAGCACCAGTAGATATGAAATGAGAGAGCGATCACAGCTTACTTAAATCGGCAATTTCCACCAAAATAACATGAAAAACTAACATAAATATTTCCTGCTATTTTTAACGAAAGAACAAGAAAAAATTAAAAACTAAAAATCTGAAATTCGATTAAAAACCAAGCAATTTAAGCTCAAAATCAAGCAATTTTATCGTTTTCAAGCAACTTGTTTCATGTTTCTAGAAGCATCAATTTAAGGCCCTCAAAAACAAGGAAATTTAAACCAAAATCATGTAATTTTAAGCTAAAATCAAGCAAATTTTTCAATTTTTTTTCACAAATTCCCGTGTAGGATTTGTGTAAATTTAAAAAAACAGCGCATTTAAAGCTAAAATCAAGTAAATTTCTCAATTTCACGAAACTTTTTCATGTTTTCTAGAAACGTTAATTTATCAACAAGCTATCTAATTCAATAAAATTTAATCCAAAATCAAGCAAAACAAGCTGAAATCAAGTGAAGTATTTAAAAAATATAATTGACAGATTCAAATTAATAGAAATTTATACATTTTAAGATAATTAAATTTCATGAAGAGGTTTTCCATTTCTCAGTTCTTTTGAACCATTATACATTATAAAAACTAGTTCCTCATTTATAAATTTTAAAACATTTTTATAAAACATGTTTACATAGCAATCTGGTAAAGTAATTTTATACTTTCCATCTAGAATACCATTAATTTTTTTTACCAGACTTAGATTCATAAATTTGAAATTCAGACAGAAGCTGCATACTTTTTATTAATTTCATTATCTTGTAGGTTAGTCAGTTCACATGAATTGTTTAACTTTTTTATAAGCGATTCCATTTTGTTTTATTTATAAGTAACGAAAAAACTTATTTTAAAAAATTTTTCAAAATATTTATTTTAATAATTTTTTTTATAAATAAAATGGAATCAATGCTCGAGCTGGAAAATAATATAATGTGCAAGCAATGTGAAAAATGTGGTGAAGTATTAAACATTGAATGTTTTCCAACACATAAACGCACAAAAGATAAGCATATTAACACATGTAAAAAATGTGTCAATGTATATCTATCTGAGAAATCAGTATGGGTTAAATAAAGTACTATATGAATGTGGAAAATATGTTTGTAATCCATATCTTGAAAAGCATAAAATTACTAAATTATGCAATACAAATGAAATTGTAATGATTATTCAACTAAGACATGTGTAATGTGATGAGAATAAATATATCGATTCATTTTATCCCCATAAAGCTACAATAGACAAACATACAACATAATGTAAACATTGTTTTAGTGAATATACAAAGAAATATTATTAAAAACAAGAAGTTAAATAATTTAAACATTGTTTTCAACATAAAAAATAAATAAAACCGTATTTTATTCCATTCGATTAGTTATTTTTATATTATTCTTGGGTAAAAAACAGTGTACCAAATTGCAGTAAAAAATAAATCTTAATGAAAAATTTTTTCTTACTAAATAAACAATCAAAAATGTCAGCGAGCAATCTAGCAGTTGAGTTGAGTGGAAGGAAAGTGCAGGAGCTAAGATTTTTATCAAAAGAATATAAATTAAAATATTGGTGTCATCTAAGGAAAGCAGATATAATTAGAATTCTTATACCATTTATTTCAAATGAAGAAACAAAGAGCAACTTTAAAAATTTACAATTTTCATATGCCAATGTCAAAGAACAGTATTCAAATGATAGACAAGAATTAAAAGAAATATTTCCATTCTCTAATAACATATTTGAAAAGCATAGAAACAAAAGTAAGAGAGTAACAGAATGGATGACAAGGAATAATTTTACAAATTTTCCTTTAGCTACTGCTGATATCAATGAATCATATAAACAAGATAAAAACCAATTAAAATAAATATTTCCATATTCTACTAATGTATTCGTTAACAAAAGAGATAGAAGAACCAATAAAAATTATAAAGTTATTTCAGATAATACATTATCCCCTTATCAAATATAGACGGGTGAAAACTAACATTAAATTATATGCCAATTATCGTAAGAATGAGACTAGCCATGTAGAATTATTTACATTTCAATCACAAAACCATGCAGTATTGAATGAAGGAGAAATTAAAAGGATTTACGAAATCATAAAAAAAGAATTACTTGCACATTTATCCGATTTAAAAAAAAAATTTCAAATTGGAAATTAGATAGAGTAATTGGAATACAATTAAGTATAATCCATTAAATGGTGCATCATACATCGAACTACCAGAAAAATTTAAAAAAAAAACAGGCATACATTAATGTGAAAAATGAAGACAAAAAATGTTTTCTTTGGGCGATAACGTCTACATTGTTTCCAGCAGAAAAGATACACAAAGAGTATATAAATGTAAAAATGTGGGGTTTAATATTGATAAAATAATAGATACATATGAATATGCAATTAAAATTGATGATATTCCAAAAATAGAAAATAAAATTGAAAGATATATAAATATATACTCTTTTGATGATGGGCACAATGTTTATCCACTAAAACTTACAAAAAAATAAAAAAGAAAAGCACATAAATTTACTTAATTTCAAAGATGATAGAAACTTAAGTTACTGTTGGATAAAATATTTATCGAAGCTGCTTACTGCACAAAAAAAAACTAAGCATAATGGTAAAACTTATATATGTGATATGTGACCATTATTCTTTTATTCTCGAGTAAGATTAAATAAAAATGCAGAAGACTGCTCTAAAAATGTACCAGTAAAAATCAGTTTACCTTTGGAAGGGGAGCAAATATTTTTCAAAAACTCCAAACATACAATAGAAGTTCCTTTTGCAATATATGCAGATTTCGAATCAGCTCTAAAGAAAATTTCAACAACTAAACCAAATACAAGAACAAATATATATATATTTTAACTAATCAAAAAAATATCCAATTTTAACAGAGGATGATATCGATAATGGATTTTATAAGAAGCTACTTAAAGAAAGAAATTAACGTACTAATGATAAAATAAATATCATTGATTTGAAGTTAAATTATGAATCATATACAATGAAATATCAAGTACACGAAGCTTCTGGTTTTTGTTATTATATTGTAACTAGTTATGGTGATTTTAAACCACCAGTTGTGTATCGAGGCCCAAATGCACGTAAGATGTTTGTCATTCAAGAATAGGGACATAGAAGAGATTGGGAAAATATATTCACAAATTGAACCAATGCTCAACTAATGAAAGAAAAAAAAGTGTTATTTAATAGATCTACAAAATGTACTGTATGTGAATGTAAATATGCGAAGGAAAATAAAAAAATACAACATCATGATCATATAACTGGAAAATTCACTAACCCAGTATGCAATAATTGTAATCTAAAATTAAAATTATCCTATTTTGTTCCAATTTATTTTCATAACTTAGCTGGATATGATGCTTATTTATTTATTAAGTAGATAGGATGTGATGAAGGTGAAATAGATTTAATTGCAAATATTGAAGAAAAGTTTATTACTTTTGGGACAGCAACAGAAAATTTAAAAATGAGATTTATAGACATTAAAATTTATGGCAAATAGTTCAAATAAACTATCATCTAATTTAAGTAACGATCAAATGAAACATACACAAAAGCATTTTCCAAAAGATCAAGTAGATTTAGTAATTAGAATAGGGGTTTATCCATATGATGGAAAGTTGGAAGAAATTTGAAGAAACAGAACTTTCACAAAAGAGTGAATTTTACAACAAATTAAACGGATCTGATACAACTGACGATGATTATGAACACGCAAAATGTTTATATAATCAATTTAATATTAAAAATCTTGGTGAATATAACGATTTATACTTAAAAGCAATGTATTACTATTAGTGGATATATTCGAAAATTGTATAAATATGTGTATAAAAGTACAAGGAATTAGATCCTTCGTGATATTTTACTGCACCGGGATTATCATGGGATGCAATGTTAAAAATAACTACACAACCATTAGATTTATTACATCATTATGATATGATTTTAATGGTAGAAAAAGGAATTAGAGGCCCAATTTCACAATGTTGTAAGAGACATGTAAAAGTGAATAATATATATATTGGATTGGAACCTGAGATCCTTGAGTTGACAGACCAGCAAATTTATCATGAAACAAATTATTATAAATGAATGTATAAATTCCATGACAATATAAAAATAATTTTAAAACACTGATTATTTTAAAACATTCTCTTCATTTCTTCAAAGGCTTGCAAACAAAATAGTTTTTGTTAGTTTTTAATATATATCGGATAGTTGTACAAATGAAACAAATTTCAAAGTAAAAAATTCCACGGGCTACCATGTGACACATTTATAATCATGAAAAAAACCTGCTAATTGCTAACACATGGTCTCAAAAAATACATCATGCCATTAACAGCTAACTAACGTCTTGCCTATTAAACAAACACTTTAAAAAAATTTGTCAGCGAAAAGACATCATATTTGTATCTTTATTGTGATGAAGAGTCATGTCTCGAAAACATTAGTGGGCAGGAATAGATAAGATGACAGCCAGCTTACCGAAAAAACAAAGATACTATATTGATTTGGGCCAGAATTTTATTTTTCCTATTGGCGACATGTTGACTGTGAGATATCACGCTGACATAAATTACGTAATATCCATCTGTCATCCTAAAAAATACATAAGGCCATTGTTTTTATCTAATGGCAAACATACTGTCTCAAAAAAGACACCATGTCGTTAACAGCTTGCTAATATATTGTCTATTCAAAACACTTTACAAAACTTGTCGGCAAAAAGACATCATATTTGTATCTTTATTGTAATAAAGAGCCATGTCTCGAAAACATTAGCGGGCTGGAATAAATAATATGACGGCCAGCTTACTAAAAAATAAAGTTGCTATATCAGAATTGGGCCAGAATATTATTTAAGTGATTACCCAAAAGATAATATATAACATACATCAATTAAATAAGAAAGTCTTAGGTAAGATGAAAGATGAAAGTATTGGGAAAATTATGTAAGAATTTTTTGGGTAAGAGCTAAAATGTATGCATTTAGAGTTGGTGATAAAGAAAACAAAAAATCGAAAGGTGTACAGAAATGTGTAGTTAATAAGAGAATAATATTTGAGGACTATAAGAACAGTTTGTTTAATGAAATAATACAATATACAACAATGAATTTAATGAGTGGGAAACATGAAATATATACAATCTAAGTTATTGAAATAGCATTAAGTTATTGTGATGACAAAAGGATTATACAAGAAAATAAAATATATACATTACCATATGGATATCAAAATTTATAGTTTTATTAATGAGAATTGAAATTACACAAATTACATCCAACCACTGAAATTACACAAATTATATTTTAAACATATTTAATTCCCAAAACAATGTCAATATCAACACCATCAAAATCAATTAGTTTACAATTTTAATCTCAGATTTCTAAAATGATATGATTAAAATGTTCGTTTTTTATTTTATAAGAAATTGGATATGTGGGCTCATAAGCAATATGAGCTTCAATACCAAACATAGTTTTAGGTAGAAACTGGCAATTATATTTTTTTCTAAATGATTAGATTCATCAAATTTTAATAACATTCCATATGTTAAATTACTGTGGACATTTATTGTTTTAAAAGGATTAAAATTAGGTAATGTAGTACCTAACAATCGATCATCAATTTAATATCAAACTTATAATTAATAGATATTCTATTTTTCACATTATCTGATGTTAATGCAATGTTGTTTGTTGTAAATTGTTCAAATAAGTTTATAAATTATTTTAATGATTCAACATTGTATTGTCCTTTAGGAATAGTGATAACTTCATTTTTATCAACCACACAACTCAATTTTTCAATTGTCATTATAATATTATCGGATATATTGGGTGCCACAAATTTTGTGCAAAAACTAATTACTGCTATAGATTTATCTTTATGAATGATGCCATAGTGAAGTTTCTTTGTAAGAATAGATATATTTGTCAACTGAAATAATTTTTTATCTATTTATTACAAAAATTATGTTGTTAAATGAAAAAGTAGATTGAGGTGTTGGTGTTTTAATTACCAAAGGAGATGCTAAGAAAAAAAATAATGGTGAACTTTTGCCTGACAATATGAGGGCAGTTATAGTTGGACCCAGTGAATGTAAAAAAATACCAATTTGATGATAAGTTTTATTGATTATCCAGGATGGCTAAATTTTTATAAATGGTATGTTATTCAAAAAGTTTAAATCAACCAAAATATATTAAGTTACAAACTGATTTTAATGTCATATCCAACAAGTTTAATGGAAAGATGGCATATTTTTTAAATAGCAATGATGAATTGATTCCCTTGGACCAATGTAAAAACAAATCTCTAGTTATATTTGACGATGTTATTTTAGACAACCAGGATTTCATCTGCGAATAATTCACTATGGGAAGACATAAAAATATTGATGTATTTTATATAGTACAAACATATTCAAAACTACCAAAGCAATTAGTTAGAGACAATACAAACTTTCTGTGTGTATTTAGACAAGATGGCATGGACCTGAGGCATATTTATAATGACTTTGTTGGTAGAGATATGTCTAATGGAAAATTTTAAGAAATTTGTGCAAAATGTTGTGGCAAAAATTATGGATTTATTACATTTGATTTGAATAGAAAAATGAAAGCAGGAAATATCGTAATAAGATCAAAGACTTATAAAATAACTTCATCTCAATAAGAAGTGTAACTGAAAGCTGTACCTATTGTGCGAGATTTCATTTCTCTGCTTCGACAAACATGCTGTGATATAGTTGTAAGAGAATAAATATTACCTACTGTGCCACAACCTAGTTGAGACAGATGAAAGCTTTCATAATGTCTGGCCCTTACAGGCAATAGAAAAAAGCCAACTGTGTAGGGAGAGAAGAAAAATAGAGTCGACCTTGATGTAGCAACTTGCTCTCAAGATGTGAATGGCTTCACTTGTCGACCTTGGGCGAGTTCGGCACAGCAGTTGTGACACACTTGAGAAGTGACTCGCGAAAGAAGCTTTCAACTCACCATATGAAGGCTTAATTTCCTTGTAGCAAGCATCTCGTCATGGTGGCTCGGTGACAAGTAATTTTATTTAAATGTGAAGGTCGTGGGTTTGAACCCTGATCTGAACAGATAATTTAATAATGCGAATATGAAGTGCCCATATTCACACTATTAGATTAACACGAAATCATTCGAAATTTGAGCCAAAAAACCTTGCTCATGTTTGTTTAAAAAAATGAGCAGTAGATGCAATTAATTGCTATCAACTCAAGCTCCAGTAAAAAAAAAACTCTCTATAAATCAAATGTAATATAACATGTATTGCTGGAATTTTCCCATATGATGTAAGGTGCTAACATCATATGGTGGTACTATAAAATAAAAAATAGTAAAAAAACCCAATTACATATCCACTTAAATAATAAACAGGCTGGCCAAATGGAGAGGGGTTATAGGTTTATTCCAATTTGAGTTTTACTGGTGTAAATATCAAGGCCAGGAATATATATATATAACAGGTCACTGGTGAGGTGGCACATAAATCTGGGAGTCCCTAGTGTGGTGTAAGAACCTGTAAAACTTTTGTTATTTTATAAAATAAAGCTCACCATAGGTTAAATGTGCATTGAATGAATGTTGAATGCATTTTATGTGTGTTGAACAAACAATGAACAAAAGGTGAACAAACAATGAACAATGAACAAATGAACAAATGTTGAATGTGTATTATGTACATTCAACAAATGAACAAATAATGAATGAACATTGAACACATTTTATGTATGTTAAATGATGTTACATTTGAAAGGACTAGTCTTCTTAAAAATCTTTTCAAAACTATGATTGGAATGATTTTTCTTGATCTTAATAAATTTATTTCCATATAAATAATACTGAATTGGCTACATTATTTGATTTAAATAATTTACTTTTTAATAATAAGAAGATAACTATTGTGTTAGATGAACAATGGTTTTATGCTAATCTAATTGCTGAAAAACCAGAGTATAAACAACCTAGAAATGCTGTTAAATCCCATATTCATAATAAATATTTGGAAAAATATAAATAACTGAGCATCCCCAGATTGGTGCTACCTGATGAAATACAAGATGGTACTAAATTTGTTAATTAATTTGGACTTTATCAATTATTAACCACTTCTAAACTGAAATTATCTGAAAATTTTCAAGATTGGTTTTTTGAAGATGATTTGCCATCAATTATAAAACATGGAGAATACAAACTCATTTACAATCAAAAGAACAACTTAAAAATGAACAACTTGCTTTAGAAAAAGAACAACTTACTATTCAAACTCAAGAAGAAAAATTGAGAATGAACAACGCGCTTTAGAAAATAAAAAACTAGAACATTGTAACAAGAATATGAAGAATTTTATAGACAAAGTTAAACAAAAAAAAGAATGGTTATATATACATTGCAACATCTAATCGATATTCTTCAATTAATAAATTTAAAGTTGAGAAAACAATTAATTTAATTCCTAGAAATGCAGATTTCAATTCTTCTCATAATGAACAAGATAATTTTTATATTTGCTTTCATAAGAAAGTTTACGATGTAAACAAAACAGGAAAGTTAATTCATTTGGTATTGGATGATTTATTGTTATAAAAAGAATAAAGAGACATTTATTTTACATTATACTTATTTACTTGAGATTGTAGAGTTAGCAATTAGAAACATAAATGAACCTTTTGATTACATCAATATTTTAACTAAAAATCATTTAAGAGAAATGTATTCTTTGGAACCAGTTATTCCAGAACCAGTTTTATTAAGTAATAATGATGATGAGTTATCATCTTACCTGCAAACAAAACTTTTTAAAGTATTATATGACTTCATTGCTGAAAACAAATTAAAAATATTGCATAAATATTCATTAGGCAGATCAGAATTGGACTACCCAAAAATACAAAAGGAAGGATAGTAAAAACCCAGTTACTCATAACAATACAAAAATTATAATTACATATAATTCATTTTATGTTTTATTCTTTATGGTATTTCAAAGAGTGCAGATGTACACTCAGAAAATTTGTATAAAATATCAGCCACAGGCTGGCAAAAGGCTGGAAAATTTGCTAAAATAAAATTCACTTTACTAGATTCAATAAAAATATATTTAAATTCACCAAACATGTTTTATTAATCCAAGAGTTATGTGAGTTATCAAAACCTAACCATTTTACACTTATTTTATCACCTTTTATTTATAAGATTTTCTACCAAATATTAATTTGGATAGTTGGTTTTCATAATTTCATATGCATAAAAACTCCCTTTTATTTCTTCTCCCATGATATCTTTCAGTTTGTAAGTTGGCACATCAAAATTTAAAACCTCAAAAATGGTAAATAATTCCATTGCCTAATTAGCTGTATAACCATTTTCAAATATCCATTTACTTTTGGTAACGTAAACAATATCGCCAACATTATATTTTGATCTAGTAAATGTGTTCACAAAAACTTGCTGTCTTAATTTTTTTATATTTTTTATTGACTTCAATTGGTTTCATACCAACGTTTTGATGTTTTCTATTGTTATATTCTTTCAATAAATCATCTAATATATTTACCCATTGTAGTTACCATTTAAAGCATATTTCTTCCACGTTTTGTTCTTCATTGTACGATTATATCTCTCCACAACACTGGCTTTAATTTCACTGATTGTAGAATAATGGTTGATGATATATTTTCAATAAGTTATTTAAATGTTTTATTATAAAATGCTGATCCATTATTGCATTGTATGTTATGTTGTTTTTTTCATCAATATACATTATAAAGAATTAGCTACATTATTTAATTGGTATAGCAAATGCATATTTTGAAGGAAAAAACATTGGTAATTGTCATAATTTACTTGTATCCATTATTTATATGTGATATGCCTTTTAAATTACCAGTATCCATCTCAACAAGATCAATTTACCATAAATCTTCAATACCATCAAAAAAGGACGAGGAGTATTGAATACATTGATTAATAAATTACCATTTGTATTGCGTTCACCAAAATACAATTATTGTGGGCCTTTTACTAAGCATGCAAAACATCTGGCATGGAACGGTCAAGGAATAAATTATTTGGATAATGTTTGTAAAGAGCATGGCATAGACTATGCTCAAACAAACAATTTCAATCATATAGCGGATACAATTCTAGCCGATAAAGTAATAAATATAAGGCAGAATCCATCCTTATCACAGGTGAAAAGCTCGGTGCTTGGGTCGTAGACAAAGTAATGTGAGCAATAGAGAAAAGAAGTATGAGTGTAAAACACTAACTAAAGTGAAAAACCAAGAAAGGCGTGATATTGTCATTCATTTTTTCCGGTATTAACAGCTCTCGGATCACTCCTAGGTGGAGCTTCGGCAATCAATAGAGCAGTTAAGTCAAGTGGCAAAGGAATGTATCTTAACCCATATAAAGTCTGACAAGAGTAAATAATCTAAACATGGAAAAAATGCAGAAAGTCTTAAATAGTCTTCTAAAATGTCCACTCTCAAACAAAGACATTAATGTATTTGTAAAACAACTGGATATTACTTATTTCTGAGGTGTGTATATGAGAGACCAAACCTTCGTGAATGTATTATTGTTAATTTAGAACAAAACAAAGGGACACATTGGGTTGCATTAATTAATAATGTAAATCAATCATTGTATTACGACAGTTTCGGACATTTATATCCCCCAATAGAAATACATAACTATTTTTAGAAATATGCAATTTAAATACAATTACGAAAACCGAAAAATATCCAAATACTGTCATTTTTGGTAATTTATGTTTATGGTTTCTCACTATAAATAGGATAAATAAGTAGTCGCAATAGTAAAACATATTACTGATATGTCAATTACGTTGATATTAAGTGTAAACTCGTCGCAATTGCATTTGGTGTATTTCCTTGTTTTGCAATTAGATGGACAGTTGCAAATAACCCTAATCGAATTCGTTACTTATGGTCGACATTGGTGAAAAAACCGATAAGTTTGTGATAAGGTGGGACTGTATGGAAGTGTAATACGGATTTTATTGTAAATATTAGAACTCTCAAATATGGATGCATAAATTATAAAATAATTGATTGGATTGATACACTGCTATTGGGACAGATCTTTAATTATTTAATGTCATTGATTTCTTTGTAGTAATTATATATTGTATTAATTGGTGTCAATTGTGAGAAGTTAGTGATATCCATGTATTGTGAGAAGTTGAGTTGAGAGAATTTTTGCTATAGTTATTTTAAATAAAATTAGAAAATGATAATTATTTTATTTTATTAAGACTTCCATCCCTTAACGAACTTGGTATAGCCCACTTTATTTCTAGAGAGATTAATGGTGATTTTCCCGTAAATTTAAATGTTTTCACATTGAAGTTTGTAAATGTTTTAATGTTTTCAAAAGGATCACAGTGTAAATTTTAATGTTTTCAGATTAAAGTTTGTAATGGTTTTAATATTTTCAGAAGAATTATTTTTAACTTTGTTTGAGATGAGTTGCATGAAATGAGTTGTTTTAAATAACTGATATGAGTTGTTAATGATGTAAGTACATGTGTTTCATGATTTAATATGCAGTGATTTGAAATGCAATGATTTTTTTTAAGTATGACGTAAATATAAATGTTTTAATAATTTTTAAATAAAAAATTGACTGCTGAAGGAATTATATATATTGTTATTTGTTTAGTTCCTTATGTCGTTTTAATATATTGTGTTTACACTATTTAACTTTGTGTGAATGTGAAGATGAAGTATTTATGAACGATGCAGTGATTGGTTCAAAATACATAACAATACTAAAGAGAATGTTTTATATTAAGTTTAAGATTTCACTGTGTATAAAGAAATATTTTAGAAACATCATTTATTATCCTGATAAGAAAACAAACATCGATAATGTTGTTTTGATAAATCTGAAAGTTTTGTCATTGGCTGTGTTGGCAAAGTTTCTTCCCTCAGGTAGCAGCTAGCGGGGTGGCTGCTGCCCTGCGCGAGATAAAATCTCTCCCGAACGAGGCAGCGATGTGACCGCTGCCCTAAGCGATGAAAACATGTCTAGGCATTAAACTCGTGACACCATTCACTAACGATTTGTTTACATCCATAACACTAAAGTAAATTTCAATATGGTTTACTATTAAATCAAATAATACTATTTGTTCATAATAAATGTTAAAACCTGAAACATTGGCTATAAAACACACACATCATAACTTACGTTCACGGCGATGTGGTACATCAGTGGTAAACCTCAGAAACTAAAATTTATTTTGCAATTTATTGTATACAGTTTTATATTGTAAGTGAAATAAAGCATATAGGTAGGTTTGAAATACATTTTTTTTTTTTTCCTATTTTTGGCCAATATTTTAGTGAAACACAAGTGGTACACAACGGCTCCAGTGAATTATTTTTCTCCAGAACTGTAGTGTACCACCAATGGACATGTTAACAATGTGGCTTTCTTCTGGTTTATTTTTTTTTACGTTTTGTTTTTCTGCCATATGCTGGTTTTTTATTTCCTTTTAGTGAATACTTTTTTAAGCATCAGGCTCAAATTACATTCCTCCATGTAACTCGATATCCTTCTTTTTTTCATTTTATTACCTATACAATGCTCGGAAATGAAGAGAATCATTCACAGCTGCACATCGCCATTACAGAGTGAGTGTTCGTATAGAGTGGTTACATTTCACAGTTTACTCGCAGGCGTCGTATTTATTCTTCTGCGATGGTATGTTCTTTCATTATATTTTTTACTGTTCTTTCTCTGGAAGTGGAAAATATTTCTGATGATATGGTTTTTTAACTGGCTTTGAACTTGTTTATTTGAAAAAAAAAAAAAAAACTTTAATTTATTTCGGATATACGACATTGGTTTGATTACTGTAATCTAGAGAATTTTTTTTCCCAGCAATGTTTAATATTATGACATTTTCGTGCTCTAAGTCGTTCTAAATTCAAAACTTATTTAATTATACAACGGGCGAATATACTAATTTCACCCAGCAATCAATTTTTTCTAATCTCTCACCCAATGTTCCTTCTATTGTCATTTTTATATGCAAGGGTTATAATTTTCCTTCTTTTTTTTTTTTTGGGGTATATGACTGGAAAGCCACAAAATGAGTTCTAGAGCAAGAAGAACTCAACTTGTTTCCCAGAATAATGCAGTATCAACAACAGTACCACAAGCAAAATCGTGTACAGATGTCGTGCGAGATCCCTGCCCTGAATTGGCTTCGTCATTACCGACAATAAACATTGTACATGACATCGAAATATCACCAAACTCGTCTACATCTAGAACACAAGAGGAAGCAGCAGCAGCTATTACATCCATCATGCGTCTCATCATCAGAAGAATCCGATCCATGCGAGGATTCAGGCGAATTTTATGTGCCCTCTGACCATGACTCAGATAGTGATAACAGTGATAGTGTATCAACTGCTTGTGAAATAGAGCAAGATGACTCAATAATGTATCTGTGTAATGCAGAAGAATCTGCGCAAGGCAATACATCATCTGTCAATTGTTGGGAACCATGTAGTGATGTGCCTATTAATTTTGAGTTTTCAGTACAATGTTTTCTAAGAACAGACACACTGGATCCAACAGATCCATATGCTATGTACACACAATTTCTTACTGATAAAGTGTTGGACCTCATAGTTGTAGAAACAAATCGTTACACGAGCCAGTATCTTGCATCGCATGAACGTCGCCCTCGGTCCATATTTCGTAAATGGACAGAAACAAACTGCCATGAGATCAGACAGTTTTTAATAATCCTCATGGTCATGAGTATAAACCAATTACCCCAAATGCGTTTGTACTGGTCAAATAACAAGATGTACTGTAACAAACTTGTGCAAAATACAATGATGTGTGACAGATTTGACAGTTTGATCAAATATGTTCATTTGGCCAAAAATGAAGATCTTGCAGCAAATAAGGTCAGGTTAATCAAAGTGGATCATGTTATAAAACGTACTTGCAAGCAATTCTAAGAAACACTATCTCCAGGCGAATGCATTGTCATTGACGAGACTGTGGTGCCTTGGAGAGGTAGACTAGTATACCTTCTAGGGAAAGTACACAAATACGGAGTAAAGATCTACAAAATTTGTACCCCAGAAAGTTATACATATGATCTACGTGTATATTCTGGGAAAAATACCCTACATTCGTCTCAGAAGAGCAATGGACACACATACAACATCTGCATGGATTTGCTGAAAGATCTGCTGAACGACGGAAGAACATTGTTTATTGACAATTATCACACGAGTGTGCCATTATGTAAAGATCTCCTCAGTTTGAAAACTTAAGCGTGTGGAACTTTGAGAAACAAGAGGGAAGTAAATTCACCAAAGTCTGCAAGAAAAAGCTGAGGAAATGAGAAATTTATAAAGAGCAGAATCAAAATGGGGTTAGGATGGTCAAGTGGTTAGATAAGAGTCCCGTTTTGATAAGCACTGTTCCTAGCCACAAAGCTGAACTTTAAGCCACTGGTATCAAGACCCGAAAAAGGGAAGATATTTTGAAACCTGTTTTTGTTATAGCTAAAAAAAGGCTAAAAAAAAAAAAAAAAGTGTTGATGTGTCTGATCAAATGTCAGCATGCTATACATGTCTAAGAACACAGCGGGTTATTCAGCATATTTTCTGTCGTGGGTATTGTTTGACTCAGCAGTCGCCAATCATAAGCCATTAAGTTAAGTCATAGTGAAAGAGATTACTGAAGTTTGTCTAGCTATTGTTTATAATCTGTTGGTTGCCGAAAATTGGTTACATTGAATCTGAAATGTTTCTTGTGACATGACAAAAAAAAGTCTGTATACTTTAATAAGTAATCAGACACCCTAACAAGTTGAATATATAATATATATATATATATATATATATATATATATATATATATATATATATATATATATATATATATATATATACATATATTCTATTCGTATATCTTTTACAAACTAAAATTTGTAAATGAATGTCACAAATTTAATGTCAAACTCACTTTAATTGTTTCGTTTTAATATTATCTAACTATATCTGATCTTCTCAGTACTTCAGTTAAGTCAACGCAGAAAAGAATATACAAAGGAAAACATGAACAGAAGTCACATGAATGTTTATTTACGTGAACGGAAATTAACGTTTGTAATAGTGCATTTTACTTGTTTTACCCAAGAGCTAAACTATGACTGACTGTGCTAAGATTCTTGCTCAAGAAAGTTAAAAGTTTGATAAATTGCTATGCAGTGACGTTGATTATGGCTAGAGTTATTGCAGTAAGCACCACTGTGTATAAACTATTAGTGTCTAATTGCTACTAATATGGTTATGGTTATTTCAATTGAAGCTCGGCCTCAAGTTGCATTTCACATGGCCGTGTACTGCCACCTGCGAAGTTCAATTACGGAATAACACAGATTTGTCTCTCGTGTGCTCCGGAACGTAGATGCGACTGATGTTTACTGAACCAGCTTGCCTCAACAGTGTGCCAGACGTATTTATATCACGTACCGCGTGATCTTGAGAGGAGAAGCAACGGGATGAATGGGCAGTAGAAGAAAACGGGTTACACGTCATGGAAAACTTCGTAGATGCCAGGGCTGTGGCTGTAAATAGCATGTGAGTCAGCCGTCCATCCGACGGATTTCCTTCAAGTACTTTTGATAAATTTTTATAATTCCTCGCCGCTGGCGACGGACAAATATACACTCTAAGAAATTACTAGGTAATTTACCATGCCGCTGTATACGCTTGGTGGTAGAGCAGGAATGGCAATGTTTTCCCCCATACATTCAATTGTAGCGTTCCTACATTTGCTCAGGAAACAGTCAAATGCGTAAGGTAGTTCCCAACTTTGTATAGTAGCAACGCTCAAGATTCCTATATCTGCAGCTTGATCTGTGGTATTATTTCCATACAGTGTATAGGTTAAAAACTTCCATTGCAGTTTAGGAAGTTCACCAGAAAATTGTTTACAGTGTACACTTTCGATTTTTGATATAAGCTGTTCACGGTAAAGTGAGCACGACTGAGATCAACGTCTGAGGAGAATCGTTACCAGTTATATGATGCGCACGGTAAGTGAGCTCTTTTAAAAACTCTGCTTAAGATCTACTTTTATACAAATTCGGTATTCTTCCACCACATATAAAATTAACATTACCATCAACCGGATCACTTTATTCATGCGTCGGCCAAGTGAAACTGTGAAGTTATCAGAAAAGTTAATTCTTTTACAAATTTACTCATTCTTACACTTATATGCATTTAAAAAGCGAAAGAGATAATTTCACTGTTTACAAATGTTCGCTTCACTTTTAATTACATATTTAGACATGGAGCTACTTTCCTTCCATCGTTACCAACTTTACTCGGTGCACGAAAATCGGTTTGCCTGTTTAAACACATGCAAATAAGGACAGTCGGATTTTCCAAAAGTTAATATAAAAAGTTTTTAATTAACCGTGAACATCCTATAATTGCATGTATGCTACCATACACACTGGCCCGCAGACTCCTAATTACCCTGACAACGAACAAAGTAAAGCAGTTCTAAGACTTGAAGTTGTATTGCCAGTGTTTTTAAACGTTTTAGCAAATCAAGTAAGTGTTTTTAGTTTACTATCCGAAGGAAAGAAAGGCTTATGAGATCACTTTCCTGCCTGTGTGTGTGTGTGTGCGCGCGCGCGCCCCCACCCCCCTTCAGGCTCTTTTCAATTTTTGAACTCGTGAACCGAACTTCACCAAACTCGGTACGCATATAATATAGTATTAAGTAAGGAAAGTAAGGACACCTGACTTTTACAGTTTTCGACAACGCCGGGAACTTACTTTCGAAATGGCGGCCGTTTTAAATATAGTGTGATACGTCATATTTCGGGAACAATTCGACAGATTTAAACGAAGTTTCGTATGCTGATGACGCAAGTTATAAGTATTGGATTCAGAAGTGATTATTGATGTTGGTCCGTAATTTTGAAAGATGGTGCCACATGAAAATGAAGCTATTGAATTATATGTCAAAAACTACTCAACGAAATATAGCCAAATCTGGCACACATAGTCATACTGTGATAGGTCAGGTAAATGTAAGTAATATAAGTTAATTATGCACCTATTTAAAAAATGGCGGCCATATAACTACCATACCGTTTGACCAATTTCAACCAAATTTCGTACTCTGGCAGTATGTAGTAGAAACACCATGTAAGCCAAAAACAACAACTTTGGTCCGCCATTTGGTAAGATATCACTACAGGAATTAATCATGTTCTTGCATAATATGTCGGGAATCACCAAATTTGGCATAAAAAAAAAGTATTTCTGCAGCAGTTGATATGTGCACTTATGTTTAAAGTATTTCAGAGACATATTTTTAAAATGGTGGCCATTCAGCTATTTTAGCTTTGTGTGCTATAGCTTCGAAACCATTTAATGAATTCCAACTTAACTTTATATGCTGGGAGTAGGTATAACAAACATCATATACGTCTACATGGAGCCTCTTTTGTCCTCCATTTTGTAAAATAGTGATACACGATTAAATACAATTTTATATCATCTCGAGAATAAGTTGACCTAATCCTATGAACTAATATGGCAGACAAGTAGTACTCCGGTAGGTGATGTTAACTGATATGTTTCAGGTATGTCAGACAATTATCTCCAAAATGGCGACCATCTAGCTATTTTAGTTTTGTATGTTTTATTGTCGAAACCATGAAATTAATTCCAATACAACTTTGTGTCTTATATATTACAACCATCAAATGTGTACACAAAAAAATCTCTTTTGTTCCCCATTTTGTAGAAGAGTGTCACATGAACAAAAATTGCACGTTATCTCAGATAAAACAACCGATTTCTACCAAATTATGCAAACAACGGCAGGTCATGTAAACTGATAACTTTGAGAGGGTCAGACACAAATATTTTCAAAATGACAGCCATATATATTAACTCGAAATTTTTTATCTACGCAACTACAACAACAATTTCATCTTAACATTGTAAGTTGACAGTATCAGTTATATACATCAAGATTGTCAATGCAAAGCCTCATTTCTCCGCCATTTTGTAAGATAGCCCTACATGAAAAAATGCAGTTTTTATATCTTATCTCGGGATTTCTTTTAAATTTGGCGAAGAAGCTGTACTGTGGTAGGCCATATTAATTTATATATTTTAAGTGTGTAAGTCTATTGTTTTCCGAATTGCGCTTATACAAACATTATAACTTAGTGTGCTATATATACAAAACTATGCAAAATATTTAAATATAACTTTGAACATTCTATCTATGACAATCATCGAATGTGCTAATATATAATATTTTTATCCTTCGTTTATGAAGATCTCACATGAACAATGGAGGTTTTATGCCACTGGCAAAGTTCGTCATGTTAGATACATGAGAATATATGACTCGTATTAATTGCGGACTGTAGCAGGATATTCGTAGTAGGAAGCCAGCCTGTAAGATCCCGTTGACTCTGATATACTCTCGTTTTAAGCGTTAAAAATAAGTTTATGTTATTAAAAGAAGCACCTGAGTGCCCATTAAACTAATCGGATTTGGCCTTTTCGAGAACACACCCATGGGTTTTTCGTGAATGCGTCCACGTTAGAGGGAAGTACAATATTTTCTAAGGGATATGGGAACTAAATGAAAGTAACGAAATTAGTACTTGTAGTGCTCAGATCAACATATGCAGGCACCAGAATAATTGTACTACAGGCTGTTCACGATAAAATTAGCACTTTTGAAAGCCCAGCTTAAGATCTACTTGTATGCCGTTATGTATTCTTCCGACTGATGTAACGTTAACATTGCCACGGGCCTCGTCACTTATCCGAGCGCAGGTCAAATGAAACTGTGAAATGTTTAAGAAAAGTAAATATACTAATCAGCTCATTTTCACACTTCGGTGCAATAAAAAAAGGGGAAATAAATAGTTTAAACTATCATAAATGGTTACCTAACACTTTTTTTCGACGTAAATATATGGAACTATTTTCTATCCATTGTTAACAACTTTACTGGGCAAATGTCACTCAGTGTGTTCAGGAGCAGCGACTTTTTTCTAAGGTTCATTTCGAAAGTGCTCACTTTATCGTGAACAACCTTTAGAAGACCGGATTTACGAGCTATACTTCCCGGAAATTTTCGCCCGCGTCAAAAATCTTCGTCAGTCGCCGCGGGCACCCACCGGTTTCTCACGCATGCGCAGCGACAACTCGAGATCATGCTCGCATCGTAGTCGTATACCCGATCGAACGAGGCAAAGTTTATTACAATCATGTCATTGGTTCACGATGTTACAGTGTTAGACTTGATCACACTTAAAATATTTACATCGCCATTTCTTTCCTGGCACATCACGTGTCGGTGAGAATTTAAAAAGTTTTCATGACAAAAATGTAGATAATCCTGAAACTTACTATGAACATTCCTGGAGCCCGGAAGCTGGAAATTTACGAATTTGCCAAGACGTAAAAATTATTCGCTTTCTTTGTGTTCAGGAGTGGAGATGAGAAAGAATCACTCAATGGTTGATTTAGGGTCAGCATAGTTACAAGCAAGCGTACTTTCACCGCATAAATTTTGTTCCCGAATAACTTTACACTCACTTACATAAAAATCGTCGCATTACAGAAGGATTGTTAGGGGGCGCGGTGGTGTAGTGGTTAGACTACTCACCTCCCACCAATGCGGACAGGTTTCAATTCCCGGCGGGGTCGCTCCCGGATTTTCGCATGTGGGAATCGTGCCGGACGATGCATCTGGCCGGCGGGTTCTCTCGGGGATCTCCCGATTCCCCCACCCTTTCATTGCGGCGCCGCCCCACTCACCTCGCTTCACCCTGGTCGGCCCTTCGGCTCTCAAGACCACGATGTTTAGAGCCACAGAAACTTCTTCACTCACTAGAACATTCTGTGCCATATTCACTCCACGGTTCCAATACGTTGCTGACAGGTGACGCCATTTTGCTGGCCAGTGTGTGGTGCTAGAGTTCGCGGTGTAAATTGCTGTTCAGCTCTGCATTCTTAACAGTCGTGTGGCCCAGGCATTTCGGGGGTGTCGTCGTGGGACAACGATGCGGCGGCGGCGGCTTAATCGACCGTGCGTCGCGCGTTTGGGACGCCGCAGACTAGGAACCACTCGCCACGGGGAGGGTAAGGGGTGCTAATTCCTCCCCCTTCCATTCGTTCTCACACCCCACGCACCCCTCCTCATAGTTTTAATCAATCCGCTTGGCAACCGCGGGTCCCGGGTGTGGTGGAAGGGCTTGTCCCCCGCGGCTAAATCGGTCTGTGTCGATTGGCATCCTACTACAACACCCGCCCACTCCGCCCCGCTATTAGCCACGCCATGGTGTGCTGTTGTTCAAATAGGACGGCTAACAGGTTTACGGGTAACTCCCGCGTAGACACGTCCCAACACTAATACGCCATTGCAGTTATTTCCCCTCCTTTCCCATCATACATATCTTCCTGCTGTGATTTGACATGCGGGAATTTCAACATTCCTGACCAACTATCTTTCCGTGGAGAGATTTGGGCCGATGAGGGTGAAATGAGGTGATCGTGGAGCAGCGCCGGAAATGCGAGTGAGGGGGGGGGGGGGGGGGGGACGGGAGATCCCCAAAAAACCCCGCCGACCAGCGGCATCTTCCGGCACGATTCCTACATGCGAAAATCCGGGAGCGATCCCGCCAAAAATCGAACCCTGTTCACCTACGTAGAGGAGGCAAGTACTCTGACCTTCACACCACCGCGGCCGCAGTGAATGTGTATGTAACTTTAGTATTTGAACTGCCTTACGATTAGGCCTACCGCTGATGACTTACCGAAGCTTTGAATTCCCTGTTTCGGTACAAGATATATCGAAACATTATTTAAGATCGTTATCTTTCCTTTTCAGATTCTAGTGTTCAAAGATTTGCTACCGGGTAACGGTGACGTTCTCGCACTCCACGCGCGTTAGTAGCAAACAACATTGTTAAGGTCCTTTTAAATAGATTTACGTTAACAAATCACGTAATACAAATTTCCTTCTTAGTTTTGAGAAGGTTGTCTTGGCTACTTTTCTTCGCGTGCGAGGTCCCTTCCCGTCGTGGTACTTTGCTCATAACCCAGTACCTTCGATTTTGCCTATTGATTATTGTAACGCATCTTGTCGAGGTAGGTAATGCCACGGCTAGCTTTAAAAAAAAAAAAAAAAAAACATAGTGGTTTTTCTTTCCCGTAATGCCTAGTGCCAAAGAACGCAAACAGCATGGCACGGAATGCATGTGTGTAAGATCTTAATTGGGAAATGGCTAAATTCCTATGGCCGCGGTCTGCTATTAACACTCGCTTCCTCGGCGACGGACTCCGTCCACGCGCACCCTATTGTCGCGGCAATATTTAATTGACTTAAGTATCCCACCTACCCGGCACATGAACTGCGTTGCAGTGTGTTCGTTATCCCACGAAACAATTGAACGCGCATCCAATGCGCTGTTCTACGAAAAGAACATACATTGAATGCTTTCAGGACGCCATACTTATCAGAAACTTCATTTCAGAGTGTTCCAAAATGGCTATAAACGACTTTTTCAAAGCGCTGTAGCTCGAAATATACGCATTGGTTAAAGGCTGTTCACGATAAAGTGAGCACTTTAGAAATAAACCTTAGAAAAAGTCACTGCCTTTGCATGCACATATTTTAATGGGTGCACTGAGTCGCATTCGTCCAGTAAAGTTGGTAACGATGGGTGGAAAGTAGTGCTACATCTTAACGTCGAATAAAAAGGGTTAGGTAACCAATTGTGATAACTTAAAATTATTTATTTTCCTTTCTGTTCTTTTTTATGCATCGAAGTGTGAGAATGAGCAGAATTGTAAAGTATTTACTTTCTTAATAATTTTACAGTTTCATGTGACCGAGGCATGAATAAAGTTGTGAGGCCATGGTAATGTTAATTTTATATAAGGCGGAAGAATACACAACGTGCATACAAGTAGATCTCAAGCAGGGCTTTCAAAAGTGCTCTTTTTCCCGCGAACAGTCAATACATGCGAAACTAATCAAGGGCCCTGCAGTGAACCTTCGTACAGACGTCCCACCAGTAAAATAATAGGGCTAACGCAGAAAGTCTTATAGGTACGCGTAGTGCGACGAGAACACTGCGCGCCAGTCCAGAGCCTTGCGCTTAGCGACGATGGCGTACTGTTGCGCGAGGCACCGTCGCCCTTATCGCTTTCGGGCTTCGCGGCCCTCAGATGCGGAAAAAAAATATCCAGGTAGGCGGGAACCTCAATAAGTATCGCTTTCTTACAGAGAGCCATAGAAGAAGTTGGAGTTGGATAAGAGAGAGAGGGACAGCGTTCCGTTCTCGCACTTTCCGATGACCCTGCTTGTCTCGCAAGAAGTCTGATCGCTTGTGAATTATTCAGTTCGATCAGACAGCTCCTTGGCGACAGTCCGCGCACTGGGACACTTCCTCGGTGCATGCGCAAGGAAAGGAGTGATGATTGAAAGAAGGTGGGGGGGGGGGGGGGGCCCGTGCGCTAGGCCCAATTAGCAGCGCCAATTAGGGACGCAGCGGGGACGCACGCACGCACAATGCGTGTGCGGTTGCGGGCACAATGTCAGCGAATAACCACAGCATGAGGGGAGGTGGGGACATACACATGCTCAGTGGCGCGAGCCACTTGCTCTCTCGTTAATTTACATTCGCGGGGCGCGCGAGCTGGATGCCCCCTCCCCCTCCCTCCTTTTTTTCTCCCCCTTTCACTACCAACACCGGTCGTTTTTCTGTTTATTTGTCCCGCTGGCTCCGTGGCGCCTCTAGCCAATCCCGAGGCGCGAGCGGCAGAGAGAAAGCAATAGCGCACGTCAAGTGTCGACGCGCAGTCGAGGTGGTTCGGTATCGCCTACTGTCGTCTATTCGCAACCTGATAAATGCATAATCATGAAGGAAGACTTAGGCTGTACTCTGTTCACGGTAAACTGAGCACTTTTGAAAGCCCTGCTTAAGATCTACTTCCACGCAGATTGTGTATTCTTCTACCATACTTAAAATTAACATTGTCATAGGCCTGAACACTTTATTCGTCCGTCACAAATCTGCTAATTTTTACATTTACATACATTTTAAAAACAGAAAGCAAACTAGAGTCTGTTCATGATAAAGTGAGCACTTCAAAAGTGAACCTTAGAAAAAAGTCACTGCCCTGCATGCATATATTTTAATGGACACACTGAGTCACATTTGCCCGGTAAAGTTGGTAACGATGAATGGAAAGTAGTTCCATATCTTAACGTCAAATAATAAGTGTCAGGTAACCATTGTGATAACTTAAAATTAAGTCGTTCAATTTCTTCATTGCTAATGCATCGAAGTGTAAAAATTAGCATATTTGTAAAGTATTTACTTTCTTAATAATTTCACAGTTTCATTTGACCGAAGAATGAATAAAGTGATGAGGCCCGTAGCAATTTTAATTTTGCATAAGGCGGAGGAATACACAACATGTATACAAGTAGATCTTAAGCAGGGCTTTCAAAAGTGCTCCTTTTACCGTGAACATCCTATAAATGATTTCATTATTCACAAATGTTTTCCTATCATTTTTTAATACGACATTAAAACATGTGACCACTTTCTCTCCGTGTCGTTGCCAACTTTACTGAGCGAATACCATTCATTTTATCAGTTAAAATACATACAATTAGAAGTAGCGTCATTTTTCAAAGGTTGATTTCAAAACAGCTTTATTAGGACTTTACTATTTCCCTTATTTCCTCCCCCTCCCCTTCTTACTATAATTTATCGTTACACCGCGCCGTAAATCACATAAAAAATTCTAATAAACCTAACAGATATTTTCAATACGGCGAACAAACAACTTGATTTAAATGTAAATATTTTACTGTCACCTAAATCCGTTCTTTAATATGTATAAAATAAAAACATCAGTGGTCGCCTGTTAAATTATTTTATTACAAGTAACTGTAAATGTATCAAACTGAGGTAAACGTCGCCAGTATGGTTTTTGTGACTTCACTTACGAGTACTTCCTATCCTCCAATGCAATTCTGTTGATATTATCCCATTATTCCCCTACGTATACGTTATGTGCTCTGTCATTAAATATTGTTGACATAAATTACTTCCTAACTTAATATTACCGAGGCTCTTACAATCAAAAAACGCAACGAATATTATTGTAGGCCTCGGATAAATCTTAGCCCTGATATATATATATATATATATATATATATATATATATATATATATATATATATACATATATATATAAGTTCTGAGAAAAAAAATTCTATTTATTTTGCTATAGGGCTTTACTCCCTTATTCCAGTTCTATAACAGTCGTACTGAGTTTTTAAAATATTTACATTTCTAGAAGCTTCGAAAATAAGAAAACTTATAGGCTTTTCACGGCAAAATGATCACTTTTGAAAGCTCTGCTTAAGATCTTCTTGTATGCACGTTGTGTATTCTTTTGCCTTATATAAGATTAAAATTGTCGTGGGCCTCGTTACTTTATTCATGCGTCGGTCAAGTGAAACTGTGAAATTATTACTAGAGTAAATATTTGATAAATCGGATCATTTTTTTCACTTCGAAGCATTAAGAAAACAGTAAGCGAAATAAATAATTTAAATTATCAGAAATGGTTACCTAACCCTTTTTATTCAACGTTAAAAATATGGAACTATTTTCCATCCATCGTAACCTACTTTACTGGGCAAATGTCACTCAGTGCGTCCATTAAAATATATGCAGGCAGTGACAGTGAATTTTTTCTAAGGGTCATTTTAAAAGTGCTCATTTTTTTCGTGAACAACCTATAGTAATTATTTCTAAATTTCTCCCATGTTATATTGCTTTGCTTATAATAATTCGGTAAAATATTAACATGCATTCACTCTCCCACATGCCACTAATGGAGTGGAGAGATTTGGGCACCTTAAAATCAGGATCTTGAGAGCCGATGAGGGTGAAGCGAGATGAGCATGGAGAAGCGCCATAATTCAAGGGTGAAGATAACGGGGAATCCCCGAGAAAACCAGCCGACTAACAACATTGCCCGGCATTATTCCTACTTGCGAAGGACCCGGAGCTGTCCCACCGGGAATCGAACACGGTTCGCCTAGGCGGGAGACAAGCACTCTAGCCACTAGACCACCGCGGCCTCTCGAAGACTTTGGCCAGTCCACATTGGTCAGTCTTCAAGGTAAATGCTGTTCACGATAAAGTGAGCACTTTTGAAAACGACCTAACAAAAAAGTCATTGTCCCTACCTGCGAATAATTTACCTGCGCAATGAGTGACATGTGCCCAGTAAAGTTGGTAAAGATGGAGGGGAAAGTAGTTCCATATATTAAAGTCGAATAAAAAAAGTTAGGTAACCATTTGTGATGAGTTAAATTATTTTTCTCGCTTTCTGTTTTTTTAATGAGTGAAAATGTGAAAATGAACAGATTTGGACAATATTTACTTGTATAATAATTGCACAGTTTCACTTGATTGATGCACGAAAAAAAAGAGATGTGGCCCATGGCAATGGTAATTTTGCATAAGACGGAAGAACACAACGCGTATACAGATATATCTTAAGCAGGACTTTCATAAGTGCTCATTTTACCGCGAACAGTCTATAGTACATAGCATTTAAACCGTCTACAGTTTCCACCCTGCCACACATAACAATTATTCACATTCACTTACAGAATGTTACACCCAAAGTAGCTTCGTAGCTGGTCGCTAAATGCAACCGGAAAATATCGCTCATGTATACTACGAAAAGAAATAAGTAAACTACGTTTTAAAATGGTTATTCAAGTTTTCTTTTCCCGTTTCTCTGTTGCGCCATTTGTCAGGTGCGCGCAGTTTATATGCGGTTTCTAACTCTCTTACTAACTTAAATCTTTCCTCCTCTTCCATGGCTCTGTGAACTGACGCAATTTGCCTGCATGCGTTGGCATTTCCAGCAACTGCAAATTTCCCACGTGGGATGGGCAGAACCCACGCGTATTGGTTTACCGCCAACCTTCATCGTAGTAGAGTGAGATGCCATAAACAGGCGCGAGTTTACTTTTTTTGAAGTGAATCCGTTTTTAAATTTGCAACCATAGCGGGAGGCAATCCAGAAAATCCGATGATAACTAAATCGGGAGATACAGTTTGCCATTGCAGCTCCGAATCTATCGTCTACATTCCAAATTAAATTACACCGCTCGACTGCCAAAGGATCAAAGAATATGTTACGTTGAGTGAGGACTGCGAAGCATTGTTAGGTTGGGGGGGGGGGGGGATTTTGATTTCGTTTCGCCGCTTCTCATAACTTCTTCGGTGTAGTAAAACTTTTGACTAGGAGAAGCTACGACACTCGTTTGAGTTTCAATCGACAGTTCTCGTCAAGATCAATCGATGGCGTGTATAAAAACATTTGTGTGACATGGTTATGGTGAAATTGTATGAGTTTAATGTAAAATAAATCAAGAAAACTTAACACAATGTCGGCCTATTCTCGTCAAAAAGCCAAGTCGAAATACAGAAATCGTATACGGTTGGAAAGAGCATCTCAAAAGCAAGCCAACGATACCGATAAAACCACATACGATCGAGTGAAGCGGTATCGGGAACTTAAAAATAAAACACCAAGGCGTCCGAGCGCGTCAACGTAGACGTATTCACGCAAAACAAACGACCGTGTCTCCAACACAGCCAAGCCCAATTTTTTTGCACTGTTTTCGAGTGACCGATGTTCACTGACGTTCTTGTAATTCAAACTGTCAGCTCTGTTGGTTGTCGTGTTGGACGAGCGGCAGTACTGCCTTTGAGGGAGGAGCACAACTCCGGCACTAGTTTTGGTATTCGAAAATAAAAAACGATAAAACGTTCTTCCCTTTATAGACTACTGGCACACAGATCCAGATGGTCACATGTGTCTACTGACGTCACGAGCGCGATTGGTGGGCTGGGGGGGGGGGGGGGGAGGTGGGAGGAACGCCCGATAGCGCATCAACCACTCGCCATGAAGATGGAGGGGGGGGGGAGTGGTACCCCCTCCCTCTTGTTCAGTCAAAATAATACCAGCGGAACTAAAAACAAAAAAAAACCTCACAAAACATCCACCCCTTCTAGTGTTTCAAAACCACCTTTGGAATAAATGTTATCCATTCCACGTCAGATCTAGTCTGAATAGTCCCCCCCCTAATCTGCATTGCATGCATTTTCACATTATTTTTCTGCCGGAATTTTTACGTGTTCATGTATGCCCCTCTTGTAAGGCTGTTCACGGTAAAATGAAACAGTCTGAAAGACCTGTAAGATCTGCGTGACAGTTGTGTATTATTCCCAATTATGTAAAAGAAACCATGTCGTCGGCCTCATCACTTTATTCACGCTTCGGTCAGTAAACTGTGAAATTTTAGAAAAGTAAATATTAAAAGAATCTGCTCATTATAACTCAGTGCATTAAACAATTACCAGTAACGAATAAATAATGTACAATATCACCAATGGTTAACTTAAATTTTTATTCGACGTTTAATATACGAGAACTAATCCCACCGTCGTTAAAACCTTATGGCGTATGTCATCAGGGCACCATTAAATATGTGCAGGTATGGGCAATGGCTTTTTTTCTAAGCTTTATTTCAGAAGTAAACAGCCCTTAGTAAAGGTTAAGGTAGCATGAGAGGCAACCATTGCCCCAATTGCGTTCATATCTGCCCAATCCCAGAGACCCTCCATGCACGTCTTGTATAGTTTATTCTGAGTTTCTTCACACCTTTTTCAATCAAGCCTTTGAAATATCACCCCATGTATGACGTGTTTAGTTATTTACTTAGGGCCTGTATTACCACTGTCTGATGAAGTCCTGAATAAAAGTTATCAGTTAGATAGTCCAAAAATACGTATTACGACTCGCTGAGACTGCCTACTCGGCAGACTATCAGCTGATAAAAGATATCAGATACTTCGTCCACCTGACAGCTATCTATCAGCATGTCGAATTGTGTGCTTGAGAAATATGGCGGCAGATGGTAGGAAACAAATTGTATTTGACAGCGATTCCGATGATCGGGTTTTGGATGGAATGTTTCAGGCGACACACATTTCAAATAACTTGCCTTTTCCGTCCATGTATTTGCATCTATTTTTTCATTTTTTGCAATTGTCTTTTCTGACCGAATTATGTTTACTAGTCTGGTGAAATGCCGTTGCAAATGAGTTCTCTTCCGTCAATAAGTACGTAGGCCCTATATGCGAGAATTCGTTCCTATTGTTATAAAAATATTATATATATACAGTAAATTATTTTTGTAATTCATTAAATGTCGATCGTCGTAGGTGCCTTTTTGGAACAGTCGCCTCAGTGAAATGAATTGACACCTGTCTGCCGCTTCGTAAAAGTGTTATGTGCTGACTTATTCAATTTAACACTTGCGCTAATTCTTGTAACCAAGAAATTTAAACTTCACAATTTAAATACTACTTCGGGTTCTGCTTATTTTGTTGATCGGGTGAGGTACTAAAGTTTTACGTCTTTCATGAGACAAGATTGTTTTGAGGTTCTTCTTATGAGATAGTGGCGATTGGAACTCACATTGTTTTGATGAAACAGTGGAAAATTTTATTCATTCGAAAATATCATTCAATTTATTATAACTCAATAGTTTTAACTTCATCGGAAGAACTGTACGCGATTAATGTGTCGCTGTCCGTACCTATGGGAGAAATATTCAACACATTAATAGCATTGCCATTTTTATGTAATTAATTTAACTAAAAGGGCGTTTATTTAGGTCACGTACATTTGAAAACATCCCGCAAGAACAAAACGCAGTAAATACGTCACTGGTAAACCAATGTACGATATGCACAATGTAAACATGTTCAACAATTTTAACTTTCCCCGTACAAATCGTTAGAAATATAATACAATAAATTATGGTAGAACAAGGTTACTTTAACGCCCAAATGCATTTAGAATATTCTAACAACAATTTAAGAAAACATTATTTATAAAACACGCAAACCTTCTTCAATGCTATAATTCACAGATCCCGCTCGTTTTTGCTAGGGAATCAGTCTTTCCATCTTATCTTTCCCAGCCCAGTACCCTCGTAAAACGTTTTTAACAGAAAAAAAACACAATATGTAAATCGTAAATATCACTTTTGTCCATAGAAGACTAAAACAGAGTTAATGTTGCCAACGCAACTAACTCAACTGTTACTATATTTCGAATCCTAATGGAGATTTCTATTGCCAACAAACAGAAAAAAATACCAGGTATCGTCCGAACTTCCTGATAACTTGCTGATAGCTATTCGCGTGCTTTCAGGTGGTCGTAATACACAAGAGCTGTTATTCAGCACTTATATCAGACGGTGGTAATACAGGCCCTTAGTATGTCATGTACCACAAGCGTTTTATACCTCTGTTAACGTGAAAGTATCTTATTTTTCGTTAAATTGAAGTTTTATGTGTATTTATTATAATATTTAGTTTATAAGAAGTATGAATAAAAACAGTGAGAAAACATGTGTATTGGTAACGCTTAGTAATAAATAGCTATAATGCAAAACATCATTACTACTGAGTGAGCACAAATTCAGTGCGTTGTCCTGTGGTATAATTTCCCAAACTTTGTCAAGCGGATTTTGCACGAAGCGGAGGAATATCCAGGAAGTAGTACTTCAGCAGGGCTTCAGGAAAGTGTGGAAGTAGCCGTGAATGGAGTATTGTTGATATATTTCCGCCATGCCTAGGCGTGTGGGGCTTTGCCCTGAGAAACAGTTATGTCCCATCCCTACCTAGGACATCCGACTTTCCTCTTAGGTTTAAGGTAGGTTAGAAGACAATCCAAATGGTCAGAGTAGGAATAAAACCTCCTGAAACTCAGAATTTTACGCGTTTATATACTGTATGTCTGAATGAAGAGCTGTTAGACGTTCGTGCAATCTTCGAGTGACTGTGTGTGAATGTATTCCATTGTCTGTTTTCCAAACAATGAATATTATCACGTCGCATTTGTCATGTCGATGAATTTAGTAATTTATAAGAAGAGATATACCGGAGTTGAATTTTCACTCTTTCCTTAAGAGTTCTAAACACATTTAAGCTCATATCTTTACATTTATGTTAAACAGTAGTCAACTTACAGACGGCTTAAATCTCATAATTGTCTTACAATGTGCCTCTTTTTACTCTTGCGTAAGTTTTTGCAAAATAAGCTGTCCAAGTCAGAAGTTTTATGTTTTTATGATATACAAATAATAAAAAATAATTATATTTTTAAACAGAGAACTAAAAATATTGAGCAGCTTATTGTATGTAATTTATGCTCAGTTTTATGTGATATTTTACAGGTGAGGAGACTTGGAATAATTTTTCAGTGATACATTTCAGAAATGTATAAAGTAATAAACGACAAATAATTTAAACATACAAAGATTTTACTTTCATAAATTATGTTTACGTTATGAGAACATTAAAATTTTAACTTCGGCAATTAATTACTCAAAATTATGCATTGTAAAAAATGTATAGAGTGAAAACTATCTTAATTATAGTGTATGACAAATGATCAGTGTTTTACACTCAACGTTTTGTGTTACATTAATTAGCGCGCCTCCGTAGGCCGCGTTAGTTATCAAAATGCTTCGTGTTTTATTGTTTTCAGTAACTTTGTTACCTAACACCTTCACAAGTAATTAATTTACATTTTGCCACACAAAGAAAGCACAGTTTTTAGCCTACTTTCCGAAGTAAGGGAAGGCTTATGAGATCACTGTCTCTGTGTGTGTGTGTATGCCTATGAATGCGTATGAATGTGAGTGTGTGTGTTGGTGTGAATATGTGTGTGTGTGTACCTCCTTCAATTTTTGAACGTGTGAACCAAACTCTGTATACATATAATACTAAGTAAGGGTACCTGACTTTTATAGTTTTCGACAACACCTGGCAATTACTTTCAGAATGGCGGTCATTTTAATATTTAGGTTACGTCATATCTCGGAAAACATTCAACCGATTTAAACCAGATTTTTTACGCCGACGGCGCAATGTGTAAGCTTTGAATTCAGATGTAAATATTGTTTATGGTCCACCATTTTGGAAGATAGCGATACATGAAAAAATAAAGCTTCTACGCTATATTACGGAAATTACTCAACCAATTTTTGCTAAATTTGGCATGTAACTGATACTATAATAGACCGGGTAGATATAAGTAACTGAATTTTACTAGGCACTCATTTTCAAAATGATGGCTGTGTAAATATTTCTGCTTAGTGAACCCTATCATTCAAAACATTAGACCGATTACATCCGAAGATGATACTCCGAATCATAGATACCTCCGTAATGCATTTTACTGCAAGCTAGCCAAATTTTACGAGTTTTTCTGAATTCGAATCCCGGATAAGTCACTCGTGTATTTTAATTGTCTTGGAACTGTTTGACATGTTTCTGCTTTCATGTCTAATGTTATTGCTGTCAATGAGACATTTATTTGCACCCATGTAGAGGAAAGTAGGCTCATTAGTTATCAGTAAGTTCTCGGTTTTCAGGCAGAAATTTCTAGAGCTCCGGCACTGTAAGGATTAAACTGGGACTACAATACTACTGTTGGAAGATCGGAGTTTGGGTTTCTGGCAAACCATGTAGCCCCAACATGGTTGAATTTCGCTACTTTTAGTGGTTGCTACCTGTCACATAAACTACGTTGCGCCCTGTTTGAAATACGCGTTTTTTGGTGAAACTAAAAATTTGTCTCCAAATTGTTTCCGTACGAAAAGAAAAATTACCCTAGCTATGGATCAAGATATAATGCTCGTCCGCGGTAATACTATTTTGGAGCCCTCTGCAACATCGTTCTGTAGGGTATTAAAATATTCTACCCGGGCAAAATTGAATCTACGGTATAGACTATTCACGGTAAAATGATGCACATTGTGTATTCTTCCACCTTATGTAAGATTAACATTACCATGGGCCTCGTAACTTTATTCATGCGTCGGTCAAGTGAAACTGTGAAATTATTATAAAAGTATATATTTAACTAGATCTGCTCGTTTTTACACTTCGGCCCATTAAAAATACAGCAAGCGAAATAAGTCATTTAAATTATCACAAATTGTTACTTAACAATTTTTATTCGACGTTAAGATACGGAACTACTTCCCATCCATCTTTACCAACTTTACTGGGCGTATGTCACTCAGGGCGCCCATTAAAATGTATGCAGGTAGAGGCAGTGACTTTTTTCTGAGGTTGATTTCAAAAGTGCTCACTTTATCGTGAACAGCCTTTAGCTGTCTGTGATGAATGTTCCTACAGAATTTTCACCAATGAATTAATCGTGTGGTCACTTAAAGTCCCATAGTTCCGCGCAGCACGGCGAGAACTTCAGTTCAGAACCTTGCGCATAGCGGTGACAGCGCACTTGTTGAGCGTGTAAGTGTAGCCCTTATCGCACCCCGCTCTTCTCGTCCTCAAATGTGGAAGACAATTCCAGGTAGGCGGGCCCCTTAATACGAACCGTAAATTCAGAGCCTAGGTTTTTGATATATCTGCCCCAGTTCGTCACATGTCTCGCAACTTTGAAAGGGTTAAATTTTCGTGTATTAACGTCAAGCTACTTATTTCCTTCATGAAACCACTCTGTTTATGCTACTTTCACAAGTGTGCTTATCTTACGCACATTTATCTTCAGCGTGAGTAGATTGTCAAAAATTATACTTCTGACGTGTTGGCATTTGTTGTTTCGGGGATTTTCGTGCCTCCGGCTAAATATAGTTATTCACAACGAAAAAATGCATATTTTTAGAACATATACTACGTGAAGGAACGACTAATATATAAATTAACGAAATTTTATGCGCCGAAGTTCAAAATATTGCTTATAGTGAAAGTAAATAATAAAATTTACCTTAAAGAAGAATGGTGCACTAATTTTTGTCTCAAATTGTTTTCCAAATGATTTTTCGAATTTTATCAACAATACCTAAGTAATAACTCTAAGCACCGTCTAACTTTGTTAGATATTCACTGCATTTATTATTATATTCGGAGCACTGATAGATAAAAGATAAGAAATAATATATAATTTTACATCTCCCGTCAGTATTCCGAGAATAACAGTATATATATATACACACGATGTGTATACCTAACAATGTAACGTATTCAGAGCAGTTATTTATATCTTGTACCAAAAACTTCCATAAACACTCTGAAAAACATTTGTTTTACGGCGAAAATCCAGTAAATATGTTACTTTCGTGCACCATCTCCCTTAAACTTTGTAGTTGTGGCTTACAATAAAACAAAGCTTCCCCTTGCTATTTTAACAACTCCTGTACCTATATTTATGTTGAATTTATTAAGAGCTCATTTTCTAATATTTGCTTTTCATGTATTCATATTTTAAATAGCTTCCACATGTTTCCCCATAAATAAGTACGTGGACGATAGCTCAATGTGTCTCAGGAGCTATAAATTGTCAACCAGGATTCTATATCTACACTAAAAAAAAAAATAGTTTTACCTTTACAAGAAAAATTCTTGGAAACCCAGTTGCCAAAAAAATCCTATGTAAAACTACAAACAGTTTTCTTGTAAATTCTGTGAAACATGTATTTGTAATATCACAAATAATAGCCTCGTAACAAAACTTACATTATTGAGAAGAGTACATAAAATCATTTTTTTTTTACATATTGAAAACAAATTTAATGAATTAATAACAGAGAAAGTATTTTTTTTTAATATTTCAAAACGTAATTTTTTTAAAAATTTTACGCTTTGTCAGTATGGGGATTAGAAACCACACTTCTGGTTTTACTGTCCCCGCATCCTTAACCGTAAGACCAACTTGACTTACAAGTGTAACACTTATTTTTATAGTAAAAATACGTGCAAGTACCTATAAAATATTAAGTAAGTAAAATAAGAATACGTTTTTTTTTATTATAACGGTTATTTTTTTGAGTTGATAAATTTGGACAGCCCTTAACAGCGAGGTCTTGAGAGCCAATTCAAGAATCTTTATAGTTAGGAAACAACAGTTAATAAGTAACACGGCCACGTTTTTTTGAAATCGTCATTTTATTATGATTATTTGAGTTGTTTTAAGTGTGTTACGTTATTTAAACACGATATACATTTCATTTTGCACGCAACTACACTTTACGTCACCCATAGCTTTTGCACAAACAGCCATATACGGTTTTACGTTGTTGAATGTCCGCCATTTTGCCAAAGCTCCTGGATAAAGGTCAGTATAGTACAGACATTCCTTGAGGTCTATTACAAACGAAGACTTCGTAGTTTTACAAGAGAAAAATGTGTACTGTTACAAGCATCTGTAAAATCGCAAAGAATTTCTCACTAAAAATTACAACTTTTTTTTACAGTGTATTGTTTCCGTAGTCGTAACTCCCGCTTGTGGTGCATAATTCACTCCTCCACACCTTGGGAACTTTCAAAAGTATAGCTTCTGATGGGAAACTTTCCGTCAAGAAATCTCTTCTAATTGCACTGTAATTTTAAAAATTATGAAGAAGTTTATACCGCGGAATGAAAAGTTACATAGCTCGCGGTAGAACCGAACTACTTACCTAATTACAAAACTCTCTTAATAATAGCGTTCTGCCTCTCGTACCGGGACATAAAAGATCGAGAGGTGGGTGTTTAGTGCGTAATATGTTCTAAAACTCTGTCAGTGAAGAGCGAGGTTCGACTACACCCCTTCTTTCTTTCAGTTTCATGAAAGAGGAGCTCAGCTATACTATAAAAGAGTAATTCTAAAGAGAACTGTTCCGTCACAAGTAAATTTATTTTACAAGTTTAATTTAAATTACTTGTTGTATACCTTCTCCTTCCCAGCTGAAATATTTACATTCACGTTTTCATTTAACAAAAAAAAAATATATATATATATAACCGTGATACTAGAGGCTCGTCCCCCAGGACGATATATACACCAGCCTGTAAAACTGAAAGTTTTGCTCGATCTTTCATAATGTCAGTATTAGAAATGAAAAATCGACATTCGCATTTAAATATCATGTCAAGAAATCAGTTAATACATACAGTAGTCATTCTTAGTTAGAACATTCTTGTAGGCCTAAGTAATCAGAGTATCTGCAGATTTAGTTTTCTTTTTATTATTCATTACATAAATCGTTTAAGATTTTTTTTTTAATAACTTGTTAAATTTATGTGTAAAAGTTCTTACTTATTAGTTTGTAATCAGTTTTTTTTTGTGTATCTCACACTATGTCATTTTCATGGTTAAATGTAAGAAAAGGCATGGGCGTTAATTAAGCCATGTAAAACTAAAAAGTAATAAAAATAAAATTGCACAATCAAACAAGCAGGTAAATGGCAGTAACTGTGTTGTTTGTGAAGTGATCTCCGAACTTTTTCGTGGTCTTTATTTGCAGTGAATTTTTAGGAACTTGCAACATAAGGTGCATTTAATCGTTGGGTATTTTGCGATGGATAGCGATTATGAGTTGCATGAATGTTTGTGAGTTTAGGCTGAAACAACATTCTCTGTCAATAATTTGTCACATTGTTTAAATCCTTGTCGTTTTCACTTGCCCACCCAGGAACATTTATTTCCAGATGTGTGGCTTAATTTCTGATATAGGTTGCATCTATTAGGCATCAGAGTCATAATCACGGCATGCTTCAGAGTGGCTCTATGTGTTTTATAACATTGTAAGTACTACTTAAATACGTCCATAGTTAAGTGGAAAATCTCGCTAGATAAAACAAATAATTAAAAGATTATGACTGACTTACAGTTACAAACAATTATCCCAAAACTGTACTCTGAACCCACCCATTTATAAACGCTTATTAAATGACAAAAATATTAATCTGTTAAAAATATTAACATAACAACGGTCCTCGTGAAATCTGACTAGTTGCAAAATGGCGATCAGCGCTTTGGTTATACCTCGCGAAGCGATTCTCTCTTCAGAATCACCGAGCGCAAAACGGTTCTTTGTTCAACAGCCCGTGCCATATTGAAGTCCCGAGGCCTGTATAAAGTGTAGATGACTTTTGATGAAAGTCGTCGGAGATGTTTTAAGTTCTTAATTGCCAGTGTAAATTGGAGTCAATTTCCTCGTGGCGTTTTTTTTGTCCTGGCTCCCACTTCATTCGTCGGAGGGTCCCGAGAAGGGCGCGGGGAATTTTACCGGAATTAATTTGCTATGTTATTCGAAAAATAAAAAATAAAAAAAATGGAAAGGAGGAAAGATGAAAATGAAAAAATAATAATTGAGGGAAATATCCTTAGACTGTAATATTTAATGCTCTCCTTGAAGAAGATCAATCTTTCGCGAAAATTAAAGGGGGTAGTGTGCAGAGGAGTGAGAGGAGGAAATGGGGAAATAGAAGGAAAACGAAAACACATAAAAGAAGCATGGGAAAAGTAGCTGCTCCTCGCAACTGTCATTGCAACTTTTAAATAGAATGTTTTATTACGTAATTAATCTTGGAGGCGTGGTCCAAAGGGAAATCATTTAAAAGACAAGTTTTCTAAGTCTAATTAATTTTTCAAGCCTGCGGGAGCTACGGGATTTAATTTATGTCTTTTCAAGCATAAAACTGTTAAGCAGTGAGATAGGCTCCTCTGTTAAAGGACCTTTCCACTTCCACCTTCACTACAGTTTTTTTTCTCGTCTCAGACGTTTCATTCTCTTGAAAATACTTTCCCTTTGAGTGTCAAGAGTATTTTTTTTTTTTTTTTGGCATTTAAAACAGCTTTGGGTGTTTAGCACATTAAAGTCACAATTTGATTAGCCGTCGTACTTCGTTACACTCTTTATACACACCTATGAAAGATTTCTTACTCTTTCCCTCACTCTCTGTCTTTCACTTTATCTATCTCCCTATCTTCCCAAATATATATATAAAGAATGTGGGCTGGACTGTAAGGTCGGTAGGAACTCAAATTCAGAGCACTTGATGATGTATGCCGTCTGTTTCTCGCTCTCTTGCGAAGGACGATTATTTTGCATAAATACGCAGTTCTCACTATGTACTGAGTTTTAAAAACGCATGTGTGTAACTACGTTAACTTATGTAAATTTAACACGAAAACAGTAGCCTAATTTGCGTAACACAATTTTATGCAGCGTTTCTGATAAATGATGTATAATTTTAACGGGCTTTGATAATGGGACGAAAAAGTTGTCGTTAAACGGGAAAAGTGGCCTAGATACAAACACATAACTTAATTGTCAATATAAAAGGTGCACAAGTGTTATGAACATTGACAAGAACTAAAATTCCAGATTATGTAGTGAGACTAATGACGCTACGTTGTCGAAAATTAAATGTTTTCTCATATTTTAAGATTCTGGGGAAGAATGCATATTACACAACTTGTGCTAATAAATCCATACGGCAAATAGAATATTGAGCTGAAATATATATTCCCCCTGCGCAATTTGATCTGTGTATATCCCGGTTATCATACGTTATGGGTTGCATAAAAACTCTTCGTTACTAAATAAATTACAGCGTGGGTATTAAATAGTTGGTTTCAAGAAAATTGGTTCACCAGTTTGCTAGTTACACACATTAACTATTTTTTAGAGAAATATTTTATTATACAGGTTGTTCACGGTAAACTGAGCACTTCTGAAATCTCTGTTCTGGATCTACTTTTCTCTTCGTTTTGTATCCTTCCACCATATGTAAAACTAGCATTGCCTTGTGCTGTCTCACCTGATTGATATGACATCCAATTGAAAACACAGAAAAACTGCAAGTTTTCTATTATCGCTTCCTGTTAGTTAAAAACTAAGCCATTTGAATAAATGAAATTAGCATAAAATAGATACTAAATAGCGCTTTCAAAAGTGCTCGGGAAATCACGAACACCATATAGCAACGGCTGACGTAAGTTACTTTGATAGCCGCGTGATGGTGTCGCAAGCAAATCGAATCGATACGATATCTTGTTAAAAACTGCAAATGAGTACGAATAAAATATGTTTTACGTGTGTATTATACAAAAGCTGAAAATCGACAAAGACGCAAACATCAATATTACTAACAATTAAATTACGAAAAATCAAATTGCATAGCCAAGTTCAGATTTCGCTTTTTTATAACAATACATAACAAGAACCTAAGCTATAATTATAACAGCTGTCAGAGTAAAATTAACTTCATTAATTGCTAAAATATTCCACACGATCACATGTCTTTATCAACGTGATTAACATACGGCACAGTTGGATAAGGAGCATTGTGTGGCCTGCGAAACAAATATATATAATTCGAGAAGATTTATGCTAGCCTTAACAGTAATAATTTGCAGCCCAAAACGACAGAGACACAACACTGGTGCGTAATTTTCTTGACAAACTTTGACTTTCTTTGTTAAAGGATTAAATCCCTACTAGTGTTTGTGAAAATCTTCTCTGGATAATATTTCCTTCTGCTGTATCTTCGTGGCATGTTGAACTTTTTCCCTGGGGAGACTCCCTCGCTATATCATTACCCTTATATAACGGAATAAATCTAGGCGCTTGAGTGTTGATTGAGCGCGGGTAAATTCTCTTATGTATTTATTATTTACATAGTACTATTTATATTCATAGTTTATAGGAAAAGTCGTATAAAAGTACGCAAGTAACACATTTCATATATTAAAGTTTTTTTAAATTCTAAATCAAATCGATATGACGCACGTGGTAAGAACTATTGCCATGCGGAGCTATACAGGCTGTTCGAAAATTAAGTACCCAAAGTATAGTCGAAAATATACAGGACACCATACACCTAAAAAGAATATTAAAGGAGATATGAGCCTGTGAAATTGGGCTTTGAAAAAGGATTTTCGCTGAATACCTTGTACTTTCTGCCAGCGGTAGGGATGGCAGCGATTTACCCATAGTACATCGCACACAGTCGAATGGGACACGCCTATTTGGCGCGCTATGGAGCGTGTACTAGTGGAGGGCATGTCGTCGATGTGCTGACGTATTACTTCCTCAAGACGAACAGTGCGCACAGACCGAGGACGACAAGCATTACGCATGTTCTCTGCAACATGGGAAGCATAAGTCACCTTTTTGCTGCGGACTTTGTGGACGTTGTACAAGGCATTCGGCAAAAATACGGTTTTAAACCCCAGTTTTCATAGGCTCATATCTCCTTTAATATTCCGTTTATATGTGGTGTCCTGTATATTTTCGACTTTATTTTTCATAAGGAGTCACTTTCCGCAGTTTGGGCTTTTAATTTCCGAACATTCTGTACAGTACAGCAGAAAACCCTCAAGTTATCCAATAAAAAGCGAGTGGCTTTCGTTCTACTTGGCAATATTACTACAACATGTCTTCCAGCCAGTATTGTGTATGAGTCGGTGTCTGCTGTCTGTGATTCGTAATAACTGGTTCATCGGTAAAGAAAAATTGACATCTTAGTGTTTATTTTCTGTCCACCATTCAGGTCAGCTGAGTAATATATTACCATCGTGTTGAAACCATTCGAGAAAGATGTTTCCTGAAAAAACGACGCTCCAACAAAGTCGATGCAAGATAGCTTTCTGAGAAGAGATATGAAGAGGAAAATATACACGCGAAATTGTGTTCAGAACACTACGTCTTCAAGACAACTTACAGAGAATAAGACGTTTTCCATGTAAATCTTATGAGTGTTACGAGGAAGTACCGAAACTAGGAACGATGACGAATGTGGAATTACATTCCACGGGGTCCTATGGCATGTTGAGGACATTCACGAACAATCGATGAGTTTGTGTGATGTCTGTTGGCACACTTGCATGCATTCAAAGTGCGCTGTTTAAAAATGTGTATCTCACGTCACCAAAGCAATTGACGTCATCTGTAAAACTGCCAGAACATGCTTCTCAAAACTTCCAACAGGTCATGTGATTAACTACTTGATTATTACATAAGCGACGTATATTATGCCTTAAAAAAAAGTTTTTAGCGCACCATAAAAGTTAGTAAAGGCTGTTCACGATAAAGGGAGCACTTTAGAAATGAACCTTAGAAAAAAGTCACTGTCCCTGCATGCATATATTTTAATGGGCGCGCTGAGTGACATTCGCCTAGTAAAGTTGGTAACGATGGATGAAAAGTAGTTCAAAATCTTAACGTCGAATAAAAAGAGTTCGTAACCATTTGTGATAACGTAAAATTATTTCTTTCGCTTTCTGTTTTTTTTTTAATGGATCGAAGTGTGAAAATGAGCAGAATTGTAATGTTTTTTTCTTAATAATTTCATAGTTTCTTTTGACTTGCGCATGAATAAAGTGATGCGGCCCATGGCAATGTTAATTTATATAAGGCGAAGGAATACGCAACGTGTATACAAGTGGATCTTAAGCAGGGCTTTTAAAGGTGCTCATTTTCCCGTGAACAGCCTTTAGACGGTATGCCAGTTGAAAGAAGGTAAAAATGACGTAACTTCTCGTTCAGACAGCGAGAACATTTGACACGGAACATGTAACTTCGAGAGTTGCACGTTGAAAGGATCGGACACGGCCTGTATTAAAGAACCAACCAGCATTTTTTTATGGAATATATTTCTTAAAATAACTTTAATATACACCACACGTTTTATTTCTTTACATATTTAAATACTCCTTAAATAGATAAGGTTTTTTTTTACATCGCAACTTTAATAATAGATGCTACAAACTTAAGAAATCCCTACATGTGGTATTCGACTACACGGTTACCGATTCATTATACACAAATTTTCTTATCGTGCTAGGAGTTGCGTTAAAGGTGTCTTCCATCTAACTAAATCCACTACATGTGAGCGAAATAATTCAACATTTTTGACAAGTGTCCCGAGTAACGACTGCAAGTGAATTTAGAATGTAGTAGAGACGCTCATCCCACACTGAGAGAACGGTCTGTTTTAGCCAAAGAAATATTAGTTTGTATCGGGGTAATACATTTTTTTATTGAAAACAATTTATTTGGCTGTTATTATTTGGTTGTCTAAACAACGATTTGGTTGGTGAAAGCATAGATTTGTTTGACTATGCGTACATTAAACACAGTTTGGGATTATATAAAAAAGTTAAGCCTGGCCGAGATTCGAGCCTGGCCACCTGTACCTGTGCGCTATGCCCTATCAGCAACAGTTAATGTGACTATTGCGAGAACAGGGATGTTTTTAGAAATAAATATTTTAAATACTGAACACTTATTTTATTAGGAAGTTTATAACGTTATTAAGCATCAATAAATTCACTAACAACTCTCTAGCACTGTGTCCAGCCTTAACTCTTTACATTTTAATATCTCTAGAATTAATTGGTCTAGGAGAGTGTTTTGGCCACAATTTTGTACAAGCTACTCTATTTCCATTTTATGAACACTCATTAGGGGTGTTCGGTTTAAAAATGGCAACCTGTTGCATCGTAAGTTTTGGTTTGAGTTTGCATAATCGCTGTTTTTGTAAGCATATATCTTCTCTTTAGAAACAGTATTTAATTGCCTATATTTTCGAACGCTTTTTAAAAATTGTTACGTAGGTTACTCGGCCGGTACATTAATAAAACACTCGCCGTACAACAGCATACTCAAACCCTCTTCCAACATACTGATGACAGTTAATATTTTCAACATATTTAACGAAAGAGTAAGTGGAGTGAGCGAAGAGATTTGGATGACTCTAAACAGCGAGGTCTTGAGAGCCGATGAAAGTGATTGAGGTGAGTATGGAGCAGCGCTGGACTGAAAGGGCGGGTGAAACGGGAGATCCGCGAGAAAACCTGCCGACCAACGGCATCATCCGGCACGATTCCCACATGCGAAAATCCGGTGACCCGGTTCGACTTGGTGGGAGGCGAGCGGGCTAACCGCTTGGTCACCGCGACTCCTTTAACGGAAGAAAAAAGGACTGCAAACAGATATTCCAGACCCGTAACAGCGTACATTTTTAGTACATTTTCAGGTTTTTTTTGACAAAGTTTACGGTCTGAAAACAATTTATTAAATTAATATCACTGGCTATTTCGTAGAAATAACCATTCCGTGAAATATTGTTAGTACTTAACGAAGTAGTGAATCAACATTTTTAATGAGAATTCTTTCAGTGTCACATTTATAAATTAAAATCGATCATAGAGAGTGGGTTTTAATACTTGGTGAGTAATTAGGTATCCAAATAGAGTCTTTTAAAAATTAAATCTGAATGCACATACAGATATTTCGCTAATATTTTAAGCCAGATAAAACAAATGTATGTGTGTATATTTAAAACGCCCAATTACAGAAGCGTTTTCCACAATGAATCGCAATGAGTTGTGTTAGTATTCAGTGAAATTTACAAGTCGATGTCACAATTTCAATGGAAATTGTGTCCCTGCATGGTATATAAATCGTGACAATACTTATGAGGCTTCAGTACCGATACTAAGTTTTTACTGTACAATTCAAGCATAAATTCATCAGACGCAATTCTGTCGCAAGGTTTCAAACCACATCCACCTGGTTTACGTCTGACAGGCGCAACCTGCTAGACCACCGGGTAGCTCAGAGTTACATGCCTACAATGTTTGCTGTATACCATTTTGTGAGAGTAAATCTTACCGCACGGGAATGAACACGTCACATAAACGTAGCGTGATTACACATCCTTAACCTACGTTTCTGTCTCTTTGAACGAGAAGATAAGACATAAAATACTATCATTAAAATTCTGCACATGTACTGTCCACATTTCCGGAAAATTTTAATTACTTTTTGGTGACGTAGCGTAGTCTTTAAAGTAAGAGGTCTGGAACTTAAAAGCAATTCTTTAGTGGGTAAAATATTTTGAGTCACGGAGCACGTGAACAATTTCAGAGAATGCGTAAAGTCTTTATCGTTCTGTCTATCTCTCTCTCTCTCTCTCACACACACTCTCTTAAACTGTACAATTTACAGACTGGTATAGTTACTTAGGCATTCACTTCTACCCTGAACGTTTTAATCTTTAAAGTTTCACACATTAGGCCAGAGCTGATATTAACTGAAAAGGTTTTATTTCACGTTACTTGCCTCCGATGTTATAATTTGTGTTTTAAACTTGGTATTCTGGAGCTGAGGATCATTTTCATACTGTTGTGTGCCACTTTACCCATGAGCGGCATATAACGCATATTTCGTCCGAAACACATGATGCATGCAACCTAACCAGCGAACCCCACTCAGGGTTCATGAAACGGTTATAAAACTCACGATCGTTTCGCGTAACTTAACACCGAGTTGTTATGCGACAGTACATGGAGCTAACGCTGTGTGCACTATTTCAATGTTATGCCCGTACAGCTTGATTCAAGGTGCCCAGATGCCCTAAGTTACTTCAACGTGTAAGTATGATTTACGCCTGCACAGGCGGCGTTGAAGACTTCGGTGGGAGGGAATACCAGTACGAAATGTCTTGGTGGCATCGTTAAGTTTATGTGAATAGTTTCATGTTACAGCAACTTGAGCACTGAGGAAATAACTGATACGTAGTGGCATGAATATTGCTAAAGCCTGAAATTTCTTTTAAATACATGGTTGAAGAATAACATGACATTTGCTCTGTATGGGTTTTTGAGGGAGAATAGCTAATTGATATTTTTTACATTTATTTATTGAGCCTAATTGAAATTATTATTTCGCTTCTAGCTAAGCGTACATGTGTACATTTGTGTACCAAAAGCAGGATATAGAATTAATCCAGGTGCAACACAAGTAGTTATCGATGTATTCAAGATAACAACGTCTATATTGAGAAAAAGGTTTTGCTGAATCAAACAAAGTTTGTTTGGCGCAACTAAATTGATTGATTGTATAGGGTAGTGAAATATTTTGTTGTTGTTGTAACCAAATTATTTTATTTTTCTTGTTTGGTTACCCCAAACAAATATTTCGTTGGTTCAACTAATCATTTGTTTGGCTCTACGTACATCAAACATTTTTGGTTGACATAAAAAAAATTAGAAGTCTCGTCGCTATTAGAACCTAGATCATCTGCACCGAGCCCTACTAACCTCACCTAAAGTGACTAAACATAAATTTCAAATACTCGACAACGTGGATAAATTAATATTTCAAGTTTTACAGCTTTGTTGTTAAATTTCCTGAGGAATATGTTTTGTTAAGATGTATATGCCATTAACAAGCATCAATAAGCTTACTACCAAGCTTTGTCACTATCCTGATTATCACAAAAAATGCAAACAAACACTGTAGTTGTATTTTTGAACTAAGCAATCAGATGAGATGCCAAATAAATATATACAATAGATTCAACAAAATATTTTGTTGGCAGTCTAATTTATTTTGGCGTAACACAAACGTTTTGTTCATTCTAATATGTATTTCGTGAAATGAACAAAATAAATTTTATTGCTTTTTCAGTTTTGCTTACTCGCAAAATATTTTGTTGAGGCAACTAAATATATGTTTGGCCCTACACAAACAAAAATTGTGTTGGCCATTCTCTCAGTGTAGACCACCTGATCGAAATTATTTTTTACAATCGTTTTCTACTAACGTAATTATTTACTTAATCATGTCCGGTGTTCGTTCTTATCAGAAACTCGTTGCAACCATACGCAATCCCATATTTACAATCACTTTGCTAAATGGCACACACAGAAGTTATACATGAATCCAGGAGCACTTTAACAGTAGTGGCCCATGAAAGTAAACAATCCATGTTAGTATGCATATTAGAATTTGTTTCAAGTTGCTAAGTTGGATTTGTGTGTGCATACAAACTTTCGAAAAATGCTGAGATTTTAAAATAACCCATTGTAATTTTGCGCATGTTTGTTTACGATTTATGTCCCCCTTAATAATTGTTGAACGCGTGAAATGTATTTCACCAAACTCGGCACACGTATATAACTAAGTAAGGATGTCTTCCTCTTATAGCTTTTGACCACGCCGGACTGTTACTTTAAAAAAGACGGCAATTTTGAAATGTTGAGAGTAATGTCATATTTAAACCAAATTTTGTATGTTAACAGAGCATCATGTAAGCATTGAATTTATAGGTGGATATTAATGTTGGGACGCCCTTTTGTAAGATAACACCACCTCAAAAATAAACCATTATTATATATCCCGAAAACAACTCAGCCATTTCTCGGTACATTTGGCAAGTAAGTAATACTATGGTAGGCCAGGTAAACATATGTGATTAAAATGTATTATTTTATTAATTTCAAAACAGCAGATATACAAATATTTTAAGTTTATTTGTTATATATTCCATGCCATTTAACTAATTCTGAATAAATTTTGTATGCTGGAAGTATACTAAAGTTTGCGAAAAAAAAATGCAACACCAATAAGGATACATGGGGTTGAAATGAACTTTATACCACAGATTAGCTACATGACAATACACAATTGATTAGGACTACAGAACTGTACATAATCTCTGTACTTGAGAATTCAGGATGGGGGATCCCCCGTGTGCTGTAAGCAGAGCAGCTAAACGTAGTGGCATGGTATCAAAGAGAACCTGAATATGTTCCTGGGGAATCTCTCTCCACGCTGTGTGTATGCGAAGCCACAAAGCATCGACAGCGACTGCTGGAGGTCCGTGGCGAACAAGCCACTGACCAACCATATCCCAGTCATGTTCGATGGGCAACATGTTAGGCGAACGTGCAGGCCAGGGAAGCAGTAGTACCCGTCGTTCATTGAAGGGGGCTTGCACATTACTCGCCACATGTGGTCGGGCACTGTCCTGCTGAAATATGGCGTGTGGGTTGGCCTGAAGTATGGGACAGTACCTCGGGCTCTAAAACCTCCCTGATGTAGCGGTTGCTGTTCAGATTGCCCTCAATACGTAGGGGTCGAGATTGCATGTTGTATCCAATGGCGCCCCAGACCATCACACTTGGTGTTTGTCCGCTATACCGCTCCACAATGCAGGCTGCCAGATTGCAGTTACCACAGTAGCGTCTAACATGTATGCGGCCATCACAGTAGAACAGGTTGAAGCGAGACTCGTACTTAAGCACTACATTTTGCCACTCAGCACGCCAGCAACGGCGTTCACGTGCCCATTGCAGTCTGAGGAGATTGAGTTTTTTCTGGAAAATGGAAGCCGACGCAATGGCATACGTGCCGCCAGTCCAGCTCGCAGCAGATGGCGTTAAACTGTCGACGCAGGCAAAGTTCCCGGTGGAACCGGCGCTGGCCTCACCAAACCTCCCCTCCAGGTGGCCGATACCTATTAAAAGGTCATACCTGGAGCGCTACTTTCTAACCAAGCTACTTTAGCCCCCACAAACAAAAAGCCAAATCGGCTGTTTTGATCTCAGGTAACCACCGGGAACTTTGCAATTTTGAAACCGCCATGCTGTCCGAAAATGTAAAAGAACACTACTACTAAACTACTCACACAACTAACTACTATCTGCGACTGCGCAAATCCTTACTCGTTTGAAGTTAAGTATGACGGTATCCCCATAACTGCCTTCTCGGCTCAGTGCACCTGGGTTGTGCTGGACTAAGTTTCGGGGGATATCCAGTAACCAGTAACATCCCCCTCCACCTCGCCCCCAGATGCAAAGAGCTTGTATCAAAACTCAAAACTGCACTCCGTAACGGCACTCATGCACACAGACACATACAAAACCATCGCTGCGCTCTTTTCCGCTTTTCAATTGTCCAACATATTTAAAACATACAGGTACATTCATCTTTGTCAGCTCAATAAAAGTATGCCAGAGCATTGCTCAGCGGTATAATGTCATTTCCGGGATTGTCTTTATCGGTGTATTTACTACTGGCCAGGTGGATGGAGGATCAACGGGAAGGAATTCAGTTTTCCAGTACCTTGCATTTGCTCCATCCAGATCGAGAGATTCCTAATCTCTCCGATAATTCCTCCCAGATCCTTCCTCCACCCGGAGAGGTCCCTCCCGAGGGAGGGGCTTGTCACATCTGTGTGGCGTGACCAGACTGGTGGTAGAATGCCCTCCGAGGAGAAGGACTAGTACCTGACCACAGTGTACCCGTTGAAAGGCTTACTGTAATCAAAGGTACGCCTCCCGTATGTGCGGATGGCATCCTGAAGGGCATCAGATTCAACAAATCTTTCACCCCTACACCAGAAACATTCTTTTATCAGAGTGACCAAATCTGCAGGTTTAGTTGGCAGGCCTGCCTGGGGGACAACAAGACTGTCCACGGTCTCCATCCTAGGGAATAGAACTCCCCCCTCCATGTTACTTATGACAAGGGCAAGAGCAGATGTCAACGTCGTCGGATCTTCCAACTTCGTTAGCATCGCTCCCTTGATCAGCTCATTATACAGCCATTGTGGGTCATTTGGATCCGACTGTGCAGGCCAAGCCTGTACAGCGGCATCAACCATGTTCTTTTCCTACGGCCAGTCAATATCGATTGTTTTGGCTTTTTCTGGTGTTGTCACCGATTTCCTCGTAAGGACTTTGTGGAGGAAGACTTCCCCCTCAGCCTCGGTATTTCGTGGCTGATCGGTCCGTACCTCCTCCACGGGTACCCCCGTTGACCATACCTCTCTGGCTCGGGACATGGCGCAGATTGTTCTTCGTCTGCTATCGCGTTGAAGCTTGCTCATGTTACAAGTAACACGAGCAAAGCCTTCCCGCACAAATACCACAGGGCTCCACGTACACGGCCAACCAGGTGGTTCTCGCTCTTGAGAACCTTGTCCACTTGACATGTGAGGTTCTAGGTCTAGAACTCGCATTATAGACATAGACCTGGGAAGTTCTTGTTCCCTTTTCAGCCTTGCTTCTGTCCTGGATGGGAGTACACAGGGGGTTTTCCCATTTACCCTTACAGGCAGTAGTTCTGTTACTTCCAAAGTTAGTGGGGGGTTAACAGGGCCACCCCCATCATCCAAGATTACGACTGGGAAGATGTGATCACCCATTGAGGTTCACAACATCTATCCCAATCTCATCCCTCCCGCTGTCTACCTCCGACATATCCATGTCCCTACTCAACCGAGTACCAGACCACCAGACGTCAAATTCTTCTCTTCTTTTACCGATCTTTGTTAGGTGTTGTAACAAGTTACTGGTCTTGTCCCTGTCCCGAAGCATGGGCCCGAGGCGGAGAGGTCCATGTATTTCTTCAGATTTCAGTTTGATATCCTCAACTTTGGGGAAATCGAGAGCATGGGTGAAGGTGTCCTCCACTCCACACACCATGCACATAGGATCCCCCACAAGGCCTAGGGAGGACAACTTGGCTCGGAAGTTTCCGTGACTGGTTAAGTACTGGATGGAGTAGTGACCCACTTCGAGCCACTTCTCCAGTCTCAGTCTCTCCCTTACACTAGGAAACAGACCGTGCATCAAACGACCCTTGGTACTAAGGTCCCATCTGGTCTGCCAAGCTGTTAGAGTGGCTTCATTCATTTCTTCCAATTCTGCTGTGGGAATGACTCCCCACTTTCTCCTACGTGAGATAGTACCCATTTTTACCACTGACAGATCCAGAGGGATCTCTCCAGAAATAAGATGGAGAGCATCGCTAGAAGTTGTCCTATAAGCCTTTGTGATTCCCAGTAGTGCAGCTCTTTGAGCACTGTTGATAGCTCTCTTGCCATGGACTCGCTCCGCCTCCGGGTACCACACCCCATACGCGTACGTGAGAATGGGCAGGAAGACAGACTTGTACATCAACTTTAACGTCCGGTATCTGAGCCCCCAGTTTGCAGGCGCCACCGCCCTTAGCCGGCGAAACATCGTGGCGGCCTTGTTCACCGCATAGTGGACGTGAGCATGGAATGCCAGACGAATTTCCAGGATGACACCAAGATATTTCATCTCAGTGACCATCCTGATCACTCTGCCTCCAAACCTGATCACGGGATTTCGCTTTAGGTTGCCCTTAAGCAAAATGGCATTGATCTTGTCAACTGAGAGGTTCAATTTGAACCTCCCAGCTCACTCCTCGGCCATAGATAGAGCCAAATCTGCCTTTTCTTCAAGTTCTTTCCGTGACCAGACAGGGACAAGGAGTAAACCGTCATCCGCATACCCATAGACCTCGCAGCCCTGCGGGAAGTCCAGCTGAAGCAGCTCCTCAAAGATCACATTCCACAATATGGGACCAAGGACCGACCCTTGCGGACAGCCCTTGGTCAGCACCTTCTCTTCTGTATGCGAGTCCATTTCCAGGGTGCATTTATGATCAGTCAAGAAGGACTTAATCAATCCATAGATGTTTCCGGGGCACTCCAACAAGCGAAGTTGCCACAGAATATGTGGCCACCAAGCATTGTCAAACGCTCCTGCGATATCCAGGGATATCGCCATGACATAGGTTTGGTCGTAGGTTTTCACCTGTTTGACCATATCAATGATTGCCATCTCGGTGCTCTTCCCTTTCGTAAACCCATACTGGCGGGGATAAATACCATGGACGATGTCCAGGGATTGCATCAGCCTCTGGTTTACGAGGCTCTCCAACGTCTTCCCCATTACTGGAAGACGTGTTATTGGCCTGTATGAGTTGGCCTTTCTCGGGTTCTTCCCGGCACCCTTATAGATGTCTATAAGATGGCCTTTCTTCCACCCTGATGGAAATTTTCCTTCAGAGAGGCAATCATTAAACAAATCCAGCATGTCATGGCGTATACGAGGATATGCACGAAGGAGCATTTCCCCTGTCATCCCATTGCATTCTGGTGCCTTTTTCAGTTTCGTCCTTCTGACTGTCGCATCCAGATCTTTAAGAGAGAAAGGTGCAGTGTGCTCGGTTTCAATTGGGCATAGCTGTTCAGCCCTGACCCTCTCGTGATACTCGGTCTCCCCTACCGCAGTATCGGCTTGTCGACGCAGGCAGGTCCACACCCGTTGTAGTGCTCCAGTGTCGAACCAACGCTGTGGACGATGCTGTACTGTCCGTTATGGCCATGCGGAAAGATGGCGGTCATCCCGTGCTGTGGTCAAATTGCGTGGTTCAGTAGCCGCTCGTCGCTGCGTACGACCCTCTTCTATCCACTGGTTCCACGCACGCATCACTGCCATAGCATCATGCCCTGTACGAGCCGAAATTTAAAGGATATGACAAACCTGTTTCCCGGAGATCGAGCATTCTGCCCCGTTCGAACTCACTCACCTGCTGATATAACGCCCTTTGACGTCGACAAGACATACTCATTTACTTTCACTTCGTTTTACGGCTAATCACTGACTGAGCTTGGCGTAACACTGACCTTATCGGTCACCCAAAAGAGGGCGCTGCTGGACCTATGTGTACGCAATCTCTCTGCAATCGTAATCACTTATTGCTGCTACACTGTTCTACACATCCTCCGATTTTGTATTAATTTGGGCCATTCTTTCTGGGTGTTGCAATTTCCACAAACAATAATGTATAAATTACAAACATTATAAATGCCAACAAATAGCCGCTTTTGTCAGCTCTTTTGTAAGATAGCGCCACATGAACTAATAAATTTTTTATTTCATATCTAGGGAAAAAATTTACCGATCCCTGCTAAAATTGGGAAGCCAGTAATACTGCGGCAGGTGATGTAAACTAATATGTTGTAAATGTTTTGGGCACGCATCTTAAAAATGGTGGCCATATAGCCATTTTAGCTTAGTATGCTATATCGTCGAAAATATGAAATTAATTCTTAACTAACTTCGTATACTAGGAGTGTATATCACAACTATCAAATGTGTTTACACTATGCCTTTTTTGTCTCCCATTTTTTAAGATCGCGGTAGGTCAAAAATAAAGATTTGGCATACCTCAGGTAACAATTGGTTGATTACTACCTAATTAGGCAAACAAGTAGTACTGCGACAGGTGATGTAAACTAGTGTTTCAATTTAGTCGACGATTATACTTAAAATGGTGACCATATAGCCAACTTAGCTTAGTATACTGTATAGTCGAAACCATGTCATTATTCTCAAATTATTACATGTTGTATGCTGACAGAATATATTACAACTATCAAACGTATCCACACAATGTCTCTTTTGTCTCTATTTTTGTCAAAATGTATTACACGAAAAACATACAATTCTTACGTTTTATCTCCGGAAAAACCAACAGATCCCAACCAAATTTAGCATACAATTAGTAAGTACTACGGCAAGGCATATAAAGTGATAATTTCTTTAAGTGTGATAGACTCTAATTTCCAGAATGGCGGTCATATACATTTTACTATATTATGCTGTATCTATGAAACTATGTAAACGATTTTTTAATTAACTTTGTCTACTGGCAGTATCAATGCAAATCATCGAATGTGCAAATACTTAACTTTTTTGTCTTCTATTTATGGAGATCGTCACATGAAACAAAAATGAGGGATTCATGCCATATCTCGAGGACCAATTAACCGATTCCTACCAAATTTTATATGCTTTCTGTAAACTAGTGCGATGTGAAGAACTGTAACATTTGCCATATTTCCGGAAGCATTCAAGTGGTTTCCCCAATATTTTGTCCACCAAAAGTGCTACAGAAGGCCATGTAAACTTGCACAATTTAAGTGGGGTTAGACAGCGATTTTCAAAATGACACCCATATAAATAATTTTGATATTTGTCATATATAGACCCTATTAAACAGTTTAACCAAATCCAGTTAAACTCTGTAATCTGACAGTATGTATTAGAAGCACCGTATTCAGAATGTCTTACTAGGCAATTTTTCACGACAGCGCCAAATAAGAAAATAAATATTCTTTTAATTATCTCGGGAACCATTCAATCCATTTACTCCAAAATACTTCAGACAAATAGCTCTACAAAACGCCATGTAAACTCACAAAATTATAATGTCTCTGACATGTATTTTTTAATGGCGGCCCCGCAAGTATTTTAGGTTATTAAGCCCTGTATTCAAAGACATTAGATCGAGTACATCCGGAGTTGATGCTCCGAATCTGACCTCTGTAATGAAGTTGATTGCAAGTTAGCTTGTGGTACGATGCTGTCTGGGTTCGAGTCCCGGATAAGGCATGTGTGTATTTTGTCTCACTTGTAATTTTAGTCAGCCCCTAACGTAAACGGTCATCCCATCGTGAAAGCTAAAATTCTGCATACAGTATTTATTGTGGTGTGTGATTATGGGTAGCAACCCTGTACAAATATTCAGATTTAATTTTAAATGTAGCTAAGTGTGAATTACAAAGCATGGCGTACTGTTCTGCCCGGTCCGAAGCTTGGCAGGCAGAAGATACCTCTTACCATTTAAACACCTCTGGTAGAGCTGGCCCACTACAACGTACACTATTTGCGTACATTGACAACTCTGAAAAACTTAGCCTATATTCAGTCACAACTGGTAGGTAATTAATAAGCATGGGGAAACACAGGGATAGCAAACTGAAATTATGTAGACGACCACCAAGCCACGTTAGTTTAAGTCCAGTATTTATTGAGAAATTCTTTTAATTCTTATTTATTTCATTATTACTTCTGGAATATCTATTGTGAAAAACCCTAGTGGCAATTCACAAGAATTAATGCAGACACACAGCACTCCTAAAATACGTGAAAGTGGCCGTACCTAGCATAGCAAAATCCCTGAGATACGTAGCTGCACTGGCTTAAGTTCAAACACTAAAATCTGTCGTTATAATGTGAATGTTATTCTCCTGTAAATATTCAAAATCAGTTTCTTCAAAAACAAAAAATCAAATAAAATAATAGTGTGCCTAGCTCAGCGTAGTTTAAACTCCTCTCAAGTTTTCCGTAGGCAAAGTCTTAAAGTTGGGATGTAAGTTCGCTTAAAACAATATGGTGTCGCCGATAAGGAAAAAGCTTCTAGAATTGACACTACATGTAGCACCATAGTATTATACTTGGGAAGTGTTATTTGTTTGCAGAAAACGCACAGCTCTCGTTTCTCTCTTAGACGCAGATTCCCATTATAGATGCAAACAAAAATTTGCCGAAACAGGTCTCGGTATCTCGTCGACGTGGAGATACTACTCGTACACGTTCGTAGCCTATCTTTTATCTCCTAACTCTTTAACCCTAGCAAAAGGGGCAAATTGGCACTCTCTAATGCTGGAAACACTGAAATCACGTAAAATTACAAGGATAAGCTAAAACACCCTAACAAACTAAATAAAATTCTACTCTGCACCCACATACAGGTTAGAGTCCTATCTCTAATGTCTATGCTGCACGATGGTTGATAAGCGAGAGAGAGAGAGAGCTAAGCTCCCTTGGCTGGCGCTAGCTTAAATGGGACTTAATGTTCCAGCCAATGGGAAGTCAGGGCTCAAAGCTGTTGGCCAATGGGAAGCTAGAAACTCTCTAAACTCCCTTACATACTACTTTGAAAGTCCTAACTGCTAAAGGCATAGAATACCAGGTCTCAGAACATACTTAACAAAATTAATTAAAAAGAAACACAAATACGAGACCATTAAAATGAAATAAAATTACTAACACAAAAAAAATTATTAGCCAAGATCCTATCCTTACACATAATAATATTGCCACGGTAAAATCTAAGGTAAAAATATCCTAGCATGATAAAATAAAATTAAGAAAAATATTAAAATAAATATATATAAATTCAAATTATATAGAAATGACATATGTTAGATGTATAGGAAATCAATATTTGCATAGCGAGAAAAAAAAAACAGAAAATGTAGTGTAAAGAATGTCAAATATTAACATAAAAAAAAGTTGATTAACTATGTAAAATAACGTACATTTTGCTTGTGGTACGCACTACTGCTACATCATTGCTCCTGGTTCCATCTCTAATGATATTGTCGTCAACGAGAAGGCTTATCATATAAGTTTTTAACAACTTCATTAAAAGTTATTTGCACTCATTTTGACGAAAGTAGACTATTTAGACCAGTTACTTGTTGTTTTTTAAATTGTGAGAAATTTAATATTTAGGTCGCAATTTCATATCTTCGGAATCATTTAACTAATTCAAACCAAATGTGGTGTTTTAACAGTTCGTCATATAAATTATTTTACGAATTTTTATTGTTATTGGTCCGCCATTTTTAAAGATAGAATTGCATTTAAAAAATTAAGTACGGCTCCAAGCGTTAAATGAGCTAACATTTGCCATTGCCAGCCATTTTGTAAGATAGTGCCACATGAAAAACGATTTTGATATCTTATCTCAAGATACAATCATCATATTCATACTAAATGTGACTCACAATAAAAACTTCAGTACACCATGTAAACAGATACGTTTTAAGCGAATCATTTAAACCATATAAACATTGCAGCTACAATGTAACCAGTTTCAACTTTATATAGACCCTACTGTTTCACCGATTTCCACCAAACAAGCATGAAACTTACCACTGCCTTCTCTCGTTTGTCCGCTATTTTGTAACATAGCGTCACATGAAAAATAAAGTTTTTGTGACATATCCCAATAAACAATCAACCGATTCCTACCTGATTCCGCAAAATAGTATTACTACTGTAGGCCATGTAAACTGATGTGGTCAAAGTGGAGTACGACAATTTTTTTTCCAGGATGATGTCAATATAAATATGTTATTTTAATGTACATGTTCCTTTTACCTCAGTTTTAGAGTAGGGTCCATGTCATAGGATTTACTCGCGTACCTATTTAGAGGAAGGTAGACTAATAAATTATATTTGTAATTTCTAGTTTTATCTTGGTTTGGTATCATTATCTGTTAATATTCAGGAAAACGCAATTACTCATATAACTGCCTGGAACTAGACTTGAGAATAGCATGGAAAGTAAATAAAACCTCGTAACACAACTTTAAGTGAAAATTATTGTACTGAATTTGGTAGTTTAGCTTTAATTTATCGTAAATGTATGCTTCCGTAGTGTAAAAATATAAATGGTAGAAGTATTGATAGACATGTATTATTGGTCATGACAGATAAAGACCATACATTGGGCTAAAAGTATCTGTTGGCTATTGTATGTCGTTATTTTCGAGTATTATGACTCTGTTCTCTCTTTATAAATCTGCATAGTACATTGCCCTTTAACTAGAGGTCATGCCTTACCTCTTATTTTCATGTGTACACTATCTAGTTTGTTGTCAGTCTTTGAACTGCGCTCCCATCCTCTACTTGTGTAGTGTTTCCATGTGTGATAATAGAGATTCAAATAATCCTCATTGTACTGTTGCCACTGTTGTCCCTGGAGTAGCCTGAAAATAATTATTAATTTGTGCTAAGACACTTCGGTTCAGCTGGGTCACTTGCGAATTTAACTGCGATTGCAAATTTTTTATTTGCACTTCCTGCGACGTTTGAAAACTAGCCATTTGTGTTTTCAGTTCTGACTGTCCGGCAGCCACCTGCTGCAATACGGTCACTATTTTCTTCTTGGGTTCATTACTAGGTGTGTCTAGTACAGTGGCGCAATGGCGTGTAGTGAGTTTTTTTTTTTACAGGGTAAGCTTATAGCCCTGATATTTGAGTGATTTAGATTACGTTTGCTAGTGCCGGGCTGTGGTTCCATTTTCAATTTCTACTAACAAACGCAACTTCCAACTTTGCTTACACTCTACATTTATTTACCACATTATGATATCTAACATTAGTTATAGAAACGGAAAGGAAATGAATGTAATAATAATCAAACTGAATATTATTTAGAGAGAGTATTATAAATTACAAGAAAACTCCCGTTTTCTCGAACACTTTCATCCATTTTCCAAGGTAATGTGGATTGGAGGACGCAAACAGAACGACTGCTTACCCTGCTGAAGGAACGCGGCAGGGTAACTCGCTTGCGAGTTCGATTCATCGCTAGTCGCTCCCGTTTGTGGAAATACATACTAGATAGCAGCACTATGCGTGTACAGTACGGGAGTTACGACAACTCTGTTTCTCGAATCAGAAATGGGAAACTCAGAATTAAATTAGTTTGAATTTGAAGTTAAGGCGAAAACTATAAAGGATCAAACATTTCCAATATGTATAGGGTAAGCATTGCTTACCTTTCGTCTATGCAATAAACGTCACTGCTCTAGTATTGTGTTTGGAATTGTCTGTGCGTTTCCTGGTATCAACTGTAATCTGTATAGGAATGAAACCTTCGGCTGATTGCTTTCTGAGTAGATACAGCCTGGTTGAATCCGCACCTACAAAAGTAATTCATTTTCTTGTCATTAATGGTAGGTGTTTTTCAGGGGTTATATGGAGTTCGGTTGTATCGACTCATATTTTGTTAAGAAAGAGGAATGAGCAATACCGACTGCCTTGGTCGTGGCAAACGTTGTTGTACCAAATTATGTAGCCTACATTCCAAACGAAAGAAAAGCTAATGAGATCATTTTCCTGCCTGTGTTTTGTGTGTGTGTGTTGTGTCCCCAAAAATTTTTGAACGCGTTAATCTAATTTCACCAAACCCGGTACACATATAATACTTAGTAAAGAAATACCACTTTTATAGTTTTAGACCCTGTTAGATGTTAACTTTCAAAATAGCTACTATTTTTTTTTAAATATACGATGCTTTGTAATATATCAAGAACCATTCAACTGCAGTTTAATCCAAATTTAGTATTTTGACAGGACAACATGTAAGCATTGAATTCTGAGATGGTTATAGTTGTTGTTAATCCGCCATTTTGGAAGATTGGAAAACATGAAATAATAAAGCTTTTACTTCATACCTCGGAAAATACACAACCGATTCTCGCCAATCTTGGCACGTAATAAATGCTATGGTAGACCATGTAAAGATATGCTATTTAACACGATAAAGAACTTATCTTCAAAATGGCGGCCATACAAATATTGTAAGTTTGTTTGGAATATCTACTATACCGTTCGACCAATTGCAAAATAAATATTTCGTTTGGTGAAATTATTTATTACAATCATCATATATGCATTTTGTAAGATGGTGATCTTTGAAAAAACTAAGTTTTTTTTAGTCATATCTCGGGAAACAATTAACCGATTCCTACAAATTTGGCAAACAATTAGTATTGTGGCAGGTGAAGTAACAATGTATTCTTTTAGTTGATCAAACACATAGATTCAAAATGGTGGTCATATGGCCATTTTAGCTTAGTATGATAATTTCGTCGAAAACGTGTGATTAATGCCAACTTAATTTTGCATGCTGGCAACGACCAAATGTGTCCACGTAGTCTCTTTTGTCAACCATTTTATAATATAGCATCACATGACAAATTAAAATTTTTGTGTCATATCTCCGGAGAAAACAAACAGGTTAGCAACGAATCTGGCAAACAAGTAGCAATACGGCAGGCCTTGTAAAACGATGTGCTTGGAGTGGGTCGGACACATATTTTCAAAATAACGGCCATATAAACATTTTAACCTCATATGGTCTATCTACGAAACTACGAAACACAATTCAAATTAACTTTTTATGTTGGCAGGGTTTATTAAAACCATAAAATGTGTCTACACAGAGCATTATTTCTCTTTCATTTTGTAAGATAGCACCAAATGAAAAAAAAAATGATTTCATATATTGGTAAAGAATCAACCGATTTCCACGTAGTGTTACATGCAGGTAGTGCTGCTGTAGAATATGTAAACTAACATGTGTTAGGTGCGGCAGGCCTTTTATAAAATGGCGTTAGTATAGATAATATAAGTTTGTATTTTATATCTACTAAACAATTCAACGAAATCCAACCAAATGTTTTTTACCGACAGTATTCGTTTGAAGTATCAGTTATGAGTACATAGATCCTCTTTTGCCGACATTTTTGTGAAATAGTGTCAGGTGAGAACATGAGACGTTTTGCCAGATCGCTATAACCATTCAACAACTTTCCACCAAATTCCACACGCCAGTAGTGCTACAGAAGAGTACGTAAACTTACATGATTTAAGTGGGGTCAAACACAGGTTTTCAAATTGGTGACATATGAATAATTTAAATAAATTTGTCATATCGCTCATACAATATAAATTAAATTCAGCCAGAACTCGTATGCGGACAGTATCTGTTAGAAGCATCGTATACAACCCCACTTTTTAGACAACTTTGTAAGAAACACCAAATAAGTAAATTAAATTTTTATGTAATTTCTCGGGAAATAATCCACGGTTTTGAACCAAACGCCGACCTCCCGTGGCGCAGTCGGTTGGTGCGCCACCGATCTGGGGTGCGGGAGGCTATGGATTCAAATCCCGGTTAAGGCATGGGGGTTAATTTAAGTTAGGTCATATGTTAGTCTGTAAGCCATCCCCTGCTAAGCTTTCAAGCATGTAACTGGGGGACGTCAAAAAGCCCTACATAATACACTACAATTTGTACCAAACTCTTCACACAAGTAGAATTACCGCATGTAAACTTGCATTTTTTACTGGATCAGACGCATATTTTCAAAGTGACGGCCATGTATATTTCAGGTGAGTAAACCCTATAATTAAAGACTGCTGATTACATGTGAAGTTGATGCTCCGAATCCTACATCCGAAATGCAGTTAATTAGCTTATGGTTCGAGATTTTCTTGATTCGAGTCCCAGATAAGGCTTTTGTGTATTTTTAACTGCCTCACTTCTTTTGCATGTATTTCTGGTTCCATCTGTTACGATGCTTCCGTCAACGAGACGCCAAGGCTTCCCTACCAATAAAACTGTTAAGAAATTCATTAAAACTTATTTGCGCCCATGTAAAGGATATTAAACTCGCTAGTTATGCGAGTAATTTCCTGTTAATGGTTTTGCCGCTTGGCGCCAAACTTATACTGACTTACCCTATGGTCGTGCATTATGCTCAGCCTAGAGTACACTATATTTGAATGATGATAAGCGTGCTCATATACTGTGGAGTCGTATCACACAGTTTAAATTGGTATTGTGATTAAATATTGAAACTCCGCCGTAAGATAAAACCGTGGACTATTTAATAACATTTTCCGAGTGTGCTAGGCCCTTATGGTACACGTGCATTGCCCTTTGACACAATTAACTCTCAAACACTTTCACGTCTCAATAAAAACCCTTCAAAATTGCAGTTTACCTACACGAATAATAGGTGAGGCTTGTAGTATACCTTCAGTGTAATTATAACATCTAAAAACTACACTGCACACACGCTGAAGTTAATATCAAAAGAAAAATTATTCAAGAACCTCTGCAAAAAAAATCTAATCAGGCTTGGCAGCAGGATCAAAGAAAATGCTAATAAGTTTTACTACGGCTTATCTCAGTTTAAATGGAGGGCAATACTGGAGTGGTACGTGACATTAGTGTATTTAGTTCCAAAATTTCACAATTATCAAAATTTGAATGTCCTGATATTCATTTACTTTATTATTTTCAGGTATTCTTGGCTTTGTACCCGAATTAATCATTTAAATTGTTTCACAGATTTATGTGGATATAGTCAGTTTAGTTGCACAGTTTACTGTATTATAAATTAAAATTATTTATCTCCTCAAATACGCTTTACTTTTGGGGCTGTTAGGCGAATCGTCGATCTTGGAGATTGACATTCTCTTCTGTTCTTCGTCTGTCGATGTCTCCTCTGTTAATGGACCAGAAGTGTATTTCACGTCGAGCACACACATGCCATTGCTGGCGCTAACACACCGCAAATCAAATATCCACTTATACTAAAAAAATATGGCTGCATGTGCTTTCTTCTGGGTTTATATCGTCACGCATTTTTTTGAGTATTTTTTATCCTTTCACGTAACACTTTTCAGCCAACTTAAAAGTATTTAAATCCTACCGTCAGAGCCCAGTTGGGTTTTTCCGACCATGTCAAAAAAAAGGTGATGATGGTGTATACGATTTTATTCATAAATAGTTAATCAGTCAAAAACACTAAAATTATTGTAGAAAAATAGTTTTATGTGTTGGCTAGAATTCAAGCTGCCACCAAATTCAAATACACAGTGTAAAATTTAACTTTAAAAAACTGGTCACTATAGCAACGTCAATAACCTAGGCATTTACATCCTTCCAGCAGTGTTCGAAAGTGACTGTAAAATCACGTAAAGATTAATGACACAATTAGAATGCAAAATACTTGTAACAATTTTGCATAATCAATGTAGGAAATCAGTTTAGATTGCCCTTTGAATCTTATTAAAGCCCGTTTGAATAAATTATAACGTTGATTGGAGATGAAAAAATTAAAAGTTCTTACATTTGAAATAAACTGTGATGTAGCCACGCGGCAGAGTTGCAAATGTTTCACTCATATAATATATTTATTTTTAGAAAATTCTCCATTTACTTGGATCTATAATGTCTTTAGACAATTGGGCAGGACAGTGTGAATTTTTTAAGTTACGTTTTTTTTATTTCGAATCTTAATTATTGCTTTAACTATTCGGGAAAAAACTATCGATAGATGTCATAATTAAAACTGAAGGAACAAAAGCATCTAAAGGAAATTAAAGTTATTTGGGAAGCACCGATCATAGGACAGATCTTTACCACTAAGTTTGGTTGGCATCGATGTCTCATCAGACTTTATAGAGGAACATGAAGACTCGGCTGATTTTAAGTATGGAACAGTTTTAATAAAAAATTAGTCACTAGTTCAGAGGAAACGTTGGAAAGCATTTATATAAAAGACAAACCGAGGCAATTTCATACTGTAGCTGCAAGTAGGAATGTACTGCTTACGTTCCTAGGTATGCGTATCTTTGTAATGGCTTTTTAGAACCCTTAAATTAGTTATTGTATACAAATTACTAATTTTGTGGCTGCCACTATGGATTAGGCTAAGAGAGTAACGCAAGTTAGCTTTCCAAGATAGTAATACAAAGAAAATACGTAAGAATACGAACTCCCTACAAACCAAGAGATCAAGTAAATAAATACCAGAGTCCTACTTGTGTAGCCGTCATCGGTTTTGAGAATGCCTTTTAGGTAAACACACTTGGGAAAAAAATGAACACGTGATATGAGTCAATCTTAAAAATCTATTTGGACTCTTAGTAATTTTCAAAGGTTAACTATATGGATTGGCTAGTTCTTACGTATAGTATTAAAATTAAGGGTATCAGAATCTTCGGAGTTTTCAAATGTGCGTGGAAAGCATTTTTGTGTGTGTAAATGTGTATCATATAATTAGGGACAGAGTAATTTCGTATTTTAAACGACATGTAGGCTATATTCGGTTGCCCATAATATTTTCGTAATCAGCTTTCTATTCATGGCTTCTGCCCCAGTGAGTGTGTAGCCAGACCAGGTGGCTCTGGATTCAGTGTTTTTTTGCTTGAGCGTCTGTTATTGGCTTAAGAGTTCACCTATGTGAACTGTGGTTCAGTTGCGAATGTGTTTGAGGTTTAGCTTGTACTGAAATGAATTCGCGAGATGTGTTCCAGCCCTTACTTATAAGTTTAAAAAAAAACTACACGAAACCATTATCCAAAAAAACTTTTTTCTAGAATATTCTCCAATTTTTTATACGCATAGAGTACCCTTGATGGAATAATTTGTACATTATAAACTGATGAACATTAATTAAATTGGGGATTGTGTTGTAAAGAATTATTTATATCTCTATTCGGAATTTATTTTTGTGAGGAAATGGTGTGCATGTCGCCTCAGAACTTATTACAAATGACTGGAATAAAAGTAAATAAATTGCTGTGATACAGTTTCCTTTAATGTTACGGATGATGGACTCGCCGATATTTGACTAGGTCTTGAATATTACATCAGCCCGTAGTCCCTTCCAGAATTGGAAAAGAAATACAGGGGTGGAAGAGGGTATTGATTTCCCCGATTTTATCTCCGACATTCGTACAAGGGAAGTTTTGCAGAATTTTCTATTATATTCGTTACACAGGTAAGAGCGAGGCAGAAATTGCAAAGAAGAAGAAGACATATAAAAGAAGGAGAATTGAGTTATTTATTATAGCGATATTTTATTGAAATGCCGAGTCATAAGAAGGAGAAATGTTTTGTAATTTTTCTCGTGGATCGCAAAAGTTGAACAAATTTCTCAGAAGGATGAAGAATTGTAATGTAGTATTCGCAAAGCTAGCATTTTCTATGTTACATTTGTTTTAAATTGCTCCTTTTATTCGCAAGCTTTTCTGAAGGGCACTTCATACGTATGCAAAGCGCACTTATTTTCTAGGCAAGTAGAAATGAAATTTTTCATATTCTAAAAAATTGTATAGTAGTTTTAGTTAATGAGATCTGCGTACTCGTAAGTATTTCTGACTGAGGAACAACTTTAAAAAGTTTTATGGTAACTACGCCAATGTTCCAACATGTTACAATTTAATTGCAGTTGTAAGATCATGTCGTTTCATGTTTCATAAATTACGTTTGCTTAGTTTAGACTCAGCAAAAGAAACAGGTACTATATCAAAACAGATTATAATGTTCAGATCAGGGTCACAGTGAATTGTATACTACATAAGAGTCCGGATTTATTGTGTATCTTATTCCAATCTATTAACAATAACTTCTTTATCCAAGTTACCACGACAAACTTTTTATCCTGATTTTGAATTAAATTGGTGTATGATACTTTACAGAAAAGTTACGTGTTGTTAATACGTCGCATTTTATAATGTAGCTGCCCCTGTTTTAAAAGGTTAAAATAATTTCCATTTATAATTACAACAAAACAACTTATTTCATAAACCTAATTTAAAACACAATCAGTTACATACAAGAACTAACTAATCGTAACAATGAAAACAACGACAACTCTTGGTAACAAGTCAAACCGATTGTGAATGCATAAACATTCTAAACACGGAAAACATATTTGCTGCCCTGTAGAATAAATTATAACACTAAGGTCGTAACTCTTTTAGAAAACTGGTAGCAAGAAATTTAAATTCTGTGTGGTACATTTTTGGTTTGTGTCGAAGAGCGACATTTTTTCCACGTTGCTGAAACATCAAATTATCCAGTTGCTCAAAATACAAGCTAAATCAAAACAGTAATTTGCTTTTTATATAAACATCACAGCACTTTCCACTGTGCGCACAATATCGCCTGTCTTCAAAAGACTAACATGCTAAGAGTAGGCTGGACTGAAACATTTTCTGTGATATAGTTGTTTGCGCGCATACGCGTATCTCGGTAAATAAATGTTATGCAAATACGACTTTTTGTCAGAAATGATAAAATACAATTATCTATGCCCTATTTTTTTATTTTTGTCATATTAAGTGTATTTCTTGGAGAAAAAAATATTAAAATGGTCAAGTATCGCATTTTTTAAACTTATGTATTCAGTTTTCTCAAGCGGGCAAGAGAACAGTACAAAGATACGGGTGTAGTTTAATCTGTGGTCTATATTTGCGTGTAATAAATTCTTACTGTTAGATATCTAATGTACACAGTACAGAGTTGCGACGGAAACACTGCGCGTAGAAGCGATGAGGCACTAGGCGTGCGTGTCAGTGTTACCCGTATCGCTCCCTCGTTTCTTGACCTTGGACGCGGGGATCCATCCCACTCTTAAGGATCCCGCCTACCTTGGGCTGTTTTTTCGCGTTTGAGGCTGAGAAGCACGCAACCGATAAGGATGACACCGCCACGTACGTCAAGTGCGCCGATCGTCCCTAAGCGCAAGGCTCTGAACTGGCGTGCAGTGTTTTCGTCGTGCCACGTTTGCCTATGACCCTACCATTTTACTGTCGGGAAGTCTTCACCAAGGCTCAATGAAGGACCTCCTGGTAGGTACTTTTGTATGTATCTGACCCGGGTAGTTCGAGAAGCATTGTCTGTAAAAGCCGTTTAGCTATGTCGCGACATCTTGAATGTCATTGGCAGGCTTCGTCTGATGTGTGGGTTCTTTTCGTAGATCAGCACATTGACCACACGTCTAGTAGTTCAGTATATATATATATATATATATATATATATATATATATATATATATATATATATATATATATTTATTTATTTATTTATTTATATATATATATTTATTTATTTATTTATGTGTTCACACATCTGGCCCCACGATATATATATATATATATATATATATATATATATATATATATATATATATATATATATATATATATTTATTTATTTATTTATTTATTTATTTATTTATATATATATATTTATTTATTTATTTATGTGTTCACACATCTGGCCCCACGATATATATATATATATATATATATATATATATATATATATATATATAGGCTCACAAGCAGGAGCACCGCGTATTACTACCGCCTACCGCCTACTCAGGCATGTATATAAGAATCGCGCCCCAGGAATCGTTTCACGATATATATATATAACGTGAAACGATTCCTGGGGCGCGAGTAGGCGGTAGGCGGTAGTAATACGCGGTGCTCCTGCTTGTGAGCCGATCACGCCTGAACATCATCAATTTCTAGTCACCCCAGATGGAATGCTACGTTCACTGACCAATCAGAAAGCAACTTTGGGGCACGTAACTTCTGTGATAGACAAGATGTCGGTCACCCAAGTAACAACCTAAAGGCGTGTATGTCCGTTTACGAAAAGATTACATGTTCTGTAAAAAGTATTTATGTACAAAATGAAAGTTAGTGTACGTGTAAGTAAGAAGAAATGTTTCTATTTACTCGCATGGTCATAATAAAATAATAAACACAACATTTAAAAATACGCGATTACTATGGACTATATCATGTATAAAATCTTTTACGCGACAACGTAGCAGAATGTGAGCGTAGCTGAGTGGGGTTGTGTGCAGGGGATGCGCTCGTTGATTTTAGGTTTTAGAGTTCAAATCTCTGTGGTATAACGAAATTTTTTAAAATTATTTTATTTGATACATTAATGCGGTTTATAAATAAAGTTAATGCCGGAAAATGTTTATTTCTAGACTATTTTTGTCTAAAAGCAATAATCGTAACAAATAATACAAAGCAAAGCTAAATTATATAACCACAGGCAGCCAATTTCACTGTGCAGTTACTTGTGTATTATTTACACAAAGATATTCTAGACATAAAAGTTTTATGGCAATAACAAATTATAACAGCAATACTGTTTCACTGAGCTGCGCACACAACTCAGTAGTTCATCGTGTAAAAACAAAATTTTAGCTTTGTAGCATGAGTAATGTTAATCAACACACATAAAAGCAGTAGATGTAAAAGGCCGATCCTTGCTCACCTCACACTTTGGGGTAATTTCTTCTAAAATTACAACAAAAAATGCAGTACACTAAATAGGGTTATTTCGCCTTAAAAGTACAGGAAAAAGTTAACTCAAAATCTGAAATTCGATGCAAAAGCCGCGAAAATCTTGTATTAAACGCCAAAATAAAGGTACGTGAGGGTTATATTTAATCTCTAAAAGCTTTTTAAAAGGAGCTCTCTAAAATGGGCAATTTTAAGCAAAATTAAACCAGAACGTTTTATCAGTTTTCCAAAAATGTGCTCACACGATTTGACAGAAGTAAAACAAGCAAAATTATACAAAAATCAAGTAAATTTAAGGCTAAAAAAAGTAAATCAGATGACATATTAAAGAGATAATTGACAGAATTTATCAGTTTTATTCAACAAAAGAAAAACAACAATAAAATTTTTAAAGTCTTAAAAATAAAGAAAAATCTTAAGCATAGCCATTACCGAATCCATATACCCAACCATCACAACAATCCAAACCATAAACATAATCTTTAAAATCAGAAAAATTATTTGATCTTAAATCATTTTTATCTTTCAAATAATCATAAGTTAAATTTAGATGGCTATTTGAAACAACATTACAAATTGTACCAGCTTCAGTACCTTTTTTAATATCTACAATAATTTTTATATTTGTTTTATCTTTAACTACTGTTGTTTTTCTATATAGGCTATCAACAACATATATAGGTCTTCGTCCCCAAAATGAATAATAATTGATATCGCCATGATAGTTTGTACTTGGCTTATAAAAAAGTTCGTTATGTGTATATAAAGTATCGAATTTTGTTCGTGAATATCTAAAATAATTAAAATCCAGAATAATTTTAAAACAAAGATCATTTTCAATATCTAGATTCCAATTTTCTTTTGGGAAAATTTCATTTCTTCCATTTTTAACAAAAATATTTCTCACATTACAATGATCAAACATTTACAAAATCAGGCATGTCAAATTACAAATTATTAAACTGACCTTTTATATCAGATTTAAAAACAGTTGTCACAGCAGGAACATCTTTTTATAAAAATTGCCAACACTTAAAACCAATATGAATTTTAGGATGTTTATATATTTCTCTATAGTTGCAATTGATGTGTTAGCTTCATATTCAACAATAGGCCACATAATTTCTAATTTTTCAATAACTATTTTACCTGGATCAGCATAAGTTTTATCAACCACGCCATCTGCATTTTTTGTTTCATAAACAAATAAACAGTTGTTATCAGACGAATTTCGGAAAAAAGTGGTTTTATAACCACCTTTCCAGTAAACTTCATTATTATCATGAATAAAATCAAACAAATATCTTAATGAATACAGTATTTCATTTATTTTATCACTAAGAACAGATTTTACTCGAAATTTATTATCAACACCAGTAGACTAAATAATTTTGTCCACCTGGAGATCTCAGCAAAATATTCATCATTGTCGAAGTTATTCCTGGATTAACAACAGCTTCAATAATCTGTCCATGTTTTGAAATTTCTTCTCTAGAAAATTTAAATTGAAAAAAATTAAAACAAACATCAATATTATCCAAATTTCGTATTTTGCGTCATCTCCAACTTCATCTCTTTTTAGTAGGCGATATTCTTTCAAAACATAAGCATCATTTGGAAAAAAAAAAGACATCTCCTATGGGAATATCAAATTTTATTCTATTATTGTAATTATTCAAATTCTCCCCTGTTTGATCAGCCGAGCGAAAAGTTTTTATAACTCATTTATAAGTAAAAAAAATTATATAGTAATAAAGGATTCAGAGGGCGTTCATCGAGCTAAATTGCTCATCGAAAAGTATAGAAATTATAAAAAGAACCATGGCGTTGAATATGAAAAAAAAAACAGAAAAAAGATCTACCAATAATTCGTGAATTACAAAATATTAACAAAAAAGTAGGACAAGTGAAAAAAATAAAAACTTAGTAACAGTACTAGTACCTGTTTATGCAAAAAATTAGATTATCCACTAGAAGAAACATCATTTGAAAAAGAATTATTTGTAGAACAAGAATCTCATAATTTGGAAGAGCAAATGGCAATTGTAACATTGAAAAATTTACCAATTATAGGGGATGTTTCTACTAAAAATCTCGGAAAATATATTTCTGAAATTATTAATGTTATTAATGAAAAATTTGGTTTACGAGGAGTTGGTAAAGATTTGGAAATTGGTGATACAAAAGTAAAAATAGACGGTTATTTCTATATTTGTCAAAGATAAAAAATATAATTTAACAGAAGGCCTTATTAATTTGTTAACAAAAAGTACCTATGAAGAACTCGAAAATAATTTCAATAATGTTGACCTTAAAAATTACAAAGATATTATTTTAACAAACCAATGTTATATTTCAAAAATATATTCCTAATAAGAAAAGTAATAATCCAGTCAAGTAGTAATACGAAGTATATTAATATAAATAGTCCAATTTATGAAGAATATATAATAAATTCACAGCAAAATAATTACCAAATACACCAGAATGAATGGTTTCCCAAAGATCTCATAAATCTAGAGAAGGTATAAAAAATATATAATAATTTTCCCAAAGAATATGTTTGGATTGAAGATTTTAGAAAATTAATTGATAAATTATTAGTTATTCAGGGCGAAGAAAATGCTGGAAATAATAATTTTTACAATGAAAAAGTAAGCATAATGAATATGTTATGCAATAAATCTTCTGAATTCGTTATAAATAACCCAAAGGTGTATCATATAAATATAAGAGGTTTAGATGTTATTTCGCATTCGTTTTGGAATTCAAAATACCATGGAAAAGGTGTGATAAACTGGGCATTAAAAAATTTTAATTTGCCCGAATTACATTTGTCGGTTATAATTGTGGTCCATTTCCAAATTAAAGGAAAGACTTGGAAAAGGTGATAAAGGACTAAATAAATTAAATGAAGCATGCAAATATCTTGATAGTGCTTATCGATATCATAAAGATTTAGAATCTAGACATGAAGCAGATAAGATTTACAAAAAGAAGCAAAAGAAATTATGTTAGATAAAAATACTCCAATTGGTGAAAAAATTGCTTTCGCTGCTGTTGCCTCAACTATGATTACAAAAGGAAAATGAGGATTGGGGCATTAAAATTTATTAAACTATTAATATTTTTTTACTTATAAATGAAGATAACAAATATAACTTTTGATATCCCTTATAAGGAATTAAGGAATTTGGGTATAGAAAATCTTTTAACATATAATAAAATTTGCAAAAAATAATAAAAAAAAATTGCAAGCGGGAAAATATTTCAAATTATCTTTACTACTACCAACAGTTAAAAAAATGGGTAAAGAAAAAACTGCCGATGGTTTACATCATGGGGGAATTATTTCCATCGTGCTCACCGCTTTAGGAGCAGCCATTGCAATTTATAGTTCTGTTTAACAAACTAGTAAAAATAAAAAAGAATTAGAAGAACAGAGACATGATGTAGCAATGGGAAATAAATCAGGAAGTCGATTAAAATGGGGAAGTCCAAAAAAAATTGAATTTATCGCCATTATCTAATATCAATATTAAAAAATATGTAAAAAAAAATTAAATATTTAGTATCTCAGAAATGTTTAAATGCCAAAAATATGCACAAAAATGAATGTTCTGTAGTTGATTTTGATATTTCAACAAATCGTAGCACTCATTGGGTTTGCTATTTTTAATAAAATAATAATGTTTATTATTTTAACTCATTTGGAGCAATATTCCCACAAATTTAATTAAATTATTTATTTCAAAAACAGAAATATTTGTTATAATGATGATCGAATTCAGAATTTTAATTCAGTTATATGTGGACGTCAATGTTTAATTTTATTACACATTTTTCCAAGTGAATTTAAGTTTAATGATGTAATTTCTACATTATTAAATGATGGATATATTTGGGAAACCATTAATCAAATTTTTAAATAAAAACTTAGACAATATTGCTAAAGATAAAAAAAATTTATATTGAGTCACAATGCAATTCGAGTGATTCTTCTTTGCAAAGTAAGTTAAGCACTTGTTTTGATTTTACAAAATCGTATGTTTCATTTTTTTTTTGGATGAAGAGTTTTTAATATACATGAACCTGTAGATAAAAAAGATGTGGTCGATAAAAGATATATGTGTGTGTATATATGTATATATATAATATTATGCATTTAAAAAAAAGATGTTAGTTCAAAATATAAAACTAGCGTTTCTGGTTATGCTCTAAAAGAAGATATAAATTGATAATTCAAGAACACTATTACTGACTATATAAAACGAATAAATAATGCGAAACAGACATTTAAAAAAGATGAAGATTCAAAATATAAAACTATTGTTTCTGATTAAGCATTAAAAAAAGATGCAGATTCAAAATATAAAACTATTGTTTCTGACTATGCATTAAAAAATGATGTCGAATCAAAATACAAGACTAGTGTTTCTGATTTAAAATAATATGTAGAATCAAAATATAATATGATTGTTTCTGCTTTACATGATAAAATTAGTAAAGTTTTTGATTATAAAACAGACTATGTTTCTATTCAAAATCGAAGAATTTCTAATATGGCTGATCCTGTAGATGATAAAGATGCTGTCAATAAAAGATATTTCGATAAAGAAATAGCTGATATATTTTAATGATTGTGAGACACTTGCTAACTTAAAATGGAAAAATGTAAGCAAGATATGTCTCATATATTTTATTTAAGTGCAAAGAGGAATAAAAATTAAAAATATTTTTCGCTTAGAAAATAATTCAATTTTCTTTACTTTTTGGATGAATTGCGATGTTTATCAAAAAAAATTTTGTTAATGATAATATACCCATTGAAGATGTGACTGATATTATGAGTTCTAAAATTATGGATTACAGTAAACTATTTGGTGATAAAACAGGTGATATTATATCTTTTAAAGTCAGAGAAAATAGCTAGTTATGAATGATTGATGACCACAATAGGAATATTTGTGAAATATAAAGAATAAATATACGTTCTTTATTATTAAATGGAGAATACTTGGTGTTTGAAGTGCAAGAAAGTCACTAAAATATTAATATAAAAAATTAAATACGAAGAAGGGATGGTTAATTCAGAAAAGTAAATGCTCATTGTGCAATTCTAAGAAATCAACATGTGGAATTGACAATTTATGGCAAATTGGTCTTGTAGATATGAATACTGGTAATTTAAAAGATATATTACACATTAAAAATGGTTACAAATATATGATAATTATTTATGTTTTTTCAAAATTTGCATTTGCTATACCAATTAACGATACAAAGTTAAACATGTATCAAATGGCTTAGAATACACATTAATTAAAAGAAAACTAAATAATATACAAACTGACAATGGTTCAAAATTGTATAATAAAACATTTAATGAGCTTATGGAAAAATATAATATCAACAATCATTTCTCATTTTCTGAATTAAAAGCTATGGGTTGTTGAAAGATTAAATCAGACTTTAAAAAATATAACGTGGAAAAATTTGCTTTGAATGGTAAATATCAATGGGTAAATATATTGAATGAGTTGGTGAAAGAATATAATAATTCAAAACAAAGAACTACTGGTATGAAACCAATTGAAGTTAATAAAAAAATCGAAAAATAATTATTGCAAACAAATTTAGTGTTTACTGAACATAAATATAAAGTTGGAGATGTTGTTTGTGTGATCAAACTGAAAAAAAAAAAAAATATCGAAAAATGTTATACTGGTAATTGGACAACAGAATTATTTACTATTATTGAAGTTTTAAATTATGATGTACCAACTTACAATCAAAAGATTTTAATGGAGAATAAATAATTGGTAGCTTTTATGAATATGAAATTATGAAAACTGACTACCTAAATGAATGTTTGGCGGAAAAAGTTTTAAAACTAGAGGTGTACAAATTTTTCTAAAATGGTTATATTTTGATCAATTACACAACTTTTGGATTAATAAAATATGTGTATGACAGCCGAGTCTGCTTTAGCTAACATTTTTTAATTTTTTAATATTTTTTTTTATAATTAGACAATTTCAAAAATGCAATGACATAATTCCCATAGTTTTTAACGACCATTTTAACGTTCATTCGCCATTGTTGTTTGTATTTGTCATTGTGTTGTTCTCAGATTGTTACTCGTTTAACACAATAACGTAGCAGTCATCACATTTAATAGCCATTTTAATGTTCGTTCACTGTTGTTGTGTCGTTGTCATTGTGTTGTTCCTTTGACAATAAACATGTTTTCAAAAATTGTTTAAATTACCAAAGTCTTTCATTTTATTTATATACTTTACATTATTCATTTTTCGATATTATACCATAATATATACCATATTATATACCATAATATTCATCCCAGCATCTTGAACAAATTTCTTTAAATTTCTCATAAGTCATATAACCTCCAATAAAATCATTAAGAATATACTTTAAATTAGTTTCATCTTGTCTAAATATACACAAAAAATTTGTATTATCTATTACCAAATGTTTAGGTAATTTTGAATATGTTTGAGCTAAATAAAATCCATCGATAATTTTATGTCTGTCCCGAATAAAATAATCGCAAATAATGTCTTCATTTTCTAAAATAACATCAAATATAACAGGTGAACCTTTTTTGCACTTGTCTTAAATAGGTATTTCATCCCTATTATTTAAAAAGTGAACCATTTTTTCTTTAATTCTGTTTTTTGGCTGCCTCATCGATATCACTTTGTAACTGAATGAATTTAGGTTGGTTTAAACTTTTTGAGTAGACATGCAGTGTATTAAAATTTAACCATCCTGTTTAATAAATATAATTGACTGTCATATTTGTTTTTCCAGGACAGCTCGGTTCAATAATTATTGCATGTATATTATTAGACAATAATTCACCTTTTTTAATTTTTGATGACACTTCAGAAATTAAAGCCCCAATGCCCCAGTCTTTTTTTACATTTATATGACAATTTTTTATATAAATTGATAATAAATTATTTAAGTAGACAAGCAATAGTTCTATTTTAAGAAAAAACTTTATTATGATATACTATATAATTAAAAACAATCACATTAATAAGTTTTCAAACAAAGTTTATAAAACCAAACATAAATAAGAATACTATAACAACAATTGAAATAATGACTCCTGTTGTTGATAAAAATGAATTCATAACTATTCCAAGAGGTCATTGTGATATTGAATTGTTAAAAGAAACTATAAATTCAATTGATCCATTTTTAAAAATTATATTGATTTCATAACAGATAATATAAAAAATAGAATACTTAACAAATCAAACTTAGATATTAAACTTGATGATCGATTATCTGCTTATCTTTGTTTTGAAAGAAAATTGACTACTTAAAAAGACAAAATTGTTGTAGGCACTAAATTACCAAATTTTAATCCATTTAAAACAAAAAATATTCACTCTAAATTAGCATATGGTATGTTCATAAAATATGATGCATCTAATTGTTTAGAAACTGATATAATTGGGAGTTTTCCACCAAAACTATGCTTGATTTTAGTGATTATATAATTTATGAGCCCACATGTCCAGTTTTTTATAAAATCAATAATGAGAGATTTAATCATATTGTTTTGTAAATTAGAGATGAAAATGACAAACTGATTGATTCTGATGGTGCTGGTATTAATGTTGTCTTAGAAACTAAAGCAGTTTAAAATATAATAATATATAATTAATTAAAAACTATTATTTTTGATATCCATATGACAGTGAATCTATTATATTTTTGGTATAATTATATTGTTATCATAAGGACTTAATGCTACTTTATTAACTTAGACCATACATTTTTTCATGTTTTTCACTCCCTATTTGTTTCATTGTTCAAAATTGTATTTTAACTTTAACAAACAATTCTTATAGTCATCAAATGTGATTCGCCTAATAACTACACATTTTTTACACTTTTAGATTTCTTATTTTCTTTATTGCCAACCTTATAAGCATTCATTATTGATCGTAAATCAAGAAATTCTTTCATTATTTTACTTTTACATTCATCTTTTATATTTCCTAAAACTTTTTTTTTATTTGAGGTATGTTATAAATATTCTCATTTGGATCGTCACATATTGTTTTACTATCATCGTATTTATATCTTCGTAAAAATCTTCAGTTTTTATGTTATCAATGTGTGAATCTGTATCTTGATAACATAATTCAATTTTACTTCCATATTTTGGTTTTATTACATTATAATGAAAATCATACATTAATTCTTTTGAAATATCTAAAATTGACATTCTCACATAGATTGGTTTATTAAATTTTAATTTGTTTTGTTTGTATGTATAGCTGCAAGATGGTTTTGCTACTAATTTTCACATTTTTCAGCATCTGATACTAGTTTTATATCAACCCTGTTTCTAATATTATCCATAGTTTTGCCAAACACTGAATTATTCATGAGCTTATAAAAATCTTTTTCTGATTTTTTTGCATTAGTTCTTGTTGTGTTTAAATATATATATATTTAACCAATTGGACCGCTCAAATGCTAATATTCTATGTATTTTTGTAAGTTTTAAACCATTTTTAAACATAGTTTTAAATTATGATTGTGAATTACATACTTTTCTTTATTATCTAAAGTTGTTAATAATTTAGATTGAATTGTTTTTGGAACTACCTTATTTTCTCGGTAAAATTGGAAATCTTTATGTAAAATATGTAATTCTTGTAAATTCTAAATCAATTAATATACAGCCATACTCAGAATCATCTTTCAAATTTAATATTTTTTCACTCCAGTAATCTAAATCATATAATGTATAATAAACCCAGTCAAAACCACCATATATTAAATATTGTGGCATTGACAAACCATATGAATTATTCGCATCGAGATATGCTAAAAAATTTGTTCTTGGTTAGCATTAAAATCGTCTAAATATTCGCTATTGGCTTTAACATATCGCTTACAACATTGTGATATTCCACCTTTAATACCTTTTTCTACCATTAAAATCATATTATTATTGTGTAATATATCTAGTGGTTGTTTAGTCATTTTTAACATTGCATCCCACTGTAAAATACCATGCAGGATCTAAATCATAATAATTCATACATGTATTTCTAAATTTTTCGTATATATGTGCTAACAATAATACCTCACTTTTTAAATATAAATCATGGCATTCATGAAGATTTTTGATATTTGATAATTTGTTCCAATACGTGTTTTGCATGCTCAAAACCAGCATCAGTTATTTCAATATATTTAATTTACTTTATAATTCGCCCTTTGGTGGAAGTTCTGTTTCTTCCAATTTTTTCTAACTGTCCATATAATCATATGGATAAACAGCTTTTTTAATAACTAAGACTACATGTTCTTTTGGAAAATGTTTTTATGTGCATTTCATTTGATCTTTACACAAATTAGATGATAATTTATCTAAACTACTAGCCATAAATTTGAATGTGTCTATGAATCGCATCTTCAAATTTCTGTTTTTTTTTACTAAATATTATAAACTTTTCTTCATTATTTGCAATTAATTCCATATTTCTATCATCATATCCTAACTCTTAAATAAATAAATGTGCATCATAGCCTGCTAAGTTATGAAAATAAATTAGAACATAATTGGATAATTTTAATTGTAGATTACAATCATTACATACAGGATTAATGAATTTCCCACTTATATGATCATGATGGTGTACTTTTTTATTGTCCTCTGTATATTAATATCCACATACAGTACATTCATCTGAGTTCCTATATAATATTTTTTCTTCTTTTGTTAGTTGATGCATTGGTTCAATTTGTGAATTCCTTCTACTTCTCCTTTTATTGATTGTATAAATATTTTATGAGCATTTGGATCTCGATATACTACTAGGGGCCTATAATAGCAATAATTAGATACCATATAATAACAAAAACCAGATGCTTTGTGTAATTGATATTTCATTGTGCATGATTCATCATTTAGTTTTTAATCAATGTTATTGATTTCTTCATTAGTAATATTGTATTATTCGTTAAGCGTTTCTTTATAAAAACCATTATCAATATCATTCTCTGTTAAAATTGTATATTATTGAATTAATTTAATTATTTTTATTTCTCTTGGGTTTAGTGTAGTTTTTGATATTTTCATTAATATTGATTTAAAATCTGTATACATTGTGAATGGAACATTTTTGCATGTTCATAATTTTTTAATTTTATTTACTCTCCTTTTGAAGGTAAAGTGATTTTTACAGCTTCATTTTTAGAACACTCTTTAGTGTGTTTATTTAATTTTTCTTGAGAATCAAAAGTATCGAAGTCACATATACATGTTTTACATTGTTTTTTTTTTTTTTGTGCAGAAAGCAGTTTCGATAACTCTTTTATTCAACAACAATGCGAGTTTGTATAGTTTTTGAAATAAAGTAATTTATATGTTTTTCCTTTTTTATTTTTTGTGAGTTTTAGTGTATGTGCAATATATTTATCATAAACAGATTATGCATTTATGGATACATCAATTTGATTTCCTATTTTTGGTATATCATCTATTTTAATAGGATATTCATATTTATCTATTACTTCAATATTAAACCCCACATTTTGATATTTAGATACTCTCTCTGAATTTTTTCTACTGGAAATAATGCAGATTTATCGCCCAAAGAAAGCATTTTGGATCATTGTTCTCTATATTTATGCATTTTTTCTTATTTTTAATCACACCTGGTATATCAATATACTATGAGCATCTTAGTGGATTATACTTATTTATTGCTAATTGTATTCCAATTATTTTTTCTGAGGCCCATCTAGAATCTCTTTTTTGAAATTCAGATAATTGTGCAAGTATTACTTGTATTATGAATTTATAATTTTTTTTATTATCTCCAGTGTTCAATACTGTATAGTTGGATGATTGAAAGTAAGCAATTCTATTTTATTATTTTCTTGCTTATGAAAATTAGAATATATTTTATTACTGGTTTTCACACCTGTAAATATTTTAAGATTATGGTGTATTATCTCAAATATCTTATTTTTTGCTGAAGTCAAAAAATGAATGGGCTTTATAAATTAAAAGTATTTTAAATATTATATGTTGATATCCTTATTTTTAAAAGTTTGTTAACTATGTAATTTTTGTTCCTTCTTCTATTTTTTTTGTTAGCAAAATAATTATTATAGAATAGAAATATTTCTGTTGATTCTTTTTTGTCTTTGGGATATAATTAATTTATATTTGTGTCGGCCAAAGGTAAATTTGTAAAATTATTCTTTGTTCTTTTTATCTGCTTTATTTTTCTCCAGTTGTCTATAACCAGTGGCATAAAAATTGGTATAAGAGTTCTAATGAGATAATTTTTTCTTAGTCTAGTTATATATTCTATTAAAAAATATTTGGCAATATGTCTCAACATCCTCACCCCCTCACCGTTGAGCACAGTTGTTATACAAGCCTCCATTTTTATAGTTGTATTTATAAGAGAACAAAATTATAAATAAAATGTAAAAACAGATATACTGAATAAATATAAAAAAATGCTTAAATTACTGGGAAACAGTATTTAACTCCTTTTATGGCGATAATTCTTCATATAATCACTAAAACATTTTTTACATGTGATTTAATATTTTTCCTTACTATTTTTATTAACATAAAATAATTCTATAGATTTATTCTCATTACACACTTTACATGGTTTTGTTGGATAATTATCATGATTTTCGTTTAAATTATCTAATGCTGTATTGTATAATTTACAACTTTTATGGTGTCTAGCTTGTTGCCGAATGTATCCGCGAAATTCCCGGGTCTCTAGTTATTATAGTGGTGTTTGCTCTTCGACAGAGTAGTACATAAATCCTGTGTCTGTATTTTTTAATTGATTATTTTCAATCATAAGCAATATTTTAGTACTAAAAAGAATACATGGGGGTTGTACCACATCTGAAGCAACTATTGACGTAACATGAAGGTTTTTAAATACATACACTTCGAATACTGGACAAATTGCGCAAATATATATTTCACGTCTTACAGCTTTACTTTTTTGTTTTCAGTTGAACGTGTTTTACTAGGATGTTTATTCCATCATTGGGCATCAAAAATGCACTAACTAACACTGTTACTATCCTAATCATCACACTAAATACATACAAACCCTCTAGGTGTACTTTTCGAACGAAGGCAATCAAATGAGTGGCCAAACAAGTTTATACAGATTACTCAAAAAAAAATATATTGTTGAGATACTAATTTATTTTGACCCAACACAAGAGTGTTTTTTGTTAGATGAACAAAATTTATTTGGTTACTTTTCGAGTTTTGCTTGATAAACAAAATATATCGTTTGGGAAACTAAATATATGTTTTACTCTATACAAACAAGTAATTATAGGTTGTAACAAACCTCGTGCTCAATGCATAGTTTCACGTACTCAATCATAATTCCTTGCATGTATTTCTTCTTAAGCATTGTAATGGCCACTGGCTGTGGACAAGGTTCAATAATTTTTTTTCGTTTGCTGTTGTTTCACCTCTATATTAAGTATAGTATATTCGCGGTTTCTTAATCCTTTTTTAATCAAACCTTTGGAAATCTTCCCATGTATGACGTGTTTAGTTATTTCCAACACTTGCCATGTATCACAAGCGTTTTATACTTGTGTTCATGAAAGTTACTTTTTCTCTCTGTTAAATTGAAATGTTATTGATGTTTCATTTATTAATTATAATGCTTCATTTATAAATAACATGAATAAAAAGCAGTGAGAAAACATGTGTGTTGGTAGCGCCTAGTGAGAAATAGTTCTTGTAAAAAATACTGTTAAAGCCTGTTCACGATAAAGTGAGCTCTTTTGAAATCAACCTTAGAAAAAAGTCACTGGCCCTGCCTGCATACATTTTAATGGGCGCACTGAGTGGAATGCGCCCAATAAAGTTGGTAAAGGCTGTTCACTGTAAAGTGAGCACTTTTTAAGGCCCTCCCAACAAGCATTAACCCCTAATAAATATATCTTATTGCAGCCTCAGGCATTAAGTTTTGAGGGTGGTGAAATGTATACACTGTGTTTATTGGTAACATTGCAATGTTTATATTAAAAAGCAGTAGGAATATGGAATGTGGATGTAAGGAAAAATTCAGAACGGCATTAAAAAGTGCTCACTTTACCATGAACAGCCTATAACGATGAAGGGGAAAGTGGTCCAATATCTTAACGTCGAATATAAAGTGTTAGGTAGTCATTTGTGATATCTTAAATTATTCCTTTCCCTTCCTGCTTTTTTAATGTATAGAAGTGTAAAAATGAGCAGACTTTTAAGATATTTACTTTCCTAATAATTTTACAGTTTCACATGACCGAAGCATGAATAAAGTTCTGAGGCAGGTGGCAATGTTAATTTTGCATAAGGCGGAAGAAGATACAAAGTGCATACAAGCAGATCTTAAGCAGGGCTTTCAAAAGTGCTCATTTTACCGTGAACATTCTATGAACTGAGTGCGCACGAATTTATTGCGTTTTCCGTCTGGTATAATATATCAGACTTAGTTAAGCTTAGTTTGCACGGGGCGGAAGAAAATCCTGGACGTAGAACTCTAGCAGGGTTCAGAAAAGTTTGAAATAACCGTGAATGGATTATACTCTGTGACCCTGTGTCATGCCCGTCGCTGCTCACTATTCCAAGGTTGCAAGACCGCTTCCGTGGAGGTGATTCGCTAACGCTAAAGCCGATATTACACGATACCTGCAGCCGTAATTGGTTCTTGTACAAGCTTCCACAAGGTCCTGTGCACGAACCGGTATAACAGCCGCTATATGAACCGCCATGGAAGATTCATATTACACGACAGCAGTTCGCGTACCAGCATTTGGCACCCTCTGTGGGTGCGCAGTGTGTGGTTTGTAGTAAATATGAACCCCATTCGTAGAACTGCTACCAGTTGGTAACTTGCGTATGCCTATGAAAAAACTAGTTCGCACACCTTAGTATTGCTATAATACTGTTCGCCTTTTACATAAATTGATTGCTTACTAGTATAGTTTCATCCATTTTCTTGAAAATGACTTTAAGTCGCTAGAGTACGAGTGTGTCAGGTTTGGTTTTGACGAAAATTACTGACCGTTTGCAAAAAAAAAATTTTTTTCTTTGCGTACCGGGCATGTAAAATTATATGATAAAATAAACTTTAATTCCAGTGGGGTTTCGAACTCACACCCAGAGATTACATGTTCAGTGCGGACCCCAGGACTGTATCATTGTACTACCAGTTAATACAGTAAGTAAGAATTTATATACTATAGATATTGTTAATATTTGAAAAAAAATTTTCATATAGTAGGTTATGTTTGAAGTATTTAGAACGATTTAAAACAGTAATCAAAAGTTATCACTGCCAATATTATTCGTTGTTGTATTTTAAATCTATTTGAAAGAGTTTTAACCTGACGGCTGTATAATCAAGATGGAAGCGTCCTTTTCGGTTTCTCGATCAACTCGTTTCAAGAAGTAGCCACGGGGAGCGCCCTGCGCTCTGAAACTACGATGTGATTGGCCAGGTACGAAACCTGGTGTGGGACCTGCCACGAAAAATTGTACGTGTCCACTTACCATACCTGGTACGAAATCTGGCCGCACAATGAGGGAAATGCCATGGCGGGTGCCACACTAGCTCGTATAACGGCCCTTTATGGAGGACCTTGCACAAGCTTTTACGGAATCTGGTATCGTGTAATAGCGCCTTAACCAAACACATCGATCACTCTGCCGCGATGCACCGCTTCATCTCGACGGATTTCATTCCTGAGACACATTTCATGAATTCCGCGAGAATACTTTTTAAGTAAATCTGCCCATGTTAATTTAGCGCGAGACTCTCCTCCGAGGATTTGCATTTATGAAACGGATATAAAATATGTTACGTGTGATACAGACGTTACCTGCGATGTGGATACCTTCAGGCTTATTTCCTGTGTCCTTGCATACAAGATCAGACTGTAATATGTGCTTGTATAACTTTAGTTTTTGATAATTCCGCATTATTTAAGCCTTCCTTAATGTTTTGTTATAGTAACACTAACACCAAAAATAGTTTTAATATCACGTAAATAAAACGATGCAATGAAATATCGGTGTCGCCTTCCATGTTCTAGGAAATGATATTTCATAATGTTATTTTTCACTGTTCTTTGCAGTATTAATGATTTCCGTTTAATTTCCAGTAAATGTTGAGGGTATAGGGGTGCATCCAGTAATACGAAACAGAACAGAGCACTTTTTTTTCTCGGTAAGCCAGGTTTTGCCTAAACAAACACAGCATATTAACCCAACTTTGCCAGTTTACATGGCACAATGGATTTTCATATTCCATATCTGAATTACGTGTGCGGATTTTTAAGCAGGTTTAGTTACCGGGATGCATTGCCCAACAATTGAATTTTCCTTTCGTGTAGCAGTTTTTATTTTCCAGCTTTTTTCAGGCCATATTTTTAATTCCGCTGGAGCCAGCTGCCTGTAACCAGGAATTCACGCGATTAATAGATTCACATGTTTTGTTCCATTTTTATCTGCTTAATCTGTGCCGAATCATGAAAACGCAGTGTACAGTACGTGAAATACAGAGCGTTTCATTGTTGATGGACTTGAATAAGTGAACTTTATCGTTGCATTCTGATCTGCTAAACGTCGTGATATTATGACAGCTGTTACGTCTAGCTCCATAATTTCACGGATGTTGTAGCCAAACAATATTGTTATCCCTTACATTTTTCTCAGAAATTTTTCTAAAAGTATAAAATGGATCATTTTTTGGTCAAGTTTAAACATTACGTATTAGAGTACATATTCGCTCCTCTACTTCATTGTCGCTTATGTTTACTTGCGTGATCTGACAATAAACCACAACTGACAGAAATATTCAGCAATATTCAGATCACGCCTCGAAATTTAATCTTCAGATAACAATACAATAAACAGCACACGAGCAGAGAGACTTGAATTAAATAAAAGCATATAACTGTTTTTCACTTCGCAAGTTTGTACAGTGGTGGTTCGTGGAAAGCAAATAAAATACTATTTCTCGGACCCCTAGTCCACAGCCACCGGATTCCCACTGTCCATCAACGTAAGTCTACACTAGCGTTTACTAAATTCGGTTAAAGAAAATCCTTCTAGAATACAGATCAGCGCGAACAATTGCGGTCTTTCAAATGTGAACAATGGCTGTCTGTCATATGTATTTATTCCAATGGCTGTTTTGAGTGTGTGCACAATGTGTGTTTGTGTGTGTGTGCGCGCGCGCGCGGGCGTTAATTTAGTGTTACTATGATATTGGAAGTTTTTTAGCTTTAATTTGTAATGCTTTTCGCCTCTTTATGTTTTTCACTGTAAATTATTTTGAGTTGATAATAATTATACATCTTTGGTTTCTATACATCGTTCTCAAATAAATTAAGAATACTTTATCTAAATATAAATTTATATTTTACTTAATTTAATATATAAATATCTATAAATTGATAAAGATATAAATTAACATACATTAAGAATATTTATAGGCTTTTTTATAACGTTTAAATGAATTGTAGCTTATTTAGTTATCCTTAGTTGTATAACTTACTGAGCTTGCTGTCGACGTGTGTTGTCCTTGTTTTATTGTAATTCATATGATATTCTTTGTTCCCTAACTTTGTGTGTGTTATCTTTTGTTCAATTTTTTCCCCCTTTTTCTATCAGTGGTTAAGTGTAATACCAGGCTATTAGTCCTTAACGTCGCCACTTGTATAAAATAAGCCGTAAATAAATAGATAACGATATAGGCTACTGCAGTTTCTGATTTGTACTTCGATAACCAAGCCGTGCATACTTACTCCTGCAGTTGGTGTTTTTGTATCCCCCGGCAGACATTTAAGTGTCATTATATTTTATTTGGTTACTGGACCCATCTTGCAATAAATGATCACATATTATATTATAACTGGAGATGAGTATCAAAGTTACACTGAGAGAAACGCCAACAAGATATTTGTTGATATAGGGCCAAAAATATGTTTATTTGCCCCAACAATATATTTTGTTGAGTAAACAAAACTTTAAAAGCAACAAAATGAACTTTTGAACTCAAAAAGCCTCTACGATGAGCCAAAATTAATTACCCTCAACGAATTATTTAGTTGAATCAACTGTGTGTATTTGTTTGGTCGCTCATTTGATTTCCTTCGTACGAAAAATACATCTCGAGAGTTTGAAATTTTTGTGACAATTAGGCTAGCAACAGTGTTCGTTAATGCATTTATTGATGCTTAATAAATGTATATACATCTTATTAAAACAAATTCAACAGAAAAATAAAAAGTTAAGCTCAGGTTATCAGCATTTTAAATGTATTTATCTGAAAACCTTCCAACTTCATCAGTAGTGGCTTTAAATGAAATTGCTAGGGCGTAGCGCTGGGGTTCAGATATTATAAATTCTAATCGTATTTGGACTTCCGAATTTTTTTATATTAAGTTAAAATGTGTATGTACGCAAAACAAAACAAATATTTGTTTGCACAAACCAAATATGAACAACAAAATAATTTGGTTACAGCAACAAAATAGTTCATTGGCCCTTCGCACACAACTTATTTGGTTATACCAAAGAAAAACCTTTTGTTTGATTTAAAAAACCTTTTTCTCGGTGTAAACTCGGGGCCGCGGTGGTTGAGCGGTTAGACTGCTCGTCTCACACCAAGGCTGAAAAACGGAAGGCATAAATTACTTGGATTCCCATAGCTTGCCCTTGACAACCTCATAACTTGTCTCCCTTTATTACACTTTAAATTTAGTGCCGACCTTCACGAATAATGTACTCAAGGTGACATTAAGACGTTGCACACCGGGACAAACGGTAACGAAACATGGCAGAAAAAAAACAAACAAAAATGGACCAGGGTAGGAATAATTGACGATTCTGGTTTGGGGGGAGGGGGGGAGGGATCTGAACCAACCTGTCGCAGCATGTTGCGCTGTTCGGGCTTTCCGGCTGCCTGGCAGAGCCTTCAGTTCATGCGCAAGTCTACTGGCGTATAGTCTACACGCGCGTGTCAACAGTTGAAATGCAATGTCTGTCCGTGGTGTTTCCTAGCCGGAGTACGTAACGAGAAGCAAAGTTTTAGTGGTAGACCCGTCTACGTCAGCTGTGTAATGCTATTGTAGCAATAATAAAATAAACGTTTTAGATTCTCAAGGGAAATACTATAAGATTGCAAATAAAGCACGCGCAAATGTAACATTTACGTGCGATCAAGTTGAAAACGTAAAATTTTAGTTATGTTTCAAGCGAGATCAAGCATCTATCCTTGTTTTTCTGTGTCGCATAAACGTTCCAAAATTCTGAGCACATGTTCTTTTCCTGCTATAGGCTGTTCACGGTAAAGTGAGCACTTTAGAGGCCCTAGTTACTTTTTTTCTTTCAGGCATTGTTTAATCTTTAACCACATTTTAAAATAAATATTTACATGTAAGTAATAAACACAGTGTGTATATTCCACCACATTCGGAAATTAACATGCGAGGCTAGAATAAAAAATATATTTTTGACTATTATTCCAAATGAGAGGGCTTTCGAAAGGTCTCACTTTACCGTGAATAGCCTATTCTTTGTGCTACATCGTTCACTAGAATGACTGTTTTGGAAACGATACGAAAACTAATTGCTATCCGTGCGACTTATTGGCAAACCAATAATTATAACTATTGTACATTCATGTGCTTTGGCTATGGAAAGCATGATCCTGACATAGCAAGCAAGGACAGGCAAAGGTACTAATTTTTAACGAGTACACAGTATTAACTTTTCATTTACTATTGAACAGAATAGTTCATAAACAAATGTGTCACTATGTAATGCGGGAGTTAAAGTGTGAACCTTGCACACTGCGATAAAATCAAGTCACTTTGTACAGTTGTTATAATTGAACCACGCTGAATGATTTTAGAAGCAGTTCCCCTCAGTATCTCTCCTTGAGGGGAGGAGGCAGTACCCCCCCCCCCCCGCCCCACAAATTAATTAGTGCATAAAATCATAAAATTATAGTGTATTGTACCTAGACATGTGTTTATTTCAGCTATGAGTTCAAAAACTGTTTCCACCACGGGGAGAGAACGTCTATATATAAAGAGAGGTTTTGCGGGCGACAACACAGATACAAAATTGGACTGCTTATGAGAATACCTCACGAAAAGAACCAAGTGTACGTCAGAAAACTTTGATGACTTGAAGCAAAAAGTTTTTCACTTAAGGTCTCAATATAAGTCCGTTTGGATGAAAGCGTTCAGAATAAGATAATAATTTGAGAAACGTAATAATGAATGGCTTGAGTCTCCAATTTCATTTCGTCAGTGTACAGGGTATAAACATGGTCGACCGGAAAATTCATTTGAAGCGAGTTGTGAGCGCACGAAAGGAGATAAAACCAAAGACTTAAGGGAGTTTACACCAACAGCTGTTCTAACATACGCAGCTGAGATGAGTTTAAGAACTGCAGGTCCCACTTCGCCTGGTTTGTCGTGAAAATTTCATATGGCAAAACCCACGACCTGCATTCACAGGATACTGTAGGCGTCTGAAAATATAATGTATAAGGAATCTATGGGCGTATCGATTACGGAGAAGAAGAGTTAATGAATAAATACGAAACATCAAGACAAGCAATGTTCTGATCCAACACAGGCATGCGGGAGTCAGTTGCAATTTAATCTTTACCATGACAAATGGCAAAGTACGTATAATGCTCTGACGCAAACCACGTCAACGTAAAGATGCTACCTGTGTAGCGTTACTACGAAGCAAGTTAATAACGCAGAGGAAATACTTCGGAGGGAAATAAATACAGGAAACCTTCAAATCGGCATATCTGTCTTATATGAGTGTATTCGCATGTTCGAATGGCTTTTGCGTTTGGCTTGTAAAATGCCAATCAACAAGTAGCAAGCTCGAGGAAGTGACAAAGGCAGTGTAAATGCAAATAAAGCTCAGATTATTGGATAGAGTTTCAAGAACTCTCTGGTTTGATTGTAGGCAAAGCTCTACCAGGCTTCGGCAATACGAATACCAAAAATTCAGCAAGACGGTTGTTTACAATCCCAGACCTGTCTGCTGAAATCACAAACAGACAGAGATTTAATTAAGAAAATTAATGTGATAATTATTGCTGTATCAGGTGGGTATGATATTGACATTAACATTCGGGCTTACACTCATAACACGGCAAGGTACTATGTTGAAAAGTATCCATGGTACAGCAGTACATAAATATTTCGTACACGGACCGGAAATTATCACGTCAGCATTGCTTCCAATTAGACAATTAACATAAGAAGCCCAGGAAGCAGGCAATAAAGATTTTAAGACACAGAGTGCACTACACCAGAAAACGTAACCGTGAAACAAATCTCGGTGTATTTAACCTCTTCTTTCTAAGAGCAGATCCCTTTATATCTACGAAGAGAGGCTTCGTAAAGAGGCACAAGTGTTGTTGATTCATCAATCTGGCCATGATGATGATAAAGATAAGGGCACTAACAGTGACAATGCCGATGACAATGGTGATGAAGGTTAAAATATGATGGATGTATCCAATTGGTGTTTATGAACGTGAAGATTAAGTAGTTGCTAGTGACAATGCTGATGAGGATGCTGATGAAGATGAAGATTTTTTGGGGGTATCCATGTGGTTGTGATGATAATACTATAAGGACATTGCTAGTGACAATGCCGATGATGGTGCTGGTGGAGATGAAAATCTGATGGGTTAATATTTTATTCAATTGGTTTTTATTTATTTATTTTTGGTTATTTGTAGTTTTGTTACAATTATTGCGTATTTCGTTTGTTATAATTTGTTCCCAACTTATTTATAACCCTTTTTTTTTTATCTTTTTAAGCCCTACTACTATACCTGGACATATTGCTGTGAGAACCACAGGACCAAGGGTTGCCAAGCCGTCCAAGGAGCGCGAAGTAAGTCAGCCATGGCGATGTTAGTTGTGATAACAGACGTGGATAAGGTATCTTCAACAATGCCAGACAGTAAGGTATAAATGGTGCGAGCGCTGGAGGCTCGCTGCAATATTAGTTCCTGCCAACTCCAGAGGGCCACCTGCATCATCCCCGTCGTGAGGTCCGCCTATCCAGTGAACCAGGGTTCGACACCGAGAGAGTGCAGCCATCAAGATGAGCCTGAGCGAATCCTACTCGTCAATAGTAGGTAATTATCCTTCCTGCCAAGGCGTCTTAAAGTATCGTGAGTTGAAGGCGATAGAGGCGATAACTAAGAGTTTTATTAGACAAATATATATTATATTATTGGGCTCGACTTCCAGATAATAAGGCGTGCTGGTCTGTGATGGAGAGAGAGCTAGCCACAGTAAAGTGTTTGTTACATATTTCCGGCAATACTTATGCGGAAAAAAATGTTACCATCAAAATGGACCACGCAAGCTTACAATGCCTCAAAACTATGGCGGAACACAATATCCGCATCCAAAAGATGGCTATTGCACTCGCAGAATATGATATCCAACCAAAAATCGTAAAAGGTAAATTTAATATACTCGCCGATGTAATGAGTAGATTACCTACCATGGGAAAGGCAAAAACCACAACAATCTAAATAAAGAACACTAACTACGAAATAATAAAGACAGTGCTATATGTACTACCTTTCATGAGGCACTAGCGGGAAGCCTATTCCAGAATGCACAAAAACATGAGGAAATTAAGAAAACCATTGCAAAATACGTTACCAATAACTGGAGAGAAATAAAAAATTTTATGAAAGATAAGCTCCACTCAAATGATAAATCACGCGTAGTGAAGATGATCGTTAAAGAGGAATACTTGCCATTATTGGTAATAGCTAAAATATTCAGTATGCTGTATCAGGTAAACATTTAAATTACCATGGAACACCACGATAATAAAATCAAAGCAAACTGCATGGACCCAATCCTCAATTGCAAAATCATAATACAACTATGCAATAACACACCATACCACTTCCCTATTTATCACCATGAACAGGAGTACATTAAAATTGAAGATGACTCCCACTTAATAGCACAAATTATCAACAACACCTCACCATTTTTAAACGAATACACAAACGATCCCTACATACAACAACTCAAGATAGCACTCACAGATCCCGACAAGGCCAACCCAACGTAATGGAGACTAGCATGACGATACGCCATAGCAGGTAACGGCGAAATTTACATGACGTACACATGCTCACTGGTAAAAAAAAAACTTACACTTGTACTTAAATACTATGTCAATGAAATTATCACTGTACACCACGTATATCCCTCAGCGGTGATGGTCACTTCGACCAATACAAAACACTTCAGAAAATCAAAAACACATATTACTGGGACACAATCAATAAAGACGTAAAAACGTGTATTAAAAATTGCCCAGTTTGCCAAAAAATAAAACGTCGAATCAAAAGCCAACTGGCCAAATTACATCAATCCCCCCCCACCCCTTTTTATTTTTTCCTTCATTCATGGGGTCTGGATGCGAAAGGACCATTGCAAGCATCCACTAAAGGTAACACAAACATCATAGTGATGACGAAATTTTTTAGTAGATATGCCATGCCACAGCCAATCAAAACCATTGATGCACAGACTTGCGCAAACTTTGTCGAAAAAGTAATATTGCAATTCGGATTCCCAAAAACCATACTGACAGACAGGGGAAATTATTCACTTACGAGTTGATGGCAGAATTACTAAAGAAGCTGCAAATAAAAAAATTACAAACCACTGCATACAATCCCGCTTGTAATGAACGAACAGAATATGTCAACAAAATCCTTTCTCAACAGCTAACTGCGTGTGCTAATGAAGATCCAGCCCACTGGGACGAATACGTCCCATATATATATATATATATATATATATATATATATATATATATATATATATATATATATATATATATATATATATATGCATATATATATATATATATATATAAGTTCCACGTCTTAACGTTGAATTACAAATGTTAGGTAAATATTCGTGAATACTAAAATTATTAATTTTTGCTCACTGTTTTCTTTAAATGCACATAAGTGTTAGAATCGGCAAATATGTAAAATATTTACTTTTCTGATAATTTCACAGTTTCACTTGACCGACACAATAATAAAGTGATCAGGCCCATAGGGGTGTTAGTTTTACGCAAGGCGGAAGAATACACAATGCGCATACAAGCAGATATCAAGCAGGTCTCCGAAAGTGCTCCGTTAATCGTGAACAGCCTTTAATTGTTCAAATTAAGTTGTCGCTGTACAAATTGTGAGAACTGTTGGAGATAAAGGAAATTGCTATAAATGAAACTTTTTTTTATAAAATGAATTTGGCAAACAACGTCTTCGATGCATTTTTTATTCGGCGCGATGGAAAAAGCTTGATAGGTATTGCTGTCAGCTTTTATTACATTTTCCATAGAATTGTTAAGCGCTTCTGTTTTGCATTCATTTATTTTGTATTCCATGTTTTCAACTAGGATCACTGAATACATATTCTGGACTGGATTAGTGTAAGATTGCCAAAAACTGTACACAGAAGGTTATCGGATGTCTGAATCGTGGTAGAAAAATTATTTATATTTTTTGAGGAGATATAAGAAAAGCCGGACTTTCAAAAATGTTAATTTAAAAGTGAAATATCAGAACTGTTACTATACCTACTATAATTTTTTTACATTTCTGAATATGATGATGTACTTGAACTAAAAACAACTATTTCAACTTCAGATTTCTGCGGTGGGCCTACACTGAAATAGAAACACTGCCTTTCACAAGGGTGGCTGATATGGACTTTAAAAAAATACATCAAAATTTTTAAATTGCCTTACGCTCCCGGAATATAAATAATTCCTCTCTTTAGTAATACGGCAATGACTCGCGAAACACAGTCTTTTGTCAGCAGAAAGCAAAAAGGTAAACTGCAGTTACGTATGAAGTGAATTTATTTGGGGAGAGATTTTTTCGTGTTATAAAGCATTTTTAGTTCTGCGATAACGCAAATTATTATACATTTCCCCTTCGTTTTATCCATCTCCATTCTTTTTCGCAGTTTTCCCGTACGGCTTTTAAATCATTTCTACCCCGAATTGCTACAAATCAATGCTATTTGTACTCACTAGACCGTGCGTAAACGAAATGACCAGTAATGCTCACGGGTAATATTCACAGCCATTAGTTTCAACACGTTTATGAAACGCCATTGGTTGGAATACTTTCTTCACTTTTTAATGTCATACACTGCAATTCCAGCGTAATGAACCAATAAGGGTTCTCTTTACCACTCAGTACGCAACACACGCTTGTTAATAGTTGCGTTTCAACAGCCTTCATGCATATAAACCCGGTATTCAGTAACTCATCGTTAGCATTATTAAGCAAACATGTATATACGAGGTATTTCTCTCATATCCACAAACCATAAAAAAAAAAAAAAAAATGCTTTACGACAAAACAAAATTGTATCATTTCATATTATTCTCAGCACCCCATTATCTGAAATTAAACAATCTTATAATCCACACGGCAGAATGGTAAAGTTGGTTTCAACTTCTGTGGTGTGCATCGGGTTACGGCGCGAGGGGTTCTGGATTCGAGTCCAGATTAAGGGAATTTGAAATTTATGTATCTTTTACTTGAGAATACACGCCACGAAAACGCACATGTCAGCTATAAACTTGAAAAGGGATATCCATTCTTTCAGTGATTTAAAAATATCGTTACTAAACCTAATCGATAAAGAATATTGGACTAAAAAATTCAGCAACAGTGTATTACGTTTTCTTGATCTAGATTATTCAATGAAAATTCTTACCCCAATAACGCGTTGCTCAAATTACAATCGAAAGTATAAAGCCATAAAAATGTATATACATGGAATTAGTTTCAGCTGCCATATCTAAGTACTATTTCACCCTCGTGATTGACAAATGCCCAATGAAGCTAGGATTAAAATGTTGAATATTTTCACGATACATAACAAAACAATTAGAATCGTTCCATGCAGTAAGAGCCTTGATCATGAAACGATTGGAAATGAGTTTACCATAATTATTGGTTTTCTATGATTTAACAAATTTTTAAAAGTACAACAGACTTAGTCCAATGCTTGAATAGCAAACTAACGGTCTACTAAATTTCATAGATCCATGCAGTGTGGTCCTCATTTAATGACTGAAGATATTTCTGCTGGTAACTGCCGTTAAATCTCATGAATGCTGCCAAAATTGTTCCGCGCCAAATTATCTGCCAATATAATATATTGCACTTATGTGAGTTTATTTTCATCCAAGGGATGCAGGATTGTACTTCATTCGTAGTGTTATTATTGTATTACTGTTAGTTACTTTCTTATTTTATATTTGTGTACAAATGGAAGACGACATGGTTATTACGAAAAAAAAAAAGGAAGAGTAATTCTTTCTCATGGTTTAGTAATAACGTTAAGGTAGTGTAAGTCAATGTAAAAGAATATACTAATTATTAGGTGCAAGTTCGTGCAAGCCAAACAAACAAGATCACCTTTCAGGTAATTATTGTTTAATACTACATATATGATTTCAATAAATTTAAACTTTATGACTTAACATATTATAAAGCCAAGCATTTCATTATTGAGTTTATACATTTCATCTAAACTTCCAGGAGCAATGTTATGCATTAAATATTAAACGATATAAGGCCAGTAATCAACATTTTTGTTGTGGTTGGCGCAACTACTGACTATTTTCTTTGCATGAACAATAATGTAACACATTTTGAATTGTTTCGACATGTAAGTGGAAGAACTGTTTTAAAGGAATCAGTGAAGAGGCCCAGCAAGACGTCCTGACTCTATTTCATGATGTGTCAACAAAATATGAGTATAGCACATATTTATTCATTCGCTTATTGATATTCACGACATCAAGCAGCACCGTCCTCGGAAAGAAAAAGATGCACGTAATAACGGAAAATCATTCAATCACCACTTAACTGTGGTGATGAAAGAATCGAGGGATGTCTACTATAATTTCTATCTTTGCATTGCATAATAAAGCGAGTAAAACGATCTAGGGACCTAAGTATCCTGGGAAAAAGTATCCAAAACATTGGTGCAAAAAATTAAAGCGTAAATACCCTTCCAGCACAGAAGAATGTTCTTATTAGAGAACACATTGAAAGTTTCCTCGCAAAGTAAAGCATTTAGGTGCCGGGATCAATGTTAAAGTAATGTATCTGTTATTCAAGGATAAACGTCCCAACGCAAATGTGAGCTAACAGTTCTACACCAAATTCTTCAGAGATACTTCCCTTCATCATTCGGGCGCCGCAAAGGCGATTGTTGCCGTGTTAGTGACGAATTAAAAATGATACTAAGAAACCCTCACCTGAATGGTGCTGTCCAACAGGGTGCAACAACATAGCTCATAGTTCACAACAGGTAATCTGAGAAGCTTTTTGTCAAACTGAATGCGGACTCTAAATTCCAGAACAGCCTCACGCATTAGCTGCATATATAGACTAAATATGAAATATACAGTTACTACAGGTCCATGTCCAGGAGATATTTTATTTGCGGCAATTAAACTATTAAGGTAATTTGCTCTCATGATATAACTAACAGTACTGCAAAAAAACCTATCTACCACAAATTCATCTCTAAAAAGGAGTCTTATGAAGTATGTTCATTTTCGTGTGATTACTTGAAATGTGTTCTCCCATAAATTACAGTGTTAGCCTAAATCTGCTCTCAGATAGCTGTGGCGGGCCAAGTAAAATCCATGCATTAGCCAAACTGCTTCTATCAATGACTGGCACTCGGCTTTTCAGTAAAACGGAACATTTATTTCCAACGAGAGGCCGCTCCTTCTTGTCAGGCGGTTGAGATTTCAATATAATAAAGACATACGTCAAACGACATGACAGATTTTTCAGTGTTCATAAACTCACCGCTTCAGTAATGACATCCAGCAAAGCACAAATTTATTGTCAAAGAAATTAACTCTATAGATATTCTAGATTTTAAGAATAGGTGGCAGTCATTTTATATAAAGAATTGCATTTCAAAATAAACTTCTTGCGAAAGTGTGCCAAAAGGCCGAGAAATCCAAATTCGGTATAAGCAACATGATACACTTGTTTAATAATACTGAGTTAATGGTTGTAGCTGGAGTCTGAATAGAGATATTTGCGAGGCAGACATTCCGTCTTGCACAATCTGGAAAACCATTACCATACTCCCCCAGAAACAAGCCTACTCATAAGGGAAGGTTACTCTGAAAAAAGGCAAAAATCAATTATAGCTATAAATAAACTTCTTCGTTTCGTACCTGATGTACATCAAGAGTTTTACAACAATATCATTGGATGAGGACAATGCGGGAGATAACATTACATGATGGAAAAAAGTTTATACTCGCAGTCGAAAGACTTCATGCTAACTGAATTTTGTGTTTGCTTGATAACATACAGAATGTAGTACGTCATTTAATGTTTGTGAGTTTTGTCCCCAATTGTAGTATTTATAGCATTTAAAAGTATTATTAGATATTAATTAATACACAAATCAAGCAGAAAGGTCCTCAGCTAAGACAATTACAAAATTTGTGCAAGTCAAACTAAATTAGTTGAAATAATTTATACAATGCAAAATCATTCACATCTGTACCACACGTATATATGATTTATTTTATAATTTTGTGACTAATAGTTGAATTGCAAATCAGTTTTTTTCTCAGATGTCACATCTAAATAGAAAGCACTTTACTTTTTTTTTTTTTTTTTTCTAAAAGCGTATATATTTTACGACTTCCTACACAAGAACGACCACTCAGCCATACAAATAAATAATTATAACCATTCCTTTACTCGTAATTGAAACTCAGAACATCTCGCACCATAAGCCAGTAAGCGAAAAAAATATTTTACGGGGATTGGCACTAAAATATTACACCTGTCTTAATTGTTTCAAATCTTATTTATATTTACTCTTCATGATTATAGTAATAACAATATCATGCCCATTCTACGGATACATTCCGCGCCATATGTTTTATGAAATCACGCAATTCAAACAATGCTGCTAAAAGTGCGCGTCTGGACGTATATAGTGTGACTCTAAGGGAGTAAATGGAATGAGTGATACAAATTACGCGAAGAACTACCTCATGACACATTTGCATGGACATCGACAAGTGGAGTGATTTTTTGTCTTCGTATTGATTTAACACGTGCTTACTGAGAGGTATCTATACTCATAGTTTTAATATAGAACATTTCGCACTTCCAGTAAAAATCATTTTATAACTTACTTCAAACAACTGCATAAAAACAAATGTTTACCACGGGTTTGCATAAAACATTTTAAATAAAATTATTGCAATTTTAGTTCATGCATTTATTCGTTAACTTCACGTGAATTTCCCCGAGAACTAAGATATTCTAGTTTACAGGGGTAGTTCCACTCCATCTTCGAATTTTCTTACAAATCTTCGTAATGAAAATGCATGATCAGAAATAAAAAATAAAAGTTAGACATGACATGGACGACTACTCAAAGATTTTTTTTTAATTTTTAGGGTTTCAATATACCTGTATTTTCCCATGTGGAACTGAAATTAATAAATAATTAGATAATGTTTGATTACGGTTACAGGTGTGACACTTAACACGTGAGAAAAATAAATGGGATTTAGAAATAACTGTTAAAATGTTCCTTTGTCATGACTAGTTCGATTTTTAAATTTTGACTCCGAAAATTAAGTTAGTAAGAAAAATACGTAAATCCAAGATAGCAAGGATACTTGCCCCTTAAGACAGTATTTTACTGACAGTGCGATTTGCTTTTTATAAAAGTTTGCATGAGGAAAATAAATACTGGCAGCAGATTTCGACAAAACTTCATTAAAACACGTCAATTCAACTCTCTTATCGTCTGTTTCATACTCGAGGTTGCTAGAGACAAGAATTATTTGCCCCTAGTTTTCTTTTTCCAGCTAGCAGATTTAGTTCCTCACAACGCACACTGGGGCAAGTGGTCTCCATTCGTGGCATTAATTCAGGTAATGCATCAAACTCTGCATGGTGCATACCAATTAAAAGACTATGTAATGTCAAAGAAAATGATGTAAGTTCCATTTACAAATATGTAAATTCCGAGGAGAGCAAATTACTTATGTATAGTAAGCAATGATGAAAACGCCGACGTGACAGCATTGCATGTAGCTGTGACCTCGCTTTAGCTAACATGTCACACATTAATTTATAAGGGGGTAAGCGTAATCTAGCAAAGCAAATACTTTTATTCCAAAACACTATGTTTTATTGAAACCATCAGTGATACAAATAAGCAATAGTTAAGTCTTTACGTTACGGTTTTTGACTCAATGCAAGAGATTCAATATACTAAGATTATCTGGAAGTCGAGTCCAATAATAGAATACATAGATTGCTCTAATAAAACTCTTAGTTATCGTCTCTCGATACTTTAAGATGCCCTGACGGGAAGGATAATTACCCACTATTGATGAGCCAGATTCGCTCAGGCTCGTCTCGACGGCTGCACTCTCTCGGTGTCGAACCGTGGTCCGCTGAACTGGCGGACCTCATGACGGGGATGATGCAGGCGGCCCTCTGGTATCGGCAAGAACAAATATGGCCGCCAGCCTCCAGTGCTCGCACCATTTATACATCACCGCCTGGCCTTGTTTAGGATACCTTATCCCCTGCTGTTGCCACAACTAACATCGCCATTGCCGAAATCCTTCGTGCTCCTTGCACAGCCTGGAAACCCTTGGTCCAGTGGTGCTCACAGAACTGCCCCCTTTTTCCGAGCCTCATGCATCCCGTGCGAGCTAATGTGTAGCAGCACAATAGGGGTGGTATCACATAAGGCTGGGCGTGGAACACTACTGTGTGCTGCTTCGCTGGAGCTGCCGGAGACAAGTCTCTCTTCCATGTGGATGTCGAGTGGGTAGCAAAATGAAGAGTGACCTCGTGTATTGTATATATGGTTCCCTACGACGCGGCATGGGGAGTAACGTGAGGCTTATGTTCGTATTACAGCTAGTGGCTCGAGAATATTAGTATTTTTGTGCCTAAAGTGCATGCTTATTACTGATGTATATTTTTGACATAGAGCTTTCATTTTACAAGGAATTTAAAATGTTTAACTTCATCTTGTCTTCACTATGACTGACAATAGTAATGCTAAAATACTGATGGGTATAGTATATCATGTTAAGTTGACTAACACTTATGTACAGGCAATTGTGCATTATTAATAATTGGATTATGTACATTTACTGACAACAGTTCGACTCATGCGACTGTTTTTTACCTAGTAGTATATAATATATATAATTTATCTTGCAATTTATTCTGTTGTTCAATGAACAAATTGTGGTAAGCCATCGACACTGGTATTACAACTTCGTAGTATTGTATTATTTTGTGATTTGATGTAGCTGTGCAATAGCTTGCAGCATCTTTAGCACTAATTTTAACATTATGAAAATCACACTTATCTCTATACAATGAACTGGAACATTGATCGGTTTCTACACACCTACCACAGTAATCTGGATGACGTACTCTATAAACATGATACAATTTTTTATCTAATTAACTTTCAATTTTCGAATAAAATATTAGTTTACGTAACAGAAGTTGGGGATTGCAGCTGTAATTACTACCTGGATTTGATATCTTGCCCTTGCCGGCAAGAGATTGACTAGGGTATTGTCAACATTGGTCTTGGATAGGGGATATGTGCTCTGCACCTGCTTTTAACCGCTGAAAATTTGTTTGACCTGGCGCCGACCACTGGGATAGAGGATTTTGAGGTTTTACGGTGCACCGGTGTAGGCCAACAGTCCACAATAGCCCTATTGTGATGTGAGAATGATTAACTTGGCTGCAAACTTTGGAGTTACACACTGCTTTTGCTAAGACTGATTACTTATTTGTTATAATCAAGCTGCTCAGCGGCTGTACTTCGTTTTGACAATGTTACATACCCTATGAGTGAAGAACTAACTTTATAACAATTGGAACACTTTTGTGCACGTGTTTTACATTAACAGTTTTTGGCAATCTTACACTAATCCAGTCCAGAATATGTATTCAGTGATCCTAGTTGAAAACATGGAATACAAAATAAATGAATGCAAAACAGAAGCGCTTAACAATTCTATGGAAAATGTAATAAAAGCTGACAGCAATACCTATCAAGCTTTTTCCATCGCGCCGAATAAAAAATGCCTCGAAGACGTTGTTTGCCAAATTCATTTTATAAAAAAAGTTTCATTTATAGCAATTTCCTTTATGTCCAACAGTTCTCACAATTTGTACAGCGACAACTTAATTTGAACAATTAAAGGCTGTTCACGATTAACGGAGCACTTTCGGAGACCTGCTTGATATCTGCTTGTATGCGCATTGTGTATTCTTCCGCCTTGCGTAAAACTAACACCCCTATGGGCCTGATCACTTTATTATTGTGTCGGTCAAGTGAAACTGTGAAATTATCAGAAAAGTAAATATTTTACATATTTGCCGATTCTAACACATTTAAAGAAAACAGTGAGCAAAAATTAATAATTTTAGTATTCACGAATATTTACCTAACATTTGTAATTCAACGTTAAGACGTGGAACTAAGTTCCTTCCTTCGTTTCCAACTTAACTGAGCGCATGCTAGTCAGTGTACAATTACATCATTCGAACATTGATTTCAAAAGTGCTGAGTTAAATGTGAACTGCCTTTAAAAAAGCGAAATGATGAAAATTATAAAATAATTAATGACTGTTAATGCAGTATTATTCAGGAAAGGTATTTTGTTAATGAATAAAATTAATTATTTTAGCTATCATTCGGAAGAAAATATAGGCGTTGAATAATGCACAGCCTACAGGCTGGTACAAAAGTTCGGAAATGAAATTTCTCGAACTTTATGTTACAAATTGAACAGCAGTACGGCACACTGTGTAAGTGGCTTTCGCAATTACACATAAATTCTGATATTTTCACTTTATTTGGAGAGCGACAAATACAAATTATACCATTAACAACAACAGTTGCAGTATAGCATACAACATGCCGTTTAAAAGGAACTTTTTATTTTGCTGAAAGATTATTTTCAGAACAGGTTCTTAATAATTCAAAACACTTCAAACGCATACGAGTACAGACAATTTCAAATATATTTTACCTTTTCAAAAAAAACAAATTATACAACATACACAATTTACAACCAGGATACACTCCACCTGATATAAAATCGCTTTCTTTTTTGTCGCACACTGTGCAGTAGTAAATTGTAAATAACTCGATGGCAGTGTTCCCGGCTACGGTAAACAGACAAATTTAAGCTTTCGTTCATATCATAACAGTGATAAAAACAAGTAACAGCTATATGAACGAATTTTCGCTTCAAGCATGGATGTCTATGTATAAAGGTGTGTGAGCGTTGAGAATTTCGTCAAACTCGGGACACATATAGTACTTAGTAAGGGTATCAGACTTCTGTAATTTATCGACCAAACCATGCGCTTATTTTCAAAATGGTGACCATTTTAATATTTAGGGCACTTTTTCATTTTTTGGGCACCATTAAACCAACTTAAGCCCAATTTCGTGTTTGACTGTTCATCATATAAATAGTTATTTAATTATGTATATTATAATTGGTCAGCCATTTTGAACGCTATCACTACATGAAAAACTGAAGCCATTGCATGATATCTAGGAAACTACTGAATAGATTACCTCCAAATTTCATAGCTAACCAATTCTATTGTTGGTCATGTTAATGACAGCAATTTAAATGGTTAAGACAATTATTTTCAATAAGGCGATCACATTAAACATTCCAGGTTAATTTGGTATATATGTATATCATACCTTTTGACCAATGTCAACCAAACATGGTATGCTGAAAGTATCGGCTACAAGCATCAAATATGCTAACACAAAATTTTTTGCCCAGCACACTGTATGATAGTGTCATTTGAAATAGAATACAAATTATCTGTGTAATATCTCTGGGTAAAAACTGAGTCGTTACAAATTTTGTAAACACGAAATGCTACGGTATGTCACGTAATCCTGTATGTTTAAAGTGGGTCAGACATTTATTTCCAAAATGTAGTCCATTTAACATTTCTATTGCTATTATTGATACCAAACTTCGTATGTTAGCAGGTAACTAATACTATGATGTCATGTTAACATATGCGATTTAGATAGATAAGACATTTATTATTAATAGGAAGGGAGAAAAACACAAAATGAAAGAATTTTAATGATTTCATACTAATACCAAAACCATTCAGCATGACATTCACACAATCTGTCATACACTTACGCCATTATACCACAAACGTATGATCCTAAAAGTCTCTGCCCGATTCGCAAAAATAAACTGCGTTGCTCTCTTTGTGCCGTGAGGCTTTTAACAGAATGTTCCAGGAAGTAGTTTCAAGCCGAAGCAAGGAAATAGAGGTCCTCAAAGCTTATCTAGAACACCCCTATGTATATTAAGCGATTGTTGATAGTTTTGGGGCTATGATTCCCCCCCCCCCCCCCATATTTTTGTATTACTCGCAGTTCCACGATATATAATGGTATAGTGACATGAATAAGTGCGATGGACGCTTTAATATTTGTTTTAGATTAGTTTACTGAATGGCCGTTCCGATGCAACAATATTTACGTTCATCAGTCTTAGTATGGCGCCGAGAAAAATATCGAAACACAGAAAAGATCTGAAAGCGTAGTTCGTCCATAAAATTTGGTGACGTTAAAAAAAATCTCAGATCGAACGTGTCCTTTACCTACTTCAAACACTTCCTCGTTTTATCAGCTACGTACCCTGCAAATTTCATCGCGCTCCATTTGCGACTTCATCCTAAGAATGTGATTTGAAAAGAAGTACAGGCAAATTTATATTTTGTGAGTGTACCTAAAAATGTGATAAAAATAACCTACAGCAGATTAAGCATGCGTTTATTAGAACACATTATAATCAATTTTCAAAATTAAGCCCCTCTTGTTCAATACAAAAGCATGTTTAATCAGCTGTAATATGTTTTTTTTTTATCATATTTTCAACTCTCACAAATTAGTATTTTGCACATACTTCTTTTCGGATTACATTCTTAGGATGAAGCCGCAGAAGTAGCGCGATGAAATTTGCAGGGTATGTAGCTGATAAAACGAGGAAGTTTTTAAAGTACAGTGGCTAAGGAACACGTTTTATGTGAGCTTTTTTTTAAACGTCACCAAATGTTATGAACAAACTATGCTTTGCGATCTTGTCTGTGTTTCGATATTTTTCTCGGTGTCATGCTAAGACAGATGAACGTAAATGTTGTTGCATCGAAACGGCTATTCAGTCAGCTAATCTAACAAATATTGAAGCGTCCATGGCGTTTATTCATGTCACTATATCATTATTTATCGTGGAACTGCGAGTAATACAAAATATAGAGAAAATAATCATAGCCCCTAAACTATCAACAATCGCTTAATATACATAGGGGCGTTTTCGATACGTCTTGAGGTCATCTGTGTCCTTGCTTTGGCTTGATACTACTTCCTAGGACATACTGTACACTATGCTCACAAAAATTTAGCATATTGCCCGCCAGGATCCGAAGAACGAACTGGCCTGCTTATTCGATTGATGTGTGTAGTTCATCCTCAAACGAGCGATTTCAAACCGTGCACAACCATCACCAATGACCATTCAGGTCTTAAAATACCACAATTGAGGGATTGGGCAATGTGAATGAGAAAAACACGCAGCTCCAGTCTCGTCCACAATTGGCGTTACATTAACATAATGCATCGCACAAAGAAGTGAATACCTGACTTTTAAACGCCAGAGTTTACAGCTATTTTGTGGCGTGGCATAACCGGAGTGAACTTGACAAGGCTTGGAGTCAATATGGTCATCTTTCATCGTCTTACGCAAAGATTTTTAATTTTTATGCCTTTTAATTAAGAGGTGGGACGCCATAGGTACTACTGCCGTTAGAAGAGATCTGCAAACACGTAGAATTATCGTAAATTGACTCCATGTGTAGATCGAACGGCTTTACCTGCCATAAACAGAATTCTTTTTGTCCAGCTAATAGTTGATCGTTCGCATAAGGAAATTTACCCGAATTGTAACAATAACAGACTGCTGCATTTCCATCATCACGTCAGTTTCCTATAAAAACCTACACGTTGAGAGTCAGTAGAAAGTCAGTGCAGAGAACACAAGAAGACAAATTTTCCATACCTGCTAAAATAGTATCCTGTATCTGTACTTAATTCTGATTGGTCAGACAAAACTGCTCGCGTTTACGTTTACGACTGTTATGGACGTCTGACTAAAGCATTTCTATAGACAATGCACGGTAAAGTGAGCACTTTTTAATGACTTGCTAAATCATCCCTTTGCCAATTTCTATATTCCCGGCATTTTTTTTAGTGTAAACACCGCCATGTGACGAACAAACATGGCGTTTACATTTCATCACTTTCAAAAGTTAACGTCTAAGGTTGCAATAAAATATAGTGACGTGAATACGTCTTTAAATTTTCTACCATAATGGGAGGCAATCCAGAAAATCCGATGATATCAAAATCGGGGGATACACTTTGGCATTGCACCTCCGAATATATCATCTACTTTCAAAATTAATTTACACCACTCGATTGCCAAAGGATCAAAGAATATGTTACGTTGAGTGATGACTGCGAAGCATCGCGCTGAGGATTGCGAAGGAGGGGATGACTGAGTGCGCAATTTTGAGTTCGTTTCGCCGCGTCTCATAACTTCCGTGTAGTATCATTTTTGACTAGGAGAAGCTACGACGCTCGTTTGAGTTTTAATCGACAGCTCTCGTCAAGATCAATCGATCGCGTGCATAAAAACATTTGTGTGACTTGGTTATGGTGAAATTGTACGAGTTTAATGTCAAAAATTAAGAAAACTTAACACAATTTCGGCCTATTGTGTCTACTCGTCAAAAGCAAAGTCGAAATACAGAAATCGTATACGGTTTGAAAAAGCATCTCAAAAGCAATCCAGTGATACCCGTAAACCCTCATATGATCGAGAAAAAAAAAAGAACAACGTCGGAGCGCGTCAACGTAGACGTGTTCGTGCAAAACAAACGGCTGCGTCCCCAACACAGCCAAACCCACTTTTTATTAGTGGTTAATCCTTGTATGGTTGTTATGTTATGTTGTGCCACGACACGCCGCCTGTGGACGAAGTTTTAGGAGAGGTTGTCAGCTTTTGGTCGAGTTTCTCTGGTAGACGTAGTATGGGGTAGATTCCGTACGCCACACATGCAGTAGTCACTCGCCGTGTTCCGGTATTGTGCTGTTTTACTGCCGTTAGCACTATGAAAAACAAGGTGGACAGGAATCGCTGTCAGGACACTCTCTGTGAAAGTGAGTGCTTTTAAACACCTGTACACTTGCTCCAACCTAGTTTTAATGGAGCTAGATTACATTCAAGTTGAATTAAACTAAAAAATTCGTTGGGCTTTGTTTACTGCCTAAGCTGATTACGAGAAAAGCATCAATAATTAAATAAAATATGAGAAAAATAATAACCCAGACACTAGACACAGAATTTGCCAAAAATTACATTATTTGCAAAAAATGGAGCCAAAAAATCTCTCCGAAAAATGTACAAAATATACGACACAATAAATATGAGGACAAGAAGCTTCAACGACACGTATGTATCTGGATTCGTCTAACCAAGCTATTAATTTATTAAATAAAATATACTAGAACTATGAGTATTAAAAATAGACCAAATAATTCTAAAAAAGAAAATAATATAAGTGATTTAGGATAATTTGTCACCAGACTTTTATACTTATTACTTATAGATATTGTGTTACGTGTTTTGGAAAAATTACCTTCTGTACTTTTTTTGGTTAAAAAAACTCATGTTTATTGCACGTTTATATTTTGTACATTCTCACTCACTTAAAGTGCAATAATCCTGAGTTTGAATAAATTGGGGGAAAGAGGCGGAAACTCAAGTTTCTAACAATAAGGTGGGGACAGTTAGTGTGCCTGGGATCTCCGCAATGATCCGAAACAAACGAGCGAGGAGGGTTTTAAAAGCAACTGTTACTTTTAAGTCAATTCAGAGCATGATCGACTTACATGTTTCGTCCCACTTCCTCGCGAAACATAGTGAACGCCCGGAACATGTGGAAATATGGTTTAAAATTTCCCGCGTACTCGCAAGTTGCTGGAACAGTTATAAAAACATTCTTGTTTCGCTCTGCACGTAACTCGCCATATATGAACATCGCGGAATGCGCCGAGAAACATGCAGTAATATTGCAAAAAAAAAAAAAAAAGGGTGCTTTGGCGGGAGGAAATTCATGAAGTCTTTCAATTTTGTTTCACGGGAGAATTCGCGTCTGGATTCACCAGGGAAATAGTTTGCTAAGCAGGGGCGGGAAGAGAGATGGAAAAAGATAAGGGGGTGAGGCAGGATGGGGGTTGAAATTTCCCAGACTGCAAACACACTGTTAAACTGTGCCGTCATTCGACAGATAGCAGCAGTAGCAACAAGAGCATGCCGAGCATTCCCCCTCGCTAGATCCAGGGAGTGATATCTGCTACTGTATTATTATTACTGCGAGTGGGTGGTGGGTGGGAAAGGCTAAGAGGAAGGGATGTGGGGGAACGAGTGCGAGGAAGAGGAGAAGGGAAGTATAAGGGCTACGAGTAAAGAAAAGAAGGATAGGAAGCACTAAACGGAGCAGCCGATGCCGCATCGGGACGAGTACCGTATACACACGTACAAGCTTCCTAATTTAACCGTACGGACAGGACGCCACGAGACCATAGCGTTCGCGAACACTTCATGGTTTATATTTTGCTTATCGCTAACGTTATTCAGAGACCAGCTAGACTACAAATACTAAGATGTTCGAATTACTTTCGCAGTTAATACACCAAAGAGTTGACGTATCCCGGAAGAGATTCTGGTATATTATTTAAAATAAACACGATAGTGCAGATCCTCATGCTCTATCCCGTGCCCGCTACTCTGTGAAAGTAAGTTGGTGGTAGACATGTTTGAGTATACAGACCTCCGAGTGTGTCAATGCGGTATGGGCATCGGTATAAGGAATTGTTTTGTTACGGATGTGTGTATATATGTGTGTGTATATATATATATAAGGAAGTCCGCCTAGTTTCGCCCATGTTCCTAATTTCGCCACACGCAGAACTGAATGCAAGGAGGTGCTGCACTCTGTCTAGGACATTAAGAAACGAAGACCCCGTGTGCCAGTAGTTGCCAGTATGGCTGCCGAAGTGATAAGTAGTGCTGTGTTTGAGAAGTGAATTTTTCAATACTTTTGAGAACAGAGAGTTTATGTGTGATCTTCGGATTTGTACTTTAAAACTAGTCAAAGTATTTAGTTATGTTTCGTGAAATAATGCAACATGGTTGTTAAGAAGCATGCATTTTAGTGCAGTGGTTTAAAAAATAATTAGAGCAACGCGTTTTTGCCCAGTAGCCGCCATATTTGAACAACAATTTTTTCCTAATTTCGCCCATGTAGGTGTGCCTTATTTCGCCCATAGGCGAAATAAGGAAGGTATGCGAAACTAGGCACATGGGCGAAATATGTAACGTTGGTGAAATTAGGAGCTTGTCTTATTTTCTTTCAGCACTTATCATGCAATTTACGTGATAGTTAAAAAGTATCGCCTTTCATCGCACACAACAAACGTTTACCGCATACCTTTCTGTGCGCGCGGTATATCAGTGTCTCGGTAACCAGATTGCTAATTAAGATAATTACCCCCCCCCCCCCCCCCCGTGATTAAATTATATTCAGTGTCATCGGTTTCTTATGTATAACTGTTTATCTATACGAAACCTTCCGAACAACAAACTTATTGTTATTTTTAAGAGTTATTTGATTAGTATTGCTGTGTAGATCAAGGTGTCCGCCTACCTGGCGATTGAAATGCGTTGCAGAGTGTTTACAATTCGCATTTTTGGCAAAATTATTAAATATGAACTGGAACTACCATTGTGCCTTAGATTGAACTTTCTAACTATAAAATGACGAGAATACTGTGCGCTAGTTCAACATACGAGCGATGATGCACTTGATATGTGTTTAAGAGTTGCCCTTATCGTTTCTCTATTGTTGTGCCTCATGTGTGCAAAACAACTTCAGGTGTAGGCGGCGCCTTGATAAATTTGAGTTATTACTTAATTGCTGATTATCCATGGTTGACTCAGTGCTTATTCACCAGCCTCCCACAGCTGTGATCTCTGGTCGAGAACTTGCTTAGCTGAGATTCTCATGTAGGGAGTGTGACTGACACCATCGCCATGGTGTGGAGGTTTTCTGTGGGTGCTACTATTTCCACCCCAGTATTCATTTCGCCGCTTCCCACTGCCATATAATCCATCTTTCACACTAGCTGGTATGACATGTAGTCATCCTAATGTAATATAATTATTCATTGGCGTCCGCCCATGAGGGTGTGCAGCAAGAAGTGTTTTTCGAGCAGGGTAAGAGGCTCCGCTTGACACCTGTCTCCTCTCACTCATGATGACCCCACCTCGGACAGAAACAAAACTTGGATGGATATTTTTACTAGATTTTTCAATCATTAAACTGTGTTCTTGTTTGCCAATAACTGTATTACGATCACCACACAATATCCCCCACTTATGTAATTTTTTTTCGTTTCAAAAAACTTCCACACTAACTGATTTCCTCATTTTGATGCAGATGTCTCCAAAAATAAAACGACGGAGTGATGAGTCTATGAGAATGGCTATTGATGCTGTACTGGAAAAACGGATGGGATTTGCAGAAAGCTTCGAAGCAATTCAATGTACCTCGTTCGACTTTAAAGGATTATGTCAAAGGAAATGGCAAAAAAAAAATCGAGGCCATAATCGGAAGAAAGTCAGTGCTTCCAAAAGAATTGGAAGAAGAATAAGTCCAATATGCGAACATAATAGAAAAGAAATTGACATAAGGCGCATGGCTTACAACTTAGCTATTATAAATGGAATAAAGCATCCATTTTCTCAAAAAAAAGGGGCAGCAGTTAGAAAGTGGCTATAATCTTTCTTGAAACGCCACCCGAGCATTTCACTCAGGAAACCACAACCTGTGTCAGCAGGCAGAATCCATGTATTTATGTGGGAGAACGTAGACAAATTCTTTTCTCTCTTAGAGCCTAAAATGACAAAAATTAATTTCTCACCTAACCGGTTATGTTGATGAAACTGGTATCACAGTTGTTCAGCATAAGATATCTAATGTTATTGCAATGAAAGGAAAGAGGGAAGTTGCATGTCCGTCATCAGCAGAAAGAGGAGCATTAGTAACTGTCGTTACTTGCATGAGTGCGTCGGGCCAATATGTACCCCCAATGTCAGTGTTTCCCATGAAAAACACGAAGGCGGAGCTTTTGGATGATGCACCTCCTGGGACTATTACTTCATCTCATACATCGGGTGGATTCAAGTGGACTCATTCACACAGTGGTTAGCTCATTTCATTTCCACTGTCAAACCTATAGTTGACCAGCCAGTGATTTTGATACTCGATGATCATTACTCACACACAAGGAACATCAGTGTCGTAGACATGGCTCGCAGCAATGATGTGATAATTATTTGTTTGCCTCCTCATTCCACAAATAAAATGCAGCCACTTGACGTGACATGCATGAATCCGTTCAAGATTTATTACCCCCTGGCAGTTGAAACTTGGTTAAAAAGTCACCCAGGTCGGGTGCTGGCTCATTATCAAGTCTCTGCATTGATGGGCTCAGCATACACTCATGCTGCTACAATTGAAGTAGCAGTGAATGGATTTAGGAAGACAGGGATTTTTCCATTCCAACTTCATGTTTTCAGAGGTGATGATTTTGCTACAGATAATCTCATGGTTGAAGCTGCAGCAGAGGCAAACCCCTCGTCATTTGTGACACCATCTGACATAAGCCCTGTTCCTGATTTTCAGTAGTCGAGTACATCTCAACGTTCCCGTAAAGGATTGGCATCTTTGGTGACAGCTTCTCCCCATAAAGAGGAACTGCTGAAGACCAACAATAAGAAATCTACAGCAGAGGCCAAGAAGAAAGAGCAAAATCAGCACAAAGGAAAGCCAACTGGTATCACACATTTGCGTGCAAAAAGGAAAAGTTCTTCGAGTAGCAGTGACAGTGAAGATGAAGATAGTGCAGGGTCCTTATGCATCTACCGATGACGAAGACAGTGACAATGATGCAGAGTGTTCATACTGTCATAAATTCTATATACAGGACAGGAAAGGAGAGAAATGGGTTCAGTCAGGTCGATTGATGTGACGACGTTTGTTGCATGTTGGTTGCACTAGCCCGGTTGTGCGCACACGACATACAAGATACTGGAAGACATTGTACGAGTGATGGACGCACTGTGGGTATCTCTCTGCGTGCAAATGGAAAGCAGCTCTACAGTTCCAACTACATTCTCCTAGTATCATCAGCATGCCAAATGCTTCTTCGTTTGTAAGCGGCATTCCATTCAGAAAGCAACACCACAGACAGGCAATGTCTGACACTGAAACAACACACACGCTTAATGATAGCAACGCAAACCAAATGACTGTCTGAATGAACGAACTTTCGATTGCCAGTTAACTTGCATGAAAAGCCTGCAGTTTTTGTAAGTGGTAGATGGCGTATCTGCTTGCTGCGTAGTGCTGCATTACACCCCGGGTTTGCTCGGAAACAGTCTAATACCTACTGCACGAGTCTATGCAATAAGGCACACAGGTCACTACAAGTATCAAAATAAGCCTCACACTCCAGCCGGCAATACCGTAATGGCACACATAGTGTAACTTATGTGCATAGTTTACACACAACCAATGATAAGTGAGTAAACTTAGCTGTTTTTATTAGACTGTTTCCGAATAAAAGTGGATAATAAGGCAGCACTAAGCAGCAAGCATATAAGTCATCTACCACTTACAGAAACTGCAGGTTTTGCATGCAAGTTAACTGACAGTCGAAAGTTCGTTGATTCAGTCATTCGCTTTACATTGCATGAAAGACAGAATCAGAGCAGCGTACTGAGGCCCGCTTAGCAACAGCAAATGTAAGACAGCGAGCAAGGAATGTCGTCTCTGATACAGGATGGTCGACATTTAGAACACTTATGAAGAGTGCTGTGTGCGAGTGTTCCCACTTACCATTTCACGGTAATTCTCTCACGCCATAACAGTATTTACAGCACAACCAACGTCCTTTTGATTGTATGTTAACTAGGTTTGCAAACCAGACAACCAACATGTTTCGTGGATTTCCTTGTGGCTGTAGTAAGAAAAACACGTTTGCGATCAATTGTCATTGTGCGTAAAATATGCACGTCACAAACCATATGCTTATATGATTTATTTTATTGTACATAAACAATGCACATCATAACAAAGGTGTATTAATAAATTTTGTTTCCTTTTAGATTATATATCCGACGATACCTTATTCGACCCACATTCCCATTTGCCATTTCAAAGCTCAACACACATACCCCTACCTCCGGAATGTTAAGGGGAATGGAAGTATTACCAATCGATACTTCATATAATAATAGTTATCGAAATTTTGTCACGAACCCCTGGTATCGTGTTGTTTCCGAGAACAAGGGGTGATACGGGTGCTGTGACTCACCCCATATATATATATATAATAAAATAACATGTCATTTCTAAATTAAAATATGTCAATCTGTATGCCTCTGGTTTTTTTAAATTGTTTCAATGTGGTCATTATTCTAAATATTACCCATATGATCAACATTTAAACTTCAGTGTTGAGAATCGACCATACAAAACTGCACATGTGAAAATTTCCGTACATTTACTGTACAGACAGCAGTTTCGTAAATCTACCATACATCTATTTATAAATAACGACATTTCCGTATGGTATCAACACTGCCTGTGGTAGTTACATGAAGATCGCTTCGGCCACAGAGGTATGTTACTGACATCCTGCCTCATCATTTTATAGCATCCAAGTATAGTCTTTCAACAAGGCAACGCTCGTCCACACACTGCATATATGTTTATGCAATGCCTGCTCCATGTCTACATACCCTCGTTGTCAGCAAGATCCCTTTATATGTTCCCAATGGAACATGAGTAGTATCAGCTCGGACGTCAACTCTAACCCGGTGATGATCTGAAATGTATTGAGGGCCAGTTACAATAGCTGTGGTCCGACTTCTCTTCGGGGACAACACAACGGCTGTATGACTTCCTTCGGAACCGAATCTACGTATTAATCCAAGCTCGAAAGGAAGATACATCATACTCAGATAGGATCAGCAGTATATCCGTATTGCCGACTCTTGTACATGCAATATGATATTGTAAGCATTATAGTAAATACACATGACCTTTCGAGAGAATGTGAGAGTGCATATGTGTGTAGATGTATATTATATATATATATGAGAGAGAGGGAGAAAAAGAAGAAAGAGTTGCAAGTAAAATAAAATACAGAACCATATACATAGATGGATCTACATTTAATAATTTTTTTTTTGCAACAGCTATTTATCTGGTTGCTATTTGTGATTTGTGTGCTAACAGTTTGATATAGCTTTGGGTACCGGATATTGCTCCCACAGCCATGCTTTCTCAGTGTACTGACTATGTACACCATCGTCCAGTAATTATGGACCAAGCACCTCAAGCTAAGAGTTGTTAACGGTGACATATCGACCACGTAGATATCTACGTTGTTGTTGTCACAAAGGAGGTTGTGATGGGATTCCGTCACATATGAATGGATTACTTGTGTGATTTCATGTTTTACAGCAGTATACACCTTGTGTGCCAGCGTTGCATCTACCACAAGGTGTATCTGTGTGGTGGGTCTGCCAATCCAAGAAACATTAGCGGGATTAGGCTACTTGTCTGTGATTGGCTGGCGATGGCATCAGCAGAAATGTGCATGTGTGATGAAAAAGAGAGTGCTGCCTCTGTATAGCGGGCACTGATCAAGAGAGAGTATGGCTAAGGAAAGGATCAGACAGAGTATAAGTAGGGGTGCATGTTCGATCCTTTGGGAATGGTGTTTGTTTTGAAAAATATGAATGAGGTACTGTTTTTCTCCCAATAGAGTTCAAAAAAATTATTTCATTATAGATTTCTTACTAATTATTCATGTGATTGTATTAAAATTTTAATAAGAGTAGTATACTGTATATGTTGGAATTGTGGCTGAATTATAATGGAAAAAAAAGTATGAAGTATGTATGGAAACATATTTAAAACAAGTTTTAGTACTGTTATTTTCCTAAGAGATGTATTAAAAAGGAACCTGATAACTGAAGTAAGGGGTTAAATGATGTTTAAGCTAGTTAAAACCCTACCAATTTTGGACAAGGTTTAAATTACACAAATCTTCAACCAAAACACATTTCCTGATTATGTTTGTTTTGTTGAACCCATCCCTTTCCTGGTCCTTGTGATAATGAGGTAGAAAAGTGTATTGGGTCGAAGTTGTGCTCCTGGGGCTGAGGGAAAAGGGGACACAATTTTCTGCACAACTCTGCTAGAGTTGATATGGCATGTGCAGGGTACCTTGTCCAACTCGGGTTGTGGTATTGGTCGAAAAAGTGAGGTCACTAACATTTGTGTTTTTGTGATTGTAATATTGTTGTCCCTAATTAGTAAAGTGCCGAGAACAGCATGGATGAAGCTGCTTATCAAGGAGAGCCTGCAGAGTGTGTTAGGAGAAGCGGGAATCGAGTTTGAAGACACTGCTACCATTGATGACAAAAGCAAATTGGCCTATAGTATGGCGAGGTGTGAGGACACTAGTGGTGAGGAAACCTGAGGATGGGTGAGCCAGCACCATTATAAAAGTTACTCCATTACGTTCCCTCTGATCTTAAAAGTAGGTTCCCAGTTTTGAAAATGGTGAATATATCTGCTGTGATAAAGTTTCTGGTCAACTTGGGGGAAGTTGTAAATTTGAAGGTATGTTCTAGAAAGGTATTGTATGCTGCCTTTTTATTTCGCATCCCCGAATGTCTGCAGGACACTTTGGGGCAAGCTATCAATAAGGATTGGAACTGGTGAGATTGAGTAATGTGCTACTTTTTCGGCTTGCAGCTAAGTTTGCTATTAGTCAAAAGAGGTTTGAAATTCTGAACCAAGAGCAAAGAAAAGGGGAAACTATGAGAGAGTTTGTGCAAAGAATAATAAACTTAGTGGATATACTTGGGAGCCCTTGCAAGGAATGCTATTTTTTAGAGGCTATGTTCCATAATTTGGGCTCCCTATATAGTCGATGCTTTATTTTTTGTAAGATGCCTACAACTCTGTAGGAGCTCCTGAACCTAGTTAGTCAGGTAGAAGTAACCGTAGGTAATGTAAAACGAACTATGGAATATTGTAGGCATTGTGGTAAATGAAATCATAAAAGTGACCAGTGCTTTAAGAAAAGAACAGGGGGAGAGGTAGTTGTGGACCTTGAAAGGGAATGTAGTAATAAAGGGGGAGTGTGTTCTATGAATGGGAACTTTGATAAATTAGTAGGTAATAAGGGGCCAACAAAGGAGCAGTTGAAGGTGACTTGTTTAAATTGTGGGAAGATAGGGCATACCAGAAAGGGCTGTCTTAATGTGAGACCATGGTTGGTCTGTTTCTTATGTAAAGTAGAGGGATACTTGAGGCGAGTTTGCCCAAACAGGCCGGGGTGTGATAAAGAGGGTCATCTATTTAGGGAATGTCCGGGGAAAAAAGAAGGCATCAGGATGGTCAAGTGTTTCTGTGTGGCCAGGAGGGTCATGTGGTTAGATGGTGTTCCCTTTGGATATGACCTACTGTAATCAGTTGCATTAATTATTTTCAGAAACATAAGCAGGAGGGAATGTTGTTTGGGCCAGTAGTAATAGGAATGGAAGTTGTGAAGGCCTTTATTGATGCGGGGGCATCAACTTCCATAATTAGTTGTGATTGCTATTATAGGATGAGAAGTTTAAACCCTGAGGGGATATTTTAGGTGAATCCTGAATAGACAAATGTTTTTTTCTGTTGCTGATGGTGGAGCCATTCGGTCCAAAGGAGTCATAACTTTTAAGATCAAAATTGATCGATTCTCCTGGAAAATGAAATTCCACATAATCTTGTGGCTTTCTTATGAGATCATATTAGGAATAGACTTCTTGGGGAAAATCCAGGTGTCTATTGATTTTAGCAAGAAGTGTTTAAGGGATGTGTATGCACCAGGGGAAATGGTGAAGTTAGAGGGAAATGTGATATTAGCTTGGAATTTTGTAATGCTAATTTTAAAAGATCAGAAGGAACTTGAAGTAGAAAGTTTCAAAAGTAGTTTAAGGATGGCATTTCACCTATTCTGGGGTATTGTAAAATTTACCCCATAAAACTGAAGTTGAAGGACAGTGAGCCTGTAGCCTTTCCCACCCAAGGTGTGGATATTACAAGATCATATAAATGAGTTGAGGGAAAAGGGCGTTGTGGAATATTCCACCAGTTTGTATGCCAGCCCAGTATTTTTGGTGCCAAAGCGAAGCCCAGGGAATTATCATATGGTCTGCGATTATCGCAAAATTAATAAGAACATCTATTTCGATTATTATCCAATCCCAATGATTGATACTGTATTCTAGCATGTAGGGCAGGTGCGATACTTCACTAAATTGTATTTAAGCCAGATGTTCCTTCAATGTGAACTAAATAAAGATACTCGATAACCATTGACTTTTGTGACCCCATGGGAGTTATATCAATGGACAAGGTTGCCCATGGGGGCAAATTGCAGGCCCCAGGCCATGCCGTGAATTTTGTAAGATATTTTTGGTAAATACTTATATGAATTCGTTTTTCTCTATATTGACGATGTGTGTATTTATAGCCCGACTTTTGAAGAAGACGTGGCCCATATTCGGTTGGTGCTGGAGACATTACTAGCAGCAGTACTGACGGTGAACCCCGACAAAATTTCTTGGGCTGAACTATATTTATGCTATCTGGGGTTTTTTATTTCAGAGGGTTCGTTGTTGACAGATGTGGAAAAGATAAAACTGATGATGGCTTTCCCACCCCAAAGAATTAAAAAGGGGTGAGACGATTCTGAATAGTTAAAAATGTATGGACACAGGTTTTTGGTGGGGCCCGAACAGCAGAAGTCTTTCAGCCTATTATGTACCGGTTGGTTTCACCTCAGATTTTGGTTCTACCCGATTTTTCCAAAACATTATTGTTACACGTGGATGCTATATCCACTACGGTGGGAGCTGTGTTGAGCCAAAGAGTGGAATGGTGTCTGACTCATGTAGCTTTGCTAGCAAATTGTTGACCAGTGCCGAGTTGTAGTACTCGGCTTATGAAAAATAATGTCCAGCCTGCCTTTTTGGAATGGAATGGTTTGCAGAGTATATAGAGATGTCGACATTTGAATTATGTACTGATAATCAAACATTAGGCTTGCTTTTAAAATATGATAAACTCGGTTTAAGTTTAATGTCCATCATGCGCGAGGAAATGAGAATCTAGTTGCTGACTGTTTTTCTCTAACGTCTTGTACAGAAGATTATGAGAGGCCCAGAGGGAACTAGGCAGGTGACCTGGAGGTGAAATCGGATGGTATAGGGAATGAAGATGACAGCCAAGATCTTAAAAGGAAGTTGGAATGTGTAGTGGTGGTGGAAAGGGAGGAGGGTGTGAAGACCCTACATTTTGTAAACTTGCTCCAGTTGTTTCCAAAATTATTTCAGGATTTATTTATCTTCTTTCGAACAGTCTGATTCTGAGTATCAGGATATTGGTGGGGAAATCAAATCTGGAACTAGTGCATGTGGTTTTTTCAGAGGGTTGTTGGATAAGAGAGTTAAGGCAGTGAAGTTTGTAGTTTTTGTAGCTAAAGATCTTCGGAATATAATATTTCTTTACTACCATGAGTCCCCTATGGGAAGACATGCGGAGCGAGATCGAGCTATTGTGAGGATTCAGGAATTGTTCATCTGGCCAAGAATCAAACGGGATATTGAAGACTGGGTTCGGGTATGTTTGGATTGTCGGGTAGCTAAGGCTCGAAACACCCGGGAACAGGGTCAGTATGATGCCACTGTGGCTAAGTTCCCGTGGGAGAGCGTTTACATCGATCTAGTGGGGCCTCTACCTAGAAGCTTCTCTGGGTAGGTTTGACAGTTTAACGAAATTTGTATTTTTCTTTCCATTAAGAACAGTAAAATCTGTGAAAAATTTTCAAAGTGCGAATTATGAGGCTGATTCCTTTGCTGGGTTCACCAGCATATCTGGTTTGTTTTAATGTTGCATATTTTGGGTCTGGGGAGATGAAGGATTCGCCCTTTTTCTGGGGTATAAAATGGTGTTCATTTCACCCTACCATCCCCAGGCGAATCTGGTGAAATGATACAATAGGAATTTAAAGGCTGTTCTGCGAATTTCCCATTTGAGGTCACAGCAAAAATGGGCTGAGGTGCTAAGCTATCCAGGTTTGTGTTTTAATAATAGTGTGAGCCAGCTACGAAGAACATGCCTGCAGACCTCTTCTTTGGGCGGTGGCTCCTATGCCCATTAATCAATGCCTGGTCGTTAATTGGACCAGAATGAGAGTCTGTAGAAACAAAGGATATTGAAAAGTTATGGAATAAAGTGTCCGGAATTTTGGAAAATTATCATAAGATCCTTAAGAAAAGATACAATTTGTCCAAAGGAGAAGTTACTTTACAAATGGGAGATAAAGTCTTGTTGGAATCGCATTTTCTATCTTCTAAAGTAGGTTATTTTACTGCCAAGTCAGTCCAAAAATGGGTTGGTCCATATAAGATTGTGTCTTTTCTTAATTCTGTCACTTTGTTATTGAAATATCTACAGAATCCTTATAAGTAATGTGAAAAAAAATTTCAGTTCTGAAGGGGTTCTGTTACGGAAGAATGGATTACTTGTGTAATTTCATGTTTTACAGCTTTATACACCTTGTTTGACAGCATTGCATCTGCCACCAGGCGTATATACTGATCCAAAAAAAATTCGGTGGGATTAGGCTACTTGTCTGTGATTTGTTTGGCGATGGCATCAGAATAAATGTGTAATATGTAATATAAAAAGAGCACTGCCTCTGTATAGGGGGTGCTAGTCTCTGTAAAGAGCATGCTGGAGGTCTGGTCTCTATATGGGGCATGTCTAGGGAAGGGATCGGATGGAGTATTAGCAGGGGTGCTTGGTCGATCCTGAGGAGACATCGCAAATTAAAAATTCTAAAGCTGGATGAGCACTTTGTTAAATGAGCACAAAAATTATTCTCTGATTGTGCAAACAGTGAAAATTCTAAAATATCCAGCGTCGGGGACTATGACCCCAAGGAAACAAAAAAATGTAAGTGGCCAAAGAGCATTTTGGCCCACAGGCCACCATAAATCCCCTTAATTGCCCTAATAGGCCATAAGCCTTGCATGATAATTCCCATACTAATATATAAATTTGAAACGAAGCAATATGTGATCGCAGAAAAAGGGATAAACTTACGCCATATAGACCTTGGCTGGCGTCTACTCTGCGGATTACATTGCAAACACTCTGTCTCACCACACACACATGTGCTGCAACACTTCTCTCATCCAGCGAGTGTTTGTATGTATGGTCCGTCTCCATTGCTGATTCCAAAGCAGCCTCTGGTCAGTTTACCAGCAAAAACTGAGGAGACTGTGGCGTAATGTGCTCTCTGCAGCAGCTGGTGGGGGTTGTGAAGTGGCACAACCACACTTAAATACATAAACACTAACAACACATAACATACATTCCACATAAATTGCTGCAAGCGAATAACGACGTATGTCATGTAGTTTCGTTACACCGCCCCACCACCCCTTTCCTCTTCCTAATTACTCATATTGTTATGCATGGAAATTACATTTTTTTCTGCTTCAAGAGAGATGACTGGTATCTGCAGGTGACTGGTGCAATTCTGTCCGCCACCTCCAGGGCTGTGCTACTGCGGTACAGTCCTGAATACATTCCAGCAATGGCTCGACTCATTTCATATCACCACGCATTAACCTCACAAAGTCTATCTTCGAGAACTAACAAACACCCTACTTTCTCCAGTCCTAATCCAATAAAAGGAATTATATTTATCCTCAGCGACTGTCACATAGATTTTCCCAGGCCCTCTCCACTTTGCCTGGTTTGCTATGCCCTACCATCTAAACCCTTCTTCTTTCGGGGTGTGACCATGGCTACAATTGCAGCTATGGCACCAGACAACCCTGCTCAGCAGCGATGCATGCACCCAATACTTAAGGCGGGTAGGGCTTGCCCTGATACACATCCTATTCGCCAACCATGTTAGCTACTAACATGCATGTCGGAGGGCAAACAGAACTAAGAAGGTGCTCACACTGGTATAGCGGGATTTGGGGGCTCGCCATAATTCAAAATAATTCCTGGGGAGAGACGACCCAGTCGGCGAGATGGATGGACTCGAGGGAGAATGGTTCCTCCTTTGGGCTAAGAGAGCGATGATGACGACGCGATGATGAAATTTTAAGTATAGATGCTGCAGGTCAGGACTTAGAATTATTCGTTGCTGAACAAAAAATCACCAGTGGGGACTTACAAAATATAGGCCCGTGGAGATGGACTTCGGTTTTGGTAGAGTGTTCTGGGACTTAGCAAAATTACGAGGCAAATCGGCTGCTTGAACTTTGAAATTATTCGAGCCTGTGTGGTCTTAGTTTTTGGTCAAGCATTTCAGGGACGACAAATTCTGGAAAACTGGTCTCCTCTGATACTTATAAAACATCAGGCCACTGACCGATGTTTCGAGATATTGTATATGCTCGTAAATGGAACAAGGAAAGCGAAGGATTAAGGTAGCAGAGACTTGTGAGTGAGAACTAATTAGTTTCTGAGTGTTTTATGGAACTGAAGGACTCGGGTGAAGAGGAGTTCAATTCGAGACTGAAAATGAAGAGGTGTTTCTCCGTGTATGTGTGTGTGTTAGGAGGGAAGTTTTGGATACTTATTTTTGGGCTTGAATTATACTCGGACATTGGTGAGTGGTACGAGTACGGAGTTCCTGGGTAAAAAATGTTCCCGATATTCTGCGCTAGTTGGCAAAGAGGAAGAATCGGTGGTATTGGATGAGAACTTAATAGTTTGTGCGGTGCGGTTTTTGTGGGAATTTTGTATGGTGTGGTGAGTGTGTGTGTGTGTGTGTGGATGGTTGCATTGTGGGAGAATGGGTGAAAGAAGGGAAGTACCTGTCACGCAAGTGGTTCGGTATGGGCAATATCTCTTGCCTGTTTCCTCCAACAGTGGTTGTGCCTGAAGGAGAATGATGTTGAGGGGTCACTGCCAGCGCTTCTAAAAGTGAAGAGGCGGGGATCATATCCTCAGGCACCTTCAACTGTATGGTGGGAGTGATTGATGATCCAAGTCAATGCCGCGACCTAGGTGGAGTTAGCGAGGAGAATATCCTTAGGCCTGGCAGGGTCTGGATGGAGTTATTCTGAGAGGTGGTTTTGTGTATGAATGCGAGTGGGAAAGATTGGGTTATTGGGAAAAGTTTTTATTGATGGGGAAAAAATTATGGTCAAGATTTCCTTACCTCCAGCGAGCGTCTCTATTGGTGTTTGTTATTTTTAAACATTTAAATGGTGTTTGTACAAAAAGTATGTTTTTCTTTATAGGAATATAAGTTTGAAGTGCCCGTATTAATGAAAAAGCGCAATCGTATAGTCGAAATAGAGGTTTTATTGTTGATATTGTAAAATGTGTATTTTGAATTGGGGTTTTAGAGTTGTCATTGGGATAACTTTTCAATTAAGGTTTTTTCAAAACCTGTGAAGATTGGGAGATCGTACGGGTGATATTGCGAGTGGTGTTTGTTTTTAAAAATAGAAATGAGATACAGTTTTTCTCCCAATAAAGTTCAAGAAATATTTTATTATACATTCTATACAAATCGTTCATGTGATTGTATTAAACTTTTAGTAACAGTCGTATATTGTATATGTTGGAATTGAGGCTGAATTATAATGGAAAATTAGAAGTATATATGAAAGGAAACACATTTAAAACAAGTTTTAGTACTGTTCTTTTTCCAAGAGATGTATTAAATGGGAATCTGATAACTGAAGTAAGGTGTTGTATGATGTTTAAGGTAGTTAAAACCCTGCCCATTTTGGACAAGGTTAAAATGGCACAAATCTTCGACTAAAGCACCATTCCTGATGATGTTTGTTTTTGGTGAATCCATCCCTTTCCTGGTTCTTGTGGGTAATGAGGTAGAAGAACGGATTGGGTTGAAGTTGTGCTCCTGAGGCTGTGGGAAAAGGGGCAAAAGTTACTTTCATCAGACTGTGTCTGGACATATATATTTTTACGTGAATTTTTTTTATTGTATCGGCATGTAGTCCACCTAATGGTTATGTAATGAAAGTCACAGAGGTACAACCTAAGCTTTATATGCTCAAACTAAACTAAAGTTAGGTTTTAAATAAGCTATCCACGTCTGTGGATTATATGTGGTTTAATCTTTGATTCTCATGTTCTAAAAGTAACACATTTTCGACTACATTGTTCTAATATATTAACAAAATCTGCTATTTCAGTGACAATTGGCAGTTTCTCAGACATGGTGACGGTATTCATGACTCAATGAAACGAACACAATTGTACATCCATGCCTTAGCCGGAACCCGAAAGCAGAATACATCTCGCTGTAAGCCGACATCACAACCAACCTCGGCTTTGTAGGTCTGGTAACATGTGGACAGACTATTAGTGTCTGTAGCTTCGTTGAAATGGTCAACACATACAGCAATGTGTTTATTGTGTAAACTTAGTCGGAGAGTTATTGATTTCAATATTTTTTCAACTCTCCCACTACAAGATGTTTCATAAAATTCGTGTTCTTTCTTATTAATTGTTCACTGAGAATGTGGAGAGATTCGGGCGGCTCTTAACAGCGAGGTCTTCAGAACCGATGAGGGTGAAACAGTAGAATGCAATGGTGGGGGAAAACGGGAAATCCTCGAAAAAATCAGCTAACCAGCGGCGGCGTCTATGCGTTAAAAAAGGTAAAACGAAAGAAATAATTTAAGTTATAATAAATGGTTACTTAACACTTTTTATTCTACATTAAGATACGGAACTATTTCCCGTCCATCGTTACCAACTTTACTGGGCGCATGTCACTCAGTGCACCCGTTAAAACATATGCAGACAGGAGCGGTGGCTTTTTTCAAAGGTTGAGTTCAAAAAGTGCTCACTTTATCGTGAACAGCCTTTAACTACGAAATAAAATTCTCTCTTCGGCACTGCCCTGAATAATAAAGTCTATGAACAAATCTTTAAACTGACGACCTACACTAAACGCTCCGTCTCTTGGAAAAACGTTTTATCGAGATACTCTTCAAGAAGAACCAGCTGGTGCTAGCGGTGTACCCCGCCCGCATACATCACTGCGGAATCCGAGGTAGCGCCACGTGGCCAGACTCAAAGTGGTGGTAATCCAGGGCTCCGTGGCGAGGCTCTCATTGGCGGGGATATTGATTCCCGTAACGAGTCTGGCGCGAGATGTGGACGGGCAGGCCGAAGAGGAAAGTGCCTCCCTGCAGCTAGAAATGGAAACACAAGTAAAGGCTGTTCACGATAAAGTGAGTACTTTTGAGGCCCTAGTTATTTTTTTTTCCTGTCGACCATTTCTTATCCTTCCGCCATTTTTAAAATAAATATTACCATGTAAGTATAAACGCTGCGTATGCGTATGTAAAGTTAACGTCGAAGGGTAAAATAAAATATATTTATTGACTAATATTATAAATGAGAGGACTTCCAAAAGTGCTCACTTTACCGTGAATAACCTATACCTGCATGTAATATTTAACTTACACACCCAGTGGAATGCGGCCAGTAACGTTGGTAACGATGGAGGGATAGTAGTTCCATGTCTCAACACTGAATTAAAAGTGTTCGGTAAACATTTGTAAATACTGGAGTGATTCATTTTTCTTTCTGAAATTTTTAATTTGTATAGTGCATAAATTTTAAAATTTGTAAAAAATAATAATTTTTATAGTAATTATACAGTTTCCGTTTACTGACTCATGAATAAAGTGACCAGGTCCACGATAGTGCCGATTTCACATATGGCGGAAGGATACACTATGTGCTTACAAGTAGATCTTAAGCAGGGCTTCCTAAAGTGCTCATTTTACCGTGAACAACCTATACGCACAAGCTACAGAGAGGAAGGGTAGGTGTGTTTGTGGAGAGACGATGGTGGAGAGGAGGGGATGTGGAAAGGATTTGTTAGGGGTGGGAAGGAGGTACCAAACTGAAATGCGAGACAAGGAACGTGGCTCTTGAAGAGCATCCCTCTCTTCCCAGCATATCCTTCCTTTTCATTCGCCCCCTTCCTCCTTTCTGGATATGACGCAGGACTGTTACACATTACCTTAATTGCATTACTCCCTCGTCCTCCCAACCCCTAGCATCCCGTCACCCTACTACCCCGTTTACACGGTGGTCGACGCATGCGCACAACCGCCCTGCTGCGGTTCGGCTGCAGCAGATTGAGTCAGTCCCTCTCTCTTATGGCTTTATCAGCGACTGTTCAGCTGACTTTGCACGCGCGTTTGTCCCGTCCCATACAAGTAGAGTTACCAGACGTCCGGCGGGGCCGCAGTGGCGCAGCGGGTAGAGCGCTGTACTCCCCCCCCCCCTTCCGAGGCAACCCCTTGTTCGATTCCCGGCTCTGTGGCTCCCAGAATTTTCGCACGTGTGATCCTTGCCAGACGATGGCACTGGTCGGCGGGTTTTCTCGGGGATCTCCCCGTTTCCCACACCCTTTAATTCTGGCGCTGCTCAATGCCCGTGTCGATTCTCACAACCCCGATGTTAAGAAACGCACAACATTCTCCACTGCGCTTCCAGGTGATCGGCAAAATGAGGATATGGCCACCTTCATATATTTATTTTTTGCGCCTGGCCGGAATTTCCGTGATGATCTAAATTATCCAGCTTCTTTTACCTGTTGAAATATAACATTTTTGTCTATTAATTATTCTGATACTATTAGTTTTTCTGCAACAAAGCTTGTCATAGATATGTTGACAACATTCATGTGGTTAATCATATAGAAAAAGTATCGGTGTCTTTGATAAATTATGTTAATTATGTTAAAGACTTTTTTTTTATTTCTTATTTAGATTCATTTTTTGGGTGTGTATTACATTTTTTGTTTTGTAAAGAGAACTGAAAATATACCATTTTATTTTCCTAGTACTTGGGTTCCAAACTCTGTGTTAACTGATAACGGGAACGTTATTTTACGTAATTAATTAAAAGTTATAAAATTGCTTGTTGGAAATACTAATGGTTTCATTAAATTATTTCTCAACGACAATAAAATTGAACTATATGCAATAAAACTAATGTGTAGTTCTCCTTAAAAAATAATTCGCAGCGCTCACGAAATGTCATTGTCTTCCTCTTCCAAGGTTAATGTCCTCTTTCATTTTTATCCTGGGTGTGTGATATACTCTACTCGCGTTATCATCAGACTCTTTAAAAAAAGTCCCATTGAAAAATCATCCTGTGTATGATGTGAGTAGTACGCGCGCACTGGTTCTAAATATTTATGACCTTGACCTTGACCTACTTATGAATGGACTTTTGACCTACTTTTGGATCATCCCGTGTATGACGTATTTGGTTCTTTCCTATATGTGTCACTTATCACAAACGTGTTATGCTTCTGTTGACATAAAAGGACCTTGTATTGTGTTAAGTTAAACTTTATCTTAAAATTTGCTTATAAATAATCATATTTAATCTGTAATTAATATTGTAACATACCAGTGGAGCGTCGCGACGAGTCAGGCCACGGCCCGTGGGCTTTTTAATAATAGGATCCCTGTTTAGTCAACACGGGACATACATTTAGGCGAGCGGACCAGCGAGCGAGGTCTTGCCTCACCGAGACGCCGCCTGATCAAGTTGCATCGACCACGGGTGTTACGACCGCCATATCCGAGATGGAGAATCAGCCTTCGGCAATGTTAATAAAGTGACGACATTGCAAACATGATTTAGGTTCCAAATAGACTTTTGATTATCAGTGGAATTAAGCTCCCCCGAGAGTATTGGAGAGATGTAATGTTAATTCAATGCAAATCATAACGTAATGTTGTATATTTAATATGTTTTAACACAGTGACGTCAAACCATTTTAAAGTATTCTACTTCTGAGTTATTCTTCCCCCCAACTAATCTGAACATCCCAAATAAGAAAGTTACAGTATGAATAAATACCGGGGCGAATACGTGAGTTGTTAATGCCTGGTAAGAAATAGTACTTATGCAAAATCTTATTAAACTGAGTACACTTTGGTGTAATTTTCTAGACTCTGTTTGGATGAGACGGAGGAAGAGCGTGAAATTATAACTTTAGCAAAGATTCAGAAAATGTGGTAGAAATACTGAATTGACTATAGAACGTGTTTAGGAAATATGTGTACAAACTCGGGTACGTGATTCGTGACCGGACAAGAGGAAGATTGATACAAAGCACACATGGTCCATCTCAAATAATAAGGGCTGTAGAAGCCCCTACAGCTGGAGGGCGACAAGCATATTACGTGGGATACTAAGCAAAGTACTTGCGTTAGAGCAACACAAATTGGTATACGGATTAATTAAAACAATATCTTGGATAAAAGAAAAGTATGGTCCGTCGTACACATCCCCATAATGTAAATAATAGGGATTGGCACCCTTTAATTGCATGCAACATTTACCCCGTGAGGTTAAAGTGTTTGTGGAAACCATTGGATGAAGCTGGACGTCGCAATTAGCAAATAAGTCCCCCTAGTTGCAACTCCCTAGAACCCACCGTTTTCGTGTAAAATGCAAACTAACGGTACAGTGGTAGCAAGGCTATGGTCTGGCGAGTAGGCCACATGCACTGCACCATGCTTAAACGAATGTTGGTGGTATGATGGACGAGGTTACACGTCACGCTGGACGATGCCGCTGGTCGGCGGGTTTTCTCGGGGATCTCCCGTTTGCCCCGTTATTTCATTCCGGCACTGCTCCTTACTCGCCTTAATCACCCTCATCGGCTCTCAAGACCACGCTGTTACGAACCGCCTAAATCTCTTCCTCATTCGGCGAGGAATCCTTGCTGAATTCCTCTGGGTGCAGGAAGGGTTAACTCCGTTGTGTAAACCTTGCTTCAACGGGTACATGTTATACTAACAGGTAGTGCATACTAACTTCTAATTAATTCTTATTTTAAGGAGGTTCTAATAATCGATGAAATCCAAGTCACTCATGCCGCCTCTGTGCGCGCGAGTGGAGATAAAATTTATGTGCCGTTTTTTACTCAGCTCGTTACAGCATTAGCTGAAAATTTGATAGAATTGGTATAGTCACAAAGGGGTTAATAAATGCAAGATTTAGTTTATATAGGCGTCACTGTATCATGTATTAAAAGCCGATGTTTTAAATGAAAACATAACAGCTTTAAAATGTATTTGTATTAAATAAATACATAACAAAATAATGGAGGTGTTTGAAATACATCAACTCAAAGAAATAAGTTCAGATAGTTCTGATTTATTTTGTAGTCGTTGTATATTAATGTGACGATAGGTGACGGTGATGAAATATTCTAAATATTTTAGAATAAATATCAGAAAAAAGTAAGCATTGCATTTTGTAAATTTTTGACGCTGGAAACACTAAATTTTCACTTAAGTCCTTATCCACTAAGTTTTCATTGGTAATTCAACGAAGCCATGCAAGTTGCTAAATGCTATATAAAATAGTTTTGAATGTAATGTTGTTGGAAAAAAATGTTTCAATAAATAAATAAAAATTTGATACAACCGGGGTCTGGAATGTAAATGACAACTCCATGCATCCAGCCAGAGACATATTTGACATTTGCTAGTGGATCAAGCAGCAGTCCCACGCTTAAAAATTAACTATCTTCCGCTATTTTGTCTCCAGCATAAGAACAACACAGAATAATTTATACAAGATTACCAGTAACTATGTGAAGGTAGGTTTCACTGATCATCTCTGCAATTTGGCGCAATACAAATATGTGACATATTTATGCAAATGTAATTGGAACTGAAGTTGTTGGCAAAACATTCGGTAGCAAAATTTTACAATTTTAAGAATACATTTTTATGCATCACATAAATGTAAGTCCTTTCTAGTTACATGTCGTAAGCAATACTCATTTTATTAGAGTTGAGTGGTTTTTATTATTTCTTTAATCGCTGCATTGTGGATATCCTTGACAAGGTAGTAGGACATAACACTCTGTTAACTCACATTAATCTGAATAATTTCTTTCTTTATTCTTCTGACTTATTTTTACGTGAGGTCCATAATACAAGTCGATATGTGCCGAAGTGTTTGAAGGGTAGGTATATGTTATATCGAGAGGTAAAAAATATCTTGACAATACCTTTTTAATTGCTTAATTTCTATGACTATTGTTCTGTAAGAAAATTGTCTGGTTATAAACTGTTTTACTCACATGAGTTAGTTCTATAGCGCCTAATAGTTTACAAGCTACAAAGAGTGAATACAAAAATTATCTGTAAATGTGTAGGATCGATACGTAACTCATGGTTGTAGGGTTATGCCTACTGCAGAAACTTTGTGGGAAACATTCTTTAATTTCATCGTAGATTTAAACATGTTGCTACATGTCTTGCACGATCTTGCCAAGAGAACTTCACGACACAATTTGTTTTTTTGTTTTCTTTTTCCTTCGCTGTGACTAACATACATTTTAATTGCTTTAATTTATTTGACGTGTGTAGATCGATCAGCAGCAGCTTAATTGACGTTTCGTGTCACTCTTACACAAAGGACTTTCTTGCGTAGGGCAGCATGCCTGATGCTGTGCTTCGTAATTAGGCGTGCTTCGTAAAAACGCTCGTCTGTTATATAGGCTGTGATCTTATTCTCTGAGTACCGTGCTGTGTCACGTGTCACGTACACTCCGTGTGTTCGTTTTTATGTTCGTGAATATATGTTTCTGTGTAGCGAATTTTATTCTTCGTTTGGAATTCGTCTGAACTTTAATTATTACCTAATAAAGTAAATAACGCAGGTAATTTTACTGACGAAGATAATTACATAACTTTTAGTAATGCGATATTATTTCTGTAACATATTAGTGTTTATATTTCATTACGTGTGATACGAACCCATTTTACAAAATTAATATAATAATTCAAGAAAACGGTATTTAGGTTACATATACCTTGACAAAATATATAAGTTAGCGCAATGCTTTTACTACGTAGAGGTTCCCTTTTAGAAGCGAAGTAATTATACCTCCGCGACCGATATTGTAAACATGTTACTGTTGCAAGAGATCAAAGATGCGAATCCTCATTCGTGAGGGATAGGGGTATAAATAAAAATAGAAATTCGATTTTAAAATTTAAATTTATTTATAATGTTTTAAATATCTATACGTATATTATTTACAACATTAAACTACCCATCTCCACTATTACTGTTGTTATTCTCAGGGGACGCAATATTTAATGCCTCTCGCAATTGTAATATTAAAAGTCCTTATCACTCTCTCTATATTGGTTACAGTCACTTAATTCACACTCATTATTTACACGTATTCAGTCTGTGTATTGCCAGCATTCCAAATGCCTTACACTCACGCATCAAGTTCAATAGTCCCACCCGTCAGTCTCACCCTTCACTGTACCGGCCCTCGCAGTCCGCAGACTTCACTCCGACTTGCCACTCGTCGCATCACTGTCTCCGCGCACCTTCCTCTTATGGCCGTACAATCCTTCAAGTTCTATGCTTTTAGCTCGATGTTTGTTTTCTAACTACTCTATTACTAAGTGTTAAGTGTATCCCGAAAGTAGGACGGGAGCTAATTGCGTCTCAGGGCAAAACCCTTACGCCTACAAGGAAGGGAAATCATGCAAGGCGACATGCATAGAGGCAGAGAGGGATTGGGCAGCCATGGCCTGCGATTGAAGCCATGACTATCTCCCTAAGTGTACTTATAGTTAAGACTATAACTAAGAAGAGACAGGGGAAAACCGTCATAGACAACGTAAAAATAGAGTCGACAGAAAAGACTTCAAAAATATTGCATGCATTTAATAGAAATTCTACGGGAGAAAGAAGGTTGGATATCATTCTTTACTAGTACGGATGAAAATACTATCAAAGAAGAGGGTATTGTTCTTGGTTTAGCACGAGACGACGCTGTGGACGCCCGTCGCAGCTTAAATAGTCTCGTTGGCCCGATCCAGAAGGTTCCCCACACCCCTCGTCTCGTTAAAAGAGGTGGGGGCGATGACCGGAACATAATTCTAATGATAATGCCAGATATCCAATCCTTTTCGAAATAAGGTGGTTCGAATATTGATTGGCTTAACGCGGCAGGCAGCGGCACTCCTTTATAAATCTCCGCGCAGTCCTTGGGTTACTGCCCTGGCCTTGACACACTCACTTGTCGCTCGAGTAGGACAGGGAGGTGATGCAGAGCAATATATAACAATGTTTTCAACTGACGAACAATTCGTAAATGTGTTTATGAGTGTTGGTCGAAGAGTGATTACAAGTTTTAATCCGTACTAAGGATGCTGAGTTTTAAATTAACTTCTATAGTAAAATAAGTAATTCTATATAGCAGATATCATTAGTTATAGTCCAGAAACTTCCACCCCAACTCCTGAACCAGTTGTGGTGTGTGCGGTGAAATGTGCCCAGGCCAGGTACTGCCTCGGTTAACAAGCACACCGAATACCATCTTTTCAAAGAATTAAAGAACTTTTCTGTGAGTGGAAGCAATTTGCTGACAAGGAGATCCACTAAACATTAACTTATTGCTCAATTGACTGGCAGCAGAAGTGTATTAAAAGGATACATAACATCCTGTCTCTCAGTATAATAAGTGGTTGGGCGTCTGTGTAGAATAATAGTTCAGTGTACGTACTTTCGCAATCGGCAAGTTTTGTCAAAATAATTTATTTCGTTATATTTTTATTACAAAACGGTTGCTACTTTTTGGACGTGCCTTCCACCTTCCCCTACCATAAACGTTTACTCTGATTTCTCCATGTAATTTAAGTTTGCTTCTCAGTTAGCAGGGTAACCTTTACCTAAAATGTTTTGTGATTGTTTTTCCAAAAAAAAATATCGTCGGCAAGCAAGCTGCATCCCCGGAAAGCCGACACTTTTGTCCCGTTCGTCACCAGTTTAGACACCACCAACAACCAAGGTACTGGTATCTTTTAATTTAATCAAACACCCGCTCTTAAACACCACGAGAAAAACAGCATTACCTTTTAAGACAAATTAAGAAAGCTAACTGGTTTTTTAGATGAAGTTGGAATGCAATTTTAAAGAGTGTGCCAAAGAAAACATTTGTACACTCTGCGAAAGAGGAGAAATAATGAGTTACCTTTGATGAGTTTTAATTTCAACACGTTTACTCTAGCAACAGATTCTGAATTCTCGATTGTCGTTTCTAAAACATTAGATTTTTAAAAACTTGCATAAAAATATGACATAATATAAGGAACTTCACAGTACACATTATTTACCGTACAACTTGTTTAATATATTTTCCTCTTGCTATATAAGATTGTATAAATATTTAATCGCCAAATGGCTTAGCAAAAAAAACAGGAACATCACAAAAATAAATAAAAATAAAATTACAATAACTCTGCGTCAACCTGAGCACAGAACTTTTATTTGGGTGTCTTTATACGTGGCATCGATAATTTTCTTCTTATAGAAATTGAAACCATACATGAAACATCTCTAACAAAATGTTTAATGCGGATTCACACAGAAATAGGCTCCGGCCAAGGTTTATTAACCCCAATCTCTGCACCCCCTCCCCCGCAACCCTTTCCGAAGCGGAAAATATTGTAACAGTGCTGCATGTTTTTTTTTTTTTTTTTGTTTGTTAATTATTTAATATTGTCACTGCAATTCTAATTTTCAGTATTGCGCAGTCTCTATTTTGTTTCTTGAAACTACGTTTTCTCCTTGACTTGCAACACAGCGGGGGGGGGGGGGGAGGGGATAGGCAGGTAATCAATGGGAGAACGTAACGTCATGCATCACGTGCTTGCACTCGGCAAACACTACGTAGAACACGTAGCACCTCAGTCGTACGGCAGACGAGAAGCTCTTCAGACGTTAATACGCCATGCTGCCCGACGACAAGACCTCGTTTGTCAGCGGTAAACACTGCTACGTCTAGCGATCTCTGCTCTTATGTGCGAGGCCGCGGTGAGGTAGTGGTAAGACTACTCGCCTCCCACCTGGGCCAACCGCGGGTTCGATTCCCGGCGGGGTCGCTCCCTGATTTACGGATGTGGGAATCGTGCCGACGATGCCGCCTGGTCGGCGAGTTTTCTCGGAGATCTCCCGTTTCCCCCGTCCTTTCATTCCGGCGCTGCTCCATACTCATCTCGTTTCACCGCTTTCGGCTCTCAAGACCTCGATGTTGTAGAGCAGCCCAAATCTCCCCACTCCGCTCTCATTCCAGGGCGGCTTCGCCCAGGCTAGCTTAGCAGAAATCATCAATGGTAGGGAGCAACGTCTAGTTGTAATTTGTTTTTCGCCATCAGGGAAAGCAGTGCAGTTTTACGTGTGCGAGAAAATTGCACTGTCCAATATGCTGGGAATCTCGAGGTCTGAAGTTTGAAGTCCGCCCATCTTAGAGTCATTTTTGCGCGTGCCCAAAGAAGTCAGTAAATAATTATTATTCATATTGCTATGTAAAATAAATATTACAGTAGTAGAAACCTGTGCTTCTCAACACCTTATGCTTCACGTAGCCATTAGAAATATGTACATAACTGGGGTACGTACTGTAAAGAGAATTAATCTATCTGTTGTATGCCTATGGGAATTACACACGGACCGATAACTAAAGACATGTGTTTTTCGCGAAAAGATTTCAAGACCAGTTGTATTCCAACACACGTTTGTTCATATCCACATTTGTAGTTGGAGGTTTTTAAATATCACGTGCCACTTGTGTCTGTCCGCAAATCATGGACGTTCAGTATCGGAGTACTTAATTCTAATTGGCCCAAACAAATAAGAACATATAGTCTGACGTAGACACACGGCCAATAACCAAAGGAGGTTATGGTTGTGAATAGAGGATACTGACGTCTAACAGGTCCATAATTATTTTCGCGAAATATACCAGCATCTACCGATAACATGCATGTATGTATTTTCCTCCGCAACTCGATAACTTCGTTAGCAGACAGGGTGATTTTCAAGCTCTCATGACGAGCCCGAAATAATTCTCGTCGCCTACCCCACATTTACAAGCACTGCATAATGAAACTAATCAGGGCATTCTTGACAAACTCAGGAATTTCGTGTGAACCGTCGGACGCGAGGAGCAAAAGCGGGCAAGGAACTCCCTATGCTTGGTAATGCTCACCGTAAGGACGCCTGCTATCTGCTGCGGAGCAACACAGAACCGCGGAGGAAGACAGATAACAGTGACGATACTCCATTACCGCGGCGTTACTTATTTGTTCCCTTCGCCTCCTCGCCTAGCTACTCGTCACGACCCTCGTTTGGCCCACTTTTCTCGATCGGTATCCCCCCACCCTCGAACCATCCCCTTTTTTACACAAACGCCTTCTTCCTACTTCTGATAGCACGAGTTTGACTTACTGCAAATTGACACCGCTGCCCTACTCCCCTCTCTTCCTTCCCCTACAAGTCCTTAACTTCCCTTTATGAGCACCCTACGTTTTACTGCCTTCTCCACGTTCCCCTACTCTTTCTGCTTTTTCTCCCCCACAAAATAATCAGATATTGGAAGGTGAAAACACCGCTGGGGTTCATTTGTCCCTCTTCGTCTTGTCACTGAATCTTCAAGGAGAAATCAGCCTATGATTATATAAAGAAAGTGAGAATAAGGGAATGCTTCTACATCCATTATAGGCTACGAGTTATTCATACTTCATTATTTGTATATTCTGTTAGCTATGAAGTCTTAAATCACAGTGCCCAGAAACTCGTATTCTTTTGAAAAAGATAAAGATTATTAAATTAATTATTTTCCACTGAAAATAATATTTAAATACTTTACTTATCGTCACATGGAGATACAAGGTACTTACGAATGAAACAGTTATCCGGATGAAACTAAGATTCATTCCTTTAAACGATATATCGAAGCGATGTCCAGTGCAAATAGTGTTCTTCACTCGAGTGTGAGGATACACAAACACCGTATACACAACGCACGTTCATATAGGCCTATAAATAGTTCCCTCCTGCCCTAAAATAATAGTCCCAACTATGAACTACTAATATTTGATATCTCCTGTGAAGAAGTTTATTCATTTTCCGTTAAAAACCGCTGCTCCACTGCATTTTCCAGTTCCAGACTGGAGTCAAACCGGCGTCCAACGTCCCTTCAAACATCGTATAATCAGCAGCGGTGTCATTGGCAAATTTGCGGCAAGAGCTTACTACCATATTGTTGCAATTTCTCTCTATAGAAATTAAGTGGGCTATACCAAGTTCGTTAAGGAATGGAGATCTTAATGAAATAAAAGAATTAATTATAATTTCCTTATTTTATTTACAATAACTACAGCAAATTTTGAACTCAAATTGAGATCACTTACTGTTCACAATTGACATCAATTAATAAAATTAGTATTGCACTTCCGTTCAATCCCACCTCAGTTCAGTCCATATTCCGCCAGTCGCAGTGTTCTAGAGTCCTCCATGCGCCCTCACGCACAGTAGGCTTCACTCGTCGGTTTCACACCCTCTCGACCATTCACGCCAAGAACATCTCGCCCGCCGTCATCCCGCAATCTCCGGTTGTCGTACACACTTCCCTTCGCTCGCGCACACTCGCCAGACGGCCTCCGTTAAAGACTGCTGGCCGCTGGGTTGTGGCAGTATATTAAGTGTCTTAGGCCGCCACCTAGAATCTTCCCCGACTCGCGTGATGCGTCGCGGAGGGCTGAGGCGCCAGTCAGTCTCACCATAACATTCTTGCGTCGTCGCTAAACGTATCGGAAACTCTAGCAGGCGAGAGGAGGTCTGTGACGCCAGCAAGTCTCGTCGTTGTCGGAATTCACGGGATTCCCAGAAGGGGGAGGGGGGAGGGGTCACGAGGCCGCGAGCACATCGTTCCAGGAAGAGGGGAGGGCGAGGTGGGACTCCGATTACGGCACGGGGCAGCTGAGTCGGCGTCAGCTGCAGCACGTAACAATATTATATTTAGTAAACATCGGAGACCGCTGCGTAACTTTAAACGCAGGAGTTGCGCTAAAAATCAAAGAACAGTTGGATCTGGCTACACGTTTGCGCCAAAGTCTCAACATCTTGCGGCTGTAACTCCGCCCAGAACCTGAGTGAAGATCAATAGGAAATGAGGGCGACGGGCCACGGGGGTGGAAAACGATTAAGTGTAGTCAGAACCCAGGTCGAGGCAACGGGGAGCAGTCAGCGAAGTGACACAACGAGATGTAGCCACCTGACCCGGCAATCTGGGGGTGAGTGTCTGCCTACTAGGGGATGAGCGCAAGTCCAGCTCCTTTCTCCCACCCCTTCCCTGCCATTACTTCGTTAGTAACCTCATTATACAGCTAATCAGGGTATCTGTAGGTAATATGTTATATAATAACTTGGTGTAGGCTGTTCACGATAAAGTGAGCACTTTTGAAATCAACCTTATAAAAAAGTAAATGCACCTGCCCGCGTATATTTGAACAGGCGCATTGAGTGACACGCGCCCAGTAAAATTGGTAACGATGGATGTAAAATAGTTACATATCTTAACGTTGGATAAAAAGTGATAGACAGCAATTTGTGTTAACTTAAATTATTTCTTCCGCTTTCGGTTTATTTTAGTGCATCGAAGTGTGAAAATGAGCAGATTTGAAAATATTTAGTTTACTAATAATTTCACAGTTTCATTTAACCGACGCTTGATTAACGTGATGAGGTCCACACCAATGTTAATTTTACACAAGGCGGAACAATACACAACATGCATACAAGTACATCATAATAAGGGCTTCCAAATGTTATCATTTTACCCTGAACAGCCTATAATATTACTCTATAGTAAGAACATTTAAGTTAAGGGCTAATGAAATCAAATTTATGTTCGGTTACAGGTGAGTCCATTTCTTCTTTATCATGTTAGATTAAACCAATACGAATATAGTCATACGGTGACAAATCTAAACAGTAAAGTGGTCATATTCCAGTCTCTTGTAACTCAGATGTAGCAAAATTACAAATCACGAAAAATAGTAATACCCTCGGATAGCTTTACCGATGCTCGGTCCTGATGGCTTTACGAAGAACGTGTCGTAACTCACAGCAATTGATAGCACTGATGACGTCACTTGGTTCAAGCCAATTAGGGAGCAGTAGACCCTGCTCGTCATAAACCATGTTAGAACGAGATTTCCACTTTGGGAGACGCAAAGAGCTTTTATCTGGCTGGTTCATTCTGTACGTTGCCTTTCCGAGCTCATCCGCTTGGTTGCTGGTTCAAACAAAATGTGCCATATCTCACTACTGGCAGCAATTTTGGAGAAGATAAGATATTCCTCCTTGTAGTATCGAATCGAATGTTGCAGTGCAATTTTCACACACTGGTGTATACGTTCGCCTGTGAGTGTTTGTAGTACTCGCTGTAAGTATACCTTGCGATAACCCATACGTTCGTGCAATATGGAGTGAAAGTAACTGGTATTGATGTAGTGTATATGAGAAATTACACACATAATCGCCCAACAAATTTTTCACTATCATATTGTCCCCTGCTTTATTGTTAGGGTCTCTTATGACAAGTTCGCTTGGCAAGGTAAGGAGAGGTCAGCCGTCTCCACATTTCAACGTCTGTGTTCCTCGTACCATTTAAACATCGTACTCAGCTTAACCCATTCAAACCCAGTGTACACAATTGTGTACAATTCGCACTTGTATAGGCTATTCACGGTAAAGTGAGCACTTTTGAAAGACCTCTCATTTGGAATAATAGCCAATAAATTTATTTTATTTTATCCTTACACGTTAACTTCCGAGTGCGGTGGAATATTCGCACTGTGTTTATTACTTACATTACAATATTTATTTATAAAGGCTGTTATAGGATACCATATAGCCGAAAGTAAACAGTAACTAGGGCCTCAAAATGCTCATATTACCTTAAACAGCCTGTAGGAAATGTTCGATCTCTACTGCACACTGCAAAGATAAACAACCAATGATCTCACCTGGCCTAGGTCACAATTGGGTCATATAACAGTAGCCGAACATAAAGCCTACAGCTCATTGGTTGTGACAATGAAAGAAGCGTTGTGTCGACTTTAAGTACAGCACGCATCTTTTTTTTTTGTTTGCGACGCCTAAAGTCAAAGTGGGTTTGAAAGGCTTAAAAAGGTGATTCACCACGCACAAGTCTGCGATTACCACTTGATGTCCATTAAAGCTGTCCAGTCTTTCCATTGGATTGCTACACAGCCCATTATGTCAGCTATAATGTATCTATATACAAGAGCATTCTTCTATCAGTTTCAATTTTGCATTTTGTTCTTACTACCGATATTAATAACACTGAATGCATAGCACTCTAGTCCGGTAAAACATTAGTTTAGGCAGTTCACAGTAAAATGAGCACTTTGGAAAACCGTACTTGAGATCTACTTATCTACTTGTATGTACGTTGTGTATTCTTCCGCCTTATGTAAAATTAACGTTTCCTTGGGCCTCAACACTTTATTCATGCGTCGGTCAAGTGAAACTGTTAAATTGTTACAAAAGTAAAATTTCAAAAATCTGCTCATTTTTACACTTCGATGCATTAAAAAAAAAACAGAAGAAAAAAGAAATAATATAAGTCGTTATAAATTGTTGCCTAACACATTTTATTCGCCATCAAGATATGGGACTACTTTCCCTCCATCGTTACCAACTTTACAGGATATGTCACTCAGTGCACCCGTTAAAATGTATGCAGACAAGGGCAATTACTTTTATTTTAGGTTGATTTCAAAAGTGCTCATTTATCGTGAACAACCTTTATCAACTTGTACAGTGACGCTGCAGTTTCCACGCTGTCAACACATGATGTATGTTTCACCTGAAGTAACCATATAATGTATTTGTAAAATTATTTAAGATAATTAGCCTTCGTGCCTATTATTTTACTGCTTGACAGGCACATTAGGTTATCTCATTCCCGCTTCCTTTAGACTCCTCTTATACATGCTGTTACACGAAGAATTCCCTTTACCGCTTATTCTGGCATTATGTTGCTTTCTTTTCCTGCTTGCCGTAGTTTTGGTTTAAATTTCTTCCACTTAAGTTATTTATAAATAAAGACTATTCATTACAAAATGAGCACTTTGAAAATGAACCATAGCAAAAAGTCACTACCCCTACCTGCGCATATTTTAATAGGCGCACTGAGTAACATTCACCCAGTAAAGTTGGTAAAGATTGATGGAAAGTAGCTCCATACCTTAAAGTCGAATAAAAAATGTTTGGTAACGACTTGTGATAAGTTAAATTTTTTATTTCGCATATTTTTAATGTACTGAAGTGCAAAAATGAGTAATTTTCTAACATGTTTACTTTTCTAATAAATGCATATTTTCACTGTACCGACGCATGAATAAAGTGATAAGGCCCATAGCAATGTTAATTTTACATAAGACGGAGGAATACACAATGTGCATACAAGTAGATTTTACGCAGGGCTTTCAAGAGTGCTCATATTACCGTGAACAGCCTATACCGTCATGTATTTCATTCATATTTACTAAACCGTGCATACCATGCCACCAAACATAGGCAATATCGGGTGGAAATAATAATAATAACCTCGTGTTGGCACATAACCCAGTCCGTCCAGACATCAAATACGGACCGTTACAATAGCGTGAACATGCCTTAATTCGACGACCAGCTTGAGCACGCAATCACTCATGAGCAGTAATCAGCACAGCCAGTTGCCGCAATCGGGACTCGCATTGCCCAAACCCCGGTGAGCAGGGATCCCCTCTATCAGCCAGGTAATCAGTGCATGTTGCGTTATACCACGCTGATATGAGGGCAATGCAGAGTGGCGGCAGACGTCTCTCTTCATGTGACGCCGTACGAGACGGAAGTCACGTGACGCCTGCTGTACCGACCGCCGTAACTCAACATACTTCATCAGCCTCCCGATACTTCTCAAGGCGGGACAGTTACAATATCCTAACGTAGCTCTCAGTAAGGTAGTGGATGTAGCTAATTTAAAGATGTTCCCCCGACCTTAGAGTATTTTATGAAATCTCCAAATGATTTATTATATAGCCATACAGTAACCTACATATTTTTATATTTATTTACCCTATATGCTCTACCATAACGAGATCCCCCCCAACCTTAGCAACAATTACGGTTTGACCACAATTTAAACAAAATAAAACAGTACGTACACCTAACGAAAACCTTGAGTAGACGTTTCAATTATTTATAAGTGTGATATATGATTTTATCTTGCTCTTTCGGGCTTCACTGATTGTCACACTCCCTTAGGGTCAAAAATGCTGGTTTTATAGCTTCTTGAGTTTGTAACTTTAAGTCGTCTAATAATTTAACGAAAGAATACAATTACGATAATTGGATAAGGAAAGTTATGTGTAAACTATTAACCATTATATCCATTCCGTGTAATTGCCAGAATAATTGACCAATTCAGGTTCGTTCTGTATTTTGTTAAGAAAGAAGTATCATACATTCTTTGCCTTAAACACAATTAAATAGTAAATACGAATCGAAATCAGTGGTAACTAAAAGATTGACGAATACAGTTTGTTGCTTCCATTTTCTTTAAGCGTTCTGAGCATAAATCTTTCATCGGTAAAAAAAAAATATGTTTTTGGCGTAGTTTCAAGAAAATATTTAAGATAATTCACGTGTGTTATAAACAAGGGGTGCGCCCTCACAAATCATACTTACTTCATAACATAATAAGAACCAGATAGATTGATTATTTTCCTATAGAATACAAAATTATTGTATTCTGTAAAGGCTCTTTAGTAAACAGTTTTCGTTTATAATTGAAAATTTGAACACTCCCAATGTTAATAACTAATTTCAAAATGTTAAAAACTCATCTGACACAAACTACAGTAAATCTAGCGATTGGTTTTAACTCAACATCACGGAACATTTCAATAACACGCATTATAAAACGTGTTTAGTTGACAGTGCCAAAAATGAAACGAAAATGACTTGCGGCGCAAAATTTTGGTGGTTTATGTTTGGGGCACTTATTTTTTGCGTCACAACAGCTGACCTAAAACAGTAGTAAAATTTGTACGGCTGATGTACCGACTTGAAGTGTGGTCTATTCATGGTATCTTCTAAGTTTTCTGAAGTCCTGCCAAAGATCTACTCTCTGTAAATTCATCCGCCACGTGCAAAATATGAGCTTAACTAAGTGCAAGAAATTACACCAGCAGGACAACACACTACCTTCGTGCGCGTTCAATTTAGCGACATTTTGCATGAAAATATCGTGTACTCAAAATTCGAATCAGTGGAAAACCACTGATTTGCAGTGAAAATGGCTCCACTTACAATCAGAAGAAAAAAAACACTGATTGTTTCAGTGGAAGAATTATGCTGATTGACTTAGTGATTTCAAATATTTCACTGATTCTAAGTGAAGCCATTTTCACTGTGAATCAGTGGTTTTCCACTTATTCGAATTTAGAGTGTAGGCATTACCAACACACTGACGTCCCACAGATTGTCATTTCCAGGTTCTTTCAGAGTTCCAAAAAAGTGTAAACGTCAGGGAGTGACCCCTCAGCAGTAGACGTCCATGGGGGTACAGTGGCTCGATAGGATCTTTATTTGGTCCTAACTGCCAGATCACGCAGTGGAGGCATAACAGACCTCGCTACGGCCCTTCGCAGTAGCCACAGAGGCGACCGTTTACAAACTGTATAACGACGCCTGCGTCCAGTGGGATTGTGTGTTCGGAGGTTTATGAGATGCAATCAGTCGTCCAAAGCCAACAATAAACCCGAGTAATTAATGTGGTGCAAGGGTTATCGAGCGTGGACCAGGAAAAAAAAATACTAAGTCCTGTTTACAGACGAGTCGCAAATTCAGTGTTTGGTATGATTCTCTTCATGTTTCCTTATGAAAAGAAAAAGGGATTACATATAGTTCATCTGAAATCACTGAATATGACAATTATGGAGGTGGTACACCGTCGGGCACTGTATCGTGTTGAACTCAGAGCACTTCTGATTGTGATTCTTTAGCACACGAGGTGTATAGAAGTTGTATCCTCCAAAAGTACGTTGGTCTTTTCTGGGGTGAAATGGGTATATCTTGACTGTTTATGAGTGGCAATGCCCATTCACTTCGGGCTGCATTGGTGGGTGTCAACTGGGAAACTGAGGACGCCGTCTGTGTGTATTGGCTGGCCAGGTACCCTGACCAAGTCATACGCGTGTACTGGCACGTAAACCAGCTACCCCACTTCGGTGGTGCGGCACGAGTCGTATCCAACGTCGAGTGACCTGTTATTAGCGAGCGGATTTTTGAGTGCTGGATGGGAAGAGAGTGTAATGAATGCCTTTGGATGTGCTTTTGAATTAAATTGATTATAGTATGTTGTTCCCCGTGTCGGTGGAAATGTACAAACTTTTTCACATACGTCTATTGTCACTTTACTCGTAATTAATGCAGCCTATGAAATGTGGTACCAAAAAAAGATACAATTTCAACTACATATTTATATTTATATAAATGCATCGTCCTGATACTAACACTACAGTTATATTTTTCCTGCTGTTCTCAATTCTGTAGGCAACAAGCATAACGTTTTAATTCCAACGTTATTCTTTTGTTTGTTTCAAATGCTAACGTGTTTCCGAAAGTATTCGTTATGGTGATATAAATCCAACAAACAAAACAGAAAGATGTGTGACAAAAACTACATAATACAGGAGAATAGGTTTCAGTGTAGTAGTATATGGGTAGATCGAGAAACATCCATTTTTAGGCCCAAATATCATGTTTTTTATCCCAAATATCAAGCTTTTTACCCCAAAGGTCATGCTTTTTACCCCCCGAATTTCATGTTTTTACTCGAAATTTAATGTTTTTACTTCAAATTTCATGATTGAATTTCAGCCCTCTAAAAATCCGGCACGAATCGAGCACGCAAGATTTAGAACCAAAATCAAGAAAATTTAAGCTAAAATCAATCAAACTTCTCGATTTTCAAGCAAATTTTTATGTATTCTAGAAAGCGTTAATTTTGCAGACGAGCAATCTTAATCAAGCAAATTTATCCCAAAATCAAGCAAAGCAGATAAAATAAAGTGAAAATATTGAAAATACGATTGATAATTTAAATGCGAAGCTCTACTAACTTTTTAAAAACCTCTTCTATCTTCTCAAAGTCGCCCCCAATTTCATGAAGAAAATATTTATCGTTAAGGTTTTCGAAGAGTGTTAATTATAAACTTTGTAGATTTAGATGAGATTTGTAAACTAATTCTTTGATATCGTCAGAAGCATTATCTAATTTATAGGAAGGCGTAGTTGATTTACAACCATCTTTAAAAAGCTTTGTCATGCTGCAAGGTAACACAGGCATTTTTATTTGAAGACTCCTATTCCAAAACTCGCTAACTCCATTTTTTTTTAATTGTGTTACCTACTGCATTTGGTAGGTCTACAACAAGGCTAACGAATAAAGTAAAAATACTATTCCAAAACCTGTCCACACCCATTGTAATATGGTTTCGAAATTCGGTGTTCATTCCAGAACTCACAAACTTCCTCTATATCATTCCAAAACCTGCTATATCCGGGCGACCAATGAATCTAATGTATGGCAGTAAAGTGATGTGATCTTCTATGTCCCATTGTCGTGCTGAATGCTCTATGTTGTTATTGCTGTCTCGGACGTGATTAAAACAACATTTATGTGAAATGAATGGCGAGAGAACTGTAACACCATCTCCTGTAGGGCAAGGACGAGAAAGAACGAGTGATCCGAGTGAATGGGATAAAACAATTAAGACAATTACAAGGTATGTATGAGTGTTGCTACAATGAGGTTATGTTTATACCAGTTCATTATGCATTATTTCAGTGTGATGTGATGTAGAGTGCAGTCCTCTGCCTGTTTACAGGCACTATCCCATAGAACCACCGGCATTCCCAGCATGCGAACATAATTGTTAAACATTGAAATGCATAAAACTGACGATGAACGATGTTCAGGTTTTTCACTCCAACTTTTACTCTTCGCGGAATAAAATAGACCAAGATTCATTCATTTTGAAGCACGTTTCAGTTTATTCGCCAAAGAGACATCGTGGTTCTGGCAAAGGTAATAATAAATATATAAGTATCAAGTATTTTGTGAAGTTACACAAAGCAGACAAATTCCGAGTTCAGGTATGCCAATCAACATTTCTTAATATCCTGCATGTATCCAAAGATAGGGTCCAGATAATTGCACGCAACCATTTGCGAATTGTACAAATGCCATGCGAGAAACGTGGAGGTGAACGAATTCAACACAGGCATGTTGAGAAAAGGAAAGCATACGACGCTTTGTAGAATCTCTTAAATGTATAGAGACCCATTACTCCCGAGGAAAGTTTCTTGCTAGGCATTTATCTGGTGACATGTCAGTCAGTAAACTATACAGAATGTATAATGCTAAGGTAACCTCCAGCTCTCAGCAGGCAAAGAAAACCTTCTTCAGGAACAGTATAGCTAGAGAGTACAATCTGGGTTTTGGCTCCCCAGTTATGGATGCACGTTCAACATGCATTTCACTCCAGGTGAGAGTACAATGTTAAACAGGCATGACCAAGAAAAATGAATTATTGATCGAGCTGAGAGTCCATAAATTAAGGGCAAAGGCATTTTATAGCATTCTGAAAGAAGAACCACCAGGAGTGATTAAGTTCTCGTTTGAATTCCAAAATAATTTAGTGAGCCCAAAAGTTCCTGATCAAATAGCATATTACTCCAGGCAGTTGTACACCTACAACTTCGCCATCGTTCAGGGATCTTCTAAATCACAGTTGACAGAGGATAGAGTCACACTGTTTACATGGATGGAACATGAAATATAAGAAAGGTTCGATAGAGATATCGTCTGCTGTTTGGCATTGCTTAACTGAATCCGATTTGGCACATTGTCCCCCATTAGGCTATGTGCAGATGGCTGTGGGGGGTAGAACCGTAGTTCCGCAATGATTACCATGGTCTACTATTTGTTATCTAAAGTAGCTCCAGGAAATATGAAACGTATTGAAGTGATTTTTCCTGTTTGTGGACACTCTTTTTTACCTTCAGACAGGGTTTTTGGTAACATTGAGAAAATCCTAAGAAATATAGCAGTGATTTGTGATCTCACGCAATATCAGAATGTGTTTCAGAAATTTGGAAAGGTCGTACAGTTAGGTGAAGATTGTGATATGAAGAACTGGAAAGAATATGAACGCCAAGTTTTGAAGTTACCTGCAAGTTGGCAATTCAAATTTGCATCAGTCAAGAGATTCACTATTGAAAAGACATCATCAGGCATGGTAATTGTCACCAGAGAACCCCACTATAATGTAAATCACTATAATGTAAATATAGGGCAGGGTAAGATGCTGCTAAAGAGAGGGAAAAGGTTTGCTAACTGCGCTCCTGAACTTGTGCCAAGAGGTGTGGTACTGAATCCAGCGAAAGTTACGGCCATCAAGATCTTGCTGGCCAGTCATTTTGGCGACAAGTGGGCTGAAGATGAACGTTGCCAGTTTTTCAAAACCCTCTTCAATCACATTGAAGATTCAACACAACGTGAAGCTTGGGACAGCGAAGAAAGTGTGTATTGTGAACACGCTGATGTTTCTCGAGATCAGGACTTTCACATCTACAGTGTTTGTTTTCCAGAATTCAATGCATTCAGTGTTTTGTTGTTGCAGACCAATATTGGTGTAAACATTCTATGATAACATTTCATGTGTTTTTCTGTAGATTATAATAATAATGTTGTATTAAGCATTAGGTAGATTTTTTGTTGTTCATAAATATTTCCTTTTAATAGTGATAATTTTTTGGCATATGTTTCACATTACATTTACAATTGGGGGAGGGGGGCATGACGATACTCTTTACTGGAGTGGTCATTCCAAAACTTTCTTTCTCCATTATGTCATTCCCAAAGTCGCAACTCCGTAACTCTTTTTCACTTACCTCAGAATTCCTTAGATGTATTTTTATCAGATTAGTACAGACTCTCCAGCGATGCCATTTAAACAGGACCAGGCAATTTGTACTGCTAGTCAATGTCATAGCAGCTTTTCGTGTTCCCTGGAAATTTGTCCCAAATGAAGTTAATGATTTTTGGAATGAGAGGCCTCATTTATAAAAGAAAAATTTATTAAGAGAAAGAAAAAAGCTCATTCAGGTTTAACAAAAATAATTTTTATTCGATCAAGCAACTCAAAATACATCTAAAAAAAATAATAATTAAAATATCGAAACTATTTCTTGTTTCTGTAAACGCGTTTCCATTGTGCATTTAATAAAATTAAATATTTATATATCTTCAGTAATTCTTTCTTTTAAATAATCGTAAGTTAAATTCCATTGACTAATTAGAACAACATTGCCAACTCTATTTGCTCCAATTTTTTTATTAAAATCTTTTATAATTTTTTCTTTAACAACAGTTGTTTTTCTATATAAGCAATCGATAATATACAACTGTCTTCGCCCAAAAGAAAAAATAATAATTGATACTGCCTTCGAAGTTTACAGTTGGTTTATAATATAGTTCAATATTTCTACATATAGTATCTAGTTTTGTATTGGAATTTCTAAAATCACTATAAGCAAGGAACAATTTATCACAAAGACCATTTTCAATATCTAGATTCCAATTTTCTTTTGGAAAAATTTCATTTCTATCATTTTTAACATAAATAATTTTCACATTACAATGGTCAAACATAGAAGCATGGACGTACTGTTCGGCACGATTTTTTCTATTAGTATGAAAGCCTATAATTACAGAATCGGCCATATCAAATTGTAAATTATTAAATTGATATTTTATATCAAAGTTAAAAACAGTTGACCCTTCAGGACCTTCTTTTTATAAAAATTACTAATAATCAAAACTAATAGGTATTTTAGGATGTTTGTATACTTTTTCTTTAATTGCAATTGCTGTGTTAGATTCGTATTCAACAATAAGACACATAATTTCTAATTTTTCAATTTCAATTTTGCCCGGATCAGCATAGCTTTTCTGAACCGTACAGTGTGCATTTTTTGTTTCATGGACAATAAGCAATTGTTATCAGATGAATGTCTAAAAAAAAGTAGTTTTATAATTGCCTTTCCAATAAATTTCATTGTCGTCGTGAATAAAACAAAACAAATATCTCAGTGGATATGTTATTTAATTTTTTTAATGACTACAGACAGATTTTACTTGATATTTATTATCAATGGCAGAAAATTCTAGAAATATTGTTCACTTGGTGATCTTAATAAAGCATTCATTATTGTTGATGTTATACCAGAATTTTCAACAGCTTCAATAATATTTCCATGTTTTGAAATTTATACTCTAGAAAACTGAAAAGGAAAAAAGTTCGAACAAACATCAATATTGTGTTCTTTTAAATATTTTCCCGCATCTACAACCTTATCTCTCTTTTTAATATATATTGCTCATAAACATAAGTATCGATTGGAAAAGAAAAGCCATCATCTATGGGAATATCAAATTCAATTCTATTTGTGTAAACATTTAAATTCCCCTGGTTTGATCATTTGGGGGAAAAGTTTGTCTCTCGAAACTCTCAATACTTTTATAATTCATTTAGAAGAAAAATGTGTATAAATGAAAGATTCGAATAGCATTTCTCGAGTTAAATTACCCATCGAAAGATTAAAAAATTATAAAAACACCATGAAGTGGAATATGAAAAATATAAGACGAGAGATCTTCCTTTAATTGATGAATTACAAAATATTGTTTAAAAAAGCAGAACAAGTTAGTAAAGAAAATAAACATTTAATAACATTAGTTCCTGTAGCAGCAAAAAATTTAGATTATCCGCCAACACCAGAAGAAACACCATTCTGAAGAGAATTATTCTCAAAATCCCTGATGTAGAAGAGCAAATGGGCATAGTACCATTGAAAAAATTTACCACATGCGGTGTCTGATTCGACGCATACTGCGTCTGATTCTACTATAAATCTCGGAAAAGAAATTGCAAAAAGAATAAATGGTATTGATGAAAAATTTGGTTTACGTGGATAGGGCAAAATTTTTACATTGGTGATACACAAGTAATTATAAACAATGATACACTATCAGTTAAGGATAAAGAACATAAATTAACAGCAGGACTTTGTAATTTGTTAACAGAAAATTTACCAGAAGCTCTTGTGGGTAAATTTGATGAATGACCTTAAACATTACACAGAAATTGTTTTATTAACTAATGCTGTATTTCTGAACTATATTCCTAATAAGAAAAGGAATAATCCAAGTTCAAGTAGTGGTTGGAAGTATAATAATATAATTAGTCCAATTTATGAAAAATATGTAAAAATCACATTCAAGATCAGCACCAAACACACCAGAAAAAAGATTTCTCCAAGAACTCCTAGATCTGGAGAATGTATATCAAAATACAATAATTTACCAAAATAATATGTCTGAATGATGATGTTAGAAAATCGGTTGATAGATTATTTGTAATTATTGTGAGGAAAATGCTGGAAATAAAAATTATTACAATGAAAAAGTTAACATAATGATTAAGTTAAACAATATTTTTTTCTGATTTTGTTATAAACAATCCGAAAGGAATTCCATATCTAATAAGAGTTTTAAATGTAATTCCACGCTAATTTTCGAATTCTGAACACCATGGCAAAGGTATTATAAATTGGGCATTAAATAATTTAAATTTGCCCGAAATACATTTGCCATGCTATAAATACTGTGGCCAATTTACAAAACTAAACGAAAGACTATAAAGAGGAGACACAGAAATAAATAAACTAAATAAAGCATGCAAATATCACAATATTGCTTGTAGAGATCATAAAGATTTATAATCTGGACATAAAGCTGATAAAATATTACAAAAAGGAGCTAAAGAAATTATGTTAGGTAAAAACACACCAATTGGTGAAAAAATTGCTTCTGCTGCTGTTGCTTCAACTATGATTACAAAAATAAAATTAGGTTGAGGAATTAAAATGTTTTACTGATTATGTATATATTTACTTATAAATGAAGATAAAAGCTTTACTTTCGATATACTAATTGATTAATTAAGATATTTGGGTATATATAAATTTTTAACAAAAAATCACCATGAGAAAAAATAAAAAGTTTAAAGAAGGCAAAATTTTCTTACTAACTTTGCCACTTCCAAAGCTCAAAAAGATACTCAAAGAAAAATCTGGAAGTTGTTTACGCCATAGCATTTTTTCATTAATTTTAATTCCAATTTTAGGTGCACTTGGAGTTTTAGCTAGAGGAGCTACTGTAATTTATAGTTATGTTAAACAAACTACAAAAAATAAAAATGAATGAGGAGAACAACAGAGACACAATTTAGCAATGGAAAATAAATCAGGTAGTGGAAGAGGGGAAGAATAAAAAAAAATTGAATTTATACCCACTATTTAATATCGATATTGAAAAATATGTAAAAATTCTAAATATTAAAAATGTCAGAAATGTGTATATGATTGATGAATTACCAAAAAGTATGCACAAAAATGAATGTCTTGTGGTTAATTTTGACATTTCAACAAATCCTGGTACTCATTGGGTTTGCTATATTAAAGAAATCATCGATGTCGACTCATTTGGAGGTAATATTCCTATCAATTTAACTAATTATATCAAAAATTGAAATGTTTATTACAATGATGATCGAATTCACAATTTTAATTCAGTTATTTGTGGACATCTATGTTTAATCGTATTACATCTTTTTTCGAAAGATTTTAAGTTAAATGATATCATTTCTATGCTATTAAATGATAGATGTATTTGGGAAACCATTAATCAAATCTTTAAATAAAATTTTTGACGCTAGTGCCTATGCTTTCATATCATATGTATATTCACAATGCAATTAAAGTGTTTCTTCTTTACAAAGTGAATATATATATATATATATATATATATATATATATATATATATATATATATATATATATATATATATATATATATCAGATTATGCATTTAAAAGGATGTTGATTCAAAATATAAAACTATTGTTTCTGACTACACTTTAAAAACAGACGTAGATTCTAAGTACAATACTAGTGTTTCTGATTTAAAAACATATACAGATTCAAAATACAAAACTATTTCTTTCGCTTTACAAGATCAAGTAAGTAAAGTTTTTACTTAAACAAAAAATTATGTTTCTTTTCGACATCGTAGAATTACTAGTCTGGCTGATCCTATAGATGGAGATGATGGGCTCAATAAAAGATTTTTTGATAAAGAAATAGCTGATAAATTGCAAAATTTAAACATATCAGTTTTTAATTATTGTGATACACTTGTTAACACAAAAGTTAAAAAGGAAAAGAAGACTCAGATAAAGAATTAGATTTTAAATTCCAAAATTTAAACTCGAAAGTTAAAAAATTTTATGAAGGAAAATCTCACACATTTTATTTAGATGGAAAGTAGAATGAAAATAATATCTTTTCTTTTTTTGTAGATTGTACTATTAATAAAATAATTACTAATGATTTACCTGATGATACTCTAACTGTTATTAAGCGAACTACAAAAATAGATTACAGTAACCAGTTTGATGTTAACAGAGGTGAATAATTAATTTTTTTAATTTAAAAAAAATACTATCTAATTATTTTGTTGATGGAATGCTGGCCACAATAGGAGTATTCGTGAAGTATAAAGTTATATATATATATATATATATATATATATATATATATATATATATATATATATATATATATATATAACTATTAAATGGAGAACACTTGGTGTTTGAAGTGCAAGAAAGTCACAAAAATAATAATATAAAATAAAAATACCAAAAATGGATGATTAGTTCGGAAAAGTAAATGTTCTATACCCAAAGTAAGAGAAGTTATAATCAATTAATTAAATAAGCCAGGACAAAAAAATTCAAGAAGAAAGCTAATTTCGTATGGGTTTGATTATTTATGGCAAATTGAGCTTGTTGAGATGGACACCGGAAATTTAAAAGGGATATCACATATAAACAATGGATAGAAGTATATTATGACAATTATCGATGTTTTCTCAAAATATGTATTTGCTATACCAATTAAAGATAAAAAATAAAAATTTAGTAATTGCTTTAGAATCCATATTAGTTAAAAGAAAACCACATAATATTCAATGTGACACTGGCTTAGAATTTTATAATAAAATATAAAGAAGTTATGAAAAAATATAACATCAATCATTATTCTTCATACAGTGAACTTAAAGCCAATTGTGTGGAAAGGTATAATCGAACAATGACGAATAAAATGTGGAAGAAATTTTCTTTGAATAGCAATTACAAATGGGTAAATATATTAGATAATTTAGTGAAAGAATATGATAATAGCAAACACAGGACCATTGGTATGAAGTCAATTGAAGTAAATTTTTAAAATGAAAAAAAAAATTAAGACAATATGTTGTGAATGTGATTGCTAAACCGAAATACAAATTTGGCGATATTGTCCGCATGAGTAAGAGTACACGATTTTTTGAAAAGGGTTATACAGCTAATTGTACAATAGAATTATTTACCATTTCTGAGGTATTAAATAATGATGTACTAACTTACAAACAGAAAGACGACAAAGGAGAATAAATAAAAGGCTGTTTTTATTAATATGAAAATATGAAAACCTACTATTATGATGAATATTTGGTTCAAAAAGTTTTTAAAACAAAAGGTAATAAAATTTATGTAAAATGATTGGGTTTCGATAACTTTCACAACTCCTGGATTAATAAAACAGATATTTGGTGGATTTAAATATTGTTTTCTTCATTGTTAGTAAGTGGTGAGCATTTTGCTCACCCCTATAAATGACTGAAAATTTCTATTTCAAATTAGCATTTTATGCAATTTGTTAAAGATTATTAATATCATTAATCATTTGTTGTTGAGTATTATTATTCCCAGAAATATTAAAATAGTTATAAAAACATTCAATGTGGACATTCAATGTTTCTTTCATTCTTTGATATAAATTGATAGAATTTGGAATATAATCAAATCTCAATAATACTTCATAATTTGCGCGTCTATCATCAATTCTATGGAATTGTTTTTGAACATTTTTCTTTGAGTTCTAATAACATAATAATCATATTCACAGTCGTCATCAAATAACTTTAAAAGAACGAAAGTTGGCCTTGAATTATTATTTTGTATTTGTGGTACAACATGTGGTGTCATTTCTCAGATTATCTCATTTCTGCTAACTATTCCATCTAATGCCACATCAACTGACACTCTTAAATTTCCAATATCATTATCTTTAATTTTATTTATATCTTTTTAAATCTTATATTCGCCATGTTTTCTAATTGATGGAATAGCATATTCAGATATCCATGTTTTAAAAACTTAAGCAATTTCACAACGTGAACTAAAAATAAGTTCATATAAACCAGGCTACTAATGTAAACTGCTTTGCCTTCGTTACAAGAGAGGTGGTATGCATTTTGCATACCACCTATTTTTGTAAGAAAATATCAATATTTTGGAAAAATTAATTTAAACTGTTTTGCCTTCATTATAAGAGAGGTTGTATGCTTTTTGCTTACCACCTATTTTTGAAAGAAAATATTTATATTTTAGAAAAACTTTTTATAAAGGAGATCTTTTATATTTTTATATTCTAAAATTTCAGCAATATCTTTGCCACAAAACCAAGGATAATTTTCCTCTTCAATAATCATAGAAACTTGTATACCTTTGCAAATAAGTTTATTATTATTTATGTCTGGACAAGACAAATTGGCGAGTTGTAATAAGTTTTTTTAATAGTATTCTTTTTTAATAAGCAAATAAAAAATTAAAGAAAAAATTAAATAATACAAACCAGATTCATCAGTAAATTTGGAAAATTTTTCATTTCCAACTAACCCCATCTTGTAGACGGGGTTAAAAATTTCCAGGGCTCAAATTTATATATTTTCTCTAATTATATAGCTGATAAAGAGTTAAAATTTCTGTCATAAACAATATCATTCATTTAATTTATGACTTCGTTATAAGAGTCACACTTTATACCAAACATGGAAATGCTATTTCTACCAACTCTAGTCAATTTCTTTGAAAATTCGTTGTATTCCATGACAGTTTCGTTGCTAAAGAAATACAGTAAACCATTTGTATATCTAAAAGCTGACTATCATAATTGGTAGATGAGGAAATTTCTTGCTAATTAGACAAGTCTCTTTTATCCGGAAACTACGTTTGTCTATTTCAGCATAATATGCCTTTTCATAGACGATAAACATGTTTCCTGAATATGAATTAAAGATGGCATTTATTTTTTATTCATATCCTAATCCAAATGAAGAAAATCGTTTCGGATATTCGTTAATAAGATTATAACCAGGATAATCAGCCATATAATTTTTGCCGTCAACAAGCTAAACTAACTCAACTGAAGTTCTTTGGCATATAAAAAAATTATTGAAATTACTTGGTAAAAACGTAAACATTTTTGTTATCAAAAATGGCTTATTGATTATTTTGTTATCATTCAAAAATTTTGTCCAAACATTTTTATTGTAAAAAATATGCAAATTATCATCATTAATTAAAATTGATTTTACATGTCTGTCTTTGAATAAATCAATTGGTTCATTGTCATTAAAATTATTTTGTTGGGGTGGTCCATAAAAGTTTTGAGTGCTTTGGACGTCATCTGACTGCAAATCAAACAAATTATTTTTAACAATCGCATACATGATTGCATTTTTATTACTTGTATGTTGAAAACCCAATGCATTGGCCGATTTCATGGATCAAAACTGCTAGTAAATTAACTTTATTTTCACAAGTGTTTTTTCCATCATTATGCCAATATTCCTGCCTATTGATACGGATTTCAACAAGACTGTTTTGTTGATTTGGAAAAAAATTCATGTGCTAGTGCACTACCAAATGGAAATAATTTAGTCTGACAAATTCCTTGTAATTTCTGATTTCTATGTTGACCTTGTTTGTATGATAAAACTATGTCTGGAGTTTCTGTATCATAAACAAATTTCAAATTTGTTTTTATTTTGCCAAATGTCGATAGCCTCTACAGCTAACTTTCTAACTGATTTATTTGCATATACAAAATTCGATTTTAATGTGTTTTTACTCAATTTTGTGTTTAATGAAAGGTCAACATGTATCTCATCCTTAACACCAAATCTTGGTTTATTGAATAAATTAAATTTTTCGTTATTGAGTTTACCATCAATTGAAGAAATTATATGATATTCTTGAAATATTCTTAAAGAATGTTCGAACTTTTCAATATCGATTTTTGAAAGCAAATTTGCATTACTCTCTAGATATTCATATTTATTTTAAAAGTTTATATCACATTCTGTTCAATTCTCTTTTTCGGCAGCACAAAAGTTATATTTGTGGTAGTGAGGATAATTATAAGTCTTCATTTAAGAGCAAAATATTTTCTTTAAGAAATTGCAAAAGTTTTATGAGCAACTTAATGCCAATGCCAGGGACCTTTTTTTAAATTGGGTTTATGAGCAAGTTAATGCCAATGCCAGTGACCCAATTTTTTATTTTTTCGGCTTTAGTACCGACAAAACTCCATTGGAGAAACCCCTCGCCCCTCCACTGACCAGCCATTTTTTTTATTTCTCATATAGTGAGGTGTCATTCACTATAAGAGAAAAACTCCAACTTATACATCTGTCATTCTACAAGTGCAGTAGGGAGAGCAATTTTTGCCAGGAGCTTAATGTTACCACTTAATTTGCATCAATATTGACATTTAGAATATATGGGCAAGAGTAATGAAATTGTTTTTTGGCTTAAATTTAGAATGTCTTGTTGATAAGTTAACAATGCAAATATGGGTACTGCATATCCACACCATTATATTATTGTCTTGGGACCAGGATTAGATCCCAGGACATTCAACTTACAAAACAAACACTACACCACTGAGCCACAGTGGTCGAGTGAGAGGCAAGGTAGTAAAAATGCTGCATGTGGTGAGCTGGAAGTCTGTTATCAATAGTCACACAGAGAGTTCCCTGTGCTGTGAAAATATAGCTGGAAAACCTCTTGTGCAGTGTCACACTGTGAGTTCACAGCAGAATGAGTAGAGATAGTGATGCAGTTAAGTGATAACATGCATCCTGTTGTAGTTAGAGTTTGTTGTCATTACAAACAAGGAAAACAGTGCAGATATGCTTTTTCCTGTCGCAGACAGAGCTTACTGTGGTTGGAACACATGACTGTGTAGATATGCTTTTGTCTGTTGCGACGAGAGTGCGATGAAGTTCAGTTATCGAATAAGATAGAGAATTCTCATATACAATTCACAAGAAAGAGTTAAGATATAACATTTTTATTTGATTTCTGTACTTACCAATGTTCAATTTTCTGCTCGGATCTATTATGATAAAACTGTAGCCTTTGTCTCAATATTTTGCACAGATCTCTTTAAATTCTTCATAAAACATATCATCGCAGACAAAATCATTATAAATATGTATTAGGTTCATGTCATCTTGTCTAAATATACATAGAAAGTACATGTTGTCTCTCACAAGTTGTTTGAGTTACCTCGAATATATTTGTGCCAAATAAAATACATCTGTATTCTTGTGTCTCCCCCTAGTGAAGTACTCATGAATTATATTTTGATTGTCTAAAATAACATCATCTAATATGACTAAGGAATGATTTTCATGTTGATCTAAGGGAAGCATCTCACCATTGTTATTAAAAAGTATGCCATTTTTTCATTAAACTTTCTGGATATTACAGCAAAGTCATTTTGTAACTGAATATATTTTGGTTGCTATAAAATTTTTGAGCAAACATACAATTTATTAAAATGTAGCCATCCTGGTTTATAAATGAAATTAATCATGAGGTTGGTTTTCCAGCAATTAAGGCTCTAGTGGCATCAGACAATAATTCACCATTCTTTTTTCTTAGCATCCCCTTCGGAAATTAAATCACTGACACACCAATCAACTTTGCACAGCATAGGCTGCTATGTCTGCTGCTTTTTCATTTAATTTTTTGTAATAATGGAGATTAAAGTAGTCAAGTTAACAAACAACAGTTCTATACTAAAGAAGAAACTTCACTATGATATATTTTATAAAGATAAATCGCTTGCATTAGGTAGTTCTCAAGTGAAGTTTTTAATGCCAAATATAGACAATAATACTATAACAACAATTGAATGATTGAGTGCTGTGGTTGATAAGAAGTTACCATTATTTCTAGAGGACAATATGATGTTTAATCTTTAAAGTAAGCTATAAAAAAATTCAATTGATCCATTTTCCAAAAAATAACATTGAATTGACAGCAGACAATGTGTAAAATAGAACAACGATTAAATCTAAGTTTTATATTAAATTTGATGACTGATTGTCCGATATTCTAAGCTATGAAAGAAATATGACTATTGGAAAAGACACAATTGTCGCAGGTACTAAGTTACCTATTTTTAATCCAGTTAACACAATAAATGTTCTTTTTAATTTGGAATATGGAATATTTATAAAGTATGACGAATCTAATAATTTATAAACTGATATAATTGCTAGTTTTCCACCAAAAACTATTTTTGGCTTCAGAGATTATGTTAGTTATGAGCCTGCATATCCAATTTTTTTATATAATCAATAATGAATATTTTAATCACATTGTTCTAGGAATTAGGGATAAAAATGGTAAACTGATTGATTTTGATGGTGCTGATATTGGCATTGTTAAGATATTAAATATGTTTAAAATACAATATAGAAATATAATATAATAAAATATAAAATTATTTGTTTAATAGCCCGTGGTAATATATCTATAATATCATCTTTATCATTCAAAATCATGCACTTGTCACAGTAAAAATTAGATTATTTTGCCATAACTTATTCGCGATTTTTTTGGTTTTCTTATCTCTTGTAATTATATTGTTTTTATAATCACAATTTTACTTAGTTTTCTGTACCAATTCACCTGTTGATTTCATTTTTAATTGTAAAACATTTTAGTGATTTAGAGTGAAGCCTTCAATTTTTGTAACTTGTTTCCCCAAAAAGGTTTCATAACCATAACTTTTAGGTGCTGTACTTATACAATTAATACCATAATCATTTTTTCCAAATTCTTCTGTCCTTTCGCCTAGCATGCAGCCTGTTTTAACAGTTTTTTTGCCATCAATAATGTAAACCACACTGTCGAAGTCATAATATACTACTTTATCACCTAATTTATCTAACATTTCATATAAATGTAATCATGCATTTGATGTGGTAAAGGTAGCTATAAATATATTTGTTACTGGGCTATCTTCTACATAATTATCGTATTTATATGATACTTCAATTATTTTTTCATTGATAAACGACATTTTTAACTTCTATCATCTAATAACAATTCATACGAACGAGCTGGATCAGTAATATATTCTGTTTGTGTCAAATTTTGTCTTTGTCCAAATTATTCCCAAAGTGAATTTAAATAAATTTTGGTAACAGCACATTTCCCTGGATTTTGATCAATTTTTTATGTATAAATCGATATTTTGTTCTTTTTTTATAACACGAATATATTAATCTTTTGATTTGTAATATTCTTCCCATGGACTAGTCGGTAACTTGATTTTCATACATGTTTTAATGTAGTCTCTAAACATTTTATTACTATTTTTTAAATGCCAAACTTCATGAATTTTAAGTAATTTGTAACTTTTTTCAATAGTTTTATGTAGTGTTTATTGCTCTTTCTTCATCACTATGTTAACATTCTCCTTTTTTCTCTACAACAGATTTTGAACATAAAGTAAACAATAGTTTTTTTCGTTTAATTGGAAGCACTGGATGACATAAATTTCGTGGTGGCAAAACTTTACATTTGAGCAATCGAAACCAATTTTCGTCGTAATTTTTAGGGTTGAATATTTTAATAGGATGACCAACTGGGTAATAATAATAATAAAACATCACTGTTGGATATAAACTACATATACCTATATAAATTAATTTTTTTCCTGAAACTTTTACTTTTGAAGCATTGGTTCTACCACTAAAAAAAAAATGTATCTCTAGGTTGTAATGGTTCTATTACGTTTTTATTTTTTTCTAAATTACTTTAATAGAAAATCGATTTTTTTTTTTCCATTTGCAAGCCCACATTTCCCTTACTTTGTATCAATTTTGTCTTAAAATTGTTGTTCGATTGTTTGTTTTAGTAAGCAAATCATCCATACTTTCATTATTACAATCATTTATTGTGTCTGGTGAATAACAATCAGGATATCCGTGCCAAAAACAGCCATAATATTGATATACTGTTTTAGTTTTGTCATCACAACCATCAACATTTGCTCCACAAATAGTAACTTCTCCACCATTTAACGCATGTCGTACATTTGCAAATTTATTTACCCACAAAAACTGATTCTTTACTAAACATTTCTTTTTTATCATCTGTAACTATTGCAATAGCATTATTCGTAAGAAAAGTGTATCTATAAACAGCCATACAAACACCTGCGATTGTTATGTAGCAAAATGGATCTATATTTGCTATTTCTAGAAATGTTTATCTAAATTTGAGACATCCACGTCATAAAATATCAACATCAGAATCACAATACTCAGCAAGTTCTTTTTTGAAATCGAAGATGTAATTTTCTTTGGTTTTTGTGCATGCCACTTAGTCTTTTCGCTGTTCTTCCTTCATTGTATTGATTCCATAATATTTTGTAGCTGGTATTTTTCCAATATAATTTTGATTTTCTAGTATACTGAAAAAGTGTGGAAAATATCCTTTTTTAAGATCCTTTAAGGCAAATGTTTTGGGAAATGTTGCAAGACTTCCTTGAATAAAGTTTATACTATCAATTATTTTGATATTTAGACTCGGTAATTTAAGTTGCATAATTTTTTTATCTTGATATATTGTTTGTGGTTTTATATTATTTCTAACACAAGATTGTAAAATAAATTATGAATCGTAGCCTTTGAATTATGTGCAATAAATGTATATCCTTTATTTTCTTCAGATATCACCCATTCGCAAAACTCATCATTTGTATTAAAATGTATTTTGTTTCCGTTAAAATCTTGAACAGATATAAAGTTTGGTGTATGAAAACCAGTATTTTGTGTGGCTTCATAGTCGAAAAAGTAGTATTTTTCTGTGTCAGAACAACCCATATCTTTTACTACAAGTACAATCTTTTATGCAAATACCCACTTTTTATTGTCTCTCTTGAATATAACATTTAGGTTCATCAGTTTACACAAATTCCTTACAATTCTAACATTTGATATAACAACAGTTGTGTTTTTTATTTCTCAAGCATATTTTCTTACGCGTTTTTCACTTATAGACTGCCTTACACACAACATCGTAATTAGTAAAACATTCCTGTCCAAAACCATATCTATTGCATTTTTGACAATATATTCTAACACAATCTTCACCTTCCGAGACTTTTTCGTGCTGTCGTTTTTTACATAAATTGCATATATTTTTATTACCTTCTTACACTCGTGTTGATATTTATTATTGTGTGGTTTGAGGCAATTTTACAATAATAAACACTACCTAAAAATGCTTTCATTTTATTAATGTCATCGTAGTGTTCATCGTGAAAGTACAAATAGTTGTTGGTTTTTAGTTCCAGAATGTATCATTTAAAAACAGATGGAGCAACTTTAATTTGAACATTTAGTACATTTTCTGCATTCATACATAATATCTTCTAAACTGAAGCCAATTTCTCGACATTACCCCAATCTTTTGCAAAGTTCACAAGCCCGTTCTCCTTGTAATATTCTTCCTTTTCTAGTATAAATAAGTTCATTATTCGTTAATTCTCTATCCAAAATGATGTTAGTTTCGTGTGTAAAAGTTGTAATTATAGCTCTAGGTCAACATAAATCATCATCATTGTTAATTTTATTAATACATTGTTTTGTCTTTATATCTTTAGTTAAATTAACCATTTTTTTGCCTCTTGCGCCATTACCACTGGGTACTCTGTAAATATCAATATCGTAAGTAGTTTCATTTATATCTACATTTTAATTTGATGTAATTACTCTTTCAATTTGATTAAGTAAATTTTCTGCTTTTAAATTGTTATTTCTTGTGGCCGAAATAGTGTGGCGAGAATTCTGAATATTTGCATATATTCTCATTCGATCACCTTGGTTATAACCAGTTAATTTTCTTACTACTTTCATTGCTGTGTGGACAGCATTTCGAGAAGCATTCATTATTTATATTGGAGTTCCTTCTAAATTATTTATACGAATACCGTATTTTGTTTGCCAAATGTTGAAAGCTTCATTAAAATTACGACTAATTTCGCGAATTTAAAATTCTTCTCTTCTTTCTACGCGTTCATTAAAAAAATTTTTGTATGAAAGGAAAAAATTGACCTAAACTTGTATTTTCTTCTTTAATTGAAAGAGGCAATTTTGGTTAGTTTTATTTCTTGGTTGTACAAATATCTGATTAGAAAATAGGAAATTTTTTCAATTTATTTCCATTTTTCTTATACAATTCATTGATATTGGCATTAAAAAATGGCAAATTTGCAAAGTTTCTTTTTCTTTGTTCATTAATAATAGCTGTAATTAAATCTGCTTTCCTTAAATTATTTATATCCATTATGTTAAAGCTTCTAGCTTTAGTTCTTAACTCCACAACTGTTAAATCATTTAGATTTTCTCCTGCTTGACGAATTTTATTATATTGCTTGTAATAAGATCATCTTTATGAAATTTAGACAATTTTTTATGTTTAATTCTCTAGTTATAGTTCTCAACTTGGTCACTCTCCTTTCGCGCAGATCTACTTCTGAATAATCCGTAGCCATATTTGTTTATTTATACGATATAAAAATTTACAAACGTTTAAAAAAAAAAAAAATGGAATGTAAAAAAAATGAAACTACTGGAACGAAGTGCTTAAATTATTTATAATATTTTTTTAAATATTTAACTTCCTCTGTGATGATATTTCTCACTACAGCATTTTTTGCGTATTGTTGAATGTTTGACTTTAGTGTTTTAATCAATAAAAAATATTTTACAGCTTTATTCTCATTACAAATCGTGCATTTTTTGGTTGGATAATTATCATTTTGAATTTCATTAAGGATATCTATTGATGTATTGTGTGATTTAGTTTTTTTATGCTCTTTCAGGTATATAAAACAAACATATTTTCCACATTCACATATTATTTTCTCATTAAAACATTCATTAACATTTTGTCGTATGTTTGCCTATAGTCACTTTGTGAGGATAAAATGAATCGATAGATTTATTCTCATTACATACTACACATGCCTTAATTGAATAATCATGTCGAATTTCATTGGTATTGTGCGATTAACTATTTTTATGCTTTTTGAGATATAGTTTAGAAACATATTTTCCACATTCGCATAGCACATTCTCTCTTTTTTAACTCATGTTGTTTTTTGGCATATTCAGCAGAACATTTTTACAGGTGTTAATATGTTTATCTTTTGTGTGCTTGTGTGTTACAAAACATTCAATGTTTAACACTTCGTCACATTTTTACATTGCTTGGAGATGGTATTACTTTCCATTTCTAGCATGGTTGCCATTTTATTTGTTAATAAAATTTATTTATTAAGAGAATGACAAAATATTTTTCTTCGATGATGTTTCTTTATAAATTACACAAAACAAAAAATGGAATCTCTCCTCAAGAAGTTGAAAATTCGTTTGAATTCACTAAACTACAAGATCTAGGAAAAAAATTAAAGTTTAACTGCCACAGATTTTCAAATTTGTGAATCTAATTTTGGTAAAAAAAAAAAATTAATTCTATTCTATATGACAAGTTAAAATTTCATTACCAGAGCGCTATGTGAAAATATTAGATAAAAACTACTAAATTAGAAGGAAGTTTTTATTTCATATAGAGGCTTAAATTAACTGAAAAATGGAAAGTCTGTGAATGATATAGAGTTCTCTTAAAAAAAAAAAAATTTCTATAAATTTGAATTTTTTTTCTATATTTTTACTTTTTTTTATCTTATGTTGCTTGGTTTAAATTTCTCGTTTGCAAAATTAGCATTTTCTAGAAAAACATGAAAATTTGCTTGAAAAACGAGAAATTTAATTGATTTTTAGCTTAAATTTGCTTGATTTTGGTTTTAAATCTTGCGTGCTTGATTCGTGCCGGATTTTTTTGTGGGAAAAAATTCAAACGTGAAATTCGATGTAAAAAACATAAAATTTGGAGTAAAAAACATGAAATTAGCGGAGTAAAAAGCATGAAATTTGGGGAGCAAAAAGTTTCAACATTTATAAAAAGAGCTTGAAATTTGGATTAAAAAGCTTGAAATTTGGGGGGAAAAAAACATGAAATTTGGGCCTAAAAATGGATTGTCCTCAATCTACCCATATAAAACACAGTGTGGTCGGAAACGTAAGCAAATGCACCATTTTTAAACATGACCAAGTTGCTTATTAAGCATGCTACATTTAAATAAGGTGGTGATTTTGGTTAACGATTCGTGTTTTTCATAAATATATGTGACGAAAAAAAATTCAAAACTCGTTAATCAGGTACTGCGCAGTAAGGAAAAAGGTCATAGTAGTACAGTATATACATCATAATCACAAAGACACGATCACGTGAGTATCTTTTACGTTAAGGTGTCCTGTGTTAACTAGTTTTATGGTAAAAGAAAGAAGACAAACACCACATTGGTTAAAAATGACTAGCTTATACACTAGTCTAAATTAATTTTACAGATTCTGCTTCATTGTAAGTGACCGAAGTAACCTATCTTTCTAATAATCAAAAGTCAGTTGATCTGAAAGATGTCGGCAACTGATTTCTTTATTCGTTTGTTAGAGTGTTCGTTATATCTTTCCTATGCAACGAAGGATTGGAAGGACTAGGATCTACAGACAAACTCAGCTGAAGTTTAACTAACGACAACGCCTCTTCTGAACTAGAACGAAGCAAAGGCATTCCTATGGCTAACATGTGCGCCAACTGAGCTCACCTGCAGCGCTCTCTTAACATGTGTGTGGGATTGAGAGTTAACATGACGAACAATTATCAAAACCGTACGCCGGTAATAAGTATCAGAAATTGTCCGAAACGGAAAATTAGTGTTTCCTGTTTTTAGTTAGTAAAAATTATAAGCGAACCCACTATAACAAAGAAAAAAGATCTTTAATACGATTGTAATGTCACCAAGAAAATGATTGGCACATATAAGATAATAATTTTAAATGTTCCAAACATACATTTAAAAATATTCAACGTTTATATTAAATAAGCCCGTTGTCAAAAGTTATTTGTACAGTTCTTGCGTGTCCTTCACCTCACCTTCATGAAGGGAGTGGTTGCCATCATTGGCATTCCGTTACGCGGCTATTATATCTCTGCGGTAACGCCAGGGGGTAGGCAACCGTGTGGCACAGTTCTGTACAGACAGTTTGCTTCACTCACAGGCGCACAAGGAGTTCAGCAATGGACTACAAAAAGGACGTCGAAGGAAGGTCTCATAACTGCGGGAAAGGAAAGGGACGCGATGCCGTTTTGTAGCGTTTTCTCGCCACACACTCACAGCAGCATGTTCTTCTCTTTACTGCTCTCTCACGTCTCACGACGCTATTGAGCGAAAATTTGAAATCTAAATCTCATTTTCCCGGCATGCTGGAAAATCCATTTCGTTTTAACTCGACGTCCAAATTGAATGTTTTGTAGTGTTGGGCGCGCCGAGGGGTACAAGGGAGGTTGGGTAGGGGAGTGGTGTGTTCCGCAGGGGTGCGGAGGGGTGGCAGAAGAGAGCAAACTTGGGAAAAGTAGTGGAGGGGGAAGCAATGGCAAGGGGAGGGGAAAAAGTACTCTTGATAAGCGTGATTTAGCAGCCCTGGGGATATTGATTTTTACTTCTACCCCCTCCTTCCTACACACACTCACTCCCTTCCCCTTCCCCCTCACTTTTATATGTCTGTTTTCTTACTGTAATAGCTGGAGCGATGCGCGCGCGCCATGTTGAATTGTAAGGCACGACGAGGGGAAGCGGGAGGTAGGGGGTGCGGGTGCGGGTTTGGAGGGGGAGGAAAAGATGGCTACCATTGGTGTTGTATTTCGGATCTGGCGAGGAGTGAGACAGCGCTATAGAGAGGCAGACATTAATTCAAATACTGACTGGAATATGAGGAGAAGGGAAGGACAGAGAGTGAGAGAGGGGCAATGCAAATAAAATTGGAATAAAAATGTGTATAGAGTTGCAAAAGAGTGCTTTTTTTCAGGAGGGGTTGTAAAAAGAGAATGTGCAGTGTAGGGAGGGAGTTAGGTTATTTTTATGTCTGTAATACATCGGGTGTCCCTGTTCGGTTCAGGTTAACGAGATTGCAGAGAGTATAATTCATGAGAAAAAAAAAGGCTTAGGAGACTGTGGGATTATTTCAGAAAATGTGTCTCCATCTGCAACAGCTCACGTCCAATTGCTGGAAATCGTGGCCATAAGTTATGCTAGGATATTCTCGCCACTGGTGTGAGGTTCGCGTGAAAATGTGAGTATGTGGAAAGAATATCTAAAGAATAAAGCAGTACATTTCAAAACCTAGTCGCCATATGTGTGTTCTTTTACTTGAATTCAAACGGAAAAAGAAAGAGACACTGTTAATCTGAAAGTACGATTATATAATTTCATCATTATTTTATATCGTTTAAATTTTACTCCTTGCCGTACGAGCATAGCTAACTTACGAAATGTTATCTAATTTTTAAAACGCCTGCAACCATCATCGAAAACCTATTCAAAAGTTTCAACAAAATTTATTTAATTAGGAAGCATAACTATAATTTCGATTTAAATTTGCTTCTTGTTATATGATGTTTCAGATTCCTTAGGAAACTTATCAACGTAAATCAGGACCAAAGTAAGTTCGCAAACAATTATTCTTAAACATAAAAGTAAAAATTCCAGAATAATGGTTCAAAATTTGTAAGAATAAAGAAGTATATGAGAGAAGAGTTTGCAACAAAAATGTGTACTGTTGAATGATTGTCTCATGTGTATATAGTATATGGGAAGATTTATACAAGTTATAAAATAGAAAATTGATCAAATAAACATGAGCTAAGCGATGAAAGTCATGTATGACTACCGAGATTATTTTTTCTAGCCAAAGTCTCTCTTGCTTCAAAAAAAGGTTTTCGGTCTAGCAAAGGTTTCAATATACAGCGTGTGCCCGTGTACTTGACTCCAGTCTCGCTTAACCGAAAATACAAAAGTGCTCTGTAATATTTTGCATAAACACTTAACTGTTGGTCAAAAGTTGTTACGAATAAAGAGCAGTTTGACGAACGCTTCCTCGCAACGACTCGTAAAATACGTTCTGGTCTATTCAGCAAACCATGTTGTTCCTCTGGGCTGAGGTTCTTTACTTCTGAGTTTATTTATTTTTGAGGTTATGCACTTTTGAAAACACAGTGAAATTTAAGAAAATGTGTATTAAAAATACGGACATACTATATTGTGATTGTCTATGCCCACCTACATATTAACTGTAACACTTTCTTGACGACCCTTTTGATCTACCAAGGGTATTGCCGTTAGCAAGGCTGTGACTATTTGGATTTTTTTGTTACATCCCTGGTATCTTGCGACACAGGCTTCAACTGTGAAAAGATACATAGATATGTGAACGAGGATCGACCACACAAAGCTGCCGCAACTACCCACTCAACACGAGGAGTGGTGCAAAGTCAGCTTCACCCACTGCGTACACTGTCTTCGGATGATTTGGCTGCAGCTTCTGGTCATGCAGTACTTTCCTAATCGTACTGTGGGTCACACATATTGCGCGTTTTTATGGACTGTGATCGCACCTTCAAACATTAATCCAGGACACGAGCCGTGGTTGCCGAAATACCTTGTGAAAAGCAGAAACGGGAATCCCCTCCACCGGCCAGTAAACGGACCCGTAAACTTACACGACGCGCCCGATATAGGACAGCGTAACCATACGAACGGCGTCTTTTGTCATCTGGGCATCGGACCAGGAGGACGTTTGGAGATGGGTATGTCCGGCCGTCGCTAATCGCCGCCTGAATCAACCTACGGCAATATGGACAAGGTGGGGACTCTCTGATTAGCTTTTAAGGCTCGGCCTCACCCGCCATGATGAATTTTACATTTATATGTCATAACTTCCTTTTCAGTGAAATAACCAAATATATATTGCTATAGTATTATCACAGTTGACTATCCCCTTCAAATTTAGTCGTTAAACTTCATTCACATGTGATATGGTGATTGTAAAATAGTATTAATCTGTTCATAACACTCAAAAAAAAATATGGCATGACTACTTAACAAATTTTCAGAATTTATATCTGTACTTCAGCGTAACATATATTGTCATGATTGTACAGTAGCAGTTTCGTAAGTGTCGGTATACAACTGAAATAATCTAGAACCAATAATTCAACATGGCGTGTGAGGCCGAGCCTTAAGTGGCGTAGTCCCTCGATACATTTAGCTAACATTGGCTGCATACGGCTTATATTATTGGTTTTTAACGCTTCAACTCGGTGGCGCAGTGGTTAGGGCGCTCGCCTCACAGCTCCGCGATCCGGGTTCGATCCGGATTTTCGCATGTCGGAATCGTGCCACCGGCGGGTTTTCTCGGGGTACTCAGGGTACTCCCGTTTCCCTCGCCCTTGCGTTTCAGCGCCGCTCCATCCTAGGGTCTCTGTTCATGTCATGCCCGGGCATGACGGGCGCCTACGGGTCCCAGCTTGAAAGTCCGTCACTCAGAGAGTGTTGCCTCGCCCTGGGTTCACGTCCCACTCAAGTTTTTTTTTTTTTTTTACGCTTCAACTTTATTCTAATTAAGAAGAAACAAACTTACATGCGTTGCTAGGGTCTCGAACGCAATGTCCCTTGTGGCTTCTTAGCAGCGGTAAGGATGTTTGCACCTATTGTTTTTGTGCTTAGTCCTTTAGCTGTGCATTGCACAAAAGTCATATATAACAATACATTTGTGGTTCGTTATAAAACCTGGCTTTATGTTTTCATCTAGGTCCTAAATAGTTTTTTTTTCCTTCACAGTTATATATTTGACATAAAAATTTCCATTCGCGTGCATCACACACGATGAAACTAAACCTTAAATACGTCCTGATCAAAATGAGATGTAACAAAGGGATAACGAAAATGACTAACTTTGTGAGGTTCATATCTTTTGTTTGTAGTTATGTTCAGAAAATTGTTACTTGCGCGAAAGAAATTAAGACAACGCCAAACAGTGTGTGTTTCAAAACCTTTTTTTTAATACTATGTCTCACTGCAATGATATAAAAAGTTTTCACTTCTTCAGTTATATATTTTTCATTTATTTTTGCATTTGCATTGAAAGCGTAAAAATCAGGTAATCGTTTCAAATCAGAAATCTGTACAATGTTCTCGTCTTAGAGGTTCGTTTCAAATCAGAAATCTGTACAATGTTCTCGTCTTAGAGGTTTGTTTCAATTGGTTTTGCTGTCTACTCGATCTGAATGCGTAAATACGCCTGCGTCGGTTTAAAGAAAATTGCTGTGAACGTTTTAGCCTGTGCAAGCAATCAAAACAAGGCAAAAAAAATTAATTAATAAAGATGGGTTATTTCCTGACTTCACAAACTCAACACTACTGTGCCCCGTGCAATTGGTTCCATATCTTAGTACTTAGATTACGACCAGACATTGCTTTTTATATTGAAGTCGATTTTGCAAAAACCTAGTTCATTTACGTAATTTTGGAAAAGCATGTTCACTTGTCTGCCTTGACAAATAATAGTGATAGCAGTCGAAATAATTTGTAGAAAATTAGTCCGACAAATGTGTTTCTCTGAGATAATTTATCTGCCGTAATAAAACTCCGAATTGCTCAAAAATACGTTGCAGATACACGCACGAGACTCAATCATGGTTTTCGCATTAAATTATAATAGTTTAAAAGGAAACCCTTTAAGTGTGCCTGATTTACACTTACGTCGTTTCGATCCTGGCCGTACGAATCCTTCGCGTATAATTAACCTTCGACAGTTCTGAATAACTCATAAAACACGGTTAGTGGGAACATGCCCGAAATACCTACAGCGCCCATCCCTTACGAATCAAGTTGCGTTCTTTTCCCCTACTTCGTCCACATCTGTGACTACCGAATTAAAAATGATTGTGTCGTAATGTAAGTCTCAGGATTAGATATTAGTAATCATATTCACCGAACTTAATTTTTGTTCTGAGATTTTCCTCGACGGGAAAAAAGATTTTCAGTTCGCGGTCACTCAGACCGACTTGTTCTGAGCGGCAAGTTGTATAAACCTTAAGAAGAAATTAGCAAGGCGTTTGTTTGCAACAGCCATGCAGGTCTACTAGTTCTTGTGTTTTCGGGTGAATGATTTTAATGTGAATTATTTTGAGAAATGAAACAGGAGCCAAGTAAAATAGTCGCCGAGATTCCGCGTCCTCAGACTTCGTGAATTATGTAGCGTTCTCTCTGCTCGTCTGTCTGAGCTGAGAGGGCTTTTAGCGTCTTCCGAAAGGCGGTTAATATTTGACTAGTGAGGGAGAAGGATTGCGTGAATATCAAACTCTCGTGTCCAATATGGCGAGGCGACTACCGCTGTGCTTGGGATCTTTTGTTTGTGTCAAGAATCCAACCTCGAAACTGATGCAGCTCTGTCATTCCCTTTGCCTGAGTAACATCTTGAACTGATGTTCAACTTGCGTGCACTCTGGTGAATCGTTATCTGCGGTGCGGAGATAAATTAATTCTAAAACTCGTAAGAAATAAAGCTAGGAAAAATAAATTACTATTACAAACGTTGATGCTGTGGAATGGCCTTAGGAACAACGGTTAGTTATAATTGCATTTTTATAGTTACTTTTTGACATAAACCCGATAAATATCTTGTGGTGCATCAGTATCTATTGTTAGATATTGCTCTCGAACTGTGAATAAATACGTGTGGTACTTACAGATTAAGTGGGACGGAAATATATGCACCACTAAAATTATAATGACAACGTTCGCTAGGAATCCCGCTGATAAATAGGAGGAATTTTTACCGGCAGAGTATTTTATAGGAAAATAACTTATGTTGTCTAGTTATATATTGTAAATAATATGTCGGAGGTATTTAAAATAGTATGTAGCCTTGGGAGGAAAATTTAAGGAGTATTGTTTGTGTTTGTCAATTTGCGGACTACTCTGTTAGGTGTGACTACTATGATGGTCTATCTAGGAAGCCTCATCAATCAGCTTTTAATCAGACGTTATCACTCATATATTATAATTCTAGTGGATAATTTACTGTAGAAATCACTATCTCGTTTCCTTGTATAGAAGTAGTGTAGCTTTCAGAGGAGCGCTCTACAACATGCAGAACTCACTATAGAGTAGTACACGCACTACTCATATAGGCATAAAAGTATGATGTATGAGTATAATGTATGTTGCATATGAAGGAATAATGTATATATGTTGTAACACTGTAAAATATTTTGCAAAAATTTATTTATATAAATGTTTTTAAAAATGAGTTAACAAGAGTCTATTTATGATTAAAATTTTAATTTCCATTGTGAAGCTTCAGAAAGCACATTTTGCAAATATATATCTTCATCAAGCAAGACAATCATAATAATTGTTCTGGTTTTATGTGATATACATTTAGTAGTAATATTTACAAATATTTCTATGAAATATTTTATGCGCATCAGTTTCAGCTACGAAATTAATAATTGTTATAATGAAATGTACGTGAATAAAAAGAAATAACAATAATTTTAACATTAATACCGATATTTCCTTACATACATCCTTAGTAGATATTATGTTTGCCCTAATAGGTTTTTTTTTTTTTTTTTTTTAATTTATTTCAATGAGTAAATTCTAGCAAATTGTTTTTCAGCTTTACGAGATATGTGCATTCCATACACAGCATAAATTATACTTATGTGACAATTCTGGTAGTCCGAATGCTAATTTTTAAAGAGATTCGTTGCAATGCTCTATTAAAAACCACAATACTTCTCCCTCAAAAACGTTTGTTTTCGAATTTTCCGAGCAATTATGATTTCGCCTTCGGCTTGAACCTTACTGTCCTAACTTATGTTTGATGAGCCCGACTGCTTTTCAAGGGACCACGTTGTCCATAATCTCCCAAAAGTTCGACCTGCATAGCAAGGCAGAGTGGCGAGGCTTCAACACTAACCGCAAGACTGTTCGTTCTAGCCACGAATAATATATTGTGATGTTGGTACTGCTTTGATTCTGACTACACGGTGCGGCTGCCAGATGTGCACCCTGCCATTCCGACTTCACTTCCAGTGCCAGAGACAGTTGGTACCCCATGTTGCATGCTACTGCTAGGTGCGTCACTTGTTCATTCTCGTGAACAAAAGGAACTCTCAGAGACAGTTCTGAGAGCTGTAATTCATCTAGCCACTTCTCCTGTAATTTACCCATTGACACTTTATCCCGACCTGGGTCTGGAAATGGTGGGCGTAATGCAGATAAAGGCTGTTCACGATACAGTGAGCACTTTAGAAATGAACCTTAGAAAAAATTCGCTACTTACTTATATCTAAGTACAAGTTTTTCTTTAAGAGTAAGAAAATCATTATAAATCGTTCATCTAAACAAGATAGAAAAAATTTTAACTGATAAAAATACCAACTAAACGAAAGAGAAATTTATTAATAGGAAAACAAGATGCAACTGCCTTACTGCATGGCACTGAGCACAAGCAATATATGTATACAGCGGAAAATGTCACTAATAAAAGAAGCCAAGAATTGACAACGAATATAACATAGTACAAATATACAAGTGTTAAGTTTTATTCCGACAGCTCCAAACGTTTGTTCAGAAATGGGTGTAGGGCCGGTCAAGAATCGGTGATCGCAGAATACAATTAAGTGATCTATCTCATTGTTTGCATATGGGCGAACAATCAAATTAACCGGGCACCAGTGACTTATGGTAGTGTAATTTTCGATATATAGTAATTACATCCATCGTCTTCTGCGCATGTACCCAACATTGACCTACCCCAAAGGAACACAACTGTCAAAGTCACATGGTCAACAGCGATGAAAGTGTTTCTTATATGGTAATTTTTAAAGGACAAGCACTTTTGTACGAAAAAATTTCTTTCGCCATTTTGACTTTAATCAAAAGCATTACAAATTGGTCAGAGGACGTATACATACATCTCGAAGCCCTTGTTTACAAATCAGTTATCTAACCTAAAATCCAAACCTCGCCGTTTTCGCTAGACGTGTTAGCAGAAAAGCAGTTCAATGTTGGGACGCGAAGATTGGTTGTGCGCAGCCAGCGAGATCGGTCTACCTCATCTTTAGTCTCTGGTTACATCGTAATAATCTGTTATCTGGCACCTATTACCAGTGGAGCAGTATTCACTGGTTTACACTTATTTGCATAGATTTTATGTGTTTCTATTTTAGAGTTTATAGTGTCTCGTCTTAATCTGTATAGTCTGTTGTTTCTACTTTTACTGATCGTCTTACCAGAATACAGAGATATTATCACAATAAATATATTCGGTACTGATGAAAGTGGTTCGTTGAAATGAATTCATTTCCCCAGTGTAAAATTATTAATACATATTCTCCAAACAGTAGCTTACTTAGGTTTACTCAACAGGGCAGACGTCCGAAGCGGCAAATCCTTTGGAACAGAAATTCATACGAAACTAAAAACGGGAAAGTAAGATAGAAATAAATTAAACGGAACTTGTTCGATTACTTTAGGTTGCGATAATTTTACCGATTGCAATATTACTTTTTAACTTGGTCTTCTAGCATTTGCAGTATCTTGACACATTACGCATGACGTCCGAGGGAATCAGCTATGAGAAGAATATCTACAACTGATTTCGCTTTAGTTTCTGGTAACATTTTGTTGTTATCGCAGTAATATGAGAACCGAACCCATCACGTAACAGAACTGGAAAAATTACTCTGTAGTTTCAACTGATCGTGAAACGTCCATATTAATCATATAAAGAGGGCCTATCATTTGCGTTATAGTCCGCTAAAGGTTGTTCACGGTAAAGTGAGCACTTTTGAAATCATCCTTTGAAAAATGTCACCGCCCTACCGGCGTATATTTTAACGGCCACACTGACTGTCACGAACCCAGTGATGTTTGCAACGATAGATAGGAAGTAGTTCCGTGTGTTAAAGTTTAATTGTATGCGTTAAGTGGCCTATGCATTTGTGAATACCAAAATATTTTATTTGACTTTTAAATGCAAATAAATGTAACAATAAAAGAAAATTACCTTTCTAAAAATGTTATACAGTTGCCCTTGACCAGCGTACGAATGAAGTGATCAAGCCCATGGTAAAATTAATTGTGCATACAAGTAGATATTAAGCAGGGCTTTCAAAAGTGCTCATTTTACCATAAACAGCCTGCACCAAGGTAAGCGGCTTACATGTTGCGTTGTGTAAAACTGGACCCACTCATCCGACATGCCCTGCAAGACAAAGAACCATTCGCAACGACTCAGAATTCTGGTGTTTCCATTCCGTGTGGCAGAGTGGAAATTGAGAATGAGTTCTGCCTGTGTCAGTAGCCAGTATGGCCTCCCCTCAAGTCGGCGAACGGGAATGCCAACATCAAAGGAACCGCCACGTTTGACTTCTGTATACTTACCTGTTCTGCACCTCAACTACGCCACAGAACGATTTATTATTCGTATTCACACGGTCAGCCATAGGTTGAAGCACGCATGCATGACTTTTCATCCCTGCAACTTCGCCCTTTCTGGGAAATGCAGTGGCATATGTCATCCTTGATTTTTACTGATTTTCCATATGCTTATATTTTGGCCCACGACTTCCTGTTGTCGGGTCACATTTTTATTTTACATTTCTTTTCCCCCAATTCATTTCATGCGTTTTACCTTGTAAGTGTATTGTCATTTCTATATATTTTTGCCCATTAGTGATATGGGAGTGGTGCGGTTGACCTGCCATTCACCACGGTTCCTCACATATTAAGGGGATTCTAATTATATGTACTATGCCTTCTATAGTGGCACTAACTACTACTACATGTATGCACTACATTACAACGCCTTTCATCATCAGTGCTGGCTAAGCAAGCGGAGACGGATGCCTGTACTAGAGATGTAGAAAAATATCGATATATCGAAATCATGATATTCTATTAACGATATATCGATATAAATAGTTAATATATTCCAAATTATATTTTATCGAAATCAGTATCTTCATCCAATTATCGGAAGTAAATATTTTTGTAATGCTTTTTAAATAAGCTCTGTTTTGAAAATGAAAATTGAATTCAAAAATTACTACGTTTACTTTGGTCAGACGCGTCAAAACCCGGCACTACATCATTTTGCAATGCTTCGTGCACTCAGTATGTAATATTCCAAGCATTTTACATTTGTCAAATCCTTCAATACATAAAATATCAAATTCTAACGTACCTAAAATCTAAATTTTTCTTTCGATATATCGTTTCATAAAATTATACTTTTATAGATAACCAGTATAAATAATATCTATATTTTCTTCCGATATCAACATCCCTGGCCTGTACTGCCTTTCTCGGTCTCTCTCCCTCCAAAGCCGGTCCTTCCGTTCGGAGTATAGTCTGTTCATGGTTACTTCCAATTCTTCTGAAACTCTGTTGAAGTACTACTTTAAAGATATTCCTCCACCTCATACAAACAAAGCTTAGCTCCCTATACCTGGAGATTTTTCCCGCATTTGAAACTGAGAAGCGATGGGGAAATAAGGACGGCATTGCCACGTGCATCAAGTGCACCATCGTCGCTAAGCGCAGGCTCTCAACTGGTGTGCAGTGTTCTCGTCGCACTGAGTGTACCTATACGAGACTTCCAGCGGTGACCCTATTATTTTACTGATGGAATGTCTGTGGGAAGATTCAGTGTAGGGCCCTTGATTAGTTTTGTAAGTGTCTGCCGCGTATATTTTGAGATACGGCGCTTGAAAAAAGCAGTTTTTAGCCGTTTTGGAGTTAGTACTCTGAAATGCTATATGCAACGTGCGTGACATTCTGAAGGTACTTGACAGCCCTCGTCTGAAGTGTGAGATTTTTTTTTTTTTCTTCGTAGAACAGCGCATTGGACGCACGTTTAATGGTTTCGTGAAAAAACGTGTATTTCACACACTCTGCAACGCAGTTCAAGTGCCTTAAGTATAAGTGTTGGACAGCCAAGAGTAAATTACTTTGTATCTGTACCTCACATTATTCAACTTGTACGCATTGTACGTAATGACATTTTCGACAAAAAAAATCACGTAGTATTTTTTTAATAATTGGATGTTAAGTACAAATTTTCTTCTGGTTTCCTGTAGCCATAATAACAAACAGCATCAAAGTTGTACAAATGAAAATATTTACGTCAACTAATGCCGAGGACTACCGTTTGACATATAAGTAGAGACCTGCAAAATTGGCGTTATTATTTGGCACCAGGCTAAACTTCACAGTGCTTCATATTCTCAAGCCAGCGTGGTTTCTCCATTGGCTGCTGTATAGCTATGGAGTCACTCCCTTTCTGACTGGACTGCACGTGATTTGACTACACAATTGTGAAGTGTTCATTTATTGGCCCAGAGCTACCCAGGGCGTGTCAAATAAAGCATGGTCTAATGACAAACTTATTACATAGGTACATGTGTTAGAAGTCTAACGTGTCCCGAAATAATAACGCGAATTTTGCAGGTCTCTACATATAAGTAATCACCATATTAAAATTTCGTGCATTAAATTTTGTTATTTGTTTTTTGGTTATTACATGTGCCAGGAGGTAGCCCACCGCATTAATTTACTTTGTAAATATTTCATTTGTACAACTTCGTTAGTATCTGTTTTGTAGGGCTGCGGCAAAACAGAAATTAAATTTGGATTTTACGTCTTATTATTCAAAAAACATGAATTTTAAATGTTTCTTTATTCGGGAAAAGGTCATTGTATACAATGCGTACAGTTGAAAACAGTTTTGTACGATTGCAAAATTATTAATTTGTGGGTAAACAACAGTTTTAAAGCAGATCGTCGACGGCGTGTTGGGGGTAAGCACGTGCGGTGTAGCCAACAGGTGATGTCGGCTTCACATACCCCCCCCCCCCCCTTCTTCCGACCCCCTCCCCTGGTGTGGTGTCGCGTGGCCCGGAGCGGCGCGTGTTTTTGCTGGCGAGTTGGAGTGCGGGTCACGGGGTCACGACGAGTGGGTCACGAGCGAGGACGGGGGGCGGGAAGTGTTGCGGACAGCTGTTGACCGCCGGGGGTGGTTTTGGCGCTCCGCTACCGCTACGGGTTGGGGGCGGCGCGGGGTAGATTGGACGCCTGCTTGGCGCGCTCCTCGACACCGCCGCCGGCTGGCAAACATTTCCCGCCACTCTCTCATTCTCACTCTCTCTCTCTCTCTCTCTCTCTCTCTCTCTCTCTCTTCTCACACACACATTCCCCTCTCCTCTTGCTATCTCACTCCACACCCAGCGTACCCGACCACGCAACCCGCAACACTCAGACCTGTTGAAACGATTTTTTTTAGGTTGCACGTTACAGTTGTATAACTATAGGCTGTTCACGGTAAAATAAGCACTTCTGAAAGCCGTCCTTAAGATCTACTTGTATGCATATTGTGTATTCCTCCACGTTATGTAAAATTATAATTGCCATTGATTGACCTCATCACTTTATTAATGCTTCGGTCAGGGGAAAAGTAAATATGTTACAAATCTAATCATTTAATTCATTTCGCTAAATTAAAATAACAGAAAGCGAAACAATTAAATTAAGTTAACGTGATGGTTACCTAATACTGCTTATTTGACGTTAAAATATGGAACTATTTTCCATCCATCATTACCAACTTTACTGGACGCATGTCACTCAGTGCGCCCCTTAAAGTATATGTAGGTAGGAGCATTAACTTTTTTCTAAGGTTGATTTCAAAAGTGCTCACTTTATCGTGAACAGCCTTTATAGTTACGTTTTGTGTAGGATGTATCTTTTAAATAAGCTGTTCACGGTAAAGTTAGCACTTCAGGCCCTGGTTGCTTCTTTCCTATGAATCATTTTTTTATCCTTCGACCACGTTTTAAAATATATATTGCCATACAAGTAATAAACACAGTGTATATATTTCACCGGACACGAAAGTTAACACCTATGGCTAAAATAAAATTTATTTACTATTATTCCAAATAAGAGAGCTTCAAACAGTGCTCACTTTGCCGTGAATAGCCTATAATAGCTGTGCGCCATGTCGGGATAGTTGTAAAGAGAACTTGTGTTTTTTGCATCCATCTTGGGTAAAGAATGGATATGTAGTACGAGATATTTGAAATGTATGTTTTCCGCTTTAACTTAGTCCCATAATGACCACGTTCTTTAAACGTATTTCAACACGACCACCTGCAACACCATCACTTCTGACTTAAGGTCGCCAGATGCACTGTTTTACCCACATACTAAAGATAAGGTAAACTGACTGTTCGCCTTCTGCACGTGTAACCAGCAATGACCTAACCCTAATCAAAACATCTGTCAAAGTCAAGTAGTCAACATTGAGGAATTTGTTTGTTTGTATCTGGAATTTCAAAACACAAGCACTTTTATATGAATAAAATACTTTTATCTACTTTAATTTAATCCAATAATACTTCAAATAAGTTAGAGGAAGTATACATAAATCTCAAAGCACTTGTTTACTAATCTGCGTTCTAACCTCAAATCCAATTCATTCCGTTATCGCTAGAAGTGTTGGCAGAAAAGTAGTTAAATGTTGGGACACGGAGAATCGTTGTGCGCAGTCAACGAGATCGGTATGCCTCATATTTAGTCTATGGTTTTGCCCAGAACTATTTTATATTTACGCACAGTGGTCGCATACTGATCTCAAGGTACGAAATGAAGCTTTCCGTCTTGACTTGCACACTCATCAACGCGCAGCTCAAACCGCTGAACTGACAAGCAAGGGAATTAAGGGATGACTTTCTCTTTGAGTGCAGGCGCCTACTCAGAAAGGATTTTTCGAAATTCAATCCGTAAGAGCGCGAAACGCGGTAAAAATAGGTTTTCGGGGACTCCTTAAATAGCTCATAAACCTAATGATATATCGTTATGATCTTTGCTACGAAGTGCCACCTATGGAAATTCCTTAAAAAACGGAACAGGGTGTTTTGCAATTTAAACCTTAAGTGAGTGAGAAGGGGTGGAATCTGTTTTCGATGACGCCTCAATAGCTCATTAACCCGACAAAATGTGGAAATGGTCTTTGCTTTTAAAAGATTCCTATTGAAATGCTTAAAATTAACTTCAGGACTTTGTGAAAATTCTGCTCCTAACAGGATGAAAAGTGGTTAAACATACTGTATATTCGAGGAATCCCCAAAAGTTTGTAAACCTGGTAAGATATCGTTACGGCATTTGCTTTAAATCTTCGCCTTTACAAAAACCTAAACACTAATTTCGGGATTTCACGAAATTCGCCCGCATATGCGAGACATAAAGCTGGTCTACCACTATATAAAGGTAAAAAATAAGTTACTTCCAGATAAACAAACGATCATCATGACATGATCAAACAAGTATTTATGAACGTCTGTACAATATTTTGACTTTGTTCTGTATATGTGTTACTGTCTGTAAGATTGCATCTTGTTACTGTAGGTATTTCTGTTATGAATGCATACGCCGTTGTTTTAGGATGTGTCAAAATTAATATATCTCACATGTGTACCGCTTTTACTTCTCGATTATCTGGCAACCCTGTTTTTACCCCTATGTCTATATTTCAGCACATGGGAAACATTCCGTTGGCAGGCGTGTTTTCTTGGAGCATTCCCATATCCCACTGGTGTATACATTCCACGGTTGCTCCTACTTCGCCTTATCCCATCCTCACAAGCGCGGCGTTACAGAGTACCGTAAGGTGGAGTGGAGTGGAGAAATTTTAGCGGCTCTTAACATCGAGGTCTTGAGCGCCAATGAGGGTGAATTTAGGTGAGCATGGTGCAGTGCTGGAATGCGAGGATGGGAGAAACGGGAGATCCCTGAGAAAACCCGCCGACCAGCGGCTTCGTCCGGCACGATTCCCACACGCAAAAATCTGGGGGCTTCACTGCTGGGAATCGAACCAGGTTCGCCCAGGTGGGCAAAGTACGAACTAATGAATACAGACATCCCGCAAAAAGCTCATCAGCTTATATGATAGTTTGCAAATGAGAGCATTAATGTTTACATGCTATGCAGGTTCGTTGTCTAAAGGCTGTTCGAGATAAAGTGAGCACTTTTGAAATCAACCTTAGAAAAATGTCACTGCTACTACCTGCATATATTTTAACGGGTGCACTGAGTGACATGCGCCCAGTAAAGTTGGTAACGATGGAGGAAAAGTATTTAACGTCGAATAAAAAGCGTAAGGTGACCATTTGTGATAAATTAAATTACTACTTTCGCTTTCTGGTTTTTATTTTTTTTACGCGTTAAAGTGTAAAAGTCAGCAGATTTGTATAATATTAATTTTTCTAATCATTTTACGATTTCACATGACCGAAGTATGAATAAAGTGATGAGGTCCACGGCAATGTTAATTTTTCATAATATAGGGAATACACAGCGTGCATGCAAGTAGATCTCCAGTAGCGCATTCAAAAGTGCTCAGTTTACCGTCAGCAGCCTATATCAATTATCAATATTTACCCCACTTATATGAATGGTTAACAATGCGGAACGTGTAAGTAGCAATTCTTACGTGGAGTGAATAAAATGTTTCATGACACTGAGAGAACTCTTATTTGTATGTGGCAAAATATATATAACACTTTTGAATCAACTTAATATTTAGTGTTGGCAGATTTTGTTGGCCCAACTTGAATGTCCGTAAAGGTCAAGTGTTATGTTTTGTTAGTTGAAAAAACTAAGTTTTTGTTACATTTAAGATTATTTTTAGTCAACAAAATATTTTTTTAGTGCAACTGCTTGGCGTGTTTTTTTTTCGACGCAAACTCGCATGAAATACTGTGCACCTGTAACGTCATCTCGTTCTCCCCTGGCACATAGTCCTCCCAGCGTCAAGGTGTCAGTGTCTTGTGCAGCAGTGGCCACGGTGGCTAAGCGATTAGCCTACTCGCCTCCCACTATGGAGTACCGGGTTCAATCCCCAGCTGGGTCGCGCCCGGATTTTCGCATGTGGGAACTTTGCTGAACGATTCCACTGTTAAGAGCCGTCCAAATTTCTTCACTCACTCAGCAGTCAATAGGTAATACACCACCTAACGCAGTAGCCAATCAGACATGGCCCGTTTCCAGACCTTTGCGCGCAACCAATCAGCGAATTGGTACATCCGCATCAAAGAAACCGCGCCAAGATTCTACTTCCGCAAGCTTACCTGTGCTGTGGCTAAACTGCATTACCGCGGTGAACAAATGTGCACGGTGATAAATTTCTAAGAGTTCAATTCAATTCCAGAGCACGTTACAGAGCTAACGAAGTGCTGGTAATCAATCAAGCAACTCGGAAAGAAGCCGCAAATTAACAAGTGTGATACTTCGGTCGTGCCCGTTCGCTTGTGATGAAAATCATGGTGTAGTTCATTTTGGACGCAATGCGTAACATGTGGCAGCCTAATTATTTACGCCCCTACACGAACAAAAAAAAACCCTTAAGTAAACCTTTTAAATAACTGCGTCCACGAGAAATTAATGGAGCCGGTAAATGGCTACTCGCCAGTCACGAGCAGGCAGAGTGACGTCACGTGATCAACAGCCAATACCGTCAAAGTGATTTGTCAGTAGTGCCCCTGGCAGAAGTATTTTAAACATTAAATTTAAACATTGGACGTTTGATTAAACACGTTCAGTTACACATTAAGGCTCTCGCGTACCTGTTGCTTAAACTGCGTTACAGGATGTTTGAAATAGACGTTTTTCCCATGGAACTATTAAATGTGCGTCCAATGCGCTGTTCTACGGAAGGAAAAAAAACATACACTTCAGACGAGGCTGTTGAGTACTTTCAGAATGTCACGCACGTTAGGCAGGATTTACAGCAGTCCGTCGCGTCCGTCTGTCATACGTTCGTCCGTCTCCCAGCCGAGCGATTTACAACCAAACTTCCTACGTCCGTCGAAAGTTCATTGCTGCAAACTAATAAAAACAAAACTGTTATAGGAAAAAATTCTCCACAATAAGTGAAAATCTTTTGCGGTATTGTGTTTCTAAGTACCAAGAACAACCAGACGCGTACATAATGAAAATTAATCATTGTAAAAAAATTGTTGATAGCATATAAATCATAATATTATTATCTTTACTATTGCACAGGAGCTCGTGTTTCCAAACGTAATTATCAATTAATCTTAAGGAGAAATGTAACTTAATTTCATTTTACAGTTACATAAACAAACATGTGATAACAAAAGACAGCAAAACAAAACACTGGGCACACTGCATAGCCTTGTAAAGAACTCGGGATGAACGAGTAACAAAACGTGCAAGTTTAGAAGGCTGTAATTTCATCCGTTCGTCCGTCAAAAGTTAAAGCTTGCCAAGGTTTTGACGGACGGACTAATAGAATTAATGGCCACCTCTGAATGGATGTTGGTCACGTGATTGACGGACGGATGGACGTGACGGTCGTTGAAAATCCTGCTTTAGAAACATAATTTCAGAGTTCTCCAAAACGGCCTTTTCAAAGCGCTGTTGCTCAAAATATGCGCATTAGATACATACCAAACTACTCAAGGGCCTTGCGCTGAACCTTCCTACACACTTTCCACTAACAAAACGACAGTGTCACCGCTGAAAGTCTATATGTACACGCAGTTTGACTAGAAAACCTGCGATTCCGTTCAGATACTTTCGCTTAGCGGCGACTACGCACTTGATGTGCGTGGCAGTGTCGCCCTTATCGCTCCCGCGCTTCTCGGCCTCAAACGCGGAAAAAAAGCTCCAGGTAGACACGACCCTTGACGTCTGAGCTCAAATTTTGTAATCACGTAAGGTTTGGTATGCGCTGTACTTACACTTGGAATTTTCCTCGCAACCAATGAACAACGACCAGTGCACACGATATTGGCATTAACCAGTCATGTCAAAAAAGTACAAAGAATTTAAAAATCAGATTCGCCACTAGAAAGACTCTCAGCGTACTGGGCACTGATGCGTTGGTATGTACACTAGCGGCCATCATTTTCATTCATTAGAAGTCTACGATCTACGATCGTGGACACATTAAATGAACGGGTTAAAAGGATTTTATTAACCCCTTAACATAGATTCCCGTGTATACTCGTTCACGTATGACGTGTTGCGAGCTAGGTAAAGCCATGGACGGTGCTGTACGAGGTCAGAAGCTTCACTAATACTAACGGAATATTTTGGTGAATTCTATTGGTTGCTGCTCGTACACCAAACTGTTTGCTCACTGCTGATGCCGTAGACCAATAGAAATCCTTTTCGTAGGTTCAATCATATAAGTTCTTACAAAGAATTAGTAAGTACTTGTCAGACCAGAAATTTCCTCTTTTGCAAATCCTGGAACAGAAAATTAACAGGTAAATTAACACTTACACAAATAAACCATTTTTCTTGCCGTATTATTTAGAAGCTTGTGGTTCACTTTTCCGATTATTTTTCAACATCGTGGTTCAAGGTAATTTAAGGTTCCTGAAGAATTGAAAGATAGATTTCTGTTCTACTCATTTCTAGATTGCTAGGCACGCAACCGCTGTGACTGAATATCTGGCACTGTGCTAAATGAAACCTGTATCTAACATGAGCAGAATCAGAAAATATAATATTTGCAGGCACCAAAATTCCGGGTTTGTGTGTGTGTGTGTGTATATATATATATATATATAATTGTTGTGAAGTAAACGTTTTTTAGTAGTAGCGTATTCGTCAGATTTGACAATATGGTAATGTATGCTGTTTTTGGGACAAATTAAAACCTGAGGCACGGATAGATAAGTATACAGAAGAGAAACGAAGTGGGGTGTTTCTTTGTTTGATTAGTATCTAGAAGTACTTGGAAGAAGTGGGCCTTGAGTTCTGTATTGGTTGGGCCGCGGTCTGCCACGTACGTTACCAGGCGCTCACTGGCGAAAGGCGCGTCAGCATGTCGCTGTCAAGTAACGCCATTTTGTTGGCGTGTGTGGCTCGAGTCCGTTGAATAATTAGCTATTTTTTACCTTTGCTTCTGATGACAACAGTTTCTATGCGCAACTAACAAAAGAAAGTCCGGTCTCCAACTCAGGCTATGAGAAGGGCCGGTCTATGTTTTCGAAGGAAGTGCAGGGGCCACAATATTAAAATATGTTTTATTCAAGAAAAATTTGTTTAAAAATAAGATGAGTAACTCTTGCTTGAACTTAACAAACAAGTCTGCAAAACTTTTTTTAATACCTGTAAATGAAAGAAACAGTCACTTATACACAAAATTGTAGAGAGATTTATTATTTTACAATAGAATTATAAATTAAATATTTTTTCAGATTGTTTGTAAATACTAAAAAAACACCTTACATAATATTTGACACGCCTGATTTAAATGGTAAACTCAAATGATGATACTACAAAAGGACAGGGTCTCTCTACCTGTCTACCTGGACACAGTGTAGAAAAGGTTACTTTTTTTACCAGAAACTTGAGCTCGCTTTTGTGTCAGTAAGGCATCAATGTTGGGAATAATGTCTTTCGATCATGCTACTTTCAATAATGCGGATAGGTGAATGTCACTTAACTTGTTTCTTTCAAGAGATTTTACTTGGTTCATTCTTGAAAACAACTGTTCACACGTGTATGTCGAACCGAACATTAACAGAACTCTTGCAGATAGGTTATGGATATTTACATACTTGTCCTTTGAAACAAACTGATAAAACCCACGCAGATTAGAGGAGTTGAATTTACCTTCCAGGAAAGAATCACACTGAAAGATTATTAATTCAAGCTGCATTTTTTCAGGTGCATTTTCAGCGTTATAGGAAAATGGCGACTTGAATATTTCGAAGATATCCTCCATGTCTTTAAAGCACTGAAACCGGCTAGTAAAATCCTTTTTTTAACAAAGCAACTTTCTCAGAAAATTCAACAAATTTCACTTCTTTTACTTCTGCGATTGAAAGCTTTAAGAGTGGGAAAGTGCGCAAGATTTTTCACATTACGTTGAGCTTCCCAAATATTTTGAAATGCGTTAACATAATCAATTATATCAGTAACTAGCTTGTTTTGGCCTTGTAGTTTCATATTCAAGTCATTTAAACAGCGTGTTATATCTGTGCAGGATGCCAGCTCATGTAACAATTTGGGATCAACAAAAATGAAATGTCTTGAGCTTAACTTTCAAGAAACATCTTTATTTCATCTCTCAGACCCCAAAACCGTTGCAACACTCGTCCACAGCCAAGCCGCCTTATATGAGAGTGGTATGGTTTGTCGTTATGCTCATGTCCAATGTCTTTAAGAAAAGCAGCAAACTGTCTGTGATTTAAACTACTGGAGCGAATGTAGTTGATGATTTTTACCACAATCTTCAAAACATTTCCAACTTTCAAAACACGACCACACAAAGCACCTTGATGAATAATGCAATGAAAATGTACAAATTGATTAGTCAACCCTTCATCAATCAACTTTTCTTTTATTTTTGCAACAACGCCTTTGTTCGAACCAACCATTGCAGGTGTACAATCTGTGACCAAACTTACCAACTCTGACCAAGGTAAATTTCCCTTCTCAAACATTTATTTAATTTGATCAAAAATATCATCACCTTTGGTAGAATCATCCATGAGTATTAATTTAAGCAGCTCTTCAGTGCCGAGCCGCGAGTGTGAGACCGCTACTCTAAACACTTGAGGGGCCACGGTGGCTGAGCGGTTAGACTGCTCGCCTCCCGCCATGGCAAACCGGCTTGAATCCGCGGCCGGTTCACTCCGGATTTTCACAAGTGAGAATCGTGCCGGACTATTCCACTGGTCGGCGGGTTTTCTCGGAGAACTGCCGTTTCCCCCGCCCCCTCATTCCGGTGCACATCCTTGATCCCTCCTCCCCCCCCCCCCCCAATATTTACAAACTTTCCTAGTAAGAAATTTTAAGAGGCCTCAATGTCACGTCCGGCCGTAAGGATGCACTGCAACAGCGATGGAAAACATCACAAAAAAAGTTTCTAGTGTCCTCTTGTTTGGCGGTTGTTGCACTGTAAATGCAATCAAATGCATGCACTGTTTATTTTTTCGTTAAATATTTGTAAAGATATCTTTTAATAAGCCCATATGAGGTTGGACTCGAACCAGTTTCCCCCAATGTTGCAGTTCCAGCGCCCTGATGGCGATCAGTGAGCGCAGCCGAGTAGGCCACAGACACCATGAGCGGTCATCAGAAAATTGTAAATCTGTCCGAATTAAATTCTCATGACGATCTTCGGGGAGTGGAAAGTGCAAATGAACGCGCGCAGTCCAACAGGTCGTAATTCGCTCGTCTCGGTTTCCTAAAAACAGCATCGTCGGGAAATGAATAGCATCTCCTCCACACCCCCAGAGTGGAAAAAATCTAAAGGGATGGGAAAACGAATGTTTCTATCTTTTCCTCTGGACAAACAGTTTAAGTGAGCTGGTTTCTTTCTGATAAAAAGTATCGAGATCCGGCGAATAAAAGAGTCGGGGGTAGGGACTACCGCGCGTAAAGAGTTTCTACGGCCAGACCTGAGTGTCGTGGCAAAGAGCGGTGAAAGGAAGTGGGGGGGGGGGGGGGGATTTTTGCCCTCTTCGTTTTCGCGAAACGTTCTTCTTTTTTCTGCCCTCCCGGGCCGGCGTGTTTGGTCGCAGGTGGTGACGTCGACGCGCCTCTAGGGGGCTACTTGTTGGACGCCGAAGCGCCGGCCGCCTGGCGGTAAGCGACGCCAAACAGGGGTGGCCAAGGTGCCGCACATCTCTGCCGCGCAGTTCATAATTCAATCATGGTTAAAAACTGTTCACGATAAAATGAGCTCTTTTGAAATCAACCTTTAAAAAAGTCACTGCTCATGTCTGCATGTACTTCAACGGGCGCACTGAGTGACATGCGCCCGGTAAAGTTAGTGACTATAGATAGAAAGAAGTTCCATATTTTAACGTCGAATAGAAAGTGTAATTTGTGATAATTAATTTGTTTGTTTCCTTTCTGGTTTTTTTTGGTGCATCAGTGATTAAAAATTATCAGGTTTATAAAATCTTGACTTTTCCAATAATTTCACGAACTTCGCTTGGCCGACGCATGAACATAGTAATGAGGTCCATGGCAATGTTAATTTTACACGAGGCGGAAGAATACACAACGTGCATGCGACTAGATCTTAAGCAGCACTGTAAAAAAAAATTGTGTAATTTTACACGAAAGTACCTGGCAGCACAATCTCCACACATGTTCGTGTATTTTTACACGTACATGTGTACGTGTGCTTTTACTGTGTGTCACATGTATATTTAGTAATACGTAATTTTACTATATTTGTTATTCTTTTTACTAATCATTATGTTCAATTACACGTGCTCTGTATGTGTCATTTTACTTTTTTGGTTACCAATATCAATCCCCATAATGTAAATTTACACGAACTTTGAGTGTAATTTTATCATAACTGTCAGTTTCTTTTACTAATCATCACATTAAATCACATATACTCTGTACATGTTGTTTTACTATACTTGCTACTAATTTTCTACCACACATTGTAAATTAACACAATCATCGTTATGGTAATTTTACTACACCAGTTTGTTACTGTCTAATGTTCATAATACCTAATTGCATGTACACTGTAGGTGTAATATTACCATACCAGCTTGCAATTTTAACTTATTATGATGTTAAATAACATGCACACCGTGCATGCAATTTGACTATATAAATTATAGATATCCTGCCACATGCTGTAAATTTACACAAACATCACAAGTGTTATTTCACCACTGTGTATGTGTATTCTCTCACTAATAAAAAAAGGAAAATCGCAGATTGGCTGAAATTGTAATTACAAAAAGGTTATAAAAAGTTATCTCCAAAATGTAGATAACGATTGACTTCGCCGCCGCCTTCTCAATCACAGCCGAAGCTCAGAGCGTGGTTGTGCATGGGCCCTTATAGCACCCATGCGGCTGTAGCACTTGTATCTCTCTGCGGGCTAAAGGAGGTTTCCCTCCCCAGATCGCAGAGAACACATAGCCAAGTGGTCAGGACGCCCTGCCATTTCTAATCACTGCCGAGGCTCAGAGCGGGGGTGTGCTCGGGCCCTTGTGAGGGCCCTTATACCACCCAGACGGTTGCAGCATTTGTATCTCTCTGCGGCATGTTAGAGTATGTAGTTATATACAAAAGCCAGCATATACCATCAGTGGGAGTTAAGATTTCATTTTTGAACACAAAAGGAGTTCGAAGTAGTTCTACTCTCTACCGCTAGATCGCACATGTTTAGCAAATACTCGTAGTTATATTTAAATTCACAGGAGCATTAGTGTAAAATTACAAATAGTGTACTCCATTGATGATATTACACATAAAAATGTAAAGTTACCGTAAATTTGTATGTGTAAATAATCGCTCATAAACTTTCGAATTTGTAATTTTACACCCTTGTTAATGTAAATACATCAGTACATGTGTGGGTTTTTTTTTTTTTTTTTTTTTTTTTTTACTGTAGGATGGTATTACATTTTGAATGAAATAGGAAAACATGTACTTTTACATTGATGTACGAGTTTATACAACATTTACATGGTTGTAAAAAAAAAACACAGACTTGGGGGTTTTAGTACCATGAAGTAGTGTACTTTTACACATACTTTCGCATTTGTAATTTCACGCCCTTTTTAATGTCAATATACCAGTATATTTGTGTTTTTTTTACAGTAAGATTGTACCATCTCTTGAGTGAAATAGAAAAATATGTTCTGTTACACTGATGTACGTGTTTTAATACAACATTGACATGGTTGTAAAAACACAGTCTTGGGGTTTAGTGACTTCATTCAACCATAAAATTTCTTACATACATACACTCGCAATTAGGCTACCGCCCGGGGGTGAGCTCTCTCACCTCTCCTTCACCCAACCAACTCCTTTTCCACTCCCTTCCTGAACTTACCAACCCCCCTCACAGATACAAATTCCTCCCTCAACACATTCCACTCTCTCACAGACCTCACAAGCATGGACTGCCTACCTCGCTCTGTTCTCCACACCCTCTGAAGCTTCTCACTGTCGTTTCCTCTTCCTCTAAACACTTACTTAGCTTGCAGTGTAGCCCTCCCCATCCTCCCTCTGCATTCGCCATCCTGTACATCCTGAATACCCGTTCAACTTTCCTGCTGTCCCTCAATGAACTCCGCCCCATTTCTTTCATCATCATTGATGACCTATAGTTCCTTTCTTCCCCATCATCCTGCCCCTGTCTTCTCCACCCACCCTTCACCCATCTTGCTGCCCTTCTATGCACCTTTTCCAGTTCTCGCACCTCCACCACCACATACGGGTCCCATGATGCTGCGGCTCATTCTAACATTGGCTGTACCATTGTGCCATACACCTTCTCCTTCACCTCACAGCTGACTCCCTTCAGCACCCCTCCCAGCATACCCAAAACCCTTCTTCCCTTTGCTACCACCCTCTCTACCTGTTTTTTCCATCTGAGGTCTCCCTGCAGTACAATCCCTAGATACTTATTTTCTGCTGCTTCTTCTATCTCTTGTCCCTCCCATCTGTACATGTCCCTGCTTACCAACTTCTTCATTGTGAACCTCACTACCTTAGTTTTTCTTACATTTATCTTAATTCTATTTTTTCTGGTCCACAGCCATATCTTATCAATGTCCATCTGCAAATTTCCGCCCCCCTCTCCCACTTCGGCATACACAACACAATCGTCTGCAAACAATCTTATTTTTCCCCTAATCCCAAACCCATGTCATTTATCATTATGGTAAATAACAAAGGACCCAGCACGCTTTCCTGTGGTACACCTGACGTAACCTCCTCTTCCTCCGATATTGCCTCTCCCACTTTCACCCTCTGCCTTGGCCCCCTGAGGAAGTCCAATATCCATTCCACTACCCTCCTGTCCGGTATCAGCGCCTCCACTTTCCTCATCAATGCCCCACGGGGCACCTTATCAAATGCCTTCTCAAAAATTATGAAGCAGGCATCCACCTGCTTCCCCTCATCAACTACCTGCACCATATCCTCTAATAACCCAGCCAGCTGAGTCTCACATGAGTATCCCCTCCTGAAACCATGCTGGGACTCCTCCAACCAATTCATATTGTTCATAACCCTAACCACATACTGCACCACCAGCCTCTCCATTACTTTTCCTGTACTTGATGTGAGACTAACCAGTTTGTAGCTGCCAGGCCTCCCCCTATCCTCTCCCTGCTTGTGTATAGGTACCACCATAGCATCCTTCCAATCTTGTGGTAACTTAGCCTCTCCTAAGGACTTTTTAAACAGCACCTCTAAATATTTCACCAACTCCCTGCCACCAAACTTTAGTGCTGTGTTTCCTATCCCATCTGGACCCCCTACCTTACTGCTCTTCAAACCCCTAATTGCCTTTTCTATCTCCCACTCCCTCATCTTAAACTTACTAAACACCCCCCGAACCCTGTTTGCCCCCTATTCAAATCCTCCTTTGCCTCAAACATTGACAAGTAATGTCCTTGCAGCATATCCTATTTTTCTTGGTCATTTGTCGCATGCCTACCATCCCTTCCTGTTAGCAGAGGGATCCCTTCCTCTCCTCCCCTTAGCATCCTAACATACCTAAACAATTTCCCCCATTCCTTGCCTTTTCCTTCTTCCACCATGTTCCTCAGAGATACATTCTTTGCCTGTTAGATCTTCCTTTCAAGCTCCCTACCCATTTGTTTCATCACTTCTTTAGATCGTATCTTCCCTTCATTTCTCCCCTTGGCATGTGATTTTCTGTGCTTCCTCTTCATTTTCAAAATCTCCTTTCCACAATATGTCGGATCTCCCCCAGTCCGTAACCTTTTCACTGGCACAAATTTCTCCAACATAACCTCCATTAATCCTCTTAACTCCCTCCATAACCCCTCTACACCCTCCTCCATTAACCATATTTTAAACCTGTCTCTCATGAAGATTTCTGCCCCCTTCTTGCCTACTCTCCCATACTGCCACACCAACCTTTCTGCCGTTTGCTCTTTCTTCATCCTGTCAATCCCAATGTCCACAACCGGGATATGATGATCGCTTATACCATCCAATACTATTGCACCAACTACAGCATTCACCGGTCTGACCAACACCACATCCAGCACTGACCCAACACCCTCCTCATTCCATCTCGTAGGTGTTTCTACTACCTGGACTAATCCTCTGTTGACTAACTGTGCGGCCATTTTCTGCATCATGCTACCCATTCTTTCTGCACCCTCTACCCATTTCACCCCTGGCATATTCAAATCCCCTGCTACAACAACCCACTGCCTGTCCTTTAGTCTATCGACCCTCTCCTTGATCATCTCAATTGCCTGCTATCCCGGACTCGGTGGTCTATACGCTGCCAGCAAAGTAATTTTCCTATTACTACCACCACTCAATTTAATTTCCATTACCTCGACATCCTCACTAACCCATTCTACCGCCCCTTTTAGCCCTTTCCTTAGACACACCATTATTCCTCCTCCTCTCCCATCCCTGTCTCTTCTGAAGATGGTGAACTTATCCTGCCTACATTCAATGTCCAGTACTTCCTCAGTCAGTCAAGTCTATACAGCTACCACTATATCCGCCCCATATCCTTCAACCTTGCATTAGTGTATTTTTACACATACTTTGGCATTTGTAATTTTACGTCCTTTTTAATGTCAATATACTATTACATTTGTGATTTTTACAGTAAGATTGTACTATCTAGTGAGTGAAATAGTAAAATATATACTTTTACACTGATGAATGTGGTTTAATACATTAGCATGCTTGGAAGAAACACAAAGCTTAGGGTTTTAGTGTCTTATATTAGTGTATTTCTACACATACGTTTGTATGGGTAATTTTGCACCCTTTTAAATGGCAATATACCAGTACATTTGTGATTTTTTTACAATAAGATTGTTCTACCTTTTGAATGAAATAGAACAATATGTGTTTTACACCGATGTACGTGTTTCAATACTGTGTTATGAATAAAGTTGTACATTGCTGTAAATTTACACGTACTGTACTTGTTTTAACAAATTACACACAGAAAATGTAAAAATCACCAAAAGGTTGTACGTGTATTTTTACGCTTTTTTTTTTACAGCGAGGGCTTTCCAAAGTGCTCATTTTACCGTGAACAACCCGTACTTCCAACTTTCCTGGATCCCTGCTAAATATGTATTTTTAAGCTATTCCTTCACTTAACGGAAACAAAGCTTAAAGTGGCCGCCTGGTTGAAGTAATTTTGCACGTTTGAGGCCTAAAAGTATGGGAGCGCTAGGGGCGACCGAGACATGCGAATCAACTCTCTTGTCGTCTCTACACGCAAAGAACTGCACTGACATGCGGTCTTGCCATCGATAACGCGCCTCTATGAGACTTTCAGTTGAGACCCTACCATTTAATGATGTAAAAACAGAAATAAAGGTTTGCTGCAAGTCCCTATTCCTTTTTTAAATGTTTTGTCCTGGAAAGTTCACACCTAAAAATGACCATGAAAATACTCGTTTGAGTCATTTTCACTAACACAAAACATGCTTTAGAGGGAAATGGAGGAACTGGAAAACGTATACAGGCGCGTAAGATTTCTTAAATGCTATTCGTAACCAGATTTCATTCAGAGACATTGAACGGTTCTTTAATAAAATGTTTTCTGCTAGAGCTATGCACACCATTCTTCGACCTAACCAGGCGACCACCTCAACCATTTCATGCCTATTGTAAAAAGAATCGTCTACGTGTTGCACAGCAAGCTTATTTTTGACTGGTACTGTACTCTGCAAGGCTCAGTGTCCAATTATCTAACCCATAGGGAACTCATTCCTAAACCGTGCTTCTGCTCTACAGTACGTTATGGTCGGTTTATATCGCTGTCACCGTACACAAAGCCTACAGCTTACTGGCTATGTTAACGAAACAAGTCCTTTTCAAACTTAAGTACAGAACGTATCAAACAATGTTTAATTTGCAATGCCGGAACCTATTAATTAATGTAGGAATTAAATGGTTAACCAAGTCTAGAAAATTACACCGAAGGGACAACGCACCAAATTCGTGCGCACTCAGTTCAATAATATTCTCCATTAAAAACTATTTCTTGCTAGGCAGTACCAACACACCTGTTTTCTCACTGTTTTATTCATATTAATTATATATGGAATAATATAATTTACAGATAAATTATAAGCAAAAGTTAAGTTTAACACAAAATATGGTACTTTTACCTTAACAGAAGTATAAAACGCTTCGGATACATGGCATATTTAGGAAATAACCAAACACATCTTACATATGGTGATTTCTTGAAGGTTAAATCAAAAAAATGTGAAGAAACCACTAATAGTCAATATCAGAAATGATGTGGTGTAGCAGTTCCATTGATGTGGACGTATCCATTCGCTAATTGTCTTCAAGAGGCTACGCAATGACGTTGAGTCTGGGGAGTGTGAGGGGTGTGGAGGTGTACGGGGGTGGGTTTATGGTGGTGAGATGAGTATGAGTTTAACATAATATGTTCCTAGCTTTTTAGATTTTCTTTTTTAGATTAATGCGACTTTTATCGATTATTTTATGATTTGGAGGGTTGGTGAATTGGAGGGGGTGAGGTGAGTGTAGTGGTATGGGTGTAAGGTTAACGTTGTGTTATTTGATTTTTTAGTATTTTTTAAAGATTTGTTGCAATTTTTCTGGATTTTTTATGATTGGGAGTGTTGGAATGCGGAGGAGGTGTTGGTTAGGGGTTGTGGGGTGAGTGTAAGGGTAACATTACATATTCCTCAATTTTGAGATTTTTTGCAAATTTTTTTTCAAAATATTTTTTGGGTTCAAGGTCAAGGTCATCAAGATCCATTATATGGTAGTCGGGTGCCATCACAACATGGCCACCTCAGGCCACCAGCCGCCTGTGATGTCATCGTAGGTGATTATTCCTAAATCGTGAATCATGAATCCTGTGCCCGAAGGAACTTTATCCTACTACTTCGGATGTTCTCCGTAATTTCCATATAACGTGGTTATATCTTCGATAGACAACATTTTCGCAGTTTATATTCACAATTACTTCAATGTTGTTAAATGGCCTTTCTGCGGTTTCTCAAAACAAAGTAATCTTAAGGTATGTCGATTACCGTCACTATAAGCAGCACCCTACAATTGCCCAACACTTTCTTTATGATTTTGGCTAGATTTTCCACCTTTTAGGAAAACATCCACACAACCAATTAACAAAACTTCAATGAAAACTACGAACAGTCAGTTAAATCTTCCATAGAAACATCTATGATAATTGCCATGCAAGCTTGCGTGGAATATTCCAAGGGAACTTCCATCATGGCATTTAGGCTTGAGTTCGACCCTCAGAAATAGAAAGAGTGATAAATAGTATTTCAAATTACTCGTCTCGCCGCACAATGGCACCATCGACAAATGTAAGGGACAGAGCCGACTTGAGATAAAAGTTGGCCATGGACAAATAATGGATAGGTGCCTCCCCTCCCCCCTTTTTTTTCATCCATTTTTTTGGCCATTCCAATTTATTTCCTTTTTTTCCAACTTTCACATGCAACACACAGAGAATCAAATTCTTACATTTAAAAGGTATATATATATAATTAACAAGTAAATATGTGTGGTTTTACTTACAAAATCAATGCATGATTCTGAACGACTGATGTACTCCTTATCAAGTAAATTACATAGCCACAAGTAGTCTACGCAGATAACGTTTTTTAATTTGAAATTGTCAGAATTGATTTTAATAAAATACACCAAGAATAATAAATATTCGCTGCCCGCACACTGCAGATTCTTTCCAGTCTTCGTTTAATTACAAGTTCACTTTCCGCGATATAACTACAGCACATCTGTCGATTAAATTGCCAAACAAAGTTGTATACAGAAATTTATCATTCATAGAAAAATAAGCCATCTTTGAAAGAGTCTCTTTACTTAATGAATTTCATAAATACTGTAATTCTTCACCCTTCTCATAACTGAGAAGGAACGTTCAGATCTTGCATTGGTAGAAGGGATACACAAAAATATCCTGAGGAAAGTTTCTATATTCGGATAAGTAGCGATTAGGCCCTTGCTTTAATAGTTTTTAGTAAATTCCCAGGTCATTATTTATCTAGTTTTATTTCTATGAGGAATTGCTGGAAATGACTTGAATTGCTGGAAATCTGTCTCGGAACCCTAGCACATAACTCTTTAGTGAACTATATATCAGGACTACGTGATTCAAGTTAGTAGTAGTATTTTGACTGCTCTTGCTCACTTTATCAAACTACTCTAGAATATCTGTCCAACTTAGCAAATATAACACACGAACCTTCAGACTCAGCTCGTATTTCCGGTTTTTCACAAGGATTGTTGGTAATGTATGTGGCAGCTGAATGAATAACATGGTAAGGTGTCGTCAGTGCTCTGCATGCATCACGTCTTACAGACCGCCGTGTTGTTGACAAAGCCTTCAGCAGTAGCTTGATACCAGTATTACTTGTTTCAATTTCGGTTTGGAAAATTTCCCCTCTGCCTGTCGACTCACTGAAGAAAACGCCGTACACTTTCTGCACGAACATAAAATAAGTAGTCGTTTTTAACCAGTATGAAGCAGCTGACGCTCATACCAGATTCGAAGAATGTACTGCGCATTGCACGAAAAGTACCAGCGGATTGTGCGATCTGATTTCGGCTTTAATCCCACTGTAAGCATCTGCCATGTTTGGAGCGTTGTCATAAGACTGCCCTCTGCATTCTTTAAAGTCATTCTTATAATTTGGCATTTTCAGTGCAGTTATTTGTAAACTGAGCACTGTGGCCAGTCTGGGGTATAAACGTAACCAATCTTTCTACAGGATCTCCAGTCTCTGAAACTATTCGTACAATGAATGCATGCTGATCACAGTGAGTAATATCAGCAGAAGAATCTACAGAAATTGAATAATATTTACTGGCTTTCAGTTCAGTAAGTATTTCATTCTCATGTTGTACCTTTAGCTAAATTAATTGATTACATATGTTTTTAGACAAGTAACTAACATGGCCTTTTCCTGGGTTAGCATAAGTCACTAAATGAGTCCTTAAAATTATCATAATCTGAAATCAAATCCAGAAGTTTCCGTTATCGTTCGAGTCAACAGTTTTATTAGACCCTCGAAAAGCTAGACCCCCTTACCAAGAAGTTTAATAAAATTGCCTCCACTCTCTGAATATTGTAGCCACCCCTTCTCTATAGTTTAAAAATTTTTCAATTTTGTGAAAAACATTGTCTTGGTAGTTCATCTTGAAACTATTCCATACACATGCGTAGGGTTTTTGAAATCCAGTTCATTTCGATTTTCTTGAGCTGGAATGTTCTGGATAATAAGATCTATACTCTCTTTACTTAAGGGCGGCCATTTAGTTGGGTCCGAGAAGTCAACTCCAGTAAGGTTACCACATTCAGGAACATATATAGACTTCGATTCTGCTGTTTATGGCGATGAGTTCTCCTCCGTTAACAAGTCTATCCGTTTTCTTTTCTCCCGTAAACTGAGGGACTAGAGCTCACAGTTTCAAAAATACCAGCAATTCTCTCCAGTCATTTAGACACTCGGAATCCTCAGCGGGAGGTTGAGGATTAGTCCGTGGTTTAGAAAATATCTCCGAATTCGGCACCTGATTCAAAACCACAGAGATGTCTTTTTCCTTCTGTTTGTTTATTTTCCATTTGCCCCTTATGTAAAGACGGTCCTGGTAAGGGATTATAAAACTACTTAGTCGTGGGCCAAGAAACTAGCCGCAAAAAAGTGGACAAAAATGCCTACGGGTTCTTACCTTCTGCAATATTCTTTTTATTTAACATTAAAACCCAAATGCTCCTAGCAATGACAGAACGATGTGAAAATGTATGTAGATAAATAAGACGTTTGCCATAGCATGTATCCCTATACGCAGAATACGTGCCCGAGTGATGTTTATACTGAGAACACTTTAACTACCAACACCCATCACTTTCGCCAATGACTAAATCTTCTCTAATATGCTGCTGGATAGCCGGCACACAATTCCACACATAGGAAAAAAAATATTTGTTACTTCTTTACACTTGCTCTTTACGCCGGTTGTCTAAACGGTTAAAAAAAAAAAAAACCTAACATGCTTTATAAAACGACAATCATTTTTAACCAGACATTCAACTCCAAAGAATCGTGTTCCAAATGCGCTATTAAGATTTCGGCTACGGATATCACCGAAGAAACCTGAAGTTGCAAAACTTACATAGTCTATTCGCGGTTCCTCCACACGTTTTGAATCAAACCTTTTAAAAATTATTCCATGTATGACGTTTTAGTTGTTTCTTAAATATATGTCATGTATCACAAACCTTTCAGACTTGTATTAAAATAAAAGAACCTTGTTTTAGTTAAAATTTTACTTACATGTTATCTATAAATTATAATATTTCTTTTGCAGATAATATGAATAAAAATAGTGATAAAATAGGCGCGTTGGCAATACCTAGCAAGATATATTTTTTAGGCAAAATATGAGTGCGTACAAATGTGGTGCGTTGTCTCTTACGTGTAATTGTCTAGGCTCCATTAAGCTTTGTTTGCATACCGCGGAGGAATATTCTGGAATTAGAACTTAAGCAAGGCTTCAGAAAATTTGGAAGGAACAGTGAATAGAATACATTTACAAATGCCACAGTAAACGAAGGAAGGGCATTCACCAGAGCACGCATTATGTTTTCCCATCGCGGATCACTGATGTAAACATATATTACGAAAGAGCTGCCTGCAGCCGCACGCGTCACTTATGCACGGTTGCACAATCGTTGTATGAAACTCGATCTCAGATCGTATCTAAGATCAACATGGAAAACTGTTGCACCATTCGAATTCAGAGCTGGACTGGAGATCGAGATGAAGTTCATTTCGAACCACCATAATTGGCAGTTCGAAATCTCGATCCGAGATAAGCAGCCATCGTCGATAAATGTACTTTGAAAATACATTAACAGATAGTACTACATTCGATTGTTTTCTTGGGAAATTAAAGCAACACAATACGCGCTTAAATATTACTCAATAAAATCCGTACAAGAATAATTCACTTAAAACAGATAAAACATCGCACATCTAATTTTATATATAATGAAAAATACGCCTACTTCCATTACATCATATATTATGAACCAATAGCAAAATTTGTGTCATACTTAATATCGATCTCTCACTTTGAAATTAAGATCGACGAATCGGAGATCCAGAATCATGAAATTTCGTTGGTGCAACACTTTTGCACTGGAACCAAGATCAAACTGGATCCTGGTTAGGAACTAGAATCATTCGATCTCGGATCTGGGAAGTTGTTGGTGCAACTGGGCATTAGTATCTCTAAAATAAAATAAAAAATACAGTCTGTGACATGTTAGAGACACATTAAGCTGCTCACAGAGCTACGATATTATGTGTGAGGTCACGCAGTGATTTTATGGTCGAAATACTCGCCTACTACCTCGAACCGGGCTCATTTTCCGGAGCATCCAGCCCCATATTTTTGTAAGCAGGAAACGTGGAAAACGTTGACGTTAGACAGTTGCTTTTCTCGGAGTACTCCAGTTTCCCTCACCATTGCACTCTGTCATTTCTTGAGCCTCACCTTACTTCACCCCTTCGGTTCTTCAAGACCTGAGGTGATGGGCGACCCTAAATTTTCTCTCTCTCTCTCTCCCTCTCTCTCTCTCTCCTCGCACGTATACATGCGATAAAAGTCTATAAATTTGAAGGATCGTACTTTTTAAATAGCACAATAATAATAAATAAGTGTGTATGTGATCCCTTAAAATAATATTTTATTCCACTGCTGTAACATTCAAAATTACTGCACATACGCGGCAGGCGCTAAAATAACATGCCGCGGCTAATTCAAGCTGATAAGCCGTCTTCCCCCTCCTGAATTATTCTATAAAAAAAAAAGCCGCAGCAACTAAACATAACTTCAAATTTACATTTGATGTACAAAACAGCCTGTAACACACAACAGAGTGAGTAATAAATTTCCATTTTTCCAAAAAAAAAAAAAAAAAAATGATTGCAAAGCGCCTGCGAGACAAATAGCTGTTGTCAATCGGCGTGAAAGCTCTCCACGAGCACGCATAACGACATCAGTTGTCACAGCTCGCCTCCGCCACTCCAACGTTTTATGGACGTTCCTGCCGCCGCTCAATGTGCCGTTCGCTTGCGGCGGCTGTCATTACTTCCAGTGGCCTGCGTGGGCCGGTGTTGGACATTACAGTTGTTCCACAAGTCGCCGCTATTGGCCCGTTCTCTTGTGTCTGCCCGCTGGCATTACCTCAGCTAGTTACATTTGTCATCTCTGCGGGATAGTCGCTTCTAGTCAACACTGAGCCCCTGACGAGTTTCACATGTGTAAAGGCTGTTTCACGATAAAGTGAGCACTTTTGAAATGAACCTTAGAAGAAAGTCACTGCTCCTACCTGCATATAAGTTAACTGGCGCACTGAGTGCATTCATCCAGTTAAGTTGGTAACGATGGATAAAAAATGATTCCATATCTGAACGTCCAATAAAAAGTGTTATGTACCATTTGTGATATCTTTTATTATTTGTTCGCTTCCTTTTTTTTTTTTTTTTTTTTTTCTGTAATGCAGAGAAGTGTAAAAATTAGCAGATTTGTAAAATAATAATTTTCCCAATAATTTCACAGTTTCACTTAACTGCATTGCTAAAGTGGTGAAACCCTTTCCAATGTTAATTTTACATATGGCGGAAGAATATACAACGTGCCTATAAGTAGATCTTCAGCAGGGCTTTCAAAAGTGCTCATTTTACAGTAAACATCCTATAACGTCACATTCACGACACGACAGCTTCCCAGCAGGCGAAAGGTTTTCCGTCACCTATAGAGGATACTTTTATTTATTTATTTTTTTTATCACGCGTCTAGTTGCACTCTAGAACATTTTAGTTCAGATTTAGTATCGTGATTGTATTATTAATAGTTATACTTCTTAGGTGCCCGTCCACGAATCACGGACGTTCAGTGTCAAGGTAAGAAATTGACTCCTCAAAACACACGTCATCAATAACCCTACGTATGGGTGTTGGCCAAGAGGACAATGAGTTATTTCATATGTGTACAATATATTTTTAATATTGAATACATTATCAATAACTGCTTTTCTCCCAGATCAATTTTTTAGCTCACATAGTTTTTTTCAAAATGGAATATCTAAGCCAACAGTTTGTTTAATAGACATGTATAAATAAAACGAACCAAATTATTTGCAGAAAATTTAACAAGTAAAACTGAAAGGTCCTGTATTAATTCATTTTAAGGTATGTTCAGCAAACTTTATTTTAGAAAAATTTTGAGGCACCCAGAAATCGACTATATACAAGAATTTCCTTATATTCAGCATTTTTTCTTCCAGAATTTAAAAAACCATATCCTTGTTGTATTTCATAGGTGCCTTGAAGTAACTCTTGTCATCTTCTTTCAGTGTGGATTATTTCATCTCTGTGCGTTTGTTAGTAGTCATTATTTGGACGTTTCTAAAGTAGTAAAATTATAACTTTACTGAAATTATAATTATAAATTATAATAATTATTATATTAAAATTATAATTATGAGTCATCTCAGACAATGTGTAAAAGTGGGATAGTGTGTAATACAAATTTAAAAATCACAAATTTTTTCGGTGCCAACGGCCGTAGGTTGGAAAATTGGCCTGTGGAGTGTTGAAACCTAGCCAGCGCGTGAATCTTTTCACGAAGACACGTGCCCTATCTATAAGCTTCACATGCTTCACATTTTCTCCAATTAACTCACCATCACACAGCATTTCAGTTATACTGGGCTGCAAAGCGTTTGTAACTTATTACTCGGTACTCTAAGAATTGTGAGTAATGACATGAGCTAGTACTGACCAATCACCATTTTAACCTGCTTGCCACTCCGTAAAAATTCAGATGCAGTGCCTGGCGAAACAACTCTGCCCCCCCCCTTTTTTTTCCCCTTCAACCCATCACGACCCTTCCTTCCGAGCACATTTTATATTAACATTTAGTTAAGATCTGGTTACCTATATATATATATTAAATTATATATATATAATTTAAGGTGTTATTCTCACTCCCGGGCGTCACTTCGAAATGCAGAAAATGTAGTGTTTAAGGATCCTCAAGAAGAAACGGTTTTCGATACCGTTGGTTATTATAATGTTTGTTTAATTTTTGGTGTACTGATATCGAGGCTTTCTGTATACTCGGCCTTGCTAAATAGTTGTTTAAATAGAGCCATTTGAATACAAAAGGAAAATTGAATTTTATCTTGTGAATGATGAAATTTAAAGACACGTGACGCCCCATGTAAGTCGTTTAAAAGAATGCGTATTCTACTGCACATTCATCACCAAGCAATGAAGAAAGTCTACTAACTTAATTAAATTCCTCGTGTGGTTGCTTACACTCAGTGGTCTGAGAGTAACAATAAATGGTTATGCTCGTTGAGTAGCCGGAAAAGTACACGCGTTTCATAGCACGAGTTATAAAATCATACCAGAGCTTGAAGTATCAGCGTAATTTATTTCTATAGGTGGTTCATCGTAAAGTGAGCACTTTTGACACTAGTTACATATTACTTCAGCAATTTTTTATCCTCTTATCACCTTTGTAAATAAATTCTGCAATGTAGGTAATAAACACGGTGTGTAGATTCCACCGCACTCTGAGGTCAACGTCTAAAGATAAAATAATATATATTTATCGACTATTATCCAAAATGATAGGGCTTTCAAAAGTGCTCACTTTACCGCGAATAGCCTACATCTGCGAAGAATGTAAAAATAACTTACAATAGGTATATGCTCAAAACTTCATAGCGTGTCGTTAAAATTGAAGTTTGGATTTCACGCCGCACGGTTATGCACAGAAATGCATCTCCATTGTTACGGTAGACATCGAACCTCTCGTAATACACTGGGTGCTCACAAACTGAGTTACAGTATGTCACATAAGGAAAGAAATGGCCGAGAATCCGTCGTTTGTCTGGCCTCTATGTCATAGCAGCATCACGACTTAGCGTATAGCTACAAAAGACATAGGTGTGGAACATTTATTTCTCATTACCGCACCGTTGTTTTTAAGTGTTAACTCCACCCACTGAGTGTGATCAAAAGAAGTTACGACCAAGGTAATCAGACCACTACTGCAGCTTACATTCTTGTTCAACTGTGTCTGGGTGAATTGATGCAGCCTCACTTTAGGCTCTAACGCAGGTATGACCTCTTTAACTCTCTTAACAATGTAGTTTCTACGATCGTGTTAGAATTAGGAGTAAACCATTTCTCGTCATGAGTGAACCTAGATTAATATCCTTTGTGAAGCACGACTACGTGTGATATCGATTACAGTTGCAAAATATTAACGAATCACGTGATGAGAAATAATGGTGGAATGAAATAAACTACCTAAACCTGAAGCATTTCCCTTGATGTCATAAAGTTACAGGGTAATTTAATATATTATGTTTATAACGTTATCCCAGTTAACTATTAACCTGTTTATTGTCAACAAAGGTTAACACCCCCACTACATCGCACAATCAGGGACAATTTCTCTGTCTTCTGCATATCTCATAGTAGTGCAGAGTTTTCGTTACTTCGTTATCTCAACCATTTTGATTTATAACTTGTAACACATATTTGCTGTCGACCACTAACTATAAGTGCAAAAATTTTAAAGTTTATTTTAATATTAAAAGTGCCATGCGTTCATGATCGAACGTATTTAATTCCAGTAACTATTTGTGTACTCTATCTGTGGTTTTAAACCTAATTAAAGCTGCTGAGACAACATATGAAGGAATTCATTTTGTGACTTTTTCTTCTTTTGATAATGACTTTTAAGAAATGGTTTCGCCCCCAGCACTCTTTTATACGGCGTTAAAATCGCAGTCACTAAAGTAATCAGAAAGATCAGTAAACATCTGACCTTTTTCCCTCTTAAAAACTTTGGACGGACTGTGACTAAAGTGGGAATCATAATATAATGAATACTAAAATTGACACTTGAAATAAGTAACGTCATCAAGTTTAAAATTATAAGGAAGGAAAATGTTTATCAACCTGCATTAAGTAGTCTTAACTGTCTCGTAATAAGTGCCAAAAGATTTTATTCAGATGACCTAAAGGCATAAAACTGGAAGAAACCTTCAAATCTTACACGATTCTTCCTAATATTCAAAACATATTAAAAAAGGAACGAAATGGATACGAATAAGCTTTTGCTTTAAACAATCGGTACAACAGGCGATAAGTTCAAATTATGTAGGTCTGCCCCCCTTCCCCCCTCCCAACAACCCATACTCTCTCCGTAATCAGTCCACTAGCTTCCTTCGCCCATTATACCTTTTCCCATATTCTACGCGCGGCTGTACAAAACGAGTGTGTAGCAAATATGAAGAGCTGATGATTTAGACCCGACGCCAATCAGATGAACGAATGAAGTAGATGAAATGGAGGTGAAATAGCGACGGAATATAGGCTGATAGAAAACCCCCAAACTACAATAGCATTCATTACAATGGTCATTAGAGACTCCCAACCCGGAAATAACTCAACTCGCCGGAGAATAGGAGCGAGCCGGCTAATGACTAGCCACTGAACCAATCATTAAGTTTGCTTGTCATTATACGAAAACCAATTTACATAGAGATCTTAGAAACTGCTGCTAAAGAAAAATGCCATGGCGAGACAATGAGTAATACAAAACGGTTATTTAAGATTTAATTTTTAATTTAATTGGCTTTTTCCAACACTCTAGACTTTGTACCCTTCGGCTAACCAAAAATAAGGAGGCACAAATATTACGAGATAAACTGAGAGGAAGAAAAGTGTGGCACGAGACAAATGTCGAGGGAGATGAAAGCTCACTAAGTAAGGTTGTTTATAACACATTACTATCTGAACTTTTTTTTTCAATAAAAGAATAAGCGTATTAACTAAAATGTGGAAAATTGTTACGGTAAAGTACCATATAGTGATTGAAGTGTAAGTAATCCATACGAAAAGAATACAATTTAATTTCTGACCATTCGAATAACTATATAGAAAAATAAATAAAAATTTAAAAATGACGAGCTTGAATATCTAGCATTTATAACTAGTTATGTGGCAGAATTGAATAATTATAATATAACAGGTTCTTGAAGTTGGCAATGGACGAGGGCATATTTGTACAAGCTTTTTTTTAACTTGCCTTATTAGTTAGTTAGTTTGTACCTTCGGGTGAAATCTTGCAAGTCGATTTTAAACCACTTCCCGTTATCCAATTGAGCTTGGCGCGAATAGTCAAGAGCCTTACGCATGATATGTTCTTCCTATGCTTACGCAAATGTGATATACGTTCTATATTGTGAATAGTTAAGAGCCTTGCGCAAGATATGTGCTACCTATCGCAAAGATTTTATATACTAAATATAAATTGATACAAACATATTAATTTGTAGTAAAGTTTATTATGGCCGTTCGACCACATCTTACAAGTTCTACAAATTGTGTAACTATTATAATAAGTTTTCTCTTTTTTGTGCATTTAAAAATAAAAGGTTGGTTTTAAAAGTTTTCTTACATTTTTTTTTTTTTATCTCTTCTTAAATGCTAGTATGAAGATTTAATTATTCTTTTTGTAGTGATCCCCCGCTATACTCTTAAGAATTTGGTGGTTGTGCGACAAGCAAGTCAACCTCCCAACACCTCAACCTGGTTCCTTTTTTTATACAAATCCCAATCTGGTGTTTTAGCTTGTGGGAAAAGTTTTTGGCATTCCGCGCAACTACATCATAAAATTCCCGCTATCAAACGAGTCCGGATATTCGCATGTGGTACCTAAACATCGCGGACGTTGCCGAAGGCCGGAGAATTTTCTCCGGGTGCTTCCGTTTCCAGCAGCACAGTAATTCGTTGTATCTTCACTCTCACTCGTCTGACAATCATACATTCTTAAGTTCTGCCGGTGAAGATAGGTGTGTCCCTTGGGTAGGGCAATCGGCACTTCTGGACAACAAACCATACATTTCGTCCCTGCGGGAAAACTTACTAACGTTACTTTTTGACGTTACCATGCTCTGAGCATTATGTTTCTCCCTAATAACTGAGCTAAATCGAGGACATTAAGCTACCAAACAACCAAGTTTAAACCAAATGGTGTATACACGATGCTACAATTGCCGAGCGAGGCAGAATTGCGGCCAACTAGAAACATAACAAAAACGCCACAAATGTAAGAATCTGCTAAAGCTCATGGAATAATTTAGTCTGCCTGATATAATGCGGTTGTGGCAAATCATCAATATCTGACATCAGTTACAAATTCAGGCTACAAGGATGAGCCAATAGGAAGCGAGCATGGTGAAGAAGGTGGGCATGAACGCGAAGTGTGGTGGGCACGGAGACAGTAGCATAAGTCGACGATGGGTTCACCAGGGTGGAGGTCCCAGAACGGCGATTTGGGGGTAAATGTCTTCACACTAGCGTGATAGAGCAAGCCCGGGAGACCTCCTTATGTCCTTGTTCTTCCTTAGACCTTCAATATTTAATTCATATCCAACCCCAATCCTTAATCTCTCATGCCACATTACAATTTGTATTTAAAATAACGTGTGCCACAGTGGAGTTGCTTCGAGGGAAAAATTTGGTCTCCTTAATAATTCTGTGGTTCCCCTCCATATACAGAAGTATACACCCCCATTTGGGAGTATAAAATCTTGTAGCAGAGCGTGGTTATGTTGTTGGAAATCTCACTATCGTGTAAATCCATTTGGGTCACGTATTCTGAAATTGTAGTGTTTATATTCTGATAACTGTGACTAACTTTTTGAGAGTTAGGTTCTACGTATTCGTGTTCATGTTCTTATAATTAGGTGTAAGTGTGAAGGTTTTGTGAATAACCTCGAGTTAAAGGCTTGCTAGTGTGTATATTAATATCATTTCTTGTTGTTTGGTGCTCAATTTGTAATAGTGTTGTGGAAACGACTGTATGCTTTGACTATGTGGTGTGTGTCCCAGACTGGCAGATAGTAATTCTTTAAAATTTGTTAATTTTCCAATTGTATTGTGTCCTCCTTCCATTGAAGTGAAGCATATTTACTTTATTTATTTATTTTTAAATCTTCAAGGCTGTGTGATATCAACTTATATAGCACGTGTGCATTATGAGTGTGTTGGTGTATTTTTGTATGTTAAAAATGTTACAAAACATTTCTATTCATAATTAATACTTGTGAAACGACTACCAAAAATTAAGCCCCATTGAGTTGGGTTTTGAGAGCACAACCCTGGGGAAGGTACTTATACTCAGAATGACAAGTAGTACGAAAAATAACCAAACCTCCAGCATTGTTATACTTCTATATGGGTGTGTACACTTCTTTATATGGAAGGGAGCAACGGAATTGTTAAGGAGACCAACTATTGGGACAAAGGGATCTTTACTATTTACATAAAATACAAATTGGGATTTGGCACGAGGGATTTAGGGTTGAGCTTGGATGTGGATGGTAGACTTAGGCTAGTATTCCAGGACGTTTTATAAGGGTTTTGATACAGCTCAAGTCATACCCAGGTCTTATCAGTATTCCAGAATGTTGTAATCCCACCTAAGTCCATAATTAAGCCACGGCCAAAGCCTTGATCTTAGGGCTCCGTTTTTGGTGATTTATCCTTGACCCAAACGAAACCTATGCCTGCGCAAAACGCATATCATTTTGCTGGACCCGGTAGCGTGACGAACATCCATAAACACTATGATACGTTCAGACCGTTACACATCCCGGTGTAATTATTTATCTAAAAATTAGGAAACCAGCACAATATAGTTGTTTTGTAAATAAGAGTTAAAGCCAGCAAGAATACTGTGCAATATGTACGACATATTAAAAAAACTTCCATCATAAGAAACAATGCAAAACATATAATAGGTGAATTAGTATATACAACATTTATTCAGCCTCACCAAGTGTGTGTCGTGTTAGCGCGACTGATCCTTCTCCAGGGTTGTGCTCTCAGCCCTGCCTCCATGGCTCAGGGGTAGGATGGCCGACCTGTAGTCGAGAGGTAGCTGGTTGTCACCCCGGCCCCTCTGTGGGAGATTTTCAGTTCGCTTGTCGCACTGCGCATTTGTCTGCAAGTCGGTCTAACTTGAGCTCGTCAACATAATTTCAATACAACTACAACCCTAACGACAAAATACAAAATACAAAAAAAAAACTTATAGCATGTCAGACTGCCGAGCACACATTTTGGGTTCAAGTCCCAGTCAGTGCAAGCTATTTTATGGTTTTTAAATTTACTAGAACTTTCATATTTTACATGTGTTATGTTGAATTAAGTCTATTTGTTTTAATAACTGTGTTAAATATTACAATATTTACTTACGAATTGTTAACAGTAGGATATGATTGTGATTATTTGACTATATGGCTTTTTATTGTTAATAATTACATCTCTCAGAATTTATTTAACAATACCCACTAGTCATGCTTGAAAGGCATTTTGTATTTCTCTCTTTTTATTTTAGATCTTATATTACAAAATAACATAGTATAACATGTGTGCAAATTTTTTGTGATATTGCGTTCTACAACAGTACAACCATATTCTCAATGGCGGGACGAGTTAGACCATTACAATGTCATGACTGACGATATGGCATGTCGATTGTAGGTGCCGGCTATTAAGAGTACTTTCTACCTCGTGTGAAACTTAAAGTTATGTAACAAATATAGTATATGTTGTATTTTAAACAGGTCCACCAAGAGGAATTCCGGAGGTTTTATAAGTAAACAATAACAAGTCAGGCCCTCCTCCCCCTCCCCCTACCCTGTCGGGACCCGGGCCACTGAGCATTGCATTCCCTCCCATCACGGCGGGCCTGATTTTGAACTATTTGCATGAGTTACAAAATTGTGTTTCGAATGTTTCGACGTTTCAGTGTGTGTAGTGTCGGTTGCAAAAGTGATCTGCATGAGAGTAGGGGTAGCACAGGCGTACCGGATAGTTGAAGAGCAAAATACTCGGCTAAGTGCCATTTGATCAACCTTAGGAGGGGTCTCTATGAGAGGGATACCAATTACAGGCACCCTTCCAAGGTTAAAATAATCATCACCCCTCCCCCTGGGAGGTGTGTTGTGATTCGATTATGGGTTCTCCCACTCCTTCTGAGGTGTACTATGGTTGGCTGTTGCTTGTGGTGGTACTGTTTTGATGGACAAAGCGCCTAAGCGACATTTGCAGGACTTTGAAATTTTCCGAGGAAGTCTGGAGGGCTAGAGGATAGAGGTGGGGTAAGAGGGGCGTAGGGCTGGACCAAGAGGGTTGAGGAGTCGCTTACTCATTGGTTCGAGTCGCATCGATAGTAATTATATGTAATTACATGTTAATTTCATAATGTGTAATTGCATAATGAGTAATTTTATAAAGAGTATGTACCAAGAGTAATTATGCAATAAGTACACATGTTTACCCATCATATGAAGAAACATAAGTGGTTAAAGACTAGGAGTGGGGGCAATTTAGGATTGGACCATATGGGTTGATGAGCCGGTCCTTGGTTATAAACCCATAGAGGTTAATTAGGGGTAATTAAATGTCAATTGTGTAATAAGTGATTGCATATCTAGTAATTAGGTGTAGTGAGTAAGTGCATAGTTAGGCGTAATGAGAAATTGCATTAAGAATAATGAATAGGTACATGTACCGGACTAAGTACACATCCTACCCTGGCCACTGCTTACTCGCAACTGAGCTGTGTATCGCTAATATGTTTGTGATATATGTCCCTCACGCGACAGTGTACCAACTTTATGGCGTCTAAATGCATTGCAATGGACTGGGTCGTTCTCATGGAAAATTACCTGCCTATATTTATTCGTAACTACACTGCAATTTAAAAACGTATCCTAAATTTCTACCAGCAAACCTGTGTCTTGAAGTTCTGATGATATGGGCGTCTACGACGAAGCGTGTATTCGGCACACAAAATGTCGACCCAGTACGACACGATGGAGAGCTGCAGCATAACGACACGCACCTCAGTGAAGGAGTCGCCACACGTGCATGGGGAGTACACCACTGTCGCACGCCAGGTAGCAGCACTGCTAATTGCTCCCAGCCGGCCGCTGGTGATGTCACCTCACATCTTCTGCACGTTGTCGCACAGTAATACCAACTTTGGGGAACGAGCTGGTATACGATGCCCCTTCCTGCAGGCATGTGTGTGCGCCGGAAGTGAAGTGTGTTCACTTGGAAGAGACAGTTTCCATATTTGGTCACGTGTGTTGTGATTCGTCGGCTTGTCAAGAACCTCTCTAAGCCCAAATGAACTGATTATCCATAAAAGTCATGTGTTCTGTCATTGACCAAGCCTTAGTGTTTTTTGGGCATCTGGCCCCTAATTGGGGTTTAATCTTTAGATCCCCTCTAAGGGGTATTGAGGATTTATTTGTAAAAAAGGTGATGCTTGGACTCAGTCGGGGTCGATCATCTACCCCGAGGAGCATCACTGCACTGATATAATTAGAAATTTAGTTAATGAAATAATATTAATTAGGCCCTATGACAGGTCTAGGCCAAGCACACTTTGTGCCCCGATAATTGAAATATGCGCCATAATGGTGGGAATTGGTAACAGCATATTTTTAGAAAGCTTTAAATTCGGCAAAAATGTAAAATCAAATGTAATTCAATACCAAATTTGCCATTTACAGAAAATTTCAATGTTATCTTTTGAAAGATACGTTTTAAATGTCATCCCTGAAAAATGAAACCATACATTTTTTAAAACAGTCATTAGTCATGAAAGAAACTGATGTGCAGTTTCCAAACTTTTTTAATTGGCCTGTGTTTGTTCGTACAGCCAACTTTTTTCATTAATTACATAATGTGTAAAGATAAAACTAAAATGGTATTAATCATGAAAGAAACTGATATGCAGTTTCCAAACTTTTGAAACTGGTCTCTGTTTGCTCGTACAGCCAACATTTTTCATTATTTGCATAATGTGTAAAGATAAAATTTAAAATAGTAACATTAAATGTTGGAATCTAATTTTTTCCAATAAAGAGACCTGAATTTGACCTTTGTAGGCTATGTGAAGCCATAAAGTGGAATATAAATAAATTTCCTGATATTATGAAGGGCAATTGTATGTAAATGCCAATAATACAAATATATTTTTGGAATAGTCTTGCATATTCTATAAAGGCGAAGAACCTGTGTATTCTAGTAAATAGTGCGTTTTAAAAATTGCATTTCATAATGCATTAAATCAAACTTTATTCTAATGTTGGCCAAATATAATTTGTAACTTTGAGTGGTTATTATTTAGCCTGAACTGTGATAATAACATACAGAGAAATTTCGGATAAATGTTTTGTGAAGATGTTTTTATTAAATGTGTAGTACCTAATGGAATCTAGCAATCTTGCTGATATTTTCTGGAACTGTTGAAAAATCCAGACGTAATGTTTTCCAAAGTCAATGTATGAGAAAATTTGAAAAAACAAAAGATATTTACTAATAAAATAACAAAATCATATTTCATTTGTTCTTTGTTCAAATTTCATATTTCTCTTTTATTGTGTACTTTTGTGCCCTGTTCAGTGAGAGTTTTTTCTGATATTGCTGGACTCTTCTGGAAGTTCATTTTGCTGTCTCTTTGGGGTCGAGGACGTAGCAAAAGGAAACTGCGTTCACTCTGCTCTTGTTGGGCAGGGTGATAGGTGCATATATTTGGAGAAAACACACGAGATATGATGTCAGTTAAGAAGAAAAGTGCAACTTTTTAATGGTTGAAAACATTAATAATTCTTCTAAGTTATGGGTTTTTGTTAACCTTTACGATGTCGACTGTGTGAGTACAATGATTATCTAAGCCAGTGCTGCACCAGCTCCTCAGGGAGGCTGCGGCAGAGGCAGTAGACACTGAATCCATTGACGATCTGCGCATCAAAGTTAGGACTCTTGTGCGGAAAGATGAAGGGTCTGGAGTTTCGGGAACTACAGCGTCAAAAGGTGAGAGCTGTCCTTTATTTAGAATTCTGAAAGATGTGCCTTTCGAACTTTCGGGAAAGGTGCCGAAATTAACACAGATTACATTAGAAGCAATTGTTCAATTTTTTGTAAAATTAAATGCAGTTATAGCTCTGAATTTTTGCAATAGATAGGTTATTTATTCAGTAGCTACCTTTAGGCAACCTGAAGTATTGCAGCCATTTTTTAGCAAAACCGCAATGAAAATTGGGAATGTGACCAACTTATAAAGGCATGCCTTCAGGCAGTATCTAGTGAAGTAGCAATCACAAATTTTCGGCTGAAACTTCTGGAAAGAAAGCAATCGCCAGGGCAATCTATGCAGGATTTCATTAATGAAATATTAGGAGTAGTGAATGTGTTAGGTTTTCCATGAACAGAGGAATATTTCACCCAAATAACTTTCCATAATCTTCACGCTTGTTACACTTGATTTTTCTGTTTTGCTACAAAACCTGACACCTTATTAAAATTTTAGAACTTGGTCATAGAGGTAGAGTGAACTACGTGTGACTGTTCGTTGAAAGGAGAGAATTGTGAGGTAAAATATCCAGAGAAAAATTGAGTAAACGTTGTAAATATAGCTCCTCTAAGTTTTGTTTGATATGTAGTAAACAAAATCACTTGGCGAAAGACTGTTTTCACCGGAAGTCTATCTTAACCATAACACCTAAAGATGAGTCTGGAAAAACAAAAGTCAAAACCTGCTCTTGGTACTCTCAAACCCAGGATATTCAGGGGAATTCAGGGAAGAAAGATAGATTTGAGGATTATACCTGTTTTCTGTGTAAACAGAAAGGTCACATAAAATCGCTTTGTCCTCTTAAAGATAAGGTTGTTGGGAGAATATTCAGTAAATTTTTTGGGTTACGAACATATGTACAGACTGCTTCACATCCCAATAGACATAGCAGATCAGGTGAGGGTTGCTGCACTGTTGGACTCTGGTGCCACATGCTCTCTTATTAACCAAGACTTTTGTAATTTCTTAATTGTCAATGTGCCCAAAGGGCTTATCCAGATAAGGAAAGGGAAAGAATTAAGTTTTTTTTTGGCGAAAAGGGGGAGAATTAGTTCAAAAGGGGTAGAAATTTTCAAAATAAGGATAGATACTTTCACGTGGAAGTTTCAATTCAGAATTTTACCTGAACCTAGCCATGATATATTGCTGGGAGTGGATTTTCTTCGAAAAACCCAGGCTACTCTTGATGTAGGCCATGGAGAATTGATTTTTGCCTTTTGTAGATCGCAATGTATTGTTGTAACTTTAAAGCATTTTGGATGTCATGATATTTCGATTTAGTCTGTCCAAACTCAGGAGAGTGGTCAAGATAGTCAATTATTGCAGTTGCAAGGTGAATTTTCTGATGTAATAACTCACAAGTTGGGGCATTGTAGTAAACAACATATTGTGTTAAAACTGAAAGATCAGGGTCCGGTGTCTTCTGTGCCTCTAAAATTAAACATTTTCCATAGGGTAATTGGGGAATTGCTAGAGGGAGATGTTCTTGAATCATCAGATAGTAATTACTCACGCCCTGCACTCCTATTACCCAAAAAGGTTCCAGGAGAATTTCGGATTATCTGTGATTACAGGAAGGTAAATAAAAAAATTATGTAGATCTATATCCTCTGCCGACAATAGAATCTGTTTTCCAACATCTCAGTGTTGATAGGTATTTCTCTATTTTTTATTTAAGTTCCACTTTTCTTCATTGTGACTCGCACCCCGAATCACATGGTATTTTGGCATTTGTCGCTCCCTGGAGCCAATTTCAGTGGAAGAGGCTGCCAATGGGGCTTAACTGCGGCCCACAGGCAATGTCTAGGATACTTTTTCAAGTATTAGAAAAATTCCAATACAACTTTCTCTTTACATATCTTGATGATGTCCGTGTGTACAATAAACCTTTTGAAGAGCATCTTGACAGTCTTATATTATTCTTACTTGCCCTGAGGGAAGCAGGTTTGGCAGTAAACCCAGACAAGGTCACCTGAGGAAAAATGCATGTCAGGTATTTAGGTTTTATTATTTCAGAGGGCAAGTTACTTATGAACCCGGAAAAAATTTGCCCAGTTGTGAATTTTCCTGTCCCTAAGAACGTACGTGGAGTTCGTCAGTTTTTAGGGTTAGTTGGGGTTTTATTCCAAGTTTATTCAAAATTATGCTGACATTGCTGAGCCTATGTATGCGCTGAAGCGAAAAGGGGTTGAGTTTGAGTGGGGAGGAAAACAGAACCATGTCTTTTGCTTGCTGAAGGAAAAATTAGTTACTCCTCCGGTGTTACAGTTGCCTCATTTTGAAAAACAGTTCATTTTGCAAGTTGATGCCAGTTCGAAAGCTTAGGGTGCTGTCTTAGGTCAAGAACTAGACAACAGTTTAGTCCCAGTTTCTTTTGCCAGTATACTTTTGACACCAGCCGAACAGAAATACTCAGCATATGAGAAAGAGGTTTTAGCCGCTATATACACCATGGGAATGTTCAGGGACTATCTGGAAAGTGCAGAATAGATTTCATACTGATAATCAGGCTTTGAGTTGGATCCTTTCTACAAATAAACCAGCTAATAGATTGGCTCAGTGAATTGTTGAGCTTACTTGCTTTAAGTTCACTGTTAAACATGTAAAATGAATTGATAATGGGGTTACTGATGCATTATCTATGATGTTTGATTCCGAGGAATTTTTGGTAGATCCCCCTGAGTCAGTAAGTATGATTCAGGCTGATGCTTCTAAATTATTGTCATCTAAGGAGTGTAGTCATGTAGATCTACAGACAGATCCGATAGCACCCATAGTAAATGTAGATGTTCTTGACTACTGTTACCATTCTGTTAGAAGATAGAATTCATCCGCTACCCGTATGTTTATTGCTTTCAGCAAACAGTCATGTAATTTCTTAATAATATACGTGGCACATTTCATGAATTTATTGACACCCAGTGATAGTGTTATAAATTTCTGTCCAGCCTTTTGTTTGGTACGAGCAGGAATGTGAAACTGTACAATAGTCTTGCTTAATCTAGAAGGCGGAAGTAAAAATTACCAAATTTGGGTAAAATCTATTTTTAACTAAATTTGAAAATAAATCGTGTTGAAAGTTTCGTATTCAGCTAAGTATTGAGATTTTAATATTCTGGTGCAGTTATGTCATGTTTAGAGATGATGGGTTATCACGGGAAAAGTGGACTGTTTGCTAGGATTCAATGTACTGTGCACATGTCGGAGAGTTTTCCTTCCTTATTGGCTGCCATGCATGTACGAAGCTACTTCCCCATTTCACTGGGCCAATGATATTTCTGATACTATAAGGCAGAACGTTATTGAATGGTCTGAAAACAACTTAGCCGAGTCAAAACTTGTTCATCCAATTATGGAAGAAGAAACTAGTTAGAGTGTAATAGAATATATGTTGGCTCAAAATTTTACGCGATTTTCCATCATCTCTAGTCATGTTCAGTAGAGCGATTAAAATTTTGTGGGCGAAAAACTATTAAGTGAGTTTGCACTACCTATATGACAATTGCTACGCTGCTAAACTCAGTGAAATCGCACCCCAGTATGATTTTATAAAATTTGTTGCAAAAAAATAAATTCACGTTAGAGTATCCTGTAAAGACCGTGAAATAATCGAAACGTTATACCAGCGACGGCGATGTGCTTACAGCGGCCGAAAACAACCTTGAACGAGTATTTCAATGTGTTGCAACTGAAGTTATACACATTATAATATAAAAAACAGGGCTTTCAGTAACGGCGTTGTAACAAAATTTCGCAAAATCAGGGCTGAACATTCGTTTCCGTTGCACGAAGATGAAGACAAACAGTTGAATTCGTGATAAATTCCGATCTTTACGTGAGAAAATTCGAAACTAATGCGACACTGCAAAAGCTAACACTACATACTATAACGCAATATAATAATATGTTTATTCCAAAATAATTCGCTATTTTTTATTTATACTATGCGTATTTTCCCCCTTCTGATGGAAAACCATTTTTTATTTTAAAATGGTACAATTACTTCATTTGACTATTTGCTGACTATTCCTTAGTTAAAGAGAGATGCCATTCTGATTTGCTTTAAATACATTGGCAATAGTTGCTCTCAAATACTGGATACATTACATGAGATAAACTGTGCGTTTGTAAACAACACTACCGCAAACAAATTACTCTCTGTATATTTAAACCCAATAACAGACCATTTTTGCGAAACTCATATATACTCTATTCGCAGTGATTTCAATCTATTTTTGGATTTTAAAATAAATGTCTAATTAATAAAAAGTGAAACATTTTCAATTATTTGTGAAATACTGCATAAGTGTCAAATTAAAATCTTGTCCAAACTGTATCAGACAGCACGTGCGTACAAGAAGTGTTAAAACATATTTTAGAACAGTGAGGAAATATGAACATCTTAGCGAATGGATGCCACCTTTGTTGCCAGGAGCCTTTAGACCACAAGGTTTGTAGTTCGAATCTCGATCTGGCCATTGACGAGTGTGTGTCTCGTTCGCAGGTGTTATCTTAGATTAGTGTGAAAGACTGAATATCAATATTTCAGCAAATATTGTGTTGAAAAAATACGCACCTTTTCCCAGAAGTTTAAAAGATGTTACCACGAACTGAGCGAACCTAACCGAAACACATTTCTGTGTATAGTAAAAAAAAAAAAACTTATATTTTTTAGAAACTATAAATAAGAATAAAATTATTTTAATTCTCTTAATGAAATAAACTAATCGTAAACTTCAGTTTCCCAAGGTAAGTAATGCATCCGGGGATTGGAAATTAGAATCGACGAAAAAAGTACCTATTGTATGTTTTGGCACATGTATTTAAAGTCATAAAAAGACTTCAAACTATATTACTTACTAAACGCAGTGTTACCTTTTTCTGTTGTAGTAAGCTTGCTAATGTTTCAGCTTCCTTTTCTTTGGCTGAGCTCTACACTTCCCACTTCCCTTTGTACTGAATCGACGCTCCATTTCTTATTTATTTACGAACATTACAGTGCCAACACTTGAAATGAGGCGATACTAATGATTTCCACTTCTGTGGTCGCTGGCCACAATGTGTCAAGCTGTCACGCGAGAAGAGAAGTTCAAGACAATGTGAAATACTCTGTAATTCAAAACACGCCTATGTCCAAAATGTACTTTGCAGTATTATACATTAAAATAGATTCTCTTAATCTAAGTAAAAAGTATTAACATTAAGCCAACGGTGAATGCAGTACTCAATCACAAATAAAATTATTTACCCAGCTATATAAAAACATTGACTAGTTTTTGATGGGAAAAACACTTTTCTCGTATAACACGCCTGTGCAGGAAAAAACTGTGTGATTTAAGTAGCAAAAATTGATATTTAAAATGATAATTTTGACTTTCTAAAAATGGTAAACTGAAGTTTTTTAAGTTCCTTTTGTGTGTCCCGAAAACTGCGTTTCAAAAGAGCGTATAGTTCTGTTGCAATTTGCTAGTAAATATTAACATTGGTGGTAATTGGAGGCAAAATTACTCCCATCCACTCAGGGGACTATGTAGGTGCGCGCCGAAGGTCAAGAAGCGAGCGAGCGATACGGGCGACACTAACACGCACGCCTTGTGCCTCATCGCTCCTACGCGCAAGGCGTGCAGTGTTTCCGCCGTAACGCTGTACTGTGCAAATTAGATCTTTAACATAGGGGTTTTATTACACTCGATCAAAGCCCACAGATTCAACTACGCCCGTATCTTTGTTGTTTTTTTTTTTTTTTTTTTCTTTTGCTTCTTAAGGAAACTGCATAGGCAAGTTTTAAAAGTGAGATATTTTACCATTTTCACGAATTTTTTCTCAAAGAATACACATAATATGACAACAATAAAAAAAAAATAGAGCTATAGATAATTGTTTTCGATATTTTCTGACAAAAAGTCGTATTTCCAGAACTTTTATTTACCGAGATACGCGTTTACGCGCAAACAACGGTTTCACAGGAAACGTTTCAGTAAATAGGATCCTTAACGTGAACATCCTTTAACTTCTGGTTGCATACGATGGTTTTTTTTTTTTTCTCGCATCTTCGACCCTATTTGGCAAAGCTCTCGACCGATAACAAGTACGTAACAAAACGTTTTCCTTTCGCCTGGCGCGTAGCGGTGGGATCTCTGGGGTTGGATTGATTGAATGATTATCTGGCTGGCCAGTTGATAGCTTAGCCGCGGGACTGCGCTGTCACCGCACGCCCCTGGGGAGGGGGGAAAGGGAGGGAAGAGGTGGGGGTTATTATTAACCTCGCAAACAACCCTTCCTTCTCTAGCCATGTCCGCCGCCGGCGGTCGCCAGTAACGCTACCACAACTCTTTTTTAACAGCTCGGCGTGCGCGCGAGCCACATCCGTGCCGAACAAGCAGTTAGTTAACACGTTCCACGATTGACCACTCATTCACATACCTACTACCGGCAACTTCCCCCCCCCCCCCCCAAACAACAAGGATGCTCTTGTGCCTAGGGCTGTTAGAATTATCGATGTATCGATAATTATCGATATGAAAAATAATTTATCAAACTATATGTAACAATGGAAAATATCGGTACATCGATGTTACGATATTACCGAAGTTTTCGGTATTATCGATCATTTCGGTACTATGCATAATTTCGGTATTGCCGATAATTTCTGTACTATCAATAGTTGCGGTATTATAGATCATTTCGGTACTGTCTATAATTTCGGTATTATCGGTAATTTCAGTATTATCGATATATCGAAAATACCGATATTAAATGTATATGATATTGAACAACCCTACTTGTGTCCGTGCCACGAAGGAAGATTCCATGTACGATTCCATGTAACCCTACACGGCCGCTTCTATGGGAGATTTCACCATCTGCTAGCCGTTTCCAAGGACGTTTTCGTATATGGTCATGCGTAATTTTCGATAGAAGGTTTCCTACAAGGCTGAAATTTTAGCAAATCAGAGAGAGAATGGAGGAGTCATACTGTTTATTTTGTTTTAAAAAAAGAGATCAAGTCAATTAAACTCTGGTAAATAGTAAATAAGAAAATCACGAAAATATTTACTGATCCTAAAAAATCTGTGTGTGAAAATTATGGTAAACAATCGTTTTAGTTTAAAACAAAATTTACTATTATAATAACAAAACGACGAGTCTGTGCATAAAAGCATAATGCCTAAGTCGAAAATAAAGATTGTAGACTATATGAACCTCTGTTTGCAGAAGTGAGCTGAAGTCGAAAGTGAAGACTGTGCCTGAACCACTGTTTGCAGAAGTAAAGACAAAAAATACACTTGTCTTTACTTGTGCGGCTACATGTATTGTTGGACATATTATTGCAAAGAACACTCCATAACTGCTTGTAAAAATTTTATTGTGGCATACGAGCCACGATCTCCCATTTCTACAGCTTTTACGAGAATTAATTTTTTGAACCCAAATGGGAGCTGATATTATGAAATCCTCTTACCATTTTGTTAAAAATTGTTTTTTTTTTATTATTATGCAGTCTAATTTTTTCAACACAACTGTTTAATTTCAACTAATTATGAAATAAACAAAATTTTCGTTAATTAATTAATTGGATAAAAGTGTACAGTTTTTTTGTTTAAAAAAATTAGACTTCATAATAAAACAATTTGCAACAAACTTGTAAAAGGATTATACAATATCGGCTCCCGTTTGGGTTCAAAGAAGTTACTTTTCGCAAAAGCTGTAGAAATGGGAGTTCGTGATCTCGCTCACCTGTCGACGTAAAAGCTGGGCTCGTGACATTATGCCCACGACGTACAGCATTACTATAGGCTGTTCACAATAAGCTGAGCACTTTTGAAAGACCTGCTTAGTATCTACTTTTATGTAAATTGTCTATTCTTCCGCCATCGTGGGGCTGGCAGCTTTACTCACGTACCAGCATGTGAAACTCTACAATTATTAGATAAGTAAATATTTTACAAATTTTGTTCATTCTAAAAATTATAATACGTTCATAAAATATGTTAAACATATTCGATGTCCACAAAATTACGCCACTTTCTTTTTAATCGGCGTTAAATCACCGACCCCAAAAAAAAGTTTCATGTTATTTAAACGTGTGTTGTAGGCTGTAATATCCCCACGAGCACAAACGACAACTGCAAGTCGATTCCACATGGACTTGACGAGTGTCCGGATAAAGGCTGCATCAGTGTTTAGCCACGCTTACAACAAAATACTCCGCGATTTGGCCAGATATTGTGTACTTCTTCCCTGGCGTTTTTCTCGTAGATTCAGGCAGTGCCGCGGGTTTTCAAGAGGGTATAAATCTCGGGGTTTTGGGGGCTATTCCAGATGCGTGAATTCTCTCGAAAGTCCATGACGCCAAACCCCATTGTAGACTTGTAGATGAGATGATTGCCATTTTGAAATATAGCAATATAGGTAAGTTAAAGTTTTTCAGTTAGATGATGAGCAAAAGGCACATCCTGGTTATTCAGCAGCCCAGTATAGTTGTTGCGGCTCACGATAGTAGTGAGAGTGTAGGCTTCCGAAGCCAAGGGTGCAAGAATGGCATAAGTGCAATTTGATTAACTTGGGAAAGGGGCTCGGAGGGGAGGATGCTAGTTGGTGCTACCCCTTTGTGGAGGGGAGGATACAAAGTGGTTCTACCACCACCCCTCCCTCTCCCAGGTTAATCAAATGGAACTTGTGTCATTATTGCAACCTTGGCCTCGGAAGCCTACGCTCTCACTACTCCCGATTCTTGTCGCATCAAATAAATGATAATTCGTAGTTAAAACACCAGCAGAACATAGAACCCCCTACAGCTTGAACCACGCCTCGCATAACGTCCCCATTGAAAACTTCCAAGGTTTACGATCAGCACGAAATCACAGGGTAAATAAATACACAAAAACCAAATGGCATGGTAGTTCCTTTGATGCATGTGGAAGTAGCCTTTTTCTGATTGGCTGTGCAAAGCTCTGAGAACGAGCCTGGTGTCTGATAAGTAGGGGCTGTGATATCTCGCGAAAATATTTCGAGACAAGATACAGCTCAAAGCACTCTGGAGTCGTCCACCTTCTTTGAATGGTTGAAACATGTTCTGGTTCGTGGTAACATGTTAGCGCACGATTCATGAACTTTCAATTCTGAGTGGCTTTGTCAAATGAGGAAACGACACCAGCAGCCAATGGCGGTATGACAACAGCCGAGGTGTATATATAGTATTTGAAGTCTAATGAGTGCTTCAATTTTTACGCGAAGGACGGGCCCTTACTGATAGGCCACTGCGTGGTGCAAAACTGTGGCTAGGCTGCTGGTTTGCGTGAAAGGGCATACGAGGCGCTGATGGACGGACGGTATTCCAACATGTTGCTGACCATTGATTCTATTTTGCTGGGCAGTGTGTGCGGTTGGACTTCGAGGTATAAAGCATAACAGTAATCGCAGAAGATAGGTCGCGTGCACAAGAATTAACCACCATGTTTTTGAACCTATTGGTTCACAACTGCCCAAAACCGGTTGCGTGCACGTCAGTTCCTGACACTGTGCGCTAAGAAATAGTTATATTTAATTGCTTATGCAGGAACATAGGCAACAGCCAATCAGAGCAGAGTATAAAACATTGGACGAAGTTCTTTATTTCAAATTGAAGAACAGTTGTGCTACAGAAAAGAATACATGTAGCAAAATTAGACATCGAGAGGAAAGAACAGGTAAAAGTTTCCTAGCATAATTTTTTAAAAGTTTTTTACATAAAGAAAAGAAAAATTGTTGAATATTTTTAATTACTGTAAACTTTCAACACAATGTCACAGTATCTTGCGAAAATGCATTATATATGACCACTAACAACTGACGACAGACTCGTCAGACTCGTGATGCTATTCCTGCGTTTTTTAAATTAGTAGCGTATTAACGGTTAAACTTACGATGCGATTTTTCTGCTTATATGTTAAAAACAGTGATAATTAAATATTAAATTTTACTTTAATGCATAAGTCAATCAATTTTCCTCTTATACTACAATCAAGTATTGCTATTTAGTTAGTTGAATATTATGAATGGTTTCAGTATCTAGGTGAATCAGTCATAAAATGATTTTATACATGTCATTGTACATATATATGAGTGTTTGTTCTCCATTTCTGAAATAAAAAATATGAAAATTGGCGTTCCGAAAACTATGGTAATAGCGTCTCCTATATGACATGCTGTATTTTTCTTCCGAATATTACAGTAAAGCAAAATGTAATCAGCCTTTGGTGGTTTATTGTCATGTGTCTGCTCAGGATCGTCCAACAGTTTAGCTGGGCGTATCAATTTTTTTATATGCTAACTACTGGGCTCAAGGCCTTTATTGAAATCATCACACATGACTTAGGGGAAAGCCCTTCCACCTCGGGGTGGGTACTTTGGAGCTTAAACTTAGGATTATATGGGCGAAAATGGAAGGACTGACTGCTGGGCGTGGGAAAATTTTGGGTCGGGCAACGTGCTTGCGGTTGGACTCTCCAGCACGCTAAATTTGGTACTGCATTTAAATTTCACTTAATTTTGGTGTTTGCCTTATATTTTAAATTTAGGGAATACTTACGATTGATATCTAATGGTTAATATAGATTATGGCTGGGGAATTGAAGGGTGCTACCATTGGCCTAGGCTTCGCCCATCGTTATCTCCCTGGTATCTCGGAGATGGAGCCATGTTTTGTTCTTCTGTGGCGCATTTGTCTCCTGAGGTGTTCTGTGTACATTAGTGGTCGTCTCGGGTATGTAGTTGGTAAGTGGTTGTGGGTCTGTCAGTCGCTTGATGAGCGGGTTGCTGTGTCTATTGCATCTGTCTCGGAATTCGCCTGTGATTTCTGCTAGGATATGATGGTGGTGTGAGATATCACTCTTTTATTTATTTTCCGCTCTTTGTGTATCCTTTGTAGCATTGATTCGTTGCCCCAGAAGTCATTCGTTAGTGTGTCATGCAATTACTGCATTTTTGAGAAGACCTGGAAAGCGAATAGGAAATTGGCACTGTTCAACAAAAGTGTATGTGTACGAGTGCTGATTCAGAAGTCATGACAACTATGGTTTACCTCTCGAAAATTACCCAACTTAGGAAATGTACTATGTACAGTTGAAAGTGTACGACAAGTATGTTTTGAAGGTGACACCACATGGGGTAAGGATACAGGAATGTCCGGCAAGGAAAAAAGACAAACATGGCTGCTTGAAATCACCGTTTAATTAATATATTTTACTACAAACTGTATACACTCATTTGAACTTATACGTTTCTTAAGTTTACAAGATGTTGAGCATCCTTCAAAGTAGACTCCAAGGTTGTCCACGGTTCGTTCCCAGCGATGAGGCACACATCGTCATAGCATTTCGACGAGAGGTGGCGCACATTGACGAATCTCATGCAGCCGATGGTACTTCCCGTCAGCCTCATCGCTGGCAACGAACCGTAGACAACGTCGGATGCCACTTTGAAGGATGTTAAATAGCTTGTACATGTACGATACGTACCCATTGAAATGAGTGTATACTGGGTATACGAGAATAAATTTACTAAACGGTGATCTGAACAGCCAACTTTGTCTGTATTCCGTGCCGGGCATTCCTGCAACCATACCCAATGTGGTGTCCCCTTTCAAACGTATTTTTGTCGTACACTTTCACCTGTACTAAGTAGATTTTCCTGTGTTCGATCATTTTCGGGAGATAAACAATAATTGTCATGACTTCTGAATCGGCCCTCGTGTGTGTGTTTATATATATATATATATATATATATATATATATATATATATATATATATATATATATATATATATATATATATATATATAATAATAATAAACCAAAAAGATACAAAAATAAAAATAAATTAAAAACATGTGTGTATATATATATATACACATATACATATATTTATGTAAATAAACATTACCTGGTTCCTGTTTAAGAGAGAGAAGCATGCTATGTATTATTGTGCGGACATGCTTCACGAAGGTAAATCATCCATCACATCAATGTTTAACGTCCTGGGGTCCATGTCATATTGCAATGTGTGGACACGTGTTGAAAAGTAAAGTGTGTGATCAACGAATCACGTTGCTGTATACTGACATCTAGTGCCCTTACGTGAGATGTTCACCTTTGTGTACATTTGTTGCGTCAACGCGCGGTGCCTGACGGAGGTGGAACCTGTTCGAGCGGTCACATTGCTGCAGGAAGGTTGCGCTATTCGTACAGTATCTGCAGAGCTCAATGTGGCGAACTCTGTTGTTGGCAGAGCCTCTGCAACGATTCAATCTAATGTAAATGTGTACAAGTAGACCAGACCAAAGAAGACCGATATGTTGTGAATTGTGCACATTGGCGGAGCAGTGCTACCGCTCAGAACCTCAAAAATGTCCCGGTGCAAATGGCAGTGAGCCAACAATACTCAATAGGCCGTGACAAGCAGCATCAAGAGCATGAAGTCCCACTAAGGTTCCGCGATTAGCACAAGAGAAATCAACTACAATTTGCTGAGAAACACAGGAACTGGCAGATTCATCACTGGCGCAATGTGCACTTTACTGATGAATCTCGCTTCTATCTCGCCCAATGTGATGGACGTGTGCGTATGTACCGTTGCCATGGTGAGCGTTACACATATGCATACCTTTCTGTTTCTCATTGCGTATAAAATTTAGCGATTCTAGAACATAAGAAACACATTCTTAAAATTAACTGATTCAGCTGTGTTTACAATAATAATCTTATTTGTTGTAATTACAGTATGACAGCATATGAGACGAAAGCATAACATGCAAGAAGTAATTGTTGCCCCCCCCCCCCTGTAAATTCCGTCAATAAGGCTCAAATTTCGCAGTTTAATGTAGCTGATTAGTACTTGCTGCTTTAATTATATTTCGGCTTTTAATACGGTTACTTTATTTCACGCCAGCAAATAGTTTCCGGTTGGATTTCCAGTAAAATATTTACAGTGTTGGCGCGGCAACCATTTGTTATAATGCAGGTACGAGGTGATGCACCTTCTCGGCTTTCTTTTTTCAGCCAACCGCCACGCATTCACGCAATGTGACTTGGGGGTGAGAGCGCTTGCAGCACGCATCACGTACCACTAACACAGTAGCGTCAAGCCGCGCGCGCAGGCACACCTGGCAGCCTCAAAGATGTCGTACTGTTATTCCCTTGCACACACTTATAAGGCCATTCCACACGTTCAAATATTTATTAAATTCAGTTTACATGAATTCAATTTATTGAACTAAAAAATCTCTTAATTTGCCATTCAATGAATTGCATTTAACAAGCTTTCAAGTATTCGCATCTAAATTTGTCACAAACTCTTCAATGACACCATTTAAAAAAAAATCAAAAGTGAATTTTTAAAAATATCTACGACTCATGCACCCCAACTAATTTTCTTCATTTTATTGTGTATTATGTTTAAAAAATGTATATATTTTGTTCTTACTTTAAAAAAAGATTTAATAGTCGCACACAACTCTTGTGGTTATGATATTACTTCCATTAACACTGTCAGAAAAGCTGCAAATAAAATGATTGAAATTTTGGATTCAAGAAAGTATAGAACATGTTCCAAACGAATATCTTGAAGGAAAACGAGACATTCAAGAAATTGAAAGATGAAATGGCCGCGATTATGACGTTCTTATGACGTATAGCATTTAATGAATTGAATTCCATAAAAATTGAAGGTAATTTGAAGAAAAATTTCAACGTTTGGAAAAACATTAAAGCTCAGTTCACGATGAAAAATCAGGGCTGCGGTGGAGCATCGGGTAGAGAGCTCGTCTTCTACCAGAGCAAACCATACTCGATTCCCGGCGAGGTCATACCCGGATTTTCACACGTGGGGAATCGTGCCGGACGATGCCGCTGTTCGGCGGGTTTCCTCGGCGATATCCCATTTCCCCCCGCCCTTGCATTCCGCCACTGTTCCATACTCGCCTCGCTACACCCTCATCAGATCTGAAGACCCCGAATTCAGAGCATTCCCATACCAGGCGTGTCGAACCGACTGTTTCGTCTGACACATCGAGCGGGAAGCTGCGAGAGTCGTGTGCTCATCAGTCGAACGAGAGTACAGTTAGTTGTATGCTAGGGACACGTTAGCTACTATGTAATTCCACACAATCATGATCCAGCCCGCGGGCCATACAATATATATTATGTAATGGGAGATGTAATGAAAAACCTAACCGTTCTCTGTCCTATGCTCATATAACGTTTATTTGCCTTCCTCTAGATAGATGTACGGAGTATTTTCCCAAATATTACACGCGTATTTTTACAACATTCTGTGTATACCAGTGGCGTGTGGTGGAATGTTTCAAGGTAAACTGGTGCTTGCTCAGTGCCGTACACACTCGGCGCACGCAGCAGGAACCAGTTACCGGAGTGGAGCCGGCGGAAACCGAATGTACTGCGGTCATTCACGAGAGAGCGGCGAGGCACCCATTACACACGTGCTGTGACGTCGACTTTACCGCTGCGTAAGTGGACGATGTGTAAACTAGCAAACAAACATGTGTAGCACAGAGAAAAACAGAGCTTACCTTGCAACAGTTCACCATACGCGTGCTGGTATAGAAAATAAACCAAAACCCCGTCAGCTGGAAATATTTTTTCTGGTTTAAAACCAGTCACGACTACTGTTGTCGATTGACTGTTTCATGGTCCACAGGTACGAATATCTTCCTACGCTCAGCAACAGAGAGATACGAAGTCCCTCAACTGACGTTCACGTCCGGGAGTGTTTTTAACAGTTGAGAGGAATAGGTGCCGTCATGTAAGGAGATGAATCTCACAACAATAGAAACAACTTCTTTTATTTTAACTTCTTCGTAGTATACAAAGGCACTCTTGGCATGGAGTCGCCCTGCCACACAGCGTGCTGCTTCTTGAAAGCAGAATGAATCCTTTCTCCAAGTATCCTTCTCAGTACCTGGATTATAGGCTGTTCACGGTAAAATGAGCACTTTTGAAAGCCCTGCTTAAAATCTACTTGTATGCACGTTGTATATACTTCCGCCTTATGTAAAATTAACATTGCCATTGGCCTCATCACTTTATGCATGCGTCGGTCAAGCGAAAGTGTGGAATTATTATAAAAGTAATTATTATACAAAACTGGTCATTTTTACTCTTCCGTGCATTAAAAAAACAGAACGTGAAAGAAATAATTTAAGACACACAAATGTTTGCGTATCACTTTTTATTCGACTTTAATGTGTGGAACTACTTTCCATCCATCATTACCAACTTCACTGGGAGCATGTCACTCGGTACGTCCTTTAACATATTATGCAGGCAGGGGCAGTAACTTTTTTCTAAGGTTCATTTCAAAAGTGCTCATTTTATCGTGAACAGCCTTTACCAGCGTCTATATTTCGTAGCCGAGGAAGTCACGAGACAGGGAGGTCCCTAGATATTTGAACTCTCCGCGTACGTGGGGATGGTCACCACGCTTTGGTCACCCCTCCTACGTCACAGCTAGAAAAATTAGCATAAGGGTAGTCGCGAGCTCTGATTGGCTAGGTCATGTATTACACTAGTTCGAAGCAGGAACCTTGACGTCGTTCCGGGAGTGTTCCGTGAGTCAACTTAGAGCTGCGAGTCCCGTAAGTAAATATTGGTGTGATTAAGAGTATCTAGCTCTAGCCCCTTCTCCATCTGTACTTCTCTTGAGTCATTTAAATAATAGTAAGATTTAAATTTCGGGGCATAACAATTGAGACAAGTGGTATCAGCACAAAGTACGTTTACTTAACCATTTCAGTACCTGTTTCCACTACAGCGGGCATATTGCAGAAAAAGGGAATATATGTTAAGAGCTGTACACAGTCCAGCGCAGTACTGTTTCTACCCTACACGTAGTGTGATTAGGCATCATTTCAACAGCTCTGATCTGTGATTGGTTTTCCCAGCGTCTCTTAGAATCCAATCACGTGTTTCGCCGGTTGCTTGAACGAAGCAAATGCTATTTCACTGTGAGTACAGCCCGAACAGTAATATTGTTCATGATGGAAACGCTTGGAATGAGAAGTTAATGCAAGACTTAAAGTGTTAACATACCGGATAGTCAGTTCAGATCAAGCAATAAAACATCAGCATAGTGAAGTCGTGCACTTTCAGCGCCCTTCCACGCGGAGTCCTGCTACGATCCTCGTCGCTCAGGAACTGCAGTGATCGGACGGAGAGCCACACTGAGAGAAATAGTATTACAATATATTCATACAAACTATCAAGAATTTGCGATACAGATTTTACCTGTATACAGGAACTCCTTTAGAGGTAGACCTCGCTTTCGACGAGACGTTAAGCCCAACTACCTACCTATAGGCCATTCACGGTAAAGCCAGCTCTTATGAAAGCACTCTAATTTGTAATAATAGACAATAGATATATTTTATTTTATCCTTACGCGGTAACTTCCGAATGCGATGGAACATACGCACTGTGTTTATTACTTACATGGAAATATTTATTTGAAAATATGTTTAAAGGATAAAAAATGGCTAAAAGGGAAAAGTAACTAGGGCCTCAAAAGTGCTCACTTTACCGTGAACCGTCTATACTTACCTACCGAGCTACGCACAACCAAATTCTCAATTAACAGTCCGCGTGGATGTGTACGCTATGAACACATATTACTTCAGATTTCAGGGGAGAAACAGCCATAACAATTAAGGTGGGTTCACAGTAAAAAAAACTTGGTCAGAGAACATAGAACATATCAGTAGAAGATTCACCCGACCTGAAAACTGGTGTGAAATTGATGCACAGTTGAGTTTTTATGTAATAAAATTCAGTTCGTTCGATTCTGTATTGACAGCTCGGGCGATACCACTCGTGGCTCCAATTAGGCGTCCGAGGACCCCGGGTGGAGGCAAAGGCAATGGAAAAATCCGCCGGTAGATGTTTTCATAGCCTTGCATGCTTTTCTCCCTTTTGTAAATGCTTTTCTTTTCACTTGCGCCTTACGCTTGCTCTCTGTTCCTGTTCACATTTTAACCTGCGCCTTTCTCTTGTTATCACCCATTCCCATCTTCACTTTGGCCTTCATCACGTTGGAAACGCCTCACGGTGCTATTTTTCTCCGAGTCCGATGTCTGATGATTTTCTTATTTCGTTTACCTTCTGTGCAAGTATATTGTCTGCCTGGTGTTTGGCTTACAGATCCTTGTGCTGGGAGAAAGCGATGTCGATCTGCTTGCACACCTTGTCCAGGGCGTTTATGCCTGTCTCGTTGTGTGGCAGTCTTTTATCTAGCTTCGTTCCTGGCCCGCATAATTTGTATCCTGGAACTTGCAGATAGAACGGTAGATTGTTGACAGGACATCAACGATTCCCCTATCAGCTACGGTTTTACCTCTTCGAGGCTTCGCGGTGAGCTTGAGTGGGAAAAGTACAAATATGACCCTTTCATACATTTTCGTTTCAGTATCATTATAGACTTCGAACAGTACGGACGTATCACATATTCCAATATTTCCCGAGGATTTGAATACTGTTCCCATCCATGGCTCCCCGCTTTATATATAGATATTTTAAATAAAAATACTTGCATTAAAGAATAAATATAGAAAAATAAATATTACAAATTACATAGTTTGCAGGAATGGTCAATGCCACCATTCGGTACAGGCCAGTAGCAGGCGGCATAATCGATACTACCTATGTGTTGAAAAATATAATAACATGGAGGGTACTGACAGTGCAACCTATACTTTAAACACATTAAAAAATATGGCTGCCCCCTGGTGGTACATAGATGATGAAAACATATGGAATTTAATATAGTTGTTGAACAAAGGTGAGATCCAAACTCCAAAACAAATGACAATAAAAAAACAAATGGAGGACTGCACCTAGCAAGATGGCGGAAGCCTACTGAGATGGCGGACTGCACCGACCAACATGGTTGCCGGTGGTACCTACCAAGATGGCGGACGGCTGCATGTACCATGATGGTGGCATAGGTAATTGGAACAGGGTGGCCTCCAGAAATTTAAGTTTTTTTAATATATTTTAAATAATTTTAATAGATATTTACTAAAATGTTTGATTTATCATTTATAAATTTTTGGGGATTCTTTAGAATTTTTTTGGAATTTTTTTGTAATGTTTTGGATTTAGGGGTCAAGGGTCACCAATTAAATGTCATGGGTCCTTCTCTCCTGACCTCAAGCGTACAGATGGAATTAATTTTAAATGTTAATGATGACTTCCATGCCCGTAGTGGCTAATGATGTATGCTTACTTGTACAAAATTATGCTTCGTGCTGCAAAATGCATTTGTGTAGCGATTTGTGTAAATGAGGCTGCCGCATACTAAATAACCTGGCAATTAAACAATTACTTGCTTCTCTTCGTGTTCTCCTCGTACTAAATTATTTCCAGACTCGAGAAATGCCGATGTAATTGAACAAACGTGCGTAGCGTGCATTTTAGCGAGTGTGTGCATCTTTCCAGTCACTTTTTCTCGTCTGTCGTTAACTAGTCAACACAAATGACAGTCATTATGTAATAAACAATGTCACGAAAGAACGCACTAATAACCTCATTCAGCAGCATTCTTTAAGGGTTGGCAGAAAAGACGATACCGCAAACACAGTAAGGTCCTTCCTAAAGTGAATAGGTACATATATTTGACGTCCTGCTGTGGGGCAACTAGCATGTCATATTTTACTAAGTTTTCTTGAGTATAAATTTGTAGCCTGAGTGATTCACATTAGTTGGAAACATATGAAATTAATAAACAATATATGGTATTAATCAACAAATAAATAACGCTTGTTATTAGCGCAATTTTTTAAAACAGATGTACGTATATAGTAGTCTTCTTCTCGTAGCCTAGACAGTGAAATTAACCTAATAAATTAAACATATTCTAACATAGTGAAAGCTGAAATGATTAACAATGCGTGTTGACTAACGATAATGTATGTTTGCGTTACATTTAATGTTGGTGTCTCTTATCTAGTTCGTTCTGGTAGAAATTGATAGGTTTTTAATATTTCAATGAAAAGAAAAATTGCAACTTAAATTACACACAACTCAAAATTTACTTATAGGTGCGTGAAATTTTATCAAATAAGGGTTATTTCAGTGAAGTGCTTGAATTCATTTCGAACAATACTCGAAGTTCACTTTAAGGTTCATAAATTGTAGAACTTAAAAATATATTTACCACATTTTTACGTGGCATAATAAAAAAAAACGTTTTTTGTACGAGGCAGACAGCTAAGAGCGAAAACCGTCGCTACAAGAGAAATATCCTTGGCTGGCCGATCTGATCCTTCTGCGACGTTAGTACAGTAGCGAAGAGCTGTAATGTGTCGTTGGCATTTGTGGAGTGCAGAGTGAAGAGATTTGGACGGCTCTTAACCCATTCAGACCCAGTGTACACAATTGTGAACATTTTGACCGTTTAGGTAATATTTGGTCAGTACTGCACACTGCGAAGCTCAATGACCAATGATCTTACCTTTGGGTAAATGATTCGCAAACCGTCTTAACTGGTCTAGGTCATAATTGGTTCATATTACCTTAGCCGAACATACAGCCTACATCTCATTAACTGTGACAACGAGACAAGTGTTGTGTCGACTTAAGTACAGCACGCATCATAAAATTTCTTATTTGCAACATCTGAAGCCGTAAATTAAAGTGAGGGTTAACAAGGTCTTGAGAGCCGATTAGGGTGAAGTGAGGTGAGAGTGGAGCAGCACCGGAATGCAAAGTTGGTGAAAACGGGAGATCTGGGGATTTCGTATTTTGGCTTTCGTCATATTTTATAAATTTTGAAACCATTCAGTAAAGTATATTTCTTAGAACTGAAGTTATAAAGTCGCAAAAGCAAAGTAAATAGAAACAACATCGCAAATTTCACATTAATACGCAATGGGAAATATTTGCTCTAAGTACTGTATTGGTGAAATTAATTAGTCACGCAGATATGTTTACCTATGCTTAGTAGGGATAATGCCCGACGTACTTGTGTAGAATCAAGACAGCTATAAGTAAGTATATTTTCGAAATGTTGTAATCGACAAATCCGTTCTAAACATATTAATGGAATACGAAAACACACAATCATAAAACTTGATCTTAACCAGCTAAGATCTCAAACGAAAAAAATTAGGCCCCTACGTTGAAAATGCCATGAAGTCTTTATTCAAGAATGTAAATCCTATTTTCAACAAAATCCAGCATCGAAACTTCGCAAAAAAAATTTTATAACAATTTTTGTTGGTCTTATTAAATTATAACTCTTAATTTAAAAAATAACACAGGCGTGTAAAACTTGTGAACGCACTGAATCAGCTTGTCTTCGGTGACAGAATACAGAGTCAGAACTATTAAACTTGAGGTTTACCATTGTAAAGGAGGAAGCAATGTATAATCAAACAGCGGTGTAGAGAGGATGCGGATCTTAGCCAATTATGCAGTAACAAGATTTGGGTTTTGTGTGGCACGGTTGTGATGTGGGTGATTTGTTTCTGACTCGGTAATCAGAAATGACAGGACGTCCCATGGTATGGGTGGGCAACTTCACCCACGTCTACAGCCTGCACGCTACCAAGCGTCGCGACTTATGCCTGGTTGCACCAACATCTTCCCCGATCCGAGATCGAATGATCCTAGTTTCGAACCAGGATCCAACTTAATATAGGTTCCAGTGTAAAAGTGTTCCACTAACGAAATTTCATTATTCTGGATCTCCGATTCGTCGATCTTGGTTCTAAAGTGAGAGATCGATATTATGAGACAAATTTTGCTATTGGTTCGTAATATATGACGTCATGGAAGTAGGGGCCTAGGCGTATTTTTCATTACAGATATAACTATATGTGCGATATTATATTTGTTTTAAGTGAATTATTGTTTACCAATTTTACTGAATAATATTCAACTGCGTATCGAAGAATTGAGCGTATTTCTATCTGTTGGCGTATTTTCAAACTACATTTGTCGACGATGGCTGCTGATCTCGGATCGAGATTTCGAACCACCAATTTCGACGGTTCGAAATGAATTTCATCTCGATCTCCAGTCCAGTTCTAAACTCGAATGGTGCAGCAGTTTTCTGTGTCGATCTTAGATCCGATCTCTGATCAAGTTTCGAACCACGATGGTGCAACTGGCCATTAGAGAGCCTTTCCACTGGAACCTCTTCGCACATACTCAAAATCACTTCCTCTACTGCAACTCATCATTTGTTGCTGCAAAGAAATGTTTAATTGAATATGAACCACTGCAAAGTACGCTTGTCTCAAGCAATACGTATGTTTGATCTATAACCTTGTATTGTCGTTACGGTATTGCGGCAGCATTCTTTGCGGTGAAGTTATTTGCTGTGTTTAAAAGTTTAAGCCATATTCTCAATTTTCTAAGGAATCTTGTTAACTTAACATCTAGCAAGTTTCATTACGTAGGTACTATAATGTCTAGAGCGTTCGAAAGTAGAGATTTTATATAACTCAACACTTTACTTTGGTATACAAAATGAAGTCTTTAGTATAAACAAAACACGATGAAACGAAAATTTTATCGGCTATACAAAGCACACAATTGCTGTTCAACAAAAAAAAAATGTATAAAAAATTTGATAGCAGCAAACTTAAATTTGTTTGATATTTCCTTCGAATTAAAGCAAGATTTTGTTACTGAAAACAAAACAGTCTCAAAATGTTTTTTTGTTATACTACAGAAAACTTTGTCCGTATTTTTTAGAGCATAGCTCTGCATAGCAGCTTGTCAGTAGAACTACGCGTGAAGGTAATAATTCCACTGCTAATGTCTCTGCAAACCCGTGAGAAGTAAAAATGTAAAAATAATATAAATATTTTCAGTTTTCCACCTAACCTGATTGACTCATCCGACTACAACGAAACAAGTCAAGAACAAAATGACGAGGTGCAGAAGGGAGGTTGGCATGCGTATTTAACTATGGTCTATTCGCGGTTTCTTCGTACTTTTTTAATAATAATAAACCTTTAGAAAATCACCCCATATATGACGTGTTTGGTTTATTCCTAGATATTCCACTATTTCAAGTATTTTATACTTCTGTTAAAATGAAAGTATTATATTTTTGGCTAAATTTATATTTTACTTATATTAAATTTGAAAAATTCCAATATATAATTTATAACCAATATGAATAAATACAGAGCGAAAATAAGTATGTTCGTAACTCCTAGTCGGAAATAGATCTTATAAGCAAAATATTATTAAACTGAGTGCGCACGAATGTGTCTCGATGTCCTTTAGTGTAATTTTCTAGGTTTGGTTAGGCTTTTTTGTTATGAGGCGGAAGAATATCCAGGAAGTAGAACTTTAGCAGAGCTTCAGGAAAATGATAATCATCCGTGAATGGACTATTACACCTCACACCTGGCGGCGACCAATACTACCCATGAGATCGGAAATTGTCTCGTCTTTTGAGAAACTTTCCGATGTTTAATTAGGCCAACCGTGAGCGTGCGTAGGTGTGGAATAATACTGAAAGGATTAAAGCCATTCATTCCGCCGAAGGTGTTCTTGCGAGTGTTTGGACGGCAGTGTATGGCGAGTATTCCTGTGTCCGTAGTTGACAACGCTTCTCCTACGGAGGAAAATTACACGTAGAAATAAGAAACGAAGTTTCTGGATACGTCCACTAGTGATTTGAAAGGAAAAAAAATTGAATTCTGGGGCTGTTCTGTATTGCGCACCTATAGACCGTAAGGCACTATAATGACTGGGTATAATGGTCCGCCATTTTTGGTCAAACGTGCAGCAGGCACCGTGCTAGCGGTAGCTGATCAAATTCCATATTCTCCTGGTAAGCAACAATTAACATCAGTATCCAGAATAGAAGGCTCCAACAATGGCATTTCTACCTAAGGATTGCAAGGGGAAGAGTCCATTATCTGTACAATTCGTGGAGGAAATGTAGTTCGCTGTTTCTTTCTCATGGGTGCCAAAACAGCGTATTTGCGTAGCGAACTTCAGTTCTGTAAGAAAGAATAAGAGCAAGGATTTAAATTTAGACGCCTTTTTCCAACCAGAAAATAACTGAAAATGCACAATTTAAAACGAAACCATTTTTCTGGTTCATTTTTTTTTTTTTAAACAAACCTTTGGAAAGTCGGAAAGAATTGAAAGCTGCGCTAGTAGAAGCGCGCTGAAGTGAACGCCAGAATGACCAACAATGACGGACGATTATAACTAGTGTTTATTAGGGCCACCTATTTTTCTCGCAAATGTTCCAGGACTACTTTTACACCAGAACACTACACAGCAGATCCACTTTCGTGATACAAGTACTTTGTCTTCAGACTCATCCAATCTTCAATCATTCACAAAGTAGTGACACGGGGGAATGTTCAAACTAATAAGTTACAAGTCATAGTATTCAATTTTTTACATATAAAAATTTTATTAAACAATATTTTCTTTTCAAAAACAAAATCATTCTTAAAAACTAAAATATTTACAACTATTTTATAACAAACACTGACATACTAAAAGACATTTATCATACTTTTTTTTTACAAATATATACAAATCCATTTTTTGACATATTTTGTAACAATCATTCATGTTACTAACTAAATTACTAAAGTTTTTTTAACAACAAGAAGAAATTTTCACAAAAACAAGAAATTTTGTCAATTACATTTTAACAAAGACAGGCAATTTTATCAATGACATTTTAACAACAAACCCGTTTTCAGAACAACAAGATAACTATTTTTACAATTTTCTGTAATAAATCTGTGTTCATCAATTGTACATCGTAACACAACTACAACTACTGTTACTGCTACAACTACTATTAATACTGCTACTACTATTACTGTTACAAAAATTGTCTTGACATAGATGACAAGACCAAAAAATGATTAACAAAATATTTACGAACATATTACAACAATCTGAAGATCGTCATTTTCACCTAAAACTATGTGTATATATAAAATATATTTACACACTCTTGAAGAGATAATAATGACGCACATCTAAGGCGTTCATTTATTGTGTCACGTCCTGGTTATTTCCACACACACACGCCAACGACAGGGAGTAACACACTCACACGCATGGAGTTTCCTGTGAATGATTTGCCACACTGTGACATTCTTCTTCTTAATAATATTATGTATTGAATTAAATTTGTATTCTTTATACAGATAGGCCTTACAGATAAGCAAACAGGAGCAGCAGCATTGAATGGTGGCGCAATACTTGTTGTAGACGTTGTGGGCAGTACTAGTTAGCTGTGAAATTTGTCGTGGAACCAGAGGTTCGTGTGGTGGTGTGGGCAGATGGACGTTATCGACGGCGTGGTGGTGAGAATTGTGTTGTCGTGGGTGGGCTGCATTTATTGTGGTGCTGAAACTGTTGTAGGGAGGAAAATAAATAAAAAATTACTTAGGTATTCTGCAGTGCCCCCCAAGGCAAGGTTGATATTCCATCTGCTTAAATGTACCGCTTATCATCCATACCTGACAACACTACTTTGGTTATGCGTTCGGTGTAGACTTGATGAGCACGCGAATGGAACTGATATTGGGTCCCCAAAACCCCTGTGCAATTATCGAGGCAATCTCGATAATCCTCGTACCTGAGTGACTGTAAAACATTAGGTTTTACACCCTTCGCCTTACGTATACGTTGTTCATTCGCAACAACGTATGCGTAAAGCTTGGGACGTAAACCCACAAAGTGTGTGATGATACGCCCAGCACATTCATCTTTCATCACCCCGGTACGGCCTTTGTTCTCATGAGGGAATCCTTGAGGGTTATCGAGCGCATAATTGGATGTATCAAACCGCGATTTAAATCTGGAGTAATTACTTTATAGATGTCCTCACAAACTATAGAATATACCAAGGAATCGGTGTCTCAATATAGGAGGTGTAAGGCTGGCAGAAGAAATTTTGTACACATGTACTGATAATGAGATTTGAAGAGAGTTAATTTAGAAAGATCAAGAAAGGCAACACCAGTGTACAAAGGTTTGTTGAACACAATAGAACTCCTTGAAATATCGATAAGGACCAAGTTTTCATCGATAATCTGCCGCGCCTGGAATGTCGGACGTCCTATCAGATCTGCAGCACCATAGATCTTGTCATATCTCGAAAAGATTCTTATGTCCCTTTCCCGGCGGGCATTCTGCAAGATTTTTCCATAAACGGAATTATTCATTAAGTTGAAAAACGATTTTTCGAATTCGTTCGCAGCCTGGGGACGTTTCTCGATGTTAAACTCGATGTATGGAGCCATCCCAGCCTTCTGCTCAAAGCGCAAAACGCAATGAACAGAGTCGTGTTTGGCCTCGTACATCAAGTACTGCCTCAGTGTTTCCCCGTGTATAACATAATTCTTCTGCGGCACAAGTGTTAAAAGAAGTTTCTCATGCGACCCGTTCGGGGGTATGCCATTTTCTGGGCCAAAGGCAGATCAGATAGTGCATCATGACACACCTCCGGAAAAGACAGATCAACTTCCACGAAAAAACAAGTGCCACCATCATTCACCATGTTTGAAAAATTCCATGTTGAAAACATGCCAGCCTCAACCCACTCAAAATTGCCATTCGGAAGCTTGGATCGCATCGTATGCGTGTACAGTACGTTGATGTCAAAAAAAAACATATGTATTACGATGCCACACTGGGTACATAGTCCTCGCCCATGTAAACATTGTTGGCTTCCGCACTTCTTTTTAAAACCTGGGTAATGCCGCCCCTAACCCCCGCTTTCTAGAAATAGATACATGTCAGGATCAGTCAACAGCTCTAGCCGCGTACGTATCATTGACAGTAAAGCGTCCCATGAAAAAGATGGAGCTGTGACGTACATGGTGGGGTCAAGACCATAACGAGCCAAACATATGGTCCTGAAATCCTCAAAATCATCAGCCAGCAAATAAGTGTCCACACGTAAGTATTGAATGGTATACTGCAGCAAGTTTATGCAGTTGAATGCATCCCATGCAAATTGGGCATGAGCGTAGTCCTCATCGCTAATGCCTTCGCCTCTCATCACATTATGAAATGCGTCCTTTGGTGGGAGTGACTTGCACATCAGACTGTCTGGCGACTTAACAAAGTCATAAGGAAAAACACCCTTCTGTTTTGCCAATTCGAATTGGGTGTAGTCTGGAAACATCGAGTGGGTGATACTGAATTGCGCAGGTAGCAAATTACCTACCAAAGTTTCCAGAGAGGTGCTCATGAATTGGAATCAATCAATAAAACGTAATTTGAAATATTGCGCCTTTCCATTGAAATCAATCCCATTGGGAATTTGCTTAGTAATACATTTGGATTTTTTAAGGGTCATTCCAATCATTTGAATTTTACCTGGGGTTTTATTACCATGGTTCTGTCAGATTGTGTTGGTGGCGTTCAGCCAATGGCTTTATAAGAAAGTTAGCATCATAATTCTGCGGGTTATGAAAAACAGCGACAAGTTGCCTTTTGGGTAGTCTGAAATTTAAGTTCCACTTATTATGTGCGCGACCTCTGATTTTGCCTGTCATATTGTCATGATCGATCACACTATCATCTGTGCCAAGAATTTCTTTACAAATGTGATAACATGTTTGAGCCGCCAACCTAGCTTCATCAGCAGAGTTTTTTGGCTTCATTGGAACAATCACGCTGTAGATTCCCACAATCCACTTTGTAAATTCAACTAATCGGTACAAACAATCAACACCCACAAACTCGAATTAGTTAGATAAACTTTGATTGTATGAGCAGACCAACAAAATGCTACAAGCATATGGGACATGTTGGTTGATGGTAGTTGTATTACTCGTTTCATCATTAGGCAAGTAAGTGGACATGGGTTTCAGGAAACTTTCAACATCGCAATAGGCGACGAAACCCAATATCTAGTGTTTTCTGTAATCTTTAAATTCCAAGTAATTGTCATTCCCAATGGGGAAAGTACTACAAACAACCCTTTTGTTGCTGGCGAAGAATACTGTGACTTGCGAGTTTCTCCTCACTGTAAAAGTATTGGAGGCAATACTCGGAAACAAATATCTTATGATCATGTTTACTCAGATGACTACCAACCAGTCCGGACAAATTTCTAATGCAGACAAAATGAAAATGTGCGGCATTTCCACTCGCGCAAATCGCCAAATTATTTACATGTTTGCCATGATGTATGGGAGAAATACACATCGGTACTACAACCCCACCATTTTCGCAAGTTTCATCAATTATATTGCTCTCTTTGTCCACCACACAGTAGACATTGATAGAAATAGAATTGTTCTCCTCAAACTTACGAATATCCTGTATGACTACAGGTATCGACAGACTTTTGATATTCAAAACCTCATGAGGTTTAGGATATCAAGAGGAATGATTGACATTTTGTGTGGCTGGGAACAAAGATGCTATTATGGTGTAGTGGAAGCACAGTCCCTTCGGCAGTGTACATCAACACAAGCAAGATGATTGGAAATAAACTTTGGTAGTTTAGTGTGCGCAGCATTGACAGTGAACGAACGGTATTGGCTCACATGAACATCCATGTATGTCAATATTTGCAGACTCCAGCCCGAACCATGCGCACTAAACTCCTGAAGTCTGTTTGTGAGATAAGAAACAATATCATCATCATAGATTAAACCCACATCGGATGAATGTAGGACATGGAGAGCTTTGCTTTGAAAATAAAAGGTTCCAGTAGAACCTTCCTCTGCCGTGAGGGATTTCAAATACTTACCCACTATGGTAACTGAAACTCTAATAGACCGTGATGTTGCCATTATTAAGATTTAAAGGGAAAAAACGATAAATGTCTGCATTACTGTCAAGCCTATCGTTAAGTATCCATGCATCATTTAGTCTTCCCGCGAACGCGTATACATGAGTTCTTATGTCAGATCTGGCATAGCATCCACTAAGGCTGCAGAATCGGAAAACGAATTATTTTCCGGCTCCCTTGGTGAAATATTTCTAATCGACATGAAAGTCGGTTGTGAAACTATTTCAACACTCTCCTAATCACAAGAATCTTCCGAGTCTGATAGAAATAAGTCATAATTTAAAAGATCAACTTTCTCATGTTTGGGGGAAGCAGATATGTTTAGAACTTTTGGTTTTGACAATATCTCCATAAGTGAATCCGTGCTCGAATCGCTTAAGTAGAGATTGTCTTCCAATATATTAACTTGTGATTGCTTAGGTGAAGGGATACTGTCTCGACAGCTTGCTGTAGTCTGGCTTTGCATCTGCAATTCAGAATCTGAATTTCTTACGTAAAGAACTTCAAGCACGATGCCAATACTGGATCGCTTACACACACCCACTTTACCTAACTTTAGCTTTAGTTTCACCTCTACAATAGCTATAAGACCACAATAAATTACACTGAAGATTCTGGTCGTTCTGAAAAACATCGATTAATAACAACACTTTATTCCCTTATCACGTCATAGTTGTAATTAATACTAACATTATTTATTATAAAGAAAAATATTATTTTTGAGGGAACTTTAATTTATTTAGTAAAAATAGTCGACTATAGCGACATATTATTACAAAAGATACAGGGACAAGTCATTCTAAAACCTCATGTACAAAGACAGTTAGCGTATAGCCGAGAATTGATTATGTGGGGAGCGATACTTAGGTCTCAAAAGCCAATGAGAGTGAATAGCATGGACATGTAGCAGCATGAAAGACTGCTCGTGGAGCTGCAGCCATGAGAATGGTTCAATAAACTACCATAGGCCACTCCATAAGCCACCATCCAGACACAATCCCACTCGACAAGTTAACCTTCCACCCCGCTATTGCGCAGAGTCTGGGGGTAGCCTGCACTCATACGCTCCAACAGGAGCAAGATTGGGTACTTCCCCTCTGGCCACGCCAATCCATCAGCTTCTCTCTGTGGTGCCTATTACTGGTCTGCAGCTCGCATCCACTACACAATTCACTGTATCCGGGGACCTGTCTCGCCTCGCCTGTTTTTTTCCACAAATTTTAAAGCAAGTGGACTGTGTTTACAACATAACAAATAATTTTAAGACCAGTTTTAAAAATTTTATAACTTATATGCACTTTTTGAAGGAAAAAAACTCTGACTTACTCGACACAGTCAAAACTAGTCTGCACTGTCAAATTATTTATAAATATTACACCATAAAAATTTATGAATATTACACTGTAAAATGACATGAATATTGCACCATCAAAAAATATGTTCTAGGGTACACCATAAAAATGATTTACTCTATAAAATTATTTACACTGTCAAATAATGATTTTTGTTTTATAATATTTATTATAGAGGGAGCAACACACTGGATAATAATAGTATTTCCAACTAAACAAACACTCTTAGAATTAAATATTTAAAATCAATAAAGAATACTAGTACTCAACTTGCATTTACCCAACAACTTTTAAAATAAAATGGCTTAAAATTAAGTTAAATACCCAATCCACCCCATCACATACACATCAAAAACATTTCATTCGTTAGAAGTACTCAGGGCTCATTTATCCAACTTTCAATTGTCCTTCACCAGGTAACTCATACTGAACAAACTTGAGAGCTGAGATTATGCATCTCCCCCTCAAGCTTGGCATAAGCGATGTAGTTCTCCCTTGTTTTAGCCATCCAATAGTTCATACCTCATACACACAACAACCCTCCCTTAAGCATTTCTTAAAACTATGTAAAAACTAAATAAAATTTATTTAAAACACAAACTCCCCTTCACTCATACTTGCAGTCATGTACCTATTTTCCTCAGACTACTTTGTATTTTTATTCTAGATGGTATTGAAATATATCTATGCATATTTAACAGTGTAGAGAGGGCCTTGGTCTGAGATATTGTCTCGCCTTAGGTACATAATGCAATACTATGTTGGTTGCCAAGCATCTCCCTCTAAACTCTAGTAAATGACCTCTTAAATACAAGACAACTTGACATTAAAAATGTAATGAACACACAATTTTCCCCTGCACTCATATTCGCAGTCTTGCATGTGCACACACACATATATGTATGTGTATATATATAATCATAAAACTAAACATTAACAACTTATATTTTAACAAATTCTAAACTACAAAAATTATGTTACAATCAGAATTAATTTTATCTGATTTTCATTCAAATTGTAATAATTTTCTATGAAAGTTAATAGTAAATTCCTTATAAAACATTGAAAGTTTTATAGAATTTCTTTCCAATTCTAAAGACTTGTTATGCGATTTAAAAGAAACATCAAGTTTCTTAAGAAGTTTAAAGTTTTTAAAGACTTGTTTTACAATTTTTAAAAACATAATTAAGTTTGTTAAAAAGATTAATGAAATCATATAAATGTTGAATGATTTGAAGGAAAATGATTAAATTTTGATAAGAAAGTTACTGAAAGATCACCAGCAGTCAGAATAAGAATTAAAATTTTAAGTAAATTTTACAAAATGTTTTGACAAAATATTGCAAAAGAATTAAAAAGCCCGAAATTAACCAGTTACTTTAACTTTGGTAGCAAAGCTGGTAGGCTTTAAACAAGATCTGAACTCAAGGTCAAGATGGTTGAATGTTTGCCCTCTCGGGCAGGTGAAAGTCCCCAGGCTGTCTACTCCAGCAGACATGTGGTCGGCCGAATTCACAAGAATGCAGGTGAATTCCCCAATGGGCGGTAGAACTGGAAGTGAAGCTGAAGCAAGAAGTTCCTTCGATGCACAACCCCATCATGTCAGGTCCCGCTAGCAGCTGGTGGAATGCGATGACAGATATCCTTGAACAATCAAGGCTATGCAGTGCAGACCAGTTCACAGGCTATCCAAGCACAAGAGGGTGGGAGATATTACCTCCATGAAGAACAATCAGCAAATTGCAAGCTGGAGGTTGGGAGTCCTATATATAATCCACATCCATAGCTTGTCCATAAAATTGGTATTGTGTAATTCGCTATCAAAATGTATGAAAAGTACATATTATGTATTAGAAATGGTTTCAACACATTTTAAAGCAACGCTAATGCATTTAAAAGGATTTTATGCAAAATTTAGCACATATATGTTAGTATACAATGTGTATTTATCCGGTTTTAAGCCAATAGATGTTAATTATATTCTTATTTAATGATATCATACACAAACAATTGTTATTCCAAGACTAACTTTTCACATAATGAGGTGAAATTAATTTAATACTATGTTTTTACACCCTAACCCAAACAAATGATTATCAAGCTATTGTATATATTCTTATTTAATTATAGGTTTTGTTTGTTATTCCTTTGATGTATTATTGTTACAATCATACATAACCTAACTGGGACTCGAACCCAGAATCTATGTATTACAATCATACCTATCTGTCACTGAAAGTCAGAAACTAGACTACATTTGTACATGATCTAACCTAGACTCGAACCCAGAAACCAGCATTGCCAAGCCAAACATGACCTAGCCAGGACTCGAACCCAGTTTATATCAACCATGCATTATCCAGGATTCGAACCCAGAGCCTCTGTGTATAATCTGATTACTCTATGGAGGAACGCGATATTTAATCAATTATTTTATGTTTTTAAAGTGATTAAAAAAATATGTTACTTAGGTTTTTACAACATACATCTTTGTCAGATTCTAATATATCTTTAGTTAGATAGTAATTTTTTTGGTGAGCTAATAGTTTGTTTGCTACTTTACTTTTCTTTACATCACTTGTATGTGTATATGCATCATACTTTTCTCTCCAATGTATCTTTTAAGACATGTATTTATCAATAATTTTTTCTCAGGAAAACAAGTGCAATTTTAATAAGGAATAGGTTAAATAAAAGTTAAAAAAATAATTATTTTACAAGATACATTTATTGACAAATAAATGCAGACATATGTTTTTAATATTATTTAGATAAAACAAAATATGCAATGTTTCAAATCATACACAATTTACTTCAGCGTGTTCATAACATCAAACAATCAATCATTGGATGATCCAGAAATTTATTTACAATACTAGCAAATACAGGATATCACACAAATTACACAATTATTTCCAAAAAAAACACAGGTAGATCCAAAAATGTATGTACAACAAATATACCTTGCTCCAAAACAACTACAGGGTAACAAAACATTGAACAATAACAAGTTTTTTTCAGAATATATGCCACATTTTGCTTTAAAACAAATATTCTTTGTAAACTATTAGCAACTTCTGTGAACAAAGTTTTCATGCATTTTCTTAATAATGGATCCAGATCCCCTGGTTTTAACCTATCTGTTTGCATGCAAACATCTTTACAAGTGGGTCATTTAAAACAACACTTTTAACCAAATATAGATATGATTCAACATCATGAGAGTACACATCTTCACTATTAGATGGAAGAGGTGTGTTTGCAGTCATATAAAACTTTGGACATTCCTTGTTGTTACTGAACTGTATGAGTTCGTGTCTCCTTTCATTTCCTAGAGGAAAAAATTACTTTAAAATGAAAAATATTGTCACAAGTTTCTCTGAATTCTCGCAACAGTACATTGCACCATACGGTGTAAGTTATATCAGACTTTCCTTGTTTGATACTGACAGTGATTTTCACGATGAAAATATGTCGTGTTGCTGCTATGGCATCCAACACTCCACTGATAATAATTAGCAAGGAACAATTAAATATATTGATAAATTCATTCTCTAAATTTGTAAGTTGAAACATGTTCTAAGGCTAAATTTTATTTCTCGATGTGCATAACACTTTGATGAAACATTCCCAGTATGAGACATATAACCAAACTTGTTTTTGCTATAATGATATAAAGTATAAATATTATCACATTCTTCAAAATAGTGGTAGGGCAAGACAGTGTCTGTATTATAAACAAGATGTTTCAATCATTTTTCTTCCTCGCAATATGACGTTACAATGTATTTGCCTTTAAGGTTATGCTTATGATCTACTCTGTGCAGTCTGTACTGGTTTAGAAGATATTCAGAACTGTTGCAATTAGTTAAAGTGCCATCATAACTAGTTGGTTTACTGCATTCTGTCAAAGCTTGAGAAAAATACGTACATTTGAAATGAATGTTTGACTCACATATTTCCTTAACAACAAAACAGTGAATATAATAAACTATAAGTTACAGAATACAAACCTTTAGTAAAAATGCATACTTGTATTTCATTGGGAAAATTATTCTGAATTAGCTATTACAGATGCATATAAATTACAAATGGATGGGAAAACTAATCCACATTGTTCGAAAATACAGTTGGGGATGTCCCCATCACAGGTCTACTTATAATGAATGGTGATTCCCTGGTGAGGTCTGGTGAACTGGTAGGCAATTTATGTTTTGCTGTACCTCTTCTATTTCCTTGCTAAGACTGGCAATCATCAAATCTTCTAATGTTGTTGACTAGTCACTGTTGTGGCGAAAATATCCCACAGCACAATCATTGCATGCTATTCCTTCACCAAAGCAAATGCCGAGACTCATTTTGAAAGTATAGCACCAATGTTCTATATTGTTGCAAACATGCACTTGTAGAATACCATCATATGGTTTAAAGAAAACTCTTCTGTATCCTCTTTGCAGGACCTCTCCTTTATGTAGTCTCCCATATTAGATGTTCTTCCTTTGAAAAATGTTGCATTGCCACATAACACAGCAAGAAGTTAATTCTTGGTCACCAATGTACATAAAATGTTGTTTGTTGTTCCATTGTTCCGTCCAAACTGTAGTAAGAGAACACCAACTACACCTTCTGCATAATATATTTGATTTTCTTTTAGGATTTGCATTTGGTGATGTAATCACTTTGAGCTTCAAATTCTAGTTAACCTTCGTTACATGTTAGTTTGCTGTCAGAACTTGACAAGAATTTCGCCTATAACATACATCGAAAACTTTTAAAGTTCCTATTGGACTGATTAATGAGAAATGCCAATGTTCATCTCCATTGCACATCTGAAACTGTAGTGGACTATCTTCATTTTCAATTCTAAAGCACACTCGCCTGGATCCTGGACTAACACTATCATAAGGAAGTGATGAGTCGAACCTCTCCATTGAAACTAAAGCTTTGGTGTACGATTCTCTCCCTCTCTCTCTCTCTCTTTGTATCTGTATCTCTATCTCTCTCTCTTTATATATAGTCACATGTCCTTGCAGTTTGTGGAAAAATTAGTTCTTCAATGACAACTTTGTTACATCAAATTTACAAACACAAACAATTATGTTCCAAACCTCACATGGTGGTCTTAGAAGTGCGCCACTGCCTTGTATTTTCATGTTGTGTTCCTTATTATTACATGTTTCAATCCATAAGGTGGGGTTATGACTAATCAATTTATATTTGATTTGAAGAAAACCTTGTTCTTTGGTTATTTCTACACTGTGATTTTAAAACATAGGTCCCAAGAAGAATGGAGCAGTTTGCTGTCAGGCCGCATATTAAAATATTCTTCATAGCACAACAGTAGTTCGGTGTATATATTTTCTCTGCAACTTTTTGCAAAATTCCAATGTTCATCTCCATTCCACATCTGTATTTGGAAGTAAATGTTGCCTAGAGACTGGAAGATGTCTTTTCTGGGTCGAATTATGCCATTTTTTTCGACATCTTAAGCTACCTGGAACAAACCATTTTATTGTAGAAGGTTAATATCTCTACACATAGGTAGGATCTTTGTACATATATTCTCTTAAAGCTTAACTTTTATATTGTGAGCAGAATGCTTTTTTCCTCGCCATGATTAGTATCATAGCATTTGAAAATTGCATTGGTTAAACTTTTTAAAATTTCCTTCTGCATTTTTCCAAGCAAGTATATGGTATAGTCTTAGTAACACATCATTTACATAGTGAAAATGTTCTTTGTAAGCTATGTCACCAGAGTCTGATTTCAGGTTATGTAACTTGTAAGTCTGTTTCCGAAACATCATTTTAACTTCAGGTTTTAAACTGTACCAAGGTCTGGGAGATTTAAAGCATAATACTTTAGAGTCATTACAGTCAGTTGCATAAGAAATAGCAAGCGCCTTAATTACAAAGGCATTGTCTTCGTAGTTTTCGAAACCCTGAGCATAGCACATATTATACGTAATTTATTTATACACTATTTACAAAAAGTCCCTCTCATATAAATTTCATAAGATAACAGTGCTCGCCTCAGAATCTACTTCATCGATTCAGGAATCATCCATACAACATCTGGAATGATTCTAGCTTCAAGTAGCTGTTCCAGTTTGCACGACATACAATCCCCATGCATATATTGTAAGTTCCCATCATTAGCAAAGGCAGGCATGCCATAAGGACAGTCATCACATGACAAATAGGATATGATATCCTTATCAGCTTCTAAATGTTCATCAAGGAATGAATATACTAGTTTTATTTTGTGGCCCGCATAAGAAATTATAAAATTTTTGGTCAGCACTCGCAGTTGGGGGCAGTCTAAATTCAATACACTAAATTAGCATTGAACATTTCAACACATTCAGAGTTACAATTGTCACAGCAGTGACCTTGATGCATTTTACCTGTTGCGAGCTCATGCAGAGATAAAAATCCCCTGTAGATTTAGATGATGTGTGTTGAAGTTGTTGTAGATACCTGTCGTAGTAGATGCCTGTCATTGTAGTAGATGCCTGTCATTGTAGTGGATGTCTGGAACTGTGGTAGATGTCTGTTGTTGTAATGGACACCTGTCGTTTGATTGGACACCTGGAGTTGTAGTGGATGTCTGGCACCATAGTAAATGCCTAGGTCTCACTAGTTCTATAGACTTTTCGCGATAAAGTGAGCACTTGTTAAGGCCCTCACAACATGCTTTAACTGCTGGAAAATATGCCTTATTGCAGCCACATGCATTAAATTTTTATGGTGGTGAAATGTATACACTGTGTTTATTGGTCACATTGCAATGTTTATATTTAAAAACACCAGGAAGGTGGAAATTGGAGGAAAGGAAAAATTTACAAGGGCCTTAAAAAGTGCTAACTTTACCATGAACAGCCTATAATGCTACGCAATGCACGCATATGCACATGAAGTGACCTTAACAGATGCCAAGTTGACACTGAGAAAAAATTAATTTGCCCCTCCTTATATAGTAAATGGATACAAAATGGCTGCCATTTTCCTTTAAAATCATGTTAAATTTGCCTTTTTAGGAAAATCAGTTGAAATATAATGAAATGTTTAGATTTCAGCTTCGATATGTCATTTCAAACTTCAATTGTGTAATTTCAGTAATACCAAGTCGAAAATTTAGTATTTTTAAAATAAAATAAGTTACAATGTATACACATTTCATGTTAGATATTCAGAATTGAGAAAAGTAAATGTAAAAGTATGAACAAATATTTTTAGAAAAAACGGATTGAAAGTAAAAAAAAAACATTTCGAACAAGTTTGTTAAACATACATTTAAATGTTTGAAAATAAAGTTTAACTTGAGTATTTGCTTACATCGTAATAGTTAAAACTTGTGTAAGTGGAAAGATGCATGTTTGTCATCACTTACAAAAAAATATGTCTTATAACTGTGTTGGTATGAAAATTAATCATTTATTAGTTAAAAGTATGCTGAAAATGGGAATAAATTTTACTGGATAATGGTTTATATTTTTTTTATTGAATTTATTGTGTGTTAAAAACATTTGTAACGTATTTCTTAGCGAAGGGGAAAAATAAAATTTTATCGGCAGGACATGTGAAATTTTTTATTTCACTGGGAATACGTCAGGCTCTTGAGTCTTGAAAAATAGGAGGAAGTTTCAATGTTCCAGCGAAAATATCTGTTTGTAGAGATGAGTGGAGAGGAGAGGGGCAGGCAGCTAGCCCAGGCCAGTTCAAAATCCTCTGCTGCCTTCTTAGGGAAAGCATCGTTTTGACCTTGATGCAATCCTCCATTCACAGCCAAGGCAGCACTCTCGGAGAGAAGGGCCAGGCCGGCATGGAGTGGACAGTTCCCAAGATATCCGAAAAACGCTTTCTTGAGTGTTGTAAGGGGAGGAGGTGTGTGGTCTTGAATCGACAGCAAGGGTGCATTGCCCTCTGTGGACAGGGGCAGCCATCCGAAAAATTGATTTCTGACCTTGAGGAGGGCGGGTTTTGCGAAGTGCATCATTGGTAGGGGCAGTTCTTGGGCGGTGTAGGCAGAGAGGGTGTTTACTGCTAAACAGGTTCTTACAGTGTTGAATCGATGCCAGGTTGCGTGGCCCGGAGCTTTGGAAAGGGCGACTATGAACTCTGCCTTGGAGGGGGACTGGGGCTGCGTGTACAGAGCATCTCTCTGAAAAAAAATACGTTCTTGGCCGGTGTAAGGGGAGGGGGTGGTTAAACTTGGGCAGGAGCGATATGGAGGCTTCTCGCGGGTTTCTGCCATCTTTGTTCTTCACCAAACATCATGCTGCATAGACGGGACACTGGAACTCTCGACTTCACTGGTCTTTCGAGTGTGATAGCTGCGATTCTTGTTAAGAGATATTATATGCTCTGGGGTTCAGATCTCGTTCACAGTCTTCGTAAACTATAGTGCGTTTATGGTGTAAAACCCATTTCTGTGATCGTTAGACGAAACTTCGTAGCATTTTCAAATCGCATTTTTGTTACCAAGTGCTGTTAATTTCACAGACTTGGTGGAAAAAAATTGTAGTATGTCCGTTATTTTTAAATAGTTCACTTTTATACATTCACGTACTTGTAGGACAAATAGTGTAATCAAGTCGTTAATAGTAGCTTGGTAGGGAAATAGATTCTGTGAGTCATAGATTTCAACTCAGCCATGCTCTATGTATATATAACAGCTTATAAGCAGGCGCACGTCATACAATCCAGTGATTCATTGACTGACATCCGAGATGGATAGATGTGTTTTCGGAGAGCTCCTTGTGCGATTTCATTCCATGTTTAGTCATTTTCATGTACTTGTGTTCGTTAGCCATTTTTTTTTTTTCACCTCTGTCTATAATCAAAAAGCGCTTCACTGAGCGAATGGACGTATATTAAACGTTGTCTTTTTTATGTGTATTGCGTTTATAAAGTTCCTCACCGGTCTCACAGGTAGATGGACGTGTTAGGTATGTGCGAGAGGTGTCAAGTAGTGTTACATATATATTGTTATTGTGTTCGTCAGCCGTTTAATTTATAGGAACATTTTTTTGCTTCGTTAATTAATTCCATACTACACACTCATGTAATTGTCATAGTCACATAATTATGTTGGTTCGTTATACTTCTCTCGTGTAAATTATATAATTATATTGCTAGCATATAGGCCGGGTAGACTAATTCATCTTTTTACGTTTAAGAAACCTGAAGAGTAACGTAATTGCACTTGTTCACGTAGTTGTGATCATTTGAAATTTGCGATTAAATGTATGTAATTAATTCATTCGTAGAACTCGTTTAAACACTCTGAAATCCTCTCATGCAACGCTGTTATTCATTTGGAATAATATTATCTTTAAAAGTCGTCTATCTACCAACACCGTCTACGAACAATATCACTACCAACCAAAAAATTTACACTTAGGCCACTCTTTCACAAAACTCGCCACATATAAACCTCTTCCCCAAAACGTCACACCTCATTTGAGCGCCAGAGCTCACAGGACGAGGACGTACCAGAACTCCCAACAAAAATAAAGAAAGAAAATATTAAAATTGACCCTTAGTACACTCTTGCACCAAACACACAAAAATTAATCCCTTCAATCAATTTAACCCTTTCAATAAGATTCAAACCTTTCAATGCATTTAGCCCTCTTTTATTAACCCTTTCAATTTGATTACCTTTTTCAATCAATTTAATTAACCCTTTTGATATAAATTTGGTATCAAATTGATTAGGTAAATAAAAAAGGAGGCATCCATTCGTATCTGAAATTGGCATGCCCCTTCTAATAACCATTTATGATAACCTAAATTATTTATTTAGTGTTCTATTTTATTTAATGCACCGAAGTATAAAAATTAGCAGATTTGTTAAATGTATACTTTTCTAATAATTCACTTTCTAATTATTTCACTTGACCGACGCTTTTAAAAGTGCTCATTTGACCGTGAATACATTATAGTTGTAGTTTCGTTGTTTGCGTCAGGACAATAGTAACGTACTGAAAACTGCATCGAACGCTAGAGAGCTCTTAATATCGCTAAAGCGTGTATTTTGGTACGACGTAATATTTATTTCCTTTATTGTGAAAAAAAAAAAAAAATTAAAATTATTGTTATTTCTGTGCTATAGGGAGGTAATGTTGCCACAAAATTAAAACGTATAAAGGTAATATTTACTAGCAGCAAACATATGTTTCTGTAACCGTATCTTTCATTTAAGGCATTATTGTGTTTCTGTAAATAATAAGCCTAAAAGAAATTTTTTTTTTCGTGCAGAAAAATTTGTAAAAATTTCTTTTTTGTATGCATGTCGCTTTGGACGAATTCCACGTCCAACATCTTCTTAGGCACTTCAACTCGGGTGCTCGTGTAATATAATTTATTCCTTTACACGTTAATTGAAGTCAACAAGTTTCTGGAAGCCAAGAAAGGTATATTCTACAAATAGTTCACTTCATCTTCGTGAGCAGTTCCTTTGCTAGAGTTATGCATTTCTAATTAAATGCATATTTGTAACGCTCTAATTTTTTTTTTTTTTAATTTAGTGACGGCTCAAGACATTATGCTGAACTAATGTGTAGGATCACAGAAGTGTTCAAACAAAACTATATGTTATAATATTCTTTAACATTTCCTGTTGCTACAACATCCAAAAGTCTATCTGTTGGCAATGGTTAGCAAGAAGGCCCGACAAAACACGTGGATATACATAACTGATATATATTTTTTAAGTTCATTAATTTTTTTAAACCAAACCAAAATTATAGTTTTTTTTTTTTTTTTTTTTTTTACGGATAATATGAAGGTATATGTTCATTTGTTTATTTTCTCCTTACGAAGTACGCTTGGCTTACAAGGTAAGGGACTTTCATTAGCCTATTCGAAGTAAAGCAGCCCTTCGCGACAACTCATTATTGTTCCCCTCTCGTAGTGGGAGGTACGTACATGCACTATCAAGGCTGCGTGGGGGCGTACGCCCCGCATACATAGGAAAGCACTCAGCTGGTTATATTGACTGCGGTATTCATAAAAGGGCACCATCCACCAATCATTACGTAATCTGTAACCGCGTTGGAAGATAAGATCATAAATGTCAAGACATTCATTAGATCATTGCTTTCCGTCAGTTTGCTTTGTTTACATTTAATCCTGCCTGCATGGGCGGTTCGTCGTTAAATTAACACTACAGTACTTTAGACCTTTGATGAAAACATCTATACCTCTAAAGCCATATGAATTTTATGCTGAGTCCTATGTACTGAAGCGTATTCTGTGAAATCGTTGTTTGCTCGTAAACGTGTATCTCGGAAAATAAAAGTTCTGGAAATATGACTTTTGCCAGAAAAGATCAAAATCAATTTTCTATGGCTTTTTTCTTTCATATTAAGCGTATTCTTGGAAAAAAAATTCGTGAAAATGGTCAAATATCGAATTTTTAAAACTCGCCTATGCAGATTCCTTAAGCGCAAGAGAGAAATACAAAGATACGAACGTAGTTTCATATGTAGGCTTTCATCGCGTGTAATAAACCCCGTATGTTACAGATCTAATTTGCACAGTACAGCGTTACGGCGGTAACACTGCACGTCTTGCGCGTAGGAGCGATGAGGCTTTAGGCGTGCGTGTAACTGTCACCCGTATCGCTCCCTCGCTTCTTGACCTTGGACGTCCAGCTACATAGTCCCCTTAATACTTAACAGCAAATCCTCATTAATGTCAATATAGAACTATGAAACTTTAGTATGGCTTAAGGTCTGATTAAATGTGTAATGTTTAGAATAATTGTTTGCTGATGGAAAAAAGTATAATACCAATGTATCAAATGATTAACGTCAAACTGGTATTATAAATAAGGGGAGACTGGAGGTGATCAGATAACCTTTTGTGATCTGAGCAAGGTCACTTACTGTGTGCAACGTAATAGCATTTTTAATGAGAATAGAACGTGTAGTATTTATAATGATGATTAATAATACGTTCTGTCTTGTGAAAGACAGCAGATTTTTTAATTGATGGCGAAAGATTTAGCCAAATTACTTTTGGATATACTATGCTTCACTGTCGTGTACTTGGGAAAATGATTTTCTATAATGATTTAATATGCAAGTTGAATGTAAAAATCTTTCAGCATTAATGGTTTATGGTAATGATAACCGATCACGGCCACTAAAGTTATTCAACATTCACCTATGATAATGTAACGCTCACTAAACAATGTATGCTATTTAAATTGTTCAAGAAAAAATATTAATTAGCGAAAAATACAAATTGTGTGTCAATTAAAGAATTTCAGTGGTAAAGAATTGCAAAAGAATAACACTGCAACGTTTCTTGTATTTTATGTCTACAATAAACTTAATTTTACGCAGTCTATAGTTGCACATTCCGTAAAGTTTCAAAATAATTTCTTATTAGTAAAGCAGAAAATTATTTAGGTTCTGTGCAGTAACTGTAATATAATGGTCACTTCTGATTCTGTAGTTGGATATGGCTTTGCACTATGAAGAAATGGAGTTTGAATACATGACATATTAATTGTTAAAAGAATATAACAATAATTTCAGTAATAAATGGTTCTTCTGTCCTTACGTACTGATTGTACCAACTTATACACATACATCATTATTGAAACTAGAACACACACATATATAACGTATAACGTATTATGCTATTATTGTTAATTACTTACGTAATAGAGGTTTACGTCAGTAATTAACTATAATAGAATAATACGTATTGGCCTATTCAATAAGCAACCAACTTCTGTAACAAGTTTTAATTTAAAACCGTTTCAGAAAACTGTCCATAATGCGCCAATAAACATTATTTTGTATACGGTTCGGAAATTCTTATACATAATCAATATAGTTTTTACTTTGGTGAATTGAAATACTCAAAAATTAAATAAACAAATGGATCTATAGTATCATATCTTACAAAAATTTTAACGAGTTGTATTAAAGCCATGAAATGTATTGTATACATGGGTTTTTATAATAAATGATAAATAGTTACACATAATAAAGCTATTGATTTTTCTTCAAATAATTTTATTGGAGATTTTTTGTTTATTTAGAAGAAAACGTATCTTCTTTCTGAGTATCAGGCACATGTACTTGAAAATATTTGTGTTTTAAGAGAGTAGACAATTATAAAGTTAGCCTACGTTTATAGCTTCTTGATATTTATCGTTTTATTATGATATTACTCTTTACAGTACATTTACCAAAACTATATTATTGTTCAAGCATTTTTATTTAGCATGCTCTAGTAGTAATTAGTAATATACCTATTGTGGATACAGCTGGAAAAAAAAATTAAAATTTCTTACGCTTAACAACAGCATGATCAATAAACTTCATAAAATAGTCAACATCAACCACACCAAAATTGAAAAAGTACTAAATGATACATACATCAGGAGAAATAAATAAATACGATATAGCCTGTCAATTACGTAAACTTTAGTACACATCACCACTTTACTGCTGAACACTGGTTAGATTTTAACTTTTAAGTGTCTTTAATAAGTTTAAGTTAATATCCGCTAGTAATTCGTTATATTTAAATCTTCCTGAAGCATTAATGAATGAATGTTAAACGTACGAATTATTTTTTTCATTTGTTTTCAGTAGTAAACAAGGTTTAGGTAAATATTTAAAAATTAAAATGCTAGTACACGTAGTTTAAGTAACATTCTGTGTTAATAACACTGGAGGTGGCGTTGATCAAAGATGCATTCATTCCGTCGTCGTCTGCAACTCATTCAGACATCTGGTTCCGGTTTGCAAAGGCAACCGTGAAGGTCACACAATTATAGCAGTGAGCTGCTCTTCGACAAGACTATTTCAATCCCCCCTCCGCTCTTTCCAGGTCTTTTCGCTTCCGCCGCTACATTGCTCTGTAGCAACGTGTGGGATTTCCCTCCGATTAATCTCTGCGTTTCTGTTGAAATCATTTTTTTGCAGCAAAAGTTTTATACCTCACAAACACAGTTCAACACGTATACATTACGCGTAATATTATTTCCAAACAAATCAAAAATTTTCTTTTCAGTATTTTTGACATAATAACTGGTAGAATTTGTCATCATACTGTTCGGTGTCACGCGGATGAAATGATCCAAATATGTGCATCAAATTAAACAAGGGAATTTGAAAGGCATTGTCACGTTTAGTTTTGAAACCTATAAAGGAAAATTGCATTAAAAATAACAAAGCAAAAATATACATTCCGGAATTCATGAAATGTTAACCAACGCTTTTAATTCCGCGTTAATACATATAGGGAACTAGTACCTAATGCCCTTCCGTCGTTACCAACTTTACTGGGCACATGCCGATAAATGTGTACGTTATTATATGTGCAGATAAGGACTGTGGCATTTTTCATAGGTTGCTTACAAAAGTGTTCAAATAACTGTGAGCAACGTATCCCATTCTGACCTAGTGTACATAATTGTGTACATTACGCACGTGTAGGTAATTTTTGTTCAGTACTGCACACTGCAAAACTCAATAACCAATTATTAGAGGCCTACGGAATTCACGTCATTAGGATAGGCCGAACTCCAATTTACTATGTGTTTAACTGACTTCAACCATTGGCCGGAAATATGTCTGTCACGCCTCCGAGAACTCTTGAGCCAATAACATATCAGCGGCGGAGTGGCCAATCTCTTTTAAGGAGATCAATCTGGTAGGTGACGATTAAAGTGCAGTGACCAATGAAACCACGGACTGTGCTCACTTGTTTATAAGGCAGTGCAGTCTATCCTTTCACCGAAAGATAACGCGAATTTTGCATGTCTCTACTAACGATCTTACCTGTGGATAAATGATTCGCAAACCGTCTTACTGGCCTAGGTCATAATTCATTCATATAACCGTAGCCGTACATATAGCCTACAGCTCATTGGCTGTGACAACGAAACAAGTGTTATGTCGACTTAAGTACAGCGCACGTCATAGAATCTTTTGTTTGCAACACCTGAAATCGTAAATTAATGTGCGTCTGAAATTGTTATACGAGCAAGGTTCGTATGCATAGTACTTTAAGTGCCCAGAGGCGAAATGGCATGGCGCTTCGTTTGATGTAGTCGCTCCCATTCTCAGATTGGGTGCGCGGGGCTCTGGAACGGGCTTCGAGTCTGATTGGCTACTCCGTGCTGCGAGAAATTACCTATTGGCTGGCCTGCCGGCTGGCAAGTAGGTTACTATGCGCTGATTGGCGAACAGCGCTTCTGGCGTCTGTGGCTGGAGTTCTCACAATAAGCAACTGTTCCGCTTCCACAGCTGCGCGTCCAAGGTCAAGAAGCGAGGGAGCGATACGGGCGACACTAAAACGCACGCCTAGCTCCTCATCGCTCCTACGCGCAACTCGTGCAGTGTTTCCGTCCTAACGCTTTACTGTGTGAACTAGATCTGTAACTGTGGGTTTTATTACACGCGATTAAAGTACGCAGATCAAACTACCTGCGCATAGGCGTACTTTTCTCTTACACCTTAAAGAAACTTCATAGACAAGCTTTAAATAATGAGATATTTGACCACTTTCACGATTTTTTCTCCATTAATAACTGCACTTAATATGATAAAAGTACAAAGATAGCGACGTAGACAATAGTTCTTTCATGATTTCTGCCAAAACTTCGTATTTCCAGAACATTTATTTACGGAGGCACGTGTTTAGGCGCAAATAACGATTTCATTTTTAAAAATATGTTTCATTACACAGGACCTTAAATACTTTGTCGTTCTGACGTTCTGCAATCATGGGATATGTCAGATCTGACGTTAATATTATTGCCTATACAGAAGCGATGGTGGCTGAGCCGCTAGTCTACTCGCCTTCCATGTAGGCGAACCGGGTTCAATCCCCGGCCGGTTCACTCCGGACTTTCGCAAGTGGGAATCGTGCCGGACGGTGTCGCTGGTCCGCGGGTTTTCTCGGGGGTCTTCCGTTTCCCCCGCCCTTTCATTCCGGCGTTACTCCATATTCACCTCACCTCGCCCTCATCGGCTCTCGTTAAGAGCCGCCCAAATCTCTTCACTTCACTTCACCGTGGCCCCCTTCACACAGGTCGTCTTCAGCTCCAAAAATATCTTGCCTCAAACAGTAATGACAAATAATTTCACGAATCCTAGTAAACGAGAAGTAGTTCAATGCAAACAAAACGCTCTGATTGTAAATCCTTGGATTGAACCGGCTATGCAAATCAGCGCACTCAAAGTCCTAGTATGTTGTTTTTTATTGTCTGCTGTTTTCTGCAGTTTATTTTTACAAAAGGGAAAGTTATCTTTTGTTGATACACTTCGTGAAGAGACAAAATAAATAATCCTTGAAGTTTTCTCGTCGTATTTTCCTGGTCTTTTTCAATATCTCCCTACAGCCATATCATAAAATGCGACTTGGCATTATTTTCCTTATTGCACGCTTGGTCATCATCGTTGCTTGCAGTAGGATTTGTTGAAGCTCTCTTTCCTCAATCCAAGGTTGTGATCCTGTCTTCTGCAGGTGCTGTGTATCACGAGTGTACTTTGTTGTGGCATTCGTAAGTACGACAGCCACCAACAACACAGTAGATTTTCACATTTTCTTGTGTTAAAAAACCATTTAGTGTCGACCATCATCAGAGATCGGGAATATTAGTAAGTTCAGTGACGTGTAAGCTTAACTTTAAAAGTCATTTGTGTACTCACACAGATGCCAACTAATCTTTGGCAAGGGTTTTTTCCTTGTTTATTACTAAACAGGAAAATCTGAACAGCCACGTGTGCCCCTTTACTTAAATTTAAATTTTCTGAGAAATAAACTAATAAAACTTTCCCACTTGTTGCCACCTAAGATGCGAGGGTTAAAATTCAGACTGAGTTTTGGTATAGTTTTAGTGTGTAAGCTACCCTTGAAATGGCCTACCGACATGAGCGATAACAACAATCTAAATTTTTAAGATGTCTGAAATGAAAGTTATGACATCTATTTCAAAACACTTCAGTGTCTTAAAAATTTTGGGGTGCTTCAGTTATTTGTAAATTTTCTTTTATTTGCAATATTTTTCTCAAAATTGGGTGCTAACTTAAAATTCTGCTGAAATTAGTTAGTTGGTATTTGTCAATACTACAGATGTTTCATGTCTCATTAGTCTAGGTCTTCCCAACAAAACTGATCAGTAGAGACACCCGAATTTCGCGAAAATTTTCACGACCAGTTGTATTTCATTGTATTTCATAGCACTTTAGCTCAGTATCACTTTCCTGATTGGATGATCTAAGTGTTGCCCGTCTTAGGTGTCTGCCCGCCGCGTATCACAGACGTACAGAATCGTAGTTACGTAATTCTGATTGACCAGTCAAATAATAATATGTCTTCTCACGCCGACAATCAGCAAACGAAAACAGCTGGTTACCCCGTAGGGTATTGAAATCTACTACGTGCGGAAATCTTTTCGCGAAATTAGGGTTTCCCTGCTGATCAGGTATCTACCGTAGCTTTATTAGAGATTTGAAAAGAGGTATCTTATCGATTAACAGTTTGATTCATCAGCGCCGGTGGAGGTTATGTGAGGTGGTGGTGGGGAAGTGAAGGAATACAATAGTGAAGGAAACGGAAGTACCGTGAGAAAAATTGGCTGGACTGTCAGCCGTGTATCTCAGAAAGGCGAGTCGTCTGACTACAAACATCACCACAATCCAATTAATTCTAGATTTGAGACAACTACATTACCTGATTATTATTGCAGACTGCTGTTTGTAAAGCACCATCAGCTCTATTTTCCAACTATTGTAATTTTATCATCCCCCTTGGACACTGCCCATGAATTACATTGCACGTGTACAGAAGGAACCACTTTCTTGAGATTGAATCTTAACGGAGAGAAACTGTTTTTTACCCCCCATATGATTTATGTCAGTAGGCACTTCCTATGTTCCCAGCTTTATTTCAGTTGATTATATGTTAAAAGCTGTTCACGATAAAGTGAGCACGTTCGAAATCAACCTTTGAAAAAGTCACTGCCCCTACCTGCATATATTTTAATGGATGCCCTGAGTGGCATGTACCCAGTAAAGTTGGTAACGATGGATGGGAAGTAGTTCTGTATCTAAACGTCGAATGGAAAGTGTTAGGTTACCATTTCTGAACATTTAATTAATTTCTTTCGCTTTCCGTTTTTTTTTTATGCAACGAAGTGTAAAAATTAGCAGATTTGTGAAATATATAGTTATCTAATAATTCCGCAGTTTCACTTGGCCGACGTATGAATAAGGTAATGAGGCCCTTTACAATGTTAATCTTATATAAGGCGGAATAATACACATCGTGCATACAAGTAGATCTTAAGCAGGGCTTTCGAAAGTGCTCATTTTACCGTGAATAGCTTAAACCATATAAACTGCATGACATAACTCGTAAAAATATATTTGAAAGTTGATATCCCCAGATTGCAAAAGTAAATATTATATAGTAAAAAAATATAATAGCTTCGTTAATAAGGCAAAGAATAGTATCTAAAATGCATTTATAATGTTCACTACACAAGGGTCAGAGCCAAATAAGCAAGTGTGATAAGCAGGGGTTGTCTGCTAACACAAAGCTACTTAATAGCGTTCATAAATCATTCAATATTAATCATATTAAATTGGTTCCCTGCTTAGTGGAAGTGTCCGAATGTGCAACTCTGCCGTTTCCGGGCTGCCGACCTTTCGCGTCGTGCTCGCACTGCGGCCATTTGCACGCACACGCGCCATTTCCCAGCCATCTGCGATTAAACAGCGCGGTCGAAGTTCCCCTGGCACTTGCTTACACGCTGTTGCTGCTCCAGGCCGGATCCTGCCCCGTCCTTTGCAGATACTCTGTCAGCGCGACGCTTACTTCTTATATTTCGTCCTCGGCTGCGAAGTATCGCCGACTCGATAACCGCGGGGTCCCAACTATACAGGTTTATCCGCAATTACACCTACAAACTTCGGGAGATGATTCTTCATGAAACAGTAAAAGGAAAACATATGTGGCATTTTATACCAAAACCGAATATTATGGGAGGTATGAGCCCTTAAAAAACGTGGTTTTAAACCGTATTTGTGTAAAACATCGGTAACGAAGTAAAATACAATGACGTCTCTCGGAACATTGCTGTATGTTATCGAGGCCTTCAACGCAAGAGCCGGTATTTTGCACAAATAAGGTTTTAAATCTCGTTGTTTTAATGGATCATACCTCCCTTAATATTCAGTTTATGTATGAAGTGTCCCATATGTTTTAGTTTAACTTTATCATGGAGAATCGCCTCCCGAAGTTTGTCGGTCTGAGAATCATCCTGTAGTTGACCATCATATAGTTAGAAACCGAGAAATCTCGCGGATACATCTGAGGACAAGTTAAACTGCAGTCACGTGTACATAATGTGCGTGTGTGCTCCCATTGGACCATAGTTTGTTAGACACGCCCCGAACGACATTCAACCTATAACGAAACTGCAAGGAAAAGAATTACTGAATCCCGTGTAACCTGGTCTGTGGTTAAAGTGGATCAACAGCCAATGAACTACTAACTGATGCTCGAATGCATTAAGGATTGTGGAGTCTAGCTTGTTGCCGAATGAATCCGTGAAATTTCCGTGAAATTTACATTCCACTTCCAACTTTTCTGAAGTCCTGCTAATATTCTACTTCCAGAGTATTCCTCCGCCTCAAGCTTAACCAAGTCTATAAAATTACACCAGAGAGACAACGTGCCGCAGTTTTGAGCACTCAATTTATTATTATTTTGCATGATAACTGTTTCTTACAAGTCATTACCAACATACCTATTTTAACCAGTGTTTTATTCATATTAATTAAATGTGAAATTTTACAATTTATACATAAAATATTATTGGAAGTTAAATTTATTGAAAAAGAAGATACTTTTATGTTAACACACGTATAAAACGCTTGTCACACATGAAATTTTTAGAAACAGCCAATCATGTCATGAACGAGATGATTTTTCGATGTAACTATATCTTTGCCGAAAATATTGCCATGTCAAAGACATGTTTCAGTTGAAGAGCATTTCAAATGACAAAGGCGCGAGTCAAAGTTACAGTTCATCTCCTCACACTGGAGCCAGCAGCCACTTTTCTGACATTTACAGCCAGTCTACGAAAGAACAGTCACATATCACGTACTGTTCCCTTGTCCAAACCCTGAGAGTCCTTCATTTTCTGCGATTGCTAATAAGCTATTCACAATACCGCGACGTAGTAATAGCGACGCGTACACATCAGTTGACATCATTCTTCACCAAAAAATGATGTTTCCAGCAAACCGACGCTGTGATGAGAGCAGTCTTTAAATCATACAGATACGTGCCCCTTGTCACTAGGAGCCTACACATTATGTTTTGCGCTGTTCTTTTAAACAGTAGTAATTAAATATGTTTCCATCGGGGCTACCTAAATAGCTCAATATTTCAATAGGCAACATTTACTTTACAAATATCATACCAAAGAAACATGTCAAAACAATATTTTAACTCTGAACTATATCTTACTAGACGTTGCCAACACATCGCTGCTACCTCTGTTTTTAATTAGTATTTAATACGAAATAATTATTATATGTTGTAGAAGATAGTTATTAAGTTAAAGTTTCATTTATTCAAGAATACAGATTTTTAAAGTTAATCACCGTGTTATATATTTGTGGAATGCAAGTTATTGAAAAGACGGTTTGACATGTTACGCTTAAGGTTATTTTTCAAAGGTTTGTTTCAAAAGATCCGAAGAAACCATAAATGAACTATATGGGTGAATCAATGTCGCGGACATGAGCAGAAGACGAAAATAGGTCAACCTCATCTTTAGCTTATGGGTCATACCCGGATATTCGTATGTGCGAAACGTCACTTTTTCCTCGACCATTACATTCCGCCACAATTCCAGCTCGACTCAGTTTCACCAGCTCGTTATGAGCTGAACCTGCTGAAAACCTCAGCTGTTAAACGCCACCTAAATCTCTTCACTAGTAGTGTTTTACGTAAATAGCAACGCAAAATAGCATAACGCAAGTTGTGGCTGTAACTAAGTGAAAAACAATGACCTAGAATATGTCGGCAGTGGTAGCATTGACTTCAGTTATTTAACTTTCCTTTAATTATTTATTTCTGTATTGATGTGCACATGTATCTCCATAATTATTATTTTTATTTCCTATTATGATATTTTATCATCCATACTATTTTTATTATATATAAGTTTTATCATTTATAACTAAATTATTTTCTTATCAATTTTGACTTTATAATTTCTATGCTTCAGATTATCAGACACTAAACATAAACTGACACCTAACAAATGTATACATATACATGCCTAATCAGGACTCGAGCCCCATGATACCCCACTCTGTATGCTGATTTACCAAACCGATTGCACTAGAATACAGACGCTAGCAAATAAACCCATTATAATCAATCTCATGAGATTTTTTTCCGATTCTCCGGCGTTATTTTCGATGGACTTTCTTTGCATAAATACAGCAATATATAACTTCATTCGTCGAAGGCAAATAAGCCTATTTCTATTTTTTTAAATGGGTTTTGACAAATGTAAAATTTAAGGGATTAGGGAAATGCCAAGCTGGTACATCGACGTCTGGCATAGGAGCAATGGATCTGGGGGGCCCGCCATCTTGGAATTTACTTTTTTTCTTTTTTACATAGAAATTTTCCTTTTTTCCCCTCAAAATAAACTAAATTTCCCCAAAAAAATTCTTTTATCCCTAGAAAACGTCCCTTTTTCGTTGAGAAATTTCCCATTTATCACGCTTGCAAAAACAGCTCCCAGAAAATTGCCTTTCATCATCAGATCAGGAGAGACGGACTCGTGACCCTGGGTCAGGGCAAGCATACCAGTGAGGACTCAGGACTCAGACCCTACACAATGACCTTGACCCCATAGCCTTGAATGGCATTGGAAATAAAAACTCGAATTAAAAAATCATAAAAGTCAACAAGCCTATTACGTAACTGACTACTAAAACCATATTGGATGCAGGTGACCTTGACCCTGTGACCTTTAATGACCTTGAAAACAAAAATCGAGAAAGATTTATAAAAGCCAACAAGCATATTATGTTACAGGCTACTGCCAGCGTATTGGATGTTGGTGACATTGACCCCGTGACCTTTAATGACATTGATAACCAAAACTTGAGAAAAAATTCATAACAGTCAGCACGTATATTATGCTACAGACTAATGCTACCCTATTGGATGCAGGCGACCTTGACATGACCCCGTACCCTTGAATGACCTTGAAAACAAAAATCGATAAAAATTCATAAAAATCAGCAAGCATATTATGTTACTGACTACTACAAACATCTTGGATACATGATATTATGTGCACTGCTTACCACTTCTGTCACAAAGATATAACATACGACAGCGATTCTTGACACAATTAAAGCACTCATGTCGCTGTACATTATGGCTGAAAGGAAATATCGTATCACAAAAATGACACTGATGACGACGTAGTGGTTCAATCAAATGCTCGGGCAGACCTGTTGGAGATGTAGGTGCTCGAGCTTAAGAAGCATGTAATGCCGACAAAGGTGTTCTAGGTACCTCAGCCGAAGAGATCCAAGGTGATGCTACCATAGGAATGCCACTCGAAGAAGTCAATAGCACTACTGGTACCAGTCCCGAAGAAGTTGATGGCACTGCCGCAGCTACCATTAGTTATGAAGTATCTGAAAACATTGCAGATGCAGAATAAGATTTAGATGCGAAGAGGCAGAAGCTAGCCAAGACGATATATCATTAACGGCAACCGTTGTCAAACTAAGCCTCTCAGTTGACATCCCTAATGCTTATAATATGAGTATGCAAGCCCTATGACGTCATATTCACTTTGAACCAATCATATTACACCATCAATTCATTGTTCGGACACCTACCAGCCAATCACTGAGTTGCCACGTGATTGCTGCTGACCAATCGCGTGAAGACATTGAGACATAACACACAGGAAGATAGGTAGTCTTTAGATGCTAGTTCCTTGATCACATTACCATGCAATTATACTGCAACAGTTTCTTCCCGACAAATTCTTCGCTAAGCTTTAAATCATGGCCACAATCAAAGCAGAGAACTGACTCCAAAATGACTCCTAAATAACTCCAAAATGACTCCTCCTCCTACAGATTGACTACAAAATGACTCCTAAATGGCTCATAATGACTCCAAAATGCCTCCTGATTGCGATTGTGGTACTGATTGTAGTGCTGATTGTGGTTCTGATTGTGGTACTGATTGTGATCATGGTGCTGATTATGGTGCTAATTGAGGTGCTGATTGTGATTTTCGTGCTGCTTGTAGTACTGATTGCACAATTTGTGCGTGGATCACAAGTTAAAATAAATTACCCCTATTTTAAAATTAAATTAAATAGTCCTATCTTCAAAAGCGGAAAGGTGAACATGTTATTTAATAATTTCGCTTTGAAAAGTATATGTCCAGATCCCTCGGTATATTTCGTCGTTTCCTGAGTAAACTGTATTTGCACTTTGCAATAAAAGTACATTGAACTGCAGCAGGCTCCCACCACGATTTCCCATTGGCCGATGCACAACTTAGACTTTGTACTGGTGTTGCATTGTTCAGTACAAACTCCAAGTTGTGTATCGACCAATGGCGAAGCGTGGTGGAGCCTGCTCTAGTTCTAGGCACTTTTATTGCAAAGTGCAAATGCAGTATACCCAGGAAGCGACGAAATATGCCGAGGGAGCTGGATATATACTTTTTAAAGCGAGATTATTAAATAAAATATTCACCTTTCGGCTTTTGGATGAAGGACTATAAAATTTTATTTTAAACCAGGGGTAGTTTATTTTTACTTGCGACATAAATGCATGCTCCTTAATCAGCACCACAATCGCAATCAGTATCACAATCGCAATCAGCACCACAATCAACATCACAATCGCGATCAGCACCACAATCACAATTAGCACCACAATCGCAATCAGGAGGCATTTTGGAGTCATTTATGAGTCATTTTGGAGTCATTTATGAGACGTTTTGGAGTCAGGTGTCTTCTTTAAGCATGACCATGATTTAAAGCTGAGTGAATAACTTGGCTGGAAGAAACTATTGACTATATAACTGCATGGTAATGTGATCAAGGAACTAGCATCTAAAATCTGTATACCTGCATGTGTGTGATGTCTCAATGCCTTCAGGTGTTTGGTCAGCTGCAATCACTTGGTAACTTGCTGACTGGCTGGTCCGTGTCTGAACAATGTATTAATGGTGTAATATGATTGGTTCAAAGTGAATATGACGTCATACTCGTATATTATAGGCAGTAGGGAGGTCAACTTAGACGTTTAGTTTGACAACAGCTGATGTGAATGATACATTGTCTCGGCTACTTTCTGCCTCTTCGCATCTGAATCTTATTCTGCACGTGCGATGGCTTCAGACACTTCAGAACTAATGGTAGCTACGGCAGTGCCAACGGCTTCTTCGGGATTGGTACCAGCAGTGCCATCGACTTCTTCGAGTGGCATTCCTATAGTAGCATCGCCTTAGACCTCTTCGGCTGAGGTACCTAGATCGCCGTTGCTAGCGTTACCTGCTTCTTTAGCTCCAGCACCTATATCTCCAACAGGTTTTCTCGAGCATTTGCCTGAGCCACTACGTCATCAGTGTCACTTTTGTGACGATATTTCCTTTCGGCCACATTGTACGGCGACATGAGCTCTTTAATTGTGTCAAGACATCCTGTCGCATGTCATATCTGTGTGACAGGTGTGGTAAGCAATTCACGTAATATTCTCATTGTCTTTTATGAATTAATTCATATTTTTCTCTACTTTTTGTTTTTCCATCTCATTCAGGGTAACAGGGTGACGGTCAAGGTCACGTAGATCCTAGGTGTTGGAAGTAGTCAGTAATATAATATGCTTGATGACTTTTATGAATTTTTCTCGAGTTTTGTTTTCAAGGGCATTCAAAATCATGGGGTTAATGTCAAGGTCGCCTGCATCCAATATGGTTGAAGTAGTCTGTTATTTAATATACTTGCTTAATTTTGTCGAGTTTTGATTTTCAAGGTCATTCAAGGTCATGGGATCGAGATCAAGGTCACCTGCATCCAATATGATGGTAGTAGTTAGTACTGTAATATACCTGCTGACTTTTACGAATTTTTTCTTGAGTTTTAATTATCAAAGTCATTCAAGGTTACGGGGTCAAGGTCAAAGTCACTTGCATCCAATATGGTGGTATATGCGACAGAATCGTGTGCAGTCCTGGTGGAGCTCGTAAGAGCACTTGTATTGCAAGACAGCCTCTTGATGTGCAGGAGAGGTATCGGCAGACAGGCAGGAAGGCCCTTCCTGTACACTTCGTTCAAAATGCAAAATACTGTCAGTACCAGCCGGAAAAGACGTATGGTTTACTTTAAGACAAAAGCACTGTATATACATTATTATATGAAGCATTTTATTTCTTTATTAATAACCGTTATTATGCTACATTGCTAGAAACATAACATTGGTTCCTCCATTCAGAAATGTTGCCATCATAGGTGCGTTTGGCTTTTGTAAAGTCACTTGTGCTGTCATTGTCGCTACCGCTGAAGCTACAACTGCTGCTACTACTTTGTAGGTTCAACATAACTTGAGAAATCTCCTCCTCCCTCAGTCCGTCATTTGCCCAATAATCGTTTTATAGTTTTTTTATTCATATGATCACATAGTTTGTTCCATTTTACTGGGGAAATTCTGTCTATCTCTGAATGAGTCAATTGCAGCATATCCGAGTTCGCAACATTAACATTTTTTTTTTTTTAGCAACATGGGATTTTATCACGTACTTTATTGGGTTTGGATCCCAATGGTATGGCGGTAATCGGATAATTGTGTATCTTTGGGACGTAAACATTTTATCGACGGTATAAATGGGAGTTTGCTGATGTAACCGAACCTTTACAAGCAGCTTGGATTTTCTCTCGTCGGCAGAAATAATAATGTTGTTATTTACCATTCAATTTCTCATGTTGGTAATAGTAGGAGACATAGGTGGGGGTTTGTTCTCTCACACACACTAAGTTACGGAGCATTATCAAGAACAATAATGCTTGGAGATAGAATATTGGGAAGTAGTTGTGCTTCACACAATTTCATTAAAATGTTGCTATTAATTTCCTCATGGTACTCTCCGCTTTTAGCTTTGGCTTTAAAGATTAGTTTGGTTCCTTCGATTAAGCCATTTTCACTACCTGTATGAACATTAATTCATCGCTGGCCTGAATTTTCTTTTATGTACACCCCCGCTACGTCATCATACTGTCAACACTTGTTTAGAATGTAATTAGGATAATTCCATGTCTCATCGAGGTATATTACAGGTAATTTACTTTCGCCTTGAATGACAATTTCCCTTATAGCTCGTAGCTATTTCGCTCGCCACGCGACGATCTGGTTTCTTTCCATTAAGAATAATTGATTATTTTTACATTTTTTGAACTTGAAACCCATTCCTTTGAATACTTATCACAAAGTTTCCCTACTACCTCTGAAATTAATTTATTTTGTCAACACTGCTCGCAAGTTTTTAGGGTGGGTATACTTTTCTTCATCACGTAAAACCTTGCACTTTTCTTCGCACCACTTCAGCATCAAATGAATCGAACTGGTTGCTGATCTTATATATGTAACTTGCGGGTAAATAAGCGTGATACGAAACTGGATGGAAAACAACAGAAGTTGCCACAGCAGTTAACACCACTTTACAACTGATGTTAATGTACGCACAGGTTGTATATAAGGCCGTTTTCTCGCTATTGGCTTGAAGGAGACAAGGCCAATGACAGTGCAGGTAGGGTTGATGTATGTGTGAGAGAAGGAGAATGTTAGTTCACATTTTTCCCGGGGCTTCACTAAAGATTGTCACGCTGTAGTCAGTTACGTAATATGCTTGCTGATTTTCATGAATATTTTCTCGAGTTTTTCTTTTCAAGGTCATTCAAGGCCACGAGGTCAAGGTTAGTCACCTGCATTCAATATGGTGGCAGTAGTCAGTAACGTAATATGCTTGTTGACTTTTATGATTTTTTCTCGAGATTTTTTCAAGGTTATTCAAGGTCATGCGGTCAAGGTCATGTTCAAGGTTATATGATCTGAGTGCTGAGTCCTCATCGGCCCACTTGCACTGACTCGGGGTCACGAGTCCGCCTCTCCTACTCTGATGCTGAAAGCCAATTCATGTGGGGTCTTTTTTTGCAAATGGAGAAAACTGGAAATTGATAGGAAAATTTTTAATGAAAAATGAAGAAATTTTTGGAAAAAAGAGAAATTTTTAGGGTAATTTAGTCGCTTTTGAGGGAAAGAAGGGGAAATTTCAGGAAAAAATGGAAATTCCTTTATGGCAGGCCACCAGCTCCGGTGCTCCGATCACAGACGCCGATGTGCTAGTTCGTCATTTACCTACTACTAAAATTGAAGCATAACTTGGCAAAGTCGCATATCTTATAACTTAATATTTATGCAAATTCTATAATCATGGAGTTACGTTCACTAAAGGATTGTTCCAAAAGTGTGCATTTCCATACTCTTAAATTTATGACACTGATTCCTCTCTAACCCAATTGCCAATACCCACAAATAGTTTAATCACATAAAAACTTTAATAGGATAAGTATGGTAATTTATATACATGCCTTGGTAATTTAAAACAATCCGTGAAAGTTCTGCGATGAGAAGAAAAAGGTTTCTTACTTCGCGGAGCACCGAACTTGTTTTGCTACAGTACGGCCATTATAATTTAGTGAACTACTCTGTGTGAGACTTTAATTTCACCACATAAATAGTTATGGAATAATACATCGTTATTTACACCTGCATTAAGCATAAAAATTCAAAGGTTACAATTTCGAATTAAAACACTATTTCAGCAACGTGAGCGTAGTTTATATTATGCTTGAATTGTTAGAGAAACGTAAGAAAAAAACTTGCAGCTTACTTATAAGAATAAAGTTCTGCGTTGTGTATAGTTTGCATACCTTAGTCGTTTGTTTGAATGTACGAACAATTTTCGATATAGCCTGCATGACAAGAATAAAACTAATTTATATTCTCTTTAAAGAAAAATTTTTGCCGATGGCAAAGAAGTCCTCAGTGAGTTATCAGTTACAGCACACTTACAGTAATGTGTAATAGCATTCTTCTTTATAGGCTGTTCACTGTTGATTGAGCACTTTTGAAATCAACGTTTGAAAAATGTGGGCTACATTCACCAGGCCAAAAATCAGTGCACGAATTGTCGAACAGGCAAATTTCTATCATCTCACCTGTCAGACAGATGCCTGTCAGATAACTGTCTATCTGCCAGCTGACCTATCGAATAGTTGAATGTCGGCCAGATCACCTGTCTAATAACTGACTGTAGGGTGACGTGTCCGACAGCCACCTGTCTGTCAGCTGCCTGTCTAACTGTCGCCTGTCAGCCAGCTAACCTGTCGAATAGCATACTCTCGGCCAGATTACCTGTCTAATAGCTGACTCTGTTGGGTAAAGTGTCGGACAGTCACCTGTCTGTCAGCTTCTTGTCTAATGGCTACCTTTTAGCCAGCTGATCTTCCGATCAGTTGATTGTCCGTTAGTTGGTGTGGAACAGCTGTTTTTCTATTAGTTGCATGTCGACCAAATGAAGGCAGATTTTGTCTCTGTCAAACAGATGACTTTCGGTCATCTGGTACATCCTCCGAAATACCACTGCCGCTACCTATGTATATTTTAACTGGTACACTAACTGACATGCATCCAGTAAAGTTGGTAACGACGCACGGAGGGGAAGTATTTCCATGACTTAATGTTGACTTAAAAAGTGTTAGGTTAATACATTTGTGAATACATACTCGAATTATTCATTTTGCTTTATAGTTTTTTAATGCATAGAATGTTAAGAATTAACTAATTTGTAAAATTCCTTCACATTTCTAACAGTGTCACAGTTTCACTTGACCAGCGCGTGAATTAAGTGATCAGGCCCACGGAAATGTCAATAATTTTACATGTCTTGCGGAAAAATGCACAATGTGCACTAGGGCTTTCGAAAGTGCTCATTTGACAATTAACACCCCATAGTCACGAACGCAGCGTTAAAATTCCTAAAAACGAATTCTGGTAGGTTGTTCCCAAATGTAGAGATAGGGGGATTACCTCATGCCACTTACCATACGCAAGGGGACGTATGGACGAAGTACGATACATTTGACGTGCATGCGACACGTTCGAGCAGTTATCTCACTAGGTCATCATCGCGTGGCGCTGTCCGGCCACACAACAGCCCTCCCCCTCCACTACGTTGCCCTCTCCGGCCGCAGCAGATTGATTACCGCCGAGTGCCACGGGGTTGGGTCTTCGTGTCGTTCGTCATCGACTGGCTTTTTCCTGCGACTGACTGTACTGTTGTGCTGTGGCGACTGACGTGTGCTTGCACTCTTCCCTGCCTCCTGTCAATATAATAAATATTACAAAATAACACACTACTCACAAATAAATGTATCATATATATATATATATATATATATATATATATATATATATATATAATATATATATATATATATCAGAATCCAGGATGGTATATTGAACAAATGTAGTTTACATTTCATGTGGGGAAAAAACACAATACTCGTTGATATCATCCCAGTATAAAAAAGGCAAAAACTGGAAAACAACTTAAACAAAGTAGAGTCATTAGTGGCCCAAGTGCAATTTGAATAACCTGTAAACGGGTGTCGCAGAGAGGCACATAACCTGAGACACAGATCATCCAACTCCCCATCGCACTGGGAGGTATGTTGTGGTTGGCTGACGGGTTCTCCCACCACTTCTGAGGTGTAGTGTGATTGAACGTTGCTTGTGTGGGTAACCTTTTTGTAGACAAAGAGCGCAAGCGACATTTGCGGGACTTCGAAAACTTTCGAGGAAGCCTGGAGATCGAGAGGCTAGGGCCGGGGTAAGTGAGGCGTAGGGTAGGACCAGGAGGGTTGAGGAGTCGGTCAGTCCTTGGTTCGAGACCCGTAAAGGTTAATTAACGAGTATTTGCATAATGAATAATTGTGTAACTAGTAATTGTGTAGTAATTAATTACGAGTGCTGAGAGTAAGTTCATGTACCGACACTAAGTATGTGAATCGAGCGAGTAATTACACACTAAGTACATATGTTCACCCATCGACTGCCGAAACAACTGATGAGGTTGGTGAGGTGCTCCTCGGTTCGAGTTCTGTCAAAAGTAAGTAATCATAATGAGCAATCGCATAACGAAAAATTTCATAATGAGTAATGTAATTGAATAATGAATAAGTACACATACAGAGAGTAATTACATGTACTGAGAATAATTACATACTGAGAGTAATTACAAGTACCAAGAATAATTACATACCGAGGGTAATTACACAGAAACTATATACAGACTAAGTACACGTCATACCGCGACCACTTCTCGGATGCAACTGAGATGTGATTTGCTAATATGTTTGTGTTATACTTCTGCCGTCTTGGTTGGTTTCGATTCCTGACATGGGTAAGTGAAGCAAAAATACACTTATACTTGTCTTCTATGTGATTCGATTCCCGTCAAGGAAAAGTAAAATGTAAATACATTAATACAGAACCAGTCCTTGGCTCGAATCCTGTCGAGGGTAAGGAAAACATAAATACAGTTATACACTCCTAAGCCTTGCTTCGATTCCCATCGAGGGTAATTGATTCATAAGTATGTTTATATTGGTTAGTACTTGGTTCGAATCCTGCCAAGGTTAAAAAATTATTACATTTGTACTCAGACAGTCCATAGTTCGATCCCATCGAGGGCAATTCGAGAGTAAATACATTTATACAGTCATAATCATTTGTTCAAATCCAGTAAGAGTAAATACGTATGTACCGATTTAATACTTGGTTTGACTCCTGTCGAGGGTAAGTAAATCGTAATAAAATTATACATACACACCGTAGAGGGAAATTAAAGCATAACCACAGAGAGTAATTACATTCGAGCTACTATTTGTAATTACACATCATAACTCTATGAGAGCCAATACCATACTGAAAACCATCACATAATTATGACCCCCCAAAAATGATGCCAAGTAATTGTGTATCAGGAGTGAATACATATGGATATATAGGGAGGAAGTACACAACGTAACAGCTCGGAGCCAGGATGCAGACTAAACATAAAACACTAACAATATTTATTTAAACCCCCAACAACTTGGACGTCAATGAAGAGGAAATATTTAAAAAATGTTTGTACTCCTTTGCTAAACATTGCATTAATAATATGAAATTTTAATCCTAATTGTGAAGAACGCCTTTAACCTAAGCATATCATTCAAATAGCCAACCATGCTGATATTTTGTTGTCATACTTTAACCAAGAATAAATCTTGCGGAACTCACGAGTGCCTAGTGGAGAATACCTGCCACCGGGCGAGAGAGTTGATATTTTCCCGCTATGAGTGCTGTGCAACGTAGAGACTCAGGCAGGATTTACAACAGCCCGTCGCGTCCGTCCGTCATCCGCCCGTCCGTCATACGGTCGTCCGTCTCCCAGCTGAGTAGTTTACAACCAAACTTCGTACGTCTCTCATACGTTCATTCCTGCAAACTAATAAAAACAAAATTGTTTACAAATAGAAAACAATTCTCCATAAAAAAAAGTGAAAAATTTTGGCTGTATCGTGTTTCTAAGTACCCAAAACAACCATACAAGTACGTAACGGAAGTTAATCGCTGTAAAAAAAAAATTGAATAGCATATAAAGCATAATTTTATAATTTAGAAAATAAGTTTGTGTTTCCAAACGTAATTATCAATTAATCTTCAGGGAAAATGAGACTTGACTTAATTTTACAGTTACATAAACAAAAATATGAAAACAAAAGACAGCCAAAACAAAACACTGCACACAAACACAGCCTTATAAAGAACTTGGAATGAACGAGTAACAAAACGTACAAGTTTAGAAGGCTGTAATTTCATCCGTTTGTCCGTCAAAAGTTACAGCTTACCTAGGTTTTGACGGACGGACGGATAGAATTAATGGCCACCTCTGATTGGCTGTTGGTCACATGGTTGATGGACGGATGACGGACGGACGCGACGGGTCGTTGTAAATCCTGCCTTATTGGACGAGCAGATGTGACCGAACGAACAAGGGACCTCTCACTGAAGAATATGGGGATGGGGTAGGAATGACGAGAGGCGAGCGTAATTCCATTGAATGCCGCAAGGCGCGCACAGATCTTGGCGCGGAGGCAACACTCCTTACCCAGCAGACGAAGCTAACACGTCGAGACGCTCTCTTAGAAGAGTAGGCGAGTCAGGGCGAAGAACGTAGTCGCAGCGTTTGGGTGTCTCTCCGGCACCCTCCGCGCTTCTAGCACACATTGCATGTCACTTGTAAGCTGGTGAACAGGGGAAGGGTATATATGTACACCGTGGATAAATGTACACAAAAACTTTAATGAAGCGAGACACGCTCCTGAATTAATGTGAAATCTGTCCCCAAAATTTAAGTTAATAATTGCAATGTTAATTTAAAATCTGTGTACGTGCACCAATGATCGGTAGTGTCGCATTGTGTATCCCGTCCTTGCGGGAAGGACCATCAAGGTTGAAGCTTCGCAAACAATAACACAGTGTTACAACTAAAATTTCTTGTACATACCTAATTGGAGTATGTCAGTAAAAGCATTTAAAAAATAATTTTTTAACTTGTTGCATATTAACACTAAAATAAATTAAAACTCTTGTATTACTCTAAATGAAATAATCGCTTCACACTCAGGGCAACAAAAGATACAAAACGTGGATTCCCGAAATGTTTGAGTTAGGAAGTTACAAAAACCAAATTATGAAATCATATGAAGCACCATTCTATGTTAAAAGTATATATTTGTCATTGCCATACTTTATTTTTTCCATTTAGTAACAGGAATTCACTTCTGAAAATAAATTCTGTAACCGAAAAAATTTCGATAAGTGGCTCTCTTTTTAGGTGTTTTGTGACAAAAAATATTTTTGTATACATTGCGACCTCCTACGAAACAAACATTCCACAACTCGTGTACATATTCTGCTACGTTCACTATTATCTATTAATCTGTCATTGCTTAAATTGCTTTCTATCCCCAAGTTCAGGAGTAATCACACCCCCAAACCCTCGCTTATAACAGCCCACTCCATTCCCGAACATCATTCTTTCGCAAGAACTCATAGTAGAAAGCCCTCCGGGTGGACTGTGACCACGTATCCATTCTGAAAAACTACAAAGACTTTGTGTAACCAATTCAATAGAAACTAGCAACACACTAATAAAAATTTAAAAATGTTTTGTATACCTTATCACAATTCAAACCAACCAAACAATACCTTTTACCAAACAAAAAAAAAAGATAATATAAACACAATCATGTGTATTACATCCTTAAATCATCAAACAATATATAAGAATACAGAAGTACACCATCGCATAATATTGCCCGCAAGTATTTGCAGGACTCGTGAAAAAACAAACACCAATGCGATAAATTACATTTACGATTTGCCATATGTTTCACTAATGTAGTCTCCCTTGTAAACAAGTGACCACGCAACATACACCGATATACAACATACTCAGGGTTCGCTAAATTATTTATCCTCATGTGATGATACATATCGCTACGTAAAGTAAATAACTTCCCACAAAAGTGACAGTAATAGTCAGAATTTCTCTAGATTTCTACCACAACACCATGTTCGCATGTCGACGAATGTTTTTCAAGTTACACATGGTCAGTAAACACACACTGATGCTTATCGCAAAAATTTTATTTCTAACAGTTTTTCGAAAACAAGTTTTTTTTTTTGTCTTCTCAAATTGCGAATTAAAGTCAATTTCGTGTTGCAACACTGATGTTGAGGTTTTGTATTCTCTTACAAAGTAGCTGACAGCGACGAATTTGGAGATATATTCATATAAGCAGTTACTGTTAAGAAAAAATTGCAAAAAATCACATGTATCCCTAGTGCACTGTCATTCTTTAAAAAGTGTAGACATAGTGTACAACGATACCGTTTCGATTTAGGGCTATTGAACATACCCTTATTTCATGTTGCGACACATAACGAAATGGGGTAAATATTTTGACCACAGAAATGGCATACAGGCTTTATTCCTGTTCGAGCACTACCTTTACACACTGCTGAATGCTTTGCCAATGTGGAATTTCTCGTAATGGTACAGCCACACTCTGAGTAGCAATATCTAATATACTCAGGGTTCTTTACACAACTGCCCCTTTCGTGACGATGCATATTGCGACTACGTTTAATATTCTATGACAATACTGGCGCTGAAATCCAGGCGATGGTCTAACCGTTGCAGTAGTAAACTCACATAATCACACACCATGTAGATATAGGCCACCACTACTATCAAACAAACACTGACATTCCAAACAATGATGTAGATGGCGAGTAGGTTTACTGCGACAATATCGTTCGTGACGATGTAACTTACTCACATTGAGATACTCCTTAACACAATAACGACACTTTTGTTTCGAACCCAATGATTGCTGTAAAAATTCTTCTGAAAAACATATATCCGAAACCATTATTACCTCTGACACAGCAGACTGAGATGGTGTATCTAGTATAGCACTGTTGATGTTTCGCATAGGAAACACTAGTAGGCTATATATGCTTTTCACGTAAAAAAATTACATAAAAGTTATTAATACCATCACTACATGTAAGCGCCCACAAACAGAATTAAGTAAATAGGTATACACATCGACCTTATATACTTTTCGTGAAGTCGTTAATATAAAGTAACAAAATGACACGTACGTAGATAATTCCGTGGGAAATTACAGTAGTTTTTTAGGGTGTATTGTGTAAGGTAAAAAAAATTATTTGTGCAAAAGTCTTTGAAAAAATTGTTCCACAAATAATTTACTTAAAATAAATAAACTATTTTTATATACTACTCGCCTAACATGCGAGGGGGTGCAGTGGCAAATACTGTATTTGAACTAATATCCGGGAAAGTGGGATCGAATTCCAGCCAGGACATTCAGATTTATTTTTTCCCAATGTTTTCCCGAAATCATTTCAAGCGAGTGCTGGGATGATTCCATACTACAGACCATAGCCGATTCCTTCCCCATTTCTGTATCTCTGATCAACTTGCTCAGACTCTAATTTTCTCGCTATCGAGACATTGCGGTGTACCTACGTTACACATATATGTATACACAACTAAAGAAGAGTTAAAGCAAATGGAGAATGCATGTTGCTTCTTCCAAACATACACATTCCACTATCAGAGATAGATAGATAGAGCGAGATATCATATTGTCGTATCACGGAAGAAACCGCTACTTATAGAACTCTTAATAATAATAAACTTTTATGATTAATTTAAATTTCACAAAAGCCAGAAAAATAATTTAAACAATCTCCGAAAGAAAAAAATCTCACTCTCTACATATGAAGGGTGATGTATGAATTATCTCATCTATCACATATTCTTACCAACGCAACTACAGGTAACCAGAGCCCAATTCACAAAGAGGTATGATAAATTGTTCAACGCACAACGTATACCTATTTGCTTAAACAAACCTACATCAAAGTGCGAGCTAAACATACACACACCTAGCAAACATGTCCCCATAAATTTTGTAAAATGAGATTCGCCAACACCCATATACACGTCATATCCATTCGAATAGTTCAGTGTGGAATTTAATTAAGAAACCAAAACCTAACTTATAGCTCCGATAATCCCTAGCTGTATCAACACACAGTAATATGGTGTCCGACATTTTGTGGAGCAGCGATGAAGCCTCGCGATTTCTACTAAAACAGACCATATTAGTCCATCCATCATACTAATATTTCATCGTTTATTACTCGCGATAACACTCATCTAAAAAAAACCTATGTCAGTGGAAGATGATATTTTCTGTTAATTTACGGATGAGTTCCTATCTCTCCTATATCACAGGAAATGTTCGTATGAGTGCGCACTAAAAACACTATTACAACACGTATCCTTACAGGAAAACATATATAAAAGTAAACAATTCGAAAACATACATCCATTAAAATTGTTTAAGACCAACTTATATCACAATCCCATCCCCGGAATTCATAAGAATGCCCTTCTCACTCACTAACAATATAAATTAATTAGTGAGACTCCTAAACCAAAATGCTATAAATAATGTTTCCCCTAAATGCGTAGAATATATCAACTATAACATAGAAGTATATATCTATTTCACATTCTTAGGGTGTTATCTATAACTTACAATATATTTCCACATTCATGTGGCAGATGAGATATGAAAAGCTCATACCTATTCTATAGACTATTCACGATAAAATGAGTACTTTTGAAAGCCCTACGTAAGATCTAGTTGTATGCACGTTGTGCATTCTTCCGCCTTATGTACGATCGACATTGTAGTAGTATAAAAAAGATGGTTCTAACTCGCGTGGCTGCTGGTTGTGGACCTCGTGGACCCAATTGGCATATAAAGGTCCCTGTCCATAAAAATTTCCGAAAAATTTTGTCTCTTCCCGCGGAAAATTCTAGAATGTACCATCTTATGCCGACGGTGGCCACTTTGGCAGCCAGTGGAAAAAATCCCCAGCATTCGTCCGAAATCGATTTCCTATTACCTCAATGAAGACATACGTCAACAGCGGCCATTTTGATGGCCAGGTAAAAGTCGCCCAAACCCGACATTGGTCATGTTTTCAGTCAGGGAAAAAATTATTTCCTCGCCATTCATCAGAACCGATTTCCTATTACCCAAATGAGCGCATACTTCGACGGCGGCCATTTTGGTAGCCAGTAGGAACGATTGCAGTGGTACTGGCTGCCATGTTGGCAGCCACCATGGACTGGAGTTCGCATATATAATTACCACCACACGTAATACACTGTCAAAACGGCGCCCACTAACCAACGTCCGGCTGCGATGACGCCCCAGCCAGCACTGCCTCTCTCCGAGGGGTCCTCATGACGAACCCCCGCCACGCGGCCACCTTGGCAGCCAGCACCGGTATTGCACAATCCGGCAGGCAGTTTGCCCTTTGTGGCAGAAGTATGCCCAATGTGGCTGAATCGTGCAGAAATGAGGCAATCCTGTAAGTGTGAGGCATAACACTTGTCCGGCGGCCATCTTGGTATGGAGCATTCTGGCGGGCAGTTTTCTCGTTGTGGATGATGTTTGCTCAATGTGGATTAATCGTGCATAATTGAGGATTTCCTGCAGAATTGAGGCATAACACTTATCCGGTGGCTATCTTGGTATCGATGACCTATGTTTACCCAAAACAATTGGCGACTACCTAAGGATGTCGACCATTTTGGCGGCCAGCACCTAGCCGGCAGTGGGGCATCAAGGCATCGCAAACGAACAATTTCGGATTTCTTCTAACACTGCCTCCTCCTGAAGCCTGGGTGTGTTCACAACATTTGTAAGCATAATTGGCTATAATTTCCGAACAGTTTAAGGTACAGTTGTCAAATTCATAGCATAGATATCAACCACGACTATTAGTAGGATCGCAGGGTCAAGTATGCCTGATGTCAACTTATGAGCATAGTTGGCTGTATTCCGAACCATTTAAGTTAAAGTTGTCGAATTCATATCATAGATATCCACCACAACTAGGAGAGGGGGGCAAGTATGTCCCATGTCAACTTATAAGCATAGTTGGCTGTAATTTCCGAACCATTTAAGTTATAGTTGTCAAATTCATAACATAGGCATCAACCATGACTAAGAGAAGGATTGTGGGGTCAAGTACTCCCTATGTCATTGTATAAGCATAGTTGTGTGTAATTTACGAACTGTTTCGGTTATAGTTGTCAAATCCACTATATTGGCATCCACCTCAACTAGGAGAACGGCTGCAAGGGCAAGTACACCCTATGTCAACTTATAAGCATAGTGAGGTGTTATTTCCGAACCATTTAAGTTATAGTTGCAAAATTCATATTATAGGCATCAATCCCGACTAGGAGAAGGTTCGCAGCACCAAGTATACCATATGTCAATGTATTAGCATAATTGGCTGTAATTTTCGAAATGTTTAACTTATAGTTCCCGAATCCATAACATCGAGCATAACTATGAGTAGGGTCGTGGGGTCAAGTATACCCTATGTCAACTTACAATCATATTTGGCTGTAAGATCCGAACCACTTAAGTTATAGTTCTCAAATTCATAACATAGACATCAAACCAAAACTATGAGAAAGGGGTCTCCATCAAATATGGAATATGCTAATCTATAAGCATATTTGGCCATAATTTCCAGTCAAATTCATAACATAGGCATTAATTTTAGATGTGGGATCACCCTGATAGCACTTCCTACTCTAACATTCCAGTCAGTGGTCTCTGGGAACTCCCAACCGATATTAGTAGTAGTATAGTTTTTTTCCTTCCTACCAAAAGTGTGCATGTCTTACTCGCACATTCAGTGTGGGGCTCATTCTCCGTTATTCTATCGTTCGAGCTCTGACAGATGTGGGAGTGTAGCCTTTTAGGTCAGCAGTTTGTACCATATCTATTCATCAGCCAAAAACTTGTCGTGGAGCACAGTTAAAATTATGATATGCTGTTCTAGTAGTCAGAAGACTATCAACTATTCTGACATATGGAAAAGCTTATCTCACTTGAAACACTCGACAGAGAAACTGAACTACATACTTGCTTAAAGAATCCCTTCTGACATATGTTCTACATGATATATGGTATGTCTAAAAACATCTACCTACATATCTACAACAGGACAATAAAAGACATACAGGACTGTCTCCAGTGTGCAGAGTGTTTTGCAAGTATGTACTACCATTATGGACAAACCACATTCTAGGGACTGGTATGATGCTCGTCGGAAGAGCGCAGAAGGAGCATCAAAAACTGATTCCTTACCGTAGGAAATCATGAAGGATTGAGATGTATGTGTGTGTACCTGGAGCAGCGGACGAGGTCGTCGCCGACACAGGTTTGGCTGACAGTCACTATCAAGCTTGTAGTTCTGTGGCTGGGAGCCCTTGGTGCAGTGGTAGAGACGTTCTGGCAGGGATGCACTCTCGTAGTTCCTCCTGGCTGCTGTTGGTGACAGACATGAATGTCACAGTAGTAGTTAAACTAGCAATATAATGATTTTAATATAGGGTTGGCCAGCTCAATTGTCATTCTAACTTCAAAAGGTGAACATCGGCTGTGGATAATGTGCTCTTATTCATCGATGGAACATGAATGTTATTCGTGTCGCTATTGTAAAAAGGTATTTTCTAACAAAAACATCTACAGACAGCATGAAACTGGTTGTTATCAGAATATAGGTCGTATTATGTTCGCATGTAAAAGGTGTAAATCGCAGTTTGGTCGTCGTAGCAACTTGAAACAACATCTTGCAACATGCAAAGGTCGCACTAGCCTACCTGTCAATCGATATCTGAAGATATTACCAGCCCACTGTAAGGGCTCATCTGAGAGCAGTTCTTTGACATCACCACGGCATCCATGCAACTATTGTTCAGCCACACCTTCTGGCAGAACTTCAGGATGCGGTGGACAACCTTTAGCAATATCTCATGTGCCAATGCCTGCTTGAGGGTGTCAAAGTGCACGTTTCCTCGTGTCTTCCCCTCGAGTATGGTCATCAGCTTGGGCTGTCTGGACCCAGGGGGACACTCGCTGACGGACAGGAATGGTAGATCTTGGTGGTCCTTGTGGAGCGCAGTAGGGTAGTCTACATCCACCTACAGTATGTAGCACCATGTGTTAACTGCTGTGCAGTATATCCGAATCAGTGTGCCCGGTATGTTCACAGCAGTAATTGCTCGAATAAATACAAGCGAGCATCATGTAAAACATATGTAATTTCGCCAGTAAGCATGGTGGTGGAAAGCATAGCGTTACGACTACATTATTCTAGTACGATCATATACTCTGCTACAATATGAATATTATATCATTGGTTAAAGACTCAGTATCTGTAACACCATCAGCAACAGCAACAGCAATAGGCCCTGAAGAGTCGCTACAAGCAGTAAGGTATCAATGTTACAACTGCGATCGAACAATCTACTACAGTATGAAGATGTATCAATGGTTGAAGACTTGCCATTTGTAACACTGCTAGCATCATCGACAGCAAGAAGTCCTGAAGAGTCGCTATAGGCATTGCATTATCAATGTTACTACTGTGGAAGTACATTTAGTAAAAGGTTGTGATGCGCTTCGACATGAAAGTAGCCATTGCTTGTTCAGTCCAGCATACGAGGCATTCCACTGTGATAACTGTGATTCTGTGTTCACCCACAGTGATAATCTGTATAGACATACATAACAAGAAGTGTAAAGGAAATATTCGTTGTTCATCGGGAAGCGAGTGCGAGTATTGCGGCAAGACATTCGCTATGCGCACCAGTGCCAGATGTCATGAAGAGAGTCACTGTCCATTTGCCACCATCTAAAAGATCTGCCCATGTGTTAACTGCTGTGCAGTGTATGTGATTAAGAGTGCCTGGAATGCTCACAGAAGGAAGTATTCTGCACAAAAACAGTCGTCATTAATATTTATGCATGAATGATGAATAACTTGAACAAGTATCTCATATTAGTATGCAGTCTTATGCCATGTCTGTAAAATAAAGGTAAAGAGTATAAATTATGGCTATTTTATTCATCTAGCAAAAACCCTCTAATATTAGGTCCACCTCCATCACTAGAAAAAATTTACCAGATTTTGGCTAAGTCTGAAGGTGAATTAATATTTTTGTATAGTGTCAAGTCTCGAACTCGGCTCCCTACCAACCTATTAGGAGACGAATTTTCCCCTACCTTAACTGGTGTAGCAGTGAATACCTAGACCACAAATTTGGCATTAATATATCTGAGAATTTATTAAATCCATTTTTTGTATCATCGACCTGCACTTGTGTACAGAAACAGCAGGTAATAATTACAGTCATACCCGAACCTTCAATGCACATACTTACTTCCAGACAGTCCCTCCGAACTTTCAGTGTGCTTACTTACTTCCAGACAGATGCTTAGTACCACCTACACTAGGGAGGAATACCGACCTTGCACTCGTGTGTGTCGTATACTGAGACTTCGATGTATGTAATGTTATGTCACTCGCAATTAATACATACAGTTATCGCTAGACAGCCGTCGCAGCCGGACGTCGGTGTGTGGGCGCCATTTTGGTAATGCATTATGTGTGTTGGTAATCGTAACATGGCCACCAGTATTGCTAAAATTGTTCCGGCTGGCAACCAAAATGGCCACTATCTAAGTATGAGCTCATTCAGGTAGTAGGAAATCGGTTTTGACGAATGGTGGGGGAAAAAATTTCCCGGCTGCCAACATGGCCGCCATACCTTTCGGGCGACATTATCGTGGCTACCAAAATGGCCACCATCGACGTATGTGCTCATTAGGGTAATAGGAAGTCGATTTCGGACGAACGGTGAGGAACTCTTCCACTGGCTGCCAAAATGGCCGCCGTCGGCATAGGATGGTACGTTCTAGAATTTTCGGCGGAAAGAGAGGAAAATATTTGGATTTTTTTTATGGATAGGGACATTGATATGCTAATTGGGTCCGCGGGGTCCACAGCCAGCAGCCAGGTGAGTTAGAACCATATTTTTATAGTACTCAGTGTCATGGGCGTCATCACTTTATCCATGCATAAGTCAAGTGAAATCGTGAAATTATTAGAAAAGTAAATGTTTTACAAATCTTCTCATTTTTACATTTCGGTGAATTAAAAAACAGAAAGCTAAAGAAATAATTTAAGTTGATAAAATGGTTCGCTAACACTGTTTATTCGACGGTAAGATACGGAACTACTTTCCCATCCATCGTTACTAACTTAATAGAGCGCATGTCACTCAGGGCGCCCGTTAACATATATGCAGGTAGAAGCACTGACCTTTTTCTATGGTTGATTTCGAAAGTGCTGACTTATCGTGAACTGCCTTTGTCAATAAAAATGAAATCAAAAATACAGAATCCTTGTTTAGAGGGTATATTATTACTACACAACCAAGAAAAATAATATAAAAGTTAACACCAACAAAAATTTTTATTTCAACCTCAAAGCGAATATATATATATATATATATATATATATATATATATATATATACATATATATATATATATATATATATATACACACACACCCACATATGTGTGTGTGTCGCTGAACAAAGTATAAATGTGCGATTAAGGTTACTGAACATCCCATATACTTGTGTGTACACGGAACAAAAGCCAAAAGCATAATAAAAATGAGTGGCGAATTACATGCAGCAACTATGTGGTGCTAAAATGATTATAAGTATAACGCATTTAGTTTTTAGCCGTATAAAAAGAGGTAAAGTAATTTACATACTAACATTACAATTTCTCGTAAACAAAGATAACTTGAAAACTTTTTACACAACTACGTCTCGAATAACATAACCGTCGACTAGATGTTAAGTCCTGCACTCCCGTGCAAAAGATAGGCGGATCCCTTAATATATTAAAATGTTGCGCCCAATGCAATTCGTCCTGCTCAGAAGAATAAGTGTAAGCAATCACCGAAAGCTATGTGGAAATAATATTACTAAAATCTATTATACATGGTGACATAAAACTAATCATTCCATTATCAGGATCGCAAACAAGACTTACCACTGCTGTAACGGTGACAAAGTGTTTTCCCACGATGATAGCTTGAAGAGAAGAAGAAAAAGAAGGTTAAGACAATGTTTGTTATTCATCAGAAAGTGAGTGCACGTGTTGTGGTAATCATGTAGACTGAGCACGTGCATTTATATAGGTAAAATCCTTATATCCCCGCAGCTCACAATGAAATATAGCTGAAATAAAATAATTGTAGATAGCCATACTCCATGTATGTTCATCGCAAATACTTGCATTCTACCAAATATTTATAAATATATGCCAGTAGATACATTCGTAGGTGATAGGAATTTAAAAAAAAAATAAAACATAAAGTCGTTTTGTTTCTAATATTTGTATTTATTCATATTCACATGCATATATATATATATATATTCACTACCAGAAATATGCCCTCTTCTTTGCAATGGAACCAACACCTGCAGTCTATCAACAAAGTCTTGGGGTCTTCAGAAAATAAGTAGCTAGACTTCACGACACTCTTCGCAGAAGGTTCACGATACATGTCTGCATGTATGTTCTTTAGCGATGAATAGATTGTGAGATACCTCTGGACCAGAGTACTAATTTTGAATTGACGTTTCTTCTGCCCCAACTTCAAGTAGTCATTATCTTAAGCAACATGTCTACGCTTTTGCTGTAGAATATGCGTATTTCACAGTATCACCAACAATCTGGGAAGTCACATTTTCGTTCTCATCCTCCTGGATAGTTGTAACATATTCGTTTTTTCATTTTACGTGTTAGCGTTGCATGTATTATGTTGTTTACAAATTATGAAGATTTGTACAGCCCATTATTTCCCTACAGCATGTCTACAACACTCATATGCCCTTCATCGCACACTGTTTCAGAACATGATGCAGACCAGGGCAATGTTACGGGTGTTCGAACCAATATTAGTTTACACAATGAATCAGCAGGATGGCTACCTATCTATAACCTTGTCTTGCGCTAATAAGTTCAACGCATGCTGTCTCGAGCCAAGCAAAGGTGCATTACCATTACACATACCAATATGTCTCTTTAGATTATCATATTACCAAATTCTGCACCATATATATCACATGTTAGTATTCTGGAGGTCGGTTTATTTGAACATTCGCTCTGTTCATGACGACGTGCATAACAACTTTTACTGAAGGATTTGACGCAGTAACTCCATTGTTTTCCATATAATTGCTGAACACTCGGAGAAGGTTTGCATGTACTCATACAGCACATACTCGATTGCACATCCTTACAATTTTTCATTATCTTTAACCATATGTGATCTTAAACACTTATACTACTGACCAGTGACTCCTCACCGCCGACTCTTCGCAGCCGACTCTTCACCGCCGACTCCTCACTCACCACCGACTCCTCACTCACCACCGACTCCTCACTCACCACCGACTCCTCGCTCACCACCGACTCCTCACTGATAACTCCTCGCCGATACTTTCACGCACTACCAACACCGCACTTGTCTGTTTAACAACGGGGTGATTTTCTGCAGTTGCAGATATCATCATCATCCTGTCAATCGAAAGCGAAGTTATGTTGGTCTCTATACTTCGGTAGAGGGAATTCAGTATGTGTTTTCTACCAAGTGTGCCCGCTTGTTCTCAGCTCTAGATAATATACTAAAGACAGGGTCCAACCTGAACCCTTGGTAACCATTTCTTTTTCTTCTTGACATAACTTGTGTATACTATAAACAACAATGCTTTCTATTATGCCTGCATGATACATCTACATTCAAAGGTCTTGAAAACTCTGCTACAATACTCACCATTTTGAGGCTCTGGTTTCGTATAGTCCAACCACATATAATAATTTGTCAATGCCATATTTTTCCAACTCATCGATAAGTTGGTTTATTATAGTAGGTTTCATACTTGACAGATAAGAGCAAACATCTCTCGATGTAAAAAACATATTCGGTGCAACATATTCATTTAGAAAACTCCCGAATGCAGGTCGCTTCAGGAAAAAGTCATTAACATTAGGTTTTGGCTCACAGAGCACTGACGTAGACTGTGTAGTACAATCAGATATTTACGATGAAGTGACAAGCGTAATATCCGATGTAAAATTAGAGGTAGCTTGAGAGCAATTTTGCGACATAAAACTGTGAAGATGAAGGATAACCTTGTCGTTCATAAGATTTCCTTATATTCTTTCCTGTACAAAGTTTCAAAAAACTTTTAAATACAATCGTCTACACTTATCACATCGATATGTCATACGAATAGTGCTCCTCACGTACATACTTTTTTCATCTCTCCTTGAGCTGTATGCATATGTAAACATATTGTCTTGGTGGGAGCAAAGATCTGCTCTCAACATTTATAGACAACTTTGTAACATTTATCTGATACTCTACGCAGATAACGTTTAACAGATAGTGCAGAAATACCCTTACATGTTGCAAGATGTCTTTTCAAGTTGCTACATAATACACTACATTCTGATGACAAATAGCTTCGTACTGTCGACAGTTTATGTTAGAAAATGTCATCTTGCAGTAACATCACAAATAACGTTCCTTTTTACTTTCCATCTTCGATTAAGAGTACGTTCTCCGTAGCAAATGTTCACTTTAACCACCATTTCGGATGGCATATACGTTAGAGATGAAGGGAAAGAATAGATATATTTTGTTTATAAATCAATCATAGGAACACTCTGAGAAACTCAATTTGCCTCACTCACAATAGCAGGTAGGTAGGTAGTTGGGCTTAACGTCTCGTCGACAGCGAGGTCATTAGAGACGATGTAAGTTGCACAGGGAAGAGGGATTGGGGAAGGAATGGGAAGGAATCGGCCATTGCCTTTGTTGTGGACCCATCCCAGAATTCGCCTGGAGTGCTTTCGGAAAATCATGGAAAACCGTAATCAGGATGGTCGGACCGAGAATCGAACCCGAGTCCTCCCGAATGCGAGTCCATTGAGTTACCACGGCGCCACCTCACTCGTTGTATAATAGCAGGAACTATGACAACAAACAACATTGACCTTGACCTTAACATTGGATGATATCGTGCAACCTTGTCCTTAAACTTTGGTTATAATCTCGAATAAAACGTACTGCTTAAAATAAAATAAGAATCGCAATTTTTTTTAGATATTTTTAATTCGCAGAAAAAAAAAATCTTAATAACTGGGCGACTGAAAATGGAAACATTTTAATATTTCATTTATAATTAGTATGCATAAAAAGAGGAAGGAAATGTGTACGTCGGTAATGCCTAGCAAAAATTGTTCTCGTGCAAATGAATAGACTGCGTACAAATACGTTGCGTGGTCCCTTTGGCGTAATTGCATAATATTTTTGTAAGCTTTCTTTGCACGAGGCGGAGTAGGACCTGATAGCCTGGAAATAGAAGTAACAATGAATGGAATGTAATTATCCGTGTTGCGAAGTGCGCTCGTGTCTTGCTGATAGGAAACGCTCGACACGAACCATGGTTCTGTGCAGCGGAGCAAGATCTGAAGACGTTACCAATAATGATGCATGTTACGACAAATAAGCGAACCTTAGAACAACATTATCGTACTTGATGTTCAAGGTAAATTTTTGCGATGCCGTAGGTTGTGAAACGTGCTATTACATTTTGTTGTGATGCTGTTGTGCACAAAGCAAGGAATATTTCTAACACTTTTTTACCTGCTTTTCTTCAGTGGGACACTTGACGAACAAGGTAACCGATACAGTATTTCATTTGGAATCAAGAATCTTCGTCACGAAAGCGAACATTTCGTCAATAACGTAGTTAATGACGCATAAGTGTAAACTTGTAAACTCTGAACTGGCGTATAGTGTCCTCGTTGTGTTACTTTTACCTATGGGAATTTAAGCGGTGGCCCTATGGTTTGGTTGTTGAAACGGTTATAACAAGGTTCAATACATTCTGCTAACCTCTTCGATTAGTACACCTATGTTTCAATATACAACATTATGAAGAAGTCGTTTTTAAAGATGTTGAAAGACTCCAAAATAACATTTAAAACATGAGGTCTTGAAAATATCATACTATCTTCGTGTGGAGTGTTTTCTTTTAGTATGCAAACATCATTGGGAAACGTTAAAAGGTTTCGTCCAACACATAAAGAATATTTCAGACATGTTGCAAAGCAGTTGAAGTGTCCGATGTTCGTCTGCAGTTGTTCTGGAACACCATGGAAAATATTTATCAGGATGGATGGACTGTAGATCGAATCCGGAACTTCCAGAACATGATTTGTATTTCGCTACGTGTCATTCCGTTTTGAGGAAATATCCACGTGAATGGACTGAGATCAACTTTAATAGAATGAGTATGGAACTAACAGAAGCTATCTTTTCCATGAAATTTTAATTTTCAGCAATAGCTATGAAAGAAATAACACTCGAGTATTGATTTTTTATCAAATGAAAACTGAAAATACACAATGCAAGCGTTATTGTCATAGTGTGCATTTGCAAATCAAAGATATCGACCACTTTGAATTTCATTGTGTAATTGATGTTTTCTTTTACAGATTGAAAAATTTTGTCTATTAATTTGTCCGTTGAGGAAATAAATTAAACAAAACTTCTGCCCGTGGCTTCGACTGCTCCAAAATTGATTTCGTTTTTACAACTTTTTGTTTGGGTGGAATAAATTAAACGAAATTATTTCATAGTGGCCTCGTTCGCTCGAACTTTCAATTATTAGATGAATATTGTAAGTGGTAAATTGAAATCATTCAAAGATTTTCCACGCAGCTTGGTATAGCTGGAATTTGAATTTGCCAATGAATTTCGTTTGGAAGGTCAAACTTACCACATTTTCCAAAGCCTTAAATTTGAAAGTTTAGCGGAAATAAATATACTGATAGCAATATGACATTACGAGAAAAATAAATAATGGTTGAACTATACCTGCTCAGACCGTTACAAGCAATGCTTGATTGTACGGAGGTAATTTTCAACGATATAATGAAACAATACTGTAACAATTTAAGCAATTTCAATAAAGATATTTGCTTAAAAATCCATACAGGACATGAAAAACTGAAATTAAAATAATAATTTAGCTTCTATTGCTCAGCTTGCTGTAGCTGTATTTTGTTGGTTAAAGATCTTCCTGGGAATGGCAAGTCCATAAAAATTGGCCACCTGTTTATGCGTTGTGCTGGAAGAAACCGCCTAAATACAGACAGATAATTTTTTTAACTGGATAACAATTATTTTTAAAATAGTTTTTGTAATGTAAAGACACTGCGTTGCTGTATATTCATTTTTGAGCAATTTTGTCTTCCTAAATATCATCCAAAACTATTTAAATTATACACGTGAAAATGTGGCAGACATATTGTGTTATATTTCTAAGAGAACTGAAATATACATTCAAACTTACATAAAGCAAGTGACTTGGTGTTCAATGAAACAGAATATATTCTTCCAGAGAGTATTTAATTGGCAAGGAAAGTGTTATGGTTTATGAATTTCTCCAATTAAAGAATTTAGAAATTATTAAAATATTTGGCAATGGAGGAGATTACTTAAGATAAGAGAAAAACGTAACAAATTCAGGAGACATAACAATATGGAAAAAATCCTAATGGAATTAAATAATTTAAATGACCGTCACTTTATAAGGTCAGTCCATCTTTCACACATCGAGAATTATATGATAAGCATGTATCTAATGTAATTGTTTATTTATGCTTAGTGTAATATTCTGAAGTTAATACCCTTCAAAAGTAGCCTACAAATTTATTTTAATATTAACTAGCTAACTTGACAAACTAGCTCAATCGAATCAGGTTCTTATGCACGTTCCTCCGCCTCAGGTACGGATCTACACTTTTTTGCTACAGGAGAATATAATTTTTACACCTTCCCTTCCCCCCCCCCCCCCCATTAAATACAACTCTTCAAAAATCATCCTCTTTCTATTTCTATCTCTTAACCTTACAATTATTTTTGTGGTAGCTATTTTAAAAACAGATTATGAAATTTTTTTCTGTTATTTTTTTAATAGGCCTACTCAGGAGGAATTTAAATTCAAATAATGGATCCATGTATAAGATTAAAAACAAATTACAAATCTCTTTTATTTATTTAATACAAATACACTGTTTATGTCCAGACAAAATTTAGCGTATGTCAAAAGGTTATAAACTGATTAAAAGATTAATAAAACGTTGTGATAAAATACAGGGTCATCGAAAAATTATGGTATAGTACAATTTCAAAAATCACAACTTCGAAACTATTTGACCAATTTGGTTGGTCCTTCCATCAAAATGTACAGGAAGAATCAAAGCTTTGCTTGTCTTAAATGTCTCTATGTGCTCTCCATTTCTAGCTCTGCATATATCCAGGCGATATTCGACCTCCAACCACATATTCCAGAGCATTGTCGGCGTAATTGTCTTAATGGCAGCGATGATTCTCTGACGCAAATGCTCCAAATCTTGAGCATTCACAGCGTAGACAATGTTCTTGATTTATCCCCAAAAGAAAAAGTATAGAGGGGTAAGATATGGTCTTCTTTCAGTGTTCATTTCGTTTAATATGAAAGCAGCGAATGTAAAACTTTTGGGTCGATCTTCCGGCTTAGTTTCCTGCCTCGATTGAATCTTGTAGGCATGCAATCTCAAACGTTTATGAGGAAAATTTTGCACTGTAGTCTTCGAAATGCCAAGCTCCAAACTGCAGCTGGCATTTTACTTTTTAAGGCTGCGCACACAAGACAGTCTAAACTGTTGCACAGACACTACAGACTTGAACTCCGTAAACCACAGAACACACTGTGCTTTCTGCTGCACGGTCGCCATCTCACTGGAGGGGTCGGCGCAGATGCCAGATGGCGCGCTCGCCCCCACCACAATTTCAAGTTCGGTGTGCGGCTGTCGAACCCATCCCCATCCCAAAAAATACTTTTGTCATTATACAAAAATGTTGTGTAAGGGCAAACTACCTCCGTTAAATAGTTTATTTGCTTTAAAGTTATGAAATTGTATCAGTCTTTTTCGAAGGTCCAGATAATGAGTAGAGCCAACATGTATGTCCTATCCCGCTAGGCGAGTGAGGTGTGGATGGAGCGGATAATTCGCATATTGCTCATTTTCATTATTATTTAATTTGCATAGTTACCTGATTTGCATATTAATTGATTAATTAATCAAATTAATTAGTGTAATTGTTTGATCAAATTTCTTTGAACCAATTTCTTTTATATTAAGTTTTCTAATTATTTTATTTTATTGGCGTTGAAAGGGTTAAGTGACATAAGGGTGATATTGGTGGAGCAGCATCGATGTGTCCTCTGTGATGTTCTGAAGCAGACTGAACAGAGGGGTGGGTTGTAATAGCTTATATAGGTATTGATGTTGATGGAAGAGTGGTAAAAGGAACATTCTATTTATTTTTTGTTTGTGATTAATGGAAGTCAATCCAGGTAGCTCTCTGGAGGCATACTGAGGATTTAGATTATGTTTTCGGCAAAGAAAACTTTTTTTAATGAAAAGAGACGTTCAAATAGACTACCAAATGAATTACTTTAATCACTAACCCGACTGACCAAAAGACTTTAATTGTGCGATTACCGAATGAAATTTATATTAATATCGTAGATACAAAATGAAACATAATGCAAACTAACGGAATTCATTAAATTAATCAATCACATACGAACCAATAACGGCATGCCCAGCTAACATAAAAACACAAGATTTACAATCAAAAACTCACCAGCGCTCCAGGTGTCATAAATCCCCCTCTCCCTGACAAAGTCCCCCTCCCTCACTGACACACATACATGAAGTCACACTGAATCACGAATATAAATATGTACTTTACTCCGCCCCTGAACAGCTCTCAAGACCAATATTCGAAATGCACAAATACACAACGAAATACAAGTTAAACCAGACAAACTGAATGATTACACTAAGAAATTAATTTAACTTGCTCCAAATGTGGGGAGCTGACTGTGGAGTCAATTGTGGGGCTAATTGCGGTTCTAAGTCTTAAGTGATAAGTCTTAATTAAGGAGTGATTGAGGAGCAGTGAGGAGAAGTGAGGATCAATTGAGGAGCAGTGAGGAGGGATTGAGGAGTGGTGAGGAGCAGTGAGGAGCGATTGAGGAGCAGTGAGGAGCAATTGAGGAGCAGTGAGGAGATATGTGGTGCTAGTGTGGTGCTATGTGGTTCTTGTGTGGTGGTATGTATGGTGTTAATTCTTAAGTGTTAAGTCTTAAGTGTGGAGCAATTGAGGAAGTGGAGGTGGATGTGGAGGCGAATGTGGACATGAATGTGGATGTGTAGGTGAATTTGGAGACGAATGTAGATGTGGAGGGTGATGTGGATGTGGAAGTGGAAGTGGAGGTGTAGGCAGATGTGGCGGGTGATGTGGATGTGGATGTAAAAGTGGAGGTGTAGGCAGATGTGGAGGGTGATGTGGATGTGGATGTGGAAGTGGAGGTGTAGTCAGATGTGGAGGGTAATGTGGATGTGGATGTAAAAGTGGAGGTGTAGGCAGATGTGGAGGGTGATGTGGATGTGGAAGTGGAGGTGTAGGCAGATGTGGAGGATGATGTGGATGTGGATGTAAAAGTGGAGGTGTAGGCAGATGTGGAGGGTGATGTGGATGTGGAAGTGGAGGTGTAGGCAGATGTGGAGGGTAATGTGGATGTAAAAGTGGAGGTGTAGGCAGATGTGGAGGGTGATGTGGATGTGGAAGTGGAGGTGTAGGCAGATGTGGCGGGTAATGCGTATGTGGAAGTGGAGGTGTAGGCAGATGTGGAGGATGATGTGGATATGGATGTAAAAGTGGAGGTGTAGGCAGATGTGGAGGGTGATGTGGATGTGGAAGTGGAAGTGGAGGTGTAGGCAGATGTGGAGGGTGATGTGGATGTGGATGTGGAAGTGGAGGTGTAGGCAGATGTGGAGGGTAATGTGGATGTGGAAGTGGAGGTGTAGGCAAATGTGGAGGGTAATGTGGATGTGAAAGTGGAGGTGTAGGCAAATGTGGAGGGTGATGGGATGTGGATGTCGATGTCGATGTGGATGTGGAGGATGGGGAGCAAGTATAGACTTAGTCTTCCAAATTATAGAATGTCTCTAAATTGTTGTTGAAAAACCATTTTAATCTTAAAAAATAATTGTGTGTGTACCATCCATCTCAGCACATACTTGAAGAACGATATCTCTTTACAGCAGACATCAACATGGTGATTCGCAGCCACAGTAATACTTTGTATGTTAAAAGTTTTTTAAGTGATACTCGAAATTTTTCTAGTGATTGATAAAACTTGTTATAACCTGTTGAAACCTGTCAAAATTAATATTTTTAATTGTTATAAGACAAAGTCGGTGCCAGCTAGTGATGCGGAATGAAGCTAGCCACCTAAACATTCCTTAGCCTAGCTCTGTGGACAAGAGTCAATTTACTTGGAGTTCTCCCAAAACCACTTTCCCCTTCCGACAAGCTTGCCCTGTGTCACCGTTATGTGTTTCAAGATTAGCTATACTTTCTCTAGTGTCTACCTCATTCCATCACCTTCAGAGTTCATTAATTTATCGACCACTTCCAATTTCATATAAGTTGGTGTTCACATTGTGTAAAAACAATAAATATTACACTTCAACCTACAAAGTGTGTGATGATGCAGCCGGCACATTCGTGCTTCATCACTCCAGTACAGCCTTTGTCCTCGTGTGAGAATCCTTGCGGGTTATCGAACACATTGTTAGAAGTATCAAACTGTGCCTTTAAATCTGAGGTAATTCCTTCATAAACATGTCTACAGGCAATGTCATATATTAGACTGTTGGTATAGCAGTATAAAAGGTGCAAGGCTGGTGGAGAAAATTTCTGATGCATATAATGGTAATGAAATTCATAAAGGGTCAATTTGGCAACACCAGTGTACCTAGGCTTGTTAAACGTGACAGAGCTCTTTGACATTTAGATAAGGACAATATTATTATCGATGATCTGTCGTGCCTGGAATATAGGATGCCCTATAAGTTTTGTAGCCCCATATATAGTGTCATACCTGCTACCGACTCTTATGTCACTTTCCTGGTGGATATTCTGTAAAGTTTATCCATACACAGCATTATTCATTAGCTTAAAAAATTATTTCTCAAAGTCGTTTGCAGCCTGGGCATGTTTCTCAATGTTAAACTCGGTATACGGAGCCATCCAAGCCTTCTGCTCAAAGCACAAAACACGATGAACAGAGTCAAGTGTGGCTACATACTTCAAGAATTGCCTCAGTGTTTCCCAGTGAATAGCATAATTCTTCCATGGTGCAAGAGTCAAAAGGAGTTTTTCACGTGAGCCGTTTGGAGGTATATCATTTACTGGAGCCAAAGGTAGACTGGATAGCACATTGTAGCATTCGTCTTGAAACAACAAATCCACTTCCGCGAAATAGCAAGTATCCCCATCATTCACCATGTTTGTAAAACCCCATGATAAAAACACATCAGCCTGGACCGACTCAAAATTGCCTCTAGGAAGCTTGCTCTTCATAGTGAGGCTGTACATACATCGAAATAACAAATATATTTTGATGCCACACTATAGTCATACTCTCCACCCATGTAAATGTTATTGGCTTCTGTACACATTCTGGAAACCTGGGTAATGCTGCCATTAACCCCGTGTTCAACAAAAAGGTACATATCAGGGTCAATCAAAAACTCTGATAATGCATATGTCATTGAAAACAAAACATCCCAAGCAAGAGACGGAGCTGTGATATACATGGCAGGGTCAAGAACAAAATGAGCCAAACATACGATCCCAGAATTTTAAAAAATGTCTGCAGTAAAAAAGTGTGCACACATAAATACTGAATGGGGTACTGTAACAGGTTTATGCAGTGGAAAGCCACCTGTGTGTCTTGAGCATGAGCACAATCCTCATCGCTAACGTCTTTGCCTTTCATGACATTATGAAACACGTCCTTTGGTGGGAGTGATGTGCACATCAGACTGTCTTCAGACTTAACAAAGTCATACAGAAACACTCCCTTCCTTTTTGCCAGTTCAAATTGGGTGTTGTCTGGAAACATCGAACAGTTGATACTCAATTGCGTTTCAAATTACCTGCCAAAATTCCCAGCGAGGCATCATGAACTGAAAAGAATCAGTGAAATGTAACTCGAAATGCTGTGCCTTTCTTTTTGAGTCAATCCCATTGGGAATACATTTGATGATGGACTTGTACTTTTCAAGGGTCATTCCAATCACCTCGATTCTACCCAGGTTTTCGATTACCTAAGTTCCATCGGGTTTTGTTACGTGACATTCAACCAATGGCTTTATGATAAAGTGAGCATCATATAATTGCAGGTATTGAAAGACAACAAGTTGTTTCTTGGGCAGTCTGAAATTCACATTGCATTCATGATGTGCATGGCCTCTGATTTCCCCGGTCTGATGGTCATGGTCGACCACAGTATCTGTACCGAGTTCCTCCTTACAAATATGACAACTTTTTTGAGCTGCCAACCTAGTTTCCTCAGCTAGGATATTTGGTATCATCGGAACAGTCACTCTATCTATCCCTGCAACTACTTTGTCAATTCAAACAATTTATCTACTAACTGGTTCATACAATCAACACCCACTAACTCAGAGTAGTTATATAATGCTGGATTGTACGAACAAACCAACAAAATGTTACAAGAATATAGAATATGTTGGTTGATGGTATTCGTATTACTCATGTTATCATTGGGGAAGCAAGTGGACAAGGGTTTCAAATATATCTCTGTATCGCAATAGGCGATGAGACCCAATCTTTGCTGTTTCTACTAAAGTATTGGAGACAACGATCGTAAACAATGATTTTTCTAGGTTCTTAGTCATCTAACTATGTAACAGCATTGACAAATCTTTAATGGAAACAAAATGCAAATGTGTATCATTATCACAAGCATGAATGGCCAATACATTTACATGACATGCATGTTGTACAGGATAAATACTCATTGGTACGATAGCCCCTTGCTTATCGAAAGTTTCGTCAATAATATTACTATCTTTGTTTACTGCACAGTATATTAACACGAAACTTTCAATATAATTTTTTTAAATAATGTGAAATACTGTACACTGAAAAAATTAAAGTATTTGACTCTGTAAAAATTAAAGTATTTCGACAGAGTCAAAAGTAGTAGACATTGTTAAAACTTTTTATAAATATATTAATGATTTTTATCGAGAAAGTTTTAGCGAGGGGAATTAATCTGTTACACTCTAAGACTTAAGATTTAAAACACTTACTTACATTTTAAAAAATTCTTAAAAATTACTTAAATTTAAAAAATTCTTAAAATGTACTTAATATTTAAATCTTTAAGAAACTTGAAAAAAATATATACTTTTGCCATTAAATAAGCTAATAGCATACTTAAAACTTCCCCACCCAACACAGTTTTCATACATTCCACACATTCTCCAAACAACTCATTCAAAATAGAAAATAGGACACTGCTATTCGCCTTCTGAATATGCTAGGTTCATCCGGCTCAGTTCCCTCTTATTTTATGCTCTATTCCATAATTCACATCCAAACACACAACAACCCAAACACCCAGACTGTCTTAAACTATGTAAAACTTATTAAATTTTAAAAAATTGCAACCCCGTTCGCCAAACTCATACTCAATAAATTTTTCTCAGAGCACTTGGTATTATATTCTAGATGGTTTTAACTAATTTTTGCGAGCATTTAATGGTGTAGAAAGGGTCTCAGTCTGTGATATTGTTATGCATTCTGTCCATTATAATAATAATGGCAGTCACTCAGTACTTTCCTATGTACTCCATTAAAAACACTCATATATACATTAAGAACCCACCTAGAATTACTTACAACACCTTTCCTCGCACTCATATTCGCAGTCACGCACCTACTCAATAAATTTTTGGAAGAGGGGGCAAAGATGCATCTTGCAGGATTCTGGGTGGTGGCTGTAGAGAGATGGGAAAACATTGTTCTCTTGTTTTGTAGCACTCTGCATTCTCTGTAGTATTTGGGGCCCGGAGGAGCTGTGCATCTGCTCCTAATGTTGTCTGGCAAAGCATAGAGAATGCAGTAAGTCTCTGTAGATGACCTTGTTTGTTGTCTTCGGAGGTTAACCATCACTACATTATGTTAGAAAACATACTCGATTTACCTTCATTTTACTACTTTCACAGAAATATAAGTGCTTGTTATGTGATTTGCATTACTTATACAACCTACTTTACAACGAGATATTTCTGCACTCCGAGACATTGCATGGATATTGTTTTAGAAGTGGTACTTTGCCGTGTTATTGGTGTTACAATTAAATTCTTAGTGTAACCAGTATTTTTTTTGTAAGGCATTCATCTGGTTTAACCTGTATTTTGTTGCATGTTTGTGCATTTAGAATATTAGTCTTGAGAGCTGTTGAGTGATTTAGTAAAGTATGTATTTATATTCATGTTTCGGTGTGACTTTGTGTATGTGTGTCAGTGTGGGAGGAGACACTTGTCAGGGAGGGATGGGGTTTATGACACCAGGAGTACTGGTGAGATTTTGATTGTTAATTGTGTATTTTCATTTTAGCTGGACTTGTCGTTATCGTTGTATGTGGTTGATTAATTTAATGAATTCGGTTAGTTTGTAATATGTTTCATTTTGTAGCTATGATATTAATATAAATTTCATTTGATAATCGCACGATTAAAATAATTTGGTCAATCGGGTTAGTGAGTAAAGTAATTCGCCTGTAGGTTATTTAACATCTCTTTTCATTTAAAAAATATTTACTTCACCAAAAATATAATCTTAATCCTCAGTATGCCTCCAGAGAGCGACCTGGATGGATGTTCCATTAGTCATGTGCGTTCCACTCATCAGCCACAAACAAATAAAAATAATAAAAATGTTCCTAATACCACTCTTCCACCAACATCAACACCTATATTCACAATTACATCCCACCCCTCTGTTGCACTCGGCTGTAAGACGTCACAGGGGACACATCGATGCTGCTCCACCAACATCACTCTTATGACACTTAACCCTTTCAACACCAATAAAATAAAATAAAATTAACTTTAGAAAAATTGGTATCAAGAAATTGGATCTAAGAAATTATAACAAACAATTACGATAACGAATTTGAATAATTAATCAATAAATTAATCTATTAGCATGAAAATTACAATGGTCAAGAAACTTTATTTCAGTTTCCTCGGGACAGATAAAAGCCATAGCACCATCGAAGTCAAAAGCGGCTGTTTGTTGTGAAATTTATTTATTTCGGACTACAAAAAAAAGATTACAATAGTTTTTCATACGTGCTTCAATATTAATTTTAAGACGCTGCGTCCCATACGGCCACATGCGTTGTATGAGCCTTAATCCGTCATTTCTCTGCCAAGGTAAAGAGAATCATCACTATCCATGAATTCAAAGGTATAATCCCACTGAGTAACCTGAATGTCTAATTAACGTTTTATCATATTTCTTAATTTAATTAATTTTTAATCTTGTGGAAAGGAACGATAGTTTTACGTTGTCTAAGCACTTGCATTATAAAAATGACAGCGTATGTACGCGTCGTGTTTCGAAAGAGGTTTCAGGACTGGTCTCATCTACCACACCCAAACATACGGCGCACGAGTAATGCTGTTGCCTAGCAGTGCCGATGCAACTAAAATATGTCACAGCTTCAATCACGCACGTGTCTCGGGAATATTTTATGCTGTAATGCCAGCAGTAGGCAGGAAACCTACTACACGCCAGCAGAATAGAATGACGTGAATAAATTGCTCGTTATCAGCGTAATTTATTTCTTTATGACTGATAATGCACTGTCATTTACGATAAGCGATAAAAGCGCCACATTTCACGTTGATGTTTAAACAGTTTTTTATGGTTGTTGGCTGTGTTACGTGGATGTTAAAGACGCTTTCCTGTCGCTGCACACCCCCGTAAGTGAAAATATCTAATTTATGTATATTTGTATACAAGTACTAATCCCTGATGAGAAATGTTACACTATACGTACCTTCGGTTCTCAAGACCTCGATGTTAACAGCCGTCCAAATCTCTTCAGTGCGCTTCTTACACTATACGTAGAGATAATGTAAAATAGCGAAAAAATATTGAGCCAACATAGCTTCCATAACACTCTAGCTAATTTGCTCTTTTATAATAGGATTAACAAGGTTTTGGCTCGGCGAAGTTGTTTGCAGACCAATCACGAACGTTCTGCCTTATATAGAAAGTCTCACTTTTAAATTGCAGTATGGAGTGCAATAGACATTCACTCTCTCTTTCCGATACATGATTGCTGTAATTAACGCTGTCCTTGTTCCTACCTGCAATGTTGCCTGATAAGTTATCTTCTTGCAGTCTCAAAAAAATATGCCACTTTCGTTGCGTGTGCGCCATGCGATCACAATGATAGGGTATCTCGCAGGTTTCAGTTTCAAAGGAGCCGCTTAGCTTTACCACGCAGTGTTGGATTCTCTTAAGACTTCTCAGGGAGGTAAACAGATAGAATTCTTTTAATCAGGCCATTTCCTTCGCCACCCATTTGTTACTCAGCCTGCCAGTTACGTTGCAAAGCTAGAGTAATCTGGCAACAGTACGCCTCATTCACGTTGTACTGCACTGGGACGCTCTCTAATATCATAATCCTCATTGGCCCAGAGAAATGGGGTAGTAGCTTCATACATGCATGACTGCCAATAAGGCAAGAAAACTGTAGGACATTGTAAAGTACGTTGAATCCTAGAAAATAGTCGAATTTTCCCGCGATAAACCATTATTAGGGACACCCGAATTTCGCGAAAAGATTTCACGACCAGTTGTACTTCACAGCACTTTAGCTCATGCCCACTTTCGTGATTGGATGGTTTCCGTGTTACGCGTCTTAGATATGTGCGCGCGAATCACAGACGTACAGTATTGATGTTACCTAATTCTGATTGGCCAACCGAGAAGGAAAATGTTTTCTCACAAAGACAAACCTCTAATAAGGAAAAGAAAGCCACGTATGGCCGTAGGGTATTGAGATATATCATGTGCGGAAATCTTTCCGCGAAATTCGGGTATCCCTAACCATCATCTCTAATTATACGTCACCACTAAGCAGTAATGTACCTGATCTATACATTAGACTCTATTTAGCAAACTAAGCCTCCTAGGTATTCTTTGCATTTGGGGTAAAAAAAAAAATCCAGGTCTCAAAGATGTATATATTATACATCAGCACGAGTCTGCATCATAGACTGAAGATAATGTAGGCCGATCGTAGTCTTCTGCGCATGCACCCAACATTTACCTACCCTAACACCAATAGAGCTGTCAAAATCACATGGTCAGTAGTGATGAACATGTTTGCTTACATCCGGTGTACTAACAGACCAGCCCTTAAACATGAGTAAAACCATTTGAATTACTTGAGCACATTCTATTTGCATTAAAATTAGGTCAAATAAAGACTTATATAAATTTCAAAGCACTTGTTTACATAGTGTTGTAACCCCAAATCCGCTTCACGTTGATTTTCTTGCGCTATTGGTAAAAAATACCGTTCTTTGTTGGACCAGAAAGAGTAATTACTGCGCTGCTGGTACGCGTACTCTACACGACATTCTCTCTACGGGCTGCACCAGTGACTCGAACAACAGTGCGTCTGCATTTATAAACGCCAGATGTTTTGGCTATTTACGTACGGTCGTCCACCTTCTGTGTTAGTTAAATATATCATCCCTTGAATTTAAAGTGGTAAGTAGCAATATCTACAAATAGCCTCTAACAATCTATAGTTACACTGCTCGGTTCGCGTCACGGTTGTCTCAAATTAACCCTTTTGCGTTAGATAGAGTTAGGTTGATTAATGACGAACGCTTTGAATTGTGGGTAATGTAAGGAATCGCTGTAGCGCTAGTTTGGTGCCAAGATGGCGTAGAAAAGATTAATCTCAAAACTGCTGTTGCAACTAAAAATGTCCGTATATAGTTCGAGGAATACATCAATTTGTTTAGCTTGCCTGACACAGACATGATACAGTGTCTGAGTCTAAGAATTTGCGATCACTCGTATTCACTTACTCACTAATGCCTTCTATTTTCCTGTCTACATTTCCATTTACAGTGTCACTTACATTAGCTATGTCTATTTACAGGCTCGTTCACACTAGTAGCTTGGTTATTTACATCTTCTTCAAGCTATTTACACTTGCGCTCACACTTACTATCTGTCTATCTAGCCCCTCAATTAATGCTCGCAGTGCTTCCAGTTTTCCTTGTTAACATTCACTTAAACAGTTGTATAAAACAGTATTAATTGATTTTTTTCTACAGCTATTATAAATAATTAATTTGTTTTAAAATTACTAACTACTACTCTATAGGCTAACTTCATTTAGAATTGATTAATTAATAATTGCCTCCATCCCACTTCTGACACCAGTGTAACATCGGAGGGCGCCTGAGAGGCGTATCTGAGTTCCTGAGGGATGGAGTTCTTAATGAAAAATTAAAATAAAATAACTAAATTTGATTTCTGCTTTATTAACACGGCTAAATTTCCAGCATTAAATTACCTGTCTCCACTTTTACTCTTGCTATTTAACATTGAGAACAATATTTTATATGTATATATATATATATATATATATATATATATATATATATATATATATATATATGTATATATATATTTCAAGTCTAATCAACGCCCTTCTTAATTGTCTCTGTAGGTTACAGTCAAATAACACATACTCATTATTAACACATGTTTAGTCTATTTGCTGCCAACATTTACAATGACTTTCACTCACGCATTTCTTCTAATAGTCCAACTGCCAGCCGCGTCCTTCACTGCTTGATACTCGAAGTCACAGACTTCCTCTTCCGCTCATCATTTCTCCTACTGTTCATCTTCTATCGCTCGGAACTCAGCCACTCATTCATCCATCCACTCCAACTCAACTCAACTCCACTCTACTCAACTCACCTGGAGGCCTTTTGCAATATTTATAATGTTCATCTGACCATTTCGAAGGTTCAACGCCCCCCGAGACACGCTAAGAGAACGAGATCATCAGGGTAGCGTTTTAAAAGAGATTGTCGTGCCAATTGAAGTGTTGCGTAACTGAAACGCGGGCACCGCTATTGCATAACGGCTCTATATCCTCTTTTTCTCTCGTTCGTGCCGGGTGGGCCAAGGTCAGCAGTGCAGACCAGTGACATATGACAATATTTTACTGTGCTGCCAACTATCTATCAGGTGTTTATTTCCTGGGAGCTTGAAGGAACAATTTCGCTCGTGAATATTTCTCAGAGCACTGGTCGTTCAAGAGATAATATTAATATTTTCGTAATTTTAGCGCGGGGACTGTCATTGATCACAAGGGCAGAAACAATAGAATGACAATTTGAATTTTAATATCATTTTTCCCGGAAGACCTTATCTTCGGCCACTGAAATTAAACTTATGGTTTGCGAACCGAACACTTTTGGAAATTAACCTTTGAGAAAGAAATTTCTTTTTCCGGAACTGTAGATGGTTTAACATAAACACTTTTCTGGCGTACATGTATTATTCTGGCAGCGAATGGGATGTAGTTCTCTATGTTTGTGACAGAAAAAATTATGATTGCTATTGGAATGTGTAACAATTTGCTCAACATTGTTACCCCCTGTGGTGCTTTCTGGGCGACACAAATGAGTACAAACACAAAACCAAGACAGTGTCTTAAAAACAGCAGAGTTAACATTTTCTGGTTACTGTAAATAGACAAGAATAATAAGTCGGTTCGAAAAACTCCTGTTTTTAGAAACAGCATTAGCAAAAATACACAAAACTGGATCAATATAAAACATCATATAAAGCCAATCTTTGAAGATTGTATAAAAAATTCCCATTATTTCCATTAGACTGGGCTGTTTTTATTCTTTTCATACGCACAGCCGTTAATACTGAGGTTAACTTTGCTTACAGCATAAATACAAAATATGATATCATTGCTGATTATTCATCTGGCTAAATACATTTATAAAGATGTTCCCATAAAACTCCATAAAATATCGGGGAACATTCTAGCAAAATAGAATTCTTTCAGATACGTTACTTAATTTAACATAATAACTTGACAGTCTCTCATATGACTTAACCAATATTATAGAATGCCCATAAGCCAATAAAACTTAAAAAATCCCTGAGCGTAACAGTTTATTAAGGCTGATAATATAACACTAAAGTATATTTCTGAACAGCCTGTGCTTCATTAGTTCAATATTTATTTCTGGAGTATGTAAAATTTCAAAGTACCATAACTTCACTTCAACTTTGGCATTTTAAGTTTCTAAGGCTGAAAACATTAGTCATTTAAAAATTCAAACAACCTCTTCATAAGTTACAAATTCTATCTAGCATTCTGTAAATTTACAAGTCTGAGAATTTCTGCTACGAAAATTGTAAACGAAAGTTCCATTTATACATACTGACCTGAAGGGTCTTAACAATACAAGGTTCATAAATAATTTAGGCGTATGTTGAGTCACAGGAGCTGCATCTCCTCCGTTAGCAGCTACCCTGGGTATTTATACAAATATTGAGCCTACTCCCCTCCACAGTCCTGGGGCTCAAACAACGTAATTTTAAAGTCCACCAATCAGATAATTTCCGTATTTAATATTTACTGTCCATTTCCGGGGGAAAATCACTCCCGTAGTGCTGCTGTCAATTTAATAGTGATGATCCTAAGCAATGCCGGCGACACTAGCGCCTTGATGTGGCTGCTCAGATAATTCAAGCCGCTCGTTCAGTCTGTAATAGAACCGCTTCATGGCCGGCCGCGCTGCCACCCGTGCTCTTGACCTGCCGCACAATCAGCTGATCGCCCGTGCTGGCTGCCTTACACCGGGCTATCGACCGACGTGACGTACTGCTGATGGGCAGTGCAAGGTAAGGAGGCTTCAAATTACACGAATTCTCGTAGATTTTTGCAAGGAATTAGCCAAAATTATTGCCGTGCAGAAACTGCGTAGTTCTCTGTGCGAGATGGAACATGGCAAGTTGTACTGGTATTGGGCCAGTCAGGTTGGGCAGGTGGAAAGGTTGCAATTATGAGATGACCCGTCTCAACATCATTTGTATGTTTGTAACTCATTGTGGTGTGTCTGTGTCATTATTTTGTGATAACTGTTATTTCTATGGAATTATATGAATGTTACATGCGTATTTGTTGACAAGAGCAGAAAATTGCTCGTTTACATAATTTTTAAGTTTTTAATTACTTTACTGATTCGTATAGTTTATTTTTCCAAGATTTTACCTCGTATTCTGGGTATTTTGTGACTTATGACAAAGTGGTTCACTGGCGTATGTCCAAATGAATTCTTTAGTTCTAGGTTTTTGAGGTTTAGTTTTTGAGTTGTAGTATTCGAAATCTGCATCCAGTGAACTAGATTTGTCTTCATATAACTAACCTCATATTAGGTAGTAACATAGTTAATTATTTCTATGTTTCTAGAAATGACAGCGCGTTACTGTATCAACATATAAAAACTTGTCGCAAGGCGCATGGCATTCTTAATCTCTTCGTGAGGCGGAATGAATTCTGAGACTGTCGTTCAGATTTGATAGCATATGCGAATGACCTTCTGGTGTTTCAAAACAATTCTCTGGCAATGGCAATGCGTAATTCCATAGACCAAAACGCTATGGGTTCTTATGCGCCTAAGCCATATGTGTGTATAGAAGTATATGTGCAGGAGTTTTTTTTTTTTTTTTTGTCATGACAACTTGAAATGTTCCCCTTTTGTGGCCAAAAATTTAAATCAACTCTAATTACAAAGGAAAAAATTTATTGAAGAAAATGAATCAGAAATAAAATAATACATTCAATATAAATAAATGTGTGCAGAGGAAACTACATAACCATTGATTAACATGCAAATAATGTAAATGAAAACAGTGACTCTGCAACTTCCGCGTCGGCATTATATGTGCGTACGTGCGCTTTGAAAGGCCTTCAGAATTGGACGGGTGAATTTATTGAAGCTAGTATCCACTTTACATAAAGCTTTATGGTAGAAATCAGTGCTCCCCTGATAAACAAGGGGGAACCATGTTTGTGGAAGCTAGCCATCGTGATTTTATTTCCCAGTAGCTGCTGTGAGTTGACACCAATCGTTGAGTTTCATTGGCAGTAAAATATCGTAGTTTATTAACCTTTAAACTTTAAATAGTACGCTGTTGCGCAGTTTGAAGCTCAGACTAAATGGGTGCTACAACCTTTATTGGTATACTTGAAGTGATTTCCGATGTATCTCTTCCTACAGTCTGGTACAGTCCGATTATTTTTGTAAAAAAGGAAAACAAATTTGTACTTAACATGAGGGGAAAAAATATTACAGTTATGTCTTTGATTCATTGGGAACACCGAACCAAACTTCAAAGTAATATTTCTATATTAAAAATTATGGCGCATACATGTTTTCGTATTTTCATTTACTAACGTACTTTCGCTTAACTCGGTATCAAGTTATTTTCAAAGTCTCTGAATACATTCAATTTGTGGCAGTAATAGACTTCGGACCAACATTCACAGAAGTAGATGTGAATAATTTCTCAAACGGGGCTCCAGGCGCCGAAATTTCCAGTTTGTATTTTGACCCCCTTTCATCTTATTCATTTTTCTTACATATTTAGTTTGGGTAATAATTTTGCCAATCTGTTACTACCTGCGCAATTCGCCAGTAAAATTTAGGTCACGGAAGATAAATAAATTTATACCATGTTTCCTTGTACTACGCGCCAAATAAAATTACTATATATATATATATATATATATATATATATATATATATATATATATATATATATATATATATATAAACAAATACTAAAACTACGTCTTTGAAAAAGTACTCTCGTGCTAATACCAATACGAATAAATGTTTGCGAGTTGAAGTTATTAGTTTTATGCAAGCATATACTGTATACGAAGTGTACATTCACCGCTTTCCATCCAGCGAAATTGCTCAGTATGATTCTATACGAGGGAAGCTGCAACCTATGGGAGCTGTGTGTATTCGAAAATGGCATGATCATTACGGTTTATGTTACAAGAGAACGAGTAGAGACAAATTTATTAAAATTTGTGATTTTATGGTTTTTTACTGTGTATGAATCTTAATGTATCCGCAATTTTCAGGCTATTAGAAATTTATCTCTAGAAACATTTTTGTAGAAACGTGGCCCAAGCAAAGATGGACAAAGTGGTTTGTGTTTGAAAGCAACATAGTCAAAGATGGCCAAAAACAACACCTCAAATCATTTAACATGTGAAAACCTATCCTTTCAATCGGCAGGTCATGCACTAGAAACCACTAATAACCCATCGGCCACTGATAACGATGTCATCAAATGGACATATCTTAAGAGCACCGGTCCGAAGCATCGTTGTGGTAGGCTTAATTGGGTAGTATCCACTCCATCTTCAATTTTCCTTACAAATCTTCGTAATTAAAATGTATGACTCGGCACAAAAATCAAAGCTGGGCACGATATAAAGGATTACTTAACGAATTTTTGAAATCTTTATGGTTTCAATATAGCTTTATTTTAGCGTGTGGGATTGACACCATTAAATAATTAGGTAATATTTGAGTACAGTTACAGATTTGAAACTAATCACGTAAGAAAAATAAATTGGATTTAGAAATATCTGTTAAGATGTTCCCTATGTCTTTACTGGCTTGGTTTTTAAATATTGACTCCGAAAATTAAAGTATGTAGTAAAATAGTTACATCGAAGATGGCAAGGATACTTCCCCCCTGACTGTCAAATTTTTTCTTCAAACTACTTCCAATAACTTTGGTTAAAAAAATTTAGTAGGTTGTGACGTCACCGGAAATTCAGAAACACCGCCTTGCTTGTCTGATGAAGTTCGATGGCTCCAATTTCCGTCAAACATTTTGCTATTGGTGTAGTTACAAAGTGTTATGGATGTTTGACGAGTTCAGCCAATCAAATCGTACACATTAAAAAACTGTTCCTTCCTACCCCAAAATTAAATAAGGTTAAAGAGATAACTAATTTATATAATATCAATCAGGACATGAAATCAATTGGAAGTACTCATTGAACCAAAATAGTAACATACAAAATCAAAGGCACTATAATCAACATATATTTTGCCTGTCTCATCAAGTATACTTCAAACAATGTAGAACAAGCAACTGTCTTGTTCATAATTACACCAAAACTTAGCTTTAGAGATACCAAGTTCATAGCCTACTCTACCATGTACATTTCAGTGGTATAATAATCATATTTTTTTAACGTCAATGTAGGATATAATATTTTCTTAAAGGCAGGTCTTCGAAATCTCCTATATCTACCTGTTCTCCTTCTTCACTTATAAGCCACACTTCAGAAAATCTGAAATAATACCACAATTGTAATTAACAACAACAAAACTTTATGATATTTGAATTTAGGATGTATTTTAAAAATGGAATTAATTCACTACTGGTTCCTGCAATGGACTATATGGTAAAACAATAGTATTATTCAGATTTGAAAATTATGTTTACTTAAAATTCAGACTATGTCAGTTAAATAAAAAACTCTGACTGTGTGACATTTTCAAACGCGTTCAAAATTGTTTGAACAAATTAGTTAGATGGCACAAAATTTCATGACTGTCAATTTTTCAACAGTATGACAAGGGCTTACGAAAATAAATAATAAGGACCGGCAAATTCTTAAACTTGTTTTGCGAACCATTCGTGACCCGTGTCAAGGACTGCGAAAGACTTTGTTGGCAGCACTTGGTTTATATGGTCACAACACAGAGTAAATAATGTTCCAGGCGGAAACAAGAGAATTCTTTGCCAAACTATCCCTCCTGGGGACCAACCCCAAATAGGGTATTCCAAGAGCACTATTTACTATCTCTCTTTAATTTATTCCGAAAACAAAGCTAAAGTAAGACCTCAATCTATAGGTTCCACCGGAGAAAATTGCAAATTCTGACACAGTCATGCAGGCTGAAATTACTCTGAATTCTACAAACTTTATTACTAATTATTTTCACATCCGCGCCAATCCGTCTATCGCCGAGAAATTAAGCACGACGGTGTTTCTATTAACATTTCTTCGGTCCCGCTATTCAAACAAATTATACAATAGATTTCGGGCAGGTTCAGTATCTGAACTCCTGCCAGCGCTTCCAGGGAGTAGGTGAAATTTTAAACGGTTCTTAACATCGAGGTCTTGAGAGCCGATGATGGTGAAGCGAGGTGAGTATGGAGCAGCGCCAGAATGTAAGGGCGGGGGAACCGGAGATCCCCGATAAAACACACCGACCAACGGCATCGTTATATATATATATATATATATATATATATATATATATATATATATACACACACACACACACAGTTGATTGAACAAAATATTTAGTTGACAGTCTAATTTTTTTTTGGCCCAACACAGAGATTTTGTTTATTCAAACATATGTATTTTTTAGAGGAACAAAGTAATTTTGTAGCTTTTCAAATGTTGTTTGCTCAACAATATATTTTGTTATGGCAACTAAATATATATTTGGCCGTAAACAAATAAATATTTCGTTAGATTTTCTTTCAGTGTACAGTTTTGTTTACGGCAATGTACGCTAGAGATGTGTAACTTATGTGTTTAAACGGTTCGGTGACGGAGAACGGGAAAGTTCCGGCGTTAATTTTGGGTTTCGCTTTACAGCGCTTCCGCCAAAACTCGCTGTTAATTATCACGCTGCGATAACGATTTCCGCCATCCAGAGGAATTTTAAGCTGTTTTTCTCGCTCACGTACGAGCACGTGATTATTCTGCCGTTTATTATGCAGTGCTCTTCATACATCAGTGCAACTTATTGTTGGGTAGGCAGTTATTCGCATCGTTATATAAAATGGCGGCCACAGCAACGCCTGAGCTACAATTTATAATTTTCTTATATCTGCTAGCCCAGGCGGACGAGGCCAGAGAACTGTACGAAGCATCTATGGAAGATGCATCGAAGGTGGAAGACATCGAGATGGTCTTCGAAGAGGTTATGTCGAAGAGAAATGAACAACTAGCGAATTTTTTTTGCCATCTGCGCTCAGCCACCACAAGAAAATCCGAGCGTATTAGACGAGTGCAACGAACAGCTTGCAACATGTGAGACAGTTTTCCTTGAGCTCCACAACCCGCTGCGATAGTTCGCAAAGCCTAGGAATCCCGACAGCAGTGCTACCTCATCTACCATTGCCAGTATTCAGTGGCAATAGAGCTGATTGGACAGGCTTCGCATAGTTATTTATTTCAATCGTAAATCAAACTCCGCACCTTACCCAAGTTCAGAAAATGCATTACTTGTTGGGTTGTTTACAGGGGGAGGCCAGAGAGTTGGTACACAATATACCGGTTAAAGCAATTACTCGGTAATTTGAAATATCTTAGAGAAGAGCTTGAGACGCACAGCAACACTACATGTCCAGAAGACCTTGTATCTACAAAAGGTTGATAGTCGGAACGAAGGTGAATTAACCAAGTTTGTGACTATAGTGGAAGAAAATTTGAGTTCGCTGAAGGCTCAGAAATTTCTAGTGGCTCAGCAGGATTTCCTGCTTCTAAATGTATTGCTCGAGAAGTTGGTTGCACCACTCAGGCAAGCATTTGAACTTTCCCACGAAGAGAATGTGCCATCATATTCCAAACTACTCAAGTTTTTGGAACGGAAGGCTAGATCTGTGGAGCATGTTGAGCTTGCTGCTGGCGATCAACCTCCTGCTCGCAACACCTGTAAGAGTCCACCCTCTCAGAGGAAGTTTTCCTCCTGGAATAAATTCCGGTCAAACAGATATGGAAACAATAACCAGTCAGCAGACTTGAAGACCACCCTTGTTTCTGTGCATAACGATACAGGTAAGCAGGTGTTGCTTCCAGTTTGTGGTGCAGCTCATGCTCTGCACAGATGCCAGACATTTCTCTCAAAGCCGACAGATGAGAGAAGGAAGTGTATGCTACTCCACAAGCTGTGTTTTAACTGCCTGCGAGTAGGACATGCAGCAGTAAATCGTCATTCAATGTTTCGCCTTCAGCAGTGCCAAAGCACACATCACACCTTGATTCACTGGTCACGAGATACAAGTTCAGGCGAGACAGATCAAGATACTACAGACTCTGCTAGTCAGGAAGATGGCAATAGTAGCACTGTTGCAATGTGTTCGCGATGTGTTTCACAGGAGGATGGTCCTCTGACTACTGTTTTGCTTAAGACTGTCAGCGTGCATTATTGGATAGTGCATCCCAATCATCATTTATAACCAAAAGGTATGCGAAATGCTTGGGACTTGAGTGATATCAGGCTGGGGTAAATGTTTCTTGCATAGGGCATATTAGGACGGACTCAAGAGGGGCTGTGGTGTACGATATCACCTCGCTTTACATGCCAGAGTTGCACCTAACTATGCAAGTGTTGATTCTCAATAACATTACTGGTGATTTAACTTCAGCTGAGATTATTACAAACAATCTTGCACATCTGACAAATATTCCCTTAGACAATCCCAAATTTGCCTCGCCTGATTGCATTGACATGTTGCTTGCAGCAGACATAATACCTGATGTGATGACTGGTCGCAAGATCGAAGGAAAACCACATGCATTACACCAGCATTTTGTTGGGTAGTCGCCGGTAATGCTCTATGTGCAAGTAAATGTGAGTCGATTTCCTTACTTGTACGAATGTTGCCTATGCTCAGCTGCTAAAGACTCAGCTCATCGGACTCTTGGCAGCAGGAGGATTCAAACTACACAAGTGGTGCTCCAACCATGAAGAGCTCTTTGATGACTATCGACATGAAAGTGAGAACTCATTTTGTATATTTGGTTACTCTGATTCAGTTAAAGAGTTGGGTCTACGAAGAGACCCAGTACAGGACCACCTTTCGTACAAAGGGAATGTCCCTGACTTGCCAGTAACGAAGCATGCTATACTCTCAATTGTTGCTCGTCTTTATTGCCGATGTTGTTGGGTAGCACTTGTGGTCACATCCAGTAAGGTGTTGTTACAGACGTTGTGGACTCAAGGCCTATGTTGTATGAGCCAGTTGGGGAAGCCATATCGAGAGTGTGGATACATTTTAAGGACTCTTTGCCATCCTTGTTTGAGGTTAGTATGAGTAGATTCATTCCAGTCCAAAAACACGACATACAGTTTCATGGTTTATGCGGTGCCAGTGAGAAGGCATATGCTGCAGTCATTTATGCTTGTTTTGTCACAGCTGATGGTGTCACTGAAGTTCACTGCTTTACACCAAGTCAAGGGTGGCGCCACACAAGACTCTATCTGTTCCAAGGTTAGAGCTGTGTGTGGTAGTTTTGTTATGCAATCTTTGGTGATGTGTGTTGAGACTTTATGATTCAAAAGTAGTTAACCTTGCATTGCATGCCTGGGCAGACTCCACAGTAGTACGGCCTGGTTATGATCGTCATCACACAGTTTAAAAACCTTTGTTGCCAACCAAGTTGCAGAGATCCAGTCCATTGTACCACCTAGTTTCTGGGAAATGTTCCATCGGAACACAGCCCTGCTTGTGTCGCTTCACATGGCTGTCTTCTAGACCTCTTGGTGAACACAATATGGATTTCAGTGCCACGTTGGCTGTTACATCCTCATGATAGTTGGCCTGTGCAGCATTCTTGCGAGAAAGTACCTCTTCTCGAAGTTAAACCAGTGACATTCCATGTCTTGGCGGCAAACGCCAGTCAGGTACAAAAATTTGATGATCCTTTCGGCTTGTTGCAGAAATCATCTTCCTTTTCTGGACTTCAGAGAGTCATGTCGTGGATCTTACAAGCGAAAGCCATTTTTCAAAGGCTGCCCCAATCCACTAGCAGGTCGCAGACAACAGAGAGTTGCACAATGCCCGTCAAGACTGTGCAGGCACATTACTTCAAGGAAGCGATTAGATCCTTGAAAAAGGGAGAACCATGTTCTAAACCCATTAAAAGACTTGTGTCTTTCATGGTCTCGAAGGTTGTTGTCAGAGTGTGGGCGGCAGACTGCATAATGCATCTGTGACTGAAGAAAGTACCAGGGGATGGGCCTGCAGAATCTGCGGGTTAAGCCACCATCGGTGAAGCAGGTAATCGTACAAAATTCGTCTGGGAACTCCGGCACGTGCTTGCTCGCGCCTGTCTGCGCTCGCTCCCAAATCCCGTCATGCAGTTGCAAAAAATTATGGTACCTGTACGGTACATTTAATAATTTTGGGCGGACTTAAGACATAACATGTAAGACTTAAGACATACGATTTAATACTTAAGACTTGAGAGGGAAGGGTGTAGGTTCTAAGGCCTAACTTCATATTGATGGAGGGTGGGGTATAGAAAGACAACCCTCCCCCATATCCCATGAAAATCGGTCGAAAGATGCGTATTCCACGAACCTTAAATGTCGGGCACAAAACCTCTCCCCCCTCGGAAGTGTGGGGAGTTGCTGCATGAAACTCCTGTCGAATGGTACCATGGGTTGTGCCCTTCCCCATGAAGCACTATTTATCCTCCTTAGGCCCGTTCCCGTTCCCCCTCACCATTTGGGCATAAAGTATATAATGCTGAGAACTTTTCTTCTTGATTACAGAATATGACCAGAGGCCAGGCCCGCAGTCTTAAGACTTAATACTTAACACTTAAAACATAAGACATAGCCATAAGTCTTCAAGCCATATCTCCAAAGGCTGGGCAAATAAATACGCCAACAAACAAAATTTCAAGAAAATCGGTCAAAAAATGTGCCTTCCAGGGCCGGGGGGGCTCTTCAGCCCAAAAGGGAGGGGAGAGGGAGGTCTAAAACCTTATCTCTGGTGGCGGGACGAAGAGCTACACCATTCAACTCAATTTGAAGAAAATCGCTCGAAAAATGCGCCTTCCAGAGCCTAGGGGGCTTAAGCCCCAAAATTGGGGGAAGGGGAGGTCGAAAACCATATCACGGTATGCGGGGAAATAAAATACACTACTAAACCAAATTTCAAGAAAATCGGTCGGAAAATGAGCCTCCAGGCCGATTACAGACAAAGGAAAAAGGAATGGGAAATTGCCCCCGCCATTGAATTAACCCCCCCCCCCCCCTTTTTTTTCTATAGCAATCGTCCCAAATCATGCTTAGACCTTCCTCTGCGAGATTACTATCATTTGCCCGTACTGGCTTCACCATAAAAAGGCTCAAAAAGGTTAAATATGGGACGCACTACAATCCCACAAAATGGAAAACATACCCCCCTTGACACTCTAACTCCTCCCAGGGGCGGGGGGTGAAGGAGGTACTTTAGGGGGGAGGGTTTCAAAGAGGAAGGATGGGGAATTAGTGAAGGGGGTCGGGTTTCCCTTTCTCCCTTCCGTTTGCCCACAGCTGCCCTCCAAAAACAGCGTTTTTCGTGCAAAAACTTATGTTCTTTATTATAGAGTATGAAACATTCCATCCTACTTCCGAAGCAAAGCAGACTGTCCGAGTTTATCATGATGCATTGTCATATGACCAAAATGCACACAGGTCCTTAAACCATACTGTACCTGACACATCGAGAATACTAAATCATTTCTACTCGCATTTTGATTCGTAACCTCCTTCACAACTGTTCCGCATGTTTTCAAGTGAGTACAGCTTCATCAGCCCCACTGATGGGTACACTCCTGCCTCGCGATTCGCCCAGGGTAGAGCGTTTTTTCAATTTTGGAATTGACTTTGGGGGACCATTCCTTGCTACCCCAGTTAAAGCAAGAAGGAAGACCACTCAAAAAGTATATATGTGCTTGTTTATCTGCATGGCGTCGAAAGCCATGCACCTGGAACTCATGTCCGACTTGTCTGCTGCAGCAGTCCTTGCTGCACTGAAGCGTTTTGTATATATTCAAAGACTTTCATAGGAGATATCCTCAGACAATGGAACCAACTTGGTGGGTGCCAGAAACTACCCGAAGGACGTGTACAAATGCTTCTTCTATGGAGAAAGCCAGCAACAAATTGTCAGTGATGCCAGTCGGAGAGGAATAAAGGGGTGGTCCACTCCCTCTGCCAGTGCCCACTTTGGTGGCTCCTAGGAGGCTGCGATTAAAAGTGTAAAACAACGCCTGGAATGTGTTGTGGGCACATAGCTGCATATCTTCGAAGAGCTGGGAACTCTGTGCAGATATCTACAGTGCTGAACTCTCGACCACTATTTGCCTTGTCGGAGGATCCTCGAGAGTATGATGTTCTCACTGCAGGGCATTTCGTAGTGGGTGATGTCTTGGTAGCTCTGCCAGATCATGAATTGTCAGGTCTTCCTCAGAACCGTCTTGACACGTGGAAGCTAATCACTCAGTTTTAGCATAGGGTTTGGAAGCGGTGGAGTAAAAAGTATCTACACACACTCCAGTACATAAACAAGTGGACCTTACCTCAGCCCAACATTCAAGTGAACCAGCCGGCATTGTTGAAAGAGCCAAACATACCTTCACTGAATTGAAAGACAGCACGTGTTACTGAAGTCCACCTTGGGCAGTATGGGATACTGCATTTCGTGACATAAAGAACACCTGAAGGCAGCTTCACCAGGCCAATCACAAAAATCTGTCCTCTCCCTGAATAATAACTGAGTATAGTTTGATACTTCAGACTGTCACACTTTTGTTTGATTTTATATTTACATATATACACACACAAGGTTGTGTACATTATAACGATTGGAAAAGTGTTTTTTTTTTTTTTGGTGGGCGGAATGCTTACAAACAGAAAATTTTCTGAGATGTGGTGGTATTCTTAATATGTGACTTGTACCATTGTTGTGCTTAGACACGTGTTAACTGCTTTGTTTGTCACGAGACGGCAGTAAAGTCGCAAGATGGCGCGAATGGAGAATGAGCAAGACTGCTTGTCCTAAACAATTACAGTAATCATACAATCTCGGATTTGTGTATAAATATGAGAAAGAGAGATGTTAAACAACTTTTCCAACCGTAAATTCATCGCTATTACTTAATATCACACTTTTAGTATTTTATAAACGACAATTTTAAAGGACATAGTAATTCATTTTTTTAAGAGAAAAGAAGTTATTTCTACTTACATATCAGCTCTGTAGTTGTGTTTTATGTTGACCTTGGTGAATTATAATTGAGTTTAATACCGATTTTGAGCCATCCGTTATGGTCCTATTCGTGTCCTGACATAATTTAGTTTCTCGCCTTTCATTTTAGAATGTTGTATATTTTGTAAAAGGAATTAAATGACGTCTCGGTAGAAAAATGTTGTGTTTTCTACGTGTTATTTACATCGACATTCAATAAAAAGTGACAAATCTTTCCCAACTTGCACTGCAATCATGCGATAATTTTTAAAGTGATAAGTTAACCACGAGATGAAAACAATACACCTGATGGAAAATTTGCAAATTAACTATAAATACTCAATATTTTTCAAAAAATTTATGCAGTAAAAATGTACAAAAGAAAACATAAACATTAAAGCTTTCTCAAAAAATTAATTATATGTCAAAACTTAATAATTAAATAGAGAGTGAATTTTTACATTTGAAATGAACAAATAGTTTAAGCATATCATTCTATAAAAAAAATCGCCCTCCAGCTACACACTTGTGAACAAACATAAGTCTCAAACAGGGGTATAACAAAGACAGCTTTTTAATTGAGCTCTGTCTTGCCACTTGGCCTTTTGTAATATTAAACAAAGTATTTATGGACTTTAGGATAAACTGTAAACAGTAGCATAACACATTGAAAAAAGCAAATATTTCAGCACATGCGGCCCACAAAGGAGTGAAAAAATTTGAAATAATTAAAATGGACAGGAAAGAGTTGGCTCAGGTGCGGCACATTACCTTAAAATAGTCCATGTTGGTAAGACACATATTAATTTTTCATAATTTACAGGAATGTTATTGTATGCAGTTGTGTACCGTAAGACATTTCGTGACAACAGAAGACTGTGTATCATTTCTATGTTTATATCCACTAGTTATTCCAGTATAAATAGGTACAATATCTTACAGCAAACCTTGCATTTCACAATGCATATGGGAATGATCCCTTTTTAAATGAGTTACGGAGAAATGTACAGGTGTGGTCTATTTTATTCCTGATGTTTCTGAAATTTTAATACAACAGTGTGACTGAATAACCTTCACCGTTCAAAAGGACGGTTTCAATAGCTTATCTAAACTTCAAGCATAGAAGAGAATAGTCACTGATAAACTCACAACAAAATTAATCATCTTGAAAACCAAAATAATGCAGTAAAGTTCTTAAGCTGTCGGGTATGACAAACATAGTCATATAAGGATTCCACAAAATGCGCAATTAAAAATTACAAACCTTGAATTACAGTTCTTTCTCCAAGTGCGTGTTTGTGCTGTTTTATAAATAAACTGGGTTGAGTTAATACGTAATAAACATCCCGGCTTAATACTGCTGTGTTGTAAGCAGACGTTAACAACTTGTAATAAAGTTAAAATTTAAGCAAAGTAGTAAAATGACTATAAGTGTATGTGGTATTGTGTTGCCCCACTTTGATTGAGCCACTAAAATGGATGGATTCATTCTTATAGTGTGGGTATTTTAGACCCTGCGTACGGCGCCACTGAAACGGATGTACGTGTGAAAAAAAAACACGAATGGGCTCCACTGAAATGAATATTATAGTGTTGTTTTTGTGATATGGGTATTTACTAGGGAGTAGTTGTTGAAGAACCAAGTTGCCGTATAGATAATTGTATATTGGAATGAAAATATAAATAAAAGAACTTGTAGTAGAATCACCACATTAACCAGAAATAAATAATAATTAAAACTATAATTATAATAAAAATATACTACCACTGAGCGAAATACCAACCAATAAAGCAGTTCACTTATCGAGGAGTGTTTAATTATTGTGATTGAAATTCTTATTAAGAATCATAAGCCATCAATGTTTAGATAAAATAATACATGCAGCTCAATCTCGAAGCTTAACTCTGAATATTACTGTAATTGCAGTTGACATTTGAGTCTTTCCACGCCAGGAAAAATACACTATCAAACAAAAAGTAATTGGGCACCTGTGAAGATAGGTAATTCAGTCAGTTGACTTGTGTGGCCGCCATATGTTGCAGGCCGGTGTAGAACCTGTTGACAGGAGATGGCACGAGGTACACAGCTATCGGACTTCGATAAGGGCGTGATTGTGGCCTGCCATCTCAGTGGGCTATCTAGCCGGGCGATTACATGGAAGGTAAACAGGCCCAAATCAACGGTCGCATAGATCCTGAGTAAGTGGAAGGTCGATGGGCATTGTGTCAATGCTGCACCTTCTGGGCGGCGACCTCCAATCTTGACCGACAGAAAGCACAAAACCCTGAAACGTGAAATTGTCAAAAATAGGGCACAACCCATGGCTACCATCGGACAGAAGTTTGATGCAGCAACAGGAGTATCGGTTTCCATTGGAACATTGTGTACAGAGGCCCACCGACGTGGATATTTCAGAAGAGCAGCTGCACATAAGCCCCATATCTCGACAAGCAATAAAGCTCGGCGACTCAGGTGGTGTCTGGACCATCGTGGAGTGATGAGTCGGGGTTTACATTATTCCAGTCCGAAGGACGTGTACGGGTGTCGCGTCTACCCGGGGAACGGCTTCTGCAGGAGGGTCTAGTGCCAACGGTTGTGGTGGAGTGATGGTGTAGGGCTGTTTCACGGTCTTCGGCGTACGACCGCTGGGGTTTGTCTGTGGTAGCATTAACACAGAGGCCTATTGTAACATTCTGGATAATGAGATGCTCCTAAAATTATGGCGTTTTTACGGAATGGACCCGTGTTACTTCCAGGATGACAATGCCCGGTGCCACGTTTCAAGGGCTACTATAAAGTGGAACGCCGACGACAATGTTCGCTGATTGGACTGGCCCGCCCAGAGCCTCGACCTCAACCCTACAGAACATCTTTGGGACGAATTGGATCGCCGGGTGAGGGCTCGTCAGGCACGGCCAAAATCCATTGCTCATCTCACGGAATGGTGGCAAGAGGAATGGCGACGAATCCCCGTGGATGTGCTGCAAACAAACGTAGAGAGCATGCCAAACTGGGTGGCTGCTGTTATAGCAGCAAGAGGTGGCCCTACAAGATTCTAACGGGGTTACAACCACCAAGCAAACATTGTGGACAGGTGCCCAATTACTTTTTGGTCGATAGTGTATTATTAAATGTCCAATAAAAATTCTCTTGGTTCTACTCTATTGATTACTAAATCATTTTTCTTGCCTTGGTTTCTCAGATTTATAAAATATTTGAATAGATGCATTAAATCTCTACTTCTGAAGGAAGCGTGGACAAATTTTATAAGAACAGCAATAGAGAAAGGTTTATGCAAAGTTCTTGAAGATAAATTAGAGAAATCATATTATATCTGGCTGCTGCCATTTGCAATTTATTTGAGTCTTTACCTATCTGTAACAGTAGTTCTTCTGGAGCAAGAAGTTGTAGTTCTTGGAAGCAATTTAATTGCTATCAGACAGGACATGTATCAACTCAGAAAGGACTTTTCTGCAAATTGACTATCCGAACATTCTTCGTTTACGCCACTCGCACACCGGCAGCATAAAATAATGTCCTGAATAAATCTTGACTATAGGTCCAACATAAATAACAATTTTTCAATATATATTTTCGATGAGCTACAGAGAAAATTTTTCAGCACAGTCCAGTTTTAATTTGTAATTTTCAATCTGTGGTCATACTCAGCTCTAGTACTGCAATTAAATATGTAAACAAACATTTGCAGAACATTACAAGCACACAGAACAGCTAAATAACAAATAATTCTGCTAATAGAACTGTCATGCAAATAATAAATGTAAACAATACATTTGCGGTGAAAATAAAAGTAATAAGTATTATGTGGCCAGAAATACCAGATTATCATACGTTACAATAGTGACTCTTTAGTAGTATTTTTCAGAATATTGTTTACTTCCGCGTTCAAATAGCTAGTAATTTAAAACAGGTAGTTTTAGCAGAAAATAAATTATTTGCAAGTTAACTTCAATTTTAATTTCGCATACAGCGTTTAACAGCAAACACGGAATTATTGTGTTGATAAAGGGAAGGTCGTATAACAAACTGACCGATTCCTTTCCCTTCCTGTTTTTTTTCTGAGCAACTTGTTCCTTCTTTAAACCCTACCTACCTACGAGCACTTAAATAGGGAGAAGCTGTCGTCCCATCTGGTCCCTTAAATGAAATGCGAGTGTTAAATCAGGTGACCGGATGAGTCTCGTAAGGGTTGCAACGCAACGTAAAACGCCTAGAAAATCAGTGATCTGTGCGGGTGAAGGTTATTTCACTTTAAACTGCTCTTTCTGGGCACTCAGCCAGGTACGTTAGCTTATAGGGCCACGTAATAGTTAAAATATATTATACTCAATTTGGGAAGCTAAAGGCCAATAGTTAGGTAAACAACAACGTTCACAGCCTGATAGCACTGGCGTTGCATAAGTGTCAGGTTTTTCCAGTTCTTCATATAAAAAATGGAATATTTACACCTTTCATAAAATAACTAAAGCTATCTAAAATATTTATATTTTTAGTTTGTTATAACTTGTATCAGAAGTAAACTTCTTTCCTCGAACTAAAGAGAAAATGTAACGAAATACGTCCACTTGTGTTTTAATATTCGGTCTTAAAAATGGTTCTAACAAATCGTGGGTTTACATTATTACATTATTTGTATGTAACAACTGAATAAAAAAAATTTTATTCCTATGTATTTCGCTAGTAAATACTTACCTCATTTTTCACTAAAATTAACTTGTTTATGAACATTCAGTGCAAAAATGCATTATAATTTTTCTGTTTCTACTTGTAAACATCATTGGATGGCAAGAATAACAGTTACAAAACGCTTAATATTTTAGAAGGGGCAAGTATATCACAATTCGGGCAAAACACAAACTTTTACATACAAATAAATAATTTTTTTCCGTTTACCACCAGCTTAACAGCTACACCTTTGGAATACCATTACACCTTGCGGCGGAAAATTTTCCGTACGTCGAACTCTCCCATAAGGGATTTCCTGTTATTGTCAACCTGAGAATTAAAAAACAAAAAAAAAAAAAAAAAATTACTTCATAATACCACTGTGAATTCAGTGGCACTCTTGTCACTACCAGTTTGGAAAGGTGATTATATGCGATGCTAACCCATCCCTCGCCACACGCACACAAACAATCACGCCAATAGTACGGGATGTGTGCCACTGTCTAGTGGCGGGAATTGTAGTGTTCATCTGCTGTCCTCCAAACTGTGCCACTTGTTGCCATCTGTTCCCAAAAGATAATTATGATTAGTCATTCTCAGTATGTCACCATCCCGTAGCATTCCAAACCGATCTGTGCTGACACCATTACAAACTATGGCGGCGATGTTAAGGTGTTAACAGAAGAACACGTCAAAGTTTTCGGGATTACAGACGTCTGGATGTGTTTTTAGTGGAGATAAGGTGTTCTAGTGAAACATCAACGTGTCGCTTGATGGTGGGCAAGACAAGGTGTTCGCGCCTGTCTGACGATGAAACGGTCCATCCGTCGCATCTGCTGTACTGTCGAGACCTTACAGGGCAGGTCCAACATGCATGGGTACGTTCGCACGTCCATTGCTCACAACACAATCTGACTGTGTATTCGGAACGGACCAGATGATGTCTCGTTCACCCTGCCTCTCGCAGCCCTTGTAGCTGGCAACGAACTAGCGAAACCGGCTCCAGTGTTGACATGGTTGTGAAATCTATCGTGATGCTTAAGAATAACGAGAATTTTGCTGCTCTCTATCTATCAATTATTAGTACGGCTGTCTCGTACGTTTTCTCGGCATGCATATCGCTCATTAATCACACCTGTCAAGCATTGCGTGTGTCACCTTATATGCACTGTTCCCAGGACTGTTTACTAGGGCCGCACAAAGCGCTACTGCAAAGCCCTCGTAGGATGTATGTGTAAACGAAATATTTATGGCAATGAGTATAAACAGGATTGTTTTCTGACATACAGGAAGCGATATAGGCTATTGACGGTAAAAGGAGCGCACTTTTGAAAACCCTGCTTAAGATATAGTTGTATACACGTTGTGTATTCTTCCGCCTTATGTAGGATTAACATTGTCATGGGAATAATCACTTTTTTCACGCGTCGGTTAAGTGAAATTGTGAAATTATTAGAAAAGTAAGTATTTTAAGAATCTGTTCATTTTTACACTTCGATACATTAAAAAGAACATAAAGTGAAGGAAAAAATTTAAATTATCAGACATGGTTACGTAACACTTTTTATTCAACGTTAATATACGGAAACTTAACATCCAACGTTACCAACTTTGATGGGTGCATGTCACTCAGGGTGCCCGTTAAAATATATGCAGGCAGGGGCAGTGACTTTTTTCCAAGCTTGAGTTCAAAAGTGCTCACTTTATCGTTAACAGCCCTTATAGTCTGTTCACTGTAAAGTGAGCACTTTTGAAAGCCATTTCATTTAGAACGATAATCAATAAATATATTTCATTTTAGCCTTAGACGTTAACTTTAGGTTATGGTGAAATATACGCACTGTGTGTATTACTTACATTGCAATATTAATTTTTTTCTTTTAAAAAAAGGTGGTTAAGGGATAACAAAAATGGCTGAAAGGAAAAAGAAACTAGGGCTTCAAATGTGCTCACTTTACCTTGAGCAGCCTTTAAAGACTAGTATTCCTGATGTACCTCATTCACAACCCTTCTTGTTTACGGCACTGGTAAGTCCCTTAGCAGTAAGACCGCAAAATGCCTACCTTTCAATCGAATTCGCGCTTGCACACGCATCGTCGCTGGTTGCCCCCGAACCTTTCAAAAACCCAAGATATTTAAAATCTGCCGAAACATATTGCGGATATCTAAATCAATACATGCTGTCAAGAATATGGATTTTATAAATCTTCTGAGTTCTTAATAGGGATTATTCAAATCAGAGAGCTTCCAATACATCCACTGATGATTTGTTGTAGCGAATATCACTATGCTAAATTGCGATAAAGTTCAGTTTTTCACTAACCACAAATTTTAAACGTGATCTAGTGAGACGTCCTCGATCAGTAGTCCTTTAAAAGCCCCCATTCAAAACTAAGGATTCATAAACAGTAGGGGCCCGCGGTGGTATAGTGGGTAAACTGCTCGCCTCCCGTCAATCTAAACCGGCTTCTGTACTCGCCAGGGTCGCTCCCGGATTATCGCGTGTGAGATTCATACCGGACGATGCCGCCGGTTGGCGGGTTTTCTCGGGGATCTCCCGTTTCCCCCGTCTTTGCATTCCGTAGCTGCTCCGTACTCACCTCGCTTCGCCCTCATCGGCTCTCAAGATCTCGACGTTAAGAGCCGCCCAAATATCTCCATTCCACTTCACTCCGCAAGCAGTCGATATCAGCTGCTACCCTGACCCTGACAATGTATGTACAGCTGCTGGTGCGTCACTGAGCAGGTTTTGGAATCTCGTCGTCTCAATGATGCGTGGAGATCAAAATCTCCGCGTGATTCCACGTGAACAAGATGCTAACCAACTGGTTAACTAGTGGATCGGTATCTTGCGCGGTACTCGCGCCAACGTATTTCTCCAAAAAAATATCAGTGTAAATCTCAAGTGAATAGAGCCCCGAGTATTTCGCGGATTGATGTGGAAGCAGGCTATACTTCACAGTTCTCCATACACTCGATACAGTATCGTTTGCTTGTTTGTTGCTGCGATCATGAGAGGACTTTGTACAGTACTGTTCAACGCTAACTCAACACTACTGCTTCCTGCTCACTATCGACTCGCAGTTAAACGGGGGCGTGTCAAAACAGCTGTCATCCAATCACGAAGAAAGGGGAAAAGACCAGGTGTTTGAAGTCTACCTCGCCACCGAAGAAATTCGCGAAATACTCGGGGCTCTACTAATGAATCGTTTAATTGTACAACTGATGTGATATCGGTTACACTGGTGGAACAGTTCTAGCTGGTTTTCTGTCAAATGTCACTTAACTAGTGCAAATTTTCAATGTTTCGTCTTAAGTGTGTGTAAGAATTAGGTTCCAAAACACCTTTCGTGGTGAGATGTCATAGTCAGCACAGTCTTCAACTTTCTAAAAGTGAAACGAGACAAGCTGTTTATCCCATGAAATTACCCCATGCCTTTTTCTAATAATATTAATAATGTATGGTGCACCCCCGGCAAGAAACCTACTTTGAGTGATGACATTTCGAGGTTTTGCCAGAGGTGTCTGTTCAAGAGCCAAAATCCTTGATTTTATACTGTGAAGTTATCGTATGGTTTCTTGACATGATATCAATAACATTTTAATAAAACTACCAAATTATTTTTAAAATAGCTATAGTTAATCATATTTCTTTATCGTAAATGTGATACTTGTAACTTCAAATTCCGATTCGTACATATTTCAGAAAATGATTACAGCACGAAGTTTTGCCCCAGCTGAAGTCACAATTCATTTGAAATCTGACACTTGGTTTAGGCCTAATTCGGTAAGTGATTAAGTTATAGCTATTTTGACTTTAAAATTTGTCTCAAAAATTAAATTTGCAATACAGGCGAACCACGCGACAAATTTTCAAGACGTATCTTCATGACAGTATAACAACGCGAACAATTATTTTGAGCTTTGGCCTAACGTGTTAATTTTGTTCAATTTTAAGTTTTGTATGGAAAAATACATATATAAATTTAGTAGTCCTACGACTCGTTGCATTTGTTTTTTTTTTCTTTTTCTTTTTTTTTTTATTAATTTTCTTTTCTTGTCATGCTTTTATTTTCAGGCTATTATTTCATGTGCAAAAATGTAGGTTAAAGTGAGCACTTTTGAAATGAACCTTAGAAAAATGTCACGACCCCTGAACGCATATATTTTAATGGGCACACTGAGTGACATTTGCGCAGTAAAATTGGTAACGATGGATGTAAAATAGTTCCATATCTGAACGTCGAATAAAAAGTGTTAGGTAACCATTTGTGATAATTTTTTTTCTCTTTAATGCATCGATGTGTGAAAAAGAACAAATTTATATAATATTAACGTTCCTAAAATCTTCTGTTTTTACTTGACCGACGTATGAATAAAGTGATAAGGCCCATGGAAATGTTAATTTCACATAATGCGGAAGAATACATAACGTGCATACAAGTAGATAGTAAGCAGGGCTTTCAAAAGTGCTCATTTTAACGTGAACAGCCTATGTATAGTAATATTGACGTTTTGAAGGACCTTACTGGGGGGAAATGGAATGAGCTAAGGAATGAAATGACGAGGTAGAAGGAAGTGCCCGAGAAAAGCCGCCGGGCAATGACAACTTCAACCACATTTGAAAAATCCAGGCGGGAGTGCCGGGTATCGAACCCTGGCGACTTTGGTGCACCAGCCACACGACGAACCGCGGCCCCTTCATTTTTTTTTTTTTTTTTTTTTTTTTTTTTTTTTTTTTTTTTTTTTTACTGCTGATAGTCGGTTGTCATCTCCGCGATTCTTAGCATTGTGATTCACGACGCACGCCCTGCAAATCCACAATTCTAGTTCGGACTATATATATATATAACGTGACACCCGTTTCTCGACCGAACGACCATCTCCCCGGCCGATAGTTCTGCCTTTGCGGAACGTCTTCCCATTCGGCGCACGGCAATTCGGCAATCTGCACACGTGCAGGAGCACGTCTTTGCTGTCGCGGCGTTGTGTTCGGAAGTCCCTACATATGACTCCTGCCCGCCATTTCGAGATTCGAGTGAAGCCGTACTATCGCCCTACGTGCAAAGTATCACAAACGTGGCGCCAGACCAGACTATGCAACGCCGTTCCGAGTGTCCAAATTGCTATTTGACGTGACCCGCTATCAATGTGGATCAGTCGTCCTTCGTGTCATGTGAATTAGTGGTTAGAGTTAGCAATTTATCGCGAGAAAAAATCTGATCATAAGGTAGACTTCAGTACTATATGAACCCGGCAGCAGTTTGTGTATTGACATTGGTTGCTGTCTGCTTGAGAAAGCGTTTACATATTTGACCATGCCGATCAGAATTCACCAACATCGGCACTGCTCCTACGTGATTCGTGTGCAGGCAGTTAAAACGAATCAGAAAGTAATTCAGTAATTGATGACCCTACAGTGTTTTGAAATATAGCTTATCACGAAATCTTTTCGCTAAATTTCACTACCCATATTAATGGTCAAACGGCACCACTTATCATCATGCAGTGGAAGAATGGATTAGAATTTTAAAATGTCGGACTAAAAATAAATTCATGGTATAAAAGGAAAAACATTAAGTAATCAGTTTTTAAACAAATCCGCAAGTTTAAGATAATGTTACCGTGCCTGCGAATCATTTCCAAAAAAAAAAAAAAATGTTTCTACATATTAAGACTTTTGTGATATCAAATTTCGGGAAAGCTAATTTTTTTACGAAATTTTTAAGTTCTGTTATCTTTTTAACATATTGCTTTTATTGTTGATTTATATGTCAGAATGTTTTGCGAAACGGGTTGAACATGAACAGTATTTGGCCGTAATCTAATATCGCATCCGTAAGTTCACCGTAATAATAATTACTTTCTCATTACACTGTGGTCTATTTACGGGTTGTGAAAAGCATCGCCTCACTTCTTATAAAACTGCAAATATCATCGGAAAATTACTAGATCGTTAGTATCTGAAAGTCTAATGTTTGTTAAAAGGCATACGACAGCCTTACACTAAGGAACGGTAACATTAAAATAAATACGGCAAATAAATTTACACGGCCTATTTTCTCCAATTGTATGAAACAATTGGAATATTTCATAAGATGGTCTAACACTTACACGCACATATATATATATATATAAAGTACGGACTATGTGGTCTTAGAGGTGTGACAGGCCCCGTGTATGGGCGCCAATTTATGTGGTATGCATAATTGTGTACCATACTGTATAGTTAGATTAGGCTATAGGGCGCGATTGATGTGAGCGGAACGTGTGCTTTGGTGAACTGAGTAGTAGGGGAGCATGTGACATCAATCAAACCCTTAAATGCTGGACCCTTGCCAGAACTCATTATTATCACACACTAGGGATAGATAATTGTGTGTTCTCGGAATTCTGCACTTACTTTAAAGGACAAAGTGAAACAGCCGGAAGTAAGCTAAAACAATACATAAATAAATACTCTCTTCCTAAGACTAATACAACTGAGACTAACACTAAAAATGACACTCTCCTGGAAGCTTTCAAATTTCAAATAAAAATTATTTATTGCAAATTATCGTACTGTATTAGATTATGTTCATCAAATATTACATTAACTTTGGAATTATTTGCAATAATAAAAATAATTAATAAGGATTACACCTAAGACACATGAAGTGACCGTAATCGAAGTAAAAGCCCTGTGATATAGACTATTATATGTGTGTATGTATAGCCTTTCTAAAACTAATTATTACTTTCTAAAATCAAATAATGCTAACACCAATCTGATTGGGAGCAGGGCTCTTTGTACTCGGGGGTTGTCGGTTGTACTGCCAGCAAAGTTCACATGGCATCGGTTCACGGACATGGCATCTGTAGCAGTATGCAGTAAAATTTAAACCGGCGGCCATCTAAAAAATTACGTTATTTGTTGCTGAAGAAATCTTATGATCCCACACGTAGATAAATTATGCTGAAGCACGTTGAAAAAGGCGGCAGCTAGTAACCTGCAAGGAAATCTGCTTCCTGGGCTTCCTTGACTTTAGACCTACGGGCCTGCGTACAACGATCTTGGTGGTCTGTTATGTGATTGCGGCACTCGCGTCACTTTACCTAACTGCTTTTAATAAAAGCCCTACCGGGTTTGAAAAAAACGGCTCGCGCCCCGCCTAGACGTAGGGTCAGACTCGACATGGCCACGCTAAGCTGCCTAAAGCTTGAGGTGACGCTATAACTTCGGCCGATCACAGAACGGCTACTTCGTCCAAATCAACAAACTATGTTGCCTATAGCAACCGGCCTGCAGCCTTCGCTGATAAGGCTATCCAACACATTAAATAACGTATATGGTATCGGAAACAGTGATAATTGATAAACACAAATGAATTAACTCTGACACTAAACAAAAATCCTGAATAGGAAAACTAGTAAAAAAAACATTCAAATATTTTGTACGTCAAACAGGAAATAAAGTATCATATATTTGTATCTGAATTAGCATGTAAAATTATCCAGTCTTCCGGTGCATAAATTAGGTGGCAAATTCTCAGCCACTACTGTATAATATATATATATATATATATATATATATATATATATATATATATATATATATATATATATATATATATATATATATACAGTAGTGGCTGAGAGAAATTCTGGACGTTGGACTTGTGTCTGATTGGCTATTGCGTGTTGCGAAAGATTCCCTATTGGCTGAGTTGAAGGCTGGAACGTAAGTCACCTGACGCACTGTAAAAAAAATTCCTTATTTTTTCGGAAAAGTGCAGGTAAAAATTTTTTGCAGAAGTGTGTCTGTAAACCCTGCGTAAAATTATGAACAAATTATTTTTTAAAGCGGACTTTCGGTAAATTCCACTAAATTGTTCAGAAATTCTCTGAACCTCGCCGTTAATTTTCCCAAGTTATTTTTCTGTGCTTTCCATTTTAAGAAAAACTATATAAAAGGAAAATCTTTAATTTTCGTTATGTGGGAGTTCTATTGCGTATAAAAGATATTTTGAAAAGCCATATTTGCACCAGAGTAAAAAATGTGTAACTTCATGACAACTCACCTACAACAATCATACAGTTAGTTCGGTATAATTTTGGTATTTCTAGTACAGTCATATGAGAAGCTCTCTTTTTTAGTTTTTATTCAATATAAGCCTAGTGCATTTTAATTGTTGCTAAATGTCGCAGACGCCTGACACTATTTATAATTTTTTAAATAATAGATGGTGGCGTGGATACCCTAACTACAGCAGAAACTACCATTTTCTGGTTGCAGTGGCGAAGGAAGCTTCGTGTAGACTTGGCATTGTTCGTCCCCGAAACCCGAAGCTATAGTAAATACGGATACTTTTCGTATTTTGTATTTATGGAGCTCAGGTTCTTTTTTCGTCGTAACGGATTGCGTTTTCGTGTATTTACTGTACACTTCGGTAAAAAAAAAAAATTACGTAAATATACGGAGATCTTTAACAGTGCTGCGTTCCGAAGTGTTACTGGCCAGTGTCGCCATTTTTTTTTCGTCTAGGTTTGGAGTACTTGGAATAAGCAGTTGTTTCTTATTCTGTATGCATACCCAATCTGCGTCCGTACTGCAGAAGGTAGTTGGCAAATTATGCTGCCAAGTACAGCGTTGCGTACATCATGTACTCCATCACGTGACGCCATCTTGAGTTCTTACCAGTCTCAAGGTTGCCAACCTCTCTTCGTCGTCAACTTCGTCGTCTTCATTGTTGTTATCACTTTCAATAACTACCCATTAGAAGTGTCTTCGGACGTGAAGTGTGTCTTACAGTACATGCTACACGTTGACAGACGTCGCTCAGACACGTTAATCAGTTTTTCAAAAAAGGAAGCCATTTTTATTGAAGCTCTAATTACCGTTAATGGCAGCAACATAAATCACTACACCAATCAATATCATATTTTTAATTATCTGTAAGGAAATTAATTTTTTTTTATCCATTTCAACATGAGGTATGACATCACGTGACGACTTCAAGGTGTGTAGCTCTTGGATGAACTCCGTCATGCGTTGTTGCCATATTCTGCAAATAAAATCTATATGCATGGGACTTTCTCCCGGTATGCTAGGTATGGTTAATAATATATTTGTTTCTTCAGAGAAGACTTCTAGAAGCCTAATCGAGAAATTGCGTGGAAAGTTTCTGCCTGGCAAAGTGTAATGTGCACTGTAGAAATTATTTTACAATATTGTGATTACCGCACGACTGTCATCATCGCTTCGCTTATATATATATATATATATATATATATATATATATATATATATATATATATTCCCTCGAAAACTAAGCATTAATTTCAAGTGTTCGGGCATAGTTTTTGTTAACCTCTGATGGATCGCAATTACGTATAGGTAATTTAAGCATGTGAATGTACTTTTTTTGTTATAACTTTCTTGCCAACACTTCTGTTCGGATTTTGCTGATCAGTGAACTTAATTTTAGGTATTTACACTTTTAAGCTATCTGTTGTTTGTCATCTTAAACTCGCTGAGGAGCTGCAACGAATATAAATAAACACCATCGCGCTTATATCAAGCATTGTATGTGTATTGTTTATATTCCGCTAATGAAATGTTACATTAGGTTATTTTCTCTGTTTAAATTCGTCAGCAGGCATGCATACGTTTTCTAAGAATTTAAATCGGTGAATAACATTGGTTTTAAAAAAGCAATTCGTTCAGAAAAGCTACAGCATTGTCATAGACACGGCAGCTTACAATGAGACACACAATTAGAGACCCGAAAATTTCGCTGATTCAGCTGAGGACAAGTTAAACTGCGTTCACGTGTACATATTTGCGTGTGCTTCCATTGGAGCAAAATTTGTTAGACACGCCCCGAACGACTTTCAACCAACAACGAACCTGCAAGGGAAATAAGATCCGAATGCCGTGTAATCTGGTCTGTGGTTAAAGTGGAGCAACAGCCAATGAACTACTAACGGATGCTCGAATGCATAAATGATTGTGGAGTCTAGCTTGTTTCCGAATGAATCCACGAAATTTCCGGGTCTCTACTGATATGATAACTAGGGAGACACCTTAAAATCCAAACCTCTAATACGGAACAGACATAAAATTAAAGGGCTCATAAATATCACCTGTTAGTGTTTATTGCGTACATTTATATCATCACTAGAGACCCGGAAGTTTCGCGGATTCATTTGGCAACAAGTTAGACTCCACAATACTTTATGCATTCGCGCATCAATTAGTAGTAGGGCCCCGAGTATTTCGCGGATTGAGATGACAGCAAGCTAGACTGGACAGTCCCTTCTATACACACGAGACACTGTCGTTTGATTATTGGTTGCTGCGATCAATTGAGGCTTATGTAAAGGACTGTTCAACTCTAACTCACACTACTGCTTCCTGCTTATTATTGGCGCACAGTTAAACAGGGCGTATTAAAACAACTGTTCGTCCAATCACAACCGTAGGAGAAAAGAACAAGTGTTTGGAGTCTACCTCGTCTCCGACTGAATTCGCGAAATACTCGTGGCTCTAGTTAGTAGTTCATTGACTGTTGCTCCACTTTAACCACAGACCAGGTTACAAGGGATTCGGTTCTTATTTTCCTTGCAGGTTCGTTAGTGGTTGAAAGTCGTTCGGGGCGTGTCTAACAAACTATGGTCCAGTGGAAAGCATACGCCATATGTATACGTAAATGCAGTTTATCTTGTCCTCAAATGAATCCGCGAAATTTCTGGGTCTCTAATCATCACATATCTTTAACCTTTGTGTTCCCGAATTAATTAATCCTTTAAAATATTACCCTGAGTATACTCGTTCACGTATGACATGTGGTAAAATTACCATTGTTGCTGTAGATGTCAGAAACTAGCGTCAATAAAGACAGTACCTTTCCCAGGGCAATGCTGTTGGCTGATGCTGGGTACACGAAAATGTTGTTACTGGTTGCTGCCGGCGCCACAGACAAATAAAAATTCTTCTTATCCTTTCCACTGGGTATGTAATGTCAATGAATTCGTAAGTACATTTCAGCTCAAAAATCTCGTACTTTGCAACAACTGGAAGGAAAAATTAATGTGTAGATTAAGGGGTTAAGTATTTCTGGTGCTTCAAATAAGATTTTTTTATGCGTACTGTACTTAAGGTGACAAAGAACATGTTTCGTTAAAATGACCTATAAAATGAGCTATAGACGTTGTGTTTAGTGGTCGGAGATATGAACCGGTCATAACCTAGAGCACAGTTTAAAGGCTGCTCACTATAAAGTGAGCACTTTTGAAATCAACCTTAGAAAAAGTCACAACTTCTACCTGCATTTGTTTTAACGGGCGAACTGAGTAACATGCGCCCAGTAAAGTTGATAACGATGGATGGAATGTAGTTCCATATCTTAACGTCGAATAAAAAGAGTTAGAGAACCATTAGTGTTAATTTAGATTATTTCTTTCGCTTTCTGTTTTTTTTAATGCATCTAAGTGTAAAAATGATCATATTTGTATAATATTTAGTTTTCTAATAATTTCGCAGTTTCACTTGACCGACACATGAATAAAGTGATGAGACCCGTGGCGATGTTAATTTTACATAAGACGGAAGAATACACAAAGTGCATGCAAGTAGATATTAATCAGAGCTTTCAGAAGTGCTCATTTTACCGTGGACAGTCTATACAAATCAGTGACTCGCTGGGAAGGTCGCAGGGCACTGAGCCTCGCAGTGTACAGCACTGGTCAAATATAACATGCCTGTGCAACATGTACTGTAGTCAGTTGTCTATACTGCGAATGAAAGGATTATAAAAATATCGAAATTTGAAACCTGCGACCTGTAAGTTATTGAAATTTTATTTGGCGGTATAAACAGGGAAAGATCTAACTGTTGACGGATGTTGAGATGTGACCTGTCTTTTATCTCTTTTGCTTCTCGAACTAGTCACAACTTCGTCACACTCGCGATGAAATGAACCATTGCAGCGTACTTCCCCACTGATTAGCGAATATAATTCTAAGTCTTGCGTGAAAAACATCCAATCGCAGAAGGTGGGTAAAAAAGTCAACAAGTATACCAAAAAATAAAACACAATTTCAGGAAACATTTCGGTAAATCTGTGCATTTAGAGACAGAAAAACGTGCTGAATTTTTTCAACAGGCAGTAAAATTCCATTGTTATTTAAGGGGTTTAGATGATTTTTTGACGTATAACTGTATACGTCATATATTTTTAATAACTGTTGAGAACAAAGAAAGTTTTTCAAAAACTCGCATGTAAATAATATCTGTCTGATTTTCGTACGTTATCACAGAGAGATAAGACGCTAATTATTAGCTATTCAGCACGTGAATGCATAGACGTATCCAAAAGATTTTATACCCAAATTAAAAAAAAAAAAAAAAAAAAAAGTAAATGTTAATTATAAGCAAATTTATAATTCAGGTTTAGCATAGAATACGATAAAACTTTAACTTTAGTACCTGACGAACTCATACACTGGATACGAATAAGTTTTTATCTCTCAAGCATTTGCCTACAGAGTGGAAAGTGAGAACAAATGCCCTAACTTAAATTCCTGCCGAACAACCACGAAGTAGTAGAAGCCAATTTCCCGAGCACGGCCTCAAAAATGCCCATTTATATCAGTCTAGTTCTCCTTCCATCTACCTTTCTTTTCTGCCTCGCCCTTTTATGACGTTTTCGGTAAATATGGTTTGAATAATGTCTCTTCACAGACTGATTTTCTCAAAAAAAAGCTCACGTTCTTTTTTATTCTTTTGGTTCAAAAAGAAAGGTCAAAAATTACCGGGAATAATAGATGGCGCTTACTACATATAAACTTGACATATTAGTTCTCTTTTTTACAGCTGAAAACGGGAATGTGCTATATTTGAGCTCGTTTAAGTCGCGTTTCTTATTGGAACCGACTAATTCACCTTCTGTATCTACAAGTGAATAACCCGGAATAGGTTAAACTGATTTCTTATATGTATCTAGATGGTCAGTGATTCAGTGGTATTATAATAGGGATAAGTGGAATACTATTATACAGTAATCCATGGAATTTAAAAACCCTTTCTGAGAATTTTATATTATACTAGCTTTCCTGTGCTACTTCGTACGCATGACATTTTGACATTTAGGATTTGTAATCGCTCTTGGAAAGGAAAGGAGGACAGCCCATAGACAAAAAAGAAAGGAGAAATGACGGAACTTTATTTAGCAATGGTTTTCTTATGCAGTAATCCTAAGAAAAGCTTAATTCAACACCTATGTATTTACGTACATCCCTGATCAAAAAATTAACATTTGATATGGCTTAGTAATCAATTATAATATATGAAAAAATAATTTAAAGTGGAAAATTCGAAAATCACAGACAGACACTTCTATGTTATTTAGATGTATTGATAATATTTTTGCTCGTACCCTATTACAGTGCGATAACAGAGGATGCGATAATCATTCCAGATTTGGATGTACACCGTTGCCTTGTACGCACAAATGGTTATTTAAAACGACAATCAATAAATGATATACTAAAGGAAATTTTAAAATTTTGGCAAACAGTTATCCTTTGCCTGTTCCGGGGAGAAGGCTCGGGCGGAAGCTTAGTAAAGCGAATTAAAACCTCAAACATTGCCCTTTTTTTGTAAGTGGCTATTTGTTAAACCACAACGCATGGAGTTTTCCCCTCGTCGAATAGCACTGGGTACGTTTCATTCACGGTTACTTCCAACTTTTCTAAAGCCCTACTGAAGTTGTACTTTCAGGATATACCTCCGCCTCATGCAAACAAAGCTTAACCGTGTCCAGAGAATTATACCAAAGGCACAAAACACCGTATTCGTGAGCATTCATAGTTTAATAATCTTTTGCATGAGAACTATTCCTTTCTAGCATTAACAACACACATATTCTCTCCCTGATTTCATTTCGTATTAATTATAAGTTAAACATTGTATAGAAAACATATAAGTGAAACGTCAATTTAACCTATAATGCAACACTTTAATGTTAACAGAAGTATAAAACGAGTGCGATATATGACATATTTGGGAAACAGCCAGTCACGTTCTACACGGAGTCCGTTTTATCAAAGGTTTGATTTGAAATGTGTAAAAATACCACTAATAGCGCATATACCAGAGAGGTATACAGAGAGAGCACGGATGCAGCCAGTGAACTGCAATGCACACGAAAATGGCAGTTCGATTAGTACCGCAGTAGAATAAGATTTCCGTCTGTAGTGTACTTATGAACGAGCGTACTTGTGATCGACGAATCGCCACTGAGAGGAAGGTCGGGACAAAATTACCGCACTACGGTTATATCGGTGGGCAAGGCTGCTAACTTTTCTTCGGATCTTATTCTGGGTTCGAATCCAAAGTAAGTCGGCGATGTTAGTCGCCTTCAGATGTACGTACAGGTATAGGCTGTTCACGGTAAAATGAGCCCTTTTCAAAGCCCTGCTTAATATCTACTTGTATTCCTCCGCCTTATATAAAATTAACATTGCCACGGGTCGCATCACTTTATTCGTACGTCGGTAAAGTGAAACAGTGAAATTATTAGAAAAGGAAATACTTTACTACAAATCTGCTATTTCTTTGCACTTCTGTGCATTAAAAAAAAAAAGAAAGCGAAAGAAATAATTTGAAGCTATCACGAATGGTTACCTTACGGTTTTCATTCAACGTTTAAATATAGAACTACTTTCCATCCATCGTTACCAACTTTACTGGGCGAGTGTCACTTAGTACGCCCCTTTAAAATATATGCATGCAGGGGCATTAACTTCTTTCTAAGGTTCATTTCTAAAGTGCTCACTTGATCGTGAACAACCTTTATATGAGTGCAATACGAAGTATGGTGAAGTAACAGGACTTGGCACGCTTGGCAGGGAGCGAGGCGGACCTAAGGCTCGGCCTTACTTGCCATGCAGAAATTATTCCTTTTAGTGTAATAAGTTCGGTTTCAGAGGTATTATTGAAAATGTCTGATTATAGAAAATTTACTATTTATTAGCTGTCTAGGTACTTCTGTACCTAATTTTCACACCTTATTGCAAACAGGCAGGAATTTATTGATTATAAAAAATGTTCCTGACTCTTCACAACTGGCAAGATAGCACACGATTAAAATTAAGCACCGAAATACTAAAGAACTCGTAAAATGTAAATTTTATATAATCGTACATTGTCATTAATTACTATGAATCCAAATTATGATCCGAAAATGAAGAAATTCTGCAATTAGAGGTGATGCCGAGACTGAACGGCAGGTGTCTTGATGCTCAACGCCAGACCCATCTACGTGGTTTAGTTTTCCCCAGGGGTTTGGTGAAAGAGCAAGCTGCTGCTTGGTCTTACCGGGATCATTGTGTCAGCGTAAACAATCAAGCAACACGGGTATCTAAAATTTTGATAATAATTTTAAAAAGAAAAAAAATGTATAGCTCTCTCCGATCGAATGTTTCAAACATTTAAAGGGAGTTTACGACAATAATAACACGTTTGGTGGTGAGGGTTTTAAGTTGTTAAAAACATTTACTGTGAGCCGGGAGGAGGCGGAAAACTTGCGTACGTATGTACTACATGCTTAGTTAGGCTATATGCAGTACATATACGCAACTCACACATGCATACATTCATACGTACGTAATCTTCATACACACGCACGTAAGACATGTATTTATACGTTGCTGAAAGGGCAAAGAAAAATAGTGTATAGGCTGTTTCACGGTTAATTGGACCATTTTGAAAGCTCTCTTTGGGGTCTGCCATTCTGCCGTTCTTGCATCATTCCACCAAATTTAACCTTGGTATTACCATGGGCCAATTCATGCGTCGATGAAATGAACATTTGAAATTGTTGGGGATGTAAATATATTACTAATAAGCCAATTTTTACGCTCATACTCATAAAACAAACATAAACTATATGAACTAAATGCATTGTCATCATATTAAAACATATCGCTTTTAATACGATGATATGACATGGAATTAATTTACCTATTCGTTATCTACTTAACCCGTTCGGATCCAGTGTGCGAAATTGCGTACATACTGTACATAAATGTCATTTTTTGACTGCTACTGTACACTGCGAGGCTCTATGGACAATGATCGTCCCTGTGATGAACTGATTCATAAACCGTGTCACTGGGCTAGGTTCTGATTGGTTCCTCCTACTACTATACACGAACACGAAACTTACAGCTCATTAAATGTAACAAACAAACAAGTGTTGTGTACAACATGCTTCATCTAATTTCTTGTATGCATCACCTGAAACCGTAAGGTGAATCGAGTCTGAAAATGATAACGAATCGTTTCAGTCAACGTGTCCGTTAAAATATATATGCAATTGGGAGTAGGGACTTTTTAAATCTTGATTCTAAAAGTGCCCACCTAACCACGAACGTCCTGAGCCTGTGATAACAAAACAGTGAAGGTAAATCACAATCCGCCTTATGTCAACGACGGAGGCAAAATATTGTCGCGCAGCGAGCTTTGGTCTATTCGCAGTATTGCAAGTGTTTTGCACTCCTGTTCTATTATCTTGTTTCAGGTTAAATTAAACTTGTACTTTAATATTATCTGAAAACTACACTATTTCATTTATAGGTAATAATAATGAAACAGAAAATAAATTTGTGTATTGGTAATGCCCAGTAATAAATAGTTATCAAGCGAAATATTATCAAATAATACGGTGCGTTTTCCTATCGGTGAAATTTTCTACACTTAAGCACTGTTTCCATGAAGCGGAGAACAGCCTGAAAGTAGAAATTCAGCAGGGCTTCAGCGAAGTTGGAAGTGACCTTGAATAGACTAGTGTAAAGGCGGTTCACAATAAAGTGAGCACTTTTTAAATTAATCTTTAAAAAATGTCACTGTCCTTGCCTGCGTATATTTTAACGGGCGCACTGAGTGACTTCCACCCAGTAAAGTTGGTAATGATGGATGGGAAGTAGTTCCATATCTTAACGTCGAATAAAAAATGTTAGGTAACCATTGTGATAGCGTAAATTATTTCTTTCGCTTTCTGTTTTTTTTTTTTATGCATCGCAGTGTAAAAATGAGCACATATGTAAAATATTTACTTTTCTAATAATTTTATAGTTTCATTTGACCGAAGCATGAATAGGGTGATGAGGTCCATGATAATGTTAATTTTACATAAGATGGAAGAATACATAACGTGCACGAGTAGATCTTAAGCAGGGCTCTCGAAAGTGTTCATTTTACCGTGAACACCCTATACTCTAGTTTTTAATGCAACTACGCATATATTATAGGTAGTCAAATTATTTCGTACATATGAAAGAATGGGTGTTCTGGAATGTTAAAATGTAAACAAACACGCTCATCGCTGTTGACCGCGTGGCTTTTGATAATCCTGGTATAGGCTGTTCACGGTAAAATTAGTACTTTTGAAAGTACTTTAAGATCTACTTGTATACACGCTATGAATTCTTCCGCCTTATGTACAATTAACATTACTATGGGCCTCATCACTTTGTTCATGCGTCGGAGAAGTAAAACTGTGGAATTTTTAGGAAAGTAAATATACAAATCTGCTAGTTTTCACACATCGACGCATTGAAAACACATAAAGCGAAAGAAATAATTTAATTTATCACAAATGGTTGCCTAACACTTTTTATTCGACGTTAAGATATGGAACTATTTTCCATCCATCGTTACCAACTTTACTGATTAAATGTAACTAAGTGCGCCCGTTAAAATATATGCGTTCAGGGGCAGTGACTTTTTTCTAAGGTTCATTTCAAAACTTTTCACTTTATCGTGAACAGCCTTTAACGATGAGGGAGCGAACGTTTGGCGGCACGCGCCAAACATAAAATTTACATCGCCATGTAAAATTAACATCGCCGTGGGCCTCATCACTTTATTCATGCGTCGGTGAAGTGAAATAGTGAAATTATTAGAAAAGTAAATATTGTACAAATCTGCTAAACACACACATAAACAGAAAGCTAGAAAAATAATTTAAGTTGTCACATATGGTTACCCAGCACTTTCTATTCGACGTTAATATATGGAACTAATTTCCCCTACATCGTTACCAACTTTACTGGGCTCATGCCCGTTAAAATATACGCAGGTAGGGGCAGTGGCTTTTTCCTAAGGTTGATTTCAATAGTGCTCTCTTTATAGAGAACAGCCTTTACCATTGCCATTATAATAATCACTTTATTCACGCGCCGGCCGAGTATAACGGTGAAACTGTTACAAAAATAGTTTATTTACAAATTTGCTAGTTCGTACACCTGCATGTATTTTAAAAAACATAAATAAAAATTAGAAAATTCAGTACGGCCTACTCAGAAATATTTGCCCTAACCCTTTTAATTCAACGTTAAGACACGTGACTACTTTCGCTGTGTCGTTACCAACTTTACTGCGCACACGCCAGTCAACGTTCCCGTTAAAATATGTGCTGGTAGGTGTAGTGGCATGTTTCAAAGGTTGATTTCAAATGTAATCAGATTACCGTGAACAGCATATAATGTCAACGTGTTAAACTTTAACCCTTTAACTTACCCATTAATTTTCCGTTCCAGGCGTATCAAAAGAGGAAATACCTAGTGATTCCTTGTAATGACTTACATGATTGAACCTACGAAACGAATTTCGATTGGCCTACCTCATTCGCAGTAACCACTAATAACATATTGGTGTAGAGGCAGCAACCAATAACATTTGACCTAGTATAGCATAGACTATGACTTTACCTGTTTTGCAACACGTCATACGTGAACGGTAAAAAAAAAAAAAATGTGCTTGTTACGAAGAATTTTGGGGACCCTGGTTGCCAAAAATATTGTTGTGACTCCACAGCTGAAACATTGTATATTTACATCTTATTTTACAAATCTGAAGAGAATTGTTTGTGCAGCTCGATCTAGGTGAGATATTTCGTTTGGCGCCAATATCAGCGTGCTATTGCTTCGGAGTCGCGAGATGTGCCGCCAAAAAATGTTCTCTCTCGCCCGAAATTCCCACCAGTCGCCGCGGGCCCCCACCCAGGCCCCCACGCACGTGCGGCGCCTACTCAAGGTCATGCTCGCATCGCAGTTGTATACAGGCTATTCATGGAAAAATGAGCACTTTTGAAAGCCCTCTCATCTGGAATAATAGTCAATAAATATATTTTATATTAGCTTTAGACGTTTTCCGAGTGGGGTGGAATATGCACACTGTGTTTATTACTTGACAACATTTATTTAAAACGGGCGATTAAAGGATTTTAAAATGTCTGGAAGGAAAAAGTAACTAGGGACTTAAAAGTGCTCACATTACCGTGGACAGCCTATACGTGATCGAACATGACAACATTTATTCAATCTTGTTGAAGTGTTGGAACGTATCACCCTGCTAACGCTGTACCTTGGCGTTCCCGCCCTGGAACCCCACGTGTCGGTCTGATTTTAAATACGTAGTCACTTCAAAAAACTGTAATTATTCCCGATTTATTGTCAGTATTCCCTCAACCAGATTGTCAACGGGATAGTATTCATTCAATCTTCTATTTTTCTTACAAATATTTGTAATGAAAATCATACAAGCCATAAAAATCATGTAAGAAAAATAAGTTGGATTTTGAAATAACTGTTAAAATTTATCCTATGACTTGACTAGCTTGGTTTTTAAATATTGACTCCGAAATTTAAGGTAGTTAGAGAAAACTTGTAAATCCCAGATGACAATGATACTTCCTCCTTAAACTGTGAATCTAAAGTCCGCATAAACTCAGAAATATTGAAGAATGTTCCCCACCAGCAACACACGAATAACTGAGCGCCTGGCTGGTAACTAAGCTCAGGCACAAAGTACTTTAGAATATAACCTGTTCGCAGTAAAGTGAGCACCTTTGAATCCCTCGTTACTTTATTTCTTTCTGCCGATTTTCCACCATTTGTTGATGTAAACACTTTCAAGTGAGTAACTTACACAGTGTTTACATTTCACCATACCCAAACTCATAAGTAGAGACCCGAGAAATTCGCGAGTTCAATGTCCTGTAGGCTAGACTTCAGAGTCTTATATGCTCTCATACAGATATCAAATGTTTATTGGTTGATTGTTGTGCTAGGAATAGGCGGTGATTGGGAGTACAAATTTCTTGCATGATTGTTATTAGCTTATTTATATCCAGGAGGTGTCAAAAAACACGTCGACCCATTACAAACGTAACAGGAACGTACATGAGTGTGAATTCCAACTTGTCTAGAAATAAACTCGTGAAATTCTCGGGTCTCTAACCATAAGTCCAAGCCCTCAATGAAATGTATTTATTGGCCACAAAGATTGATGACACAGCCTCAAAAATCGCCCATGTTACAGTGGACAGCCTATACAAAGGTGATATGGTTGCTCGGGTTGCTAACTCCAGTCGCACGTGCCAGCAAAATGGCTTCACCAGCCAACAATTTGGTGTAAACGTCCTCCACCAGTCAGGTCCTGTATAAACAGGGGATATTTTGTAACGTGCGATAGTCAATCAGACCCAATGCCCGTCACCACGGCTTCGCGTGGCCAGTGATCGATCGAGTCCGCTTATATCAAAGAAACCGCCCCGTATTTTCGTTTCTTGTATATTTGCGTATTCTATATCTCGCTAGTGCAGCGTAACAGGTCTCCGATGCGGCGTTGCTCCATTTCAACTTGGCGCCACGCCTGCCTTCGAAGACTCGCGATTCGAAACAACTCGCCAAGAGTAACGATACTTGTTTTAAACACTTTCAAAACTCGGCGAAATCACGTAGAGAAATTATTATTAAGGGTTGTTCACGATAAAGTGAGCACTTTTGAAATCAACCTTAGAAAATTGTTACTACCCCTATCTGCATATATTTTAATGGGCGCTTTGAGTGGCATGCACACAATAAAATCGGTAACGATGGAGGGAAAGTAGTTCCATACCTTAACGTCGAATGAAAAGTGTTAGGTAACTCTTTGTGATAGCTTATACTATTTCTTTCGCTTTAAGTTTTTTAGTGCATCGAAGTGTAAAAATGAGCAGATTTGAAAAATGTTTACTTTTCTAATCATTCCGCTGTCTCACTTAACCAACACATGAATAAAGTGATGATGCCCTAACAATGATAATTTTACATAAGACGGAATAATACACAAAGTGAATACAGGTGGATCTTAAGCAGGGCTTTTAAAAGTGCTCATTTTACCATGAATGGCATATAGGTAGAGGCGAAATATCTGTACGTCACCGTGGAGAGCAAAACTTTCCATTCGTTGTTGCTTATTACATTCGCTTTTTTTTCTCGCTCATCCACAGACAGCTCAAAAAGCGTACCGATAAATCACTGCTAAAGCCCCTTGTGTTAAAGAGCATGGACATGTCTGCTTCCACTTATACCAGCAGGGAACCAAATAAACAGTGTTTATCAGTCTGTGAAGCTCGTTCACTAATTTTATCATCGAGCGTTGTATTTCAGCCCTGTAACATTTTGTTGAGGCACACGTTTCTCATCTTATGCGTTTTGCTTAACCGAATGTAGAGTAAAACTGACTATATGTATGCATGATATTTTTAAAGTGGGGGAATACCAATAAATGGTTGCCGGTGTGGCAAACGGGCAGAATATGTTAACTCGCTAGCAAACATTCTGGAATGCTGCGTTTGGTAGAACTGGTCTTAGACCGAAAGGTCTTTGGGTCTAGTGTATTTAGTCGTAATGTCATGTACTGCTGAGTCTCCTGTTGTTAATTGATAGCATTGATTGCCTTATACTGCCTCGACGTAATCATATAATATAGAAATCAAAACGTATTATTTACACCTTACTTTTAAAATGTGTAGACTTTAACGTAAACGTAACGTAGTTTTGGTAAATTTGGTAAGCTTTCTTCTTAAGACATAATGGCTTCATTAATATATTGTACTACGTAAAAGTTGAGTTGTGCGTAGGGCGATGTCTGAGTAAAATATATTTGCACAACGTTAAAATAATCTATGCATTTCGTGTCTTTGTAACGTCGAAGAAGTTAGTAAATATTGAAATAATCAAAACTTGTTTAGTTCATCGCTGATAATTATAAACATTACTTAACCATCGCTATCAAATTGCTGCATTTTTACAACTATGTTGTTCATGGCACAGTCTTTCACGAGGATAAACTTGGGGAAAATTTGTAATTTTGTTCACTTTTCATGTGACATTTGAATAGTTTAATTAATTTGTTCATAATCACTAGATAAAATTTGTTTATACAGAAGTGAGTAACAGATATTCTTACTCTTTAACTGAGAGAAATGGGGTAGTGGTAACCCTTCGGACTAGCAATCTGGAGGACGTGAGTTCGAATCCTGATCCGGCCATCCCTAAATCACTCCAGATGAATGCTGGGGTGGCTCCCCCCACAGGGCATGGCCAACTCCTTAAGGACTGTTCACGATAAAGTGAGCACTTTAGAAATGAACCTTAGAAAAAAGTTACTGCCTCTGCAAGCATATATTTTAATTGGCGCACTGAGTGACATGTTCCCAGTAAATTTGGTAACGATGGATAGAAAGTATTTCCATATCTTAACGTCGAATAAAAGTAACTATTTGCGATAACATAAAATTATTTCTTTCACTTTCTGTCTTTTTAAGGAATCGAAGTGTAAAAATGAGCAGATTTGTGAAGTATTTATTGTCTTAATAATTTCACAGTTTCATTTGACCGACGGGTGAATAAAGTGACGAGGCCCATAGCAATGTTGATGTTACATAAGGCAGAGGAATACACAACGTGTATACAAGTAGATCTTACGCAGTGCTTTTAGAATTGCTCATTTTACAGTGAACAGCCTATACCAGTTTCTGCTTCTCTGAGCAACGTGCTCCGTCTCTAATTACCTCGCTGTTGACGAGACCTTAAGCCCAACTTACCCTTATGTTCAGAGCTGGAAATAGATATATTTTTTATAATGTAGTTATTCATAAAGATAGCATAATATTTGTAATCTTATATAACTTTTATGAGGATAACATATGCAGAGTAAGTTATTAAACTGTCGACTTTCCATAGTAGCACTCGGACTACCCGCAAAAAACGAACCAGAGACTTTGCTAGATTGTCTCGCTAATAAAATTATAGAAAAAAAAAAAAAAAAACTGAAAATTATGCCTCAGAATTTTCAACAGCTTGCCTTTACCCTAAATCAACTAAAAAAAATAGACCAAAGTTGTGTGCTGCAACTTAAAATGGCTTCTGATTTATTATTGCGCGTTTCCGCGCAATAAAAAGAAGAGTTTTGAAATATCAGTGCCATGTGAATTCCACCACAAAAGACATCGCAACTAGTTGTTTTGTAAAGAAATTAATTTTATGTTCGTTTATAAATGTTATACTAGATATTAATAACGAACGTTTGTCAAGCGTTAATTTAAGTTATTATAAATTAGATGTACGTACCTAACAAATTTTAAGAAAACGCTTTGAATTAAACCTCGATGTGTGTGTATTCACCGTAAGTCTGGTGAAAACAGTACACTACTTGTGGAAAATTAGAAACATAAAACTTCATTTACTTGTCATAGCTTTTCCATGAAAATTAAGTATTCGAATAGATATTCTAAATATTACTTCAAGCCTACTGATTTGTCATTGTCACTTATGTGCATATTAAAATTTGGACTTAAGTAACTTTTAATGTTTCTTCTTGCTTGATAACCTCGCCAACGCAGTTTTCCGTTTGGGATACTTTAATTTTAAAAAAAAATGTAACATCACTTAAAACGAAATGGGGTTCTCACCCAGGCTGCCAGGCAAGCAACACGATCACTCAACAGATTGCCAATGTTGAACAGCGTAAAACAGAAAGAAAAAAAATCACTTTTTAGTTATTTTACCTTTACGTGTATACAAATTTATCTCTGAAAACTCCATAATATATTAATTTTTTTTACTGACACCGAAAACGCGCTCGTTCCAGGAACCAATTATTTTTAATTGGAACGATTGTCTCAGTTTACTAGCAAAGTAATTTAATTTTTTGTGAATGTTTTTCATTAATTTTTCTGATTACGTGGAGATCGTACAGGATTTAATATTGAAAACATAAAACGCTATCTCGATAAAAAAAAAAAAAGTAGCAGTGCTTTTACTTCAATGGTAGTAAATAACTGGTCGTTTCATCATTCAGTCCGGTTCTTCGAGCTGACAAAAGTTTTTTTAAGAAGTCTCTGAGAAGTGACACTAACGACCCTTAAGACATAAGTTAAATCCAGAAATTCTAACGCTATAGATAAGTTAGAAAAATCGAAAGTATTCATATTCAGATAATTTTTTTATGTAGTATTCCTTAACAAAATCACCGTTTTATATTTCGTAAAACACTATATCAACAAAGGTATAAGATTCAAATGATATTAGTTGAAATTCCTGCAAAAAATGTTGTGTTATGATTATATATATTTTGAAATTTATACTCGGATCGTCAGAAAACTATTCATGAATTTAGGGAGTACATCTAAAGCAATACTACTTTTGTCAGTCAGTGGCTATAATTAACGCATAAGATTTTGGGTTAAAAATTAATTTGCGTTTGTTTGTGGAGTATAGTATGCGATGTTTTATTTTAGTTGTGAGAGGTAATTATACTGTAGATAATACTATTTCGCACATAATTGTTTAACATAAAAGTGGAAGGAAAATGGGGAGTCGGGGACGGAATCTAGCGCGGAGCGTTGAAACTGTTCATGATCTGTCTTTCCGGTCCCTGGACTTTGACCATGACCCATGACCTTGACTTTGACCCTATGGCCATGAATCTTAAATTCCCTTGAATCCAAAATATTCCAAAAACGCGGAAAAGTTACAAACTACCAAAAAATTATATTAAAAAAATTTATTGAAAAAAATTAAAATATTAATTCGGAAAAAAATATTTAATTATATACATGTAGGAGGCCCGGGGTACGATGGCAGGTGAATCAACTTAGAACCAAACACGACCGGCCCTCACCTGGTCGGTCCGTTTTCATTTCATTAGCCATGATATATGTTGATGATCTCGAATTTGACCTTCTGCCTTGACCTTGGAATAAAAATCCCAAAAAAATTCCAAAAAAATTCTAACAAATTCCCGAAAAACCCCTTTACACCTAACTCAAGGCCCAAGACCCAAAGTCCAGTACCCAAATCCAAGACCCAAAACCCAATACCCAAGACCCAAGACTCAAGGCTCAAGACCCTTGATCCAAGACTCAAGACCCAGGACTCAAGACCCTTGACCCAAGGCCCTATGTTATGTACGGCTATAAAGTCGTCCCTACACGATACCTAATTTCTGTTACCTCCTGTTATACCCATGGGCACAACAGAAGGCATAAAAGTTTCTGCAGCAGAAGAGAAGAAAGAATGCATCAGTTCATACCCACACGTTACCTAAAGTGCCAACAGAAAATTGGCAATGGCAGACAAAAATAACTCGCAAATGGCAGACATTCCACAGTTGGCAGAGAAACAAATGCAATCAAATATTATATGTAGGAGCTTTGTGGTACATCCATAAAGTACGAATATTATTTTTTTCGCCTTGAAGACTGTATTTATTTAAGTTTCTGAGTAAAAGTACTAGGCTATTAATGTATGGAAAATAATGTTAATAACGGCACTGCTTATGTATTTAAAAAAACAAGGTACTGTTTTCACATTTATGTACAACGGACATTTATGCGACTAGTTGAAACATTATTAAATCATTTAAATATTTATCTTTAACAAGCATAATAATCATTATTGTGCTTTCCGTAATGTAACGAACTTTTTATTTATTTTATGTGATACATTATTGCCGTTAATAATTTATGTTATTGTCAGAAAACGTTTATTTCTAGAATTACTTTGGATAAAAGCAATAATACACAAGTAACTGCTCAGTGCAATCGGCTGCCTGTGGTTTTTTTATTTAGCTTTCTTTTGTATTATTGCTCTTAGACAAAGATATTGCAGAAATAAGCGTTTTCTGGTAACAACTTAATTTATAAATAGCAATAATGTATCATATAAGATTTCTAAAAAAGTTTAGCGACACGGAGATTTGAACTTTAATACCTACAATTCTGTAGCGCGTACCGTCGCACCAACCCGCTGAGCTACGGACGCAACTTCCTACTAACTGTTCACGGTAAAGCGAGCACTCTTTAAGGCCCTTACAAAACGCATTAAGCCCTAATAAATATATTTTATTGAAATCTCCGACGTTAATTTTTGATATTGATGAAATGTATGTACTGTGTTTATTAGTCTAATTGCACTATTTACATTCAAAAGTGACGGAAAGGTATAAATTAAGTGTGAAAGGAAAAATTTAGCAGGACCTTAAAAAGTGCTCACTTTAACGTGAACAGCCTATAGATACTTGTGTGAAATATATATATATATAAAAGAAAAGTCCATAGTTATCACTTAGTTTCAAAGTCGTGTTTATTGTTTTATTATGACCGTCGGAGTTAATTGAAACGTTTCCCGTTACTTGCGCGTACATTAAGTATAATTTGGTACATAAACAAGTTTTACAGAACCCGTAATTTTTTCGTAAACGGATATATACACCTCGAGGTTGCTTCTCGGGCGTCCGCCATCTTGTCTGTCGCAGCTCCGTGGGTACAGCAGAAAATTAGAACACGTTCTATTACCGTTTCGAGCATGCCCATGGGTACGAGAACTGTCATACCCGGAGCCAGACCCCTCCGGAGGGGGCTGGATTGTAACCTACACGGGAGCAGAAACGCTAACAGAGAATGGGTATGAAAACTGCTACGGAAATGGGCATCGTGTAGGGCCGGCTTAAGAAGTCAGTCATTCTTTCGTCAGAAGGCAACTGATGAGTTTGGTGGTTCTTCGCCCACACTCTGAAGAAGTTAAAAGTCATGACGTATATCTGGCAACGTACAAGGAAAATGAACGAAGGAAAAATGACCTAAGCAAGGAACTAGGATAATAGAGAGTTTAAATATGCGGAATCGGCAATGGAATATGGAACAGGAGAATTAAATTACGAGAATCCAGACTGAGTGAAGGCATATGTGGGGGAGGGGGTTTCTAAAAGGGGCTGCTGCCTAACAAAGGGCTGGATATAGTTAATATATTGTAGAGCCGCTATACGATGGCATAGAAAAGTAGATTAGAATTATATATATTAGAATAAAGAGAATAACCCCCAGGATGCTGGGAAAGTCAGGGTGAATGACACGATCAACCGCGCCACACTCACCCTCCGAGCTGCTTGGCAGACAAATAAAATATAGTTTGTAATCGTATACAGCAATAATCAATCAAAGGGTGATGGTATGTAAAGTAATAAAATACAAAAAGTTAAATTTACGTGGCCCGAGAGAGCCAAAGGACGGAAAATTATAAAGTAGAAAACACAATGATATGCTAAAGGAAATACTTACATAGGCCCGGGGTGAAAAGAAAAGGATTGCACGTCTGGCCACAAAAAATGTCTAACCGCTCAGTCACCATGGTCCCTAACAAAAAAAAAAAAAGTTAAAGATCATTTCTGTACATACATATTTTGTAAATAGCGAATTTGACAGAACATTTCAGTATCGCGCTTTTTGCACTTATATAATCTTGCGGTAAGAGATACTGGGGAAATAGAGTACTTCTCCATTATAAATAATCAGCAAACGTTTTCATTGCTTACAAAAATTAATTATCGTATTCGTACCTACTTTAAGTTGTAATAATAATTCCTTATAATTATAATTATATATAAGGGTTATAATCCGTTCACGTTTTCTTCCCACTATTCTGAAACCCTGTTAAAGTTCTACTTTCAGGGTATTCCCCCGCATAATGCAAACAGAGCTTAACCAAGTCTATAAAATCACACAAGAGAGACAGCGCACCGCGTTCGTGCGAACTCTATGTCATAAAATTTTGCATAACAACTATTTATTACTAGCCATTACCATCACACCTATTTTCTCACAGTTTTTATTCGTATTAATTACAAATGAATTAATATAATTTATATACAAAACATTAATGGAAGCCCAATTTAACGAAACAAAAGGTACTGTTAAATAAACACAAGTTTAAAACGGTTATGACACATGTCATATTTAGGAAACAACCAAAACTTCATACATAGGGTTATTTTTCAAAGGTTTGATTCAAGAAGCATGAAGAAACTGCAAATAGACTACAGCCAGGGAAGCGCAGAAACGCTCGTATGAAGCATCATTGGCGCCTACTCGAAATGGGAATGGCAAAACACTTGAGAAAAATTATCTCCTGTGCAATCGGTTAGGACTGAACCTGCGACATTCCAATTGCGTGTCATGTATGTTACTACAGAACGAACATGTATTTTTTTTTCTCGTTTGTATTTCTTAGAGGAGAGTAGCTTCTATTAACCTGGCAGAAACTGGAAAATAATTTTCTCTAATGTGCCCGACATCGAAGACAACCTATACTCTTCCTGCGAAAGCTATTTGTTGAAGTTGGCCATAACTGAACTCTTACTGAAATTGATACATTGTCTATGCTTTTGAAATTGTGTTCCAACATTCCTCTCTAAAACCGAGAAGTCGCTAGGATGTGGTCCATGACAAGTCTCCCATAGCTGACAAATTACCTTTGTCCATATATTTACAACTTGATAGGTAAATTGAGAGAATAGAGGTATAAAACTGAGCACGTGCCACAAAGGAAGTAGGTAAAAGAAATTATAATTTTAACAGGACTGAGATAGCTGACAAGAAGTGAAGTCCCGCATACGGTAACGACAGTATAAATTATGTCGCGACCAATATTTTAAAACACTGTAAACATTATTAGTCCGGGAAAGTTACGAAAATAACATGGACAAATTGCAAAAGAAGAATTCATTTCGTATAAATTCTCAGAAAATTTCGTAGATTAACATATCCAAAATCCACCGAAATCCTCGTATTATTATCCTCTATTTACCCGGGATTTTTCCTGGAAAAACGATCAATTTACGTGTCCAATGCATCCTGGAGAACTCATTAATGTATTAAATGGGACAACTCTGAGCACAACATTCCACAGTGGGCTTTTTTCTGGTTCTGTCAGTATAATATTTGTACCTTTCCACCACAATGGTTGGTCAAAAGTTAGTAAAAGCATAGTTTTCATCTTTAAAGCTTGATCTGCGATTAAATATAGTGCTAAATATATGCAAGTCTTGTCTCCATGGTCCATGCCTATGATGGGGAGAAATTTACCACTGGATTTTTCCCAGAAACGAACCATTGTGCAATATTTGCATCATTCCTGACAGATTTGCCGATGGATACATCAGTAGTAATCCTATCTTCCACTGTAAATTGGGATTTCTGGTTGGATTCTTAGCTTTAACAGAAGGAAGGGGTCTCTATGTTGCTTCGAATTTGTTGCTGTTTTTGTATAATGAAGGCGAATATTCTTGAACTTTCGAATTTCTTTTAGAGTTGTTGGTTTTCTTGCGATCAACATGCATGTCTGCAGTTCTGGAGTGGTCACAGCAATCATCCCCGTGCAATGTAGTGAATTATGGCCATCCAGAGTCCGTATATTGCTGTCTACATTATCAGCTACAAACTGAGTAAAGTTTCCAGGAACCATTCTACTTGAGTTATCGCTGTTAGCCGCTGCAGTATTTCTTTCAAAATTCATAATATCTTGATAAGAGCAACAGAATCCCAGCTCGTAAAGAATATAATTTGATCGTTTTAATGCACAATTAAGATAAAACTGGAACTCCGAGAAAATGAACTGGTAAGAGACAAGCTCTTGGACTAATCTTTTGCATGATTGCTTGACTAATGCTAGCTAATTTTAGGTCATCTCCTTTTATATTGTCAGGCATTTCAAGGCCTGACTTAAGGGACGGAGTCCGAGCATTTAAGCATTTAATTGCAAACTCTAATTCAGAAGATCTTGGGTAAAATCTTAGATCATGAGTTACACACTTCTTACTATCCTTGCAACTGTTTATATGATCGCATATTTTTCATCATAAAAATTCGTACTGCCGCTGTTCTGGAACTTAAAATATTACTCACATTATCATCCAGGATAACAACACTTGTAGACTCACGCTTTCTTGTTAACAACACCGCATTACGAAAATGCCCAGAGATTATTAACATAAAATTTTCTGAATAGATTTCTAAGTTTTCTTATATAAATATGTTATATAATGACAAATAATCTATCAATATTGTTTTAGTCTGTTCTTCAAATATTTCAAATTCTTCCATACCAATGAAGAAAAGATTCAGCAACCAGAATGTACATAAATACTGTCCTTTAGATACACTAAAATGGACTCCCCTATCACACGGTGAAGACTTTATCCTAATTAAACCCTTTTCTGTAAACTAAGCCATTTCTTTAGATTTAATATGTTCGTCACAAAATACACGCTCATTTCATCCCTGCGATTTCTTTTGATACAGTTAATTAAACCGTAAGCACAACATTTCACGAATGTCGTGGGATAAGTACTCCAACTGTTTACGAATAATGATTGCGATTACACCATGAACACTATAAACTGTCAGTCTCCATTATCTTTCGCGAAAGTTAAAAATACGTGGTATATGTAACGCTAATATTAAGCTTGTGGCAATCCGTCATAAAGAAATGTCCTACATAAGACAGGACAAGAGTTTAGAGCAATACTGCAACACTACCAGCACAAAACCACGACTACTGCCGGTAGTGTTACAGTACTTGTCTGGGATCGATCTCTTCGCTGCACGGCCCGTGGCAGCGAGTCGAGTCTGTTTTCTTCATGATGTACTTCTTTTCTGCGGAGGAAAAAATACATGTAATATGAAAATGTATTAGCAATGCCACTCATTAAACTAAAAACGAAGCTTGAGGCAGTACTATGTGTGTGTGTGTGTATATATATACAGACAATCCTACACCCATGTTGCAAATATGTAGTTTTGTTTTTAGGGTTCGGGAAACTATCCCTCAACCACCCCCTTTCCAGAATTTTCACTTAACAGAGCGTGGCATACAGAAAAAAGGAAAACAATGAAAGGGAATTGGGGAAGTTATCCGGTCACAGCATTTTCCTGTGGTGATTTATGGGGACCATGGGAAGCCAAATTCATGATGACGGACTCAAGAATTCAACATGGATCCTCCGAAGTGTGAGTCCAGTGGTCTAACATTTTAGTAATTTAATCGGTGATTCATGCTGCTTATTCTAATTTCTTGATAGATAACATTTCAATATTACATTTGTGTGCGGGACAAATGGGAAAATAAATATAATTTATTGGTGGAGTTCTGAGGATTTTTTATATTTTTCAGCAAATTTTGTGTTCTTTAAATTTTGATCGTAAGATACAAAGTTCTTTAATTATTAGTTTTTATTGGTTTTCAGGGTTTGACAAGGACAAATATCGGAAAAATTATAATTTTGGGTTAATTTTCGTATATTTTGGACATATAATTAAAATGTGTATTTAAATTTTTCTCTTTACACTTTTAATCGTAAGACATTCCATTTTTAATTGGTAATTTTTTTAATATTATTCGGGGACAAATCCCGAAAAAATAAATATAATTTATGGGTGTATTTTTTCTCATTTTGGATATGTTGTAGAATATTTTGTGTTCTTTAATGTTTGCCTTTACATTATTTGTCCTAAGATGCAATGTTTTTGACTTATTAATTTTTCTTAGCGTTTTTCGAAGAGAAACCTTGGGAAAACAGCGGGAACATTTTTTATGTAAAATATAACCTTTTCTAGCAATTTGTCTATAAATCCACCACAATTTTTCAAAAAATGACTGAATTATATACACACATTGCTTATTCTTGCAGCATGATGGATAAATCCACACAGTGTAGGTCGATGAAAACTTTCCAAGCAAACGAACATGTTTCATTCACAGGAGGATTTCTTATCGTGTGACTTGAATAGTTGAAATTTAATGCGCAGTAGTAATTCACATTTCCCGCATAAAGATAAGCAGCTTCTAGAATTTCACATTTAAAGTTTGTGCTAGTAGAGAGAAAAGGTAAATACAATGATCCGTCAGTTTCAGTTGCTGTTGGTGGTATAGATGTTAAACGTATGTGATGAAAAACAGTTCGTTGCGCTAGAATGTATTATAAAAACACTTTGTGATTGGACAGTGCTGGCTATAATTCTCGAGAAGAGCCAACAGTTAAAACACGCCCAGAGAAAGGTTTGTTTCAGGGATCTTAATATTTGTATTCACCAAATGTATGTTTATTCAGCTAACCTGCTTTCTCAGGCATGTTTTTAACCAACGCAGGAGTTTCGTCAGTTGTAATATATTATGTCCAATGAATAAAAATTAATGCTATATCGTTTTAAATTCTGTTTGCAGAACAAAACTTTGTACCCACAAATGTGTGTTTTTTACATATAAAAAAAGGAGTATTTTGCTAGCTTAAACAAGATTTTCTCCAGCTCGCGCCATAAAATACGTGCAAATTGTTTCTGCTGCATGTTTAAACATTCCTCTTCGAGTTATTACTTATGCATTTGTGTTTGAACCACAATTTATTTACGTGTAAGATAAGTAAAAAACATAAAAGAAACTCGCTTCTTAGAATTTTACAAAACCAACACGCGAAAGCAGCATTGTTCAAACAAATTATTCTTCGTAAGTTGGAATTCACTAAAGAATTAGGAAAATAACGCGAAAAAAAGTAGCAACACAAAAATCGTAAGACTCGAGTTAAAGAAAAAACATTTATTTTTCTGCTTTCGATAAGGTCATAAACCGGGTTGACAATTGACTGAAAAATAATATTACATGCTGTATATTTCATGAAGGTGAAAATGTACAAATATATTTTAGGAGAAAATTTAATATTTTTGTAAAACTGAACACGTATAAAAGGAAATGGGAGTTCGATTCGAATCCTGAAATACTTGAGTTCTTGCATTTTTATTTGATTCCTTTGGTCAAAATTATTGAGCATTATAAATCTGAATCAGTGAGAATTCCACTGTTTCAATCAGTCAACAAAACCCGACTGATTCAACAGTCACTTCAGTGAATTTAACTGATGAATCAGTGAAAAAATGCTGGACTTCCTTCACTTATTGATTCGGTGACATTTTCCACTGATTCGTCAGTCATTTTTGTCACCTTTTCCAGTGGTTTGCTTTTTAACTGATGGATCAATTAAACAGCGTGTAAAAATGTCCGTCAAACAACGTTCAATAATGGCAGTTAAACAACGTGTATCAAGTGAAATAACGAGTAAACTAATAAAACCATTACAAAATACTTTTTGAACTGTGTTTCGTCTTTCAAAACACCATTTTACGAGGTGACATGAACATTCAGCCTTCCATTCCGTTTTTACGTCATTCGTTTCGTTTTTATGTAATCATCACAGCGCTCTGTTTGAAGGTTTAAACTGCATGTAATGTTGTGAAGAGAGTGCACTACTTATATATATATATATATATATATATATATATATATATATATATATATATATATATATATATATATATGTATATACTATTCATTTTAACAGTCCTAACGGTACCAATTAAACCAACAACGAATAGTAAGAGCATACAGTTTAAATCTTCACGATTTCGATAACACTATAAGACGTATATTTCCCTCTTGTTTCGCAACTTGAGTTGGTATCGCAGACGCCCCCATAGCTCACGGGTAGGGTGGCCGACTTGATGACGAGGGGTGGCGGTTATCGCGCCCCAGCCCCTCCGCGGCAGAGCCACAGCTCACCTGTCGCACTGGGTATTTCTCAAGTCGGTCTAACTTGAGCTCGACAACGCTACTTCACTACAACAGCGACAAAAAAAAGATGGTAATGTAACAGCTTAAAAGCGAAGGGAAAATGGTAAATGAGTTCATTCCCCGACACCTCCGAGGGTTTTTACTTTTATAAAATACGGTAAATTGTGCAATATAAATAGTAGACTATCGTAAATATACTTATTTCACGCAATTATGTGGCTAAATTCAATAAAAAAACAATAATTAATTCGCCACTGCAGTCGGTCGTCTCTTATCCAATCAGTGAAATTGTTCCACGTTACTAATTCAATGAGAGAAATTTTTTCAATGAAACAATCAGTGGTTTTCCACTGATTCTAAGTGGAGCTATTTTCACTGATTCTAGTGGTTGAGTTTCACTGAAAATCAATGGTTTTCCACTGATTCGAATTTAGAGTGAGCATTATTTCAATATTGTTGGTACATGAAGACTCGCAGTAAAATTACGTTATTTCTAAGAAGGTACAGGAAAGTAATGTTTGTGGTTACTTACTTACCTTAAATACAGACAAATGAATCATATACACTATTTTATTGCAATTTCCAAAAGCACTTTGAAATCTAAACTGGATAATAGCTTCGTGTATTTTCAGTATTGACGAGTGAATACAAAGGACGAAGGGAGAACCACCAGTGAAAAACATAATTAGTCCGCGCCTCTCTTACTGAATTTTCTGTGCATTCGCGAGATGCTAGAGAAGAAATTAAAAACTAACATATTTCCTAAATGCAGAAAACTATCGTCGCCTGTGTGCACTCTGCGTTATTATATCACAGACTGTGTTTACATGTTGGCCCTGCATTGTTTTTTACGAAGTTGAATAATTTAAATGTTATTTCCAAACGAGCAAAATTTTCCATTCCTGTATCTAAACAATATGCAACTCAAAATGCCACACACTCATGCCGGAATCACAAAGCCCCGACCAACACAGCACGACACGACCAAAAACGCAACCACGGCACATTTCAATGTGACTACTTGAATTTACAGTACGACCGACACCACTATTTAGAAGGCGCTGATAGGCTACGTTAGTCTCAGGCGGTGAACAAGAGCGAAATTTATAATAATATAGGTGACAAATTGGTATCGCTAATGCATACGAAAGTAAAATTATTATTTTTTAAGAGTTAGATACAGTATTGTTCAATTTATTATTATTTTTAAGCTGCGTATTTACCATTGTAGGGAAACTTGCAATACGATTTCATGTTGCAATGGTGTGCATTTTGTGCGTCGTGCCGCACGACATGACGAAGAATATGAATCCTATCTAATCCAAAATTGCTGGTCCAACGACAGAATCGGTCGGGCTTACGACGATCTATCTTGTATTTCATTGGCTATCGTGTCGTGCGCATTGGGGTTATGTGATTCCAGCATCGTAAGAACATCAAAATAGTCCCATCTCACGAAAGATGATAAACTAAAGCGCCCCCCCCCCCCCAAACGTTGCTCACTTTTTCCTTTTTCCCTCGAAATAAAATAAAGATGATATCCTAATTGGGCCCACATTTCATTGCTATGAAGAATTTTCTGTGTTATTAATGATTGAAAATCTAACACACTGGTTCTGGAGGGTTTCAAAATGTAAAGCTTGCCATACAAACTTGTAAATTGTATCACTTTATTTTTTTAGACCGTATATAAAATTTGTCAAGCTTGTTACGCAGGGATACTTGTTAGCAAATAAATTTAAAGGATTTTCCTGTTTTTAAAGGCTGTATTTGAAAGTAACATAATGGCATGTAGGTTTCAACGTTGGAGTCTTCCATAAACATTTTGAGCATTTTTGTTTTCCAAAATAAAAGCTCTCATATGTTTTTAACATATGTCGTAAAGAATATTGTAAGCGTAACAGAAGAATAATTCACATAAATAGGATTTATATTGGAAAGACAAATTTTTGATAGCAAATAAATTACAACATGCTTATCAAACAAAATTCTTTCAATTTAAGCACCCAACGAAGGTGCTCCAGCATGATAAAGAAGTGTCTCATGCAACAGCAGGAACTGCGACATTCCAAAATTTATCGCTAAGGAAAATTAACTTAATGATGTGTTCAATCTTGGGTAGGTGGAGCATCTTTTTAGTGTGTAAGTAATATGTTCGTTTGATATATTGTTGCTGTAGGCCACATCTGCTTCTCTAGAGCGCTTTTTAACATCTCTGAACTGAAATACAGTTTTTCATTAGGTACCCGAGAACAAGCCTAGGGCTGTAATCACAATTTTGAGGAGGGAGGTTGTGCGACTGAACTTCAGTGTAAATATCAACACTGAGCCAGAAATAAGTTTTCATTCGCAGCATGACAATCTGAATACCTAGGTATATGAGAAAAGTTATTAAAGTATTTTGTATGTAGACCTGCAATACTTAACATTTGAGTTACTAAATGAGAGTTATTTAAATTACTGAAATTAAGTACTTGCTTGAATATTATTTTGGCTACCTACATACTTTAACATCCTGAGAATTATACCCACCATAAAAGTATCGGGCTGTACAGAGTTTGTTGTCATATCATACCACGAAGCTGAATTATGCACTTTTAATGCAATAGTAAGCATAGTCTGTATGTAAGAATGTATACTGTCTTTGAAAAAAAGGTGAGGGAGGGGGCCAGTATTTCGGTATCTGTGCATTCCTGGGGTTATGCACAGTCTTGGTATTTGGTGTTTGTGGAAACCATGCTAAATTCTTATGTTTACAAGAACTTACTTCAGGTAAGTGTGACAAGATTAGTTGTCATTTATATATTTCGAGTACCGTATATTAAAAAACAGTAAAATATCTTATTCATTTGGCAGTCAAAATACAATTTCATTTTCGTGCATCCTGGTTGCAGGTTTCTTGCAAGGTAAAAAATTATCAATTCATAGACTTACTACATGGGCTGTTAGTAATTTACATAAAATATTTATAAACTAAAAAAATGGGATTGTTGCCAACCTGCAACTGTTTGAACAGCCCTTCACAGCTTCTAAAAGTTATTTGGGAGGAGGCACATGCAGTTTGTTTACAAAAACAGGTAGTCATATGTCGTTTGTTAAATACTGGCAGTCACATGGTGTTTGTTTGCAAACAGTCACCTTCAATGACAGTTCAGCTGTGGCGGAAGGATACATAGCCACTTTATGCCATTGTTACTACATTCCCAGAACTGTCAAATTTGAGACCACTTACATGAAATGGACAATATCAGTAGCCAATATCTGGAACATTCCCCGCTCCCCGAATCATGCTGTGAGGCGAGGACGATCAAAACCGAAATATTCTTCAGTTAAACGCAGAAATTCAATCTGCTGAAGGTCAGGGGAGTGCAAGCCACAAAAAGATTATCACGGTGATATGCGGAAGAATGCGCGGCGGCACGCCTTTCGAAATAAGATCCACACTTCATGGATTACGCTCGCCTGACCTTCATTCCTCAGTTCCCACTAGCAGGGCGGGGCAACGTGAGCGATAAAGGCCTGCGACTCATAACAATACAGAGCAATCAAAATAATCAAAACTGTATGAACTAGACGAATTTTTTTTTTTTAATTTCCTAATGTATATTTGAATATTTTCCAACCATAAACAATTAATATCCTATCAGTGGTATTCTTGAACGAAAGGATGCAAGTTTACTTCAACGACATGTTCGATAATGGCTACAAACATATTGCCTTCACATTATATAATTATAGTAGCTATAGGCTGTTCATGATAAAATGAGCCCTTTTGAAAGCCCTGCATAAGATCTACTTGTATGCACGTTGTGTATTCTGCCGCCTTATGTTAAATTAACATTGCCTCATCACTTTATTCGTGCGTCGGTTAAGTGAAACTGTACAATTATTAGAAAAGGAAATACTTTACAAGTCTGCTAATTTTTACATTTCTGTACATAAAAAAAAATCTTTAAGCGAAAGAAATAATTTTAAGTTATCATAAATGGTCACCTAACACTTTTTATTCGACGTTAAGCTATTGAAGTGCTTTCTATCCATCGTTACCATTTTTACTGGGCGAATGTTACTCAGTGCGCCCATTAAAATATGTGCATGCAGGGGCAGTGACTTTTTCTAAGGTTCATTTCTAAAGTGCTCACTTTATCGTGAACAGCCTTTAAAAGGAATGGCTTGTTAAATTTTTGAATTAATTTATTTTGGGTCTGTTGAATATCTTCTTATATGATTACTTCACTGATATAGGTCAGGCCCAAGCAATATGACAAATGTGTGAGGTGATAACCAGAACAAGCTACTACATGAGATGTAAATTAAAAGGTTTTATTTTTGTGTTTGAATAATATCAGTTTTAATGTGTTAGTCACAAGTTAATGTACCAACGGTTTACGTAAGTTGTGCCAACAACGCAGTTTTCAACTGAGTTGGTGGCACGTTTTTACGAAGAGCCATAAAGAACTCGCACTACGCAGTGTTCATTTTCAGTCGCATGGTTCAACTACTGGAGGAAGAGGTGCAAGTCATGCCCAATAATGACCCTTACATGTTCAATAAGCTAAGATTAAAGATATATTGCCAGTCATGTAAACATACAGGTGTCTTGCCAACAATGTCATGCAGCGGCAGCAATGTGCGAATCACTTGTGAAAAGAAGTTCTCGATGCCTCTCGCAACTGCTCGAAGGAGGTCGTCGAGCTCTCACAGATTCTGTCACGTTTTCCAGGAGAATCCTACTGCCGCGTACTTAATTAGTGATTCGTATGACATTCGCGGATGCCCTCACACTCCTTCACCGACCGTAATTTCTCCAATGAAGGCCGAAACAAATAGTCGGGATTTATGTATTTTACAAACATGCTGAGGACAGCACTTCCCTCCTAATCAATTTGGGCTTCGAACAAATCGACCCTACTCAGAGATCGTAATGTTTAGCTACGGTGAGGTTTGGACTCGAGTAGTCACCAAGTCCGTGCTATTTACTGCACAACTTGTTTCCTTAGCGATCCACACTGGCCGTGATCCTTCCGAAGAGAGCTGACGTGAGACGTGACGATCGTCTGTAGCCAAACAAAAACTAAGATTCGTAGTTTATAGAGTCCCGAGTATTGATGTGGCAGCAGGCTATACTTCACAGTTCTCTATACACTCGAGACAGTATCGTTTGCTTATTGGTTGCTACTATCAAGAGACGCCTTTGTGCAGCATTGTTCAGCGCTAACTTACACGACTGCTCCCTGCTTACTGTGTGAAAACAACTGCAGTCCAATCACAAAGAAAGGAGAAAAGACCAAGTGTTTGAAGCCTACCTCGCCACCGAATGAATTCGCGAGTTATTTATTATTCTTGCCTACTGCTGTTGTCAGGAAGTTGACACATTGACAATTATATTTCTTTTGTGGCCGGGAAGAAAGGCAACAAGCGTATGTTTCTGTAATACGACTTGTGCCTTTTCCTTCACCCGCAAAGAATTTTTACTTGATACCGACGATCTATGTGAAAGAGCAGTCGGTAAAATAAAGGTCAAGATTTCCACTCTATTTCTGCACATTTTTGTATGTCGCCCGTATTGTGAATTGCAGCATTGACAGTTTACCAAATGTTCCTTTCATCAGTTTTGCTTTTATTGTCTGGCATAAGTTCGCCAGTCAAGCTCTTAATGGTGCTTCACACCTTTTTGCAGAAATTCTTCGTTTCCGCGTCATAATTTTGGATTCATAGTAACTACTCACAATGTGAGCATAAGTTCGCCAGTCAAGCTCTTAATGGTGCTTCACACCTTTTTGCAGAAATTCTTCGTTTCCGCGTCATAATTTTGGATTCATAGTAACTACTCACAATGTGAGATTATAGAAATGTTAAATTTTACGAGTTGTATAATATTTTTGGGCGTAATTGTAATCGTGTGTTATCCACTTATTATAAAATATCGAGAACATATTTTTATTTTATCACTAAGTTCCTGCTTTTTTGCAAGCAGGGAACGTTCAACTTATAAACTGTGTAGTCAAACATTACCAATAATGCCTCTGAAACTGAAATTACGGCATGAAAACGACGAATCTCTGCAAAATGACTGAAGCAAAGCCTTCAGAGTGGGATGGCGCTGCGTGTCCAAGGTCAAGAAGTGAGGGAACGATACGGGCGACATTAACACACACTTCTAGTGCCTCATCGCCCCCACGCACAAGGCGTACAGTGTTTTCGTCATAACGCTGTACTGTGCAAGTCAGATCTGTAACAGTGGGATTTTATTACACGAGATGAAAGCCCACAGATTAAACTACGCCCGTATCTTTGTACTTTTCTCTTGCCGCTTAAGAGAACTGCATAAGCTTAAAAAATACGATATTTAACCATTTCCGCGAATTTTTATCTCTGAAAATACACTTAATATGAGAAAAGTAAAAAAAAAAAAAAAAAATTGAGCATATATAGCCTATTGATTTTCATCTTCTGTGACAAAAAGTCGTATTTTCAGAACATTTATTTACCGATATACACTAATTCGCGCAAACAACTATTTCACAGAAAATATTTCAGTCCACCCTACTCTTAATTAAGAGGAATCGCTAGACTACTATATGCATTCCCGGGAAGCTGACTTCCTCGCAGATTAGATCTGTAACCGTAGGATATTATTACTCGCGATGTGAGCGAGCGGATTAAATTACAGACACCACTTTGTATTTTGCTGCACATACTTCTACTTCCCTACTATAATACGATCAGTGAACCTTATTTGCTGTTCTGATCACAAAAGGAAAGGTTCATCACTATATAGGCAGATCATAGTGGGGTTTTAGTAGAAGAATGTGTAGCAAACGAGTATTCATATTGATGTGACTATGTGACTTTCTTACATTTCGGAGTTTCTTTTCGGTTTTTTTTTTTTTTGCGTCTGATAAGGCTTATTTTTTTAATTCTCGTTTGAGAAGAGTTTTTGTAGTAATGTGAGTGAAAATAGCTATAGGCTGTTTACAGTAAAGTGAGCACTTTTTAAGGCCCTCCCAAAAGGCGTTAACCCCTAATAAATATATTTTATTGCAGTCGCAGACGTTAACTTTTGAGAGTGATGAAATGTACCCACTGTGTTTGGTAGTCATATTACAATGTGTGCATTAAAAAGTGGCCAAAAGGTAGAAATTCATTGAAAGGAAAATTTTATCAGGGCCTTAAAACATGCTCATTTTACCGTGAACAGACTATACCTAACTTTTATACCTTGAAAATATTGTTGATGATTGCCGAATACCAGCGTTCTCTCTGCGAGGCAATTGAACCGGGAACCGCCAATTATATTTTATATGCGCTATTCTTTGATAAGGGTTGGCGCAAAAATTTAAAACGCTAGTTACGGATCAAGAGTCCCAATTATATTTTTCAGCAGTAAAACTGTTTACTTTTTACATCATCCCATGTGTATTCTTGTGCCTATTATTTCTATAGAAACCTGTTTTTTTGTTTGATCAACCGCTAGGACGAAGTTCACCATTAGTTCGCACAAACGCTTAATTCGTGTGTCATAAAAACGAGATAAGGGCAATGTTGACACTGTAATAACCGTCACTTGCGAAACAAATAACGCTGACACGGCATATTTTTTCTACATGAGTTGAATGATATTATATGTTTTTATTCAATTGATGGTAAACCGATACCGATACGCTTATTGTTACGGGACGCCGGAACGGGGTATCAAAGTTCGTTAGGAATTAAGGATTTAATAAAAATAAAACATCTAAAGTAAATTTTTAACTTATTCAAACCGCTATTATTTGAAACATTAAACAATCTATCTCCGATATTATAGATTGTTCACGATAAAATAAGTAATTTTGAAAGCCCTGCTTAAGATCTACTTATATGAACGTTGTATACTCTTCCGCAGTAGTAGGCGCGTGGGGGTATCACTTCACCTCTGATTAATCGGACTAACTCTTTGACGTCAAATTGATATCAAAAGGGTTGATCCTTAATCCGATTTAATTTGATCAAAATTTTAAATCCGATGGGATTAATTGTTAGTCCGATCTTAATCCGATGAAATGTGATCAAAGAAATTTGAAGAAAAAAATTGCTGAAAAAGTTTGAACAAATTTCTTTGGTGGAATTTTTTAATTATATTTGTGTGTGTATAGTTCTTTATATTCTTTCTTTCTTTTTAGGGTTTGGAGAGCAGCTCTTAGAGATGTTGTCAGCACAACGACTGGCACTCGATGAGGTGTGATGTGTTGGGGCAGGATATATATGTTTTGAGTTTTTTGCAAGAGTGGCATAAGTGTTTTTTTTTGTTTGGGGGGGATATTGCATCTAGACTGTGATGTGAGATAAGCGACTCTGAAATATACGATTTATGTCTTATATGTTAGTAATGACAAAAAGAAGAAACTTAAGTGTAACGATACAATAGACGACGACTGTTTCCGAATGCAATTAAACCGGTGACATATAATATGAGAGAAATTATTAGTCTTTAAGGGAATATAACAGGAATATATTTCAAACGAGTTCTACCTATCAATATAAATAAATAACCTGAGAGAGAAGTACAACGAACACAACTATGTGAATAACCTGGTGTCGACAAGTACTAACTCAATAAATGATCACAACTAAGTGAGTATCCTGTACGAAATGAATTAACGAGATAAAACGAACCAAAAAGGTACTTATAAATTAAACAGCACCCTTCCTAAACACAATAACAAGGTATTTGAAAACACGTAAAAAAAAATTACACTACTTGACGCCTCTGAGTTCTACACATACTTGACATGATTTCAAAATACGTCAGTCTGCCTGTGAGACTGGTGAGAGACTTTTGAAATGGAATTCACATATTAAAAGTTGTTTATTAATTAACATGTGTAAAAAAGAACATGTTTAACAGTCAGTGATTTTAATATACATCCATTCGCTCCCGAGGTCTCTGCAGCACTGACTTGGATATATCACTTACATCGAGTTATAAACTGAGCGAGGTTTTGAGAGCTAACAGAACATAAGTGTGCATCGGCCTATGTTTGATAATTGACTGAGCTGAAAAACTCGGAAATGAATTTTACTCAGTCTTAAGTAGTCAACTGCCAAGACCACTTTGTGTGCATGCATGTGCATTGCATTAGCAGTAGTGATAATTAGACATCTGCAATATATCTGAGAACAATATCAGGCGTCTACATCGAGAACAATGTTAGATGCTTACTACAACATCTACATCAACATCAGGCATCCAATACAACATCTACATCAACATCAGGTATCCACTACAACATCTACATCAACATCAGGCATCCACTACAATATCTACATCAAAATCAGGCATCCACTACAACATCTAAATCAACATCTACATCAATGCCAGGCATCTACTACAATGGCAACCGTCCACTACATGATCTAGCTCTACAATATAGGCTCTACAGGAGAATACATCTCTCTCCACATCAGTTCGCTCCAGGTAAATGCATCATGGGCACTGTTGTGATGACTGTGATGAGCAATGTGATGAAGTATCCCATACTATGCTAGCAAATGGGAACGCGAAAATTCTATTGATTTTAGACTGTTGTCAATTGTGGGTGTTGACGAAAGTCTTTATTATTTCTTTTGCGGGACACAAAATAAAATTAATATATCCGTTCCTCCCTGAACATTTACAAGCTGATGAGGATATTGTATCATATTTGCCATGTGAAAACTGTCCTTACGGTATGCCTGCCTTTGCTAATTATATAAATAATCAATATATGTGAGGGACTGCATGTCGCACAGATTGGAACAGCTTATTCAAGCCAAAACTTCCCCAGATGTAGTAATGAACGATTCCAGAGTTGATGAAGTGAATTCTTAGGCAATCACAAATATTTTATAAATAACATGAGTGGATAGTTTTTGCAAATAGTATATATAAAAGAAATAACTTAAAAATGATATGCTATGCGCAACGTTTCGAAAACGACCAATAAAACTCCTTTGTATTTAAGGCGCTTCAAATTTCTTATGCAACCGATGCTAATGACACTAAAGTATTATGCTTTAAATCTCCCAGACCTTGATATACTTTAAAACCTCAAATTAAAATTATGTTTTGCGAACAGACTTACAAGATTCATAACCTAAAATAGGATTCTGGTGTCACAGCTTACAAAGAGCATTTCCAATATGTAAAGGATGTGCTCCTCGAAGACTATCCAGATATGTGCTTGAAAAAATCCAGAAGGAAATTTTTAAAAGTTTAACCAATTTTGAAGTGATAAATATCAGAAGATATACCAACTGTTCGAGAATTAATTCAATAGTTTAACTCTATAATACCAATCTCTGTGAGAAAAAAATGTTCTGTTCAGATTCCATAAGCAAAGCTTTAAGAGAATATTTGCACCACCATACTACCTATGTTTGGAGATATTAAGTTAGAAAAATGATTGTTACAGAGCCTGCATAAGATTTCGAAAATATGGAGAAATTCAACCCAGAGAAGAGGTACTCCAGTATTAGTCGAGGATATAAGAAAGTGCGGTTCCAGTCTCTAAATAACATATATTTCCAAATACAGATGTGCAATGGATATTAATACTAGAATTTTACAAAAAGTTTCGAAGGAAACACATGTACATAAAAAGTGTTGTGTTATGAAGAAGAAGACTCTGGTTTTTAATAAGCAGCCTGACAGTGAACTGCCCTGTTCATCTTGGGATCTGTGTTTTAAAAATAAAAGAGAAGAAATAACCAAGGGACAAGGTTTTAAACAAATGAAATATAAATTGAGTAGAGAATTTTATGACAGCCCCAACCTATGGACTAAAACATGTAATAATAAGGAATACAACATGCAAATGCAAGGCAGTAGCAGGCTTCAAAGGTCTCCTTGTGGAACTTAGGACTGTGAGATTTGGAACCGCTATATTTGATTTAACCAAGTTAACATTGAAGAAATAATATTATCTCAAATTGGAAAAAAATGTAATTATATAAAGAGAGATAGAGAGAGAGAGAGAGAGAGAGAGAGAGAGAGAGAGAGAGAGAGAGAGAGCCTTGCACTGGAGCTTCACTTACGATGGAGAGGTTCGACTAATCACTTCCTTATACCAGTGTTACTCCAAGATACAGGCAGTGTGGTTTCGAATTGAAGATGAAGATAATCCATTACAGATACAGATGTGCAACATTGCTTAACAATGGCATTTCTTGTTAATCAGACATGATTATACGTTAAAAGCTTTCGATCTATGCTGTGGGCGATGTTCTTGTCCTTTGTATAATTTATGTCGTGACAGTAAACTACCTTGCAGTGATGGTCAACTACAATCTGAAGTTCAATGTGCACACATTACGAAACATGTGTCCTACCAGAAAATAAAATACATCATGCAGAAGGAATATAGTTGTTGCTCTCTTACTACAGTTTGGACAGGACAATGCAACAAGCAACATTTTACATACATTGGTGACCAATAATTTACTACTCCCTGTGGAATGTGGAATTATAAAATTTGCTTTAGCAAGAACAGTTAAAAATGAGAAAGAAGTGATGACACAACAGTTATATAGAGACGACCATTTTAAATTAGATAGGCAGTCATGGCTAACATCTTCAACCCTACAGATGTATATGAAGTCCTGCAAATAATATACGGAAGAGTTTCCTTTAAACCATATGAAATATTCTATAAGTTCATGTATGCAACAATATAGAACATTGGTACTATATTTTCGATAATAGTCTCGGCATTTGCTTTGGTGAAGGAATAGCATGCAAAGATTGTGACTTACCAATAACATTAGAAGATTTAATGATTGCCAGTCTTAGAAAGGAGATAAAAGAGCAGTGTGTACATGGATTAATCACCTACAAACTCACCAGACCTCACCAGGAAATCATCATTCATTGTAAGGAGACCAGTAATGGGTACATCCACACCTTTATTTTCGAACAAGGAGAATAATTTTTTCCTTCCATGTGCAACTTATATGTGTGTAAAGTGGCTAATGCAGAATAATATTTTCGCCTAAATACCAGTATGCAATCATTAATAAAGTTTTGTATTCTGTAACTTATAGCATAGCATATTCACATTTTGTTAAGGAAATGTGAGAGTCAGACATTCATTTCAAATGTACATATTTCCCTCAATATTTAACACCATGTAGTATACCATCTAGTTTTGATTCCAGTTTAACTAACTGCAATAGTTCTAAATGTCTTGCAAACCATTACAGACTGCATATAGTAGATCGAAAGTATAAGCTTAAGGGCAAGCATACTGTAACAGCATTTTGTGCACAAGAAAATGTTTGAAACATCTCATTTAGAATACAGACAATATAACCTATCAGTATTTAGAAGAATGTGATAATAATCTTCATACATTATAAAATTATCGCAATATAAAATTTGGTTACCTGGCTCATACTGGGTGTAATTCATCAAAATGTTATGTGCATCAAGCAATAAAATTAGGAAAATAATATTACCCCTCAAACACATTTTAACTTGCAAATTTAGAGAATGAGTTTATCAATATATTTGCATTGTTCCTTGCTAATTGTTTTCAGTCACATGTTGGATAGCAAATGCATAATATGACATACTTTCATCCTCCAAATCATTACATCAGTGCCAAATCAGGAAAATCTACTGTAACTTACACACTATGGTGTACCAGATTTATCTGTGAATTTACAGAGACTTTTGAGACTGTATTCCATTTTGAAGTAATTTATTTTCTGCTAGGAAATGAAACAAGTCAAGAATTGATTCAATGCAGTGATATCACAAAATGCCCTGTCTTACATTACTGCAACAAACCCTCTTCCATCCAGTATTGAAGATATGCACTCACATTATGTTGAAACATGACCAGATTTGGTTGAAAAGAATCATTTTGCATTCTCTGGAATGTAAGTATGTATGTGTACAAACAGATAGGTTAAAGCCAGGACATAAGAAATGCTTCCTCCTTGAAAACAGAGTTAAAGAAGAGGATCTGGATTAAATATTAAGAAAATGCATTATAACTTTGTTTACAGAAGTTGTTAACAGTTTATAAAAAATACTTATTTTAAAGAAAAAATTTTTATATATTTAGAATCAACTTGTACTGTCTTGTGTTAAAATGTTGTAACTAAATTTTTTAAACCACTTGTTTTTATATATTTTTGAAATCATTGTCTTATATGTTTTGTATCATCCTGTATTTGCTAGTATTAAAAAATGTAAATACATTTTGGAGCAACCTGTGCTTGTTTGATGCTATGTGTGATAATGTTTGCTATGTTTTGGGACATTCTATATTTACTTGTGTATGTTTTGGAACACTCTGTAGTATAACAGACAGATTTGTCTTTTAAAAATGTTGTACATAAATTTGTGAAACAGCCTGTCTTTGTATTATTGTCACTAATATGTTTTAAAATGAATTGAATATTTTTTTTATTTAACCTTAACCCTTTTTAAAAGTGAACTTGTTTTCCTAAGAAAATAATTATATATTAATTAAAAAACTCTCAACTGGGAAATAGAAAAAAGTAATTTTAATGTCCTAACAGAGAGAGAGAGAGAGAGAGAGAGAGAGAGACAGAGATTTTAAAAATATGTTTGACTTATTTCATTAAAGAATTTGTAAAGAAAAATTAAGATAACAAACAAACCTATTCACTTGAAAAAAATACTATTTAATTTAAAAAATTTGAACCTGTCTCCTGATAAAAATTTCTGCTGGTAAGTGTAATATTATTTTTACAAAACACCATAAATAAATTAAAAAACTGTATTTTCTTTCGCCGGCCTCCATAGCGCAATCATATTATGCAAGGAGGCTATGGGTTCAAATCCCAGATAAGTTATGGATAATATAAGTAAGTTTCTGGGTATGAGTCCTATTTAAGATGTGTACGATTGTAATCTAGTTTCTGGGTTTGAGTCCTGGGTAAGCCATGGTTGATATTAGTTTTTGGGTTCAAGTCCCAGGTTGATATAAGTTAGTTTCTGGGTTCGAGTCTTGGTTAAGACATATATGAATGTAAGATAGTAACCACAACACATCAAAGGAATAATGAATGAATCACATAGTTAAAAATATTTATAATTAATGTTAGTAAATCGTTTGTGAACATTAAAGAGTGTAAATTGTGTTGAATCATAGTAAAATGCACTAAATTCTGATTACAAACACCTTGTATTGGGAAAAACTCAAATTGGAATAAATTGTTTGTATACAAAATTGTTAAATAAGAACGCAATTAAAAACCAATCGCTTATAACAGAATAAATACACATATTCAAATATATACATTTTAAAATTCAGAAAAGGCATTAAATCCTTTTGATTGCTTTAAATTTGGTTAAAATTTAGTTTAAAATGCCACAAATATGTAATTCGTTAGTTTTACCTAGCTTTGAGGCAAATTACGAAATTTAACATTTGCATATATGGGAGGGTGTCTGGCCAACAAATAGGGGATCTGGCCCGCAGTTCGGCATTTGCTGCTCTTACTTCATGGGGTCAATATCTCCCCTCCAGTGTGCGAGAGTATCGTACATTCATTGAGCTGGTCCATGCTGCCTAGAGTTGATTTGTTCAGGGACATTGATCACCCGCTCACAGCTAACCTTGCTCTGCCGAGGTCTTCTGCAATGTGGTTGTGTGGTCAAGGAACCTCTTGTTTCACCCCCACTGGCAGCTTACCGCTCGCTGGGGAATACGTCCAGCTGCCTGCTGGTGTCCGGAACCCGACGTTCAAATGGCGGTGTGGGCTAACGCTCAGGCCTTGAACTGTCTGACTTGGGTTCAGACCTCGTTCCAAGCCTATCAGCTGTGATACTAGACTTTATGTAACTGCATAATTTTGAAAAATTCTTTAGGGTCTTTTTAATTCTTTTGTGGTAATTTAGGAAATTTTATTAAAAATAACTGCATTTACACAATATTTTAATCTTTTAGTAACTTTCCTAAAATCATTTAATGTTTTATTAGATTTTTAAACTAACTTAACAAGTCTTTAATTTGATTGAAATGTAATTAGAATAGTTTCAAGTTTAAATGTTTTATATGAAAAGTTGTTAAACTTGTTTAACAAGTCTTTACAATTCGAATGAAATTTACTTAAATTTGTTAAACTTTTAACAAATTGAATGAAATCATCAACTTTCGCAGCAGTTCACTTCACAGTTACAATAATTGTTTATTTTTCTACTTTTTGCTCACTTTAACGAAAAATACAAGTTTCTTGCTTCCTTCTTAATGAATGAGAGAAATATTTGCTTATAAATTCAATCATGAATTTTCCATTCAGAAAAATTTAACCAAACAACTCTGAACAATGGAAGCGGGCAACTACAGATGTGGTGGAGAAAAGAATCCAACATCTGAATAAATTTGAAATGAAAGGAAAAGTAACTCATAGGATTGTTAGAAAACCTCCATCGGCCTGCTGAGCAAGTTGAAGAACCCTGGGGACATAACAAAGGGAAGATTGGACTGACACAAATAACTTTTCAGAGCCAGGTAAAAAGAGCTCTTAGAGACACACCACAGCTACAAAAATGTTTTCCTGCTGCCCTTCAAATCTACAGCTGCGAGAGTCCAGCAAACTTGTAAGTAAAAATATTTATCATACAGTAAAAGATTACAGGTATTACATAAATTATTTTTCTTCTTACAATAGTGAAATTTTATTTTCCCAGGGAAGTGATACTTGTGTTTAAAATCGGGGTAAGTTTTTATTTATTTTTTATTTAATGTGAAACGTTCTGGAAGACATGATTAAATAGTTAATTTTTAAGAGTAGCTCGGTAGGGAGACCTTTTCTTTCTCTAGAGATAATGCATATGAGTAGCGTGTAGGACATAGTGTATTCAAGTTGTTTGCTTCTATCTTTAAGTTATCAGAATATGAGGTAAACAAGTTTTCTATGGAAATGTTAGTTAGTTTGAAAATTCAGAGTCTCATTCATTGACTGACCTCCCAACTGGACAGACCTTGGTCATGCTTATAAGTCTCCAAACATCATACACTGCAGTCATTGCTTCACTGAGCTCGCAGCCGACCAGATGTGTTTTGGGAGAGGTGCTTCTGCGATTTCATTATTAATTTTTTTAATTCGACTTCTGTAATTAATATATTATTAGGTGCATCATAAATATAATGTAATCCATTTGTCACATAAATTGTATTCACATCTCTTTTAATTCATTTCCGAGTTTTTCAGCTCGGTCAGTTATCAAACATAGCCCGATGCACACGCATGTTCTGTTTGCTCTCAAAACCTCGCTCAGTTTATAACTCGATGTAAGTGGTATATCCAGGTCAGTGCTGCAGAGACCTCGGGAGCGAATGGATGTATATTAAAATCACTGACTGTTAAACATGTTCTTTTTTACACATGTTAATTAATAAACAAATTTTAATATGTGAATTCCATTTCAAAAGTCCCTCACCAGTCTCACAGGCGGACTGATGTATTTTGAAATCATGTCATGTATATGTAGAACTCAGAGGCGTCAAGTAGTGTAATTTTTTTTTACGTGTTTTCAAATACTTTGTTATTGTGTTTAGGAAGGGTGCCGTTTAATATATAAGTACATTTTTGGTTCGTTTTATCTCGTTAATTCATTTCATAACAGGATACTCACTTAGTTGTGATCATTTATTGAGTTAGTACTTGTCGACACCAGGTTATTCACATAGTTGTGTTCGTTATACTTCTCTCTCGGGTTATTTATTTATATTGATAGGTAGAACTCGTTTTAAATATATTTCCATTATATTCCCTTAAAGACTAATAATTTCTCTCATATTATATGTCACCAGTTTAATTGCATTCGGAAATAATCGACGTCTATTTTATCGTTTACACTGAAGTTCTTTTGTTTGTAATTACTAACATACACAATGTAAATCGTATCATACAGAGTCGCCTATCCCCCAACACAGTCTAGGTGCAATATACCCTCCATACCCAAAAACCCACTTATGCCACTCTTGCAAAAAACTCAAAACATATATACCCTGTCCCCAACACATGACACCTCATTCGAGTTCCAGTCGTCATGCTGACACCATCTACCAGAGCTGCTCCCCACTCAAAATAAAGAAAGAAAGTAAAAAACTATACACAAAAAAAATTAAATTTAAAAAATTCCCTCAAAGAAATTTGATCATACATTTTCATCAATCTTTTCATCAAATTTCTTTGATTACATTTCATCGGATCAATATCGGATTAAGAAAAGTCCCATTCTAGTAAAAAATTGTATTGTATGAAATTGGATTAAAGATTAACCCTTTTGATATCAATGGATTAATCCGATTAATCAAAAGTGAAATGAAACCCCCACGCCCCTAATACTATCTACCGTATGTAGAATTAAAATTGCCAATGGCCTCATCACTTTATTCATGTGTCGCTCAAGTGGAAATGTGAAATTATTAGAAAAACATTTTATAAATCTGCTAATTTTACACACGGAGGCGTTAAAAAATAGAAAGCATAACAAATAATTTAAATTATCACAAATGATTTCCGAACACTTTTATTGGACGTTAACATATGGAACTACTTCCCATCCATCGTTAGCAACTGTACCGGGCGTACGTCACTCAGTGCGCCCGTTAAAATATGTGCAGGCACGGGCAGTGACATTTTTCTAAGGTTGATTTCAAAACTACTCACTTTATCGTGAACTGTATTTGCTCTTGTTATTCTCAGAGAAGTCAGTTTTTTAAGTCTATTTCAATTATAATTATTGTCCTTGTCAACGTATCTATGTTGGTTACAGTCACTTAATTCACACTAATAGACACATGTCCAATCTGTCTATAGCAATCATCCCATATTTCTTACACTCACGCATCAGTTCGGCAATCCCGCCCGTCAGTCTCACACTTCACTATACCGATGCTCGCAGTCCGCAGACTTCACCTCCCGCAGATCACTCTCGGCTCCACTCAACGCCGTGCTGACTCGTCGCTACGCTCTCTTCACACACCTTTTCCTTGGGGGGGGGGGGACTATGTAGCTGCGCGTCCAAGGTCGAGAAGCGAGGGAGCGATACGGGCGACAATTACACGCACGCATAGCGCCTCATCGTTCATTCGCGCAAGGAGTGAAGTGTTTCCGTCGTAACGCTGTACTGTGCAAATTATATCTGTAACATAGGGGCTTTGTTACACGCGATGAAAGCCCACATATTAAACTACGTCCGTATCTTTGTTCTTTTCTCTTGCCGCTTAAGTAAACTGCATAGGCAAGCTTTATAAATGCCATATTTGACCTATTTCGCGATTTTTTTCCTCCATTAATACACTTAATATGATACAAGTAAAAAGATAGGGAAATAGGCAATAGTATTTTATCCTTTCTGGCAATAAGTAGTATTTCCATAACTTTTCTTTACCGAGATACGCGTTTACGCGTAAACAACAATTTCACAGAAAACGTATCAGTACATAGGACCCTTAAGGCCGCGCCATCCTCCAAGCTCCGAACTCCCGAACTATTTACTCGGAGGTCCGTCGCACCTTAGATAGTCTCGGTGGCCCGATCTGGAAGATTTCCCGCACCCCGAGTATCACTGAGAGAGGTAAAGGCGTTGAACCAGGGCATTCTTTCAAGGATAATCGCGGATATTCAATCCGCTGAAGGTTATCAACGCATGAGTTGCGATAGGCTTATCGTGGTGCCACGCGCTGCGGTATGCCTTTGTAAATTATCGCGCGCTCTCAGGTTACTAATCTAGCCCTCACGGACTCCTTCGCTCGCAGAAGCGGAACTGGTAAGGGAAGCGATACAGACCAACAAGCATTTAACAAGATGTTTCATCTTAAAACTTTCTACTGCCACGTGAAAGATTGCAACAGACATTTCAACAGCGATGTTTTCAATGAAGTTGGCGACAAAGATTGTGCAAGTAGCGAAGATAATGGCCCAGGATGCATTAAGGAAAGTGGCGATGATAACAAGAAAGAAGAACAATGACATCACCGATAAGAGTAGTGAGAAAGAGTAGTGTTATATACAGGCTCATGAAAGTTTTGTTAAATATATCTCATTACTACTGTTGGAACTAATATCTTGTATCTCAGCTCCACAGTTTTTTTTCTATTCATAAGTTCCTAAGAATGCAGTTTTCATTTTAACTCAGTTGTGATTAAACCTTAATTATCTTTTTTTTTATCTGTGCACCAGGGTGGATGGCCTGTGCGTATTTTCGGAATTCCCTTCTCCTTTCGGGAATTATTTTTCAACTTAAGCACTATGCAATTTCTGCATTGTGCAACATACAATATCGCAAACCATTTCGAAACTCTGGCTACTTTTTGGAGATCCTCTCACTAGGGCACCCACGACAGCTAGATTCAGAAGTGAAACGTTTACTTCACCAGACAACACCACATACTAAGGATTATGTAGACGATTTTTCGTCTTCTGCGCATGTACCTAATTTTGACCTACCCCACGCCAATTACAACTGTCGTAGTCACATTGTCAACAGTGATGAACGTGTGTGTTTATATCGTAATTTTAAAAGACAACCCCCTTTATATGAATAACATACTTTTACCAAGTTCAGTTTAAACTACTAGCGGTGAAGATTCGTTAGTGGAAGTATACGTACGTCTCAAAGCACTTGTTTACATAAACAGTCAATATTCATACCTCATACCCTATCCACATCGTTTGTAATAGCCTTAGTGTAAGAAAAGCAGTCCAATATTGTTACACGGAAAGTGGCTACCACGCACCTAAGACGCGCACTCTAATTCACTTTCCCTTTACCAACAATACCACAGAGTACTAGATACAAGGTTACCCTCTCATTTACAATGACATGTCTGGAACATTACTCAGGAAGATACTTTAATCGTCTGCATTGGGCAGTGAAGAAAACCGTAGACTAAAGATGAGGTAGGCCGCTTATTCATATTCTGAGCATGTACCCAGCATTGACCTACCCCAATCCTACACAACTGTCAAAGTCACATGGTCAACAGTGTTGAACGTGTTTATTTCTCTCTTGATTTTTAAATAACAAGCACTATTATACGAATAAAATGCCTTTAACAATTTGGATTTAATCAAGCTACATTACAAATTGGTCACATACATCTCAAAGCATTTGTTTACAAATCAGTTTTCTAACCTAAAATCCAAAACATGCCGTTTTCTCTAGACGTATTGGAAGAAAAGCAGTTCAATGTTGGGACACAGAGATTAGTTCTGCGCAGCCAGCGAGATCGGTCTACCTCGTATTTAGTCAATGAAGAAAACCGCGTTCAGTGAGTGGAGTACCGTAAATAAGGGAAGTACGTACTGTACGCGCCACAAGTGCTGGCGGCCCGCCTCCCAAGATGCCTGTACTTAGTCCGCCGGCACGGTCCAGCCAGCGGTAACCGACATTCGTGACGGCCCGGTTGTGTACTAACTGGTACAAATATATTCGGCGCGCAACGGTAAACGCGCAACTAATAATATGGACGCTAATGTTTTTAGCACGGCATCAGGCTGCGCGCGGAGCTCCCTCTACTCTCACCGGCTGAACCCCTCTCCAACTTAAATTCACCTGCTGGCAGTTGTGGCGCTAACAGTATCATTCGTCGTTGAGAATACTTTCCGTATTGTAATAAACACCTGCAGCCAGTAACTTGTCATAAAATTCCACTGTAGGCCTAATTGAAGTCATGATGTGTTAAAGTCAGCAGTCCTAGTGCTGAAACTCTTAAAAATAAATTAGCTCTCAAGATATTACACATAATTTTAAAAGTTCTTTAACTTTGCATCATTTAATTGCCGGCAGTTCCATTTAATTTATATAGACGATGAGATAACGGTATTTTTTTTGCTTAACACCACTTTTCTCGAAGTCACTTTTTATAATATGTTTCCGCTTGAATACATACATGGATGTCGCGGTAAAATTCAACAGCCTTGCCAAGCTGTCGAACTTTAAAAAATACACATTCGTTTATTCGTGTTGGAAGTTTCTTTTTTCTTTTTCGGCAAGAATGTTTCGAATGATATCCCTTAAGAAACGACTAGAATGTCTGCGCTTCAATTGTTTTATCCAAGTGTACATTGTCGTAGGAAAGTTACACGGATTAACTTGTGATCTCATTCAAGTTCACGACAGTTTTAATGGCGGCTCATGCCCAAGGCGAGGTTCGAACGATTACAGCACAGAAATGTACCGTAAGCTACTCTACCTGCTACAGAAAAGGCGTTTTTAAATTTTTAAAAACACTGGGGGGGTAATCCGCTCATATTCATTCTCTAGGCCTGTTGCAAGAAACGTTCCTGACGAGTTTGCGAGAAGTATCTTATTTTTTTTATATTACCGCCATATTTGCAGTCCGCGGCCATAACAGCTCGCCGCATCACTTTTTGCGACGGGAACTGCCTGCTTAACGGGCCCACCTTCACCGGTAGGAGATGAGCTGGAGGGGAGAAAGTTTTTAATGGAGTGTATATTGCCTTGTCTTCATCTCGGGCAACACGTATCTGTGTCTTCGACGGGCCTGCCATTTTGGAGCGATGAGGACGATAGGACGGGGCAGGGGCAGTAGAAAGAGAAGGAGAAATTAAACAAGCGTTATTGCTGCCGCTGGCATTAAATTAATCAAACGCGCGTTACATAATTCAGCGGGTTTGCCTCGCTCAGGGCACGGACTATCGATCCCACAAGGCCTGCGCGAGCTATTGCTGCGACTCCTTTAGATGGCAAGAACGACTCGCGGGCCATCTTGGAGCGCACCTAACTACCTCCTGTAGCATTTTCTATCATTGCATGCAATAATTTTGAATTCTCTCATGACGAATGGGTTTTTACGGTGTCTGTATCAGTGTTTTTATCTTTCTCTTCTTAGTTATAGGTTAACTATAGGTACGCCTAGGGAGGTAGTCTTGGCCCCAAACTGTTGTCATGGCTACCCAATCCCTCTCTGCCTCGATGCATGTCCACTTGCATGAATTCCCTCCCCTGTAGGCCCTGAGACACAATTAGCTCCCGTCCCTACCACAGACGTACACTTAAGGTGGCCGCCTGGTTGAAGGAATTTTGCACGTCTGAGACCTAAAAGCGTGGGAGAACTAGGGGCGATCGAGACACGCGCATCCACACTCTCATCGCCTCTACGCGCAAAGCACTCAACTGGCGTGCAGTCTTGCCATCGATAACGCGCCTCTATGAGACTTTCAGCGGAGAACCTACAATTTTATGAGGTAATAATAAAAATAAAGGTTTAATGCATGTCCCCATTCCTTTTTTAATGTTTTGTACCGGAATGTTCATACCTAAAAATGACCGTGAAAAAGGCCCATTTGATCAATTTTCACGGTCACAAAAACATGCGTTAGAGATAATTGGAAGAAGTGAAAAACATAAACAGACGCGTAACGTTTCTGAAATGCTGTTCGCAAGCAGACCTCACTCAGACACGTTGGACGGCTTTATAATAAAACTCTGCTGGAGCTCTGCACACCGTTCGGCGACCTACTTAGGCGACCACCTTAACACTTAGAATTACGGTAGGTTAACATAAAATGTCTTTGAGCGCTAAGGCCGGTGTCATACTATGCGTTTGTGCCTCTGCGGCTAAATGGGATGCGGTTTGGCGGGATGGGCACATCACATTGTTGTAAATGCGAGGTGTCACAGTATTGCGGCGTTCACTAACGTGACACCTCGCTTTTCAATCAATGTATTCTGCCCTTCCGTCAAACCGGAGCGTTTTAGCCTCAGCGACAATAACGCATAGTATGACACCGTCCTTATAAAGGCTGTTCACGATAAAGTGAGCACTTTTGAAATGAACCATTGGAAAAAAATCACTGCTCCCGCCTGCATATATCTTAACGGGCGCACTGGCGGAAATTCGCCCAGTAAAGTTGGTAACAATGGAGGGACAGTATTTTCATATCTTAACGTCGGATCAGAAGTGTAAGTGATGACTTAAATCAGAAGTGATGACTTAAATTATTACTTTCCCTAACGGTTTTTTAATGGATTGAAGTATAAGTAGATTTTCCTTATAATTTCACGACTTTGAAAAGTGCTCATTTTACCGTGAACAGCGTATACAGTTGCGAACTCCCGCCGCACACGGCAGCTAAATGGCGTCACCGGCCAGCTAAATGTTGGAACCGCGTTCGTCGATCAGCTTCTGCTAAGCCACTCGCCAACCGGGAGCCCAGACAATACGGAACCTTTTCCCAGCACGCGGTAGCCAATCATACACAAGACCCGTTCCCAGAGCCTTGCGCAGCCAGTCAGAGACTGTGTACGCCCGCATCAAAGAAGCCGCCACGCCCGCGGTAGTTGAAGGAAGACCCGCCTACTACAGCGCATTATCAGATGGTGAGAGGGTGAGTGAAGAGAATTGGAAGCCCGTTATCTTCAAGGTCTTGAGAGCCAATGAGGGTGAGTATAGAGCAGCGCCGGAATGAAAGGCCGGGGGAAACGGGAGATCCCCGAGAAAACCCGCAGACCAGCGGCATCGTCCAGTACAATTCCCACATACGAAATCCGAGAGTGACCCCGCCGGGAATCGAACACTGTTCGTCTTGGTTAGAGGCAAGCAGGCTAACCGCTCAACCACCGCGGTCCCTACGTAGGTAAGTTTGCAGAGGATTAATTGAAATATTTTTACTTCAAGAGTCTGAAGTGCTCTGTGTTGCATAATTTGCTGGCGCCAACAAAATGAGTTTTGCCCGCTACGGGGACATAATTAGTTGGCTGTATGGTAATAGGGTCATCTGATTACCTCGATTGAAACTAACAGCTCGAGAGTTTCTTTTTACAAATTCGGAGCATTGTTTGCTAGTGTATTCATTAGTGCTTAGTAACAGTATAAATATCCCTAATGAAATAATTTCAACAAAATTACAGGTAGAGGAGAAGGTGGTAATATGGAACCCTGTTGATAATAGGAAACCCCGTAATACCTGGATGCCATTAAGCTGCACTCTATTGGTGTCGACTAGAACTAGTGTATTGGGTTGTCGATAGCTCCGCATAAGCGCTGGTGTTTCCAGTTGTGTAATGGTGGTAGAGTTCTGAAGAAATTTTTGTGTCGCCAATTTTCGAATGTTATAATAGTATGTAATCCTTGGCTTACTAGAAATATGTATATTATTAGCAGGTATTAATTATATAGAGCAGCTTGTTTCATAAATTGTAGGCTACAATATACAACATATTAAACATTTTTACACGTGATTATATTGAGGTACCCATGGTTTATTTTGAAGATAGCGACATTTGTAATATGCAACCCTCTTGCTACTGGTAATATGAAACCGGAGTCCATATTGCAAACAAGAGATGCAAATATCAGGCCGTGTTTGATTTTAGCAAATTTTGTTGACAAAATGGTCATGTGACCCGATTTTATATACAAAAATGATTACGTATTTTGTATTTTGGTATTTCGTTTTTCTTATCTAAGAGATGGATACAAAACCACAAAACCCCCAAATCGCCAACATGTTTGCAACTTGAAGTGGGAGAAACAAAATTACAGATATTGTGTCGTACTTTAGATACGAACATAAAAATTCATGGTAGGACTTTGTTCTATTTGTCTACTGTTAGTAGACCAACTACTATTGGTAACAGGATAGTGTAAAATAAAGCTTGCAGACAGGATGTATTCTTAAAAATATATAATTCATCACAATTACTCCGACCTAAACATTAACTAATTCCCACCATCACTTCTCTAGAATTACAAAACAAAACTCAATAGTACCACACATTGAAAAACAAAGCACATTTGTAAAATAGGTATTAAATTACAATAAATGATAAATTGTTATTTATTCAACACCCGTCCTCAATTTATCCTTATGCTATCTATGTTTGTTACAAGGGTTTTCAGTGATTCACTACACTCATTCCTAGGTTTTCCCTGTGTTTTAGGAAAGACTCATTTGTTAGTTATTTGATCAACATGTCTTCTTTCTGTTCCCCTGATGGAATGTATTTGACAGCAATAACATTAGTTTGGTACAGATTCTTTGCAAACTTATACTTTACATCAATGTGTTTTAAACATTTCTGCACACAGTTACTCAAAGCACAGATATCTGGTATCCTGGTTAGACAAGCATACATTAGACTGCCAATTAATTTCCTGTAAGGATTCACATTAATGATAGCAGTCTTTTGTTACATCATGATTAAGTTGTGTCTCTAAAGGTGTTTGCACTAGTTTACAGTTTTCCATCTGTAATTTTACTAACAACTTCACGAGATAACTTGTCTGGCTCAAGCGCATTATCTGGCCTATCCTCTCTAACTTTATGCCTAAAAAGTATTTAACATTCTTCAAATCTCTCATCTCAAATTCTGACATTCATTTCATTTCAACTCTCCTAGTTTGTCTAATGAACCACTAGCTAACAAAAAATCATCAACATAGAGGAGCAAGTACACAACACATCCATTATCTCTGTAAATGTATAGACATCTATCCTATTGACATTAGTTAAAACCAAGAGACTTGTCATACACATCAAAACTGGAATCTCACTACTTTGGGTTTTTTAAAAATCATATAGTGTTTTGTTTAATTTGAGAGTCATGCCGTCATTGATCTTTGCCGTTTCATGTGGAAACATGAATACCTCCTCCTTTAAAGCTCCATGTAGGAATGCATTTTAAACATCTAACTGATGGATAAATAAGTTTTGATAGTTAGCTAAACACAACAGAATTATTACAGTAGTAAGCTTTGCAACAGGTGTATAAATGTCATTATAGTCTAAAGCTTTAGACTGTGCACATCGCTTAACTACCAATCTGGATTTTTACCTTTCTAACTTTCCATCTTGGTCCTATTTCAATGTAAACACCCATCTACTACAGATTGCTTTCTTTCCCTCTGGTAATGCCACCTCTACCCATGTTTCACTTTCCAAAAGAGATTTAACCTCCTCCTCAACATTTCTCAGCCAGTAGTTTTTGTCACTTCTGTCCTTCAGCTCTTCAAAACCATGTATGGCACTCCATCACAGAATGCAAATGCATACATTGCCATGCATACATCTTCTGCGGAGGACGAAGTAACAAGAACTTTTGGTTTCTCTTATTTCTTTGATTCTCTTACTGAATCTACACATTTACCCTTTCATCCCAGGGATACTACATTCTCTCTCTCTCCTGAACAATCCTACCTTGAGGCCTTGATTCTCTCTTTAACCTACTTACTACGCAATCTTTTAGATACTCAGGAGTCTTTCTAACTCTCCCTCTCTCAGATTCCTCTTTACTTGGATCTCCAAAACCTCTGAAACTGTTCTGTTCCCCTCCTGGATCTGTAACATTTTCACTTCCTAATCGGGATTTCACAGTTTCTGCATTTTCCCATTCATGATCCCAGGACCCTTCCTCTATCTTATTTTTGGTTTCGTCAAATTTGACACTACTTGCTACAATTACTCTATTCAATTCTGGACACCATGACCTATACCCATTGTTACAGTACCATGGCATAACACACTTTCGACTATGCGAGTCAAATTTCCCACTTACCTCACTCTTTACTTTGCGGGCATATGCTACGCATCCAAACACTCGCAGTTTTGTTAATTCAGGCTTCCTCCCAAACCACAATTCAGGTGGTAGTTTCCCGTCGGGTAAATTGAGGTCGGGCTCCCATTTATCAAATATACAGCAGTTAAAGCAACTTCAAGCCAAAATTTTTTCCTAGTTTGGAACCTAGCATCGTACACCGTGCTCTAAACAAAATGGTGTGATTCATGCGTTCAGCTACCCCATTTTGTTCCATCACCCTCGGAATTGTAAGCACATACTTTATGCCCTTTTGCTCAAAGAAATCATTTACACCTTGATTGACATATTTCCTGCCGTTATCACATATAAGACTACAAATCTTGTGAGCAAACATAGCTGTAGTCATGGCCTCATACAATTAAATGCAGTGCAAGACTTCATCTTTTGACTTCAGATCAAATGCAACAGTGAAATGAGTACAACCATCAATGACTGTTAGGATGTATTTCTTACCATCATGTGTACTTGGTGTGATTGGACCCCATAGGTCACTATGAACTCTTTCTAATGGCTCCTTTGCCCTTACCCTAGTTTTATTATAAGACCAGCTGTTGGTTTACCTTCTATACAAATACCACACAGGTCCTTATTTCCGTCTTCTATCTTTCCAATATCACTTATCATTTTTGAGAACTTATATATGTTGTGATTACCAATATGACCTAGTCTTGCATGCTGCAATTTAGCATTATTCAATACTGCACTAACTTCGCTGACAGACTTTTCTATAGTTACAGTTATGTTATGCACATTTCCTTCTCTATTCCCTATAATAGTACACTTACTGCTTTCAAATACAATTTTAAAGCCTTTGCTTTCGAATCTAGGAACTTATATTAGGTGATACTTAAGTTTTTCTGCCAACAACACATTCTTAATCTCAAATTTCCTGAGCTTTCCATTTACTGAATTATCTGTCGACATATCACCTATTTCCTTTGCCAATATAAATATTTTTGCTTTAGCATCTCCTATTGACGCTGGCTCTTCTAATTTTCTTCGATTTACTACAGGAGTATCATCCCTCATGATGTCCTCGAATCTAGAATCCAAACACCATTTTCTCCTATAATGCAACACTCAATCATTGATATCAGAAAATTATACATGGGTGCTTCTCCCTTGTTATCTTCATCTTGTACAAGGTGTGCATTCTTCTATGGGTTTCCACATCCTTTTGTTCCTCTTCCTGTACTTCGCCCTCTTCCATGTATTCCTCCTTCAGGCTTCCAGAACTCGTGTCTCTTGTATCCTGGAACTCCACAGTGGCAGCACTTTAAAAGGAACTTGGCCCTTTGATTGATGTTCCCAGATAATCCACTGGCTCCAGAGAATGCCATGGGTTGAAAATCCTAATGAGTCTCTCTCCCTTTCATCTCTTTATGAGCTGTCTCTTCGTCTTCAATCCTCTGTCTGACCAATTCCAGAGACAACTTATCAGCTCCAAATGTTTGTAGTCCTGACAATACTCCTTCCAACTCTTCAGGCGTTGTTAACGAGAACTTTATTACAATCCCCTCTTCATCCAACACCTCACCTGAAGTCTTCAATTTCCGAACCAGTTTGACAAACTTGAGATAATACGCACTAAAAGTTTCAACATCTTGTTGATACTTCATAGTATGTAGTTTCTTATTCGACACAATTCTGCTATGTGCCCCTTTCTTTTAAAATCTCTTCTGCAGACTATTCCTTACCTGATATGCGGTAGCTTTACCTTTATATGTTCCAGTTGGCTATCGTGAATTCGCTGGATAATGCTGTTTTTGCACCTTTTATCTGTGTGCTTGATTTCTAATAATGCCTTTTCCTTTGTGACTTAAATATCCTGACTATCTCTTACTACTACAGTATGTGGTACTTGCCATTCCATCGATGTATTTTTCCTAAATGATCCAGCACTTCCTTCTCATCCAAAAACAAGTTTTCAGGATACGCATTATCCATGGTTGACTGTGGAAACTACTGACTATGTTGAAGCGGATGTGTGTGCTGTAAAGGAAACGGTTACACTCGTGAATTTAAAGTTCGATTCCACATTAACTCAATCTACAGTACTAGACGGTACCACATTTTTGGAAGTTCTTTTGGTTAGACAAACCAAATATGTTTGATTATTCGCAAGTAAAAACTCATATAGCTATTAATTCGCAACATATTTTGGCTTACAAGACATTTAACGTTGGCGTTTCTGTGGTTGATATGTATGTAGTTATAACTACTGCTCATTGTGCTATTCTATTCGATAGAGAACAAATACACATGAAGGATGGGGAAAATTAAATTGTAATGGCTAGGACACATTGACTTTATCATTGACTATCATTGACTTTACAAGGTATTTGTGTCAGAATGTTTGTTACATGAATTGACATGGTTACGATAGTAAAGTTAATGTAACCTTTTTTGACTCTTATTTCAGATAGTGGAAAAATTAATTTTATATTACGAGGAATACATCCTGTCTCTAAGCTGTATACTACACTATCCTGTTACTCGTAGTAGTTGGAACTGTAAGTTGCGACCAGAATTTAAGCACATCAGTGACCAACCTGGTATATTCCATCCATGGTTACTTCATATTTTCCTGGAGCCCTGCTAAAGTTGTACTTGCAGAATATTCCTCCGACTCGTGCAAACACAGTAACCAAGTCTGGAAACTTACGCCAAAGAGACAACGCACAGCAATTATACTCACTCAGTGTTATAATATTTTGTATAAGAACTATTTCTTACTAGGCATTAACAACACACCTATTTTCTCACTGTGTTTATTCGTATTAATTGTAAAAGAAATACTATAATTTACAGATGAAATATCAATAAAAGTTCAATTTAACTATAACTATTTAAGTATAAAACGCTTATGAAACATGGCATATTTAGGAAACAAGTAAACACGTCATACATGGGGTTGATTTGCAGAAACTAACTTATAGAATGCTCCTTTAGTATCCTGAATAAGAGCATATTAGGAGGCAGATTTCCTATTGCTGTTCCTTTCTGAGTAAGCCTAAACAGGCGTTTTCTTGTCCCATTATCATATTTTACCCAGCTTGTATAGGTATACAGCGAAACACTAAATCTCGCCAATAATTTCAGCATCCAGGCAATGCTGCGCACATGTTTGGAAATTGTAAATGGTTTGTTTTATTGAATTGTATTTCGAATACGGTTTAAAACTTGCATTAATTTATCCAATAAAATGTATAATATCGTTTGTTATCAACGTTTCGAGTGTATTATAGTCTAGCATAGACTGCTGTCTATGTGTTGGCTGTAGTCATCGTATGCCTGTTGTATAGGTGAATATAAGGACTACTACTGGTTATGATCTGATGAGCCCTACGGGTACGAATTTCATGGGAGCCCTTTATAGATGAATACGATTTTCCAACTGTTGTGCATTAACACGTGCCCTATTCCAGCCAGTTTTAACCAAAAGATTTCCAAGAACTTTGAAAACTGTCAACTCAATATGAAGCCGACCAAACGTTATAATTAATTATAATAAATTTACATCAACTCTTACACAATCACATACCTACAACACTGAAGAAACATCGTTTAATATCAATAATAAAATTCAATAAACACATTTCCGATGCCGCCATTTTTACAGTACTGGTGAAAATCTGAGCTGGCCTCACAGACAGAATCAAACCTTTGTATATGCTGTATATGTGCCCCAGTTTGCAAGGTCCTATCACAAATATCTCAATTCTTCTAAATATTTCACCCTTCTGCCGGACTATCTTCAAGTGACGCGGAACTTAGTTAACATGATTTATAAAATTGCTCGACTGTAGTAGTTTATGTCACATTAAGGGTTTCGTTATTTTAAAAAGTTAACATTCTTTGACACAATTTGACGTTTCATTTTATTTTGTGGTTCAGTTACTTCGAAAGGAATCCTTTAAAACATAGTGAAAACTGAACGTAGCATGAAAATTTTAAATCGTATTTGGGATTTACAAGTCTGTGTGAAGTGCAAGGCGATTGGCGAATGTTATTCTATGATAGGGACTAAACAGACTTCACAAAACGCTCAACCAGCCGGATTCAAAATACATTGTAACCTTCTCATCTCTCCAAAAGAAAATTTTAATATTTGTTTTACAAATAAAATTTCTGCTTGAAAAGACAAGAAATGTCTAAAAGGTCGCACTTCTTGGCAACATCAATCTCATTGCTTGTGATTACAAATGGACCACGTTCCCGGGTGATATTTTAAATTTATGTCAAGATGGGTAGTTCCTTAGTTTGTTTACTTTCCCCCTCTCTTAGTTTTCCACCGTAGACCGCCATAACGTTCGCAAGCTAGAGAGAAATTATCTTCACGTATTATGCTACTGCGATTTAAAACGCGCATAAAAGATGTCTGAAAACTGTAAAATTATAATTTATTACATGCACTGGGTTTTCGTTTTGTAATACCATAACAGTTTCACTTTAATAATTTGTGCGACTCAATGCGGCTGGCTTATGGTCTATAATTAAGTAGTTTATTACTGTTTAAATCGAAGCGAAATTATTTTGCTCATGGACGTTTCTTTGAACACTCGTTAGTTTCGGTTCGTGATCTGTAAGGTTAAATTGATTTTCCTTTTTACGGCTGTAACAGATCTGACACGCGTAAATGCCAAGACGGCTTTCTTATTTTCTACAGACATTCCTTTACAGCACTCTTGAAATTACCTTGTAATTAGTTGCTATTCTTATCAAACGATCTTAACGTAGTCAATGCGATGCAGGGATTCTATTTGCTGGTTACGGTTTATAATCCCAGTCGACCATGACATCTCGCAGGCGTAACGCACCCAGCATTCCCGAACATTACTTAGAAAATGTCTCAGAGAGAGACAGCCATGATTTCAAAGCTCTTAATGATATTTTTAAATTGCTTCCAACAGGATATTTGCCTGTTCTTCACTTTTTTCCATGTGAAACTATATGAAATGGCTCGTACCAAAATAATATGTAATGACAATTCGTCTTCATATAAAGAAATTAATTTCATAAAAATAACTAGCTGAAATAAATAACTGTATGACTAAGCGGAAAATTATCACACATTTAATTAAAAATTTGTTTAGAGTAATTTCATAAAATAATTTGTAACTGTTCGATAATGCAATGAAAGCCAAAGTAAGACTATAATGGAATGTAAAAAAAAATATTACATTACACAGTAATTATTTTGGGAGTCTGTAACAGGAAGAGGCCAAAATAAATATACAGACGCTAAATGAGAGGTTCAGAAATGTTCAGTATCGTTAACAGTAAATCTAACTGCCTAGATTTTTTAACAAACAACAGTTTCGATGTTGAGTGAGGCGGTTTCTGCTCGTCACAACAATTATCGTTGGAACTGTTTCGATATAAATGATTAATGTGGCTATAAGCAATGAAGTAACTAACAACAGAATAGCACTTTCCTATGGAATGCCTCACATAAGTACAGTTTTTTTTGTTCCAGCGATTACTGCTGCTATACCATTACATTATTGTGATCGCTGCACGAAATCATCCTGCTTGCCCAGACCTTTGCGGAAACTCACTTACTATTGGCTAATGTACTCACCTCTGTTCCTCTTTCAAATTTGTTCTCCCGCGAATTGGCTTCACCCCTTTCCCGATTTCCAATTTTGCATAAACCGTATAAGCATATAACAAATATGTCACCAGTGGTATTTGTATAAATATTTTTAATTAATATTTATAAAAAAATCCTTATTAAAATATTTTTCCTACGATTTTCCAATTTTTTTTCTAATTTTCAAGTGTATTTTTTTCGTAATTTTCTTAAATTTTCGGGTTCATGGCAAACACATTATAAAATCAAGTTACGTTAACAGTATAAAACATGGCGGCCGTCATATCCAACATGGCTGACGCCCGTTTGGAATGAGACAGCATGGCTGACTTGCTCCTCGTTCCTTTCCTTAATATGCTGCCTCAGGACCTAATAATTTACACTAACTTAGGTGAATTGTATATTTAAAACGCTGTAATGAATTCGACGTGTTTGCAAGCAACCGCTCTTCAAATGAAAATCAACTCGCCATTGCAAGATAGTGAAAAACTTGAAACTCACCAATCAACATAATTGTTGTTTGTCCAGTGGCGAATATGGCAGATTTACTCCAAACTTGCCATGAATGCCAATTAAAACGTAAGCACATCAAATTACTAAATAAAAAATTGTATCTTCTTGCTTATTTATAATATAAACAGTTGTTACTATTTAAAAAAATGTTAATATTGTTTATTTAAAAAACCAATGTAAATAAATGATGACTCAGCCACCGCAATATTAGTCAAAACATACAAATGGAGTTAAGTGACTGATTAAAATATATATTCATTCAGAATAAAATTGTTAAATATAATTTTGGGAAAAATTTTATAAACCTATACGTAAAAAAATCTCTTATTTCTAAAATTGAGAAAAAAATTCTGCAAAAGGAATAAAACAACACACGATAGATTAATAATTATAATGCTACCACATTTACGAGGAGTTACCGCCACTCACAGGGCGTATTCCGTACAATCCTTATATCATTTGGAGCAAAATATGTCTTATAAATGTGGGCCCTATACCCAATATTTAAGGAGTAATTCGACACAGTTGAAAAATGACGAATACAATAATAATTCTTTCAGAAGTAAATGTAGTGATGTATTATCAGACCGTAATGTTTACAGTTGAGCATCACAATTCCATCTAACAAGCGCACAAAAGATGTTCGAAAATGTTTCCGTCTTCTTCCATACACTTGGACGCACGCTTACGGACCGCACGTGTTGCTCTGCGTAGCTGCACGCGGCTGTATTTGATTTCTGTAGCGGCATGCATGATACGCGCAAGTAGTTCCTCGCGTGTGTGTGTGCCGTCCTTTGGTGAACAATAGCCTTAATTCATCCCCATATGGAATAATCTAGTGGTGACAGAACTGGCGATCGAGGTGGCTAGGAGTGAAAACCGCCTCGTCCTATCCATCTCTCAGGGAAATGCGCAATTAGGTTTTCAACCACAGCACGGTGGAAGTGAGGAGGTGCACCATCATGCTGGAAGATCATATGACGCATCACTGCTAACGGAATATCCTCATGTAACAGCGGCATTTCTTCTTGCAACAACTGCAGGTACACCACACCAGTCTAGCGTCCCGAGAAAATGAATGGCACAATCAGCTGATCGTGTAAGACACCACACCACACAGTGATGCTGAAACTGTGTTGCACACTCCTTTCCAATGTAAGGTGGGTATGCTGATTGCCGAATTACTCTGTAAATATTGGAAATAGGAATCACTTTTATATGACATATTTTGCTCCGGATTATTTAAGGAATAGGCCCTGTTAGTGGCGGTAACTCCTCGTGAATCATCCTGTATATAATTCTGGTTTTAAAAAATTATATGTTAAAAAAAATCTTTGAAATTAATGTTTTCAAATAGAGTGATTCTTTAACAAAATTCAAAAACATTTTGGGAAAGTTTCCTTTTCAATTTTTGGTAGGCCTATATTTCTTGCTAATTTTTGGCTTTTTTTATATTTTTAGAGTAGACCTACTTAGCAACATAGAATTTATTATTTACAATAGATATGATAATGCTGTGCTAGCTGTGTCATATCTACTTGTGATTTGTGCACTTGTGGTGGTCTGTGTACTGATATTGGTTTGCGGAACAGTAGAGAACACTCGTTTAATTATATATTTTCACTACCTTTCCGTGTTAACAATTCTAAACATACTGTGACCAAAGCTAGACATATCAACTTTCTTCCTTTCCGCGATGATTTATACGTCAACAGCTGAGCGATACAAGACTGAACTCTCACTTCATTTCCATTAGACTTTCCTTGGTGTCCACTTGGTGTTCTTATTAAGTCCTATGTCGAAAGTGTAAATATAATTCAGTTTCTTAATAACAGTGGCAGTACTCTGCCATAAGTATAGCCTATATGCTTAGTCTATTTGATATCAGCTTACTCGTGCATGTTTTATGTAGCATCCAATTAGTTTGGAGTGTTAGATCCTCTTCACGACTTACGCTTTCCCTCTGTTGCCATGGCATTTTTAGAATTAACAGTTAACAAACATTATGGTTTTCTCTTTGTTAAAAGTAGCACTGAACCTACAGTAAATATGTTACATTTTGCTAGCAATAGTTGCATAGACAATAGTAGGAAAATAAAGGAGATATCATGTTCATGCAATTTTGCAAATGTGCACCTTTATGAAGAATCGTACATAATACAAACAGTACTAATGAGTTGCAGTGTTTGTTTATAGTATTCAGAATGGTCGAGCAGTTCATTATTTTTTCTCGGTTGTGAAGTTTATTACAGTCCCTCATTAGTTACGCGCTTCTACGATCTTTTCCCACCCACCAATCTTTGGTGATGTCAGTTATAATTTAAAACAACTTATTATATCTAACTTATCGCGTAAAAGTTACCTATTATAGTTAACTTTTGTTCTATAAAATATAAATATCTCTCTTTTGAATAGGGATACATGTGTTCCGTGAAAATATTGTACGACTCAGCTGTACCGCAAAACAGAGGTGTATTTAAGGGGAGGACCGTAAAAACCTTGGCCAATACCGAAAACTAGGGGGGGGGGGGGAATTAAGAAAATGGCAACAAAAATGTGGACGGTACAAAATCTTAACACTATTTGTAAAGTGACTGTTAGTTACGAACATGAGAATGAGACTTCTGTCTTCCGTACCAAAACCCTGAGAGATATATGGGGAGGGGGGGGGGGGAGGGGGACGTGAGGTAAAAAAAAAAAACTTTAAAACAACATATAACTATTATTAAAATGTATTGGACAAATTAATTTTCATAACTTTCTACTAAGCCATGAACCGAAACAAAGTTTTGTAATCATTACTGTTCTTACTTGAGCAATTAATTAAATTGGACTAAAGCAAAACTGTAAATTATTTATATGTTACTATGTAATTTTTTTATAAATGAGGTTAGGACCTTCTTTTTTTATATATAATGTTTAATTACATATTCCGATTAAGTACGTATAATAATATTGAACTTCTAGCTTCGTGTCATTAACTGCAAAGCTTCAATCATCGAGGCCTTATCCCAAAGAAAAATCCTTTAGACGCCTCTGTTGCAAATCACATTAACTCAGATCCACGTTCGAGATTATATATATATATATATATATATATATATATATATATATATGTGTGTGTATTAATTTTGCTGGCATTCAGAACCGGCGTAACTTAATTCTGATCTGCCAAATCATGCAAGAAAATGTATTTTCGCAGATTCACGCGTTCAGCGATCAAAGGAAATATGCAAGGGTGCACATTGTGAAATTTAATTTAAATCTGCACATGAATATTTTAGCGAAAAATAGGTGACGCTACTTGTAACTATTGTCTGCTCGTGGTACCTTCATTCACACTTTTTGAATAAAAACTTTGAAAAATTACTCCGTGATTGACATGTTTGGTAGTTATCAAAATATGTCGTATATTAAAAGCGTTATGTACTTTTGTAAACTAATTATCTTAATTTATGATTAAATTAAATTATCTTATATTTGGTAATATATAAGTTATTATATTTATGTTATGATAGTAGTTTGCGCATGCTGTTACTGGGACAAAATTACCTCTGATGATCCCTTGTACATACTCTATCCCCCTCCCCCACACCTAATGCACTTACATATGCACTTCCAGTGCACATGCACTTCACCACCCCCTTTCCACCTCACCCTGTCCCTCCTCCGTCCGGAGTAAGCATAATACATTACTGACTACAACCGCCATATTGGGTGTAGACTACCTTGGCCTTTATCCCATGACCTGAAATGACGTTGAAAACACAAACTCAAGAGATAATACATGAAAGTCAGCAAGCGTAACTCTTTAGAAACTACCACCGTCATATTGAATACAGACTACCTTGACCTTGACCGCATTATGTTGAATGACCTTGAAAACAAAAACCCGAGAAAAATACATGAAAGAGAGCAAGCATAAGACATTACACACAACTACCACCATACTGGATATAGGTACCCTCATCATTGACCCCATGACCCTGAATGACCTTTAAAACAAAATATCAAGAATAAATACACAAAAGTCAAGTTTGTTACATTTCTAACTACGGCCATCATATAAAATACAGGTGATCTTAACCAGGAGCCCATGACCTTGAATGACCTTGAAAACTAAAACTCGAGAAAAAATACATAAAAGTCACATGAATATTAGATTACTAACTACTACCACCGTATTAGATTCAGGTGACCTGAAGCGTGACCCCCATGACATTGAATGACTGTGAAAACAAAAACTTAGAGAAAAATGCATGAAAGTCAGCAAGCATATTACATTACAGACTACTACCATCATATTTAATTATTGTAACATGTTCAACGCCATTTATAGTTTAGTAGGCGTACGTAAAAGCCTTTTCGAGAGGAAAATATGCATTATATCCTAAGCCTTCTGATAAGTATTGTAAGCATTGCTGGCTACCATTTTGGATTAGTTGATGTTATGAATACTTAATATATATCATATGTACTACTTTTGACCTCTATGAAGGCAGTATGGTCCAACATGCTTCAAAGTTCACTGAAGTTATAGCTGCCAGATTTATGACTTAGGTGCAACTTGTGTCCTCGAACAAGGCGATTTGGCCTTTATGCTTTATGTCTTCTGGTAGACACAGTTGCCTACAATTTTCAACATGGTGAACCTATATATGCTATATTCATGTGTAGCGCTCGTTATAACAAACAAGGTGGTATATAGATACTACTATACAACAAACCTTCATTAACCCTTTGGATAAACCTGTTACTGATGCCAGAATAGTTGGCAACCTTATCAGCTGCTTTGTTGATCGGCATTCCTTAACACTTATACCTATTTAGCCTCGCGGTCACAACACCTACTCATACTTCTTACTACTTCCCTTTCAATTCTATAAATAGCCTTCTTATATATTCTTAAACATTCACCTACATCTATTGAAATCGTAATCAGCAGTTAAACTGCGTGTGGTGGAGTAATGTTTCTAGGTCGGATGCTACAAAGCCAGAGCCGCATACGTAGTTGTTTCAACTCTCCCCAACAAACCCCCGCACCCACGTTCACACAAGTACCACAAGGCCTGGCGCAGACAGTAGCTTGCTTCATGAACGCTGACTCGGACCTGGTCGAGCGAGCGTATATATTTCTGCTCCGTAACTAGGCCAAACAATCCTATAGGGCATTTTGAAAGCTTTCAGTCATTCTCGTACAAATATCCCTACAACTGAACGTGCAGTGTCATCTCATTTTGCAATATTTTAGCGCTTAAAGTTTAGAGATAATTTACCGGCATTATCTTCAGTTCATGGCATGTCAAAGTAATATTTTCGGCTATACTTTTATACTGGTTTCATCAGCTACAGTGTTTTGGTTCCTGTTAAGAAAATATTCTTTAAAGTAAGCACTTTTAAGCAGACATAGCCGTTTAAAACGTTGCGCTGATATTAATGCACTTAAACAGGCTTCGTTTTAGTGTGTTAGTACACATTTTCTGTTACGACGTCATTGTGTATATAAGACATAACTATAATCCGATAGTGAACATCAAGAATTCTTGGGCCACGGTAGTGTAATGGTTAGACTACTCACCTCCCACCATGGCGAACCGGGTTCGTTTCCTGGCCAGATCGCCCCCGGATTTTCGTATGTGGGAAGTGTGCAGGACGATGCCGCTGGTCGGCGGGTTTTCTCACTGATCTCCCATTTCCCCCACCCTTGCATTCCGGGGCTGCTTCATACTCATCACGCTTTGCCCTCAAGGGCGCTCTAGACCTCGGTCTTAAGAGCCGCCCAAATATCTTCACTCTCTCATTAAACATTCCGCCAACCAGGACGTATTTTGCCCAGAAGGGCGAGACGCTAAGGACGACCCAGGCACACGCATCACATGCATCATCGTCTATATGTGCAAGGTACTGAACAAGTGTGCAGTCTTTCCTTCAGAAACTTACCTCTGCGACAACTTTAAAATTAGGCCTATTTCATAAAATATTTGTAACATTTTCTGATTACCAAACAATAAAGTAAAAATATATTTAGCTTCTAGTTCCTTGTCGTGTATTTACATCGTAATCCTATATTCGTAAACTGAGCTTTCCCCCATGCACGAAAACGGTAATGCTGAATATCTGTTTACATTTGAACAACTTCGTTTAGCGTGAATGTGAACTGAACCAGTCTTTAGTGTGAAACCATCCAACGGACACCCTGGAAAATTCTTTTAGTAAAGAGTATAGATAACCGTGCCGTTAGTAATGTCCGCCCGCTGCAGCACCTGTCCGTGTCCAGCCCATTACTGACGGACGAGAAAGCTCAAGGGCCACGATGTCCGGCGCGGACAGTAGTGCGAGCTGCAAGCAGTGGGAACCTCACAGAGCCAGGCGGACTATGAAGAGGTTGAATGGGGGACACCACCTGACTGCTTGTTCGTTTTGTCTCGGCACTAGGCATACCTTGTATAAAAAGACGTCTACTATGCTTATTTACTCAAACAAATTCTCACTTAGGAAATAAAATCGACTTCATTAATTGTTCGTGCAAAAATATCTTTGGAAAGCAAAGTTAGTGTGCAAGCATGTTGAGATAGTTTTTAATAATGTATTTATTCATAGTTGCACGTATACATTAGATTAACAAAAATATAGTTTGACTAATTATTGTAATACACCGCAAGTGCATTGTAATTTTTCCTGTATACTTTTTCATGTCATATGTCTTCTCTTTTAAATGTTTGTAATTTATTTTAATTTTCTCACCAAACATATAATTGTAGGGCTGGAAGTATTAACACTAACAAGGGAAATGGAGTCTGTGTATTACAGAACACAAGATTAACCGAAGCTGAGTATTTGCGAGTTTCATAAGACAAAAAGTCTTCCGCAGAGACTCATGGTTCCGAACATAATCATAATTGAGTCGGCAAGTTAGAACATAATAGGCATAATAGGAAAGCTTTCGTAAGGGACGTACAAAACCCGTATTTCACGTCATATCTAAGTGGCATCTGCAAGTAACATATGATATTTGATGGTTACAAAATTAACATTAATTGAGAACGGAGATGAACGATTTTGATGTGAAATACTGTGTGTAGGTGAAACACAGTCTTAAGTTAACACCAGTGACATGAGAGAGACGTAAGCGGCGCTTAACAACCAAGGTCTTCAGCGCTGATGGTGGTGAAGAGAAGTACAGATGGAGCATCGACAGAAAACTGAATATCGGGAGTACCCCGACACTAACCGCTGGCCAACAGAAACAACCGCCATATTTCCTACACACGAAGATACGGATTTGACCCTTGTTTGTCGAGGTGCGAGGCGAATAGTCTCACAGTTACAACACAACAGCTCCTATAAGCGATTAATTATTATAAAAATACACATCACTTTTCTTGGCGAGCTGGTATTCCCAGATTAATTATTATAAAAATACACATCACTTTTCTTGACGAGCTGGTATTCCCAGAGGAATAACTTTTCCTTTTCTTTTGTAAAAGCGACAAGAGAAACGTGAAGCTTCGCATTAATGTTATTTTACTTGTATTTTAGTGCTTCATTAAGTCAGTAAGAAAGGCAAACAATCTTGCTTCCTTGAATCCCGCCATGTAGAAGCAGAGGCCCTGCATCCATCCATGTCTAATGCTGTAATGCCATTTTATGTCAAATCTTTTAATGCAGACTGCCCAATAAAGCCATGGTTATCAAATATACCGATTTCTACTGCTGTGTTAAGCGAGCGAGGAGGTGACGTTTCAGGTCGGAGATGCCTGCAGCAGCGAACCAAACGCTGCAACTCACATTATTTTGTTTGGGCTACAGTATCGTAGAAGGCCAAAGACAGTTCCTTCACCACCGTTCTTCAGTTTCCTAGACGGCCGTGATTTGTAAAAGTTATTGTATAAAGCGAAGAAAATATACACATTTAGGACGATTAAGTGAACTAGCTTATAAAGTTTTGAAATCTGGCACTTGAACTTGTCAAAGCTGTCAGAAAACAAGCGAGATGCCCTCGGGCATCTTAGTTGTACAATGTCTCTCATTGCAGAATGGCTGCCAATTAAAGAAATTAATCCAGTTTTAACAAACAGCTACAATATATTTTTCTGCATGAGGAATTGTGTAGAGAATAAAATGTTCTACAAAAAAAATGTTTCGATTCATTGTGTCGATATTTTAATGGCTGAAAAATTGCACACAATTAAACTCTAAGAGACATATATTTGACCATATAAGTGCCCACTATATCAACGATAAAAAGAAAGTTAAGATGGATGACTTTGATCATTCCTGTATTATTTTATGTTAAACAACATTTAACCTACCAATACGGGCCCATAAAGTAATTCTTCCAGATATTTTGTATTGTATAACACATTTTGCTTAAAGCACAGATAAAGCCTCATTTCATTGCAATGTTTATTTTCAATGTGCTGTGTTATTTCGATCGAATTTCCGATAACATTCACTACTACATGGGCAATATTTCAAAATTGTATTACCCCCCCCCCCCCCTAAAAAACCACCACCACCACCCGCCCTCAATCGCACTCTTTGTTTTTTCGTTCCTTAGTTACACGGTTTCGTGGTTATAGTTAAGTAATCAAAATGTTCGTATGGCCACCATTAAAAAAAAAAAAGTGACCGACCCACGTAAAACATGTATGTTTATTTGATCACCGCGATGAATCTTGTTTGCCACATTAGGTAGTTTCTTACACATTTAAATCGCATATGTTAACATGGCGTACATATTATTAGATACAGTATACCAAGTATGGTTGAAATTGGTTACATCGTTTTATAGATACAGTATAGGTATCAAAATATCTGTATTGCTACCAATTTAAAAATAAATGCCTGGCCCAATTAATTCATATCAGCGTACTTCTTGTTTGTCAAATTTGGTAGGAATGTGTCGATTGTTTTCCGAGTTACGATACAATAATTTTATTTTTTCGTGCTGCGCTATATTACAAAACTGTAAACGAAATTGGATATTTCTTGGCATATTCAATGTTTTAGGTGATACGTTATTCGTATAAAATATAATAGAATTTTATTATAATGTGTGTGGATATATAAACATATATATATATATATATATATATATATATATATATATATATATATATATATCAGATTTAAAAAGAAATATTTGGCACCGTTTTGAAAATATAGTAAATGTGGCAGGAATCTATTGTGTCATTTCCGAAGATATGATGTAAAAGCTTATTGTTTTCATGATGTGCTACCTTCCACAATGGCGAACCAATAAGAACGTACCTTTCTAGATTAAAGACATACATGTATTAAAATAGCAACCGTTTTGAAAATAAGCAAACGGCTTGGCAGAACATTGTAAAACTGGATGTCCTTACTAAGTTATATGTGTACCGAATTTGGTGAAATATATTTCACGGGTTCGAATGATATTATGAGCGGACATACAGTACATCATAGACAGATATTTGCATGATTACATAAGCCAATTATCGCAAGGAAAGTAGCTTAACGTTCAATTTAATTGAATGTTTCTAGTTAATCAAGGAAATATGGTGAGACAATCCTTTATTTCGAATTATTAAACAGCCGTTAAATACAGCAGCACCACACTATTTTCCAAACATATTGTTTATGACAGAAAATAAATTGATCGTAAGAAAAAAATGGTTTAAATATTATAAGTTGAGTATAAAGATCTTTTTTTTTATGTTTAAATGGATTCAGAAAGTACAACTAATGGCGTACCCTGTTAGGTTTCCTCGAATGTCTTGGTTTCACAGAATTCTTTGTGGATGTCATTATTTTCGTTTTTTCCCTAAAGAATATAGCTTAATGAAATATACTTAACATTTTGTTGGTTCAACGATGCAATGAGATACTAAACTAAAACGTTCTGTTTGACTTCATGCTTCATACTCTAACGCGGAAGAAAACAATGAGAATAATTAAGTCTGGTGGAAGAAAGTTTGCCTCCACTTGAGAGATAATTTAGGTAACGCCACACACAAAAATCTCTACTGGAATCACTCTCCAAAATGTTGTGTTACTTTTGTTGCCTTTTCTAAAACAGGCTGTAATAAGTTATCTTCTTGCTTCGCAACCCGTACAACAAAATTTACTGCTGTCTGGCATGGGGACAATATATTATGTAATCATGTTCAAGTCGTATTTATTCTAATATTCACAATAAATTCACGTCACATTTTATGGTTGTTTAGTTTTGTGCGTAGTGTACGAAGTCAGGAATGCGATTCCCTGACTTACAATATACAGGCTACGTAAAGAAACATAAAGTATGTGCTGTGATGATTACGGGTGGTACACGCAGCGACGTGTGCAGAGCTCAAGGCAGGTGCCAGTGCATATACAGTAGTTAGATGGCGGAGGGCAAGTTGGCCAGGCTGTTGTAGCAGCCTGCCTGTCTACGTGGGTCCCTCACAGATCTAAGAGTTACACTGCCGTTTTGATGGCGTGGAGTACAGT